>JAWWNH010000008.1:18270000-23070000 GCA_034641385.1 Darevskia mixta
CTAGAAGCAACAGAAGACAAGCTCTGGGAGCAGACCTCCTCTCTCTCTCTCTCTGTCACATCCTTTCCAAAACACAGCTCAGAAGGTAAGCCAAGAGCTCTGATATGTACCAAAAGCCAGCAGGGGCTGACTTCTGCATGGTAGCTCTTAACTCTCCCCTCCGTGCATTTCATTTACTGCGCTTCACCCTCTTCCGCTCCACCCCATTCTTGGCCCCCATGTCCATGGGGAAGGGATAAGATGGAAGAGTTCAAGGTCAAGTGATCTTAGCATGTCAAGTTGCAGCCAACATGGTGTTATTGGACTCCAACTCCCCATCAGTCCAGGGCAGAACAGCCAATGGTCAGGGATGATGGGAGCTCTAGTTGGAGGACACTGTTGGCAACCCCAGCTCATGAGATTTAAGTGAAGACAGCCTCTGTTGAGTAAGTGCAACAGCTGACTTTCTGGAGGCCCTTATGGACCCAGCTTCTTGTTTCTGACAAAGCACTACAGCTGTTCCACTGCTGACAACCTGGGGACTGAGGGGGAATGAATCAAAGAGGAACAGGAAGTTGCCCAGGAACAGAAGTGACAGCCACTCTTTCCCTAGAAGGGGCCATGGATCACTGGTAAAGTATCTGCTTTGCAAGCAGAAGGCCCCAGGTTCAATCCTCAGTATCCCCAGGTAAGGCTGGAAGTGACCCCTGCCTGAAACTCTATAGAACCACCACCAGTCAGTGCAGACATCACTACAGACTTGGTATAAGGCAGATTCCTACTAACACAGTTTGTGCCTTTAGCTACACAAGAGGAAGCAAGTGAACTGCAAAGAGACACAATTCAAGAATTGTGTTGGTGCTGACTTTAAAGCCCTAAACGGCCTCAGCCCAGTATACCTGAAGGAGCGTCTCCACCCTCATCGTTCAGCCTGGTCCAGCGCCGAGGGCCTTCTGGCGGTTCCCTCCCTGCGAGAAGTGAGGTTGCAGGGAACCAGGCAGAGGGCCTTCTCGGTAGTGGCACCCGCCCTATGGAACGCCCTCCCATCAGATGTCAAGGAAATAAACAACTATCTGACTTTTAGAAAACACCTGAAGGCAGCCCTGCTTAGGGAAGTTTTTAATGACTGATGTTTTCCCGTGTTTTTAATATTCTGTTGGGAGCCGCCCAGAGTGACTGGGGAAACCCAGCCAGATGGGTGGGGTATAAATAATGAATTATTATTATTATTATTATTATTATTATTACTACTACTACTACTACTACTACTACTACTAGGCAAAAAGGAAGGAGTGGAGACAGAGGCAGGCCTAGGAACAAGTTGAAAATGTGCTTCCTTTCCAGCGAACTCAAGAAGCAGCCAGTGTTCATTTCCATTGTTAATGCTGTTTAATTCTCTTTCCATAGTCCGGTCTTCAATAAAAAGGGTCCATCAATAATTTAGGCACAAGAAAGCGGCGGGCACAGAGGATGTCTCTCCTGCCTGCTCACGGTCCCTCTGGCTGAGGGGACACTGTATGTCTGTGAGCATGCATGCGAGGGCACCCCATGCCCCTCTCACACTAAGGCACACACATACTTCCATCAGGATGTGAATGTAGAGAAACAGCCACAGAGAACACAGGAAACGAGGAAGGGCCTGGGAGAGTGGAGGCAGTGAAATGCAGAGGTGCATTTCGCCTGTTCTCAGGTAATTGAGGGAATGACTGGACCACAAAGGAAATGGGCTGTGTCTGTAGGATATATGGAGTGAATCACAGATCCAGAACATCGTCAGTGGGTCGTGGGTCGAAGCCTCTGTCCTGCAGAGGCTTTTCTCCTTGCAGACACCTCCAGAAACCCATCACAAATCACTCTCCTCGACCCACACAATCCTGGTCTGCTCCTGGAAGACATGGGCCCGCACCACCTTCACCAGCTCCTCCGCACTGCCCCAGGCGTGAGGATCCACCCGGGCCCCCAAGCAAGGCAAAGTGTGCAGAGTCCACTTGGCCTTCCGGCACTGCTTCAGCACCTCCGAGTCGCGCAGCCCCGGCTTCCCCAGCAAGCTCCTAGGAGGGAAGAGCACAGCAGAGAAACACGCCATCAGTAGACTTCTCGAGACGCTATGAATAATGCATTCGCCGAGATGGGCTAAGTCAAGCATGTTAGCTTAAGCATGTTGAAGTCTAATGGTCTGATCCCAAGAACTGATGGACCGCCAAGCAAACGCTCCAGTCGGGAGCTTCCTCCGCCCCCTGCGCCAGGGCGGTGTCACAAATCACAGTCCACGTGCGTTCCCATCTGAAGCAAAACATTCGGGATTTTTGCAGAAGAGGCTTTAAAAAATTCAGCAGACGCTGTAAACCCCCCAAAGGAGAGTTTGGGCAACCGGTGAAACCTTATGGTCCACGGCGTATTTGGGGAAGGGCCGCAGCTCAGCAGTAGAGCACCCGTTTCGCAAGCAGAAGGTCCCTGGTTCAATCTCCACCCAAGGCCAGGAAAGTCTGCATGTCTGAAACTGTGAAGAGCCACTGCCAATCCATATAGAGAAAACTGAGATGGGTGCAGCTACCTATATGGCTTCTAATGTGGTGGTTTTTAAAAGCTTTCTGCATCAGCACTGCTTGGGAAGGAGTTGCAGAAAAAAATTGAAGCAATGAAGGTGCAGATTTTTAACCAGAGGTTGGATGGCCACCTGTCGTGGATGCTTCAGTTGAGATTCCTGCATTTTAGGGGGTTGAATTAGATGACCCCCAGGGTCCCTTCTAACTCTGCAATTCTATGGTCCCCAGAGTCAGTTCATTCAGAATATTGGCTCGGCCTATTGGGTCTTCTTGTCCTTTTGCACAGAATGAGAATAGTTCCCTAAAAACACTTCCTTGAGGCTATGGAGTTTGGGAGGGGAACAACAAAGATGGGGAAATTGTCTTTCAGGGAAACTTGTCAGCTGTTATACTCATCTTCTCACTGCGAGACACCTGTGTACTAGGGTGGTCAGCTGCCAAAGCAAGAAAGAGGACATGGCTCCTGCAGTTTTTAATTGTGGCGCAGAAGAGGAAATTTCAACAAGCATAGCTTGCTACACCTCCTTAGACGGTTCAATGCCCCAGTCCACTGCCTTATATTCATAGAATTGTAAAATTGTAGAGTTGGAAGAGACCACAAGTGCCATCTAGTCCAATCCCCTGCAATGCAGGAATCTTTTTTGCCCAACGTGGGGCTCAAACACATGACCCTGAGATTAAGAGCCTCATCCTCTACTGAGTAAGCTGTACCAGGCCGTTTGGCCATTTAGCTCGATCTACACTGACAGGCAGCAGCTTCCCAGGATTTCTGACAGGGCCATCTCACAGCCCTACTTGGAAATGCCAAGGACTGAACCTGGGACACTGTGCATGCAACACAGATTTCAGACAGGGTCTCTCCTAGTAGCAGGTGCTAGAGGGTGAACCTGGGACATGCTACATGCAAAGATGATGTTCTTCCACTGAGCTATTGCCCTTCTCCAGGTGGTAATTCAGTAGGGCACGGAGCTGGGTCTAAGCACAATGGAAAGGTTGGTGCTTCTTCTGGCAGGCTCAGCTAGAGGAAGAAGGGCTCTCATCTGGAGCTGTGTCACGGCAGAGCAGGAGGCGCCGGACTGCCTATACCATCTGAAGTCCATCCCATGCCCTTGCCTTACTTTTCGGAGACAGCCAGCTCTTCCCATCTGCATTACAACCTGTGTCAATCCTGAGAAGGGCTTTTCATACCTGACTCCCCTGACGTTCTTCTCGGTGACCTCGACATGGATAACGATGGGGTATATTTCACTTTTAATTAGTTCCCTCGCCACCTGGACCTCCAGCTCCAGCAGGCAGTGTTTGTTCTGCAAGGAAATCCAACAGATTTACTGATTCAAATGGAAAAGAAATAACCCGTCCCTGACAAGTTACATTAAATCAAACCCTACACTGTGAAATATCATTGCTTTTCCAATAGTAATTCCATTAAAGGATGGGATTTACAACCAAACCAGTGAGGAAAAGAGAGAATTGAAGGGCAGGGTCAGGTGATATACAGCACGCTGGGTGTCCGATACATCTGAGTGGAAGGGGATCCCGGCACTCGCCTTCAGGGACACTTGGTCTCCCATGCTAGTCAAGGAGAGAATCACCCCACAGACCTGCAGAGCCCACCAGCCTGCAGATCTGCACTCAGAAGACCCTCTTCTCTGGAGGAGGAGGACAAATGGGATGTGAACAGATATTACGCAAAGTGGCAATCATGGAGCTTACATAGGAAGTTGTGGAGACAGCTTGGTGGGACTGGTTTGAGGCAGAGGAAGACAATTTGGATTCCCCTTCCCTGGAAACAGGGCCAAAGTGTAGCCATTACATTTCCCATAACTCCAGATGGCTGCTAGTACACTCCCTGCTCTAAGAGGAATTTTAATAGTCTAGTAATTGGGAGAAGCAGTGTAGAAGCTCTCTCCACAAAGAATAAAAGGGGAATCTAATTTGTCTCGAGTTTTTCCATAAGACGTATTTAGCATAACCGTTCGTCTCACCCTGCCTCTCAGCCCTGAAATTGCAGCGCTCTAGTCCTCACCTTTCCAATAGCCTCCTTGATGGTGCGCATTTTCCCGCAGTTCCTCTGGCTTTCGGAGATCCCATCAGCAATAAGAATATTCTTGGAGGAGGCAGAGGAGAGTCTTTGGTCAGGAGGGGCATCTGTGAACGCAGGGAGCAAAAACCACAAAAGGCGGGTCTTGGAGGAGATGTACCAATAAGCATGAGTTATCATGTTGGGGGGGGGGGGAATGCTCTCAAAGCCTAGGCTAAGACATGCACCTTCAATCCGAAATTCTCTTTAATCAAAATTAAGTCCCAATGAATTCAGTTACATTTACTTTCATTTACTTACATTTACTTTCATTTAAGCCTAAGGCTGTGAGTCAAACCCATTGAACACACTGGGAGATATTTCTGAATAAACATGCATTGGATCGCGCTGTAAATCATGCAATTGCAATGCAGAACTTTCCCCCAAAAATTGCCCTGTTTTTATTTTTTTTTTGCAAGGGAAGGAAAACAGAAGCAACGTCTTTTGTTTTTATGACGTTAGCACTGTAGTTCCCAGTAGTTTTGTTAAGGGAATTGACCAATGGAAAGCCATTTTTTTCAAGATCCATCTACTGGCCCTGCCCTCGACGCAGAAGAACTTCCTGTCCTTTCGTTTTCCACACCACACGGTACAAGAATCATAGCACAATCTCAAGGTCCCACATTTCACTGCATTAGGAGGCATTAATCTCGTATCAGCAAACCTTCTTTGCAGCAACACTATGGGCCAAGAACATGGGTCAGTGGAGGGTTTTCTTCTTTACATCATGGGTGGGGGACCTGTGGCATTCTAGATGTTGTTGGACTCCAACTCCCATCATCCCTGGCCATTGGCTACGTTGGCTGGGGCTGATGGGAGTTGGAGTCCAACAATATCACGAAGGCCATAGGTCTCCCATCTCTGCTTTCCATGCATAGAGATCCTCAGAGTTCTGTTTCCTGCACCCAAAGTGTGGAACCTACATTTGTGGGGCTCAGGGAGGGAAGGGCAAAATGCAGAAAGGCTTGTCATAACCCCCCCCCCCTTCAAGAGGCAGAAGGAAGATCCTTCAGGTGTGGTTGGTCTACATCTCTCATCAACCCCAGCCAGTAGGACCAACAGTTAGAGATGACGGGGAGTTGCAACCTCTGCAAGGCCTGGATCACCCCAACTCTGAGCTAGAGGCATGAAAAGGAGGGTTTCATGCTTACTCCCATAGAAGTAAAGATTATTAAACCAGAGACTCATTTCCAAGCATGGTCTCAAGGTCCAGAGCCAGGGTAGAGGAAGTAGACCCACTTGGGGTTTCCGGCTCCACCACCGGCCCATCGTCATATCACTCAGCCTCTCCTGCTTACCAGACGGGCACGAGCAGAAGTCCTGATGGGAGGAAGGGAGAGCCAGAAGGTTCTTAATGAGACGGGATGCTAAGCAAGCAGGTGAGAGCATGACGGGACGACGGGTCTGAACCACCAGAGGGCATACTGGGCTGTAGGGCTTTTCAGTTCCACCTGCACATAAAAAGGCAGTGTCAATGAGCAAGAGAATCGAGGGCAGGCTTGCTGGCTTCAGTGATTCCTTATATGTCTTTAATATGGTGATGGTTGGGAGCTGTGTGGGCCTTTGAGGTCCCCACTCTCTGGCCCCTGCAAGCGCTGCTCAGCCCTGTTCTGGCTGGACAGGGCCTGCTTATTTATTTTCCAAGCAGAACAAGGAGTCCTGTGACCCACCATGAAGCAGGGATGGGAAACCTGTGGCTCTCCAGGTGTTGCTGGACTGCAGCTCCCATAATTCCTGACCACTGGCCATGCTGGTCGAGGCTGATGGGAATTAGAGTCCAATAGCAACAGGGAGGGCCATAGCTTCCCCATCCCTACCACCCTAAAGACTAGCAAATAAGACCAGTGAATAAAGCACAAGCTTTATTCAGGCAAGAGCAAGTGCCTATCACCATCATCCATGATTTCTCATCTTTCTCTACTGCAAGTTAGAACCTCAGTCCTGGGGGCCACATGCAGCTCTCCATCTGGCCCTCGATGAGACTGTGCCAGGCCACACACCCCTCCCACAGGCCATACCCTCCCTCAAATGCTTTTGCCTGACTGTAATGAAACCTAATCAACAAAGGCAAGAATCACATCCATTGTCCTGCCCACTTTTGCATCTGCTCCTGACCCTCAGAAGGTTGCCCCTGAAGGAATGGGGTCTTTGGGTTGAAAGAGTCCCCCACCCTTGCTCTGTAGTTGTCTTGGGGAAAACAAGAGGGAAGGAATGAGATTCCCATGGTTCCCAATTATTTGGCACGATGCCGACCTAATCCAACTCTAAGAGTGCTTTCTCCAAGATCAACATGTGGTTAACAAAGGGAGGGCCTTTTCAGTGGTGGCACTGTGGCAATGGAGCGTTCTCCCAAGAGAAAGGCTCACCTGGAACCCACTCAAATGCCTCATCAGGGCTTAGCTAAAAGCTCCCCCCCCCCTACATTTGTTGATCTATTTAAATGTGGCCCATTTTTTATGATTTTCTAGATTGGCTGTTATTCTTTATTTTTAAGTATTTTAATGTGGGTTCCCCCTGTTCATTTTATTGAAAGCCACCCTGATGATGCAATTAAAGGGTGGAGTATCCACAAATGAATGAATGAATGAATTCACCGGGGCCAGACAGTCAGAACATATAACGCCAATCCTGGCCTGGCTGTACTGACTGCCAATTAGTTTCCGGGCCCAGTTCAAAGTGCTGGTTTTGACCTCTAAAGCCTTAAGCGGCACAGGACCGCAATATCTCAATGACCGCCTCTCCCCATATGAACTAATCCAGACCCTGTGATAACAATCTGAGGCCCTTCTTCGTGTGCCTCCTTCGCAAGATGTTCACATGGGGCCTTTTCTGCAGGCCCCCGCCCCTCCAATTGTGGAATGCCCTTCCCAGAGAGACTCGCCTGGCGCCTTCATTACATATCTTTAGGCACCAGGTGAAAATGTTTCTCTACAACCAGGTCTTCGGCTGATTAACATTCTATGTCTTTTAAAAATGTGTTTGTGGGAGGGGGGACTACTGGTTTGCTTTTGTTCTCCTTTCTGTTTTGCATTTTGGGTTCTTACTTCGTATTTTTATGTTGTGAGCCACCCTGTGATCTTTGGGTGTTTTGCATATTGAATAAATCAAGCAAATCCTCATGAATATGCAAAACACGCACACACGGAGAGACACTGCCCCTGTATAGAGAGCCCCCACACCACAGTAGGCAGGCATTCGTGGGAGTTACTTCTCCGGCGTTAACTCAAGAGCAACTCTTTTCTGTTGGAGCAGAGGTTTGCAAATTCACCTGGGCAAAGCTCTTGCCAAGGGGCCTCCTCACTCTGCCCCCCTTGCTGCTTAGGTTTCACCAGGCGAAGCTGGTCCAGGGCCCGTTTCTTCAGCTGGAAAGAACAAAGAGAAAGGGAGGGGGGAAGGAGACAGACAGAACAAAGCATGCATCACTCAGGCGCTTGCAAAATGACAGCTACATGTTTATTATTGGAAGTTAAATAGGCTGTGCCTTGAGATACAACTCCCCGAGTGAGGCAGGGCATAGCAGCAATTAAGAGCCTTCCTCTCTCGCAAGCTCCGGTCCTTCGAGAAAACAGCTCAAAGATAACAATGCAAGGCATTTCTCTGCATCTCCCGTAAGGGAAGGCTGTCCCCAAGAAAACGCTGCACCAGCAGAGACAACAGCTACCACACAGGGAAGGGTAGCACTTTTCGCCTAGGCTGTGTGTCGGAGAGAGGAAGGCAGCAAGAAACCAGCTACCCACTCCCTACGTGACACACCCAAGAAACCAGACACTGAGGCCAGGAAGTAGGACCCGAGGACTGCTCCAAGCTTTGCAGCCTGTGGACAAGGGGAGAAGCTTAGACCAGGATGGGGTTTTCTCTCTCCATCTTCCCTTCCCCACCGCACCCCTGGATTTTGCCATGGTGTGCCTCCCTAAGTCAAGAGCTGCGGTGATTTCCCAAAACGCAGAACCCTTCTGCCTATAAATTGGTCTCAAACATCACAATCCTTCATCTTAAGCTGCTCATTGTGGCTTATGACCACTAGACATTTCACGGCAATTCCAGATGGGTGTGACTTGATCACTCCACAGCTGAGATAAAAGCACTTCCTGCATGTTCAAAAGCACTCCCTCCTTGACGGTACATCACACGTTGCAGGAAAGAACCTTCTTATTACCGGTACTATTAGCAAAGATTCATATTCAGCCCTTCATCCCAGGAACAAATGTTTAGTAGGCTAGCCTGGAGAGAGACTGACTGGACCGAGGTTGCCCATTGTGTTTTGTTGTTGAGTGGGGATTTGAACTCAGGTCCTCTGTGGTCTAAGTCCTTCACTCTATCTGTTGCACGACACTGGCTGCACCATATCATTTTGTGTTTTTATACTGTAAACTGCCATGTGATCTTCGGTTGAAGGGCAGTTATTGATTGATTGACTGATTTGCAAGTTCCAGGGCTGAGTCTAGACAATTCCCCTTGAGCTCAGCTTACAAATGTGAGCCTCCTCTCTCAACAACTTTGGCAGAACAGCCAAGGAGTTATACCAAAATCACCAATGAACAATGAGCAGCAACCATTCTATCTGCCTTTCCCCCCTCTCCTCCCTCTCAATCCCTTTTTCCTTTTGGATTGCAACCCTGAGGATAGGGACTCCCTTATTAGTGCAAGCTGTTCTGGAAGCCTTTTGGAGAGGGGGACTCTCCAAGAGTGGAATAAAAGAACTTTTATGGTTAACAATAATAATACCACCACCGGTCCTTTCTACCCAACCCACACCTCCAGCTTACCTTAGTCTTGCAGCCTTTTTGCCGGGCTGCCACTTGACCTGTTTCCTGTATCTTCAAGAGCTGATGAGCCCTGAAAAATGACAGCAATTGAAAACCAGCTTGCTGGGAGCGTGTGCACACACACACACACACACACACACAGAGAGAGAGAGAGAGAGAGAGAGAGAGAGAGAGAGAGAGAGAGAGAGAAGCAGCACCGTGTGGCCAACTGCTCTCAAGAGACACAGGAATTGATCATTCCAAATGCCCTTTTTAGTGAAGAAGGCATATTGAGATTTCTCTCATCCTCACAAACAGCCAGATTGGTGAGCCTCAGCTCCTGTTTTGCATAGCAAGGCATGGAAACACAGAGGTACACTGTCAGTGCTTCCAAACAGTCAGCGTTTTGCAGGATTCAAGTGCACATCGGAACTTTAGGTCTGTGCAAGTGGATTAAGGGACTCTTGTCGGCCTAGCAGAACAAATCCAGTTTAAAAAACAAAAACAAAAGCCAGACTTACTGCAATTTGGAAAGTGATGGGGAATTCAGTGTAGAATTCAGCACTGGAAAGAGGGAGGTGCAACTGGGCTTTCATTAAGGAAGGTCAATTAATCAAATGGGTTTTAAAAATAAATCAAATGTGCATAAATGTGCGTACAATTACAACAATCGCTTATGTAAGTGAGAGGAGGCATGGTGATGGAAGTGCATGCTTCAGCAAGGGCCATCTGTGAAGAAAGTGATGTGGGGGGTGCCACTTCTAAGATATGCCTGCCACCTTCAGTTTTTGCAAGTATTTAGGGTAAACTTACATTTAACTTTTTTTAAAAAAATAAAAACTTACCACCCAATCAAACCAGAGATGCTTCCTTTTTTTAGTCTATTAAAATGGCCCTAACCAATTAATTTAAATTATTAAAGGTTGCAGCCTGAGCTTTTATATACACATCATTACTTCCAGAGGGGCAGCCGTGTTAAGTCTTTTGCAGCAAGAACCATTTATTATGGCAAATTCCGTTAGCCTTTAAGATGCCACAGGACTGTGTGGTCATTACTTATTTCCACTCTGTTCCAAGTGCTTTAACACAATTCTCTTCTCATTCATCTCTAATGATACTGGAGGTGAGCTCAGCACACAGATCCTAACCAGGGAAGGCCACATGGATATTCCAGAGCTGAGCGGCAACTTGAGCCCAGTTCTCCCAAATCCCAGCTCACATTCACTGATTCACCAGTTCCCTACAGCTCCCTCTGCAACAGCAGCGTGGCTGCGTCTCCACCTGGGTTGCCCCCCACCAAATTTCTGCCTCCGTTGCCTTTCGCAGGACTGCCTGCCATCCACTCAGCCTTCTCTAAAAATCCAATGGAAACACAATAAAAAGCACGGCAGCAAATAAAACTCAATTAGCACTCCAAAACCCGAGTCCATCTAAAATTAATCCAATAATGCTACATAAATATTACAAGATACCTTTAAAAACCCAGTTTAAACAAGGATGCTTTTGCAGATCCTGCTAAAAACCTGCAGGCTAGACTTGGGCAATTCTCAGGGGGCAGAATCTTCCATAAAGCTCTTGCACTGCTCTCCAACTGTTACGATTCCTCAAAGGAGGAGGGCCTTACCAGAAGAAATTAAATGGGGCGGGGAGGCACTCACTAACAATCTCCCCTCCTCCCAGTTGTGGGTTCCCCTATAAACCCTTTAGGAAGGAGGGAGGCCCATTTTTGGGGGGTCCGGGTCAAAGTTGTTGAGTTTTTTTCAGGGAGGAGGTAAAATGTTGAGCTTTTTTTAGGGGAGCCACAGTTGTTCAGCTTCTTTGGGGAGAGCCAATGATCTACCAGTGATCTACCGCAGACATCCAGTAATCTACTGGTAGATCACGATCTACCTGTTGGACATGCCTGTCCTACAGCATCCACATATCATGGTGGTGCTTAGATCTATGGGTTACAACTCACTGTACCTTGTGCTAGTCAAGTGCTGCAACGACAAAAAAAATAGAGGGGAGTCTTAAGAAGCTGCCTTATGCCATCTCTTGGTATTAGTTGTTCTAGATCTCTATTATGGTCTCTAATTTGCCCAGCAGCTGTTCTCCAGGTTCTGCTGCCCAAAGAGCATGACTGCATCTCAATGTGCTTAAGTTACAGGGAGGGAGTTTTCCACTGAGCATCAAGAAAAAAGTCTTGAATGGTTATGGGAAGGGTTGTAGGGAAGGGGTAAAGCACCTGCTTTGAATGCTGAAGGCCCCACGTTCAACTCCCATCATCTCCTGGTAGCGCTGGAAATGTCCCCTGCCTGAAGCCCTGGAGAGATGCTGCCAGTCAGTGTAGACGCTGCCAGATGTCCCAGTGGGCCTGACTTCTTATAAGGCAATTCTTTGTGCTCCTAAGAGCAGCTGAGAAGGCAGCCAATGACCAAAGCAGGGTGTGGAGGAATCGTCCCTCACTGCAGATCTTCAGACAGATGCTGGGCAGCCATCTGTTGGGGACGCTTGAATTCTATGGATTCCCAGACTCAAGCACAGGATTGCACTAGGTGACCCCCTAGACACCCTTCTCTCCCTCCCTCCAGTTTTGAAATTCTGTATCAGGCAAATTTTGGCTGCATCACCTGCTGCTGTGTCCTTTTCCTCATTTTTAACTAGAGGTGCCAGGCATTGACTTGGTTGCTTCCAGACAACCCGCTTACTGATCATTCATTCTGATTTGTTCGCAGGGAGATTAGACGGTGGGTGACTGTTTACTGAGCATCCATTCTGATTTGCTTGCTGGGAGGTTAGAGGATGTTGCCTCAAGCGCTATCCCACACTTTCCGTTGCATTTTCCAGTTTCTTTCCTCGTTGCAAGAAGTATGATTGGGGCAGGGCAGGGCAAGGTGAGGGATATGGTGGTTGCATAAGGCCTCCCTTGCCCAAAGGATAGCTTAGTTAGTAGAGCATGAGATTCTTAACATCAGAGTCATGGGTTCGAGCCCCACATTGGGGCAAGGATTACTTCATTGCAAGGGGTTGGACTAGATGACCCTGATGGTCCCTTCCAGCTCTACATTTCCATGAGTCTCTCATTCGGCTATAATTGCACAGCCTGAATTTGCCAGTATGTGACAGAATCCCACCCCAAAAGACTGGAAGCATCCCTTGTGCATGCAAAGCAGCCCTCTGCCCATTTAAGCTCTTGTGCATTAAATCACACCTAAGGGACAGAGGCCCATTACCTGCTGTAATTAGGTACCGTGCCACTGTCCAAGTCCTGGAGGGTGAAGGGATCCACGCGGGCACAGTACCACTCTAGCCGCCCCTTGTACAAAGTGTTCGTGACGTGAAGGATCTCCCGGTGCTTCACGCACAGGGCGTAAGGATCGGCAAGCTCCAGGAGGCTGAGGTTGGCACGCACGTAAAACGAGTCGCCAGGAACCTTCTTCCCAGCATCCAGTGCTTCTTTGAGAGGCTGGTATCCTGGGTAAAGAGAAGAGGATGCAAATGAGAAGGGCCCTGCTGGGTCAGGCCAAAGGCCCATCTAGTCCAGCTTCCTGTCTCCTGCATTTGCCAACCAGGTAGCTCACAAGCCAGGCATGGAAAGCAGCAGTTCTCTCCTGTTGTTGCTGCTGCTCCCCCCTCCACCACCACTACAGCCTCTAGCATGCAGAAGAGACAGCAAATAGCAGTTGAGAGACCCAAATAAATGCATTAGTTTTTGATCTGAAGCATGTTTTACCATCCTCTTCAGGAAAACAAAAGGGGGCTCAAGGAGAAGCTCACAAACATCAACACAGTCCCGGCTTACAATCTAAATGACACAGCACAAAAGGAAAAGTGACTGGGAGGGAGGGGAAAAAGCAAAATCAGGCACGGTCTTGTAACAAAGGGCCCCTCTGCACTTGGTTTTTGTTTGGGTTTTGCAGATAAGAAACAAGTTGCTGTAAGGAAGCTCTTGTAATGATCAGCTGGAATGGAAAGAGTTCCAAGGAAAGGAGGAGCCATTAGTTGCTGGTCTCTCAGCAGAGCAGATGGATGGAGCGCCCTGCTTCCTTTCTCTCCAACAGCTGGAGCTCAGTGGAGCGGATGTCTGCAAGTTATTGTTGATGGAGGAAGGAACCTGATGGAGCTCATCGCGATGATGCATCATGTAAAGTGCACAGAAAAAGTCACACAAGAGAGAGCAATGATAGATAGAAGTCTTCAAATTCTGTGTAACCGGGGAAAAAGTTCCACATAAAATTAGGAACTCACAGGAGCTCCAAAGGGGGAAAAAAGAGATGGGAGATCTAGAAGCCTCATGTATCCCTCTCCAACATCAGATATGCAGGTGTGACTTAGGAGGCCCAATAAGTGGCCCCACTACTCCTCCTACCCCTCCTGTGAACATGTTGCTCAAGAAAGCATTTGAGAGAGAGAGAGAGAGAGAGAGAGAGAGAGAGAGAGAACACTTCTGTGTCCTGTTACTGATCAGCATGAGAGCAGGACAACACTGCCTTGCTCCAAAAAAGGAGCAACAGGGAGAGCCAGTGCCTGGTCCCCTCTCCTTGCTCTTTTGCATGGGACTTTGCAATTCCGGCACTGTGACAAGGCTGCTTGGAGAAGTGAGGTTCTGTATGTAAAACAAGCACTAGTTTAAAGATGCCGATTATAAAGAGAGAGCTGGTTATGCAGAGAGGGCTCCATAACGGCTCTGCTACTCAAAGGAAGAAGAGGCATCTGGGCTTCCAACCCAAACTGGCCTCCAGGCACTAATTCCCATGATCGGAATCCAAGCTAGTGGAGAGTCTGGCTTGAGCTGGCCAGATTTTGGACAAGTTCCATCTGGGCAACTTAAATGAAAATCAGGGGCTCTTATCACCACAAGGGTAATCCTTAAAGCTGCACAAGCAAATTAAAAAGCCATGGGATACCAGAGACTTGCAGCAGCAATGGGAAATCTGTCCCAGCATGGCAACATATATGACTCCCTAAATACAATATGAATGGTGTGGTGTGTACTTCAAGTAGTGCAAAAGAAAAGCATAGAGCTACAACAGGGGCCCTGCACTGAACTGCCACTCTTGGATAACCGCAAGTCTCACGTCGGGGTTCTGAGATTTCATTCCATAGCCACAGGGACTAGAAACTTGGTTTGTGCTTTCTTTTTCTAAACAAATCAAAACTTGAAAAGTGGTGGCACCCTAGGCCAGATATTCAGCTGAAATAGTTCTGCAGCAGCATCACAGCTGTGCAGTAGACTCACAGCTTTTGACTGTCCAGATTTGTTAAGGATAGAACAATGGCATATGCAGGATTGGGTAAAAAAAAGTGGCTTACCTCTTATATCAGGGAGAAAGAGCAGAGCAGATGGATCATCCCAGTGCAGCAGACTCAGGTAAGCTACTTCCTGGGTGCAGTTCTCCAGAGAGAGCACTTCCCCGTTTAGCTGCGTCCCCCTAAGCTGCCGCAGAAACACACACAGAACAGAGATGCAGGGATCAGTTACAATTAGCTTTGTAAATAATAATAATAATTCTGGACTTAAAAGAAAAAAGAACTGTGCTGCTACCTCTCCATCCATCCCCTCTGCAGTCTTTAAAACAAAAGCAAGCAAGCTGTAGGCTGTTAATGCATGCTTGATAGCAGGTTTCCTGGGGACAGGAGATCTGAAAAAACAGGCTGCTGTTGGATCCTTTGATCTTTCTTCAAAGAAGGGGTGCAGGGAATTGGGAGATCCTAAACTGAAGAAGAACTTTCCAGAGCTACTGAAACAGGCTCCAGGCCTCTCCATTCAGAGGTAGACTTGTGCCCCGTGCACATTCACCCCAATGCCGATGTAAATGCTGGGGTATGGCACAACTTCTGGGGAGAATCAGGAACAGAGGAAGCTCGCAGCCTAGATGAATATCAACCACTAGGGTAGCACATGGGCTGACATTAAGAGCAGCAATAGTACAAAGGGGGGGAACCCTAGGCCCAACTTGGCCCTGGACCTAGAGCATTTTTGCCTGGCTGGAATATGTCCGTTAACTCTGCTAATGCCTCTCGCTTGCCTGGATAGAGGATAGATTAGAGCTGTGTGAAACTAGCCTGCTGAACAAAAGTAAAATCTGCATATATTGCTCCACCTGCTTTGCCTCTGGCCCCTCCCACCATGAGCAAGTGGCCCATGGAAGGTTGCCCAGATGGAAATGCGACCTTTGTGCTGAAAAAGCTCCCCTGCATCGCTAGGGCAGGTGATGGGAGTCAGGCAGCCATAAGACAGCATTTAAGTGGGCACAGGTGTGCTAATCAGATTCAGAAACTGAAGAGGATGCCCAATCTTTTCACAGTTGGTGTAGCCTGATGGGTACAAGACTTAAGAGCTGGGACTCAGGAAATCCTAGGTTCACATCTTGCCTCTACCATGAACTTGTTAGGCAAGCCTCTCTTTCAGATTTCTATCTGCAAAATGGGAACAACAGCAATACTTGACATATCCTACCCAGCTGTTGCAAGAATGACAAAGAGGTAATGTATATGAAGTGTTTTGGGAACACTGAATGCTGCCTTGTACCTAGTCAGACCGTTGCTCCACCTGGCTCAGTATCCCCTAAGGATGTTGCTGCACTACAATTCCCACAATCCCTGACCATTGGACTCTGCTGGCTGGGGCTGATGGGAGCTGGAGTCCATCGACACCTGGAGCACCATGCTACAGGCTCCCCACCTAGCTGGCTTGCACAAACTGTCAGTGGTTCTCCAGGGTTTCAGACAGGAATATTTCCCAGTCCTGTCCGAAGATGCTAGCGATTGAACCTGGGACTTTCCCTCCCTAAACACCTTGATTGCTTGAAAAGGTTAAATTACATGTGAAGTATAATTAGTATAGTCTTGGAATGGACCAAGCCCACATCCACATATCAGCGCCATCCTCCATTTTTTCATTTTTTCTGGGAGGGGGGTTATGCAAACATACCACTTATGACCTGATGCCAGGTTTAGTTACGCATGGGCGTAAATGACATCTCCATTGAAGGACTTGTGCAAAAGTATGAGGGGACCCGTGCAAAAGTAACTAGGCAGCAGCTTAATGTCTGAAGTAAGACATTTGCAATATAGAACTCAGCCACTAGGTGTCATTCTGCATTGTATACCTGACTACCGAGAGACAAGCAAGGGGAGTCACCTTTTGGTTTATTACTGCAGTCCCCCCACCCCATGCCACTTCCTTAAAACTCTTCCCACTCAGACATTATCTGCAATTAATTCCATACATTCATTCATACCTCTAGGAGTCGGCATCCCTCTCTGAGCCCCACGCGCTCCGCTTCTGAGCCTGGCCTCACCCACTGGACATAAATCCCAGTTGTGTTTCCTCCAAGGATGGAGATGTCCCCAGCCAGTCCGCTGCTCTGGGGCGCTGGAACGTCCATGTGCCCCGTGCGAGGCAGATGCACCACAACAGACCTGAACGGGGAAGGAAGACAGCAGGGATTTAGACTCTGGCACCCCTCATTCTCTGTTTCGATGAGCAGGATATATGGCCGGGATGGACCTGTGGCCTCTAGATGTTGCTTGGACTACGAATCCCATAATCTCTGGTTTACTGGCCATTCTAGCTCCTTGGAATTGGGAGTCCAACAACTTTTGGAAGAACCACAGCTTCCGGTTGAGAACAGGATGCTGGACTAGAGGGACTTTGGGATCCTCTTGTGTTAGAACTTGGAGCTGCTGCCAGTCAGAGCAGGCATTGCTGGAGTAGATGGGCCAACAAGTCTATAAAAGGCAGCTTTACATGTTCCTATCTTCACATCCAGGTGAAGCGGTGGAAGAAGCAGCAATGGTTGCAGGACCCAGTAGCAGGGAGGGGAGATGAGTCCTGGAAATGGATGCTATTCAACTGCGGGGAGAGTTACCCAGAGTGGCTGCCCCACCTAGGCTGCCTGCATTCATAGGGCTGCCTCTCCAAACCATCAGGGAGGCAGGAGTGTTTGTTTGAGAAAGGGAAACAGACCTCCTGGAGAAGTCCTGCTTGACAGAGGTTCTAGACAAGCAGGTTTCTGACTTTGCCCTGGTGTATGCACTGCTGGAAGAGGAACGGGATCTGGCAGATGAGGGAGTGTTGATGACACTTCCTGAGAGAGACAGACAGACAGACAGAACAACAACAAGTTACCATGGGCAACATGCAAGGATTCACAAGCACCCTTCACCTGAAAGGCATTGAAGTCATTGGGCCGGGGAAACCCCAAGCTCCAGAGCCGCATTTAAATGATCCAGCTACGTGGGCAGCTGGCCATGTAGGTTAGGATTCACACTACCCGCCCTCAACAAAGTTATTAGGTCACTTAACACCAGCTCAGTTGCGCAATGGACAGCTGCGGAGAAAAGCAAATCCCAGACAGCTAGAGTAAGGGCAGTGAAACCTCAGGATAGGGGCTGCATGCCTCCCTCTCGGACCCTCAGGACTCTTCCTAGGCCACACCTCCTTTGCAAGCCACGCCCCCTCAGTGGCCCTGCCGCACACCCTCCTTTCTCCTGACTGGAATGTGTCCCCGAACTGTGGTTATGTACCGGTATCCAGCTTGCCTGAATGGAGAGCTGGGGGTGTGTGGAAACCTCTGGCTTTTGTGTGTTGTGAATGTTAACCTACATTCAGTGCTCTGCCTCTGGTCCTGTGCCTCTTCCTTCATGCAGTTCTTGGGCTGAAAAAAGTCCCCCCACAAACACACACCTGAGGCTAGAGTAATCTCAAAAGGGACCCCCCTCAGTATATACTGTAAGTTCTGGAGAACGGTGTATCAAGTAGAGTGGCAGGCAGCCGAAAGGATGGTCAGCTGTACTCCACCCAATACCTAGATTGGATTCTTCGAAATGCCCATAAAAGGAGGCAGCAGGACAAATCCAGGAATGGATTCCCCGAGTATGTTGGAATGGACTCTGGGCAAATCTCCCCACTTTTCAAAGCCTCCGACTGCAGAAGCCAGACATTCTTTGCACATGTGCCAATTGCCCCAAGAAGTCGCGTTGGTAGAAAACTCTACAATCTAGCCAAGGCCTGAGATATACAGTGGGACAGGCGTTGGAGATTTACAGCCTGTCACCAAGAACCGATAACAGCCTGAAGCTGAAGCATTTATCTCTTCCGGTTCCCACTCCTCTGAAACTGAATCAAATTCACTGTCAGACAAAAACCCACTGTAAATTAAACACACCAGACCGGAATAGCCTCAGAACGATGTGCTGGCGAGACCCTGGAGGTGGCTCCCAAGAGCTGGCAGGGGAAGTGTGGGGCAAGGGTGCCCCCTCGTGGGCACACGGGCAAGCAGCTGATTTGGCAGGGGGGAGCCCACGGCTCTCAAGAAGAGAGGCTCAATATAACGTGGGGGGTGGGGGCAGGAGAAGGATTGGCAATACCTGTTAAGTCTTCCATGCTGCCAAAGGACCCACAGGACCAACTAAAAGCACAAAGGAAACACAGAAGGGCCATTTATTTCAAAAGTATACAAACATCAAAACCATCCCCCCCCCCCCGCCTTTCTCCAGTGTTCTCTTAATGCCTTTTGTTGCGTTTGGATCCTTCCCTGTCTCCAAACAGCTCAGGGTGGTTTGCATGAGGTTCCTGAACAGTCAGCCGTCCCAAATACTGGCCAAGGGCAAAACAGGCTTAGCTACATTAGGTGGGACTCCCTGTAGCACCATCAAGCCACTTCCAGGGCTTATCATTGCAGAGATGCTCATAGATGCAGCCCTAGAGCCAGCTTTTGCATCCCTTCTCATAAATGACAGCTGCTCATCCATCCTCCTGCACACAGGCATCATCTGGTCCCAAGTCCTACCCAAAGAGATACCCCCCTTTCTCCGGAGAGGGCATATTCAATTCACCCCACCTTTCCTCCCTTGCAGTCAGTCATTAATCCCTGCAATCTACTGTAACTGGTGCACCCTTATCTCTACCTAGCTGCTATGAAAACCTTAGTTCCTCCACATTTGCTGCCTGCCATCCTCTTGTATCCTACATCATGTGCTCCCATGTCCCAGAGTCTAATGCACAGGTCCTGCCTATGGAGTCCCTTTTTCTTTCTACCTGCCTGTCAGCTCCTGTCCCATGTAGACATGGGGTGGGGAAAGTTTGAAAGGGAGTCTTCTCCTGCTCAAATAAGGCTGGCTGCATTTGGAGTCAGATCCACCCCTTTTCAAGGTGCACTCAACTCAAAATGGGGTTTGTTCCCCCCCCCCTGCTTGAACTACTGCAATGCGCTCTACGTGGGGCTACCTTTGAAGGTGACCCGGAAACTGCAATTAATCCAGAATGCGACAGCTAGACTGGTGACTGGGAGTGGCCGCCGGGACCACATAACACCGGTCCTGAGAGAACTACATTGGCTCCCAGTACGTTTCCGAGCACAATTCAAAGTGTTGGTGCTGACCTTTAAAACCCTAAATGGCCTCGGTCCTGTATACCTGAAGGAGCATTTCCAACCCCCACCATTCAGCCCTGACACTGAGATCCAGCGCCGAGGGCCTTCTGGCGGTTCCCTCACTGCGAGAAGCAAAGCTATAGGGAACCAGACAGAGGGCCTTCTCGGTAGTGGTGCCCGCCCTGTGGAACGCCCTCCCAGCAGAGGTTAAAGTGATAAACAACTATCCTACATTCAGAAAATACCTGAAGGCAGCCTTGTTTAGGGAAGTTTTTAACTTGTGATTTTGATGTATTTTAATATTTGTTGGAAGCCGCCCAGAGTGGCTGGGGAGACCCGGCCAGATGGGCGGGGTACAAATAAAAAAATTATTATTATTATTATTATTATTATTACTGCCTCCTTGCTCTCCATGCCAGCCCCACCTTAAAAAAAGCTTTATGTCCAGGAAACAGGACAGTGGGAGAGCAGAAAAGGGATAAGAGCCTGGGATCCATGGTGGGAAACTATGAAATGAGCACCATCACATCCAATGAAAGGCTACTCTCCTGCCCTCCTCCACAGATTCTTCTTCCCCAACCCTTAGGAAGCTGGAGACTTGGAGGAGGGGAAGAACTGGGATTTTAAAGCATTCAAGTTCAATGCTTTAAAAAAAATCCCTTGAGGCTTTGCCTCAGACTGAAGACACCAACATGTAAGAGAGAGTGTCATTGTGCTGGGATTCCAAGTGTCACCTCTTGATGGGGGTCGGTCCGTCCTCACGCTGCCGCCGAAGAATGGAGCCAGTGCAGGGGGGGAAGGGAAAGATGGAAAGGCGGTTTATTTCTCTCTCGCGCTCTGGAGT
Organism: Darevskia mixta; assembly: GCA_034641385.1. Lineage (NCBI taxonomy): Eukaryota > Metazoa > Chordata > Lepidosauria > Squamata > Lacertidae > Darevskia > Darevskia mixta. The sequence continues at coordinate 18,290,556 of JAWWNH010000008.1, forward strand.
CACTTCCTAAGGAGAGGGGAGAAAAGACCTGAAAGCCAGAACGCCACACACACACACACACACACACACACACACACACACCACAAACCTCCTTGTCTCACTGTTCATCAGCGAGATTAAACCCAGCAAACTGTAAATCAAGTGTGTGTATAAGTTTGTGTAGGAGGAGAAATCCTACTTTTTTTTGGTTCTGGATGATGGGAGTGCATGTCACAACAGGCAGCATGAAGGGCAGAGTTGCACCACCAATTGAGCCGTGGGTTGAAGAGTTAGAATCATAGAATTGTAGAGCTGGAAGGGGACCCCAAGGGTCATCTAGTCCAACCCCCTGCAATGCAGGAGTTATAGCAGGGGCAGGGAACCTCAGGCCCAGGGGCCTAATGCAGCCCTCCAAGCCTACCTGGCCCTTTAGACTCTTCTCAGACCATCTAAACTTCCCAGCCACTGCTTCACACTCTCATTTATTGTTTTGCAGCCTGGCTGGAATATGTTCTTGAACTCTGGATAAACAGGGGAGTGTGCAGAAACTAGCCTAGCGTACAAAGGTTACATCCACACCCACTGCTCTGCAAAACAGCGAAACAGCTGCCTAAACTCTTAGGAACATAGGGAAATTGCCTCATTCCAAGTCAGATCATTGGCCCAGCTACGACTTCGTTGTCTCCTCTGACTGCCCAGAGCTCTCTGGGGTCCCTTGGAGAGGTCCTTCCCATCAGGACTAAGGGCTGGACAATATCTGGTTTTCAACATCGTGATAATCGCCAGCTAAACATCGCAATATACCAATATCTGAAATGAGGATGGAGCTATGTAGAGGCCACTGGCTGGCTTCACGGTTTTTCCCGCATCGTGATTTTTGCCAGCGCCTGCTCACTGGCCCCTGGAGGAGGCGAGAGAGAGCTGAGCTGGCTAAGTTAAAGGGGCTGCAGGAATTGAGAGAAGCTTTGGCTGGCTTCACGGTTTTCCCCACATTGTAATTTTCGTATAGCACACATACACATCATGATTCAAAATATATTGCCACGTCAAAAATGATGAAACCGATTATCACAATATGGACTTTCAAACAGGTTTTGGATGATGTATTGATATATCGTCCAGCCCTACCAAGATTACTTGATTCTTTTTAACTGGAGATGCTAGAGATTGAACCTGACAACTTCCCCATGTGAGGCACAAGTTCTACTACCTTCTGGCTTTATCCAATCCCCCTCTTACCCCGTTCTGGCTTATACAGTCATCAGGGAAGACGATGTCCAAGACGCCTGGCGTATCGACCACTCCACCCTCCAGCGATGGAGGCTTCTCTACCATGCTCCAAGTGCTGCTTAGGATGGAGCAGAGCGAATGGGAGGAGGAACACATCTGCAGGGTGGAAAAGCAAAAGATGTCTCAGGGGTCAGCTCCTTAATGAGAGAGGTGGCGCTGTTGAAACCTGGCTAGGAGCTGCCCTCTCCGAACTGTACCTCCTGCAGTGATTCTAGGGGGGGGCGGAGGACAGGCCATTAGATAAGGCCACAACACCTCTGACCACACTGACCACGGACCACTTCAAAGGTCAACTACACCACAAGACTGCACAACTGAAATTAACCAACCCACAGGCTGCACTCCTATGCTCACTTACTTGGCAGTAAGCCCTAATGAAAACAGTTGGGCTTACTTCTGAGTGAACACACACAGGCTTGCGTGGTTCAAAAATACACGACAGGTAACGAGGCTTCCCGCAATCACACCATCTTCAACACTCTTGAGCTCTTGTTTGTCTATCTTGGGCAGGTGTAGCTGCAAACAGAGCTATTCTGTTACTGAATGGTAGGAAAGCCTCCACTACGGATGTACACGGCAGATACTCATGGCCTACTTTATTATGGCATCTGCGTCACAACGCAGCAAGGTCCCTCCCAGGTTGTGGCATGAAGGCGCATGATTCAGCTAACTTGCTGAAGCAAAGCAGGTGCAGCTTGAGTTAGGGCCTGGATGGGAGACCACCTTGGAAACCCAGGCCTGCCAGCTCCAGCTCCATAGAAGAAAAGCAGGAAAGACCCACTTGAGTTTGAAGATTGAAAGCTGGTAAAACTGCAAGTTTGCAGTTGAGGGCCTAAGTAACAAACCAAAAGCTTGACGAATTCTTGGCTGCTAATTTACCTTCAGCCCATCCCCTTAACATGCAAGGAATTCTGTCCTTCCCTCCTAACTTTATTCCACTCAAGTCTAGGCTGCCTTGCCTTCCCTCCCTTCCAAAATATCAACCTTCCCCTCCACCTCCTCTTCCTCCTCTTTTCAAAATGCACCTTCTTGCCCAGGTCCCTGGTGCAATGGCATCGCTGCACCTGAGCTTCAAGGGTACCAATCCTGCCCTCGGCCTCTGTGAGTCTGCCCAGCAGCTCGTCCCTCTCTTCCTCCAAGGCCCGGACACGCTTGCGGTACTGGTCCTTCTCAATGAGGATTTGGGAGTATTGCAGCTGAACGCCGTCTCGGCTCTGGATTGCCTGAAACAAAACACATTCCTGGTGGGGGGGGGGCGGTTGACATACCTTGGGAAGGTGGGATTGCACGCAGATAAGACGCTTTCTTCTGATTTTGTTTTTTTCCCCTAAAAAGCTAAGTTCTGTAATGGAGTATACAAATTAAGCAACTTTGCATGCCTCTGTTTATCTTGCACAGCTTATCGATTCTGCTTTCCATAGCCAAGGGACGGGGACAAGGAGCTATCAGGAACAATAAAGCCCCACCCTTGGCTACTACAAGGTCCTCTTCTGCCAACCAGGCACCATCTGTATGCGTTAGTGTCTTAAGGACTAAAGAGCCTGCTTTCTAGAGAAATTTGGGGTTTCCCCAGATGCTGAACTCTGGAGCTCAGTATCATATCCCACACTTACAGACTACAAATCACAGACAGGTACGGCAAGGCTCACACTTGGCAGGTAGGGTAAAGGTAAAGGTAAAGGGACCCCTGACCATTAGGTCCAGTCGTGTCCGACTCTGGGGTTGCGGCGCTCATCTCGCTTTATTGGCCGAGAGCCGGCGTACAGCTTCCGGGTCATGTGGCCAGCATCACAAAGCCGCTTCTGGTGAACCAGAGCAGCACAAGGAAATGCCGTTTACCTTCCTGCCAGAGCGGTTCCTATTTATCTACTTGCACTTTGGTGTGCTTTTGAACTGCTAGGTGGGCAGGAGCTGGGACCGAGCAACGGGAGCTCACCCCGTCGCAGGGATTCGAACCGCCGACCTTCTGATCGGCAAGCCCTAGGATCTGTGGTTTAACCCACAGCGCCACCTGGGTCCAGGTAGGGTACCAATCCTCAACTCCCTGCAGCTTCAGGAATAAAGTGGGGGGGGGGTCCTCCGCATGACGTCTTCTAATGGGAGCACCTTCTCACTGGACATTGCTGCCCTCCAGATACTGGTGGACTCCCAATTCCCATCAGCCACAACCAGCATGGCTAATAGTCAAGAATGATAGGAGCTGGAGTTCAACAACAGGTGGGTTCTCTCCACTGTGGCCCAATGCAGTGATGAACTTTTTAGCCACTGCTTATATGGTGACATAGGACTAAGAAGAAGAGGAAGCCACCAAAAAGGTCTCCATCCCAGTTGACCTCCTCTGCTTCCAAATACTTTTCTTAGCATGCCTGCTCTCTTCACTAGGCCCCCATTCCTTCCATTTTGGCTTCTTGATTCTCATGACTAACTACATCAGTACCACTCGTCCTCACCTAGCAACCCAGAATGATAGTAGAGGGATTCTATCTCTTATTAGGGACCCTTACTTCGAGCATAAGGGGAGTCTGCCTTAAAGAAGCAGCTCACCTGATCCCTTTCCTTCTCGATCTCCTCTAACTGAGCCAGCACGGTACTCATTCTGTGTTTGTACAGGTCACAGTTCTTCTGCAGAGTTTGGTGCTTCAGCTGGAGATCTTCCTTATCTTGCAGATACTGGGGAGGTGGGGTGGGGGTGGGGGAGAGAATCCAGAGGGTTACATTTTCAAGGAATATATTTAGGGCTTAAAACTGCTGCAGGTTTAGACCTGCAACCTGTGCAACCAGATCTGTGGAAAAAAAGAAGGATGCACGTGCAAATATTTATTGTCACCTCTTTGCAAGCACACACAGCTCGACATACACCAGCTAATGGGGTAGAGAGATGGGCTTCGTAGTAGTAGCTTTGAACGGGGCCAGTATCAGGAGTCAGCATTGATGGGCAGCTGCCAAGAGCCACACCCAGTGCCGGCACTTTGGTCCTGCTCCTCTTCTTCCCAGATACCTCTGCTTGTTCACCTTCCCCTCTCCAAGCAAATGAGCAGTGGCAAGAGCAAAGGAAGCGGGCAGGAAGCAGCATCCACTCATCTTTCCCTCTCTTTCTGGGCAGTGAAGCCCAAGAAGGGTCAAGGCACAGCGGCAGATCAGCTTTGCATGCAGGCGGTCCCAGGTTCAATTTCAAGCATCTCTGGTACAGCTGACAAAGAGACCCCTGCCTGAAACCCTGCAGAGCCGCTGCCATTATGGACAACACTGAGCTAGATGATGCAATGGCCTGTCTTGGTATCAGGCAGCTCCTAATGTTTCTGTGAAGCAGATTGTACCAGGGCCAGGGTGAGGGGAAAGCAAGAGAGCCATAGCGAGGAGGGGACCCATTTAGGGAACGGTGACTTTTGAGAGCAACTTGGTGAAGGGCCCTGCAAAACCTGGCTGAGACATTAACAACTGAATGCGTTCAGACCACAACTGTATCAAAGCTTCCCCCAAAACAGATGCCCGGGGAAGGGGCAACTGACCTTATCTCTCAGCTCCTCAGCCCACTGCAGCTCATTTTGCACAGCGTCCAGTTTCTGGCACAGTTCCTGCCGGTCTGCCTGTGCTTCCTTCCAGTCGTGCTCCAGAATGTCTAGAAGGATCCTCTCAGAGCCAGGGACTGGACCTTCACCTGCTACCTAAGCGACAGAAACGCAGAATCACCTGCCTGGTGAGATGAGCTGAGTTAGGGATAGCATAGAATCATAGAGTTGGAAGAGACCACAAGGGCCATCCAGTCCAACCCCCTGCCAAGCAGGAAACACCATCAAAGCATTCCTGACAGGTGGCCGTCAAGCCTCTGCTTAAAGACCTCCAAAGAAGGAGACTCCACCACACTCCTTGGCAGCAAATTCCACTGTCGAACAGCTCTTACTGCATGATGGACAGAGAGAGAAACAGCAGTCAGCACTTGCAGGGTGGCTGTTTTCAGTATCCCCCACTGCGGGCTCCGGAGTAGAAAATGTCATCTATATATACTTTTCTTGTTTTGTTTTATAATTTCCCCCACCACAAACTGCAGGTGCCTCTTGCAATACAAACATCGCACCATTTTTTATGCCAGGATGCTGGCCTAGATGGGCCATTGGCCTGATCCGGCAGGCTCTTCTTATGTTCTCAATCCTGGGAATTCTAGTTTGGTGACTCCCTATTCACCACCTCACAGAACTACAACTCCCAAGGTTTCCTGGGAAAAGGAATGATGGGAAGTCTGCAGGGTGGGTGTGCCCTAACAGCTGGTTCACATGCTAGCTCTGTTTGCACGTAACATGCAGGTAGGGATATCTAAGATACTGAATGGAAAATATTCCCTCCTTCTCAAACTAAAAAGAACCAAACTGTGAATGATTGAAGCTGTAATGTCAAAATGTCGTAACTAAGCAATGCTTCACGGTTCATTAGGAACACGGAAAGATGGGGTCATGTCTTCCAAGATAAGAACCTTATAATTTCATGCTTTATGGGCCCTGTTCTTAAACCACTCCAAGTTTAAATTACACAGTTTTAAATGGCAATATCAACATTTTGCTGAGCATGTAATAGATTTATATAACGAACTGATTCTATCCAGATGCTGCCTCCCCACCAATCAATTTCTTTTCACATCCCCAAGTTAAATTATATCCTCTCCTGGTTAAACCTTTCTTCTTTGGGGGCTGGGGGATAGGAAATAATCTCAAACTGAAAATGTATTTTAAATATTTTTCTCCAGGTTTTGCAAATAAGCTGTATATCGTGATATAAGGTCGTACAAACAGCATTTAGGGTGGACAGATAAGAGATTTCACAAACCACAAGAGGTCTGTGATGCAGGATACCTTCTTTTAAACAAACAACAGGGGGAAACGGTAAAATAATGTGTTCACATACTATCCGTGGGTTAAGATTTTGTAACCCAGATATCAACGGGCAGCTTTCATCTCCTAAACAGTCACAGCTGTTCAATCCACCCATTGGTATTCTACCTACATCTCTAAGCCAACACTAGAGGCCTTTCTTTTAAACAGATTTTATTTCTCTTAGCATTTTACTAGCGCTAGAGCCGTGATCTAGCAACAGGGGCACCGAGCTCCATCCTCCATGAGAAGCATTGTGGTCGCCTTGGATGCCGTGTCAGGGACCAGCCTTGCTGCAGGAGATTTGCCTGTTCAGCACATTTTCTCTTTTGAAACGAATCGTGGGCGGCACAAGCTCCAGCAACACAAAGGTGAAATTAGGAGCTTTGAAAAGGGTTTATTTGGGGTAGGGGGAAACAAAGGTTCATAAAAAGGCAAGGCAATGAGAATAGGACAGCCTTGCTGATGTTCAACCCTTTGCTACACGTAAAATCAAACATCTAGCTAGATAGCAGGGAGAGGCAGAGGCGACAGAGATGAGGCTAAAGCACTGTGATGGGCAGGTGTCTTGAACCAGACCTTCCAGCAGCCTGCATCCCACAACCATATACCTTCTGCACCACCTCCAGGTGTTGTTAAGACTCCAGCTCCCATCAGCCACAGACAACATGGCCAATGGTCAGGGATGATGGGAGTTGTAGTCCAGCAACTGTTTCTGGCCCATCCTGACCTATACCAACTGTCCCGAGGCCCTTTTGATCTTCAGGTTGCCCTCAGGTCCTGCTGGCAGGCTTCTTGCAGGCATCTGGTTGGCCACTGTGAGAACAGGATGCCAAACTAGATGATCCAGCAAGGCTGCGTATTTTAATTTCCCTGGGACCTTCCACATTCTAACCATATGCTCTGCCTTTGAGGTATCCCCGTCAGACTGGAGAAGACATTGCTGGACCGAGAAGAACTTCCTGCATGCAGAGGCTGCCTCTTGCCATCCAGGAGAAGCTCAAGTTTCAGCAGCGAGACATTAGATGCAATTCAATACAGCCCCTCCACGGGTTAGCATTAAACATTTTCAGCAAGTAATACCTGCAGCCTGCTCTGCAGCTCCTGAAGCGAAGTTATCAGTCTCTGGTTCTCTGCTCGCAACTCACAGATAGTGTCAGCAAGGCCACAATCCTCCACTTCTCTCTGGGGAGCTGCCGATGCCTGTTTCCTAAGTAGGGAACATTCTTCTTCCAGGCTGCTGACCTTGCATTTCATCTGGTCTACCTGAAATATAGGAAACAAAGGCCACAGCTGCTCAATCCCCCCTTTCTTTACTGATAGGTTGATTGATTGGCAGGCTGCCTTTGAAGGATTAACTTCCTCAAAGTGGTTCACAACACTTTGAAAACATAAAACGATGTAATTACAAATTATAAAGCTGCAGTCTAAAACCCTCAAACAGATCAAGTGATAATAAAGACAAGGGGAAGAACTAAGCATGAATGAATCTGAGCAAAGTGAGCTTCTCTCCTACGATTCTGGGGACCGGGATCAGAGCTTCCAGATCAAAAGGGAAGGATGCCAAAACAACCACCTCTCCTTTTAGGACATGCACTCAATATCTCTGATTAAGAAGAAAGAATGCCAAGAATTAGATAGAAATTGGACAGATCAGCTATTCCTAATTGCCTTGGACCATTCTACTGGAGTAAAAATCAGGGTCCTATAAGGATGGCATTCTCCTCGTTCCCAACCCCCGGCCTTCTTTCCATGTTCAATGGCTCTGTCTTTCCCTTTTCCCAAACTGGGGGAGGAGTAGAGTCTTGTCAGATGCCTGGACAGCCTCAGATACAAAGCAGAAGACCAGGGTTGATCTGACAAAGTAGGTTTGCAATTTCCCCCCGATTTTATCTTATGTAAACTGCTTTGAGGTTTTTTTAACAAGCAAGTGGTACATAAATTTTATGAAATATGTAATATTGTTTGGAAAAGTGGCTTGCAAAAACAGGAGGGGGTTTGCTCTTTTGTAAATGAAATTAATATGAAAACAGAAATACTCCAGGCAGGATCAATCAAGTTAGTCTCTCTCCCTCTCTCTCTCTTGGCATGGGGCAGTCAGTGCGGCACCCTCCAGTTGTTGCTGAACTACAACTCCCACCATCCATGACCATTGTTCCAAGTTGGCTGGGTTGACCGTAGTTGTAGTTTGACAACTGGAGGACGACCCCATTGGCTATCTCTGCACTAGACCCACATTCCACATTGTTTTCCATAGTGCTGTGACAGAAAGTGCAGAGATGGTGCAAGATAAACAGCAGGCATAGGCAAGCTTGGCTCTCCAGATGTTCTGGGACTACAATTCCCATCATCCCTGACCACTGGTCCTGTTAGCTAGTGTCAGGTTCCCTTATCGGTTGCTCAATAGTAAAGACCAAGTCCTTCTTGTCTTTGTCATTTTATTTGTGCAAAGTATGTACAGTGCAGAGTTCAGTTTCAAACATGACTGCCTAGTCACTAGCAGAATCCGGAAGTGCCCCCCTTCTGTTTTGGCACCAACACCAGAGCCTCGGCACGCTAAATTGCCGCCTTCTCCTTCTACGTGAAATGGGCGCCGGAACTGACGTCTCCCTCTCCGAGCGAGTCTGCTGGATGGTGCCAGGTCTCTCTGCATCTTCCCAGAGACCTCTCACTCCCTGGCTCCCACTCACTAACTGCTCCTCCCCCAAAGAGGGGCTGGCAGACTCGCTCTGAGATGAATCCATTTTCAACACAGGCTGAGGCTCCCTATAACTACTCAGTGCCAGAATGGCAGGGGTGGGCACATCCCTGACAGCTAGGGATGATGGGAGTTATAGTCCCAACACATCTGGAGAGCCAAGGTTGCCTATGGCTGATAAACAGGAAGGAGTACAGGATACAGGTAAACAGGGAGGAGCAGTTTAGGTAAACCCAGGAATGAAGATGAAGAGGATACCGCAGGGCAACAGTGAGTAAGAGCTCTGTGGCAAGAAGACTAAAACAGCACTGCAGTTATTCCAGATAAGTAAAATCAGATCAGAACAGATAAGCTCATAGTGAAACTCTCCTGTCTCGGAGAGAGGAAACAGGTATGTCAGTTGCCCAAGGTGAAAGCCAGGTGACCAAGATGCAGCCCCATAAACTCCTTCAGGTATGTGGAACGATAAGACTCCTTAGGATGTGGGTTTGTCACCCGACCGTTTAAGCTTCCAACCACTTTCTAACCAGCATCTCCTTAGTGGCCTTACAAGGTCAATTAAAGGTCCATTCAGGTTTTTATCTCACCTGGAGTACCTGCAAAGTTCCTGAGGATTCATCAGCTGGGAGCACAAAAACAATCAGATGACACACCTACATTCTAAGTAATAAAGGGGAAATCCTAAGCTTGCCTTGCATGCATAATAACACACAAGCACACACGAAACGTACTATGTTTAAACCACAGTACACCAAACCCTTTATCTTATTAAAACAAATGTGGAAAAGATCAACGTTCTGTCCCATGAATCACAAGAAGGGCAAATAAAGAAGTTTTCATCTCTCTTGTGAACATACACACACACTAGCAACAGCAAGTAAGCATGAGGCTTTCTTTAATTGCTGCTACATACTGATATTGCAGATCTGGGTTGGTTTTGCTAGGCTCATATCCTGATTCTGCCATGAGCTCAGCAGAGGGCCTGGGGCAAGTTCCTCTCTCCAGCCTCAGCCTCCACTTCTGTAAAATGGGGGTGACAAGTGGGACTGGCAATAAAATTTTGCAGTGCAAAAATGCTGCTTCTTCAGGGTTCAACACTTCATTCTGTTCCCCCCCATCCACCTGGTTTTCTTTCTTTCCCACCAGACTGTCAGCATTTGACAACCCCTGATGCAGCTCAGGTCCTGTTCTGCAGCTGCCGGTAGATTTCAGAGCTTTTTAATGCTGGCACCTTTTTCGGTCACCAGACCCCATTCAAAAGGTACTGAATTGTAGCTAGAAACATAGAATCGGGAGTGCACTTACAGCGATTTTCCTTTGCAGTCACAGCTTGAAGTCAAGACACGGCTACAAAGGGCGACTCTTTCCAGTCGCAGCTTGAATTAAAGTGGCTACAAAGGAGGCATCTTCTTGAAAGCTACAGGTTCAAAGTTGGAACACCTGACATCATATCATGTCAGCTGATTGACAGGTGAGTAGCCCTGCCCAGCTGCCAAGGTGGCCCTTGGAAGGTGAAGGAATTCTGGGTCCAACCTGTCAATCTGATCCAGTTCCCTACCCATGGTATATTTGATAAAACCAACCTTACCTAACTGGGGAGTTTTAAGGGAATTACTGATATACTACTACTACTACTACTACTACTAATAATAATAATAATAATAATAATAAACAAACTAATTAATTAATTAAACCACGCCCATCTGGCTGGGTTTCCCCAGCCACTCTGGACGGCTTCCAACAAAAGATTAAAAATACATTAAAACATCAGTCATTTGAAACTTCCCTAAGCAGGGCTGCCTTCAAATGTCTTCTAAACATCAGATAGTTGTTTATTTCTTTGACATCTGATGGGCGCCACTACCGAGAAGGCTCTCTGCCTGGTTCCCAATAATAATAATTTATTATTTTACATTAAGCATTTTGAATCCTGTGAGCCACTATAAAAAATGTCAAATATCGTAATTTTAATTGCTGTTGGCATCCTATCCTGAGCCTTTAGGGACAGAGTGGGAAATGTGGAAACAATTAAAATAATCTACAAGAAGAATGACATGTTATATACATGCTCCATTGCGAATAAGTGCAGGCAGACATACACGAACGTAGCCCAGAAGCAGCCCTTCATTTTCTGGTACTTGCATCCTACATGAAAAGATGCTCTGCTATAAACACAAACGAAGCCCCTTTTCAGTTCACTAAAGAGAAGATTAAGAAGTGCCTTAGCCATGGTCTGCGTATTAATGCCTTCCTGGAGCAAATGTGAAAGTAACTACAGGGCTCAGATCTAACCAACGAAGGCAAGGACTGCCGCCATCAATCATTTTTACGGCGTCATCAATATGCATAGGGCTTTACGGAGCAAAATAGCAGACAGTTGCTTACTCCACAGTAGCCGTGCCGTACAGGGGGGACAAGTGGAAGAGATAATAAAAGGAAGGGGAGGACAAGAGGGGAGGGATACAAACACAAGAGAAACCACAAGACAGCAAAGAAACAGGGTGTATACATATGCCTAGGTTAACTGAAGCTTTGAGGATCTGGTGGGGGGAGTGGAATGGAGTGGAATGGAGAAAAAGCTGGCTGGGAATATTTGGAACATCAGGAAATGCTATACCAGGTAAGACACATGCCTTGCATGCAGAAGGAAGCAGGTTCAATCCCAGGTGTCTCCAATTCAAAGGATCAGGTGAGGTGATAGACCAGGCACAGGCAAACTCGGCCTTCCAGATGTTTTGGGACTACAACTCCCATGATCCCTAGCTAACAGGACCAGTGGTCAGGGATGATTGGAATTGTAGTCCCAAAACATCTGGAGGGCCGAGTTTGCCTGTGCCTGTGATAGACCCTTGGCCTGGAGATGTGCTGCCAGTCAGATCAGACACAATGGGGTGTATCCAACTCAGTTACACTCAAGGTAAGCCCAAAAAAATCAGTGAGTTAGTCCTGTTTAGCAACGTCAATGGGTCTACTCTGAGTAGGGCAAGCATGGGCTACATCCCAAAAATGTCCAAGACTGACAAATAATGTGACTGGGTATAAGACAGCTCCTTACCCCAGTAAACATCAGCTTAAGAATTACTGTGTTATGAGACTTGCCGGAGAACACAGCTACTTCTCCATAATTCAGAACCTTTTATTTGTACCTGGGGCTTTTCCTAAAGTGTACGCACGCTCTGGCCTTCATGCAAAAACAGCAGCCTGGATATTCTCTTATGACACCAGCCCTCCAAAACTGACTGCACGACGAAAGCTCACACACCCATAACACAGCGTCATTTGGGAAATATATGGCATTCCCTTTCCTGGTATAGACACTCCCTATGTTCCGGAGAATCCACTGGTGGTGGCATTCATTCCAAATCACTGCATTCCTTAGTCTAATTTCCTTGAGCACTACTTTGGAGGAACTTTCTCAAACCTTCAAAGATGAGACAACAGTCAAGCAACTCGCTGGCCTGCCTTCAGACACCTTTCCCCTATTTCCCTATAAAGGAGTGGCTGGCCAATGAACCCAAAGCACACGGAAGCGGCCTTGGTTTATCCTGGGTGCGCACACCCGTTTTCATTGCCCTGTTAACACCTGCATGCATTCACCAATACTCCCCACCTCTCTCTTCCCCCCTGCTCTCCATACCCCCAGCTGCAGGTCCCGGCTTCGGATGACAGCAGCGTTCTTCTCCTCGCACAGGTGGGTGTAGCGCATGGCCAGCATGTAGTTGTCGTCCTTCAGCTTCAGCAGCTCCATGCTGTGGGAGTCCCACTCCTCCTGGAACCTCTGGTAACGTTCCTGCACCTTCTGCAGCTTCTGGAGCTGCTGCCTCAGCTGGGCGCCCTCCTCCTCCAAGGCCCGGTTCTTCGCCTGCAGCCCGTGTTCCTTTTCCAGCTGCCCTTTCCGCTGAGCCCTCACCTTCTTCACCTCCATCATCAGGAACTGAGTCAGGCCTTCATGGCCCTCCTCGTCTGGAAAGCAAGAGGATGCTCAACAAACTGGGCACATGGGGGGGTTACAGCCAACCAAGTTTCCACTCACAGTAGACCCACTGAAATTAATGGGCCTTTGTTAGTTAGTGGGTCTACTCTAGGACTCGCATTGCACATAACCCATGGACTCTCAAGGGCCAAAGCTCAGTAGCAGAGTGCCTGTCTTGTCTGCAAAAAAATTCCCAGAGTCAATGTTCAGCATATGCAAGTAGCACTGGGATAAGCCTCCTGCCCAAAAATCAGTTGGTGTAGATCAGTGTTTCCCAACCTTGGGTCTCCAGCTGTTTTGGGGCTACAATTCCCATCATTCCTGACCACTGGTCTTGCTAGCTAGGGATGATGGGAGTTGTAGTCCAAAAACAGCTGGAGACCCAAGGTTGGGAAACACTGGTGTAGATCAAAAGTAGCCAACCTGGTGGTCTCCAGAGGTTGTGAACTACGACTCCCATCGGCCCTAGCCAGCACACCCAACGTCCGAAGATTATGGGAGTTGCAGTTAACATCTGGGAGTTGTAGTTAACATCTGACTGGTAGTCATGTTGGCTACCAATCATGCAGACCAGAGATTCTCAATTTGTGGTCCATAAACTCCATGGTGTGTCTGTGAAGAACAGGGGGAGCAGCAGATGTGAACAGCGGACACAGTGCATTAAATATCCATACGGATTTTTATTTTGTGTTGTATTTATGGAATTCACACTGTAATACAATACAACGTATAAAATAAAAGCAGCAATTAACAATGCAATTAAAAATCATGCCGCATCCGTCACAACTGCTGCAACAGGCAGGAAAATCATTAAGCAGCGATCTGCAAGCAGACCACAGGGTGGAGAGAAGTTTAGGAATAATAATTAATAATAATTTATTATTTATACCCCACCCATCTGTCTGGGTTTCCCCAGCCACTCTGGACGGCTCCCAACATAATATTAAAAACACGGGAAAACATCAAACATTAAAAACTTCCCTAAACAGGGCTGCCTTCAGATGTCTTCTAAATGTCAGATAGTTGTTTATTTCCTTGACATCTGATGGGAGGGCGTTCCACAGGGCAGGCGCCACTACCGAGAAGGCCCTCTGCCTGGTTCCCTGCAACCTCACTTTTCACAGGGAGGGAACGGCCAGAAGGCCCTCGGAGCTGGACCTCAGTGTCCAGGCTGAACAATGGGGGTGGAGACACTCCTTCAGCTATACTGGGTCGAGGCTGTTCAAGGCTTTAAAGGTCAGCACCAACACTTTGAATTGTGCTCGGAAACGTACTGGAAGCCAATGTAGGTCTTTCAGTACCAGGCCAAAGGGAGCAACGGTCCAGCTCAGTGTACAGCAGCTTGCTATGTTTCTAACCAAGGGCAGTCAAATCACACATTAACAGGACAAACATGTTCACCACACATTGGCTGGCATTTGCAGCAGTAGACAATGCCACATGTGGAGATGTTCTTTATAAACATACACTGGGCATGTGCCAGGAAGAGGCAGTCCAACTGAAGCAACCCACTGCGTGTACACAAACACACATCTCTGCTTCACACTTTGCGGCAGTCACAGGGTGGGAGTTGGGGTGCTGCTCCTGCACTGCCTTCCCAGATGTGGCACCGCTGCTGCTTGTCAAGGATGGGATGGGGCAGGGAGAGGTGGCGGCGAAGGCAGCGGAAGCACCAGGTTGGCCACCACATGCCCATTCACCCATTACAGAACCCTTGCATGTGATTCCCAGGCACTGACCCGACCCTGACCTGCTTAACTTAAGCAAGCTGTCGGCCTCCTGTGCCAAGGGACCTATAGGGAGGAGACTTCCACAACTTCTTACCCAGGATCATCGAGCAACGCTGAACTGGCTGCTTCCCAGTCAGCTGGGTGAAATGCTCAGGGTAATAGAACTCCAGGGATTCTAGGAATGCTTCGTAGCCTCTTTTCCCTCGGTTTCGCAAGATATCCATGAGGAGTCCTGCAGAGGAAGACAATAAATAATAATAATAATAATAATAATAATAATAATAATAATAATAATAATAGAACAAATGTGTGCCACATGATCAGCAGCCAGCAGAACCAAAGAACCAAGCAGCTTCAAGTATCCAAAGATACTACTCCAACCTTCTCCTGCTGATCCAAACCAGCACAGCCAAGCAGAAGCTGCTGGATCCGGAAGGCTTGAGCCCAATTTCATTTCAGTCTCCGTCTCCCTGCGTGAGTCTTAAGTCACATTTGTAAAATGGGAACAACAAGAGCATAAATCAGAGGTCTCCAAACTACGGCCTGGGGGCCGGATACGGCCCGAGGGGCTCATTTATCCGGCCCCTGGCAAACCCCGCCGCCCGCAGCCGCCACCCGCTCTTACCGGCGCGGCGCGGTGTGGCTGCCCACTTCCAGGTCGGAGGAGCACCAGAAATAGCTTGTGTGCATGCGCTAGTGGTATTTCTGGTGCACATCTGGGTTGGAGGAGGCCCGTGCACATGCGCACAAGCTATTTCCGGTGCTCCTCCGACCCAGAAGTGCGCCGGAAATAGCGTGTGCGCATGCGTATGGGCGTGCGCTCCCCCGCCCTCAGGCCCGCCGTGCGATCGGTGCTGGAGACACCGGCCCGAGGTGCGGTAAGTTTGCCGACCCCTGGCATAAATCATAGTGATTGTTGTGTGGGCAAGAGAGAGAGAGAGAGAGAGAGAGAAGCTCTTTTCATATTAAAATGCAATGTGAAGCCATGATTAATAAAAGCAATAAGCCAGGACCATAGAGACATGTGTCTGGGATCCAATCCTGGATTAGGGCTTTGGGCCAGGACTGCTTTATACAAAGCAAGCCCCCACCCCCAGCGCTGTGCCTTCCATGCGAGTTCTTAACTTCTCTCACCTGTCCGGTTGCTCTTGCATGGAAACTGATGGGGATTCAGCACCATCTCTTCATCCTGCTCATCAATCACACGGCACTGGCGGAGGTATGGAGTCAGCTTGGCCGGGTTCAGAGAGCGGGTCAGCTTGTGCCGGACACTCTCGATCTTCTCCCACAGTGCGTCTTCTTCCTCTTCTGCCTCCGAGAGGCTTTTGTGTACTATCTCCTTAGGCCCTAGGGGTGCACAGTCAGGGTCATTAAATTTGAACTCGTTTCCCCTCTACGAGCTTTCAGCCAGTCTTCCGTACTCGCAATCAGGATGGCTATTTCCCACCCTTTCAGAGCACGCTCCTGGGTGAAGCAGCGAATGCCAGCCTTAGAACAACATGGAGTACGTATCTGTTTGTTGTTCTCCTTTCATTTACAGGGAGCACAGTGATGTGCTCTTACGTATGCGATACAGAAAGAGTATGGGCTACACTGCATGGATAATGAAGGAATTCACAAAGTTGGCATTGGACTTGACACCAGTTCTTGGGGTGCTTCCAGGCAGCCAGTTTATCAAGCATTCCTTGTGACTTGCTTGCACAGAGGTTAGATGACGCTGCGTCAAAGCAAATATTATTCCATGTTTTCCAGAGCATTCACTCATCACCTTCCTTACTGGAAAAAAAAGTCTGACCTTTTGGGGAAGCAGGTTTGTTGTAGGAGACCTCTCGGCCAACCGCAACCACACAACCTGAATTTGCTGGTATGTGGACTGAATCTCACCTGAAAATAGTGACAGCCTGCAAGCACCCTTTGATAACAAAACCAAAACCAAAGGAAGTGACCAGACAAACCAGTTTATTCAGCATTCATCCCAACTTGCTTGCTGTTTATTGAGGTCTGATTTGTTTGTGGGGTGGTTATACCACAATGAGTATTCATCCTGACTTCCTTGGAATCATTTAACTCACACTTCTTAGTGTTTTTCCTCATCAGTTTCCTAATTGCAAAACATCTGGGGTTTTATTTGTTTTTAAGTAGATTTGTTGCACCACTTTAATTACAAAAACCTAAATTTCCAGCATCTGACTGATTTCCTCCTACACACTATTGATGGTCTGGAAGTTGCCCAGAAGCAGCAGATATAATCTCCCTGCCAAAAGGCCTTTACAATGTCTCCTCTTTACCATCTTTCAAGTCCCTTCTCAAAGCCCACAAAGAAGGCTGACTTCTTTTGTTTTTAACCTAACCTTCTCCACCCTGGTGCCATAGAGCTAAAAACTCCCACTGTGTTATGTGTCCGAAACATCTGGAGGGATCAGGCTGAGGGAAGGGCTGGGTTAACCCTTTTGTTCTCATTCCCACCTGAGAACTAAATAGAAAGAACTGCATTTGCTCCTATTCATCTTTGTTACTCTTGCCTATGGTGGCCATCTGCCCTAATTTCCAAAAGACAATCCTCTATCTGAAGGTCCAGTTACAGGTAGGTAGCCGTGTTGGTCTGTCATAGTCAAAACAAAATAAAAAATAAAAAAATTCCTTCCAGTAGCACCTTAGAGACCACGAAAGCTCATACCAAGAACAAACTTAGAAAGCTCATACCAAGAACAAACTTAGTTGGTCTCTAAGGTGCTACTGGAAGGAATTTTTTTATTTTGTTTTTTCTCTATCTGAAGGCCTATCAGAGGATAAGTCCAGTGGGAAAACAATTAATTCTAAGGGAGACCAGGACCTTGAAATTGCCCGTCAGCAACAGAGAGCACCTGAGTGGCAGACCAAGCAGGCACACAGGACACCTGGCCACAATCTTCCTCACTATGGCGAGATGTATAGCTCAGTTGGTAGACTCTTAATCCCAGGGCCGTGGGTTTGAGTCCCATGTTGGGCAAAAGATCCCTGCATTGCAGGGGACTGGACTAGATAACCACCGTGGTGCCATCCAACTCAACATGACTCCATGAAATTATAGCACTGTAGTGTAAATGATTACTAAATTTGTATCTATATAAATCAGGGGTGCCCAAACTTTTTTTAAAGAGGGCCAGATTTGATGAAGTGAACATGGGAATTTTACCCCAGGAAATAAACTGCCACAGGGGACGGATTAAACCAACTGGCGGGCCAGATTAGACCCCTGAAACGGACTTTGGACATGCCTGATATAGATTAGCATATCCTTATTTATCCTCTTCATGTGCTGATGCATTTCCTATTTTTCCCCTTTTTGCCATGCATAAACATTTAATTACTAAAAGGACACCCTGCTCTTCCTCCTCTGCACCCTTACGGAAATTTAATTTTTTCAAAGCAGGTGTCTAAATTTTAGTCTATAAACCACCATGTGTGTTGATAATGCTATGTAACAGATAAAAGCATGCTGAGACCATAAGGAGAGCCCTGCCTGACCAGGGCCAATGGCCCGGATGGTCCAGCATCCTGCTCTCACAGAGGCCACACCCTGATGCTTATGGGATGTCAGACCTGATTGCATGAACACTCTCCTCCCCAGGTGTGACTCCAAGCAGCTGGCATTCACAAAAGTGGCCCTTGTGCAGAAGAAGCAGGAGCCTCGCCTTCTCTGGCAGCTGCCCACCTTGAGGCAAACCAGAGTGGTGCACTGTTCCCATCAACTGGCAAGCCAAACCAGCAGGAATGTGACAGCATTTAAAGGCCCCCCAAAAGGAACCAAGCTGATAAATCTGATTGACAAATAGACATCCCCAACTGTTTGGTAAGGCGGACACACACAAAACACCTTCCCACAAAGCAGGAAATGTTGCCTCCACTCCCTCCCAACAAAGCTCAAAAATGGCAATCTTTACATGGGCAAAGTCAGCATCCCCCAGGGAACAAAACTGCCATCACGCCATCAAACAAGAGCAAATCCCCAACCTCACGGCCTCCAAAGCAGCCCAGTATCAACATTGCTCATAACGGCAGGCCTGAACCTGACCTGCAGCTCCCTGGAGCTTCATTTCCCCTGCTTTTCTAAGAAATTGAAGAGGCAGGCAGAAGATTAGAACAAATACGTAATGCAGAGCCCCAGATTCAAATGTTTGCTTTCCCACGGAAACTGCTTTCAGCAAACACCAGAGTTGTCTGCAGGAACAAGAAACCAAGCCTTTTAGTGTTATCAGTCCAATCCTGAGGAATGCTCTGCCCATAGAGATCCAGCAGGAACCTTCTGTTTCAATCTTTAAATGCCTCCTGAAAACTTTTCAATGCTACCAGGCTTATGCAGATGATCAGGAAAGCACCTTCTCATAACTGGAAATTGATGGTCTCCAATTACAATTTTTAATGTGGTTCTTTATTATATACATATATTGTTGTAAAGGTCTTTGATATTTTTATGCTATAGCGGTACAGTGGTACCTCGGTTTAAGAACAGCCCTGTTTACGAACGATTCGGTTTACAAACGCCGCAAAACTGGAAGTAGTGTCCCGGTTTGCGAACTTTACCTCAGTCTAAGAATGGAATCCGAATGGTGGAAGGGCACTGGCGGCGGGAGGCCTTATTAGGGAAACCGTGTCTCAGTTTAAGAACGGTTTCAGTTTAAGAACGGACTTCTGGAACAGATTAAGTTCATAAACCGAGGTACCACTGTATATGAATATTTTTATAAATAAATAAAATGGACATATGGTACCCAGTAGGCTCCAAGTCATGAACAGGGCTGAATTCCTTAAGTAACTTAAAAGGGAACTTTTACACAACTTATTGTTTGACTCAGAAGTCCTAGCTGACCTGTCTGCAAACTTTATATTGGTTTTATAGCACTTTTAATTGTCACAGTTTCTCCCAAGGATCAAGAATTTTGATCAGCTACTGAGAATTTTGTTAAGAAATATCTTAGCTGCTGTCACCACTAGTATTCTGCAATTCCTTGGAGTGTCTCCACCCCCAGAGTTCAGCTTGGACACTGAGATCCAGCTCCAAGGGCCTTCTGGCATTTCTCTTGTTGCAAGAAGTGAAGTTACAGGGAACCAGGCAGAGGGCCTTCTCGGTAGTGGCACCCGCCCTGTGGATCAATCTCCCATCAGAAGTCAAAGAAATGAACAAACAACTTTCCGAAGACACCTGAAGGCGGGAATGTATTGGGAAGTTTTTAATGTTTGATATCTCACTGTGTTTTTATATTATGTTGGAAGGCATCCAGAGTGGCTGGGGCAACCCAGTCAGATGGGTGGCGTACAAGTAATTTATTTCTATTTTTATTATGGTTCCCAGGAAAGAGGAAAGGATTGTGAAAGGAATTTATATTCAGCAATACGGCTAGGTCTGCAATCTTCTTACAATGAGGGCCAGTCCATGACATTTTGTTTCCTGAGGTGAAGCGCAAGACGGCGTCCCCTCTCACATCCCACGATTAGAGCCAATTGGACAGGCATCTGAATCCTACTTCAATACTGATGAGGAGACAGCATCTTCTGTAGCACCAGAAGGCAACAGGATAGCTTAGGGGTGGCAAGCAAAGCATGTGAAACACAGGAGAAGCAGACAGGGTGGCTTCCACTGGGGACGCATCCCTAGGTTTCGCTGACTAAGGCAGGAGGAAAGCCAGAGCTCAGAGAGGATGGACTATATAGCTCTGTAGTACAGCACCTGCTTTGCATGCAGAAAGCCTCAGGTTCAATCTCTGGTGTCTCCAGTTTGTGTTGGGAATGTTCACTGTCTGAAATTCCAGACAGCAGCATGTAGTCAGTGTGTAAACAACACTGAGCCAGGTGGCTCAACTCAGTATAAAGGCAACTTCCTATGCTCCTCTCTCTGCCTAACAGTAGGGCTGGCCCTGCACACAATATTACTGAATACCTAGACAAAACAGGGATAATGGATTGGGGGGGGCGGTTTAACAGCGACTGGTGGGGAGAATTCTAGGCCGCATTCACACAAACACAAGACAGGAGCATTGAGTATGTCACCATGAACAATTCAAGGTATCGTCCACATTGCAATCTTTTATGCGCCAGATGAGGCACTGTGGAAAACAGGATGCTGGACCTGAAAGGTTCTTGGCCTGATTCAGTACAATGTTCTGAGTAAGACAACTTTATACGTTCATTCATTAAGGTCAGCATTCACTCCTTTGTTCTAGCATCTCAATAAGCCCATTGGCGGATGATAAAGATAGGATAAAGAGATGGAACTGACTGATCCTAGACACACATTCTGTGGTATTAATAGCTACACAATAGGCTGGCAGCTATTGAGCACCAAAGCTCCCCTTTGAAGCTAAAGAAAGCTGACAAACTACAGTTTGCCTGTGACAGTGAAAGGGGGGAATCCCATCCCTCCTTGAACTAAATGCCAATAAGTGTAGCTCTTGTTTCTCCCCATCCTGGCTGATGTGATTAAGCAGGGCAGGGCCATTCCAAGGATCCGGCATGAGTCATCCATCTCAGACACACAAATGACCTGCTGAGTCATCAGTCGCAGGTCTTGCCTCTTCGCCCAGGGGCAGGTATTTCCTACAGTGGCTTCTCTGCCATAAATCCCAAGTGACTTATGGGGTTATATATTTAAGAGAGGAAGGGAGATGAGGGATTTCTCTCTGAGCCACACATACACACTTCCATATAAAACAACTTCAATCTCAAAATAAGCCAATCAGCTCTGCAGCCCATTGCACCTGCACTATGCTTACCCATCATGCTGAAGAATCACAGGTAGCACCAGCCCAGGATAAAAACTTCCAACTTTGGTGACTGCTTCTGTTTTCCCCTTTTTAGTTATGATATGCATCCATGGGCCATCTCACTTTCCGGGAAGGGTGGATTATCCTAAATACAGCTGGCAACAGAACAAAAAAAGCCTGTGTTATTTTTCTACAGCAAGGTCCTTCCCTTCTGTTTCATTAACTAATTCTTAATGACATGAAGAATGCCTCTTTTCATCTCCACACTCCCCCGCTCTCTTTTTCTCTTGCTCCGTCCTCAAGCATCTCTCTCCCTGGGGCTCCTGTGTGTCCAAAGTACACACAGCAGAAATGCTGCCGCCCCACCACAAATCTCTGGGTCGATCAAAGGGAGGGAAAAACTGTTTTGAAAGTGGCACAGTGATTTTAACTTTTCACCACCTCCTTAAATAATGCCACTCAGTATGCCCAGATGCAGCTCAACGTGGGCTATTGGAGGGATCCGAGATGGCAAAAGCAGTTTACAGGATTCAAGAGATCTTAATTTAAGCCAGGGGTCTATAGGACTTGCTGCACAGTTTAGGGCTCTGCACACACATTCCCCTCTTATTTTGCATCCAGTGCACTCCCATGGCTGGTTTTGAAAAGCAGTGTACGCACAACATTAGCCACAATCCATATCTACCCTGTCTGTATCCTGTCATTTCTTATGACATACGACATTTTGATGCCTTTCATTCCAAACTGGCTTTGATCCAAACTGAGAAAAAAGAACAACCTAGCTGCATTTTAAGCTGGCAATGTGTGCACAGCCTAGATCCAACGCTGGGAAAATTTAAAATGAGCATACATCTGACCATGTGCAGACATGCTCCTCCTTCACAAAAATCAATTACAGGTGGCTTCCCACGCATATACTACTAGCACGGATTTTGGGGGAGGTGGAGAGAGTTCACGCTCTCAGGGCAAGGGGAGTGCCATTCCAAGCAATCTTGGGCCTCACTGCAGAAATTAAATACCACTCACATCACTGTAGATCTATAACTACGCGCACAATTACAGTACTTAAATAACACTGTCACTATCTCTATGCAGGGGTGTGAGCAAAAATAAATACAAAAGCCATTTCTCTGCTCCCGGGGGTTTACAATCTAGAAATAATAATAATAATAATAATAATAATAATAATAATAATAATAATAATAATAATTTATTATTTGTACCTTGCCCATCTGGCTGAGTTTCCCCAGCCACAGGCAGAACGAGGGCAACGGAGGGAAACAAGAGGCAGGGTTGAAAAAGAAGGAAGGAAACGCAAATATTTCCGATTTACATACTTACATGTAGGATACTTTGCAGTAGGACTTGGGAACATCAGCCACACACACTCACAATAAGGCTCTCAGGAAACATTCCTGGGTATCACACACAAAGTGTACCTGCAGGCCCGGCCCCGCACAGTCCTTCACCGGCTTCCTCTGTGCACCATGAGGACTATCACCTTGAGCCTCTGAGCTGACCGGCTCGTTGGTTCCACAAGGAATCGGGCATCCCAAGGAGCAAACTCCCGAGCCGGGGGAGTTGGTCCACTTTCCCCGCTCCGTTTGTCTTTTCGTGGCGCGCGCGCGCCCTTTTCCTCCCTTCTTCCGTCTTAGCCCCGCACCCGGTCCGCCTCTCGCCCATGCATACTCTCGCCTACTCATCCCTTGCACGCACACCTGGCGGGAGCAGTCACCAGTCACCAGCCTGGTCCCGGGCCGGAAAGGGGGCCGGGCTATAGGCAGGCAAGGGCAGATTTGCACACTGGCGTTTGAATGGAGGAATTCGCCCTCTGAGCCAAAACAAGTCCCAGCAGCCCCTCCGCCGGCTCAGGAATGCGCGCCGTGTGGATGCCATTCCCCGGGGAGACAGGCGCTCGCCCGGGGGGCGGGGAGGACGGCAGCGAAAGGGAGCGAGGGACCCCAAAGCCAAGAGGATCCAGAGGGATCGGTGCACAAGATCCCTTAGGGAACACTGGGAGGCTAAATGTGCTTCCTCCCTGCTCGGCCGGTGGCCCGACGGGGCATTTTAGCCATCGCGTAACAATGCCTAAATGTTTCACATCTTGTATTATTCTGAACAACCCTGTAGGGGAGGTCCCTGTTGTTGTTGTTCCTTTCTGTGGATTTCTTTTTTTTGGGGGGGAGGGTGGTCTGCCTGAAAGCATCATGCAGCGACCTCTTGGCACCGGCAGCGTTCAAGCAAGGGGATTGGTCGCTCAACAGGCCCATCGGATTATAGGAGCAGGTTGCATTTGGTCGTGGTTTTTTGTTTTTTATCCTGCCCATCAGCCCAAAAATGTTTTCAGAGCAGCCCAAGGATCTGCCGTGAAGCTTACAGTCTTAAAGACGAAACAAAATAAAAAAATTCCATCCAGTAGCACCTTTGAGACCAACTAAGTTTAAGGTTACCAGATTTTTTTCAATGAATCTGGGGACACTTTTCAACTTCCTACTAAATAGATGGATTTTCTATGGGGGCTGCTTTGTAAATCCGGGGACTGTCCCCAGGAAACGGGGACGTCTGGTAACCTTAACTAAGTTTGTTACTTCTTGGTATGAGCTTTCGTGTGCATGCACACTTCTTCAGATAAGATAAGTTTGTTATTGGTATGAGCTTTCGTGTGCATGCACACTTCTTCAGAAGTGTGCATGCACATGAAAGCTCATACCAATAACAAACTTAGCTGGTCTCTAAGGTGCTACTGGAAGGAAATTTTTTTTATTTTGTTTCGACTACGGCAGACCAACACGACTACCTACCTGTAACTAGTCTTAAAGATGCCACATGAAAGGAAAATGGGTTGGAAGGGAGGAGGAAATGAGCGAAGCCAAGTTACAAGTCTTAGTTACAAGTTCTGTTAGTATTTATTTATTTCTAATAACAAAGTTTGCCAAAACAGAAAGAAAACCAAGGAAAAATATAAAAATAGGGGTGAGAGAAAAGCAGAAAAAACCCATCCATTCACATTAAAAAGGCAGTCATCAATATGTCCATCTTAATGTAAACATATTAAGCGGTATGTGCTATGCAAATGTCCACGCAAAGTTGGCAGTTATAAGAAATGTGTTCTAATGTGCACATAAAATGCACAGTTAAAATGTATGACTCCTCCCCTCGGGGGGGGGAGAATCCTGGGAACTCTAGTTTTTCATTCATGAAGATGCAGTTCCTAGCGGCCTTGAACTACAGTTCCCATGATTCTTTGGGGGAAGCCATGTGCTTTAAATGTGTGTTGGGTGTGCTTTAAATGTATGGTGTAGATCTGCCTTATATAGATGCAATAGTTAAATGTTCTTCTATTGACTAGCTGGGGTGGAAAAAGTCAAGAACAGGAGCCAAAAGTGGCCTTGCATCCTTTCTTATCCTTCCTCTGTTACAACCTGATTTCTTGGCTGCTGCCAGGGTTACAAGAAAGTCATGTGTGATCCAAGAGGTCAGGTGTACTCCCAGGTGTTGGTGGTGTCACACCTGCCCAGGATCTAGAGTTGCTTTGCGATATTGCAAAGGGATCCTCCGGGTCTTGAGTTGTGGTGTGTAGCTCAATGAAACATCAACCCAGTATGTGCACGGCTGCTGTGAAAAAAAGGCAAATTCCATGTTGGGGATCATTAGGAAACAAAAAATCAAATAAATAAAACTGCCAATATCACAATGCCCTTTTATGCCAATCTTTGATGCAAACACAGTTTGAATACTTTGTATACTTCCAGTCGTCACATCTCAATAAGAATATTGAAAAGTCACAGAAAAGGGCAACCTGAATGATCAAGGGGCTGGAGCAATTCAATTGCAAGGAAAGGTTACAGTGTTTGGGACTCTTTATCTCAGAAAAAAGGCAAGTAAAAGAGGGCAGTAAAAGAGCTGTATAAAATTATGCATGGTTGGGAGAAAGCAGATCTCATAATAGTAACACCTGGAGTCATCCAATTAAGCGGAATACATATCGGGAGATTCAGGACAGACGAAAGGAACTACCAGTACTTGCTTGTGCAAAAGGTTGTTAGAACTATAGAACTCTCTACTACAAGATGCTTTGGATTGCTTTAAAAGTAGATTTGGCAGATTCGTAGAGAGTAAGAATAGCTACTATGATCATACATTATTTCTAGTATCAGAGGCAGTATGCTCTTGAATATCAGTTGTAGGAGAAGACTACGATGCTCAATTCCTACTTTGGGGCTTCCCATTATCTAATGGCTCACTACTGGTAAAACGGCAACAGTCGAGAATATACCTTTGGACTGATCATGCAAGACATTTATCAGGTCCTTATTGCTATGGATTTGTGGATGCCCTGACTCCTCCAGGTTTCTGGGTGCCCTGACTCCCCCTAGATTCCGGGGTGCTGGGGTTTAATCAGTGTGTTGAGAATTAAGTTCCAATTACAGGTAGGGAGCCGTGTTGGTCTGCCGTAGTCGAAACAAAATAAAAAAATTTCTTCCAGTAGCACCTTAGAGACCAACTAAGTTTGTTCTTGGTATGAGCTTTCGTGTGCATGCACAAAATCTGAAGAAGTGTGCATGCACACGAAAGCTCATACCAAGAACAAACTTAGTTGGTCCCTAAGGTGCTACTGGAAGGAATTTTTTTATTTTGTTTTGAGAATTAAGGTGAGCTGTGTCCTTTTGCAGGAGGTTTTTGGAAAGAGCAAGAAGAAAGGTGGGGCAGAACGCCATGCGGACTGGCAGGGAGAGGCTGCACCCAGAGACCCCGTAGCTGACTTCTGCTCTGGACACAAGCTTTGCTGAAGCTTCTCAATTTGTATTGTATTATTTTATGTATTTTATGTCGTTTTATTGATTAGTTTAGAAATTGTTTGTTGTAAATGTTGAGTGGATTTCTGTTTAACTTTTATATGTTGATATTGTTTTATATTACTCTAATGATTGTTGAACGTTACTTTTTGATGTAGTTTGTTTATTTTGAAGTTTTGTATTATCATATTTTTGTATTGCATTGGATTGTTGTGAGATTTTTTTGTTTCTTCTGCTTGTAAACCGCCTTGAGTATCGTAGGATAGAAAGGCGGTATACAAATAAAAAATTATTATTATTATTACGAGAGAAGCAACAAGAGACACTCTTGAAGTGTAAAGTTCTGCATTCCCTCCATCAAGGCTCTGGTGAGTGAGTGTGTGTGTGTGTGTGTGTGTAGAAAGAAATCATGGGCATGGGGCGAAGGAGATCTGCTTTTCTTCAAGCACTAGTGCCAAGTGAATGAACGTTACTTGAAAGGTCGCCTGCCCCTGTATAGGCCTGAAAGATCACTTGTCTTAGATCATTTGGGGAAATTCTACCACACCCTACTGCCGAGCTTTCCAAACTTTTCGCATTGGTGACACACTTTTTAGACATGCATTACTTCGCGACACAGTAAAGACATTCCCTGACACATAGGCATAGCTGTCAACTTTCGGATTTGAAAATAAGGGATTTTTTCGGACTTTCGGATTTGAAAATAAGGGATGCTGCGAGGGCGGTGCAATGGCACCAAGTAGCCTCGCCACCCTGCGCTCCAGAGGCTGCGCGCGAACGGGTGAGCAAAAGAGCGAGCACGTAGACGGCAGGCAGGCTGTCTGTCTGGTTGGGCGTGAGGGTCTGGCTGCACAAGGCATGCAAGCTCTGCCCCCAGTCAGTCTCAGACTCCTTATTGGCAGCCGAGCAACGCAGCTGAGGAGCCTCCCTGGCTGGCAGGGAGGGAGGAGCTGCTTCCTTTGAAATCCAGGAAATTTAAGGGATATCAACAATCCGGGATAGCAGCGGGAAACGGCATTGGAATAAGGGAGTTTCCCGCAAAAAAAGGGAGGGTTGACAGCTATGCACATAGGACTGGACTGTAGTGGTGCTGTTCTTCTCCATCTGTATTTCATGTATATTTGTTTCTATATGCTTTTATGCAGCTGTTTTGTGTAGCATTTTTGTTTTAATGATTCTGATTGTTGTTTTCATGTGGCGCTATGCTTAAAGATAAATATTAAGCAGTTTATAAATGCTTTTCGATAAATAAATGAATAAGCAAATGTTATGTGTTTCTGAAACCATACATTTTCTGAAGAGCTAATATTGGCTGACAATAATGGCTGTAAATATTTCCCCCTTTTTTTTCTTATGAAAGACAAATAAAGAGTCCTGAAGGCCTTTTGAATCTGCAGTTATTAACAAAAGATGCAAACTTCAGAAAGGAAACAGAATTACCAGCCTGGCATGAGGAAAGGGGTGGGTAGCTGGATGGAGGAACGAATCTAAAATGGCTGCCACTTAACACTCACACAAATGCAGATAGCCAGGACAGCCCAAGATACTATGCTGCCTAAGGCAAAATGAAATACAACTGGTGGTGCCCCTCATGATAAAATAATTATGATAATAAATTAATGATATATTAATGATATATTTTTGACCTTTCATAATGCCCCCAAAGAAATCTACCGCCTGAAGCATGTGTGTTGAAATTTATTTAGGCTGGGGGTGGGGTGACTCAAGCAGGCAATACAAAAGCGCTTGCTATTTGCTATTTGTTTTTTTATTTTAGGAATTGTGTTGAGGCAAGCATCCAAGGTAACCTGAAAGGGATTTAAAAAGCAATAAAACCAATTTAAAATAGGAAACTGGCAACAACACCCAGCAACATTAACTATTTAAAACATTTTAAACACACACACACAGACAGAGAGAGAGAGAGAGAGAATACATTAAAAGCCCAACAGCAGTATAAAGTATTAAAACCGTTTGAAAACAGGAAAGTATGAAACTGGCACCTAAAGGAAACAGGGAAGGTCTGATGAGCCTGCAGGAGGAAAAAAGTTGCAGAAAACCAGGAAGACAGAGATGGAGAAAATGAGGAAGAGTAGCAAAAATAAGAAGCAAGTCCCATGTTGAAGACTGGGGTTAAAGGTGGGGCCTGGGTGCAGAATAATCCTGCTTTAGATGTAGAGATTCTGGATTTTTTTAAGTAAAAAATATTAATAATAGATGTAGATATTCTTGTCTGATCTGCAGTGGCGTTTGAGTGGAGGAGAGAAATTATTGCCTCTCCACATTAGGGTTGCTAACCAATCAAGGAGTGCTCCAAAAATAAAATAGGCAGTGGATTTTGGGGGGGAGGCCTAGACAGGAGACCTTCAATGTGGCTCCATTCCCTCAGTGAGCCTACCCTCCTTACTGCCATTGTTGCTGGCTACTCTTGCACCTCACCATGGCTTGCAAGACAGTGCCAGCAAACAAGCAGGTAGGATTCCACCTTCCACCCAAAAAGACAACAGGTGCATTTTCTTGTAAGTAAAGAAGTGTTTATCATTGCAGACTAGCGATACAAACTTGGCGTGAGGGAAAGAGCAGAAAATAGCCAAGGCAAAGGGGTAGCCACAATAAGCCCAGTTCAGATTCAAGGCCAAGGGGCAGTAACAGGGTTTCAAGACTTCAATGGAGCTGTGAAATTGTCCCAACAAGTTTGCCTGCCTCCCCACCAAGATTTTAAGCCGAGTTGAAAAGCACCCAGCTACTTGCGAGAATCCCTGTCCCGGTGGGAATTCCTGGCCTTATGGCAGGAATTATTAATATTTATCAGTCACCCTCCCCACATGTCTCAAGTTGATGTACAGTAAACTAGCTAGAAAACAGTCAAAAGTAACACAGAAATTAATGGTAGTTATACTTAAAAACAATACAGAGTAGATACTGGAGATGGCAGCTTTGAAGGTAGGTTTCACTAAATCTGAAGTATTCAACATACTTCCATTGATACAAACTCACCTACAATGGTACCTCTGGTTACGAACTTAATTCGTTCTGGAGGTCCGTTCTTAACCTGAAACCGTTCTTAACCTGAGGTACCACTTTAGCTAATGGGGCCTCCCACTGCTGCCGCACAATTTCTGTTCTAATCCTGAGGTAAAGTTCTTAACCTACTTCCAGGTTAGCGGAGTCTGCAACCTGAAGTGTTTGTAACCCAAGGAGTTTGTAACCCAAGGTACCACTGTATTTGCATACGTGGGTAACTCACTTGGTTAGAGCGTGGTGCTAAAAATACCATGGGTGCAGGTTTTATCCCCTTAAGAGGCAACTGCATATAAAGGGGGGGGGATACATGGCAGAGACTTATTCATCAGATACCATTTTTCTTTCTTTCCAGACCCCTTCCTTCCTCCCCCCCCCCCATCCCACTATTCCTCCTTGTCCAGCATATCAGAAGGAACAGGTCACTTTTGCCAGAGATCTGAAATGATCACTGAGGGCTCCCCTTCCACATTCATTATTCCAACCTTCCCTGTTTTTCCCCTTCCAGACTCCCCCCCCCCCATTTGCAAGAAATCAGACTGAGGACCACATGAAATTAGGCCAAGGACCTCAGATTTCCCATCCCTGTCTGATGTGGCAGAGGGCACCTTCGTCCCCTTTTACTTGACCTAAACTCACAAGGACAAGCTTCATTTAACGTCACTATGTATTTAAAATCATTTGCCATATAATTATAGAATTGTAGAGTTGGGAGGGTCCCCTAGGCTCCTCTAGTGCAACCCCCTGCAATGCAGGAATCGCAACTAAAGAATCCTTGCAGTTGATGATGATAATAATAGCAATACCTGGGCTTTAAAAATTGCATTCTTCCTGAGGTTTCCAATTTCATTATCTTACTTATAATCCTAGCAATGGCTCTGTAAGATAGGGAGATATAGCAACCACATAATAAGCAAGGTTGATTAGGCAGTCATCTTAATGACATACCCTCCAAGTGTCCCAATTTTCAGTCCCGGAATAACAAAAGCCATCCTGGCTTCGGGTTTTATCCTGGAATGTCCCTATTTCCCCCGCCAGTTCCACTGCTGCCGAGCTCAGGGTCAGGAGGATGAGAAGGTCCTTGTCCCAAGCGATGGTGGCAGGAGCATCCCATTGCCTCTCCATGACTGCCACTGCTGGCCTCCTCCCTTGGGCAGCTCGTAGCGGCATCTGGAGAGCGGGCAAGGAGGAGGAGAGGCTGCGGCCGTAGAGGCCCAGCCCTGTGTGACCTGAGGGCTCTGAGGGGCAGGCAGGCATGCTTTGTGCATCCGCATCTAATCTCGCCCCTTTCTAAAATTTATTTATTGCTGTATGTTTTTCTTTTTGTAAATCGTCCAAAGAATAAAATCAAATAAAATCGGGATTAAGGGGTTTTCTCAGGATGGTGGAGGGTGGGTGTGCTGTATCCTGTTGGTATATTGGTGGGGGCACCTGCACCTCTTACGACAGGGAATGCTCTGCATCGGGGAGGGGGACCAAAATTGGGGGTTGTGGAGGGTCAGTTGTGGGGGAGTGAGAAATGACCCAATTTTCATCTGAGGAATGTTGGAGGGTGTGTAATTACTATCTGTAATTTTTTTTATGGTGTTATACGATTTAACTGTGCACACCACCACCCTGATATTTTATTATATGGCGGTATTGAAACACTTTTATAAATAAAGAAGCATGGAAGACAGAGGCTAGGAGAGTGGCT
Organism: Darevskia mixta; assembly: GCA_034641385.1. Classification (NCBI taxonomy): domain Eukaryota; kingdom Metazoa; phylum Chordata; class Lepidosauria; order Squamata; family Lacertidae; genus Darevskia; species Darevskia mixta. The sequence continues at coordinate 18,321,341 of JAWWNH010000008.1, forward strand.
AAAGGCCACTCCTAAGGAGTTCACTGCTAAAGTGTGATTTGAACTGGGGACCGCCTAGCACAGGGGTCAGCAAACTTTTTCAGCAGGGGTCCGGTCCACTGTCCCTCAGACCTTGTTGGGAGTCCGGACTATATATTTTTTTTTGGGGGGGGGGATAATTAACGAATTCCTATGCCCCACAAATAACCCAGAGATGCATTTTAAATAAAAGGACACATTCTACTCACGTAAAAACACGCTGATTCCCAGACTGTCCGCAGGCTAGGTTTAGAAGGCGATTGGGCCAGATCCGGCCCCTGAGCCTTAGTTTGCCTACCCATGGCCTAGCAGCTCATAGCTCCTCCAGCTCAGGACTCAGAAAATCATTATTCCTCAGCCCCCTCTCACCCTGAAAAACAATTATGTTCTATCAATTATGGATGCCTATGCAGATTGTAGCCTCTGTTGGGCTCAGTGGGACTTACTCCCAGGCAAGTGGGGTGTAGGACTGCAGCCTTAGTTACATTGTTGAAACAGTCAGCAATCCAGGGAAGTTGTTATACTTGCATTAAAAGGGGGAGACACAGACAGCTCGTTCTGCTGTGTATGCTTGGAATAAACAATAATTTACAGTAAAGGTTTTCGTGGACTAACACATATATATTTACCAGTGACTTGGCTATTGATCACTGTGATAAAAGATAAAATACATATTATAACAGGAGCAGAGAACAAGTAAAAATAAACAGCAAAGATAACTGGGTAAAATAATCCCATAAATAGTGTGACTGGCCATAAAAGTCTTCATAAAACACTTAATGGAATAATAAAACATTTACAGCAAAACCATCCATATATTGCATTAGATTTATGACTTAATTTATTCCACCCACCACCCACCATATTTGTTCAGACTCCACCAAACCTGAATTTTACCAACCAGCGTTAGAGAAGATAATAGCATCCATCTGTGGAGGTTATTTTGCATCTCCAGATAATACTGTCCATTCATTGACATTAGTTTGTGTTGTACAGTGCAGTCCCAATGTATGTTTACTCCTATCATGTTCAACAATACTCCAGAAACATGTGAGGAATTGCTGCATTACAGTACAATCCACTACTCATATCTACTCAGAAGTAAATTCAATCTGTTTAATTCAAGGGGACTTACTTGTATCTCTCATTTTGGGCTGATTATCTCCTAATAGCCAGCTGTAACCCTTTGAAGATTCCTTACATTTAAGATAGACTCTCGCATTTAGTGTATTCCATCTTTCCTCCATCTTTCCATCTCCTGGAAATATAAATGATTTCACTTATTTCCCCTGTAAAAATTAGGTTAGACTGAGAGATGGTGACTAACCCAATATCACCCAATAGGTTTTGTGGGTTAGCAATAGGGATTTGACCATGAGTCTCCATTGTCTAAGTCCAACAACTGTTACAAACTGGTTAAATGGCCAGAATTTATATGGTGTTCGTGTATCTGACTAATTCATAAAACACTTCTATAAGTATTATTTCCTTATTGTTGATCAGAGCCCAGAACATAGTGACTTGTCTAACAAAGCAACTCAGTCATTGCAATACTGAGATCTGAACTACAAGCATGGTGGTTTAATCACTTAGGTTACTATCCTAACCCCCATTTACCTGAGAATATGCCCCACTGAATTCAATAGGACTTACTTCTGAATAGACTTGATTAGGATTGTGCTGCAAGCCACTATGCTACAGTGGCTTTCTCTATGTGTGCTTCCTCCCACTCTGTATTGTATACCCATCCACTGTTTACCGTATTTGCTTTACAGATAAATATGTAAGAACAGACACACACTCCACCCCTACAAATACCCATAGTTTGCTACAATTTCCAAAGGGGGCACCTAGAACAGGCTATGCAAGAAGTTTTCTTTCTTTTTTATATATAATTTTTATTAAATTTTCTGTTTTACAATTTTAAGTACTCATTTTTACATCCTTAAGATATTAATGACTTCCCTTCTTCACTTTCCATGGTTCATTTTGCATATCATAAATCCCTGCAGATTTTACAAAAAAGGTTCCATTCAGTATTCCATTATTACATCCATCAAAACTTATTTACACTGTTGAATTTATCTTAATGATGCCAGCATTTTCAGCTGTACACAGTTATTTCCCATATATTCAATAAATGTTTTCCAATCTTCTCTAAATGTGTGTTATTCTGGTTCTCTTATTCTATATGTTAAGTCTGCAAGCTGCACATATTCTGTCAATTTAATTAGCCATTCTTCTTTGGTTGGGACCTCACTCATTTTCCATTTGGGGGCTAACAAAACATGGGTCTCAGTAGTAGCATACATAAATAACCTTTTTTTGACACCTGGGAATTTCAGTCTGAATTATCCCCAACAGAAAAGACTATGTGTGTTGGAGGGGGGGAGTACTTTTGAATATTTTTTTCCAATTCATTATGTATCATTTCCCAATACTCTTTTACCCTTTAAGAAGTTTGCTTTCTAACCACACAGTTGTTCAACTCACATCAGCACCAGGCACCATGACGGATGGCTAGGGATGATGGGAGTTGTAGTATAGCAACATTTGTAGGACCATATAACAGGCATGTAAGCACTACCATATGAAAGCAGCCTACTATGCGCACTGACACACTTCTTCGACCTTTCACCCGACATACCACCAAACCCATTGTCTACAGCCAAGCCCTACAGCCACAACTGTTCGAACTTGTCAGGTGGAAATTACCAACTTAAACATTTACATCAGGCATTCCTCAGGCAACAATATCCACCCAACTGTATGATAATGTAATTATTACCATCTCATCTGTACTTTTCTGCATTTCATTTCCTCCTTATCTCTTATCTTATCATGTGTATGACAATTCATGTATCTGTAAGTAGTAAAGTTTATTTACGGCCATTGGCCCAACATACAAAGTCACAAAATTCAGAATACACATAGTATTTGTGTCTATGATGAAATGGACTGTCGTCTACCAAAAGGTTATATTCTCACAAACTGAATGAATGAAACTTTTATTCTTCAAAGCCGCCACAATATAACCAGAACAAACTGGGTAGGCTTTAAGGCATGGGTAGGCAAACTAAGGCCCGGGGGCCGGATCCGGCCCAATCGCCTTCTAAATCCGGCCCACAGACGGTCCGGAAATCAGCATGTTTTTACACGAGTAGAATGTGTCCTTTTATTTAAAATGCATCTCTGGGTTATTTGTGGGGCCTGCCTGGTGTTTTCACATGAGTAGAATGTGTGCTTTTATTTAAAATGCATCTCTGGGGCATAGGAATTCGTTCATTCTTATTATTTTTCAAAATATAGTCACCCCCCCCACACACACACACAAGGTCTGAGGGACAGTGGACCAGCCCCCTGCTGAAAAAGTTTGCTGACCCATGCTTTAAGGTGCCACAAGACTCTTTGTTGCCCTAACTCTGTTGCAAGTACAAATATAGTGGTACCTCGGGTTACAGATACTTCAGGTTACAGACGCTTCAGGTTACAGACTCCGCTAACCCAGAAATAGTACCTCGGGTTAAGAACTTTGCTTCACGATGAGAACAGAAATCGCATGATGTCAGCGCGGCGGCAGCGGGAGGCCCCATTAGCTAAAGTGGTACCTCAGGTTAAGAACAGTTTCAGGTTAAGAACAGACCTCCAGAACGAATTAAGTTCTTAACCCGAGGCACCACTGTAAAGGGGATGCAGTAAGAGACTTTGTAACATGTCCAGAAGATATTGCAAAGTTTCCACGATTGCTGGAGAATATTAACAGAAAAGATCAGAAGGATGCCTATGATGATAAAGAAAAATACTGTGGTGAGGGACGAGAATGAGCAAGATAATGCGCTAGATGAGGTACATCTTGATAGTTAAGAAACAAGCACTGCTGCAAGCTTGCTATCTCCTAACTTTTGTACTAACAATACGAAGTAGAGCACTGATCAAAACTGACTGCAAAAATTAAGTGCGGGCTTCCCAAGCCATTCACATATTTCCAGGTACAAATTGCATTGAGAAACCAGCTAATTTAGACATACCCTCCGGTTTAGTATCAAAAAGCACAAAGAGGAACTTTGAGCGTTTCCTCTCCTCCTCTCCTCTCCCCTACCCCACCCTCTTCCCTGTGTTTCTTTGTTGTCCCTAATTGCCTGCACTAATGTTTCTATAATTAAATGGAAGAGAAAAGGCTGTAGCAGATATCTCAGAGTTGTTCCCTTTGGTAATAATAACACATATCGGGGTCAGTCTTGCCAACATTTCTCCATGCCCACAGGTTTTTGCAAATTAATGTTAAGCTTTTAAAAGAAGAAGAAGAAAAAAGCTGTACATTTTGAGCTTCTGAAACAAGGAGGGATGTTCCTTGTTCCATTGCAGAGGGTGGGCAACTTGTTCATCACTAGGGCCATAGGTGATTTCCATATTTGAAATGATCATCACATTAGCAGGATTTACATAAATGGGCTCAGTCATGGAGCTACAACTGGTGGACCTGGGGACTTATTCCACAAAGCAATTTATGCAACTTACAGTGCAATACCAGAAGAGGCAGTTCTTCAAAAGTCTAGCGGATGCCTATTAGTTAATTAGGAGCTCAATTTACACTTGCAGAGATTCAGCAAAGAATGGGTTTCCGTTCCTCCTTGCAAAATGTGCACGGTTGCCAGGAAAGGAAGCACATGTTAAGGAGAAAGACACAGCATATCGGAAAAGCCGAGAAGCCTCCTTGTATCAACTGGCAGCCATTGAATATGGGGAGGGCAGAGGTTTGTGGCAACACTGGATCATAATACAGTGTCTATAGGACTGGGACAGACATGGGGCAGGGAATACATTATCCTTATCCAACTTTAGATGAGTGATCAGTTTCCCACCTTTGCCAAACAAACCCGATCCTTCTGGGGGAAATAGACACCACAAACACATCAACGTCCAATAATAATTGTTACCTGCTCAGCTAATAAACATCTATTTCTGTACATATGCAAGCCAATCACATGCATATTCCCAGAAGTAAATCCATCCAGATCAATACAGCCTCTTTAATTATTCAAATAATTTCAGCTAAAAATCTGACTTTTTGGTTCAAATCCATATCTGGAATTTTAAGCGCAGGACCAAGAGCTGGCCAAAGAGTCGGTGCCCTTAGCAGCTCCTGTATTACTTCAACGTGTAGTCCTGTTCTACAGACTTTGCAGAGACACACCTGTGGCCTCCATCCCCTACTGCTTGAAAACTGCAGCCTTTAATCTGTGCGCTGTGTGTGTGTGTGTGTGTGTGTGTGTGTGTGTGTGTAGGAAATGGAGAGCCTTTGCGAACAAGCACAATTCAGCATTTGCATTTCCTCTGCTCCATTAAGCTCCAGTTAACACAGCCGGGTGTTAACTCTGCTGCTGACTCATCTTTGGGAAGGGAAAATTTGGTGGATTGGCAGAGTTTCATAGAGGTGGGGGTATGTTCAAGGCAGCTCCTGTCTTCTCCCTGCCAGTCACCGCACATCTATTGTGCACTCTCTCTTTCTCCCTCTCAGATGCAGCTGTAAAAGAGAGAATGAGAGAGAGAGAGAACGAACTCAACCCAAGGCCTCTAGTCAGCGTTAAATTCCAGTCTCGCTCCTTTGCCTCCAGTCAGAAGAATCAATTCGCCAGTTTCAAATGAATGATCAGAAGCCAGTACAAGCTGTACTGTCTTCAGTGAACTGAGACCAAATGGAGCTTTGGCAATTGTTGCTGCTAGTTATTCCACAGCAGCCAACCAGAATGACTCTCTCCCCCGCCCCCCATTTATTCCCTCTGCTTTTTTTATTTTAACAAGATCTCTTGCACAAGGATCACGGGGGCATGTGGCAAAGAAACGTTCAAAACTTAAAGCAAAGAAGGAATGATAGCTTCCCCTGAAAAGGGATGATATTGCACAGGCCTGAGGAACCTTTTGGACCCCACTATGTGCCAGATTCTTAAGGTCAGATTTGACTGGTCAGAAGGGTTGCCCACAGGGAATTTACTCACACAGTCAAACTGAGCAGGATTTAAACTCCCCATCATCATGGAGCAGGGGTGGGGTGGGGGGTTGATAATCCTGCAGACGCACCCACCCCATCAGATGACACCACTGGGCCATCACAGTCGATTGAGATAAAGGTAGATAGCCGTGTTGGTCTGTCATAGTCAAAACAAAATAAAATAAAAAAAATTCCTTCCAGTAGCACCTTAGAGACCAACTAAGTTTGTTCTTGGTATGAGCTTTCGTGTGCATGCACACTTCTATCTGAAGTGTATCTGAAGAAGTGTGCATGCACACGAAAGCTCATACCAAGAACAAACTTAGTTGGTCTCTAAGGTGCTGGTGTATCTGAAGAAGTGTGCATGCACACGAAAGCTCATACCAAGAACAAACTTAGTTGGTCTCTAAGGTGCTACTGGAAGGAATTTTTTTTATTTTATTTTGAGTCGATTGAGAGTTTGCATGACTTTTATTTTTTAAGGGCTTGAAGGCCAAACAGCCCAACACATGGGCCAGATGTTCCTCACTCCTAGTATAGCATTATCCCACCAAAATGGAAATACAGTATGTGCACAGACCTGATTGTTTCAATTTTCACTAGGAATCTATGCTACTTTCACCATTCTTGACCTATATCTATTTGACAAAAAGGACCTGGGATCAGATCCGAGACCAGAAAACATACACGAAAGGATATAGTCCATGCATTGGATATTTGTCTCCGGTCAAGGTCAAGATAACGATTTGGGAAGCTGGCACTGACAGCAAATCTTGGTTTTTCCAAAGTAAACTTAACCACACACTCCTCATCTGATTCCTTGCTTCCCTAAGCCCTGTTCAGACACTACGTTGGAGGTCAGTTCATGCTGGGCATGCGCATGAAGATGCCACCATAAGAAAGAGTGCGCATGACGTGGGAGAACCCAAGTATACCGGGGACGGATCACACATTCCTTTGTATATGTGCACAATGCACGGAAAAGTCTTATGCATGTGTACATCTCATGGCAACTTCATAGCTGTATACATAAAGGTAAAGGGTAAAGGGACCCCTGACCATTAGGTCCAGTCACGGACGACTCTGGGGTTGCGGCGCGCATCTCACTTTACTGGCCGAGGGAGCCGGCGTACAGCTTCCGGGTCATGTGGCCAGCATGACTAAGCTGCTTCTGGCGAACCAGAGCAGCGCACAGAAATGCCGTTTACCTTCCCGCTAGAGCTGTACCTATTTATCTACTTACACTGTGTGCTTTTGAACTGCTAGGTTGGCAGGAGCTGGGACCGAACAATGGGAGCTCACCCCGTCGTGGGGATTCGAACCACCGACCTTCTGATCAGCAAGCCCTAGGCTCTGTGGTTTAATCTACAGCGCCACCCACGCCCGAGCTGTATACATAGTTGTGATCAAACTCACAGAGGCAGCAATAGAGAGTAGCACAATTTGTCTACCCAGCATACATTGTTGTTAGAATACCTCAGTTTTAGTTTCATGATCGATACAGTACAGCAGTGGCAAGAAGCCTTGTGGCCCTCAATATATCATTGGACTCTGCTCCCTACAGTATAGGTTGAGGGGCAGGGGTGGCCCTGAATTGCTACCTCCTGGCCCCGCCTGCCGCATTCCTCTTCTCCGCCACTGCATCCCGGTTCTTGTCAAACTTGGCAGGAGGCAGGCCACTCCTCCAAGTGCTGCCTCACGTTTGGCTTCTCCGCTTGGGGATGGGGCAGATGAATACCAAATGCTATGTGCCAGAACGCCTCCTTCTCAGGGGCAGAAGCAGTGGGGTGGGAGGGCGGAGCGCCCCCTCTTGCACTTACACTGCCCGAGGCGAATGCTTCACCCTGCAATATGGGGCAGGCCGCCTCCGGTTGAAGGTTTCACGGTTCAGGCACCAATCAGTTTTGCACCCTCTAAACTTGTCGGAATTGTAACTTTGCATTTGTCCTCCTGTAATATCCGCAGCTCTGTGTGAGATTAAGGGTCAGTAGGGCGAGGGATTATGCAAATCCATCAAGAGCGCTGGGTTGGGGTGGGCTTTGTGTACAAATTAATTCAGCGATCTGAAGCGAGCTTACTCAAATGTCACAAATAAGCCCCCCACAAGATAACAGCTGGGAGGCGTCACGCTTAAATCAGCTTTCTGCATTCCCCGTGTCTGTAACTGAAATGCAAAGCGCATATTGACTAGAACAGATGGGGAACCTTTATGGCAAGTGTACCATGAAGTCAAGGCCAGTGCATTATATAATGCCACTCTGTTGAACAACACAAAACTTTCCCTGCCCTCCTCCCATTTACTGAAGTGACAAGCACCCAAAAGTCTAGGTCATGGATGAGGACCCTTTGATTCTTCGGGTATCAATGGACTACAGTTCCCATCCTCTCTGACCATTGGCCATTTCCCTGCAAAGACTCTTTGGGTTTTTATCCAGCATTTAAAAGTTGCATATTCCATATTAAAATGTGTGCTTAACATCTCTTGCGGGGGGGGGGGGGCAACATCTGAATGTCTAAACATGAGCAAATGAGGAATTACCGGTATCCTACTTATGTATCAGATAGTCAAGTACCCAGGTAATTTCCCCACCGGGCTGTCCCTAAGAGAGTAGGAGACTGATACCCATTTAAGGTATTCCAAGCAGATCTCCTGACTCACAGAAGTAGCATCTTATTTGTTTGTTCCTCTCTCCATCCCTCAAACAGACTAATCTCAATTGTTGGCATCCATCTCTCTCAAGAGACAATGGGGCGGGGTGAAGTCAAACTGCTGTGATTCTAGATTCAGGTAGGTATCCATTTTGGTCTGACACAGTCAAAATAAATTAAAGAATTAAAAAATTGTCCAGTAGCACCTTAAAGGTAAAGCTAAAGGGACCCCTGACCAGTAGGTCCAGTTGTGACCGACTCTGGGGTTGCGATGCTCATCTCGCATTATTGGTCGAAGGAGCTGGTGTACAGCTTCCAGGTCATGTGGCCAGCATGACTAAGCCGCTTCTGGCGAACCAGAGCAGTGCACGGAAACGCCGTTTACCTTCCCGCCGGAGCGGTACCTATTTATCTACTTGCACTTTGACGTGCTTTCGAACTGCTAGGTTGGCAGGAGCAGGGACCGAGCAACGGGAGCTCACCCCGTCGCGGGGATTCGAACCGCCGACCTTCTGATCGGCAAGCCCTGGCTCTGTGGTTTAACAGCGCCACCCGCACCTTAGAGACCAACTAAGTTTGTTCTGGATATAATTTTTAAATTTATTCAAACTGCTGTGTTAGCAGCACCGAAGTGACCTCCTCAGGGCGCAAGCCTGGGAAGTGTGTCTGGGGTTCCTCCTCTCAAGACCCTCCTCTCGGCCTCACTGATGTGGTCGAAAGGAAAGCAGAGCAATGTGTTTGGCACCAGCTTGGCTGCAGCAGTTGCTAGAAGGAGGCATGCAAGGCGCCATCCAACCGTCTTAGAGACTTCACTCCAGATTTCTCCCAAAGATATCCTGCAAGGCAGTGGAGGACTAATCTCAATAGGGTTTTATATATATATATATATACCGGTATATATTCTGGCTTTGAAAAGTTCAAAGTGATGGGGATTACTTTCTCCCTGCCCACCTGGGGTTGGGTGACTCCAGAGAGCCCCAAAGCTACAACCTTTATTGGTTTGTTTTCAAGATCTCTATGCCTCTTTTCAGGAAGTGCATACAAAGCAGTCGCATAAAACGCTGTAAAATGCTGCATTAAAACAAACATCAACACTTAAAAAAATGAAAGCATATGATAAGGTTAATTTCCCTATTCCTTACTTCACTACACGTGTTAATTAGCTTAGCAATGCTAGGATGGTTTTAACAATTTCCAGACGAGTGGCCAGCATGTTAGTCTATTGCAGCAAAGAGTCTTGTTAACACCTTAAAGACAAACAACTTTATTATGGCACAAGGACTTTCATGAACGAGAGTCCACTTCATCCGGTACATCAGGATTGGGGAACCTTTGGCCCTCCAGATGCTGCATAACTACAACTCCCAACAGCTCTAGCAAGCATGGCCAACGATTGGGGATGATGGACAGTTGTAGTGCAGCAACACCGGGATGGCTAAAGGTTCCCTTCTGCTCAGATACACACTGCCGAGCCACACCAAACGTTTAAAGCATATTCAACACACATTTAAAACACATGACGTCTCCCAAAGAGAGCTACACTTCTCTGCGCTCTTAACAAACTGCAGTTCCAAGCGTTTTCCTGAGTTGCTGATATACACATGGTTGGGTGGGAAGGGGCAAACAGAGAGGTCAATTAAATTCACAAAGTACTTGATAAAACACATTATCCTGATTTAAGCCAGAAGTGATGGAAGCGATTCTCTTGATAATTTCTAAATTGGTAGCTTCTAAGCAGCAATCTCTAATTTCTATACATTTTAGGCTTTAGTTGAATTGTTGTAGTCTGCACATTTTGCATTTCATTGCCATTGGGTCCTCTTGTTATGCTGGGTAGTGTGGCTTGCAGCTGTTCACAGGTTTGCACTGGTGAGCCGACAGCAGGGGCAGCCAACGCAGTGACCTCCAGGTGTTGGACTACAACCTCCATCCTCTCTACCTATTGGCTGGATGGGAGTTGTAGTTCAGCATCTGGAGGGCACCATATTAGCTACTCTTGGCCTACAGCAGGCATGGCCAAACTTTGCCCTCCAGATGTTTTGGGACTACAACTCCCATCATCCCTAGCTAACAGGACCAGTGGTCAGGGACGATGGGAATTGTAGTCCAAAAACATCTGGCAGGCCAAGTTTGGCCATGCCTGGAGGGAAGGCCTAATTATGTTGGCGAGGGAGATTTCTTGCACATAGTGCTAACCCTGTTTTATTTTATTTGATTTTGATTCATTTTATTTCTATGCCGCTTTTCATTCAAATGAATATCAAAGCAGCTTACAATCAATCAATAACTGTAACATAACAAAACAGAACAGAACATCACATGAATCATATAAAAATTAACAAATCATCAATAAAACACTATTAACAAAACAGCAACTAAAAAAATAAGCTGAACATCACAATTACAGCAAAAATCATATTATATTATTAACAAATCAATACTGTACGGCATTTATAATCTATAAAACATTATTAGCAACATTAACAAAACAGTAACTTAAAAAAACAAGCTAAGCACAGTTAACGTCATACAACATTCTCCACACACCCAAGTCCAGTGCTTTTTTTTCTGGGGGGATGCATACCCCTAAACATTTTGTGAATCTTTGTATTTTAGTCCATTTACTTTTCCCAATTACAGTATTTACTTTTCCCAATTACAGTGGTACCTCGGGTTAAGAACTTAATTCGTTCTGGAGGTCCGTTCTTAACCTGAAACTGTTCTTAACCTGAGGTACCACTTTAGCTAATGGGGCCTCCCGCAGCCACCGCGCAATTTCTGTTCTCATCCTGAGGTAAAGTTCTTAACCTGAGGTAGGCTACTATTTCTGGGTAGCGGAGTCTGTAACCTGAAGCGTCTGTAATCTGAGGTACCACTGTAGAACTATAAAATGGTGATTTTCTTGAGTCAAAATGAAAGTACCCCTAAACATTTTCTGAGGAAAAAAGCATTGCCCAAGTCTATACTTGGTAGGAGTGGGAGAGAGGTACCATTTTCTGCTCTGCCCCAAGAAACAAAATATGCCTGAGTTCTTTGGTGGGGGGGGGGGGAATGCAAAATGTTTTTTTTTAAAAAAATGGCTGTAAGAGTAGCATTAAACCAGAAGTACTCCAACTACAAAAAAGTTTAGGAAACACAGTTCAACTTAATGGCTTTACTTGCCCTTAAGTAACAACAGGGTTCCAAACTAGATGCGCAGCTTCGTATCTAACTGTATTTCCCCCCGAATACATCACACTGGTCTGCAGGCAGGCAGCCGAATTAGATGACCTCCACGTCTTTTATAGGCCTACGATTCGCCAGTCCCCAGGGAGAAAAGGATGGGTATGAGCCCCTTACTAGATTATGGCCAGTTTCCTCCTGTGTTCATTAGAACCGCAGGCCATGTGCCGGGGCAATGGAAAGCAGGGCTTGAGTGCCTGCAGCAAAAGCAAATCTTAGATACGGTCTTTTAAATGGAATCCATTTTTCATAACTGAATCATTTCTCAGCGCAAAGCTCGGCCCATCCTTCAGCCAGTGATGAATAAGCCTGAATCAGAATTAAACCATAAATCTCCATCTTCAGATAGGTATACCCCTGGCTCTGCTTCCGAATTGTCTTCTTATTAAAATACTGACTTCTTATTAAAATACTGTTGTGCTTGCAAAAAAATAAAATAAAATAGCCGGTTTTCTCTCTCTCTCTCTCTCTCTCTCTCTCTCTCTCTCTCTCTCTGTCTCTCTCTCTCTCTCTCTCTCTCTCTCTCTCTCACACACACACACACACACACACACACTTTCAAACCAGACTTTAGTCCCTGGTCCCAAAGCATTCAGAGCGTGTGTATTATTGAAGCTGATTAGGATGCTACAGGGGAACCTGTGGCCCCGCAGATGTCACGGGAGAAGGATCTGGACACATCAAAGAAGCGCTTCAGTTAGCGTTGCAAACTTTGTATGAGAAATCGGGTAAGTAAAAATGAAACTCCACAGCGCCATCTGGTGTCACAGTGTTGGAATGCATGAACAACGCATATAAAGCGTTTTTTCTTTGCCAATGTTGCTGAGTCCTGGCTATAGCTCAGTGATAGAACATCAGACTTGGATGGGGAAGGTCCCAGGTTCAATCCCCGGCATCTCCAGATAGAGCTGAGAATCTCCTCTGTCTGAAACCCTGGAGAGCCGCAGGTTCAATCCCCGGCATCTCCAGATAGAGCTGAGAATCTCCTCTGTCTGAAACCCTGGAGAGCCGCTGCCAGTCAGTGCAGACAATACTGAGCTGGATAGACTGAACGTCCAATTCATTGTACATTCCTATGTTCCTGCTTTCACAGGCCGCAGTCAGCCTGGCTAACGGTCAGGGATGGTGGTCATTGTAGCCCAACGGCATGTGGTGGGCTCATTGCTCCTGGAATAGCAGGTGTTTGAGGCTTTCAATTGCCCCTCTTCTGCCCCATAGCTCCCTCTTTCTGACAGTGGAACGGTCTCCCGCAGGCGGTTGTGGACTCTCCTTCCTTGGAGGTTTCTAAGCAGAGGTTGGATGGCCATCTGCCATGGATGCTTTAGCTGAGATTCCTACATCGCAGGGGGTTGGACTAGATGACCCTTGGGGTCCCATCCAGCTCCACAATTCTAGGATTCGATGTATGTCTCATCCTCTCTTGTCCCTACTATCATACAAGAGAATCCTGAATACAACTTTTACCAGGTCAGACTATTCATCCATCTAGCTCCCTATTTCCAGCTCCTATTGGCTGGAAATTTTCAGGATCTCAGGCAGTGGGTTCCTCCCCTCCCCCCATTCTCTGCTACTTGATCATTTCTTTGAGATTGAACCTGGGTGCTTCTGCATGAGAATCCCGTGCACTACCCCTGAATCACGATCCTTCCCACACCACTGGCCAAATTTTTATAATACTGCATTTATTGCACTGGGGATCTATAATGCCAACTTGAAATTAAGAGCCTGAGAAGTTGCTTCGGGTTTTTCTTTTGTTTTGTTCACTGGCAGAACAAAGAACAACACGTAGCCCTGTGTGCCAGATGAAGGCAAACAAAACAAGTGATCAAAGAAATTAACAATTTAATCCAGTTTAAACACTCTCTCTCTCTCTGCTCTCCGGCTCCCCTAAGCAACAGTTCAGAGACTGTGCATCAGCTTAATCGAAAAGCTTTGCCACTTCTATTAGCAAATACATAAGAGCTTGATTCTTCACTGTCTGGCCTCGAAACAGCAAGGAGCTGGAATCCTCCCTGTAGACCCGAAGCACAAATTGGAATTACACGTTGGCTGTTGATTGCAACAACACCCACACCCACAGTGCACTCAAAGGTAGCTGGCTAACAGAAGGCCAAAACTTGAGGTGCCCGTCGCTTAAAGGGAATAAGCCAAAGTTACAGGATGGATAAAAGATTGAAAGGGCCACAATGGGAATATTAAGGCTACGGGATGGAGCGTGGCTTTCTTTCGCCAGTGTGAGATCTAGCTACTCCTATGTTTGATGTGCAGACAGGGGGGGGCATGGCTTATGTAACCAAAATAGCAGCCTCCATGCACAAGAGAAAGGGAGGCATCTGAAGAATCAGCTGGGGGGGGGGAGAACCAGATGTTTGTAAAAGTACAAAAAAAAACCCAACCCTCAAGGAAGGGTAAAAGGTAAAGGTAAAGGGACCCCTGACCATTAGGTCCAGTCATGACCGACTCTAGGGTTGCGGCGCTCATCTCGCTTTATTGGCCGAGGGAGTCGGCGTACAGCTTCCAGGTCATGTGGCCAGCATGACAAAGCCGCTTCTGACGAACCAGAGCAGCGCACGGAAACGCCATTTTACCTTCCCACCAGAGCGGTTCCTATTTATCTACTTGCACTTTGACATGCTTTCGAACTGCTAGGTTGGCAGGAGCTGGGACCGAGCAATGGGAGCTCACCCCGTCGCAGGGATTCGAACCGCCGACCTTCTGATCAGCAAGCCCTAGGCTCTGTGGTTTAACCCACAGCGCCAAAACAAAGCAAAACAGCCAATAGGGGGCTGAGCATGCACAGTGGCCATGGAGTGCTGACCCACTATGGGGTGGGTACAGAAAATCTGGAGGGTGGGGCAATGGAATAATTGTTTGTTTGTTTGTTTGTTTGTTTATACATACATACATACATACATACATACATACATACATACATACCCCGCGCATCTGGCTGGGTTTCCCCAGCCACTTTGGGTTGCTCCCAATAGAATATTAAAAACACGATAAATACATCAATCCTTAAAAACCTCCCTAAACAGGGCTGCCTTCAGATGTCTTCTAAAAGTCAGGTAGTTGTTTATTTCCTTGACATCTGATGGGAGGGCGTTCCACAGGGCGGGTGCCACTACCGAGAAGGCCCTCTGCCTGGAATGGCACAGCTGCAGTTCTGAATGACAGCTCCAGATTTCCGTAGGGTTTGCTCCTTAGCCTTTTCTTCTCCCAAATATATGCCGCCAGTTAGTGAAGGTTTTGCACCAGAGTTTTCCTTCTTCTAGATGGGTTACCTTCCCAGGTTGACTAGCCCCATCTGCCCCTGCAGGGAGGGAGCCCTCTGAAAAGCACACAGTTCAGCAACTGCGATGTAAACGAAGCAAGAAGAGTGAGATGATCTGTTGGGCTCTGGGGCTAATCCTGCTCCACTTTGCTCCGTAGGAGGTTTGCTGCTGACTCTGCACTCCCATCGACAGCTCCCCAACTAGCAGCTTGTATGAATTCATTGAGAGATTTTGGTTCTATTTGCGATTCTCCCACACCGCACAGTAGCCCACTAATGACTGCCGCATCTCGGATGCATGTTGGCATCCTCCGAGGCCCAAAATAAATATTTAACGTCCCCCAGCTGGATGTGTAAATTCAGAAAGATATTGTTTTCTTCCCTCTCTTTCTGGAGCAGCGGGGTGTTCAGAGCTGCCTTCCCAAGGTCAGTTCTTTTCAAAGAAGAGTACACTGAAGCCTTACAGTGTGTTTGTAATATATAAAAAAATATCAAAAAAAAAATTAGCTTATTGCCACAGTCACAGGTAAGGAGGGAAGACATGGGATGTGGCAGTCCAGGCCTAGGGTGGCTACGAAGGGTGCTTCCAGACTGTCACTATTTTGGGGTGGGGTTCAATCATTGTCGTTGGCATGGAGGTCCGGGACTGCCCAGACGACAAGACCCCCCTCTCGGTCCATCTTTTGACAAGCAGGGCCCATGGCCACACTGCACAGGCCTCAGAGACAAAAGCAACTCAGAGGACTGGGTCTAGGCCAGGTGTGGAGAACCTTTATCCTTCCAGATGCTGTTGAACTACAATTCCCATCACCCCTGGCTGTTGGCCCTGCTTACTAGGATGGATGGGAGTTGTCATTCAGCTTCATCTGGCGGGCCAAAGGCTCTCCACACCCGGCCTCAGCAAAAAGTGCCTCAGATAAGGACCTAGCTGCAAACTGCCACTATTTATCCTCCCGTTTCAAAGCAAACAAAATTTGGCCAGGAATGTCAGGGGTTCCTGTGGGGCATAGTTAAAAGCCAGTGTATTAATTACTAAATTATTTGCTGAAGGCTTAAAAGAAACATTTTGCAGAGGAAAACTAATTTCTCTCCTGCATGTACCACCTGTGTCTATGCTATCAAACAGCTACTAATCACGATATCTGCATAACCGCCAACATTTTGCTGATGAAAATGGGGGTGTCCAGTGTTATTTTTCTAGGGAAAGAGGTGCCAGAACTCACTGTAAACCTCATTCTCTTAGAATGGCAATGGTGCCCTCCTGAGAGGTGCCAGAACTGAGTTCCAGCTGAAATAAAGACCTGGAGACGTCCTATTCCTCCACCCCACCAACATTTCTCTGATGAAAATAGGGATGACCTAAGGGTAAGCAAGGCTTTCTGGGATCAAATCCGAAACCAGGATAGCTTCTGTAAATCCAGGACTGTCTCTAGAAAATAGGGGCAACTGGAGGGTCTGTACCCATTCAACACCTCCGGAAGGGAAGGGGGGGAGGCAGGACCCCTCTGAACACTTGTTGCCTTCAGGTTCTGCTTGAGGACTTATCAGCAGCCTCTACTTGGCCACGGTAAGAAGCAAGACCTTTGCTCCAATCCTGCAGAGGTCATATTAGGTTCCTCTGTTGCATGAAAGACCACCTTCTACCACTTAAGGCAGGGTCACTGGGGGTGGGTGGGGCTTTCTCCACCATCCCCTGCCTTCTGGCTGGAGAGGTGTGTCTCTCAATTATGGCACCCCATTTGTGGAATAACAGTGCCCCTGCCTGCTATCTGGTATCATTTTGGTGCCAGAGAAGGACCTATTCCTTTGCCAGAGCTTTGTGCATGCTGGTTGTAAGTTTATTTTCCCCTTTTTATTTGTAAATTCTCTTTTCCTTTTATTAGTTCCGAGTGAAGTTGGTGGGGCTGGTGTTTTCACTGCGTCTCGCAGGAGTTTCCCTGGAGTCTTACTGAAGAAAATCAGAAAATGAAATATTAGAGGTTATTTAAGCATTTGTGGTGGGCGGACGGGTAGGGAGAAGAGGAAATAAAGCTCCTTGATCAGATTGTTTTTCCTTCACGTTATTACAAAACCTTCTCAGCTGTACTGGTGAATCTATTGGGGTGGGGGAACAATGAATAGAACACTGACGATCAATAAACCACCATAACCATGGCAGGATCCAACCATAACAGTAATAGGCAAAGATTCAGCAATAGGTTCATACAGACCTATGTCTATTTCACACGCTTTTTATTTTTTATGTATCAGCATTCTCAGCTGGGAGATTAATTAACACCATATGCAAATATATAAATCAGGACTAATCAGGCTTCTTTTGCCAAGAGAGATAATTTATCATTTATATATTATACTCCCAGCACAGATAAGCAAACTTTAACGAAGAAAAGGCTGTTTGACAAATATTGACGGCAATATATTTGACACTCCTTCGGGATTACAAATTGACAGCTCACATTTACTCCTGTCTCCTGCAAAAATAAAAATTAAAAAAGGCACTTGCACTGCCATAAATAGCCACAAGGTGTCTCTCTCCCGCTCTCTACTTGGCTTCCCAGGAATTGAGAGGAGGAGAAAATACATTTCACGAAGTTGCGGGGTCAAGAATATCCAGGACTGGCCAAAATTGTCACATTTTTCCCTTTTAAGGGAAGAGTGCGAATTTTCATCAAATTCCAAGGCCCCCGAAAAAGCAGGGAATGTGAACTAATCTTTGACACAATGGCAGTGTACCTAATCTGAGCCAACATTGCCCTCTGCTGTTCAAAGGAGTAACTGTTAGTCTGTGTTAAACAACAAGGGCTTTTCCAGACAACTTGTTTCCTGAGTGTCTGCCGTGATTTGCCTGCTCCAGGTCCAGCCCACCCATGAGGCAAGGTGAGGCAACTGCCTCAGGCGGCAGGATCCACAGGGGCAGCAGATTAAACCTCCAAGGAAGGCATCGTCCACTGCTGCTGTGGCACAATCCTTGGAGGCCGGAGTTGTCACTTGGCATGTCAGAGGCTCTGCTGGTCTCTTCCAACCCCTAGGGAGGGAATGGCAGGGGCTGCTCTCTGGGGTCTCCTAGGCTCAGTCTGCACCCGCCTGGTGTGTTTCAGAGCAGGCCCCTTCCTTCCCCAGCCCCCGATTTGTTGTGCTGGGAGAAGCTGCATGGTGTCTCAGGGCTGTCACCGTGGGACAACCCTGAGATGGGCTCCACTTTTTGTAGTTTGCTAAGGGTGCTGGGAACTGTAGCTCTGTGAGGGGCAAGCTACAGTTCCCCAAGATTCTTTGTGGGGAGACATGTGCTTTAAAAGTGTGTTGGATGTGTTTGAGAGCCAGCGTGGTGTAGTGGTTAAGAGTGGTAGACTCGTAATCTGGTGAACCGGGTTCGGGTGTCCGCTCCTCCACATGCGGCTGCTGGGTGACCTTGGGCTAGTCACACTTCTCTGAAGTCTCTCAGCCCCACTCACCTCACAGAGTGTTTGTTGTGGGGGAGGAAGGGAAAGGAGATTGTTGGCCGCTTTGAGACTCCTTCGGGTAGTGATAAAGCGGGATATCAAATCCAAACTCTTCTTCTTTTAAATGTATGCTGCAGCTCTCCCCAGTTGGAGGCAGCAATGTTTCTGAATACCAGTTGCTGGAAACCACAGGGAGCGTGCCCTTGTGTTCGTGTTCTGCTCGCTGGTTTCCCACTGTGAAAACAGGATACGGGACTAGAGGCGTCATTGTCCTGATCCAGCCCTTCTTATGTTCTTCATTGGCCCTGTTCACAGCCCCTCCCACATCAGAGTGGTTTGCCATTCATAGGGGCAGCAACATACCTCCAACCCCGGAAGATGCTGCAAACCTATTCAACTTTATCCTTCTGTGGTTCTAGGTCTTTCATTCTTAAAACTCTATTCATGCACAGTACACACACACACACACACTCCATATTCTTCTTTTTAAGGTCTCCAGCCTATATATATGGCCACTGGCCACTCTAGCTGTGCCTTTGACAGCTTAATGCGCAGTCAATAGATTGTGGTCGGCTCCATGCTGCGAACAGCTTCCCCTGCTGATTTCTGCACTTCGGGCTGCTGTTAAACGCAGAAGAGCAAGATAAGCTGCTCTCACACCCACCCGGCTTAGTTGGCCCCCTCTCTCCCTCAACCAACACCACCCCCCGCAGCTCTGTTTGGGGCACAATTCATATTTGAGAGAGCAGGATTCGATACCCTAAAATCTGCAAGTAGTCACTGCCCATCTATCTGTCACTGTTAACAACTGGAAAGCTTCTGCAAGTGTTTCTCAAACTCGGGTCTCCAGCTGTGTTGGATTACAACTGCCATCATCCATGACTGCTGGTCCTGCTAGCGAGGGATGATGGGAGTTTTAGTCCAACGACTTCTGGAGACCCAAATTTGAGAAACACTGCCGGGTAGGCAATATCTGTGGAACAAGCAAGGGAGGTACAAGCTTCCCAGTAAGAACAGAAAGGGGGATACAACCTAAGTGTGTGTGACACAGGAGTGGATACCATGTGGTTAGACCCGATATCTAGCATAACCTCCAACAGAGGAAGCCATCTGTCAGGCAGAGGTCAGCACCACCAGTTTCAGTGAAGTTAACTGTGTATTCAAAGAATAAAGTGGAGGCCTAGTGACCACAGCAACTCTTCCTAGTAAGTCTTGCCCCAATGAGGCAATTGCAAGGGCTGAAGGTCCTTGCCTTCCCACCTCTCCCTAAGACTCCTCTGGTTCCTTCCCAAGCAATCGCAGGCTCCTTTGTCTTGCCTCTCGTTGCTCCACCCTCTTCATTCCTCCACATATTCTAGGAGACCAGGGAGGAGGGGAGCTGGTTGCAGCAGGAGGGGGAGACTCCCTGGACTCTTCAGCAGCCAGCCTCCTCTCTATCTCCTGGCCCCACTCCTCTCCTGCCTCTGAGTCTGGACTGCTCTCTGCCCCAGCCTCTTCCTCCTCACTAAACCCTGTTGCCCCTTCAGCTTCTTCCTCCTCCTCCCAGACTGTCCCGTCTTCTCCCTCTGACCACTCGTCGTCATCCCACCACCGATCCCCTAGCTCTGAACCTTCTTTCCTTGGGGGATCCCACCATCACTCTTCTTCATCCACCCAGTCCGTGACACTGTCTTATACAGAGTCAGGCCACTGGCCCACCCAGCTCAACGATGTCTACACTGACTGTCAGCAGCTCTCCAGGGCTTCAGGCAGGAGACATTCCCGACTCCACCTGGAGATGCCAGCGACCAAACCTGGGGCCTTCTGCAAGCAAAGCAGATGCTTTGCCACTGAGCTGTGGTCCTTCCTCATGGCATTACACAGGTGAAAACAGGGATGCTTTTGTAATACTATCCTCAAACCAAAAATCATGGCCTGAGCCATGTCTCTGTCTGTCTGTCTGTCTGTCTGTCTGTCTGTCTGTCTGTCTGTCTCTCTCTCTCTCTCTCTCTCTCACACACACACACACACACACAGAGAGAGAGAGAGAGAGAGAGAGAGAGAGAGAGAGAGAGAGAGAGAGAGAGAGAGAGAATCTGTTTCTGTTGGTAATGACTTTTCTCCCACTTCTCTCCTCCTCTTATTTTTCATTTACTCCGAAACAGCCTACCCCAAGCGAGCTCCAGGAGCAGAATGTGTTAGTAGTAAACTGGCCATCTGATGCCGAAGACTGTAAGTCCGTAAATGCTTATGCCATCATACATTTGTTAGTCTTTAAGGTGCCGCAAGACTCTTGGCTGCTTTTGCTGTAACAGGCTACCGCGGCTGCCATCTGGAAACTGTGATCATAACCATTTGCATTTAAGACTATTTTGTTCCACATTGGATCTGGCTGCGCTTATTGTGGAACAGCTGCAACTCAAAACGCATCCAGCCACACTTGCTGTCTGTCTGGGGAGGGGCTTTTGATGAGACTGAAAAGGATGCAGAGTGCTGGCCTTTTCAAAACGTCCATAAAGGATGCTCTTACGAGGGAGTGTACCACATAGCAGCACATTGAAACAGCAGTGGAACTAGAGGATGCTGGAGGCAGATCACCCCTCACAGGGATGCTATGTTTGACCAAGTCAGGTCGCTGGTCCAGCAAGCTCAGTAATGTCCATCTAGGCTGACTGGCAATGGCCCTCCAGGGAACTGAGTTCGTATTCATAGAGTCATAGAATTGTAGAGTTGGAAGGGATCCCGAGGCTCATGTAGTCCAACCCCATGCAATGCAGGAATCCTGCCCACATCTGTCCCTGAATGGGCTCGAACCACCAACCTTCTGGTTCTCAGCCAGATGCACTAACCCACTGCGCCAGATTGAACCAGGGACCTTCCACATGCAAGGCAGATTCTCTACCACTGAGCTATGGTCCGTCCCCGGATATGAAATCAGATTATTTGCTCAGTATCTAGTTCAGTATTGTCTACCCCGAGTGGTGGTCCCTCTCCAGGGTCTCAGGCAGAGAACTTGCCCATCACATCTGCTACACGATCCTTCTGTCATTGAATTACTTTGTGAAGTTAGCACACAGCTTGGAAGCTGGCTGTATACAGTGGTACCTCAGGTTACATACGCTTCAGGTTACATACGCTTCAGGTTAAGAACTCCGCTAACCCAGAAATAATGCTTCAGGCTAAGAACTTTGCTTCAGGATAAGAACAGAAATTGTGCTCTGGCGGCGCAGCGGCAGCGGGAGGCCCCATTAGCTAAAGTGGTGCTTCAGGTTAAGAACAGTTTCAGGTTAAGAATGGACCTCCGGAACGAATTAAGTTCTTAACCAGAGGTACCACTGTACTGAATACTTGCTGTGGAACACATCTTCTCTTGCTCTGTGCTAGACCCAAAGCTGAGTTTGCGGCATCCCTAGAAACCTAGCAGCAAAGCAAGATCAGTTGGGGCAGACTTCCTCAAACTCGGGCCTCCAGATGTTTTTGGCCTACAACTCCCATGATCCCTAGCTAGCAGGACTAGTGGTCAAGGATGATGGGAATCGTAGTCTCAAAACATCTGGAGGCCCGAGTTTGAGGAAGCCTGAGTTGGGTGTTAATGCCACAAGCCTCTCCATCCTATGCTCAGGTTGTATATACAGTCATACCTCGGGAGTCGAACGGAATCCGTTCTGGAAGTCCATTCGACTTCCAAAATGTTCAGAAACCAAGGTGCAGCTTCCAATTGGCTGCAGGAAGCTAATGTGTTTCATTATCTAAGAAATGGGATGGGGCTCGGGGCCTCGCCATGCAAGAACTTTCTGGCAGTAAGCTGTTTGACGCTGGAATGGCCTACCTAGGAATGTAGTGGACTCTCCTTGACTTGAGGTTTTTAAACAGAGCTTGGATGGCCACCTGTCAGGGATTCTTCAGCTATGATTCCTTCACTCCGGGGGGTTGGACTGGATGACCCTTGGGGTATTTTCCAACTCTACAATTCTATGATACTACGATGACAGCTGACATTTCAGAAGGACCTTTTTAGGGCAACCATTTGACACAGGTTAGTTACTTCTTCGTGCACTCTAATTACTCTTTTGTACACATAATCAAAGCTATTCCAAGCGGAGTCTCTCTGTTGCATGAATGTTAAACAGCTGGCTCATGTAAGCATCCTAAGTAACTCCCACTTACAATTTTTCTTGCTCTTTGCGGGACACACAATGGAACTTGAAACCATCCTCCTCCCTTAACAACTTTCACCAGCAGGAGAAAATGGCTAATTATCAGAAGGCCGTCCCTCTGTTTTTATGTATGGAGGTTTCTGTGGGAGCTTTGTGTGTTCCTACATATGGAGATAAAAAGGAACTGCTGTTTTTAGTTATGCTGCGATTTCAGGCTGGGGAGCATTTTGGTGAGGAGTTCACTGACGGTTGAATTTTATTGCACTGCTAAATTTTAACTATTGTATTTTACTCTGTACACTACTTTGGGGTAATTCAAAAGGCCAACAGGTACAATCAGTCGTGCAAATAAGCTAAACCTTGGGGTGTCTTTACTCATCCCATGCACTTCATTGCAGAATTTGCACAGAAGTAGACCTACCATGCAGTGCTTCTAGGGCACTGTCACCTGCACAGTATTAAGCAGCAGCCTGGTTTGTGCATAATGTTAAGACACAAGCCAGCCCACAGATGATCAAACAAACCATGGGCAGTTTCTCCAAAATTGGTTTCATTCACCAGCTGCTCTTTCTTCACACCTTTGCAGACTGAAGAGCACCTGTGGTGGAATGGGCAAACCAAGCATGGTTAAAGAAGGATGCTGGGTCCACATGTACCGTAATGCCAAATGGTAATTAAAAGAAACCAAAGTTGGTAAGCCAGCAGCAAGTCATGGCTTCAGATTGCAGTTTGTTGGCTGTACACAAACCATAGTTTAGCCACTGGGCAGTGTTTGGACAATCAAACAAACCATGGTTCAGTGTTATGTGCTAACCAGGCCAATGCTCTCAAATTTGATCTGTTTACCATTTCCACTTTCTTTCTCTCTCTCTCTCTTAAAAAAAGCCTAGAACAGCAGCAACAACAACCAAGAAAACCAGCTGAATTTTACACATTGGGTGCTATTTTGTCCCAGCCATTGTAACCTGCTGGGGTAAAAGATTTAAAAACAAACAAACCTGATCCAGTGTTGCAGGTTTAAATACTCTGATGGAATTTGCTTTTGAGTCTGGGAGGAAAAAATACTCTGAGAAACCTATTGATGTTTGCCACAGATTTTTTTTTCTTAAGTGAGCCTATATTAACGTATTCAGGATGAAAATGTCACACCGCTTTTTCAGACAAACACTTAGGTGCCCTTCTCCTGACACAAAACGCAGGGCTTTGCTGGGCGTCGAGATACACTGGCATTTAGTTTGGGGTAGAAAAATGTCCATCAAAACCATTTGTGTTAGTTTTTCGAGGGTCTAGATTACTGTCAATCTCCCATTAGTAGAAAATCCCAAGGCACACCAGGGTCAAAAGTGGAAATCGCTTTCCTTGCTCTTTCAGTAGCTATTCATGTGTTGCCAAGTGATGATTTTAATTTATGTTAGCAGCTATAAGCTCAGAAGCTCTAAGAGGGATGGGGTACATGTGGCCCTCCAGACGTAGCCTAACTGCAACTCCCACAATCCCTGACCATGTTGGTTTAGGCTGGTGAGAGTTATAGTCTCTCAACATCTGTAGGGCCATAGGTTGCCCATTCCCCACGTTAGAAGAAGCAAGCAGCCTCATTTATTCAGACAGGCTCAGAGACGTCCTTGTTCAATTGGTGCTATTTATTGCCTCTCTTTTCAAATCCTCCACTGCTACATTCTCCACTATTTCCAGGGCTTGGTGTCCCAAGCCAACATTTATTTTCTCTTCCTGCTCCCCCAGATACCTACAGCAGCCAAGGACAGAGACAAGATCACATTCAAACCAAGATAAACAAAGAAAAATCTATAGACACAACTTGCTCGAGGGAGCCCTGTTGCGACAATATTTTTGTGCCAGAGCCCTTGAGAGACAAACACCCAGTTTTTCAGTACCAGGAAGAAGGACATTCATCCCTGGAGAATCTGACCCAGGTCTCGACCTTTAAGATTAATTAAACTGTAGTATCTGCACTTTGAAAAATCAAAAACTGAGCCACACAACAGCAATAGAATCTGTGCCACAGCCTCTGGGACAATAGCCACCCTGGGAATTCGTTGAAGGGCAGGATATATAAACCTCCAGAATAAATAAGTAAAATCAATAGCTGCTTTTGCAAAAAGCAGAGTTCTAAGAAGGTACACAGCTACACACAAGGAGCAGGAAATGGTGGCTTCCTATAGGGCACTGAGTAGCTTCTATAGAATTTGGAGAATCTAGGCACTGGTTGGACAGTGTTCTCGAAGCTACTAACATGAGTTTGGCCAAACTGCGAGAGGCAGTGAAGGATAGGCGTGCCTGGCGTGCTCTGGTCCATGGGGTCACGAAGAGTCGGACACGACTGAACGACTGAACAACAAAGGCATTTGTTTTAGTTTCTAGTCCTCATTGTTATGGGAAAGAACTAGAATTAGAGGTATGTTGGTACTTTCTACTGAACATTAAGTCAACACTTATTTATTTTTTGCATTTCTTTCCCATCTTTTCTCCAAGCACCTCAAGGTGGCGAACATGGTTCTCTTCCTCCCCGTTTTTATGCTCACAACAACCCTGTGAGGTAGGTTAGGCTGAGAGGCAGTGACTGGCCTATGGCAACCCAGTGAGCTTCATGGCTGAGTGGGGATTTCTTTATTTCCCAGCGCCACGTGTATCGCGGTCGCGCACAAGTAGGACGTGCATAATTTGGGGGGATGCCTATATATGAGAATAAATCCATGATAAGATTTCCATGAGGATTTTTTTTTAAACAAACAAACAGCAGATTGCTGCGGAAAGGAGTTAAAGTGGGTTGGAAAAACGAGCAACCTAATTGCAGCTCAGCAAAATCAGGAGGTCGCCAAGTTGGAGAACCATTTGAAATAAACAACATCAGACAAAGAGAGGTTAGGATGCAGTCCTATGCCAGATCCCTCACTCCTCAGTCACAAGGAGGCTTTTCAGCTGCAGCCCTTCATCGGAGACAGCGAGGCAGCCTGCCTCTCTGCCAAAACACATGCATGTGTACCCACAACAGGCCGCTGAGATTGCTTTGGGTTGAGCTGCAGCCACTCAGACCCATCCCGCTCCCTCGCTCTCCCTCCCCTCCGTTCTTGGGGTCTGTAAGTCGCATAAACAGGAAATGCCTGGCCCTCTCCCCCCTTCAGAATTAAACAAGGCCCTGCGTTATGTGTGCAGGGCTCCCCCCCTTCCCCAAATCCCAGAGGAGGGACTGCTGGCTGGCCCTTGACCTCCATGCATTTCCTGTGGCAGTTGAAAAGGCTGCCAGAGACAGATGCTTAAGCCCCTTTACTCTAGGCAGGGAGAGGCGTGAAAACACAAAAGCAAAACACACACACACACATATATACACAGGCAAGGAATACGATTTAAAAAACAAGAACGAGGGGACAGTCTGGGGTTGTGGTGTCTGAGATAAGGGACATCCATTATGTTCCATGGCACCAGGATGTGCTGGAATAAGGGCTGACAGATTGCAAGAAGGAACATCCCTTCAAATAAAATAAAAATGGGAAGGCAGATGAATTGGGGGAAAGGCCTTTCGATGTACGCAGATCCCACATCACCTGGTCCGATGTGAACTCCTGCTCTTCCCCCTCCCCTCCCAAGTGTGCCTGAGCTTCTTTGCCTGCACAGAGAAGAGGGAACATAAGATGCCATCTCACACTGATGTTGGGTCCATCTAGCTCAGTATGATGTATCCTCTCCAGCGTTTCAGGCAAGAGGATATTCCCAACCCTATCTGGAGATGCCAGGGATTGTGAACCTAGGCATCCAAGGTTCATGCTCAACAACTGAGCCATGGTCCCTCAGTAACATCTGAACATAAGAGCGTCAGAGCCAATGGCCCATCTAGCTGTCAGGCTTCATGGAATCCAATCCCTCCCACAGTGGGCAGCCAAGAAGAGTTCTTACCCAGTCCTTTATTCAATATTTACAGAAAGAGGCTTTGAGAAGTGCCTCTCCACTGCAGTAATGGCATTGCTCCGAGGAAAGTCCCACCCCCTCCGTCTCTCCTATCATACGTCATCCCTGTGCCGGCTGATCTGTGCTTTCTGCCTCTGAGCTTTCTGTTCTCCTGCTCTCAATGCTCTCCAGGACCTGGGAGAGGGGGGAGGGGGATCTGGCATGCTTCCAAAGGCACTGATTCTGTCAGCTGTCTCTCCCCGGGTGCTTCTTCTTCTTCCTCCTGCTCCTCTCCCAATATTTCCCAGCTTCTACCCTCTGCAAGAAGATCAAACCTATCCATTCTTAAGGAAATCAGCCCTGAGTGCTCACTGGAAGGGCAGATCCTGAAGCTGAGGCTCCAATACTTTGGCCACTTCATGAGAAGAGAAGACTCCCTGAAAAAGACCCTGATGTTGGGAAAGATGGAGGGCACAATGAGAAGGGGATGACAGAGGATGAGATGGTTGGACAGTGTTCTCGAAGCTACCAACATGAGTCTGACCAAACTGTGGGAGGCAGTGGAAGACAGGAGTGCCTGGTGTGCTCTGGTCCATGGGGTCACGAAGAGTCGGACACAACTAAATGACTAAACAACAACAACAACAACAACCCTCTGCAGCCTCTGAACCAAATCTATACTGTCTCCCTCTTCTCTGGGAAGTGAAGGAGGTCAGAGGGGGGCAGTCTCCACCATTCCACCTCAGTCCAGTCCCCAACACTAGCCCAGCACCCTGTTCGCACGGTGGCCGACCCGATACCTCTGGGAAAACCTTAAACAGGACTTGAGCACAATTATATGCATTTATTTATTTATTTCACCCGCAGATCTCAGGGCAGTTCACAACATAGAAAAGCAATATGTCGCAATCTCCCCTCCTGTGGTTTCCAACAACTGGGATTCAGAAGCATTACTTCCTCCAAACTGTCGAAGCTGAGCATAGCCATCATGGTTAGCAGCCATTGACAGCCTTCCCCTCCACGACGTTGTCTAATCCTCTTTTAAAGCCATCCAAGTTGGTGGCCATCGCTCCCTCCTGTGGAAGAGAGTTCCGTAGTTTAACTGTGACGAAGTATTTTCTTTTATCTGCCCTGACTCTTCCGAGATTCAGCTTAATCGGAGGCCCATGAGGTCCAGTGTTATGAGAGGAGGAAAACTTTCCATGCCATGGTGTTCCCAGCCCTGCCTGGGGATTGAACCTGGAACCTTCTGCGTGCAAAATGCATTATTATTATGCTCTACCAATGAGCTGCACTGCAGCTCTTTCTCTCCTACAGCTCTGTGAGGTTCCCCAGGCTGTTTTCTTAGTGTCGCTGGGAGGAAGGCAAAGCGAGGGGAAACTGCTAAGGATCTCACTCTGCTTCCACCACCCTAGTCCATTTTAGAGGCTCTTTCGGGAGCAGAGGGGTTGTTTTTTTTTTGCTGCTGTTGTTGTTCAAAG
Source organism: Darevskia mixta (assembly GCA_034641385.1). NCBI lineage: Eukaryota > Metazoa > Chordata > Lepidosauria > Squamata > Lacertidae > Darevskia > Darevskia mixta. The sequence goes on from JAWWNH010000008.1 coordinate 18,349,450, forward strand.
GGAGAATGGGGCAGGACGCAAACAGAACCTCTGTGGTGCTATTCCAGTCCAACCCAGATCTCAAGTTTGGTGTGGGCTGCTGCTGCTGCCAAGGAGGGTGCGGACTTGGCGAGGCCTGAAAAAAACCCTCCCAAAGTGCCCACAAGGGAGGGGCCCCACTTCCTCCTCCCGCAAGTCTGGATTGATTTGCCTTCGCTCCCACCATCTGCCAACGGCCAGTGTGTTTTAACCCTTGGCACCTCGCGCGCTTGGATTGAGGAAAGGAACCAGAGGGAAGGAGCCGGAAGCGCCTGCAAAACAAAACAAAACAAACAAACAGTAGCAGAACAAGGCATGGTCCTGCTCCTTCTCTCAGCCGCTGCCAATCCCGTCAGGGAGTGAAAGGCTGAAATGAAGAACTGCGGTAATCTTGCAGTGTAAAGATGCTATAGAGCAGGGGTCAGCAACCTTTTTCAGCCGTGGGCCGGTCCACCGTCCCTCAGACCATGTGGTGGCCAGGACTATATAGGGGGGGGGATGAACGAATTCCTATGCCCCACAAATAACCCAGAGATGCATTTTAAATAAAAGCAAACCTTCTACCCATGTAAAAACACCAGGCAGGCCCCACAAATAACCCAGAGATGCATTTTAAATAAAACGACACATTCCTACTCATGTAAAAACATGCTGATTCCCAGACCGTCCGCAGGCCGGATTGAGAAGGTGATTGGGCCGCATCTGGCCCACGGGCCTTAGGTTGCCTACCCCTGCTATAGAGGCAGCTGTGAAAACAGAACAAATATTAATCTATCTCCATCCATTTTTGCCCCTCCAGAGAGGTGGCTCTGCTCATATCTCCCAAGTGCCCCAGAAAAAAAGGGGCACCCCACTTTTTCACACCAGAACTCGGCAGCCCTTTTGGATGCTATGCTCTTGCCCTGGGAAAAGCACTTGGGGGGGGGAGGTGAGAGCAAGGTGCAGGTCACGTGACTCACCCATCAATAGTTCTTTTATTCAAAATACGTTTAGGCCCCATTTGTGAAACTCCCTTTCTCTGGAAGTGGGGTTTTTGTCATTAAGACACCTGTATTCATGCAGGCTTTGGGGACATCTCAATGTTCATGTGAGGTTGGAGTAGCTGCTTTAATCTGTCTTCTGTTCTGCTATTGCTTTTAGGTGTTAAATTGCAGGTTTTAATTCCTTTTCATGTTTTAGTGATGATCTCAAGACGGATTGTATTTCATTGCCTTTAGGATGAATCATGAACCACCCTGAGATCTTCATCAATAAAGAGGGGTCCATAAATGGGAGCGATGAATAAATAATGCCACCTGTAAAAGTAAAACTCTCTCAAAGCAGAGAATTTCCACACAAAAAAAACATTAATATCCAATGCAATTTACTCATGGATAAAATATTAACAAACCAGCAACTCATAGAACAAGCACACTGACCCCAAATTGCTATGGCATAACCAAGACCCTCATGCACACACACACAAACGCACAGAGTAGAACCCAGCAGCTGAAAACCCTGGATGAACAGAACGAAAAAGCCACCAAGGAGGAGAATGATTTCTCAACCAAAAAGCCTGCAATGCTGTGGCCTGAAAGAACTCCACTGGCAAAAAATTCTTCAACTGTACACTGCCTTCCCCACTACGGCGAAACATGCTGTATTTCTATTGAAATCATGTTCATTATTTCTAAATTTGCATCAATACCCATAAATTTTCCTATGCAAATCTACACCCTCTTGGGGGGGGGGGTTGATGCATAAATGGCTACCCTACCCATATTGAGGGGAAACAGAGAGTCTTGCCTAAAGACCCCACCTAATGAGTACATGGCAGAGACAACATTTGCATTGGGACTTCCTTATTCCCAGCTGCATCAAACAATTGGGAGAGCTCAATCGGTAGAGCATGAGACGCTTAATGTCAGGGTCATGGGTTTGAGCCCCACGTTGGGCAAAGTATTCCTGCATTGTAGGGGGTTGGACTAGATGACCCTCCTGGTCCCTTCCAACTTCTATGATTCCATGACTCTACGTGATGGTGCCGGCAGCAGCAGTGATGGTAGTGCTGGAATCAGGAACCTGGGCTTGCCCTTGAGGCTAGCAAAACAGATGGAGTATGCATGCGTATTCAACTGTCTAATGGCATCCATGTCACCCAGGAGATTGCAGCCTCAGAGATAAGTAAACAAGAGTCATGGAAGTGTGCAGCTGTATTCAAGGCAGCACCATCCAGGTGTTGACGTCCCCCCCCAAAAAAATTGCACCCTGGGCCACTGCCCCTGTGCCCCCCTGCTACGACACTGATGCCAAGTCTAGGGGGCACCGCAGGTCATCACAACTATGACATAGTGAATTGAGCAGAATGGAAGGTGAGAGGTGGAAGGGCTTCACACAATGTGACAGTGAAATTTGAAAGACCAAAGTCAGTCCCTTATATATGTCTTCGTGTGAATAGGTTCTCGGGGAAGTAGGCTGTCATCAGAGTAAACTTAACAAGAAGCTGAGGATCGGAGTCTGTCAGGCGGCAGAGGATCCAACCCCCACGGCAGGTTGCCAGGAACAGATAAGACAAGGAAAAGTTCTTACCAACTGCTTTTTATTCAATATTCACAGAGAGAGGCTTGGAAATGCAGCCTTAGAATAATGGTTATGCCCCGAGTGAGTCTCCACCCTTTCCTCTCCTCCTTCATGCATCATCACTGTGGGTGCTGAGAAGTGCCGTCTGCCTCTGAGCTCTTTGCTCTCCTACTTCCAATGCTCTGGGAGGGTAGGGGTTGGAATGCTTTCTAAAGACACTGTGTCCATCAACTGTCACCCCTCTGGTGCTTCTTCTTCCTCCTCTCCCATTATTTCCCAGCTTTCCCCCTCATCTGCCTCTGAGCTGTGATCTCCCTCAAACCCCTGTTGTAATTCTGAACTGTCTTCTTCTCTGGAAGGGTCAGGCTGGGGAGGCGGTCTCCACCATTCCTCCTCTGCCCAGTCCCTGACAGAGACTATGGAGGGCAAGATGGGTAGGCATCTTTAGAATGCCCAAGCCAGGCTGGGGCCAGTGCCAAGAGGCCAATGCAGAAGCATCTCTATTTTAAAAGATCAGTAAGGGCTCTGCAGAACTGCCACCAGTCAGAGCATAGAATTCTGGGCTAGCAGGAAAAGCACTGTGATCTTGTATAATTTCCCTAATGAATGCTAGTGCTGCTGAGACCTCTGCAGGCCACCATGCAGAGGCAGTGGATGAGTGAGCAAATCCATCTCAGAAAGTCCAAGTGCTGCGTAACACAAGTTGGATCAGCCACTGCAATTGACATAAGCGTAGCAATGTGTTCTGTAAACTTACTTTGGAAAAGATCCCCGGTGCTTTCAGCGACTGGCTGAAGCACAGGTCAATTTGACCTGTACAAAGGCTCACTTGGTATTAAAGACAAACGCTCAACAGTAAGAGACTTGATCAAAGGGGAGCTTCTCATCTATAGTGCTAACTGCAGGAAAATCTCAAGAATCTCTGTAAGTTATGTCATCAAAGTGAAATGGGCAGGTGTGCGTGCAAAAATAATTCATGGAGAGTACAAGGTATAAGATTAGGACATATATATATTTAAAATAGACCCACTACTCCTTTGCATTTGACAAAGAAAACCATGAATCTACATGAAAATGTTCATTGCCCAGCATGTAGAGATAGGGGATAAATTCTATTTAGTTTGGAAAGAGATAATTTGCTCTTTCCAAAACAATTTGCAAACCGAAACACAGGCCGCCCTTTGAATTTTGCACTTTTTCGAATTTTGCAATGTAGTTCTCCAACCAAGTAGTACGTGCAAAAATGCATATATTCATGAAAATGAAATACAACAAATGCATTGTGTTAGGGAGCATTGCTTTGTCAAAAAATTGTATATTAGGAAAAATTGCAAAGAAACTTTTGCCTATTGGGATAAATTCACACTACAACGCTGGTGAAATTTCATGATGACTTTAAAAAGAAAAGAAGAAAAAAAACACAAACTGATGTGGAAATGTGGAGAACGGAATTTAAGATTGGGGAAATGAGAAATGGAGAGAGAAATGGTCAGATTAGCCTAAAGGCTTGCGGGGAAAGAGAACTGGGAGTTTTAGAAGCACCATGGGAATGGTTTGGCCAAGACTGGGGCAGTAGAGGCTGGGCCTTCCCATGACACAACATAGAGCAAAATGACTGAGGTTATCATTGCCCAATAACAGTGTATCACTTGTTGGCGTCACCCCAGCTACACAAGAGTTCCTGCAAATCAGCCCACACAGCTCTGCCTGAGTGTCACATGCCTGCCATGTCAGCCGTCTGGTGTAGAACGGCTATGGAATGCCTCCGGGTGCCTGACAGAAGCCCCCTCACATTCTTGGACTCCGCTGTGTGTCCCCCTCAGCCCAGGAATGTAGCTAACAAGCTGCGTGTGGGAAAATGGACTCAGCAAAGACCTTGAATGTGTCAGCTCCCAGTTGAGTAAACAAGGGTTTTTTTCTGGCAGGAATTCGGCCTTACCCATCGGAGACCTTGAGCGAAGGGTTGGAAAGAGGTCCCCCGGCACAAAGTCTAACAAGCCTCATTCCCTCCCTCCTCCCCTGCCTGCTCTCCGCGGTGGTCACTGGCCGGCGAGTCATCCTGTCAAGACCATAAATGTCGGGTGGCAGAAATCCTCTCTGCTCCGAACGGTCGTTGACCAAGCTTGGGACATTCCAGTAAAACCTTCTAAAAAAGGCATGAAAGAAATAGACTTTGTAAACAGATTTTCCCACAAACTGGGCTTAGGCTTAGGCGAGGACTCAAATACTGGAAAGAGAGATTGTCTCGCCCTTTTGAGCAGACAAGAGTCTAACCATAGGAAAATTGAAAGCTGCCTTAGGCCGAGTCAGACTATTGATGTATCTACCTCAGTACTGTCTGCACATTGACTAGCAGCAGCTCTTCAGGGTTTCAATGGCAGCTAGTCTTAGCCTGTCTCTTTGATTTGTTATAAGAATTCAAAGGTCCCAAATGTAAAATAAATGTTCATAAATGTACAAGGCAAACACATATAAACCACATGTCTGAAATAGTACAGGAGAGCAATCCTGAAACCATTTTGACTCTCCCAAATTCATAGAATCATAGAATCATAGATTCTATGAATTTGGGAGAGTCAAAATGGTTTCAGGATTGCTCTCCTGTACTCAATATATTTCTATGTTTATATTTCAATATATTTCTATATTTATATGAGGTCAAATAAATTGACCTCAATATATTTCTCTACAAGGAGGGAGGAAATGGGGAAAGCCTTCCCTTTGTCTTTTGGCTTACAAATCCTGTCTTAAGGGCATATTTGTGTATGAATAGGGTGAGCCTGTATCTGTAGAAGTGTGCATGCACACAAAAGCTCATACCAAGAACAAACTTAGTTGGTCTCCAAGGTGCTACTGGAAGGAATTTTTTAATTTTGTTTCGACTACGGCAGACCAACACGGCTACCTACGGTACCTGTAACTGTGACCTGGATTCAGGAACTAAAAGTATTTACCATCACAAAAGAATGGCCAGGCTGCCTAGGCAAAGCAATCAGTGACCATTAACAGATATCCTGGCAAACAGGATTTCTGTTGTAGACCGCCTCCTTCTGTTATATATGCATGATGTTTTGGGGGGTGGTCTTGAGCTGCAGGGTGGGCAGTTTCAAAAGTCTATATAAGGGCTTGCGCACCATTGTTCTAGGTTCCTCCTACCTCCTGCATGTGGTGAGTCAGGACCCTATTGCAACAGTTTAATAACGATCAGGCTTACTAGCTGCTTTGCTTCTCAATATTCTCTGGTTGGACTCTGTTATTTTCTCCTACAGATAGGGAACCCACTTAAGGACTCTACATGGGCTCTTAGATACCCCATAAGGGAAAACAAGCAGTATTATCAATAGGAGATGCTCAATTTCCCCCAGTTTGCAACACATTCACCCCAGGAAGGAATCTGTCCTTTGCTCCTATCTGGTGGACACTGAGAAGCTCCGAGAGTCATTTCTCACACTTCAAACAGCAGCAATAGAGGATCCACAAGTGACTTGAGTATCCCTTCTAATCATTTCTGCACAACACACAAAATATCGCAGGTCTCTGGTTCGACTTCATGTGCTCCTTCTTACTTTCTTGCATTCATTTCTAAACTTGAGGTTAGGGGCTCAAATCTTCATAGTTTCACCATCCTAGATGCTCTGCCCCTTCACCCCGAATGTTTGCTATTGCTACCCAGTGGCAAGTGAAAGACTCCCTGCATATGCTCAGAAACACCACTGTTTTAAATATTGCATCTCTTGTGCCAATGAAATGAAATGAAATGAAATACGTTATTGTCACTTGTACAACTTGTATACAGTGAGATTACACAATGCTGGAGCTCCGAGTTCTAGTTCTGGAGAGGTCATGTACACTTCCCCCAAATGTTTATAACCAGTGCATGAACTTTATTTCCTGCTATCCCTTCCACCTCTAGCTCTTATCTAACCGCCACTTAGCCCAGGAGTCACACCCTGGTCTTCTTGGGTTGCTTCTTATGCCCATTTTCTGAGCTCTATAAGAAGTCAATGCTGACCTCTATACAAGCTCTCACTGTCTTGCAAAGGAGTCTGTTCTCTCCCCTTCCACATCATACTGGCCAGTTAAGAGAAAAGGATGCTGTCTGGTTTGCAAGGGGGGGTGGCATTGTGCAAGGCATCAATAACTATTCTTCCTTTCACCCTTCCATACAGTTGGAGACTGGAGGGGGGGTGAGACCCAATGCCAGCAGGCTGGCCACTTGCCCGCTTCCCTATCGCTGAGCACCAGGCATTGACTCCAGCAGAATGAGCCATTGTTCCGCAGCCTCCAGGCCTTTTCCTGTCCTCGCAAGAGCTGGGACACAAACAAAGGCAAAGCCAGACAGCTCAGGGCGGAGACCAGGCCTGCTCCCCTCCGCACCACACCCTGCCCCCAGCACCCACGCAAGAAAAGAAAAAAACCCCAGATGGATTATGGACAGTCACTTTGGGGCAGAAAAGTGCCTATTTTTAGCTGCCCGACTTCTCCACTTCCGCAGGCCAAAAATACACGAGGAGCATGGACAGCCAAAGCACTCAAGATAAAATAACTCTCCAAAATTCTCCGGCCCTCGGTCTCTTTTGTCGTCCTCTTGCTTGTGCTCTTCCCATCTGCCCTCCTCTGCCACGTTCATTCCCCGTGCTTGTTTATTTTTGACACACAGATAAAAGAGATGATGCTTCTCCTGTACAGGAACATACAATCTTCTGCTCAGATCTAAACCTGGGACAAAAGTGTCAGTCATCGATCCAGCCATCATACAAGTCCCTCGCTCACGCTGGCTGCCAACCACTACATCTGTAACTCTGGGCAGGGAAAGACATGCTTAAATGCCTTCATTAATGAGTTTTATATATATATATATATATATATATATATATATATATATATATATATAATAAAAATGATAATTGGTAGGCAGGCTGAGTAACTGTTCTTGTGGCAGTGGCTGCTTTCTTTATAGAAGCAAACAACATTTTTAAAAATTCCACATCAGATGTATTGGTCAGCGATCTAAAAAAGTGTGTGCTGAGAATTTATAATGGCTTTATTTCTTTTCCAGCATGCTAGTAAGGGCAGGGCAGCATCTTAGCCATATATATGTAAATTCTTTTGATCCCTTACAAAACCAGAAAAGTGCACAAGCAAATTTACAGCTGCCGGACTGTGTGCACTTCTCGGGCGGGGAAATAGTTTCAGAAAGCAAGGTGCACACACAGCTGACTGTCTGCATGCCCTGTTGGTGCTTCATTGGCAAAATAGAACCAACCAATCAGAAGGCAAGGTCAGCCTCTAAAGGGAACGCCTCCTGGTATGGAAGAGACCAAATGGAAGAGACCAAAGCTGCTCCTCGTTCAAAATACATATGGGAGTGTACTACCCTGGTCTAATTTGAAGGGGTGAGTGGATTAGCAGCTAAATAGTGCTCAGATGTGGACAAGCCCTTGGGTGAAGGCGGTGGAAGGAATCCTTGTCATTCAAAATTGCCTGGCAGAATGGACAACGGGGCCGAAAATGGCAAAACTCAACTCAACAGAAACAAATGTAAAGTTAAGCATCATCATAATTACGTGTGCAGATATGGATAAGGGATATCTGGCTGCGTAGCAGCATGCGTAAAAAGGATCTTGGATGTTCTTGAACAAAAACTGAACGTGAGGCCGTTTTTACGTATTTCATAGAGTCATAGAATTGTAGTGTTGGAAGGGACCTTGAGGATCATCTAGTCCAGTGATGGCTAACCTTGACACTCCAGATGTTTTGGGACTACAACTCCCATCATCCCTGACCACTGATCCTGTTAGCTAGGGATGATGGGAGTTGTAGTTCCAAAACATCTGGGGTGTCAAGGTTAGCCATCACTGATCTAGTCCAACTCCCCGCAATGCAGGGATATGCAGCTATCCCATACGGGGATCGAACCTACAACCCTGGCGTTATCAGCACCATGCTTTAACCAACTGAGCTGTATTTGTTTTATTTTAAATAAAGCTGCTTCTTTTTTAAGTTTGCTGTCCTGCCCCTGCTTTCGAATATTTAACCATTCCTTCTTTCCCTCTCTCTGCCTTCCTCTGCCTCTATTTTTTTCAGCTCTCAGCATAGATTTTCAATGCAGCTGTGAAGTGCACACTTTACAGAAGTCACAAACACAAACACACTTCAGCTTGTTGAACATAAACCGTGGAGAAGTGAGAACAAATGGACCCCTAAGTGCCTACCGGCTTATGTTCTACTGCTACCACCGAGTCTCCCGCAAGAGGGGAAGCAGATACTTGAAATGCCAGCCCTCCAAGGGCCTATGAAAACGATCTAGAGAATTAAAGGGGATTTGGGGGGAGAGTAGGTGGGATCCTATCCCAAGTGTCTGGAATTCCATTGGCATTTTCTATTGCCCTTCCAGCTGTTCAGACTCACTTTTAGTGCCCCTGTTTTACAGTGATCTGACCATAGCTGTCAACTTTCGGATTTGAAAATAAGGGATTTTTCCCAGACTTTCGGATTTGAAAATAAGGGATGCCGCGAGGGCGGTGCAATGGCACCAAGTAGCCTTGCCACCCTGCGCTCCAAAGGCTGCACGCGAACGGGTGAGCGAAAGAGCGAGCGCGTAGACGGCAGGCAGGCTGTCTGTCTGGTTGGGCGTGAGGGTCTGGCTGCACAAGGCATGCAAGCTCCGCCCCCAGTCGGTCTCAGACTCCTTATTGGCAGCTGAGCAACGCAACTGAGGAGCCTCCCTGGCCGGCAGGGAGGGAGAGGAGCTGCTTCCTTTGAAATCCAGGAAATTTAAGGGGTATCAACAATCCGGGATAGCAGCTGGAAACGGCATTGGAGTAAGGGAGTTTCCCACCAAAAAAGGGAGGGTTGACAGCTATGGATCTGACTGCAATTTATTCTCTCCCTCCCCTCCTCTTTTACCCTTCCCTTCCTTCTGAGATAACCCAAGGGTAAAACAGTTTCATCAGATGAAGAGAGATGGGACAACACCTCTTCCTGTTCCTTCTTTATCACATTTGTAACTCACCTTTCCTCCAAGGAGTTCATGTAGATGTTCAGAGCAGGGGTTTAGCTTCACAACAACCTTGCAAAGTTGGACAGGCTGACAGCTAGCGACTTGACCAATGCTACCCTGTGAGAGTCATGTGGTTTGGCATGTGAACCTCAATGTGACTCATGCTGCAGTGACTCGACACGGCTCATGATACAACTTAACAAATTAAAGGCCAGACTAGATGTTTTAAGAACATGGTGTTTCTGCGTAACATTATAGCATCATAATCTGTGTCTCCACACCCATGATTTACATTACAGATATTGTTGGACTGCAGCTCCAGTTATCCCTGGCCTTTGGCCAAGCTGGCATAGGCCGATCATAGAATTGTGTAGAGTTGGAAGGGACCCCGAGGGTCATCTTGTCCAACCCCCTGCAATGCAGGAATCTCAACTAGATAATACATGGCAGATGGCCATCCAACCTCTGTCAATTGAGCCCCGTGCTAAATGGTCGCCACCTGTAGTTCAAAAATCTCTGAACTGAACGTGAAAGCATTTCTCATAATTACCAAGTGAATTAAGTTCATCTGGGGGTAAAACTCTGAATGATTTCTAGTTCATCTTCAAGTTCATTCTGTTCCATGTGCTTTTTACCATTCTGACTCTTTGGGCCTTTAAACTTGAATATCACAATTCTTGGGGGAAAGAAATAAAACAATTCCCATTCCACTGTGTGTGTGTGTTTGGATATTTTCTTAGTCTTCCCCAGTATATTTCTGTGGTTCAGCTTAGCAGCTTGTAACATTCTTAATGCTGGGGGGGGGGGGGAGTTGTCAAGGATTATTTGGAGGAACTTGAACTGAACTGTGAACTGAACATGAAAAGGTTTGTTCCTTAAGGGACAACAGTGAACTGGAATTAGTTCCTTTTTTCGAACATGTTGAACTTGAACTAGATCTAGTTCCCTTAAAAAAAAAAAGAACTTTCCAAGTTCTTACTTCTCTATGCATAACATGTGCTCTACTACTTAACTATGGACTCATCCTGCATTCATATGCATTGGGATATAAAATAGCAATGTGAGTCACTTTGACCTGGACTGCTGCTCTGAGGAATCTCCTATCACATGTATACTGCCACAGAGACCATTACACATGGAAGAGAGTGGGTGAGTCCATCCTTGAAAATTTCATATGCTAGCAGAGCACCATGGGCAGGCAGCTGGATCATAGCTGTCAACTTTCGGATTTGAAAATAAGGGATTTTTCAAAACTTTCGGATTTAAAAATAAGGGATGCAGTGAGGGCGGTGCAATGGCACCAAGTAGCCTCGCCACCCTGCGCTCCAGAGGCTGTGCGCGAATGGGTGAGCGAAAGAGCGAGCGCTTAGACGGCAGGCTGTCTGTCTGGTTGGGCATGAGGGTCTGGCTGCACAAGGCATGCAAGCTCCGCCCCCAGTCGGTCTCAGACTCCTTATTGGCAGCCGAGCAACGCAGCTGAGGAGCCTCCCTGGCCGGCAGGGAGGGAGAGGAGCTGCTTCCTTTGAAATCCGGATAGCAGCGGGAAACGGCATTGGAATAAGGGAGTTTCCTGCAAAAAAAGGGAGGGTTGACAGCTATGAGCTGGATCTGCTGCTACTGACTGAGCAAAGGCGCTTTGTGTATTTCACCCTGATAAATCACTTTTGCAAAACACAGCTTCCCAACCTCCTTTTCTCTCCCATCCTTGTATATAATTTTTACTATTGCTGCCTCCAAAGGCTGCACCAAATGAGCTGTAGCCAACACCAACTCACTCCTGCACGAAGCACGCAGACCTGAAAGCCATAGAGATGCCTTCTTCCCTTTGGGCCTGATGCCCAAGATGGAGGGGGGAACTTTTGCCTCCAGACTCAGTTCAAACTGGTGAAGGCAGCAGATAATTAAAGCTAAAAAAGCTTATTTTATATCCTTGTTTCATGATCAAGAGAATGCAGGGAAACTGAATGTTTGTCCTAACCCACAAAGTCCTGGCCTGTGATCATTCTCTGAGCAGCGAAATGTTTCAACCACTTATGCATCACCACAATAGGGGAAATGCGTCATCCGAAAAGAAGATACAGATTTGCATAAAATTAGCATATACTGTAAGCTAATTTCTACATATAAATGCAAGTATAAAAATAACTGTGATTTATTTATTTATTATTGTTAATAGCAGTATTACGTTTATATTCGGCCTTTTATATCCTCCAAGAAGCTCAGGGTGGCAAACAGGGATTTTCCTCTCTCCATATTATACTCACAACAACCCTGTGAGGTAGGTTAGGCTGAGAGGCCGTGACTGGGCCAAGGTCACCCAGTGAGCTTCATGGCCAAGTGAGGATTTGAACCCTGGTCTCCCAAGGTCCTAGTCTGACACTCTAATCGCCATGCCATGCCACGCATGCTCAAATGGAAATACAATGCATCTCACTATGGTGGGGAAGACTTTGACCTGACGACGTTTGGGCATGCTCATTGTTGATGGACAACTTCAAGGCCCCTGATCTCCTTTTAATGGTTCTTGGTCTTTAAACTGGACCTGGACCAGACAGCGCATCAGACAGAGAATTCTCCTCTGAAATGTCAGGCAACATCTAATGCCCAGAGCAGTTTATTCCCTCTTCCCAAGTAACTCTGGGAATTGTAGCTCTACGAAGGGGGGAATGGGCTTCCTAACCATTCTCAGTACTCTTAACAAATGACAGCTCCCAAGGTTACCTTTGGCGGAAGCCATGACTGTTTAAAGTGGTATAAGAGTCCTGTCAACGTGTGATGCAGTTCTGTCGTAAGAGTCATAACCACCCTGTTTCTGAGAAATGTCCTGAACCAGTGATGTGGGGGATGGAGGTAATAGACTGGGCTGAGGAAAGGTGGAGCAGGGTAATCTCAAACTGTGTGGGGATGGAGCTCTTCTTGTGGTGACAGGTGTTAATATCTCACCAAATCCCCTCAGTTATTCCCATCCCATGGCAGAATGCAGCCTCACAGCTACTGTGAGGAGAATGGGAACATCTGGCAGCCCCCTGCAAGTGAGCAGTGCTCCCGGTTAATGAGGAAACATGAGCCAGGAGTGGACTCTGGGCAGAAACAGGATACTTGTTTCACCTGTGCAAGGCTAGACACCCTCCCACCCACCACCCCAACCTTCAGCATCATTCCTCTCCCCCCCCCCCCGCCACACTCAATCAACTCTTCCTCCTCTTAGTGCGGTTTTTATGCATAATAACAAGGCCGTTTAAAACCTTTCCAATGGCAAATAGAGCTTCATCAAACAGGAGCAATTTGCTCAGGAGTTATTATTACTGCGAACATGCGTTAGTTGTTTTCCTACAAAGTAACTCAAAGCGACATACGTTGAAAGCAATTAAAACCAGCGATAAAAACTAAAAAAAACACAGCGACACAAATTAAGGGCTGGAAAACACAGCCGTGGCTTAGCTGCAGGGCTACAGTTACTGCCCAACTAAAAGAGGCCGCAATGGCGCCCTTCATGTTAGGACCCAAACACCCAGAAAAGAGAAACGCCGTTGCTTAAAATGGCATGAAAATGGCACCAGGCCATCAATGAAAAGGACCGTTCTCATGTTGCCACCCTCCAAACCACTCGTGGAATGGGCACTCGAAGAAGGGCCACAGATGGTGGCCGCAGGGTTTGAATGGGTTCATTGGGGGGGGAACAGTCCTTGAGGTACCTTTACGTGCCTAAATGCCACATTTTGTTATAGGCAGCATGTGAATACTTCAAATATCCAAAAGGGGCATCCTTGGGGGACCAGCCATTTCATTATGCTGTAGGGCAGAGATGGGGAACCTTCTCGATGTTTTTGGACCACAGCTCCCACCATCCCTGGCCATTAGCCATGCTAGCTCAGTGTGATGGGGGCCTGACTCCAACAACATCAGGAGGGCCACAGGTCCCCCACCCCTGTACAAGCCTAAACAGCACAATCCTATGCCTGTTCACTCAGAAGCGAGTCCTTCTGAAAGGGGAACCACACGTAACCCATGCCATGACTGAAGAAAGCTGGGATTAAAATGTCAGAAAACATTAATAAATAAGTATTAAGTATGTTTAGGATTGCAATTTTAACACACTTGCCTGGACCTTACTTTTGAGTAGACATGTGTAGGATTGCCTTGCCAGTCCCTCTTTTCTATTTCTTTGCTATTTTAATGTGACATCTCCTATACTACGGAGCCTTTCTGGAAGCTGGATTTGCAATTTATATTTATTTCTCTCTATTTATTTCCCAGATTTATGACCCCTCCTTATGGCTCAGCTGGGGCCCTCAACGCAGTTTACAACAAGCACTTCTATTCCAAACGTAACATAAGAATTACAAACACAAACACTTAAACATCTCCTGCGCCAAAATACAATACTTATATATTGCCAAAATAAATGTTCCCTTCCCCCGCCCCAACCTCCCGAATTACGGGACCTGTACTTTCTTAAGAGCCCTGGGCATTATAGCTCTGTGAGAAGTAAACTGCAGTTCCCAGGATTCTGTGAGCGAAGCAATTGCTATAAATGTAGGGTTTTGTGGATGGGATTACCCCTGCTTTCCTGTATGGTGAATAGAGGACGGTGTGTATGTGTTGAAATTAGCCTACAGTTGAAAGGTAAAATGTACGTGTATTTCAGACCCTCCATGTGCCCCTATTTTCCAGAGACATCCCTGATTTAGAGATGCCGTTCCGGTTTCTGCTTTGAACCTGCAATGTCCCGCTTTTCCTTAGGACACCCCTATTTTCACTGGAGAAATGTTGGAGGGTGTAGAGTTATCCAACCCCCCAAGCCATCTGAAGGCAACCTTGTATAGGGAAGAGCTTTTGAAAAAATGTTTAATGTTTTATTATGTTTTTATATATGTTGGAAGGTGCCCAGAGTGGATAGGGCAACCCAGTAAGATGTGTGGGGTATAAATAGTAAAATTATCATTATGGGATGGGACGTCCCTATTTTCATCAGAAAAATGTTGGAGTGTATGGTATGGTATTCCTCAGCCCCCTTCAGTCTGTGACTGCATCCATTACTGGCCCCTGGAAGACCAACCAGAAAAGAATGTGGCCCTGAGGCTGAAAAAGTTCCCCCACCCCTGACAATTATCATCATTATACAGTGGTACCTTGGTTCATGAACTTAATCCATTCTGGGAGTCCGTTCAACTCCCGAAACCGTTCGAAAACCAAGACATGGCTTCCGATTGGCTGCAGGAGCTTCCTGCAGCCGATTGGAGGCCGCGGAAGATGTTCAGCTTCGAAAAAACATTCAACAACCGGAACACTTACTTCTGGGTTTTCGGTGTTCAGGAGCCGATTTGTTCAACAACTAAGCCGTTTGAGAACCAAGGTACCACTGTATATTTATTGATGTATAGACTACCCACCCCTTCACCCTAAAGCAGAGTGTCCTGAACCCCTGGCCTACCTGGCAGCAAGTCAGTATATCTAGTCCCCAGTCCAGGGTCAAGCCATATGTCCAAAGTCCAAACCAAAGCACAGTCCTGCAGAGCTCCAGGAGCAGCCAACCCAAGGACCACCAACCTGGGCAGTTGAGCAGACACAGCCCCTCAGTTCTGCTTCCCTTTTGTACTCTGCATGCTGATTGCAGCATCTGAGCTGACCCTCACCTGTTCCAAGCCTCCTCCAGCTGAGGAATCACATGCCTTTTGCCTGCCTCAGCCCCCTGCTACTCCCTACGTCCCAGAGCCCTCCATGTTCATGGAGACAGGAGCTCCTCTGGGTCTCGTGATGGGTCCTGCCGCTCTGGTTCCTGCGCATTGACCCCCATCCCCTCGCCACCCTCTCTCACCCCGTGAGTTCTTCCTACACCAACCAACCTCTCCTTCCCCACCCCCAGCTTGCCCCGGTGTGGCCCTGTCCCGGCTACACCCCTTGCTGGAATCCTCTTCCTCCTTTCCTCCATCTCCATCGTCCTGCCAGTTCATGACATCAAGGCTCTCTTGTGCCCTTGGCAAAGAGGTGCATCAGCACCCCTCCCCTGCCACCCCTTGTGCCCTTGGCAATCGGCAGCTCTCTCTGTCTTTCTTTGTGATTTTTGTGTGCACACACCCCTGGGCCTGGGCCCTTGGTGGGGGCAACCTAGTTACACCCCTGCCCTACAGTCCCGGGACAGGTTACAATATTAAAAACAATTTAAAACAGCTTCCTGTCTGCCCAGGCATTTTTGATTTTGGAGGATGCTTGGAATTTGGTCCTATTCTGTTACTTATTTCCCCCCCAGAGTTTTGGTATTTGCCTCTTATCTCCTAGTTTTCTGCTACTATGTTTATTTATTACTTTTAAAATGCATTTATATGTTGTGCGAATTAGTTTTGTTCACATTTTTGTACAGACGCTGAAGAAATATTGCAAGCAAGACAAACAATCTTTCTGGCCTGTGCGGTTATACTTTTTTCCTCTCCTCCATAATCTGGGCTCAAGGAAGATGCAAAGTTTCACGCACCATCCATTTGAACAGAACAACAACGTCTTGCAGGGTCTCCATGCAGTCTTCCCCAAACCTGTAGCCTACAACTACCTTGCCCAACACGTCTGATGGGAGCTGGAGGCTAGCACAACCAGAGGAGTCCAGGCTGGGGATGGCTGACCTAACGGAGAAGGAGTGAAAAGAGTAACCTTGCTCCCTTTGTGACTTCTCTGCACCAGTGTTGGCAGCGCAGTGGCCTGATCCATGGTGGTCCACTATTTAAGCATGACTAAATAGGAAACCTTCATATTTAAGAAGATAAGGATGGAATCACAACCCCGGGTGGTCTGACTGCAGGACCGCAAGGGAGCGTTCCATCCATTTTATTGGAAAAGTTAGCGAGCCTTTGCTGCCCTGGAGTACAGAGATGCTGAGAGTTGTGGTGAGAGAAAAAGGGGGTGGGAGGGATGAAAAGGGCTTGCAGCCCCTTCCAGCTGAGAGTCTTGTGACTCCACCCCCCCACCAGACCCCAATCTGGAAGAGATTTGTTCTGCATTCCCAAGCAGGGATGATTACAGCTTCTTTGGAATCAACTCCCCCCCACCCCACAACAATGAGAGAGTTTGGGGAAGGGCGGGGAGGATATACCATGGTCTTCCAGCAAAGGGGTGGACATACTCATCTGGCTAAAGTTAAAACTTCTGCTGAGCAATGCCAGCTGGGGCCAAAAGACAGAGTGAAATAACGTTCTGTGACAGGGGATGGGCTGTATAGCATCCTCAAGGTACTACCCTGGGTGAATGGGTGGCTGGGTGGGTTCAGAAGCCAGAGGGAATGGACAGCTGCTTTTATCCAGGACTTGCTCAGACATCACGCCCCGGTGCACCCAGATCCGTGGGTTTGGCAGAAAGCCCCACCCCATCCACCAAGGCCGAAAGAATGCAGCACTCCTGCACGTTAATAATAAATTGGTCTAGCAAGTCTGGCCTCAGAAGCCCCGCTGTGGGGTAAGTAATTGTTAACCCTGTTTCACAGGCATCCGAACCCTCCAATGTTTGACAGATGCCACATCAAGCAAGGGCGAAAAGCAGCATGCTTTATCGAGCATGGAAAACCACCTTTTAAATGCTGCTGTTGCCGTTAGTCTGAAACACCAGCCATGTATCTGGTAAGTTATTGTACAAATGCTGAATTTAAGAAACAAAGGCTGAAAGTGAGTTCACTGGGGGCATTGCTGGATGGTGAAGCAGGGATGGCTGAGCCTCTTGCCTTTTGTGCCAAGCCCTGAATTTCCGCTCCTGCCTCGCTTTTAGAAACCTTTACAATTTTGCTTAAAGGGCAGGGGCAACTGACGGCAGTGGACAGTGAGTCCATCTTCTCAATTTGCCCAGAGGGACATATACGTGTACATTATAAGATGCAAATGTTATGTCAGTTTGTACCAGGAGCATGTGCTCCAAACCCTGTAAGTGCCGAGCGATGCCCCTGGGGCTCATGGTATCAACTGGCCTGACAATATAGGATACAGGTAAGGGTGCTGAATTACATTTCCAGAACTGTAAAAATGTAGAAGATGGAGGGCTAAACCCCTGCACAGTCATGATGCTCACTGGGCAGCTCTGAGAATGTGGGTGGCAGTGCCCAGATCCAGCTGTCATTTTAGACAATAACCACACAAAACATTTGATGAGGATGAGCATAGCATCAAAAAGATGCATCCAGCCAGTTGAAGAGGGATGTGACAAGTGTTAATCTATAATGGCAACACTCTTAGAAATTTCTTCACTCACACAGATCTGTTGCCTCTGCTGTACTTCAGGCTTCCTCAACCTCGGACCTCCAGATGCTTTGAGACTACAATTCCCATCATCCCTGACCACTGGTCCTGCTAGCTAGGGATCATGGGAGCTGTAGGCCAAAAACACCTGGAGGGCTGAGGTTGAGGAAGCCTGATCTACTTGGTTGGGATAACTGTCTCAGTCTCAGCTTGACCTCCCTGTTGTGAAGATAAATATTGGACGGTCTGATATACCATGTAAAAAGGTAAAGGTAAAGGGACCCCTGACCATTAGGTCCAGTCGTGTCCGACTCTGGGGTTGCTGCTCTCATCTCGCTTTATTGGCCGAGAACCGGCGTACAGCTTCCAGGTCATGTGGCCAGCATGACTAAGCCGCTTCTGGTGAACCAGAGCAGCACATGGAAACGCCGTTTACCTTCCCGCCAGAGCAGTTCCTATTTATCTACTTGCACTTTGACGGGCTTTTGAACTGCTAGGTGGGCAGGAGCTGGGACCAAGCAACAGGAGCTCACCCCGTCGCAGGGATTCAAACCGCCGACCTTCTGATCAGCAAGCCCTAGGCTCTCTGGTTTAACCCACAGCGCCACCTGGGTCCCTGATATACCATATACACTGTCCTAAACTTATTAGCAGAAGAGTGGGACACAAACGTGACATACAAAATATAAGTTATGGAGAGAGAGAAGATGGACCAAGGAATGGGTCATAGGGAGAGTCAGGGGGTAACAGCATGCAATTTTAGTAAAAGATATTGAACTCCAGATCATTTTTAGAGAAAAGGGGATTTATAGAGATGCCACCCATTTCAGGCGGGACTCCCCTACATGAGACACAGAAATTCAAGAGGTGAAGCTTCCCTCGATCGCTGCATCTCCATGCTGAGAAAATGTTGATTTGATCCTGGCACTCAGTCAATAATTTCCCCCAAAGTGATATCAGAGAGAGAAGAAAGGAGGTGTGCAAGCCAAAGTGAAGCAACAGAACCAAAGAAGGATCTGAAAGAGACTTAACAGCTACTATCTTTCACAGATCATTATGATACTTTCATATTTGGCGTTTCCTCCAGAACAGCCACTCTAGTTCCTTCACTATTTACAGGGCACCTGCATGATGCCATCCGCTCCTGTGCTTTCCCTGTGTTTAAAGGCACCTCTGCCCCACTTTGCCTTTAGACAGGCTCCACTTCTCGTGCTAGGAGGAGGATCCAACTGCAATGTACCTTGGGATTTGTGCTAGAGACCATGGATAGCCCTTAGCATCCCATGCTCTACTACTGCTGCAACATTGGAGCAAGAGTCAGCCTATACCAAGTTATCCCAAATGCAAAAACATGAGCTTCCTTAATGCCCAGTGTGCCTCCTCCTCATGGGTGTGGGGAAGGAGGAAGCTGTGTCATCAACGCAGCTTTCTGAGTTTCTGACACACTCAGGATCATGCTTTCTAGCCTCAAGGACATGAATGTAAAGCCCAGGTTCCTGATCCCAGCACCACCACCACTGCTGCTGCCGCCAGTGCCATCACTTAGAATCATAGAATCATAGAACTGTAGAGTTGGAACGGACCATGAGGGTTCTCTAGGCCGACCCACTGCAATGCAGGAATATTTTGCCCAATGTGGGGCTCAAACCCACGACCCTGAGATTAAGAGTCTCATGCTCTACCAACTGAGCTCTCCCAGCACTCCAGTCAACCATGAGCCCAGTGGAGGGCAGCATCAGGGATGCCTCAGAATGTTTCCTCAGTCCTCAGGCCTGGGTTATCATCCAATCTGCCTGCATTCTGCATTTACACAGCCTGTCATTATGAAGAGACACGGGTGGCGCTGTGGGTTAAACCACAGAGCCTAGGGCTTGCCGATCAGAAGGTCGGCGGTTCGAATCCCCGCAACGGGGTGAGCTCCCGTTGCTCGGTCCCTGCTCCTGCCAACCTAGCAGTTCGAAAGCACGTAGATAAGTGCAAGTAGATAAATAGGTACCACTGCAGCGGGAAGGTAAACGTTGTTTCCGTGCACTGCTCTGGTTCGCCAGAAGCGGCTTAGTCATGCTGGCCACATGACCTGGAAGCTGTACGCCGGCTCCCTCAGCCAATAATGCAAGATGAGCGCCGCAACCCCAGAGTCGGTCAAGACTGGACCTAATGGTCAGGGGTCCCTTTACCTTTACCTAACTTTGAGGAAGTCAATGCAGCACATACATGAATCCTCCCCCCAACCCCCCCCTTAATCCCCACTTGTCTGAGAAATAATTATCTTGTTACAGCATTGATGATAGGGACCCTCTAGTCCTCTCTATGCGGTCCTTGAGACTTGCCCAAGTCATCCCCCACAAGCCACACCCCTCACTGTCCTGCCTCTGCACCCTCTTCTAGTGATCTTACCCTGGCTGGAATATATCCTTGAGTTGTGGCAAGACTTCTTACTTGATTGCCTGGATGGATGGGCAGATGAACCACGGAGCGTGGGGTGTGTCCTGGCCACACCCACTACTGATATGTGGCCCCCTTCCGGTTGCCCACAAGTAAATGTGGCTCTCGGGTTGCAAAAGGTTCCCCACCTCTGCCGCTGCAGCCTGACCTAAATTACAGGGCTTCTGTGAATGATCCTGCCCAGTGCTGGCTCCGATTGTGGACACTGGTTTGCAGCACCTGCCCCAAACACCAACCCATTGCTACATCTGGGCCAAATGTCCCCTGCTTCTGTCCCTACTGCATCAAGGACTCAGTAACTGCTACAGACGAGAGTCTCCCATGAACTTACCGGGAGTCACTGCAAGGGTGTGTTTGCCCAGGGAACTTTATCTCAAGACTTAGCAAACTGTTTTTGCACATGGAACCTGGTCGTACCATGGTAGGATTTGCATATTTCCAGGATAAGACCTGCAGTGGAAAGTATGTTTTCTGAACTACCTTAAAATGCCTGTACAGGATGCCAGTGTTAGAAAAGAATCAAGGACAAGATAGCAAAGATCTGTGTTTGGGTTGAACCACGTCCAGAAACAACTTGCTAACCAGTTTTGCTAGAAGAGAATAGTTGTAGTATTATCTCATCTACTGACTCCAGACCGAAACCTGGTAGCTGCATTCTGAACCAAAGGGCAGTCCCATCTGGAGCTCATTATGGCAATCTGTTCTGGAAGTACCGGTAACTAGACTCACTACAGCAGGGATGGGGAACTTGTGGCCCTCCAGAGGTGTGGAGCCCAGCTCCCATCAGCCCCAGCCGGCATATTGGCCAATACAGACGCAACTGTAAAGGATGGAAAGGTGGGAGGAGAGGTGACAAGACAATAGTTTACTGTGTGCTGCACAGCTGAAGGTCCGCGGTGTAGGCTTATTGAGCATTCGTTCTGATTTGCTTACACAGAAGTTAAGCGATGCCTGGCCTTCTTTGAGCATTTGTTCTGATTTGATTGTGGGCTGGTTACACATTCATCCTGATTTGTTCCTGGGCTGTTGCTTATCTATGCCTTTCCCCTTACTTACTGGTACATTCCATGTATAAAAGCAAACTCCTAGGGGTCGAGGTGTCTTCTGGGGGCCCCAAAAAATATTTGAGGTGCGTCCAGCGCCCCCCCCCCCAAGTTGATGGACATTGCCATTCAAATGGTGCGCGCACACCACGTCACGCGATCAATTATGCTGGGCGGGGCCTACTTGCCTCCCCCCCCCCAATATTTTATTCAAGTTGGCACCCCTGATCCCACATTTTTCAGTGCAACCCCCGGCGCTTTCCTATCCTAAGCACAAGAAGTCAAAATGGATTTGTCACGCTAGGGCAACAGAGCGCTTGAAGACGCTTCGATGGCGCGCGGACTTAAAACTCCCCGGTATGCGCTTGAATCCCTCCCTCCCATAAAATAAGGACGGAGGGTGTCGAAAAGGACCCCGCTGCTGCGCCACTGCCTGCGATCCACGCTCTCAAGTCCCATGCGCGCTGCTGCTCTTTGCGCGCGTGGCGCACCGTCTAGTTTCCCCCCTCGAATTTTTTTTGGGGGGAGAGGGTCTTGTTGGGAGCGCGCGGGAAGAGGCTGGCCCTCCATTCCACTTCGCGAGGGGGGAGCAGCCAGAATGCCAGACGCTTCGTGAGGCGGAAGTCTCATGTGGAAAGACGGCGGGGGGAGGATGGGGGCTCAGGAGTTCCTGAATTTCCCCCCGGGCCGGACTTTTGAAATCCATTCCTCCGGACTTCGTTCCCTGACGGCTCCGGATTGGTCAGGGCGGCCTGAAACTCCGCCCCGCGCTCTCCACATCCCTCTCGTGCCTCCTCCGGAGGCTCCAGTGCTGGATGCCCGCGGTGAGGGAACGGAGGGCGAAGGATTTGGGGGTCTCTCACGTCACTGGCATCCCTCGCCAGGGGGCAAGAGTCTAGGAAGAGCGCTCTCCCCGTGTTGTGGGCGTGCCAGCAAGTTTGCTGTGGGGGGAAAAAAACTAATCCAAGCTCCTCAGAAAGTCTTCTTCTTTTTTGTCCCCTCAAGATAAGGTAAAGTCCAAAAGTTTTTGGTATTTGTATGCGTGTCACCCATGAGGGGTGTGAGGCAGACTGGGCTGGCAAGGGGAAAGTGGAGTTGTGGGGTGGGGAGTGACATCGGGGGCCTTAAAGGAAATAGAGCTCTATGGGCAACTGCTAATAAAATCCTCCTCATCATCATATGAGAACAGAGAAGCAGGGAATCACGGAGGGAAGCTGTAATAGGAAAATGTGAATTTAAAGAGGCCAGGAGGAGAAATGGAAGGCACGTTGTTTGCGGGATGGGCAGTAGAAGGAGAAGGGGAGAGACAATGTAAGAGAAAAGAGAAATGTAAGTAAGTTGAAAGGGGATTTGTAGATGGGGAGAAATGAGCAGAGAGGGAAGAAGAGACAGCTGGGTGGAGAAAGGTCTAAGGAGTCAAGAGGGAGCCATGTCACAGAGGAAAACGGTCACTGACGCAGAAGTTGTGATGTGTGTGCGCGCCAGGTGAAAGTAGTTTGGACCATCTTTTCTTTGAAGGGTTAACCAGGCCACTTTGCTTTTTCAGACAGGAAAGGGAATTACGGGCGGGGGGGGGGAGTGTGTATGTGTGAAGGGACTGGGAAGTACTTTGATCAAAGTCTTGTGGCTCCTTAAAAACTAACAAATGTATTATGGCGTAAGTTTTCGTGACTACTGTTCACTTCATCAGGTGCATCTGAAGTACTTTGACATTCAAGATCAGATATAAACACACACACACACACACACACACACACGTCACTTTGCTTTCAAGGCTTATGAGGCTGACCTTCTAGACTATTCTCCCGATCTGGGCAGGAAAACTGTCTCCAGCGGAAGGGTCTTCTAGACTTTTGCTGGTTCCGGTTCCACATGGCTCAGCTGATAGGGCTTTAAGTGTTGCCTAGCAAGGGGAAATGGGCAAGGATTCGTTGCACTCAAAAGTGTGACTCCAAACAGTTCTAGTTCTGTTCTCAGACCGCCTTGAACCGTCTCTTTCTGCTTTTGGTGTGCCTACCTTTAGGGAAGCCAATTTGGGTTCTAGCTGTTCCAAGCAAGGAGACATCTGGATCACTTCCCTTTCACTCTTATTTGAAAGAGAACTATCTCTGGTGACCTCTTTGAACTTTACCAGGTCAAAACTGAAAGCCTAATGGGCAACTAACATGATACATTGATTAAGTTTAGTGTGACTATGGTGGGCTGGATAACAGCAAGCCATAAGAATCCCCTAAAATAGGAGGCGTCATGAAGATGGTGGCCATTTCATGTTGTTCACTCTCTTCTTTCTTTGGGGTTCTTATAGTAGGCAGGACTGGGGTGAAGGAAAGCTGGGTGTCCAACCTGAGAGATGCTAGAAAAGTAGGGGGAAACCACCTGTGCCAACCTGGTGTCCTCCAGATACATTGGACTACAACTCCCATCAGCAGGGGCATGCAGGGAGTAGTAGCCCAAAACATCTGGAGGGCCCCAGGTTGGGAAAGGCTGTTCTAGGCAGATGGCCAGGGTGGCAAACACTATAAAGCAATGGCTGCAATCCTATCCACCCATATTTGGGAGTATGCAACTGTTGAACTCATTTGGACGATCCAAGTAAATACACTTAGGAGTCCACTGCACATGTGACAGATGAAATACATAGACTGAGGAGCAGAACAAAAGCCATTGTTCATCTGTTGACCACGAGAGCTTTCCTCAAACAAAGGCATAACTGGATGTTTGGCCTGTGAATTCTAGTGAGTGGGAAAGCTTTTTGTTGTTTTCGTTCCAGACTAATTTGGTAGTCTCAGCAGTAGCAGCCTAGGTTGGCTGGAAGGAGAAAGAACGAAAGAGGGAGCAGAGCCAAAGATGGAAGATAAGGAGCTCTGTGGAGCCAGTGGCACATTGTGGTTTGGGCATTAGACCAAGGCCTTCCGGCTGCAGGGGAAGGGCATTGCTTGGCATTTGCCACCCAGGGCAGCAAGGACTCCAAAGTTAGAGTTTGAGCTCGTTGTAAGTGTCAGTAATTATTTATTGCTTATTTCATTATATTTTTGTCCTGCCTTTCTTACAAGGAGCTCAGAGTGGCATACAGGTTACTTCCCCTCACAACAACCCTGTGAGGTAGGTTTGGTTGAGAGAAAGTGACTGGACTAAGGTCACCCACTGAGCTTCACTAGGAATGCAGGCCTCCTAGCCCAACACTCTAGACCAGGGATAGGGAAGCTGTGGCCTGCTAGATGTTCGCCCTCAGTGTTGAACCATGGTTTAATGGGATGTGTCAACCAGGCCATTGTAGACAAATAAAATGAATAGGTTCCTACACTCAAACTCACAAATGGACTGAAGTACAAGGGACTTGGAGGGAAAGGGAGAGGACAGAAGAGTCAGTGCTTATCCCTGACTGTGCAGTTGCAGAGATATCCCATGAACATTGTATAGGCTACTGTGGAAGAAATGAGAACATACACACCCAGCTTCCTGCAAAAGCTGTCATGTTGGTCAGCATGATGTAGGGAGTAATAGAAATATAGTGTCTGCCAACTACAGTACATTCAGGCTTGCTCACTGGCTGCACTTGAATGTGACGTAACGAAAAGCCTGAATGGGCAGCTCTAGACTGACTGGATGCAAGAGATGCCTGGTGCTTTGTACTTGATAATAGTTTGTGGAAGAGGGAATTGCAGCAGGTGCATCTTTTCTCAAGCATGCCACACTGTGCCAAGACCAGCTGCAAAAATTACATTTTCTTCAACGTTGTCAAAGTTACAGGAGATCCCGTTCTCCCTTGGTTCTGGTCACTCCATGTGTCTACCTTAACCAGCACATATTTTTCTTAAAATGGCGTATATTACAGTTCTGTACATTCCCAGGTTCTGCTCTTAGCCTACAAAGAGGAAGCAAGGCTCAGGAACGCATCCCCTTCTTCTGGAGTTTTTCAGGCAGTGTGGTCCACTGATGGCTGTAGACTCCATCAGTCCCAGCTAACATGGCCAAAGGTCTGGGATAATGGCAGTTGTAGTCTTAAACATCAGCACCAGGTTTATGAAGGCTGCTCTAGGAAGTGAATTGTATCTCTGTGGTTTATAGGGAATGGGAGAACTAAAATCTGGATAAATTTTCATCAACAGTCCCTTCTTTTTTTCTGAAAGGGCTCCTGTGCTTTTCATAGCTGCATGACACACAGAAAATCCAGCTGGAAATATTCTCAGCATGGAGATACGTTGATAAGAAAAGCCTGTGCTTGTTGTGCAGCTGTGAAATGTACAGAAACACTGCCAGAAAAAAGTTGGCAACTGCTATTTACAATAACTATATTTTAGGTTGCCACTATTTGTTACTGGCAGGGCTTTGAGGCCTTTAACAGCTGCATGATGGGCAGAATTCAACTATTGCATCTCTGTTCTTGGATAAAACTGCTAGCACTTCTGATGATTTTTTTTAAAAAAAATTATATTTGATTAATATTGATACATATTATCTATTTGTCCTGGATTTCTTTGTTGAAAAAGGAAGGTGGGCTACACATATTAAAAAATAAACAAACATTGCATCTTGCATTCCTCACTAGCTCCTGTCATGTGTGTGAGAGAGTATGTTTGAATAAAGCACATGTATTACCTCCTGGGTTGGGCCGGGGGGAGGGAGAGAGCCAGCCATCTTCTCCTGCCCCTGAAGCATTACAACACTTTGGCTTTTGACATAGAGGGTTCTGCTCCATTCCCTGATGCTGGAGAATATGTCTCCCAAAATGCAGGGTGAACAACCTTTTCAGGGTTAAGGGCCATATTCCCTCGGGGAAAGGTGGTTGGGAGGCAGTGGCAGGTGGAGTAAAAAGAAAAAGAAATGGACATCACTTCTCTCTCTCTACCTGTCTCCTCATAATTCATGTATCATCCATTCAGTCTCTCTCCACACACACAAACACCCATTCTCTCACACACTTCATCCATTCCTCTTTCCTCTCCATCCATCCATCCATCCATCATTCATTCATTCATTCTCTCTCCCTGAGTTTGGGTGCTGCGCCAAAGATGGTGAAGGGCTGCATGGAGCTCAGGTGGGTTGTGGGTGGCCCACCTGTGTACAACGTTATCAGTAAAGGCAAGCAAGCTCTTTCTTCAGTAGTGATGGCAACCATAGTTTGTTGGAGAGTGCACATGGTAGAAGAAGGTCCCAGACAGAAGCCAGCATCATGTGCTTAAGACTAACTCCTTCCATTATTTAATAAGAAGGATATAGCACTGTTGGCACTGAGTGCAAGTAGCAAATAGCAAATCCACTGGGGAGAGGGAGTTGCTGTTGTTGTTACTACTGCCGCTGCTGCTACTACTACTGCGATCCATCTTGTGATTTTTTCATGCTGCCTTTCCCTTCCTTCACCCCCATGGGTGACCACCACTTCTGTGTCCTTTTGTAGACAGACAAGGGACACTGGCTGCCCAAGGAATGAAGGGCAGAGGGTCACTGTTTTCTCCCCCTCCTGGGGTGGTGGGGGGAGGTTTAGTCAACATCTATCATAAATCCCAGTTTGAGGTTTTTAATCTTTCATTTGCCAGCTGCGTAGATAAGAGGGGCCCTGAGTGAGCAAACAAGAGCCAGGGCTGGGAAGGAGACGTGGCCCTGGCACAGAGCATGGCATTCCAGCCTGCCTTGGCACCTGTGCTTTCCAAGGTGATCCGCAAGAGAGGGAACAAATGGAGAGGGGTGGGTGGGATGTAGCTCCTGGAAAGGCTAAGGGCAGGGCCGGCACAAGGCAACAGGCTAAAAAAAAAAAGGTCTTCAGCTGATAAATGGGCATAAGAGCATTTCTTGGGAGCCAGCTCAATGAAAGGAAATTTTGTACTGAAATCTGGCAACATGTCAAACCTGTGAACTTTTCGTCATTGTTGAAATTTCACACCCTGAGCAAAATACCATTCAGAGCTGCTTCCAAAACATTTTAAAAATTATGGTTTTCTGTTGTTGTTTTTTTAAAAAAGTCAGGGCAATGAGATAAGGTGAACAGTTGAAGTCTAAACAAAAAAGTGTTATCTGCTACATGCAGTGAGAATGCGCCAGAAGAAGAGTGCACAACAAGCCAACCCACCACACTTCACAGGGCAAGGTCAGGTGTGCCTTCATCTGGGTGCTGCTCCTTTGGGAGGCCCTCCCACCCTGCTGAAGCAGGCTTCCCACCCTCCATGAGACACAGCGAAGGGCCTCTCTGGATCTTAAGAAACAGGCAGGGTGATATGGAAGGAGATGGTCCCTAAGGTATCCTGGATTTCAGCCATGCCAGGTTTTAAAGGTAATCACTGGTAACCAATGAAACTTATGCAGATAAAATATATTAGGACAACTTCCACCCACCATCAAATTTTGTTTCAGACTACCTTGTTGGCCATCCTGAACCATGCTAGCAGAGTGGGGGGATAAGGGAGAAAGTTATTTTTGCCTGCTTATTGGAAAGGTTTGTACCTTCTCCACGACTGCTTGACCAACAATATTGCACTAAATATTAACCATGAGAGCACTAAAGCATAACACCCACCTGGTGGGGCATCTGAGAAGAAGTCCTATTTAATGGGCCTTGTGGCACACAATGCAAAATTTGTGCTTTTGCTACACAAGTTGGTGACAAGAAGCAGTTGAGCAAAGTCTCACTTCTGAGGTTTACAGTTTCAGACCATCTCAGCTCAGCAGCCTCACCTTCTTTTCTGTCTTTTTTTCAGAACCTCTTACAGCAGGAATCCAGGATCAAGGCATTTGACCTAAGATTGTCACGCTGGCTGTGGCGACCTGCTGTCCCATCTGTTAGCCAGCTCCCATACCGGTGGGAGGTGGAATAAGAGAAGCGGGGAGAGAGAAAGAGCAGGCGGAAGAAGAGTTAGCGGATTAACATTAATCCTCCAGCTTTGCACACTTCCAGCCAGACAGGAACAACGACCGGTGTAACAACAGCCTCCTTGATCACTGCTTCTCCTCCCTCTGCCCAAGGAGAGAGACAAGGGTTCCGGTCTACACACATCCTCTCTGCATTCCTGAAGGCCCAAACCTGGAAGAAACAAATTGGCCTGGTGGCTTCCTTAAAGCTGTGAAGAGGCGCTTTCTAGGGGGTCTACAGAGGTGGGTGGAAATCAGCTGGAATCCTAGAAGTTCTATGACAGGTTGGTCTTGAATAGGTTGAAAGAAAGACCTCTGAAGGAAGCAAGAAAGCAGAGGGACAAGTGATGGAGGGATCCTGGACTGTGACCAGTCACTGAGACGCAAACATCTCCAGAGTTGTGCCCACCTCTCTTGAACGGCACCTCGCTGTATTTCTGAGACAGTGTTTCGATAAACGGGCTAGGAGATGAGTCTCGGGAAGTTGCCGGTGATTGGTTGGGTGTCTGGCTCCCACAGCAAGCGCCGTCACAAAGTGGAGCTGACGCCGGACATGATCAGCCCACCACTGGGGGACTTCCGCCATACCATGCATGTGGGTCGTGGTGGCGATGCCTTTGGGGACACTTCCTTCCTCAGGAACCATGGTGGTGAGGAAGCCAAGCCCAACAACTTCTTTGCTCGGACACTGTGGCACGTGAGGAGGAGCCCGCTAAGGAGCCGAGGAAGCAGGAACAAGGACGAGGCCTCTCCTACGCCCCCTGCCATCTCGCCCATCATCAAGAACGCCATATCACTGCCGCAGCTCAATGAAGGAAGCTACGGGAGTGATGGCTTTGGAGTACCCTTTGCCTTCAAGAGCACTCCCAACAGCTTCTCTGGCTATGGTAGGTGGCATCTGGTGATGGATTGGTTTGTCTTGCTTCACAATCTTTGTTGTGCCATAGTTTTCTTAGGTGTGCAATCAAAACAATCCTACACATATGCAAATACTTCATTATTGAATACTTTTGAGATTCCTGTATATTTAGGAGTGATGTGTATGTTTAAGGGCAGCATACTGAACTTGGCCTCTTCCGTAATAGCACAACTATTCTCCATCGCTCTTTCTCTATCTGCTCCATTAAATCTCTTTTCTTCAGTTATTTTACTTGTTACAACACAAGTCTGCAGCTTGCTGTACTAACAAATCAGGACTTTCTCCTGAGTCATTGCAACGTGTCCAATAAACAACATTAAATGACAGGCTTGCAGAGTTGTTCCACAGGCATCACCGGCAAACATGACTGTACATATGTTTAGGTCTAGAGGACTTTTAAGTGAGTAACATAATATAAAAGAAAAGCTAAGGAGATTGGAGGTTTTTGGTTGGGACGTAGCTCTCCAGGGCTCTGAGTATTTTCATATACCCCCCCCCCCGCAAATGGTAGCAAAGCATTTAAGTATGCACCATAGATCTCATCCATTTCCTTGTGATGGCTTTTCCAATATACTTCCACCAGTGTACAAGCAGTGATATTTCTGCCAAGTCATGCAATCCCAGAATGCACTGGACATACTCCTGGCACCATTAAGAAGAGGCTAGAAATAGCTACGTATGTTTTCTGGTCTACCCAGTTCTCCGTAGAAGTCTGAAAGACTGATGATGGGAAACATGGTTTGGAAAAAAACAAGGGGAAAGGAAAGGAAGGGGCAGGGTAGATCTCTCATTGCAACTATACATGCTGTTGGTGAATATTACAGGATAGCATAGCAAAGTCCCTGGATATTTTCAGGAATGACTAAGGTTTCAGAAACGTCTTATTTTCCTCAGAGTAAACATTAGGTCAGTGCAGTGCACAGGGTCTTCTATAAGACAGCTACTGATTCTTTCTTGTTTGCTTGCATACCTCCACTACCCTGGCTTATTGACTTGCTTATTACTTTTCTCTCTCATCTGTTTCTTCATTGTTTACTTTAGATCAAAGTGCTACTCTCTGAAGTCCTTTGCTGATTTTCTTTCTTTCTTTCTTTCTTTCTTTCTTTCCCATGTTACTAGCAAATAAGCAAGCTTAACTTTGCAAGAGCTAAACTAGTAGAAATTAGAGCAAAATAATCAAGAGCAACAAGATCAGCTTTGCAGACATCATGAGCAAGTCAAATAAGATCAAAATGTACAAGCAGACCAGGAGAGAAAAATAATTGATGAACAGTAGCAGACAGAGTTGCATGTGGCACCATGGCTCACCTGACCTCTGATTGGTCACATTGCTGCTGCTTACCAGGAAGTAACAGGGTAGGGGAGAAGTGGGTGTGGTGCAAACACACCAGCAGGAGTGCTGGATTGTCCCTGCCAGTGTGTTTGCACCATGTTGGCCTTGCCACTGCCTCACCTCTCCACGGTAAGCAGCAGCAGTGCAAGCAACTGGAAGTAAGGTGAGCAGCAACACCCCACCCCACCATCTGCTGCTGACTGCAAATGACGACAGTATGGAGCATCCTAAGGGGAGGATAGTGCTATTGCTGTCCTTGCTAGAGTTGCCAGGTCAGATCAGGAGCATCCCAGACCCTGAGATTTCAGGGCCCAAACCAGAGACCTTGGGGTGGCCCTTGGTGATGTCATGGAGATGGGTCCTGGAGACAGAGGTTAACTGGGAGAGGAGAGGAGGGCAGATGCACACACAGAGCGTGTCTGTGCTATAATTTGCAGCCAGCTCATGCCAGACTGAAACTTGCAATCTGCATGCACCATCTTCTAAATAATAATAATAATAATAATAATAATAATAATAATAATAATAATAATAATAGAATAGAATAGAATAGAAGAATAGAATATATTTTATTGTCATTGTCCCCTTTGGGAACAACGAAATTACTTGGCTGCTCCATCCACCCAGATAGGGCACTCCACGCAAAAACAAAACAGCTACAAAAACACTGATTAAAACCATACACACTGATTAAAACCATACAATGATAAAACATAACAGGTAAGATTAGATGACTTCATAGTCCAGGCTTCGCATTCAAGGCTGCGATTGCTCTGGAGAAGAAGCTGTTTCTAAGACGGCTTGTTCTTGTTGTCATTGTCCTGTATCTCCGTCCCGATGGCAAAAGTTCAAAGAGACGGTGACCAGGATGCGATGGATCTTTCACTATGTCCAGTGCCTTTCTGTGGCACCTCATGGCATAAATCTGCTCTAAGGTGGAGAGCGAGCAGCCAACAATGCTCTCTGCTGCCTTAACAACTCTGCACAACCCCATCCTGTCCTTGGTAGTACAGCTTCCGTACCACACACATAAGCCATAAGTGAGCACGCTCTCAATGGCACAGTTATTATTATTATTATTATTATTATTATTATTATTATTATTATATGCAGCCTTGCCCACTTGGAGATTCATGCCTTTCACCCACGACCTGGAGAGGGCCGGGCAAGCCCTTCAAGTCTGGAAACTCTAGTCCTCACTTCTGCCTCATCTGCATGCTCAGTGTTATTTGTGGAAAAACCCTGCACATTTACAAATTGTACCTCTGGAAAAGACAGGTTACCCCCAACTGGCATACAGAACATATGTGTGTATCATTTGCATAGCGTGGAAAAACCTTTCACAACTTATGCTGAATATGCGCAGTGGGTGCAAGTAAAGATAGCGTAACACTTTTGCTTTTAAAATATATTTGATTTGTGATTGGAATCAAGATATCTAACGAGTCTTGCTTGTCATTGTTCCCATGTAAGCCATACTGGCAGCCTTTTCGGCTTAGAATTTTTTTAAAATAATAATAATATGTGAGACAAAAACTGGCTGGTATTTTACTGGCATTACTTTAGGGGTTAGTAAGTGTAGAAGAGAAGGAAATAAAAGAGGTATAAATAAGTCTAAGGCTTCAGTCCTGTGCCCAATTGTTTTAGAAGTCTTAAATGTGCAAATGCAGTGGAGCTTATTCCACTGTCACATAACCTAGGATTGGGCTGTACATCGGTTTCCTGGTTTGTCCAGTAATGTCAGATAGTCATGGACATGTAAGGTGATAGTTAAATAATTTGGGAGCAGCCTTGTCAGAAGCTCTGGAAAAGCCTGTCTTTTTTGTCTCGAGTCTGGATGTTTGTCTCAGGCAACAAATGCCGAACATGCAGCTGTTAGGAAATAGGACTGTGTGTGTGTGTGTGTGTGTGTTTTGGGTAAGGAATTTACAGCATGTTTGGCAGAGGAGAAAGGAAGAGAGGGGGATATGGGGGAAAGGTGACAGTAACATGGGCCCTGGAACAGAGAGTATTGAATGGAGGGAGAAGCAGACAGACAGAGTGCAATAGGGCAACCCTGCTCCATTGGCAAAACACATTGCCTGGTTCCCCTAAAAGGGGGAACCTAGACCCTCCACTAACCAGCGTAACTAAAGCTTCTAGCCCTATGGTGATTTGAGCTCAAAGCTTTGCATAGCAGCTAGCCTGACTTTCCCTGCTTAAACAGAGACGCTGCTTGCTCTGTCTAGACTCTGCATGCCCAGTACGAAATGTCCACACTGCAGCATTTGCACTGAGGTGGGACTAGGAGGGAAGTGAATAACGGTCTCTGTTCTGAGCTCCTGTTGCTGCAGAATGGCTTTTCCCCAGCTGCCTGGCCCCCCTCTAGCATTGCTGGCGCCTGCCTGGCTTTCATCAAGGCAGAGAGCAGGGCAATGCTGCCCTCTGTCGAACATTGCAAGCCATGCAACAGTTGCCGCGCACACATCCTTCCGCCCCCAGATTTCTTTATATCGCCTTTTCTTTTCACCCAGATTAATTCCAGCTTTATGAGTAAAGGAGAAGCCTGGTCAGTCATTCAAATGTAGACCTGGTTCCCCATTCTCTCCAGTTCATCCAGCCAATATTGCAGTGCAATCAAGCCTGCAATCCCATTGCTTGCTATTTATTTGCGGCGCAGCCAACCCTACGATTTCATCACTCAGGCCAAAAGTCCCTGGTGCAGAATTCGCCCTGCTCTTAGCATAACGGCATACACAAAAGACTGAAGGTTATTCACAAAGGCTATTAACTTAAAAGTGATCAGCATCTACATCAAAGTATATTTAAACCAATGAGCCCCACACTACTTGTTGTAGCACTTGAGAGGGACTGGAGAGTGCCTTGAGTTATTAGGCAGTTATTGGATCGCCCATCAGTTTATGCCCAATGAAGCAAGCAAGGCAGCATCGATCCCCCTCTTTCTGCCTCTGTATGAAAAGTGATAGTATCCTGATAGAGGACACAGCCCACCCTACAGCTGACAGGCGTAGAGGCAGGGGTAGCCAATGCTGTGGTTGGACTCACAGCTCCCATCAGTTCCAGCCAGCATGGCCAATGGCTGGGGTTTATGGGAGATGGAGTCCAGCAACAGCTGGAGGGAACCACCTTGGTTTGAGGCGATGTAAGAAGCATCCTTCTTACCCCCCAAATCTTGGTATTTCACCCCTGAGCCATAACTGATTGGGCAAAGGCCAAGCATTAACTAGCATGCCCCCTAACTCCAAGGTAAACGCCTTCCTCCTACCATTCTGGGAGCTGACTCAATAAATGATGTGTTTTTGTGAAAGTACATTGTGCCTCCAAGGTGGAAAAACTCTGCCCTGGTTTTCGAAAGTTTGGGAAGCTCAGGCCGCTGAGTTTTATTTGCCAGAGTATGGAAAAGACAAGCAAGAAAAGTGGTGTGCCATTATCATACTGAGATGTCACATATTTCCTCTCCTCTCTACATCTGATACAGACTCTGTTGGAGGGAGGGAGGATACCGGGTGAGCTCAGGGATGAACCATTTGCTCTTAGCATCGAGAGCTGCTCATTGGAAATAGCTCATAAGCCACTGAGCTGTGGCTAATTTGCATATTTTAGTTGCATGCTATTAACACAACGTGCATGAGCATAGCAAATGTGAATCAACATTAGCTTGACACAGTGCGCTCCTTCTACGATAACCTCATCCTGAAATTGCTATCCTCTGATGCAAAGAAACCTTGACTAAGCACTTGAAAAGCAGCAAAACTGGGTCTTAGAAGCCATATCAGTTGTCAAACGTAATAAATGTGGTCTTCATTCTGACACGCTTGCTTAGTTTTTACCCTTCTTTTGCTATCACATCTGTTAACATCTCTCCAATTGTGAGGGACAGAGACTCGCAGGGTTTTAAAGAGAAGGATTGGGCCACACAAAACAGCTTTCCCTTTCCCTGGGATAGCTGGAGACTAATGCTGACCCATCCATAAGTTTTGCTTTATATATGGATTGCCACCCTACACCAGCCTTCCCCAACCTGATTCTCCCTAGAAGTTGTTAGATTACAATTCCCATCTTAATGGATGTGGGGGTGATGGGTGTTACATTCGAAAACATCTGAAGGGCACCGCATTGGAGAAGGCTGCCCTGTGCTCTCGTGTGTACTGTAAAGCAGTGTTCCCCAACCTTGGGCCTCCAGCTGTTTTCGGACTACAATTCCCATCATCCCTGACCACTGGTCTTGCTAGCGAGGGATGATGGGAGTTGTAGTCCAAAACCAGCTGGAGGCCCAAGGTTGAGGAACACTGCTGTAAAGGACAGGTTGTCCCATGCTTTGTTCTGACCATTGGTTTCACTGCCTTTTCAGGAGTGGAATCTGGATTCTGCACCATCCCTCGTGCTCCTCGCTCAGAGAAGACCCAGGAAAGCTCCCACCGTGCCGAATCAGCGCTGAATCGCTCAGACTCCTTGCTGTCTTTTCGCCTTGACCTTGACCTTGGCCCCTCCCTGATGAGTGAACTCCTCCATGTCATCAGCTTCTCGGGAGATCACGGCCACAGCAACATGGAAGAGGAGGAAAGAGGGGAGAGCAAAATTCCAGCCTGCAGCAACACTGCCTCACCTCTTCGCCCAGAGGACACCAGTGGGGAGGACTCATTGCCCTGGAGACCAGGGTCTCTTCATGCTAGAAGTGAAGAGAGCAAAACTGCATCAAGCTTTCGGGTTCGCTCCGAGGCCAGTTCACCACAGGCGCAATCAGTTTGTGCCAATGGGGGTTTTCATTCCAGAGAGTCGTCGCAGGAAGGGTCACCCTGCTCTAGGGGAAAGAACCCGCCCTCTGAGCTGGGAGCAGTGCCGAAAGAAACCCACTGGCAAGGGCACCAGAATGGCTGTGACATGGAAGCAAGAGAATTCCACCGGGCAGCCCAGGTTCTGGCTTCCTACCGCAGCCTGCAGCAGCAAGAAGAGCCAAGAAACCAAGCCTCATGGGAAAGCCCAGATGCCAACATGTGGCGATTGAAGGCTGAACAGCAGGAACGCAAGGACAGATGGCACTACAGAGTAGAGGAGGAGGAAGATGAGGAGGAGGAGGAGGAAGAAGAAGAAGGGTTCTACAGAGATGGAGCAAGCATTGCTAGGGAGGGGCACAGTGATTCCTTTGACTATGTTGATGAGGAGGACGATGAAGTTAAGGTTTGAACAGCTGTAGCTGCTCTCTTGTGACCTCCCATCACACTCCCAGGAGAGACCAGTGTTAAAGGGAACTATGCACCTTGAAGGCCAACTGGTGTGTGAACTCACAGAGTTAGCCTTCTTTGGAGATGTTATAGATGGCGATAGGCCGGTGAAGGAGGGAGCTCAATTATCTGCTTTGCTCTCCTGCTCCTCCTTCCGGCTTCGGTGGTCTAAAGAAAGGGACAGAAGTAAAGCAGAACCATACAAAGGAGATGGCCAGCCCTTTCATTGAGGTCATGGCTCTGTGATGCAGCCAGCATTTACAGGTGTTAATGAGTTCACATTTCCCTTTAACCCCATTGGCTGACTGATTCTGTCACTGCAAATTGTGCCATGACCCCTCCATGGCCCGGTAAAAAGAATTTATCCTTAAGGAAAGAGGGGGGGAACCACACCACTGTCAAACAATTATAAGAAGGAAAGTTTTTTGGGAAAGGAGCAAACCTGAGGTCTAGGTGGAACAGGAAAAGCCACAAGATGCTAGGCTTCCTTCAGTCCCAATGCAACATTATTCACCTATCAGGAGATACTTATGTATTCTGCTTGAGGTAAAGAAGACAGTCAGTAATCTTCCAGTCTGATATTCGAACATCAAACCATCCAAGATGTCCTCTCTCCTCTGCTTATAAGGAACACCAGACTTCGATTGGATTTGACCTCAAACTAGCTCTTTGGTGCGCCATCCATTTCTTCATTTACTGAAACCTGGATTGGACCTGGTCTGTTTATCCTTCCTTTTGCATTTTAGTGAGGAAATGTACATTTTGGTCTTCTATGAGGTATCACTCTGAGCTCATTCCAGGGAAGCCTATCTATGAAGTTGTTATTCACCCTGCTTCCAGGGATTGCACAGGGATTCAGTTCAGGATGCTCCATTTTGTGTAAGTGTAGGAATCCAATTCACAAAATGGGAGACAGAGGGAGGCCTCTTTTCACTCTGCTCCCTGGGTCTCCTAAAGCAGGAACAGGGCATGTAAGGCCCATAAGCCATACCTGTTGTTGTTTTTTAACTGTGTCCCAAGCACTCACAGCCTCACTGCCATTGTGGTAGCTCACCCACAGGCTGCTTGTTCTGGAAGAAAAGCACTTCTCAGGGTATAGCTGGGTGTAGCCCCTCAGTCTGCTTTATCATGCCTAACTTGTCCCACATGGGGAACATGTGGCGCTCCAGATGTTGGAACCAAATTCCCACCAGCCTTAGCCAACATGGCCAGTGGGCAGGATGATGGGAGATGGAATCTAAAAACATGTGGTTTTCCCCATCCCTGTCCTCAAAGATGTGGCCTTGGGGGGCCATTCAGACAAACATAACGGCATTATCAAGTCCTCAAAGACTGTACCCCACCTCAAGTTTCACTAATAAAATGGGGAGAAGTACATTTGAAATGTACGTCACAGGAAATATTCTCCCACAGCAACAATTTCCCACCCCAGAAAGAGTGAATATGGTCAAGCCTTCTCTTTGAGCTGGTAAATTACACATAGGGATGCTTTTTGGCGGGGAAACACCTCGTGTGAAACATGAGGTGGGCCACTCTGAATCATCTCATGAGGCACATTTTGAAGAGGTCCTGACAGAAAAGGCTGGGAGTTGTTGTCATCTTCTCCTAGCATAGTAACAACATAAGAATCAGGCTCCTAAGTACATCTCTCCCCTTGCCCCCCACTCTGCATATTTTAGGAGATACTCATACATAGCCTTTTTCCAGCCCTGTCTGCATTTTTCTGTGGTCAAATCACTCTGCTCTCAAGAAACTATTTAGATGATAAACAAAAGGGATGAGGCGGATGCCAAAGAGCGAACGCTTGGTATTCAGAGGACATACCAGCCATGAGGAAGAAGTCACTGTACAGCATCTGATATGGCTGCCAGTAAGAATCAGAATGCACCACACAACATGATTTCCCATAGAAATTATGTTTAGAAAGAACCAAGAAGATGCATTTTTGTTCCTCTCCCTCCCTGACCCAGTTACTGCAAAAAGTTTCCATAAAGTTCATTCTCTTGGTGCCTAGCTCGGTTAACTCAAGCAAACACCAGTCCAGAGTAGGGTCTCACTGCCCTTCTCCCCAGTGTTTGGGAGGGACAAATAAGGACCTTGCCCAGAATATATGCACCCTTCAGGAACTATTTTCTCCACAATTCTGTCCAGCAAGGTCCAGTATTGTATACTGTTTGTATACTGCTAGTTCTGTCCAAGAGCATTAATAATTAGAGCACACAGTTTCTCCAAGCGCTTGGGAGGGCCTTGCCTGTCCTTTTCCTCTCCTTCCTGGTGTCTGCTCAACAAGGGGTGTTGAATCACAGCGTTCCACGTGTCCTCTGGTTTAGATGCCTCTTGGCAATGCCGGCTCTCTGGAATGAGCCCGTTCTCCCCGACGCTCACACAGAGAGGTTTTTGTGCCAAGGCAGAGATTTCTGGGGGATGAGGTCACAAAACTTGTCCCTCACAGCACTCTGATTGTTCAACGAGCTGGCAGTGGCTGGAGGAAGCCCATTCCTGCAAACACTGCCAACGAGATCTATGTGGCAGGCGCAGGGAGAGGAAAGCAGGAAGTAACAACAGGAATATAATAGACAAGCACTGTGGAGGAAGGCTTCGCCAACGGCTGTTCCTCACTCCCGTGGGTTTTGACTTGCTGACCTCAACCCACTGGTGGCCTGAGGAACTTGAAGACTTGCAGTTGCAGTTATACGTAAATGGCA
This sequence comes from Darevskia mixta, assembly GCA_034641385.1. NCBI lineage: Eukaryota > Metazoa > Chordata > Lepidosauria > Squamata > Lacertidae > Darevskia > Darevskia mixta. Next base: position 18,387,753 of record JAWWNH010000008.1, read on the forward strand.
TTTGTGGGGAGATTCAATACTCGGCTCACACTGGAATTCCAGGGCTGGTCATCCTGGTGGTTACTGCTGGGTTCTAGGAAGTACTGGGTTAAATCTAACAGCCAGACTAGATGTGGTGTTAGGTGTGTCTTTGCATTTAACATGCACTTTTTAAAAAAGGAAGCTGCCTTACACTGTCAGATAATTGGCCCACCAAGCTTAGTATTGTCTCCACTGATGGGTAGTGGCTCTCCAGAGTTTCAGGTGGGTGTTTCTCAGCACTACCTGGGAATGCCAGGGCTTGAACCTAGACCCCCAGCATACAAACTTTCCTACAGCCCTTGTCATCAAAGGAAGTTTTGCTCCCAAGGCGAACAGCAGTTTCAAAAGACTGGTTTAGGCCTAAAGCAGGAATCGCCAACTTTTTTTTCCAGCCTGTAGGCAAACCAGAGAAAAGTGTTGCTGCAAGGCACCATGCTCACACCAAAACCAAACACGCATAAATACATGTCAACTACACACACATGCAAACTCCCCTCCCCCCTCTGCCAGCAATTAGACTTGGGGGGGGGAGTGTTGTTGCTTCCTTTTGCAGCCCCAGTGGAGGTAATATTCCTGGAGAGTGAGGGTGGGGAGGCAAGAGTTAACCTTCCCCCAGCTCCAATAATCAGGATGATCGCTTCCCCACCACAACGATTAGGCTACTGTATTAGTAGTAGTATTAATTTATTAAATTTTATACCTCCCTTCATCAGAACACCACAGGGCGGTTTACAACATAAAAACCCATAATATAATAGTAAAAGGAGGAAAATATGAATCTCCGAAGCCTAATTGTGGTACGGGTGTGTGGGTGTGGATTTTTGGTGGTGGTGGTGTCACTCTCTCCTCATTGCCCTTGGCTCCACAACTAGCCTTGGGAAAAAGCTTTCCACTGGCTACGATTGCCATTGGCTAAATTTCAGCAGGCAGGTAAACAGAACCTTGTGGGTGCCAGTGAATGTGTCTGTGGGTGGGTGTGGGTCCATGGGTGTCCATGTTGGCAACCCATGCCCCAAGGGACTGACGGTGTGTGAAAAACCAGTCATCCACTGGAGCTTCTGGAGCTTCCTGGCCACTTGTTATAAGGAAGCAGAGAGGGGACCTTGTGTTGCTTGCTCTTGACAAACATCTCTCCAAGATCTTTCTGGTTTATCTGATAAGCTTCAAGCCAAAGATTCCCCCCTTCTATGTATTCCTTGCACATATTACTGTTCTCAATATTACAATTTTTATACACATATATTATATACTGATTGGTGTTGTGGTAGTCTTTTTCCTCCCCTTGAGACTGGGACAACTTTAAGGATCTAGAATAAGGGTCCTTGGTTGCAAGACCCACCCATGCACCCTACACCAACATATCACACCCATTCAGAGTTCCTCCTGCAGTTTCCTAACAACTGAAGTCTCCTTCCTTAGGCTAGTAAAATGGTGATGAGACTGGGGATGAATGAATGACTAATCATTTTACCAGACTCCTAGGAAGAGTCTGATTGGACAGCGTTCTTTAGTTGTGAGTCTACATCATGTGTCAGAGGTTAGTTGCCCAAATACTCAGAACCACAGAAGAAACATTCTTCTTTCTTGCAGCAACACAGGCCCCAGAATTCTCAACCTCTTTTTGCCTTATAGCCAACCTAGTTCACAAATGTTAACAGCCCCCTTGAAAAGCATCTTTCGCAGGCCTCAGCCTTTGTTACCCTGACTTCCTGCACCAGTGAGTTTAAAAGGGAGGAGGTGCATTTTAAAAGATGCTTTTAAAAAGATTCACAAACACAGATAATTCACAATCCCATTTCAGGCCCACCACCATCTTGGCCCAATATGTGTATTTGTAGAACGGTTCAACAGCATGAGAGGGACCCAGGTGGCGCTGTGGGTTAAACCACAGAGCCTAGGGCTTGCTGATCAGAAGGTCGGCAGTTCGAATCCCTGCGACGGGGTGAGCTCCCGTTGCTCGGTCCCAGCTCCTGCCCACCTAACAGTTCGAAAGCACATCAAAGTGCAAGTAGATAAATAGGAACCGCTCTGGCGGGAAGGTAAACGGTGTTTCCGTGTGCTGCTCTGGTTCGCCAGAAGCGGCTTTGTCATGCTGGCCACATGACCTGGAAGCTGTACGCCGGCTCTCGGCCAATAAAGCAAGATGAGCACCGCAACCCCAGAGTCGGACACGACTGGACCAAATGGTCAGGGGTCCCTTTACCTTTTACCTCAACGGCATGTATTCAGTGCTGATTTTTTTATTTAAAAAATATATTAATTTGGGGGGTGGGGAGAATTAAGTTTGCAGTCCTCAAAGGAACAAGTATTATGTGGGCTGGTAATGTGCAGAGATTCACTTCTAGATGCAGAAGGCCAAACTGAAATGAATTGATGTGAAAGTGCAAGACACACTTGAGTGCCTGTAATGCTCCAGGTCACAGCAATTTCTGGGCTTCATCAGATGCTTGCTAGATGCTGCCTGTGGCAGATGATTGCATGAAGGACACAAGCTGTCAAGGGTTTTCATTCTGTAGCAATTCCACTCCCCCTCTCCCAGCTTGAGGAAGATAAGATATGGCAAGGCCTAGTTAATGGCTAACCTGGCTGGAATTTCCCTAGAGATAAAAGAGAAGCAAAGATAATATAAAAGGAGGACTCTCTCTCTTGATGTGCTTCAAAGCACAACACCTGGGTGCCTCTTTCCCCAAACTGCTGGTACCAAGATGAAGCTGCTTCTGCATCAAACCACAAAGTTTAGGCTGACTGGCAGAGAAGTGCCAGAGTGGTGAAGCTTGCAGAATGGTGAAGCTAGATGGAATTCCCTCTTCTACACAGCTATTAAAGCCTGTCCTCTTTTTCGCCTGACCATAGTAGTCTGAAATGGTACTTTCTGTTCTACCACATCATCCTGACTGATGCAGATGTAGACCTGCCCACAGTTATTTCTCTTGCAAGGTTTCAAACAGAAGAGCTAAGACAATGGGGACCATGGAATGGTCGAGCTTTGCTGCTTTACAGTCCTGGTTGCCGTTGGCACCAGTGCCATGACATTCTGTGCCGTAGGCAAGGCTAACTACTTACATCAGCCCACCCACCCACCTCCTCAAAAGCAGCTAACTTCAATTTTCAAAAACAGGTGCCTTGTAGAAAAAAATGGAAAGCACAAAAATCAAAACTGCCACATTTATTTTAAATTTCCAAAATAAGAAATACAGCAATCTTTGATTATCTTTCTCAAATGCAAAAGAAAATGTTTTAGCATGCAAATCATTTTGAATGATTTTGTGAACTGTGAGTTCACAACATTTAAGTCTCGTAAAAAAAATTCAATTTCAGGCGCATCGAAATCTCACTTTGTGTGCCTTCTCCTTTGCAGATTTTTGTCACCAATGCCTTTCGGTCAAGTGCTAATGTTTGGGCATATTTAGTTGATAAAGTTGCTAAGCTAAGTGGTCGCTTTTGCAACATTGTTGAGAGTACGTAATTTTTTAATAAGTTTGAGCTTTAAGAAACCGTTCACTACTTGCCACTGACACTGGAAGTATAAGCAGGATCCTTAGAGCAACAGAAACATTAGGCACATTATACAGATGTTTTTGTTGTAGTATGAAGAGAAGTACTCATTGTGGCCGCATGCACTGTGGAAGTCTTCGAGTTGTAGCTGTAAGTTCACAGCACAGATCTTCCGCATCAATATCATTGTTTCCATTGTGCATCAGTGATTTTTCCAAATTCTTGCAGGCCTTAAATACATTTTCAATAGATTTTTTTGTTGATACTTTATATAACATACACGAAACCAAATAGGGAATAACATTGGACTCTATCTGCAACAGATTGTTATGGTCATGTCTAAGACAGTATAGCAGAAACCTACCGTACTTTGAATTTCTGTTTTGGATCTTGTGGTGCATCTCCTTAGGCCTCATCCTCAAACTTCCATTTCTTTCTCCTTTTCTAAATTTCTCCTTTTTCTAACTTGTTCTGCCTCCAAGTTTGGTAGTATTTTTAGCTCCTTTGCAATCTCAGTAGCATCTCTCAAAACTTAGCAGGTTCACTGTAATTCAAGTCAGGCACAATACCATCTTCTTATGCAGACGTTGCAGCACTCTCACTTTTCTTGACATCCTCTTTTCCCTCTGAGTGTTTTCTATAAATATCTCCCATTTGTGAAACTTCTGCCTTAGAGTTTCTATCGTTTGCAACAGGAGCACCACATTCAGCTCCCTCAGTGCTTGTTTCAACAAGGGTATCGTCATACTCTTGTTCTTCAATTGCTTTCTGTGCACAAAGGTATTTCAGGAAGAACCCTCTTGCTTAGATTCCTCCTTAGCTTTTTCTACCTCTCGTTTGCAGTACTGAGCTCCAGATGGTGGGTTGTTTTTCCCCAGCCATAGCTCACTAGAAAAAGGAATAAATTTCCTTTCCTTTTCTTTGTACACATATTTTTTATTAAATCTTTCTAACGTTTTTCACAATAACCTTCAAATCAACTACATTGTTTCGTAAGTTGTCTTCCCACCTTCACCCCTGCAGTGTTTTTACTGAAACCTTCACAGTGTTTTTACTCAAAGCTGCAAAAGACAGGGAAAGTGGTCAGTAGCTCTTTTATCTTTTTAACCTCTCTCTTATCGCATAAGCACAATGTTTGATAAAAGAGAGCAGCAACCCAGATTACGACTGCAATAATAATAATGATGATGATGATGATAATGATAATTTATCATTTATACCCTGGCCACAGTGTGATAGATATATCCATCTGCCTCCTGTTTTAGGCTTCCCTTGTCCCAGTGGGTCTCCTGTATTAAACAAACACACAGGCAAGTAGATATGAGAAGGCATAAAATAAGACAAACTGAAGAGGACATTCCCAGGGCGACTTACTTTGTTTATTGATTTATTATTACATTTATACCCCACGTTTCCTTCAAGGAGTTCGTGGTATATGCAGTTCTACCCTTTCCCTGTTTTATCCTCACAACAACCCTGTGAGGTAGGTCATCTGAGAAAGCGTGGCTGACCCAAGGTCACCCACTGAGCTTCAGGACTGAGCAGGGTTTTGAACTTTGCTTTGTTCCAGTCAACGCACCAGAAAGATCAATGGCAAAAGGGGAGGTGATACATTAGCCAATAACTTCAGCTGAGTGTAGTTTGTGTCACAAAAAGAAGTCATATTTCTGCATCAAGGCAATTCTAATTCTGTGCCATGAAAACCTGATTGCTGCATCTCTTGAGATGTCATCCTACGTTTTTCACTCATTCCAATATTTCTTTAAGGAATTTTTAAAATTTGCTTGTTAAACTGCTTGGTACCATATCCCACCCTTGTGATCAGCTTCCACAGAATACACAACGTCTGAAAGAAACCCTATTCAAAACTTTTGCAAAAAGAAAAGGTCATGAATTCTTACACTGATCCCCAGGCCAAAGCAAGGAGGTACATTGGATTGGGCTCAGTTTATGCCTTCTTGACATTCAATATACAGTACAGTATATACCAGATCTGGATTTATATCACAGGGTGTTAGAAAGAAGCTTGGACCCTGACTACAAATTGTAATAATACAACATTAATAAAATTGTTTCTATTTTTATTTTATGTTTAAATGAGCTTGGGCTTGTTCGTTTATCTTTAAGTAGATCATCTCACAATTTGGATACCCAAGTGTGAAGTCATACGATTGACTGAATCAGAATTTGGGAACTGGTGCAATTTTTCTTATTTATTTTTGTAACAGACAGAGGAAGGAGGTTTGGAACAATTAGCTTAGCAGAGGAAGATAGGTTGTGATGAATGACAGAGGAACAGGAAAGGAAGGAGACCAGCGATGAGTAAAGTGCCAACACTATTTGCCTGCTGGAATCCTTCTCATTTCTAAGCATTTACCCTCCAGAAACACATACTCGGTTTCTTTACTGTAAGAGAATTAGAAACCTGATTTAAAATAATAAAATAATAATAATAATAAATAAACCTCATTCATGAGCTACATTTAATGCTTCGTGATTCCATACAGCCATGCATGAGCATAGCCAAGGAGGGGGCAGGGGAGCAGGGAGGGGCAGCTGTACCCCACCTAAATCAATAAAAATACATAGCAAACTGATCTTCCACCCCCCCCAACAAAAGGCCTGCCCCCCTAACAAAAATCCTGGCTACGCCCATGCAGCCATGTATTCTTTTTACAATAATTCATTTTGGTACAGTTGCTTTTTCTGTGGATCTTCTCAGTAGGTGCCCGCATAAATATATGGTAGGTATGATGGTGGGGGTGGTGTGGTGGGGGTGCACCCCCTTAGCTCAGTGTTCTGTGCTGGAAAACCGCCGACACCACCCTAAATCTGGTGCTACCTTAATCTTATGCAGCAGAGTTGCAGAGGTTGTCTGTAACCAGATCCCACTGAAAGCAGTAGACATCGCAACCATTTATTTATTGCAATTTTAGCCCACCTTCCACCCCAAGCAGCTCAGGTGAGCATATTCCCTCCCACCCCTGTTTTATTGCCGCAACAGCAGCACTATGAGGCAGATTAAGCTGTGTGATCGTGACTGACCCAAGGTCACGCTGTTCGGCAGAGGAACAAGTTGTACGATTCAGGTACACTCTTTTGCATAACAAGTAAAGAGAAGACGGGATGCTATTCCCCTTTATTGAAGATGCTAGTCTAGGGATTAGATTAGACTGGGAGGAAAACTAATGGGAGCGAGAGAAGAGAGAGTTTCATGGCGGAAAAAGATGCAGAGGAAAGAGGGTGCATGTGCTAAGTAAAAGAAATGTGGGTTTGACGAGGAGAGAGAGAAATTGATAAAATATTGGGGGTTAGTGAAGAGGGCAGAGAGATGTCTCAGCAGGTTGGGGAAAATCAGATATGCAGCAGCAGCATTCTGAACAGAAATCAAGAATAGAGAGCGAAAGACTGTTCATAGCAGTTTTTAGTCAGAGAAAGACAAAATTCAGGCTGAAATGGTTGGCCTGCTTTTGCTTTCAGCAGATTAGAAGAAACCAGAACAAGCAGAAAGCTATTCAGAGGCAACCTTGCCGACAGTGAAATTAAATTGAAACACTTGGATTTAAGCCTTAAAATTAAATGCTACGGCAATGAGGCTAAATCTGCTGTAAAAGTGCAGATCCTTTGGTTTTACTGGGTTGCGTTTCAGACTGGGCTGCCTTGAAGGAAGCACTATAAGCAGAAAGAAGAAGACAGGAAAGGAATGAGATTGTGAAGATCTCATTTGCTAGATAAGGAGAAAGCGATTATTATAGACGCCTTCAACCATCCTGAAACAAACCCTGGCTAAGGAGTGCTTGCTTACCTGTATTTTAATTACCTGCTCCTCACACACAAAAACCCAACCCAATAATTTTATTGGTTTATTTATTTGGCTCTTACATATTAGCAGTTTTTTCACCAAGAGAAATCACTGGTGAAAAAAATAAACTTTGATTTTGAGAATGACTTAAAGCACATCCGAAGCACATTTCCCCACTCAAAGAATTTCGGGCACCATAGTTTACTCCTCACAGTTCCTGGCAACCCTTAAACTACAGCGCCCAGAATTCTTTGAGGGATGGGAATGTGCTCTGAATGTGCTTTAAAAGCATAAGTGTATGAACTTACTTTGCACATAACAGAGCCTCCCTTGAATGTTTGCTACCTCCTCCCATGTTCCATCCTGAGATGTCCACTCAATGGCATCACCATTGGCCAAGCTGTCTCACCCCCAAGGGTCTAGCACAGACAAAAAATCAGTCAATTAAATTGCATATGTAAACGCTCTAGAAAGCAAAATCATATTATTATTTTTAACCAAAAAAAAAGGTAGACAACTTTAGCTATTTATTGAGCATTTATTCCGATTTGTTTGCAGTAAAGTGGCATCAAGTGTTACTGCGCACTTTCCTGTGCATTTCCCATCGCTTTCCTTAATGCAAAAAAGTCCATTGGGGGAGGAAGGGACTTAGTTGCACAAGAATTCCAAATCATCTTCAATTACGCCATCTAAATTTGCTGATACAGTCAAACCTCAGCTTCCGAAATGTTCAACAACCGAGGCGCGGTTTCCGATTGGTTGCAAGAGCTTCCTGCACTCAAGCGGAAGTCACATCGGATGTTCGGCTTCCGAAAAACATTCGAAAAACCGGAGCATTTACTTCCGGGTTTTCGGCATTCGGGAGCCGAATCGTTCGAAAACGGAGCCATTTGGGAGCCGAGGTTTGACTGCATGTCATTGAATCCCACCTGCAAAACTGTGACAGCCTGGAAGTGCCCTAGATGTGTGAGGCACCACTGGCAGAGGAATGGGCGGGTGGGGGGAGCGTACCGCCTCAGGCACCATCGGGAAGGGAGGTACCATCGTGGCCGCCCCCCTGGACACGTGCTGCGCACCCCCCCACTACGCCGGATGCCATGCCCCCGCAGGCAGTGCGCCACGCCCCCTGGGACGCATGCCAACCACGTGCTGCTCTATACAAGACAGCCTTAAAAGGGTATTGAAATATTGTGGGGCAGTGACATATATATGGATGGATGTCCGCGGTGGGCCTTCACTTCACTATCTAAATACTATGTGCATCGGCCCCAAGTGAAAAGGCTAAATATGAATACAATTATAGAGCAGCACATGGAACAACACTGGGTACAAACTTTCTTCATTATATAGGCCAGATCTCCCAAGTTCCTTAATGCTCTTGTTTAAAGGGTTAGTTTAGATGTGCAAGATACAGGAAAGTTTTTGCTTAGAGGGAAAGTAATGTTTAAATGTGTGCGCCAAGCCACAAACTCCTAGAAATAAATGAATGGTAATCATAGGATGTTTTGCAAAGAATATCCATATATAGAACATTATTTCTAGCTCCCGTAGGGCAATTAGTGGCACGCAGAGCATCCTGGAAAGAAATACCAGTAATAGGAAGGGACCATACAAAGGGTGAAAACAAATGTAATATTTTAAGTGTGCCAAAGCTGAATTGGAAGTGCTGTAATTGCTCTGAAAATGCACATATATTTTGGTGTCCTGAACCAGCCTTGGGGGGGGGGGGAACCACACTATTGCACTATTGCAAGTTTCCATTTTGTTGTGGAAAGTCAGACATGCTGGATGCATATTGGCTAGCACCCATGGAATCATCAACACACTTTTCCTTCATGTAGTCCATGGCACAGACCTGTTGCTGTCTTTAAAACTGGGGGAAACCACGGTGGTCCTAAAAAAGTAACAAATATATTTTGGCACGGCCTTCAGTGCCACACAAAAAAATTGTTGCCGGGAACACTATTCTGCCACCATTCTATGTGGCCCCTTGCAAAGAACCTTGACGTAAAAGGCTACATTCTGTCTGGAAAAGTGTGCTAGTAAGGACCTAGCAAACCAGGACTAAGCATACTTGGATGTTTTCCATCAATCCCTCTGTTGAAATGGACACGGAAGTGCCCACACACTAGCCCAGGGAAGGGCAGAAGGTAGTCCTGGATTTACTTGAAGAAGACCTTTGAGTGGTTTGCAACAGACTGTCTAGGGCAGGGATCAGCAAACTTTTTCAGCAGGGGGCCATCCACTGTCTCTCAGACCTTGTGGGGGGCCGGACTATATGGGGAGGGGGGAAATCAACAAATTCCTATGTCCCACAAATAACCCAGAGATGCATTTTAAATAAAATGACACATTCTACTCATGTAAAAACACGCTGATTCCTGGACCATCCGCAGGCCAGATATAGAAGGCGATTGGGCCGGCTCCGGCTCCCAGGCCTTAGTTTGCCTACCCATGGTCTAGGCGGGTTTCCAATCTGCAACTGTTTAAAAACAGTGACACCAGGAAGGCCTCACCTCTCTAATTATGCTGCATTAACCATTAAATTGACATTTTGTTATTTTATACACTACTGTACCTGATATCTAACTGATATAGAGACTTTAAAAAAAACCACCAGATGTTATTTTTTCAATGAAACTGGGGGAGGGGGGCAATTCCCCAAAGGGCACAACCTCCAGCTGAATATTCAAGTTTACAGGTTGGATCTGGAACAAAGTCATGTAGAACTCTATGGATTCCCCTCCCCTCTTTTTCAGTTTTCTCAAGGTTAAATTAGTATTGTATGTTTTCACTTTCATTGTTCTAATAAAAATCAGCCAAAATCACAATATAAATTTAGGTTTTATGTGTATAAAAGGCACTTAAAAATAAAGCAGAGAGCCAGTTTGAAGTGCAAGAGAAAGAACGCACCAAGGTTCAGTTTATTCCAGGTCCATCTATTTTGCTGTGACCACGGTTAATGCTGCTGCAAGCGTATTTTATTTTAGTCCTGCCTTAAGAATTGCATTTTACATAGAAAAAGCTTCTCAGATTAAGAAGCGAGCAGATGTGCCTTTCTGAAAAACCAGCCCATTTTCCTTCTTCCGATTTGATCCCAGCTGTGCAGTCTCTTGGATAATGTAGGAGGGAACTGTAGTCTGGTTATGTGGATTTCGTCCTTGTTTGGTGAAACGGCAGGCAACTTAAATTCAGGTGAAATAACATGGGGGGAAAACCTGAAAAGTTGCACCACTAAAGAGATGGCAACTAGATACCCACATCTGATAACTGACTGAGAGAACATCAGGCTAAGCAGAAATTCTGTTATTTTAATCACGTGCCACCAAAACTCCGTGGGTAACTTGTCAAATGAGAGCACAGAAATGTTTCCGGCTAGAAAAGAATACATTTAGAAAAGCTGCAAGCGTTTGCCTGGTGAGAAGCGGCGGGGGTACAGAGGGAGGAGAGAAGGGAAATACGATTGTTTCCTAGTCATCATATCTCCAACTTCAAGGTCCGGCTCTTGTGAGGCTCTGCGTGAGGGTCCCTGGAAAGCGCAACTTCAATGGGAGTCTGCAGCACTCAGCACCTCGCGAGATCAGAGGCTTAAAATAATCGCTGCATCTGCAGGATGAAACGTCAAGCCGAAAACCATATGTTGCTATGAAATTAAACGGAACGCGCTCTCTTTGATTGTCTTTGAAATTAAATGGCAGGAGTCGGGGTTGGATGGCAGAGAGTGAAATGGAAAAGCTGCTAAAGGGGGCGGGAGGAAGGGGGGGGAGAGCGCCACACAAAAAGGGGGAAAATGACAATCCCAAAGGAATGGCTTGCTGCAGGGAAACAGGCTTCTAAAAAAGGGAACTTCATACGGCAGAAGAAGGAGCTAAGAACAGCCTGGGAGAACAGAAGGAAATCTGCCCGGGGAGAAACGCTAAAAATAAAACAAACGGATGGATTCTGGCAGCAGCACACAGGGGAGAGAACGGAATCTAGGCTACGCAAGGGGTGTGGGAGAGCTAAAAGGAGAAGAGAAGCACACACAGTTTCGGATGGGGCAGTTGCATATTCTGAATCGACAACAAAAAGGACTCCCATCTGTTTTACTTAAATTCCTCCATCAGAATAAATTACACACATTATGTGTATTTTAGGGATTAGTTCTCAGGCAAAGAACGCAGCTCCAGAAGTGAAACAACTTATTTCCCACCCACCCAAGGCCTTCACAGGTTGCAAGTCCAAATTCTCCCTCCTTCTTCCCTTGCCAGAAACAAGCACAGGGTGCAGGATATGAACATGTGGAGCTTATACAGATTGTTCACCCATAAAGTTTAGAGCCGGTTCAGCTTTTATTTCTTTATTATTTTAAAAATAGATGGAGCCAATGCTGACCTGATTTCTCAATAATCAATTCTGCATCTGTTGGTTGCTGCCGATCTAGTGATCTCTCAGGGGTTCCTCAGCTGATTCCTCCAACTGTTCCTCTGCATCCATGACAGCTCCCTACTGTTCATAACCAGAATGTTACAATATGTCCTTTGGACTGGTTCCATGGCAAAGGCATGGGTAAAGCCCCGATCCCTCCATGTCAGGGTTGCACCCACTATTTCTTTATTTTAAAAAAGCAGCTAGGTAAAGGTAAAGGTACCCCTGACCGTTAGGTCCAGTCGCAGATGACTCTGGGGTTGTGCGCTCATCTCGCTCTATAGGCCGAGGGAGCCGGCGTTTGTCCGCAGACAGCTTCCGGGTCATGTGGCCAGCATGACTAAGCCGCTTCTGGCAAACCAGAGCAGTGCACAGAAACACCGTTTATCTTCCCGCTGGAGCGGTACCTATTTATCTACTTGCACTTTGACGTGCTTTTGAACTGCTAGGTTGGCAGGAGAGCTCACCCCGCCGTGAGGATTCGAACCGCCAACCTTCCGATCGGCAACCCCTAGGCTCTGTGGTTTAGACCACAGCGCCACCCACGTCCCTAAAAAAAGCAGCTACTCGGGCCCGGTCTAAAGATGAGGATAGCATAATATATCATTTGATCTTATGTTCACACCTGAAAAAGAAAATGGGTGGGGGGATGATGAAGAAGAAGAGTTTGGATTTGATATCCCGCTTTATCACTACCCGAAGGAGTCTCAAAGCGGCTAACATTCTCCTTTCCCTTCCTCCCCACAATAAACACTCTGTGAGGTGAGTGAGGCTGAGAGACTTCAAATAAGTGTGACTAGCCCAAGGTCACCCAGCAGCTGCATGTGGAGGAGTGGAGACGCGAACCCGGTCCCCCAGATTAGAGTCTACCGCTCTTAACCACTACACCACACTGGCTCTCCTGTCATGCAGAGAAAAGCAAGAGCGCATGCAAAATTTCTGCAATTCCAGATGTGGTTATAAATGAATACCGGTAAATAAATAAGGTGGGGCAAAAGAGACCACAGCCAGAGATAACCCATTTGCCCCAGAGTCATCCCAAATAGGTGTGGCCAGCAGTAGTGATCTACTCTTCTTAAAACCCCACATCTTTGAACCAATACCCAAATGGGAGCGAGCTCATCTGCAACCAACTCAGGATGTTAAGGGAGCATTTTGCTCAGTGGCAGGGCACTTCCCATGCCGTAAGGCAGGGAAAGTTACTATAAATCAGGCAAGGCATGTTTTTATCATACTCAAAGCAGTGCAAAAATGTGCCATTACATGACAAAGAACATACAATCTCATCCAGCCAGGAGATCTGATAAACGCCACTGGGAAACTAGCAAAAGATAAGTTCTCTCTTTAAAAATATATACTGTATAAATATGGTTTTATCTCCTGCACTGCCAACATGAGACATGCACAGAGACTAAAGGCACTACTGTTGGGCACAGTCAGTGACGGATCTTTTTCTGCTCCAGTCTGTGCACACAGATGGCACTTGGTTGTGATACCAGCCATTATACTGGAGATGGGGGGGACAGGGTCCCCTAGCAGGCATAGGATTATGGGTGGAATTGCAGCTTGGAGCCACGGAACTCTTGGGCCCTGCTTGCCTTACCTAGCAGCTGTAGCTTCGGGAAACTTCCCTCCCAGCTTCTGCGGATTTGCTGCCTGCGCCAAGTACCAAAACAGAGAGACTTAATCACTGTCATTCATGCCTTGGTGACTTCCAGATTAGACTATTGTAACACGCTGTCCGTGGGGCTGCCTTTAATGACTGTCCAGAAACTTCAATTAGTACAAAAATGCTGCTGCCTGGCACAAGTCAGCGGAACTATATTACACCAATCTTATGGCAAGTTCATTGGGTGCTAGTAGGTTTGCAGACGCAATTCAAATCCGGGTCTGGAGTTTCTCATGGTGCCTTTTCTCCCACCCCAGTCCAATGGCTTAAGATCTGGGACCCTGTACCAATTTTGGGGGATGCAAAGTTAACACCCATTAGGGATCAAATTACCCATTGCTGTTGTGTAGGGGTGGAATAAGGAGCAGAAGTGCCAATAGCTATGCTTCTCCAGCAGCATATGGGAGATGTGGGGTGCATTGGGACTAGGGGGAAAGAGCTAAGCTCATCCATGGGACCAACCTTATTGTTATTTAAAAAAATAAAAAGCCACAGGAAAGAGACCAAACCAACAGATACACTAAATGCAGTCACACTTTTAATATATAGCAGGCATAGGCAAATTCGGCCCTCCAGATGTTTTGGGACTACCACTCCCATCATCCCTGACCACTGGTCCTGTTAGCTAGGGATGATGGGAGTTGTAGTCCCAAAACATCTGGAGGGCCGAGTTTGCCTATGCCTGGTGTATAGTTTCTCCCAGGAACAGGGCCTTTTCAGCTGTTGCCCCCATACTGTGGAATGCTCTCCTCCAGGAATGCAGACCCTCCAAGTATCCCTATTTTCCAGGGTCACCTCTGATTTAGAGAAGCTGTCCCAGGTTCTGATTTGATCCCGGAATGTCCCGCTTTTCCTTAGGATGTCCCTATTTCCATTGGAGAAATGTTGGAGGGTATGGGAATGTCTTACTTTACAATCCTCTCTTTTTTTTTTAAGGAGTCCTGTTTGAAGGGCTGGCTGCCCAGTCCGCCTGGTTAAAAATACCAGTATATAGAACCGTAAGAAGGGAGGGCAGGGGCCTTGAAATTGTCCATCAACACAGCTAGCAGACTTGTGTTGCCGACAGGCCCACAGGCAACCTGCTCACAGTCTTCCCCACTATCTTGAGATATATTGTGCTTCTATTTAAACTTCAATAATTATTTATTCATTTTCATCTATGCCTATAAATTTGCACCTGTAAATTCTAGGCACTTGGGGCCAGGGGTTTCCTCCTTTTTAGTGCTGCATAAGTGGCACCCCTGCTCCAAAAGCTTATTTGGCTCTTCCATTTGCCTCTTTTCAGAGACAGTTAAAAAGCTTTTCCCGTTCTGCTTGAAACGGAAGCCCTGTTTACAAAGAGGTATTGAAAACGGATATTGCTGCTGATAGCCAAATAGCTTTTGATTACTTTGGCTTTTTGTTTCTAATGGATTGCACTTTGTTTTTTAAGGTTAGGAACAGCTTTGCAAATTAGGTAATTGAAAAGCAGTATATAAATACGTGAATCCATCAAATCAATACAGGAGCACAGCCTGCGTTGGCAGAGAAATATAGCTCTTTAAAGGAGCTGCCTGCTTAGCTCTGTTAAATTCAAATGCTCCTCCACTCCACCTCGCAGAATCTGACTCCCTTTTCATTTTTGGCTCAAAGATACAGGAACTCTCTTCTTTTTGTAGTCGGTAAGGGGGGGGGGACACCACCCCAGCCTGGAGACTATTAAAAGCTTGAAGGGGAAAGGAGGAGGGGGAAATCTCCAGCCTACTCCTCCTGAGCACCTTCTTCATTCTGATGTCTGGCCTTTCTAATTTCACAAGCACTGTCTGTTACTGGAGTCCAGCTTTCTGCAAGAAGTTCTAATCAACCCTATTCTCAGTTGGACGGTGCAGAGCCTTCGTTGAAGTGGGAAGGGGAAGGCGGCAGAAGATTCTTCAAAGGCCAAGACGACGGCATGTGGAGCAGTGCGGGTGCATGGCTCGGAAGGGGAGGGGAACTGAGAAATACTGATCAGTCTCAAGGGACCAGAGAGAGTCCGTTCTACTGTATACCTGAAGGAGCGTCTCCACCCCCATCTTCCAGCCCGGACACTGAGGTCCAGCGCCGAGGGCCTTCTGGCAGTTCCCTCGCTGCGAGAAGTGAGGTTACAGGGAACCAGGCAGAGGGCCTTCTCGGTAGTGGCACCTGCCCTGTGGAACGCCCTCCCAGCAGATGTCAAGGCAATAAGCAACTACCGGTATTTTACTTTTAAAAGACAACTGAAGGCGGCCCTGTTTAGGGAAGTTTTTAATGTTTGATGCTGTATTGTTTTTAATATTCTGTTGAATGCCACCCAGAGTGACTGGGGAAACCCAGCCAGATGGGTGGGGTATAAATTATTATTATTATTATTATTATTATTATTATTATTATACTTCTACTGGGAATTGTCCATCAACACAGCTAGCAGACTTGTGTTGTCGACAGGCCCACAGGCAACCTGCTCACAGTCTTCCCCACTATCTTGAGATATATTGTGCTTCTATTTAAACTTCAATAATTATTTATTCATTTTCATCTATGCCTATAAATTTGCACCTGTAAATTCTAGGCACTTGGGGTCAGGGGTTTCCTCCTTTTTAGTGCTTTTCATCACTTCAGAAATGATGAAAAGTTCCCACATTCATAATAATAATAATAATAATAATAATAATAATAATAATAATAATTTATTATTTGTACCCCGCCCATCTGGCTGGGTCCCCCCAGCCACTCATATGGGGCTCTGGCTCAGACCAACTTGGATGTGGCACTGCGTGCTTTTTAAATGCATGCATGGGGGACCCTGACCAACGTTGGGTCTGCAGTAGTTGGGGAAGGAGAGTTTAGTCCTTCCCACCACCACCATCCTTGACCCCAAGGAAAATTTCCTCTCAAAAGCTTCTTGCACCAGGAGGGAAGCCTGTCTCCTCCAGATCCAAACAGCAGCTTCAGACGGTATTATATTGTGTGTGTGTGGTGATATACCCTCGCGGAGAGTAAAGAATTCAGCGGCCACCAGACATGATGGTGATGCTCTGCATCTAGTGTCAATCTGATCATAGGCCTAACTGCTGGGATAGCTCAGTCAGTAGAGCATGAGACTCTTAATCTCTGGGTCATGGGTTCAAGCCCCACAATGGGCAAAAGATTCCTGCATTGCAGGGGGTTGGACGAGATGGCCCTCGCAGTCCCTTCCAACTTCAAGAGGGAGGGAAGAGAAAGGATGCGTTAGAGAAACATGGGCGGGGACGATGTCATCCAGAGGGGAGCTGTTTGGCCCTCCTTCAAGGGGAGGCAGAAAAGGCGACTCAGCCAAAATCCCAGGTTCCTTCTACTACAGACAGCTAACAGAGGGAAATTAGCAGAGAGAACAAAAGCACTGCGGTAGATCAGTTGCTGCTGCCCTACAGCATAATGCAGAGAAGGGAGGAAAGAGAGAGAGAGAAGAAGAACACTCTCTTCCTGGTGTATGAAAATCTCAGGCAAGGGGGTGGGGGGTGGGCAGGGAACCAAAGAGACTCAAGAGCATGGAAGCCAGCATTACTGAATGAACTGTGCAGAAGCTGGGTTTAGATCAGGGGTAGGCAACCTAAGGCCCATGGGCCGGATGCGGCCCAATCGCCTTCTCAATCCAGTCCGCGGACGGTCCGGGAATCAGCACGTTTTTACATGAGTAGAATGTATCTTTTTATTTAAAATGCATCTCTGGGTTATTTGTGGGGCCTGCCTGGTGTTTTTACATGAGTAGAAGGTGTGCTTTTATTTAAAATGCATCTCTGGGTTATTTGTGGGCCATAGGAATTCATTCATTTCCCCCCCAAAAATATACCGGTAGTCCAGCCCACCACATGGTCTGAGGGACGGTGGACCGGCCCACGGCTGAAGAAGGTTGCTGACCCCTGATTTAGATCATCAGGCTGTAGAGGCAGACAGACTCAGGAGAAGATGACGACACACACCCGAGTTCCAGATGCCCAAAGCATGGCACCTGATACAAACATCTAAAATGCAACAATTTTTTGCTGCTACTTATTCATGTCAACTGCAATTCAGTGGGCCCATTAAACATTATAGCACTGAGGGACAGAGCTAACTGAGCATAGGGAATCATGTTGATATTACCAGATAGTTTGATTGCACCCAAAACCTTCAGATGAACCAACTTCAGCCAAGTATGAGAGCGTTAGGACTACACAGATATGTGGGTCACATTCAGGCAGGGGAAAAGGGCAAGTTAAACATGAGTTCCACACCCAGGAAGGTTACTTATTTGTGAATTGCTGTGAGGCTTTACGCAAACATGAAAATCCTGTGGATTTCAACCACAACTAGGCTACTTTGATCTCAGGTTCATCTGCTTGCAATGTCATTTAAACATAACCTGTGGCTCCTCTTTCGACTTTACCAATGAATTACCTCGAGACGTTGCTTTGAAGTGGACTTCTAAGCAATCACAAGGTCGAAGCAAACTTCTATGCTGCCAGTTCTTCAACCTGCTGCCCTCCAGATGTTATTGTTTTATTGCCTCATGAGTACGCAGTCCAACCCCGCCCTATTTTTTCCTCACATCCACCATATGAAGTACATTAAGCTGGGAGAAAGTAACTGGCCAAAGGTCACCCAGTGAGCTTTGTGGCTGAGTGGGGATCCGACCCCTGGTCTCACAGTCCAACACTCTAGCCACTACACCAGACTACACCAGAGCTGATGGAAGCTATAGTCCAAAACATCTGGAGAGCATCGTGGTTGGGGATGGCTGTTGTAGGCAAGTGCAACAAAAGTGCAGCACTGAAGACTATCCTACAGTGAGTTCATGCTTCCTTTGTCTCATGCCTGTTGTGGCCCAATCCATATTTTCAAATAGCAGGTCAGAAACTTCCACCACCAGGTGGGTGGTTGCCAGGTTGCCAGTATCAGTGACTTTTAGTATGGAATAGAAGACATTAGAGGGTTCCTGCTGTTTATTCCTGCATAACAGAACAGGCCAAGAAGTGAGCCTTGAATAATTCCAACATAGAATCCTAGAATTGCAGAGCTGGAAGGGACCCTGAAGATCATCTGATCCAACCCCCTGCAATGCTGGAAGATGGGAATCAAACCTGCAACTTTGGCATTATCAGCACCACGCTCTAACCAGCTGAGCTATCCAGGCAGATCTCCTAAATAAAACAGGAGAGCCATTGGTGTATTTAGAGAATATGTAATGCAAACGGGCAAGTTGTAGCCTGGTTTCAGCACCAATGCAGCTGTATCTGAAGCTTGAGTCAATATTTTGGATGCCTTTCTTGCTGGTGTGGTCCAATAAACAGCATTTGACATTGAATTCAAGTCCCTTTTTTGGTCATGGACTCCAGGGGTGGCTTTGAGCAAACCAATATATGCCTCAGTTTCCCCCAACTTTGAAATGGGGAAAATATTCAGCTAGTGCACAGGACTGCTGTGAACAAAATAGGAATGGGAAAGCCCTTTGCATATTAAGAGGTGTAGTAGTGTAGTACTGAATAAAGTTCTCTGTCTCACAACCTAGCCTTTTCATAGGGTTTACTGAAGATAAAAAACATGCAAGGATCATAGGGAATGCTGATTTTTCCAACTTTCCAACTCCCAAAATGAGGGGTGCTAAAAAGTTGTTACATGACGTGGGAATTCAAAATATATTTTGGTTAAATTTATATAATTTAGTTTTGCTTGGTAAGTAAAATGTGCATAAAATTGCATAGGAATCATTAAAACGATTGCCAGGTTACATTACATAGTATTTATTTTTATTGTTTAGCATTGCCTGACGTAAAATTAAAATTCTTTGGTTTCCCAAAAGCAGTTTATGTGCTTCTCCATCAAACGTAGACTTACCAAGCCAAATGCTGTCGTATCACAAAGATTTGCATATTTGAATTCCACACACCCACAAGCATATTTTTAAGACTGAAGAAATTTGCAAGACTTGCCACCCACTCTATGAGTGGTATTCAAACTAAGCTTTACTCTGTATAGACCTACTAAAATCAATAAGCATCACTAAGTAAGGTCCATTAATTTCCATAGGTCTTCTCGGAGTAAAGCTTAGTGGACTACCACCCTATATTTACTACTGTCTACTTTTGCCTCCTGTGTGCCCATGTAACTGCGTCGTAGTCATTTCGGGGTTCTGCCGTATGAAGAAGAGCAGGTTAAAATAGCATTTCCCTCAATTACGGGTATAGAGCTGGTGGGACCGGATGCAAAAGGCGAACGCTCCAAGCCAAGGTGTGGGTGTTCCCTTCTAAAGAAGGAAGCATGTAATGGAAAAAGAACAGGTAATTCTGCCTTAATAGGAGCCAACAATGTTCTGTGCAATGAGCAAACAGCTTTGGCAAGAATTTCCATGGTGATTATCGATGGGATCAAAAATTTGGCAGGATTCAAACAGTTTCTATTTATTTTATCGAAACACCCCAAGCTATTGTAAGAGATGCATTAAAGCACATAGGCGCTTCTGGTACGAGCTGCCAACACTCTGGGTTTAAGCCAGCCTGCATTTAGTATATATCGAGAGGGATCTCCCTCCGGGATCAGGTTATCACATCCCTGCTTATTGCAGGGATTTCTGTGTCATATTTTTTTTTGAAGAATTGGTTACTTTTTCTTTTTTCTGCCACCACACAAGCTGCCCACCCTAAGCTGATCTGGAGCAGCAGTGACTGATTATTAGCAGGATGGGTTGTGAATGCAATAATGTCTCCCTGCAACGATGACGCATGTGAGAATTTCTCAGAACATCTTCCCTGCAAGGAGGGGGGAAACAATGGTGTCTCCTCACCACATGGGAAGTGAACGACTGTGCAAACAGGTATAGAGAAATGGCACTGAAAAGCAGCAGGGCTAGGGATTAGTGCTGCCATTGTCTCAAATGGTGAGCTTTAGCATTTGTCTCAAAATGTAGTAGCATCCCCTGAGCCCATCATTTTGAAGAGAGCAAGAACAAAGACAGAATACAGATTCAATACAGAGAGAGAGCTCTGCGCATGCCCCTCGGTCATAAGACCCCGATCGATCCTCTTAGCTTTACAACTGATATGATAGATGTGCACATTGGCAAATTGAACCCTGGTTTAGGAACCCTTCTTGGTCCTGCCCCCATCGTTCTACAGACAGGCTGGCTTTTTATTTTCAAAAAGTGCCATAAAAATGTTCTGTGTGTTCATTCATTCATTCATTGCCTTGTCAACTAGGAAATGAAAGTTTTACAAGTACAAAAATGCTCCAGGGATTGCAGAGGGAGATTTCTGGGTGGCACTGGAATGGAGGTGGAAAGCAGCAGCCAATCATATTCAGCACCATACCCAACTTCGAGTTTGAATCCTGCCCTAGCCACCCAGATCTTAACACTAGAGAACTTGAACACAAGGTACTGTCCTCTGCCCGCTTGTGATTCCCAGCAATTGGCATTCAGAGGCATACTGCCTCCAAGAGAAGAAACAAAGCATAGCCTTATCCTCCACAGCATTTCTATCTCATATTTCCTGCAGAGACCTGTAGCTCATGTAGTTGTGAGTCTCTTATGCAGGCACTGATCAGACCAAGATCTGCTTAACTTTCTCAGGTTGCTCTCTGGACCAAGCTCAGATGAATGTGAAGGGATGCTTCTTTTGTGACTGAACAGGCCTTAGAGATGTCAATGCTAAACGTACTGGATCTACATTCTGCTCCATCACATCTAAATAGGTGAGATACTTGGAGCCATCATCTCCATTAGGCTGTGTCCGTCTGCAAATGGAGGACTCTGCGGGGGTGGAGCTGGCACCTTTTCCGAGCATTAAATTAAAAGCACTTCACAGAGTTAACATGCAATGTTCCTCCAGGACTGCTAGAGCAGAGAAAAGGAAAGCAATTTTTATTAAGTGTCATAATTACAGCCAGACCAGATTATTGAGGCTGAAGGAGAAGAAGGACAAATAGCTTATAAAATGGCTTGTGGTTTTTTCCACGGGATTGTTTAACTCCCTCTGCTTCGAAGGAGGAGGAACAAAAGTGCCCTCCAAACTGGAAGAAAACTCAATCACTTTTTTGAGCCAGAAATGGGGACATGGCAGCAGATTCATCAGTTTTCTGACTGTGACTATTCACAAAGCAGTGTTGATGACAAAACATTGGGAAACTTCTTACATTCCTATCTGCTGCAGCTTTCAACAAAGGACTCTTGGGACATAGCTGCATTATCTGTAAATGACTTTTGGATATCCAAGATCTTAGTACCCTCAGTCCTCCACAATACTCAACTTCATGTCATCCTCTCTTCCTATCTTGATTCTTATGCACATTTGCTGACTGTCAACAGGTTATCATATTCCGTTATTTCTTTCTATCATTTTAACCTGACATTGGCCTCTCCAACAACAGGCAAGAAAACACCCATTTTGAACTACAATCAAACCTCCTCAACATAATCTGTTGAGAAGCTGAGGCAAGCTCGCCATCTGAACTTGTTACAGACTCATTTGGCTCAAATGATAGGGTCAGAGTCCCTTTAAGGTTGCACCAGCATCTGTGACTAAGCCCCCTGCACTTCCATTAGAAGGAGTCGTTGTTATAGCCCTGCAGATGGTGTGAATGTTTTAATACCGTAATACACAAGCTCAGAGTTGCCAACTTGGCACTGCTGCCAAAGCCTTAACTTTCCAATTTCCAGCTTCTGGTTCATTTAAGGTCTTGGGCACATCGTTTTCAATTACTGCAGTAAATAACACTAGCAGCATTATTATTATACTCAGAAGGAAGCAAAGAGATGCATTAGATATGATCCTAGCTGCTTGAGCTCTCGGAAACAGCAGAGAAGCCAAGAAATCATTGTACTATCAGACTAGCCGACTTCTAGCGCACCTGCCTGCATCCAACAAATTAGTATCTTGTATTTCAGAGAAAGGGGTTGAATACTAAACAGAGAGATAGAATAGTTACTTAATTGATAACTGGAAGTGGTCTGTCAGAAACAAAGTGGCGACATGACAAAGTGATACTGTGACTGAGACTATTATTGGGCGATATCCAATGTTAATCATAAACCTGTGGATTTCAATGAGTCTACTTCAAGTTTAACTTAGTTGAGTATCATCCATTATTTATATCTGCTTTTCTATTACATTTATCCAACGCGGTGATGGGATGTTACTGGCAAGGAGAGGTAACATGCCAATAAAAGGGAAGCAAGATTCTTAAAATGTGGAGGCAGATATAATTCCATCTACAGTGATTTATGTGCTGGAGAAATAGGGACAGATTTGTTTCATGGGTTGCATCTGATGGCAGTGCAGTTGCCTTCTGGAGTCAAGGACAGCAGTGGGGAACCTGTGGTCCTTTACGTATTGTTCAACTCCAATTCCCATCACCCTAGCTGCATGTCTGATGGCCAGAGAAGAATGAGAGTCCAGCAACATTTGAAGCGCTACAAGCTCTCCATCCCTGAGTCTAAAAAGATTACATGAGCCCCCAGAGGAGCCGTTCTCTTGCTGAGGTTTTCCCAATCTTAAAAACCCAATAACTGAACCTTGACTCCATTGCAGTCATTTTGCTACCCTATTCATGTCCAGCAGTGGACAAGGTGACCCTTTCCTTCTTTCCTAGAATTAAGCAATAACAAAACAAAAACAAAAAAATTAAACACAAAAAACTGGAAACTATGGACAGTTCTGTGATCATTTGAAAATACATTTTGTATACTTTTTAAAGGGAGGGATACAAGAACTGAAAGCATCTCAACCTTAATATTTCTCATTTTTACACTAACTGAGGTCCAAATTCCATTTTTTACTAACAGCGACACTTAAATGAAGAACAGCAGTTTCCGGAGGGTGGAGGGGTTGTGTTTTGCCCACTGCTGAAGACTTGGAATATGGGGAATAGATTAAATAGTAATAATATTGTCCTGAACTTTTCATTAAAGAGCAGCATAAAAATGTATGAAATGGAGAATAAGAATGGTGTGTAACTCAAAAAGCTGACATGCAATAATTTTAAAGAATATTATCTTTTCAAGCTAATCTTCTTCCAAGGACCTTAAGATACTGCTTAACAACCCCATGTGTAATCCTATACCTATCTAGTCAGATATGGGCAGCAGGGTGTCTCCATCAGTTATGAACAGAGTACCAGTTCCACTGGGTTCCTCCCTAAGCTGACAGCTCAATTCTATTAGGCTTTAAAGAAGGAGAGAAATGGGGCTGCCAGGCCTCTCCTTCATTTCTCATCCACAGGAGTCATTTCATCAAACTGCGGGAGAGGGACATGGGCCCAGCAAATTCTTTCCTTGAAATATAACCATTTGTGGTCAAGTATTCTGTATCAAACAAATGTGTCTCAGTTTTCGTTTTTCCTGTCTTATTACTGACAACTGTAGGTTGGGGGGGGGAGAGAGAATGGGATATAATGGGTTAAATAAATTAAAGTCATATAGTTTAAATAAATTAAAGTCATATAAAGTCATATACATCATGCCAATCTTTAAATAAAGAGGAAAACACCTTTCTGCTCAACACCTTTAATTACCTTGCAAAAAATGTCAGTGATTGGAGGGTCCCCTCTTGTAAATAAATCAAAAGGCATTATAGTGCTACAATGCTCCTTTAAGTGGCATTTCACCGTTTAATTTTAGATTTTTATATACAGCTAGAAAAATCATATTGGACGCTCTCTATTAGTTGAACAGCCAACTAAAAATTCATTTAAAAAAACACATGCCCATTGTATTCAATGGGCCTCATCACTAGGGTTGCCATATTTCAAAAAGCAAAAACCAGGACACCCCGAAAGTTGTTTAGCTTTGTTGAGGTTTTTTCGGGCGCGAATTCCAGGCCGTGTCCTGAAAACCCAGGAAGTATGGCAGCCCACTCATCACTCCAGGCGAATTGTGAGAGCGCCTCTAAATTTAACTGGTTTGCTTTTATAAAAATAAATGAATAAATAAATAATAAAAATATAGAAACAATGTGTTTCGACCGATTCAAATCACCCTGGACGCTTAGGCTGACACTCGTGCCTCCAGTGCCACTTTGCGAATATTGCCAGGTCCCTTAAAAGAGGCCTTTGTTTCGCTTTACTGGCCAGGCGCATTTTTGCCATGAATGCGCCCCGCAAAGGTGACAGCCCAACACGGAGAGCGCCTTCAGACGTTACGGAACGGCTCCCACCCGCCCTCTCCCTTAGCCACGCCCTTTCCCGCCGTCGACCAATCAAACCGCGCCACCCATAACCCCGCCTCCGCGATAGCAACGCCCTATGGCAGCTATGCGCCCTTAAGTTTTCAAACAAGGACACGGGTCTCAGAGCGGAAGTTACTCCCTACGTCTCCCCCGCCCCGCCCTTCCCGTCTCCCTCGCGGAAGCCTTCGCGCTCCAATCAAAGGCCGCCAACCACCTTGACACAAGCGGTGGCAAATCATAGACGCACAGCTTGAGACGTTCTAGGCCCAGGCGTCATTCTTCTATGATATCCTGTCAGCGGCTTCCTCGTTGTACCATAGAGATGAAAAAGCAACCTCCCATGTAGTACATTGTGTTTTCCTTTCTCTAGTCTAGGACTATCCCGGCCCTTATGCCAGGCTTCCGGCTTCCGTCGTTTCCGTCGCGGCCCAGGAAGTTTACGCTACTCGTAAACTCGTCATACGGATATCAGCCGCGCTCGGTGTCTATTTCACTTCCGCCCTCGGGGACGTTCTAGCCCCAGCCTGTCAAGCTCAGTGACTCGGAGGAGGAAGCGGCGGACGGGGTTGTTGTTTTATTCTTTGGTGTGTGTTTTTTTTTAACCCCGCTCCCCGGGGGCGCTCTAGCCCTCACTTCCGCGGCTGTCTATAGTTCCAAGAACGGCCCACTCTCTAGACTGTTCTCTGGAGCAGTTCCTTCTCTATGGCTCCGCGCCGCCGGAGCGGGAAGGCGGCAGGGACGTCGCGTCTTTAGCCGGGAGGCCTCGGCGGCGGCGGCGAGGGAAGGCACAGCCGGGAGCAGATGGAGCCTGGCATGGAGGCGGAGACGTTGGAGTCGAGGATCAGTGAGTGCGGGGTGGGAGGGGCCCCCTCGGCGATTTCTGCCCCCACCCGGAGCCGCAGGTGCTGGTCCTGAGGGGAATCGTTGCCCTGGGCCTAACGCTCACCAGGGAACGGGGGGGGGGGGAGGAGGTGCTCGGAAGCTCTGGTCCAGGTAGCCCAGACGCCACCCTTCTCGCTTTTGTTTCCTCGCGAGTCGCCGGGATGCTTTGCTCCCCTGCCCCGACCCACGCAGTTCGTAACGTGCGAATGTACAGGCGTGTCCCTAGAATGCGTACCCTGCAGTCAAGCACACCTAGAATGATTATATTCCCCATTTCATCTCTAATTGGTAAATCGCCTTTTTACATTTCCATACCCAAGGCGGTTTACACAACAAAGATATATAACCATCAGATCCAGTGCGCAAAAAAAAGAAGCCATAATAAAAACATAACTTTAAAATGTGTGCAGCCACAGAAAGAGAGGGGAAGAGACACTTCTTCTACCACACTCTTGTCAGCTCTGGTCATAAAGTAGCAAGGGGTGCTTAAAATACATTCAGAGACATAGGCAATGGGCAATACCCAGTGAAGTCATACTTGAAAGTTAAGTCCATTGATTTCCCTGGTTCTGCCAGTGTGGTGTAGTGAGAGCCAGTGTGAGAGCCAGTGTGGTGTAGTGGTTAAGAGTGGTAGACTCGTAATCTGGTGAACCTGGTTTGCGTCTCCGCTCCTCCACATGCAGCTGCTGGGTGACCTTGGGCTAGTCACACTTCTCTGAAGTCTCTCAGCCCCACTCACCTCACAGAGTGTTTGTTGTTGGGGAGGAAGGGAAAGGAGAATGTTAGCCGCTTTGAGACTCCTTCGGGTAGTGATAAAGCGGGATATCAAATCCAAACTCCTCTTCTTCTTCTTCTGCACTTGAGTGTGAGTAAGATTGGATATCACCCATAATTTGCACTTGAATTGACAGGGAAAGAGACATTAGCTTGGGCTAACAATCTACCCCAAAATGCAGTGGACAGGTTTCATTTGGGGGCTATCCACTCTGAAGGTCTACATCCATTTCACATGAGAGTGAGTTCTGGTCTGTGAAAACTTCTGTCGCAATATGGTGGTTGGTCTTTAAGCTGTGTTTCTTTTCTAGAGCTTCTTTCTGCCCCTTTTAGTATCTATCCATACAGAGATTTATTTGTGTCATTCTGTTCTCCAAAGCGGCTTGATTAATGCTTTAGGATTGACCCAGCCTGCAGTTGGTAGATCATTATAAAAAGGCATGTTGTTCTTCTTGTGCCAGAAGACTGTTGATTAGGTATACCAAGATGAAAGCAAAATAACAAACAAACAAAACAGTGGAGTTATTTTGGCTATTCCATCTGGTCTTTAATGCAGCTTCATTTCACTTCATTTTTTTTACCTGATACTTAATAATGTAAGCTGGTGAAAATGTGGGTATGTCATCTTCCCAAGAGTTGAGGAGCTAGACTAAACCACTCTATGCTCCATTCCCAGATCTCATTCATGATCATACGAAGCTATCTATATTGAGTCATACCGGTACTATGGATGGCACTCGCAGATCTTTTCTAATCCTGCTTTGAAAGAGCTTTTCAAGCAGTGGTGCTAGGGATGGAACCTGGGACCTTTTGCATGCAAGACATGTGCTCCTTTCCTGAGTTATGACCTCTTTCAGTTGCCTAATTCCCACTGTATGTCGTGGCACCCTTGCAGGAAACTGTCTTTTTTTTAACTTCCCTTTATGTGGGATACCGTTGGAAAACCACTCTGGGAAACTGTTGTTCCCCTTGCAGGTAAGATCTGCTCTTGACAGAAGTTTTTCTTTTCTTTATCAATTCAGATAGAGCTACCAACCCTCTGAACAAGGACCTGGAATGGGACAGCATTAATGCTTTCTGTGACCAGCTCAATAAGGAACTAGAGGGGTTAGTATACCTAATCTGTTGCCCTACAAATTATAGATAGATTAACTGTTTAGTCTGTGGATGTCACTCAAGAAGTAGCCTGAGTCACTCCAAATAACTGGTTAAATGAGGGGCTTCTAGAAAAGCATTCAAAAGAAGCATATGGCTGCACCAGCACCCTGTTGTTTCTGCCCTCCCCCTTTCATTTGTACCTTGATGTCGTAAGACTTTGGTTCATTTTCTTATTTTACATGAAACTGTGTTTCCTCTCATTGGGATAACATGGGGGTAGATATTAAAAATGGGAACCTACTTCTTTGTGAAGTAGTCAGGAGTTGGGGAATGATGGAATGACAAATAGAAAAAGGAATTAGTTAAAGAAGACATGGTTTATTGGATGGGTATGCACAAAATCAGATCTGAAAAGGTTTGATGGCACAGTGTGAATGTTGAGTTAGATAAATACATTGTGTGGGGTAAACCTGTTTAAATGCTATGGGGATTTAGCAGATTGCAAAAAAGAATTGCTGTGCTGTGTGGGTGGGTTATAATAAAGAGATAGTGTATAAGGAAATGGGAACGTGGCACACCTCTCTTTGGCAGTAGTGAGTCAGGTTTCACAGTGTGGCCATTCTGGGTTACTGGAGTCTTTGACTAAGGTCTTGAATTAGGATTATGAATTCATCATGGGATAGACTATTCAGACCCCAGCCAGCATGAAAAGGGATGATGAGATTTGTAGTCCAGCATCACTTAGAGGGCACCATGTTGGCTACACCTACTCTGGAGCAACAGAAAACAAATTTGACCTATAATCTGCTCAAATTACTACTATTTCAAATTACTTCTAATGTATTTCAAATTACTGCTGCTACATATCTTCCAAACCTGAGACCTTGAAATTATGGTCTGGGAAACCACAGCAAATTACATAAAGCCTTTCAATAAAATGCCAGAACCACTGATCTGTCGGGGGCAATTCCATTTCAGAAACCTAGGCAACCTAAGTTGTTTCAGATGCTGCTGCTGCCTGGCCTCTGGGGGCTGCCTAACAACAACTGCTAATGGGATCAGCTGAGCTAGGAGGGACAGGCGGAGACAGTGGCTGGGTGTCTTGGCTGCAAGCCCAATTCTGCTGTAGCTGGAGAGTGCTGTAAACCAAACTGCATCAAAAGTGTGCTGAGGTTGCTGGAGCTAATTGGACCGTGAAATAAAATGAACACGGGAGTCAAAGAAGGCATCCAACAGGTCCTACAAACTGCAGCACACACAGGAGTTAAGACCAGACCATTTACCCCAAGTGTTTTCACAGCAAGATCTTTATCACAGCAGCAAGTCCTTCACTAACCATTCCTGTGTCTTATCATTCAGCCCACCGCTTGCCACTCGACTTCTAGCCCACAAGATCCAGTCTCCACAAGAATGGGAAGCTATTCAGGCTCTTACGGTAAGAGGTTGTGAACCATTTCCTGCCAGTTTTAACTAAATCAGGTGTGTGGAACGGTTGGCCCTCCCAATGTTGATGAACCACAACTCCAGCC
Organism: Darevskia mixta; assembly: GCA_034641385.1. Lineage (NCBI taxonomy): Eukaryota > Metazoa > Chordata > Lepidosauria > Squamata > Lacertidae > Darevskia > Darevskia mixta. The sequence goes on from JAWWNH010000008.1 coordinate 18,416,601, forward strand.
AGCCCCAGCAAGAATGGCCAACGGCCAGGGATGTTGTGGAGTTTTAGTTCAGCTGCAGCTGGAGGGCCAAAGGTTCCCCACACCTGGACTAAAGGCTGGAGGGAGGGAGGTGGAGTTTCCGTGTGAATATCTCAGTCTGGGGTGTCATAACTTTACGTTTTGGATGCAGCCTTGGGCAGGGGTTGACCAAAGCTTAACATGAATCTATTCGAAGGTTGAGGCAGTTGACTCAGGAGGGCTGATTATTCCCCCCACTGTATAGTAACAGGTAAGATAGTTTTGGCAGATGCCTTTGTTTTCTCATGGAATTCTCAGTATTTCGGAAGAGACACTCTAGCCCCATTGTTTTCAGCATTTCAGGGATGATGTGGGGAGTGTTGGCCCAGAGCAGTGGTGAAAAACTTGCTCAAGCCAACAGCCTCCATTGAAACACTTTGGCAAGTTACAACTGATTTGTGTGGTTCTAGACACAAGATCAGTATGGAATTGGGGCTTGAATGGACCTGAAGATTATGTACACTATGCACATCTCAAGGAAAAATCAGATACGTGAAACAAGTTGCAGGGAAGGAAGTTTTCCCAACCCTCCCACTACTGCCTCCATAGAGATTAAGAACAAATAGGTTTCCCAGGCTAATTTCTGATCCTCAGATGGACAAACGTAAAGAGCATGAATAAAAAATAATTTGCTTACGCCACACATGTTTTTTGTCTTGGCTCTTCCATCACAGTCTTTTATGCACAGCACTTCCCACATGCTCATAAAGCCAGTGCTGTCCTATATAAAGGGGAAGAGGATCCCCCCACCCTTACATATTATTTAGGAAGTATTCTAGCTAGTTATGTTTTCCACCCTAATGAAGGTCTTTTCATCCGTGACTTAAGTATTCTCTTCCATTATTTTACACCATGAAACCTGACTTCAGTCTCAACTTTTTGAACTGGTATTTTCTTGACAGTGGCTCTTGGACTACTTAAGTAGTAGATAAATTGAAAACAGTGCATACAAAGTAATAGTACTTTTCTTGGGCACACATTGAAGCATTGTAGAAGAGTTGCTTATAAGTAGTAATTCTTGAGATGTAAACAGTTGTCTCATGTAAATAGTTGCATGATGAAAACGTGAATCACAGCCAATTTTTTTTTCTCCGCTTCTGTGATGTCTCACAAACCATCCCATCTTTTAAATGTTATCTTTAGTGAGTAATTCTGGCATGATGGTGAGTGAGACAAGTACTTTTTCACAAGCCCAATTATTCTAGTCCTGCTCCTCTTCATACGACCTCTTCAAAGTCATGAGCCAGCTCCTTGAAGTCATGGGATTATTTTCTTTCAAAATATCTGAGCTCCTTTGACAAACTGCATTTCTCGTGTTGAATGCTTCTTTACAGCCATGAGGACTAGGAACTTGCCTTGCCTGTGGCAATTGTGTAGTATGGTTATGGCATATGGGATTTGTTCCCCATCCACACAAAACAGTTGCTTTAGATGGTTAGCAACAATAAAAGTGCTTGTAATTAAATGAGCGGAAATGCTAAATAAATTACCAAACAAAAAATGGGGTACTTAGAAATATCATATCATATATCAAATAAATTCATAAACGATCACTTTAAGAAATCTGAATAAAAATGCCTCAAATAGTGTTCTATTTAAAATGAAGTTTATAGACAGGGCTTTCTAGCTGTTAAGTTCCCGAATACCAGGGTCACAACTGGAAAACCCCTGTTATTTCTTCCGGCCCCACTCCTTACATTTGTCTTGTATAATGAATTGAGGGGACTCTGACCAGGGTGCCTTCTGCTGTTGTGATAGAAGCTTTCTGATTCTAACAAGAGTAAATGCAATTGGCACATAAGAGCTTGGGAAAGAGTAAATTCTCATCTGACTATTGACATGTGAAACATGGGATCAGGTGCCTAATAAGGATACTCTTGCAGCATTCAGTGTGTCTAATGAATTCTACTCACCTGTGCACACAGCAGCGGAGGAGGGCAGGATCTTTTGAGTCTCTGGGAACAGCAAACACTGATCAACACATGTCATTGACTGGTTATGTCATTATGTGTCTTGGTATAAGGCTGCATGGACAGTGGTCAAGGATGATGGGAACAAACACCTGGAGGGCCATAGCTTCCCTATGCCTGGGATAAGGAGATTCAGCCCCTACTCAGAGGTGTCAGGAAGTGGTGGCCAATTCTCCATTGAGTTCAGATGGGATTCCCTTTGACTATTTCCAGCCCTGTGAGATAGGGAAGGTAATTTGTGCAGGGAGCCACGTGGGAGCTTAAAATAGGTCTCCAAGGGACCCTATTAATAGCTGGAGTAGATTTACTGGCTGGATTCAGCCAAACATAAATGTAAAGCACAATGATGAGGTTCACTGCTGTGAGTATGGGCATCTGGAGAACAAAATGATAAACATGGTAGTACATTTTTTAAAAAAACAGGGAGAAACGTGTGATGTCTTCTGGTACATATGCTTCATAGGATGCTGTTTGTGCCCTGTTCTAAATAGCTTCCCAGTGCTCTGTTCTATTGCACCCTGAAGCAGGGAAATGGGATTAGGGCCTCCTGGGGGTTGGATATCCGTGCTCACAACCTGCTGTCTTGCCCATGCACAGGTGCTGGAGGCCTGTATGAAAAGCTGTGGCAAACGCTTCCATGACGAAGTAGGCAAGTTCCGCTTCCTTAACGAGCTCATCAAGGTGGTGTCGCCCAAGGTGAGTCCTGTCAGTGGTGTGGCAGGAACAAGAGGGGTGGCGACATAGGCTTCATTGAAACACCAAAGAAGGTTGTGCTCGCTTAGGCAGCACATATACTAAAATTGGAACGATACAGAGAAGAAACAGCTAAGAAGGAGCTGTTTTACGCCACACAGACTTTTCAACAGCTTCGATTCCAGGGCAGTAGAAGGCAATTTGGGGATATATGTTGGCTTTATGGCAATAGCATGGGAAATCCAGAGCTGCTTGAAAGAATATGACTTTTATTTTGTTCCTTTGATTTGTGTCCTAACTCGTGCTTACAAAAAGCCTCAGCTTGGCTTTTGAATCCCCCTTCTCCCTTTGTGGGAATGCTGAAGCAGAGATCAGATTCCATTCTGTCAGCAGATACAGATGGTTTGATCTGGACTCCTTAACTTTCAAAATACAGCAAAGGGGTAAATCCTCACTTTCCACTCCAACCAAGTACACGAAATGTCACCTTGAGCTTGTTATAAACCTCCCTGGGACCACGGTGCAAGCCTTTCTCTCAATATAAATTCCTCCTCTAAGTCCCGTCATGTTTGATGTGGGTGTGTGATTGTTTCCCTCAGTATCTAGGAAGCCGGACCCCAGAGAAAGTGAAATCCAAGATCTTGGAGCTGCTGTATAGTTGGACGTTGGGTTTGCCCCATGAAGTGAAGATTACAGAGGCCTATCAGATGCTGAAAAAACAAGGTGAGAGACCCTTTCTGAGCCCAAAGAATCCATGGCTCGCCCGCCCGCCCCCCCAAGCTATGTGTTCTGATGCAGAAGATTGTAGATTGTCAAGTTTTATTTATTTGTTTTTTACATTTTATTTCCCAACTTTCCCTCCAGGGAACTCAAAGTGGTATACCTGGTTCTCTCTCTCTCCCCCCCCCCCCAATGTCACCCTCACAGCGGCCGTGTGAAGTAGGTTAGTTTGAGAAATTGTGACTTGCCCAATGCCACCTAGTGAGCTTTATGACTGATTAGGAGTTTGAACCCTGGTCTCTCAGGGCCTAGTCCAACCCTCTCTAACCACTACACCATATTGGTTAACGTTTTGGCATTTTTTTAAAAAAACCATGAACTGCACATCAGCAGCACTGGAAGGATAGTATTAAGAACTGAACAATCCCCTTTCGTCGTTATTCCATAACAAAAATAAGTTGGTAAAGACTGTTGTTTGCTTGCAGGGATTGTAAAATGTGACCCCAAGTTGCCGGACGATGCCCCCTTCCCGCTGCCTCCTCCCAGACCAAAGAATGTCATCTTTGATGATGAAGAGAAGTCCAAGGTAAGCACTAAATAGATGACTTTAAACTTTTCTCATTTTTCTTGTTCATCCAAGATAGAGTTTTCCGCTTTCTCAAGGTTAGCTGGAGGAAATACTTCCAGATGCAGAAGGAGCCTCTAGCCTTTAAATTTTCTCAATTTCTTATCTGCTGCAATTTGTTTCCCCTGCAGTAACAGGCAAAAGTCTCCTGCAAAAATGGTGGCATTTCCCCCTGTATTCCCTTTAAACATCTTAATTTCCTATTTTGTTGCTAAGAGAGTAGAATGTTATAGCAGGCTACCAAGCTAAATGTAAGCTGCCAATCATATGTGGTGGGTTCAAGAGACCTCTTGTTTTTGCTGCCTGCCTGGAACTGCCTAACGGGGATCCTTAGGGTTCTGGCAGGTCCCAGTATATAGTTGTTGGGCTTAGTGGTTACAAGCTGTAAGGCAGGGGTACAGAAATGCTCCCAGAGCACCCTGTTTGCCCCTCAGGCCTGCTTTCCTCTGATCTATGTGCCTTTGCAGATGCTGGCTCGCCTGCTCAAAAGCTCCCACCCTGAGGACCTCCGGGCTGCCAACAAACTTATCAAAGAGATGGTTCAGGAGGTAAGCTTTCCCCACTGAGAACTCTTTCCACCTCCAGCTGTCAACCAGGTTTGTGCTGTTTGTGTGCCATTCTGCTCTTTTCCAAGGGATCTTAGAGCAGAGTTGTATCCCCACGGTAACCCTGTGGCGTAGTTCAGGTAGTGAGTTGCATATCTGTGCAGGGATTCGAACCCGGATTCCATTCTGTGTCAAGCCCTCTTGCCTGGAGATGTGTAGGTGTCTGGTGGGGAAATGAGAGGGCCCGTCATATCTCTACTCTTGTCCCTTCGTCCACATTGGGTTGAGGGGAGGAACAGTAAAATACATGGCTGGAGCAGAGCAAGAAAATGGGTAGTGTGTTTTTACCTGTTCCTAGGTTGTTCTTTGCTGTTGTGCTGAGGTCATGGAGAGGGAAAGAGATTCTTGAGATTCAGAAGTACAGTTTGCTGTTGTAAAAGGAGCTGTAATAGTTCTCTATAATGCAGCTGGGTAATGTCCCCCAGTGTCCAGGGTGTTGTGGCATTCTCCCAGCATGCAGCGGTGTCGGTGGTGTAAAACGGGAGGGTCTCAAATGCACTGTCCAAACCAGAGTCCCTTCCAGGTGGCATTCCAGAAAGTGGGCCACTTATTCTGAGTTTTCCAGAGGGGTAAGGAAGAAACCCAGGCTGCTCTCACCCTTCCCCTTCTTCCAGGACCAAAAGCGAATGGAGAAGATCTCCAAGAGGGTGAACGCCATCGAAGAGGTGAACAACAATGTGAAGCTCCTGACCGAGATGGTGAATAACTACAGCAAAGGGGAGACGACCGAGAGCAGCGAGGACCTCATGAAAGTAAGAAAAGAGCTGTCCTAGTTGTGGGAGCTTTTTACAGTGGTACCTCGGAAGTCGAACGGAATCCGTTCTGGAAGTCCGTTCAACTTCCAAAACGTTCGGAAACCAAGGCGCGGCTTCCGGTTCGGAAGCCATGGAAGTTGCGTCGGACGTTTGGGTTCCAAAGAACGTTCACAAACCGGAACACCACCTGGGTTTGCAGCGTTCGGGAGCCAAAACGTTTGACTCTCAAGGTGTTCAGGGTCCAAAGTACAACTGTAGTTCCTTCAGCTGGTCTTGGTGAAGTTAATGATGATTTCAAATTGACGCAAACCATAAATATCATTACATAAATTTCAGAAACCTCCCCAAATACAAAACAATTATGTTTTTAGACTGTATATCAGGAGTGGGGAGCAGGTTCCAGCTGGAGGTCTAGATCCTGACCATCCCCCACCCACGCAGGCCATTTTGACAGGTGGGCAGGACCTGTCAGTCCTGGCATCACAATGACATCAGGTGATCCAATGTAACAGATTTCCTTTGTGGGCATGGATTGAGTTCCACCTGCTGGGGAGGATCCTTTGCATTGCTGGCTTGAATTCAGGTCGGCCGTGCAAAGGAATATTTGCACTGAAAGCAAGCCCTGCTTTGGATCTTGCTCTAACTGTTGATCTCAGTTGGGCTTGCTGTCCGGGGCCAGTCCAGTGATTGCCACTGACAGCAAGCCTCCTTTGTCAAGGAGCAGCCAGAAGCATTTTTTAAGGTTCCCAGGTGTTCCTTGTGCCATTTCTCTACCTGACTCACGTGTGACATCGCCTGTGGTATCAAGTGTGGGCAGGTGCATGAAACTTGGGGGGGGGGGGAAATGACCTTGTAAGCCAAATTGCGACCCCTGCTGCAGTTCCCCATCCCTGCTGTATATAATCCCAAGAGAGCCTATTATGAAACCGACTCTTTCCCCATTGCAGGAGCTGTACCAGCGTTGTGAGCGCATGAGGCCCATGCTTTTTCGGCTTGCTAGTGATACAGAGGACAATGATGAGGCACTAGGTAAATGCAGCCTGCCACCGTAGATGGTGACAAGGGTCTTCCCATTCTTACCCTTCCCCCCCCCCCCAGCTTCCCTACTTCCACCTCATGCTGAGCAGTTCAGGACAGGCTACTTGGATGGGTGGGTGGAAGTCCTTGAGAAAATATTCCAAATGTCAGAACTGGATAACTGGGACCCTTTCAGCTAAGACTGTATTTTAATTGCATCAGTAGACCCACCAGGATGGCAGTCTACCTCTCAATAGCCATCTACATGCTTTTAGCGGTGCGGAATTCTTGTTGCGGAAAATCAAGTTTTAGGATTCAACGTTCACACACATTCTTGTTGAATAATGGGGTGCCGGGGCACCCTGTGATCATCATCTTTATCCTCCTGTTGCAGCGGAAATTTTGCAAGCCAATGACAACCTGACGCAAGTGATCAACCTGTACAAGCAGCTTGTGAAAGGAGAGGAGATCAATGGTGAGACTGCAGCTGGTTGTCTCCCAGGTAAGGAAGCCCGAGGAACGGACTGCCCTAAAGGGAAGGTTTGGCTTTGTCCTTTCCAAAGCAAGAACCTGACCACGAAATACTGCCGAGTGAAATTGGTTGGGCATCCAAACTTGCAATGAAGGAAGTAGAAGGAGGAAGGTCGCAGCTAGCAGACCTAGAGCTGGGTCAGTTGAGCAGAAAATATAGGAAACGGGGGATTGTAGAACAAGCATCTAACTAGCATAATTGACTTGCTTGCTTCTTCTCATAGGCAGCACTTCAGCACTTCTGGATCTATCAGGACTCGACATGCCAACCACGAGCCCCTCCTACCCAGCCTTACCAAGCTTCTCAAGTGGTGGCTCAGCAACTTCTGTGCCAGAGCAGACCAGCTCCGTCTCTCTGCTGGATGATGAGCTCATGTCATTAGGTGAGTCCAGGGAAACTTTGAAGCCACTGGGAAATGGAAAGTGTCCGGCATTCAAGCAATACCCAGAATGGGGGTGGGCAAAATGGGAAGATGTTCGTGATCATGAAATGTAAGGGAGAAACTGGTTAGTTTCTCCACCATTCCTGGAGAACTTCCTTCTCCAGTTTCTCTGCTGTACATAATTATTTAAAACATTTACACTCCCCCTCCTGCCCTCCATAGAGCTCAACATCTCTAAAGACAAGGACAAAACCACATATTAACAATCTAAAACAACTATTACAGGGTAACACTGAAGCAGGAGCAGGAAATAACAGAATACAACAGTAATCTTTTATAAAAAGCACACACATACCCCACCATTCTGTAAGAGAGCAACTCAGAGCCCAGGGAAGGCTCTACCAGTTTGCAGAAAGCCATTAAGGAAGATGAGAGGTGGCCTTCCCTGGAAGGGTGTTCTAAAGGCAAGATACAGTTTACAGACCTCTGCCTGGTCCTACGCTCTTTGGATTCTCCATTCTGGCATCATGGGATCTCCTTTATCTTTTTCTTCTCCTCTCTAGGGCTTAATGATCCAGCAACTCCCTCAGCCCAGGGTACAGATAACAGTGGCTGGAACAATTTTCAGGTAAGGGCTTGGTTTTTAGGAAACATTAATTTCTTGTTGCGAGAGTTCAGCACCCTTTTGGGATGGGAGAAGAACTGCAGCTGATGCTGCAGGTTTTTCAAGGAGGAAAGAAGGTCAGCTGTAAGGCCAAACTGTATTCATTTTCTCCATTGAATTTGTCCTATGGAACCTGCACGTGGATGATCACAACTGAAGATTGTATGCTTGTATTTTTGCTCGGAGTGCATATTCTGACGAACTGAAACTGACTATATTCCCACGGCATGTGTACAAGGGGTGGGGTGGGGTGGGGGGAAACATGCATACATACATACAATCATTGAATATGGCAATCTGTGTGTTTATGTGGTTTCTACGTAGAGGTAACGTATAAAGGAAATGCTGTAAATTCTGAGGTAGTTATCATCTACTACCACTTCAGGATGTTGGCTCTTCAACTGGGAATGGGGAGAACTTTCAGTTGGACTAGAACAAAGCTCCATTGCACACGAAAATCAATCTCCCTGCCCCCAGTGGTCTCTGTGAGAGGAAGGGGAAGTCCTGCTTTCTTGGAGTGGAGAGAGAAGGATTGAAGTAGCTTGAGGCTGCAGCTTCCTTTCATCGTATGAAGGCTAAGTCTCCAGCAAATGGAGAGGTGCCTCTTATTTTTGTGGGTGAACAGGCATTTCCCTCTATTGCTCGAGAGTGCACATTAATCTCTGACTGGGATTCCCTTTTTAGCTCCATGCCTCAGCACCAAACCTTGTAGTAATAACATCCCCATCATCTCCATCATTCTTTGAGTGTTGCTGTCAGTGTGGAGCTTGTGCAAGTCTGCTCTGTGGAAATGTACAAACTTGCAAACCACTGCAGTCCTTCCAGCTGTGTTCTGAAGCAGGATCACAGTAGTTTGCAAGAGCTGTCATCGTGTGTTGGAGGCCGTGTATTGAACTGTGCTCTGTGCACTGGATGGTAATATTGCTGGTCTCCCTGCCAAGGGGTTTTGCTTCAGTTTGCTTGCTCTTGGTTGCATTGCTGTTAGTTCTTCTCTTTCCACCGCAGTCTTCTGACAGCCCTGAACTTGGCGCGCCCCCAGTCCCACCCACCCCAGCGGGGAAAGCTGATGCTGGACCACCTACTACGACACCTCCTGCTGCCGTCAGCGGCATGGATGACCTGGATATGCTGGGCAAGACTTTGATGCAACAGTCTCTTCCCCCAGAGTCTCTGCAAGTCAGATGGTAGGAAGCAAGGTGGGGAAGGGCCGGCTGCGAGGAGGGAGAGCAGCTTCTGACTGAAGTGGAAGCCCGCCTTCCTGCTCCTTCTCTCAACAGCTTGTGTCTCTCTTGCCCACTTTGCAGGGAGAAGCAGCCCCTGCCACGGTTGACACTGCGCGACCTCCAAAACAAGAGCACTTCCTGCCCAGCTGTGAGCACCAGCAGCGCCCTGCCTCTCTTCCCGAGCCTCTCTTCAAACCCTCCTGCCCCCTTGCCCCTGTCCTCCGAGCAGCCAGCACCTGCCGCAGTCCCTCGGGGGCCCCCAACACCTTCTGGAGCCACCGTCCCCACAGCGGGTCTCCCTGCTTCTACATCCCCCCTGGAAATCTCACTGGCAAACGTCACTGTGCCTCTGGAATCCATCAAACCAAGTGAGTCTGGGCAGAGGTGGAGGGTCTTGGGACATGTGGCTTGGCTCAGCTGCTTGAGATACTTGGGGCTATTCATTCTGCAAGCACCTTTTCTCTCTGATGAGTTGAAGGAGCTTGATCTTCACCAGGGTGGGTTGATGAATCTACCTCCCAGCAAGGTGTTGGACTCCAGGTGCAGGGTGGTGGCTCTCCTAGTTCTTTTCAGCCCTCTGATGGACTGGTAGGAAAGAGCACATATGCAGGAGGCCGCCATGTGTTGAAACCCTTCTTGTAAATAAGTCTCAGCCCAAGAAGGTCTTCTGCACCTGTTGCAAAGCATCTTCACTTGCCCCGACTTTTAGAGGCTAAGTGTTACCTGGGAGCAGGGCCGTCTTTAGCATATGCGCTGCCGGGGTGCAAAGATCCCCCCAGTGCCCCCAAATTTAGTTAGCGAAACATCAGTCATGTTAAAGGTGCCACTGACCCCCGCTGCCGCATAGCAGCTCAATACAATACGTAATATAATACTTTGATGTAAGAGTTAATTTTGCGTGCACAGCACTGTTTTGAATGACAAGCGCCGTCGTTGAGTCTGACAAGTGCGCCGTTGTGAATGACAAGCACCACCGCTAGCGTGGCGCACCTTTAGTAAATGAGTGCACAAAGTCAAAAGTCCTTTAGTGAAACAGTAGGTATACATTTCGGTAATACCTAGGTAAATATGGATTTTGTTTTTCTAGCTAAGAGCTTAGGCAGCTTCAGCGGCGGGCACCTGGTGCCCCCCAGAATTTGGCACCCAGGTGCCCCGCACCCCTTGCACCCCCGGGTAAAGACAGCCCTGGCTGGGAGGAGATTGTGGGGAAGGGCTTATGATCTGCTTTTCAGTATTGAAATTGACGTGTCTTTGCCTCTTTACAAATCTGTTGGGTGCCAGCCTTTGCTGCATCTGAGAAAGCATGCGCTAATTAACTTAAATAGCGTTAAACAAGGAGATTGAGTTACAAGCCTGTTCTCAGCCTTGTTTGGGCTCCAGAGGGGCGCCTGTGGCAGCACAAAGGGTCAGTGTGTCTGGCAGCTAACCAGAAGGTTGGTGGCTTAAGCCCACCCAGGGACAACTGGGGGCAGAATTCCTGCATTGCAGGGGGATGGACTAGAGGACCCTCGGGGTCCCTTCCAACTCTACAATTCTATGATTCAAATGTTATAATGCCCAGCGTGTAATTGCATCTAGCCAGCGAGTGAATTGTTTGCCTCTGTGGAATGAACCAATCCTCTCTCTTCTGTTTTGTGGTTCTCCTGGTATTTCTTCACTCCAGGCAACATCCTGCCGGTGACAGTGTATGACCAGCATGGATTCCGCGTCCTTTTCCACTTTGCCAAGGACTCTCTTCCTGACCGGCCCTGATGTGCTAGTAGTGGTCATCTCCATGCTCAGCACAGCCCCCTTGCCCATTAGGAACATCATCTTTCAGTCTGCCGTCCCCAAGGTATTTTATTGACTTACTTCATTCATATCCCGACTTCCTTTCGGTGCAGGATCCAAAGCAACTCACAGCATGAATTAAAACAGATGCAACCAAAACCACAGATAAATATCACTAAAAGCAATTTAAAAAGTAACTCTTATTATAAACAGGTTATAGTCAAATACACTGACCGCTACTCCACACTGCTTTGAGAAGGTGGAGGAAGACAGCAGGCCTGCAACCCTTCCCAGGGCCCCATGAACACTACCTGTGCAACTTCATACATTCCTTTTGCTTCCGTTTTTGATAACTTAGGAGTGGGAGGTGGTGTAGCTCTGTGGTAATAACCATGCTTTATTTTCAGAAGGTCTCAGGTTCATTCCCCTGGTATCTCCTGTTAAAAGGATCTTGAAATATCAGAACTAAAACGGGGAAGATCCTGCCTGAGACCTTGGAGTCCTGCTGCCAGTTGAAAAAAAGATGCCCATGGGCTTTGTCTACCAATGGTCTGGTTTTAGACAAGACAATTTCAAATGTTGGCCCAGCAGTCATTTGCTGCCAATCCCCATGCCAGAGGTGTGGGACCAGTGTTGGGCTTCAATTCCCAGCATGGCCAGTGGTCAGGAATGCAGATGGCAGGAAATTGTAGTCCAGCATCATCTCAAGGGTTGTGGGTCTGAGACCCACATTGGGCAAAAAGATGCTTTGCATTGCAAGGGGTTGTGTCCCTTCCAACTACAGTTTTATGATTCTATGTACTCATTTGTATATTGGCACTTGTATTGTTAAGATTAGCTGTATTTGGAACACCAAATGTGAGGACCCTGCCTGCTAAAACAGTCAAAGATCGGGAAAACTATTGGTCCGGTTTACATTTCCTGCCGTCCACTGTGAAAAAGAAAGAGCCAGGTTTCTTAAATCCTGAGCCAAAGCACCCAGATTATTGCATTAAATCAAGGTTCTGGCACTAGGGGGAGCTGTTTTCACAGCAGCATAGATGGAGATGGAAGACTAACCAGGTGATCTTTCCATCTTGGCTGCTTAGAAGCAGGTTTATGAGATTCTCCAGTTTGTGCTGTTTAACAGCTTCAGGTCAGTCACTGAATCCTAATGCACTCTCGTTTCTGTAGGTGATGAAAGTGAAGCTGCAGCCACCCTCGGGGACAGAGCTCCCGGCATTCAACCCTATTGTGCCCCCCACTGCAATCACCCAGGTCCTCCTGCTTGCTAACCCACAGAAGGTAATGGCACCTCGGCAGAGGGCTAGGGTGGGTGGCGTTTCTTGTCTTATCAGCGTCAAACTGCTAGTGCCCTGCCAGCATTTTTTCTCCCCCCTCCCTCCTTTATTAAGGACATCAGAAGAGCCCTGCGGGATCAGGCCAGTTGCACTTTGAGTCCGCCATCTTTTCCCCAGATGCCTGTAGGAAACACTCAAGCACGACCCCCTGAGCGCAAGAGCCACCCCATAAGAAGGGAAACCTCACCTGTTGCTCATCTTTCCCTCTGTCCAGGAGAAAGTAAGACTACGATACAAGCTGACCTTCACCATGGCCGACCGAACCTACAATGAAATGGGCGACGTGGACCAGTTCCCCCCTCCAGAGTCATGGGGCGACCTTTAGTTGATGCCGCCGCTACACTGCGTCTGGCTTCAAAGGATCCTGCCGCCTCTAGGACAAGAGCTTTCCCAGAGCTGGCTGGCCCTCAGACCAAGCTCTCAGACTGGAATGGCTGGCAGCTGGCCGTAGGCTGTGTGTGGAGGACAGTGGGCCGAGGGGAGGCCTGCTGGGGTTGGTGGGGGGGCAGGGCTGGTTGAGTGAGTTGTTCTCCGTTCTTCTAACTTGGTTCCTGAGCCCCCTCCTCTCACCTTGCTCTCCCGGCTCTTGCTTTTCTCCCCACGGAAGAGGGCGGTCACGATCAGCTCCGAGAAGTCCGGGGGGAGACTCCTGGGACTGTTTCCCCTCCTCTTTCCTGCTTAAGGTTATGTTGGACCTGACCCCCTTCCCCAACCTTCAGCTCTTTTCACACTCCACCCTGTCCACACACAAGCCTGATACTTGGGAGCAATGCCCCTCGCTCTGCTTCCCTGTGTCGCAACACAAAGCCGGGCTGGGGTCTCAAGGCACCATCGTTTTGCCACCGGAGGCCTCGCTGGCGCCTGTTCACGACTCCGCTGGCAAAACAGCCTTGACACAACAGGAGGGTGTTTGGGTCTGTTTTGCTCACAAGGCCTTTCCTTCACCCTGGGCTGGATAGTGGCCATGGGCTAATGCTCACCATGCTGAATGAGCCACCAGTGAGCCGAGTCTGACTCAGCTAATGGGATGGGCGAGGAGGAAAGCGGGTAGGGTGCCTCGTTTATTATGCCTTACGTTCAAAGGGTTGGTAGTTGCAGCCTGTTGTGCAGCTGCAAGGGAGGGGGTCGTAGTCCACACACTCCTCTCCTTTCTGGGAGAGGAAGCCGACAATACCAAGAGGCTGCCTGCAGGGTGAAGAGGGGCCCACTGTGGAGCTCCTGCACACCCCTCTGCTGTGCATCTCACACAGCTAAATATGGCACAGGCCTGGTACTCGGGAGGAGGGCGTTGAGGAGGAAAGAGTTGCCATAACAATGTCTGGTTCCCCACAGACCGTTGCCAGCTGAAGCTGCCCCTCTTCTCCCTCCCACCAACTGGTGTGCTCACAGGATTTGGGCTGAAGCGCCCACTCTGACTGACTTGAGTTCTCCTCAAGCCTGGGTGGGAGTGAGGCCTCAGCAAGTTACTAGACAGGCTCCTCCACGGAAGGTGGGCTTGATTTTTACGGTTGAGAGCAGTGGGTGGGATTGTGAAGAGCGATGTTTTGCCCAGGGGGCTTATGCCCCTGTTTCTGACAACAATTGTCTCCTTTTAGTAGGAAAGCCTTTCTGAAGTGGGGTTCCGCTGTGACTGGATACTTTTACTTTCTGGTCTCTCTTTCAGGGTTCTCTTTGACCCTTTTCTAGATTCGGTTTGGTTTGGTTCTTGAAACAGGCTTGTATATATATTTTTGGTGAAAATTCTGCCTATGGAAAAGGACTTTAAAATAGACTCTGTGTGAAATCTGCTGTATTAATGGGAAATAAAACAATTTCTTTCCTGAAGCCCCATCGGTCAGGACTTGATTGGAAGGGCACGAGGATCCCATGCTCTGCCTATTTCTCACTTGCAGGCCTCTGTCTTTTCTCCACTTACCCTGTCTTGATCCTCACTACCTTAGGCACAGTCACTACTGTGTGTACTCTGTGCTTTTAAAAAACCCCATCAGAATACTATTTTGAGAAAAGCTGAATTCTGTGCTCTATGTTATGCAAATATGCTTGTTTTTTATTTGTTTTACTCTACCCCAGGGGTAGGCAACCGAAGGCCCATAGGCCAGATGCGGCCCAATCGCCTTCTAAATCCGGCCCGTGGACAGTCTGGGAATCAGCGTGTTTTTACATGAGTAGAATGTGTGCTTTTATTTAAAATGCATCTCTGGGTTATTTGTGGGGCATAGGAATTCGTTCATTTCCCCCCCCAAAAAAATATATAGTCCGGCCCCCCACATGGTCTGAGGGACGGTGGACCGGCCCACGGCTGAAAAAGGTTGCTGACCCCTGCTCTACCCCTCCTAGTTGTAAGGGCACTGCAGTTCTACTCTGCTTTGGCAGCACTGTCTGCCTAATTCTAAATGTTTTGTCTTGAGGGCTAGGAAGTTGCTTTTTTAAAAGGTCGAAATTCTCAAGATACTAACATGCACACCCAGTTCCCACTTCTAGACTTGGGTGTGTAAGCACGGAATACACACAGCTCAGTCCGTGGTTCCACACCTGTAAAGGGTCGACTTCAAGAAATACTCTGGAAGTTGTTGGAAGTAAAAATTGTGCATCACATAGTAAACCCGCTCACCCCCCCCCCCCAAAAAAAATATTAACCCTGTTCATCTCGGAAATGGAAAATGAGACCACTTTTTCTGTTACGTTTTGCAATTGAGGAAGTGCTGCAATAATCAGTGACTTCAGGTGCTTTAATTGTTTAGACTGGATAATTGCATATGTTCCGGTCAGGACAAAGAGGTAAAAGTTTTAGATGCTTGTAATGACTGTGCCCTGGAACATTTGGTCATGAAACTCACTAGAGGGGATGCAACCCTTAACCTTAGGAGCACCCAAGACCTGGTACAGGATGTAAATGTTGAACCATTTGCAAAAAAAAACCAAAAAAAAAAACCCCGTGCTAATATAATGTTATTGTACAAATCTACATTCTGGTTGCCTCGCCTTAAAAAGGATCCTTGTAGAGCTGGGGAGGTTCAAAATTTAAGGGCAACCGAAGTAACTTGAGGGGCTGGAGCAACTCTCCTATAGGAAAGGACACGATATTTGGGCCTTCTTAGATTAGAAGAAAAGGCAAGGGGACATGATAGAGGTGTATAAGACTATGGAAAGTGTGGGGAAGTGGATAAGAAGTTTTTCTCCCTCTCATAACTCTCGAACTCGGGGCTATCCAATGAAGCTGAATGTTGCTGAAAGATTGAAGACGAAAGGGAAACGCAACACATAGTTAAACTACAGCATTCGCTCCTACAAAAGGTAGTGATGGTCACCAATTGGGATGTCTTTAAAAGAGGATTAGACAAATCCATGGAGGATCAGGTTATTGATGGCTACCAGCCATGATAGCTGTATTCCACTTACCATATTGGAGGCGCTGTTGGTAGAGCATGGGACTCTTAATCTCAGGGTCGTGGGTTTGAGTCCCACATTACCTGCATTGCAGGGGGTTGGACTAGATGACCCCTGTGGTCCCTTCCAACGCTACAGTTCTATGATTCTGAATACCAGTTGCTGACAATCACGGGTGGCTGGAGTGCTGTTGCTGGCTTTCTACAAGCATCTGGTTGGCCACTGTGAGGTCAGAAGGCTGGATTAGAGGGGCCGTTTATCTTATTAGAGGACTCTGAGCCCCAGCAACCATTTCCAGCCATCCCGGCTTCTGTTCCTCTATCTCAATTCCTGTTTCGGTGCCAGGAACATCCAATGTGACATTAAGATACGAATATGGCAACCACCGTTGGCTCCTTGTTTTTGTTAGGGTTGCGATGGTGCGATGATCTCAAGAGTCAGATTGAAGTATTTTTGCATTTGTGGAGGCGTGGAATTGCTACCAAAGCTAACCAAGGCATCAACTCTGGAAAATGTCACCTCCTCCTCCTCCTCCTGCCGGCAAGCTTGGTGTCAGCTCAAACTTGTAGGCTTGTCGTTTGTGGCTGAGTCTGCTGTGTGCATGCGGAGAGCTCACACTTCCTCTTCTTCCCCACTTCCCACTCCTTTTGCAGGGGCCTCTGCAGCAATAATTGCTGCTCTGTGTCGCAGAGCTGGATTCAGCAGTGGTTGTAATGTGGAGGCCAGAAGGTAGCTACTTAACAGCGTGCAGCTAGATGTCTTGTTTGGGGACATAATCCTGCTCCCATCTCCAGCTTGGGAGCTGTCTTGAAGATCTTGTCTTGCAAACTCTTTAAAAAAGAATCCAAAATCTGCTGCAGCCTCAGCACAAATCTTGCGTTCCATTCCTTGCAACGGCCCTCTAAGTGAAATGTACTACTATTGTCCGCTTGAATCCTTTGCAGTAAGGTAGACTTCCCACACATATCTTAGTAGAAACAGGTTGGGTTACAAAAAAAAAAGAAAGCTGGAAATTAATCATAATTTGCATTTTAGTAGTAGTAGTAGTAGTAATTTATTATGGTCATTCATTTTTTGCAATGTTTATTATTATTTCAACTTCTGTCCCAACCTTCCTCCCAAAGGAGCCTAAGGAGATGACTTGTGTGGCTTCTCCAAGTGATGAGGAACCATGGTGTGATGGACTGCAGCAGGGGCATTGGGGATAAGTCACTGGGCATTGATATGTTCAGATAAGAATCAGAAAGGTTGTTTCCAGCTTCCTCTGTGATAGACGTAACATATAGGCAGTTCTTATCTGCATTGCAGCTTCTGAGATGGTAGGCACAGTCCCGCGACAATAAATTCTGTGCACCCTCCATTAACATGAATGGGAGCTGTGCCGGTGGGCTTGTTTATTTTGTTGGGGCATAGATCCTGTTTCTGTCCTAGTGGCCTGCTCCCTCCTGAGTAGGCCAAGCTTGATCCTCCCCATGGAACCCAAAAGTGGCATCTAAATGGCATCTTCCCTCCTCATCCCACTGGATGGCCATCTGTCATGGATGCTTTAATTGAGATT
Source organism: Darevskia mixta (assembly GCA_034641385.1). Taxonomy (NCBI): domain Eukaryota; kingdom Metazoa; phylum Chordata; class Lepidosauria; order Squamata; family Lacertidae; genus Darevskia; species Darevskia mixta. The sequence continues at coordinate 18,433,899 of JAWWNH010000008.1, forward strand.
CCTGCATGACGAGGGGTTGGACTAGATGACACTCAGGGGTCCCTTCCAACTCGATGATTCTATGATCTCTCTGGTCTGCAGTAGCACCTGCAGAGAAGCACGCTAGGAAAAGCAGATACTTTTTTTTATAATGATGTTTGGTATTCATGCCCATGAGAAGTCCAACTAAAAGGTGTAGGGAGGGGGACCTGAGATGATGATGATGATAAATAAATTTTATTTATACCCCGCCCTCCCTGACCAGGACCGGGCTCAGGGCGGCTAACATCAAGATATATAATACGTTAAAAACATAAAATCAAACAATTAAAATGCAGATTAAAATCAAAATAAAATCCAATGGCAACCCACAAATATAACTATAGGGGTTGGGGACATTTAATGCTCACCAGGCCCAACAAGAGGGGCAAGCACTTTGGAACAGCAGTTCATGGGGAGCAGGAGGCAAATTGGCTCCAGGCTCTGTCCATTACAGCCTGTTGAGTAATAAATTTAACTTCAGCAGCCCCTTTACATCACAGGCGATGCTACTTTCCATCTTGTCTCTGTGTCAAACAAATCAGCTGATGCAGGCTGCATTCTATATGCACACTTGCAGTGAATCTAAAATTTGAGCGCTCAGCTGCAGCATAGGGGCTTTGCCCAAGGTATGTGCAATGAAGTGGTCATAGTACTTGTTGTTTATTCTTTGTGGTAGAATTGCTACAGGAAATATATGTGACTGGAGAGAATCAAGACTAAGCCTCAGAAACTGAGTGCTGGAGGGCTACAAGCTCTCGATCCTTGCCCTTAAAGCTTAATAATGATGATGATGATGACTGAATAATTTAGGCCAACACATTCATGTGTGCTTGATAAAGGTAACCTCAAAGCCTGCATAGCCCTAGCTCAACAGATGGGTACCAGTAATCTGTACAAGATGAAAACAAAACACTGATAACAGTTCTAACCTAGCCCAGCTAATAGATAAATTTAGCAGGCATGAGAATGCAACCTTTTTAGTAGCCGGCCTGAGGCAGTTCTTCCCTCCTCTCTCATTTACAATTATAGAACTTTATCTCTCGATGTGCGCACTCTGACCACTTCCTCACCTTAATTTTCCCACTTCTCAGTAACTTCATGCACTTTGTCCCCTATAATTCTTTGCCTGCCTGGGCTTTCCTCTGCAACGAGTGACTTGCAAACGGCTGCAAACTGAGAGATTGCTGGCAGAATTTGCTGGGGTGTGTGTGTGTGTGTGTTGGGGGTTTAGAACACAACAGTCATTTCCATCCAAGGTGTGTCTAGGAAGGTTACTGCAGATTTCAGAAGGCTTAATGTCGCCTCGTTGAACACTGCTCCCTGCATCATCGCTCCAGATCTCATCACACCACGTGGCTGTGGTCCGACTCCCAAACAATCATGTGAACTGCCTCGATGGACAAAGCAATAGGTGTCCAATGTTTGAGGCAGTCATGTCAGGACTTTGGGGCAGATGGCCAGGACTCCACTCAGCAAAAGGAGCAAGATGGTCCCTGAATGCATCAGGGCTGGCTTCCCACATTTTGAACTAATGCACATTACCATTTAAAGGTGTGTACATACTACGTGATAATAGGCATTCAACGCGGGATGCCAGGCACCTTTTTGGGGTCCTGGAAACATGAAACAATCCCCATATTGTCAATAGAGCCACTGTGGAGTATTGGGTTGGAGTGTTGGACTAGGACCTGGGAAACCAGGGTTTGGATTCCAACCCAGCCATGCACTGTCTCTCAGCCTAACCTACCTCACAGGGTGGTTGTGAGGATAAAATCGTGAAGGGCGAACCATTTATCCCGCCTTAAGCTCCTTGAAGGGAAAGGTGGTACAGTGGTACTTTGGTTTACGAACTTAATCCGTTCCGGAAGTCCGTTCTTAAACCAAAGCGTCCTTAAACCAAGGCGTGCTTTCCCATAGCAGCGGGGGACTCAATTTACAAATGGAACACACTCAACATGTTCTGCTTCCGAGGCAAAGTTCACAAACCAAAACACCTACTTCCGGGTTTGCAGCATTCTTAATCCAAGTTCATAAACTAAGCTGTTCTTAAACCAAGGTACCACTGTATACTGGTTAAGAACTTAATTCGTTCTGGAGGTCCGTTCTTAACCTGAAGCACCACTTTAGCTAATGGGACCTCCCGCTGCTGCCGCGCGATTTTTGTTCTCATCCTGAAGCAAAGTTCTTAACCCGAGGTACTATTTCTGGGTTAGCGGAGTCTGTAACCTGAAGCGTCTGTAACCCGAGGTACCACTGTATACATGTAAGAAATAAAAAGAAATAAATATAAAGTGCCTTCTGCTGGAACAATTATAATCCATTTAGTACTGAGAATGTTCTCAAGAGCTTCCTGCCTACATACATGCACAGAGGTTTCCCAGGGCTGGGCCATTCCTCCTCACCATGCTTAACTTGGGTATGAATGAAACAGGCAAAATAGGAAGCCACACAGTGACTTAAGTCACCTCTGTATAACAATATACAGTACCTTGGATCTCAAATGCCTTGGCTCCCGAAAAAATCAGCTCTCAAACGATCGAAACCCGGAAGTGAGTGTTCCGGTTTTCGAACGATTTTCGGAAGCCAAACATCTGGCGCGGCTTCCGATTGGCTGCAGGATGCTCCTGCAGCCAATCAGAAGCCACGCCTTGGTTTTTGAATGGTTTCAGGAGTTGAGCAGACTCTCAAAACGCATTCTGTTCGAGAACCAAGGTATGACGGCAGATCTTCTGCATTCTGTGATACATATGCAGAAACACACCAGTTTTCAGCCCCTCTCTTTCGAAAGCAAAATGTTTTGTTTTTTAAGGCAAGGAAGCTATGGAAATGCTATTTGAGGGGAGGGGAATAGAGAACACTGTTGCACGTGAAAACATTCCCACTTATGTGCACAGACAACACAGATGGTAAAAGAAATCATGTGAAGGTGTACAGTTCCAAACCACTGTGTAGTACTGTGGAAGAACGACCCTTGTGGATTCCAAAGGCTACATGTGTTATAATTCAGCAATTTCACTTTGCAGTTTTCCTTTGCTCCAGGAAAAGAAATTGCTCCTCTGGAAATTGGTGTTGTGCATGTTTTATGGAAGAGCACACAGTCTTAAGAAGTTGGTCTGCAGTATTGTGTGTGTGCAGGATGCAATTAGATACTTCAGAGACAGGCAGGACAGAGTATTAGTATTTATAATTGCATATTGTAATGTATGGTGCCCAGGGCTGAACTAGCAGGAGCTGTTGCACATTGCTAGCTTTGCAACCCCAAAATCCTTTGTTTATTCCTCCTTGCCAGTAATGCTGGTTGGGCCAACCTGAGAAAGACCCTCTCTGGGCCTCTGCTGCAAAAGCTACACCCCCATCCTCCTGAGCTCATGCAACTTTATCAGCCAACCGTTTTCCTCACCCCAAACCTCAAGCTTCATTTCAGCGTCACCCCCACGCTGTCAAGCGTAAGCTGAGCCAGAGAGAGAGAGAGAGAGAAAGTAGGAAGTGCTACAGCGCGAGCCCTTGCAGCATAAAGGCTTGTTCTGCCTTGTTGCATGTTTGCTGTAATAATATTTCCCCTTTAAGGCTTGGCTGAAGTTATTTTTATATTTTTTTTCCTCTTTTGGCGGGGTGGTGACAGGAACTGAGAGAAGCAGCAGCAGATCTTACCTGATCTCAGCATCTGCGAGAGGTGGTGGTGGCGGAGCCAAGGGAGAAAAGAGGCAAGTTGCGCAGAGAAAGTGGGAGAGAAATGGGAAGGACTTGAAACTTAGGGAGGAAAAGGAGGTGGAGAAACACACTGAAGATTGCGAGTGAAGGATATCGGAAGAAAGGGAAATAAGAGGAAATCAGTGAGGGGTGAGGAGGAGGAGGAGGAAGTAGAAATGGGAAGAGAAGAGTGAAGTTCAGAGAGAAAGAGAGAGAGAAAGAGAGAGAGAGAGAGAGATAAAATAAGACCAGAGAATGACAAGGAAGTGACAGGAATAAGCCTGCTGACAGGAGGAGGAGGAGAGAATCATCGATGGCAACAAGTGCGAGTGGCTTGTGCTGAAGAGGAGGAGGGAAAGAACACCCAGCTGGTTTTTGGTCGTCGTGGTGGGACTGCGTTATCTTTCCCTCAAGATGATGAAGAGACAGTTCAATCGGATGCGGCAGCAGCTCAGTCACCCCAGCATTGGCGGACGGTAAGGAGGACTAGCTCCTTGGCTTGATAATTGACAGGAGGACCCACCCTTTAGGCAGTGTACAGGTTAGGCCCTCTGGACTTTGCACAAGAACCTGAGTGGGCCAGATGAAAACTTGTGAGTTGGGCTCAGGTGGTGCCTAACTGGGCAGGAGCTGCTTCTGGAAACTTGACTGCTGGAGAGCTCTGAGTGCGTGGAGACATGGTTGCTCGTCTCTAGTCCCAGCACCGCCAGGTGCTAATTCTAACTCTTACCCCCTCCTTTCCTGAACTCAGTTTTTCAGGGAGTTTATTTAGCATACTAGAGGCGACCACATTTCCATGCCACTATCTGGAACCATTGTTGGGGTTTTTGTGTGTGTGTTGTGTGTGTGTGTGTGTGTGTGTGTAGAAGTGTGCATGCACACAAAAGCTCATACCAAGAACAAACTTAGTTGGTCTCTAAGGTGCTACAAGGACGCGGGTGGCGCTGTGGGTTAAACCACAGAGCCTAGGGCTTGCCGATCAGAAGGTCAGCGGTTCGAATCCCCGCAACGGAGTGAGCTCTCGTTGCTTGGTCCCTGCTCCTGCCAATCTAGCAGTTCGAAAGCATGTCAAAGTGCAAGTAGATAAATAGGTACCGCTCCAGCGGGAAGATAAAAGGTGTTTCTGTGCGCTGCTCTGGTTCGCCAGAAGCAGCTTAGTCATGCTGGCCACATGACCTGGAAGCTGTACACCTGCTACCTTGGCCAATAATGCGAGATGAGCGCCGCAACCCCAGAGTCAGTCACGATTGGACCTAATGGTCAGGGGTCCCTTTACCTTTACCTTTACCTTTAAGGTGCTACTGGAAGGAGAGAGAATATATATATATATATATATATATATATATATATATATATATAATCAATAACCTTTGGATTTTCCTTAAAAAAGCTCAACCCTACCCTTGCCTGAATCTTCCTTTGTCAGGGATGGAGAACCAGTGGTCTTCTCTTAATACTATTGGGCTCCAGCTCCTACCAACCCCAGCCAGAATGGCCCAAAGGTCAGGGAACTAGTCCAGCATCTGAGGGGGGGCACAGGTCCCCTATAAGGCTGCCTACAGACTCTACCTTTAGAACTCATTCAAAGCACATGTCATTCCCTCAAAAAATTCAGGGCTCTGCATTTTTGGAAAGCTGGAATTCCCAGCAACCCGCCACAAACTGCAGTGCTCAGAATTCTTTAAGGCAGGGAAATGTGTTTTGAACGTGCTTTAAAGTGAGTACACAGCCAAAGTAAAGGGCCACCACTTTCACAACCAGTGGGCAGGATAGATGAGCATATAACTAGTGACCAGGCCACTCAACAAGCTGTGCCTGTAACCACTTAAAGATCCACTAATGGGACTAAGGAACCAGAACATGAGAGCCCAGGTGGTGATGTCCAGGTGAGACTCCAAGCCCTCACCCCAAAGCATCAAATGCTATGGAACCGAGGCCCCAGGTACTTCAGGGTCAGTCAACAATCCAGCCTCTCCTGCTTTTATTCTCCGCTGCATCACCCTGCCATCCCCATGCACCCCTCTGGCAGGCATATTTGTCTGTACCTTCTTGCCAAGCGGTCAAGAGAACTTGACCATGCAACAGGATTATCAGGGGAATTTATGGCCCTAGACTACCGGTAGTCTTCCCCACCCTGGTGTCCTCCAGATGTTCTGAACTACAGCTCCCATCCGCCCCAGCCAGCATGTGGAACAAGTGCTATGTCCTTGAGATCAGAGTGTACTGTGTGTACTCCGCAAAGTGTGCTTATTTCTGCGGCAAATGGGCGCAAGGAAGCTATGTAAGGCACTAGAGCACTGGACTTCAGCTGGGGGGAGTTCTCAGCCACATTTGCCCCTTGGGTGACCTTGGGCCACTCATCCATGCACACGCCTAACCAGCTGCACAGAGAATAAAGTGAGGCAATCCACAGCCATGAATGCCATGCTCAGCTCAGCAGAGGAAAGGTGGAGTAAAAACGTGAAGGAAAATAGTAACAGCCATGTTCACTCTGGTTCAACTCAGCAAACCCTCTGGGTTTTGTTTTCTTGTTTCTTGGATTTATTTTTTTTAGTGTTGTTGTTGTTTTTTAGATTATCCAGATACTTCTAACCCTATTTTTACATTACATGCAGCTCTAGGCTCTTTTGGGAGGAAGGGCAGGATATAAATTTAATATACAAACATGCTCTTTCTTTTAAATGAAAGCTGAGGTTCTCGAATGGGTTCTGCTCTTGTGTGGAATTCCAGCAATTCATATATCCCTGCCTATGAGAACGAAGCAGAGAGCTGTAAGGATTTGCTTTTTAGCAACTCCCTCAGGCCATTAAGTACCTGGTGTCAGTGGAAGGCCCATGTCTTCCATTTTGCTGTGTGGTGTTGGATATCAAGTATATCTCGGGGGGGGGGGGGATCTGTAGATATGGAGCCTTTAGACCGGGCTGCACCAGGTAGTAACTGCTAACGGCATACCCTCCAACATCCCATAATGATAATTTTACTATTTATACCCCACACATCTTATTCGGTTGCCCCAGCCACTCTAGGCAGCTTCCAGCATATATAAAAACCACAATAAAACATTAAACATTTAAAAACTTCCCTATACAGGATTGCCTTATGACAGCTTGGGGGATCATACCTTCCAACATTTCTCCATTGAAAATAGGGACATCCTAAGGAAAAGTGAGACATTGCAGGATCAAATCAGAAACCAGAACGGCTTCTCTAAATTAGGGGTGTCCCTGGAAAATAGGGACACTTGGAGGGTCTGTAACTGTAGGTTGATAAGAAAGGGATCAATAGCTCTTGCTGTTTCAGCTAATCACTTTGTGAGCAGAGGGTTCAAAGGACCTATAAGTTAGGCTGGTATCATTACCAGTATCATTAATCTGTACAGTGTACTGGTTAGAGTGTTGGACTTGGATCTGGAAGACCAGGGTTCAAATCCCCACTCAACCACAAAGTTCACTGGGTGACCCTTGGGCCAGACACTCATTTATTTACTTATTAAATTTATATTCCGCCTTTCATCTGTGGATCACAAAACCCCCCACAAAAATACATGACATAATGCAAGCGAAACAACAACCCTCCCCCTTAGTTTAAAAGGCCATGGATTGTTGAATTAGCCAAAGCCCAACCTTCATTCCTCCCTCCCTCACAGGGTTGCTGTGAGGATAAAACAGGGAGGAGAACTATGTATTCCACTTTGAGCTCCTTGGATAAAAGGTAGACTATAAATGCAACACATACATACATACATACATACATACATAGCTATTGCAGATATCTTAATCAAAACATGTTGAGCTTTTCATGATCTGTAAATAACATTTTTTAAAAATAGTATTGGCTTGATCAGGTATGGCTAGCATGTCTCCTTCCAGATATTGCTGGACTCCCATCAGACTCATCCAGCATGACCACAGTGATCAGGGATGATGGAAATTGTAGCTTAACATCATCTAGAGCAACCTTGGTTCTCCAGATATTTTGGGACTACAATTCCCATCATCCCCGACCACTGGTCCTGTTAGCTTGGGATGATGGGAGTTGTAGTCCCAAAACATCTGGAGAGCCAAGGTTGCCTATGCCTGATCTAGAGGGCCACATGTTCCCCATCCTGGAACCTGAGGCTTGACTCTTTGGTTGTGTTTTTGAGTTGCCTGACTGACCCCACTCAGTGAGTCCATCGCTGGCTTAAAATGCAGCAAGGCCATTCTTTTCTCAATTCTGACTGAAGCTAGTTTGGCGGGAAACACATCAAATGCAGGGATTTCATAAGAAACAAAAGGATAGATATGGATTGTGGCCAAGGTTGTGTGTACACCACTTCCCGAACCACTGGGTGGTGAGTCATTGGCAGTGTGTGCACAGCCCACAGCTGGATGGGATTAGTACTCTGAAATCCCAGTGCTGAGAAAAGTATGTACTCCGCTAGTCAGTAGGAATGGGGGGAGAAATTTGGTTCCCTTCTCATTTAATCAGAGCTTTCTGAAACAACCTGAGAACCTAAACACAGCTGTCCTTCAAAATTCACACTTCTCTGAATTTTGCAGTGCCATTCTCCAGCCAAGATATGTGTATAAAAATGTGAATACTAGCTTACAGTGTGCACAAAAATGCATCTATTAGTAAAACTAACATTAAAATTGCTTTGCAAAAATGTGTTTGTTAGGAAGAACTACATACCAAAAAAAAATGTATATTTGGAGAAATTTACATTAAAACACTGATGAATTTTCACGAGGACTTTGTGGGGTTTTTTGTTGTTGTTTTGTTTTAAATCCAAACTGATATGAAAATTTGGAGAACTGAGCTTAAGACTGGAGAAATGAGAAACCGAAAGATTTGCCCACCTCAACTAAACAGACCAAAAAATGGTTTGATGGAGGCAGGAAGTTTCTCAACGAGTAGAAGATCCTTTCTCTGTTTTATTTTCCCCCCTGGTCAGGCCCAGCCTCTACCATCCCCTGCTCTACTTTTGAAAGCACCGGGAATGACATAAGCAGCAGGGCTGGGCTCTTGGGTGTTCCAGAGCTGATTTTCCCGTCTTCCCTGTCTAGTTGTTGTGATGTGAAGGTTGAATCTAGTTGTTACTCATCTCACTCCAGGCTGGGTGAGGAGGAGAATCTTTTGCAGAGCAAGTAGTTGCTCACATCAGCCATTTTCGCAAGAGAGATTTAAATGCATTGCTACATAGGGGAAACCTACACTTACTATATTGTGCTTTCTGTTTTAACCCTCCTATGTATCAGTGAAGGAGTAAGAAGAACCCTCAGAGTGAGACAGTAGGGCAGATGCAGATTAAATCAACAGGATTTAAGGCATGATTACTAACATTCCACGTTCAATTTCAATGGAGCCTAAGCGCAACCTAGAATGTAAAACTCCACCCCCTTTAAACTTTGTAGCCTAAATTAATATCTCCAGAGCTTTTTAGTTTGCTTTTTAATGTACAACTATAGTTCCTTATAGCTATGCTTTAAAACGTTGGGGCCATCTTAGATCCACAATGATATCTCTGTATACTTGTAAGAAAAATTCAGTCCAGATTGGCAATATTAAATTAGAATAATAACCAACTACACACTTCACCGTTAAAAAACAAAAACAAATTGTGTTTTTTTGATAGAGTGTACATCAATTTAACTGTTTTTAATGGCTCCCTCCTACTTTCTAGCCCACTTTAAAAACATTCACTCACAAGTGCTGTATTTGAATAGATTTTGATACACTTGTATCCTGTTGATGTGTGCATATTACATATAATCCAAATAAATATACATAAACCCCCAAACAAGTAAATTAATTGCTACAACAGTTCCTTCTGTTCCCTGGCTGCATGCATACCATACATTTAAAGCACACACACCCCCAAAAAAGAATAACGGGAACTGTAGTTTACCCTCCCTGACAGAGCCACAATTCACAACATTCTTACAAACTATGTTCCCAGTATTCTTCGGAGAGAGGGAATGTACTTGAAATATATGCATGGTGTCTGTATGCACAGCTTCTCTCTCTCTCTCTCTCTCTCTCTCTCTCTCCCCCCCCCCCCCCATTGTTGGTTTCCTGTTCTTTCACAGCAGAAAGCATTTCCAGGCCTGCTCCGCTCTTCACATCCTCTGGTGCGCTTGGCTCCTTCAGCTAAAGCTGGATCTGCTCTGTAGTTGTTTAACATTAAGGGTTTATCTACACACCACAGACAACACTGGTTTAACAGTCACTCCTTCTCAGGAAACCTGGGTAGGAGATTCAGTGAGAGATTTCTAAATTTCTAGATTTCTAGCTGGGTCCTATTATATGAAAGGGGGGGTGGGAATACCCCTCTGCTTGCTTTCCCAACACTATGCAGAATTTTATAAACCTTGATCATGTCTCTCTTTCCTTACTGCCCCCTTCCCAGATTTAAAAGCCCCAGATGGATTAAATTCTCCTCATAGATGAGTTGCTCCAGCCCACTGATCAGTTGGATGCCCAGTTCTGCCCCTTCCCAGCTCTACAACATCCTTTTTGATTTGTGGCAACCAGAATGTGAACACACCAAACATATAAAGTATCTGTATAATAGGGTTGCCATATTTCAAAATGTGACACAATAGTTTTTGAGCACTTTTTAAAAAATAGTTTTAGTTTTGGCCAATGTTGTTGAGCTTCTTTGGCAAATTCTCAACCAAAAAAAAATCTATTTTTTTTCTGTTAGTGAATAGTAGAATGGGATGTGAAGGGAGAAATGCAAACTGCAAAGGAATTCCTAGGGCTACGCTAGGGCCATGAAGAAACAACACAAGGCCATTTGAAGAACAGTCCTTCCCCCCTGTCCTGAGGTGTGAACAGAGACAGGCGATTTGGAAGGTTGCCAAGGTAACTGTGTGATGTCACAGGAAGAGTTGGGGGCCTTTGGCACAACTAAGAAAATGGCAAAACAATCTTGGCTCGCTGGCTGAAGGCAGGTGGCGAGAGATGCTGCACTTCTGTGGGGAACAAGCCCCTCTTGAGATGACCATGCTGTAAGATCTGTACTCCAGAGCCATTGTGGTGTGGTGGTTAAAAGCGGTAGTCCCGTAATCTGGTGAACCGGGTTCGCGTCTCCGCTCCTCCACATGCAGCTAGTCACATTGGGCTAGTGCCCCACTCACCTCACAGAGTGTTTGTTGTGGGGGAGGAAGGGAAAGGAGAATGTTAGCCGCTTTGAGACTCCTTCGGGTAGTGATAAAGCGGGGTATCAAATCCAAACTCTTCTTCTTCTTCCCTCTCCATAAATTAAGGGTGTATATGTGTCATTAAACCATATTTCTAAAGACATGCCAGTGTTAGGTCCCTTTTCTAATAATCACTAGCGTGGAATTCACCTTTTCAGCAGCTGCTGCACACAGGGTTGGCATTTTCATTTCTGTTCTTAGCTCTATCAAAACCCCAAGTTCTCTTACGACCAGCTGAGTCTTCATTAGCACATGCGTGATGTTAGGAATTTTTGCTCCTATGTACATCATGTAAGTGCTTTTAGACAGAAGTTTATGGTGCAATTGGTGTTCCTTACATATGCAGGCCTCTGAAGTTTCCACATGAAATTCTAGCATATTTTTTGTCCACATCCAGATTTACCCTGCCTGGGGGTAATCCACTAAGAAGTTGTCATCATCATCATCATCATCATCATCATCCAATCCAAACCAAACCAAACCAGCAGTGCTGTTGCCAGTGGCCTGATTACAATATTAATCCCCTTTCTATAAACACCCTTATTTATCTCCCTGTCTCTATGTTTGAAGCAACAGGTTTTCAACAAGCCTTCATTTAATATGTGGAATAGGATGCAAATGAAGTGTTTTAGATCTGTAATTGTCTCAGAAGTGGAAAGTGAGGTGGGGAAGAGAGCAAGTTTAATGTTAAGTTGCAAACCACAGGAATTACTTCCCCTGCTGCAAATGCAGGATTCCCATGCTAGGAAGGAAGGGCCTTGTAAACATTTAAATCCTGGGAGCTTTTGTCTCCTTATCACCCTTTCCACTGCCTCAGCAGCTTCTTCAGCAATGTCATAATAATAATAATAATTTGTTTTTTGTACCCCACCCATCTGACTGGATTGCCCCAGCCATTCTCTTTAACTTTATCCTGGAGTCTCTATGCAAACCCTCTTTGAACTGTGTCACACACCTCAGTATTGCTGAGAGTTCCTCTTCCCCTACCCTTCATTCTGGGTGCAGCCTTGTTCCTGAAAGGAGAAGAACCTGAATTGCATTTTTTCCCCTGTGTGAGTGTAACCCCATGACAGACTAAGTAGTAGGAGGTAGAGGCGGAGCTACATGTCTGAGATTTCCTCTGTTGACAAGTGATGCTGAATAATCTGCCCTTGGAGACAACTGATTTATAGTTCCCCTGTTTCTAGGCTGCAGTGCTTTCTAGGGTCTAAGAATGGGTGACAACCACACCATACATTTAAAATATACTGCTTAAACAGTCATGGAGAATCCCGGGGACTGTAGCTCATTGAGGGTGCTGGGAATTGTAGCTCTGAGAGGTCAGCACAGTTGACAAACTACATGATTCCCAGGATTCTATGGGGGGAGCCATGATTGTTAAAATGGTGCAATAGCGTTTAAGTGTATGGTATGGATGTGGTTCTCATCTCAAGGCAAGTTCGAAGGTATCCTGTATTACTAGCCGCTGGGAATACCCAACCTTTAGCATGAAGGATTCAGCTGACAGTCTGAAGGAAGGCAGGAAAGCGAGCCAGACTAGAGTGGCAACATATGCATTGCCAAAAGAGAGGACATAGATTTGCTTGCAATTTTGCATGTGCTAATGAATACATATAGAGATAAATTTAGAACTAATTATTACAATTTAAATAGAAATACAGTATATTTCATCATAATGAGAAAGATGGGATAATCCCCATCCATCTCCATTCAGTCTGTCATACATATGTCTCAGCAGCAGCCTAGCAGTCTAGATTTCTTGTCTTGAAAAACATAGTCATTCAGAAGTAGTATGTGCCAGTGTTTTAATACATTCAAGTTGAGGGGGATGGAGAGAACCTGAAATACATACAGAAACATTGGAATTACCGTATTTTTTCGTGTATAAGACTAGGTTTGTTTCCTAAAAAATAATGTCCAAAATTTGGGGGCATCTTATACATGGATAGATCTTCCCCCAACACTGATGTGTTTGAAAATGTCAAAATATAAAAGCCCAGTGCCTACTCATATTGAAATCCTGCCCCTCAATGAGGCCAAACTTAGATCCACAAAATGTTTAGGGGTATGCGTACCCCTGCGTACCCCCAGAAAAAAGCACTGTAAAAGCCTAATAAACACAGTACTTCTTTTAGCCAGAGCGTTCTGCCTTATTGTACAAAACAGGCATCAGATAAAATAAGTGAGTCCTGATATCGAAGACAAGTTTGTGAGTATCTGTTACTTTGAAAGAACTTTCTTCTGATTTCCCCCTCTGCAGCCACAAATGAAGAAGGTGCTAAAGCATATAGCATTAATGTATAGTTTGTCTCTTTGACTGTTGTTTTTTTGCTGCCTCTTCCTAGAGCCCAAGAAACAGCAGAATACTTGACAGAAGACTTGCTACAGGTGAGGCGTGAGTCTGATCAGTGGGCATGTGCTTACCTGTACCTGCAGGCATGGAGAGAAAGAGTCCCTTGTCTTCATGTGTAATTTATTTGCTCTCTGCTTATGCCTGAGTCACAGGGCAGTTTTGCTCTGGGTTTTTACCCACTCCCTGAAGAGTGATCCAGATGTTCCAGTGGGAGAGATGACTCTTAAGCTTCAAAGAGCAACAAACATTACTGCTAGAGTGGGGCCCAGGAGATCTCAACAACTCAGAGCAAGGGACAGATTTGAAAGCCGCTAGGGCAACTAATTTGCAAAAGAATGGTTTCATGTACACACATGCACACACACACATACACACACACTCCCCACCCCACCCCTATTCTGTACCACAAAATCTGCACTTCTGTGATCTTTTTAATAGTACTAAGCCTAAAAGCAGGCTGCTAGTAGACAGTAAGTTATGTAGAAGAAAGTATCCCACAGCAAAGATATTCTTGCCTATTTGTGCTTCAATTTATTTCATAGGGGTGCATTCTGCAGCATGATGCCATAACTAGCCCAGGGTTGCAGGAGTTATTAGTATCCCTGGCCAGGAGCAGGAGAGTAAAGTAGTAAAGTAGAGAGAAACCAGGTCATGGAATCTGATCGCATCTCTCTCCATAGAATGTTAAGAGTTGCAAAGAGCCATCAAGTCCAACTCATGGCAGAATCATGTGGCCTTGACAGGTGCTGACCCATCCATCCTCTCCTTAAAGATCTCAAGCAAATAAGAGCCCACCACCAGTTAATCTAATCTTTGAGGAGTCGCATAATTCAGAGTTCCTAGGACCTGCCTTATACTGAGTCAAGCCTTTAGTCCATCTAGAAGAGTACTGTCTACACTGACTGCCAGTGTCTCTCCAGGGATTCAGGCAGGAGCTTTTCCCAGGGGAGACACCCAGGATTGAACCTTGGACCTTCTGCATGCAAGGCAGATACTCTATGAATGTGCCACTGTCCTTCTCCGGGCATAATTGACAAGGTGTGTTATAGAAGACCAGAGATGGACAACTGAGAGGCAGAAGTGCTGAATGGACAGGAATGGATGAAAGAATCGTATGGTGCATAACAACTCAGCCCTTTGAGTCCATTGACAAACATTCACCCTTAATCTGAAGATCTAAACACATCATTTACTTGGGCACTCAAGCTTCCTCTTTCATTCTTGATCTGAGCACATGTTCCTATAAATGTGGGTATAGATTGCATCTGTTTACTTAAATTAATTGTGTAGTCTTTATAGGCTGCAAAACCTCTGTGACTCTGACAGTTCACCTGTAAGCAACCTCAGGGTGTCAGTGGGTGGTAGCCAACCAACTTTTACTCAGAGCAGTTAACGTTAGGTCCATTCATTTCAGTGCATCTACCCAGCCTAAAAGTCGGTTGAATACCACCCTTTCTGTTTTCAAATATCTTTACATTGGTGAGAGCTGGAATGTGGCGTGAAAAACTGAGAAATCAGAAACCCAAATGTTGTCCCTTATGCCAAAATCTGCATGGAATCTCATGGAAGATGAACGGAAGAAGACACTTCCCTCTGCTGTGTTGCAGGAGATCTTGGAAAGAGAGAAACACTCTCAAACAGGAACGGGTGCAGTGGGGGAATCTTTCCCCTCATTTTCTTTCACTCTCCTTTCCCCCCAGATTGAACAGAGGATTGAACCAGCCAAGCGTGCTGCTCACAATGTCCAGAAGAGGCTCCTGGCTTGTCTCCAAGGCCAATACGGGGCAGACATGGACAAACGGGTGGTAAGAGCGTTTGCCTCTCTTCTTTCAGCATCAAGTAAACCAATGGTTGTATGGGGAGCTCAGTGGTTGGCATATTTTTCTTCTTCCTTAAATGTGACTTAGGGTCATGGCACAGAGGAAGAGGGTCTAACCCAGGAATAGGCAACCTGGTGCCCTTCAGGTGTCCTGGACTACAACTCCCATCAACCCCAGTTTGGTCCAGTTTGGATGATGGAAGCTGCAGTCCAGCAACATTTGGAAGGCATCAGGTTGTCTTCCCTTGGTCTCTGGGTTGTGTTCACATTACTGCCTTCAAGCAGTGAAGTCACACCCACACCCACAGCCCCCGGTGCATTTCACAGCTCTTCACATCAGCACAACTTCATTAGTGTCAGATTCATTTCTGTTTGTGTACACACCAGGGGTCATTTGGGAAATGTTGTGCAAACACAGATTTAAAACCAAGGACTGGAAACCCAGCGAATGCACAGTAAAGAGGGTGTGTGAACACAGCCCTTAATCTTTGCCCTGGACTAGTTCCCCAATACATCCTCTTTCTGCAGCTTCTACAGGGGCAAAGGGTGAGATCCTCCTGTCCACTGTACTACTGCCCCTGCCCTGACCCTAATTTCTACCTTACCTTCTGTGGCTGTTTTATAAGAAAAAGAAAGACAGACAGACATTGAGATTTCTAATCACAGATCTCCAAGTTTATTTAGACCTAGCAGTCTCTCTTGGGAATCCCCCCAAAATGTTTTGAAATCAGTGGTAAAAATCAGGGCCGCATTGAAAGGTTCATTCTGCTATCTTGAATCAAAATGGTGTCCAGTTGTACCCAAACAGAGACAAAAACCTGCCCTTGATCTCAGGAACTATCTAACAGAAATTGGTTGCCATGTCTTAAGAGGTGTTTGAATGCATAGTGAATGGACAGGCAACTTTCCAATACATATATATATATAGGCTGTGTCCACACACTAGGGCCTGAATGCGCACGTGGGTTGATTTTAAAAACCCCTGCAGATCTAATTCAGCCAGCTCTGTAAGATTTTGTCTTTCATAGGAGGGGATGTAAAAAGGCTTCCTTGATCTGTTCCAGGGTTGGGCATAAAATTTAATCTCTACAGGTATATCCAGATTGTTGGATGTTGTGTAACTATCTGTTGATAACTGGCACTAGGTAACAACGCATCCTATGATCTGTCATCTTTGGCTAGCGTTCCCTTTGTGGGTTTCGTAACATGTGTGCTTGTGCTCAGATATTTTTGTGGGGGTGGGGGCAGAGGGGTAGCAGCTCAAGCAAGACGACCCTGTTCTTCCTTTCCACAATCATCTGCTTGCTTGCTTTTGCCTCTGGACTAAATCCCTAGTACAGTGGTACCTTGGTTCTCGAACTTAATCCGTTCCGGGAGTCCGTTCAACTCCCTAAACCAGTGGTGGCTAACCTTGGCACTCCAGATGTTTTGGCACTACAACTCCCATCATCCCTGACCACTGGTCCTGTTAGCTAAGGATGATGGGAGTTGTAGTTCCAAAACATCTGGAGTGCCAAGGTTAGCCACCACTGCCCTAAACTGTTCGACAACCAAGGTGTGGCTTCAAATTGGCTGCAGGAGCTTCCTTCACTCAAGAAGAAGCCGCGTCGGACGCTCGGTTTCCGGAAAATGTTCGCAAACCAGAACACTTACTTCCAGGTTTGCAGGATTCGGGAGCCAATTTGTTCGGCATCTAAGCTGTTTGGGAACCAAGGTACCACTGTACTGTACAACCCTCCAGAAAGGAACACGCAGATGTATGAGCAGGCAGTGAGAGCTGCTGTTCCTTCAGCCCTTGCTGAGTTTTAGGCCTTGGCAAGTGCCTGGCACTGCCAATAACTGACACTAAACCTGTCTGTATCTCATTAAAGTAGTAGACATACATAGGATTGCCCTATTTCAATAAATGAAACTTGCTGAGCTTTTCCAGCTATTTTTAGTGAAATTTGCCAAAATTCGCAATTTGCACCTGGACACTGTTTCTGATGTCCAGTATTTGTTCTGCCGCTGCTCATCAATTACTGGAGCGTTTAAAATTTTGCATCATAGTACCACTGTGCCCACGTTGATAATAGGCAACTTGCTATCCCCCCCCTAATTGCTTTCAATTGGCATTAAAGCAAGCTACCTAGCATCCCAAGTTTTCTCCACCTTACAAACAATATAGTGCACCCAATATTTGAACGTTCCACTAAAGCAGTTTGTATTTTTGTTTTTTTGCTGTTTAAATAAACTTTATTGATTAAAATCAGTCAATACAAACATCCAAACAAACAATCCATAACAGACATACAAGCATACAAATCTTCAAACAATGAAAAAGAGAAAAAGGCATTAAGAAAAAGGAAAGAAAAAAAAAACAGAAACAATAAAACTCTTCCAACCTAACTGGTATTGCGATGTTTTTTTACCCATGATTGTTTATATACCTCATCCAATTTATTTTTCCAATTGCTTATTCTTGCTATAGCCCTTTTTATGTTACATTAGAAGATTGGCTCTCTCTACCATCTTTCCGGTATATTCTTTAAATTTTCCCCAGTCTTTCTCTAATCTTTGAGTTGAAACCCCCCTAGCTTCTCCAATCTTCATTGCCATTTTTTGGTATGTTATTACCTTCATTTGCCATTCTTCTATGCTCGGCACTATGTTACTTTTCCAATTTTTAGCAATTAGAAGTCTCGCTGCCGTCATTGCATACATTATTATGCACCTGTCTTCTTCCTTGATTTCATTTTCCAACATCCCTAGCAGAAATATCTCCGGATTTTTTTTGAAGGAGTATTTTACAATTTTTTTATTTTCATTATATATTTTCCCCCAAAAACTTTTGATTATTCTGCAATTCCACCAAATATGGATGAATGTGCCTGGTTCTTCATTGCACCTCCAACAAGTGTTGTCGCTTCCTTTAAACATTTTTTAAATGTTTTTTTCTTAATTGGTTTTTAGTTAGGTAAATAATGTGTTCTACCTGCTCCCATACCTGCATTTCAAGAATATTTTCATATTTTGTTTAAACTCTGTTTTCCTTCAAATTGGTCTGCTTCCTATTTCCATCGCATCCAAGTACATTTCTCTTGACAATGAAACAGACTAGGCTACAAACTACTTGATCTGGTCTAGCTAATTTTGCCACCCCATTTACTTGTATGGGACATGGGGTAGCTGCTGCAATATGAATTATACATTGGCAGGTGTTGGAGAGCTTCACTCTGTTTCAGGAAAAGGCTGTGGATTTATCTTGTTTGCTCATTGCATCTTCTCACTTTCCAATTCTTTCTGCAGAAAAAACTGCCTTTGATGGCGCTATCGATGACCATGGCAGAAAGCTTCAAGGAACTAGACACTGATTCCAGCCTTGGGTAAGAATCAGTAGATTAAGGTGCACACAAACTGTTGATCTGTAGAACATAAGCAAGCAACATATACCCCAAGTTGCTCACAGGAAGGATGCCATTATTTTGTCATGATGGTATGAAAAATCACCACTATATTCTAAATCAGGGATCTTCTTTGCAAGATAGAACTGTGTTGTTGTCGTTGTTTTTTTAAAAAATGCAGTGTATTTCTTAAAAGGCAATACCCTTTCTACTTACCGGTAAAATATGGCTGACATTGATCTAGAAACCTTTCTGCAGAAGTAGAACAGCAAACTGAGGGGCCCCTGCATTGGTGTTATATCATGGACTGTGTTTGCTCTGTCTGTTTACCATGCCTTGCTTTGGGTTATGGCTGTGTGCTTTAGGGTGCATCCCAGGTATAAAATCTGCATTACACAACATTCAGCTGCTGGGCAATACCTCTGCACAGAAAATTGGGGTCAGCTTCAGTAGGGAACCTTGTCCTATGCCACATTTCCGCCCCCTGTTTAGCAGGCAATATATGTCATGCTGTTATCACTTCCTTCTTCAGTTGTGCAACACTATAGACAGAATGGATGGCAGCTGTCTTTGGGAACTGTGGTGTTAAACCAAAGTGGAAGAAGGGAGGGCACCTCATAGAAAAGGCACCAGGAAGAATGAGGGTCACTAGGTTATTCTACATCAGGGGTAGGCAACCTAAGGCCCGTGAGCTGGATGTGGCCCAATCGCCTTCTCAATCCAGCCCATGGACGGTCCGGGAATCAGGTGTTTTTACATGAGTAGAATGTGTCCTTTTATTTAAAATGCATCTCTGGGTTGTTTGTGGGGCATAGGAATTCGTTCATTTCCCCCCTCAAAATATAGTCCTGCCCACCACATGGTCTGAGGGACAGTGGACCGTCTCACGGCTGAAAAAGGTTGCTGACCCCTGTTCTAGATGACCTGCTTATTGAGCATTCATCCTGATTTGCTTGCCCAAAGCTTCTGTGAAGGTTAGGCAATGTACAGTTTTTGCTGAGCATCCGTTCAGATCTGTTTGCAGGGAGGTTATATGACAATGAGCCTTCATCCTAATTAGTTTGCATGGTGGTTATACATCTTCTCAGTGATAACCATTCATCCTACACCTTTCAGTCTGTTTCCGTTACTTTCCTAACTGCAAGAAGTCCACTTTTTTCCTAATTGAAGTTGTTTGTGCTTTAACCTGGTCTGCGCCTCAGTTCCTCCCACAAAATATTGACAGTCTGGAGGCAACCGCTGACTGATATTGTGCCACACAGGCTGATCTCCTGCTAGATCTATTTGATCTATCTTTCATCGGATAGGTGCAGCATCAGCGCTGAACACAAAACATGACATCTGGGATGTGTGGGAAGGGCCATGGATCAGGCCCTGGTGCTCAAATTGAAGCCTGCATAAGTTCTATAACCCCCAAGTACAGCGATTCAGAACCGGGGCCAAACTAGATGGAATGGTAACTGGTTGCTTTTTTGTTTAGTAAATAGCTGCTGGGTATATAAAATGGAGGGGGAAGAGAGGTTTTAACCCTTTCCCCCCACCTTTTTTTTTTTTACTGCTAGTTTATTGATGTTTTCACACACACAATAACATTTCCCTCCCACAACCTGCAAACTCCTTTACAGTGATGGTTTAGTTCTGCCAGATGGAGCCCCAGAGAGAGAAAGAGAGAGAGAGAGAGAGAGCTCACTGAGGACTCATACTCCTCATTTTTCAGGCCGTTGGAGAGGTATTGGCTCTGGTTATATACTCTACTGTAACTCTTCCTTCCTTCTTTGCTTACAGGAAAGCTCTAGAAATGAGCTGCTTCATTCAGACTATGCTAGCCAGGATCCTTGCTGAGTTTGAAATGGCCCTGGAGCGAGACGTCCTACAGCCCCTCAATAAACTGAGCGAGGTATCCTTCATCTCCCTCTGTTCTCATCTTCCATTTCCCCTCTTTTCTGCCTGGTCTTCTGGTTGTTCCCTCTCTCCCCCTCTGACCCTCCTTTGCTTTCCTCCCCCCCCCCACCCCTTACTGCTGCATGTAAAAAGTTGCCTCCAGATGGGTGTCTCCTGGCACTGACCAATCATTGCTCTTACACTGTAATCAACTTTCCATATTCTTGGGAAGCTCAAGCTTTTTCTATGTGTACATTCTACCGTGTTGTTCTGTCCAAACCAAGGGGTGTGATATGGCTGCTGGGGGTGAGGAAAGCAAAGATCCTGTTCGCCTTAACTGCCCATTTGAAGCTAAACACAAATCCGCTACAACCTTTACAGTGGTGACTGGCATTTTTTATTACCCATCAATTTTGAATAAGCACTAAAATGCTTTAAAAAGAAATTTGCATAGTGAAATGTAGGGATGAACAAATCTGCCAGTTTAGTTTTTTCACACTTTCTCGTTTTTCCATTTTTAAGTTCAGTTTTTCACATTTCCACATCACTTTGTGGGTTGTTTGTTTTTTAAAAGCCCTCATGAACAACCATGAACATTTTACTGTGACTTTCTCCTATTGTACAAATTTTCTATGCCATTTCCCCAATATACATATTTTTGCAGAACAATTTCCCCATAATACTGCATTTTTGTACCTTATTTTCTAAATTATTTGAATTTGATACCCTTTTATATGTAATAATGCTATTTCTAAAAAGTCATGGAGGGAAAGAATCCTTTTCAGACCCTGCAGTTTTTATCAAGATGGTTAAAAGTAGTGAGCAGAAAAGAGTTTCCGTCACATTTATTTCTTCATCTATTAAAGATGAGCATGGTAGGGTATGAGCTCTATGGAACACTCTTTTATCTATTTAAGGAATTGTTATCATCCTCTTCAGCCAAAAAAAGCTTGCATAGAAACTTAGGGTGGATCCAGAGAATGTCAGTATTTTTCAAGTTCATGCTTTAGGTTTGTGCATTTAAAGTGGATTAAAGCACTGTGTTGCCCAAGCACAGGGACGCAGGTGGCGCTGTGGTTTGAACCACTGAGCCTCTTGGGTTTGCCGATCAGAAGGTCGGCGGTTCAAATCCCCGCGACGGGGTGAGCTCCCGTTGCTCGGTCCCTGCACCTGCCAACCTAGCAGTTCGAAAGCATGTCAAAGTGCAAGAAGATAAATAGGTACCGCTCTGGTGGGAAGGTAAACGGCGTTTCCGTGCGCTGCTCTGGTTCGCCAGAAGCGGCTTAGTCATGCTGGCCAGATGACCTGGAAGCTGTACGCCGGCTCTCGGCCAATAAAGCGAGATGAGTGCCGCAACCCTAGAGTCGGTCACGACTGGACCTAATGGTCAGGGGTCCCTTTACCTGCCCAAGCACAATAAATCCACTTAAAACAAACAAAACAACAACAACACAGCATTTTCCGGTGACTTCTGGTGTTTAGTGATTACCTGTGTGGCAATGGGTGCCCTTTTATTGTAAATGTGTGCTGACTTGTGATAGTGACATATTGCGCAGGTGACCCTACCACAAGCTGGCACAGATTTACAAAAGTGACATATTGCGCAAGTGTGCCAAGTTGTGGTGGGCTCACCTCCACAATGTGCCACTACCCATAGCAAAGCTCTGCTTTGCATCTACACCTGAGGAGATTGCACTGCTCTTTCGTTCTGTTAAAAAAGTCAGGCTTTTTTTGCAGTCTGGGAAAAGTTGGAGGATCAACAGGGAAAAACACAGGATGGCTATGACTGGCAATGTAGATGCACTTAGCGCTAAAGGTTCTAAGGAGCAGTGTGGCTGGTGGGAAAAGGGAAGTGAATGAAGAACAGTGATTCCACATGTATGGAAGGGCTTCAGCTCAGGGAAAGAGCATTTGCTTTTCATACAGGAGGTCCAAGGTTCAATCCCTGGCATCCTCAGGTAGGACCAGGAAGGATGCTTGCTTGAAACCCTGGAGAGCTGTGGACAATACTGAGCTAGATAGATGAACGATCTGATTTGGTACAATGCAGCTTCCTTTGTTCACAGTAAAAGCCCAGTGTGGAAGTACTGGTGGTAGTTCCTAACCAACGGGCAAGTGCTACTGGTGTGTGACTCATCCTTCCCCATCCCCATCTCTTCCAGGAAGAGCTGCCCACCATCCTGAAGCACAAAAAGAACCTTCAGAAACATATTTCAGACTGGAATGCCATCAAGAGCCGGTACTGAGAGGGGGAGGGCAGGGGAGAGATGGTGCGGGAAAGCTTGACGAATTCGGCAAAAGAGACCCATTGGGATCTGGCTGCTTTTGCCCAAGAGCAGAAACAGGACTAAGTCCTTGAAATGTGGCCCTTCCTCAGCCACGGGTCCATCATCATGTTTGGGAAGTCATTTTCTGTTACATCAGCTCTGCTTTAAACATTCTCTGTGCTATTCAAAGGCAGTGAAATAACTGAGTAACTTATTTGTAAAGGGGATTGTAGGCTGACACAGATGGTTCTGCACAGGGCCAGCTGATGAACAAACTTTAGTCATCACCCTTTTTCTAAAACAAACAAACCAAAAAAGGAAAAGGCTGGGGAAGATGGGGACATGGGGGTGGCAGAAGCATCAATCTTTCAGTGTTAGATCAACATGGACACTGAACTTATATACACCCTATCCACTGAGCCTCTTGGGATTGCCGATCGGAAGGTCGGCAGTTCGAATCCTCATGACAAGGTGAGCTCCCATTGCTCTGTCCCAGCTTCTGCCAACCTAGCAGTTTGAAAGCATACCAGCGCAAGCAGATAAATAGGTACCGCTGTGGCAGGAAGGTAAACGGTGTTTCCATGCGCTCTGGCTTCTGCCACAATCCTCTGTGCACCAGTACCGATTTAATCATCTTCACCACATGATCTGGAAAGCTGTCTGTGGACAAACACCAGGTCCCTCGGCCTGAAACAAGATGAGTGCCGCACCCCATATTTGCCTTTGACTGGACTTAACCATCCAGGGGTCCTTTACCTACCTTTACCTACCCTATCCATGTCTCTAATGGCTATCTCCACCTCTTTGCCCGTTTAGCAAGTTAGTCTCCCCTCTGATGGGAGCCTGCACCGCAGCACACACTCTGTTTTCCTTGCTGGTCTGTATAAAAACACACATACGCAAAGACTCTGATCACATGCAGTGATACCTACCTTTTTAGTTGTTAATGTTTCTATTTCCACATTCAGCAGCAAAGTACTTCATTGTCACTTCACCAAGGAGTAAGCCAGAAGGAGAGTCACTGTGCTAGCTCTCTGGTTGTTGAGTTACTGCTGCTTACCACGAGAGAGAGGGGAAGGGGTGTTGTAGTATTGAGCAGGTCAGGTGAGAGCGAACACACCAGCAGAGACCACCCAGAATTCCTGCTGGTGCATTTACATCACACTGACCTCCCCGCTGCTTCACCCTTTTCCTTCCCAGTAAACAACAGTGGCCCACCTGCCGGGAAGCTAACACAGCAGCTTCTTGATTAGCATGCTGTCTGAAACTGGGCTCATGGTTAAGCCTTCTCCTCACCAACCTTGAGTGGACGCCTACAACTTGAGGTTAGCTGCATGCATTAGACAGGTCATCAATCTCTATGTCTAACACATTATTGTATAATTTTTGAATGCCATCAACTCAACTCTCGCCTCTGGCTCTTCTTTGTGAATCTGAAGTCTGAACCAAGCTGCCAAGAACTCCACCAATAATACCAGTGGTGCCGCTGGCCCAGCCCCAACATCTGCTGCCATCAAACTAGAAAACCTGAAGGAAGAGGAAGAAGAGATGAAGAGGAGGGTTGAACAGAGTAAGGTAGGTGTGAAATGTTAGAATGAAGCATGTTTGTATAGGAAATGCCCAAAGATGGAGAGAGAAATATGACAAGAGTGTTGGTACAGACATGACCATGCAGAACTCCCATTGATCGCACTACGCTGTGCTGTGGGTCATTGTATAGATCCCACAAAGGAGATCCAAATGGCAAACTAGAGCTTGTTGTTGATATTGGTGGAGGAGAAATTTGATTTGGTTCACATTTAAAAGCGAACCTCCCCAATTTACACTTTCTGAAACAATGCACAAACTGAAACACTGCCATTTTTTTCAAATTTTCGCATTTCTCTGAATTCTGCAGTGCTGTTCTCCAATCAAGCAATGTGTATAAAAATGCACGTGCTCAAGTAAAGTGTTCATAAAAATGTGCATGTTCATGAAAATGGCATACCAAAATGCATTATAGTAAGGAAATTTGTTCTGCAAAAAATGTGAAATAGCATGTGAAAATGTGTATATTTGGAGACGTTTGCACTAAAATGTTCAAGAGGATGTTTCTTTTAAAAATCACAAACTGATATGGAAAATGCAGAGGACCGAAGTTAAGCATGGAAAAATGAGAAGCCAAGAGAAACCGAAACTGACAGATTCACCCATCCCTAGTTACTGATGTGATTATTATCCCAGAAGCTGCATGAGATTTAGAGTGGAGTCAGTGTGTGCCAAGTCACATTGCATCATATTCTTCCTACTTCATAAGGTATTAAGGACCTTGCAATATTCACCAGGAGGTATAGACACACAGCCTAATGATTTCTTAGATCCCACTTGTAGATTTTTTGTGTCCTGAGATGTATTTATGCTGTGTATCCTGGAAACACGACACTACTAGGCAAGAGGGGGGAAATAATTTTAGTTCACATGTTAATATGAATCCACCTAATGCACACTTCCTGAAACTATTTGTGAACCAAAACACAGCTATCCTTTGAAAACCGCACTTCTCAAATTTTTGCAATGCAGTTCTCCAACCAGATAATATTTACAACTAGGCATAAATTAGGGGAAAGTGTGCATTAAAATGCATATGCTGGTGAAAGGAACTTACAAGAATGTCTCATATTGCATAGATTTGCCTGCTAAAATGTGTATATAAGACAAAATTGCACATGTAAAATGCTGATGAATTCTCATGAAGACTTTCTGCAAAACGAGGCAGAAATGTAGAGAACCGAGAATGGAAAAATGAGAAACTGACAGCCAGTGAAACTGAGATTCATAGATCTCTAGTCACCATCTAATTGTGTCACGGTGAGGATATTGCAGGGAGCTGGGATGGTGTAGTTAACAGGAAAGGAGACTGGTATATTTCTGTGTTTTGCTCTTTGTGAAGGGAACAGAGTACAATGCTTCCCCCATCTCATTTTTCTAGGATGAGTACATGGCAGACCTATATCACTTTTCAACCAAGGAAGACAGCTATGCTAAGTACTTTATCAAAGTAAGTCAGTTCCCTTATCTCTCCTTTCCTTTGCTCCATCCTTCATTGTAAGATGGTTTTGCATACCTTTGGATAATTCTCAAAGTCTAAAGAGGAATTTTGCTGGAGTTCTATAATTGCACCTCTCAATATTCTTCTTCCTGTTTTGGGAATGTATATTTTCCTTCCAGAACTACTTCCCTTTGCTCTGTTTTCTATGGGCCCCCTAATCCAAATCAGGGACTTCTGCAACTATCAGAAGAGAAAAATTATGCTGGGAAAGGATGCTGTTTTCTGAGCCCCCCCCCCAAAAAAAAATGTCTAGCTAGATCTTCCCTTAAGACCTATCCCCCACAGTCATCTCTGTAAAGAAACCCATCATTATCATCACCTCCCTAATTCCTCTTTACTCTTTCTAGGGCAGGGATGGGAATTCTGTAGCCCTCCAGATGTTGCTGAGCTTCCATCAGCCCCAGCCAACATGGCCATTGGTCAGAGGTGATGGGAGTTGAAGTCCAGCAACATCTGGAGGGCTACAGAATTCCCCATGCTAGTGCTGCAGGGTTAATAGGACTTGCAGAAGAAAAACAGCAATCGGGGGAAAAATACATGTCCATTTATTTTTCTGTCTGGCAGTTGATGGAAATTCAAGCAGAGTATCACCGGAAGTCCCTGGAATCTCTGGATACTACTTTGGCAGAGGTGAAAGAGACTCACAACCAGCCAGGTATTAGCTGAGCTGCATCTTTTTATTTCGAGATACGTTTGTTCATGCTGGGTCACGTTGGAGAGAAGTTTGTTCATGCTGGGTCACCTAGAGCTTGGGGAATGCAGTTTATTGTTGTTGTTTTGTTGGTGGTTCCCCCTGTATGTACGTCACTGTATTTTATTGTGTTCCCGAATGTCTACACATAGTGTAGCTTCCCAGTGTGACCCTACATACACAGCTCATTGCAAGTGGGGCCCCTGCTATTGCTTACAGAGAGCTGCCTTCATTAGTCATTTTCAGGGCAGCTTCAGTGATGTTAGCCAGGGACATGGGAAAGACAACAGGTAACATGCAAAGCACAAATTCTGAAGCGCCTCTGACGCTACAGTGCTGCTATTTTTGTAACTGGACTCTGAGATTGGTACTTTTTCAAATTTATTTGGTATTGCATGTTACTGTATTTCTTATACACCACTCTGAAAACGTCAGTTGAAAGCTGGCCTAAAAAGATAGACAACAAACAAAGAGTCTCTGAGACCCACTGGGACCGAAAGAGAGTTGATTCTGCAGAGCAGTGTGTGTGTATGTTCCTGAAATAGACTTTAAAAAAACCCACTTCCTGTGAGGAAAAATGACACACCAAGAAGTGGGTTAGGCAAAAAATTCTGCTGCTTGCGTAGACCAGGGCCGGCCCGACCATTAGACAGAGTGAGGTGACGGTGTCAGGCAGTTGTGGTCGTCGTGAAAGCAGAGCAAAGTGTCGATTGTTTCATTTATTGTATTTTTACTGCCAGGGAGATTTTCTGCTTTAGACACCCAATTACTTGGTTGGCTGTGGGTTCTAATATTTAACTTGGCTTGGGTGTGTGGAGACAGAACATCATTTGCTGCTTGCCTCAGGCAGCGAAATGCCTTTGCTCTGCCTGGGAAGAGTCTGCAGGAGCTTTTGGTATGGACCACTGCTGGGCTGAGTTGGCTCCTGAAAACCGGACTCAGCAGTTAGATGGTGATGAATTTGGGAAACGTCCCATCCCATATACACAGTGGGCTTCATTCTCTCCCTCTCCCTTCCTTCCTTCCTTCCTTCCTGCTCTTTTTCAGACTCCCCATTCCCAAGAGATGCAGCTGTGGTAGGGGTGTATGGGATGCCGCTAGAGACTCACCTGAAGGCTTCTGGGCGGGAGATTGCCGTCCCCATTGAAGCTTGTGTCATGATGCTGCTGGCATCGGGGATGAAGGAAGAGGTAGGTGCCACTCACTTGCCCAGCCCTTCTTTTGCCACCGATTTCCTTGCCTCACCTTTCTTCCACTCTGCAGGGGCTCTTCCGGTTGGCAGCTGGAGCATCTGTGCTGAAGAAGCTAAAGTACAGCCTTGCCTGTGGCTCAGGTGGCCTGGATGAATTCTATGCAGATCCTCATGCTGTGGCAGGTAGGATATTAAATTAATGCAGGGCTGGGGAACCTGTGGCCCTCCAGATCTTGTTGGACTCCATCTTCTGTTAGTCCTAGCTAGTACCACCCTGTGGTCAGGGGTTTCATTAGGAGTTGGAGTGCAACAGCATCTAGAGGTCCACAGATTTCCCCAGCCCTGATTAGAGTATCAGATAATTAAGCAGCAAGGGAGTATAGAGGCATGTTCTGCCTCTAAAACAGCATCTCTTTGCTTCCATCCCAGGTGCACTGAAATGTTACCTGCGAGAGCTGCCCCAGCCCTTGATGACCTTTGAACTCTATGATGATTGGCTTAAAACTGCAAGGTACATTGGGACTAAGAAGATGGGCTGCCTTCTTACAGCTCACACAGTTTGTGATTTCACCTCAATGCTAAGATTAGGTTAACTTGACTAGCAATGGAAATTGCTTGTATTATTGCCTACTCTGGGAATGACTGAAACCTGTTGCAAATGCTACTAGAAATTAAAATTGCACGTGTCAGGGTGCACACACAGTTGAAGAGGAGCAGAGGGTCTCATTACAAAACTAGCATGGTAGGGGGGAGTTAAGAAGGATGACCCCTTCCAGCTGGGTTTTTAAAAAAACACCATGAAAAGTGTTATGATTAGTAACATACTATTGGGTTTGCTACTCCTGGCTCGAGTGCACAATCACCTCAGCATAAATCCCTTTGGAAAAAGTGAGACTTACCTGTAGTTCTAGGGCCAAAGTAGATGAAATGCAGAAGATCTGCCACTGGCTGCCCCAGAAAATCAAGTTCAGAGCATTGGCACTGGGGTGAAGTCTCTAAAAGCTATTTTCCCCATCTCAATCCCCACCTAAAGCTGTTGTCTGTCTCAATGGAGTAAACTACATGTGCTTTTTCCCCAGAGGAGAAAACAGCAGCTTGAGGTTGGGGATGGGGGATTTAATTTAGTTGAAGAAAATTATATGAAAGGAAAGTGGGTTTAACACTGTCCTCCAGCCCCACAGCTCCCATCAAATTTGGAGTTCTCAGCCACTCTGCTTTAAAATAAAAATACAAATGTCAGGAAATGCTTGTGCTGATCTTCTGCATCTTAGGTAGTTTGGTCCTGAGTAAATATTAATTGGGCATTACGTCTCTCAGGAACTAGGGGAAATGAGTTCTTTCCCCCAACATGTGATGTTGGACTGCCACTTGAAATACCAGGTGGCGCAATAGTTAGAATGATGGGCATTCACACCCAAAGCACATGACTTCCCCCAAAGAATTCTGGGAACTGTAGTTTCCCCAACGAAAGAGCTACAGTTCCAGCAGCTTTAACAAACTGCAGCTCCTACGATTCTTTGGAGGCAGTCGTGTGCTTTAAAAGTGCTTGAAATGGATGGTGTAGATCTGCCCTTGATGTGGGAAACCTTGGCTCTGATCTCTGATCAAGCCATCAGGCTCGCTGCAGGACCTTCGACCAGTTGCTATCTCTCACACCCTAACCTATGCTACAGGGCTGCTGTGAATTTAAACAGAGTAGTCCCATCCAAGGTTGCCACTCTGAGCTGATAGGAGGAAGGATAGGATTTACACATGTGGAGCATGCAGCAGCAGACTGGCAGCCAGACAGTGATCGAAATGCCCACGGACATGAGAAAATAAAGATAAGACTCCATATAAGCAATTATCATGGTAGATGGATCCCTTTGCTTTTGAAGCTTGTCGTAACCTCTCCCTTTCAGTATCAAAGAGCCAGAGAATCGACTGGAGCATCTTCGGGACACTTGCAGCCGTCTCCCCAAGGACAACTACAACAACATGAGGTGTGGCACACCTGTTAGTATTTAGGGGCTTTAAGACGGAGCTTGGTAGGTGGCGCTTATACCATCACTGTCTCTCGGTGCTGCAAAAAGCCTGCTGCATTTCTGTTGTTACTCAACAGACAGGCAAAAGAGCCTTGCTTGAAATGTCAAGGCAATGATTTTCCTTGTTTTCACTACTTTCCTTTTCCTAACAGGTATCTGATTCGTTTTTTAGCCAAGCTGGCTGAACAGCAGGAAGTGAATAAGATGACCCCCAGCAACATTGCCATTGTCCTAGGGCCCAACCTGTTGTGGCCCCAGCAGACTGAAGGGTAACTGTATAGAACTGCCAGAAGACATTCTCCTCTGGGGTATAGGGGAGGGGTAGTACTTAACCTCCGCTGCCTTGCGGGACATCTTCGGGAGAAGAAAAGGCTAAGGAGTAAACCCAACAGAAATCCAGACTGGAGTCCCTAAGCCAGTTGCATGGCGCCTTGTACACCTCCTTCCGGCAACTCCTGCAGCCGAGCTCATGCCAAACATATTGCTCTGCTTTCCTTTGGACCACATCAGTGAGTCCGGTGTGTGGGTGGGTGGGTGGGTGTCTTATTGTCTGGGTACCCAGGACCTCCATACACATTGCCCAGGCTTGCACTCTGGGGAGGTCACTTTGGTGCTGTTAATACAGCAGTTTTACTTCACCCCTGGAGGCACACTCCATTCTCTCTTGTGACAGACAGATGCAAACAACATCATTCTCCACTTTTTGGTTTAGCATGTATTCAGTAATTCTTTGGAAATATACATGTATCAATTGTAATTGAGAATGGTGCTGTGTACACCCACCAGAGCCTTATCAAACCAAGAATTCCAAAGGCCATCCAAGGCAGCTTATCTAGAACTTGAAAATGTCTAGCATACATGTGGAGTACTGCTGACCCTCAGATCTAATTAGGCCCCACAGGCTTCCCCATTTGGTCCGTGGTGCTGTTTTTACTAAGCCCACCCTACCTGCCCCCATGCCGTTTGCAGACTTTGTTTGGATTCAAATCACATATGCAAAGAGACATTTCCCCTCCCTGTGCAAGAGTGGTTTGAATGCAAACAGGTCCTTTGACGGTGAGCTGTCAGTGTCCATCACTAGGTTGGCTCTGAGAGTGAGCTCCTTTTAAGCTGTCCCCTGGCATAATTATGTATAAACTTCAGGTGATTAACCAGTACCGGTAGATGGACTTGTGGGAGATGGGGGAGGTAAGGATCCCTTCCATCAGCCAGATCCAGTTCCTCCCCTGTGATCTCAAAGGTGCCATTTTCCTTGTCACTACAACAGACTGATGGGAGAAATCCAACCTGTGGAACGTCTGCTTTCCTCTGAGGTTCTGGGGAAAAGTGAAGACTTGTCCCAGATAGGATGTGGCAAGTCTAGAAGTAACTTTCAGTTATGTTATTAAAGCACATGTCCTTTCCTTCTCGTCAAATGGAGGAAAAAACAGGTTGTGATGCCCTAACAGAAGGGAAAACACTCTGTCTGGTTCTTCCGTGAACTTTAAAGAGCTAATATCTTAATTAAAACAGTCCTGGATTTGTCACCTCTAGCCTTTAAAAAGGCTTGTATAACTTTTATGAGCTGCACGGAAACTGTAGAGGAAAAGTTAGGATGAACAGCCTTTGCTTAACATAGTTCTTGTTGCTGTCTCTCAATCTCTCTCCCCCAGGTGCCAGGTGCAACTAGATATGGCTTCTGTATCCTCCATCCAAGTTGTGGGAGTTGTGGAACCCCTGATACAAAATGCTGACATCCTCTTCCCAGGAGGTAGTCCATCATCTGTTGGCCTGAATTTTTCTTTACCCTGGTGAGGAGTTGCATTACAGCTTCCATCATCCCTGACCACTGGCTGACCATGATGGCGGGAGCTGGAGTCCAGCAACATCCAGAGGGTCACGGGTTCCTTGTCCCTGCCCTCATAGAACTGGCCAAGTCTAGGAATACAATTATATGATCTTAACCCCTTCATGCATTAACTCACCCTCAGCTTGGTGGTTATGTTTGACTGCAATCCACCAAAAATTCATAAGTAACCACCTAGTTATAAGGAACCCTTGGCCAGGGCATCTCCTGGATCATAAAGATCATGAGCCATAAGAGATGGAAGATACCAAAATTTGAACTTCCTCCTGCAAGGGAAGACTATAACATTTAATAATGGGTATGATTCAGTACTTCAAATCGTCTCAATAACTTTGTCTTTCTCCCCTTTTTTAAAGATATTGACTTTGATGTATCTGGCCTGTTCACTCCCCCATCAGACATAGATAGAGATAGAGATGTCTCCACAGCAGAAGAACCTGCATCTTCGCTTCTCTCTGCTGAACCAGCTTCACCACGGCCCGGAGAAAGGCAAGTAGTATAAGCATATATTTTGTCACAGTTTTCCCTGGAACTGTGAGATACGTTTGTTTATATAGAGCCACCCAGGCACAAGGTGCTTTGCAAAGATCTGGCAAAGATCTACTTCAAGGAGCCTACAATTCTTTGATATAGAAGCAGCTTTAGTAACACAATGAAGCATTAATCATGCTCTGGATCCAACCTGTCAATGCCCTACCCTCTGCAAGATTTAGTAAGCGGGAGGGACAGGGGTCAAGGCGGCATGTGGTTGGGTGTATAGCTCTTGAAACACGCAGCCCATCTAGCTTGGTGCTAGACTGAGTACCCAGATGGACACAGCTGAGTTCAGTTGGGGCCATTCAGCTCACCCAACCAAGTCTTGATAATACATGCCAACCCCTTCATCCATGATCAAGCTGTGGATGAGCATCGTCTTATTATGAACTGACATGGCATCCAGTAACAGCACCACCAAACTAGAGGGCTCAACATAAAGAGAAGCCTTTAGTGGAAGAGTTTGCTCAGCTGCTCAAATCCGTTTGAGAAATCCAGCCTACACACACACAGCACTCTCGTGTCTTTTTGGACCAAGAGATCAGACTACAAACAGCTTACAACCTTTTACCAACTGACAGGAAAAATTCTGAGGCGACCCCTGGAACAGTCCTCTCAAAGGTGACCCAACCTTCTACTGAAGCTGCAGTCTCTTTGCCTACTCCTGTTCCTGCTGAGGATGCTTCAAGGAAGTGTAAGTCTTGTTCTTATGGGTGCTTCTGTAGGAACTGTTTGCTCCAGAATAGGTTCTGTCAGCTTATGCAGCTCTTCTGGGGAATCCAGACGACATTGCTCTCAAACTGTACTTGTGTGCTCTCCCCCCCCCCCAGTCCCAAACACACACTTGGCATCAAATGCGATTGCAGCACTATCCTTCCACTAGTTGAGCTCCTTTTTGCAGGAGAACATTCTGTGAAACAAGTAGTATTATTGCCTGGGGACTGGGTGCTTCCAGGTGGGTAGTGGCTTAGGGATGGGCGCTGCTCATGCATTCTAGGGTGCTTCCAGACAGGGGCTTAATTTGAAAGCACACCATTGGCAACAAGCTTTTTTTACTTACCGTATATACTCGAGTATAAGCCGACCCGAATATAAGCCGAGGCACCCAATTTTACCACAAAAAACCTGGGAAAGCTTCATAGGAGCCACTGCCTGCCTCACTCGAGTATAAGCCGAGGGTGGCTTTTTCAGCACAAAAAATGTGTTGAAAAACTAGGCTTATACTCAAGTATATAGGGTATTGGGTTTTCCCTGGAAAGGGTAAATTTGATTACCAGTGGTGCTAATGATGTCACGTGGAACCACTGCAAAAAAAAACTTGCATGCATGAAGAGACTCCATCCCCTAATAAACCCACATCTGGAAGCAATCTTATTTTTTAACATAGTCCACACAACAGTTGTAGGAATCAAAAATGCCAGTCCGTATTTTCCTCCATTAAATCCAAATTGCCCTTTCCCAGGAAAAATCTGTGATTTGTGATCTCTGAATGACCCATTTGCAATATTAACTACCCCCACTTGAAGCACCCAGTCTCTTTTTCCACACCTTACTTTTTCCACACTCTTTTTCCACACCTTAACACATTGCATTGCTTGTTAGCATATCTGTCATTTGCTTTCCTGCAACATGGTCCCTTCCATCATTAACATTTCCCCACTTTTTTTCCTTTGGCACAGAACAGCAATAGCTCTTCAAAACATATAAATCATAATGCTTTATTATGAATGTGTTAAAGAATGATTGAAAATCTGCACAGCTTACAAAGCCTTTTCCCTACTGTCAGGAGACTTGTGATTCTAAATGACAAAGTTTTGCAGCCGTGATTAATTGTTGTAGCTCTTTTTGTCATCATGGTTGGAAACAATGGCTGCTTACATCACAAGTTTGTAGTGCAGTTGGGGACAGCTGGACATAATCCAGGTTTCAATAAGCTTCTCAGGTTTCAGTTATGCTTTGCACCATTTTAATCTACTTCTTTTTCATAATCATCACCATTATTGTGAAGAGCTACATTGTGCAGTGAAACTCTTGTGCGTGGCTTGTTCCTGCAGCAATGTATCAGAGCTGAGATCCAGCCACCAGTGTTGTGCTTTTTGTTTATGCCAGGGATGGGGAAGGTATTGGACTCCCATCAGCCACAGCCAGCCTCACCAATAGCCAGGGACAGTGGGAGATGGGGAGCCACAGCTTCTCCCATTGCCAAATTATGCATTTGTAGTGTGGATGGGAGTGCTCTTAGTGGAGGAAATAAATCACTGTGTGGATCCACAGTTATAGCTCCACTTTCAGGTGACCAGAGAAAAGCATTACTGTATTTGCGCAATGTTGCAAAGCCATAGTGTGGAAGCAGGCTATGCCTCTGTATTTCTGTTGCCTGCACAAGTGGTTTTGAGGGCTTGGGACTTGATCTACAACAGGCATGTCCAACAGGTAGATCGTGATCTACTGGTAGATCACTGGACGTCTGCGGTAAGATCACTGGTAGATCATTGGCTTCTCCCAAAGAAGCTGAACAACTGTGGCTCCCCTTAAAAAAGCTCAACATTTACCTCCCTGAAAAAATTCAAGAACTTTGACCCGAACCCGGCCCCCCAAAATGGGCCTTCCTCCTTCCTAAAAAAAGCTCAACAAATTTGACCTGAACCCCCAAAAAGGGGGTAGATCACTGCCAGTTTTTAACTCTGTGAGTAGATCGCAGTCTCTTGGGAGTTGGCCACCCCTGATCTACAACATGCTTGTAAGGAAATCATAGCTTTTCAGAGGAATGGGAGCGAATCCTTAGAAGGGAATCTTTATTCCAAACTTGCAAAAATACACTTGAGGACAAACACTGGTAGGAGAAGAAATTCGGAGGGGGGTGAGGTGCAGAGCTGCTTGTGCAGAGAGACCATACAGATAACAAGTGACATCCACAAGGCGAAAATTCTCAGAACCTGGATTTTGTTTCATTGTTTTGCTTTGCAGCAAAGCGAGTTGCTCCGCCCCGACCCACGGTGCCTCCGCCCATAGCCCAGCCTCGAACCCCACCTCCTGTGCAGCTTCAGACCCAGCCTCCTGCCCCAGACTCTCCTTCCATCCCTAAAGCAATACCTCGAAGAACCGTCGGAGGAAGCGTGCGAGCTCCCTCTGTCCCTCCACCACTTCCACCCCAGCCAGTCAGGCGTCAGAGTCGCAATGCATGCCCATCCCCGAAGCCTCCTTCAGAAAGCAGGACCAACGAGGCAGATGAAGCACCTCTTTCTCTTCCTGGCGACAGCAGCGTAGAAACATCCAAGGAATCCCTCCCTGTGACAACAGAGCCCAGTGAACCCCCACCTGTAGAAAAAAGCAGCTCTCCATCTGCACCGGATCCGGAGGTGGATGCTCTGGAGAATAATGAAGAAGGAGCTGCAGCGTAAGGAAGGAAAAGGTGCAAGATCAGGTGTGACCGTGGGCACATCACACAAGGCTAGCAGCTCTTGTGGGGACATAGAGGTGCCATATTGACATCTGTCATTATTGTGGCTTGGAAGCCAGCACTCGCGTCTGCAACCTCAAAAGCAATCTCTCTTCTTCCATGTGCCTCTGCTTCTTGCCGCCTTTTCCACTATTCATGAATGGCTCTTTTCCTACTTTGTATTATTTTGAACTCTCCTCCCTGGTACTCCTCTGACCTTTCCCAAACAACATTCAGATGCAGAGCCAGAGACATTAAAAATAAAATAAAAAATCCTTCCAGCATGTAGTTACCGGTAAGTCGCACTGTATAACCTTGTTCTTGATGCAATAGTTCATTCCAAGCTGAGAGCATTCAAACATATGATTCACTTCCCCCCACTGCTGTGTGATGTGGTACCGTCCAGAATTCTTCCATTCCGTCTAATGCTCCATTCTGTATAATGTGCAGATCTGCTTTTTTGTGTTTCTAATGTCTTTACTCCCCTCCACCCCCAAAGAGTATTCAGAACCTCAACAAATCCTAACAGGCCCTACATCCCCCCTTAGCTCAGTCTCAGGGATTATTCTGTCCTTTTACAGTGATTGGTAGGGATGTGATTGGTAGAGAGGGTGGGCCATTTGAAAATCAACCCTATGTATATCCAGGTTATGTGCGCTATTTCTAGTTATTTTTTATAAGGGCAGCAGGTGCAGCGCAATAAAAATCAAAAGTGCAGGCCAAAACACAATTGTCAGCTGTGGACCCCAAAAAGGACCTTGGACCATGAAGAACTAATGGAACTAATTTTATGTGCAGCTTTTCCCATCATAGAACTGTAGTAACGCCAGAAGCTGTCACCAATAGACTCCCCCTTTTTGCCGCTCTTTAAAGGTAGAGGCTAGATCCTAGTTACAGTCAGTGTATGTATTCTCACTGTGGAGAGCCTAGATACAGGGCTTGTTCACGTACGCACACACATTGCTTTGTTTCTCTATGCAATTATTGGCAGATAAATGTGTGAGCACCATAACTAATGCCCATTTTGTTTGAGCTGATCTGAAAATTTGTCTGGACTTTGCCACACAACACCACAATCGCACATGCAAGTGATCAGGTGCAAATGTGTATTTGAACCACTCCTAAGTTTGAAGATGGATGAGTGAAGGATAGTGGACTTCCCACCTTATATTCTGGATGAGCTTTTTGCTGCAGGCACATCTGCCCTGCAACCTTTAACCAGTTTAGTTGCCGTGGCTTCTCCAAGAAAGTGTATAGCAGCAGTTTTGTAATAAGACTTTGAAAGAGATGTGTAGAGCCCCATTCAAGGAACTACAATTCTCAGGATCTTTTGGGAGAGGACAATTTACATTTGCAATGCAGACATGACCTAATAAACTCTTCATATGGGTTTCCTTAGGATTGGAAAGGTGACCACTTATTTTTATACGTTACTGGTAAATTATTTTTTAACTGTACGGTCATATCTATGGCTGAGAGAAGGAGCACGTTCCTTCATTTTTTAAAGAATGTGTCTGCTTTGCTTGTCTCAGAGATAAACTGAACTCCTGGATAGTTCTTGAGAAAATCCTGTAAAATGACAAGAGTGCTCTGTGGCATCTTAAGGTTTTAATAAATATATTGCAGCATGCATTTTCATGGTCCAGAGTCCTCTTCACCAGATGCAATTTATTAAATACAGTATTTTTATTGTCTTTAGAGATTTGCAGCTCTTTCTCTCACCTTCACACATAAGAGTTTTGTCTGTATCATCAAATACTGTAGAGTCTCTTACTATTGTCTTGTGTTGCTTTAAATATATATGGCATAAGCTTTTGTGGGATAAAGAGTCAACTTCATAAGATGCTTTTCATGGAGTAGACTTCAGCTTTGGGGATGATTGCCTTACTTTTTAGCCTTCAAGGTGACCACAAGTCTCTTCATAGTTTTTCCTACAGCAAGCTGACAGAGGTACTAACCCTCTGCAAATTCCCACAATAGCATTACTTCTGTTGTGCAAAAAACCAGGAGTATTTGCCTTCTTTGATGGTGTAATTCCCCATTATTTCTCTGAAATTTAAAAACATTGAATCTTCTACAATGCAAATCATATTGGCACTAGTGGGAGATGTATTTCCCCCCTTCTCCTATATTCACTGAGCAGAGATGTGTCACCTTTCTGCCGAGAAGAGAGCACCAGAGTCTTACAATGATGACTCCGTTAAAATCAATTTATTTATAAACTGATAGGACAAAAAGGATGCACACCACTGCAGGTGTTGCTAGTTGCAGAACCCAGCAAACCACGAGCAAGCACACAGCTGTTTCTGTGTATAAATAATCCAGTCCGCTCACTCACCAAGCTGCAGTCATGTGCACGCTTTCCCAGAAAATCACTTTGCATTCTGTCACACGATAAAGGCAAACAGGCTGAAGGGCATTCTGCACAAAATAATTGTCCACATTATCAATCTGAATGGGTCTCAGGGGTGCAGGGGGAGGGACAGGGACAAGGAAGCAGTTCCTACACTGCATGCATTCAAGATTTAACTTTGTGCTATGTTATTTAGATATGCAGGGAAGATCAGCTGAGATTTGGATATTTTGAGAGTCCAGATGAAACGAGTGGTTAATAATGGAATTTGTAAATCAAGCTGCAATCTTATACAGCAAGGATGGGAAACATCCAGGGCCAAGGCTGACTGTGATCCTTGGGGACACTCCCCAAGTCACCCCCACCGACCCTCTTTAGTGCTTTTGCCTAGGTGGAATGCATAGTTGAAATGTGAATAATGCATCTTTTCTGTCTGTATGAAAGGTGGGTGGGTGTGCGTGCACACGCATGTGTAGATAGGAACTGCTGGCTTTTGTGTGGCTAGAACCCATGGCATGTGGTTCTCCTGAGGGACTGCAGCCCTCTGGCTGAAAAAAAGTTCACCACCCCAGCTATACTCTCTTACCTAGTAGTAAGTCTCATTTAATTCAAGAAGTTAAGTACTTAAGACACGGATATGATTTTATTCTGTGTTGCTAACTTCTCTTTAGTGCTCCAAACAGACAAGATCTATTGTGCTTGGTTTTCATTAAATCTCCATAAATTACAGACCCAAGAGTGATTGGCCAGGGTCATGTTTTCTTTATCCTTAATGCTGCTACTTTAGATATAGTCATGCTAATTCAATTGCGACGGGATAAAATTCAGATGCCCTCTTAATAGGAGCGGTGAATCTGTCAGGGTGAGTAGGTGGGTCAATTCCTTTTCTTCCACTCAGCTGCTAGTGAAAAGCCATTTATTTGTGCTTTGCTTATAGAGGGCAAAAGCCAGGTAGGCCTCCACAGGACTTCAGTTCTGCCAGGGGGAGGACGAAAGGGCAGTTCTGAAGGATGTCACAGCCACCCTTGTACTCGAGCCCATGCCGCACATCTCGGGTTCCCACAAGGCAGGACGCAGTGATAACAGCAAGAACCTTTATTGAACTACATACATAACTGGGGAACAAGGGCAAAGCAGCTGCTTAAATACATTCCTGAAAGCCTGGGCCACTCCCACTCCCAACGTGATTGGCTGTCTAAACTTCCAAGCTGCGAATCACAACTCAGAGTTCAAGGACCAATGGCAGAGGCCCAAATCCTGAAGTATTCTGTGATTGGACATCATGTATCGAATCAGAACACAGGGGCTCAGAATCCTTAGTCCAGACTCAAGCTCAGGCAAACACAGACCACAGAATACATAATAGTTCCATTTCCCAATAATCCTGTGAACTGTAGTTTATTAAATCTACTGGTAATTGGCACTCTGTGAAGGGTAAACTACAGTTCCCGGGGTTATTTGGTGTCAGTTGCTGTAAAAGAACCGTGTGAAAGCAAACAGTAAAACAGGCGTCCACAAGGCCTTTCCAAGGCAGTCATTGGCTGGCCTTTTTTTTTGCTCCGCCTTCTTTTTTATTCTGAAACCGACAATTGGCGTCAACAACCGCCTCTCATTCTTTCCCCGCCCGCCCAGGTTTGTTTACCATCTGATGTACTGTATTTGTTTTTTTAAATAGTCTACTTCCCTTTTTTTTTTAGTCCCGCCTCCACTCTTCAATTACGATAGGTAGATAAGGATGTGACGCCCACCTTTCGCTAATGCTGTTGTTTTCGTTCGCCGTACTAACCTCTATTCTTCTACCTGATAGGCTTACAGCAGCTGTCACTTTGCTCCCGGCCTCCATACCGCTTTCTTCCCATAGGCTACGGCGGGAGGGGGCGGGCTTTTCAAGTCCTCGGTCCATCCTCCCCCCCCCCGCTCAGAAAGCCCATCCAGCGCGCTCACATCTGGATCCTCTTCCCTTCCCAATCGCTGTAACGGGTTGCCATGGCAACACAGCCCTCGTCCTCCCCACTATCACCATGGCTGGTAACATCCGCCTCGTCCCTCGAACCTGCCAATCGCGGGTCTTCCCGCAACGCGGTTGGCCGCTGAGCCTGGGCCCGCTTCTGTTTCGCTCGACGCGCCTAGTGGCCGAGCCCCTCGATTGGTGCTCCCCCTCCGCCGCCTCCCCTCCGCCCGTCATCGCCGCGCCGCGCTCCTGATTGGCCTGGGCGGGAGAGGAGGAAGAGGCGGTGCGGGGGTGGCGGCGGCGGCGGCGGCGAGAGCGTCCGGTCCCAGCATGGCGGGCTGCAGGCGGCTGAGCGGCTCCTGCCTGCGCGAGGTGCTGGGCGAGGCTCAGGGCGTCCTCTTCGACTGCGACGGGGTCCTGTGGACCGGCGAGCGGGCGGTGCCCGGCGCCCCGGAGCTGCTGGAGCGCCTCAGCCGCAACGGCAAGGCCGCCCTCTTCGTCTCCAACAACAGCCGCCGCTCGGTGCCCGAGCTGGAGCGCCGCTTCTCCCGCCTCGGCTTCCGCGGCGTCCGCGCCGAGCAGGTCTTCAGCTCCGCGCTCTGCTCCGCGCTCTACCTCCGGCAGCGCCTGCTGGGCGCCGAGGGCGGCTCCGGAGACTCGCCCCCGGCGGGCTGCGTCTTCGTGATGGGCGGGGAAGGGCTGCGCGGGGAGCTGCGGGACGCCGGGCTGCGCCTGGCCGGCGAAGGAGGAGGAGGAGGCGGGGACGACGACGACGAGGAGGACCCGGTCGGCCAGGAGAGGCTCCCGGTGCGCGCCGTCGTCGTCGGCTACGACGACCAGTTCACGTTCGCCAAGCTGACCGAGGCCTGCGCCTACCTGCGAGACCCGCAGTGCCTGCTCGTGGCCACCGACCCGGACCCTTGGCACCCGCTGAGCAGCGGGCAGCGCACCCCGGGTGAGTGACGGGGAGCGGGGCTCCAACGCGGAGCCTCTGCGGCGCCTGGTGGTAGCAGGAGAGATGTGTTCCTGAGCATGAGCAGAGCTCCCTTTCCGCTCATGGCCGAGTGACTGTAGTTTGCCCTGTTCCCTCCCCTCCGCCCTCCTTACCTTCGGAGAGGGATTTCAAAACCGAGAGGACAAGGAGCCCAGGGTTTTAAAAGTAAGATCTGGAACCTCAGCTATTGAACTTTAGGGTGTGCCCTGGGTTCAGATGGTAAGCACTCATGAATGGTAATGGATACCTCGAAAATCTTAGAATTGGGGTAGTGCTTCTTAAGCCTCCTGGGGCTTGTTCCCATGTTGCTGTGGTTCAAACGGAACAACACACCTTCTTGCTTGTAGTATTTTTACCATAGATGTGCAAGTTGAGGCTGAAAGCTTATGGCTTACTTAGACACCTCATGAGTTGAGCTAGGGTTTGAATCTAAGTCCATAGACCACCCTTCTTGGGTCAAGGGTTAAGGATGGTTCTCCAAAAGGATCAGGCGTTCTTTTCCCTAAAACACAACCCTTGTGTCCCATTGCTGGCATCTACTGTTCTGTAGAGCCTCTTAGGAACATCCTGGACTAAGGATGGTAATCCCCTCTGGGAGGAACTCCTGGCCATGTATTATGTTTTCAGTCGTCAAGCACTATTAGTTTGGGAGCCCATTCCTGTATACTGCTCATCCGATGCTAAAATACTATGTCTGCCAAGTATGGGGTCCTGTAAAGCTAGGGATACATGGCACATCCCAGGTACCCAATATTCTTGGTAGGCTGTTTGGGTTGCTAGCTAGATCTGCAGTATTATGGTGCCTTACATTAATCAGTATTGTGAGTTAGCCATGCAGTTCCTCAAACCATCATGAGTAGCCATCCACTTTCCTTCACCTGTGCATCAGGCTCTGTGTGACAGTGCAGGCTGTCTTTTCTCAAGCCTTTTCTGTACCTTGGGGAATCTCAAACCTAGAATCTATTAAGGATTGTAAGAGAACTAAAACAAAAGTGCTACAATTCCATTAGTTGGCTTCAGGTTCCTGGTTTTATTTCCCCAGGCTTCCTAGTGCCACACTTGTGAGGCAGCTGACATGTCTGTTCATTCTTTATTTGGAAATATTCACTGTTAACCTCAATAGTATCCCAAATGTGACCAGTTTACACCCCACTTTGTGCCAGTGCTAATCAATCAAAGGAGAAGCTTACTGGAAATCATACAGGACAATGTGGAAGTTACATGACACAATGAAAGAAAATTCAAATATCTAGTCTAATGCTAGAAATGTGTTCTTTCCATTAACTAACACACCAGCAGGGGGTGGAGTAGGATTTCTTTTCATCAAGGCCTTGGAGCCAGCTCTCTCATCCTGGATAAAGTTTGTGCTTTTATCCTTGGACTAGGATTTAAGTTCTCAACTAGGGTTTAAGATGTGGAGCAGCCTTGTAATAAGCCCACAAAAGTTACTAGCCTGCTGGAGACTCAGAGGAGAGATAAAGAGCTCTGTCCTTCCTCCAGCAGCTCACTGCATTTCTATCCTGGGGATAGAGGTGGGACCTTCCCTTGTCTTGCAGTCTGCTTGGTTTCTATGCCTGGCACATAGGAGGGATAGAGTGCTATGCCTCTCCTTTGCCTGCCTGCTAGATCATATGCATGCAGTTCCTTGTTGCCTTTGG
Organism: Darevskia mixta; assembly: GCA_034641385.1. NCBI lineage: Eukaryota > Metazoa > Chordata > Lepidosauria > Squamata > Lacertidae > Darevskia > Darevskia mixta. The sequence continues at coordinate 18,476,270 of JAWWNH010000008.1, forward strand.
CTACCAAGCAAGTGCTTATCTCCAACACTGAGGCTGAGGTCATAGTTTGTTGGGCTGCACAGGTTGGCTGCAGGTGGGGACTGCATGGTTGAATTCTCCATGCAATTGGAGGAGCATTCAGTGATGCATGTCCCTGTCCCCTAAAGGGTACGGTATTGTCAGTTGCAGAGTTACCACCTTATTGAGACAACTAGGCCTGCTCAGTCTCACCATTTGGAGGCTTAAAAAGTTGCTCTTTTGCACATCCTTTGTCAACCCAATTTAGCTTGATTGCTTAAATATGTAGGCTATGCTTAAGTTGCTTAATAAATTGGAGACCAATCTTTTCACATGAGGGTGTCTTATTGTCTTTTCTCTCTCAGGAACAGGGAGTCTCACTGCTGCAGTTGAAACAGCATCTGGTCGCAAGGCAATGGTAATTGGGAAGCCCAACACGTATATGTTTGAGTGCATTGTGGAGCGCTTTGGTGTGGATCCGTCCCGCATGCTCATGGTGGGTGACCGGCTGGAGACAGATATCCTGTTTGGCAAGAACTGTGGCCTTGAAACGGTCTTGACCCTGACGGGAGTCTCAAACCTAGAGGAGGCACAGGCATACATGGCCAGCGACAGCCCTGCTGCAAAGGACCTGGTGCCTCATTATTATGTGGACAGTATTGCAGACTTAATACCTGGCCTGGATGAGTAAGGGGAGATGTGGGTGGGCAGAGTTCCTAGTCCCATTCCTGATTGCCGCCCTTTCCTACTTCTGCTCCCTCTCCTTGATTCTGGGCTCATCACATTCCAGTGTTTCTTCAAGAATGAAGAGAGGGGTGTTAGTTCATTATTTGAGGTCCTTTTGTTTTACTTTAGCCAGCTATAAGGGAACAGGGAATCTTATGTGAAAGTGGGTTATTTATAGGCCAAACCAGTATTTATTTATTTATTTATTTCCCCCTCCTCTTGGCATGAAGTAGTTATTTATTTCTATTATTTTGGTTTTACTGTTGCCACTAGTGGCCTTCTTACTGTTGTCCTCGGCTTTTCTTTTCTTTTTGAAGCACAGTGATGTGCTTGCTGTGGTGTTTGCTGTTCCCAAGCTTGAATGAAGCAACGTTTGTACTGGTACTATTTATCTTTCTTCTATAGCCACTGTCATTCCATGCCAGTGTTGGGGTAGCGGGGTTTATCCCAGAACTCTTGCTGTGAAAAGTGGAACATTCAAAATCCAGTTCAGAAGTAACACAGTTCTTCTACAGAACGGCTCTTCAGAGGAAATAATTCCTGTGGGTGTATACACAAGCAGGGGTTATCATAACACTACAACATGCTCTGAAGTGATAAGGGCTGAGGGTAGGTTTCTGATGCAAGTTACATGTTTGATCCATTCAAACTTTGTCTGGCATTTTCACCCGCAGGAATTACTCCAAAAGTGCTGTATTGTGCAGGTGGGGAGAAATTGCCAGCTAGCTCAGTCAGAAAGCGTATAAGTGTGGTAAATCTGGAATATGTAAAACTCTTTTAACTGTGAATTAAATATGAAAGTGTTTTTTTTTCTGTCTTGAGAGTTTTCTCAGGTAACAGAATTTTTTATCACTCCAATTTAATTTTGGGATTGCTGCTGTAGGGAATGAAATCCGTAGAACGATTTTTTGTGCCCATGAAGTTCTGAATTGGCTGTCACTTCGTCTTGGTAATCCTTCAGTAATAACAGCCTCCAGATATTCCTGCCTGTATTGAGGTAGGAACACAATGTGTTTCCCCCCACCCCCTTCTCTTTGACTGGGTGGACCAATGAAACATGTCAGTAAACTAATTCACTCCTGTCTGTGCCTGATAGGATTCACCACTCTCCTAGGTGGGGGGTGAACCTTGGTCCGCCCTCTGACCTGCTGTGGTGTTCTTGATTTGTGGGATAACGTTGGCATTTCCAGTGCTGTCAATGTGCCACAGCATCCCAAAATAAGTCCTTGCTTGTCTTTTTATGGTTTATTATGTATTTATTAAAGTGTTTGTATAAATTATGCTGATGAGTTGTGCCAAAGTGGGTATGTAGCCTCTGGGCCCACTCACTTACCTGTACCTCCATGTTGTTGTGGTTTTCTGACATTCGCTGTCATTCTGCACATAATAAAATGCAGGCACAAGATGGAATCTGGCTTTCCCCCCCATTAATCTACTCAGTGGGCATGCTGGAAATATCTCAAATCAGGGATAAAGGTAAAGGTAAAGGTACCCCTGACCATTAGTTCCAGTTGCGGGCAACTCTGGAGTTGCGGCGCTCATCTCTCTCTATAGGCCAAGGGAGCCGGCGTTTGTCTGCAGACAGTTTCCCAGGTCATGTGGCCAGCATGACTAAGCCACTTCTGGCGAACCAGAGCAACGCACGGAAACGCCGTCTTACCTTCCCGCCGGAGCGGTACCTATTTATCTACTTGCACTTTGGGGTGCTTTCGAACTGCTAGGTGGGCTGGAGCTTGGACTGAACAACGGGACCTCACCCTGTTGCGGGGATTCGAACCGCCAACCTTCTGATCGGCAAACTCTAGGCTCAGTGGTTTAGACCACAGCGCCACCCGCGTCCCTAGTCAAATCAGGGATAACTGTGTATAATGACTGAATAAATTAGTTGATTATCTTAACACACATTATCTTTTCAAATTGGGGGGGGGGGCAGAAGAAGCCTAAATGGAAGGTGCTGAAATTGGACACAACTTCTTATCAACCAAGGATGTACTTGCTGATGAGCTCTGTTTCATTTTAAAAATGCAAATAATCTGCCTGACATAATAGCTGAGAAGCTGAATTGAAGCAAATACAAAACATCACTCAAGTTTTGGTGTCTGTGTGAACTGGAAGGTGGTTTGTTTCTTTTTTGGTAGTGAAGCCCTTCCAAGACTTGCTGTGAATTTGCTTAGAATCTTGTTGCGTGTTAACTTACAGCTCTTCCTGATTTCTAATTAAAATTCCTTCCAGACAATATCCAAATGTTAAGAAATTAAGTCTGGGCCAAGTGAACGTGGAGACATAGTGCAACTCAGGAGAGCGAATTCAGTCCTGTTCAGTTGCTTGAAAATGTCCTGCTTAGGTGTATACCAGAAAAAATGGAAGAAGAATTGAACTCTTCAGCTTTGAAAGCTTTAGGAGAGATGGTAATTCTACAGAGGTTTATCCCTAATCAATGGAGCAAAGCTGAGATATTTCACAACTGGATACACATTTTTAAAACATTAATCAAACCAAAGGGTACCTTGTAATACACAAAAATCCATTACTTGATACTTCATGAGACCCATTAAAGGCAAGACCAAACAAGGTCATAAAATTATTCTGTTTTGAGTATAATCCAAGAACTATATAAGTGTTGAGGAGCCACTGAGTTCATATGTAGAAGAAAGTGCCAAAGAGGAAGGCGAGCAGAGAAGTAGTGTCAGATGAACTCAAAGATCCCTTGGGGCTTACAAGCCCAAGCTCTGAAGAAGTGTGCATGCACACAAAAGCTCATACCAAGAACAAACTTAGTTGGTCTCTAAGGTGCTACTGGAAGGAATTTTTTTATTTTGTTTCGACTACGGCAGACCAACACGGCTACCTACCTGTAACAAGCCCAAGCTCTGAAATTCAGGCTTGCGTTACAACAGTTATACATCTGTTATCCCAATCACAGAGATCATTGAGGTGTGCTGTCACTTGTTCCACTGTGTTAGATGCTTCAGTTCTGAAAAAGCCCTTTACTGATGGGGAGAAAGAGAGGTCTCCCCGTCTGATCTTGGGGCTTGGGCAGGTTCAGAGAACAGGTGATTCAATACATCTTTCTGTACACTGCTGTTGTGGGTGCAGCCTCTTTTTGCATCCCGTCTCCACAGACAACAACCATCCCTTTACCCCGATGTTGCTGGATTCTGACTCCCACCATCCGTGCTCACTGGCCAGGCTTGCTGGGGCTGATGGGAGTTGGAGTCCAGCAACATCCGGAGGGACACAGGTGCCACATTCCTGCTTTACTCTTATTTGCAAAACAAAATCCACCTATGGGATACCTCTTTCAACTCAAATCTAAATATCATCTTCATCTTATTAAATTCATCTTTCATATGTCCTTTCACGATGGGGAAACAGGATGCAGACTTGACCTTTTAGTTCAGCTCTTGAGGTACTACAGAGCCTGCAGCTCATTTTGTCAGAGCTGGGAGATCCTGCATTTGAGCCAGTCCCAAGGGAAATGAGTAAGTTAGCCGCTGCTCTTGCCTGGCTGTTCTGGTCATGCTTTAGAGATATAGCACACATTGTTTCACCACAACAGCCTTGAAAAGTGAGAACTGGTACACAGAAAACAGAAGGGCATGGTATGTTACAGGTGATTATTCATTTTCTTTGGGCTTCACTGTGCAAATAACATGATGAGCCTTGCAACAGAGCTGTGGCTCCCCTGCCCCTCAAGCCAGCATAACCTGACTAGGATGATGGGAACTGTAGTCTTTCACAGGTTCCCCATCCCAGCCCTACAAGAGTCAAGTGGACGGACGTTCCTGGTCCAAATGAAATTCCCTTGGTAACAAAATGGTATGTATTATCCTGTGTGTTTGCTGTGCAAAACTGTTTATAGTTGTGCTCTAACCTGCTGCATTAAAAAAAATGTTGCTCTAATGGTGGCTATAAACATAGGGTGATGAATAAGTGAGAAGCTGTCATTATCGGGCTTCTGTGGGTGGATGCAGAGTGATCTTCAGTAGAATATTTGACTTACTATCCAGGATTGCGAAATAAAGAAGCCCAAGTAACAATGAGATCATAAGAGAGATATTAAACTCAACTACGGATAATGTCATAGGCATTGCAGGCCTATTCACACAATTAGTTGAAAGCATCCATCCCTGCATTGCGGGAACTGATCTGCTTCAGAAGTGAAAGCCTGGTAAATGTGGAAGTAAAGTCATGGATTGGAGGGTAGTTTTGTTCTGAGAGCACTGGCGAGGAAGAGGAGTGCGGGGGGAGCGCACCGCCCCCGGCAGTGCGATCCCGGCAGGATGCCATCGCAGCTGTCCCCCCCCTGCCCGCATTGGGTGCCACACCCCCAGGACTTGCGCCAGCCCCACCCCCACCTGCTCTCCGCTCCTTGGTGCCAGAGCATGAAGCTCCACCACTGTCTGAGAGGGTTGCTGCTGAAAACCTGTCTCTTAATACCTGATGATTGGTGGTGCATTCTAGCTTATACATGGGCAGGGGAGACTCCTGCTAGCTATAGCGGGGGAATGCATTTCCCCTGTTAGGTTTTGGGATATCTCCATTTCCTTGAAATGGAAGCACTTGAAGGGAGACAGTTTGATTCCCCACAACATTTGTTACGCTTTAAAACTGTCAAGCTGGCCCAGTCCTGAAAGTCGTCACAAGTACCAAACCTCTCAAATCAATGTTTCATCCAGCAGAGGGCTCCCGAGTGCAGCATCTGATGCAACGAACATTCTGCTTAAGGTGCCAGAATAGTTTGTTGTAAGATGTGCGGATTCCTTGCGTATGAAGCAAGCATATTTATTCAATAGATTGTATATTCCTACAATAAAAGTTAGCAACCGGTTGCCTTCTCTGGGGCATGAGTTCAACTCTTCCCTTTCTCAGCCTTCTGAAAGTCACGGGATTAGAGGGCAAGGACATGGAAGGAATGGCCTCTTCTCTCACCCCATAATCTGCCCCACCCTGCCCTGGACACACACATACACCCAAGGCAGCAAGCGCTGGGCTGCCCCTTCCTCCTGTTCCCCACTAAGTGGTCTACTTGCCAAGTGCGAGTCCTAAAATAATCAAAACATGTACTGGCCACCAAGATGCAAACGGATGAGCAGGTCTATACCTATTTAAACATTTGCAAAGAACCCCTAAGGTACCAATTAAAGGGAGAAACAGAAAATCTAACCATAGAAAAGCTTGGGGCTCAGCTTGAACCACAAGAAAGCAGAAGGAAGAAGTGAGAGTCCTAAGTTCTGATTCACTCAAATAACATAGCTTTTACTAACTCTTTGGCTGCTAGTTAGCATAAGCTACTCCCATTCATTCTTTCCATGGAGTGATTCCGCTGCCTTCTCCAGAAGCGGTGTATGGTCTTCAAGCACAAATTATTTTATGTTTGATCAAACTGGGATTCTATTTCTGCCCTTGCTTGTTTAGAAAGAGTATTGTTATGAGTTTCTGGTTGGTGCTCTGAGTCCTTTCCCATTCTTGGGATCCTGTATCTGTGGGGGATAGAATGTATGAGAGCAAGCTTGCCCAACCAATCCCTTTGTCTAGGACTAGGTAAATTGCTTTGGGTGGCTAGCTAAGCACCACCATTATCATAACCAAAGAAGTTGCTCTGTGCCATTGAACAAATTGGTGGACCTTCCCACACCTAGCTGCTAGGTATGAGAAGAGTAGCCAGAGTTGTGTGAGAGAGCTGGAAACAGGCTGGAATCTGGAGACACAGAGACATGCTTACTCTTGCTGGATTGAAAGCTGCAATGAATGGAGAAGCAAGATCTTTAGGGGTGTTAATGCTGTGAGCACTTCCATCTTAAAGACACCAGGGTGCCTAGAACACCTGGAGTCTTTCATGCAAAACCTCAAGAAGTCTATACTTCCCAACTTTGCAACCTTTTAAAAGGAGGGCTTGATCCTGCTTCTTTGTGAAGCATGGAGGCATTGGTAGTATTTTTCACTGTAATCCAGCAGTCATGAGGTCTTCTCTGCTGTACCTCACTATTGATTTGTATTGTCTCCGTGCCTAGGATGTGAGAACTTCTGCTCATTCTCTAACACAAAAATATTTCAACTGTATTGTTATTAATTTCATTTCTATACTGCTTTATATTTTAGGGGGGATCTCAAAGCAGTTTACAACACATTAAAACACAAAGTAAAATAAGACAGAATAAAACATTACGGAAGAAAGTCAAAGTATACATTCAAAACATCTTAATTAACAGGAAACTAAACTATTATCTTAAAGATTTCAAAGTAGAATCATGTGAGAGAATCCACTATAATCTAGAAAGAGCTGATGATCCATAGATGGATTTCCTAATTCCAATCCCCACCTCCCAAAAGCAGCCATGTAACATCAGCAGTCAGCAGAAAAAAAGTGAGTGCTGTCATATGAACTGGTAACCAGTTAAAAAAGCAGAAGCAGAGTATATAAATAAACAGACAGCTTTTCCAGGGGAGGGAAGTAAGCAGTGGGGTCCTCCAAGGATCTGTATTGGGAACAATGCTGAGCAGCTTGTCACGGAGTTGGAATTGGGAGTAAGCAGTGTTGCCATTGGTCTGCCTTGCTCAGCCTTGTCTTTTCCATTGACTAGGTGTGGCTGGTCCAAAGGAAAGCAGAGCAATATGTTTGGCACCAGCTTGGCTGCAGGAATTGATGAAGGAGCTACGCAAGGCGCCATCCAACCATCTTAGGGACTCCGCTCTGGATTTGTTTACTCCTTAGCCTTTTCTTCCCCCAAAGATGTCCCTCAAGGCAAGTTGATCAGGGGTGGGGAGAGGAAAATGCCAAAGGCCAAGATATGAGCATCTGGTACTCTAATGTGCACTGCAATGCACTGTGTGCAGCACTCATAAAACATTGCTTGAGCTAGTTTTGTTTCTAGTCCACCCTGGCAGGGAGTGGGCACCACAAGCCAGACTGTACCATAGGCAGGCATTGGGGCCCTCCAGCTCAGGAGAAACTCCCATTGGCTGTGCCACTTGTGATTCCTGTTGGCACCCAGGTGGCAATGCCACAAGCTTTTGGGGGAAGCGTTACCTGTGTGAAGAGAAGAAGAAGAAGAGTTTGGATTTGATATCCTGCTTTATCACTACCCTAAGGAGTCTCTGTGGGATGTAAACACTAGAGCAGTCAAGTACAACAATGCTAGAGCAGATAGTGGAGATCGCCTCAGTCCTCCAGCCACAACTTCCTGGTCACATGGATTGAGGCAATTTCCTCTTGCAACTAGATGTGGGAGTGGCTTCACCTGGGAAGGTATGAACAAAGAACCTCACAGGTCAGCGGCCATTCCATTCCATTCCACTCTCTCACTCGAACTGTGAGGAGGATGCTCAGTTGGCTTCCAGCCAACTGGGGCCTGGACTTCTCTCCCACATGGGGAGATTCCAATTGTAAATATCTTTACTAAGAATAAGCCTGCCTTCTTTGGGATTTGTCTTGAGCTGGATATATGTGAGTAAACATTTTATATCTTTTTATAGAAGACGTGTGTTGTGTCTTATTTGAAGAGGGACAAAAGGGAAATATAGTGACAAACCAGGAAACTAGATTAAGTTGATTCTAGCGAATCAAAGCAACTTCCGCTGTGTGTATTTTAAAAGGGAATGTTACTCTGCTAGTTGAACTTGTTAGCACAAGTTAGGATGAGATATATTAAATTATAAATCTCCATCCACGTTCCAAAACATTCCCACAAAGGGTTATGTATGCCCAGCGCTACGTATTTTGTGTATTTTTGAAGGATTGCATTGGATTGCATTTTTGAGCTGAGTAGGATTTTTCTGAGAGCATTTCCTGGTCAGACCGCATGGTCTTTTGTCCTATTGTTTAGAGAAAGGGGGATTAAGCTACCCCTCCCCTCCCTCAGAGCTCACAAAAGACCCAAAGGCAGTGAAGATTTATTTTGAGGTTTTTGCTTTTTGCATTTTGAGATTTTGATTTTGAATTTTGACAAATTTTTGAATTTTGAAATTTTTTCCAAATTTTGGATTTTAAGATGGCTAGTGCCAGTTTTTATAGTGAAGCAAAGCCAGGCTTAATGCTGCTAGATGAGGACAATTTTGTGCACTGGAAAACGCGCTTAATAGCATATTTAGAAGCAAGGGATGTTTTGGATGCGATAGAGAAAGCAAAGCCCCAAGGTACAGATGATGAAGCCAAGGTTAAAGTCTGGAAAAGGCAGAACAGCGAGGCCAAGCACATAATTTTGAGTGGACTTCGCAATAAGCATCTATCGTTAATAAATAGCAAAGATGATGCATCTCGGATCCTAAAAGATATTGAGCGCATGTATGGAGAATCTACAAAGAACTCCTACAGAACATTGATGGGCAAATTAACTAGACTGAGAATGAATTCAAAAGAAGAATTCACAGAGCATATTGATAAATTCACAGAAATTATTCAGAAGCTTGAACTTACTCCACAATCTTTTGATGAAGTAACAAAGGTATCATTTCTGTTAGCCTCATTAGGGCCACATTTTGATGCATTTGTCAGTTTGATGGATCATAAAGAGAATCTAACTTTTAAGGAACTGACTAGTGAATTAAGAGAGGAATGCAGAAAGAGATCTGATTCCCCAGAAAGGAGCACTAGAAATAAAGGCAGCAATTATGTTTTTAAACAGCCTGCACAGTCCAGAGATGGACACAAGAAGGTCATATGTCACAATTGTAATAAAATCGGCCATATAGCCAGAAATTGTAGAGCGCCTAAAGCTAAAGAGAAAGATTCCCAAGCCTTTCAGCGTAAAGGAGAAAGAAAAGGGAAATTTGAGCGCAACATGCTGTTGCAAGATAGGAGTTTAGCTGTCCAGAGCCAAGAAAACACACGCAATAAGTGGTTATTAGATTCTGGAGCCAGCAGCCACTATTGTTTTGAAAAAGACTGTTTTAATGAATTAAGTGATAAAGAGACTGAAATTGAGGTTGCAGATGGAAATATTTTAAAGTCCAAAGGTGAAGGTTCAATACATTTGGAGTTCAATGTAAACAATGAATCTTTTAGGACCAGAATGTCCAATGTTGTGTATGTACCAGAACTGAGCTGCAATTTACTCAGTGTCTCTACTTTGGACAAGAAAGGTTTCAAGATCACATTTGAGAATGGACAGTGCAGTGTAACTAAAGATGGTGAAGTGTACATTGAAGCAAAATTAATAAATGGTGTTTATGAGGTTAATCTTTCAGAGAACCAGTCTGCAAAAGTGGCACGCTCCAGCCAGAAGGAAGACGCAGATTTGACGCTGTGGCATAGAAGACTTGCACACAGAGACACCACCATCATTAAGAGTCTACAGGAAAGTGATCTTGTCACAGGTTTGCAGGTAAAAGGGAGCAGCAACCAGGCTCCAACAAAATGCATAACTTGTGTTACTGAAAAGGCAGTAAAACCTTCTTTTACACGTTGCACAGAACAAAGGAGTACTAAAGTTCTGGATATCGTGCATTCAGATTTGTGTGGGCCACTCAGTGTTCCATCACTTGGACACAACAAGTATATTTTGATTTTTCTTGATGATTTTTCGAGATATTGTGTGGCATATTTCATCAAAGATAAAAGTGAGACAGTAGAAATGTTCAAGAATTACATTGCCATGGTTAGGAACAAGTTCCAAAGAGCTCCAGGTGTCTTAATGTCTGACAATGGAGGAGAATACTGCTCACATGAGATGAAAGCCCTTATGGCAAAGGAAGGAATTACACATGTAACCACAGTTCCTTACACGCCACAACAGAACTCCATAGCTGAAAGGAAGTTCAGATCCATTATGGAAATGACAAGGTGTATGCTGAAGGAAGCATCCCTGCCTAGGAAGATGTGGGGAGATGCTGCTTACACAGCTGTCTATCTCCAGAACAGGTTGCCAACAAAGGCAACACAGCGCACACCATTTGAACTTTGGCATGGAAAGGTACCTAGTCTGTCGCACATACGTGTATTTGGCAGTGTGTGTTACTACCACGTGCCCAAGGAACAGAGGCACAAGCTTGACTCCAGAGCACAAGCAGGTATCTTAGTGGGATATGCTGCTGGAGGCAAAGGATACAGAGTAATGGACTTACAGACAGGCAAAGTGAGTGCGCACCATGCAATTTATTTCGATGAACATGCAAAAGCAGACACAAAGAACACTGTTATTGGCTGCTCCAAGGAGTCAGAATGGACTCAAGAACTCATAAACTTTCCTTCTGAAACCCCACGTGATACTAATCTGCCTTCTAGTGTCATAGCACCCCCTACAGGCGACACACCAGAAGACGCAGATGACCAGATCCCTGGCGGCTCCAGAGACGAAGAGGAGGACTCAGATGGGGACATGGAAGCGTTGGAGGATGGTGAGGAAGCTGATGCGGTTCAGGAACCAGAACCAGAGGTCAGACGCTCATCCAGAACCAACAGAGGTGTCCCACCAGCAAGACTGTCCTACCTTGCAGGGTCGGTGTCTCCACAGGAACCTTCCACATGGGAAGAGATTCAGAAGATGCCATCTGCGCAAGCCAGTCTCTGGAAGAAGGCCGCTCAGGAGGAGATGGATGCACTGCATCAGAACCAGACGTGGACCCTGACAGAGCTCCCTCCTGGTAAGAAGGCCATTGGGTGCAAGTGGGTGTTCAAGGTTAAGAAGGGGTCAGAAGGGGAAGTGGAACGCTACAAAGCAAGGCTAGTAGCACAAGGTTTTTCACAACGTTTTGGTGAAGATTACGACGAAGTTTTCGCACCAACCGTGAGATATAGTACCGTCCGAATGCTTTTGAGCATTGCAGCCTCTAAACAATTGAACGTGAAGCACGTTGACATATGCACTGCGTTTTTACATGGGAAAATTTCAGAAGAAATATATATGAAACAACCTAAAGGTTTCACAAAACCAAATGAGACGCACCTCGTGTGTCGACTCCAGAAAGGAATCTATGGGCTTAAACAAGCGGCTAGAGCCTGGAATCAGAAATTGCACAGTATGCTTGTGCAACTTGGGTACAAGCAAGGAAACGCAGACAAGTGCTTGTACACCAAGTCAAGTAATGGACAATATTCATATATATTGGCTTTTGTTGATGATTTGATTATTGCTACTGCAAATGATAGAGACTATACACAAATGGTAAAACACCTCAGCAAGGAGGTACAAGTAAAAGAACTTGGAGATGTCAAGTACTACTTAGGAATCCAAGTGGAAAGAGAAGAAGACGGTTCATTTCTTCTCAGCCAGAAGCAAAAGATTCATGAACTGATTGAGTATTTACAGATGCAAGACGCACACCCGGTTGCAACGCCCATGGCTACAGACTTCTTGAAGAATCAGCAGGATTCGAAGCTGTTGCCAGATAACAGTCAATATAGGTCGGTAATTGGTAAACTTTTGTATATGGTTACCACATGTAGACCTGACTTAGCTAATGCTGTGGGGATTCTGAGCAGAAAAGTGAATTCTCCCACTGAGCATGATTTAGCGGGGCTGAAAAGGGTGGTTAGATACCTGAAAGGTACAATAAATTGTAAATTAAAGTTGCCAGCTGTCAGAGACCCTAAGTTGGTTGGGTACACTGATGCAGATTGGGCCGGGGATAATGCTGACTATAAATCCACAAGCGGTCATGTTTTTATGTTTGGGGATGGACCTGTTGTGTGGGGCAGCTATAAACAGAGTTGTGTAGCTTTGTCTTCAACAGAGTCCGAATATGTTGCTGCTACAGAAGCATGCAGAGAAATTGCCTGGCTTGATGAACTCATCAAAGACTTTGGACTGGTGAGAAGGGAACCTGTCAGCCTGCTAGAGGACAATCAAAGTTGCCTGAAGCTGACGCAGAGTGAAAAGTTCCTAGCCAGAACCAAACACATTGGGGTCAGGTACCACTACATACGCCAGATGGTGCAAGATGGACTTGTGGAACTGTCTTATTGCTGCACCAAAGAGATGACTGCCGACATCTTGACAAAACCCTTGCCAAAAGAGAGTTTCCAGAATCTACGTGTCAAGCTGGGACTCTGGGTGGTTGAATAAAGTTGTTTATGTTTTGTATGTTGTATTTGCCTGAGAAGGGGTTTGTGGGATGTAAACACTAGAGCAGTCAAGTACAACAATGCTAGAGCAGATAGTGGAGATCGCCTCAGTCCTCCAGCCACAACTTCCTGGTCACATGGATTGAGGCAATTTCCTCTTGCAACTAGATGTGGGAGTGGCTTCACCTGGGAAGGTATGAACAAAGAACCTCACAGGTCAGCGGCCATTCCATTCCATTCCACTCTCTCACTCGAACTGTGAGGAGGATGCTCAGTTGGCTTCCAGCCAACTGGGGCCTGGACTTCTCTCCCACATGGGGAGATTCCAATTGTAAATATCTTTACTAAGAATAAGCCTGCCTTCTTTGGGATTTGTCTTGAGCTGGATATATGTGAGTAAACATTTTATATCTTTTTATAGAAGACGTGTGTTGTGTCTTATTTGAAGAGGGACAAAAGGGAAATATAGTGACAAACCAGGAAACTAGATTAAGTTGATTCTAGCGAATCAAAGCAACTTCCGCTGTGTGTATTTTAAAAGGGAATGTTACTCTGCTAGTTGAACTTGTTAGCACAAGTTAGGATGAGATATATTAAATTATAAATCTCCATCCACGTTCCAAAACATTCCCACAGTCTCAAAGCGGCTAACATTCTGCTTTCCCTTCCTCCCCCACAACAAACACTCTGTGAGGTGAGTGGGACTGAGAGACTTCAGAGAAATGTGACTAGCCCAAGGTCACCCAGCAGCTGCATGTGGAGGAGCGGGGAAGCGAACCCGGTTCCCCAGATTACGAGTCTACCGCTCTTAACCACTACACCACACTGGCAGACCTGATCCCAAGGCTGCCCTGCAAGAGAAGGGCAGGATGTGCTTCTGCGTATTGGATTCAATAATGTCCCAGAAACCATAGTTGGACACACAAGATATACTAGTTTCTGAAGAGGTGCAGGTGCAGTGATGCAATTTTTCTGAAGAAAACGTGGGTGTCGATTTATACTAGTCTTGCTCCATTCATTCAAACCACAAAGAGTCTCTCCCCTCCGCTCCGCTAGATTACTGGCAAGCAATCTTATCTAGACCCGTATGGATCCTTTTTAAATTTTTTATTTATTGCTCTCTGCACCCAAATTAAGATGCTGGTGTGTGACAATAAAAAGGGTGTGACAGTAAAAGTTTCCCACGCTCCACAGCCAACATCGTGCCGGAGCCCTTTTATAAGAAAAGACGTATTTAGGGAGAAGGAATAGATTGTGGCTGATAAGACCCAACAGGCATCAGTCGTGCTTCTTGATTAAATGCAGGGATGCGGGAGAACGACCCATCTTACTTCTAGGAATCGCCTGCCCTGATTCCATGGCAATGGCTGAGTAGAGCGACATTAGGAAGCAGCTTTTAAGAACCACATTGGCAACATGCACGGGCCAAAGTGCTCTGTGCATTATCATAATGTAAACCAGAGTTTGCCAGGGTTTAACCCTCGAGCTCATTTTTTCTGGAAGGATTTCACATGCTCCGAAATTAAGCAATATAGGCAAGGAGCCAAAGAGCTGCATTAGGCAAACTCAAGGACCCAGATGTGGTTAGCAGGCTAAACTTTTGCCGCCTCCTTCTTCATGTTCTTCTCCACTTCTTTGGTCAGCAGACTCCCAGGCCGTATCACACGCTAGTATGGGAAGTCCCCCTCCGTTTCAGAAGGGGCTGCTGTGCGGCTTATAAAGCATCTGTCTGTTGCACAGCTCTATGGATCCCATCCTATCTGTATCAAAACAGTTGAGCCTCAGTTGCTGAATGACTCATAATGACTCGTGGGGTTATCACAGAAATCCTTCCACGTGATACGGAAAGCTAAAGTATCAGGTGCACATAGTCCCCAACCCTGATTACTTGTTAAAAACAGCAACCCACAAAACACTAAGAGTCCTACTTAACAGAAGACAGTCGTATGTTTGAAGGGCTCTCTTTCAGAATTTAGTCCTCTATTTGAAGGGCTGTCTGGTCCAAATCTGGTTTAAAGATAAAGAATTGACTGAACAGAGAGCGTGGGCTTTAAATTCACCATCAACAGTTCGCACCTGGACAAGTAGGCAAACAGGCGACCTAGACACAGTCTTTCCATTATGTCATCTAATGGATTTTGGTTAAATTGTGGGGATTATTTCCAAATCTGCATCTATGAATGTGAATTAGTATATGCAAATCCATGCTGTTCTGTCCTCCTTTCCTTCAGTGATGTATTTCTACTTTTTGGGTGATGTAGAAGAGCCTGAAATAAGAGCATTTATACATCTCTCCCCTCTTGGTAGCCATTGATTTTCTGTGAATCTCCTATCCCTTGCCGGTTTCATATACCTTTTTAAAAAACAGATTATTGAAAATTTCAGATGTGAGCTGCCATGAACAGTTCGGTTTGACGGGGAAAGGTGAGATAGAAACATTTTAACAAACATGCATAATATTTGTCACATAAAAATATGAAATATGCCATTCAAGAACCACCAGTGTAATCGTTTTTGTCGTCAATATTTCATATTAAAGAATATTCATAAAACTAGGGAGGGATAGAGGCATATCATTATTATTGCTCCATGTATTCCTGATAATTAGACTGTGAATATCATTATGCAGCCAGGATGCTAAGGAACCCAAAGAGGAGAATTAGAGGCATCAACATCTGAATACCAGTCTCTGGAAAACATGATCAGGGAGTGCTCTTGGCACTCGTGACCTGCTTGTGGGTGTCGAACAGGAATCTCGTTGACCATAACGGGAAGCAGGATGTTCAGCTAGATAGGCCTTTAGGTGGATCCAGCAAGATTGCTCTTATGTTCTTAGCTAGAGATAAGCAGGTGATGTTCAAATTCTGAGCAGATGGTTTGTATGCCAAAGATCATTGGCATCTCCACTTGAAATTGTATCAGCCAGCAGGTGGGAAATACTGTACCTCTATCTGAGATCTTGGATAGTTGCTGCCCATCAGAATGGATGGTCCTCAGTTATTGATTTTTTTTATTAAGGTTTTCTCATAATACAGTAAAATTGCTGGTACAGAAGATACAAAACAAAGGAGGAAAACAAGGTAAGAAAAGGGCAATAGAAATAAAAAGAGGACAGACAGAGAACGATAAAATAAAGCAAAAGACACATTAGCCAAAAAAAAAAATGCTAAAGAGGAACTTTTCCACTTTTTGTTAAACAATATTTCTTTTAAGCTGTCTCAGAATCATTCATTTCCTTTTCCCAAGAAAAGTCCAAGATAGCATGTGTGGGACGTTTACATAGTTACGACTTGTCCCGTACACAAACAGGCGGCAAGACATCAGACCCAACAGGTTAGTCCCATTTTGCAAGCTCTGAGCTCAGCCTGGAAGCCTGAGAATTAAGCGTTTGTGTGGGCTTGCAAAGCTGCAGGCAACAGCATTGTGGCCATGAAAATCAGGGAGAGGGTGTGGACTACCCACGTAGCTTTGCAGTGAGAGCACCCTCTCCCCAGCAATTACACAGCAATGGAAGTTTATCTTAGCCACAAACACACAGAGAGAACTTCCCAGTTCTAAAGCAGAAAGAGGTAGAGCCCTTGATGCTTGAAATGCTAGAGTTGTTGGTTGGTGGGTGCTCCAAGTCTCTGGAAATAACTAAGTATTTTGGTTTTCTTCCTTTAATTCTCACACCCTTTTCCTATAGGAGATACCTGCTCTATTGTTCCTTTATTGTGTGGTTCGTAGATTGGGGATGTTCTTGGGAGTTATTTAGCAGTGGAGATTTTCATTTGAGAAGGCCACACCTTCAGGCCTGAAGCTTTGGACTTCATGCTTAGTGGTTGCCATTCTTTCATTCATTGGATTTCTATTCTGTGTTGTGTCTATTAAGTTGTAAGCCTGCGAGCAGCGACTGTCTTATCTTTGAGACTCTGTACAGTGCTTAGTAAATTTTAGGTGTTTTATAAGCAATGCACGGTCTTGTATTCCACCAACTTGACTCAAAGGTCTCCTCAAGGCACCTCAATTGCACCTTAAAATTGTGAACAATACACTGCAATGTATCCATGAACTACAATGAATTAAAGCGTCATAAAATAGGACACAAACAAATAGTTGCGCTATGATCTGCTACATTGCACTAACATTGAACCTGACTTCCCAGAGTGGTGAGAAACTCTTAAGTGCAGAACTACCAGGATTAGTTTTATTTGGATGTTGGAGGTGACTTACAGCATATATTAATAAATATTTGCTATATTTATTAACACCCGAACAAAGCAAGAGGGGAGGCAAACAGCTCCCCTTACAAGGCAGATTTCCCAGCAATATACATGAGTAGACCCCATAACTGTACTCCAGTTACTGTTAGCTCCAGAAAAAACTGTTTAGGGATCTCTCTCTACTTCTTGCATCTTCCAGAAACTCTGAAAGTAAAAGTGGCCATGTTGGCTCCTAAGCATAGTTCAAAAATCCATTTATCGGGCCAATCAAAACAGCACAAAATATTGTGCCTGCTTTCGAGCTAGGTCCACACTATTAAAAAAAAAGGTAAACCTTGGATGGTTAAGTCCAGTCAAAGGCGACTATGGGGTGTGGTGCTCATCTCACTTTCAGGCCGAGGGAGCCAGCATTTGTCCACAGACAGCTTTCCAGGTCATGTAGCCAGCATGACGAAACTGTTTTGGCGCAACAGAGCACCGTGACGGAAACTAGAGCACACAGAAATGCCGTTTACCTTTCCACCTATTTATCTACTTACACTGGCGTGCTTTCGAACTGCTAGGTTGGCAGGAGCTGGGACAGAGCAACGGGAGCTCACCCCGTCATGGGGATTTGAACCACTGACCTTCTGATCGGCAAGCCCAAGAGGCTCAGTGGTTTAGATCACAATACCACCTGCGTCCTTTACCTTTACCTTCCACACTATACATTTAAAGCACATTCAATGCACATTTAACCACAAGACTTCCAACTGTTGTCCCCACAAACATCAATTCCCAGCACTCTTAGGAAACTACAGTTTTCATGGTTCTTTTCAGGAAGCCATGGGGTTTAAATGTGCACTTGATGTGCTTTAGAATTTTCAAATGCATGGTGTGGATCACTTCACCAGACAGATGGTAAGGAAATAAATTGGGGAAGAGAGGGGTGGAAATGGATTGGGCTGACACAGAAGCCATGGAGTCTGCATCTGATCTTGGCCTTAAGGCAGAATGGAGGAGGAAGGTGGCAGACATTCAGATGAAGCTCTTTAAGGTGCTGGACAGGTTTCAGGTAGTTGCAGCAAGGCCTGCTTGGAAGAAGAAGCAGAACAATAGTTTGATTTCCCCATCAGACACAAGAACTGGCTTCTGCCCAGGTCTTTCTCCATCCGTAGGCAAAATGCATAAGCTCCTTGATAAGCAGAGAACAGGAATCCAAAGAAACCAGGCAGTGTTTCTACCAGCAAAGGTGGAGATTAATTTTTGGTGGCGTGCTAGACAATAAGTCAATAGATGACAAATTGGGTAGCTTCAACCAGCTGTCAGAGGGAACTGTTCCCTCAGAGAATGAAGTCCCATCTTCTGGTGGCTTATAATCCTCTTCCTCCGGTTTATTATCCTTCCTTGTTTGTAGCCCTTCCAGTGTTGGTCCAGTCAGCGTGCCTCCTAGGAGGGGGAAGGAGTCAAACGACACCGGGGTCCTCTAGAGAAAAGAACTTTTATTTTGCTAAGCCAAGGCAGAAGCAAAAGGTGCATGCGTGATCTCTCACAGCAAGACACACATTTTCAGAGGTGCTGCAAACCTTTATACTCCATTCCCACCTCCCTCTTACGCATGTACTTCTTTCTTATCGAATACTACAGGCTCGCATTATTCTTGGGAGGGTCGGCATCCACAGGGTTGGAATACTACAAGATTGTACAGGTGGGGGGTGTGGTATGTCTGGCATATCTCCAGGCGTTCCCTGACCCGTTGTTGCTACTTATCTTGTTCTGTGCAGTTGCTCTTCTTGGGAGGAGTGAGGCCTTGGCTACTACTCCCTTTACTATCTTCAAACACAGGGCCCCACCTAAAGCTGGAGGCTACTTCATGTTGAATGGCTAAATTTGGCATTTTCCAAGTCACAGGAAAAGCCCATGTTTGCCCATAAGAAAGATTCCCATTCCGTATTAGGGATTCCGCCCCCCACCCACCCCCCAAAAATGTCTTAATGGTTAGTTCCCACTGATAAAATTTCAGTGGATTAGCCTGGACTGTTAACAATCAATCTGCATAAAAAAAGGAGTATTCATGATTGTAACTTTGAAATTTGGGCTGCTTTTTAAAAAAACAAAAAACCTGTGATGTTCTGTTGCCACTTCTTTGTGGTCATGACAAGGGAGAATTAGATGATGTGGTTACTCCCCTAAAGCAGTTCTTCTTCACACCCACACTATATAATTAAAGTGCATGGCTTCCCCCAAATAATTCTGGGTACTGTAGTTTACTCCTTACAAAGCTATGATTCCCATCACTCTTAACAAATGACAGTTCTGAGGATTCTTGGGGGGGGGGACCATGTATGGTGTAGACCAGTGATGGCTAACCTTGACACCCCAGATGTTTTGGAACTACAACTCCCATCATCCCTAAGCTAACAGGATCAGTGGTCAGGGATGATGGGAGTTGTAGTCCCAAAACATCTGGAGTGTCAAGGTTAGCCATCACTGGTGTAGACTGATCTCAGTGTCGTGGAGACGGGGAGCAACCACTGTGTAGAATCAACCCCGGTGTCAGGGCAGCACCCTAGTACATAGGCCACTCTTGTATTTTACTATTATTTCTAATGCTTAGAATCTGTATGCGTATAAGGAATAGGGAATGTGGCTCTGGCCTCACCCACATTTGGCTCCAGTCCTCCCCACCACTGCCATGGAACCCCTCCAGAAGATGTGTCCTGAAGGGGAGTCAGTCCTCAGTTTGAAATAATGTTCCCTATTCCTGCCAACCTGCTCCAGAGCAGGAGTCTTCATCTTGGATTGGCTTGAGGAAGCCAGGGCAATGTGTGTGGGTCTTTACGATGGCCCCTCCTATCAGCACCAAAGACCACCAGTGACCACTGGGTGCCTGTGCCAAACCTAGTCCACGCCTGTGTGTCCATTCTTCGATTGCTGCAACATCCAGGGCTGTTTTGGTGTGTGAACGGGCCTTCTCGGTCCTTGTTACATAGAAAATATTCCATTGACTTAATATACTTGTTAACACTCTTTTTGGTCTTGCCACCGTTCATCATAATTAAAATCTCTCTCAGGTGCCGGGCAGATGTTGCCAGGTGCTTTGGGGGCCAATGTCTTAGGAATGACTCACACAAAGGTGTGGCAGCCTAACTAGCAAGCACTGGGTTTCAGTACATTTGTCTGATGCAAGATCTACTGTAGGCAAGGGAAGGTTGGAGACTGATGGGGAACTCAATGCTAGAAGAGGAATATAACAGAATTGCTTCTGTTGGGGGGGGGATGCAAGGAGTGATTTTTGATCTATTTAACTCTGTTTCCTTCCTCTTCCCCAAATGTATAGATAATATCTCTCTTCTGGTCTGCAGACTTCACCCATGTCTAACTCAGCTTCTGTGAAGCTGAGGTTGGAGACAGTTTATAGCCAGCAAGAACAGAGCTACCGGTAGTAGCTGAGACCAGCAGGTGAGAACCAGAAGCTTTTGTCCAGGTGAGAGAATAGCATTGGACTTAAAGGTAAAGGGACCCCTGACCATTAGGTCCAGTCGTGTCCGACTCTGGGGTTGCGGCGCTCATCTCGCTTTATTGGCCGAGAGCCGGCATACAGCTTCCAGGTCATGTGGCCAGCATGACAAAGCCGCTTCTGGCGAACCAGAGCAGCGCACGGAAACGCCGTTTACCTTCCCGCCAGAGCAGTTCATATTTATCTACTTGCACTTTGATGTGCTTTCGAACTGCTAGGTTGGCAGGAGCTGGGACCGAGCAATGGGAGCTCACCCCGTTGCAGGGATTCGAACCGCCGACCTTCTGATCAGCAAGCCCTAGGGTCCCTAGCATTGGACTTACTCGTCTGTAAAGAGGCTTCCTTAACTGCCCTCTCTGTAGTTACTTCCCTGATTATCCCAGGTTGGACAGTGATGTTCATTGCAAGCCTTCCAACGTTTCTGGTTGGGAAAGCGGGACACGCACCCAGACACCTCCCACTCACCCCACCCCACTTGAACTCGGCCTGCCTGATTTTCCACACATGCACCGATGCAGACTTTTCAAAAGGGAGAAGCAGCAGTGCAAAGCCGTTTCTCACTCTCAGCAGTGACCTGTCATTCAAAAGCACTTTTTCCTTTCCCCACCCCTCTTCCCCATCTCCAAAACACTTTTGGGTGGGCACGAAATTGACACCAGACCAGAAACAGCTTCTCAGCTGACATAGTCAGTTTCATGATTCTGTTGACATAGATGGCTGCAATTCAGAGCCCTTGTTACCGGCATACAGTTATCAAGCTGCAAATGCTACGCCGGGGCTAGTGCGATGGTAATAGGGAAGTCGCTCTGTTGCTAAACAAGGGTTGAGAATTATCCCTCCCCACAAGATTTCTTTTCCCCCTGTCCTGTGCTACCACCACCCACCAAAGTTCTGCAGTGTCTCCTGTCTTTTGTACTACACACCATCAAACTGTAATTAAACTCCGGAATTTCTGCTAGAGGGCTAAAATGATATGTGAACCATTAACGCTGTTGCCATAAGCATAGAGAAACTAACCTAGTAGAGGAAGAAAGAAAGATTTGTTCTGAATCTCTTGGAAGGGCTTCAGCCTATCTTGTGATGAGGGGAGGGGGTGGAAGCATACAAGGCAAGCAAAGCCACACAAACCACAAAAGCAGACATTTGGCCTGTAGCCTGGTTTTGCGCTGCTCTGCAGATTTAATTATACAGATGCTGCTCTTGCAGAGAAGTTATTTCTTCCCCCCCTTCCAAAAAAAAAAAAAAGCATTTTCCGTTCAGAATGAGTCACAATTGGTCCGGTCTACCAAATGTGGGTAGATTTCAAAAGATGCGGAATTTTCTGGAAGGGGCCTTTTGCACCAAACTGTTTTGCTCGCTCTTTTTGAAAGAAGCATTAGGGCTGCCTCAAGAAGACACACCCAGCCAAGGGTGGATGGGAGGTTTGGCCTCCAGCCGAACAAACCCTGAGACCCCAAGCAGGCAAGCTTCACCCTCTTCCCCTTTTAGCAGCCATGTGTGAGTCATCCCCACCTGGTGGCTTTCTCAGGTGCTTGAGTGCAGGTGCGGATTAACAACAGGGATCGGCCGAGGTGCACCAAGCTTCGCCAACCTGATGCCCTCCAGATGTTCTGGACTACAACTCCCATCAGCCACAGCCAGCATGCTGGATTCCATTCTGTGCTGGGTGCTTTAGCACAGGCATAGGCAACCTTGGCTCTCCAGATGTTTTGGAACTACAACTCCCATGATCCCTAACTAACAGGGCCAGCGGTCAGGGATGATGGGAATTGTAGTCCCAACACACCTGGAGGGCCAAGTTTGCCTATGCCTGTTTTAGCAGAAAAGCAAGACCGATCTTTGTTTCTTGTTACATGCATTTCAACTGTACTTATTAGAATGATTACAAAAGACACTTGCCCCCCACACCACCACCATGTCCATCCAGCAGGCTCTCCTATCATAGTTGCTGAAAGGTTGCAACACTTACCTTCTCGGTGGGGAGCTGACCCAGAGATCCTTGCATGCAACATGCATTCTCCTGTATCTCTGCAAAGAAGGAATCGCCAAACCAAGAGTCAAGTTAATGCTATCAAGCACTGACTGGCTGCTAGCGTGGAAGGGTTGAGGAAGATGCCTCGATTTGAAACCCACATGCACAAGCCAATGTTCCTTGCTGTAACACTTGAGAAGACTGTCTCTCTGTTTGGCGGCACATATCCAGCACAAGAACAGCGTGCGAACATACTCACTGGACAATGTGAGCACAAACCAAGCGAAGGTAAACGTATTTGGAATTTTCAGCAATAACCCTTTGCTCTTGCAGTACAGAATAAGTGCAATGATATCCTTTCCTCGGATTTTGGAAGTTGTGGTACGGGTTGTCGGCTTCTACTGAATTTGTTCTTAATCACACCTGTTGGGGTATATGATGCTGCCTGTCTGTAGTACATTTTTCTGTTGTGTACTACAAACGGAAAAGCTGGCAGTCTGGAGACTGAGATGTTGCGTGGGAACAAGCCAGCAACAGTTTAAAGCGTTTAGCGTCATTATAGACTTATATAGTAACCCTGTAATATAATGTCTTTAATGAAGGTGTAAAGAATCTTTGGCCCTCCATAGGTCTTCTCAAATACATGGTGTGTGTATATTTTGATGCCAGTATTTTCTACATTCTTGGAATGGGCAAGCAAATGGATCATTCTGTGAGGTGGATATGTGTCCTCCTCAAGAGTAAGCGACTCAGCAGTCCGTTTAACTTATGTACAAGTTTATTTCACCGACAAGCTTTACAGTTCATCATCCTTCTCCGATGAATCAGATTCTCCAAGTAAGGGCTTCCGCTTTCCCCCCCAGCATAAAAGCCTCTTGAAATTCCAATGCCTCCTCTCACTCCTCCTTTTCCGCTTCTTGACCCTGCTGGCCCCTGCATTGCCCTCATCCCTTTCACTTTCATCCTCCCTGGAGGTTGTTGCAGAGGCTCCCGCAACATCCTCAACCCCTTGCTCTCCCTCCGTCTCCATGTTCTCCTCCCCTCCCATAGGCTCCCACGCCACCCGCTCTTCCTCCATCAGCACAGGCGGCGACACCTCTTCACTCCCACTTCTCCACACCTCCTTCCCTGTCTCTGGCGACAGCCTAGGCGCTCCCTCTTCCTGCTCCCATGCTCGCAATACCTCCTCTGGCGTCCATGGGTGACCTCCTGATGCCTCTGTCCCTTCCGCCACCCCTCCTGGCTCGGGCCAGTCCCTGACACATTCATTGGGTGGGGTTGCTACCATTGGGTTTCCCAACCTTACCCTGGTTGTGTTTAACATCCACCTAGCTGGTAACAATGTTAATCTTCCAATATGGTAGCTAAAAGCATGGGACTAGGGTGTGGTACAGTAGCTATTTCAGATGGATAAATGTTTAGAACAGGGGTGTGGCCCTATATATGTGTCATGCGGGTGAGCCTATAGTGGTGGCTTTGGGACAGAAGAAGCCATGCATGCCAGGATGTGCAAAAACTAAAGAGGACTAGGCTTCTCTTTCTCTCCCCACTCCAATTCCAGAGATAATGGCAAAAAGGAGCAAAGATTTAGGTTTAAAATCTCAAAGTGGGAGAAGAGTTGGGCGGCAGAACCAATTATTAGAGGATGTTGTTGAGTTGACCGTCCATCACTGCTCGTTGGACAAATGTGTGACAAGTTGATTTGTGCATGGATAATGGGTTAAATAGTCTCTGGAAGACACTTCCAGCTCAGTAAATCCTGTTTTTCCCCCTGCATTTCAGAGCTGTGAAGCCACATTGGAGTGTTTGGCCAAGGCCACAGACTTAACTGTCTGTAAAGTTTCCAAACATTTTCATATCTGTGTTACATAAATACACGGCATTTCTTCCGTACATTGATTTTATTCTTTTGCCTTCTTCTATAAAGGCCGTTTATTCCAATATCTCTCTGCATCTTTTGGCTTCTGTACTTCTAGCTGCTCTCGGCTTTTTTAAAAACAAAGAGGCCCAGGACTGTGCCTGCCAACTGCCATGTTTAATTTTTAAAAAGATCCCGGACAATAAAACCCTCTCATTGTAAAACTATTTTTCCACTGGCTTCGTCACTGCCGCACTTAGCTGGATATTCCCTCTCCCAGAAAATGGCTGGGATGCATCATGAAAGCCGCCTCCAGCATCCACAAGGAAGGCTGTGCCACATCCCCCACAAATAGCTGCCGCCACCCCCTTCTCCGCCCATCTTCTGCTGCTGCCTTTGGATTGGTTGTTGGAGCTTGTGACTCCTCAGCTGCTAGCCTATATAAGGCCAAGGGAGTGGCACTCTCATCCCCCACAACTTTGAGCAAGGACCCGAGTGAGCTACAGGAGCAAACAGCTTGGAAGGACAGCATCATGCCTGTGAGTCTGGGGAGGAGGTGGGGGGCAGCTGGTGGGTATCACTGACTGCCCATAGGGGAGTGCTGGAAATCTGCAGGCATGTCAGCGAGGCTGAAGGGAGAGAGTCCTGCTATCGATGGATGGTGCTTTTTTCAGCAGTTGTGCTGATTCATCTGTAGTGCGATAGGATGTATATGGCTATTAGACTGTGCATTCTCTTTTTTCTTTTTTTAAAAAATAATTTTATTGGGTTTTACATTTTTTTCCACTATCACATCATAACAAATAATTTAAAAATTGAATTCCCCGTTTTCCCCCTCCCCCCTTTGACTTCCCTCAACTTCCCCTTCTGGATTTTTTTTTACATATGAACTTGTCCTGCTTGCAAAATTATGTTCTTTGAATCAAATGTTGTTGTATTCTTATCACTTTTACCGCATCTTTATAGCTTCTATGTTGCTTTTGTTAGTTGTAAGTGTTTACTCGACTGTGCATTCTCCTCACATGCTGCAATCAGGAGGAGGGATGTGGTCAGGGGAGAACCCCATAGCATGGGGATCCTGCAACCCTCTCTTTCTCAGAAGGGCATGTTTGTAGCAAGGTGAAGGCTGGAGTTCTGCTTAGATTTGCATTTGCGGTGATTCATTTTTCCTAGTCTTCAGCCTATAAGCTTCCCACCACACACAGAGACATGCACCAGATAGGGAAAGATGCTGGAACTAGCTACTTCTGGCGCCAGCCCATCTTGTGCCAAGAGTCTCTAATCCCATTTTTGAAACTTGCTCGGAGCCTGGAGTAATAATAAATCCATGAATTATAAGCACTTAAAGGCACCTGTTGGATGTGAGAGATGGGAATGTTCAAAGGCAGCTGGGCGTGGCTCGGAACATCTGCCGACGGCCTTTGCCAGTTAAGCCTTTCCCTTCTTGCTAGGAGGAAAAAATATAGATCATTTTCACTTCTTTCTAGGGAAGTTTTATAACTTAGGCTGCTACCTTCTTGTTGCTGGCCCTGCTCCCAACACAGGAACTAAGATGAGGGTGCGTTTCCTCCATCTCTTTATCTCTGTGGCAGGAAAAGCCCCATTCGTTTAATTCAGGCTGCTGCTTAAAAGGAGCAAGGTTTTATACCCATTTTACTGATTGGATCGCTGAGGCTGCGAGTGGTGCACTAACTTCTCTGTTCATCTGAAGCAGGAGAGGTGAGGACCATACTCCCTTGCATGGGGTATCAGGGAGTCTGGAAGCAGGACACTCAGAGCCACATGCCCAGTAGTTTGGGCTGATGGGAGTTGTAGTTCCAACATCCACAGGTTCCCCATCACCGCCCGACAAGCTGCTGCTTAAGAGTGTCCTGGCTGATTTAATTCATCTGATGAAAACAGACTCTTGCCTGCCAAATCTAACAGCACAAAAATTGCCAGACGTTTAGTTATTTCAAGACTAGGTGATTTTTAAAAAATATTAACCTGCTTTGAAGCTTAGGAATCAAATGTGCTGCATGCCCACATTTTTGTTTCGGATTTCTTTTTGGTGGGTGAAGAATAACATGACATCTTCTTCCAGCAGAGGTGGCCCTCTGGGTGCTGTTGACTACAACTCCCATCATCTCTGACCACTAGCCATGCTGGCTGGGGCTGATGGGAACTGGAGTCTACCGTAGTGATATCTGGAGGGCTGCAGATTCCCCGCCCCCCCTCTTAGTTAAGCAGGAAAACGGGGGGCAAGCTTCCTGAGGGGAGTTCATCTGCAATAATATAATCAGACCAGAATTTACTGCTGCCTGGCAAAGGGAGAGAACGAATCACTCCTCTCTCAATTCCTTCTCTAGGGAATTACTTGCACCAGCCTGAATGTGGCCCCCGGCGGCCGTCTCGCTGTGAAAGGTGATATCCCAGCAGGAGCTAAGAGGTAAGCTGGTTTCATAGGGAGAGATTACCTTTGAGCACGCAGACATTCCAAACTTGCATGGGCCTTGGGAAGCTTTGGCCCCCATGACGTCCCCCAAAGAATCCTGGGAGTCGTTCACAACATACTGAGAACTCTGTTGCAGACCTGCACTGCCCCTTGTCTTCCAGATATCCAAACTCCAAGGGATTCCTCGGAATGTCGGTTAAACTAGTGTGGAGCACTAGGGCTCCTCCCCATTGTCGTTTGACAGTAATGGTGTTCCCTGTATGACATGCTCCTCAAAATCACTGGCTGCCCACCCCTTTCCCCGCTCTTAATCCTGATTTTCTCATTCCCCCTCCTTTTCGGAGTATCCTCGGTATGAGAAAGTCTGGGTTAAGGAGAGAGAAGAAAGCATGAAAAGGCAGTGGTTGGAAGAAAACTTCATATACACAACAGGAAATTAATGAAGACCCAGGAAACTTACTGCCCACCTTAAAAAGCAGTACGGATAAGTCCGTAGGTATGCCCTTGGTGACATGGGAGGGAGGGAGGAGAACTAGGGGTAAAACTGCTTCCCATTAAGCTACAGAGAGGAAGCCCTTTTCCCTTTGTCTTAGGGTGTGTCCACACCAGAGCAAAAGGTGGACCACATCCCAGGTTGTCTCCAGATCTCCTCCCTCCTTAAATGTGGATTTCCCCTCCTGATCCTGGCCATTTCAGACATTCTAAGGATGGGGGGGGGATGCCACCCACATTTAAAGGGGCAACCCTGAGATGGGGAGGGGTTTGTGTAGAGGATGCCATGTCTCCCAACAGGAATGGGAAAACAAGCTGGTGAAAATACACATTTTTCTCCATTGTGGAGAAACCCTTGCTTTTGTGGGAATTGCCAAGGAGGGGAAGGAGTAATGCCCACCCCCGGCAGCATTTTCCAGTGCCTTACATTGGAACTTAGACCAGCTCATGGCCTCCCCTCCCCCATCCTTGTGCTGCTCCTGCCAAGAGCCTAAACAGAACCAGATGTTGGACGCAATCATCCTTCTCCCCCCCCCCATCCACCCCTACAGTCTCCTCTTGCAAAGCCTTTCTCCCCTGCATGCCCACTGCACACAGCCAAGACCCGCTTGGTGCTGTTGCCAGGAAGAATGTACATCTTCTCTAGACAAACGCACTGCTCTTCTCTTTTCTCATTGTGGTTTTCCGCTTGGGAGGCCCTCCCCTGTCCCAGATTTACAAGCGTCTCGTTTTTGTAGGGCAAGCTGTACAATCCATCCCGTAGCAATAAGGGTAAGCGTGTAAACGAGAGCACAGAACTTTGCCTACTTCCTTTCAAGGAGGAGCCACAGTTTATTCCAGTGGTGTAAGAGCAATGAATATACAAGGGGTCGGAGATGCAAATAGCAGCCAACGGGGGGCTTCACTTAGCAGCAGTGGAGCATCTGGGGCTGGCCATTGGAACCAAAGTCCAGGGTCCAAAGCCGGCACACTCATGAGGCTCGGTGAGGCAGTCGCCTCGCGTGGCAGGCTGGGCAGAGCTAGGAGTGGCGTCAGATCTGGACCACTCCCTGCTGCCTCCACTGCTGCTGGCTCCAAGTCAGCCTCCTCCAATACTCCCACCACTGCTACCTGCTCCTCTCCAGCCTTCTTTTTTTCTCTGCCACCTTCACCACGCCAGGGCTTCAGTCGGCAGCCTCGTCGCATCAGGCAGTAGCAGAGAAAAGGCGGTGCCTCCCTCTGCTATTTTCTTTTTTTGCCTCAAGCGGCAAAATGTCCTGAGCAGGTATGGCAACCTCGGCACCTGCATGGGTAGTGGCATGCCAGCCCAGGACTTAACGCCAGAGCTAAGTCAGACCGTTGGTCCGTCTAGCTCAGGCATCCCCAAACTGCGGCCCTCCAGATGTTTTGGCCTACAACTCCCATGATCCCTAGCTAACAGGACTAGTGGTCAGGGATGATGGGAATTGTAGTCCAAAACATCTGGAGGGCCGAAGTTTGGGGATGCCTGGTCTAGCTCTATACCGCCTGCAGTGACTGGCAGCAGCTCTCCCAAGATTTCAGGAAAGGGTCTCTCCCAGCCCTTTCTGGAGATGCTGGGGATCAAACCTGGAACTTTCTGCATCTGAAGGAGATGCTCTGCCGCAGAGCCACGGCCTTTCCCACGTTGACCTACGTATACCTCTGAAATACTTAAAAATGCACACCAAACTGCTTCTGGATCTCACAGAGCGATGGAGCACAAATAGGGGTGGGAAGAAGACAGAACATTTGGCAAAAGAATCTGCATGTTTGAGACACCCCCTAATCCATGCCAGGTTGGATTCCATCCTGAGCAAAGTTTAGCTGGTGGGGATTGGATTGAGATGAAAGGAGAAGAGTTTTTTGAATCAGGGGTGGGGAATAAGGGCTCTCATAAAGCAGCAAGCTGAAGGAGGCTGCAATTGCATAGGCCAGCAACCAGCCCCATCAAAGGCCCAACTGAGTAGTTCTGCTGGCTGACAGATTTCTTTTGCCAAAAAGACAGTAGCGGGGAGACAGCGCACCACACCCCTTTCTGTCTGCTGCATGATCACATGCTACAGCAGTGAAATCTAGCCACTGGAGGTTGTTCTAGTGCAGGGGTCTGCAACCCGCGGCTCCGGAGCCGCATGTGGCTCTTTTACACCTTTGCCGCGGCTCCGGGGTGGCGTGTCTTCTCCCGCTCCCCTTTCCCTCCCGTCGCGTCGGTGTGTGTAGTCGGGGGCGGCGGCGGGAGAGCGAGCTGCAGAGAGAAAGAGAAGTTGGCGAGCTGCGACGGGCGCGTTGACGGCAAACCAGAGCCGAGCGCGGAGCCCGAGAGCGAGAGCAGCGCCTCCTCCTCCTCCTCCTCCTGCTTCCAGGCTGGGCAATTGACAGAGCTCATTATCATGCTGCGCTCACTCGCTGCCTGTCTAGGGCCGGAGGGAGGGAGAGCGAAACGCGCGCACACACAAAAGCTGGTGTCTGTGTGTGTGTGTGTGTGTGTGTGTGTGGAGAGGAGGCAGCGAGCCCCAGACAAAGCCCGTGCAGCGCGCACACAAAAGCTGGTGTGTGTGTGTGTGTGGAGAGGAGGCAGCGAGCCCCAGACAAAGCCCGTGCAGCGCGCACACAAAAGCTGGTGTGTGTGTGTGTGTGTGTGTGTGTGTGTGGAGAGGAGGCAGCGAGCCCCAGACAAAGCCCGTACAGCGCACACACAAAAGCTGGTGTGTGTGTGTGTGTGTGTGGAGAGGAGGCAGCGAGCCCCAGACAAAGCCCGTGCAGCGCGCACACAAAAGCTGGTGTGTGTGTGTGTGTGTGTGTGTGTGTGGAGAGAGGAGGCAGCGAGCCCCAGACAAAGCCCGTGCAGCGCACACACAAAAGCTGGTGTGTGTGTGTGTGTGGAGAGGAGGCAGCGAGCCCCAGACAAAGCCCGTGCAGCGCGCACACAAAAGCTGGTGTGTGTGTGTGTGTGTGTGGAGAGGAGGCAGCGAGCCCCAGACAAAGCCCGTGCAGCGCGCACACAAAAGCTGGTGTGTGTGTGTGTGTGTGTGTGTGTGTGTGGAGAGGAGGCAGCGAGCCCCAGACAAAGCCCGTGCAGCGCGCACACAAAAGCTGGTGTGTGTGTGTGTGTGTGTGTGTGTGGAGAGGAGGCAGCGAGCCCCAGACAAAGCCCGTGCAGCGCGCACACAAAAGCTGGTGTGTGTGTGTGTGTGTGGAGAGGAGGCAGCGAGCCCCAGACAAAGCCCGTGCAGCGCGCACACAAAAGCTGGTGTGTGTGTGTGTGTGTGGAGAGGAGGCAGCGAGCCCCAGACAAAGCCCGTGCAGCGCGCACACAAAAGCTGGTGTGTGTGTGTGTGTGTGGAGAGGAGGCAGCGAGCCCCAGACAAAGCCCGTGCAGCGCGCACACAAAAGCTGGTGTGTGTGTGTGTGTGTGTGTGTGTGGAGAGGAGGCAGCGAGCCCCAGACAAAGCCCGTGCAGCGCGCACACAAAAGCTGGTGTGTGTGTGTGTGTGTGGAGAGGAGGCAGCGAGCCCCAGACAAAGCCCGTGCAGCGCGCACACAAAAGCTGGTGTGTGTGTGTGTGTGTGGAGAGGAGGCAGCGAGCCCCAGACAAAGCCCGTGCAGCGCGCACACAAAAGCTGGTGTGTGTGTGTGTGTGTGGAGAGGAGGCAGCGAGCCCCAGACAAAGCCCGTGCAGCGCGCACACAAAAGCTGGTGTGTGTGTGTGTGTGTGTGTGTGTGGAGAGGAGGCAGCGAGCCCCAGACAAAGCCCGTGCAGCGCGCACACAAAAGCTGGTGTGTGTGTGTGTGTGTGTGTGTGTGTGTGTGGAGAGGAGGCAGCGAGCCCCAGACAAAGCCCGTGCAGCGCGCACACAAAAGCTGGTGTGTGTGTGTGTGTGTGTGTGGAGAGGAGGCAGCGAGCCCCAGACAAAGCCCGTGCAGCGCGCACACAAAAGCTGGTGTGTGTGTGTGTGTGTGTGTGTGTGGAGAGGAGGCAGCGAGCCCCAGACAAAGCCCGTGCAGCGCGCACACAAAAGCTGGTGTGTGTGTGTGTGGAGAGGAGGCAGCGAGCCCCAGACAAAGCCCGTGCAGCTGTATTTGAGCTGGGCCAGCGCTGGCAGACGTGCTGCCATCTCGCAGGAGGCTCCTGATGGACGCTTGCCTAAATCGCAGCGGCGCGGGGCAGCAGGGGGCGGGGCACCGTACGTCATGCGCAATGACGTCACATGGCCCCGCCCCCTCGCATAGGGCGCGAAAAGCGGCTCCCAGGTTTTTTTTTCCTTCGGAAATGGGTCCAAGTGGCTCTTTTTGTCTTAAAGGTTGCCGACCCCTGTTCTAGTGCTTCCAGAAGACAAGGGTTGGAGCTGCCTTTGTTTCTTCTGAATTCTCATTACATGAGGCACTGTAACTGTTCAAAGAGAGGACTTAATGAGCAAATGTTGGGAAATTCCAGCAATGTAAGAGGAGGTCCGTGGTTGGACAGCAGGGGGCCTCAGGACCAAATCAGAGGGATTTTGGCTCCATCACTGGGAACGCTGGAAGGTGAACGTGCCCAAACTCTTCCCATCTCCTTGTGATACCATCAGTGAAGCTTCCTAGTTTTTCATTCCTCAAACCTCCCTGGCTTGCACCTACATGGTGATGCCTCAAGGGTAAGGAGGATCACTCAAAAGAGGCAGATAATATTCTTCAATAAGGAGAGGTGTTGTGGAATTGCTTCAACTTGCCTCCAGGACAGATAGAAGCAGCTTGCATTTTTCCATGAATAGAAACTGAGCAGAGGGATGGTCCTAGATCAAGGAAGCTTAACTTGTAGCCCTCCAGATGTTGCTGGATTGCAACTCCCATTACCCCATGCCATTTGCCATGCTGGCTGGGAGTTGCCATCCAACATCTGGTGGGCTGTTGGTTACCCCCACAAGATGATCTCCACAGTTGTGTACACATGGCCATGTACTGTGGCTCCATTGTGCTCCCACCTCTGGTTTTTGAATCCCTGTGTACACACAATGATACCCACAACGTAGAATAGCTTCTTGTGAAATACTGTGGCTTGACGTGTTCCCCAGTCCAAAGCCAGCTTCAACCCAATTTGAAAACGTAAACCATAATCCATTGGGCAAAGGCAGTCCCACCCCCCTTGCAAGGGTGCCAACTTGAGTAGAATATTGGGGGGGAGGGGTGACAGGTAAGCCCTGCCCCACATAATCACAAGATGCGGTGCATACACACCATTTGAATTGCAATGCCCATCAATGGGGGGGGGGCTGGCCCCCTCAAATACTTGGGGGGAGGGCTGAAGGGACCTCAGCCCCTAGGAGTTGGCTTCTACTTGTGGACAGACATCAGGCAACTTGGAAACAAATCCAAGCGTACGGATGCGCCTTGAAACCCAGTGAGGGGAGAGAAATGACCTTGCTGAGTTTTAAGTGGGCAACGTCTACACAGCCTAATTCTATGAGTCTGTGAAGTAACTTCTGCTATTGCAGCTTGTCTTGGGGAGGAACAAACACCTCTTTTCATGAAAGCTAGCTTTTTTATCATCATTTAAAGCAGAAAGGCCCTGTGTGCTTAATCCTTTCCCCCACCGAGTGGCTTGTTTCTCCACTCCAAATCACTCCCCAGCCCCTCTTCTCTCTGTGGGAAAAGGCACCATTTGTCCCAGAGAGAGTTCCAGCTCTGCTATGCATCAGGGGGTGAACCAACTTGCTTCAGGTGGCACTGAGCGCGGAGCAGCTGCCACTGTGGTTCTCTGGGCAACTCTGAAGTAAACGTGGAGACACTAAGGGCTCCTTCACATGACCTGTTTATTGAGCATCTCTCCTGATTTGCTAGCACAAAGATTGCAGGGTGTGTGTGCTTGTGTGCGTTTAGATTGCAGCCAGTCTTCATTGAGCATCTGAAGAGCGTAGCTGTGGATCCCTGAGACATGAGGGCTTTGCAATTAACTTTCTGCCGCCTGTTTCAGTTTTGTCATCAACCTGGGCAAAGGCGAAAATGAGATCATGCTGCACTTCAACCCGCGCTTCGATGCTCACGGGGACATCCGAACCATTGTCTGCAACAACAAGATCAACGGGAAATGGGGCCAAGAAGTCAGGGAGGCCAACTTCCCCTTCCAAGAGGGCAGCAGCGCGGAGGTGAGGCTCGGATCTGCACAGGTTGCGGCAAGGGAAAGGAGGGACTGCATGTGGGTTTGAGTGGGAAAGTGTCATAAGGAGAGGCGATAAAGCCATGCTTGAAAGCAGCATGGATGGAGGGGTCCGTAGCGCACAAATACGGGATGGAGGTGCTGCTGAGGTTTGGACTGGAGGCCCAGTTCCTACACAACTGATCCAAACTGAAGGGACACTTCCCTGCCCACCCCTATTCCGGCGTCCTGTCCGTGCACTTAGCAGCTGAAGGAGAAGCAAACCTTCAACAGGTTGAGCTGCCTTGCAGTGCAGATGATAGAGATCCTCAGGCTTTTGAGACTCTCCCCAGGCCACAACCCTTGACACCCTCCCCGTGCGCTTTGGCTTGGTTGAATGTTTCCTCAAATTCTGACATGGCCTTTTCCTTGCCTGGATGGGTGCTAGGGACAGGTGTGTTAATTGTGTGCATAGTAACTAGCCTGCTGTCCAAAGGTGACATTTACCTGTTTTGTGTCACCTGTTTTGCCTCTGGCCCCACCCAACACTGGCCTGTGGCCCCCAGACAGTTGCCCAGGAAGGAAAACAGCCCTCAGTGTGGGGGGGGAGTAGGACCCCAATCCTGTTACCGTATTTTCCGGTGTACAAGGCGACTGGGGGTATAAGACGACCCCCAGTTTTTCGAGTTAAAATATAGAGTTTGGGATATACTCTATATTTTAACTCAAAAAATGTCGAGCGGCGCCGGAATCGCGTCTGCGGCTCTGCAGAAGCGATTTCTGGCGCTGCGGACATTTTGGGTATGGGCAGCGCGGCACCAGAAATCGCTTCTGCACGTGTCCGCGGCTCCGCAGAAGCGATTTCTGGCACTGCAGATATTTTGGACATGCGCAGAAGCGATTTCTGGTGCTGCGCTGCCCATATCCAAAATGTCCGCAGTGCCAGAAATCGCTTCTGCGGAGCCACGGACGTGATTCCAGCGCTGCTCGGCAAGTCCCCACGCCGCGCTGCAGTATCCGGCGTACAAGACGACCCCCGATTTTGGAGCCGATTTTTCAGGGTTCAAAAGTCATCTTGTATGCCGGAAAATACGGTAGTATGGAAATATGCTGGACTTTTGCCTCTTCTGCTGTTCTTAAAAGGCCCAAAAATTCTGTCAAAAGCCAGCAAGCCCAGGATAGATGTGCATCTTCCACTAGCAGCCATAACTCCAGTCCAGTCACTTGATAACTAGAATCATAGAAGAGTTGGAAGGGAACACAAGGATCATCTAGTCCAACCCCCCCCCCAACAATGCAGGAATATTTTGCCCAACGTGTGGCTCGAACACATGACCCTGTGATTTAAGAGTCTCATGCTCTACCAAGTGAGCTATCCCTCTCAGCAGTTGGGATAACTGATGGGTGGTGCTCTTCTTGTGCTGAAACCACGCCACCCACCCCTTTCTTCTTTTTTCTCCTTCAGGTGCTCTTCACTCATGACAAAAACGAGTTGACCATCACATTGCCTGGCAACCATCAGTTCAAGGTCCCCAACGGAGCTCACTTGGAAGGCATTGAATATGTCTGCGTAGAAGGCGACTTTAACTTCAAAGGCATTTCTCTCGTTTAAGTGTCTCTCCTGGACTTGTCTTGCTCACCTCTCCTGCTTAATAAGGCAGCAAAATAAACACAGCTGAATTCTGGTGTAAACTGGTGGTGTGTCTTTCTGAGTCTTTGCCACATGGTTCTTTCAGGGCCATCATTGCCATGGAGACAGATGGTGTTTGTGGTCAGTAGTAGCAGATGCTTGTGGAATGGGGGGGCGGGGGGCGAGGGCAACCTAAGAGGCAACCTAACCTTCTGAAAGGTCTAACCACAATTCTGATTTTTAAAAAAATAAATAAAAATGCAGGTGCACATTTCATTTCTTTATTTTATTGTTTTAATATGGCCTGCGTCCATTAACCATAGAGAGGGGCAAGGAGTTAAGCAGAACACTGAAGTCTGATCTCTCTAGCTACTGGAAGCGGAGGCGTGGGGGCGGAATGGGGCACCATCCCTCCAACCTCAGTCGGCACTCAGCATCATCTGCCTGTCTTCTTATAACAAGTCCAAGGGATGGCCATGCCTGGTATCTTCCTCCTCCTTAGTCTCCATGTTGCCCTTGTAGGATGATAGGGGCAAAACTAGAATAGCCCATTGGCTCTAGCGCCACCTACTGCTGATCTCCCTGCTTTCTGCCCTACCGGTATCAATGGGCACCAGCCAACACTGCCTGCTTGGCCAATTGATGAGACTCCTCCATCAGGTGCTGCTCATATGTTTTTAGGCACCGTCACTGCATCATAGGTGTGCACAACACACAAATAACACATAAACCTAGTGGGGGCATCAAGTACAAGAGCGGGCAGTGTTTTTATTTACCTTGGGCTGTAGCTAATGTTAGTCGTACTCTGAGTAGATCCATTGAAGTTAATGACTATCTTACGTCTATTAATGTCAGTGGATCAGCTGAGAATGCATTGGTGGGAGACAATCCCTTGAATAGTTAGTTTATTTTACATACATATATATATATATATATACACATGCTTTTTAAGGAGAGGTCTCCTGAAGTGGCATGCAGTTGTATTGTAGAACACAATAAAAGCCTCAAGAAAAACGTAATAAAAAGCACAGCACGGACCCTTTTGGAAACACACTGAAGAGTAAAGCCCAGTCAAATTCATTCAGAGGTATAGTGATGTGGGGTCGTGGGGTCCGAGACCCTTTACTATTTCTGCAGAAGGGACCATGTCTCCAGCATCCTAGAACTGCACAATCAGCATGAAAGGGGAACTTTTTAGCTTTTGTGATGCTTAAGAGTCATCCAGAGTGAAAGGAGGTGAGTCAGCCATGGAGGACTGGCTCCTAGGGAAGAACACCAGGGAGAAGTTGTCCTGTATGCTCCAAAGCTAAGCATTTAGGAACACCGAAAACACAAGGTGCTTCAATGGTGTGCAGGTTCTGTTATGCACAATGGAACGTCAAGGGTGACGCAACTTAAGTCACTCCAAAAGGAGATAGAGCATTCCAAATCATTTGCTGATATACACACAGAGAAAATAGTTGATGCAGCTGACGGGCAACATATTGAGATCTACATTGATCATTGCAAAACATCTCTAATTATTTTTAATGTATTGTTTTAAGATTATTGTATAATCTTGGAAGGGGTGTGGCTGTCAGGGGGTGTGGCTATCATGAAGGGACTCTGCACTTTTGAATTTCCCACTGCATTGCTGAATTCATCATACACATCATACACTGAAAGCACATGATTTCCCCCAACAAATCCTGGAACTAGAGTTTACCCCTCGCAATACTACAGTTCCCAGCACCCTGAGCAAATTTCCCCAGGGAACTCATGTGTTTTAAATGTACAGTGGTACCTCGGGTTACAGACTCTTCAGGTTACAGACTCCGCTAACCCAGAAATAGTACCTCGGGTTAAGAACTTTGCTTCAGGATGAGAACAGAAATCGTGTGGCGGCAGCGGGAGGCCCCATTAGCTAAAGTCGTACCTCAGGTTAAGAACGGACCTCCGGAACGAATTAAGTTCTTAACCCGAGGTATAGGATGTTTGCAGCCTCAGAGTGCTCAAATGCCTGCAGACTGAAGGTCTGTGTAAACAATGCAGTCTTTGCCAGCTACACAGGCACCCCGAGAGGGACGGAGTTCTGAAGTCTTGGCTCCATGACAGAAAAGGCCCTGCCCATATGCACCACACAGACCTCCTCCACAGATCTCAAAGGGCAAGCAGAATCATTTTGGAGGGGAATGTGGCTGGTGGTGCTTGCCCTGCCACTGTGCTGCTGAGCTTAGAAAAGGCCTGCCAGACAAAACCACATCCTCTGCACAACTGTTACAGCAGGGGTGTTACTTTCCAAACCACAAAAAGTCAGGGTTTTTATTTTATTTTTTAAAAAAACTGGCCTTGTTGCACCAGAGTGGCACACCTCTAATCCATTCTGATTTCAGGAACCTACAAGTTATTGAGTCCCTCTCACAAAACAGTGACAGTCCGCAGCTGAGACAGTTGCAAAGGATTCTGCTTTTCTTCATTTAGCAGGACAATACCGACAACTATTCTTAATGTTTATAAAGCACTAAAATTCTATTAACTCCTGTATGTAGATTAATCTAGTGCAACAAGCACTTATATGTGTGCAGTGGAAAAAACTCACCTTGCTGTGGATCAACTACCAACTTTTTTAAGGCCTTGTTATATTCTACTCCGTTAGTCACAGGAAAGTGTGACCTCCCAACCCTTCTCTCTCCACATATTTTCCTGCCTTCTGAAGTTCTCCTGCTATGAGGTATGTTACAGCCACATAAGACATTCCTTCTCTGGCTGCTGCTAAGCTGGTCTCATGCCGTGCCAATATTTCACAGATGAAACTAGAGACATTTGTGCATTTGAAACATCTATTCTTGCACCAAAGTTCATCACTGGAGTCCTTCCTCCCCACTCTCACTTAACATTGTTGCTGAAATCTCTTTTCTGCCTCCGGTGTGCTGCCTTCATTTAGTCCTCAATAATTTGTCCTACACTGGCTACTATAGCTGCTTGTATTAGCAAATGGAT
Source organism: Darevskia mixta (assembly GCA_034641385.1). Lineage (NCBI taxonomy): Eukaryota > Metazoa > Chordata > Lepidosauria > Squamata > Lacertidae > Darevskia > Darevskia mixta. The sequence continues at coordinate 18,514,169 of JAWWNH010000008.1, forward strand.
CACAATACATGCTTATTTGGGGGTGGGGGGAGAACAGAATGTTTGTTGCTACTATTTTTAAAGCATCATCCGTATAAATTAACTGAAGAATCAAAGGAGAGGTCCCTGCCCTCAAAGGGCTTACAGTCTAGCTGTCAACACAAGGAAAGCAACAGATGAAGGAGAGGGAAATGAAAACAGGAGCCAACAGGGGAAGGATATGTGATTACTGCAGCTATGGATCTGGCTGTACTTATTACAGGACAGCTGCAACGCAAAGACTTCCAAATGGCATTCACTGTCTCGATTGGGAGCTACAGGTAGGAATGGGGAGAAATTCAGATCAGTTTGCATTTAAAGGCAAACCGACCCAATTTGCAACTTCTGAAACAACACAAACATCGAGACACAGCCAACCTTGGAAATTTACACTGCTTCAAATCTTGCAAGGCACTTCTCCAGCCATAATGTGTGTACTAGGATAAAGTGTGCATAAAAATGCATATATTAGTGGAAACAACATACAAAACTTTACATTAGGGAAAATTGATCAGCAGAAAAGAAGAAGGTTAAACAGAATTGCATAGAAAAATCAGAAGCTGGGCCAAACAGCAGCTATAGGTCGGGTCAGTGTGGTTTGGGGGAAATGGCCTGGTGCACCAAATCTGCCCCATGGGACAGAGGTTTCCTACCTCTGGCATACACTATGGCCCAGTTACAATACAACACTAAGCCAAACGACGGTTTAGTGTGAACAAGCAAATATGCAGGTTCCTAGAGCGAAGTTTGCAGTCACTGTTCCCCACCTTGCTGTTACTGCTGCTGCTCGCCAAGGCTAAGTCCAGCTGTGCAGGCAGAGGCAAAGGCATCCTTGGGGTAGATTATCGGTGGCCACCCTTTGTCTCCTTTATCCAAGCCCTCCTCCCTCTGCCACAGACACATGTTCTGCTTGGGGCGTTTCATGCGTTTTCTTCTTGAAGAAAGCATGCCTCCTACGTGGCCTTTCTCCGCCCTGAGCGGCCATGTACTCGCGGTAATTCCTGGTGAGCAAGGTATACAGGAAAGGGTTGACGCAGCTGTTGCCATAGGTCAAGCAGGTAACGCCAAAGTTGAGGTAAGCCTGGGCGGTCGGCCCGATCTCCAAGTCCTCTGGCCAGTACAGCTTGGTGAGTTGCCAGGCCCAGAATGGTACGAAACAGGCCCAGTAGGCTACGATGATGCTGAAGATCCTGGGAAACAGCTTCTGCTTCAGGGCCCTGCTCGCCACAGGCGACCACATGACTTTTGTGGAAGCCCAATAGGCCTGCACAAGCCGGGAGTACACGACCCCCAGGACCAAACCAGGCCCGAGGACGCTCGTGCCAAACAAAACCGTGAGGTACACTTGGAAAGCGCCAGGCGTCCACGTGGGGAAGCAGATGAGCTTTCTGCTCCTGCCCTCCCGCTGCTGGATCATGACCATCATGGGCACCGTAAGCAAAGACGAGACGAGCCACACGGCAACGCAAGCAAGCCTGCGGTAGCTGCTTCCAGCCTGCCTGGCCCTCAGCGGTCTGGTCACGGCCCAATAACGCTCCACACTCATGGCCGTCAGCAGGAATATGCTGGCGTGCATCGTCAGCAGGTCCAAGCTGAGCAGAAACCGGCAGCCCACGTCCCCAAAGAACCAGTCCTGGGCGAAATATGTGCATACCACAAAGGGGATGGTGGAAAGGTAGAGCAGATCGGCTAAGGCCAGGTTGACCACGTAGATGCGCAAAGAACCCACCGAGCGAACAGACATGCCACCAAACGCTACCACCAGCGTATAGATATTGCCCGTCGTCCCAAAGAGACACATGAGGAGGAGGACTGCGCCCAAGGCCCTGGTGACAGGACTTTCTTCTCCACGCTCAATGTCATAGGAGAAATTGCCCAACGAAGCTTCTTCGATGAGCTCCGTCGTCATTGGATAGCTGAGGCACTCTGGTTCTAAGAGGAACTACCAACCACACACAGTGTGTGTTTGACAGCCTTGGCTGGGCAGGGAGGCAAAGGATGATGGGAAGAAACTAAAATCACTTGGGTGTGGGTGGGTGTGAGCCTCATAGGGAATTATGTGGGCTATTGAGATGGCTGGCCTCATTGCATCCCATGCTCATCTTACCATTCTTGAAGGCACATCCGTTCCATGCTTACAGATTTGACGGCATGGCATCCTCTTGCTGCTTTCTGTTGCTGCAGAGTTCTCATACTCTCTCCAGCCGGCCCTCCGCGACTTCTGTCATCAAGCATTTGTTGACACATATAAAACCAGCCCCACGGCAGCCAAGATGCTTTCTTCCCCGTCTTCTTCTCCGCGACAAGAGATGCAGGGCAGTTGTGCTTTCCCAACGGCAGCTCTCCTCAAAAACATCATTCGCCGCTGAGTGGCCCAGCATCTCTGACTCATGGCTTCACACTCAAGTGCAAACACACTCAGCAATAGCTAATGGCGCTGTAGTGTGACCACCCAGCAGATTGCAGAATTCTTTTCTCTTCAACGTTCCCGTTTCTGTCTGTATCTCCTATGGGTTTTTTTTTATTTTTAACCTTGCCTCTGCTTGCTTCCTTTCTCTGCCCTCAGCCCCATAAAGAGAGGAATGGAAGGTCCTGAATTAATACAGACGTGGTTAAGGAACTGGGTCAAATAGGGGCTGGGAACGAGAACAATCCTCTGAGTTAAGTTCCTTTAATATATATATATATTGGAAGGGGAGCAATGAACATGTTACGGAGGGCTAGCTGCATTCAGTGCAAATATCTGCCTGTTGCAGTAGAAACAACACACAAGGATGTATGTGCACAGCCAGCTGCATTTAACATGTATCCAGTCACCTAAGACTGGCAGTCAAAAACCCAAAGGACAGCATCTCATTTTTAATTTTACTTTTAGGATCACAGAGTTACAATTCCAAACAACCCTTGGCAAACTACAGTGCCCAGAACTCTTTGGAGTAAGAATGTGTTTCAAATGGGCTTTAAAGATTAAGCACATACACAGCTTTATAAAAGCTGTTTACAACATTAATTGGTCCTCAAATGTTATTACTTTTTTATCATTAATGAAGGACCAACACAGCTGTTTGCTTGTAGTTTTGTTTTAAACATTCTGGATATTTCCTTGCCCCCGCAAAGGAATGTTTTAAATTCAAAACATTATAGCAATTTCCCTATCTTGATCAAAATCAGGACATTTCTCAATTCTATGCAACAGGCACACAGCAGGGGTGGGGGGAACCTATCTTAGCGCCCCCCTTTTTGACCACTGTCCAAGGACCACATACCAGTGGCAGGCAAGGCCAGAAGCAAAAGTGGGTGGCCCAATGAATGTACATTTCATCTTTGACCTCTAGGATAGTTTAACACAAACCCTTCTCCATCCTCTGTCCAGATAGGCTAGAGGCATTGTCAGAGTTCAAGGGCACATTCCGGTCAGACAAAAACTTCCAGGGTGTGGAGGGAGGCCAGTGCGGGGAATGGCCAAGGGAGTCTTCTGAGGTGACCAGACTTGAGAGGCCTGGTTGCATTTGTTTCCTGGACCTGAGGTTCCCCACTCCTGGCCCACAGCATAAAAACGACAGAACTCTATCCTGTTGGCCGTTGCTTACCAGTAACGTGTAAGGAGGCATGCACACGCTTGCAGTGGGGTTTTTGGCTGCATGTCATGGCTTGGAACAATACCCTTCGTTTATGCCATGTAGTCGGCAGTAATGCTAATGCCAGGGATCTCCGATAGCACTAAGTGGAATTCTCTAGCCAGCCATTTCCCCTCCTCTTAAGCTCCGCAAACACAGTTAGGGGGAAATCCAGCTGCAAACAGCTGCCTTGGCAATTTGGTGCTAGATGAGCCATTCCATCAGCCCAGCTTGATCTGCCAAGAGGAAAGCATGATGGCAAAGGGTTTGGCAGCGTAACTGATCATTTCAGTGCTCTTTCTGGAGTCAGTTTAACAAAATAATACTCCTACAAACATTTCCAGCATTCTTACTGAGCCACTCAGAACTCATCTTCTTGAACCCAAAACACACACACAACATCCTTGCTCACATGCAACCTGATACATCTCTAGTCATTTTCTGCAAGGCATTTCATGAAACAGAAAAAAATCTATCCCCCACTTCTGGCAGTGCAGACTTTTAACATTTCAGTGGTGCCCAGTGCAATGCCAAAATTTGGTGCCCCCTCCTGCTTTCCATCGCTCGTCATTATTGCAAAACTCCCTGTGACGCCCTCTCGGCGCGGTGCTCAATTTGGGCAAACCGGTTGTGCTCCCATAAATCTGCCTCTGCTTCTGGGATAATGCCCGGTTGCAAATACAAACGTGGACTGGAGACAATTTGCAAAGCTGCCCTCCCCGCTGTCATCAGTCCTGCAGGGATGTCGCAGAGGGGAGAGCTGAATCCTGAAGAGGAAGAGATCAGGGAGCTGGATGGCCTGGGGGAGGGTCTGAACGGGGTGAGGGAGGCAAAATGTCTGGGCCGGAGGAGTGTCAGGGGAACAGGTAGCCTGGAGAAGGTTCAGGTGGGTTGTCAGGGAGGTGTCTTGCCCCTGTGACATCAGATGCTGAGCTGGCACCTCCGACACAAAGGACATGAAGATGCCATTTCTGGCACGAACAAACCTCATGGGCTCAGCTCACTAGCAGGTGTCTCCATTTGCTTGCTCAGACCAGAAATGTCTGCCGTTTGCCATGCTAAGGCTTGTGCCCTCCCTGCTCTTCAAAAGAAAGGGATGGGAGGGAGAGTGTCACTTGTTGGATCATTGTCTCAGCTCATACTTAGCCATGCATTTGACCTGTCATGTGATCATCAATCACATGACACAGCACACGCACACCATTTGAATGGCAATGCCCATCAACTTGGGGGGGGGGAGGATAGCTCCCGTATATCTTTTGATGGGGGGGGGCAAAGGGACCTCAGCCCCTAGGAGTTGGCTCCTATGCCTGCTGGAGCTTAACCCTTGCCTTGGGCAGACAGAGAAACCCGAGTTCGAGTTCTTCATCTGGCAGAGAGGGCTGGGACCCCCACTTTCTCATCTGGCAGGCTCATCTGCTAACTGATATAAGGAGAAGTCTCTTGGATCAGAGAAGAGGGCCAAGCAGGCAGGAGAGAATCCCCAAGAATTTGTCTATAAAGAAGAGCAAGTTGTGTTGTTATAGCTATCTCTTGAGTAGAGGCGTACATTCATTGTGGAAAACGAATGGAAAATGAAAGCAACAAGCCCCATTAGTTTCATTTGTTTCAGTTAGGACAACATATGTGAATTCAAATTGAAGAGTTCTGAACAACAACAAAAACATATTTCATTTGATTATTTTCCACTCATTTCCGCTGGGATGAAGAAATAGAAACAGTCTGGAGCAGCTTATACAGGTCACAGAAAGTTGATGTGGAGAGGACAAGAGGCAGAGATACCAATGCATCTGTCAGGTATAAAATGGGGTCTATAAAGAGGCACACCAAAATTATCGTGCCAAGTTACAAGCAGAGGAATAGGTGGTTCTCCATTGAAAACTAGGAGCACCTTGGAGGATATGCAAGGATATTTTCAATGTCTTATAAAACGGATACCCTTTGACCAATCTGCCTGAAATTATTTGGCTGGTCTGACGCTTTGGGGAGATAAGTAGAACGCCTTGAAATTTCATTACATTTGAATAGAAAACACAGAAGTTACAGGCAGCGGAGTGGCTGAGTTGCCCATTGACATCAATGGAAAAATGAACGTGAATGCAATTGAAAGGAAAGGAAAACACCCCCCTCTGTGTGTGTGTGTGTGTGTGTGTGTGTGTGTGTGTGTGTGTGTTCTTGGCCAGTTTTGAGAGGGAGGCATGCATGACTGGACCACCCAGAACAGTCTCTGCACTCATGACAGTCCTCGTTTTTCTACCGGAGGCAACAATATGATCTCAAAAGACAAGCACTGCTGCAGGCTGCGGGGGACTTGGAAGTCAAGAGAAAGATGACAGGTTTATCGTGGCTTTGAATAGATAGCAAAGTGGGGGAACCTGGCAGCTAGGACATCAGAATAATCAGAGAGTGAGAGACATGAGGCAGGAGCAGAATCAGGAGCAAAATAAAATACTCATCAGTTTGGTACATATACACACAGCTGTTTTGATGCGTGGGTTTTTTCCTATCTTCCTGTTGAAGCCTTGAATAGACAGCAGCCAATCAGCAGCAAGCAGTAGTAAGCCACGGAGGAGGGCCCCTGCATATAGTGTGACCAATAGAAAGCAAGCCTGCCAGGCCTATGGTGGGACAGGACAAATAATGCCTCAGTTCATCAGCCCCTGCGCTTTCCATCTGGATCTGTTGCTGATCAAAATGGCAGAAAGCTCTGCTGTCCAAATGGATCCCAACCACGAGGCACTGGAATATAGCACAGCAGCTTCTTTGAGAAAGGATGCCTTCTTTAACCCTGTGTTTCCCAAGAGTAGAAAAGCAGCAAGTCTCTCTCCTTCAAAGATGTTAGGGCTTCAGCTTGAAATAAGCTTCAACTGTAGGAAAACAGAAGAGGCATCAGAGCAGGGATGGACGAGTTCTACAATTACATATATTCTCAAACAGAATTTATTGTTGGGCACACAGAATGCAGCTTTTGTTTTATCTTATAATTTAAGTTTCTAGTTCTCAAGGATGCGGACAATGCCTGGTAAAATCACAGAAGTCAGGGTGGGGTTTCTAGAGGTCAGCCACAAAAGCATCAACAAGACCAGATTCTGGGGCACAGGTCAGAGGCCCTGCAGCCTCTGGGTTTCCTAAAAAAATGTCCCCACAATAGTTGGCAGTCTCTAGCGTTTTTAAAAAAAACTTTTTACAGTCAAGGCACGACTGCAAGCAAAGCAAACAGGTGTGGCTGTGTCCAAGGGCAGTCTGAGCACTGGAGAGAGTGGGAGCAACTGTTTGCTCCGAATGCAGCAGCACACTCATGTAAAAAGAAGAGTTAGCTGCAACAGGTAAGGAGAAAGAAGAAGACAGAGAGGCAGGGAAGATGATTTTTTGCTTCTCCGGGCCAGTTCTGGTGGAGGAGACCCCCGCTCCCCTGTGCTGCTTTAAGAGCAAAACTGCTGCAATGTATGTGAGCATGTATGAAAGCTGTTCATCTGAGCCTCCTGAACATGTACATATGTTTTCTGGGGGCAGGGAAGACAAAGTGTTGTGGTGTGATATGATATCATATGTGGTGGACTTGTGAAAGGGTATTGGGAAATGATATATAATGAATTGAAAAAAATGTTTTAAAAGTACCTTTCCCAAAAAAACACATAGTCCTTTTTGTTGGGGATAATTCAGAGGGAAATTCCCAGGTGTCAAAAAAGACTATCTATGTATGCTACTACTGCGCCCTGTGTTTTGTTAGCCCAAAAATGGAAAACGAGCAAGGTCCCAACCAAAGAAAAATGGCAACTTAAACCGATGGAATACGGGCAGCTTGCAGATTTAACATACAGAATAAGAGAACAAGAAGAATGTACGTTTAAAGAAGACTGAAAAATGTTAACTGAAGATATGGGTGAAAATTGTGTGCATTTAAAAACGCTGGTAGCATTAAGATAAATTCAACAGCGTAAATAAGTTTTGATGGATATAACAATGGTTTACAGAATGGTTTAGTTCATGTAAAATATGCAGGGATGTACGGTATGCAAAATGGACCACGGAAAGAGAAGAAGGGAAGTCATTGATTTTAGGTTGTTTAAATGAATACTTTGAAATGTAATATTTATATATATATATATATGAATGAGAGAGAAAGGGTTGTGGTGATGCAGGGGGAGGGCAGAGGGCAATTTGCCCAGTGCCCTCCAAAACCTTGCTGCACCTCTGGTCTGGGGCAAGAGAGGATGACAGCACTTTGCTTCTCAATATAGATCCCTGCCCACCCCCTGACTCAAGTGCTGCCCAAGAAGAAAGTCTTTCTGACACTTACTTGCATATTCCTGGGGTGTCATGGGCTGCTCTATAACGTGCCTGAAGGCTGCAATCCACTCTTGCTGCTCCCTCTCAGTCTCACAGGTGAAGAGGTACTCCCGGTCAGGTGTGATAATGGTGATGCCGTATGGCCAGGTGAAGGTGCCCTGCGTGCCGGTTGGCAGCCCTTGCCGGACACCATATCCATGGCCATCACTACCTATGAACACTTCGCCTTTCGCAAAAGCATCCTGCAAGGTAGGAGAAAAATGGGAGACGTGCCTTGGGATTCCAGTCCATGTTAGCGACCGAAAGCACACACTGGACCAGGATGAGAACTCTGATGGGGTCGTTGACCAGAGGCTTTTTTATTAGGGATTTTAGGTGCAGATATACTGACATGCTGTTGGGCTCCAAGTCCCATCAGCCCCAGCCAGCATGGCCAGCGGTCAGGAGTGATGGGGGCTACAGTCCAAGGAAACCTGATTCCCCGTTCCTGCCAATGGCTCATCTAGTCCAGTGTCTTGTTTCCACAATGGCCAGCCAAGTGCCAAGCCTGCAGGCAGGACTTGAACACAAGACCACTCCCTCATGCCCTGTGGTTTCCAGCAGCTGGTATTCAGAGGCATTACTGCCTCCAACCATGGATGCAGAGGACAGCCATCATGGCTAGTAGCCACCGATAGCCGTCTGCTCCATGAATTTCTCCCACCCTCTCTTAAAGCCGTCCAAGTTGGGGGCCATCCTGTGGGAACAAGTCCCATGGTTCATGGTTTCAGGAGCTGTCTCTTTGCACCTGTTTTGAGCTTGCCACTGGTCAGAGAGGGGGGAAACCCAGCTTTAACAAAAGTCTGACGGGCAGAAAGCAAGCATTAAATCTTTAAGTTCCTAAATCAGCATGGCAACAGGAGCCGGTTTGATAGTCAGCAACCCTGCTCCTGTTCCAAGCAACACAAGGCGGCTGTTCATTTGCTGGAAGACAGTGTAACATAGTAAAGAACTGAGAGCAGAGCGAGGTGGGAGGGGATAAGGGGCAATCCAATTGCTGGCTTACCATAGGATCCTTGAAGTACATCAGCCTTCGGTGGTCCAGAGTGAACCAGCGCTTCTTGAAAGACTCCTTTTGCTGCAGAAGAACCAGAGATGTTTACAGGAGGAGGGAGCCCTCTCCTGGTCAATCTTCGATAGTGACTTTAGAAGTGCATTCAACTCCTAGATCACATCTGCCCTTAGTAGCACAGAGTTAAGAGAGCCCACCCAGACTGCTGTTTATTGCAGGTATTCCACAACAAGTTCTTAACACAATAATAATGCATTAGTAGTGGATTTTTTCCTACTTTAATTTCTTCTACAATGCTTCCCTAGTGCTACATTAAAGCTGTATGGGGAGTTGGGGGGAGGGTGTTAGAGGATACCAAAGCAGGACAAAAATATACCAGAACACTTGTGGTATAAAACATTATGGGATATGTACTGATTGGAAGTGAAGCAGTGTGACTGCCTCAACCTTAATCTCGCAAGATGCCTTCTTGCTGTTTTCATTTTGCTGATAGTTTACTCTTGGCTAAACCTTGGGCAGGGGATTTTTAACAAAAAAACAACAACAGCAACATATTGTCACCGCCCAATAGCTTCTGAGATGAACAGAGATTTAAAATAAATATAGAAACCTAAATAAATCAATTGATATACCCTGGGCCCAGTCTTCTCCATGTAGCCTTCTTTCAGGAAATTCCGAGTCAGCCGGCTTTTGAGCTGCAACAGAAGGACAGCTTTTGACTTATCAGAAAAGGCCGGGAAGACACTCAAACACTACGCATCATGGAAATGGGGTGGGGTAGGGTAGGGGGGAAGTGTATTTTACCCACGGTGTCAAAACATGTAGTTCTGTCCAGCCAAACCCAAACATGCCACCTCCCCCCCCCCCCAATGCCTAATGCTGGCCCAACCAAACAAACACACTCTACCCAATTTCACTTTGAGTCAAAGATGGCCAAAGAGCTGAAAGTAATTACCAGTAGATTTGCAATGACACTAGGAAGTCAGTTAGTCTGTAGTGCAGCCTTGCAAGCAGGCTATGCAGGATATATTCAAGCACATGCTAGAAATTTAGGTTTCTGCAGTCAAAGTGGATTCAAGTGCTCTGTTGCCCCAGCACAACAGATCCACTTTTAGAGAAATCAAACCAACTTTTTAAAATGCAGTTAAGAAATTGAATGCACTGAAAAGTGTGGGATAAACAAGGCAATGTGTAAACACCAAACAAACACCTGACATGACAATCAGGATGAATGTTGCTGTCACATAACTTTCCTGCAAAGAAATCAAAACAAATGCTCCATAAAGACCAGCCATAGTCCAATCTCTGCACAAACTTTGTGCAAGAAAATCAGGATGAATGTTGGATAAAAAGGTTGCCTGAAGGAGCCCAATCTTGTTCCATAACTTCCTTACCTCTTGATCACTGGCAACAGGAAAGGCCACCTTCAAATAGTGGAATTGTACTGCGCGGATCGCATTGAACCAGTCCACAATTTCCTAGATAGAGGAAGGGTACACAGAAGAACAATGAACCGGAAGCCTGACCCTAAGCAGGCCTACTCAGAAGCAAATCTCGTTGGTTTCTAAGAAACCTGTTGGACTAGGCTAAAAGCCAATCTAGACCAGAATCCTGCTCTTATAGCGGCCAACCCACGGGAAGCCCACCTGCAGAATGTAAATACAACAGCACTCTCTCCACTTGTGATCCCCAGCAGCTGGTATTTAGAGGCACACTGCCTCCGACCCTGTAGGCAGAACGTAGCCATTGTGACAAGTAAACACTGATAGCCTTATCCTCCATGAATTCGTCTAATCCCCTATGCCTATGGAACTTCCTTCCTGGTAAGGTTGCAGCTTGTGTCTGAGGAACCCAAAATCCAATTGAAGAAAGTTCCTAGGCAACATCAGTGAACATCTCCCACAGCTAGAATTCATAATAACCCAAACAGCATCCTGCCCCACGATGGTTTCCTACCACGGCCATATTTACTGGCAGTGCTAAGGACTTGTTTTTAATTTGCAGCTGTTGCAGGCATTGCTTGTTCTGGCGGTGTGAGAGATGAGGAAAGGGAGTCTGCCTTGGACCCAAAGATTCCCAGATATGAAGCAAGAAGGATCTGGGTTGTCTCCAGTGGTGGACTTTGACCTCTAGTACAATTTATGCCAGGGGTGGGTAGACGCCAGCCTTCTTGGGTCTACTTTGTTTTTTTACTAGAACCCCGAAGACCCACCAGCCGGAGCCAGGTGCAAAACACATGCAGCTGATATTGAAGAAAGGCTGCTTCTGACCACATTTCTGAGCCTAGGAATGTTTTTGGCACCAGAACGGAAACTAGGCTCACAGGCCTTTCGCACAGAAGACCACTCCTGTTTAGCTTTCTTCATTTCAGCAGCCCAGTTAGATGGATAAACTCATTTTGCTGTTGCTGTTGTCAAGCTATTGAGTCAGAAACCAATGCTGATCTACTGCGAATCACCCAGAGATCTACCTGTGTCACTCCAGTAAGAATTGCAGAAAGGGTAACTGGTGATAGCTTGCCTTCAACAGAGACACTCTATGCTACCCGAGTTCGGAAGAGAGCAGAGGGAATTGTCGCAGATCCTTTGCATCCCGGTCGTCATCTGTTTGATTTACTTCCATCTGGACGTCGCTACAGGACTTTATACACAAAAACGGCCAGGCACAGGAACAGTTTTCCCCCTTGTGCCATTAAATTGTTAAATTTGTAGTTGTGTAGCGAAAGGGGAGGCCAGTTATGGGTGGGGTTTCTTTGCTGTGTCATTGTAAGTGGAACAGTGTTTGTATAAGGTATGTTTACATTGCAATGTAGCCAAAGCAAAATTCCAAGTATGTTGGAAAATGTACTTGGCCAATAAATTATTCCTATTCCTATTTCCTATTCCTTATCTAGACCATCTTCTGATAGAAGACACTGACTCTGTCAGATCCAGGCTTTCTCCACAATTTCCTACAGAGTGCCACACCATACTGCTAGCCAAGGCCCCCGTACCTTCCCATCCTCATGATAAAGGAAGATGTTGCGAGTCTTGTTCTCTTTTAGGTAGGTGATCTGCAGGCCATTTGGGTTCCCTGTCTTCTCTGGCTGGAACGTGGCATTGACAGTGTCAATCTTAACAACTACTTTTGGTTCTTTGGCCTGAAAAGAGAATAATGTTGGTATTTATACAACACCACTGGCGCACAAGGGATCTTTCAGAGCTTCATAAGCAAAAATAAAAACAGCAGACCCTTAACAGTTAAAAGTGTGAAGAGATGTGAGATGACAGGGGCAATGCAAGGGCAACTCAGGTTTCCTTATGGTACTGCAAAGAAAATTCTGAAGCATCCTTCTGAAGACTGTAGGAAAGGTTGCCCGTTCTGGGTCGGGATGCACTCACACAAGTAGATTGCTACTCACATCCTGTTTGACAAAATACTTGAGACAGCCCTCTCTCTCGGACAGCAGAAACCTGCGCGGAAGATACTGCCCGTTGTCTCTGCCTCGCTTCCACAGAATCCCTTCCTTCAATCCTAGGAGGAAAATGCAAGCTGGAGATTACATGCCCTGGCCAGAATGGAGACATCAGACAGCCCAAGACACACAGGAAGCTGCCATGTATCTGGGTGGTCTACAGACTGCCAGTATGTTGTGGGAGAAATTCCAGCGTATACTGGGAATTTAGGTTCATGCAACTGAAGTGGATTAAGTTGCCCTGTCATCCTAGTGCAAAAAATCCACTTAAACACACACACAGAGAGACTTTTTGCAGCTAGGAAAGCAATGGGGGAATGCACTGAAAAGTGTGGAATGAACAGATGATTAAGGGGAAGAAGCAAAAACACCACACAAGCACGGGAGGATGAATGCTCAGCCACATAATCTCCTTGCAAGCAAATCACAACAAATACTCAATAAAGACCAGACGGTGCCTAACCTCTGCATAGGCTTTATGCAAGCAAATAAGGATTAATGCTCAATGAAAAGGCTGTCTGGAAGAGGCCTATGTAGTTGCTCCTGCACCTCACTTACCTAGTGCATTTGTAAAGCAGATTATACCAGGCTATTTGTCCATCTAGACCAGGCTTCCTCAACCTTGGCCCACCAGATGTATTGAGACTACAATTCCCATCATCCCTGACCACTGGTCCTGCTAGCTAGGGATCATGGGAGTTGTAGTCCCAAAAACATCTGGAGGGCTGAGGTTGAGGAAGCCCGATCTAGCCCAATGTTCTCTGTTTTGGTTGGCAGTAGTCCTTCAGGGTCTCAGTCAGAGAAAGGTATTTCCTATCACCTTCTCCCTCATCTTTTAATTGGAGATCTCAAGAGGACTGAACCTGGGGCCTTCTGCATGCAACGGGGGGGCTCTGCCACTGAGCTATGGCTCCTGCCAGTGGACCACTGAGGTTTCTGTACAGCAGATACATACTGCCCTACAGAGACCAAACCCCTCCATCATTCTACTCCAAAAGTCTACATATTTTAGCACAGTGCATTCTCCTCCATGCCGTCAGGGTGAGAGACATCCTAGATGAGAGATGATCGAGGAATTATTTGATCTGTGGTTATTGAGGACTAGCTACTTAAGTTCTAGCTTCCACTTTTCCTCTGGCTGTTCCTTGTGTCTTTTTACAGCTGTGTGACAGCAACAATTCAGCCGGTAGCACTTCCCTCCAACACTGCTGGAAAAAGTATAGTTGAATTTCTGAAGTCTTTTTTGGGTGGGGGAGAGGCTTTGCAATAACAAAAAGTAGCAGCCATGCTGTAAGTACTTCAGTTCTAAAAGGGCGGAAGGTGGACCTGAAAACTGCTCTGCCTGCCCTCACTGAGGAAGCATTCACACACAGAGATGGTCTTCCGCTCTGTTTTCACACCCTTTGCTACATACAGGCCACAAGAACTGAATTATAATTCTTCCTGTTTCACAGGTAAACCATTTCCTCTGGTGAGCAGCCCTGATTATGTCATTTCATGACCCACTCCGGGAGTTTGAAGGAGGAGTCTGCACCTGGCATCCCAGGGCAGTCACCAGAACCCCAGGATCTTGACAGGCCTCACTAAAAACACCTAAGATGAGGCCCTAAGCTACTGAAGGTAATGGGGCCCTTTATATGTCCAGCTGTCCTTTGTCAACAACAAATTGTCGCTGTTTTTTGTGTTGAATGTATGCTATATGCTAATTTATGGACCTAATAGGTATCTAAAGCCATTTGCACAGGTTGCCATGCAACCAGTCCATGCAGAATGTAGGCACCCTATATATAGAAATGAGCAAACCAGTGATATTTTAGGGAGCAGGCTAGCAGGCGGGGCCCATTACTTACATTATAGGAGCCTAAAGGTAAAGGGACCCCTGACCATTAGGTCCAGTCGCGGACGACTCTGGGGTTGCGGCGCTCATCTCGCTTTATTGGCCGAGGGAGCCGGCGTACAGCTTCTGGGTCATGTGGCCAGCATGACTAAGCCGCTTCTGGAGAACCAGAGCAGCGCACGGAAACGCCATTTACCTTCCCACTGCAGCGGTACCTATTTATCTACTTGCACTTTGATGTGCTTTTGAACTGCTAGGTTGGCAGGAGCAGGGACCGAACAATGGGAGCTCACCCCATCGCGGGGATTCGAACTGCTGACCTTCTGATTGGCAAGCCCTAGGCCCTAGGAGCCTACACAACACAAAACACTGTTGCTGTATGTACATTGGTTTTATTTTATTTGTTTTTTATCTTATCTTTATCTTATATTTTGGAAATGTACATACAGGGTTTTTTCCCCCTTAAATTTTTTTGGGGCCCCCAAGAGAGTGGGGCCCTAAGCTATAGCTTGTTTAGCTTATACGTAAATCTGGCACTGGTCACAAAGCTGCTAGCTTTTCAGAGGGATCCGCTGCAGAATGATTACCATTGGAATACGATGGATGTTTTCCTGGCTCCGTGAATTCTTTCCGTTCGTATTTGGCTCGTACCCACTGCTCTCTCAGGACTCTGTGGGAAGTCGAGAGAGATGATATAGTGACAGGTAAGAGAAATCTCGCAATGTACAACCCCACTCCCTTTCTCCCTTTCCAGATGGAGATTCGGCACTTACTGGCAATCAGTGTGGACTGGGCGGTAATAGTACATAGGAACATGGGCTTCATACGTCGCCTTGGCCACTGCATTCCCATGCTGCATCAAAAACTAAAAAGGAGAAGATGCACAAGTTAATGCTCATACACTTTTCATATAAGCCAGCCTTCCTCAACCTGGTGCCCTCCACATGTTTTGGACTCCAAGTCCCATCAGGCCCAGCTAGCCGGGATCAGCTGACAGAGATGCTCTCCTGGGTAGTCCTACTTTTACTTACCACCCCTACAATTTTCAAGAGCCTTGCCACCTACAACTCTGTACAATATCCATTGTCTGTACAGCTAATTGTCTCACCAAATCAGAACACGATGAAATGGGGAGATTAGGCTGAAATCACATTCTGGGATTCTGTTATCAATGGAATCAGGGCCATTTTACACATTGCAAAGCTCTCCTCCAACTATACCCCTAGTGGGTTGGTCGGGAGGAGAAAACCTCCAGGCTGAATGCCAGTCTTGGGTTGCCAAAGGGGACAAGTTGGCCTGCAAGGCAATTTCTCCAAACCACATCCACCTGTCAATCATCTGATGTTACTGGGTGCTATCAGCGGGTGGGCAGGGTTCATTCCTGCTGGGTGCAGTTTTCCCAGTGTATTCCAAGCCGGAAACATACTGACAAAGGAGACCCCTGCAGCCAGCAGGACTGAATTCTCCACTGAATTCTCCACATGTCAACTTGGACAGGTGGGTGAGACAGGTGGACAAGCCCGGAGCTACAAAATGGCATTGAGCTGAAGCCAAAGCTTAAGAAATCGTACCAAGAGGTTTGATTACAGAAGGAAATTTCTAAGCACGGTGGTCAAAAAGCTCCGTGTTGCATTTCCAGCAACATATTCGGTGGAACGTGGTTTTAGTGTGGTCATCCAACTTCTCTCCCAGCAATGAAACAGACTCCAGATTACTGAAGGTGGTGATTTAAGACTCTTGCTACGTGACTTTAAACCAGACACTGGGAAACGTATCACTTCATCAAGCATTAAGAATCTGCTGAACAGTGAAAAATTACTAAATGTATCTAAGACTCTTGTTAAATGACTTTCAAAAGCTGGTATCACTTGATCCAGTTCATCAATTTTGTTGAATTAGTTAATCTAAATTGTTTCAATTGGATTTTGAATTAACTGTTACTGTTTTGAATTTTATTGTTCTATTATCGTCCTTGGTGGGTCACGCAAACCACTCTTCTGAATGATGCTTTTTGTAGGGTAGGGGGCACTGGGGATGAGTTTATGGAACCAAGAGGGCAGTGGCCTGAAATAGTTTGGGAACCACTGATTCAAAGCATATTTAAAGCATACACCCCCCTCCAAAATAATCATGGGAACTGTAGTTTACCCCATCACAAAGCTACAGTTCTCAGCACCCTGAAAAAACTGCAGTTTGCAGTATTATTTGTGGGGTGTTTAAAATGTATGATTTATGTGCAGCCCAGTATAAAATGCTCATCCAAAAATACAGATGAAATACAAAGACAGGAGTGCCTGGCGTGCTCTGGTCCATGGGGTCACAAAGAGTCGGACACGACTAAACGACTAAACAACAACAAACAACACATAATAAAATTGCATGTCTATAAGACTGTTACCCAAATGTTTTCATTCTTGAGCATGGACCAGTCACTTTCAGGCAGTTGGCAAGCTTTGTTCTTGAACACAAAATCTTGCCACTATTGAACTCCCCACTAATGAGATCTGTGGCTATGCCCCAGCTCACTGTTTCAGATTTGTGACAAACAATTCAAACCCTTTTGCTACACTCACAAAGCAATCCAGGCTTTGGGGTGGAGGAGAGGAAGGAGTCAGCCACCTGGTTGTGGCCACCTGAGTGACTCCTCATCTAACACACATCCCTATCTCTCCTATTCCACGCTTATGCACCAGCCACATCACCATGACATTTGACCTCTACAATGCCCCAGGGGTCCCCTCCTTCCCTGACACAGCAACCTCAGGAGAGCTCAACCTTTTCTCATCCTCCATGATTACCAATCTTACATTTCTGAAGCTTGGTGCTCTCTTTTCTTCCCTTCCCTCTTTACTCCCAGCATTCTTGAGAGAAAAGAGGGGGGAATTGTTTACATCTCCTATGCAAATATATTATCGAGGGAATAGCTTCTTGGGGAAACAAGACTCACCTGCACTTGACCTTCATCCCAGTGGTCCATCCTTAGTGACTTGACTTTGCTGATGTCAGAGATGTTGCGATGAATCCCTGAGCAGTTTAAGCAGAGGAAGATGCCCAAAGTATAGGAGGCCCAGTCAGGGTCTAAGGGGAATAAATGTGTATCAATGGTTGGAGACTGGGTATTATATTTATTTAATAAACAGGTTGGAACGCCCCCCCCCCCAAGTTCTTGAGAGGCCTTGTTTGACTAATATATAACAGGAGTCCTGCTGGATGAGGACATAGGCCCTTCATCACCCTGTTCTTAGGGACCAGCCAGATGCCTGTGGTAATCCCACAAGCAGGACCTGAGCACAGTTTAGGTTTGCCACAATCATTCCAGGGCAACCTTCAAAGGTCCACTCTCTATCCGCCATCCTGACGGCCCCAAACTCAAGGCGAGAGAGAGGCCATTTTCTGCAGCAGCCCCCAAGTGGTGGAATTCCCTCACCACAAAGATGTTTCTGTCACCTTCATTATCAAGCTTTCTTCATGGGTTTGAAGATGCAGCTCACCAAGGCCATTGACCCTTGAGAGGCAGACATTTAAGGCCCCACTGACGGAAATCCCACCCTGGGATTTCATGTCACATGGCGGTTCGTAAAAATAACAACCCAAGGACCATTATTAGAATCCAAGAACACTTTCCAATCAGCCAGAAACACTTGAGGGGGTGAAGCCATGGCTGTGGCCTGAGAAAGGTGTAAGGGCTAAACAGAGAGGTACAGAGGGCCACATTCAGCTTCCCAGACTTGAGGTCCCCAAACCCCTGCCCTAGCACAACAAATTCACTTTTAAAACACCAAGGAATGAACAAATGATTAATGGAAATATATATGAATGCCCTGTGAACACTTTAGGATGAATGCTCATTGTCACATAACATACCCACAAACAAATCAGAACGAACACTCAGATATAATCTAATCTCCATGGAAGCTTTGCGCAAGCAGATCAGGATGAGTGCTCAATGCGTAAGTTATCTGGAGGAGCTCCAGGCTAGATAAAGCACACAATGCCCAAACCTGCCTGGCCCCCAAGGACCAATGCTGCTTCTCCTTCATTAATTCCCCACAACCCGCCACTCCTTCCAAGGAACGGTCATTTCTTTGACTGCTTCAGACGTCCATCACCTTTGCTAGCTGCCCTCCACTTCTGCCCTGAAGCCTCAAAAATTGATTTACCAGGTTCCCCGCAATCTGCACACAAGGCATTCTCTGCTCTGCTCCACACTTCCTTGAGGCTGTTCACATTCCTGCCATCTTCTGTAGCCATCATCTCTGGAATGCCTCGGAACCCTCCGGGGCGGAGCGGAAATTTGCTTCCTTGGTACCTGTGACCACACGTCCACCTTGCACAAGAGGTAGATTTAGAGAACTTTTACAGGGTTTTTTTTCTCTTTTAGAGGAGGGAGAGGCAGAGACACAGCTGCCTCTGTGTGAGGCAGCTGGAGTGGTAAGAAAATGCTTGCAAGGGAAAGCAGCACAGGCTGAGGTGTTAGCTGCAGGCAGAGGCAGCGGCAGCAGCAGCGGCAAAGGAGGCTGTGCCTGTGGGTATTAAGGGAAGTGCAGCTATTGAACATAAAAACCGGTTTTCCCACATCTCGCAGGGCTAAAGGCCAAGCCGAGAAAAAGGAACTCAGCACACAAAGTGATAAAATGCAGCACAACCCACATTCGTTACTATGCCCTTGTTTGTTAAAAAGAGCGCTCCTAAGCTTACACAAACACTCCCTTTGCAGCTGGCATTGGTCTTATCTAAGAGACAAGAGATTGTAGCTTGACCAAGCCCACACAACAAAGCAGTGGCAAAGGCTAGAAGTCTCCCTGCAGCAACCTTTGCCAACCTGGTACCCCCCCCCCCCCGAGATGTTGTTGGGACTCTCATCTCCCACCAGCAATGCTATAATCTAAAAATGTTAAGTTGACAGTATTGCATGCGTACAAACCCCTTTTGAAGCTTAGGCTGCAATCCTATGCACCCTCACTTGGGAATAAGGCCTACTGGACTCTATAGATGTGCACTTAAATGTGTTGTGGAAGTGGGAATTATTGTTTTTTGTTCTTATTTTTATTATGTATTTTGTGCCTTTTATATTGTAATTTTGTGTTGCGAACTGCCCTGCGATCTACAGATATAGGGTGGTAAACTAATAATAATAAACAACTCATATCAGCTAACTGAATGAGAGGAGGTGCATAGCAATAGTTGGCAAATAGAGCTGATGGTTCCTTTTAGGCTGCAGTCCAGTACAGTATTACCTACAAGTACATTCTGATGATGGTGACAGCAGTCACGAAATTAAGACGCCTGCTTCTTGGGAGAAAAGCAATGACAAACCTAGACAGCATCTTAAAAAGCAGAGACATCACCTTGCCGACAAAGGTCCGTATAGTTAAAGCTATGGCCTTCCCAGTAGTGATGTATGGAAGTGAGAGCTGGACCATAAAGAAGGCTGATCGCCGAAAAATTGATGCTTTTGAATTATGGTGCTGGAGGACACTCTTGAGAGTCCCAGGGACTGCAAGAAGATCAAACCTATCCATTCTTAAGGAAATCAGCCCTGAGTGCTCACTGGAAGGACAGATCCTGAAGCTGAGGCTCCAGTACTTTGGCCACCTCATGAGAAGAGAAGACTCCTTGGAAAAGACCCCTATGTTGGGAAAGATGGAGGGCACAAGGAGAAGGGGACAACAGAGGACGAGATGGTTGGACAGTGTTCTCGAAGCTACCAACATGAGTCTGACCAAACTGGGGGAGGCAGTGGAAGACAGGAGTGCATGGCGTGCTCTGGTCCATGGGGTCACGAAGAGTTGGACACGACTAAACAACAACAACACATTCTGATGAACTAAACAGGTCTTTCTTCTGAGTAGACATGCAGTTAACCACAGGACTAAAACTTTTCCCAGGTCAGCAGCCATGTCTTAAAAAAACAAGAAACGGGGCACCTTCAAGACTAACCAATTTGTTACGGCATATAGATCCACTCGATTAGATCAGGGGTCAGCAAACGTTTTCAGCAGGGGGCCAGTTCACTGTCCCTCAGACCTTGTGGGGGGCTGGACTATATTTTGGAAAAAAAATGAACAATTCCTATGCCCCACAAAAAACCCAGAGATGCATTTTAAATAAAAGCACACATTCTACTCCTGTACAAACACACTGATTCCTGGACCGTCCGCACGCCGGATTTAGAAGGCGATTGGGCTGGATCCGGCCCCCCGGGCCTTAGTTTACCTACCCATGGATTAGATGCAGGAAGCAATTTCCAGAGGGGAAGGCTGGCCTCTTGCAACAATAAACTGGACTGGTCTTTTAAGGCGCCACCAGGCTGCACTGTAACTTGAGAGCACATTCTCAGTGCATTTTCACCTTCAAGACAATTCTGGACACTGTATAGTTTGCCCCTTAGAAGCATAGAATTGTAGAGTTGCAAGGGACCACGGGGGTCATCTAGTCCAACCCCCAGCTGTGCAGGAATCTTTTGCTCAAACTCATAACCCTGAAATGAAGAGTCTCGCGCTGCTCTACCGACTGAGTCCAACAGCGCTCAGAATTCTTTGGAGGGGTAGAGAGGGGAACGTAATTCGAATCTGTCGCGTGCACACAGTCTGCATTGCTTCTTCTCCCTCCCCCCCTTTTTAATGCAAGGCTTGGGGAGCGACACTCCTGCTGAAGAGGCAGCCGGGCGCCGCCAGTCGGTTGTGCTCGGTGGAGGGAGGGCCCCGCAGAAAGACCCGGGCGGAAGAGGCGGCGTCGAGGCTTGGACGGGGATTGCTCCGGCCCCGGAAGAAGCGCGCCTTGGCCGCCGGAGCCCAGCATGGGCCGCAAGAAGAAGCAGAAGCGGGAGAGTCGCGCGGCGGCGCTTCGCAGGGTCGTGACTTTCGACGAGGAGAACCGACGGTGAGTGCAGGGGAAGCGGGCGGGCGGGCGGGCGGCAAGCTGCTTCTCCCTCCCCGTGCGAGGCGACGGGCGCGGCTTCCCTCCACAAGGTCTCCCATCCAGAAGTGCCTCTCGCCGCGGGAGGCAGCGGGGTTTCGCGCCCGGAGGGCAACAGCTGCGACCCTCGAAAGCAAACCGCGCGAGCACCGCGATCCTAGGGTCTCGTTCACACGTGCAGCGGGACGGGGATGGAGTGGAGTGTGCTTTGACGGGGCGAGGGAAACACATACATATACAGTGGTACCTTGGTTCTCAAACTTAATCCGTTCCGGAAATGCATTCCGAAACCAAAGCGTTCCAAAACTAAGGCGCGCTTTCCCATAGAAAGTAATGCAAACTGGATTAATCCATTCCAGACTTTTAAAAACAAACCCTAAAGCAGCAAAATTGTCCAGTAGCACCTTAGAGACCAGCTAAGTTTGTTCTTGGTATAAGCTTTCGTGTGCATGCATCTGAAGAAGTGTGCATGTACACGAAAGCTTATACCAAGAGCAAACTTAGTTGGTCTCTAAGGTGCTGCTGGACAAATTATTTTATTTTATTTGTATATTTCGACTGCGTCAGACCAACACGGCTACCTACCTGAACCTAAAGCAGCAATTTAACATGAATTTTACTATCTAACGAGACCATTGATGCATAAAATGAAAGCAATAAACAATGTACTGCAGTCACACAATCAGTAGCTGAACTGGGTTCCACACAGTCACAAAAACAAAACAAAAAAGCTACAAAAACAAATAGCAAAAACAGACCTCAGCGTAACACTCAAATCGGAAGTGTGGCACTCAAAATGGAGCACGTTCGGCTTCTGAAAAATGTTCGCAAATTGGAACACTTATTTCCAGGTTTGCAGTGTTTGGGTTCCAAGTTGTTTGATTACCAAAGCGTTTGAGAAACAAGGTACCCCTGTACACACACAACATTCCCACAAAGCAAACAAGTATAATTATTATTTATTATTATTTATTCAACTTCTACACCGCCCTATACCCAGAGGTCTCAGGGCGGTTCACAACAAGACCATAACATATAAAATCAAACCAAAAGCAATAACCTAATACCCCACCCCCAAAGCCACATTCTAAAAGGGTGTTGGATGTCAATAAGATCAGCTAAAGGCCTGGTTAAAAAGCAACGTGTTTACCTGGTGCCTAAAGTTGTATAACCGGCAAACAGCTGGACTGAGTTTTATAATAAAGTCCATTCTGCCTATTTTATGTATTTACTGAATTTCTATACTGCTCAGGTTCCCCAGTGTACAATATAAAACCACAAACATACCAGAGAAACAAACAAACAAAACACTAATCCTCTCAAACAAACAAACAAAATTCCTTCCAGTAGCACTTTAGAGACCAACTAAGTTTGTTATTGGTATGAGCTTTCGTGTGCATGCACACTTCTTCAGATACCATGCACACGAAAGCTCATACCAAGAACAAACTTAGTTGGTCTCTAAGGTGCTACTGGAAGGAATTGTTTGTTTGTTTGTTTGTTTGTTTGTTTGTTTGTTTCGACTATGGCAGACCAACACGGCTACCTACCTGTAACTAGAACTAATCCTTTCATACAGTTTAAAAGGCCATAGGTTTGTAATTAGCCAAAGGCCTGGGAGAAGAGGGATGTTTTTGCCTGGCACCTAACTATTTTTAATGAATGGGCCAGGCAAGCCTCCCTGGGGAGAGCGTTCCCCAAATGGGGAGCCACGGCAGAAAAGGCCCACTCTTGTGTTGCCACCCTGCAGACCTCTTGGGGAGGAAGCATACAAAGAAGGGTCGCAGGGTCCAGGTCAGTTCATATGGGGACAGGTGGTCCTGAGTCATTTTAAGGCTGTATAGGTCAAAACCAGCCCTTTGAATTGGGCCCAGAAACTACCGGTAATCGGCAGCCAGTGCTGTCGACCCAGGAGCGGTGTAATATGCTGAGACCGTTTTGTCCCTGTGAATAACCACCTGCCTTCAGGGGCATGTATAACATGTTGCCGTAATCTAACCTAGAGGTTACCGGAGCAGAGATAACAGAAGTTAGGCTATCCCTGTCCGGATTCTAACTCCTTATTCTGCTGCATGTGTGCGCCAGACCCTATAAAGGGAGCTTAGCCCATGATGCTGATGGTTTTGTGCTGTTTGTGGGCGGCTTTATGAGGTGATTGTGATTGAGAAAGATGGCTTTTGAGCTGCTAGGGGATAGTTGTTCTTCCAGTGCCTCTAACTTGCCCTTTGGTATATTTACTCTTCCCAGGGATTACTTGACAGGGTTCCACAAGCGTAAGGTCGAGAGGAGAAAAGCGGCTGTGGAGGAGATAAAACGCAAACTGAAAGATGAGCAAAAGAAGATGAAGGAAGAGGTATATATTCCGGGGGGGGGGGGTGTATTTTCAAAGCAAACATAATAAAATATCAGACCTTTTCCAATTCTCTGATGAAGTGTCACTGTATTAAGTAATGTTGCATGATTCATGAAGCTATAGTGAAGCAATGGTTGCCTAGGAACTATTGAATGAGTTTCCTTAGAGTTTCCTCCTGGTCAGAAACGGTTTTTGCCAGGAAACCTGTGGCCCTCTAGAGGTTGCCAGGCTACAACTCCCATCATCCATGACTGTTGGCCAGACCTGATGGAAGTTGGAGTCCAGCATTGTTTCGTTTTCCTATCCCTGCTGGGAGCCTGTAGCCAACAGAATAGCCTTGACAGACAGGATTTCTCAAGAAACATGAGATTCCTACAATGACTGGTTTGGCTCCCCAAAAGATCATTTAGGGAGCTGCCTTATACTGAGCCAGACTATTGGTCCGGTTAGGTCAGTATTGTCTACATGGACTGGGAGAAGTTCTTGAGGGTTTCAGATAGGATTCTGTCCCATCCTTATCTGGAGATGCCCAGGATTGATCATGGGAACTTCTGCATGTAAAGCAGATACTCTGCGATTGGGCTACTTCCCTTGTTGTTTATCACACCCTGATCCTCATGCCTCTTCCAAAGGCCTGTTTCTAGGCTTGCTCTCCTTTTATTTTGACTTGGTCAAAACCTTGAGTCTCCTTTCAGTCCTACTTCTCAGAAGCCTGCCTTCCATTTTCCCTTCGTGCCCTTTAACACCACACAGAGTATGCAAAATTGCATTTGTTCACTATCCTGACAACCTATTCCTCTCTGTCTTTCCTACTCATCATCTCATTCTAGATATACATCCCAGACCTGTGTTTGTTTACTCCACAGTAAAAAAAGCAACAACCCTGGGATTGCAGGCTTGATGGACACAGTGGTGTTATCTGAGAAACTAAATGCTGGAATTTCCCCAGGTAGCTGCTGACTTAGTACTTGGCTCCAGAAGAGAAGGCGTGCAAGTTCTGGTTTCTGGGATTTTGGCTGATGTCCTGGATGAGACCAAGCAACTGTTTATCTGAAAGCATTCTAATTATTTGGGGCATTTCTTTGTTTTTAGAGGCACAAAGAATACATGAAGATGTTGAAAGAGAGAGAAGAAGCCTTGGGTACGTGTCCTTTCTGAAGGTGTAACCGTTAAAGTTGTCTGTGTTGTTATTTAATAATAATAATAATAGTAATAGTAATAATTTATTATTTGTACCTTCAGATGTCTTCTAAAAGTCCGATAGTTGTTTATTTCTTTGACCTCTGATGGGAGGGCGTTCCACAGGGCTGGCGCCACTACCGAGAAGGCCCTCTGCCTGGTTCCCTGTAGCTTTGCTTCTCGCAGTGAGGGAACCGCCAGAAGGCCCTCGGCGCTGGATCTCAGCTGAACGATGGGGGTGGAGATTTATTAATCCCCTTTTACATGTGTCACAAGGGAATTTACCAATGTCAAGACTGTGGAGATAGCGGTTCATTTTGTGCATCTTTTTGGTTATGTGTTACTGATGGACTTTCCTTCTCCTCCACCTTTAGAAGGATGGTTATTGTACTGTATGTAGTTGCAGGAATCCTGGCAAAGAATAGGCCCTCTTGAATGGCTGATGGGATTTGTGGTTCAAATCACCTGGAGCATATTGGTATAGTTCATTAGAATTCTAAAAACCATGGCAGAAGTCATCTAGTTACAACAAAAAGCAGTTGGGAGTCTCCAGTGCCTGTGTGTATGAAGAAATAGAATATGTAGCAGTTTGTCTGAGAAGTTCAAACTCAGAAGAGTTTCTGCCCTAAATTCTCCATCCGTTATCTTGAAGAAACTGTTTTGACACTTGTGATTTATTTGGGTTCCTTATTTAATCTTCCCAGAGGAAGCTGATGAGCTGGAGCAACTGGTAACATCCCAAACGGAGTCTGTGAGCTATGATCACCCAAACCACACAGTCACTGTTACTACAATCAGTGACTTGGACCTCTCAGGAGAACGCCTGGTGGGACTAAGCACCAATGAGGTAATTCCTCTCTACCAGCTTGTATGTTCAGCCCAATTCTATTTTTTCTAGAGGTGTATATTTGTTGATTAATTAACTACTGGAGTTTAGGACTGGCATCTCTCTTAACTTTTTAACAATCCCATCTGCGTGCCACGAAAAAAGGTTGCTGCCCCAAGGAGCCTGCAGCCTAAAATTCAGCATAGAGAAGGCATTGGGGTGTGTGTGGAAGAATATGCATTCAGTTTGGATCTTGTAGTTGGACTTCATTTCCATGGAGCTGAACCAGCCCAGTTTGAAAATGTTTCATTTCGTGAGACGTCTTGTAAGATCGAAAAGCCATTTTTCAGGGCTGAGCGTTTCTCAAGAGAATCTGCGGAAGGTGTGTATTCCATTTGCTATTGCTAAGTAGGAACCGTGTCTCTGTCCAAAGTGGCACTTGGGGAAGTTCAATATAAGCTTCTCTCGCCATATGCTTTGCAACTCCTGCAGTGCTTGACAAGGGAAATCCTCAACATTAGTCACTTGGGATAAACGTGAACAGCTGGAGGGAGGAGCATTTTCTGTGCTGAGTCCTTGCCTCTTTTGGTATCGGCCAGATTCCCACAAGCTGCTTTTTCAAAGCCCAGCACAAGCTCTGTGCTGTTCACTCAAATCTGCTTTTGATCAGAATTGTTTCTTCAAAATAAAATAAAAAATAGATCTTTACATAAACACATGGCTTCACATTCTCTAATGTAGGCTAGAATAAAATGATGAAGTGAGGATCTGTTCCTGCACCATGCTGACTGTCACATACGGTGCTCTGTGTATTTGAAGGATTTAACATCCTAGATCTCATTAATACCCACAATAGCACTGTATGATAGGCCAGTATTAGAGATGGTGATGGGAGCTTGCATAACTGCACATGGTACCCTTGATTTAAACTGAGGCTTCCTGGGTCATAGGTCACACTAATAGCCACCACACTTAATGAATATGTGCGAGAGGTTTTTACACCCATGCTGCAAGTTCTGATTTACCCTACAAAAGAAGACAAGTCTGATGTAGAAGCTGATTTTGAAACTAGCTTAATAAGTAAGTTACTTGTCAATTTGACCCGGGTTCATATATGTTTACACTAAAGGTAAAGGTAAAGGGACCCCTGACCATTAGGTCCAGTCGTGTCCGACTGGGGTTGCGGCGCTCATCTCGCTTTATTGGCCGAAAGCCGGCGTACAGCTTCCGGGTCATGTGGCCAGCATGACTAAGCCGCTTCTGGCGAACCAGAGCAGTGCACGGAAATGCTGTTTACCTTCCCGCCGGAGCGGTTCCTATTTATCTACTTGCACTTTGATGTGCTTTTGAACTGCTAGGTGGGCAGGAGCTGGGACTGAGCAACGGGAGCTCACCCCATCGCAGGGATTCGAACCGCCGACCTTCTGATCGGCAAGCCCTAGGCTCAGTGGTTTAACCCACAGCACCACCTGGGTTTACACTAGCAGTGCCTAGATTTCTGTGTGGCTCATGTGCCTTTTTTTTTTTTTTAGGGAGAAGATGCTGGAATGGAAAAAAAAGACGAAGATGCTTCAAGCAAACCTGCATGCATCTTTCCTAAGAAATCTAGAGATCCTTTCCTGTCTCAGAGGTAGTTATGATTGGTTAACCCTCACCTTTTAACCTTCAAAACCAAGTTCAGAACATCTGGGGCTCTCCCAAGTGCTGCTGGAACGCAACACGTTTCATCCCTGACCATTAGCTATGCTGGTTGGGGCTGATGTGAGCTCTGTATCAGAGGCCCCATGCCTCTGTATTCTGGTTAATTGCACTCATGCCTTGCTGATGGGCTTCCCATAGGGATCTGGTTTGCTTCTGTGAGAACCAGATGCTGGACTAGATGGGCTTTAAGTCTGATCCACCAGGACTCCTCTTACATAACTGCAGGGCCACAGGGGTTTGCTCTCCCTCAGAGAGATAATTCTGGGGTTGGAATCCCAAGACAATAATGCCCACTTACACCACAAAGAACTCATAACCCATCTACTCTCAGCAGCCAGAAACATCATAACCAGACACTGGAAAGACCTGTCAGGAGTAAGCATGGACCAATGGTACCAAGTAGTATGGGAAACAGCCCTACTAGAAAAACTAACCAGTAAGCTGAAACTGGCACGGGGACAAACAGAAGAAGACACCTTCGCCCCGCTATGGTTCCCCTTCATCTCACACACAGCCCAGCAAGACAATGACAAAAATCTACCGACAGCATACAAATCAATATGGCTAACCTGATCAAAAACACCCACCCACCCCGCTCACACAGGAGACCAAAGATCACCACAGCCAACCACAAATGAGCAATCACACCCTACGCCAACCCCGACCTCTCTCACCGCCAAAGGAAAACAAGCGAACAACAAAGAACCTACACAAACAACGCTGACACCAAACCCTACATATATCAAGTAAAATAGAAACATCGTCACCCCACCCCACCCTTCTCCCCACCCCACCCACCTCCTTCCCCACTTTCTTCCTAATGTCTCAACAAACGAAACTGATCTGCAAAAATGTTACATGGAAAAAATACGAGAGAGACATTGTACACACCTTTGTAAATCAAGAAAATCTTTAATTAAAAAAAAATTCTGGGGTTGGAAGAGACCCTCCCCCTTGCTCTTTTTCATCCACTCACAAGCCAATCTGTGAACAAACTCTCTTGAGTGTCAGCGGTGTGCCAAGGACCTTGAGTCTTAATGACAGCCTTGTAAATAAGTTACGTTGCAATCCTACTTACCTTGGATTTGAGCCCCGTTGAGCTAGATGCAACTCACTCCTGGGTAGAAATGGTTAGGTTTGCACTGTTAGTTACCCAAAACTGCCTCCCTGCTGGTGGGCACAGAGGGCGAATGCCTTCCTCTGGGGCTGCTGTGGAAGTGCAAGGTAGTAACGTTTCACAGCCTGGTTAAGAAAAAAAGGAAAGGAAAGCCTTCTAGCAAACAGTGGTGGAGAGAGGACAATGCAAATGGCCGGTCTTGCCTTCCTCTGCAACCAGCCCAGAAACCAAGCAGAGTGCTGGAGGAGGAATGGAGAGATCTGCCTCTCCTCGGCCGCCCCACTCACTCGCCTGCATGGAATTCCTGGTCACCACTGGCTACTGTGTTGTTAAATGCAACATGGGCTCAATGCTGAAATACCATTATGTAGCAAAAAAGGGTTGATAACCGTGCTGCACCACAAGAGGGCATTCTCTGCCTTGTCTCGGCGCCATTCACTCGCTTTCTAAATTTTTAGGAGGCAAGAAAAAACTATTGTTGTCCAAGCAGGTATCTGCGTCACACGTGTTCATATGAGAATGTTTTTATTCCACCATTGGTGACATCGTTTGTGTTGTAATCTATCCTTTTCAAAAACTGTATGTTAGCAAGTGCATTTTTTTAAGTGTTGCTGTGTGCAGTGCTCGAAGCCCGGTTCACATTCCTCCCTCTCCCACATCCTGTCCAAAATAGTCAGCCAATGTTCTGTGCCCACTGAACATGCTCAATCTTAATTGGGGCTGGGTGTTTTTGTTGTTGTTGTAGTTTTGGAGTTTTGCCTTTCTCCCAAAGCTCTTTTTTTCTTTTCTTTTTTGGTGCCTCTGAAGACCTTTTCCATTCCTGCATCAATCTGCTGTCATGTTGCAATAGGTTTCCTTAGGATTAGCACTCGATGAAAGGGGTTGTGAAGGTGGGGAACTGGATCTAGCCAAGCCTCTTGACCCAGGCTGCTTAGTTATGTTAGTTATGCCTCTATACCAGTTATGCCAGCTGTTAGTTATGCCTCTATACCACCTCCAGAACCAGACGCAGCATGTGTCTGGATACCAGTAAGCAGGAAGCAATAGCAAGAGAAGATGGTTGCCCTCATGCCCTGCTTGCAGTCTTCCAGAGACAGCTGGTTGGCCTGCCACTGTGGGGAAGCAGGATGCAAGACTAGATGAGCCTTTGGCCTGGTCCAACAGGGCTCTGGTTATGCAGGTCAGAGTTGTCTAGACTGAGGCTGGGGGAAAAGGGGGGTCTTAAGGAGAGAAAGGGATGCGGGTGGCACTGTGGTTTAAACCACAGAGCCTAGGGCTTTCCGATCAGAAGGTCGGCGGTTTGAATCCCCGCAACGGGGTGAGCTCCCGTTGCTCGGTCCCAGCTCCTGCCAACCTAGCAGTTCGAAAGCACGTCAAAGTGCAAGTAGATAAATAGGTACTGCTCCGGTGGGAAGGTAAACGGTGTTTCCGTGCGCTGCTCTGGTTCGCCAGAAGCGGCTCAGTCATGCTGGCCACATGACCTGGAAGCTGTATGCCGGCTCTCGGCCAATAAAGCGAGATGAGCGCCACAACCCCAGAGTCGGTCACGACTGGACCTAATGGTCAGGGGTCCCTTTACCTTTAAGGAGAGAAAAGAGGACTAGTTAATATTCCTGGTACAGGAGGAGACTCTGGCAGTTTGCAAAGAGAAGGGAGACATCTGATGAGGTTTAATGTTGTTGAACTGCCTTTTCCTGTCACCTCTGACTATTGGTTATGTTGGCTGGGGCTAATGGGATCCCAGCAACAACTGGAGGGCACCACGTTGGCTATCCCTGTTCTTTCTACAAGAAGGAGTGGCTAGAATGTGGCATTCAGAGCATATGATGCTCCCCATGTATCAAGTCAGGCCAATTGGTCCTTGTACAGTCTACACTGGCAGCATGTCTCAAGCGTGGGTCTTACCTGCTATCTGAGATGCATGGAGATGCCAGGATTTGAACCCATGACCCTCCACATGCCAGATGTATGCTCATACCACTGAGCTATGCCTTCTCCCAGGTGATCTCCCATCTAGGTAGCATACAGGGCCAGATCTGCCTAACTTCAGCAATAATGCTGCACCACATGCCCTCCAGATAGAACATGCAGCTGTGCCCTGACACAGGAGAAGCAAGAAACGGGCGTGGGAAATGTAGCTGGGACTGAAACGTTTTATAAATGAAGACTGGGAACTGGTTTGCCTCTGGAATTCATTTATTTGTTCTCCTCCCCGTTACAGGATTTCTTCGCTCACGGCCACACTGCATTCCCGTAGCCAGAAAAAGACCAAAGGAAGGCAGACCAGACACAGCCAAGGATCGAGGAAGAAAGCCCAGAAGCCAAGTACAGGGCGGACCAGCAAGACCCTGCGCCGAAGAATGACAGGCAAAGGGAGGCATTTCCAAGACTGAAGTGGAAACAGTAGCCTGCTAAGTTTTGAGAGCTCAGGCTTACTTGGAAAGCTCATTTTGTGTCAGCGATGTCTGTTCCGTTCGGAGCTTCGGTGGACGTGCAAAACTTTATTGAAACTAGTTCGTGAGCCAAGGAGTTCTGGACCTGTTGCTTGGAAAAGTAAAATATTTTTGTGCACAATAGCCTACTTTGACTAAGCAAGTGTGATTGTTGTGTGTAGGCCCCTTGCTCTGTAACTCCCCACACGAAAGGAAGGAAGAAAAAGAGAGAGAGAAATTAAGAAAGAAAGAAAGAACAGATGCACTTTTCCCAAGTATTGATAACAGCTAAACTGTTAAATGGTTACGTCTACATAGAAGTCCAGGGTCTGTGTCCTTCCTCACTGGGAGATCTGGTGCTATGAATGCTTAGTGAGTGACCACATAGGCCCCAGGCAAACTTCATTCTTCTGCCTGCATCATTTTTTAATTTTGTTATATAAATGTCTGTTGGGAGGAAACTTTGTATGCTTTTATTTCTCACGAACTCTTCTGACACTTGGATTGTAGGAGAATCTGCTGGCTACTATTATTTATAGAGCATCTGCGACAAAGGGCTTTGTAACTTTCTGCTTTGCCCTCATAAAAGATTTGTGCTATTCTCATTTTAGATGTGAAAACGCACACAGTTGCTTCCTTGTGGTCACAGACAGCGAGTCCACAGCAGAGAAGGGGGTGGAAAGCAGGTCTCCCAGATCAAAGGCTGTTGCTCCATCCAAACAAATAACATGGCCAGGATCCAAGAGCTACTTTAGCGTAGTTGTATCCATGGGTTTGCATTTACCTGATGAGATTTTTAAAATATATTTTTTGTGTCATTTCCCACAATGCCCAAAGCATTGCCCAAAGCCACAGTGTTAGCATCATGCAAACCACTGAGATAGATATTTTTGATTAAGTGGTATATAAATCTTGCTTAATTAATAAAACCACAGTGACTGTCAAAATACAAGACATTTGGAGGGGGCAAAATTATTACAGAACATCTTAATAAATTCAAATAGGGTTTATTAAAGAAATAAATCTGGGCTTAATATGTGAGTGCAGAGCAAAATCAAACTTGGCGTGCACACCCACTAAAACTAACCCCTGCAACAAAGCTAGTCCTCCTGTCCTCCAAAGGACTAGAAACTTAAGAGTCATAGAATCATAGAGTTGGAAGGGACCCCAAGGGTCATCTAGTCCAACTCCCTGCAATTCAGAAATTTCAACTAAAGCATCCATGACAGGTGGCTATTTAACTTGTCTTAAATGCAGTGCCAAGGGGGTTGGGGGTCTTATCAATGGGGTAGCCAAAGGAAGCTAGCAGTAGCAACAAAAGGGAAGTTCTGGGGAGGGCAAAGATGGTAAGTCCGGGTATTCCAGCTGCTGCTATTATTATTATTATTACTGCTACCACTACATTTATATCAGCATTCCTCCAAGAAGCTCCAGATGGTGTACATACATCTTACCCCCATCCCCATTTTATCCTCGCAACAACCCTGTGAGGTAGGTTAGGCTTAGAAACTGACTAGCCCCAAGTCACGCTGTGAGCCTCATGGCTAAATGGAGAGTCTATCCCTGGTCTGCCAGGGCCTAATCCAGCACTCAAAACTGCAACACCACACTGGCTCTCTTAGTCTTTTTTTTCTTTCTTTCGAACAGCGGACCCTGTGCTGTTATGTAAGATGTTACAGAATCTCCCCTGAATTTCAAAAATGGAATATCTATGATGGATGATTTCTGGAAAACATGAGACCCATGTTTCTCTGTAGATCTTGTAACGTAGTTCTTCAGATCCTGGACAGTGCTTCTTGCTTATCTGGAGCTGGGTGGTGTTAGGAGGAAAGTAATTTCTTTCTTCAGGTACTAAAAGCTGGGATTTCATGTGTCGTGACCTGGCATTTGCTTCAATATGTCCACTCCACCAATACAGAGAGAGCCCCTCAGACGTGTGTGAAGTAGAAATTCATCTGTTGTCTGCTTCTTGTGCAGCAGCAGCAGCAGCAGCACAGCCTGGGGTCCCCCCCCCTTGAACTTTTAGAACTGCCTTGGAGGTTATTCTCAAAACAGCTGTTCAGCAAACATGTTAAAAATCAGGCTCTACTTTGCTTTTTGGATACTACGAGTCTACGTGGTAGCTGGTATTCATTAGCACTGTTTCTCAATTGGAGGAGGCACCAATTTTTTTTAAATAATGGTGCGTAGAGAAGGATGTGCTGAAGACAAGCCTCACAGGCCTGTCTAAATATTGCAGGATAATTCATTGCTTATATAGTGTGCATGTTTTGAAATCATAGAAGCCAGATTTGCAGCAGCAGTTTTCACAAGGGACGTATGTTTTTTTTAATTGAGCAAGGGCTAAACACTGCATTGTCCATTGACTGACTTCCATATGAACCCCCCCCCCATAATGGCGAGGCAATATTTAACCTGTTATAGTGGGAATAGCACTTCTAAAGAATTGCATTCATTGGTCCACTGATAGACCCGGCATTGTCATTGGAGCCCTAAGTGTGGGATGTGATGTAGATAGAAAGGTTGACTGCACTTGTCTGTGTTCTGGCAACCTATTGATTAGACTGTTGCAATACATTAAACACAAAGCTACCGGTACCTTTGACTGTCCAGAAACTTCAGATTCCTGCATTGCAGGCGGTTGGGCTAGATGACCCTCAGGGTCCCTTCCAACTCTACAATTCTTTGATTCGCTTAGTTCAAATGCAGCTGTTTGGCCACTAACTGTGTGAGTGTAGTGGTTAAGAGCGGTAGACTTGTAATCTGGGGAACCGGGTTCGCATCTCTGCTCCTCCACATGCAGCTGCTGGGTGACCTTGGGCTAGTCACACTTCTTTGAAGTCTCTCAGCCCCACTCACCTCACAGAGTGTTTGTGGTGGGGGAGGAAGGGAAAGGAGAATGTTAGCCGCTTTGAGACTCCTTCAGGTAGTGATAAAGCAGGATATCAAATCCAAACTCCTCCTCCACCTCCTCCTCCTCCTCCTCCTCCTCCTTCTTCTTCTTCTAACTGGAATGGGCTTCAAGAAACATTTTTTAACCGCTGCAGTGGGTGCTGTTCTGTTTCTGCACACAGTTCAAAAGTGCTGGTTTTGCACATTTTAAAACCTGAGACACTCGGGTATGTAAGGACAGTCTTCTCCCATATGAGACTGTATGAACCTTATATTCATCAACTGAGTCCTCCTGCCTTCTGTGGTTATAATTTACTTATTTTAAAGCACACACCACCACCCCTCTTTGGGCAAAAAAGTCTCTTGGCATGGCTTTCAAATCAGTTAAACACAAGACAAATCCCTGCTCTTGGGCTTAAAAGGTCCAACATAAAAGGAAAAGGAGATGAGAGGGAGGAGGAAAAAAGCAAACTCAGGCACCACTTCTTAATAGGTCAGAGAGGCTTTTCAGTTGTGACAGCCTGTATATGGAATACCTTGTCCGGGATTCTTTACCCAAGTTTCATATCTTTTTGACATCAGTCGAGAGACCTAGCCTTCGTGTTCATGCTGGATTGTCTTAATCTGTCCCATTTGGTCTTGTGCCATTTTTAATTGTGAGTTGTATTGTAGAAGTAACAAACTGTGTCAAGGAACTAGGGGAGTAATTTACTCATGTAAGCAAGGTATAGTATGTAGGCATTTGTAAGCAGCAAGCATAAATATCCTAAATGCCCCCACATAGGAGGACTGTAAGAATGTCTGGCTGTTGAGGCAGCTTGCTTTTTGTCTTTGGTGAGATATTTGGGATTCTTGGATAAGTGGGAAGAGGGGAAGGGGAGAGAACATAAGAAGAGCCTGTTGCATCAGACCAGTGGTCCATCTACTCCAGCATCCTGTTCTCAGTGGCCAATCAGATGTCTGTGAGAAAGTTGCAAGCAGAATCCAAGCGCAAGAGCCCTCTCTCCTCCTGGGGTTTTCAGCAACTGGTGTTAAGAAGCATTACTGCATCCGACTGTGAAGAGGCATAGTGTGTGTGTGTGTGTCTTGTGACTCTCGATCATATGAGGATTTTTGGTATGCAGCTCATAGGATTAAATATTTAGGCCACTCCTGATGCATGGATAAATGCAAAAAGCACCATTTTCGTGACAATCAGAAGTATTCCTTCTTTTTCGTTACATCTTCTGCTTTCTAGGTTGCTATAGAACCCTTGCTCTGTTTATTTTTTTTTAACGGGGGGGGGGTGTAAATGATGTCTTTTATATTTTTCTTATTGGCTATTGGCTGGTGCTAAGCAGCAGTGTTTGGCTCTGCGACAGCCTCTGAAGTGTTTTCTGTACCCCAAAGTTGTTAGCTAGCAAAGAGAATGGAAATTGAGTTGGAAAAAGGCCTGATGCTTTGGTGCTAAATGAAGAAATATCAATGGGTTTGCCCTACTTCTGAGTAACTCGTGATGGTCTGGTTCTGTCGCATTCCACAGCTCTGTGAGGAGTGCTATTTTTTTCACTGTTTTATTTAACTGCATATAATCCTCTGAAACTGGAGGGCATTGGCTTGCAATTGCCTCTGTTGAAATCATACAAGATTGGGGTGAAAATTTCAAATGTCGGTTCTTAAAAGAATTTCTGTCAAATGCAAGTGTTGGGGGGGGGGGAAGCAGTCCTATCCCTTAGTTGCAGCAGCTGGATGAACATAAGAGAGCTATTCACTCGATTCCTCGTGCCAGCCTAGTGAAGTTCTTATATAAAATATCATTTTTATTCCAAACAATAAAAACAGGGCAACAGTACAAAGCAGTATCAGGGTTACATGAGTGGTCAGAGGATGACATCATTCCTTCAAGCTAGATGACCTAGCCAAAAGCCTAGTGAATTTCGGACAATATCATGGCTCTACTGTTCTAAATGTCCCTCATAATTATAATGGTGCAGAGAGGCAGGGGCGAAGTTATGGGCATGGTGAGCACCCTCAGTTCAGATCCCGGTCGTCTACATGACAGGGTCCCTCCAGAGGCAGTTTTAGAGTAGCATGACCAGTTCAGCCGCACTGGACACTGCAGTGATGATGGAGAACAGAGTGCAACGGGAGAGGGGTGCCAAATTTTAGCGTTTCGGAGGGCGCCGCTTATATTTGAGAGCCCAAAGTCTGCCACTCTCTTGTATGTGAAAGTATACTAGCAAAATAATTCCAGAGCTGGATAGGGACCCGCTGTAGTTGATGGAGAGCTGAAGATGTCAGTCTTACTCCCACCGTACTGGAGAATCGGATTCTAGCTAATCCAGAGCTCATTGCAGTTCACCACCAGAAGTTAAGTAGTGGAAGGAAGTTATGGAAAAAGATATGTCCCCTGCAACCCCTCTTCTGAAGCCCCCAAGGAGAGATGAGTATACAAGCAGCCAAACAGCCATGAACATAACGTGCCCTACAGACATTAGTTGGTCACTGTTCAGAACAGGATCCTGGACTAGATCAGGGGTCAGCAACCTTTTTTAGCCGTGGGCTGGTCCACCATCCCTCAGACCATGTGGTGGGGCAGACTATTTTTTTGGGGGGGGGGTGAACGAAATCCTATGTCCCACAAATAACCCAGAGATGCATCCTATATTATAATCTTCAAGTGTCCCTGCGTCCACCTGCAATTTTCTGTGTGTCACGGAAGTGAGGTACTGCGCATGACACACGCGAAAGCAGGGATTGGAGCAGGCGGAGAGGGGGGCGTGGTTACGCTGCTTGCTTGCTGCTGCTCCTCCCGCTGCTCACAGAGACTTCCGGCGGCCGGGCGGGAGAGGAGAAGGAGAGAGCCAAGGGGGAAGCGTCCTGCCGTCCCCACTGAGAGAGGCACACGGGCCCGCTCTGCTCTGGGTGCTGGAGCTCGGCGGCGGCGGCGGCAGCAGCAGAAACGGCGACGCCGGCCGAGGGAGCGTCGGCTCCTTAGGCTGCCCGTCCCTGCTGCTTTAGCAGCAGGGACAGGCAGCTCCAGGAGCCGGCTCTCCCTCGCCAGGAGCTGCAGCGCTCTAGCGCCCGTAATTTTACGGGCTTAATATACTAGTTTTAAATAAAAGCACACATTCTACTCATGTAAAAACACCAGGCAGGCCCCACAAATAACCCAGAGATGCATTTTTTTTAAAAAGACACATCCTACTTGTGTACAAACATGCTGATTCCCAGACTGTCTGTGGGCCGGATTGAGAAGGCGATTGGGCCACATCCGGCCCCCAGGCCTTAGGTTGCCTGCCCCTGGACTAGATGGATCATGGGCCTGATCCTGCAGGGAAGGCTTATACTCTGGCCTCCTAAACCACACCCTAACCACAGCTGCTGGCAGTGGAGGAGTATCAGGGATTGCTTACTCATGAGTAGACCCCTTACTCACTACTAGACCAATGTCTCTGGGTCCAAAGATGCATAGTGTGTTTTCACTCTTCGTATTGGACCTGAAGCCTTTGGCACCGGTGGTCTCGGGGACAGGAGGGGGGTGCGCCTCTTCCTCTGGCAGTCCCAGGGGTTGCACTTCCCACCTGCCCCTCTGTCTGTGCTGCAGTGTGTCCGAGCGATGCTGCGGGGGTGCAGGACCCCAGCTAGCAACATCATTGTTGCCTCTTGTGTAGCAGTTGCCAACTTAGCCGCACGATAGGATTGCAAGGCCAGTCTGCAGTCGG
This sequence comes from Darevskia mixta, assembly GCA_034641385.1. Classification (NCBI taxonomy): domain Eukaryota; kingdom Metazoa; phylum Chordata; class Lepidosauria; order Squamata; family Lacertidae; genus Darevskia; species Darevskia mixta. The sequence goes on from JAWWNH010000008.1 coordinate 18,551,558, forward strand.
CTGCCTCCATCTGGGAATCGCCCACAATTAGAAATGTGCTTGAATGTGCAATGAATTAGCTTTCCTCTTGATGGGCGGAAGAGCAGCTTTCAGTGGCTGGGTGGTCTAATGAAGAGATGCGCAGACTTTGCTCTCGTGAGTTTCCCCCTGTGGAGTGCGAGAACAACATGGCCAAGAGTATCGAAGCCAAAGCTTCCATGAGGCTGATGTCCCACCTTGGGGGGCAGGTAGACTGAGCGACAGAGAAGAGAGGCTCCAGACATGGTTGCAGGGACCCCAGAGTTTAAGAGAAGTGAAAAAGTCTATGAAAATGGAGCTAATATCAGTGGATGCAGCCCATGCAAGTATTCAGGAAAACTTGCCCCTTAGGGTATTGCTGGACTACAACAGTCTCCCTTGGAAGACCGTCCTTCCTTGGAGGTGTTTAAGCAGAGGTTGGATGGCCATCTGTCATGGATGCTTTAGATGAGATTCCTGCATTGCAGGGAGTTAGACTTGACGACCTTCCAACTCTACAATTTTATGATTCTATACAACTACCATTCTCCCTGATGATTGATTGCCCATGCTGAGTGGGGATGATGATGGGACTTGGAGTCCAATAACACCTGAAGGGTGACTACAGGTTCTCCATCCTGGGAAGGAGATGCCAGGAGCTCATATCCCAACTCTTATATGGAAAGTCTGCACCCGGAGTAGCCAACAGGGTGCTCACCAGAGGTCGTTGGACCCATAACTCCTATCATCCCTGATCATACTTGAAGTTCAACACCATCTCACAGGCACCCTGGTCCATACCAAACACATTATCTATGTAATAGATTTGGGGAGATATGTTTTTTTCAATAAGAAAAAATGCCTTTCTGGGCAACCTCCAGGAAGCCATGTGCCAGTGATGGGTGAGGCCAGAGGCAGAAACGGGCCAAGCAATGAAAGCTATTGTTGCTATTATTATTACTTTTGTACAGTAGGCTATATCTGTGCACACTCACACCCCCTTCTCTATTCTCCGTCCAGACAAGCAAGAGGGGTTGATCAGAGTTGAAGGTTAGGGCACATTCCAATTGGGGAGGACAGACACTTGGGGATATATGAAAGCAGATGTGGTTTTGGAAGAGTTGCAAGGGCCAGACAGAGAGGACCAAATGGCAGGATTTGGCCCCCAGGACTGAGGGTACCCACACTCACATCTTCTGCCTGTGACCAAGATCTCAGAAAGTGCTTCCAGGATGTGGTCCCCAATGCTGCAGCTTGAAAGCTAGTGAGAAATACCTCTGAGCCTCCTTATAGGGTAGCTTGGAGAGAGCAGGAATGTGGGGCTGCAGCTGTAAGTGCTGGCCTCCCTTTGCAAATGTGACTTTGTTTAGTCTCTCACACAGGTGCAGGCCCCAGTTTGTTCTACTCATCTACTCTGATTGGGCTAGTAATTTGCTATTTTGAAAGGCTAATCTGGGCCTTCTGTTGACTCCTTTTCCCCCTCGAAGGGAGTGTTTAGAAATGACAGGTGCACCGTTTCCACAAGTGAAACTGGGAATTAGACTGCACTAGGCGAAAACAACAACTGGGTGCAACAAGGAGAAATGAAAGTGAATGGAACAAAGGGAGACAGATGTAGTTTGAGTTGGTTTGCACCCAGCCTTTTACTGCATAGGTGTATGGCACAGATAGTTTTTGCAGGTCTGGACAGGAACAGGTTAGCCTTTGAGCCTGGCTGTGCATAGAACTTCAATGGGTCTGTTCTGAGCATGACTATCCTTGGATATAACCTTATAGTCTCAGTTCTATGCCATAGAACTTACTTGGTCTGTAGATAATGACAGCAGCTTTGAAACTTTACCTTCCGGGGATTCGTTTCCAGATAGGACTGTCTGCTACAAAACCAAAGCTGCACCAAATTCTGATGTGTGTTCTCATGTGCATACTCAGTTTGCATGGTGCATGATAAGCCAGGTCTGTTGGGCCTTACTGTCACCCGTCTTGAACTCAGAGGGCACCATGGACCACAGCCACCCTTGCTGCTGCACATTTGAAGGGAACATCAGCTGCAGCCAGCCAGCAGCCATTAAGGAAATCTAGTCCTCCATATTGACAATCATCTTCTTAACAAATCCCCAATAAGCTTCTTCAGGATACAGAGTTTTAAAAACACTAGTCCAGAGTCAAAACTACACCAATGCACAGGTAACTCATAGAGGCAGGGAAAGTTCACATGCTTTGCATATGAATGTTCTCAGTTGCTAGATCCACCATTTTCAGATAAGGCTGGGAAATAATATTATCTGAATCCCTGTACCTGCTGTCAGTCAGGCTAGAACTGGGATGGGAAACCTGTGGCCGTCCAGATACAGTTGGACTCCAAATCCCATCAGCCCCAGCCAGCATGGTCAATGGTCTGGGATGATGAGAGTTGTAATCTGGCAACATCAGGAGGACCCCAAGTCCCCTAGGCAATACTTGAGCTTAGGTGAAACAGTGGTTTGACCACCAGGCATAACACTACAGTACTTCCTGTTTTCCAATCATAGTGCACTCAACAGCAGCAAACACAATGCAGAGCCTTGTGGCATTTTTAGGACTGCTGTTTTAAAATAAGCTCCACTGGACAGTAATATGTAATATGACTGAGGACAGCATTCTTGCAATGATTAATAATAATAATAATAATAATAATAATAATAATAATGGTGATGAACTAGATGCCTGAGCAAGATGGAAGGAGGTGATCAGGGGAGTTGAATAATCATGGCTGACCGTTCCATTATTAAGCAGTGAGGCTGTTGCCTAAGGCAGCTGATTTTGAGTGTCAGGGAAAGGTCAGCAAATTGTTTAGCTATTTAATTTGACGTTTGTTTTTACTGCCAGGTAAGCAAAGAGGTGTTTATGGGATTTTTTGTTTTTCTGCTTAAGGTGCCAAAATAAATTAACTGCCCCAAGGTACTAAGATGCACCTTGCTGGGGGGCGGGGCGGGGCTGGAGAGGAGGCGTCATTTGCTGCTGCTCCCTGAACAACCTGCAAAACACATTGCGCCGACCCTTTGAAGAGTGCTAAGCCGAGAGGGCGAGGCAGAGGCTTCCGTGACGGCGAAAGCAGAGGCAGAGAACTCCGCAGGGACTCAGAACACATGTGGCTGCGTTTGCGTAGATCCCACGTTTATTTTCCCATTACTTAAAACACTCGGAGCATCAGCGAGACGCTGGTTTGGCACGAAGGCCAAGCGAGCTCACGCTGCAAAGGGAGGGAGGGAGGGAGGGAGGGAGAAATCGATCACATCTCCAGCGCCGCTGCAACGTGGCTCGCAAAACATGAAGAGGCGCCGAGCTAATTATGTACAAAACAACGCAACAAAACAAAAGTTTCTACTCCGAAAGTTCCAAGCCCTGATCAACATTCCGGCGGTCTTTGATTCGCTACCGAATTAGCCCACCCCCTCTCCCAAACAGCCACTTAAAACGTAGCATTCAAATGAAGGCGATTCGCTCAGCCAATGGGAAAGGGGCCGGTGCTTGTATTCTCGGTCCACCTCCCCGAGGAAAGTTTGTATTCATTGTTAAAAAAAAGAGAGCGAGAGAAGACAGCGGCGGAAGGGCTGCAGCTGGAGTCGCGTGTGTATATATATTTAGGATTGCATGCTGAAGGGTGCGTGCGTTTCTGCTGTTTTCTGTCGGTATGTTTTATTGATAAGTCGCGAGCATATTGATAAGCTTAACTGGGGGAAGCAACACGGAAGCATTTTAGTAGTATCTTCCGACTTTTGATAAACACACGTGAAACTACCTAACTCCCCCCCCCTCGCCCCGCTTTCGTTTAAAGGCAGAACGTGGATTGTCAAGTGTTTGTGGCTTCCCCAGGTGATATGATAAAACCTGGTTTTATTGCTGCAGAGGCGTTGCAAATGGGGGCCAAAAAAAGAAATTTGAAGTCAAAGTGAAGAAGCTTTGGAAGAGCATGTGTTAATTGTGAGAGTTTGTCTTCTGCAGTACCCACTGCTGTAGGAGGAATTCATTTTAACTGGCTTTAACCCAAAATATTATGATAGTTCTGGATGAATACTAAAATGGTCTTTTGATTGATTAGCCAGACTGGATATGGTGCTTTGTGATGTGAGGGGAAATTGTGTGCAAGTGATAATTGTACGGTGGTTTGATCTGTTCTTCACAGCCTTTTGCTTCCCACAGTGGTGTTTTATTTGGATGGATAATTTCTGAAAAGAAGAAAGAGCACAGCAACCTCTTTCAAAGAAATAAAATTACTGTGGTGGCTCATAAAATCCAGCACACAGAAATAGTATGTGTAGATAGAAACTCTGAAGAAATATCCTGTTGGTGGTGGGAAACAAATTAGGCCTACGTTTATTTTAAAGTTGCGAAATTGCAAAGGCAATTTGGTTTCACGCTTGGTTCAAGTAACCTCATTTTATTCATCTTTCCTTATGTCCTCATGAGCACGAATAGATTAAAAGCAAGGGTAGGTGCCAATGGTTATTAATCCAGACATAATGCTTATGGAAACACCCATTGATTGATGCCTCACTGTTAAAATTAATCTGGTGACCAAGCATGTGTTTCTGTTTCTCCTCTTCTCCCTCCCCCAAGTTGTCCCTTCTGCATGAACCTGGCCCTTTCCATTTCCAGTGTCTGTCAAATTAAAGTTGCTTACCTGACACACCTGGTGAAGGGGTGAATGTGATAATCTTACTGCATGCTAAATGCTATTCTTTCTCATTCTAATGTTCAGACCATGAGTACCATTGATAATGTAGCTAAAATGCCACCACCCCAACATAAGAGAACAGTAGCTTCTGGCTCAGAGAAACCCTGACGCTTGCAAAAGTACCAAAGAAATTGAAGCCCCCCCCAAAAAAGCCCAATGAGAATTCAGCAAGCTCAATGGCCCTAGAATGCTGACATAACTGTTTGCTAGATGTGCGTGTAAAATTGAAAACTAGGATGGGCAGAGGAATGGAACAAGGCAGACATAACTGAAGTTGTGCTCTCCAGATGTGGAGTTCAACAGCTCTTGGTCAATATGGCCAGTTAGATCTGATGGGAGTTGTAGTTCAACAACCTCTGTAGAGGGTATTGGCTGCCTCTGGAATGGAGTATGCTGAACAAGAGCACTCCACAGTTTTATTGCATGTCTGACTTGTCCTGTATAATTTTAAAATGAGGCTTCCAGAATTGTAGAGTTGGAAGGGACCCTGAGGATCATCTAGTCCAACCCCCTGCAATGCCGGAATATGTAGCTGTCCCATATGGGGATCGAACCTGCAACCTTGGCGTTATCAGCACCTCACTGTAACCAACTGAGCTACATGACCCCATAGTCTTATCCTCACGACAACCCTGTGAAGTAGGTGAGGCGGAATGATAATGACTGTCTGAGTGAGCTTCATGGTTTGAGCAGGGATCTGAGCTGCTGTCTCCCCACTTCTTATCGCTAGCTATTACACCACACTGCCCCACATATGGGACGGATAAGCACTTTCCCCATGGCTGCCGCCGTCACAGAGTCTGGTTTTGGCCTGCAGACTTTGATGCTCTTTGAAGATTCCTCCTTTTCCTCTGATGTTCTTGGAGAAGGAGACACTTCCTGCTGGTTGGTGCCAATGAGCACCAGGCTATACAGAACATTTTCTCTTTGATAAGGCTGGAGGAGGGGGTTACTGATGTCTTGTGTCTTATGTCTTATGATCCTTTCGTTGCAGCTGTTTCCCCACCCCTACCCTGAGGCTAATTCCCTAAAACTGCATGCCTGGGGGAACCTTCCCTTCCCTGCATGGACCATGTCAGAAATGTCAGAGAGCACTCTGTGTGAGAAATTCGAGGCCAATGTCTTTGCCAAGACCCGGTGCCAGAACTGCTTTCGAACCGTCACTGCTCACAAGCGTGGTAACCAGGTGAGCTTATATTTGACCTTGATTATTGTGGGCAGAGGGGGAGAGTATCCTCTATTGCAGGCTTCCTCAAACTCGGCCCTCCAGATGTTTTTGGCCTACAACTCCCATGATCCATAGCTAGTAGAACCCAGTGGTCAGGGATGATGGGAATTGTAGTCTCAAAACAGCTGGAGGGCTGAGTTTGAGGAAGCCTGCTCTATTGCATGTTTTGGGGAGGGGGGGCTGTTCCCAAAGAATTGTAGGAAGTAGAAAATTCCAAGGAGAAGTAATGTTATGAGGCAATAGTCCTAAACGATCAGTTGTATAAGGCTTTCCAAGATTTATGATCTGCATAAGATACACTGCTCTGTGGTCTGTTGATAAAGAATCATAGAATTGTAGAGTTGGAAGAGATCCCAAGGGTCATCTAGACCAACCCCCTGCGATGCAGAAATCCTATCCACAACCATCAAACCACCAGTGCCTGATGCACTGACCCATTGGCTTGGTGGGCAACATAGGAAGCTGCCTCATACTGCATCAGAGCATTAGCCCACTCCAAAAGCCCTACCTGGAGATGTCGGGTGAACCTGGGACGTTGTACATGTAAAGCAGATGCTCTACCATTGAGAGTAGGCCTTCTCCTACCATGAACAGGGCCTTTTTGGTTGTGGCTCCACACGTTTAGAATATATTTCCTAAGGAAATATGGATGGGACCCATAACTGCTGTCTTGAAGAGAACGTCAGAGACATTTTCATTCCGGTCTGTGTTCAGTTAGTTTCAATGTGCTGTGCTTTGAAATGTTTCTTGCTGCTGTTTCTAACTTAGTAGGCTCTTTGGCGCACGTAATTGTGGTGGTTATGCTGCATGCCTTAATCTTTTCTCTTTCCTTTTTTTGGGGGGGTAAAATTGCCCTGTGAGGACAATGTGGCCTGAAAAGCAGTCGATAGATCTCTTTAATAAATAACTTTAAACCTTCCCCAAAGTTGGCAATTTGACAGGTGACAGAGCATGACAATTGCCAGAGCAGCATGGCATGTGCATCATAGGGAGGGGTAAGTTTTTAAAGGCTGGGAAAATAAGAAAATGGTGTGTTGTGAGTTGAGCTGAGTGAATGGGACTGGAGCATAATTGTGAAATGATTTGGTAGCCAAGGACTGAGGCATAATGGCGGCTAAAGCAGTGCAGGATCAAGACCGTTATCATGAGAGAGGCTGGTGCCTTTAAATTTGCAGCAACACACAGAGATCGCCGAGTGTGACCGTCCCTACAGCTTGGGTGTTCATAATATTTTCCTTAGATATTAGCTCTTTCATGACAATTGCCCATGTGTTTTAGTGGTTTAATGTTTTGACTGTGATCTGGAGAACTGGGTTAATATCTCAGTTGCGGACTCACAGGTTGTCTTGGAGTAAACTGCTGCCTTCCACCCTCTGCTTGCCATCCTCTCTTCCAATTCCGGTCCTTTCATCATAGTATTTTATACTGGGTTGTTCTAAGGACAGCCTAGGGATGGTGCTCCTCCTCCCCAAGGCCTCCTCGACGGATCAGTCCCCCACCATCCATTGTTTGGAATTGCTGCCTATGCTCATGCTTGGTCTCTCTTTCCAGATTCATCATATCAGTTTCTCCCAACATAGAAAGCCAGCTCATGCACAGTTGAGACAGGTTGAGGACTGTCTGCACTTACTGGCAGCAGCTCTTCAGGCAGGGGTCTTGGAGATGCCGGGGATTGAACCTGCAACCTTCTACATGCAAAGCAGATGCTCTGCCACTGAGCTACAGCCCTTCTCACATCCTCATTGTAATTCATTTGGCTTTAATGTACCTGCACACTGTAATTGAGGTTCGACCCAGAAAGTGAGGAGCACCAAATGTCCAACATTGGAGTTCTTATACCTTTAAGAGCTGAGTAGAAGAGGGAATGTTGGTAAATGCAGCTTTTTCTTGCCCTTGCCCTGTTGGGCTGTGACAAGTTCCACCTGCTGAAATGTCCTTTTTCTGCAGCGGTCGCAGTGTCTGAAGGCTGAGCATCCCTGCCATAGAGCAGGAAATGGATCTGGCCTTTGCCCAGCTCATCCATTTCCAAATTTTAGAGCAACTTTTTGGGGGAGGGGGGGCAGTGTTGGGAACTGGTCCTGTAATCCGAGCAGTTATTGGAGGGAAGCAGGGGCTTCCCCTGCTGACAAGCAGAAAGAAAGGAAAGACACTTGAGTGCTGTTTGTGAATGTGGACTTTGAATGAGACCACAGAGACTGCTAGATTATGTGCTAATGAGATACTAAGGGTTCTGACAAGAGGTGTAAAAGGCTGCAAATGAAGTCTCAATGGCTGCTGGACAGTGTAGTTAGTGGTCTCCTTGTTTTAATGGAGATGGGCTCTGTATTTTTAACAACTGCGGGGCAGGGAGTAATTCAGCAGGAAAAACTTCCCTATTATTAAAAACAAAATAAAAAATAAAAAAATTCCTTCCAGTAGCACCTTAGAGACCAACTAAATTTTTTCTAGGTATGAGCTTTCGTGTGCATGCACACTGAAGAAGTGTGCATGCACACGAAAGCTCATACCTAGAAAAAACTTAGTGGGTCTCTAAGATGCTACTGGAAGGAATTTTTTATTATTATTATTTTGTTTTGACTATGGCAGACCAACACGGCTACCTACCTGTAACTTCCCTATTATTCTTTGATAAACACACTTATCAATGGGCTTGGTGCTTTAAGAGGCTGTTCCTCAAGGAGCCTGCAAGCCTGAAATGCAGCAGTCAGGATGGCTCCTCTGATTTACCTTTAATTTGAGTCAGACTATTGTTCTCAGTATTATCTATTTACTGACTGGCAGCATTCTCCAGGGAGTCAGGCAGAGCTCTTTCCCAGCTGCACCTGGAGATGCCAGGGGTTGAATCTGGCCATGTTTTTCCATGGGCACAAAAAAATGCAATGCTCATTGGCTGAAGAAACTACAGATCATGCATCTCCTGCTTACATTTGACCTTGCCTAGTAGATAGGCATTCCAGCATTTAAAAATAAATAAATGCAGGAACCGATCTCTTGCAATGAATGAGTATGGATGCCACAGCATTAACACTCGCCAGCTGTTTTGCTCAAAAGGAGCAGAGGAGAAGCCGCTACAAATCCTGGGGTCACCTGCAGTGCTTTAAATGATTGACTTTCCTAAGTTTCTCAGGACCAACGCTGGCTCTTCTGTGCTAAATAAAACAGTTTAATTGCAGTACTAGGAGTCCACACCTAGGAAAAGTGGATCAGCTGTGATATTTCTAACAGTGGAGTGTCAAGCCCCCACTTTTTAATCTTCCTTACAGTTTAAAGAGGAAGCCTGAACTGGTCGTGGTCAAAGTTATATCCTTCTCCTCCGCTCAGGAAAATACCCAAGTTACTTCTACACTATAAACATTGATCTGGCTTGAAACCTACGTTCCTGCCTTGGTTTCAGCAAGAAATTCATAGAGGCCATTCTAAAAGCTCCCGAATCTCCCCGCAGAACGACTGCAACCTGTGAATCTCGCTTCACTTTGGCCAGGTCATGCTTTTGCTTCTGCTGCCCAGAGTTCATACGTTCCTTCCAGGATCGGGATGGGGAGCCTGTGGTTCTGCAGGTGTTTCTGAACTCCAGCTCCCACCAGCCCTAGAAGGCATGGCCAGTGGTTTGGAATGACAGGGCGGTGATCCAGCAGGATGTGGAGCTCTTCCCATTCCCTGTCCCTGCTCTGGGATAGAGATGCCAACCTCACAAGTGACTGTTTAGCAAGTGTTGGTCTTTAACTGTGGCCCTGGATTAAAAGGCCAGGCAGGCTGAGTCACCTGTCAGCTCCTGGCCCATTCCCTGGCTGGCCAGGTGTAAACTCCATCCCTCCCTATGGGGTGCCAGCTGGTGTCCTGTTAACAAAGGGTTTCGTGTTGTTCATTGTTTGCTGCGCTGGATCAGCCTCGCATTATGAAATAGTAATGAGGTTCCCTCTCTCCCCAGTCCTGGCCCTCTAGAATTTCCTCCTGGCTCGCCTGCGATCTGCCCAGAGCCATCCCTGCTCCCCCCCCCCCTTGCACTTGATCAGGACAATGGAGGGGAAGTGGTGCTGACAACCAGCCTGCTAGGGACCCTCCCTTTTGGAGATCATAACCTGCTAAGGTAACTGGGCTGGGGTGAAGGCGGGGTGGGTGGGATGACTCTACTCTACTTCACTCTGGGGTGAAGGCGGGGTGGGTGGGCAGCGAGAAAGCTCTTAAAGGGACAGGCGCGCTTGAAATGGAACTCTGGATCTGAGCAGGGAAGGACCTGCTGTCTGTCTTTGCTTCTGGAGCCTTGTGAAATCCCCTCTCCCAAGCACTGGAGGTCAGGCAATAAGGAGTGCTTCCTATGTTGCTGAGCCCTCCTGTGCTTCCGGGGTGCTTCCCTGCCTTGCTTGTGGGGCTGAGTAGGAGGGATGGAGTGGAGACTTCCTGAACCATAGGATTGGGTGGTGATCTAGCTCAACCTCCTGCACAAGATGATTTTCTATATCAGGTATCTCTGCCTGATTAGCTTGTGCTATCTAACATGAGTTTGGCCAAACTGCGAGAGACAGTGAAGGATAGGTGTGCCTGGCGTGCTCTGGTCCATGGGGTCACGAAGAGTCGGACACGACTGAACGACAACAATCTAGGTGACCTGGTGCCATGCCTAAAGAAACAAGGAAGGCTCCTTGGCATTGGAGATGCTGCAGGCACCTTTTTTTTAGAGCAGGGCTCCACAAGAGGATGGTTGTCAGGAGGGGAGTGCTCTCCCCTGTTTACGTTTGTGACTGCGCAAGGCAAGCGTTGCTCATGCAGTCTACACCTTCCAGTTAATGTAGCGCAGGAGGCGGCATGCCCTTTGCCGGCTATTGATTGGCACGGTTGATCAATTGGGAGAACGGCATTTGGCGTATGCTATTTATATTTTGGGTTTGCAAGCTTTTTGGTTCAGGCCCTGGTTGAGCCCCAACACAAAGAATGCTTCATCTTAACAATTGGGGAAGGCTCAATGTTTGACTTTCAGTCGCTAAGCATGCTAGAAGGTTTTCTCTCTCTCTCTAGGAACCTGTACCTTGCTCTTTGAACTACTGTTCTCAGAGCGAATTATAGCTGCAAGCTAAAGGCCTGGATCTCATAAGTCGCCTTATTTAAGCAAGTTCACAAAAGCAAAGTTTGCCCATCCCTCCCTTCCCTGAAGCCATCTGTGACCCCCTCAAAAAAAGGCTCTCTGGAGGATCAGGACCCCCTCCAGAACAATGGGGCATGGGGAGCTGTACTGGAAGGAAGTGATGGAGTTTTCCTTCCTTAAATTAAAGTTAATTTAAGATCCAAGACTAATCTGGGTTGAGTCTCTCTCCCCCACCCACAAGGTGTTGCTAGGCACTTAAAGGACTCAGAGCACAGGCCTGTGGTCCAAATTTACAAAAACAATTGTCAGTGCTAATTTATATGTATAGATTGCTGTGGAAAATTTGGGGGGCTGGGCTGGGCTCTCGCCAGCTGTGCTTTGCAGTGGAGCCAGATGCTGTTAAAAGTTTTAAAAGAGGGGGGAATTAACTTTTTATTGTCATTTTATAGTTGTCTTACATAACCACAATCGGCAAAACCAAAAAGCTGCAACTATTCGTTCTGGAGAAACCTTCACTGTTGTGATAAAAACAATTCCCACACAATAATAGCAGACATTTCCATAAATAGGAGTGTGTGTGTGTGTGTGTGTGTGTGTGTGTGTGTCTATGTGAAATTTGGTTGTCATAAAATCCATATGTTGGTTTAAACCCTAGGGACTGGTCTTCCACTTTCTGGTGTTCCTGTAAAGACAATAAAGTTCCGGCAGTCCCCGGCAAAAGTGGCCCTAAAGTTATATTCCTCTTGCCAGTCGTAACTTGTGTGTTAGCTTTTCAGTGTTAGGAGTTCCAGGTTCTGCTGTGAAAGAGGCAGGATGTGCCTCCCCACCCCATCAATGCCTTTCTCCAGCTGCTCCCTGCACCCCATATATCATTGGTCAGGAAGTTCTTCCTGGTTTTCTCAAGAAAACCTTGTGGTGCCGCCGGGTACAGGAGTCTGCTGGAGTTTGGAGGAGAGAGACCCTTCCTTCTGTGAACTCCCTTGTGCTCACTTAGGACCCAAGCCAAAGATTACAAAATACAATAATAAAATCGTGCCATTTGCAACAATGTGAAGCAAAATAGCCTTTTCAGCCAGGGATTTTTTTTTTGGGGGGGGTGCCTTTTGTTTTTTAGTCCAAAGCTTGTGGACAAACATCTGGGGGCTGTGTGCGAGTGGGGGGGGCAGAGACAAAAGTGGGCGGAGCAATGAATGTAGAATGCGACTTGTACCTTTGTGTGGCTGGGATGTACAAAAGGCAGAGGGAGATATTTGGCTCTTGGTCATGTGGTTCCCCAACCCTCTTTTGAAACTCAGGATCCCAGAAACTATAGTCCAAAAGATTAAACAGAAATTGTCGCTGTCAGGGCCGGATTTAGGTTTGATGAGGCCCTAAGCTACTGAAGGTAATGGGGCCCTTTATATGTCCAGCTGTCCTTTATCAACAACAAATAGACACTGGTTATTTGTGTTGAATATATGCTATATGCAGAATGTAGGCACCCTATATATAGAAATGAGCAAACCAGTGATATTTTAGGGAGCAGGCTAGCAGGTGGGGCCCATTACTACACAACACAAAACACTGTTGCTGTATGTAGGTTTTATTTTATTTGTTTTTTATCTTACATTTTGGAAATGTACATCCAGGTTTTTTCCTTTAAATTTTTTTGGGGCCACCAAGAGAGTGGGGCCCTAAAACAAAGCTTGTTTAGCTTATACGTAAATCCGGCACAGTTTGCTGTTGATAGATGAACCCATCAAAATATGCTAAGAGGGAATGCCACAGTTGAGGAGCCACCATCAAGAAGGCTGTGCTGTATTTGAATTTGATCTTTCTATTTATCTTGGGAAATTGCACAGTGGGCTTGGGTTAGAGTGAAATTCCCAAGAACGTAGGATCAGATTGTTTTAAAAATAAAAAGTTCTGTTGCCTAAATAAGGGGAGGATAAAAACAAAAGGAGGATCCATCTATTACTTTCCTATACAAGCAGTACACAGTGTCTCAAAGGGCTTTTTAATGTAAAGAACACTGCAGTCTTTATAGCTTACACAGAACTCTTCATCAAGCAGACTGAGAAGGCAACTGAGGAGGAATGTGGCAACATTCTTTATTGCTCTCTGCTGTGCAAGGAAGACATTTTCTGTGCCCTGAAGAGTGCAGAGGGAGCACCGTGGTGCCCCTGAAATATCTCTCGCCAACTCCCATTTCTTTCTGACAGGAATTGAAGGAACACGCGGCGAAAACTCCCAACTGCCTCGATGGTGCCAACGTGACCAGTCCCTGTGACCCCTTGTGCATTTTAGTGCCCCAGTGTGAACTCTATGTCTGCGTGGGCTCTGAGGACAGAGATGAGACGTAAGTTTTCCAATTGTGCTGGGGAGTCACGGTGACTCCTGTTGGTGACTGGGCAGGAATATGAGTGATTGGGGAGGTATCCTAGGCCCAAATGGTTAAGGGCCTTGTAGATTAATAGAGGAACCTTGAACCTGGCTTGGTAGTGTATGCGCAGCTAGTGCAAACTTTTTAGAGCATGGGAGCTGTGATGTCGGACTCCAACTCCCATCAGTCCCAACCAGCGTTGGCAGCTGGTAAGGAACGTGGGGAAAGGTAGTCCAGCAATTTCTGAGGAAGCCCCAGATTCAAATTGTCTGCTGGTGCGACAATAAGGCTGCCACTGAGGCCCTCCTTGGCTCTTAGCACTGGCAATGCTCGGCTATCTTGAGCAACTTTCTGCCATGGGCCCAGCGCTGGGCTTTAGCCCTCACATGCTGGGTGGTTGTCAGCCATTTGTGTGTGTTTTTGCTGCCCTACAGCTGGCAGGAAAGCTTGGAGTACACCCAGCTGAGCTGCAGAGCTGAGGAAGAACCCGCAGAAGCTAGCACCTGTCCCAGCACCAGCACCGTCCTTGATGCAGAAGCGGACGTTGTTGACACAGATGCCCGTGCCACGCTCAAGGTGAGATGGAAGTGTGTGTATGTGTACACCTCTCTTGGCAGCCTAATGTTCCCTTTGTAATATTCCTTCTTTTCGAGCCTCTTTAGATCCCTGCTGAGGCACCACTGCATGCCTGCTCACCAAGCAAAGGGAGGCAGAGCAGATTCTTATACATTGCCTTGGAAGTTTAAGGTCACCTTCACACCATGCATTTCAAGCACAGGGCTAGCTCAGTTGGTAGAGCACAAGACCCTTAATCCCAGGGCCATGGGTTCGAGCCCCACATTGGGCAAACAATTCCTGCATTGCAGGGGGTTGAGCTAGGTGACCCTTGTGGTCCTTTCCAACTCTGCAGTTCTCCGATTCCCTAAAATAAAAGTCTTGGGAACTGTAGTTTAAGGGAACTGTAGCTTTTTGAGAGGTACACTACAGTTTCTGAGACACTTTGGGGGAAGCCACGTGCTCTATTATGTACAGTAACTTGGGGAACCTCAGATTCAGAGGCACCTACTACTTGCGCCCGAGATCAAGGGATATTGCACATGCAATGTCGCATCATCAGGAGGAGGCCAAGTGCGGAGCCCAGTGCGGCGCTGCTTCAGTGGCCAGCAGCTCCTTCTCTTTTGCTCTCAGGAGGAGCCGGCCACTGAAGCCACATCACACTTGGCCTCCTTTGCCCCCTCAACATTGAGAGGACCTGGACCCCACCCCACAGACACGGGGGAGAGGGACGGCAAAAACACCTCAGCCCTATAGAGTTGGCACCAGTGCTCAGACTGTATGCCAAATGCGGCCCTCTTGGCCCCAAATCTGGCCCTCGGAGCTTTCTGCAGGCTACCTCCCTCACTGGCTCCACTTCACACCTTCCTTGAGTGTTGGAATGTGCCCTTGGGCTCTGATATATGGCATCCTGCATGCCTGGATGGAGGGTCGAAATTAGCCTACTGTACAAAGGTGAAATTTGCATGGATTGCATTGCCTACTTCTTGCCTCATGGCCTGGCTAACAGGGGCACGTGGCCCCCAGATGTTTGCCTAGGTGGGTATGTGGCCCTCAGTTTGAAAAAAGATCCCCCATTCCTGACTTAAAGTATCTGGGGTCCTTCTACTGGGGATCTGATGTTTGGTATCTCTGACTACACAGAGGCAGCAGGGCAGTGTAGGAAACAGCCTCTCTTTTTCTGTGTGTTCCCTGCCTCCCCTTTACATAGGACTGGGAAATGACCAGGCTGCTTGAGAGCATTTTGGAGCCTGACAAAGACAGCATGATGTACTATGCAGGCCAGAAGCAAGAGGCACGACCCGAAAAACTGCATGCTGATAGACCCAGATGGGCGGACCCAGCATCCTCTGGGAGAACAGAGTCCTGGAGTTGCCCCAAAGCAGGTATGTGCCGTCCCCCCTCCTCGGTCTCCTGACCTCTCCCCACCTCCTGCCAGCACAGATCTTTCCGTAGATCTTGTTTCTTCTGGGGGTGGGAACACACCATCCCAAAGGAAAGAACTGTAACTGCAGTGTTGCACTAGGAACCCAAATCCTGTGCCTGGATTTAATAAACAGGAATACATTTGCATAATCAGTTCTCCCACTGATTAGGATCTCAAGCAACTTTGAGCTGGCAAAAATGTGCTGAGTCTTGCGTCCTGTCACTGCAAGGATTTCCACTTGTTGGATGGGACTTCCTGCCCCACCCACCCCCATACCCCCTAAATCTGTTATGGGGTTCCCCTAGCCTTTCGGGACAGATTTTGCATGCAGTGGGGAGAAGAGGAAAAGTCCCATTGCACAATCAGAAATCCTTGTCTGATGAGACGTGCTATTCGGATCCCTCCCTTTGTTCCTTAACCAGGAGGGCTATTAACCATGGGGAGCTTTTACATTGAAAAGTCAATCTGGGAATGTCAGAAACTGGATTCTGCCCACAGTACAATAACCTAATGGAAAAATGTAGTTCATAATTGTTATCACCTGCCCTGGGACTTGCTGGTGAAATGCTTATAATAAATGTAGATGTCATCATCATTATAATGCACACGCACCCTTAGCATGGTTGAGAGATCTCTAAGTGAGGGTGGGGAGCGGGTGGCCCTCTAGATCTTCCGAAAGGGGTGAGCTTGGGGGACGAGCCATTTCATTATGTAATAGGGTGGGGATGGAGAACCTGCACTCCTCTCGGTTAGGGGATGGGTATTACCTCTGATGACGCAGGTGGCGCTGTGGGTTAAACCACAGAGTCTAGGGCTTGCTGATCAGAAGGTCGGCAGTTCAAATCCCCGCGACGGGGTGAGCTCCCGTTGCTCGGTCCCTGTTCCTGCCAACCTAGAAGTTCAAAAGCACCTCAACTTGCAAGTAGATAAATAGGTACCACTCTGGCGGGAAGGTAAACGGCGTTTCCGTGCGCTGCTCTGGTTTGGCAGAAGCGGCTTAGTCATGCTGGCCACATGACCTGGAAGCTGTACGCCGGCTCCCTTGGCCAGTAAAGCGAGATGAGCGCCGCAACCTCAGAGTCGGTCACGACTGGACCTAATGGTCAGGGGTCCCTTTACCTTTACCTTTACCTTATTACCTCTGATGGGGGACATGTCATGCTCCTTCTGGGGCAGTTTGTCCTCTTTTGGTCCCCACCCTGCACTCAGCTCTCACCTGTGGCTCCTAGATGCTGTCAGCATACAACAGTGGCCATGCCCCAGGGAATGGCTTTGACTGGCCGGCTAAAACAGGTGAGAGAAGCCGGTGGGTTTCAAAGCCTCAGTGAGTTAGGGGCTTCCCCTGCATGTGAGGATCGGCTCTGGCGGATTGAGTGGGCGAGACCAATAGTGGGTCCAACAGTGAAGAAGGCAGTTTCTGCACGTGCTGTAGAAGGAATTACCTGGGATGGTAGCCCATGTAGGAGAGAGAAAACTCTGGTCCTGCACCTCCACTGCCTTGCAGGATCTCTTTGGGAGAAGAAAAGTCTTAAGGAGTAAACCCTACACAAATCCAGGGTGGAGTCCCTAAGGCAGTTGGATGGCGCCAAATGTATTGCCCTGCTTTCCCTTGGACCAGTGTTTCCCAACCAGTGTGCCTCCAGATGTTTTGGGACTACAATTCCCATCATCCCTGACCACTGGAATTGCTAGCGAGGGATGATGGGAGTTGTAGTCCCAAAACATCTGGAGGCACACTGGTTGAGAAACACTGCCTTGGACCACATCAGTGAAGCCATCGAGAGGAGGGTCTTGTAATCTGGGCAGCCCTGGACCTCCATACACACTGCCCAGGCTTGTGCCCCAGAAAGGTCACTTCTGTGCAGGGGCGTAGCAACGGGAGGCGGGGGGGCGGGCCGCCCCGGGTTCCACCCCAGAGGGGGGTGACACTTAAAAAAAATAAATTTAAAAAAAACATTTTTTATTTTTTTTTAATTTAACTTCATTGAAAATAAGAGATAATAGACACACACACAACCCCCCACACCTCACAAAGTGGCACCATCAGAGGGGGGTGACACTTTTTATTATTTATTATTTTTTTATTTTTATCATTTTTTATTATTTTTTTTATTTTAACTTTATTGGAAAAAAAGAGATAATAGACACACACACACACAAAACCCCCACACCTCACAAAGTGGCACCATCAGAGGGGGGTGACACTTTTTATTTTTATTTATTTTTATTTTTTTACATTATTATTATTATTATTATTATTATTTAACTTTATTGAAAAAAAAGAGATAATAGACACACACAAACAAAACCCCCCACACCTCGCAAAGTGGCACCATCAGAGGGGGTTGACACTTTTTAATTTTTTAAATTTTTTTTAAAAATTAAAGTGTGGGGGTGACAAAAAAAATTCCGCCCCGGGTACCACCTGGGCTTGCTACGCCTCTGCTTCTGTGCTGCTAATACAGTAGTTTGATGTCACCCCCAGAGGCGCACTCCATTGTCTCTTGAGACAGATGGATGCCAACAACAACTCCCATCAACCCTGACCATCAACCATGCTGGCTGGAGCTGATGATTATTGGAGTCCCACAGCTTCCCTTTCTATGGCTCCTGTGCTGCCCACCTCTGGCCAAAAATAAATCTCTTCTGCTTGGAGAGGCAACTGGGTGTCCTGAGCTAATACCCATTTCCATTTGGCACATCAAGTTCGCTGCTGGTTTGTGCTCTTTTCCTGCCTGTACACACACACACACACACACACACACACACACACACACACACTTTGAGCATGGGAGGAACTGCTGCAAGATCTTTCTCCCCCCCCTCCCAGTTTCCAGGGCTGTGAGCCAGGACCAAGGGGACGGCAGGAGGAAGCATCAAGCCGAGAGCGGCTATTTCTCTCTGGAGCGACGCAAGTCGGAGCCGAGCCGGGCCCCTTCCCCTCCCCGTGCAGGCCGTGGTGCTGTGCCTGCCCATGGCAATGCCTCTGGCCCTGGCAGGTGGCCTGCTTCCTCCATCAGCTCCGCCGACTCGGACCAGAGCTGGCGCACGAGTGGCAGCGGCGAGGGTCGCCACGGCCTGATGAAGCAGGAGTACAGCATGCTGGCCGACCTGCCCAAGGTGAAGCGGCTGGACCACCGGCAAGCTTTCGAAAAAGAGCGCAGCCGCACCAGAAGTCCTGGCCGGGCGGAGGTGGAGCGGATCTTTGGCCATGAGCGCAGGTGAGGAAATGGGGTGGCCCTGGAAGAGTCACACCTTGTCTTTTTGTGTGGAGCTGGCCTCCTGAAACAAGCAGCACTGCCCTGTGTCGCGACCCGACTAGACACTGATAGACCGGGGTCCGCCAGGGTCGCGCCATGCGGGCGCCAGGAAGGGGAACCATGCAGCGGGCCAGAGAAGGGGGCGACTGCGGAGCCAGGCGCGCAGGGGTTAAACCGAGCGCAGCAAGGCCCGACCTCGCCCAGGCATGCCCCGCGGGGTAAACAACCCCAGAATGGGCGATAACGACCGCTAACGAGCCATCAGCAGCGGGCGTGGTGGAACCGGCAGCATCGCAATAACAATGCAAAAAGCACCCATGAATGGTGCAGGTAGACCAGAGCAGTTAACTCTTTTGTCCAAGCCACCCCGGGTGGGGAAGAGGATTACCCCCGGACCTTTAGGGCAGAAGGGAGGGGGGAATTGGGAGTCATCCAGCAAGGTGTACATAAGGGGGATTCTGAGGTGGCCTCCTCAGAATCCTCACGGACTTTCCACGTTTCTCTGTGTGCTGTACAATAAACTTCAAGACAACTTCCGCTGACTTCTCGGAGTGGCGTGCGTTCTTGACAGCTAGCTACAGTCACCATTGGGGACACGACATAGTGAGGATTCTCCAAAACTTCAACGTCCGTATCGTGTTGGGATCGCTTACCGGCAGCTACCGAGATGGCGACCCCATGGCGCGGAGCGGCACGTTTTCAGACCCCCGTTACCTCGAGCAACCTACTCGAGCGGCCGGCGGATCTGTTCACCTCGAATCAACGGAGCCTTTCCTCGGCCGGACCAGACAGCGGGAGCCTGGGCGAGCTACGGCGACTCCAGGAGCAGCTGAACCGCCTCATCTGGGAGCGGCTGCGGGTTGGCGAGGAGTCGGGCCGGTTGTTGGACCAGGCCTGTGGGGGCGCGGTGCCCCGGACAAGTCGTAGCGGCGGCGGGAGCCAAGGCCACGCGGGATCGGGGGTCTGCAGTCGGCAGACCCCAGGGGAGGGCTCAGGTCAGGAGCCCGGAGTGACTCAGCGGCTGACGTGGTTGGACGGGACGGCCCCGAGGGGGCAGGTGCTTCCCCTGCCAAGAAGTCACAGCAGCCGGCTGGAGGACGACACAGTGGCGGGGAGTTCCACGGGTGACAGCAGCGAGGACGAGCGCGCGGCAGCGACCCCGGAGGCCCGCGGGAGGCACGTCCGCCGGAGGGCGACGGCGCGGCGCAGGCCGCCCCCGGAGCTGAGGGCCACTTACGAGGGGGACCCGGCGGAACTCTCCACTTTCATCTTCCACGCAAGGAACCACGCCAGAAGGTACGGGGGAGGCGACTGCGACCCAGAGGACTTGGTAGCGGCGGTCATCTCCTCCCTGCAGGGGAAGGCCGGCCAGTGGGCCATGCTCCTGGTCGACCGCAGGGACCCGGCTCTGGCCACCCTGGAGGACTTCTTGGCAGCCCTACGAGAGCGCTTCCAAGACCCGCAGGCGGAGGAGAAGGCGAAGCGACGGGTCCAGAAGGCCAGGCAAGGGGGTCTCCCAGTACAGGACTATGTAGACATGTTCAGGGGGGAGGCCGCCCGAATCTCCTCTTGGAACGAGGAGGTCCTCGTCCACTATTTCAAGGAGGGCCTCCATCCTGAGCTCCGCAAGTGGGCCGTAGTGAAGGGGACCCCTCGGGAGCTGTCGACGCTGGACGGCTGGTGCCGCACAGTGGCTCAGTTGGAAGCAGACCTGGGGATGCTGGAGTTAGAACCCAGGGTGGGCAAGGACCGAAGGCCCGCGGAGAACTCAGGGACCCCCCGTCCCGCCAATGGCGCGGGGGTCCCCCGGCCCAAGCGCACCCCCGACCCGGAACGGGAGAGGAGACGCCGGGAGGGACTCTGCATGAGGTGCGGAGGGGCAGGACACTATGCGGTGGCGTGCCCCAAGCGACCCCCGGGAGAGGTTCGGACCCCGGCAGGGTCCCAAGCGACGTCGGGAACCAGTAGGACACCCAAGACCGGGAGCCGGGCGGCTGTCGCATCGGAGCCAAGGGGAAAGCGCCAGTCCGACTCCGAGGGCTCGGAGTCGGGAAACGACCTGGACCTGCAGTGAAGGACGCCCGGCTGCAGGTCCCGCCAGGGTCAACGGACCCCAAGAAACGGGCGGGAAGACCACCCAACCTGGTCCGGGTGAGGCTGGAAAACCCGGACGGCGGCAAGCAATGGACGGGCGATGCGCTGCTGGACTCGGGCTGCGACCACAGTATGCTGCACCCCGAAGTGGCCAAGGAACTGGACTTGCCCACCCAGGTTCGGAGCACCCCCTTAGTTTTCGTCCAGATGGACGGCAGTCCCATAAAGGGGGGTCCGTTCGGGGTGGAAGTGGGGCCGGTCTCCTTGTGGGTGGGGGACCACCGGGAGTCCAGGATGCTAGTTAGGGTCCCCACGGATGGGTACCAGGTAGTGCTGGGGTTGGACTGGCTGATGGAACATAACCCCATAGTAGACTGGCGCTCAGGGCACCTGACGTTCGACCTGGATAGGTGTGGGCAGCACAGGGTCGAATCGGACCCCCAGTGCCCCGGGAAGGGGGAGGCCAAAGGGGTCCACGGGGACGAGGGCAAGCTGGATGTGGTGGCGCCGGAGATACCCCCGGAGTACCGGGATCTGGCGGCGGTGTTCGGGGAAACCGAGGCAGACGAGCTGCCCCCCCACCGCCGCACAGATTGCGCCATCGACATCCCAGAGGATGCGGTCCTCCCCAAGGGACGCATCTACAAGATGTCCGGGGAGGAACTCCAGGACCTCAGGGAGTTCCTGGACAAGAATCTGGCCAGAGGGTTCATCCGCCCCGCCAAGAGCCCCATGGGGGCTCCGGTCATCTTCGTGGGCAAGAAGGATGGCACCCGGAGGTTGTGCCAGGACTACAGAGGGTTGAACGCCATAGCGGCAGGGAACGCGTACCCGCTTCCCCTCATCCCGGATCTGCTGGACCAGTTGGGTACCGGCACGATCTTCACGAAGCTAGACTTGAGGGAGGCATACTACCGGGTGCGGGTCCGGGAGGGGGACGAATGGAAGACGGCTTTTAACTGCCAGTTTGGACAGTTCGAGTTCCTGGTAATGCCGTTCGGTTTGAGCGGGGCCCCGGGGGTGTTCATGAGCCTCATCAACGAGGTACTCCACGACCTCCTGTACAAAGGGGTGGTGGTCTACCTGGACGATGTGCTGGTGTACAGTCAGGACCCCCAGGAACACGTCCGGTTGGTCCGGGAGGTCTTGCAGAGACTCCTGGACAACCACCTATACGTCAAGTTGCCCAAGTGCGAGTTCCACCGCCCCTCCTTAGATTACCTGGGGTATAGGATCTCGGCGGCGGGGGTGGCCATGGATCCCCAGAAGGTGGAGGCAGTCCTGGGGTGGGAGCGGCCGCGGACACGGCGCCAACTCCAGAGCTTGCTAGGGTTCGCAAATTTCTGCAGGGGCTTTTTGCCCAACTATTCGGCCTTGGTGACCCCCCTCACCGATCTCCTAAGTACCAAGGGGAAAGGAAAGGGGGCCAAGCGTCCCGGGGCGGCTCTGGATTGGGGGTCCCGGGCGGAGGAGGCTTTCCAGGGGCTCAAAGGGGCGTTCGCCGCCGAGCCTACGCTGATCCATGTGGATCCAGCCCGGCCCATGGTGGTACAGGTAGACGCTAGTGATGTGGCCATGGGAGCGGTACTCCTGCAGAGGGACGGGGAGGGCCGTCTCAGGCCCGGAGCGTACCTGTCCCGGAAGTTTGGGAAGGCGGAAAGGAATTGGTCTACCTGGGAGAAGGAGGCAGCGGCCATCCGCATGGCGCTTGAGGAGTGGAGGCACTGGCTGGAGGGGGCAAGGGAACCGTTTGAGGTCTGGACAGACCACCGCAACCTCGAGGCCCTCCGACAGCCACGGAAGCTGACTGCCAAGCACATGCGGTGGGCAGAGTTCTTCTCCCGGTACGATTTCCAGCTAAGCCACATCCCCGGGAAGGACAACTTCCTCGCGGATGCCCTGTCTCGCCTGCCCCAGTACGAGGCGGATGTCCGCACAGAGATGCGTCCACTATTTGAGGACAAACACCTAGCCCGAGCCGTCACCACCCGTAACCAGGCTAGGAGGAAAGAAGGACAGACAGGGGGTCAAGATGGGACACCCCCCCGGGAGCGCAGCCAGCCTTCTGCAGCGCTCCGCGACAGACTAGTGGCAGCGTATCCAACAGACGCGGAACTACAGAACCTGCGGGACTCCTTGACACTGGAAGGGGACATCTGGAGAAGGGGGAGCGCCGCGTACGTCCCGGAACCCCTCCGGAGGGCCGCCTTGGAGGCATGCCACGACGCCAAAGCGGCTGGGCACTTCGGCTTCGTCAAGACGTGGAAGCTGGTTCGGCGGAGCTTCTGGTGGCCCACGCTCCGCAAAGATGTCAAGGACTACGTTGCGGGCTGCCCCATCTGCCTCACCTGCAAGCCGGCAGTGGGCAAGCCGCAGGGCCTCCTACAGCCTCTGGAGGTCCCACCTCGACCTTGGTCGGTGATCTCCATGGACTTTATTACGGATCTGCCACCCAGCCGAGGCAAGACAGCAATATGGGTCGTGGTGGACCTGTTCTCCAAGCAAGCCCATTTCGTGCCCTGCGCCTCACTGCCTACCGCCACCCAGGTGGCAAAACTGTTCATGGAGCACATCTTCCGGCTCCATGGGGTTCCAGACAAGGTCATTTCCGATCGCGGCTCCCAGTTTGTGTCCCGATTTTGGAAGGCGTTCCTGGGACTGCTGGGGATCGAACAGGGACTCAGCTCGGCCTACCACCCCCAGACTGACGGACAGACGGAACGTGTCAACCAGGTGCTGGAGCAGTACCTGCGGTGTTTTGGCTGCTACCAGCAGGACGACTGGTCACAGCTGCTTCCGTTGGCGGAGTTCGCTTACAATAACTCCGTACATAGCAGCACGGAGATGTCCCCCTTCGCCGTGGTCTACGGGACCGACCTGAGGCACCTGCCGAACTTGGGGGAGCCCACCGCCCGGGAGCCGGAGGAGCTCGGAAAGTGGAGAGAGAGGACGGCCAGGTGCTGGGAGTCCCTTCGGGAACAACTGCTGGAGGTCAAGGCGGCGCAGAAGAGGACGGCGGACCAGCGAAGAAGACCGGCGGGGGACATCAAAGCGGGGTGCCGGGTCTATCTGTCCACGCGGCACTTGAAGCTGGGCCTCCCCAGCAAGAAACTCGGGCCCCGGTACTTGGGCCCGTTTAAAGTGCTAGAGGTAATCAACGGAGTATCTGCGAAGCTGGAACTCCCAAAGAACTTGCAACAGATACACCCGGTGTTCCACTTCAGCTTGCTGAAGAAGTCCCCGGAGGACGACGGTTGGCACCCCGTGGCGGCGCCACCCACCCCGTTGATCCTGGCGGGAGGGGAGCACCATGAGGTCAAGGACATTTTGGACTCCAGACTCTACAGAGGGCGTTTGCAGTACCTGGTGGAGTGGAAGGACTTTGCTATGGGGGACCGAGAATGGGTGTGGGCGTCGGACGTTTTGGCCCCACAGCTGGTCAAGAGATTCCACCAACAGTGGCCAAACCGGCTGGGGGGCCCCAGGACTCAGAACGCTCCCCAGGGGAGGGGGGAGTCAGTTTCGGGGGGGCAGGATGTCGCGACCCGACTAGACACTGATAGACCGGGGTCCGCCAGGGTCGCGCCATGCGGGCGCCAGGAAGGGGAACCATGCAGCGGGCCAGAGAAGGGGGCGACTGCGGAGCCAGGCGCGCAGGGGTTAAACCGAGCGCAGCAAGGCCCGACCTCGCCCAGGCATGCCCCGCGGGGTAAACAACCCCAGAATGGGCGATAACGACCGCTAACGAGCCATCAGCAGCGGGCGTGGTGGAACCGGCAGCATCGCAATAACAATGCAAAAAGCACCCATGAATGGTGCAGGTAGACCAGAGCAGTTAACTCTTTTGTCCAAGCCACCCCGGGTGGGGAAGAGGATTACCCCCGGACCTTTAGGGCAGAAGGGAGGGGGGAATTGGGAGTCATCCAGCAAGGTGTACATAAGGGGGATTCTGAGGTGGCCTCCTCAGAATCCTCACGGACTTTCCACGTTTCTCTGTGTGCTGTACAATAAACTTCAAGACAACTTCCGCTGACTTCTCGGAGTGGCGTGCGTTCTTGACAGCTAGCTACAGTCACCATTGGGGACACGACACCCTGGCAGTAGGGGTAAGGCAAGGTCAGTGCGCCAGCAGAACCAATCCAGTTTTTTTCAGAAGGGCACCTGCACATCTCTGACCTCGCTGCCACCCTGCTGTACCCAGCGACAGGGTGAGCTCCCGTTGCTCTGTCCCAGCTCCTGTCAACCTAGCAGTTCGAAAGCATGCCAGTGCAAGTAGATAAATAGGTACCACTGCGTCGGGAAGGTAAACGGCATTTCCGTGCACTCTGGTTTCCATCACAGTGTTCCATTGTGCCAGAAGCAGTTTAGTCCTTCTGGCCACATGACCCAGAAAGCTGTCTGTGGACAAACGCTGGCTCCCTTGGCCTGAAAGTTGTGGGATGTATAACACTGGTGCAGTCAATCACAACATTCCTAGAGTGTACACAAAGGGGCCTTGGTCCTCCAGGTAGAGTTTCCTGTGCCAAGGCTGAAATCACTTCCTTTGTGTGACCAGAAGTGGGAGTGGCCTTACCTGTAGCTATTCAAAGATACAGGTGAGCTGCTACTCTCCCTCTCTTCCCACCAGGACTCCGAGGATGCAACATCTCAGGAGATGCTCTCTTGGCTTCCAGCCAAGAGAGGCCCACATGGAGCCTTTCTCCCTTAAGGAGAATCTCCACATGTACATACATTTAATCTAAGCTAGCCTGCCTTTCTGAGACTGTAGAAGCTTGAAATGACTGTGAGTAAAACCTTTATACTTTTATAAGCTTATGTGTCGTGTATTTTCTTTTAAGAGGGAACCAGGGGAAATATGTGCCAGGATCTGCCTTATTCTAGAAGTTCATAGGAACTTAAACGCCACGCTTTGCTGCGCTTTATTGGGGATGAGAAACTCTGCTAGTTTGGAGCTTGTTAGCACAAGCTGGGATAGGAAATATTAATCAATATTCCCTCATCCACATTCCTACTCATCTCCCACAAAGGGTTTTGAGGCCCAGAACTGCGTATTTTGTGTATTTTTAAAGGATTGCTTTGGATTGTGATTTTTGGCAGAGTAGAATTTTTCTGTTTGTACTTCCTGGTAAGCACATGGTCTTTTGTTCTCCATTGTGCTGTGAAAGGGGGATTAGCGACCCCTCCCCTCCCTCAGAGCTCACAGACCTCAGAGGCAGTGAAGATTAGTTTGCATTTTGAGATTTTTAAGTTTTGATTTTTGAATTTTAACCATTTTTGGAAATTTTTTAAATTTTTGAGGATTAAGATGGCAAGCTCAGGTTTTGATAGTGAAGCAAGATCAAGCTTTATGCTGCTGAATGATCGTAACTTTGTGCAATGGAAGCAGCGCCTTTTAGTGCATCTTGGTGCAAAACAAGTGCTTAAAGCGGTGAAAGATCCCAAACCTGATTTTGCTGATTTAACCAAGAAAGCAGATTGGGAAAGGCAAGATGCAGAAGCTAAACACATAATTTTGAGCAGTTTGAAAGATGAGCATTTATCTCTGATTGACTATGAAAGTGATGCATCTCAGATTCTAAAGGATATTGAGAGGGTTTATGCACAATCATCAGAGAACTCTTATAGACATTTATTGGATAAACTGCTGAAGTTAAAGATGAATTCCAGAGAACAATTTACAGGGCATTTTAAGGACTTTAATGAAATTGTTCAAAGGATTGCCCTAACTCCCAGAGCTTTTGATGATGCAACCAAAGTGACTTTTATGCTGGCATCATTAGGAAAAGAATTTACTTCATTTAAGAGTATAATGGATCACACCAGAGATTTGACTTTTAATGAACTAGTAAATCACTTAAGAGAGGAATGCAGAGATTACCTTGATTCTCCACAAAGGAATCCAAGGAAAATGGACACAAGTTATGTTTCTAAACAATTTCCCAAGTCTAAGGAAGTGTCCAAAGATATAATATGCCATAACTGCAATTTAAAAGGGCACATTGCAAGGAGTTGCCAGAAGCCCAAGAATAAGTCCCGCCCCTTTCAACCAAAAGGTGAAAAGAAGGGGGGTCACGAGCGTACATTTCTACTGCAAGAAAAGAGTTTAAATGTGCAAAGAAATGAAAAGAAAAGTGACCAATTTATTTTAGATTCGGGAGCTACAAGCCATTTTGCGCATAAAAGAGAATATTTCAGAGAAATTAATGATAGTGAATGGACTGAAATCCAGATTGCTGATGGAAATGTTCTAAAATCACAAGGTGCAGGTTCAATGCGTTTGAAATTCAAGGTGAACAATGAATCTCTTGAAACAACTGTGCCTAACGTTCAATATGTCCCAGAATTGAATTGTAACTTGCTTAGTGTGTCTGCTTTAGACAAGAAAGGTTTCAAGGTTACATTTGCCAATGGAGAATGCAATGTAACGAAAAATGATGAGGTTTATGCTCAAGGGAAACTAATCAATGGTGTTTATGAGATTAACGTTTCAGAAAACCAATCAGCACAAGTGGCCCAATCCAAGCAGAAGCATGAAGCAGATCTGGAGCTCTGGCATCGAAGACTGGGTCACCGGGATATCAGAGTCATCCAGGAACTGCAGAATGGAGATCTTGTGAGAGGTCTACAGGTAAACAAAAGTAACACACCCACACCAAAGTGTATAACTTGTGTAAGTGAAAAAGGAGTCAAACCTTCTTTCCCACGTTGTGCAGAAAAGAGAAGCACAAAAGTTCTGGACATTGTGTACACTGATTTAGCTGGACCTATGAATATACCTTCCTTAGGAGGAAATAAGTATATTTTGATATTTTTGGATGATTATTCAAGGTTTTGTGTGGGATACCTTCTCAAAGAGAAGAGTGAAACAGTGGAATTGTTCAAGCAATACGTAAGCATGGTCAAGAACAAATTCCATCGAGCACCCACCACCCTAATGTCCGATAATGGTGGGGAGTTTTGCTCACGTGAAATGGAAGCCTTCATGGCTCAGGAAGGCATAGCACATGTGACCACAGTAAGCTACACACCTCAACAGAACTCTATTGCTGAGAGGAAATTTAGGTCCATCCTAGAGATGACAAGGTGTATGCTAAAAGGATCCAACTTGTCGAAGAAACTTTGGGGTGAGGCAGCAAATACTGCGATTTATATACAGAATAGGCTGCCAACAAAAGGCACAGAGCGCACGCCATTTGAACTTTGGCATGGAAGAGTCCCAAATTTGTCACACATACGTGTATTTGGAAGTTTGTGCTATTACCACGTGCCCAAGGAGCACAGACACAAACTTGACTCCAGAGCAAAGCCTGGTATCCTAGTTGGATACGCTTCTGGAGGAAAAGGCTACAGAGTTGTGGACTTACAAACAGGGAAAACAAGTTCACATCACGTGATTCATTTTGAGGAGTATGAAAAGGCTGACACAAGGAACACAGCAATTGACTGTTCCAATGAGCCACCAACAGAGGAGTTTGTAAGTTTTCCTTTTGAAGCCATACCAGAAACTAATCCACCTCCTAGTATTGTACCTCCTAGTGTTGTAGCACCCCCTACAGATGACACCCCAGAAGACGCGGAGGACCAGATGTCAGAAGGCTCCAGAGACGAAGAGGACCCGTATGCAGGGATGCCGCCATTGGAAGGAGATGAGGAAGCTGATGCGGTTCAACAAGAGCCAGAGGTCAGACGTTCCTCCAGGTCCAACAGAGGCGTTCCACCACTACGACTGTCCTACTTTGCAGGGCCGGCGCCACCACAGGAACCTTCCACGTGGGAACAGGTTCAACGGTTGCCAGCTGCTGAGGCCAGTCTCTGGAAGCAAGCCGCGCAGGAAGAGATGGATGCACTGCATCGCAACAAGACCTGGACCCTGACAGAGCTACCTCCTGGTAAGAAGGCAATTGGGTCCAAGTGGGTGTTCAAGCTTAAGAAGGGGTCAGAAGGGGAGGTGCAACGCTACAAAGCTAGGCTTGTAGCACAAGGATTTTCACAACAGTATGGCGAAGACTATGATCAAGTATTTGCGCCTACAGTGCGATATAGTAGCATTAGATTACTTCTAAGTATTGCAGCATCTAAAGGCCTATCAGTCCGTCATGTCGACATAGCAACAGCTTTTCTTCATGGGACGATTTCTGAACAGATTTATATGAAGCAGCCCAAAGGCTTTATCAAGCAAAATGAGGCACATCTTGTATGTAAACTTCAGAAAGGAATTTACGGTTTGAAACAAGCTGCAAGAGCATGGAACCAGAAATTACATGAAATGCTGGTTCAGCTTGGGTACAAGCAGTCAACAGCTGACAAGTGCCTGTACACTAAGAACAGAAATGGACAATTCTCTTACATTCTGGCTTTTGTCGATGATTTATTAATATCAACGTCCAATGACAGAGACTATAAAGACATAGTCAGACATCTCAACAAAGAGGTGGAAGTAAAGGAATTGGGACTTGTCCAGTATTACTTGGGAATTCAAATTGAGAGAGAAGAAGACGGCTCATTTCTTCTCAGCCAGAAGCAGAAGATAATAGAACTGATAGAAAGCATGCAGATGCAAGGTGCACACCCTGTCGCGACACCCATGGCCACAGATTTTCTAAAGAATCAGCAAGATTCGAAGCTGCTGCCAGACAACAGCGAATACAGGTCAGCGATTGGTAAACTTTTGTATTTGGTTACTACCAGCAGACCTGACATAGCAAGTGCAGTGGGGATCCTAAGCAGAAAAGTGAGTTCTCCCACTGAACATGACTTGGGTGGGGTCAAGAGGGTGGTGCGTTACCTCAAGGGTACAATGAATTGTAAATTAAGATTGCCAGCTGTAAGGGACCCTAAGTTGGTTGGGTACAGTGATGCAGATTGGGCTGGGGATAAGGCGGATTACAAATCCACAAGTGGTTATGTTTTTATGTTTGGAAATGCACCTATCATTTGGGGCAGTTATAAACAGAAATGTGTAGCCTTATCGTCCACAGAGAGTGAATATATTTCAGCTTCGGAAGCATGCAGAGAGATCATCTGGCTGGATCAACTCCTGACAGACTTTGGTTTGCCGAGAAAAGGACCTGTCAGCTTGATGGAGGACAATCAAGGCTGCCTGCAGCTAGCGCAAACCGAAAAGTTCCTTGCACGTTCAAAACACATTGGGGTCAGGTATCACTTCATTCGCCAGATGATCCAAGATGGACTAGTAGAAATGTCCTACTGTAATACTCAGGAGATGACTGCGGACATTCTCACGAAACCCCTGCCACGAGAGAGTTTCCAGAACCTGCGTGTCAAGCTGGGACTCTGGGTGGTTGAATAAAGTTGTTTTATGTTTGTTAAATGTTGTTCAGACTGAGAAGGGGTTTGTGGGATGTATAACACTGGTGCAGTCAATCACAACATTCCTAGAGTGTACACAAAGGGGCCTTGGTCCTCCAGGTAGAGTTTCCTGTGCCAAGGCTGAAATCACTTCCTTTGTGTGACCAGAAGTGGGAGTGGCCTTACCTGTAGCTATTCAAAGATACAGGTGAGCTGCTACTCTCCCTCTCTTCCCACCAGGACTCCGAGGATGCAACATCTCAGGAGATGCTCTCTTGGCTTCCAGCCAAGAGAGGCCCACATGGAGCCTTTCTCCCTTAAGGAGAATCTCCACATGTACATACATTTAATCTAAGCTAGCCTGCCTTTCTGAGACTGTAGAAGCTTGAAATGACTGTGAGTAAAACCTTTATACTTTTATAAGCTTATGTGTCGTGTATTTTCTTTTAAGAGGGAACCAGGGGAAATATGTGCCAGGATCTGCCTTATTCTAGAAGTTCATAGGAACTTAAACGCCACGCTTTGCTGCGCTTTATTGGGGATGAGAAACTCTGCTAGTTTGGAGCTTGTTAGCACAAGCTGGGATAGGAAATATTAATCAATATTCCCTCATCCACATTCCTACTCATCTCCCACAAAAGTGAGATGAGTGCCGCACCCCATAGTTGCCTTTGACTGGACTTAACCGTCCAGGGGTTCTTTACCTTTACCTTTTTTTTTTTTTACCCAGCTAAGTCTCAACAATGCCAGTGCGGGGAAGGTAATGCCACCCTCCACGATCTGATAACTGGGGCCTAAAGTCCTTTGTCATGTGTTTGGAAGTGCTTTTTTGAAATTCAGCTGCTAATTCAGCACCTCGTAACTATCTGTTCTCCCCCCCCCCGTCACCTTTCCCCCTTTTCTGATGTTTAGGAAGTCGGAGACGCTGGGGGCATTCCAAGCCCTGGAAGAGGGACTCTTGGAGCGACTGGATAGTAAGAGCCTGAAGCTGGCAAAGGAAGGGCGATTAGTCAGGAGGCAATCGAGCCCCAGTCTGCGCAGAGATGTGAGTGGCTAGTCCATAGTGAGGAACGGCAGTGGGATGCTGAGGGGGAGTAGAATGGGGCCTGCTCAAACTGTAGTCTCTCTTGGCCTGTTTTCCTCATTTTGTCTCCATGTACTTACAACAGTGGGACGAGGGTGGGGCTGTGGGTTAAACCACTGAGCCTAAGGCTTGCCGATCAGAAGGTCGGCGGTTTGAATCCCCGCGACGGGGTGAGTTCCTGTTGCTCGGTCCCTGCTCCTGCCAACCTAGCAGTTCGAAAGCACGTCAAAGTGCAAGTAGATCAATAGGTACCACTGCAGCGGGAAGGTAAATGGCGTTTCCGTGCGCTGCTCTGGTTCGCCAGAAGCGGCTTAGTCATGCTGGCCACATGACCTGGAAGCTGTACGCCGGCTCCATTGGCCAATAATGCGAGATGAGCGCCGCAACCCCAGAGTCGGTCACGACTGGACTTAATGGTCAGGGGTCCCTTTACCTTACTTACAACAGTCCTCCTCAAAGGGCAAAGCTCTTGCTTTCCGATCTTTACTCGACTTTGGTATGAGAGAATGAGGCTGTTTAGGTCCACCCCAGGGTACCATCTTAACAGAAGACTGCACCACCTCAGAAGGTGCACTGGTTTGAGAGTTGCATTGCGCCTCCTTTGCTGCCCCCTCCTGGCACACAATTAACCAGCTTCCTTTCCCTCAGTTGGCAGCCTCTGGCCGCACCAGATCCTCAAAGCCAGGATTGGGGAACCTGGGGGCCAGCCACATGTTCTTGGGCTCCACCCTTCCGCATCAGAGATTACAGAATTATAGAGTTGGAAGGGACCTCAAGGGTCATCTAATGCAGGAATCCTGCCCACAGCCATCCCTGGGTGGGCTCGAACCACCAACCTTCTAGCTAACAGCCAGACACACTGACCCATTGCACCACTGGAAGACATCATCACTGACCATGGGCTCATGCCAGCCAGGACTGATGGGAAGCTGAAGTCCAGCCACTTCTGGAAGGATGCTGGTTCTCCATCCCTACTCAAAGCTGCTTGAACTGGTTCTGCTCCCTCCTAGCACCACTAATATGTGTCTCTGTGTTTGTGAACCATTTTTGACGTGCATTGGCAGCCAAGCCGAAAATCAGGATGGCTGAGCTTCGAAGCCTCTGCCTCGAGCCTTTCTTGCATCCTTAGAATGGGGAAGGGATCATCGCGCCGCTGTTCAGATGTTCCCCACCCAGCTCTGCCATATCCGCATTTTGGGGGGGGGGGTGGAAGGCTGGTGACTTATTGCGCTTGCCAAAGGGTGGCAGCGCCAAAGCGGAAGACATCATCACTGACCATGGGCTCATGCCAGCCAGGACCAGTGGGTCTCGAGCATATGTAAGATTGGCTCTCTCATGGAGTGGGATGAAGTGCTGCATTACAGATACACACACACACACACACACACACACACACACACACTTTTCAGGTTTATACATTTCACTGATATTACAATCATTTTGACATTTCAAAACTTGACTTCCTTCCCCCTCTTTCTGCGGTTCCTTAAATTTATTTTAAATATCTTCTGCAAATCCAAATTAACTTAATTTGCTCGTTTATTCATCTACCTTAAATATATACTCTTATGAAACTGCAGGTTATTACAATAATCCTGCCATCTGTTCACAATTTATCTGTAAATATTCCACAAACCATTTCCATTCTTTTATATATAAAAAAGGTTGTTATCTTGATTTCTTATTCTTCCAGCAAGTTCCGCCATTTCTGCATATTCCATAAGTTTTTGTATCCATTCTTCCTTTGCTGGGACATCTACTTTTTTTCCATTTTGGGGCAAGTAACATTCTTGCCATTGTAGTAGCATACATAAATAAGTTTCTATACAGTTTAGGTAGTTCTGTCCCTATAATTCCCAAAAGAAGTGATGCATTTTGGACACAGTTGAAACAGCAGCAGCTGATTTAATTTAGTCTGCTTCCACACTGTCAGTCTGGGGAGACAGTTACAGTCATACCCCGGGTTGCGCACATAATTCGTTCCAGGGTGCCGTTCACACCCCGAACTGTGCACAACATGGGTGGCACTTTTGTGCATGCGTGAGAGCGTGCGAGATCACATGATCTCGTGTTTCTGCGCATGCACGAACTGCTCAGAACACTTCTGTGCATCCACGGACCATGCAGACATGCGCAGAAGAGTCCACGCAGTGAATTGTACTTCCGGGTTGCCGGCGTTCACATCCCGAACGTACGCAACACGAAGCGTACGCAACCTGGGGTATGACTGTACTGAGCTGGAAAAAAAGATGGATGTTGTTGTTGTTGTTTAGTCGTGTCCGACTCTTCGTGACCCCATGGACCAGAGCACGCCAGGCACTCCTGTCTTCCACTGCCTCCCGCAGTTTGGTGAGACTCATGTTGGTAGCTTTGAGAACACTGTCCAACCATCTCGTCCTCTGTCGTCCCCTTCTCCTTGTGCCCTCAATCTTTCCCAACATCAGGGTCTTTTCCAGGGAGTCTTCTCTTCTCATGAGGTGGCCAAAGTATTGGAGGAAGATGGATGTGGTCCAAGGCAATTTTAATTCCCAACGTAAGATCAGAGGGTTAGCCTTTTGCTGTCACAAGGCTACTTCTTTCCTTCTTCTTTTTCAGGTTAGCAAAAGACTTCCCTGGGAGCCAGAGCAGCCCAGCAGGAGCAGAGGAGGCCCCCAGCACCTAGGGAGACCAGAGCAGCGCCCTGAGCGAAGCAGCAGGAGCCAAGGGGAGCCCAGTCGCTCTGGGAGCTCCCCACAGCGCCTGGAGAGAGAGAGCAGGAGCAGGGCCGTGTCTCCACACTTGGTGGTACCTCAGCAGCCAGCGGAGCGGCGGAAATGGGCGGACCCCGTGCCCCACCCGAAAGGTGACAGGGACAGGGCTCCTCTCCGCAGCCCCACGAGTCATGGGAAGCCAACGGGTGATGGGAGGAAAAGCCAACCGCAGCTCTCTGGGAAAAGCACGGAGACCAAGTGGAAAAGCTGCCTGGGCGCCGTGAGCACAGCCCACCCCGGGAGGAGTTTGGACAAGGGTCAAGCGAGGCAGCTGGAGAGGTACAAGGAGAGTGACCGGAAGGCGCGAGGCAAGCCTTTGCTCCCCTTTGACATGGGCGAGCATCCGAGGAAGGAGCCGAGAGACTACCGGGGTGCTGTGTGCGAGTTCAGCCCAGGGAGGGCAATGCCAGGCCGAGGGCAGACCCTGAGTCCCCCGAGGCACAGGGAAGATGGCCGAGGGGCTCAAGGAGAGGCCAGGCGGGCTCTCAGCCCAGGGAGAGATACAGGGATTGGTTTGAAAAATCGTGGGGAGGTTGGGGGTCTATTTAGTCCTGGGGGTAGCCAGAGAGAGACCAGGCGCTCCCTGAGCCCGGGGAGGTGCAGAGAAAGTGGCCGGCATAGCTCTGCGGAGGTCAGGCGGTCTCCCAGTCCCGGGCGGCTGGCAGAGAGTAGCCGCGCATATCCAAAGCAGGCGAGGTGTTGTGCTGTGAGCAAGCAGCACACAGAGGACAGTTGGAAAAGCCCAAGGGAGGCCTGTGCCAGGACCCTTCAGACGAGTCTAGACACTGATTGGCCGGGCGAAGAAGAGCCGGTCAACCCTTTTGCTCCCAGGAGGCAGGACAACAGGGAGGATAGCAGCACACCCCTGTGCCCCGCCAGCCTGCCAGTGGCTGAGCTGAAGAGGGCTGGCCCAGGAGACCCTTCTTGCCCCGCGAGGCCGGAGGCTAGCCCCAAGAGCCATGAAGGGTCCTTGTGCCACGTGCATCCAATGCAGCTCTTGGAGAGAGACTGGATGAGCCAAGGAGAATGTCCTCATTCAGCAAAGCCTGGGCAGCAGCAGCAGCTGGAGGTTCACTGGAGAAATCAAGGGAGTCCAGTGGAAAAGGTAGAGGATGAACGTACGAATCGGGGAAGGTGTCCAAGTCCTGCGAGGCCAGAGAGTCGACCGGAGAGTGACTGGAGCAACAAAGAGAAGCTCTTGTATCAGGTAAGAAGGTGATGGAGAGAGACCATTATAGCACAGTGGTAGAGCATCTGCTTAGCGTGCAGAAGGTCACAGGTTCAATCCCTGGGGTCTCCCTAGCATCAGTACGCTCATATACCAGCTGCCTTCAAATGTTAAATACTGCTTGCAAAGGAGAGCCCACCAGCTCTTACACTTCTCCCATCCTTTAGTCAGGATTGCTTGTTCTTTGTCCTCTGGAGCAACGGAGACTAAATATGTTGCGCCTAATATTCAAAACTTGGGTCACGAAGGTTTCCTCATAATGGCATACAACAAATCAAGTTGCACAAGGAATGGAGTGTTTATTTGGTCTTTAATCAGTTTCTCTCCCAAGGACACTTGAGGCTGCTAACAATATGGTAAAAACAGCATGAAAATTCATCAGCATTTTAGTGTAATTTTCTCCTAGTAGACACATATTTATATGCAGTTTTGACCCAGTGTACGTATTTTTGCAAGCATTTCCCCCTAACATAATGCATATGTATCTTATTTTCATGAATATCTTCATTTCCATGCACACCTTCCCCCTAATGCATGCTCCTCTTGGTGTTGCAAACCTGGTTTGCATTAAACCAGTGTTCCCCATTTTGCCCCAGAAGGAAAGCTTGGATTTAATGGGTTTCATGTTGGCAACTAACTAGGATATTAAACTGGAATTGAGAGTTAACAAAAGCATGATCCAGGATAGATACGCATGCCATGAAATGGCTGGCTCAGAATTCCAAAAGATGTGTTAATATGAACACCTGAGAGCTAGGGGGAAGGGGGAAGGGGGAAGGGAGATAACCCAGGACAGAATTAATCTGTACTCGGTTCCTACAGAGCATGCAGCCAGCCATCCTTGGCGTTCAGCCCACTTTAAATTGGAACATTCCATCTGTCCTGGGATAGGGAAGTGATTAATAATAATTGCTCCTCTCACTGGTACGCTGCACTTTAAAAAAGATAAATCAACTCTAAAGGTGTTTATTTAACATTACCTACACGCAGTTGAGAAAAGCTTTTGCAGATTAACAGTTAAACAGAGGCCACCCATTTATTTGGATGGCAGGCATTGTCATATCCCTGTAAGAAACAGATTGTGCGTCCTTTGGAAAGAGTTGCGTGGGGATAGACCACGGTATGCCTATCCTAGAAAGGGAAACTGTTACCTTGTGTCACGATGTAGTGGGTGTCCAATACAGGAGATAGTAATTAACTTGTTATCTGATGAAAATGGGTATATATGCTATCAAGTTGCACTGTTTGCAATTTCAACAAAGAAAATCTGAGTGAGAATCTCGAATGTCAGTGGTTTGTAAAGGTTACGTGTTAACTTGAGCAAGCTAAATCTTAAGAGTAACCCCTGGAAGATTTAAGGGTGATTTTAATATTGGTATATTTATTCATGTTTTATGTCTGGACTGTGCCAATAGGCATTTTACTGTATTTGCAGTGACCTATGGCTGCAAGCAATAAATATTTATTGGGCTAAAAACTAAGCAGGATATTAAAGGGGGATTAGATTTAATCTAAATATACTTGCATATACTTATCTGAAGAAGTGCTTATCTATACGTATCTGAAGAAGTGTGCATGCACACGAAAGCTCATACCAAGAACAAACTTAGTTGGTCTCTAAGGTGCTACTGGAAGGAATTTTTTT
Source organism: Darevskia mixta (assembly GCA_034641385.1). Taxonomy (NCBI): domain Eukaryota; kingdom Metazoa; phylum Chordata; class Lepidosauria; order Squamata; family Lacertidae; genus Darevskia; species Darevskia mixta. Next base: position 18,588,290 of record JAWWNH010000008.1, read on the forward strand.
ATTTTGTTTTGCATATACTTAAATACATTTAAACTACCTATATAGTTGAAGGAGCACCTTTCTCCATATGTCTCTCACATGCAGCTCATGAGGGAGGGACTCTTCTCGCAGTAACATCACTGTGGGTGGCGAGGAGGGTGTGACTGCAAGTCGGGGCTTTCTTCACTGTCTCAGGTGAAATCCATTCCCTTTTCCAACTGTGTTCAGACAGAACATTTTATTTGCCCAGTCCTTTGGAAAGGGGTAGATACATGGAGGCACTGTAGTTTTAATAACTGTCATTTTAGGTCTAAACCACTGAGCCTAGGGCTTGCTGAAGATCAGAAGGTGGGTGGTTCGAATCCCCGCAATGGGGTGAGCTCCCGTTGCTCAGTCCCAGCTCCTGCCAATCTACGGTAACAGTTCGAAAGCAGGTCAAAGTGCAAGTAGATAAATAGGTACCGCTCCGGCGGGAAGGTAAACGGCATTTCCGTGCGCTGCTCTGGTTCGCCAGAAGTGGCTTAGTCATTTTGGCCACATGATCCGGAAGCTGTCTGCAGACAAACGCCGGCTCCCTCGGCCTATAGAGCGAGATGAGCGCTGCAACCCTAGAGTCGTCCGCGACTGGACCTAATGGTCAGGGGTATCTTTACCTTTATAGTTCTTTCAGGTTCTACATTGATAAGCGCCCTGTGCACACTTTCAGAAGGAAGGGCAGATGTAAACCGAAGGAAATAATACCCTGGTTAGTTAGTTAATCTTTTAAACCTGGGTTCTATTCTGTGTCTGAAATGGGGAAGTAAGGTTTAATGCAAACCAGGATCATAGCTCTGAAGGCAGTATATTAAGGGAGAAGAACATAGCCCTGATGTTCATCTCTGGGCTAAAAGAAGCTATTGTTCATAAAGGTCAATAGTTTATGAAATGGAAGGATTTCAATTTAGCTGTGTCCATGAAATGTGGACATTAAACCAGAGAAGCCATGATGAATGTCCAAAATGGGCCACCATAATGTATGATGGCAATACAAGCAAGGATCAATAGAGCAGTGGGTATTATCTCTGTAAGGCTATAGTTTGGTGGTAGGAGGGCAGGCTTGGCCTCATGTTCAATCCCTGGTTTCTTCAGTTAAGAAATGTTTGGTCACAGTTCTAGGACAGTGGAAGCAGGGGTGTCGCAAGGGGGGGTGCAGTCCGCCCCGGGTGTCATGCCAGGGTGGGTGGGTAACAAAAACCCCCTGGGTGGATCGGCATGGCGGCGCTGGCACCCCCGGCGGGCGGATTTTCACGATTGGCACAATTGTCACGAAAATCTGACCGCTGATCATGCAAATACACCCGGCAGCTGCCGGGGGAAGCGAACACCGTCTGCTGGGGGCACAGCCTGGGAGGCTTCCACCACCAGAGCACCCCCCAGCGAGGCTCATCGGTACCAGCACACCCACCTCAGAGGGGAGGCTCCCACCGCCAGAGCACCCCCACAGGCGGCTAGCCCCGCTCCGGGTGCCGGAGCACCCAGCTCTGCCACTGAGTGGAAGCAATGATGTCCTGGGGAAATGGATTTGAGACCTATCTAGGTAACATTAGAAGCAGCCTTATATGAGCTCAATATTTGTCTACTCTGTCTGGCAGCGGCTGTTAGGCAGAGATCCTTCCCACTGCTTGCTGCCTGACTCCTCAACCTGTGCATCGGCACGTACCTTTAATACAATGCCCCCCCACCCTTCTGAACAAGCCTCTGCTCGAAATGCAGCTGAAATGGAATGATATGTGTCTACCTGTATGCCTTGGGCAAGCCTAGCACCTGCATCTCATCTCTCTTCCAGACATTGCCTCTCTACTGCTGAGCATGCAACACACCTTAATTGTAAGAGCACTAAAGCAAATAGCCCAAGAGTTCAATTAATCCCTATTCAGAGGTGAGGTGAGTGAAATATCCCAAGGCCACAGTCCCATTGGCAAAGGCCCAGGCTAGAAACATTTCTCACCATGTGCTCAGACTATATTCATCATCACAAGGTGGGTGATATTTGTAGATACATTTGAGGCATCTGCACAAATATACAATTTATAAGCAAGGCCTGCAAGAAAATGTGGTAGCATAGATTGCTGCTGTTCAGGATTTCAGCTATTCTGTTCCGTTTCTTCTCTCCCCTCCCCCCCATTCATTTCCCTACCCAAAAACGTCCAAGAATTTGGTGGTCCTTCATTGGATTGTTTGGGGTGTGCAGGCTCCCACCCTCTGAGTATTTTTCCCAAAATATTTTCGTACTTCTGCAAACCTTGGCCTTCTCCCATGCCTGTTGATACCTCCCTGTGTGGTACTGTTTTGGCTACACAAGAAACGGCACCTCACGCCCTGAACGCTGGGAATAGAGTGAGGTTATATACAGGCTCCCAGCCATTGCTCCTGATCATTGCTTTGAAAGCATGTGCATTATGCTAGGTGACCTAGCAAAAGGAAAAAAATTATGCATGCTTCTAGAAGGGTGTTCACACAATGGCGTCAGCATCAAAATGCCAGCCTCTATCCCCTCTTCCCCATTTAAGTCCAAATTTACCCTTTCTGAGCGAAATCGATTACATTAGACACAAAACGAAACCTGTTGCCAATGCCCCATTTGGGATAGCTGAATGGCCTGTTTGCAATACTAAACCCACTGTCTGAAAGCCCCCTGTCAAGGTGAGCTATGTAACTTAAGCTTAAAAAGGAGCAGGGCAACAATTTGCTACAACAGATGTACTCCTGAGTAAGACAGACAGATGGGAGGCAGAGGCAGTCGCTCAACTCCTTGGATATAGTGTACAGGCGATAGCTAGCCTATCTTGCTTTCTCTGGAGGTGCGCATTGTTGATGTGAGCCTTTCTCCTGCATCCTTTCGGAATCTACTGAAACAAGATCAGCCCCAAAATGACTTCATTTCAGTGGCTTCTTGATCCAAGTGAAACTCTTTAAAAATGTAGGGGTTTTTTTTACTACTAGGATGTAAAGTAATCAAGTAACTGTCTCCCAGTTGTTTCTTTTTGCTCCACAACATGTTTAAAGCTACTACAGTCTTATGCACACTTAACTGAGAGGTAGCTCCATAGAATTCAGTGGAAGTAACTTCTGGGTACAAGCATAAGATTATGTGTTAATTCTGCTCTAGAGTGGCCTTGACCTTACAGCTGACAGCTTGCTCCTATGCTGGATTACTTAACTGGCTTTAGAGATGCCAAACTTTAGGTAGGTTGCAAGAACAATATTTGGATATTCTTGATGCTTAGCAAGATGGGGTTGGTTTTATAGTGCTTTGTCTTGCTCTTATAGCATGGGCTACAAAAAGAATAAGACAAAATGCAAACATGAGCCACAAAATGGTAAAAGTGGCACAAAACAGTCAATATTCAAATTGTATCTAAAAAGTTCAGAAAAATAAAAAGGGCACTAAAAGGACAATAAAGTAGGTGCCAGGCAAACTTCTCTAGGGAGAGCGTTCCATAACTGGGGCACCACCACTAAGAAGGTCCTCGACTCCACTGAATATGTGATTGCACTGCAGGGGTGAAGAACCTTTCTGGCCTAGGGGACCAATGTTGACAGGTGGGTGGGACAACCCACCTGCCGATCAGCTGATGTCCTATGTTTGACAGCTGGGTCGTCCAGCCCACCGGTCAGAAATCTGCTGCCCAGTGCTTCCCAGGTGCCCAGCACCTAACTTGCTTGTTAGTCACTTAGGCACCACAGCACAAGGGGTTTTGCTGCACCAAATGGTTTGCATTGAAGCCACTGCCAAAACAGAGGTGGAAGCCTCCCTCTTAACAGCAATTTAAATGGAAATTGCTTGGTACTATTGGAGCAAGGTGGACTTCCCCTGCCCATCAGTTGTGCCTTGCTCCAGCAAATGAACAATTGGGCACTGATTTTAAGCTACTGATAGATTGTTCTTTTGTAGCCACGTCATTTTGCCTGGTGTGGGGCAGTTGAGTGTGGTTTAGGGGGAACAGCCTTACACGCCATACGGGGAAGACTGTGTCAGCAAATACCCCGCCTGGGGCAGTTTGTGAGACTGCCCCAAAGCCAGAGCAAAGCCGTGTGCGCACATCCCCGGCTACAGAGAGTCCGGTGGCGCAGTCATATGTGATAGTTCCCAGAATGAAGAACAACACACACAAGCCATGGTTAAGGCTAATACTATTTATTGTAGGAATAGTGCAGAGAGAATCTCTGCTGCCAGCTATAAGACAGAGCTGCCATAAAGGTGTCTGTCCGGCATCAGGACTAGCCAGAAGAGTGAGCACAAAGGCTAGGATTACAATAGTACAGTGATACATAAACATTCCATGTAGGAAAAGATAAGGCAGCTTTCTCACGGCTTAGTGAGACAGGCAAAAGCCAGACCAGGCCTCGGTGCAGCTGTTGGCGCTCGGCTTGGACAAAAATCATAACAGACTGGTGGGTCAAATCTTGCCTGAGGGCTGCAAGTTCCCCACCCCTGTTGTACTGGTAGGTGCATACAGTGATAGGGTCCTTCAAGTAAGTTTGACGTAAGTCAAACACACACTACGTCATCCTTGGAATAGGACCGATATTCTTTTTAAAGGTTTGAGAAACACCCCCACTGCCGCCTTAACACAATCTATAGTTTATAAGGGATGTTATAAAATATGGGCAAGAAAAATAAATTTCTGAGAGAGGTTCCCCATCATTGCTGATACGCGCACATGCAATTGTTGTCTTTCTTTGGCAAACTGAGCTTGCTACTGGCTTGTCTTCAGCTTGTTGCAAGGGCAGAGGGCTGCTTCATGCCCTGAAAGCTTCAGTGCCCTGGTTCTCCAGGGAAGCAGATGGCAATGCGAAGCCATCACCTCCAGCAGGAATTGGCCCCGAGATCTCTGAATGCTGGTTTAACGCATTGAATTACCAAATACTGGAGCCGGGTATCTGTGTTCAGTTATAGCTTGCTATTGTGCTGCTACTCACTTATGCAACCAGAGAAGTGATAGGAATCATAACAGATGTGGCGGTGGGTGGGTGGGTGGGTGGCAACTCCCTAGTGCTTGAACCGGGACCTTCCTTCAGATGCAGGACGGCACAGCTAAGAGAGTGTGAAGTTCAGCTGTTAGGTTGAATTTCAGTTGAGCATGATTGGAAAGGAGGATCACCTGCTTACATGATACACTCCAGGCTGAACTGCAGGCATGAGAGCCTGGTTTGTTTGGTTTTTCCCCTAAAGGACTGTGGGAGAAAGAAGGAAAGGCGACTTGCTAACCTTGTAATATTCAGAGGGCTGTAGGCAAGGCACAGGAGAGTCCTCTGTTCTGTGTGCTGGAATAAACACAGCTGGCAGATATAACCTATCAAACAGTCTGAAGCGCCTAACATAATTGCAGTTCTCTATAATAATTAGGGTAACGGAGAAGAAACATTGGAAGGTATGTTCTGTGCAGTTCCTACTCCTTATATTTACAAATTCTTTATGGCATTCCTAACATTCTCTCAATGGTATGAGTCTTGGTGTAAGATGGTTCAAGCAGGGGGAGGCATGTGTCTCTATGTGCATGCACTTAAGCTTTGTGAATGTGTGTTTTTATGGGCCAAATTGTTCTGTGCCCTTGTGTGCATCCGTGCAGTGGAGGTAGATACTTTTCTAGTGCTTGGAGTAGGCAAGGGGGCTTCTATGTACCATTCAATATTTGTTTCTTTTTTGGTTACTGCTTTTTGTGGACTTCACGGGGGTCCTTTTCAACCAAATTGTCTTTGTATGTGTTGAGGTGTGTGTGTGTGTGTGTGTGTGTGTGAGAATTGCCAGCAAAGGAACTTGAACCTTGATTGTTTTAAGTGGCATTACTTTTAATTTTAGGAACTTCATGGAAGCAAAATTCATATGTGAGCTATTACCATTCAGTATCATTCTGATTTCTGAGCCCAATATGTGTTAGATCTCTGGTGTAAGGGAAAGCTGAACATTTTTATTCTGACTGTATATTTATGAGTAACCACACTCAGATGACCTGTCTATTGAGCATTCACTGTGATTTGCTTGCGCTGTGTGCGTACATTTCCCCATTAATAATTAGTTCATCCCATATTTTTCAGTGCATTTCACACTTTCCTGACAGCAAAAGGTGTTTCTTTTTTTAAAGTGGATTTTTTTTGTACTAGGAAGACAGCGTATTAACCTAAATTTCCAGGTAATTGCTATGACCCTCCTGCAAAAATATTGACAGTTTAGAGGTGACCTTGCAGCCTGCCTGTTTGCTCAGAGGTAAGCCCCACCGATTTTAATCTGGTGTATTAATACAGCCACGGCGCTTGTTTGCTTTATAGTTTGGGGGCACTAGGATCACCAGACTGCCGCTTGCGCAAGGAAAAAGCTGCCAGTTAAACCATCGTGAAATCCAGTTAAACATCACCGCCTCTCAGTCCCCCATCTTTTTGTTGCCCCCTCAGCCCCACTGAGTCTTACTGCGATGCTGGGACGCCTTTACACAAGTTTAACATTCGGAAGCGAGGAATGCAGAGGTGTAAGGCCTCCGCAGTAGGTCAAACGGGCTCCTTTCCTTTCTGCAAATTGCAACCAGATGCCGGTCCCCAACCCCCAATTCCCAGCGTTGGGAGAAGGCACAGGAGCAAGACGAGGAAACTAGCAGAACTTTAAGGCTCAGATCTTGTCCCCTCTGCAGCTTTGCTCGAATTATAACCGGTGTGTGTGTGTGTGTGCAAAATATTGTGGCTTTGCATAAATGGTGGGGTAGCTTTGTCCAGCCTGCCCGCAACCAGACAACACTTCCCCCCCCCCAATCCACCATCAACGGCTTGCCACTGACCCTTGGCAGCGCTGCCTGGCATGCTCTCTCTGTCCTCTGGCAAGGCAAAGGGGACTCACGGGCGCCTCTCTTAACATTTAGCCTGTATCTCTCCCTTTTTCATTATTATGGCTGAAGCCTTGCCCCTCCGCTTCCTCATTGGCGCTTCTCTCTCTCTCTCTTTGCATTCGGGCAGCCGGGCTCCGCCCCCGCCTCCTCCTCTTCGCCTGCTCATTGGCTGCCTGCGACTTGCGCCCTGCAAAAGTTGCAAATTCGATCTCCTCCCATTGGCTAGGAAGGGTCCTCCCAGGAAGTTTTAAAGAAAGAGAAAGAGAGGAAAAAAAGTTTATTCTGGGCGGATAGAAGAGGTTGGGAGTGCTGAGAGCGGAGGGAGAGAAAGGGGGAGGGTGGGGAAATGGACATCGAGGCTGCCGCCGCTACTGCTTGGAGGTGATTTCGATTTTGCTTTGCTGGGTTTTGAAAAGTAACCAGCGAACTTCTCTAGCCGCTTTGAGCGCAGCCGGCAGCATGACGGTGAGTTGCCACTTTCTTGCTTGCTTTCCTTCTACCGTAGTCGTGCAGATATTTTTGCTAAGGGGCTGGAGGGCAAGGACAGGTAGGCAGCTATTCCTCGGCCACAAGATCCGGATTCCTGCTTGGCGGGGGGGCGGGGGGGCTTCCTCTTGCGGCAGAAGAGGGGTGCTGGATTCCGTGCCAGTCTGCCGCCCCCTTTTTTTCCGCCCACCCTCCCGTTCGTAAAGGTTTCCGGGCTAGACCTCCATCACACCCCCGTAGCTAGCGTGCCCCTTTCTAGGCCCAGAGTTTCCTCAACGCTGTTGTTGTGCCGAGGCTGGCAGGATTCACACGTTCGAACACGGGTTCGAACACGTAGTGTTGCCTTGTTCCAGGGCCGTTAGAGACTATATAGAGAGCACGATACATTATTTTTTTTAAGATCACCTTCCGCTTGGCTAGGCGCGTGCTAGTTCTGAGTTCAAAACAGGGCGACTGCGGAAAGAGTTCTGTGTTAACGAGAAAGCCAGCATGCATATGTCTCCATTTTTATTTTTATTTTAATATTATATATTCTCTCCATTCCAAAAAGCGGGGTTAGGAAGCAAGCGATCTTCCTCGATGGACTCTGTTCCCACCCCTAAAATCGCCTCTGGAGAGCAGGCGTGTATGCAACCAGGAAGAACTGGTGTCTCTGCGGCCGGATTAGGGAAATGTTTCCATGTCCGAGGAGGGATCGTTGCCTCTCGGAAGCTGCTTCCCGTCCTGGCCTTCGGAGGTGCTCCAGGAGCCAGTTTGCACAACTGCAGTCCTTCCTCCAGCCCCTTTCCTCCCCCACCCTGGCCTCCTGGGAGTGGGTGGGTGAGCTGCAATCATGGAATGGATTCACTCTCTGTTTTGGACATGAACATTATGCTGTTTTTGGAAAAAAACCCGATTATTTCTCTTGTTTTGGCCGGTGTCTTTTTTCTTCCTTTTGCAATGTCAAAACACATTACAAAGCAGCCAAAGGATTTAGAAAGCTCTGGTGGCTGGCCTCTGGGGCTGTCTCACCTTTTGGCCTTTCTGTTGTCTTCTAACCCTCCTGTCCCTGCCTGCCTGCTTCTCCTACAGAGGGTTTTTTAAGGGTCCAGTCCCCATCTCCATGGCTCATTGCAGACAGAGTCACAGAGTCTGAAGGGACCATGAAGGTCATCTAGGCCAGCCATCTGCAATGCAGGAATCTTTTGCCCAACGTGGGGCTTGAACCCACAACCCTGAGATTGAGTTTCCTATTCTACCTGAGTGAGCATTTAATGGGATTGCTGATCACAACTGGGACAGATATGTGTGTGTGTGTGTGTGTGTGTGTGTGTGTGTGTGTGTGTTCCTGATGAGGAGAGCTAATGGGACAGCAAGAAGTCTTGGCTGCTTCTTGCAAATGTGGGCTATAGGTCTCTCTCCTTGTTGGGAAGCAGTTGCTTGTGGCTGGGGGGGGGGCAGGACTTGCACTCCATGTGCCCTGTCCAGTTTAATGTAGTCTACCAGCGGTGCACAATGGCCTACCAGCTGCATAGCTCACTCACTCTCTGTTCTTGTAGAGCAGGTGTGGAGAATATCTCTGGCCCTCCAGATGTTGCTGAACTACAATTCCCATCACCCTTGGCCATGCCAGCTGGGGCTGATGGGAGTTGTGGTCAGTGTTATATATATAATCAGATATATATAATCTGATTGCCAAATGGCACCTTGAACTTGGGTAACAGTTGCCACAATGGAATGTCTAGGTGCTTTTTTTTGCAATTGACTTTATTATTATTAATAATAATTTTATTTCTATATTGCTTTATATTTTAAAGAACAGCACTTTACAACACATTAAAACATCAGATAAAACGATCCAGAATAAAACAAATTCAAGCTTCCAGGAAAATAGTTCAGGTCCTTCTCTAAGTGGCCTTTTGCTTTCCCCAGCAAAACGCACCTGGTGCCTGGCTAATTTCTAACACTGGATGTGGTTCAGAAACAGCTGGAGAGCCAAAGGTTCCCTGTCTCTGTTGGGGACCAATGTCCACCAACCAGACATGGCTGAGCAGCTATAAACATTCCACCCCCCAATGCCTCCAGCCAGTATTTCCAATGATTAGGGGATGGTGGAAATTATCATCCAGCAACATCTGGGGACCCAAGGATGAGGAAGGCCGCTGCTTTTGCTGCCAGCCCTGGTCTAACGGGAGATTTGTCAGGAGGAGACTCCTACGTGAAAACTCCTGAAGTCAAAAGGAGGCAAAAATGAATGAGCGCATTGGCTCCTTTCCCTCCTCTCTCCACCTCTGTAGCCGTTGGCCTTGTAGTTTGTGTGTGAAAAAAATGCCCGGTGCAAATGAGGGGTGTGTGTATATGTGATGGCTATTAGCTATGGCTGGCTGCGTGGGGAACGGAGGCATCATGCCTGTGTGCACATCCATATTAGAGGAAGGCAGTGACCCACAGCTCTGAGCTCGGCCATGAGCTCTCTTGGCCTGTGCTTCCTACAGCCTCGCAACATCCTGCAGCCCTTCCTATCCTTCCTGGAGACACCGCTCCTTTTCCTCTGCCTCCACACCCTCTGGCACCCAAACCAAGCATAATTGCTAATGGAGTGGGAGAGGAAGAAACTGACATGTGGAAATGCTCTTCCCCCTTATGGAGGCCTGAAGGGTAGAATTGTAATAACTTCCTCCCCCCCCCCTACCCTTTTGCCTAACAGTGGCATAAATCCTAACCAAGCTTGCCCTGTTTGTTTTGCATTCCCCCTGCTTTTGTTGGGGGAGGCCGGGGAGGGGAGGGAGGGGGGTGTCTTTGGTCGATAGCCAAGCCTAGCAGAAAGGGAGCTGTTTTTAATCTCTAGGAGGGTTGGATTCCATCTCATCAGATACGCAAGACTGAAGTAGGCACCGCCACCCATTTCCCCCTGCCGGCGTGGTCTTGTTCCCAGTTCAGCATCTATGGGTGCCTCGTGCTCCAGATCACTTCATGGCGCTTTGTTATCTGATTAAACTTCTCACTGCTTTTCCGAGCATAGAACATGGTTAACTACGGTAGATAGACTCACGCCAGGACAAATCTGGGCAGAGAGGAGATTGTAATCGGTGCTCATGTAAGGATTGGTTGGAAAGACGTGCCTTCTGATCCTCAGAGTTTCACCAAAAAGGGTGAGAAGACAGAAGTTTAACAGACGCATACCTAGAGCAATATTTATAGAAATACACAGAGAACCAGTCAGCTGTAGCTTTTGCCCATGTAGGGTATGTTGAGAATGTAATGAGCATTCGGCTCATTCTTTGTGCTCGTGGCAATTGGAAACATCTGATCCATGTATTGTATTGAGCCATATTCTGCCCTTTTGTCCTGCTGAGCAAACTCTGGTTTGCAATGGGCTGCAAAGCCAAACGTATTTGGGATCCTGATTCAAACCATCGTCTACCCAGTGAGATGAAACACCAAACTATGGCTTGCTGCAAAGCAAAGTTTGGCTGCCTCTAAGTGCCATAGATAAGGGGGAAAGGGAACTTGTGAGGACAGGGTTGATGACACCAAACCATGGTTTAGTGATATGTCTGAACAAGCCCGGAGTAAAGTAGCTTTTATCATTCATGACCCTACCATTGAATCTATTCTGAGGCTAGGAAAGAGATTCTTTATTTCCTACTCAGATCATGCCTCTCCATTCTCTCCCCACCGTCCTAAGATGGATTGGGGAGGCCTATAATGACCCATGTGGCTTCTCAGGGGGGCGTTGGGTAGTGATGTACCACCTCCTTTAATTATCTGTTCTCCACACATTCTTTAGAGCTAGGCTGTTCCAACAGTTCCCAAGGAGCAAAGCTTGCAGGTTAGGGCCATTTACTGGCTTGGAATATCTTAGGAAAGCAGAAATTGCACCAGCCTAACTGCATGTTCCTGGCTGCTTCCCTAACCAATCTGAGCCCAAATCAAGATAAACCTTTGTCTTGGGCAGGCATAGGCAACCTTGGCTCTCCAGATGTTTTGGGACTACAACTCCCATCATCCCTAGCTAACAGGACCAGTGGTCAGGGATGATGGGAATTGTAGTTCCAAAACATCTGGAGAGCCAAGGTTGCCTATGCCTGGTCTTGGGTCTTGACTATTAGTTTCATCTTTTATTTTCCTTTCACAGTTTTCCATTGTTGATAATAAACTGCTCAGGTATTCTTCTCACATGTGAAAATGTGCTAACCCGCACCCCAGTTGTGCCCGGATGCCAACCCCTCTACACATTTCCAGCCAAGCATCTGCTGAGAAGCTCCGTGTGCAGTCTAGAACCCTGAACAATTAGGATTCCAAACTGCGTGGCATGTCTTCTCGTGGACAGCAGGCTTCCTGCTAGGGGCGCTTACACATGGAAGGCAGCCTGGCCACACAAAGGGTCCATGATAGAGGCAACGGGCCTCTTCCTCGTTCTCCCTTGCACTATTCTGATTACACGTGGGAAGAACGCCCAAATAGGGCTGAGTTGTCTGTCAAACTTACGCTTTCCAGGTGGGTTTGAAATTGCTTACCTATTTAGGCATACATTCATCTCACGTTCAGGGGAGAGATTTGCAAATGTTCTGTCCTCAACTTTTATTAGAAATCAGAGTTCTTTTGGCTGCGTGTCCCACAATTAATCTTGACAGATCATATGGCAGTAGCCTAACTAATTTGTTAGCCCTGTGAGGAGTTATTCTGGCTAGGGAAGGGTTTCCAGCAGGAATTGCTGGCAGCTTATTTTTTTGCCCTCAAGTATGTTCGGAAAGTTACTAGCTAGCCTGCATGCACATACCTTTTTTTTAAAAGTCATTTGTGACATGGTAATAGCCTGTTTTGTTGGGTGAGGCGGGAGAGACCTAACACGGAGTTTACAAAAGTGTTCCTGCTCTGTCACCTAAGGTTGATTTTTTTTACTCCAGGTAAGCAACTAGAATCATAGAGTTGGAAGAGACCACAAGGGCCATCCAGTCCAAGCTGCATGCCTGTTTAAAAAACACATGACCGTGCTACTTGAAAGATCATATTACTAGTGCCGTGAATCAGGACAATGTTGCAAAGCATCGATTAATTGTGCATCCAGCAGAAGAGTTTGCACTTAAAAATTAGGAGGTAGAGACACACCAAAGCTTTTAAAGAAAGCAGAGCAAGATGTTTTCTCCCTTCCCTTCCACCCTCCCTTGCTTAACTGTTTTCTGTGGGGTTTTTAAATACATCTACAGTCACCTGAATTGCCCCACAACAAATCTAGTTTGTTGGCAAACTGGGCACATGGTACAATGAGGCCAACTGCTTCTGTGTGGTAGTGATGAGGATCCATTAATATCCTGGTTGTGGAATATTACTTGCGTTTCTGGTATTTAGCTACTACTATCTGCACCACTTGATTTTTTTTGTAAATTTAATAAAAAAAATATATTTGCTGCTTTTCTACTTACATTCAAAGTAGCTACTGGCAACGCTACTTTTGACGCTGATTTGGTTTCTGCAGCAAGTTGTTTGCATAGATCTTAACTCGTTACGATTCCTCCTATGCTTGGACCCACACGGCTCAATTTACACAATAGATGTGCACAGAAAATGGTAGCTCTAGCTGAAAGGCAGTGCATGAAGATTTGCAGTAATCATTGCAATGCGTCCCTAATTATTATTGCATAATTATAGGATTATTGTATAATCTTAGAAGGCACATGGCTGTGACTGTTATGAAGGGACCCCACACCTCTGAATTTGCCACTACGCTGCTAGAGAAGACTCTGAGCTCCATAAAATGATTATCCAGATAGGATGCGGGAGCCAGACTCCACAGCAGGATAATGCGACACGAAGCATAAGACCTTTCTTATGCTGGTCAAACCTCATTAGTAAAGACCAGACGTGGAATGGGTTAAAAGACCCTAAGCAAGGAACAGCATGCTGTGTTTGGTTTTTTCTTTTCTTTGTAGCCGATATTGTGTCCTCCTTATCTCATCCCTATCTGTCACACAACCTATTTTTAATAAAGTGCATGTTTGTTTTTCCTTGCCCTGGATACCATGCACTGTTTACTTTAATGGGGGCCTTCAGCTGGGGTGAGCTGGTCAACTGACTTGATGGAGTTTGACTCCTGAATAATTTTGATTGGGATGTGCACTCTCTTTCCATGTTATCAACATAAACAGGGTTTTTTATGCCAGTTTTTTTGGTGTGTAGGGAAAGGGATGTGCAGTTCAGGTGGTTTAGAGCAGTGTTTCTCAACCAGTGTGCCTCCAGATGTTTTGGGACTACAACTCCCATCATCCCTCGCTAGCAATACCAGTGGTCAGGGATGATGGGAATTGTAGTCCCAAAACATCTGGAGGCACACTGGTTGAGAAACACTGGTTTAGAGGTTGATCATACATCTTGGCTGGAAGTGGGACTTTACTGCAAGTTCCCAGGATTCCTTGGGGCATCCCATGACTCTTTAAAGCAGTATGATGCTTCTAATGTGTAGTGCGGAAGCAGCCAAACTTAGGTCTTGCTGCAGATCAGATCCAGCTCTCTGTTCATTGACCCTCTGTTACCAGATGTCCTGTCACCGAGCTTTTGGGTAGTGGTTTGGGTGAGCCCTTGTGCTTGCCTTAACTTTTGTCCACTTAAATTTTCTAGACTGGTTTTGACTATTTTTAGTGTGTGATTTACACATGGAAAAGATCTGCCGTTTTGACAAGATCTACTTCCTTTTTCAGTTGCCCCAGAGGAAAATAGACAAGGAGAGGAAAAGCGGTGCTGGGGTGTCTTAGTGATTCTGCTAGAAATTGCTGTAGCATTTCTGTTGGGGTCCAAAGCATGTTTGAAAACTTTGTGCCACTTTAATCCTCATAACAACCCTATGAAGTAGGTTGAAGGTCAATACATAGTAACTTTGCCAGAACAGCCAGTAACATTTGCGAGTGAACAGGGATTAAAATCTGATTCCTCACAGCAGAATTCTCCTCTTTTGCACCAGACGTGGGTTGGTTGCTATTATGTGCCAAACACCACCCAACTACCCTTCTCTTGTCAGTCTGGGGACTGGCTTTCTCCAGCATCCTTTTCCAGCTCAGCCTTCTGGTTTGTTCCAGGACCAGATAGACCCTGTGGTGGGGATGTAACCGGCCATGAATTCAGCTTTCACCATCAGGAGGTTAAATATCTTCCATAATCTCAGGAAATTATGGACTGCCTTTTTATTCAGGCTAGTTGCATGCTCACCACTGGACCGAATTACCTCCATACAAGCCTTTTGAGTGTTTTTTCTTGTTCCTCCTTTACCGTTTGTGCCATCCTATGCAATTCCTTTCCTCCTTTTGGTGCTTGCATCCTTTGCATCTTTGCACACTATTATCATGCTCCCCCCTGTAGACCTGATTTTGCCAGCTCAGCATATTTAATTCCCTTTAATCTTTTCATGCAATGCAGCCGATTCATCCCTCCAATCAGTTTGGCTTTGTTTCTGTGTCAAATGGCATAGTGTTCTAAGACGAAACACAACACACGGGAGTGCTGCTAAATCGCTTTGGCTGTTTCCTGCAGAACCATGCAACGGTCATCTTAAAACTGGCATTTCCAGTTGATCCTCCAGATGTGCTTAGCCTACCACTCCCATTAGCCCTGACCATTGGCCATGCTGGCTGGGGTTGAACTTGACGGAGAGTTCAGAGTCCAGCAATATCTGGAGTGCCACAGGTTCGCACTGTATAATATGGAAGACCCACAAGCTGAAGCCTGGCCCATGTGGCTTGCAGCTCTCCATCATTTTAGTGTTGCCATCATGCAGGGTTAAATTTTATCCTTGCTCTTTTCCCACTGGGGAAAATGCCTGGCACACCATGCATCTTTCTTAGATAAATGTGCTCCATCTCATTACTTTGATGTTTGTTGCGGCTACTACTTCTGTGCTATCTTGCTTCTAATCTCCGTGACGGCCCAGTCTATTTGGACTTAAAATGCCATGGAGACGCAGTACAACATTTGGCTGCAAAAATGCAAATATATTACACATGCTGCATTCCTTTGTCCCCTTTTGAAACCTGGGTGTAACTGGCTCGAGTGATCCATTATAATCGCTTGCTGTTTATTGTTCATGTTTCTGTAACCATCTAAATACCTAGGGATTTTCTTGCAAAACTCCTCGTGTATTTCTTCTTCTGGGAGTTAGCAACACAGACATTGGTGGTTAATCTGGAATGAGATGGAGGAAACTAGGAAGTGGATAAGAGCATGGTTCTCTGGTTTGGTAAATGATGCAATGATGCTTCTGGTGCATCAAATGTTTTAGTACTGTACAACATACGTGGTATTCTGGGATTAAATGAGACTGACTCTTAACGAAGCTAGAACAGCAATCCCAACGAATCTGAAGTCATTGGAGATGATCTAGATTTGTTGTTGCCTTGCACAGTGCTGCTAGTGTTACTTGAATTTAGCATTGCTTGTTGTGACCCAGGGGTGGGTGGGGAATGGAGTAAAATTGAAATTCATGGTTAATTGCACATTTTTAGCATAGCCATCATAAATGGCTGTTGAATGGAGTCTGCATACATTTAAAATACACGACTTCTCCCAAATAATTCTGGGAACTGTAGTTAACCCCACACAGTTCCCAGTACCTTTAAACTACAGTTCCCAGGATTCTTTGGACGGAGCGGGAAATGTATGGTGCGTACACAGTCCTAGGACCTGGACCAACTGGTTTAAATTACGAGAAAGAACGTCGGGAAGAACTTCCTGAAAGCATGAGCCATTTTGCAGTGAAAGCAGACTGCCTCAGAAAGTTTTGGGCTTTACTTGGTTTGATATATATATATATATATATTAAATTTAAATACTTTATTAAAGTTCCAAACATACATACATATTTAAAACCAACGTACAAAGAAAAAAGAAAATACATTAAATTTAGAAATTATGATTATTAACCATTCCATATACTAATTCTTCTCCTTATATACACTCATCATACTTGTATCCTATCTTTATACATCAGGGAATATATTAACAGGGAATGATGTATAAAGATGGTTTGATATTTTTAGGCCTCTGCTAATTGGAGATACTGTAGCAACAGATTTTCTGCATTGGCAAATGGTTGGACTTGATGTCGTTTGAGATCCCTTCCAATTCTGTGATTCTAACTGCTGTTGCTTGCTGCTGTTTGCACCATTTTCTACCTTCCGCCGTGATTTCTAGTTGCCTTTTGGGGAAGCAAAATGGGCAATGGCTTCTTAACTCAACACATTCTGGCAGTGTTCTTCAGATCCTTGTGGCTCTTCACACACACACACACACACACACACACACCCCATGTGCTGCCCAAGCAATTGTTTCGGTATTCATGCTCTAGCAATGTTTAGACTGCGGTCATGTTTTATCACATCCCAATTGTCAGCATGAGTTCCTTGGCTTCCTGTTACTTTTTCATTCTTGCCTCGTTGCTGGCCGAGGGAGGCCTTTTGGTTTCACCCGGATGGCTCATCACTCCACTTCTGAGTTGATTTGTAACGTGACGTCTCTGTTGATCTGAGGCAACAAAAAGACCATTGGGGCGTATGTATGTCTGGGTTGGACAGGACAATTCTGTTTTTTCAAGTTTTCCAAAAATGCTTGACTCCCGTACTAGAGTTTTAGGCCATATTCATGCGATGCATTTAAAGCACTATGATCCCGCTTTCAACAGTTGTTGCTTCCCCTGAATATTTCTGGGAACTGTATATTAAGGCTGCTGAGAGCTGTTAGGAGAACCCTATTCCCCTCCCAAAGCTACAATTCCCAGAGTTCCCCATGAGGAGGGATTGATTTACACCATTCTGGGGATTTGTAGCTCTGTGAGTGAAAAAGGGTCTTCTAACAACTCTATCAAACCTATCCATTCTTAAAGAAATCAACCCTGAGTGCTCATTAGAAGGACAGATCCTGAAGTTGAGGCTGCAGTACTTTGGCCACCTCATGAGAAGAGAAGACTCCCTAGAAAAGACCCTGATGTTGGGAAAGATTGAGGGCACAAGGAGAAGGGGACGGCAGAGGATGAGATGGTTGGACAGTGTTCTTGAAGCTACTAACATGAGTTTGGCCAAACTGCGAGAGGCAGTGAAGGATAGGCGTGCCTGGCGTGCTCTGGTCCATGGGGTCACGAAGAGTCGGACACGACTGAACGACTGAACAACAACAACAACAACTCTCAGCACCCCTAACAAACTACAGTCCCCAGAATTATTTGGAGGAAGTCACAACTGTTTAAAGTGGTATTATAGTGCTTTAAATGTATGGTATGAATGTGGCCTTAAAGGGTGCCTGGAAATGGGTAAAAGACAATGCAACGAGATCTCTCTTGGAGACTGGCATACCTGAACAAAAGCTACTGTATGCATCCAAGGCAAAATTAAAAATGTCACTATTGAATGCAAGTTTTGCTTCTACGCTTGCTCCAGGAGGAAGGATCTGCCAAATTTGGTGTATGCTTTGAATCCACTGGGCACGTTCTGTTATACTGCCCACTGTATCGGGACTCAAGAAAAGAACTGATCGAACCGCTTTTGGTGAAACTGCCCGGTCAATCAGAGGAAGTTTACACCAGATACCTTCTAGCTGATAAAGATACAGAGACCACCAGGATTGTTGCAAAATTTTGCTATATAGCGACAAGAGTAAGACGAACAGTGATGGCAGCAAATACCAGTGACTGATATCCTAGTTGAACTACCTTAGGAATGTCGATAGAGGTGGCTAAGACCCATCTATAAAAAAATTTAAAATCTGCAAATTTTAAATTTTAAATTTATTAAGTAAATACCAATTCCATGAATTGGATTGTATAATTTTCTTGCTGGTCTTTGACCGTATTAAAGATTATTAAGATATTAGGTGTATGCTCCACTTTGTGTCGTCATCTTGGGAGCATTGTTGTTGTTAAATAATAATAAGTCTTTTATTATTTTTAAATTTTATTACACATTTTTACAGTAGATTAAAGTAAATAGGAAAGGGGGGAGAAACAAAAGAAGACACAGGATAACATAACAATTATAGAATGACATTTAAGTATTAATAATAATACTGTAATCCTGACTTCTGAAAGGTAGAGATCATTCTGTGGCAACTTAACAAGTTGCAAAACAATAAAGTGGAACAAACAACGTCCAATCCCATTTAAAGGTTAAACGTTCTTCTGGGTTTGAGAGCTTTAAATCCTTCTGTACGGATGGGCAGAGGTGCAACTGTATGACGGCAGAGAAAGGGTGGTTTGAGCATGAAGCAAGTGAGGACGTGAGGACTGCACAGTCCCATTTGTTGACTTTGCGTCCCCTGCCTTCTCCCGGGGGTGTTTAGCAATCCTGGAGGTGCAGAGTGAAGGAGCCTCGGTCACCTGGCTCTGGTTTCCATGTGGCTTTTCTTCCCCCTCCTCCCTGTTGACATCCAGTCCCTGCAATCGGACACCCCAGCCCAGCCCGGGCAGCGATAGGCTGGGAATGGCAGTTGTAGCAACAGGTGGCCCTGCCCCGTGTCCAATCCGGTTGTGCCGTTTGGGGCGGGCCAGGACTCCTCTGTGCTTTGAGCCTGCCTGCCCATAACCTTGGGTGTAACCCAAGAACTCAGCCTTGGGAGATGAAAGCAGGGAAAGTTTCGCTGAGCTGGGTTTGCTAAATCACCTGGCCAACCTTACGGATGCTTTCTTAGGAAAACTGCAGGGAACTCTGAGCACCCACTGGGAAGGAGCTGCTGAGCTGCTTCCACTCTTACCTTCTTCCCAGGTGTGGAGGATGTGGCAGGATGTGGCCCGGTGGCTGGACAGCTTTCCTGTGAATGGCCATCCTGATGCAGATGACTCTCTGGTATGGATATGTCTGTCCCCTTCTGCTTTTCCCATTTCAGGGGTGGAGAGAGGCACCCGTCTGGTCTCGCTACGGCATGGAAACCCATCTTGAAGTCTCAGGGTTATGGAATCCAGATATACTTCCACCTACTGGCTTGTGTTCAGACTGGGCCTGAGGCACCCCCAATTTGAAAAGCTCGGGTTTTGAGGAGAAGCAGATCTTCCCTGCCTCACTAGGAATGGATCTATGTGGGGAATCAGAGTAAATGAAACCTCTGCAAAGCAGGCAGCGTCATTAGCAAAGTTGAAATGGTTCTGAAAAGTACCGAAATCCAAGAGGATCAGAGGAGGGGCAAGATAGGAAGGTGTTTGTGTGTAGTGGGGGTACATTTTGTTTGTGAATGGGGGTGTATCTAGCCTGCTGCCTTTGATACCTTTATTTGTCCCTCCGTTCCCCCTTGATACTTATAGTAAGCTGTGCGTCCCAATATTTAAATGTTTTCTCTGGATTTGTATTGTGTGTGTGCTGTGTGGGTGGGGTCTGTGCCCATGTTTGATTTTGTGAAGCAAGAGGGATGAATGTTGCTCTATGTCAGCTGTTCTGAACTGGGAGGCAGAACTGGTTCGGCTGTAGCAGCCGTTTGGTGAGTGTGAGTGAGTGAGTGTGTGGCATTTTGGCTTTGATTTCGCATGGCATCCACCCTGTTTCTGTTGACTGTGCACAAGGCTTTTGCCAGCAGATGGGGTGATGGTGGAAGGTGGGGGGCGGGCAGGTTGCTCATCGGAGAAACCTCCCTTGCGCTTCAAGAAAAGTGCTTGTAATCTCAGAACTGACTTGTTCCATAGCCTTGGGCAAGTAATTTTAATATATTGTATGTTTACTCCTCTTTTGTGTGGACATGACAAAACGAATGCTTGTTTGCTTGTTCAAACAAAAGCTGATGAAAATACACTTTGGATTCTTATTCTTTTTCACAAACAAAACAGAATCCAGTCTTTCTACTTCGTGGTAATGATTCTAGTTAATAATGAAAAGATGCAATTTCTGAAGGAAAGCTAATGATAGGAAGTGGTCTGTCCTTTTCTTCAAATCATGTCTCTCGATTTGACACAATATTCATTATGGGTGAGGAAATCATTGGGGGAGGGCCAGAATTACTTGCAGAAATGAGCAGCTGTGAATTTTTATACAGTGGAGCGGACTCCCTCGGGAGGTCGTGGACTCTCCTTCCCTGGAGGTTTTTAAGCAGAGGTTAGATGACCCTCTGTCAGGGATGCTTTAGTTGAGATTCCCCTATTGCAGGGGGGTGGACTAGATGACCCCTGGAGTCCCTTTCAACTCTAAGATTCTATGATTCGGTACTACAGTGATGCTGTAAGTGTTACTCAAAATCTGAACTGAAATAATTTAGCAGCATCCCTAATGGATATGTAATTTAAATCTGGTGTCTCCTGTTTCTCTGTTCCTGGTGTGCTGCTTACAAAAGAAATTGTTAGATGCTGTGTGCTATCTGATTGAATCGGGAGGCTAATTCACTGTTTATGTATGTGTAAACACACTCAGCATTGTGGGTTTTTTAAACAAAAACCAAAGAACCAGATAAATATATATTATGTTTTGGCTTCAGGAAAATACAGTGCGGTTAAAAATCAAAATGCTTCACACACACACAAAGCTCACAGTAGCATCAATTAATGGTAAGCTTAAGATTGTGCAATTATTTATTATTGCATTTATATCCCACTTTTCCTCCAGTGAGCTTTAAGTTGGCATATATGGTACTCACAACAACCCTGTTAGGTATCTGAAGAAGTGTGCATGCACACGAAAGCTCATACCAAGAACAAACTTAGTTGGTCTCGTAAGGTGCTACTGGAAGGAATTTTTTTATCCTGATAGGTAGGTTAGGCTGTGAAACAGTGACTGGCCCAAGGTCACCCAGTGAGCTTCATGGCTGAGTGGGGATTTGAACCCTGATCTCCCAGGTCCTAGTCAGACACTCTCACCATTGCACCATGTTTGCTGGGGATAATTGCTCCTCTCCAAAGAACAGAAATCTCTGGAGTGCTGAACTGTAATAGTTATTGGGACTTGGCTAATTAGATCTAGCTCGAATTTTCTCTCTTGGAGTGCTTTAACCAGGGGCATAGTAAAAAGTCTGGGGTGCTTCTCTTTTTTAAAAAACTTGCTGTTTCAGCTTAAGGGTCTGTCTGGTCCTGCCTTCCTTGATCTGCAGATGTTTTGGCCTCCCATCAGCCCCAGCCAGCATGCTCAATAGTCAGGAACCAGGGAATTCTACTCCAAAACCTTTGGAGGGCAGCAGGTTGGGGAAATGTATCATTTTCATTTTTGCACAACCAGAGACTAGCCAGACACCTCCTCTGCTCGTTACAAGAAAGCGTAGATCTTGATTCTTCTAATTGCCACAAGTATCCTCTTTCTACGCTCCAGTTTTCCAGATATTTATTTCAACCATTTAATCCATCTTAATTACAATTGTGTATGCATGGTATACAGAAACTCAGCCAATTATTTCCATCATATACAGACTACAAAATCAGAATTCAGTGATACCGCCTGCTAGAATAAAAAGAAAGTCTTCGTTTTTTAGTTCAGGTATTCTTAGATCTCAGACGTACGGATTTCTTGTAGGCGTCTACGTTTGTCTTCAATCTCATGCCATTTCATAAATGTCTCTGTGTGTTTTCCCCTCCCTCTTTCCAGCCGGATCTTCTCAATTTCAAGAAGGGATGGATGTCGATATTGGATGAGCCAGGAGAGGTAAGGCCCAAAGAAATAAGTGCATTCCTCTTCTCCCTCCTCCCCAACAAGACTGCTGCTTTTGACTTCCCTTCATGGTTGAATGTGCTGCTTCTCGGAAGCTTTTCTTGTGCCTGGTGCGTGAAAATCTCTCCGGATTTTAAAAACAAGCCAACAAATGCACAGAAAACGAACCTCTCTGGCGCAACCTTGCAGAATTCCTTTTTGGAATGGAATGGATGCACAGCTGAGAACCTGGGAACCCCAAGACTAGCCATTCTTGCTGCTACTTTTACCTAGCATGCTTTGTGTATTCCACAACCCCTGTTGCACGTTTCCTGTCAATCTCTGCCCTACATGAAATTGAATAAACGCTGGGAGGGAGGTGTCTCCTGAGCAGATGGAGTGCTCAGAGTTGAGGTTGACACCTTCTTCTTCTTTTTTATTGAGTGCAAGTTTGAAAGGTCAATGAACGCTGTGCACTTCCGTGGACGTTTTAATTTAGCTCTCCCCTCTTGTCTTGCCCTCCCCCCCTTTTCCTTCCCTTTTTAATGGTTCTGTCTGCAGTGGACGAAGCATTGGTTTGTGTTGACAGACTCGAGCCTGAGATATTACAGGGACTCCAATGCTGAGGAGGTAAGAAAAGCTTCCTGACCTGCTTGACCTCTCCTGCATGGGGGGAACTTGCACAGCGATGGAGAGAAATTTACGGGTGTTCTTGGTTAAAAGCACAGCATGCCATTATTACCTCTTGTTGCCAGTTTTCAGGTTGTGAGTGCTGTTCCTTGTGTAGCCTGCACAGGTCCTGGCTGCACCATGTGTTTGTTTCTTCTTCTTCTTCTTCTTCTTCTTCTTCTTCTTCTTCTTCTTCTTCTTTATTAATTTTATTATTTATACCCCACTCGTCTGGCTGGGTTTCCCCAGCCACTCTGGGCAGCTTACAACATATCTAAAAACATAAGTCCTTAAAAACTTCCCTAAGCAGGGCTGCCTCCAGATGTCTTCTAAAAGTCAGATACAGTCGTACCTTAGATCCCGAACACCTTGCGAGTCAAACGTTTTGGCTCCCGAATGCCGCAAACTTGGAAGTAAGTGTTCCGGTTTGCGAACATTCTTTGGAACCCGAACGTCTGACGCGGCTTCCGATTGGCTGCAGGAGCTTCCTGCGGCCAATTGGAAGCCGCACCTTGGTTTCCAAACATTTTGGAAGTCAAACAGACTTCCGGAAGGGATTCTGTTTGACTTCAGAGGTACGGCTGTAGTTGTTTATGTCCTTGGCATCTGATGGGAGGATGCCCTAAATTTGTTTCACAACATTTAGATACCACTTTATTGTAATAAAGCCTCCAAGAGGTTTATAAAACTACAAGTAAGAAACAGTTAAAATTAGCGATTTAGAACATTCAAAACATAATCAGAATCACCAATCAGCTAAAAACCAGATTGAAACACATGTAATTATTTTACATTGTCTGGATAGGTTTTCTTAAACAAAAATGATTTTGCAGCAGCCAGAAAGAGTACAGTGAAGGTGCTGCCTGATTATTAATAGAGTGGTTTAATGAGGAATCCCCCTTCCTTGGAAACTTGGAGAATTGTAGCCCTCTAAGAGGGAAACGGGGTCTCCTAACAATTCTCAGCACCCCTAACTATCTTCAGTTCCCAGGATGGTTTGCAGGAAGACATGGCTGTTTAACGTGAGGTGGTTCAGCTTTAAATGTATGGTGCAGATGTACGCAGGGGACGCGTTGGCAGGCTTGGGGGAAATCAATTTTGCAAAAGTGCAAGGATCTTTGAGGGGGTGGAACCCAAACCAGCTCAAGGAGGACTGAGCATGCTCAGTGCTCACCCCAATGCTGACTGTTGCTCTAAAAATAGAAAACTGGAGGGGTGGGAGTGGGAATGTCTGGAATCCTGAACATACCACACTGCAACATTTTGTTACAGTTTCTGCTTGTTGGACATTATTATTTGGGGGGGGGGACGACAAGCAAAAGTGTGCATGGGACACAGCTTGTAAGGGTAGAGTGGAAGCTATGGGAATCCTGTATCCTATTTTCTATTAACTGAGGAGGATTAGTAAACTAGAATTTTAATAATATCAGGTCGGGGGGGGGGGGGGTTGGAAAAAAAATATTGGAGGAAAGTACAGTGGTACCTCAGGTTACAAACACCTCAGGTTACAAACACTTCGTGTTACAGACTCTGCTAACCCGGAAGTAGTACCTCGGGTTAAGAACTTTACCTCAGGATGAGAACAGAAATTGCGCACCAGTGGCGTGGCGGCAGCGGGAGGCCCCATTAGCTAAAGTGGTACCTCAGGTTAAGAATGGACTTCTGGAACGAACTAAGTTCGTAACCAGAGGTACCACTGTAGATAGGATGTGATAGACAAGTGCTTTGTTTGTTTGTTTGTTTGTTTGTGTGTGTGTGTGTGTGTGTATGTACATGCATGCTTTTTGTTGGTGGTGGTGGTGATGCTATTAAGTGAGGTTCCTTGTTTAAGCTGATGGTCTGGTGGTCATTTCAGGCCGATGAACTGGATGGAGAGATTGACCTTCGCTCTTGCACCGACGTGACAGAATATGCAGTGCAGCGGAACTATGGCTTCCAGATACATGTGAGTGCTTAGAACCCGTAGAGTCTGGATGGAGCAAAAAGGCCACCTGGCCTATAGTGCCCACCACAAATGCATTTTTTTAGATTATTAGATACTGCTGCAATAGCCATGTTGTTCGAAGTGCAGAGATGGAGTGGATATTTCTACCTGCAGTTCACTTCAGTCCTTGATTATATAATGTACAAGTTCTTCATTCTAACACCAGGGTTCATACGTTGGGTGGTTGAGTGGCAAGGGGCTTCTTCTATTCTTATTGGCCCAATTCTTGATTGATAACATTGCTGCTTGAGGTAAGGAAGAGGTAGCGCAGTCCATGGACACACTCCCAGGTGGCAAGCGCCCCTGGGGATGCTTGGAGAGGGCTGTCTGCTGCCAGCTTCAGTGAGCTCTCTTTTCTAATGGATGGATTCAGTCCATGGAACAGGAGCACCTACAGCCAGAAGGGAGAAGGAGGAGCGGAGTCAGGGACCATCGTCTTATTAAGTGTCTGCAAAACTTGTCTGTAATTTACATGTAGAAAGTGAGATCCAGTAACTGAAGAGTTTGGTTTGGACCAAAGAGTCTTGGACTCACTTAATTCAAAAAGTTATCCTATTTAGATTTTGGAAATATAAGAAAACAATTGTGGGCACCATTAAATGCCCATTTCATGGAAGAAAACTGGTTGTGCTCAGGACCTCCAAACAGGCAAAATGCATTAATCACCAATGGCACCAGGCCAAAAAATTAGGCAACCCTGCTAAATCCAAAACAGCTCAATTGAAAATAATAATAATAATGTGGTGGCGGGGGGGGGGAGTTCAGGGGGGCTTGGCAGTTGCTATTGGGGTGAGCATATATGAGGCCCTGTTTAGCCCAAGCCCCACATTTTTAGGCTCTGTGGAAATAGATATGTTTGCCAGATATGCTTGAAGGGTTTGGTGGCAATCAGGGCCGGCGCGTCCATTAAGGCGAACTAGTCAGTTGCCTAGGGCGCCAAAATGGAGGGGGCGCTGGCCAGCCTGCGCCCTGGTGCCGCCCCAACCAGTGGTGGAGCAAGCAGCTTGGGGCGAAAACCGCGGGGGCGCCAAAATGGAGGGGGCGCTGGCCAGCCTGCGCCCTGGTGCCGGCCCAACCAGCGACGGAGCAAGGAACTTGGGGTGAAAACCGCGGTGGCAGGGGGCGCCCAGCCAGGCAGGGGGCGGGGCACCGCTCCGCAACGTGCGTCATGTGCAATGACGTCATGTGGCCCGCCCCCTCACCTAGGGCGCCAAAATCGCTAGCACCGGTCCTGGTGGCAATTCAGCCTTGCATTGCATCTTCAGATCTCTTTGCTGTATTGGAAGGAGAGTACATGTCTGTGTCCGGTTTTTCCCTTTCAGACTAAAGATGGTGTCTTTACATTGTCTGCAATGACATCGGGAATCCGGCGGAACTGGATAGAAGCTCTGAGGAAAAGTATACGCCCTGCCAGTGTGCCAGATGTCACAAAGTAGGCACCTTCAGATATTTCCCCCCTTGTCTCTGACAGCACAGCTGTTTCGATCCATTTTCCTGATTGATTGATTAATTGGCCTGATTTGTATGAAACAGTAAGCCAAAGTTAAACAAACTGTGGCTTACTGGGGATGATTGAGGGGGTTGGTGCGCAGTGCTCAAATGGGTCCTCTCCTCCTCCTGCCACACTGGGAGGAAACGGATCAGAGCGCTGGCTTGGCATTAGGCAAGAAACAAATGCTCACCTTTTTTTCTCTCTCCAAAAAAACATGAGAACAAGTCAAGAACACTTGTTTCAGTAAATCTAGTTTTGTTCCTTTGGCCATTGCAGTTGCTCAGTGTGTTATCCTATGTCACAGATAAGCTATTTGATATTACTCCTGTAATACACAGTTGCTTGCTGCAGCAAATCATTAGCCGCTGCTTAGGGGCAGGTGGGCAGTAATGACCTCTTAGCCAAAAGAAACACACACAAGTTCTCTTTTGGTAGTTCTGATGGTCGGTTAATACTCATATCCTTTGGGTGGGGAGTTCTGGAGGCCACGTTCAGAACAAACGAGGTAGAACTGTGATGCTAAAGAGTCTGGCAGAGAGTTTTTACAGAGTTAGGAAGCTGCATCTATCTAGCTTGAGATTAGGGAGTCTCCAGCCCGTGGGCCAGACCTCCCCATCTGGCCCTGCTGGCCATTGGAGCCATGGTACACCCACCTGCTCTATACCTGAGGTCATACATGGCATCGGGTGAGGTGGGTAAAAACCTGGCTCGGCTAAAAAGGGGGTTTGCAGGCACCACCCATCAGCTTGTTGTCTGCTGATGGCCAAAGCACTGCAAGACCTTGACAGCCAAAAAAACAACAGTCATCTGATGTCACTCTGCCCACCTAGAATCATAAAATTGTCGAGTTGGAAGGGACCAAGCTGTAATAGCTGACATCTAGCCCAACACCAGGACACTGGTGGCGCTGTGGTCTAAACCACTGAGCCTAGGACTTGCCGATCAGAAGGTCGGTGGTTCGAATCCCCGCGACGGGGTGAGCTCCCGTTGCTCGGTCCCAGCTCCTGCCAACCTAGCAGTTCGAAAGCACATCAAAGTGCAAGTAGATAAATAAGTGCCACTCCGGCGGGAAGGTAAGCGGCGTTTCCGTGCGCTGCTCTGGTTCGCCAGAAGCGGCTTAGTCATGCTGGCCACATGACCCGGAAGCTGTACCCCGGCTCCCTCGGCCAATAAAGCGAGATGAGCACCGCAACCCCAGAGTCGTCCGTGACTGGACCTAATGGTCAGGGGTCCCTTTACCCTTTACCTAGCCCAACACCCTTCAATGCAGGAATCTTTTGCCCAATGTGGGGCTCGAACCCACAACTCCGAGATTAAGAGTCTCATGCTCTACCAACTCAGCTCTCCCAGCAGGTATGAGCCGGCCCCCTGATCTTGCTCAGTGTTGTCTACCGTAACCATCAGTCGCTCTCCAGGGTATCAGGCAGGGGTCTTTCGCATCCTGATTGGAGATGCAGGAGATTGAACCTGGGGCTTTCTACATGACAAGCCTGTGCAATCCTGGTGGGCCTCTGTAAGAACAGGATTAGGGTTGGGCGATGCCGGGTTTTCACCATCACGATGTATCACCCGTCAAACACCACGGTGTTGACACAACAAGTTGCATTGACCCCAGCCCTTGAGGCGCCAGGTTGAAACTGCTGCTGTTCTCCCCGAAGCAGCTAAGGCAGTTTCACTTCAGCGCCTCGTGGGGCCGGGGATGATGCAACTTGTAACCGGCGCTGGGGGCAGAGGGATTCCCTCCATCCCCAGCACTTGGCATGGAGGGAACTTGCGCTGCTCAGCTGGGGGGCACGAAGGCTCCCACCCACCAGCTGAGCATTAAACTGCTCTCACCCCACCTCTGGCTCGCACAAGCCAGAGGCTTCTTTAAATTGCTCCTCTGAGAAGCGCGTAGGTGTCTGTGCTTCCACAGAGCAGTTTAAAGTGGCCGAGGGAGGAACAAGCTACAGGTGAAACTCGAAAAATTAGAATATAATGGAAAGGGTCATTTCTTTTAGTAATTCAACTTAAAAGGTGAAACTAATATATGAGATAGACTCATGACATGCCATTTGAGATATGTCAAGCCTTTATTTGTCATAATTGTGATTATTATGGCATACAGCTGATGAGAACCCCAAATTAACAATTTCAACTTTGGGGTTTTCATCAGCTGTACACCATAATCATCACAATTATAACAAACAAAGGCTTGACATATCTCACTTTGCATGTCATGAGTCTATCTCATATATTAAACTCCAGAAGCTAATGAAAACAGTTGCTTACATAAATGGACTTTTCCACGATATTCTAATTTTTCGAGTTTCACCTGTATAACAGCTGCCGATATACTGCCAGGTGAAGCCTCTGTCATGGTCTGCCTCTCATACCTGTCCTGGGCGATATATCAGTACATTGCCCAGGCCTGGGCTCGGTGGGTCTTTAGCCTGATCCTGCAGCCACACACACAAAAATTCCTTTTGTGTCGCCGCGTGACGTAACAGGGCTGACTGCACTTGGATTGTTCCCAGGTCTGGGCATGACCACATAACAGGATTGGGGAGAACTTTGTATGGCCCGCTTCCGCGATGCTTGCCTGCGCCATTCCCACCTCTCCTCCTGATTCTAGGCTATCTGACAGCAATAAGGAGAATTCCTTCCGCAGCTACGGATCCCCCAAGAGCTCCGTCAGGACAGAGGAGCAGCGGCCAAGCACAGGATCTGAGGCGGTAACCAGGAGCGGCGGCAGCAGGAGAGCAGACGGGCCGCGCCACGCTTTTGACTACGTGGAGCTGTCCCCCTTGCAGCAGGGGCCCACGGGCCACGGATCTCCGCAATGGACAAGAGGGAGCGCGAGAGCCACGGAGGGCGTGGCCAAACGCGAGGAGCTGGAGAGGGACCTGGCTCTCCGCTCTGAGGAAAGGCGGAAGTGGTTTGAGTCTCCGGCCAGTGGGGTCCTGCAGACCGATGGCCTGGCAGGGGGCGTCTGCCCTAAAGCAGGAGGCCACGAGACTCCGGGGGGCCCCCTCTCCGAAGCCCAGAGGAGTCGGCTGAGTGACGAGATAGAGAAGAAGTGGCAGGAGCTGGAGCGCTTGCCTCTGAAGGAATCCAAGCGGGTGCCCCTGATGGCACTGCTGAACCAGGGCAAAGGAGCCCACGAGGGGGCAAGCGAGGCCCTGGAGAAAGAGGTACGGTTAATCATGGCGTGGCCTTAAATCGTTTTCCGGAAGAGAGTGCTGTTTCCTTTTTTTCACAAGCTTGTTTCATGTTTTGTGTCAGTGTTAGAAAATCAAGTATGTAAGCCAATCGCCCAATGGCACCTTAAACCTTGGTATGTCTAGGCGCCTTTTTTTTTTGCAATGAGATTTTATTTATTTTAATCGTTTTTATTTGATTTTACAAATATAAATTTATAACAATACCAAACACATATCCGTACAAAGATATTTCTTTGAATCTCGAGACCACCACCCCCAAACCCCTCCGTGGGTCCTATTGTCAACATTTTCAACTGCATATTATTTCATAATCTATATTTTGTATCTATCGCTATTATCCATAGTGTTTGTTACGTTACAAGTGAGATTAAAATCCTGCTAATGTTTTCATCAGTTTACAGTGGTCTCGTAAAATGAGTTTTTTTTTTATTACTGCTATTATTATTATTCATTTCATTTCTATATCGCGTTATATTTTAAAAGGGGGGGATCTCAAAGCGGTTTACAACGCATTAAAACATCAAATAAAACAATCCAGAATAAAACAAATTCAAGCTTCCAGGAAAATAGTTCAGATCCTTCTCTAAATGACATGTGGCTTTTCCCCATGTTAATTTACCTACTTAATTTATATAGCTGCTCCATAGCAGAGGTACTCTAGGAAGCCAGAGTGGTGTAGTGTTTAAGACCGTCAATACTAGGACCTGGGAGATCAGGGTTCAATTCCCCACTCAGTTATGAACTCACTAGGTGACCTTGGGCAAGTCACAGCCTCTTAACAGGGGTGTCCAAACTTTTTTCAAAGAGGGCCAGATTTGATGAAGTGAACATGCGTGAGGGCCCACCGAAGTTGTTGGGCTTTTTTTCACGATTTTACCCCAGGAAATAAACTGCCCCAGGGGCCAAATTAAACCTACCGGTGGGCCAGATTAGGCCCCTGAAACGGACTTTGCACATGCCTGTTGTAGGGATTAACTGAGGAACGGGGTGAACCATGTATTCCTTGGAGAAAAAGGTGGGATTTAAATGCAATAAATTAGCTCTTCTGTTTGCCTGCTTAGGAAAGCTGGAGAGGCCAGCCAGATGTCACTTGCCAACCCAGCCTCCAGAGATCTCCACACAGTCGCAGTTTGACCGTCGCCAGTTGCAAAAAGCGCTTGGCTAATTTCTAACCCTGCTCTGGGTGCCTCGGCCTCTCTCTGTTCTGAGTGTACATTGCCTTGTTGCAAAGAGCAGTGGTGGCTGGTGCCTCTTGAGACTGGTAGGGTGGCAGGCAGGGAGGCCGGCAGTAGGGGGAGCCAAAGCCGACGACAGGCAGAGCCCACTGAGTCCAGCTTTATCCTCCCTCCTCCTCCCTGCTAGGTCCTGCAAGGAGCACCGTGGAGACTAAGGAGGAGGGGGAAGCTGCCAAGCAGTGCCCACCCCTTAGACTGGCAGGTGGGGGCTTGATAAAGGCAGACAGAGGTTAGTGCAGCATGTTGATTTGAAGAAATCCTTCAGTATGGTTAGACCTCATTTTTCCCCCTGCACAGGTCCAGGTTCTGAGGTCACAGCTGGAGTCCTTGCGTGCCCACAGTGAAGCAAAATCTCACCGAGATGGGCATGCACCCCGAGGCTACATCTCTCAGGTAACAACATAGCTTAGTGTGGTGATCTGAATCTGCCAGCTTTTCATTTTCTCTCTCTCCTCCCCACCAAGCCCATGCCATAAGGGCAGGGAAGCAAGGAATGGGGGGGGGGGCGGGGAGTCAACCTCATTTGCTTGCACTTAATATAGCTTATTGCTGCCATAGCAACCACAATCAGACCCATCTGTAATCAATGCTAATTATTTATAACTGCTGTATGTAAAGACCTCCCTGCCTAATGCATGGCCAGGGCAGTCGGCTTTAGGAAAAATCAGAAGAGAGCCTGATCCTGGCCTGTCCTTATGCGTCACTTTTGTGGGTCTATTTATGCGCCAGAAATAAGCAAAGCGTAGGTCTGGAGGAAAGAGCGGCAAGTTTAGCTAACACTGAAAGTATTTATTGCACTCTTGGCCTCTGAAGCGAGTTGCCATATGATTGCAGCCATCTGCTGTGTTCTGCGTCGTGCACATCAAACTCTAGAAACAAAAGTGTAAAATACGTATACGGTATTTGCAAACTACGTTTAAAAAATTGTTGGTACATAAATTAAAGCCGTGGGGAGAAATATTGAGAACTGGTTTGCAGTCTTCATGTAATGAACTGTAAGCCTTATAAAGGCTCAGTTTTGCCCCGTTTTTGTGTTTTTAATACATTTCTTTCCATTTGCGATGTGGTTTTTATAAACGAACGGTCATACAACTCCACCTAGTGTACAGTGTCTGGGGTGGGGGGTCTCTGCCATTCTTTTGCAATCATTTGCTTTTCGTATGCCCCCACGTGGCAACCCGAGATATAACCGTGAGGGGGGAAGGCACTTCTGAATGTTTCCATTTCACCGTGTGTGTGTGAGAGAGAGAGAGGGGGGGAGAGAGTTTTCAAGACATGCAACTAGCTCTGGCCAGGGTGGAGAACCTTATTGCCCTCCAGATGCCGCCGAACTACAACTCCCATCATCCCTGATCCTTGGCCATGACTTGGAGCCCGACATCATCTGCAGGGCTGCAGGTTCCCCATCCCTGAACAATGGGGAGAGCTGTAGGATGACATCATGATGACTGCAGCTGCTACTACCGGTACTACTTATAGGAAAAAGTTGGGTGTACATGGTCACTGAGCCAGCTGTCTTTTAAG
Organism: Darevskia mixta; assembly: GCA_034641385.1. Classification (NCBI taxonomy): domain Eukaryota; kingdom Metazoa; phylum Chordata; class Lepidosauria; order Squamata; family Lacertidae; genus Darevskia; species Darevskia mixta. The sequence goes on from JAWWNH010000008.1 coordinate 18,620,265, forward strand.
TACCTGAAGTGTCTTTTGAATCGGGGTCCATGGCTTGGTTTGCCAAGCTCAACAATTGTTCACCCTAGATTTCCCCCACTTAAGTCTCGCAGTCAGGCTGCCTGCAGCATTTCATTCTCTTCTCCTCTCACCCCCAACTCCCGATCTCTCTGGCAGGAGGCATGTGAGCGCAGTTTAGCAGAGATGGAGACTTCCCATCAACAGGTTATGACGGAACTGCAGCGGCATCACCAGCAGGAGATGGAGCGGTTGCGGCAAGAGAAGGAGCGGCTTCTGTCTGAGGAGGCAGCTGCTACAGCTGCAGGTAGGAGCTACCGTGTGTTCTTGGGTTGCTGGATGTGCCCCTTTGTCTAGCTAAGAGATGGTCATTAAATAGAGCAGTCCCTTCGGTCTCCTAACAATTCCTGGCAGCTTTAAGAGACTACAGCTCCCAGGATTCTTTGGGAGAAACCATGACTGTTTCAAGTGGCATGATACTGCTTTAAATGTGTAGTGTAGGATTGGGGAAATCCAGTTCTAAATCCCTGCTTGGATATGAAGCCCATTGGGTGACTTTGGGCCAGCCAACCACCCTCAACCTAACCTATTGCACGGCATGATCGTGAGGGTAGAATGCAGGCTGGGGGGGGGGTGACTGTCTTTTCCATTTCTTAAAGCTCCTTAGAAAGGTGGGACATAATTTGATATCTTCAGGACACATGGCATGACTGTCTATATCAGGGGTAGGCAACCTAAGGCCCATGGGCCGGATGCGGCCCAATCGCCTTCTCAATCCGGCCCCCGGACGGTCCAGGAATCAGCGTGTTTTTACATGAGTAGAATGTGTGCTTTTATTTAAAATGCATCTCTGGGTTATTTGTGGGGCATAGGAATTTGTTCATTTCCCCCCCACAAAAAAAAAAAGTCCGGCCCACCACATGGTCTGAAGGACGGTGGACCGGCCCACAGCTGAAAAAGGTTGCTGACCCCTGGCCTATATGCATATGTGTATGTGTGTTTATGCAGGCATCTTCTCTGGTACATGGAATAGAACAGGCATCCCCAAACTGCGGATGTCCAGATGTTTTGGCCTACAACTCCCATGATCCCTAGCTAACAGGACCAGTGGTCAGGGATGATGGGAATTGTAGTCCAAAACATCTGGAGGGCCGAAGTCTGGGGATGCCTGGAATAGAATAATGGGTGTTTTGTGTACATATGAGGCTTACTTCTACTGAGACAGACCATAGGTCTATCTAACCCACTGTTGTCTACTTTGACTGGCAGAATCTCTCCAGGTTCTTGCACAAAGGGTCTTCCTTGTTGCGTGCTGCCTGCTCAGTTGCTGCTGTTGTTTAAACTGTCGAGATGGCAGAGATTGGATTTAAAGCTTGTGCTGTGTCCCCACTCAGCTCTGTCCCTTCCCCAAGAAGGCTTGGCTTCTCCCATTTAGCTAGGAAGCATTAAAATGCATTGCAGTTTCTACATCAGCACATCTCGCGTGTCTTCCCCGGCTTCTGTTTCTTTTGCCCATTTTTCAAATTTCCTTTTGCTCTAGCAATTGAAGCACTGAAGAAGGCACACAGGGAAGAGCTGAATAAAGAACTGGGCAGGACCCGCAGCTTCCAGAAGGGTGGTATAGACACCGATACACTCCGGCGGCAGCATCAGTGAGTAACTGCAATGGCTCTTCGGCCTCCATTCTGAACTTGGAATAGTGTCCCTGAGTTTAGAGAGGAGGGGAGGGTTGTGTGTTCCCAAGTGCAGCTTGCAACGTCATTGGGTCTGATGAAAAGGAGGGGTAGGGGGTGGTGGATTGTGGGATCCTGATAACTAATCACAGACTCATAGAATTGTAGAGTTGAAAGGGAGGGTCGTCTAGTCCAATGCCGGGATCTTTTGTCCAACATCCAGCTCCTCCTCATAAATGTGGGTGGAAATCCAGCCTGGGGTCATTTTACATAGCAGAATTTACATAGAAATTAGTCTCCAGCAATAATTGTTACCTCCATGGTAGTAAACACTGTCCCGAAGTTTCAGACCCTTAACAATTTAGCATTTTGGTTATGTAAATGAAAAACGCCTGAAGAAGAAAATAATAATGAAGACTTTTGATGTTTACTATTGGGGTGCTTTTTTGCCCCAGCCAATATTAATGAACTGGGTTGTTTTTTGTTTTTTAAAGTCCCATGTGGTTTTTTCCAAGAAAAACCAATCCAGGAAAAACAGATTAGAACCCCTTCATCTGACACACCACAAATGGTCTTATTTTGGGACATTTCCCCACTTTGAGGCACATTTGAATTTGGCTTGGGATAGAAAACTCCCACCTATAACTGTTTGTCAGTGTCTTTTCTTTTAATTACCATATCCCACCAAGCAAAAAGTGATTCGGGGAAGTCGATAAGAGCCCTTCTCCTGAAGCAACACACATGGCTTGGTTGGGGACACTCTCTTATCCCAAGATAACACTGGAAATCAGATTAAGTTAGGAAACTGCCCTGAATTCTGTCTCTGTCCAGCTTTTAGTGTTTCTGAGCATGCAGCTATCTTAAGCCAAAGTGCTGTTGTATAATAGATGCTATCAGTTTTCACTGAATTACAATGATCTTGTAATCATTGGTCATTTGTGCAGAGTCGTGACCAATCCCACCTGTCATCTAGCCCCTTTGTTCTCTGGTCAAGGGGCAGCTTGGGCGGCCCACAAGGGGAACCCTCAGATACCAGGGATGGCAGAAGAGGCCATCAGAGACGGGGAGGTCGGCTGTGTTTGTGGAAGAGCCCTGGGATGGGGTGACAGCTCTTGGCAACAGCAATTATTTTTTACCTCTGCCGCAGGTCTGACGTCGAGTCCCTGAAGAGGGAGCTGCAGGTGCTTTCAGAGCAGTATTCCCAGAAGTGCCTGGAGATTGGGGGCCTTGTGCAGAAGGCAGAAGAGCAGGAGCATATGCTGCAGCGCTGCCAACAGGAGGGAAAGGAGTTGCTGCGGCAAAACCAGGCGAGTGGCTTTCTTTGTAGACAGGAGTGGGGAACCTTTGGCCCGCCAGATGTTGCGGAACTACAACTTCCATCAGACCTAGCAATTGCTGGGGATGATGGGAATTATTGCTCAGCAACATTGGGAAGGCCAAAGGTTCCCCACACCTGATCCAAGAGTGGGAATTGGGAAGAAGAAAGTTGGTGTGGAAGAGAATATTTTCTTCATCATTATTTGCTTTCACTGCGAGAAGCGAAGTTACAGGGAACCAGCCAGAGAGGCTCTTCTCGGTAGTGGCGCCCGCCCTGTGGAACGCCCTCCCATCAGATGTCAAGGAAATAAACAACTATCTGACTTTTAGAAGACATCTGAAGGCAGCCCTGTTTAGGGAAATTTATTAATGTCTGATGTTTTATTGTATTTTTAATATTTTATTGGAAGCTGCCCAGAGTGGTTGGGGAAACCAGCCAGATGGGCGGGGTATAAATAATAAATTATGATGATGATGATGATTTTCATTAATTTCATTATTTTTATTAATTGCTTTATATGAAAGGGTATCAAAGCAACTGCACAATATAAAATATAAACAGATAAAATCAATTAATTAAAAGCCAAAAGAAAAGAATCCTAAAATGGGCATCCAGCAGCACAAGGAAGACCGTCACCACACAAAAAGACGAGTGCTGCAGTAGAAGCTAACTTCATTCCCAAAGGCCTGGGATGATGATGATGATAATTTTATTTTGCTTCCAGCAAAATATAAAGACACAATAAAACATCAAACATTAAAAATTTCCGTATACAGGAATAACTAACTAACCAACCCCTTAATCTGGCACCTAAAAACTGACAATGATAGTAGTTGGGGAGAGTGTTCCACAAAAATTGGTGGGAAGACCACCGAAAAGGAGCATTTTTTTGTGACCACTCTCTGCCCTTCCCTTAGATGAGACACACGGTGAATGCCCACAGGATCTGGGCTCATTCCTGTGGGGAGGGGCAGTCCTTGAGGTTTGAGGGTCCTAAGGCTTTATAGGTCAAAACCAGCACTTTGGGTGGAGACCAGAAATGAATTGGTAGCCACGATAGTCAGCCTTACAGCGATGACTGGGTAGTGTATGAAAGCAGGAGGGAGCCTTTGTGTGGGGGAGAGGACGACCATTGCAATATTTGTTAATGTTTAAGATGCACAAAGCCTTTCAAAAGACAGCCTCAAAGTTCCTAGCTCTTACCTAAAATTCCTATTGAGCTGCTGGTGGTGGTTCATGCTGCTGACTGGTGTTGGCAACAGCTGTGATGATGATGATGATGATGATGATGATGGCGATGGCCAATTCATAGGATTCTTGCACAGGGGGGATATTTTAAAGCTGGAGGCATTTAGGACTAGGCCATTTCCATTAAGAATCCCTGGAAAGACAGGCTTTGTAAGATGCCAAGTATCTGCCTGTCTGTTTAAGAGCAGCAGATAAACGAAGCCTGACTCTCCCCCTCCTTGTCCCCAGGAGTTACAGAGGCGCCTATCGGAGGAAATTGGGCAACTCCGAGCCTTCATTGCAGCTCAAGGCTCACGTGATGGTGCTTCACACAACAACGAGAGGAACTCTTGTGAACTGGAGGTAAGGGCCCTTTTGTTTCTTTTTAAAGCCTGGTTCAATGCCCATTGTGCGCCGAGTGTCTCAGATATGAAATGCTGCTTATATCTGAGAGCTTGCTGCTTTCAAAGTGTCAGGAGAAGAGGAATCGGTTTGGAAAGGAGTAGATATCAAAGGCTGGAAAGGGGAAACGTTTGTGCAGTTGCCTGTGAGAACTGTGCTTGGAATGGTTGTGCAGCAGATAAAACACGGAGTACAGCAACTAAGGAGAGTGATTTTGATTTGGAGGACAGTGGATATCGTCTGACTTTGTGTGAGCTACCCTTGGCTTCGGGCTTCCTGGGTAATCCTAGGGCCGCCCAGTCCGTGAAAAGATGGCAGTTGTGAGCACTGTAAAGACAGTGAAGCTTTTCATACTCAAGCAATGCCATGGCGAAATAGCAAAGAGTTACATGTTTTATTTATAAACACATTTATATACCACTATATCATTAAAAAAATCAAAGCAGGTTGCAATAGGAATATCTGTACAATCAAGCCACTTAGAAATTTAGAGTAAGAAACTTAACATGAAATGTCATAGTCAATGCCTAGGAACCGTGTGTAAAACACAATGAACTTCTCCAAAGGAAGAGCAAGCCATAAATCTGACTAATCAAAATAGAAACTCGGCTTTAATTCGATTTTTACCTTCAGTTTGCTGAAAGCACTTGAATCTAGAAATGATTATTTGTTTAGCAAACAGAAATCCCAAGCAGGTGGTTAAATCTGGAGGAAACTATAAAACTCAAGGCCTCTTCACACAACCCGTTTAACTTGCGACAGCCATGAGGCCCCCAATTATCAGCTTGCAGCTGCTTAACCCCCACCGTGTAACAGTCATAGGCGTCTGACAACCTTGCACTGAGTTCAGTTTGGATTGGCTATTGGTGTGCCACAGTGAACACTGTTTTGCAGTGGTGTGCTATGATCCATGCTGGTCAGAACATTGGAAGCAGAGGCACATAACTTGTCTTTCTGAGGGCTAACGTAGCTAGACTTTGACATGGGGCAACCTATTTCCCTCCCCAAAAGCTGCCATAGGCTGTGAAGTAGTTGTTTGAGGAAGCTTGTGATGAGGCCCAATTGTTGTTGCTCAAGATGGATGAGTTGCCGAGTGTGGTTGCACTCTTAGAAGACCACTTGGCCCATTCATGAAAATGTGTGTGTGTTCTGATCTTCTGCTTCGTACCAGAAGCCATTTTGCTAATATGCTATATGGGACACTTGAGCAACCTAGCTATTGTTGCTTATTCTCCCAAGGGGATTAGGAAACCTATTTTACCTGCGCTCTCGGCAAGTTTTCAACCCATTTCCTTACCTCTCCCCTTCTGCTCTTCTCTGCAGGTGCTGCTGCGAGTGAAGGAGAACGAACTTCTGTACCTGAAGCAAGAAATCCGGTGTCTTAGGGACGAACTCCAAATGATGCAAAAGGTAGATTCCTGGGAGCAAGTCAGGTTCGCTCATCAGCAGAGAAAAGGCAGAGCCCCTCCTTTGCTCAAGTCTTGCAGGCAGGGCCAGAGTTAGTTGTACTCTGTATGCTGACTTCTGTGTGGCGTCGTTTGGTACCCTGATGCTGATGTCACTGTGCGATTCCCACCTGCAACATCAGTCTGCTCTGTAGAGCATCTGCTTTCATGCAGAAAGTTCCAGGTTCAATTCTTGGCATCTCCAGGTAGGGCTGGAAGAGTCCCATCTGAAATCTTGGAGATCCACTGCCACTTAGTACAAGCTAGATGGACCAATGGTCTGGCTCAGTATAAGGCAGCTTCTTAAGTTAGGTCAGAATAAAGAAGAAGAGGAGGAGGAGGAGTTTGGATTTTATATCCCACTTTATCACTACTCTAAGGAGCCTGAAAGTGGCTAACAATCTCCTTTCCCTTCCTCCCCCACAACAAACACTCTGTGAGGTGAGTGAGGCTGAGAGACTTCAGAGAGAAGTGTGACTAGCCCACAGCAGCTGCATGTGGAGGAGCGGAGATGCGAACCTGGTTCACCAGATTACGGGACTACCGCTCTTAACCACTACACCACGCTGGCTCCCCTGCACTCATTTCCTTGCTTCCATCCTTTCTGGACCATCGAGGGCCAGAGGAAGCTTGAAGGCATAGACTTTGGGAAAATGGGAAAGAATGGCAGATCTTCAGAAGAATAGCCCTGCTGGACCAGACAACGGCCCATCTTCTCACAGTGGCTAACCAGATGGAACATGCCAGTGGTAGGCAGGGCCAGAGGCAAAAAGTAGGTAGAGCAATGGAGGAGATTCTCAACTTTGAACCGTAGGCTGTGTTCCTGCCATGTACATGTCAGAGGTTTATACAGGGAGAAACACACACTTACATCCTGGCAAGCAAAAAGCATTATCACATTTCAAGGACACGTTCCAGCCAGGCCAAAAGCGTTTGAATGCAGAGCTGGGGCAAGAGCACTTGAGTGGAAGGTGTTTCCTGGGAAAAGTACTGAGGACCACATTTGGCCCTCAGGTCTGAGGTCCCCTGCCCCTGTTCCAAATCTTCTACTTCTGCTTATCAGCTAATGAGACTGTTGCAGAGGACAGCACAGACATACAGATGTTGTTGAACTCCATCTCCCATCATCCCTGTTGGTTAGCCTTGCTAGCTGGGGGCTGGAGTCTGAACAACATCTGGTGAGCCACAGGTTCCACATCCCTGGTGTGTAGACTGCAGGAGATCCTGGAGAACAGGATTTGAACCGAGTCTCACTCTGGGTTGGATACCAGTTATCAGTGTGTGGATTCCTTTTGCCCTGCAGGATAAGAGGTTTGCCTCGGGGAAATACCAGGATGTCTACATGGAGCTGAACCACATCAAACAGCGGTCAGAGCGAGAGATTGAGCAGCTGAAGGAGCATCTGCGCCTGGCCATGGCAGCCCTGCAAGAGAAGGAGATGCTGCACAACAGTATCGGCAAGTAGACGAGAGCAGCTATCAGGCCTGACAAGGGAACGCCGGGTGGAGCTATGAACGAGATAAGGGTGCAAAGGCAGGGACAGGATTTGAGAGGCCACCTTTGCTTCCAGCCAGGGGGATGGCACTTATTATTGGTCATGGCGTCTCTGCCTTCTGCTTGCCAATGATCAAAACTAGTCTTACCATAAAACAATGTGAAGCTATTCCTTCAAGAAGAGTGTTCTAGGAGGGTGCTATTTTCTTGCCTTCATTCTCATGGGTGGGTGTGTAGGTGTAGCATGTGGCAGCACACATGCTAGAGGAGAGTAGGGTGGTCCATACCCAAAAATGGATGGGGCCATTCCTTTTTTCCACAAGTTGCCCACAAGCTCCAGGGGAAGGGACAAATTGCACTTGCCACAGGTCTGAATTGTCAACTTTCATTGTATTTTTGAAGCTAGGCCTAGAGCAGCAGGCTCCCCTCCCTACATAAGCTCAGAATTGGCCTGCAGAATCCTTCTGGTGACCCAGGTATCTAAAAATGCCAACATTAAGATGTGAACACTTCCTTTGTTCTCAGCAGCAAGAGTACCACAGTGTTTCCCCTCTCTAGTTTTCCTTTGGACTCTAACTCCTATCAGCCCCAGGCAACATGCATGGATGATTGGAGCTGTATTCCACAGTGCGATCTCTGCTCTACAGGATCTACTGTATTGGCCAGAATATAAGCCACACTTCCCCCCCAAATTCTGATTGTGAAAAGTTAATGTGCGGCTTATATTCACGACCTTAGGGCATCGCTGCTGAAACAGCTGCCCACGAGGGCCGTGGGAGGGGGGGGTGCAGGATAAAGGCGTGCAGCCCGTCTACCACTCCCAAGCCCCTCTCCCCGGTGCTGGCTTGGGGAGGTAGTGCTGGGAGGCGGGCCACACCAGCAAATAAGCCTTGAATTTTAAAGGTGTGGTTTATTTGCAGGTGTGTCTTGTATTCAGGCCAATACGGTAAATATCCTGAAACAGTTTTATCGGCCTGAATTCAGGCCTGTGCTTCTTTAAAATGGTTCTGGGTCTAAAACAAGTTTATGAACAAGAACTGTTAAACCTGTGGTATGATGACTGCCTTGCACATTTTGGTACGTTTCAGGTGTAAGTTAATTTCCTTAACTTTGTCTGTTTGCTCCATAGGTTAGTCAGCTTTGTGTACCTTGCTTTGGAGGACAAAGCTGTATCCTAGCAACCAGCATCCCCCTCCGGGAAATGGACCAAGCCTCCATCAGACTATCCATCACGTGCACCTACATAACTTGGCGTGTTTGGGGCTGGATCCTACTACTTGCACCTTCTTTGGGATTTTATACATGAAAATATATTTTATATGGGGGTGGGGTGTTCTATTTTAAAATCCTGTATTATGTTTTTAACCAGCAGTTGACAAGAGAAGTGAGCCAGAGATTCTCCCCAGCCTTCTTTTAGTCATAACAGAATCCTTGTTCCAAGTCCTTGAATATATCTGAAACCACAAATGACCTCTTGCTTCCAATTCTCTTCCAAGCAAAGAGACAAAATTTACACATGTTCCAAGTTTATGGCAAGTCTCCTTGGATGGACGGTGTTGATCCACAGTGATCCATGTTTTGAGATGCACTGTACCAGGAGGAGGAGGATGTTCCTCAGATGAAACTGGTTTTGTTCTGAGAATATGGGTTTGTTTGTTTTTTGTTTGGGACCAGCCGTTTGTTTTCATGTACTAAAAGCAAAGGCAGTTGTCCCCCCCCCCCCTTATGCCGATGAAACGTCTATGCATCCTACTGCAAAGTCAGCACTGGCCACATTCCAGAAGCTAGTCTTCCACCTGTGTGTTCCTGTGGGGAGGGATGTCACTGCTAATGGTCGCCAGAGCCAAATGATGAAGGTGGCTGAATTTTCTTTCTTTCTGCACAATTATAAACTAACTTAATAAAAATCCTCAAATACCAAAGATGGTGTTGCTTTTTGGGGTCGGCAAAAGAAGTTAACATGAATTCTTTACATTAACTTAGGCCTTGGTAAATATTCAACTTCTGCATTCGCAGAAGAGCGATGTCTGCTTCTCTGGTATCGTCATAATTGGCACTTATCTGTAGCTTGCTTGACTGTTATGTACATATTGTAAAGCAAGAAACAATAGTTCTTGCAGATTCATCTATGCACTTATAAACCTCACAAGCACCAGTCTTGATAGTTCCCCCACCCAAGGCTATCATCATAGACCCAGAAAGGACCACAGCAGGCCTTACGGTGCTCATTTAATTTTATTTCTTACATTAGTTTCCTGGTTTTCTTCTATTGTGGAACCCAAGGTGACATAAATGTGGTTCTGAGTTCACTAAATTTATTCATCAATCTGGATGTTGAGCACAGTGAGTTGGTTTGTGAGAAAAAGCTGGCTTGACATTAAAGTTGCTTACAATGCATCCATTGGCCCAAAGTTAATCCTTGGAAGTAGCATGGCTATGAGAGTGTTCACAAAGAGCACCAATACTTCAGAATTTACCCAGATCATCTTAACTTCAATAATATGGTGACCTCATGTCTCACCCATGGCCTTTGTTGCATTGTGACAAAAGTCCAGAAGGAGGGGTGGGGGACCTCTGGCCTGTCAGTTTGGCCCACATCAGTTTTTCTGAATCTATGCTCACCTGTCAATCACCCCAATGGGCTGGTGACATTAGCAGAGTAGATCCTTGCAGAAAGCGGGATTGAACCCCTCACTGTGCATCAGCTGATGGGTGGCAGGGTTCAATCCTGCTTGGTCGTCATCTCACAATTGCCAACATTGACAGGTGGATGGGGCCATCTACCTGTCAGTCACAAGTCAGATGATTGACAGGTGGAGCATCTGCAGGGGGTGAAATAAAGGTAGACAAAACTGGAGGTGGGTATCTTCAGTACCTGGTAATGAGGTAACTCGCAAAGGAAATGCCATTCTTGTCTAGCATGGCAGAAAGCTAGTGCCCTGCATTTATGTGTTTTTAAAATACCAGTAAGTCATTTACACCATTGCTTATCTCCACCTCTTGCCTTAGTAATAAGATTTGTGATGGGGCTAGGCATTAAAATCCTGAGTTTTAAAATAGAATCATCTTAAATAGTAATTGCCACATGTTTGTATGTAAACCTGCTTAAAATTCCCTTTTCAATCGAAGTTTCTTTTTAAGAATGCAAATTTGCTGTTCAAAATGGCTGTCAGTGCCGTCTTAGGCATGCCTACTTGGAAGTAAGAAACTGAGCTCAACAGTCTTTCTACTCGGCAAAACGCATGTACAACAACAGCCCATTAAAAAGCCGTTTCTGATCTTATTTCTGTCACCGAGGTGCGCTCCAAAAAACGTCTGATGCATCGGTGGAGATACGAGAGGAAGCCACTAGTTCTGTGGCAAACCACAAAAAGGGAAGTAAAATACCTACCGCGAGAAATCAAAAAGAAAACCACTAGTGGCTTAGATCAGCGGTACAACAAAGGCAGGGAGATCTTGCTTACGGTTGAGGAGAACGAAATCTGCAAAAAAATGTTATATCGTGTGCGCGCGTAATGTGGAGAGCGGGAAGGGGCAATCCTTGCACAGTGCAAGGAGGCGAGTTCTCGACAGGCGCCGTGCATTGGCCAGCCAGCGGCTGCTTACGGCAATCCTATCCCGTCGCATTTTTGAGAGATCTACATTTGCTGCTGCCCATCAGAGGGCACCCAGCAGCGTGCCGACTACATTTCCCACAAGCCACGGCTCGGGCATCCTACGGTGGCCCAGAGCGACGCGAGCGAGCTTTCGCCACGGCTGTACCCTCTTTAAGAATTAATCAGCTGACTGATGAGAGGCTCTTCAAAGCAGCTATGACTACTGTCAACAGAGGGCTGTCAATGGGCTATTGTGCACGGGGCTGCTTCCTCCATGGTCCTTTTTCAGGATCATTCTCAACTCTTCACTAAACACTCGCCCAGCCCTTATAAAGCCACTTTCATGAGAACAATTTTCTCAGCCCACAATAAATTTTAAAAGCGCGATTTCACCTTTTGTCGTTGTCATTATTTCACTAAAAACACCCCATCTTTGCCTTTTTCGAAAAACACCCATTGCAGTTTTGCCTTTTTACTCTACCTGCTGCATCGATAACTTTCTGTTCCTACAGAAAAATCCACGGCCCCCCCCCCCTTTTAAAATACTGGTTAGCGGGGCATTCAGAACTTAAACTAATGCAAATCTCTCCCGTGTTAACAACGTTTCTGATACGCTATCTCCGTAGAGCAAGTCAAGAGGAAAGACACCTTAAAAAAACGAGTTTCAAAACAGCACATTATCTACCCGCCGCTCCATCCCCGCACCCAAGTGTGTGCGTGTTTCACAAACTCTCTTAACTTAAATGCAAAAACTTATATATACAGTTTATATATGTGCACTCATTAGGATAGTGGCAAAGGGGGGAGGCTACTGAAGGAAGACGATCCCGGAACTGTGTATCTTGGCAAAAAAGCCCCACACCCTTATCCAGACCGGGAATCCAAACAATGGAAAGGGGCTAGGTGTGTGCGGACGGGTCTCCCCGTCCCCCGTTATCATTTCACTTTGGAACTCCCTAAACAACTTAACCGTGTTTAGTGGTGGGTTAACACGCAAGTCTGTAGCTCTCCCTCACTGAGTAGAATCATATCCGGACACAAGACACCTTTAAAAATATTTAAATTAGTGTTTGCACTTATTCCAAGTAGACAAACATCAGTCCGATTGCTTTTGGAGGATGAACTCTACTTGATAAAAACACTAGAAAAGATACGAGCATTTCAAAGATATTGACGTTTATTCGCCTGCTACAGCCATAGAACTGCAACCCCCATGATCATTTTAAAATAAAGCTAAAGGCAAAGCGCACATTTAAAAGCCTTAAATTGAGCTGCTATGGGGTTGGGGGGTGATCCTATGAGGATGGGGGGAGGTGGAGACAGAGGTACCAAAGTGCCCGATTATATATACATATATTTGTTGCTAGTGTGCTCTCCGTGTTGCTAGGATCCCAGGTTGTTTTTATAATTCTTAAAAAGTATTCTAGAGCTGCTTTTTACTTTCCCACCCCTGGGTTACTCAGTACCACAAGCCGTCAGATTGCAGCTCCGCATCTTCAATTTTGCATCCACAACGCTTTTAATTACTATCTTTATTAAGGAAGAAAAAAATCTGAAGAGGGGAGATGGGGGAAAAACAACCTCAGTTCTTCCAGCAAGATGGCGATGGCACGTACATTTAATCTCTTAACAACAGTTAAGCACTCCCACAGGACTGGGAAATTAGGGTTAACACATTTAAAGAAATTGCCCTGCACCCCAATTCGTCACCTACCTTTCCCCCCCTCCCCGATAACTTTTGTCGAGAAAGTATTTTTAAGTAATAGGATCGACTCCACCTTGAAAATCCAAGGAGGAACAAAACAGCCTATGTAAATCCCGATAACATTTTTGTGGGGGTTCAAAGTGATCCGGGGCGGGGGGACAGGTGTAGTGCAGGAATGGTGGGGAGTTTCTGAAAAGGCGCCGACCCTAGGATGACTAAGATATGGGGGCATCGCGTCCCCCCTCCCCAATCCTTTCCTATATAGGCATACTTGTTATTATTTAGAAAACCACTGCGGCCAGTGAAATACTTTTTTGGGGGACCAAGAGTTAGCGAGGCAAACTCCCCCTCTGTCCCTTTCTACCCCTTAGCTCAAGCAAGGCAAGCCTGTGCCCCCCACCCCGGCCATAGACCCCCAAGTCCAAGCAGGGGGCTGCCAGGTGCTCCTTGGGGGAGGGGATGGCTGCAAACTTCCCATCCGACAAAAAGGAAAGTTTTTGCAGCGCTAGAGCTTCGGGGAGGGGGCGTCTGGAGGAGGGGGTCCACGGGATGGGGGGCAAGGGTCCCCCTAAAGACCCCCCACCCTTGGGGGAGTCACTCCTCCCCCCCTCCCCGGCCAGGTCTGAGCTGAGCCTCGCCTGGCTCGGGGCTCCCTGTGTTAGTTGGGGTCTGCTCCCGGGGCCCCTGCGCGGCTCTCGGGGCGCTCAGAGGGCCGGGACGGGGGTCCCCCGGTGGCCCAGGGGTGCCCCTTGGTCCTCGCCTTTCCCCCTGCCGGGGCTCCCCTCGGCTGCTCGGCTATGGGGGCGCAAAGGGGAAATGTCGCCGCGCCCCACTCGCACCCAGCGCCGTTTGGGGCGCCCTGAGGAGGCGCGGGACGGCGGGAGAGCGAGCCGGCGGCGGGGCCCAAGAGCTCAAGGACCGGAGCAGCCGGCGGCCGCGGTGCGGGGCCCAGGAGGCGCCGGGGGAAGCGGGAAAAGGCCGCTTTAGGCGGCGGAAGAAACACAGATGTCAGCGGCGCGGCGCCATTCGGGGCCTGAACAGGCAGCCAGCAGCCCTGTCCTCACCGCGGTCCGCGCCTGAGCGCTAAATACCCGGATGCGCCGGCTGCTGCCTAGAGAGCCAGACGCAGAGCGGGGAGGCACAGGCAGCAGCGCGGCGGCGGCGGCGGAGGAAGGATTTGTCCAGTGGCGCCCCGGAGAGAGAAGCGGGGAAAGAGGGGGGCGAGCAGGGCCCGGGCCGCTGGACAGAGCCACGCCAGCGAGGGTTGACCGTGGCCGCTTGCCCACGGAAGAAGCTGGTCAGGTGCACAGCAGGCCTGAGCCCGGAGCTGCTTAAGTTTCCGTGGGGGACATTCGCTGGGACGGCTGCCCAGACCACACCCCGCCAGCAGGAGCCTTAAGGGGGGCGACAGCCACACTTGCGCGTGGTGTTGTTTTAAGCCACGAGGAGACTCTTTGAGGGGGGTGAAAAGTGTTGCTCCCCTCATCAACAAGGGAGGAGTCCCACGTGCTGTTCAGGAGACGAAGAGCCAGTTTTCCTGAAGGGAAACTTCCAAACCAAGGATGACCGAGAACTCGTCCACGGCACCTGCTTCCAAGCCCAAGCGGGCCAAGGCAGTCAAGAAGTCGACGGACCACCCCAAGTACTCGGACATGATAGTGGCCGCCATCCAAGCCGAAAAGAGCCGAGCTGGCTCCTCGCGCCAATCCATCCAGAAATACATCAAGAGCCACTACAAAGTGGGGGAGAACGCCGACTCCCAGATCAAGTTGTCCATCAAGAGGCTGGTGACAACAGGTGTTCTCAAGCAGACAAAAGGCGTCGGCGCCTCGGGGTCCTTCCGCCTGGCCAAGGGGGATGAGCCCAAGAAAGCACCCGTGAAGAAGGCCAAGAAGGAAGTCAAGAAGGCCGCAACACCCAAGAAAGCAGCCAAGCCCAAGAAGGCTCCTGCCAAGTCACCAGCCAAGAAGCCCAAACCTGCGCCCAAAAAAGCCAAAAAGAAGCCAGCGCCTGCTCCAAAGAAAGCCAAGAAGCCAAAGACTGTCAAGGCTAAGCCAGTGAAGGCGTCAAAGCCTAAAAAGGCAAAAGCGTCGAAACCCAAAGCAAAGTCCAGTGCAAAGAAGTCTGCCAAGAAAAAGTGAAGTGCAAGCTTGGGACCTTCTTTCTTGGACTTTCTTCTTGACCTCTACTCTGTAAATAGATTCCTTCTTTGTTCTCTACTCCTTTCTATTGCAGCTTTATAAAAGACTGAACTATTCTGCCTATAATGCTTTCAATCAATAGCTTTTTTAAATGACACTCATCAATATGAAAGTCTCCCCTTTTTTTGGTTTGAATTTTTTCCCCAATTAGAATTTTTAAAATAGATTTCTGTGTTCATCTTTCTTCCCCTCCCTCTTAAAGGTATGCAATACTTGTTTGTGTTTTGAGCATGAGGGAAGACCAGGTCAGATAAGGGAATATTTCAGTGTTCCTATTGCTTGGAGATGATTTTTAGAAATATTTGAATTAAGAAAGGGACTTGCATTGGATGACTTTCTTAGCCAAGGCCCTGAAATGGTGGGATTAAGAAATGTAACTAATAGTGGAAGCCACCCAAGATGGAATAGGGTAACTTCATTTTTTACAGAACTTCAAAATTTCATGGTGGATAAGATTCTAATGTAACTGCATACATGTAGGATGATGTCTTTCTAGCCCTGGCAAGGACTGAGATAAGCTTTTCACTGCTCTTTCAAGGGGAGGACTGTGCTGTTGTCTGGAGTGGGTGGTAGAGTTGGAGACAAGGAATTAAAATGAATCATGGGGCGGGGGGGGGGGAGATCTTCTATTTAGAATCATGGTAGTTTAACCACAACAAAGTGGGAATAGAGTGAAAATTTAATTTCCTGTCTCTCCAAGTCTTGACAACTGTCTTGGTCCCCAGCAACTTCCAGGAGGAGCTCCATTCTTCCCAACCCTTCAGTGCCTGCCTCCTAATCCACAGCTTTTTGTGTTTAAAGTCTTGTGTCTGCAGTGCATCCTACACCTCCAGTAATCTTTATTTTTTCAATTGTGGATCTTGAATGGGTGAGGGAGGGAAGAATGAATGAATGAATGTAGAGGGGGCAGACTTGTTATTGAGGTAACTTTATAAAGCTGTGTTACCATTGCTTAGGTTTGGGATTGGGTTTTTTCCCATGAGGGGGAATGGAAAGGATAATTTTCAGTACTCCTATTTTTATTTTTAAAAAGGTATGCTTGTTTAAACAACGGAAGATTCTCATAGGACTGATAACTGATTGTCCATTTTATTTTGTATGTGTAATTTTGTGCAAGAAGGATTTAGCTGTCTTTGTAATTTTAGAGTTAAAAATAAAATGTAAACAGCATAATGGCTTAGGTTTCCCATGGTGTACTGTCTTTTGCAATACAGCTATATAAAACAACTTTAAACATTGAAAATTCAGGCTCAGCTGTACATTCTCAAAATGGGACCGTGCGTGGTTGATTCTGTAAAATTTGAAGGGAAGTGGAGGGGGAGGGAGGGAAGACAGTTCTGCATCAGTGAAAGTGCAACGGAAGGAAACAAACTTCTGTTGGTGTCTAAACTGTGGGAACACTTTCTTGGGTTATTGTGAAGGATCTGGATGAATGGAAAGTTTCACCATGAAAAACTCCACATAATTAGCCACTAGATGGCAGCCTAGCAAGGCATGATCTCACTTTACAATGGAAAAAAGGCAGTTAAGAAATAGTTGTGTGTTCCACAGGAAAAAGACCAACCAATTTGCAAGTAGGTTCCTTAGTCCTGTGCAAACTGTTCCACAATATGTGGCAAGCATGTTTCAGCATATGCAGTGATTAAGTGCTGTGGAATCTAAATGTATTTGTGAGCACAATAGACACATGCATGAAAACCCAACTGTCAGTTTCAGTTCTCCCACTTTTTCATTTTTCCAATCTTAAATTCTCCACGTTTGTGTAGCAGTTTGGTTTTTTTTAAAAAAATCCTCATGAAAAGCCACCAGTATTTTGAATTTCTCCTAACCACATTTTTGTATGCAGCTTTAACCAATGTACACTTTTTTTTTGCAATGAATTTGTCATATGCAATTATGTATGTTACTTCCATGAATACGTTCCTTTTTATCCACACTTTCCCCTAATTTATGAATTTTTGCAAACTGTTTGGAGGACTACATTACAAAATTCAGATAAGTATGAATTTTGAAGGAGGGCTGTATTTCAGTTCTTGTATCATTTTGTAAAGTGTCGGTTCAGTAGATTACACTTTTAATGTTAAAGGAATTGAATTTCTCTCCCCTCCCTACCCAACTTTGCTCCTTGAGGTGTGTCCATTATGTGTTTAAAACTGCTTCATTCTAAAGTCCACATGGCAAATACTGGTACACTTCCCATCCAAAACACTGGTTTGCCACTACGTGTTGTTCTTATACTTGCCCACTTCACTGAAGATAATTGTGGGGGAGCGGTTACTTTTCTGTTGCATGGTAACACAGTGAGATGCCCCAAGGCCTGTGCTGGTCTACAATTACTGTTTCGAGTAAGAATAAAGGGCAGCATACATGGAATGCAGGAAATAGATTCACAGAATGAATGCATCGGATCCCCTGAAATGCCCGTGAAGTTCTATGAAATTAAAATCAATGAAATATGTGTGGCATGCTTATAGATGGAAATTTCAGGTGGGAAAGGGACTTCCCTGCTGATCACTATATTATGACTTCCCCTGTGTAAAACTAGGTTCCCTGTGTCCTCCTATCCAAATT
Organism: Darevskia mixta; assembly: GCA_034641385.1. Lineage (NCBI taxonomy): Eukaryota > Metazoa > Chordata > Lepidosauria > Squamata > Lacertidae > Darevskia > Darevskia mixta. The sequence goes on from JAWWNH010000008.1 coordinate 18,637,894, forward strand.
AAGACTTTTGGTCCATTTAACTTTGGCTGTGTACACATTACTGGCTTAAACTGCAGCTAAACTGTTCTTTCAATTGAGATTGAAGCTGGTTTGTGGGGAAAGGCATCAAAAGAAATTCATTTTAACAAATTACAGGTTACATGTGGATTGTGGTTAATGCTGTGCGTACACCATTTCTCAAATCAGTGATGGGAGCACTCTGGATGCTGAGTAAACTGGTGTACATAGCCTTAGTATTGTCTACTACCCTGACCAATGCAGACTTGTCAAGGTTTCATAAAGGGGTTTTTCCCATCCCTAGTTGGAGAGGCTGAGAACTAAACCTTAAGACCTTCAACGTGCAGAGTTCCCCACACTGATTCCCTACATCCAGGGTTAGGAGCTTCATATGGTTTCCAATGTGGGGTCACATGCAGGACCCACCCTGTGGAATATGTTGGATGCTGGTGTGTGCATGTTGTATAGTGCATCCACCACAATCTCGCACCATGCTACATAGTGGCAATGCACATTTCCTCATCTGCTTGTGATGCAGATGAGGTACGTCCATGTAAAACCACTGCCTCAGGCCAGTGCGCTTGTTAACTGCATTTTGCTAGTCTTTATGCTTGCACTGTTGTGTGCGACATCAGGGCCAATGGGTGCTGCTCATGGTGCACGTTTTGTGCAACACTTAACATGACATCACCCTCATAAAAATGCCATCCCATGCTGTTTTCTGTTCATTCCACCTTTTCTCCAGAAAATTTGATAAGTGAAAACAACAACCAAGGGAACGATAAATCTGTATTGAATTGGGAGTAGGTGTATGGAGCACTGTTTTGATGAGGCTGACGTGTAGACGCTGAACAAAATTTGCATGCATGAACAGCTCTTTAATCCACAATATACTGCCATGTTGAAGGTCCCAGTGTCACCAAGCAGAATGCAAGCCTGCGGACAGAACACAAAATATGCTGTTTCAATTTGGGGCTCTATTACGATAACATTCTTGGTGTCATTTTATAAGTCGAGTTTCGAATGTTGGGTGCCCAGCCTGTGCCTGGAAAAGGCACGGGAAACCCTACTCTATGACAAGGAAGAAACTGCAGGCAGCTGTCTCTCCTGTAGCAAGTGTTTATGGCTTGGGCAGCCAGAGACTGACAAAGTCTGAGCAGATTCTGGCTGAGTAGATAGATAGCTTGTAGCACAGGTTTGGTTGGGTAGTGGGTAAAGCTCAGGGCAAGCCAGTGTGGAATATAAAAGAAAGCTTTGTTCTAAAGCACAGCTGGTAGCTGTGGAAAACAGATGATCCAAAAAGAAAATTCAGTGTATGTATCTCTAATGAAGAATTCTGTTGCCTCTCCCCCAGCTCTCTGCCCAAATCCTAATCCAGTTTTGAGATTTTTGAGATTTCCAATGCTTGCATTTTCAACACAAATCTATGGCTTAAATAGTACATGCCACTGCTTACTCTAAATATATAGAGATTGGATTGGCTTCAGTTTGTGCTGCTACCTTTTATAAGTTATTAATCCATTATTTCATTGTCTAGTAAGATAATTTGTGAGCAAAATCCAGACTGACAATGGTGGTGGTGTTACTATTAAAGTGTTTTTTGCCTTCATGCAATCTCCTAGGTTGACTTACAGATGCACACTTAAAACAGAATTGAAACAGTTAAAACCTATAAACAGTATATTAAGAGTAGCAAAGCTTTATAAGGAACAACATTTTTTTTTAATGAACAGGGATAAAATGGATTTAGGCTGCAGTCTTAACCCTACTCACTTGGGGCTGAACCCCATTAAATCCAATAGGACTTACTCCTGAGCAGATGTGGTTAGGATTGCATTGCAAATTAAACCATTGCAATAATTTCCCAGCACATTGCACACCTTATACAAGCAACATCCACTTAGGTGTGATGCCAGAATCTTCTGGGAATAGCCACAGACAAGGACTCAGACTCTCTGAGCACATTTAAAAGAATGGAGAGGCAAGCAAGTGTGAGGTTGTGTAACTACAGAGGAGGGAAAAACATCTCTCTGCCAGTGCTTCTGTGAAAGGTGGGAGAACAAACAGCTAGATCATTCGTTATCAAATTTAAAAGATGGCAAGAAGGTGCTGAAGATCCCAGGTAAGCTTCAAGTCAGTTGACTACATAAATTTCTTCTAGACATACAAATTTTATAAAATTAAGGATACCCTATATACTCGAGTATAAGCCTAGTTTTTCAGCACATTTTTTGTGCTGAAAAAGCCGCCCTCGGCTTATACTCGAGTGAGGCAGGCAGTGGCTCCTATGAAGCTTTCCCAGGTTTTTTGTGGTAAAATTGGGTGCCTCGGCTTATATTCGGGTCGGCTTATACTCGAGTATATACGAAATTTTCACTGCCACTGATGCCAATCATATCTATTGTTCAGTACTCTGTCACCAACATCATTCATCTCTCGCATTGTTCTGATCATGTGACACACTTTCTTAAATTCCTGCACTGGCTTTCTGTCTGTTCCTGCATCCAACACAAGTTTCTTGTCCTTGTTGTCAAAGCCATCTATGTCCCCCTTGCTTCTCTCTCTGGTTTTACTTTCCAATAAATCCCTGCCCTGTGCTCTTCAGGTCTCCAGCCCTCCTCCTCCACATTGACCACCATCCACAGCTTTCCTGCACAATTCAAAAGACTGCTTTTTGTCTCTTACTGACCCAAGTGCCTCCTCTGTATATAGATTTTTTTTTTTTAAATGTAAGCTCCTTGTGGCAGGGACCTGTCCATTCACTGAAGCGGAATACTGAAAGATTCAGGACAAAACAGACAGAGGAAAGGCACATAGTCAAACTATGGACTAAGATCCCACAAAATGATGTTATGACCACCAACTTGGATGTCTTAGACAAATTCATGGAGGATAAGGCTATCAATGGCTACTACCCATGTTGGCTATGTTCTCCCTCTACTGTCAAAGGCAGTATGACTCTACCTGCCAATTGCGAGGAATCACAAGTGGAGAGTGCGCTCTTGCACTCAGGTCCTGCTTGGGAGCACCCTTGGGGTATCAAGTTGCCCTCTCTAAAGACAGGATGCTGAAATAAGTGGGCCTTTGGTCTGATCCTGCAGAGCTCTTCTTATATGCTTATGTTCTGCACTTTCTTAAGCACTAATGTGTGTGTGTGTGTGTGGTGTGTGTGTGTGTGTGTGCGCACGCATGCACACACACACACACACCTATAATTTTATGTGCTGACCTAGGCACTTCAATTTCTATGGAGCCCACATCTGAAAGTGTCAAACTTGTCCATCACACCTCCCTGTCCTCCTTATAGTTCTCATTTATTTCTATCCAACCCTCCAAGTTCAGGGTTTCTTCTTTCCCATTTTACCTTCTCAGCCACTTGTAGTAGGTAAGGCTGAGAAATAATGATGACCAATATTACCAAGCGAATTTTGTCGCTGAACAGGAATAATAATAATAATAATATTTTTTTATTTGTACCCCGCCCATCTGGCTGCGTCTCCCCAGCCACTCTGGGCAGCCTCCAACAGATATTAAAATACCTGTACATCAAAATCACAAGTTAAAAACTTCCCTAAACAGGGCTGCCTTCAGGTATTTTCTGAATGTAGGATAGTTGTTTATCACTTTAACCTCTGCTGGGAGGGCGTTCCACAGGGCGGGCGCCACTACCGAGAAGGCCCTCTGCCTGGTTCCCTGTAGCTTTGCTTCTCGCAGTGAGGGAACCGCCAGAAGGCACTCAGCGCTGGACCTCAGTGTCTGGGCTGAACGGTGGGGGTGGAGACGCTCCTTCAGGTATACAGGACAGAGACAGGACCGAGGAATGTGAAACTTTCCATATACACACAGCCTAGTCTAACTGTGGATATCTGGGAGGTGGGGCCAGCAGTGCAACCCTGCTTCCAGTAATATCTCTTTCCATGCGAGGAAATTCCCCTTTTAGAAATACATTGTTTCATTAAAATTAATTCATTATGAATGGACACAGTATAAATCAAATGCACTCTGACCTACAAGTATACATATAATATACAAATATATAGGTTGATAATAGGTGGAGGAACATCTTAAACATTCCAACAAACAGCTAAAGCCTACTGCCCCAGAACAGAGCCTCAGATCTCTCCCTCTCTGGCTTATTTTCTTTTTCACAGACCTAAAGCACACCATCCTTAGCTAGGGTGCAGGTGGCAGGGGGTCAGAAAGGCATATGCCCCTTTCAGTACCTTCCCGGTGTTTCCTAGCCAAGCCATTCAGAAATCAGACAGCTATCTCCCTACCGAAAGGAGGATCTTGCCAAACCTGGCCAGCATGTAAGCAGCCCTCTTAGCTCCATGAAACCTCTCCGGTCGAAACCTCCAATCTTAGCCACGCTCTTATTGTCCCTCATCCAGCCCTCGGCCGCTTCTAGACATCGGCGCAGCACCTTTTCTACCGCAGGTCCTGCTGACTGGGACGTAGGAAGCTGCCTTATTCCAAGCCAGGCGTCAGGCCAGTTCAGTGGCCCATCTGAGCTCAGTACTGCAGACACTGACCGGCAGCAGCAGCGGCTCTCCTGGACTTCATACGAGAGGACGGAGTGAACCTGGAACCTTTTTCCTTCCAAAACACCTGCTTTGCCGCTGGTATGGAACTTAAGACCGAACAACTATTCATTTATTTTAAAATTCTAGATCCGGCTTAAAAAAAAAAAAAGAGGGCGGGAGGCAGTAATAAGCATTTGTCGTATGCACACAAAACGGTCCCGACCCGGATCCATGCCTGCAGTTCACATACGGGGGAAATGTCCCATGGCAGCGAATGACAGTCCCCCCCCCCCAAGTATAAATTGAAGCAGGGTGGGGGGCTGATAGATACGGATGGAGAAAAAGGTTTAGCCCGAATACACCACCGTAAGGTCCCGCTCCATATCGTGCAGTGGAAGCTTGCGTTAAAAATAATGGAAACTTACAAAAAAAAAAAAAAAAAAAAAAAGCCGTGAAAGTCCTTTCCACGAAGCTGAGAGCATCCTGCAATTTGCGCCTCTTCCCTCAGTCTTCTCCTCTGCCCCTTTAAATGAGCTCCGCCGCCCATTGGTCCTGCTTCCGCGGAGGCCTGATTGGCTGGCTCGGCCTACGCCTCCCGCGACCTGCCTCTCTCCTCCCTCCTCTTCCTCGTCTCTTTCGCTTTGCACGCGGAGCTGGGCGATGTGGTGGTGCAGGCGCCTCTTGAGGACCCCGCTTTCTCCGGGCCTGGGCAGCCCATCGCGGGCCCAGTCTGCCCTGGCGCAGCTGCAGCAGGTGCTGGAGGGGGAGCTCGAGGGCATCCGCGGCGCAGGCACCTGGAAGGGCGAGAGGGTGATCACGTCGAGGCAAGGACCGCGCATCCAGGTGGAAGGCAGCCGCGGAGGTAGGTGGGGGGGGCAGGCGGGAAGGCAACCTGCTGCTGCTGCTTAACTAAGAGGCAAAATCCAGGGGCGGGGACATGGATAGGAGAAAGAGAGCTTCGGGTGGATTTGCCTTATTATTACAGTACTGTACAGGTGAAACTCGAAAAATTAGAAAATCGTGGAAAAGTCCATTTATGTAAGCAACTGTTTTCATTAGCTACTGGAGTTTAATATATGAGATAGACTCATGACATGCAAAGCGAGATATGTCAAGCCTTTGTTTGTTATAATTGTGATGATTATGGCGTACAGCTGATGAAAACCCCAAAGTTGAAATTGTTAAGTTGGGGTTCTCATCAGCTGTACACCATAATCATCACAATTATAACAAATAAAGGCTTGACATATCTCACTTGGCATGTCATGAGTCTATCTCATATATTAGTTTCACCTTTTAAGTTGAATTACTGAAAGAAATGACCCTTTCCACGATATTCTAATTTTTCGAGTTTCACCTGTATATTCAATTAATTAACTGAATTTTGCCAGTCGCTTTATCTTGCCCAGGGCAACCTAAAGCGACTTAACAACCAAAACAGACACGATAAATCCTACATAGATACATTAAAACCAAGAGGAAAGAGATCAAAACATTGCACTCACTTCTAAAAGGCCACAGATAGTTAAAGGCCTGGTTACGAAGAAAAGTTTTTGCCTTAGGCCAGGGGTCAGCAAACTTTTTCAGCAGAAGGCCTGTCCACTGTCCCTCAGACCTTGTGGGGGGCCGGACTATATATATTTTGGGGTGGGGGAATGAACGAATTCCTACCGGTATGCCCCACAAATAACTCAGAGATGCATTTTAAATAAAAGGACACATTCTACTCATGTAAAAACACGCTGATTCCTGGACCGTCTACAGGCCAGATTTAGAAGGCGATTGGGCCAGATCCGGCCCCCGGGCCTTCGTTTGCCTACCCATGCCTTAGACAAATAGGATTCCTTTTGACAGTTCCAAGAGAAAATGGCCGCCTTTCTTCCCCCTTCTATCAGGGTTCCTTGGCCTGTTAAACTTGTTGAACTTAGGTGCTGGCTATAAGGAGAAAGCATCATGGCTCCTATTTCCCTCAGCAATGTAATTTATCTAGTGAGTGCTGCAGTGCCACAGAGCTATGCAGAACTGAAAGTATATTTGCAACATTGCTTTCCGTTTGAAGAAAAATATGTTCAGTTCAGTGTTACTAGTCTAGCCGTGGCTGAAGTTAGAGAATGGTAACTCATATTGATGGAAAGGAGGGCATTTAAAGTGCCCGAAGGGTGTGAAAACATGGATTGGGGCACAGGAGGATGCAGTGCAGAAACAAAAGGGGTAGGTGTAGGGGATGAGTGTATTGTTTAAAAGGTTGGATCCAGCTGATCCATCAGTTTCACAAGGCAGCTGAACAGCAAAACAGAAACAAGCTTAATCCACAGCATTCAGGGCCTGTGTCAGTTTTTCCTCCCTCCTTTTTGTTTGTGAGCAGGCTATTAGCCAACACCTGTTCCTTAAAACTGACTTGATATGAAAACTAATCATGTCTGTAATAGCCTATTGTATAGATTACTAAGTATTATTTATTCTTACAAAATGAGCCACAATTGTGAGAATATATATTGTTGTAATTGATATAGCCAGTAGAAACTTAGCATATGTTTGATAGAACCTTCCTTAACTGGATTGTTTCCATAGTTCTGATCCTGTGCTCAGTACTCTTGGTGTGTTTGTTTTAGCTCTTTAGCTCATGGAGGCTTGATTAGTTGACCTGGTTCCAAGTAGCATTGTTAAACAAATGGAGTGTGTGTGTGTGTGTGTGTGTGTGTGTGTTTTAGTTCTGCTTTTCTTACCAATTGCCAGATCATTTTGTGTAAACTCCAGAATTTAGACTCATTGCCTAACTTCTTTTGAGTTGGGCTGTCATTTCTGAGAAAAAGCTGTATCCTTTCATCAGGGATGAGGAATCTGTGGCCCTCCCAATGTGGTTTCACACAGTTTGCACCACCCTTAATAAGGAAGATTAGTCATGGTGGCTGGAGTTGATGACTGTCCAACAACATCTGGAGGCCACAGATACTTGACCTGTGCTTGAACTATGTAGCTGTTGTACACACAAATTGGGGTGGGGGGCACTTTGAACCGTAAGTTCTCATGAATCAAATTCTCCTCCTCCAAAGATTTCAAGCAGCCAGTTCTTTCAAGTATTTTGTACATTTCAAGTGGTTAAAAATACAGTGCATTACATAAGCGCTAATTCTCAGCATAAAAAATGGGCTAGAAAGTTTGATTTGGGATTTTAACTTTAAATTCCTAGCATTTCAAGTGTGCATAGTGCTTCGTCACAAAGTAGGCATTTAATATCCCGTTTTACAAACATGTCCAAGGCTACCAGTAAATTGTTTCGTTTAATAAAATTTACTGCTTGATTTGCAATAAAACCTCTCTCCCTAGCCAGCCAGCCCTCCCTACCCCAAATTCCCTTAAACTGGGTAAGGTAGCGTAGGCATGGCATAGCAGTATTGCAACAGCAGTGACTTCTCTTCTCATTTCCCTCTACAGAAGCATTATGCTATGAACACCACCTGACCTCTCGCTCCAACTATAGGGAAGAGACTATAACTGGGTGCAGTCTTCTCCAACCAGGTGCCTTCTGTATATTTTGGACTACAACTCCCATCTGCCCAAGAAGGAATAGTGAATGGTGAGAGATGGTGGGGGTTGCAGTGCAAAATATCTGGATATCGCCAGGTTTGGGGGGGGGGGAAGGCCAGCTTGATGGGGCAACTCATGGTTTGCATGTAGAAGGCTCCAGTTTCAGCCCCCCACATCTCCAGTTAAAGGGATCAGATAGTGGGTGGTAGAGAAAACATCTGCTGGAGATCCTAAAGAGCATCATTGAATACAGTAGAGAGCTAAATAGCCTGACTTGGTCCAAGGCGGCTTCTTACGTTCCTAGAATCAAAGTGAGAAATATGCAGTTGCTTAAGAAGATGAATAAGGTAGGAGTGTGTGGGCATCACTCGTTTGTTTCAATCTTCTTCTCGTTATTACAGATATCCTGAATTTTTGTGCCAACAATTACCTAGGATTGTCCAGCCATCCCAAGGTGATCCGTTCTGGACTGGATGCCCTGGAGAAGTATGGAGCTGGCCTCAGTTCCGTCCGCTTCATCTGTGGAACACAAGTAGGAATGAGTAGGAGTGTTGCAAAGACCTAACCATATTTGCAGTGCAAGCGTCTGAGAATGCCACTGGCCTGCTTCAAGTAATTGCTTTGAGGGCAAGCTTCTTGATTAAAACTGCTATTGTTTTAGCAATTAAGGAAAAGCTCTGGCTGCATGGATGCTTTTTTATTAATTCACAAGCAGCTGTAATCCAAGGACTTTGCATTTTTGTGGGCTGGGGGGAAGAAGGATATTCTAAGTTCTGCATGAAGAAAACAATGAAAGTGTGTAGCAGTAATGATACAGAATAAGCATATTTACATGTATTTGCATGCTATGCATAATTTTACACTTCTTATGGTTGTGGGAAGAAGCAGTAAGAAGAAACCACACAGGGCATCCTCCACCCCAAAGTTGACTATTTAATATTATCAGATGTTACCCACACACTCTCAACATGTACGGGCTAGAAACATCACTTTAAGGAAAAAGATTCCCACGATGCCGAGTTATGCACAAGCTAACAATTTCTGCCTCTAGGCAGCCCCACCTAAAACTCACTTGAGCTATCCCGATAGAATGATGATGCAGCTCCTCTCAGGGGAATTTTCTCATGTGTCTCAGAAGTGGCTCTGAACAACAAAAGACATCTTTCTAAGGCTTCAGTGCACCTTCACTGATGAAGAACCTGTCATCATACATAGGAATTAGCCTTTGAGTTGAGTGCAGACACATACATCTTCCATCACCACCCCCCAAAGAAAAAATAATGGGAAGGATCACTGTACAGGCCTATCCACCACCACACACACAGAGCTGCCAAACTTATTGGTACAGTATATGAATTTGCCAATATACAGACTTGGGGAAAAGGAAGTTATATGTTAAATTTCATAGCTGGAAGCGGTATGTCTCTGCGTCCCATTTGCTGGGAAGCGCAAATAGAGAGAGTGCTGTTGTGTTCAGGTCCTTCTTGCTGTCTCCCCATAGGCATTTGTTTGATCATTGTGAGAATAGGATGCTGGAATAAATGTGCTTTTGGCCTGATCCAGCATGACTCTCCTTATGGTGGTATTTCCACAGTCATCAATATGTTTCTGGCAAGAAAGCTGGGCCTGTTTTGGATGTGGGAAGTAATAGCCTCTCCCATACCCCTGTTTCAGTCAAGGTAGCTCCTACGGAATAAAAGGTATGGTCATGTAGATGTTTCAGTGCTGGACCCTGGGGGCAAGCAGACTAGCTAAGTAGGACTGGAGTACAGTGGTACCTTGGTTGTTGAACTTAATCCATTCCGGGAGTCCATTCGACTCCCAGAACCATTTGAAAACCAAGGCATGGCTTCCAATTGGCTGCAGGAGCTTCCTACACTCAATCGGAAGCCACGGAAGCCACGTTGGATGTTTGGCTTCCAAAAAACATTCGCAAACCTGAACACACACTTCCAGGTTTGTGGCGTTCGGGAGCCGATTTGTTTGGGAGCCAAGCCATTCAACAACCAAGGTGAAAAGGTAAAGGGACCCCTGACCATTAGGTCCAGTCGTGACCGACTCGGGGGTTGCGGTGCTCATCTCACATTATTGGCCGAGGGAGCCGGCGTACAGCTTCCTGGTCATGTGGCCAGCATGACTAAGCCGCTTCTGGCGAACCAGAGCAGCACATGGAAACACCGTTTACCTTCCCGCCGGGGCGGTACCTATTTATCTACTTGCACTTTGACGTGCTTTCGAACTGCTAGGTTGGCAGGAGCTGGGACCGAGCAACGGGAGCTCACCCCATCGCGGGGATTCGAACCGCCGACCTTCTGATCGGCAAGCCCTAGGCTCTGTGGTTTAACCCACAGCGCCACCCGCATCCCAACAACCAAGGTACTACTGTACAAATCTTAGCAGGGATGGAACCCTGGAACAAAAGAAGATCCCAATTTAACTTTTGGTGTTTATAAATAAGTGATCTAGAATGTCTGGCTATAACCTTAATGATGACAATAATGTATAATGTATTAAATTTGTTAGTTGCTTTATGAGAAAAAGAAAATGTCTCAAAGCAACTTAACAGGATAACCATTGGAACCTTTTGTGCTTTCTCATTAGAATATACACAAGGATCTGGAGGAGAAGATTGCCCGTTTCCATCAGAGAGAAGACACCATTCTCTACGCCAGCTGCTTTGATGCCAATGCTGGGATCTTTGAGGTTCATAGCACTTTGTGTGTAGGAAGTTGGGTGTTGGTGTTTGGGGGGTGGTCAGTGGAAAGCATCAAAATCCCAAAGTAACTCTCTTTGTGACAGATTTCCGGAGGGGGAACTAAGAATCTCATGGCATTTAGAAACTAAGCAACTTTATTATAGCATAAGTTTTTGTGGACTAAGGTTTACTTCATAATAAGCATTGTTATCTTCAGTTGGTAGACATGCAGAGCCACATACTGGGAGGTGTGTGTGTGACAGTGAGGAGAAAAGGAAAGAACCTGCAAAAAATACACATAGTCCATGACAATTTTGTTAAAGTGGAGTTGGGGAAGTTATGGCTCTTCAAATGTTACTGGGCTACAGATCCCAATATCTCTGACCATTAGCCACACTGGACGGAGTAACATCTGGGCCACAGGTTAGCAACCCCTGTGTTAAACTTCTATGTATCCAAAAATAACACAGACCATTCACGATGGCCATAATGGATAACACAAGCATCACAACATACAGTAGTTATTTTATTTATTAGTTTATATACCACATTTTTCTTCGAAGGAGCTCAAGGCAGTGTACATGGTTCCTGTCCTCCCCATTTCATCCTCACAACAACCCTGTGAGGTAAGTTAGGGTAAGAGATGGTGACTGGCCCAAGATCACCCAGAAAGCTTCATGCATGAGTAGGGATTCAAACCCTGGTCTCCCAGGTCTAACCATTATACAACACTGGCTTAAGTTAGATATCCCTTGTATTGGAAAAGAAAAATGCCACAGGACTCTTGTGGGCATTTTTTAATAGTCTGTTGTGTAGCCTATTATTTTAGGGAAGTATGAAACATCAGTTGTTAAGTGATGTATAGTAAGCAGTGCTTGCTGTAACTATTCTCTCTGCCTTCCGGTACCTACAGGCTCTACTGACCCCTGAAGATGCAATACTTTCAGATGAACTGAATCATGCCTCTATAATTGATGGGATCCGGCTGTGTAAAGCCAACAAATATCGCTATAAGCACATGGACATGCAGGACCTGGAAGCCAAGTTGCAGGATGCCCAAGTAAGTTGGTGCTGTGGCTCCAAAGCAAAGTGAGATTGCTGCTTTCCCAAGTGTCCACCTCCCCATGAGCAATTTTTCTTAGGTTCTTGCTTACTTGCTCTCCATTGACCACATCCCTACTTGCTCTCCTACACAGAAATATCGTTTGAGGATGGTGGCTACGGATGGTGCTTTCTCCATGGATGGTGACATTGCTCCCTTGCAGGAAATCTGTAGGCTGTCCCAGAAATACAAAGCCATTGTTTTTGTTGATGAATGTCACGCCACTGGATTTCTTGGGCCCAACGGACGGTAAAAAAATCAAATTATTCTCTTTTGTCACATTCTTTGTTGCTGTCGTTTTTAGCAAAGAAAAATTATCACCAGTGATTTCTAACTATATAAAAAAATTGTAAGGATGTTGTCAAGGTGCAATTTGCTGCAGCCATGTGAGCTACAGCAAGGCAGCGAATAGCATGTGGGCAGCCCAGGCAGGCAGGTGAACGAGCAAGTGGTCATGGCAAACCACAGAGGAACACCAGGACAGCATACTGATGCTGCTATTTTGGCCTCAGCGGGGTCAGAGACCAAGGAGGAGGGAAGTGATCACAGAGCCAGATGGTTGCTGGAGAGTTGCCCCACCTGTCCTGCCTCTTCCTCTGTAGCTTACCTGTGCTGGGGTTTGAGTGACTTGTAAGGGTGGGTTTGGCAAGGTTGGCCAAGTATATAGGGAGGGAGGTTGGCAAACGAAGTGAGCAGGGGTAGCAGCCCTGAGAATAATTAGTTAAGATTAATTTTGTGCTGCTTTTTAGCCCCCAAAGTGGCACACAAGTGAAAATACAGTATCAAACACACTATATAAATCCCAGCTTTGCATTGTAAGATAGTGACAATGATGATAATGACTTAAAATAGCAAAATATAAAACAGAACAGCAGTTTAGTCATCATAAAAACACCAATGGGGTGGTTGAAGAAGAGTGATAACTTTTTTGCCCTGGCTAAGTTAGCTCATAGCGGTAAATTAGGAAGCTTAATAAACCATACTCTACTTTGTTATGGCTTTTATAGAACCCCCATTCACTGGCCTATGTGTGGACATCCCTGTAATCTTGAGATGTAAGGGCTGTATGCACATTTAATAAATAATATTAATAGAAAGAGGGCAAACAATCAGGAAGGAGATTGCTTTGTCTTCAGTTTGAACCTGATACCATGGTTTGTTGTTCTGTAATGAACCACAGTCTGTAAGCCAACAACAAACCATGGTTTAATCCTGGCTAGCAATTCGGGCTTGTTAAAAGGGAAACAAAGCAGCTGTGACGTCTGTTCCATTAGAGTGAATGGGGCACTGTCTCGCCAACCTGCCTTACTATTTAGGTAGGTTAGGCTGAGAGTTGGTGACTGGCCTACATTTATATTCATAGCTGTTTCCCAGACCACGTGCAGGCCGTCACAGCATTTCCCGTTGCTGGGGATGATGGGAGTTGTAGTCCAGCAGCACCTGGAGGAGAAAGCTTCCGCAGCTCTGGAACAGACGAATGGCAGAATTCTGAAGCCTAAGCTAATAACAGTTATTTTCTCCTTGCAGGGGCACTGATGAACTCTTGGGAGTGATGGACCAAGTCACTATAATCAACTCCACACTTGGGAAGGCGCTTGGGGGAGCAGCAGGTGCAGTTGCTAACTAGCAGTATCCTAATTAGAAGTGTAGGGGAGAAAAATACATTAAATTTTTTTTTTGTATTAATAACTCAGAACAGCTGACATCTTCGTCACCACCATCCATTTCCCAGAGCTCCCCCTGTTCATTATTCTTCCTCTCACCTCTCTCTCTTTCACAGAGACGATTTGAGAGGCAGGCTGGTTATGTCGTCTTTGGGCCAAAGCTAGAGAGGTTGGACACAAGGAACATCCTTGAATATGGGGGCAGGGAAAGGGAATAGAGTTAAGAGAAACCACTGAGTGGGAGGAAGCCGGTTCAAGTAGAAATTGGAGAGCAGTAAAGTCCCCAGCCCACAATTCTGCCTTGGCTGTGGCAGCACCTGATACCTTAAAGCGCAGATTGGGAATCTCAGGCATTGGGGCAGAATGTGGCCATCCAGGCTTCTCTGCCTGGCCCCTGGAGCTCTTAGGAGACAAAGCCCCTCGTCAGGCCAACCCCCTTCTCCATAGACCACAGCCCTCACTGTCTCTGCTCTGTGCTCAAATGCTTTTGCCTGGCTGGATTGTACCCTTGAACTGTGATAATGTATTTCATTTGCTTGGATGGAGAAGAGAGAGGTGTGTGTTTGTGGCTGGAATGCAGCCTGCTGTGTAAAGGTAAAAGGGCATCCTTGGCTCTGCCCACTTTCGTCTCTCTCCCTGCCACTGCCTTAAAGGAAGAGTGGTTCAGCTCTGAGCATCTGCCATTGACAAAATCCATTTTACAATCTAGAAAGGATTGCTCTAGAGCCTCTTTAAGTAGAGGTTTGACAGTCACCTGTCAGGAAGGCTCTGATGGTGTTTCCTGCTGGCAGGGGGTTGGACTGGATGGCCCTTGTGGTCTCTTCCAACTCTATGATTCTATGATTCTAGGTGTGAGGACCCATTGGCCCTCCTGTCATTGCTGAAACGACAGCTCCCATCACCCCCAGCAAGCATGGCTGCAGCAGGGATGATGGAAGTTGTAGTCCAGCAACATCTGGAGGGTCAAAGGTTTCCCACACCTCTTGGGTAGAGCAGATGAGCACAACAAATGAGCGTCTCCCTCCGCCCCCTGCCCCACCCCTACGGTGGCCCATTGGGGCCTTGAACTAACCTTCTCTTTCTTCTCTTTGCAGGTGGCTACACAACCGGCCCCAAAGCGCTCATTGACCTCCTTCGCCAACGTTCGCGCCCTTACCTCTTTTCCAATAGTTTGCCTCCTGCCGTGGTGGGCTGTGCCTCTAAGGCTCTGGATCTGCTCATGGAGAGTAATGCCATTGCACAGTCCATGGCTGCCAAGACCACACGGTAAGGAAGGCTGTCATTTTCATCCCACCTTTTGTTCAAATTGTCCTACAACCCGCAGAATGTACCCCTCCTTAGGATACTCCATTCTCCTTCCTGGTTTTCCGCCTTCTTTGGCCACTGAACATGCTGAACCCCCATTGGGCTGTTTTGGGGGGAGTTTGCTCAGCTAGTCCCATTCCCCCCGAAAGTACTATTTGTACATCTTTTGGTTCCTCCAAATATACTGTTGTCTCCCTTTCATTTGTCACTGGTCACATTTTGACTTATAGCTGTCGGCACTCCGCACACCATTGCTTTATTAGAGGGTGCGATGTTTTCTGCTGTCAGAACTGCTTCTGTGTCAGAGATGAAGTAAAATAGTACACAGTCCCTTCCACAGATATAAATGGGAGAGGGAGGGAGGGCTCCGTAGAGGGGACAGGCAAAGCAGGTCCCATGCTGAAGGCGTTCCTCTTCCTTGCAGTTTCCGAAGCAAGATGGCGGCAGCTGGATTCACCATTTCAGGGAATGACCACCCTATTTGCCCTGTGATGTTGGGCGATGCCCGGCTGGCGTCCTTGATGGCTGATGACATGCTGAAGAGAGGTAACCAATGTGGGATAGGGGAGCTTCGCGTAGCTTATGATATCTTCAGGTGTCACTGCCTGAACCTCCCTAGGATGGTTTTCAGAACTTTTGAGTTGGGAGGAAAAACCTAGAGACTCTTTGCTTTGGAAGCTGTCACAATGGGTGTGGCTCTCCTTGTATCCCCATTTCATGTGAAGCCAACTCTGCACAGCAGGTAACTCGGGGAAGCAAGTAAGGGGACCTCCCAGGCAGCCTCTGAGGAAAAGGAGGAAAACCTGATGAGTTAATTTCTTGCTTCAAGACATCGAGTGCAACTTTATATATCAAGCATGAATTGTGTTTTGCATTTCAGAGCTAATAAAATTGGCTGGGTTGCTTTTTTGTTTTGCTTTATATTGTGCATTATGCTATTCTAACTAGTGTTCTCAGCACTTCTTGTAAAATAGGTAGTTAATACCGTAATATAGACCCTATTCCTGGTTAAAGGTAAAGGGACCCCTGACTCTGGGGTTGTGGCGCTCATCTCGCTTTATTGGCTGAGGGAGACGGCGTACAGCTTCCGGGTCATGTGGCCAGCATGACAAAGCCGCTTCTGGCAAACCAGAGCAGCACACGGAAACGCCGTTTACCTTCCCGCCGGAGCGGTACCTATTTATCTACTTGCACTTTGACATGCTTTCGAACTGCTAGGTTGGCAGGAGCAAGGACTGAGCAACGGGAGGTCACCCCGTTGTGGGGATTCGAACCGCCAACCTTCTGTTCAGCAAGCCCTAGGCTCTGTGGTTTAACCCACAGTGCCACCTGATCCCTAACCTCCATGCTGTGTACCAGTTGCTTTACCATAGACACAGTATGGGAATCTTATTTAAACCTCCTTTGCTTTTCTCCTCCCTGTCTTGACTATTAAGTGTTCCTGCATTTCTCTTAATGATTTGATAGTGGAATTATCCCCGATCCCCTATACCAGTGGTCATGAACCATAATCTGCCTGCCATTATGTGATGTTGCTGCTCCTGCTACTTTCATTTCAGAGACTGTTTTGAGAATGGGCCACATGTAGAGACTAGAGCTCATGCCGCCAGCCCCTGTCACTCCTTGCTCAGTTTCCCTATTTCTTCCTGTTCTGAGGGGTTGCTACAGAACAGGCAGAAATTCAATACACCCACTTGCGCCTCCACCCTGGGCGGAAGCTGTGATGATCGGCAAACCATTTGTCGAACTTTTTGCTTGATGTGCAGCTGTTAAGTCGCAGAGGGGCATCATCAGGAAAAAGGTAGCAGCCCTAGTGCTGCAGCTGCAGCATTGAATCAAAAAATCTGTTTGATCCAATTTTTTTAAAAAAGTTTAATCTGCCTTCTGAAAATAAGCATATAAAAATACTATCATTTTTAATACAAGTAATTGCAATTTTTAAAAACTCCAGTTGGCCAGTCTTAAGAGACATTTCTGCTTTTCTCTCACTTAAGTTCCTAAAATGATGTTTGCTACACATCCAAAAACATTATGGATAAGAACAGCCTGCTGGCATCCTGTTCTCACAGTGACCAACCAGCGCTCTCCCCTCCTGCAGATTCCTGCTCCTTGATTCAGTGCTGCATTCCCCCTCTTCCATACGTAAAATAATCAACCCAGATTTGCTCAGTCAAGCGACTTCCTTCCAGAGCTGCCTTTCTGCTTTGGTTTCAATCCAACCTTAACAGCAGCTCAAGTCCATCTGACCTGTCACAGAGCCACTCCTGCATCTTCCAACAGAAATTTCCCTGGCAGCTCTGTAGAGGGCAGCATTGCCTCCAGAAAACCACCCTGGAAGTTAGACGCTGGTAAACGCACACCCCTTGTTGCACTCTTGGTCGCAATCCAGAGCCGGCCTAAGACAACACTTTGCTGTACAACCTGATTCAAGAGGTGCACGATCTGCCACACTGGAAGAAATCTTGGCCAGTACTAAACAGTCTGCAACCCAAGAAGTGGTTGGCTAGTTCAGAGCAGTACTGTATAGCATTCCCGCCTTGCCAACTGCCTTTTTGGTGCTCCTGGGCTATATGACAGCTAGGGTGAGAGGGTAGTGAGGCCAGCCAAGCCAAGTCCTCTTACTTCTTAACTTTCCCTCTGCCACCATGTGGATATCTTTATTTTCTCTGACTCTGGGTGCGTCCAACACAGTAAAACATCAAATATTTAAAACTTCCAATAATAACAATTATAATGATGATGATGATGATGATAGGGTTGGGGACCCTGGTGCAGTTTCTGAGCATGTGGAGCTTTGCTATTCTCAGCAAAACACTAAGAACATAAATAAGAGATTCAGGGAGTGGGGATCCATCACCTGCTTCCTGCAAGTTGCCTGGCAAGAAGCTTGCATGTGCTGTTGTACAGAAATATGTGCACAATGCAGATGGAATTTAACCAGTCCATTGATACAAACAGTGTTGGGTTTTATCCCGAGTGATGCTTAACAATCCACATCACATGTTGTAGATTCTCTAGGTCAGCCTGGCAGCAAAGTTCATGAAATTGTGAAAGTTAGTAAAACGTGGCATGCCCCCATATGAGTTACGGGGATATTCTTGCAACCAACAACAGAGATAAAGACTCTAGTTAATCCCTTAGAAATGATACTAAAGTGACAGACTGGTGAGATATCTCACAAATTTTAAGCTTAATATGTGATGATTTTAAATTTAAATGTGATTTAGTATATAGATGATATTTTCGATCTGAATTGTTTTATGCCTTTCTGGTCTATGACCGTAATAAAGACTTTCATTCATTCAGGGATATTCTTGTGATATATTTGTTTATGCATTTTTGTGTGCTGCCTTGTGAAAGAGTTTTATTTATTAATTGCTTTGTTTATTATCTATTTATTTTACTCATTTATTAAATAAACAAAACAAGGTCTTGCTTATGCAGTTGATCTGCTACACTCATCTCTCTCTCTCTCTCTCTCTCTCTCTCTCTCTCTCTCTCTCTCTCTCTCACCTGTCAGGCATCTACGTCATTGGATTCAGCTACCCCGTGGTGCCCAAGGGAAAAGCTCGCATCCGGGTTCAGATCTCGGCTGTTCACAGTGACGAGGATATTGATCGGTGTGTGGAGGCCTTTGTGGAAGTTGGCCGTAAGCATGGAGCCTTGCCTTGAATGGCTGAAGATCGTGAGCTGTAGGATCCCTTTCGAAACCTGAAACCTGCAGGTGGACCGTGCTGCTTTTCAGAGAGGTGGTAGTGACTTTGAAAAGAGGCGTTGCTCACATCACTTTTGGTGCTCTGTTGCCAGACTCTAGAACCTGTGCATTCTACCTCTGCTTAAGGAGGACCGCAATGTGCCTGGAGGAGAGTAATAAAGGTGATATTGACCCTAGTCTGAAGGAAGCTTTTTGTTGCTGAAATAAATTTGCTCATGGAGAGACAGTGCTGGTACTTATATCTTGTGCATCAATGATACATATTTGCCTTTGTATATATCTTGATCTGCTGATATTTCCCTCTCCCCTGCCCTGAACTGATGCTAAAGGCAGGAATGGGTAATAAAATGAAAAGGGTTGACTTCGGACCAATTTCCATCGTGTCAAAAGGCCACCTACTTGGGTAGCTTTAAAAGGTGATTGTACAAATTCATGGAGGAGAAACTTATTCACAGCTATTAGTTATGATGGCTATATACTCCCTCCAGGATAAGAATTTAAGAAGAGGCTGCAGGATCAGGCCAGTGGCCCATCTAGTCCAGCATCCTCTTCTCATTGTGGCCAGCCAGATGCTTGAGAAAAACCCTCAGGCAGGACCTGAGCAGAAGACCATCCCCCTCTCCCATGGTTTCCAGCAGCTGCTGTTCAGCCCCTCCAACTGTGGAGGCAGAACACAGCTGTTGTGGCTAATAGCTATTGAGACCCCATCTCTCATGAATCTGTCTGTTCCTCTGCTAAAGCCATAAGAGACATAAGAGGCTCTGAATACCAGTTACAGGAGAACGTAACTGGGGAGAGTGCTGTTGTTTTCAGGTCCTGCTTCTCGTGGGCATTTGGTTGTCTACTGTGGGATCCAGGATGCTAGCCTAGATGGGCCTTTGATCTGATGCAGCCAGGCTTTTCTTATGCCCTTAACTAGACCCTGTAGTTGATTTTGTGCTTCCTTTCTCTGGAGAGAACAGTCTGTCGTACTACCCAGTAGGCTCATCTCCAGGATCTAGAGCAGCCTTTCTCAACCTTGGGTCCCCAGATGTTTTTGGCCTACAACTCCCATCATCCCTAGGTAGCAGGACCAGTGGTCAGGGATGATGGGAGTTGTAGGCCAAAAACAACTCAAGGTTGAGAAAGGCTGATCTAGAGCTACTGAACATAGTGGGACTCACTCCTGATTAAACATTTCTTGGACTGCTTATATGTGGGCCCAGCTACCACCTCCTTCCCTGCCCTAGTGCCCTCTTCTTTTCCTTTGCTGCGCCTAGTACCTGACAGATTGCCCTAGATGTCATGGCTTATTCTCTTGATATCGTAGGATCCTGTGGCTGAGCTACACAAGCCCGGCGTTTGGTACTGGTTGCAGAAACCGAGGATTTCTGCTGCTTCTTTTAAGTTCTTTAAAGCATGGGTTTTAGCCTTAGGGCTTCAAGGATAGCCTTGGGCAAGTGAAAGGAATACCTGGCACAGTCTCAGAAGTCAGAACACGGCTCAGCAAGGTTTACCAGGGGCTAGGAATCCCATTGTGAATTCCTTAAAGCGAGGTTGACGTTTGCATTCTATCTGAGCTTTCACACAATGTAAAATAGAACAGGGAAACGCTGGGAGAACAGAATTAACCACTGTGTGGCTGGACAGTTAGGCATGAGTGTGATTGCTACCAATGCAGTTCATACCTAATCTATACACACGTGTGTGTGTGTGTATAGATGCACCTCACTAGCTGACCATGGGCCAGTCACTGTTTCTCAGCATAACGTACCTTTCAGGGTTGTTGAGATATAAATGGAGGATGGATGGCGGCTAACAGATTGAGGTTGAATCCTGACAAGACAGAAGTACTGTTTTGGGGGACGGGACGGGTGGGTGTTGGGGACTCCCTGGTCCTGAATGGGGTAACTGTGCCCCTGAAGGACCAGGTGTGCAGCCTGGGAGTCATTTTGGACTCAGCTGTCCATGGAGGCGCAGGTTAATTCTGTGTCCAGGGCGGCTGTTTACCAGCTCCATCTGGTACGCAGACTGGGACCCTACCTGCCCGTAGTCTGTCTCACCAGAGTGGTGCATGCTCTGGTTATCTCCTGCTTGGACTGCAATGCGCTCTACGTGGGGCTACCTTTGAAGGTGACCTGAAAACTGCAAGTAATCCAGAATGTGGCAGCTAGACTGGTGACTGGGAGTGGCCGTCGAGACCATATAACACTGGTCCTGAAAGATCTTCATTGGCTCCCAGTATGTTTCCGAGCACAATTCAAAGTGTTGGTGCTGACCTTTAAAGCCCTAAACGGCCTCGGTCCTGTATACCTGAAGGAGCGTCTCCACTCCCATTATTCAGCCTGGACACTGAGGTCCAGTGCCGAGGGCCTTCTGGCGGTTCCCTCACTGCGAGAAGCAAAGCTACAGCGAACCAGGCAGAGGGCCTTCTTGGTAGTGGCGCCCGCCCTGTGAAACGTCCTCCCATCAGATGTCAAGGAAATAAGCAACTATCCTATTTTTAAAAGACATCTGAAGGCAGCCCTGTGTAGGGAAGTTTTTAATATTTAATGCTGTATTGTTTTTAATACTCAATTGGGAGCCGCCCAGAGTGGCTGGGGAAACTCAGCCAGATGGGCGGGCTATAAATATATTATTATTATTATTATTATTATTATTATTATTATTATTATTAAAAATATGGGGAGATAGCAATGAGTTTTTGTTCTTTCCCCTGCTGCCGTGCATTGATGGACTAGCAAAAGATGCCATCTTTATTTAAACAGCTGCTTCAGCCTGCTCACTAGAGGGCATCCTTGTAACAGTCCCAAATGAGTTGCTCTTGCATAAGGGAAGAACTGTCTCAAGAGGTCGATGATATTGCATCGTAAAAACCCCATCATTTTGATGTGTTCATCATGATGCACTACAGAATGCTAAACCAAAAACCAAAAAAAACCTCCATCAGCAATCTGGTTTTGTGATTTTACACTATAAACAAACTTTGGGAGAGGAAGGAGAGGAATACAAGGCTGCTTTTTCTTTCTCTCCCTGACCCCCCCCCCCCCTTGTATTGCCATTGCTGGATTAATTTCCCAGTCCAGAGATACTCATACACAAGAGCAGGCTGTGCACGTACATATGACAGCATGTGTGGATCTCTGCATACTCATACTTCAAACAGGGAAGATGTTGACCTGTGTGTGCTGTGCAGCTTGCCTTCAGATAGCTGCTGCTCTCAGGACCATTGGAGTGGAGGACGGCCCTGTTTACAGTGTTGAAGTAAAATTCAACGGCTTGCCTGCTCCGTGCTTGTAAAGGGAATGGGAAGCAAGTGAAATGTCGGCTTATCTTTCGCCTCAAGCAGCAAAAAGTCTTGGGCTAGCCCTGGGTGCAAAATTGGGTATGTGCACAAAAGGTAGAGTATTTTTTTTACAATGGGAACCTGTTTCAGAAATGCTACTTCGGGAAAATCTAATTTGCCCTGGCAAACAGTGTATTGGTACTTCTAGCAAACCCCACTGCTGCTGTTCCCTTCCATTTCCTTACTGAAAACAAACAAACTATATCGTTCCCGCCGTACCTGACAATCAGGTTTGCCTTTCAAGAAATTCAACCACTGGGTTTTTTTTTTGCGTTGGTTAAATCACTCAAATAAAGGTTGCTCAGCTTCCAATGATTTCGTTGGTTTCCAAAACGATAGATGGCACTTCCCCACTTTCTGCTTCCAAATATTTTATCTCTGTCCACCTTTTCTCTGCTCCCACCCCCTTATTTTTTGGCAGCCAAGTGCTGCACTGGTCTGCAGCAAGAGGCATGCTGGGAAATAAAAAGGGCTGCAGTATCACAAGATTTGGCAGAGGGGAAAGATGAATAATGCAATGGGTTTCGATCAAAATGTCCGTGTTTATAAAAAGGCCATGGCTAGTTTCTGATTTGTCGGCATCCATGATGTACGGCAGGCTGCCAGTCTGCAGCTGAACAACACCGGGACAAAGGAAGATAGCTCCTAGATTACCAAGTCAGGTAGTTGCTGCATCTAGCTCTGTATTATCTATAGTGACAAATTGTGGCTCTTTCCCATCCTTACCTGATGATGGTGGAGATTGCATGCAAAGGGGCCCAGGTCCAAAGCATGTTCTCTAGCACTGAGCCACAGCCCTTCCCTTTAATGTAACCTGCAACATTCATATGCAGCGTCTGTCTTGCCATCCATCACAATGCACTGCCAAAAGTAACACACACACACCTTTTGTTGCTCCAGTCCCATCTTTTCTGCTATTCTGGTTCAGCCACTTTCAGGTCCATCAGTGCATCCCAGGGCTGCGATTTCCTTACCTGTCTCATTCCTGTCGCTGATGATTCCCGTCTTAGAGATTACGAGCCATCAATAGAGTTGCTCTCAGCTGCAATTTCTCCTGTTGTAACATGGAAACAAATTGCAGCCTTGAAATTGCGAGGACAAAGGAGATCAGGATAGCAATACTTTAAAAGCACCGCTGTCCTGTTTATATTTCCAACATGCCTGCTCTCCTCTAGCGTGCCTCCATTTAGAAATTGGTGCTCATTGTTTTACAATCCTGGGGCTCTTTTGATTAAAAAGGCTTCCTGAACCAGGCAAGGTAAACAATAGTTGTGCAAATCAGGACCTGACCTACTTTCAGACTTGCTATTGATGGTAGGCAGGAGTTGAACCCAGGACTAGCACTCTGATCCCGTACATCACACCTAAATCAATACCCACAGTCATCACTTCCAGCAGACAATCCTAAGAATTTCAGTTTGGTTTGGATTCTAAGACCTTAGAGGTTTCCTAACATCCTCCCTTCACCAAACATCAATTCCTAGGGCTCCCTCAGAAGACTACTGTTCCTAGTCTTCCCTGGGAAAAATTATGAATCCTGGGAGTCCCAGGAAAAAAGAAACCATTGAACAAGTTTAAGCCTGTAGTGTGGATATACTCAAATACTGAAGTACAGAAAGTATTCTGTTTTGGGAAGGTCACATTTTATCACTAAGTAGCAAATGCTTGGGTTGTCTTCTGTAATGAGTTATGGGATGAAGGTACAAAATGCAGCAGAAGCCTTGCACTTGCTAAAACGTTCTAGGTCTGACCAGTACCTGGATGGGGACTGCCTGGGGTTCTATTGAAGAAAGGTAGGATACAAAATTAATAAATACGTCTAAGGCAAGAGGTGCAAAGGGAATAGAAATGGGGTGTTTTTGTAACTTCGAAGTTGCCAAGTGTGTATCTCAGAGTCTAATGGGCTTCTTTGGAGGTTGCAAAATGAGTGTTGCGAGACCCACGCCCTATCTAGATTTAACTTACAAATGCAGCTGTCTTCCATTCACTTTCTTAAATCAAGGATGAGGAAGTCCTCCAAATGTTGCTGACCTCCCAGTCAGCCCCAACGAGCACGGCTAATGGTAATGGATGATGGGACTTGGAGTTCAACAACATCTGGAAAGCCACAGGCTCCCCATGCCTGCCACAAATGCATATTTAAAACTAATGGAGAGAAAAGTAAACTGCACAACAGCCCTTCAGAAACAAAGACCTAGGTCAAAGTCAACTAAACAGATATTTCCCCATCTTTATAGCTACCCAGCTAGATTACCGGGTATCATGGGGCACAATTCACTAGCATAAGTCTCATGGAAAACAGGAGGTGTAGAAAACCCACCTTACTAAATTATGTTCCAGCAAAACTGCAGCCCTATACACCCAACAACATAGCAATTGCTCTGGCCCCAGATAAAAATTAAACGAAGCTAAGTATCCCAAACACTTATTAAAACCATTTATTTCTCCACAAAAATAATCAGGTTTCACCAACAGTGATGATGAACACAATTCCTTGACTTTCCGAAGCACATTGCCTCCCAGGGCGTCAGCGGTGAAATGCTTTCCCTTTCTGCCGTCAGTTTGTCATTACGCCTGTCAGTCCACAAAAGATGCTGGCCGTCTCTGCTTCCCACGAGATATCACTGCCTTGACTTCCTTTCCTGAAAGATGGCAGCAATACCCCCCAAAGTCTGGTTTTCTTTGCTTGCTGTAAAGATCTCGCTGAGACGCAGTCTTTAATATCTTCACTGCTTTCTGGCGTCTCTTGCTACCGTTGCCCTCTGGTTCAGAGACCCCTTGAGACTACTGTATTGGTGACCACCAGCTCTGCAGATTTCAACTCATTCACAAACGGCAGAAAACTCCTTGAGAAATCTGTAGCTGGCAAAGCGAAACCCACGTTGCCTTGTCATCAGCAGGAACACTTGCATGTAGCCACCACAGGGTAAGGGACTTGCCTCCAGGCACATTGCTGTGAGGACTTCCCCGGTCTCAGCATGTGGTCTTTCCTTGCCCAGCAGTGCCACGCTAGGAGTTTGATCTGGGTGACTTGGGCAGGCCGGCAAGTCATGCCCGGAGGCCAAGAACACCCAACGTGAGTCTGGGCGCAGACCGTATGGCGTACCCAGCGTGGCCAGAAGACGGGTCCCATGTCCACCCAGGAAGAGGTCAGGCGGCAGGTAGCACTATCCTCAAGCCACTGATGGAAGCGGTGGAGGAGGGTTTTGCTCAGGCCGAGGGAGATCCTGTCCTCAACAGGCAGCAGCTTGGAAAGATCTAAACCCTTTGCCTGCTGCAGAAGCTTCTTCCCAAAGCCTGCTGTACGCTCAGTCAAGTCCTGGCTGAGGACACCCGCTTCTTTTAGGCTTGTGTTGAGACCTTGTGGGTCCTTGAGAGACATCCAGAAGGGGTCGTAGGAAGAGCCCAGCAGTTTCATCAGCTGTGTGGCACGCAGGAGCTTGGGCTTCGGTAAATAGCGGTTGTAGTCATCCGGGGAGAGGGAGAGGCTGTAGGGCCTCGCCTGAGCACCCAGCTCGCTCCAGATGAAATGGACGTCAGGGTTGTGCTGCTCGCCGATCCTATCAGGAAGCAGGGAAGCCTCTCCGGGGGGGAAGTCTCTTTCCTCAGAGGAGGAAATTGCTCCGGTTCTCTGGCACCAGGGCTCCAGAAGCAGGAGACAGGCGAACCAAGCTTTGACACCCATGCCTGCCGCAAAGCCTTCAAGACTTGTGTGCCTCTCAGCTGCAGCAAACAAAGTATGCGGGATGCGTCCCTCAACCCACCCCCTTTTTAAATCAGCAGATCCTCCTGGCTAAGAACCTCCTGGCTTCCCTTTCTCCCAGTTACAGACTTTGATATCAGATTGCACTGCTGCTCCCAGACACAAACAATTATAAAGATGGAAAAAACCCAAGAAGTGGGCTTTTAAAATGTGTTTTACCATGAGCAGAGGGCAATAATGAATAAATAGAGTGCGTGTCTATCCGGGCCCCATGCTTTTCTATGTTATGCTATTGTCTACCTTAGGCCTTCTCCAGATCATAGAATTGGAGAATTGGAAGGGAACCAAATGGTCCTCTATTCCAACCTCCTGCAATGCAGGAATCACAGCTGAAGAATCCCTGACAGATGGCCATCCAACCTTTGTTTAAAATCTCAAACTCAGCATCTTATTAAGAGTTCATCCTGGTTTGCCTGCACAAAGCTTACATGGAGGTTAAATTATGTCCAGTTCTTCTGGAGCGTTTGTTCTGATTTGCTTGTGGGGAGATTATGTGGCAGTGAGCGTTCATCCTGCAGCCATCCTGGCTTCCTTATGTAGTCAATGATTTGTTCATCACACAGTGCAATTCTCTGACACTTCCCTAACCGCAAAACAATTTGTTTAATGGTGGGGTTGAAGTCAGGGGCATTGTTTGGGGGTGGTCCAAACCAGAGCAGCACATGTCTCTGTTTCCCACTTCCAGCTTCCAGCTCACATACACCACAGCTCTGGCCGTTGTTGTTCTACCTAAAAGCCAGGGTGGCTGGGATAGCACAATCATATCATTTGCCTTGCCTTCCATTGCAGAGGGTTGGACTACTTCTAACCCTACAATTCTATGATTCTATGACTTAGCTGTAGCTGTTTCGATCTAGTTCATTCTTTGAGATGCTAATAAGGGCACTTCAGTGGCCAGATAAAACCATTACCTTAAAGGAACCAGTTTGGCAGGATCCACAGCTGCTTCAACTAGATTCCAACTCTTACTGGATATAGGATCACAGGCCTGGAAGGGATCCAAGGATATCATTCAAACTGACCTCCCCAACTCTTAATAATAATGAAAATATAACTTACATAACTAATTACATAAAATATGTAAGTTACCTAATTTCATCACAGCAGATACTTAGATGAAATTCAAAGTTTTTGGCAGAAGATGAAATACAGCAGAATGGGAATAGCGCTGCGTGTGACAAATACAGGGCAGAATGGAAAACAATGCCTTCTTACATCCCTAGTCCGGAGTCTTAAGTAGCTAGTAATGCCCTTGGTTGAAGCTTAGAACTGAGAAGAGTTTTCTGCATCTCCGAATTTTCAACTAAAACAAGTTTCCAGTCAACATTCTCCACCATCCCAGCTCCCAAGCATAATAATTGTACTGCACTTCTCCAGCCCGCTCAGGAAAGCTGGATTCCATTTAAACCTCTTATGCAGGGCCAACCAAATACATTTTGCCACCCAAGGACACTTTCCCCTTTTCATGTACAAAAGCTGATCAGATTGACAGCAGTTGGATCTTATTTTGACACTGGCAATGGGAGCATACTCCACTCTGAGGGCAGCAGGCTTGCTTAGGTAGGACAAGTCAGACCACATGACACATGCAGCTGCTTCCATTCCCTGCCCTTCACCATTTGCTGCCTGAGGTGGTTGCCTCAATCTGCCTCAAGACAGGGATGGCCTCGCTCCTGTATCATCTCAATAGAGCACTTTTTTGTGAGAAAGCAAGAGAGGAAGTCAACAGAAGCACATGAACATTTATAAGGCCTTCTGTAAGCCTCTACTGGTATTGCCTGGCAAGGTATAATTTTTCCAGTTTCCAGCATGCTGAGGTAAAAACATTCCTACTTTCATCCAAAATGCATTGATTTCTCCTAATCAGAAAAGCACATTGGGCAGTAAAAAAATAGAGAGAAATCCTTCACTTGCAGTGCACACTGACAAGGCCAAATACCTCTAGATGCTCCTGTTTCCAAGGCAACAAAGCACTTACATTCAACAAGAGCTTGTGAGCACTCCCCCCCCCTTTTTTTGGCTTCATCAGTCAGTAACTTGGTGTGCAACTAAAATAGATATCTGTACTGTAGCTCACACATAACAGAAACATCAGCATCTTGTGCTAGAACATCCTTCCTCAAACTGCTGCCTTCCAGATGTTGATGGACTACAACTCTCATCATCACTGGCTGTTGGTCATGCTGGCTGGGGCTGGTGGGAGCTGGAATACAACAACATCTGGTGGGGCCACAGCATGAAGAAGGTTGGGTTAGAGCAACAGGGGTAAAGTATGTGGGACAGTCTGCGGTCAGCCATTGAGTGGGTGATGCCTTATGGATCCTGCCTCACAGCAAGTTTGTTTCACTTTGAGAATCTCACTTGTAAAAGCTCCTTCCATGTGTCCCATTGACCTTAAAAATCACCAGCACCAGAAATGATCAGACAGAAACATGTCTGTAGGGATTAGCAACTGTGTTTACACAGCAATCATGCATCATTTCTGGTGCCCTAAGCAGCCTATCATAAACGATCCAGAATATGAGCTCAACAACAAAATCCAAGGATGTCTGTTACGTTGGCCCGGAACATTTCTTTCTGCCAGTGTCTTCCCTCCTTATCTGGGTTTGAGCCTTAGAGGCTCCCACCTCACTGGAAGCTCATGAAACTTGAGCCCAGCCACGAGAATGTCTAATTCCCCCAGTGGTCCAAGAAACCTCCACAGCAAATCATCCTTAAAAAAAAAAATCTCTTACACAGTCATACCCTTAGACCTACTCACATGATGCTTCTGTAAGTCAGCTGGCTGCGTGGCTGGGTCACACCAGCAGATGAGCTACCTGCAGCACAAGGTGAAATGGAGAAACAAATATTGTAGTAATAAAACATATCAAGTAAATCAAGCATTGGGAAGCAGCGGCTCTCCGAATATGTTTGGGCTACACAACTCACATCATCCCTGACCATTGGCAATGTTGGCCGGGTCTAATGACATCTGGAGGGCCACAGGTTCCCCACTCCAGAACTTAGCTTCATTGCTCCATCTGTTTCTCCGCACTGCCACCAGAAGTCTAACTGTGACTATCTGCTATGTTGCGCTAAGAGGGTTTTAATCCCACAGAAATATTGTACATTGGATCGTCTAGATTCTCTCCAGTTAAAAGTTGGGAAAATATTGACATTAAGATATCAGAGAAGAGGTGTTGGTAAAGGCTGGTAGTAAATCGGGGATAAGGAATCTGTGGCTCTCTAGATCAGGCATCCCCAAACCCAGCCCTCCAGGTGTTTTGGGACTACAACTCCCATCATCCCTAGCTAACAGAACCAGTGGTCAGGGATGATGGGAAATGTAGTCCCAAAACATCTGGAGGGCTGAGTTTGGGGGGTGCCTGGTCTAGATGTTGGGCTACAACTCCCATTATTCTTGGCCATTGGCCAAACTAGCTGGGGGGCGGGGTTATGAAAGAGCACAGCAACATCTGGAGGGCTTGGGGTGTAAGAAGGCAGTGGGTTCTATTCTGATCTGTCCTCATTACAATCAGCTCTGTTTCCATTCTGCTGCAGTTCGGTTTCCTCCAAATACTACATTTGCCTCGTTGTCTGCCTTCATGTTATGCAGCTAACCTACATTTCAAGCAAAGGAAACAACCGAAAAGCAATGACTTTCTGTAGATTAAAAAACCCAAGAACAATGTGAATATTGATCGTATTCGCTTGACTGATTTCTGCTCCTGGCCTCAGATGAATAAGGTCAGGAAACACATTCCAGGGTCAATCCAAGTACCCAAGTCTAAAGTCCAGCAGTCAGGATACAGTCCAGAATCAAACCCAAAGCACAGTCCCATAGCGTTCCAGGAGCATCCAAGCCACAGTCCACCAACATGGGCAGTTGAGCAGACACAGCCCCTCAGCTCTGCTTCCCTTTTGTACTTTGCCTGCTGATTGCAGCATCTGGGCTTGACCCTCACTGCTCCAAGCCTCTTCCAGCTGAGGAATCACACCCCTCCTCTCAGAGCTAGCAAGCCCCACCTGGTCAGCTCGGGAGCTGGGCTGTGGGTCCTTGCCTGCCTCGGCCCCCTGGAGCGCCCCTCCTGCTACTCCCTATGCCTCAGAGCCCGCTGTGTTCGTGGAGCCAGGAGCCCCTCTGGCTCTGGTAATGGGTCCTGCTGCTCTGGTTCCTGTGTGCTGACCCCCATCTCCCCACTATGCTCCGTCACCCTGTGAGTACTTCTTTCTCCATCTCCTGCTTGCCCCAGTCCTTGCTGGGATCTTCTTCCTCCTCCCCGGTGTCCTGCCAGTTCATGACAGCAGTAAATGGATATCTGATACCATTTTGATGCAGCATGGTAGGGTTTTTATATCCTTAACTTTACAGCGATAATGGAAAAACTGTCCCTGATCCTTCTTTGGGGACAATTTGTTTTAGTGCCCCCACCCCAATAGAGAGTTGATATGTTGCTATTTGTATGACACTATATTGCTTAATGCTGCTCTATTTTTGTAGACCAGATGCTTGCTGGTTGGCAAGGGATTAGCAGTGTTATCTTTGTGGATAATTGGAAGGTTTGAGGGTGAGGCTTAGAATAATAGAATCATAGAATCATAGAGTTGGAAGAGACCACAAGGGCCATCCAGTCCAACCCCCTGCCAAGCAGGAAACACCATCAAAGCTTGTATGTGAAGCATTGCTAAGGGTGTGTTTGGGAGAAGTTAGGGGGCAGGGGTATGGGCATAGCTGCTACTTCACTTGTTTTGTTTACTTGTTAATGAGTCTGCTACTTTCACAAGCTCCATTCATTCTGCACTTGTTAACAAATTAGTCTTTTAGTGTGACAGCTCCTACACTATGGAACTCCCTGCCTATTGACATCAGGCAGGTGCCTTCACCAAACAGTACTATTTTCAGCATCTACTAAAAAGGGATGCGGGTGGCGCTGTGGTCTAAACCACAGAGCCTAGGGCTTGCCGATCAGAAGGTCAGCGGTTCGAATCCCCGCAACGGGGTGAGCTCCCATTGCTCGGACCCTGCTCCTGCCAACCTAGCAGTTCGAAAGCATGTCAGAGTGCAAGTAGATAAATAGGGATCGTTCTGGCGGGAAGGTAAACGGCATTTCCGTGCGCTGCTCTGGTTCGCCAGAAGCGGCTTTGTCATGCTGGCCACATGACCCAGAAGCTGTACACCGGCTCCCTCGGCCAATAAAGCGAGATGAGCACCGCAACCCCAGAGTCGGACACGACTGGACCTAATGGTCAGGGGTCCCTTTACCTTTACCTTTACCCAGACATGCAAGTACTTTAATCTGAAATTTTAAACTTATTGTGTATACTTTAAATCTGTTGATTTTATTTATGTTTTGATTCTTAAACTTGTTTTTTACTTTTATGGACAGTTTGAATGTATTTTTTAGCATTCTTGTAAACTGCTTAGAGGTTTAATTTACAATTAAGTGGTATACAGATTCTGTGAAATAAAACGTAGAGAAATATGTCCCCATCTGCTACCCGCTGTCATGAGCAAGTTTTGCAAGTCGCTGAGCCGTGCAGCACATCTTTGAGCACGAGTACATTGCAGAGTACATTGCAGTGCAGCATGGAGAACTGTGTCTACAAACCCTGCTGCAGACTTGCAGCATAATATTTATTGGCCTACTTTTCGTTTCAGTGCCTTAGCTTTAAAGTGGGAATATTGATGTGTTCAATCTGTGGAAAGCGAAGCGCCGTAACTGATGAGGCCAAGTTCGAAGCTGTGCGCCGCCTAGTCCCAGATGGCTGGAAGTTAGCAGTGTCTCTTGTTAATAGCGATGGTGAGGAAAGCCTTTTGCACTCGGAGGAGTATGTTTCTCTCCAGTCAGCCTACAAATGTACGTGCGTATATATGTGCAGCACACAAACAAAGAGAGCTCACAATATGAGCAAGACAAGAGTCAGACCCTTCTGCACACAGGGTACGATGTGGCCCAAACGAAACACTTTTAGGTTGCCATGCCTACTTTTCACCATACATTTCCATGGAAGCATTAAGAATGTGCTTAACCTCCCCATCTTGCGGTTAATGGGACTTCATAGTATTGATCGTTGGCTGACTCACGCCCATCAGCTTTTGCTATGGTATAAGTGCATAAATCGCTTAATTACAGGGAGGGATCTGGGCATCTTTCCTCAAGCTATTACATGTCACATTTCCCCAGCATTCAAAATGAGTTTTTTGGGGTGGGATTGGGGTGTCCCTAGGAAAATGTGATCTGTTTCACTGGGTAGCAAATGCACGGCTCTCTTCTCCTTCATGTGTAGACTGGGATCTACTACCCGTTCCCTTTTTAAAATGAAAGTGCCAGTTTAATCTGGGACCTTTTGCATACAAAATGTTTGCTCTACCGTTGTAGAAGTCAGCCTTTGCCAAGCTGGTGCCCTCCAGATGTTCCAGACTACACATTTCAGAATCTGGTAATGGGCCCTGCAGGATTTATGCCAGCCTTTGCCAAGCTAGTGCCTTCCAGATGTTTTAGGTTATGACTTCCATCAGCACCTGGATCCAGTGAGCCTGGCAGAAACGAAACACAACGGTCAGGCTCATGTAGGCTGTGAGAAAAGCTCTGGGAAAGCCTTTGTGCGGTGATGCTAAGTCTAAGGGGAGCCAGTGGCTTTCAATGCCACGTGCAGAAGCATGGCACACCCCAAGAAGTACTCAGAAACATAGATGTCCCCAGTGCCTGCTAGCAGCATGATCCTTGGCACGCCTGCATTTTTTGTACAGCTTGGGAGGGAAGGAGGGGGCAGAACATGCTCTTTCCCCATTGGCTATCAACATGGTTTTGTAAATACGTTCTTTGGCTGTAGCTGCAAAAGTGATCTTGCCACTTAAAAGCCGGCGGTAAGATATGCAGCGCTTGTAGAGAGGGTGTGGAGGGCAACCCATGATATATGTATATATATTCGCATCTTTATGCCTGTGGATCCCTGAAGAATAGAACCAGCTGTGTCAGGAAAGGAGGCTAGCAGAGAGATCAGATAGATAGATAGATAGATAGATAGATAGATAGATAGATAGATAGGCAGATAAAATAGATTAGATAGGTAGATAAGCAGATAGAGATTTAGATGAGGAAGATAAGTAGGTAGATCGATAGGCAGCTAGATAGTACTGGAGATCTGGCCATAGGAGGGTTAACACCCAACCAAACCTCAAGGAAAGAAAAAAAGGATCAATGGGCTTGGCACAGCAAGAGCAGGAGAGTGGGAGCAGAGATCTAGATAGAGACATCAAGGGAGGAGAGAGAGAGAGAGAGACAAAAAGAAGCAAGCAGATGCAGCAAGGTGGATGCACTGAGAAGTAGCTAGAGGAAGAGGCACAGGGAAGACCTACTGACCATTTCAACTTGCAGAGTCCCCTCCGGGCAGTTTCTTTTCCCTTGGCACTGGAGAGAAGCAGGGCAAGGGCTTCTTCGTGTTGCCCAAGCCTTGGTGCCGGATTGCGAAGACTCGAAGGAGGCCAGGAGGATCTCGCCTCTTTCCTAACAAGTGAGTACACAGCTTTGGAGAAGTAAAACAAAAATTAGAAAGGGCATAGCATGGCATCGAAACAAGAGGAGGGTTCCCTCTCTCCCCCCCCCCAGTGTGGCTCAAAGGGAGTTTTTCAGGAGGGTGTGTGTGTGTGTGGAGTTCCTCCTAGAGTGGCCAAATTCAGTAGGCAAGGCTCCTGCCTGCTTTTAATCGCTGTACCGAAGGGAGAATTTCAGCAGATGCTGCTTCACTCTCTTGTATTCTTCAGAGGCAGGGAAGTAAGAGATCGGAAAGTGCTGCGTCTTTATTCCAGCTCAGAGACAGTTCCGTTCAGTGTGAGGCAGATGGACTTGAAGGGAAGCGGGGGGTGGGGGGGACGACACCTTCCACAATGGGACAGGTGAACAGTCAGAGTCTGAGCATCTTCTCTTTGGGCAAGCCATGGATATGTTTTACTTTAACGATGTATTTGAATGTTGGGTGTTCTACAGCTATATTGTAGCTTCTGTTTTATAAGCTCTGCCATATGATTTTTCAATACTGTATATAGTTTCTTCATTGTGATACTTGGTTTACAAAGGTTGTTATGTACGCAACCCTTTGCTATAAGGAAATGACTATGCTTTTAAAGAAAGAATGATCTTGTGGAGAGAACGAGTGCAGTCTGGAAGCAAGGGGGGGCCTCAAGAGAATTCTGGGAAGGAGGGGCAATGGCACAAACCTTGCTCACACAGCAATCTTTCTGGTATACATGCGGAAAGGCTTAAAGGCTAAAAAGGCAAATCACAGCTGAAACAAAGCAGCATTCTTCCTTCTGTAGCAATGATCTATCCTTTCCCCCTACCCACTCTCAGTTTTGTAGAGGTTGCTAATGTTTTATATTTTAATTATTAGTGTAGCTGATGCATGACACAAACACTACAGTAGAAATTAAAAGCCATGTTCAATGTTAATCTTAAGCATGCTATAAAACCATGTGAGTTCCACCCAACCCCAGCTCTTTGTGATTCTCCCCTCCCCCCCCCCGTCCCAAATTCTGAAAATGGCATCTTAACATTGCAAAGTCTTTCTGATTCTGAATCCACTACTAAACCATATGTGATTTTATTGGCTGCTCGGATGGATCAAACTTCACATCTCCAAGCTGTGTGTGTTCTATTGAAGAAAGCTGCAGTACTCAACCCAGCTAGGGACAGGGCACCCATTTGTGTGCAATCCCACATTCGCAACAAATGGGGTGGTTGGACTCATTTTGTCACAAGCAGCACCTGGAATATTGCAATCATGCCACCATAAACCACTTACATGTGGGTTGATTGGTAGTGTTCAAAAAATTCGCTTCTGCTTGCAGCAAATAAAATTATTCATTCAACATGAGCAGGGAAAAGCAATATAAAAGCAGCTGCCACAGGCAAGGCAGTTGTGTGCATCAGATCATACTGCAGCCTTTGCCAAACTTGTTCCTTCCAGGTGTTTTGGACTAGAATTCCCATCAGCCCCTGCTGGCACAGGGTGCAGCTTTAGTCCAAAAACTAGTCTAGAGTAAATGATTTCTTACCACAGTCTAATGATGCTAAGATTGGAGATAATCACTTTTTGTTTATTGTTTATTAATTTTATATCCTGCCCAGGACAGCAAACAATAGGGGGTAGGGAGAGTAAAAAGATATTTAAAACAATTCCAATACAGAGGCAGACTGGGAAAGATTTCAACTTAAAAAGCTTGCTGAAAAACGAAGGTCTATAGGCATCAAAAAGACAACAGAAATGTTGCCAATCTAGTATTCTATTGCAAATATTACCTATATACTCGAGTATAAGCCGACCCGAATATAAGCCGAGGCACCCAATTTTACCACAAAAAACCTGGGAAAGCTTCATAGGAGCCACTGCCTGCCTCACTCGAGTATAAGCCGAGGGCGGCTTTTTCAGCACAAAAAATGTGCTGAAAAACTAGGCTTATACTCGAGTATATAGGTAATATTGTGCAGCTTGAAGCAATAAGATGAATAAAAACTCTTGGAATGAAAATTGTCCAGACCCAAAATATGGTTTTAAAGCTTTACTAACAGAACTTTGTTCAAACAGTCACAAAAACAAATAATGATACATCCAAATAGTTACATAAAATCATGTGTTCAGCTTCTTACAAATATGAAATACTATTTATAATCAGAGCTGACACACAGAGCTCTGTCTCTCCCACATCCATTAGCCTGGAGGCTGTTTTCTTTCCAGGGGAGACATTAGAACACCTTTGTCTTCACCTTTGGCTTGAGAACACAGACTCCCTCAAAATGGTGATTTGTAACTGAATAACCCTCCCCTGTGATCTAAAGTTAAATACCACATGAGAGAGCAGCAGAGATATATCCTAAGTTAATGATCAACCTATTGCTCAGAAAGTTCTTCAGTGGAATTTCCCCAATGTTCCCTTTAGCAATATATATCATTTTCCATTTCAATGTACAATTAAACAATTCTACTTAACACATTCAAAAGGAAGGAATTCCAAAGGGTAGGTGCTACTATGCTAAAGTCCCAATTCCTACTTTGTGCGGGATAGTTCTCCTGATAAGATGGTATCTGCAGGAGGCTTCCTGTTTCCAATGCGCCAGGAACGGAGTCTCCCAACACTGCGGGAGCGAGACAGACCAAGATAATCAGATAATGATGGGGGAATTTCATTATCTGCATTCCTCTTTGGATTGGAAGAGGAACCAGGCTCTCATCTCAGTTTGCCTGGCAGTCTGGCACTCGCTTCCCCACGAGGGCAGGCAAAGGCACTAGGTGCACCAATCCCATTCCTGGAAGCACAGGTTATCCTGCAGAATTCAATAAAGAAATAGGAGTCCTTGGAGAATTCAGGAAATCAAATAGCAAGGTTGCAAGGACTCAGGCCAGGACGGCAACAAACAATAATTTCCTCTATTTTTGCTGTTTGAAGTATGACACAAATTCCAGTTGCAATGATTTTTAACTCCAGGACAAGGCCCTGTTTCGTTTATTCTTCATCAGCTCTAGTTTCTTAGTTTCATAGTCAAAGTGTACCAAGTGTGTTTGCAGGTGGGGAAAGTTGCATCTGTTCCACATGCCACTGTTAAAAGTGCAGAGGGAGGAAATACAACTTTAATAGAGATGCTACAACTCCAGTCTATGATTAATCAAAACGCAATCCAGGCCTGCCCTCCCTTTTCACCACCATTCCCTTTAAATATTCTGTTCTTCCAGCTTTTTCCAGGCTGGTTGCAGCAGCTGAGTCCTGTCAAACAAAGGTGGGCATTTTAATTCAATAAAACAAGAGGCTTAAGAGCTTTGGGGATGTAATGAACTAAAGAGGGTCAAGTGGTGCTTGGCAGAGGCTTTCTCCACGATGGATTGGCGGTCAGGGTTAAGGCTTGTGTCTGCTGAAGGAGAAAGGGGACTTGAACCCAGACACCCAGAGTGACCTAGAGTTAATCCAGTCTCATGCCAATGTAATCTGAGCCATTTACATCACAGAGGAGCTTTACAGATCCTGATGTCACTGTTATATTAACTTGTTTCATGCTGGTACCCAGCAGAGTCTGATAAGTGCAAGTTGCCAGCCATAACCCATTCCTGAACATTCCATTTAATGCACTTTCGAATGCTCAGAATTTGACCAATCCAGGCTAATGGGCAAGTAAGGAACTGGGAACCAACTCTGTTATCTTACCCTCACTGGAGTTGCATTGGTGTTTGTGTGTGGGGGGGGGGCATTGGTTGTGTTTGATGCATCATGATCTAATGTAATCTTTCCTGCTTATTGGAGCTGTGGCTGGCATATGGATTCAGTTCTCAAGACACCATACAGAAGTGCTTAGACAGAATAATAG
Organism: Darevskia mixta; assembly: GCA_034641385.1. NCBI lineage: Eukaryota > Metazoa > Chordata > Lepidosauria > Squamata > Lacertidae > Darevskia > Darevskia mixta. The sequence continues at coordinate 18,674,847 of JAWWNH010000008.1, forward strand.
TAGACTCTTCACTTGAGCACGGTACATTAAGGCTTGAATCCATTGTGTCTAAAATATGCTCAGATTGACAATCCAGCGCATGCTGTCTGAAATGGCTATTTGTACAAGATTCGGTTGATAAAGAGATTCTTAGGAGTGAATCGCATACCCGATATATAAATTATCATATGAATGACGGAAGTCTTTTGATACCTCTTATTATGATCCATGAAAAAAGTACAAGACCCTTATAATTCTCGCAGTTCAGGCTGTACTAAGTTAATGGCATCAAATGATAATGGCCTCCCATTCTTGAAATTCTGAAAACTTTTGGCAATTAGCTTTGGGAATTTTAGTCCTTAATGTGAGTGGTCTATTTGCCATGTACCTGCCAGGGTTTGGGAGAACCATTTTAAGGCCATCTTTAACCATCATCAAAAGGTTCCTATAGAATGGTTTAACTTGCACCTGTATCTGCCTCCTGGTATTCCTGAATGAGCAATCAACAGGTCCAGATGATATATGAAACAACATCAACCTCTTGGCTGGCTACTCTTTTTTCATTTATTGATAAATCTGGACTATTTCCCCACTTATTAATAAAACGTGACTGAAAGCAATCTTGTGTGTGGTACAATTTTTTGAGTGTGTGTTTGTGTGTGCGCGTGCACACACGAGAGAAGAATGGAATTATGTGTGTGTGCTGGTGAAGAAGGTAGAGCTGGAGGAGTGAATATCCTGAGGAGGGATAAACTGGGATACAAGAGACAATGGAAGACAAGGCCCTGGAGAGCTTTGAAGGGACAAGAAGCATGTGCAGGATCCGGGAGCGGACAGGAAACTAGTGCAGGGATCTGAGGCAGGGCTTGTCCCATGATTTCCCACTTTTACCTCTGTTCATTTCATCTCTTCCTATTTCGCCAGGCCCCTTTCTCTCAGATGGGGAGATGCCAGACAGCTGGAACACATCTTCAGACAGCGTAGAAGCCCGAACGGCAGGCATTATTGTGCCGGTGGTCTTCTCCCTCATCTTCTTCGTGGGCACAGTAGGGAACGGCTTGGTGCTGGCTGTGCTGCTGCGCAATGGACAGGTGAAATACAACACCACCAACCTGTTCATCCTTAACCTGGCGGTGGCGGACCTGTGCTTCATTGTCTTCTGTGTCCCCTTCCAGGCCACCATCTACACGCTGGATGGATGGCTCTTTGGTGCCTTTGCCTGCAAGGCAGTGCACTTTCTCATCTACCTCACCATGTATGCCAGCAGTTTCACCCTGGCAGCTGTTTCTGTGGACAGGTAAATACAAACACTCCTCCTCTCTGGCATGTCTCCCTCTCTGTCCTCCAAACCAATATATTGCTTGATCAATGGAAGGATCCTACTTATTCCATAGGAAGGAGTAGAGGACAAAGGACGTTGCTCCTTTGAATACCTTTCAGGGATGGGAGAGAAATTTGACCCACTTTGCATTTAAATGTGAACCTACCAAATTTGCACTTGGGAACAGAAACGCAGCTCTGTTTCCAAAGTCACGCTTTCCTGAATTTTGCAGTCAGTTTTCCAGCGTACAAAGATGCATATACTAAAGTAAAGTGTGTATTAAAATGCACACATCACCAAAAATAGCATACAAAAATGCATTGTATTAGGGAAGATTGGTTATAAGAAAAGATTGCATAGAAAAATATTTATAGCAGGAGAAATTTTCACTAAAATGGTGATGAATTTTCATGATGATTTAAAATAAATGAATGAATCTTAAATTGCTGCAAAATGTGGAGAGCTGAATTTAAGACTGGAAAAATGAAAGATCCTTCCAAATCTGCTCCACATACATTTTCTCAATATCCTTCTCAAGTTTTCGCCATTCCTTTGTGCTTAGCAACCTAATCCCATTTAGCACCTCTTGCTGTTTCTGCATAGGGGGCACCTTAATAAATTCGTGCCTGAACATGCAATCTCCCAGTTCACTTGGATTTTTGACATTCCTCAGGCATATGTGTTTCTGCACTCAGTTTTCTGTATTGAAGGAGGAAGGAAACACATTGAAGGAGGAAGGAAACACATTGCACACGTATGAAAATCTTTGTGAATTATGGAAGCTCTGTCTAGATCTGCATAAGTTGTTGTGGGCCCCAATTTTGAGTTTTCGTTGGCAGTTTAAGCTTGAGGAGTTTTGGGAAGAGCCTAGAAAATAACTCTGTTGGCTTGTCACCAAGGTCACATCCTCACCAGGCATTTAAGGCACATAGCTTCCCTCAAAGAATCATGGGAACTGTAGTTTACCCCCTCACAGAGCTACAATTCCCAACACACTCAATAAACAACACTTCCCAGGATTCTTTGGGGGAAGTCATGTACTCTTTCAACATATGGCTGTGACCTGAGATAATATGTGGAAATGAGAATAAGGAGGTGGGGCACTGAAGCAACCATAGGAAAGGGAAGGTGATGTTTGTGGGGCTTCTCAAAATTTATTGTGTTCAGGAAACTAACCCCTTTACCCCACACCCACTCTGCTTCCAGGTATCTGGCTATCCGTTACCCCCTGAAATCCCGGGATCTCCGGACCTCTCGCAATGCAGCTCTTGCCATTGTAATGATCTGGACGCTGTCGCTGCTTTTTGCAGGGCCATATCTCAGCTACTACCAAATAGTCCTCTACCAGGAGGTGCCCATCTGTGTCCCTATCTGGGAGGACCAGCGCCGCAAGATCTTGGACATCCTCACCTTTGTATTTGGCTATGTCCTCCCAGTCTTTGTCGTCAGCCTGGCTTACGCTAGGACCATTAAGTTCTTGTGGACCGCTGTAGATCCCATTGAGAGGATCTCGGAATCCCGTAAAGCAAAGCGCAGGGTCACCAAGATGATTATTGCGGTGGCCGTCCTCTTCTGCCTGTGCTGGCTGCCCCACCACCTAGTGATCTTGTGCTTCTGGTTTGGCTATTTTCCCTTTAACCGGGCCACCTATGCCTGCCGCTTGGCTTCCCATTGCCTGTCCTACGCCAATTCTTGCCTCAACCCAATTGTCTACGCTCTCATCTCCAAGCACTTCCGCAAGAGATTCAAGCAGGTCTTCACCTGCCTCCTCATCCAGGACAAGAACAAGAAGAAGCGAGCAGGCAACAAGGTCCACGTAGCCAATGTCAACAATGGTCTAGCCAACCATACGGCAGGCTTCTGTGGAGGGAACACGGAGGTAACCCAACTCCATGAGGAAAATATCCGATGCTACCAGGGCCTGTTGCTGAAAGAAACTGAAGGGGGTGTGCCTGAGGCATGGTCTCATCAGTTAGAAGACACGGCCATCTTGGATCAGAGAGAGCTAATGAATGAAGAAGGTTCTGGGGCAACTGACAACAATCAACTGGCTGTGACAACACACGAGGGACTGTAACCTACTAATTATCCATGGCAGATTATTTAAATGGAGGGCAGTGCCTCTTAGCATCACAGTCCTATCCCCATCAGCATCAGATGTGGAATGGGTTGGCTTTAGTTGGCTTTTCTCAAAACACACAAACCACCCAGAATTTCTCAGTGAGAATGTCAACGTTTCCCAGCATTCACTGCATTTTAATGGTTCCATTTACACCCTGCCCTTGGGTAATGGCTACAAAAACTATTAATGAAGCCACCAAATGGTTGTAGAAATAAGGGGTGCATAGAGATGTACCCAGCAGTGAAGGGACGGTCAGTTGGGTTAGAGAATTTATTAATGTCTCTTGACAAGAGTGGGTGGTCCCAGACCACCTAATGGTGGTGGCGGTAAAACATGAAAAAGCCATCCCTAGATCTGGAAGATCTAGCTGAATAATTACAAACTGGTGGCAAACAACCTCTTTCTCAGCAAAGTTCTTCAGCGGGTAGTTGCTGACCAGATCCAGGCATGCTTGGATGAGACTGCTTTTCTGGATCTAGTTCAGTCAGGTTTCAGGTACTGAAACAACACTGGGCACCCTGTATGATTACCTTTATCAGGAGAGAGATGGGAGAAGGGTGATGCTGTTGTTCTCCTTGAACTCTGGTTTGCTTTTGATACCACTGAGCATGGTATCCTTCTGGAATGTGGGTGTCACTGTTTTGCAGCAGTTCCTCTCCTGTTTGGGTGGTCCACTCCAAAAAGTGATGCTTAGAATTATTGTTCAGTCCTGTGGGCTTTCATAGGGATTGATCATACCCCACCCCCCATGGATTTACTGAATCAGTGCCTGACTGCAGTAAACAACTGGATGAGGGAAAACAACTGAAACTCAATCCATCTAAGTCAGAGATACTGCTACTAGGTGGTTCCTTGGTCCACTTAGGTGATGTGCAACTGGTTCTCCCCACTGTATAATCAGATGCACAGATTGGGGATACTCCTTGTTCCATTGCTGTCACCGGAGATGCAAATGGCATAGAATGCCTTCTTTCAGCTCTACCTGTTGGCCCAGCTATGACCTATCTGGATTGGGATAACCTGGTGTCAACAGGCTATGCCCTAGTATGCTTATGGTTGGATTATTGCAATGCATTGTATGTGGAGCTGCCTTTGACAATGGTTTGGGGAAACTGCAGCTGGGGCAAAATTCAGCAGCCAGTTTATTGGTGGGGACCAGGTGCTTCAAACATGTAACACCAATTCTGGCTTGATTACAGAGGCTACCAATGTGTTCCTCGGTCCAATTCAAAGTGCTGATTCTGACTTGTAAAGCCTTATACAGTTTGGGATCCCGTTTTCTACAAGACCCCTCTTCCCATATTAGCCTGACCGGAGCCTGAGGTCATCATCAGAGGCCTTATTCTGTGTTCCCCTTCTGGCAGATGTCCAGAAACTGGTAAGAACAGGTCTTCTCAGTACTGCCCCCCCCCCAATCTGTGAGGTGCTTTCCCCAGAGAGGCTTGCCTGGCATCAACACCAATATATTTCATTGCCAGATGAAGGTGTCTTTCTTCTCCTGGGCAGTATTAATTCCTGCAGCAGTTGATGGTATTTTAGCTAGTTAATTCTTTGGTGGTCGGCCTTATATTGGGGAGCATGGAGTGGGGGGGGATTTGTTATTTTGGGGTGGCTGATGTTGTTGAGGAACATCAACACTTTTTGATGTTGCTACAGGTATTATAACTGGTTTTAAACATTTTTGTACCGTGTGCTGCTATTTTTGCAAGTTGCTTTTGAGATGTTCTGTGGAAAGTGACTGATAAATTCAATAATGATAATAAAAACAAAAATACCTGGAAACAGAAGCGGCTGTTGGGGTTTTTGTTTGTTTGGTCAGCCCACTCCTGCACTGATACATGTAGTACACCCTGTGGATTGCTGCTTCCTCTTCGCCCCACCACCTCTGTCTTCAGACATGTCTGCTTTGTTTCCTCCCCACAAGAGACCACATGTCTATTGAACCAAACATTTGTTCAGTGCTTTTATTTCATATTTTTAAAGACTTTCTACACTGTTTTTAAACACCAGGCTTGTGCTGTTCTGAGAAGTGAGGAAGTTGGTTTTCAGAGTAACATGGGGGGACTGCTGATAGCACAAATCTTGCTCCTGCTGAAATTCAGAATACAGACCCACAACAAAATGTCGCTGCATGTGTCCCCCAATCCCTTACAGGAATATGCCTACTATGGGCTCCATATGCCCTTTTTCTTGTGCATTTGTGATTATTTGTGCTCACGACAGAATCAAGGTGGTTATATGCGATCCCGCTGTCCGACTGTTTACGCTTGCAGAAGTTTTGAGGCGGGCATACCCTTGCTAGATTCAACGTGCTGCCATCTGCCTTATTGCAGGGAAGATTCGAGGGTAAACCATATGCGGAACGAGTCTGCCCCTGCGGCTTGATGGAGGTAGAAACTGTCTCTCATGCCTTGTTACGCTGCCGTTTCTATGGGGAGATACGTTCTGTATTCATTACCCCTACTATGCAAAAATCTCCAAATGAATCCGAACTTCAATGTCTAAAATCCCTGGTAGGGGACAAGGATCCTGAGATCACGTTAAGAGTAGCCAAATTCTGTTCGATTGCCATAAAACTTAGGGAACAAGCGGTGTTACCGGTATCATAATGACTAAGGCCTTAAATGATAATTTTAGGTTACATTTTAGTGACTAAGTTTTAATTTTTATACATTTTAAATTGTTGCTATATCTGTATTGTCCCTATCGTGTTTTATTATTTTCTTGATACTGTATGTGGGTTGGTACTGGTCTGTGACCGTAATAATAAATTTGGTTTGGAGGCGGGCATACTGCTTCATTTCCAAATGATTCGGGTCCCAGAGTTTCCTGCTGAAATCCTGTAACTTTTCATACTGCAAACATTCTGGGTTTATGTGTCCTGCCTCTGGAGCACTATAGTGTAAGAATGTCAGGTTGGCAAGAATGCAATAACATGGGGAAAGCATCACCGAAGAACTATGAAAGCAGAATGATGGATGGATGGTCTAGTATAAACCTATTATCTCACCAGTGATGCATTGCAGCCTGTGAGAAAGACACCAATCAGGAGGGACCCAGAGGTACTGAAGGTCTCAGGCTCGGAACTTGAACATTTGAGGGGGGCGAGGAGAAATTTCTGGGGAATAGGAAAGGAAAGTGTCTTCCCCACTCTTGCTTCTCTGTGTGTGCATGTACCATGCTGGGCATGTTTCCTTGGGAGTAGAGTCTTTTATCAGATTCAGTAGTATGCACTTAGATAAGCATGTTTAGAATCATGCTTTGGGTTCAGATCAATGCAGCTGGCTTCCAAGTAGACATGGTTAGAACAAGATTAGTAGATCAGGGGAAAGCTGTGGTCATAGCGTATCTTGACTTTTGACAAAGTCTCCCATGGTATTCTTGTGAGGAAGCTGGTAAAATGTGGGTTGAACGAGGTAACTGTTATGTGGATTTGTAGCTGGTTGACTTACCGAACCCAAAGAGTACTCACTAATGGTTCCTTGTCATCCTGGAAAAAAGTGATAAGGGGGGTGCCGCAGGGTTCTGTCCTGGGCCTGTTGTTCAACGTCTTTATAAATGACTTGGACGAAGGAATTGAGGGGATGCTCATCAAATTTGCAGGTGACACCAAACTAGGAGGGGTAGTTCATGCCACAGAAGACAGTATCAGAATGCAAAATGACACCAACAGATTGGAGAACTGGGCCCCAGCTAACAAAATGAATTTCAATAGGGACAAATGTAAGGTTGTGCACTTAGGCGAGAAGAACCAAATGCACAAATATAAGATGCGGGACACCTGGCTTACTAGCAGTACCTGTGAAAAGGATCTAGGGGTCTTAGTGGACCGTAAGCTTGACATGAGTCAACAGTGTGATGCAACAGTAAAAAAAAAAGGGGGGGGGCTAATGCTATTCTATGCTGCATCAACAGAAGTATAGTGTCCAGAATCCAGATCAAGGAAAGTAACAGTACCACTCTGTTCTGCCTTGGTCAGATCAAATCTGGAATGCTGTGTCCAGTTCTGGGCGCCACGATTTAAGAAGGATATTGATAAGCTGGAATGTGTGCAGAGGAGGGCAACCAAGATGATCAAGGGTTTGGAAACCAAGCCTTATGAGGAACAGTTGAAGGAGCTGGGTATGTTTAGCCTGGAAAAGAGGAGACTGAGAGGAGATATAATAACCATCTTCAAAAATATCTTAAGGGCAGTCACATGGAAGATGGAATAAGCTTGTTTTCTCCTGCTCAAGAGGGTAAGACACAAACCAATGGCTTCAAGTTACAAGAAAGGAGATTCCGACATCAGGTAGAACTTTCTGACAGTAAGCAGTTTGACAGTGGAAGACACTTCCTCAGAAGGTGGTGGACTCTCCTTCCTTGGAGGTTTTCATGCACAGGTTCGATGACCATCTGTCATGGATGCTTTAGTTGAGATTCCTGCATTGCAGGGGGTTAGACTGATGACCCTTGGGGTCCCTTTCAGCTCTGATATTATTATTCTAAGGCTTTTCATATGTGCAAGTGATACGCATTGCAATTCAGTTCCTGCCTCCTCTCTCCTCTCTCTGAAAACTGCAGCGTGATCAGGCCGTATTTGGAGGTTAATCCTTCGCCTCTTCTGTTTTGCTGCTTCGTATTGGAGGGCCTCATTTTCAATCCTGTTCCTACTAAGCCCTAACCAGAAGGAAAGCTGGCAGCTCATATAAATAGCTTATTATTCCAATTTCACCCCGGGAGCTATGGCTCAACAGAATAACTGTGAAACTTGAGGGGACGGGGGGATATGGAAACCTTCCTGCTTTTATTACATTTTGATGTTGCAATTCCATCTCTCTGCTGGTTGATGGAAACAGAAGCTACAGACGGAAAAGGTCTAATCACTCATCAGGCTGACCTTTCCGCCAGCCATCTCCCTGCTCAGATGAGTTCTGAAGGCCACGTTGAACGCTTGGCTCGCAGGCTAGAAAGAGGCAGACAAGATTTTTATGACAGCTGGAAGTTGCTTGAGACTTTGGTTCCTGAAGTTGCGCACGTCTAGTTCTTTTGTCCCACTGTTGACGCCGCTCAAATGGGTTGTCCGGGTTTTGGAAACAACGCAAAAGCTTTCCAAATCTGCTGTGGCAAAAGTAGGGTGAAAAGTAATCCCTTTTCCGAATCGCCTTCAGTTTGCTGAAAACGCAATCATCTGTCCTCTGCCTACATTTTAATGTCCCAGCCTGTTCCTGTGCACACAATATTGCTTACTCCACATCCCCGGTGTGTTCCCAGTGCTAGTTTTTGGAGCTGCATTCACATGGTGTTAGCCACAATCCATGTCAAACCTCTTCTTCCTGTTGTTGGTATCCGTCTGTCTTCAGAGACAATGGAGTGCACCTTCACAGGTGAAGTCAAACGGCTGTATTAATAGCACTGAAGTGACCTCCCTGGGGCACAAACCTGGATGGTGTAATGTATATCAGGGGTGGCCAACTTCCAAGAGACTGCGATCTACTCACAGAGTTAAAAACTGGCAGTGATCTGCCCCCTTTTGGGGGGTTCAGGTTGAGGTTGTTGAGCTTTTTTTAGGAAGGAAAGCCATCCATGTTTTGGGGGGTTCGGGAAGCCCTGTTTTGGGGGCTTCAGGGCAAAGATGTAGAGCTTTTTTTAGGTGAGCAAAAGTTGCTGCGCTTCTTTGGGGGGAGCCAGTGATCTACCAGTGATCTACAACAGGCATCCAGTGATCTACCAGTAGACCACAATCTACCTGTTGGACATGCCTGGTGTATATGGAGGTCTTGGACTGCCCACATGACAAGACTCCCCCCCTCAGCCTCACTGATGTGGTGCAAAGGAAACCACAGCAAAACGTTTGGCACCAACTTGGCTGCAGAAGTTGCCGGAAGAAGGTGTGCAAGGTGCCATCCAACCATCTTAGGGACCTCACTCTGGATTTGTGTAGGGTTTGCTCCTTAGCCTTTTCTCCTCCCAAAGATACCCTGCAAGTTAGTGGAGGTTTAAAGTTTCCCTTCTCCTAAACGGGCTACCTTCCCAAGTTGACAAGCCCCATCTGCCCCTGTAGTTTCTTGACAAATATGGCTGTTTGATGCACACACACCCTCAAAAAAACCCCAGCATCAGTCTGCCTAGAAAAGTTTAAGTCTCATTTGCTTTGTATTTAAGCCAGGTGTGCACATTTAAGACAGCCGTTGCAAATGCACAGATAAACACAAATGCGCAGGTGACAACTTTGTGAATAGGAGTTTGGTGGGAGGTGTTCAGGGGCAGGGAAACCAAATACTGTAAGTCAGTTAGATATTCTGAGGAGCTTCCTCTATGACCCACATTCACACTATACTTTGAAAGCACTATGATAGCACTTTAAACACTTGTGGCTTCCCCCAAATAATTGTGGGAGTTGCTCTTTGTTAAGGGTGCTGGGAGCTGTTAGGAGACTACAATTCCCAGAATTCCTTTAGTAATTGATTGATAAACCCCCTCAGGGAATTGTATCTCTGGGAGGGGAATAGGGCGCCATGCTAAACCGGCGTGGAGCAGAGTGGGGACCGCCTTCCGCGACGCTGGCCGGCTTCCCATTGGCTACAGGAAGCTCCTGCAGCCAATGGGAAGCTGTGCATGCCTCCTCCGCGCCGGAAGGAACGCCAGAAATAGTGTCTGCACACGCATGCGTGCATGTGTGCACACACACTCTGGCCGGGATCGTGAACTGGCCCAAGCCACAAAAACTTTGCCGACCCCTGTTCTATCCTCTGCCAATGTGGGGTGGGAGGTGGGCAAGCCAGCCTGCCATCTGAGATTCAGTATTGTAACTGGAACTGTAAGAGACACAGCGGCTTAGCTTGTTCTCTGTGAGAAACCAAAGCTATGGCTTGGGTTCCTCCCCACCTTCCCCCCCACAAAAAAATGATGAGGAGCAAGACCTCTTGGATGGAGCCTTCCACCTCACACTAAGCCTATATGTCTGTGTAAACAAACATTGCATCTTAAGAAATGGTATCGGTTTTCACTGTAGCGACCTTAATTCCAGGGAAACCAAAACCAAGATAGACACTGGATCAGATCCCCGAAACCTCTCGTCGTTCAGAGAACAGTGTGTGCATAGCCATATGAAGGTAACAGGCTCCGTGCAGTTGTTCAAACACCATTTTGTAGGCAAGCCTGCCAAAGAAAAATGTAGCATATCATTTTATATTAGGGTGGCCATCTATAGATCACCAAAAATAGGAAATTAATAATCATAAAAGGACACAAATTTGTCTCAAATTTGCATATGCTAAGATATAGATTTAGATTTTGAAACAGAAGTAAAGAAGAGGAATGCATGATTTTAAAAAGAACAAAAGAAGACTCAGATTTACCTAACATTTTTATGTTCCTATCTGCATATACCACTTTTGCATATGTGCATATTTAGAAATAATTACTGTCAGGAGTAGGTGTAGCAATAAAACCACCAGTGTCAGTGAAATGAACACTTCAAAGAAACCAAAATAGCATAGGCCTAGCAAGAACAGCAACTCTTCCCAGTAGGGCCTTGACCCCAATGAGACAGTTGTCAGGACTGAAGATCCCCGCCTTCCCACTGGTCTCTAAGGCTCCTCTCCTGGGACTCAGCTATACAGCTGCAAATAAAACGTTTTAAATGTGTTTTAAAGTGCGTTATACAAATGTTGCACTAGATGGCGACAGTGAGCTATGCAAAATTCAATGTATTTTTCAAAACTTTTTTTAAAAGCATTTTCACAGCTTTTTTTTTTAATGTGTGTAGATTCCACCTTGGTTCCTTGTATCTGTTGCCTTGTATCTTGTTGCTCTACCCTCTTCAAACCCCTTTGGATTCTGGGAGACCAACGGGGAGGGGAGCTGGTTACAGCAAGAGGGAGAGACTCCCTGGATTCTTCAGCCTTCTGCTGCATCTCTGTCTCCTAGCCCTCCTCCTGTCCTGCCTCTGTGTCTGCCTCTCATTCCGGATGGCTGTCACTATAGTGGGCTGTGACCAGGTGATGGATTTACCTCTGTTTGTTTTCCAGGCTCTGACTGCTGATTCCAATGCTTCTTGGTGCTCTTTATCTTCAAATTGGACAGCTGTTCAAACAGAGGTCTGTCCTCTGCAAAATAAGATACAGTGCCACCCTATTGTATGTATCCCCCCCCCCCCGCTCTTCCTTACCTATCCCCAATTTTCCTCTGTCAGTATACAGCTCCTTTGGGCATAAGGGTGTTACTCCAAATACATAATTATGAATTTATGTTTATTTTGGTCATTCAGGAGCTTTGATGGTGTTGGTTTGTCTTCCCTTCTTACTATCAGACCTATGTGCAATAGACTTTCATCTTCTCCCATAATAAACAATTTACTCTAGTCTTCCTCTGAATTACAGCCAATTTTTTCAACATCCTGTGGCCAATATGATTCACACAGCCCTGTACATTGTGTGTTTAAAAGGTAAAGGTAAAGGGACCCCTGACCATTAGGTCCAGTCGTGTCCGACTCTGGGGTTGCGGCGCTCATCTCGCTTTATTGGCCAAGAGCCGGCATACAGCTTCCGGGTCATGTGGCCAGCATGACAAAGCCGCTTCTGGCGAACCAGAGCAGTGCACGGAAACGCCATTTATCTTCCCGCCAGAGCGGTTCCTATTTATCTACTTGCACTTTGACGTGCTTTCGAACTGCTAGGTGGGCAGGAGCTGGGACCAAGCAATGGGAGCTCACCCCGTCGCAGGGATTCGAACCGTCGACCTTCTGATCAGCAAGCCCCTAGGCCAGTGATGGCTAACCTTGACACTCCAGATGTTTTGGGACTACAACTCCCATCATCCCTGACCACTGGTCCTGTTAGCTGGGGATGATGGGAGTTGTAGTTCCAAAACATCTGGAGTGTCAAGGTTAGCCATCACTGCCCTAGGCTCTGTGGTTTAACCCACAGTGCCACCTGGGTCCCTTCATTGTGTGTTTACTTGGAAATAAGTCCCACTGAGTTCCACGGGGCGTCCTCCTAAGTCATCATGCATAGTGTTTTGGTCTTAGATCTAAACGTGATTTTGCAGCTGGTGGTTCCACCATAGAAAGATGTGTTCCTTCCTGCTCTGTGAAGTCTTCAGTGATGATATGCAGCCTCCCAGCTAGAGAACTCAAAACAAATATCCTGGCTCCTGTTCATGTGCAAATGTCAGTTCATTTCAATGCATGCTGGTTTTTTTATATATATATAAATAATAATCAGCATGGGTTAGCATTTGGATAGAACTAAGGCGAAAACTGGAGAATGGACCAATTTAAATCTATCCGGCTGCCAGTCTAAAGAGATGCCCTTTTGTTTCATCAATTCCTAATGACCTTGCCTAATCAAAGCAGTTGCTGAATGTTGCTTACATTCTCCAAATGGAATTCTTTGGGGAGGAATATGTCTCAGAGCTGCAAAGTAGCTAGTTGTCACCATGGTGAAGCATCTTCAGATTGCAAGGGAAGAAGCAGAAAGTATCTTATTACAGGTATTATCCATGACTCATGGCTATTGCCAGGATGGTCAAAGATATGCACAGCAGCCCTTTGAATAAATGAGCCCTTTTCATTTATTATTTTTTGCAATTTACAATTTTCTGTCCTGCTTTTCCTTCCTAAGGAGAGAAGAGTAGCTCACCAAAAATAAAAAGCAAACCAACCCATTATGGATGGCCACCTGTCATGGATGCTTCAGCTGATATTCCTGCACTGCAGGAGGTTGAATCACGTGATCCCCGTGATCCCTTCCAACTCTACAATTATATGATTCTATGTAAAATTGCAAATGGTCTTACCTGATTTTTTTGACTTCCTGAGTTTCAAAACATATTGTATGCATGCAGTGCCGGAGTTACGTATAAGCTAAACAAGCTATAGCTTAGGGCCCCACTCTCTTGGGGGCCCCCACAAAATTAAAGGGGGGAAAACTGGATGTACATTTCCAAAATATAAGATAAAAAACAAATAAAATAAAACCTACATACAGCAAGTGTTTTGTGTTGTGTAGGCTCCTATGATGTAAGTCAGGCATCCCCAACCTTCGGCCCTCCAGATGTTTTGGCCTACAACTCCCATGATCCCTAGCTAACAGGACCAGTGGTCAGGGATGATGGGAATTGTAGTCCAAAACATCTGGAGGGACGAAGATTGGGGATGCCTGATGTAAGTAATGAGCCCCGCCTGCTAGCCTGCTCCCTAAAATATCACTGGTTTGCTCATTTCTATATATAGGGTGCCTACATTCTGCATATAGCATATATTCAACACAAAAAACAGTGACAATTTGTTGTTGACACAGCTGGACATATAAAGGGCCCCATTACCTTCAGTAGCTTAGGGTCTCATCAAACCTAAATCTGGCCCTGTATGCGTGGCTGCATTGAACACGTTTGTCCCCCCCCCCCTTCCCAGTCAGTCCTGAAGTTCATAGGGTGGCCAGGAGCAAGTGAGTGCAGCTGCAGTGATAGTCTTCCCACATTGGTGTCACTGATGTTTGCCAGGAGGTGGAGGGATGGAGTGTGGCAGAAAAGTCAGAGACGTGCAGGAACACCGGTGGAAATGTTGGGTTGGCTCTATAACCTCAACGCTGCCTCACCCCACAGCTTCCTGGTAAGCAGCAGTGGCGTCCCTGCCAGGAGGCTGTTGCTGCATCTCTGCCCCACTTGTTCAGCCCCTCCTGACCCAGGGTCACTGAGTGAGCTTCAATGTTGATTGGGGTATGAACCTGGCCTAAGTCCAACATGCAAACCATGACACCGCCAAAGATGGGGGCAAAAATCAATTCAGTTCATACGTAAAGGCAAACTTACTTTCCAAAACAAGATGTGAACCTAAACACCACCCTCCTCTGAAATTCATGCTAATTTGGAGTTTGCAGTACAGTAAGCCTGCAACTTACATGCATTCAACTTGTGTGCCTTATGTGTATGACTATATATATATATATGGGGGTGGAAAGGGGGCAGGCATTACATTTGCACTAAAATTGCTGATGAATTTTCATGAGAACTTTTTTTTTGCAAAAATTGCAAACTGAATTGGAAAAATGAGAAACTGAGAGTAACCAAAATTGACATATTTGCCCATCCCTACAAATCACCCTTTGCCAGCTCATAATTCTGTAACTGTCATCTGATCCTAATAAAATGGGTAATATTCTACGGTATGTACTACTGGAGTTTTTGTTGGGGGTGGGGGTATTGGTATAGATAATGTATCAACAGAACTGCCTATATTTTTGGACACACCTTGGGGGTATAGCTATGGACTCCGCAGTGTTGAGCCCCTGGACTTTTTTACCGGGTACCCCACTGGTTAAAATAAAAATGTACCTTTTTTTAAGAACCAAAGAAAATGACTGTGGAGAATTCGGTAGCTGCAGAACTGCAAAAGTTCATGCACTGTTCTGGGTTTTATGTAAAGATGACACACCAGTCAGCTAATTAACTGAGTATCAGAGAGGAGAACAGAGCTGACATCAGAATCCTTGGGTATGTGTGTGTTATAGGCTTTCTTCAAAGCCTACCCAAGGACTGGGATTTGGGATCACACACATTGTACTGCCAGCCTTGATATGAATAATGCCAAAGACAAGGAGTAAGCAAACAGAAGTGTGGGGAACCAAATGAGGGGGGGGGGACATGTGAATAATTCATTGATCCCGCAGGCTAGAATCTATAATTCCAGCTAATGCAATAGAGAGCAGAAGCAGTGACTGTAATTAGAAAGAAAATTATATTCCGTACGGAAGTCTGAAAGAGAGTATGCTCCAGGCCCCTTGCTGCTTTAAAGATGGAAAATATATTGAGGGAGGGATGTCACAATACGTTTGCAACAGGATGCTAACCCAGTCACCGTTGATGGCTCTATTCACACATACATGCCACCAGCATGGAGGTTTGTGGCTGCAGCTCTTGAGAAAGGAAGGAAGGACAGACGGACTTTTATCAAGCTTCCTGAAGCTTCCTGTGAGAAGTGAGGTTGCAGGGAACCAGGCAGAGGGCCTTCTCAATTATGGCGCCCGCCCTGTGGAACGCCCTCCCACCAGATGTCAAGGAAATAAGCAACTACAGTATCTGACTTTTAGAAGACATCTGAAGGCAACCCTGTGTTGGGAAGTTTTTAATGACTGATGTGTTACTGTGTTTGGTGTTTTAATTTGTTGGAAGTTCTCCAGAGTGCCTGGGGAACCCAGTCAGATGGGTCACATATAAAACCCATTGTTATTATTATTCTAACAGTGCAATTCTATATGTGTTCAGATCCATTGGGTTCAATGGGACTTGCTCCCAGGTAAATGATTATAGGATTGCAGCCCACGTCATTGTCTCCCATAGTCTGCTCTTGTCTGCTGAGCATCATCCTTTCAGTCACAGAGCAGACTGGTAGGAAGGAGGTGGCCTGGATTTAATGTTCTGCTAAGGGGTCCCTTGCAGCCTCATATATATTTTTTTGCACTTTCACAAAAGCCACTAATAAGCTGGTTACGCAACTGATGACAGCAGCAGCAGCATCATGAGCTGAAGACCCATAGTCTGAAGTCTGCATTACAGCTGAATAATCTTGGTGCTTTCACTATAATTACCGTATTTTTTTTAGAGTGCAATCCTATACATATCTACTCAGAAGTGCGCTTAATGAGACTTACTCCCTACTAAGTTAAGGTGTCCACACTTATGCCCTGCCAAAAAAATACGAAATGCAAAAAAGTACTCTGGTTTACACATGCTAATTAATAAGTACAGATGCCAATTTACAAATAAACACTATAATTTAAACATAAATACAATGTATCTCACCATAGTGGGGAAGACTATAGGAGCTTTTAGAATATCACTACAGTGGTACCTTGGTTTAAGAACAGCTTAGTTTATGAACAACTTGGATTAAGAACGCTGCAAACCCGGAAGTAGATGTTTTGGTTTGTGAACTTTGCCTTGGAAGCAGAACATGTTGAGTGTGTTCCATTTGTAAATTGAGTCCCCCGCTGCTATGGGAAAGCACGCCTTGGTTTAAGAACGCTTTGGTTTAAGAACAGACTTCCGGAACGGATTAAATTCGTAAACCAAGGTACCACTGTATTTACAGGTGGGAGTCAATTGCAGACTGTCAAGTAGGGATGCCATTCTCTGTACGGTACCTGTTTGTTCTGTAGCTGTTTGCTTTTTTGTAACTTCAGAGCTGTTTTGTTCCTGTTTGCTGTAGCTTCTGGGAACTTCATAATTGGGTTTCGCATTCTGTAATTATGTTTGTACAGTATTGTCTTGCAGTGGACACCAATGCTTCTTATGGAACCAATACCATCATCCGTTCTCCGTTTAGAAGATTTAACTAATCTTCTAGTTCCCACTGCACACTGTTTGCCTAGTCTTGGCAGCTGCAGCAGTGTTGACAATCCTACTCTGAGAAGCAATGCAGTGTAATGGGTATAGTCCCAGGCAACAGTTTTTGACTACAACTCCCATCAATCCCAGCCACAGTGGGGAAGGCTCTGCAATACTTCTTGTTATCACCCAGCACCATCTCCCATGCACTTCAGGTTTTCCGACACTGCTTGCCCTAGGCCTGGGATAGTCAGTGTGGTGCTCTCCAGATGCTGTTGGACTCCAACTCCCATCGGTCCCAGCAAGCATGGCCAATAGTCAGAGATGATAGGAGTTGTAGTCCAACAATATCTGGAGGCCCACAGGATCCCTGTCCCTGCACTGGCAAAGTAAGGCAGTCACTTCAGGCAGCAGATGTGGCAGGAAGTGACAGAGATGTACTGAAGAAGATCTCTTATAGCCTGTGATATAGCCTGCTTGCAGCTGTAGTGAGAGGAGGGCACAGTCCTGTTGCCAGCATCCAAGTAACCTGCCAGTTCAGCTGGCTTCTGTATGTGGAAGACAAAGGGGAAGCCATTTTGTCCCTCGCTTCAGGCAACAAAATATATTGGGCTGTCACTGGAAGACGGGGTCGCAGTGGAGAAAAAGGAGCTGGACCACTGGAGTGAAAAGGGAAAAGGTGGATGCATTCCCCTCCCCCTTCCTGCAAATGCAACCTGCTCCCCTTCTCCCACAGGCCTCTAGCTAGTAATACATTAAATTTTTGAGGAGAATCAATATTAGTGAGCAAAGGGCAGCCATGTTCCTGAGCTGCTGATAGTTTCATTGGAAGAGGAGTAAAAAAAGTGCCACAAGGGTATTTTGTTGTTGTTGCCTTTGCCACAGCTGCTCACAGGGAAAAGAACCACCACAAAAGAACATTTCTAATATTTCCTTTGGCTTCTGGAGAACTCTGCTGCTTCCTCCAAATGAATTAACATGATGGCGTTTCAGCTCTTGGGCACTGCCTTTAATTAAAATCATTTACTTTGTGGGTTGAGGTTTGCTGTTCTCCCGTCTCACATACTAGATGAATACAAGGAGTTCTTAATGCCTTGTTTTACCTTGCTTTTCTGCTGAATCTGTTTGAATGGAAAATTTCACTCAGGAAAGTCATAGCAGAGCTTTACAGGCTTTATAAATCTTATTTTTAAGCCTGCAAACCTTGGGGATTTCCCTGAGCCTGCCGATACCTCTCTTTTGTGTGTGTGGGCGATGCTGTTTTGGTTGCATTAAGGTCTGGCACTGAGAGAATTGAATTCACTATTAGCATATACAAAAGGGACCTGCAACAAAATGCAGCAGTGCAGAGTCCTCTGGTGCCAGGGTTCCATAGGAGCAGAAGACAAGATTGCTGGATCAGGCCGATGGTCCACCGTAGTCCAGCATCCTGTTCTCACAGCGGCCAACCAGATGCCTATGGGAACCTCTTAAGCAGGACCAGAGCACCACATAACTCTGACCACCTGGGAGTCCCAACAAGTGGTATAAGGAGGAATAATGCCTTCAACCATGAAGACAGAGCATAGCAATCATGCCTAGTGGTTGTAGATAGCATTGTCCTCCATGAATCTGCCAAACCCTCTTTTAAAGTCATCTAAGTTGGTGGCCATTACTGGCTCCTGTGGAAGCAAGTTCCCTGGTGTCACCATGTGGTGTGCGAATAATAATGTTCTTTTCTCCATCCTGAATCTCCCAACATTCAGCTTCATTGGACGTCCATGAATGCCAGAGGGACATAAACTTTCTCCATGCTGTTCATCACTTTTAAAACTCCTACCTTGCCTTTTCTCTCAGCTATAAAGCCTTAAATGCTGCAACCTTTTTGTATGAGTTCATAGAATCATAGAATTGTAGATTTGGAAGGGACCATGAGGTTCATCTCGTCCAACTCCCTGCAAAGCAGGAATCTTTTGCCCAACGTGGGGCTTGAACACACAACCCTGAGATTAAGAGTCTCATGCTTGACCAACTGAGCTATATGGATTATTGTCGTTGTTATTTTATTCATATCCTGCTGGCTTGGGAGTACGTCCCACTGAACTCAGTGGATCTTGCTTCTGGGTAGACATGGAAAGGATCGTGCTAATAACTACGAACAGTACTAAACAGTGAAAATAGATTACTTACTTTGACTATTTTCACAATCCAATGCCAGGCAGTGAGGACACTGGGCGAAATATTTTTCTGGGACTTCATGTTTTGCCAGTGTGCCTTATCAAACTCTCTATCCTCTTTTCGCTGCTGGAAGTCCTTTGTGGTCTGTCTTCTCTGGTTCATCATTGTAACAGCCATGAGGAATTGGGCCACCACCACCACTGCCATATTTGCTGCAGGGTATTCACACTCTCTGAATAATTCTCCATTTCCTTGTACCCCCACCCCGCCCTTTGTTACCAGATAATGCTTTAAACAAGAACAGCAAGAATCTGGGTCAAGCTGACCCATTTGTCAACCTAACATAGGGCCATTAGGACTGTGAAAATGTCCTGTGCGTAATAGCTACGGATGATGACTTGGGTTTGTTCTGAGTCAGCCAGAAAGGAGTCCCACATAGCCGTAATACAATTCTTATCTGCAAAACTGTTGATTCACATGGCTTGCAATTCAGTTCATAGAATATCCTGAGGTTTCACCATCAAACTTGAGTCTAACTTGCAATGAAAGGTGTTTATTATTTCTTAGGCACTCATTTACCCTCTTCCAAAGAGCTCAGAATGCAAAACTCTTCACTTCCGATACATATTTTATCCTCACAACCCTTTGAGGTAGCTTAGGTGAACAGAGAGGAGTGACCCAAGATCATGCAGCGAACTTGAAGACTGAGAAGGGCTTCTTGGTCTGAACTGAAAACAGTTATCATTATACCACCAATTAATGTTGTTTGCAATAAAGACACCTTTTTATTTTGTTCAATTTCATTGGCCATTAGTGTCAGTTCTTCTGCAAAACAAAATAAAAAAATTCCTTCCAGTAGCACCTTAGAGACCAACTAAGTTTGTTCTTGGTATGAGCTTTCGTGTGCATGCACACTTCTTCAGATACACTGAAACAGAAGTCACCAGACCCTTATATATAGTGAGAGGGTGGGAGGGGTATTACTCAGAAGGGTGGTGGGAATGGGTGAAAGGCTGATAGCTGTGGTAAACCTGTTGACAACTGTTAACGACTGCAATTAGTCTTACAGGAAAAAGCAAGGGGTGAGAAGGTTAAAAAAGCTTTGTCATGTATAATGAGATAAGAATCCAATGTCTTTGTTCAGACCAGGTCTCTCCATGGTTTTAAGCTTGGTAATGAGTTGCAATTCAGCAACTTCTCTTTCCAGTCTATTTCTGAAATTCCTTTGCAATAAGACAGCTACTTTGAGATCTTGTATAGAGTGTCCTGGGAGATTGAAGTGCTCTCCTACTGCAGTTCTTCTGCAGTTCTTATTCTCTCTTCCAGTAGTTACTAAAACCATTAGGGATGTGATGAGCAATACATTCTGCCTCTTCATTTACTCCACTGCCTCCAAGAATGTGTATGTATATATGTATCAGCATCTTTCAGTCTTGGATGTTTTTGTAATACCTTCCCAGTTGGCTACTTGGTGAACCCTTTGCTAACAGCATCATTGTAAGGGGCCTTAAAAAAACAAAAACAAAAAAATGTTATGAAAGCCTACTTTGTCAGTTCTTACTTATCCACCTGTTCATCAAATGCTTCTCCTCCACAGACATGGCTGCTCTCTCCCCGCAGTGGCCTTGCTCATTGCGGTGAATAAGAACCTCATTTTACAAAAATGTTCTGCAGTAAACAAAGAAGAAAGAAGAGTTCAAAGAATGGGCAGCTAGAAACATGGCATCCCAAGAGTCAGATCAAAGGTCCAATGGGGGATAATGAATACAAATGATTGGAGTATGAAATTAACAGGAAGGGATGACAAAGGTAGGCTATATTTTGATTCTAGAAATTCCAGTTGTCTCAAGGCCTAGCTTAAATATTTCAGTAGCTGAGGAGCTGGTAGTGCTCATTTTAGGTTGTATGGCTGCATCTGCCGCAGTATCTGGAATTTATGAATTCTTCATGATAGCAGATGTGCCCCAGATGCAGATAAACAAACAGTGTGGCAGAGCTGGATTTTTGTAGTGTTATCCCAATGCTGATGGCCTATAGCAAGGGGTGGAGAACCTGTGGCCCTGTAGGGTCAATTGTCCTCTTCGTATCATCGTTGCCCAGCACAGAGTGGGAAGCTCACACAGGTGTCCTCTAAATCCCTGGGAATAGATTACACACCACAGAACTACAATCCCTGCTCTCATTCGCTAGCTCTTAAGAAACGCAGACCCCATGCTAACAAGCCAACCTGCAAATAACTATGGGGAAATGCTGCACTAGGGAAAGGGGAGATCTGTGGCCTTTGCTGCAACTCTTGCAAAGCCAATGCTCAGGGAGGACAGGAGCTCTAGCCTGGGCTTGGGAAACGGCTTTTCAGCCTGATGACTGCACTCCCTTTCTGGGTAATCCTCAAGAGGTAGGAGGGGCCAGAGGTGAAAGTGGGCGGAGCAATGGATGTAAAATTGGCCTTGCTGCACTAGGGCTACTTTCTACAGACATTCTGTCCTCCATCCAGGCAAGCAAGTCATCATCAAAGTTCAAAGGCACATTTCAGCCAGGCAAAAATAAAGGAGAATGCGAAGCAAGGGGTGGTGGGTGTGGCCCTGGGGAGCATTCCAAGGGCCAGACTGGGGGCTGTATTTGGCCCCCAGGCCTGAGGTTTCCAAATCCTGCACAGTCCAATAGCACATTGAGGGCTACTAACATCAAGTGCTATCAACTACCCCAATTTCCAGCTTATTTCAAAGTTGCAATCCTATGCCAATATGTGGGAGTGAGCTGAACACAGTGAAACTTGCTTCTGAGCAGACTGCAAAGCATTGCACTGCAGATCTCTCTCCCATCCCCATCATTATGTGTCCTCTGGTATTTGTTAACACTACATGCCAAACTACCTTTATTGTACCACAGTATATAGTATGCCCCACGGCATCTCCTGGTATGCCCCACAGAGTACCTTAAGGTCCATAAATAGCAACATTCTAGAGGTCCCGGGTCCTAAGGAAGTTAGATTAGCCTCAACCAGAGCCAGGGCCTTCTCAACACTGGCTCCGACCTGGTGGAACACCCTGTCTCATGAGACCAGGGCCCTGCAGGATCTGATTTCTTCCCGCAGGGCCTGTAAGACAGAGCTGTTCCGCCTGGCCTTTGGATTGGAATCAATTTGATCCCCTCCCCCCTTTCCTCCCCCCCCCCCGTGATGGAACTCCTATTTGGGGACTTCCCTGGCATTTTTCTGGCCCATGTAGGACCAGTCTGGATAGTCGGCCTTGGTGAAGATTTGATGCTTTCTTCCCCAAATAGTTTTTGAGTTTCTACTGAAATGAGGCTGCACTTTAATGTTGTATTTTAATCTTGTTTTTTAAGTTGTATTTTAATCAATTGTTTTTATACTTGGTGTTAGCCGCCCTGAGCCCGGTCTTGGCTGGGGAGGGCAGGGTATAAATAAAATTAATTATTATATTATTATTATAGGACTTAACTGTCAGGGGTCCTTTACCTTTACTTTTATATAGATAACACAAAGATGTCCATACTATCTGTATCTTTGAATCAGGAAACTAATCTATCTAGGAAAGGTGAAGCTTTCAGGCCCATGATTCTAGATTCAGGTAGGTAGCCGTGTGGGTCTGACGCAATCAAAGCAAATAAAAAAAAATTTGTCCAGTAGTACCTTAGAAACCAACTAAGTTTGTTCTGGGTATAAGCTTTCGTGTGCATGCACACTTCTTCAGGCCCATGTTATGAATAAACAAACATGGTAATTATGTCTATTCAAAGGACAATAGTGAAGTATGAAGCACCTGGCATTTTCTGTGATGTGTGTATAGTTTAGACTACTTCCGAAATGGAAGCTGTAACAAGGGGCAGAGCCTGAAATAACATGCATGAACAGTTGTAGAACTTTTTAGTCTGTGCATTAAGTCAAGGATGGTGCAAATATATGGTGTTGGAGTGTGGTGTTCATGTAGAATTATGATTAGGAAATTATATATTTTCCATGACATTGTGCGAGTTGAGCTCGAGCGTTCCGAGATCAATTATGATTGTGTGTAATGCCGTGTTCTTTGCTGGTCTGGATTAGAGTATGATTTCTTATGACCAATTCTACATGACATAAATTGGCAAGAAATTGGCTACTGCTGTTTCCATAACCCTGAGATGGGATAGCCACGTATCTCTTTAGAAAAACAGTGTTTGCTGAACTGTTACTGTAAACGCAATTAGCAACTGGCTGGTAAGAATGTTTCTCTTTGATAACCCCCCATAGTAGCTTCTTTCTCTTTGAAGTAGATATGCTAAAACCCTTGAGGCCCGGTGGTCAAATGGCAGGGCTCTGCCATTTTTCACCCTTCCTTCCTCCCCTCAATCTCCTGTCTTCTGTTGTTTTTCCTGATCTCTGGAATGTATTTAGATTACGTAAGGGAAATTAGTTCTGGGAAAAAAACAGACCTGCAACCTTCAAAGAGTCTTTGTTCCTACCTTGTTCCCACATGGGATTTTTTGGGGAGTGCTGGAAGATTCTCATTGGTTCTTTTGAATTCTGTGAAATGGTTTGAGGTTAATAAAAGGTGCCTGAGGCTGAGAGCGGGAGATTCAGATTCGGAATTGGGAATGAATTCACCCTTGCCTCAGAGTTTGCTGGTCAACTCTGGTCCGTCTTTTCTTGAACTCACGCAACAGAACACAACATTGGAGCACTACAAGCCCCCCCAGCATTCACACTGGAGGTCCCCTACATGCATGCCTGATGAGCTGAAGCCTGGATTTCATTATCTCTCCCCAACCCTTTTTCAAGGGGGAAAAGTGCACCAGTAAGGAAGGTATTGGGATTAAACAGTTGGCGAGGAGGGTCCAGTTCACAGCGGAGGCTAACCACACGGCAGAGGAAGGAGGTTGTTCCTCTCCTACACAAGGGTGTTTCAGTTCGCCTTGCAAACGAACCAGGCTGCTTCCACTGGAGAGGGACTGTCCCTCAGAGGAAGAGCATCTGCTTTGTGGGTGGAAAGTTCCAGGTTCAATTTCCAGCAGGTTTCACACAAGGCTGGGGACATACTCTTCTCTGAAACCCTCAAGAGCCACTGCCAACCGCCTGACTTGGTGTGAGGCAGCTTCTTATGTCTTACGCAGCTCCTGTTCTTCCAAAGGGCTTGCACTGGAGAGCTTCCCATGGAATTGTTCCCCATTTTCATTTTTCAAGTGTGGATGGGTAGCTCAAGCAGAAAGGCATGGTCCATTATTGCTTCCTTTACCCACACGGTGAGAACTTGCAGTGACCTTACCTCGTTTTTATTATTATTATTTATTTATTTACAACATAAATCCACTACAACTCAAATAAACAAATCCACCACCATTAGACATAAACATAACATAAAATAAAATATAACAAACGACAAAATAAAAGACTTGCTTTATCCTGTACATGGCCTCCTTGTTTACTTCTTATGAACTGTTTCCTTTATGAGCTGTTATTACGATTTTTCAAATTATGACTTAAAAAACCAACCAACCACAAAGTCTCTTGCAGACATTAATCAAAACAAGTCCAGGTATGTATTTTAGGGCACTGTTTTGTAAAGTATTCTTTACATTTTCCCCATTCTTTTTGAAATTCTTGTCTGGGGAGTCCCCCAATTGCCTTTGTTAATCTAGCCAATTCGATATAGTTTAGTAATTTATCCTGCCATTCCGTTTTTGTTGGCACAAATTCTTTTTTCCAATTTCTGGCAATTAAGGCCCTTTCCACGCTTGTGGCATAGAGGAATATTTTCTGATCCTCTCTTGTTATACCTGTGTCTGTTATCCCCAATAGGAAAACTTCTGTATTTTTCATAAAGTTAAACTAAACATTTTTTTAAGTTCATCATACACTATGTCCCAGAAGCTTTGGATTTTTTCACAGGTCCACTAAACATGTATGAATGTCCCCTCTGCTTTACTGCACCTCCAACACAGACCTTTCCTCGTTTTAAAACAGGTGAACTACACCTCGCACCACCCTGGCTGAGAAGAGGTCTAGTTTAGCAACACCTGTCTTAAAATGTGGCTAATGAGATGTTCTCAAAAATGAAGAGTAGGTTATGCTTCTTGTACTACATACTTTTCCTATCACCAGAACGGCCCTATGTATGTGCTGCCCTTTCCCACTTGTCCTCCTGTTAAAAAACGACTGCCCACGTTTCCCACAACCTGGCGAATCGCTTTAAATATAAGGACATTCTGCACCCTCCTCTCGGCTATTCCCCTCCCCCAAACGATGATTAATGTTTTCACCGGCTGCACACTAAAGGAGCTCAATACGAAAATGTGATTCAGTTAGACAGCCTCGCTGTTTCCCAGGTACAGTGCACGTAAGTGACTGCCAGGAAACTAGCAGGGGGTAGCAGAGACATTGATTTTCATGGAGTCCTCAGCAAGTCTATTAAGAGTTCGGAGGCCGCAACCGTGGGATCAGAGCCGCAAACACAAGACGGAGGCAGCAAATTACATCAGGTCTACAGACTGCCTCAGCCTTTGAGCTTAAGGCAATGAGACACTGTCAGCTTTCATTTCAATGCAGTTTGCTCAAGTGAAGAAACTACCGAGTCCACCTCCAGGCCCCAGGGAGAGAAGACAACAGGGCGGTGGGGGAGAAAGAAGAAAAGTAGGCAGGCAGAAATGTGCAAAGCCACCCTGAAAGCAGACAGCACTTTATTGAAGTTTACAATGGAAAAGTTCAAATCACCTCCCACCCTCCTTGCACATTGTATTAAAGTTCTCCGTATTCACAGTGACAGCTCTGGCAAGGTCAAAGTCAAGTCAGTCCCAAACTTTCCTCCCCTGAGCATTCAGGATTTCTCCTATCAAAGCTGCTTAGCTTGTGAAATCCCCAAAACATGGACTTCTGTCGAAAGATACGAATCCCATTAGATCTTGTCTTTCACAAAAGCAGCACACTTTTTAAAGCAACAACAAAAGACAGTCATAATAGCCTACTAGGCTCAAGGTTCAGAAGCAGCCTTGGCATTTCAATGATGCAGGAATCAGACCACAATAATGCATTTGCTACAAACGCCCCCTGCCTCCTCCGATTAAAAAATGTGGGTTGGCTGAAGTGAAAACATGCTGTTATGTGGCAGCAACATCCTTGAATCCAATGAGTTGGCATGTATCAGGCAAAATGAGTTCTTCTCTCGTTGTGAGCATAAGGGCTGCTAAGTCTTTTTGTCTTTAATTTTAGCCGCAGAATGAGAAGTCAAGCCTCCCCCACTTCAGTGAGAGGCAACTACTACAAATGGGATGATATACATTTCCAAGGCCCACTCAACTAAAGCGAAGTACAGCATTGTCATCAAGAAAGTATCATGTCCTAGGCATGCGCCCACACACTGAGAAAGCAACCCCTCTCTCTTCCCTTTATGGCAATATCAACATTGGGAGTACTGGCTTGGTTTGCTGCTGTGATCACAAACCTTGGGCTCACGTTCTTCCTTCTCCCGTGTGTGTGTGTGTGTGTGTGTGTGTGTGTGTGTGTGTGTAGGGATTTAAAGCTTCTGTTCCTGTTTCAGAACAAACTGTGATTTGTCACTGCGTCTAAACTCGCCAAACTGTGGTTTTCTGTTACTTCTGAATCAGTCCTGTCTTTGAAGGAAGAAAAGTAGTGTATGAAGCAGCCCTGAGAGACACCATTACTTCCAGCTCAGGTTTTTGAGGACTGATATAGATTATGTTAACTGGCACAGAGAGCAAAAGAAAGTCCAAAGCAGGAGTAGGCAATGGGTAGCCTGGCGACTCATTATAGCTCCCTATTAGGCCTGAATCCCAGGCAGCCCATAACTATGCAAAATAAAAAATAAAAAAATAAAAATCGGTGCAAGCTGACAGATGCAAGCAAGGAATTCTTTAAGTCTCTTACTCGCCCTCTCAGACAAGAGATTTTGGCAGAATTCTTCCCTTGCACACCTCAGCTACCAATGCAGGTGCATGAAAAAGGCAGTAAATGAAAGCGATATGGTTCACAAGAGAGGAGCATAAGCAAAGAACCCTGTAAAAATCCTCCACTGCTATTTTGGAGGGCGGGACAGAATAGGAGGGAGTTAAATAGCCTCTTAGTGGGCAAAGCTAGCATTGCTGGCCCTTTAGCCCTTTCTCAGTTTAAAATAGCCCTCCTTTAAAACTTAGCTGCCCAATAGGGTGTACAGTTTCTCACTGTTTATGCAATTGCTCAACAATTCACGTCCTTAGAAGTCAGACAACTCATGTGGGATGCTGTGCCCAACAGCTTGTTTCCCCAAATGTTCTCAAAGCACGTTGGATTTGTCACTTGTAGGAGATGCTTCTGAAATGGGGCAACTCCCCTGTACAAGGTGGCCGCATTTACTAAAACAGCTGTCACTGATGCATTAAAAAGAAAAAGAAAAAAGAGTGGTTCATTGTTCTGAAAGTCAGAGTCTCAGTATGGACCTCTTGTCCACGGCAGTAATAGTGGCCCAACATGTCTTGGGCAGCTGAGCATATCTATCCAAGAGGAGAAGCATGCCTGGTACCAGCAGCAGCAAGTCTGAAGTCTTGCTGAGGAGCTCCAGTCGCTCTTTCTCCCAAGGCTTCTCCGTTTGATTGAGGAAACAGTGGGAAATCCCGTTACCTCTTCTCGGTCTTCTGCTTCTGCAAGCTGAGGGAGGTGAAGCTGGCCAGGAGGTCAGTAACCTCATCCACCTTCCAGAGGAGAGGAAAAAAGCATAAGAACATGTTATAGAAGTCAAAGAAGAATATGATGAAGGAAATGAAATTTGTGGTGACAGAATTCATTAATTCACAAAGAATGGGACTTTATATTGTCCTGTTGAGCAAGAGAAATTTCTGCTACTAAAGGACAGAGAGTAAAGAGGAGTATGTCCACAAAAGTAAGAGACCTTGAAGAATGGGCGAGAGGGTAAGGTCAGGAAAAGAGATTTTTTTTTACAATAATCATTTTTCAACAATATTCATTTTTTTAAAAAAATGACCATTGCAAGCTTTGAAAATGGTGCAATTCGTCAACAAAAGGCAAAGTTTAAAATTTGGTCCCTGATTCATGAGGTCAGACAGTGAGACTTGGGACTATAAAAGGATCTGCTACCATGCAGAAGCAGAGTTGCACAAGCTTCCTGTACCAGATTTGATGAAAAAGAAATCAGGACAATGGCTTTTCCTTCTAAGTGGAGCCACAGCTACTAAATAATTTTATTTTCACAGCAAAGCTATTGCAACATTGCTTCTAGCAGGAAGAACCACGTGCAAGTGGAGTGGGCAATGCTCTGTTGGAAATCAGGATAGTCTTTAAAATTTAAACTTCTCCAACTGTACTGATGGGTCTTGAACTTTTCATCCTTACGTTTCTAATAACAGAAAGTAATGTACCATCACCAATTTGATAAAGCATTATTAAACTAAAGCTTTCCCCACACAATGTCTTGTAACTAAATAGTGTATCATTTAATAAACGTATTTTTCTCTACCCTCCAGGAGTCTCAAAAAGGCACGGTCATTTTACAATACTGAAATATATTTAAACTTGGTTAAAAGTCAGATTTGAATTAAATATACAAATTCCCCCCGGTCATTCATTCACCTGCTCTTTTGTACTAG
The DNA here is from genome assembly GCA_034641385.1 of Darevskia mixta. Classification (NCBI taxonomy): domain Eukaryota; kingdom Metazoa; phylum Chordata; class Lepidosauria; order Squamata; family Lacertidae; genus Darevskia; species Darevskia mixta. The sequence goes on from JAWWNH010000008.1 coordinate 18,703,322, forward strand.
TCATCTGTAGCCTGGAGCAAAGATCATCCAGCTGTTCCCGATGTTCGTGGCGCCCGAGGCGTTCAAGGTATTCCCGCAACATCTGGATGATCTGAAACAAGCAGCATAAGAGAGATGGGATTTACTATGAGCAATGGAGAGGGTTCAGGCTTCTAAATACAGGTACCAGGTCAAAATTTAAGCAAATCTGCTATTGGTTTTGATGAATTCTGAAATAAAATGGAAGCATATTTGAAATAAATGAAACAGAACTAATGAGAACTAAATGGGGGCAAACACCATGGCTTTTCCACTGGCACAGAAACAAACTAAATATACTTTTCAGAGCAAGAGACTGCTTTGCTACTATTAAGATTGGACTTTTTCCTATTTTATATGCGTATCAAACCTGTCAGCAGATGGCAGGAGCCTATTGTCCTCCGGGGCTCCTGGGGAAAAAATGGCTTTTATGGAAAAAGTTCCATAAGAAACTTCTATGCAGAGAAGACCAACATTTTGCAACCAGGCTCTATTACACTATATCAGGGGTGGCCAATTCCCAAGAGACTGTGATCTACTCACAGTTAAAAACTGGTGGTGATCTACCCCCTTTTGGGGGGTTCAGGTCAAAATTGTTGAGCTTTTTTTAGGAACGAGGAAGGCCTGTTTTTTTAGGGGTTCAGGTCGGCGGAAAGAAAGCCCCGTTTCATTGGGGTGCAGGGCAAATATGTTGAGCTTTTTTTAGGGGAGCCAAAGTTGTTGAGCTTCTTTGGGGGGAGCCAGTGATCTACCACAGACATCCAGTGATCTACCGGTAGTTCACGATCTACCTGTTGGACATGCCTGCACTATATTATGTATTAGATTCCTTGCCCAACCATTATCCTTGTTACCTGCTTTACTTCCAGGCGCACGAGTTCCAGACTCTGTGAGAGGCCCTCCTGCAAGATGTTCAGCTTTGACTTGGCCAAGTGCAAAGGGGTCCGTCCAGCTCGATCCAAGGCGTCTACTCGAGCTCCTGGAAGATGCACATGCAGAAGAAGAAATGGGTGTTTTAAGGATGAAGATAGCCCCCTTTCTATATAAATAAAAATGTTCCCATTGCGTGTTTGTCCGAAACACCCTTGCTGCGTAACCGCTGGACCAAATCGCATCAAATTTGGACACAGCGTTCCATTACCATGTCAAAATAATCTGGCATAATAAAAATTCAGAAAACCACACCTGTCATGCCTAAAATAAAGTTTAAACGCAAAAAACTGTCGCAGCTATTACATGACATCAGCAAAACAGCGCCCTCTAGTGACGGCTATACTGGTACTACAGCTACAAAAGCAAAAAATTGGCGCAGCTTTTACCGGTAGACATCACCACCAAAACCTCAGAGCTCCGTCGGCCATTTGCAAACTCACAAACCGGTAATTGAAAAGGGGGGGGGGCGAGAAGAGGGTAATTGAAAACGGGGGTGGGGACAGAGAAGGGGCAGACGGAAGTTGAACAGGGGAACTTCTAGGCCAGCACTGTCAACACAGCCTGGGTCGCCGCCGTTAACGCCATCAAATGCAGGCCCAGCCCAACCGCCGCCCAGGCCCCTTAGCCACCCCGCCACCGTGAAAGGCAGGCCCCGGCCCTTCTCCACAGCTGCTCACGATGACGCCATCAGAGCCAGCCTGGGCCGCCCGCTGCCCACTTCCCCATCGCAGCTGCCATGAAAGGCAGGCCGGACACCATCCCCACAGCCGCTGCCGGCCCTCTCCTCTCCTACCACCACTCACAGACACAGCCATCAACACCACAGCATTCACACACATAGCCACAGCAAGGCGTGGCCGGGTCAGCTAGTGGATATCTATAATCAGAGAAGGCAGCTTTCTAATTGGCATTACCTCCACGAAGCAGTGTGGTGATGATGGGTACATGGTTCGTGCAGGCAGCTGGGGAGGGAAAACACGAGACACACAACTAAGTAGTTACAGTAACTTGGTGGGGGACAGACTCTGCTTGATGGGGTAAAGGTTGGCACATGGCACTCTTGCAAAGGTGCCAAGAAATCCTCAATTCAAATCTCAACTTTGAATCCCCAGGCGGCCTTAAACAAGCCAATACTGCCTCAGCCTCAGCAATCACTTTCAGCAGTATGGAGATAAGGATTCTAGAGATAATGTCCCCATTGGCATGTAACCTAAACCATGGCTTTTAGTGTTACATCCAGAAGCCGGAACAAGTTGGAGCAAAGCCTCGTACGCACATCTTTCGTCCTCCTGCACAGCCAGGAGAAAGTTTTCACCTGCCTTTAATTTCAGTTTCTCGTAATGTGTTTTGTGTTTTTTATATTGTCGTTTTATGTTGTGAACCGCCCCGAGATCTATGGGTATAGGGCAGTATACAAATCTAGTCTCAGTTTGGTTTCAGACTCCCTAAGGCAGAACAGCTTCTTCTAACTCTCTCCTTGTAGTACTTTAGAAAATCCAAATATCCTTATGCACACCAGTTGCTACTGTGAGGCAAAGGAAGGAAAGAAGATATAAAGGAAAGAAATAGGCAGGTCACAGGTAAGGCCAAATGTGACAACATTGCTGCACACGTGTGTGTGAGACGCTTACCCAAATGCAGGGGGGTGTTGCCCAGCCCATCTCGCTGGTTTGGGTCGGCTCCATGGTCCAAAAGCGAGTGCACTAAAACACAAACAGACCCATCCTAAGTTTGTCTTGAACTTGATGGGCAAAGAAAACCACCAGATCTGAACTATTTACCTCTACAATCGATAAGACTGGCTATTCAACAGAGCCTGGCTATTCAACAGAGCCGACTCATTAATGTTACAAATATTTTACTATTCAAAATTAAAAAGCATATATAACATAAAACAATGCTCTAATCGTAGCAGCAGTAAAACATTTCACTTTTTAATGATTGTTTTCTTGCATTTAAACCCCACCCTTTAGCCAAAAAGGCTCTTGGACTGACTTACAAATATCAATACTACTTCTACTTCAATTCCATCAGCCATCCATGAAAAATCAAGAGCACCCTAGCTCTTACATACGCTCACTAAAAGCAGACATTAAGAATAACATTTTTAGAGCCCATCTAAATAACAAGAAGGGGAGCAATTGTATCTCTTATGGCAAAAGTACCCTTGCCTGAATCTCCCCAAATCCATCCCTCACAAAGTGCTCCACAGGAACTCGGATCTCCTGTAATAAAATGCCTATTTTATGTCCCCTGAAACTCTTTTAAGCTTGCACACAGTATTAAGAAGCCATCATATGCACCAATGTGCATCATATGCACCAATGTGCCATTCTTCCTTGGAAGGAGCTTCTGGCGTTTTCAAAGTTCCTTCCCGTTCCTGCTTTCCAAGATTCTTCTAACTAAACATTTCAGGGCTCAGACACAAAACTTCGGCTCCTCTTGAAGTTGTTCAGAAATATTCTGACAATCTTAAGTGACACCACAATATTTCAGGAAGAATATTCCAAAATTGTATCAGTGTGCATAACATCACTCCTCAGTGTCCTTGCACATGCTGGGTGGGATGCTTGCAAAAAGGATATGGGTGGTTTTTTTTTTGCTTTCTGAAGCTCAGCTTTTAAAGATAGAAAGAAAACGATTAGCAATCTATCCTGGAGAAATGGGGCCAGAAGCTGACAGGCCCACCTCATTTCAATGTGACTCACCAATACTGTCATTTCCATTGCAGGAAGCAAAGTGCAGGGCCGTTCGACCTTTGTCGTCAGCTGCACAGGGGTCCACCCCATCTTCCAGAAGCTGCTGCACTGATGCCACCAAGGAAGACAAGACAGCAGTCAGAGAGCTGTTCTGTCGGTGATTCATCATTCAAATTCCAACTTCTGTGTCCGGGCAGTGGAACTGGATCTGGCTGGTGGGCTAGATTATTATCCCCCCCCAACTAGGTCCCCTTGAGCCAAATCTGATAGGTGGGCAGGGCAAATGCACACTTCACAAAGTGCCTTTCAAGCACTTCACAGGATTTGCCAAAGAGCAGAGTCTTTTGAAGCCCTTTGCGTAAGGTTTTGCTTGAAAACCCTTTTCACCTGCCCCACACATGATGTCAGATTTGGCAGCAGGTGGGCATGGCCAAAATGAGCAGGCAGGCCTTGTTAGGTGCATGGGCCAGAGGTTTCCCATCTATTTTCTGCGCAATGGATTCTGGCTTGAGGGCACTGACCTCCTTAAGAGGGACTGTTGTAAACTACTCTGAAGGCCTTTGACAGCTGAAGAGTGGGTAAAAGTGGTTTAAATAAGTAAAGCTTATAGCCTGGTCACTGGATACTTCCTCAGTTCACTAATTTCCTTCAAGCTACTGACAAGAGTCTTTTAAAGGTGTTCCTCCCAAGGGGATTTTAAAGCCACCAAAAACCCACAATTCAAAACATTATCCTTACCATGCAGGAAACTACATTCTTGCTGGTCGCATTTCTAGCTTATAAGAACTGATGTAGAAGACAACAACTCACAAAGATATACACTAGAGCCCAAATGATGTAACCTTACCTGTTTCTAAATCATTAGAGTTGGCAGCTTCTCTCAAGCGTTTCAAAGCTGTGGAAAAAGAGAGGGCAAGTTTTTTGGAAAGCAAATAGGACAAGAACTGCTTAATTCCAGACTCCTAGGCTTGTTCTAAAGAAAAATCAGTAATTCAGGTTTTGCAAAACAGATGCTTATTCATTTCTCATTTCCTGTACAAAAGCCATACCTTTTCACAAGGCTGAACTTCTTTTATGGGATACAACATTTTGTGAGTACTCATAAGTACAATAAAATAACACAAAATTGTATTTGTGTTATCATATTCCATACTAACTGTAAAATATATATATTAATGACCTAGTGCATACGGTATAAGGAGGTTGATGCCAATTTCAGACACATCTGGTGGCTTGCAAAGAAATTCAAGAGATGGTGGAATAAATTAGCAGGAACTATATTAATTAACTGCTCTGGTACGGGGGGGGGGAATGGAAATGTCAGAAAAACTGGAAATTCAACAATCTCCATTATTAGAGGAATGGAATAGAAACTTATTGAGCATGGTGCTAATGACGAAATTCAATTATAAGAAAACCTAGAGAGGGCTTTGGAATTGTTAGATTTGTAGTATAATTTTATATAATATTAAAAACACAGAAGAAACTACAAAAAATGGAACGGCATTTCTAATTGTTTAAGGGTGAGAACTTAACATAATGCTATGTTATATGCATGATAAAAGTTAAGACTGATTATATAAATATTTCTAATTTATGTCTGCATTTAAGATTTTTACAATACAATAAATGCAATTTATTTTACCCAGATAAATACAGTTCTTGTCTAGCTAATATTCATTGACTGCCATGCAGAAGGTGCTTGTTCAATTCCCATTGACACTAAACTGGGTATTTCCTGCATTTCAACACTATTCTACTTTCAAATGCACTCCTTAAAAAAAAAAATCTAGAAGGCCACCTGCTTCCCCACCATGTAACTCCTGTGCAAGAGCGCTCATCTGTTAAGAAAAAAACTACAAGTGCAAACAGCAGCAAGGCCTCCCCTCCCCCTTGTCTGATAGTCTCATTATTTTGTAGTTTTACAAAAGATTTTGAAGGTTTTGCACTTCCCCATCTTGTACATGGGAGTGCAAATTTACCCACAGCCTGGCTGCATTCATGTAGCCAGTCTACCTGCAAACTGCAGTCCTATGCACACTTACCCAGGAGCAAGCTCCAGTGGGTCTTCCCACTGCATAAGCATGTGTTGTAAGAATTATAGGGGAAATTATCCCATTAAAGGGTCCAATTCCAGGTGGAATCCTGAACCTCAGCAGGACGTTATTCTGAAAACCCCTGCCTGCGCAGAAAGGACAGAGACCAGACCAGAGCCAGTGTGGTGTAGTGGTTAAGAGCGGTAGCCTCGTAATCTGGGAAACCGGGTTCGCGTCTCCGCTCCTCCACATGCAGCTGCTGGGTGACCTTGGGCTAGTCACACTTCTCTGAAGTCTCTCAGCCTCACTCACCTCACAGAGTGTTTGTTGTGGGGGAGGAAGGGAAAGGAGAATGTTAGCCGCTTTGAGACTCCTTCGGGTAGTGATAAAGCGGGATATCAAATCCAGACTCTTATTCTTCTCTTCTAACAAAAAGCAAGGTGGCTAGTTTATTAAAAGCTGTTGCAACAGGGTGCTTCCCACACACACAGGAGGGAGGAGGAGGGACCCCCGAGCCATGTGTGCAAGCCCTTATATAGACATTTTAAATTGCCCGCCCTGGAGTCCAAGACCACCCTCAGAAACATCACACATACATCACAGAAGGGGTGTGGCCCAAGACCATCCCAGAAACATCCAGAGAAGGGATGGAAATCTGGGTGTGGTGTTTCTTCCTGTCTGCCTGGTCACCTGATTGGATTATCTGGGTTTGGCCACTCTTTTGAATCTAGGTCACAGGCTCACACCCTGTTCATATCTTGAGTGTGCCCTTAAAACAGGATTTGTGAGGAAAGAGACAATGGGGAGATTTCCCACTTTGACCTTTCAGCGAAATTGTTCTGGGCCTAATCTGTGGGGTTTCAAACATGTGGTTTATATATAGTTATGAAAATTTAATTTTTATATATATATAACCTTAATATTCCTATAACACATGCTTAATAGTCTTGCTCTTGTAAGAATGCATACTCAGAATTATTCAAAACAGATCAATTACTCCTTCACAGACTTCAGATACAGGTAGGTAGCAGTGTTGGTCTGTCATAGTAAAAACAAAATTAAAAAAATCCTTCCAGTAGCACCTTTGAGACCAACTAAGTTTGTTCTTGGTATGAGCTTTCGTGTGCATGCACACTTCTTCAGATACCCTTTCTACTCCCAATCAAGACAGCAACATGCCCCAAACCTTCAATATGTAAAACAGGTAAAATGAAGGTTCCAGTTACTATAAAACCAAGCCACTGTGGTTAATTCAGATTTGAGTGTCACTATTGCATCCCACCCTTTTTCTGGGGAGCTCAGCATGGTACTTTGTGCCCCATAAGCACTCTGGTCGCTACACTACGGTTGGGTCCTCAACAGAGCAACAGAAGAGCTGAGGCACAGTGGATCACCACTTCCAGGCAGTGTAGCTGAAATACCTGACCATGTGACCAAGCATGAAAGCCCAGTCCTGAGGCTGTTTATTCGGTGCACAACAGGCCTCACTTCCTAGTAAGCACATTTGGGATGGAAGCCCAACTCTGTGCGTGTTTATTGGGGCACAGCTGCCCGGGGAATCCCCACTGAAGTTACACTCCCCTAATGCATATTTGCATGGGTGCAAGCCCCGCTGAACCCATTAGGATTTCCTCCCAGTAAAGCATGCCACAGATGGGGCTTGTTAGTCGTGCAATAATAATAATAATAATAATAATAATAATAATAATAATATAATTAAGTTTATTATTTATACCCCGCCCATTTGACTGAGTTGCGCCAGCCACTCTGGGCTACCACCATGCCCCAAATCTCCTGAACAAATCTTTCCAAGCACAGGCCCGGCGGCCAGCCTGGAGGAGCCACCACGCGGTGCGCCCCCTTCCGCGCCCAGTCCCTTACCGTGGATCTCCTTGCCGGTAGGCCCCACCTTGCGGTGCAGCCGGGCGGCCTTGCTGCGGCGGCCGACGATCTTGCACACGCGGTGCTCGCACTGCCACGGCAGCTGCAGGTAGTGCAGCGAGGCGGGATCCGGCGCCTCGGGGACGGCCCGCAACGCGGCTCCGAGGCCCGTCAGGGAGAACATGTTCGCAGAGGCCGGGCTGGGGTCTCCCGCGCCGCCGCCGCCGCCGCCGCCTTCCATCCCCGTAGTCGAGGCGCCACTCCGCGTCCGGATCTCAAGCGAAGCGGGCCCAGGCTCAGAGCGCGAAGGCGGGGGCGAACTCGCGTAACCATAGGAACAATAGAATGTGGGGCGGGGAGGTGTGGGAGGAAGAGGAGCGAGCCCGGCCGCCGCCGCCACATCCACTCAGGAGCTCCGCAGTAGCCGCCGCGTAGCCAATGGCAGAAGACGGGCGACTCTAAGAGGCGGGGCAAAAACGTCAGAAGGGGGGTCGTGAGCCAAAGAGATGTTTTATTTGAGAAAGGAGCCACCACGCAGGAATCCGCCATATGCGGGGCTACATCGATGGGGCACGCTGCTAATGTTAATAATTTCTTTTCTTTTGGTTTTTTTAAATAAAAAAAGCTTGATGTGGGTGGGTGGGAATGCTGACTGTGGAAGGGAAGTAAAATGGAGTATCTTGGGAGGAGGGGATGGCCGGCTGCAGCTCCAGGCATGTGCAAAGTGCTCGTTTTGTTGTACTTTTCACATGTAGGAATCCACAATGATTTGCATTAATGTATAGAACAAGGTTAAAATACCCTTCCGTTGAAGTGCTTTCTCCCTTTAAAAAAACTATTTTTGCCCCATTTCAGAAATGCTTTCAAAGCAATTGCAGCAGAAAGAAGCCGTAAGTTACATTCCTGGGCCTTTGCAGGTGGAAATTCAACCGGTGAATCCTTTACCATTGCTGCATTTCAATCTGCATAATTGCTGTGTGCCATGATGTATTTTAAAACACCTTCAGGGGGTGGGGGAAGTGATATTCTTGTCAAGTTTCTTTTATACCGGTACTTTTTAGCGATAATAAGCATGGCTATTTGAAAATACTAGAACAAAAGCGAACCGTAAACCAAAGGGGGCTAACATCGGAACCTCCAAGAGGTTTTTGTGGTCTCCAATACCTTCCAAAATTTGTTTTTTTGAGGTTTTTTTAAGCCTCTTGTGGGTCCCAGCACTGCGATCACCATGTTGCAAAAAGTATTTTTGTGGCCATTCCGATGACCTCAATAGATTCCCTGCTGTAATAAAGTTTAACCTGACTGGCTTTCTTTCTTTACATTATTTTTTCTTTTGTTGTAAGAATATAAATGTCTTACATATAATAATAATAATTGTTCATAAGTGTGCCAAGCAAAACAAGGCCACATGTCTGAAGCAGCACAGGTAGACAGGCCTGTCTCCATTTTGACTCCCAAACTGACAAACTGTTTCTCTGCAAGGAAGGAGGGGGGATTGTCTCAGGAAAATAAAGGGATAATCTTGACTTCCTGATAACTGAGTGCCAGACAAAAGGGTGTGATTAACTTGGCTGGGAAACAGGGAAATGTAAATATCTCTTTTGTTTTACTTGATGGGATTTTGGGTGGCAGGCAAGAGGAGGCATGGGGAGGGTCAAGGATGCTCAGATTACTGCTACCAGACCTCCCCTTTCATTATGTAGATGTGATGTATCTGGGGAGTGGTCTGGGGTTACACCCCTTCTGTGATGTATGTGGGAGGTATCTGGGGGTGGGGCTGGACTCTGAGGAGGGATTTTTGAAATGTCTTTATAAGAGCATGTGCTCCTTTTGTTCAGGGTCCTTTTTCCCCTACTCTCTGGTGTGGGGCAAAAACGCCATGTTGCAACAGAAATAAATTTTTTGCTTCTCAATTTTTCTCTGGTTGGCCTCTGTAATTTACTCCTTCCGATGGAGAACCTCAAAAGGCTCTTGTGTACCCCATAAGGGAATAAGAGCAGATTTCTGTTTATTTCACTTTCTAGAGCAGTAACTATGTTAACTCGGCACCTTGATAATAAATGTAATTGTCATGCCGTAATTAATAAATGCATTATTCTTTTAAGATGTCACGGGCCTCGCTTTCGTATTTATACTGCTCTTGTCCCGCACATGGCGGGTCCTGCCAGCTGCCATTGGAAACCAGAAGTTTGATCAGAGAACTATTTTGACTAGGCCGGGACGGCGCTTAACCAAAGATTTCCTTTACGCGAGAGGCATTTGCTCGCCCGCTCCCGAAATGACGAGAAACCAAGGGGAAGATTGACAGCTGCAACAGCCAATGGTGATCCAAATCAATTTTAGTCCATTCCTTTATAATTGCCCTGCACGAATGGTGCTACTGAAAAGTCGGGGTGACAACTAGGATCCTACAACATTGCGCCGATCCGTAATCAGACAGCATCGTTTGCCTGTTTTATAACCCCTGGATTAGATGGCTTTAAATGGGGATGGGCCAAATCTATGCTGGATGAGTAAATTTATGTTACAGGTAGGTAGCCGTGTTGGTCTGTCATAGTCAAAACAAAATAAAAAAAATCCTTCCAGTAGCACCTTAGAGACCAACTAAGTTTGTTCTTGGTATGAGCTTTCGTGTGCATGCACACTTCTTCAGATACCATGCACACGAAAGCTCATACCAAGAACAAACTTAGTTGGTCTCTAAGGTGTTACTGGAAAGAATTTTTTTTTGTTATTTTGCTTTGAGTAAATTTATGGCCATCTTTACAATAAGTCGATGGAGCCTTCAGCTTCAAAGACAGTGTACCTCTAAATGTCTGATACCTTGTGAGAAACAAGAGATGTTTCTCACCAGGCTTCCTCGATCTGGCTGGCGGCCGCTGGGAATAGGATGCCCATGCCAAGCGCTTATACCCCGCCAATATGCGCCAACGGGGCTCATCCTCCGTCGTGCTGCGCCACAACAACCCGCGTTAAACCTCGCTTCAAACGAACCGCTTGAGTTTCCGTTCCTCCCATAGCCAATACTCGGCGAACACCCGGAGTACTTCCGCCGACGGTTTCCGGTCGGCGCCGGAAGTAGCGCGGGTTGCTGACCGGAGCGCTTTCTCTGCCGCAACGCTCCCTCCCTGACGGTGTGCGTTCCTTTCGCCTTCGCTCCGAAAGCCTCGCTATGTCCTACCCGGCGGAGGATTACGAAGAGGTACCGGCCTCGCCTGCTCACTCCCCACCCGGGGTCTTGGTCGGCGGGTTGAAATAACTCGCCTGGCCGGCCTTTGGGGTGCGAGTGCAGCCTAACTGGCCTTGGGAGGCGGCGAGGGTGGTTTTCGTCGGGCGGCCAAGCAGCCCCAGGAAGGCGAGGCCGGGATGTGTCGCCTTCTGATTAGCTGGCAGTCCTCATCTGAGTAGGGAAAGGGCAAAGCATCTTATGGGTGTGTCGGGTGCAGGGCTGGATTTAGGTTTGATGAGGCCCTAAGCTACTGAAGGTAATGGGGCCCTTTATATGTCCAGCTGTCCTTTGTCAACAACAAATTGGCCGTTTTTTGTGTTGAATATATGCTATATGGTAATTTATGGACCTAATAGGCCCATACACAACACAAAGCACTGTTGCTGTATGTAGGTTTTATTTTATTTGTTTTTATCTTATATTTTGGAAATGTACATCCAGGTTTTCCCCCCTTTAAATTTTTGGGGGGCCCCAAGAGAGTGAGGCCCCAAGCTATAGGTTGTTTAGCTTACACGTAAATCCGTCACTGGTCAGGTGTGTTGATATTCTGGTCTTTCTCTGTTTCCAGGGCTCATATGATCCCTATACTTATCCAGGGGAGTATGATATGCACACAGGTGAGTCCTTTCATTCTTATTTTATTTGTTAAAAATATGGTGGTCTGCTCTTCATCAGTACTGATGCTAAATTGTAAGATCTTTTGGGCTTAACACCCCCCATATTTTAGAATGTTTTTGTTATTCTCTTATCTCAGGCTGTAGTACAACAACCAAAAACAGGGATTTTTTTTAAACACCAGGAAACACTCGACTATAAACAAATAGAGGAGAAGGTTAATCCACCACCCACTTCTTTCTTAAAAACCTAAAAAGCCTGAGTAGACAGATATATGTCTTCACTTGGTGCTAAAATGGAAATGTACTTGTAACAGGAGGGCAGTCCATAAACAGGGTGCCGCTTTTGAAAAAAGTGTCCATATGGAATGAGACTCCCCCCTAGGCCTGGAGTACCAAGAAGACACATGGACCTTGCCCACCCCCAATGCATGCTGACAAAGTGGATGTGCTACACAAGATGTTTTCATGGTGCTTTAGGCCAGGACATTGTGGAATATGCACAGGCCAGAGCTGATATTTAATAAAAGAAGGTGGTGCTGTACAAAAGTTGCTAAGAGAATTTTACCAGCAGCAAGTGAAGCATCAGAAATCTACAACATTGTTTGGAATTTTCTGTTTTGGGCCACTATTAAAAGAACCAAACTTTTTCCTGGTTTGAATTTGACAACCCTTGTGGGAAGATTAGATAAGGTACTTTTCTGATTAAAATTTGTATTATCCCTGACGGAAATTGTAATCCAACATCTGGAGCACCATAAATTTCCCATCCCTGAGGTTCTTGATGAGGGTCCTTCTTCCTGCTACTTTGCTACCCTCAATGTTGTCTCCTTCCATTAGTAGTAATTAATAGGAAAATCTTGACAGAGCAAAGTAACTATTAAACTGTTACTGATTTTGTATTCTCATATTTTATTTGGTATGAGGGGGATTAACTTGAGTTATATCTATTTACCAAATTTAATGTCTTGAGACCTAAAACTTTTCTTTTTAGTAAACATGATGGTTATTTGTATTTCTTGGGTTAAAACGATCTTGCTGTTCCTGGGTTCCAGTATTTTACGCAATATGTATGGATGTTTGGAAAATTAAGCATGTAAAGTAATTATGAAGGGAAGTGGGGTTCTAAGTGCCAAGTACTTTTGAAGGTTGGAGTGCAAACTGTTTCCTATTAATCTACATCAAAAGTGTAGCCCTCCATGTGTTGTTGGACTCCAGTTTCCATCAGCCTCAGCTAGCATGACGATTGGCAGAGATTATGGGACTTTGAGTTCAACAACATCTGGAATGCCACCTTGTTCTACATCTTCCTGTTCTGTTTCAATATTCTTTTATCTCTTCTGTCTCACAGGAGATCCAAAACAGGATCTTGCCTATGAAAGACAGTATGAGCAGCAAACCTATCAAGTGATTCCTGAGGTGATAAAAAACTTTATCCAGTACTTTCACAAGACTGTGTCTGACTTGATTGACCAGAAAGTGTATGAGCTTCAGGCCAGTCGTGTATCTAGTGATCTTATTGATCAGAAGGTTTATGAAATCCAAGACATCTATGAAAACAGGTAAGATTCAGTTTTTTCAGGGAAGTATGAAGTTTGCAAATATAAATGTTTTGTGATATCATCGAGTCCCTCGCATCAACACCTGTAAGAGAATGAATGGTGGGACAGAAATGTGCAACAGTTGCCTTGTTTATAAATTATGGGAAGTTAGTTGAGGTTTGTGTAGAAAGTTGGTTTATGCTGTTGGTCCAATCATGCAACTAGCCTAGTTCTGTTTATTCTAGCAAAACATCTCAGGTAGTGGCTGTCCAAGATCTCTGGCAGATTGTTTTCTAAGCCATAATACTGAGGATCTTTTTAAGCGAAGGTGCTTGGGGTTGAACCTGGGGGTTTTTGTGCTGCAGAGCTATAGCCCTTACAGAAGAAGACTTTTTCATTCCATTCTGAAGCGGGTCCTTCAGGTCTCACCAACAGACATGTGTAAATGAAAAGTCTTGCTATTGCTGTCTATAGATGGTAGATTTCTTTCTCACAGCAAATCAGTAATCCATATTTACATATGCTTGATATAAAAAATTGGAAAAAGCAATGGGAGTTGCAACAGCAATGACTTAATGATTATTGACCATGTTATGTCTTGGTTTCTTTAGTACTGATGAGTGAGGCACTTGATTTACTAAACATTTTCTGTGTGTTGCAGTTGGACCAAACTGACAGAAAGATTCTTTAAAAGCACACCATGGCCAGAGGCAGAGGCTATTGCACCGCAGGTTGGAAATGGTAAATATTTTCATATCCTTTGGTCAGCCTAATAAGGAAAAGTAATGGGGAGCTTGTGGCCCTCCTGATGGAGCTCTGGAGGGCTGCAGGTTCTCTTTTCACTTCCTTAAGGTAAAGACTCATTGTGGCCTTTGTCATACACTGGAACAGTTAACCTATTATTAAAAATAAATAAAAATGGAACCATGACAGTTTGGGCATTTGCAGTGAGCTGAAGCAAGCTTTACTCTGTGCTGCATTTTCACCTGGGCCCCCACTTACGCTTGGAAATGCTTAGTTGTGTTTGACATCTGTGATACAGTTATTCTGTATTGTAATGGCCAACTGGCCGACAGTTAATTCAACTGCATTAATTTAACTGCAAAAAGTTAGATTGGGTAGGTGGCAGGAAAAGAGACGCAAGGCATCTGCACTATGTAATCTAGATACTTACAACCACCATTGTGTGGGTTCTAAGAAACTTGTTTCTGCTTGGTCACAAAGGAGCCTTTAGATTATGTCTAGATCCTTTAGTATTGCAGATTCCTACTTCTTTCATAAATGTCTGAGCGCAGAGAAGAGAGTTTTTAATTGAAGGTAATTTTGAGAGAAACACTTCCCTCTCTTTTTCATCATGATACTTTATTTCCCCAAGCTTTATTCTGTTACATTTCTACTGCACCTTTTTCTGTCTTATTACTGCTGTTGATTGGAAAGGTTTATGCATCTAGATGTGGTTTTGATCTTGTTTAGTTGTTCTGTATCAGCCTTCACCAACTTGGAGTCCTCCAAATATTTTGGATTAATTGTTGTTGTTGCTGTTGTTACTATCGTTATCATTATTATCACCTTTCCCCCCAATGGGACCCACCTGCCATCAGCCCCAGTCAAGTTGGTGAGCAGCGGGTTGGCAAAAGCTGTTTGAAATTGAATCAATTCATTGGGTGAAAAAATAGGATGCAAATATTTTAAATAAGATAATAATATCTATTTTTTATTGAAGATGCTGTCTTCCTGATTTTGTACAAGGAGCTGTATTATAGACACATCTATGCTAAAGTCAGTGTAAGTACTGTGATGGAAAGTGAATTGACTTATTCAGTTGCTTATCCACCTTGAATCCCTGGGTTGTCTTGACTTGGGATTATCATTAGGTGAGATGCTCAGCTAGTATTTGAAGCCCAGAAAATTAAACTCCTAAGCTACCGTATATACCATCTCAGCTCTGATTGTTTTTTTTTAATTACAGGGTGGTCCATCTTTGGAACAGAGATTTGAGTCATATTACAACTACTGCAATCTATTCAACTATATTCTCAGTGAGTTCCTAGGATTAGTATATATAACTTCTTTCTTTTATTGTGAAAGAGAAAACGGGGATAGTTTATATACCAGGAGCGGGTTTAATCAACATAGAATGCTATCCTACCCACACACCAAACAATGTTGGTGGCTGTTTAGCTGAACTTTTCTGTCCGGCAGATCCTTTTATGTTTAATCCTCCTCACCCACCCACCCACACATACTGAAAGCAATGGGGGCAATTAGCTATGTCACCTCAAGTCAGGTACAGCTAAGGACCTAAACTGGGCCCCTCTTGGGGGAACAGAGAAGCTGTGGATCCATAGCCAGCTCTGCTCCACCCCAGAATGCCCTGTTGTGAAGCACTATTCTTTCTACCACTTGTGGGAATACCACCGACGGTAGCTTTTCATCTGCCAAGCTCTCTGTGCATGCAGGTTGCTCCTTCCAGCAGACAACACCAGGGGGGTTGGATTGCTCTTTCAGTCTCTTAAGCACTATAAATTCTTTGTGAATGTTCTTCTCTAGATGCAGATGGACCAGCTCCCCTGGAACTGCCCAACCAGTGGCTCTGGGATATCATAGATGAATTCATCTATCAGGTGTGGTAGCTTTAAGTTTGAAAGCCACAAGAAATAGACTCAGGACTTCTCAATGAGGGTTATGTGCCTTCTTACTTTGCTTGGCTCTTAGTACTTCCAAGACATCTGCGATTGAAGCTGCAATCTTACATTACATTTTCCCTGGGAGTAAGTTCTGTTGAACTCAAGAGGCTTACTTCTAAACAGACATAGGCTTGGACAGACTCTTGCATGGCTTACATGTTTTCTGTATATAGAATCTGATTTTCTTTGATACAGAATGTGGATATATTGAACAAAAAATGACTTAAGTGAATTGCTAGCTGCTTTGGGTGAGATTGTTGCTTAAAGTTTGAATTTGTTTCCATGCTGTTTTCCCCGATCCTCCATTCTTGTAGCTGCCATTTGACTTCTGGGTGAAGAAACCTCTGGGAGTTTTTTTCTTGTTCAAAGTTCATATTTAAAATGCTATTTAGTTAGAGACCTCTGTTATTTGGGCATGCATGTTAATAAATTGCCTTCCCTCCAGCCTTGCTCTGGGAAGCTCCTTTATTTAGTTGGGATTTGTATTCTGTCTCTGCACAAACTATTGGAGGTGAACATATATACTGACCCAGTTTTTTCCGACATTGTTCTCTGTATTCCTTCGCAGTTCCAGTCTTTCAGTCAGTACCGCTGCAAGACAGCCAAGAAGTCAGATGAAGAAATTGATTTCTTGCGTTCAAACCCCAAGATCTGGAATGTCCACAGCGTTCTCAATGTGCTGCATTCCCTGGTGGACAAATCCAACATCAATCGGCAACTAGAGGTCTACACTAGTGGAGGTAAGAAGGAATCAAAGGTGTATGTTAAAGAGAGAGAGAGAATAGAAGTGGTTCCAGGTTGTAGTGTGAAGGCACATGAAGAACCATGCCTAGAACCATGCATTCACCACAATGTGTTGGTTTCCATGATCAAGGAAAGGCAAGATATAAATAGATTAAATAATAAAGCCTTATTCCCTGAGTTTCTGCCTGATTGGAAACCTGTAGAGGCTGTAAGTATAAACTCACTTGTATAAAACCAGCTCTGTATGTGTGTAGTTTTCTACAAGTAGCATAATTTGTTGTGGTTTTATCCTCCAATATCTTTATTAGTATTCCTTCTGCAGAATCCTAACACTGAGAGGCTTTGAAGTATAGCTCTCCTTATCTGTGTGATAGGTACAGTTTAATCCGCAAGCCTGTTAAGCTAATTCTATCCTGCTCACTTCGTTTACATGAAGCTAAATAGTCTTAAATCTAATGCTTGGATTTAGCCAGTGTGTAGATTAGCCAGGAAGGAAACTGCATTTTGAATATATTTGTTTTGTTTTGTAGGTCTTTTAATCAAACATGAGTCTTAGCAGTTTACATAATAGTATAAGATACTCATATTTTTAAAAACAAAAACAGCAGACTATAAATGATAAGATGAAAAACAAATATGCATAAAACAGTCAACAGTTCATAAAAGCAATTTACCAGTGGTAAATTACTTCAGTTGAATTGGTAAACTGCATGCTTGAGATTGCATAATATGGATTATTTTCATTCCAGTGCATTTATAGTGCAGTTTTCAGCAGGTTTACTCAGAAGTAAGTCTTGCTAAGTTCAGTGAGCTTACTGAGTGCCTAACCATGTCTTCTCAGAAGTAGTTGGGTTTACTTCCAAATAAGTGGGATTAGGGCTGCAGACTTAGGTTGTCATTCAGGGTGGGGAAGCTGTGACCCTCCAGATGCTGTGGGATTCTGGTTCCATCCACCCTTGTCTACATGGTCAGTGATCAAGGATGATGGGATTTTTGATCCATCAACAACTGGAAGCCCACCGGTTTTGCACTCCTGACATGATTCTTTGCATACTTACTTGAAACTAATCCCAATTGAAACCATTGGTTTTATTTCTGAATAAAAATAGATCAGGCTCTTTGTTCCTTACTCTTACATTTTTATATATGTTGAAATTGAATTTTTTTACTCCGTTTGTGTACACTGATGTAGTAGTGACTGTAAGTACAAAACCAGAGGATGGTGCTTATTTCGGATAGATTAATGTGCACAATAGAGATGTTTGTTCAGACGGGAGGATGTGATTCTTTTAATGTCTCAGTGGAACTAGTACATTCTCAAACTGCTGTTAGGGTTCTTAAAACACATGATCTAGCCTCTACTACCATAGATGAGTCCAAATAAACTATTCCTGTATGGAAAGTCTGATCAAGTTGATTATAAAACAACATGTTGAAGGTTGCATTTGGTCTCTTCTCCCCTGTCCTGCTATAGAATGCACAGTGGTACTTTCAAATTCCTATTAAATATGCAAATACTATTTTCCTTCCCTAGGTGACCCTGAGAGTGTAGCTGGAGAGTATGGCCGCCATTCTCTCTATAAGATGTTGGGCTATTTCAGTCTTGTGGGCTTGCTGCGCCTTCATTCACTCTTGGGAGATTACTATCAAGCCATCAAGGTTCTGGAGAACATTGAACTTAACAAGAAGGTAACGGAGCACAGGACTCAAATCCTGCCAGATGCTAGAGCATTAAAATAGAACATCCCTGTTCTCTTCTGGGGTGTTACACTCATTTTTGTTGTTGAGGAATCCTCTGGATTTCAACGAGGTTTGTGCACCTGATGATTTCTGGATGCTCTTCTCTCCTATGCTGTCATGTGTGTCAAATATAAATCTCTGTTGCCCCATTTAAGTGCTGAGTGTAGAGCTAATTTGTGTAAATGGAGGGTACAGTCGTACTTTGGTTGCCGAACATCTTGGAACTCATACGTTTTGGTTCCCAAACGATCGAAAAGCGGAAGTGAGTGTTCCGGATGTCGGAACAATTTTCGGAAGCCGAACATCTGGCGCGGCTTCCGATTAGCTGCAGGAACTTCCTGCAGCCAATCAGAAGCCGCGCTTTGGTTTCCAAACGTTTTGGAAGTCAAACAGACTTTCGGAACGGATTCCATTCGACTTTCAAGGTACAACTGTACTGTGAAAAATATTTCATTTTCAGTTCTATGCAGTCAAAACTTGGGGTTTTTGAGAATCCAGCTCTTCTGAAAAAACCCTTTTTTGCTCTCCAAATTAGAGGTGTATATTTGCAAATATGCAAAGAATCTCATTCAAAGCATCTGTTTTGTAATTTTCTTTCATTCCCTGAGTTAATATTCTGAAGTACCTAAGTGCTAGGAGTCCTGTTATCTTGGATGTTGTATCCTTTGCACCATGATGCTATTTGTGTACTTCTCCAATATCATTCAGAGCATGTTTCAGAGAAGGCAAGCTACAAATATGACCTGCCCATTTCTCACTGTTGCCAGTCCTGTTTTCCACCTCAGGAATTTCCTGAGTACCCTTTCCCGAATGCCATGTTTCTTAATTTTTTTTTATTTTTTTAAAAAATCCTTATCCTTGAGCATCTGGTTCTAAATAAAGCATGCATGTTGTGTACACACAAATATGCTGGTCTCAATAAAAGCAGACAAATGTATCAAAGTGTTAACTGCATTGTCAGCCGTTGTGACCAAGTACATTGAATTAAGAACACAACATGGGATCTTAGCACTGAGGAAGTGTCAAGTGAAAATGTTTGTACATCTGCAGGAAAATAGGCACACCCCATTCCCCTTTTTCATGCTGAAAAATAAATTGTAAATTTTGCTCAGGTTTGTTAGTAAATCAAATAAAATGTTTACACCTATTAGAAATGCAACAGTTATACCCAGTGTAAAACTAGAATAAATAATATATTAAGCCCCAAGCCTGGTTTAAAAAGATAGCATGGAGCTGCTCTGTTGTACCACTTCAGGACTACCACTGATCCCCTTTCTGACACAAGGAACTTGAGCAGAATCCCTCCACCATATCCTTTGGAAGAAAGCTGACCTCAGTAGTGATTGAAAATTATTTTTTCCAGGCATCTCACTTGAATCTTTTCCCTTCCCAGAGTATGTATTCACGAGTGCCAGAGTGCCAGGTTACGACCTATTATTACGTTGGCTTTGCATACCTCATGATGCGACGCTACCAAGATGCCATCCGTGTCTTCGCAAATATTCTCCTGTATATTCAGAGGACCAAGAGCATGTTCCAGAGGACAACCTACAAGTATGAGATGGTAAGGTGCCCTTAAGCCACGTGTTAAACAGTTGCTTTTTGCTTCTGTTACAAGCGCCTTTTCTTGATGCTGTTGATTATTTCCCCCCAGACATAGACCAAATTTGTACACAGTGCTAAACTATTATTTGTTTGAACTTCCATTTGTCCAAGTTGTCTCACAAACAAGCAGACAAGTCATGACTTGTTTCTCTAGGTATGGCTTGTTTTCCAGCTGCCCTTGACTTTTGTAGCATGGTAAGCTGCTGAGGTAGCCAAACATATCAGGGTTGGGGAAGCATGGCTGTTTGGTCCAGATATAACTCCATACAACAGTTAAAACAAAACTGATTTGTAAGCCAGCAATGAACGAGGACAGGGGTCAGCAAGCTTTTTCAGCAGGGGGCTGGTCCACTGTCCCTCAGACCTTGTGGGAAGCCGGACTATATTTTGAGGGGGAAAATGAACGAATTCCCATGCCCCACAAATAACCCAGAGATGCATTTTAAACAAAAGAGCACATTCTACTCATGTAAAAACACGCTGATTCCCAGATTGTCCGCAGGCCAGATTTAGAAGGCGATTGGACCGGATCCGGCCCCCAGACCTTAGTTTGCCTAGTCATGAACTAGGACTTTGCATCATGGTTTGTTGGCAGAAAATAAGCCTTGCTTAGTCTGCCGGACTGGTTTTGCACATTCAGACAACCATAGGCTAAATAAACTATGTCTTAGCGCTACGTGTAAAACAAACCACGCTCCTCTACTTCGAGAGTAATTTAATGCATTGTCTACCCAAAAGTAACTCCCATTGTACTTAATTGGACTACACCAAGATCACTGCTTTATTGTTCTTTCTAGCCTCCAGTATTCTAACCAGATTATTAAGTTTTCTTTCTTTTCTTTTTTCTTTTTAAAACAAAACAACAACAACAAAAAACACATTTTATATTACCTGCAGTTAAGCCTGATTTGGCCATAGACTTACTGGCCTTCCTGGGACCCAGAAGGCAGCTGATTAAATCTTTCAGGAGCCAGTTTCTCCCTGGCTCCTTACTGTCTGCCCCAAATACATCAAAATTAGTCTTCACCTTCAAGGCTTTCTTCTGCTAATCTGACCTTGTCTCTTGTTACATTGCTCACACACTTTCCCCTGCCATTAATACCAGCTGTGATGTTCTCTTTGTGTGTGTATTCACGCACCCCCTACTCCCACCCCTTCACTGTATTAATCCTACTTGCAAAAGTAGGAGCCAACTTTGAAACAGCTTCATCATTTTGATCTGCCAAAACCATTGCTCTCTTTATTAATTGTGTCGAGTTTGTTCTCTGGATCCCTAAAACCAGTAAGTCAGTATTGGGTATCATGGATGATGAATCTTTGGGTGTAATTGTCCCACTAAGGCTTATTTGCAGTGTTTCAGTCACCTAGCAATGTGTGAGTACAATGGCCTTAAACCTCACTGTTTTACGCACACTCTTGCTGCTTCCTTCTATGGTGTATTTTAGAATATTTTATAGTACCTGTAGGACTCACATCTTCTACCAAACTCCTCCAGAATGCAGCTGATTAAATCTTTCAGGAGTCAGGGTGCAACTCAGCCCAGGCCATTCTGCTTCTGCTTATTACCTGTCTCATTGTAATGGGAAGAGTCTGTTTGGGGTGCTATTATCCGTAGGTACTCCAGGTTCTCTGTCCAGAATAAACTGTGCAAATTAAACTTGTTTACCAAAATTGCATGTATCTACTTTAAAGCTCAGTTCAGTAACTTTTGTTTTGAGTGGAGAACTGAAGGGTGAGGAGGGAAGTAATAGAGAGTAAGAATAGGTGGGAAATAGCCAGAGGAAGCTTTCTTGGCATCCTCCCCCCAGACAACATATTTCTAGGCTTCTCCCTGTGGGTTAGTAACATTCTTGTCTTTTATAATAATGCACCATTGTATTTGCTTAGGTTCACATAGTAATACTTGTAGAAAATGTTTCGTGTACATTATCTCAGTAATTTTTACAACAGCCCTGTAGATCAGTATCATTATTCCTGTTCTGCAGCTGGGAAGAAGAGACTCAAAAGATTGATTTGTTGCAATTCTATCCTGGGGAAGAGAGGAATAACAAATTTGCAAAATAATACACTTTATTCTGTGTATTTTATACTAGCAGCCTCATATCCAGCATTGCTCAGAAATTCTAAGAAACAAAAAAAATCAGTGCAGTTTTGAAAGGTTCGGTCTGCCATATTGATTCAAAACTGCATCCAATTGTATCCAAACATAAATGCAAATGTGCACTTGGACCTTGGGAACAATCATTCAAAATTTAGTTTCTTACAATATATGTCAGATAAGACATATTTAAAACATTTTAAAAACATTAATAGCACCTAGAAATCTCTAAATAGTGGCTTACCTAAGGCCACCAAGAGAATATGATCCTAAGGCGTTCCTAATTGGTATTTCTGAAGTTGGCACTCTTCAGTTACCAGTGCAAGAGCACATAGGCCTTACTATGGAAATGCAGGGTAAGAGTGACTCCATTGCCTGAATCCGTGTAGCGAAATGGCCAATGGCAGCTTTCAGTTTAATCCTAGCAGTTCAGGCTGTGTGCCTGTCTATTCTGTTTTGGTCTCCATGAAAGTTACCTGTCAACTCAAAGCAGAGGTGAGATTTGACTGGAGGCTTCTGTCACTCAGACTTTTGGCCACTGTACTGCATGAGTCCTTGCGTGAAAATTTGAAAATACAGAGCGGAGTGTTTCTATCGAGCTTTCATTGTGTCGCAGATCAACAAACAAAACGAGCAGATGCACGCCCTGCTGGCCATTGCGCTCACCATGTACCCTATGCGCATCGACGAAAGCATCCACCTGCAGCTCCGAGAGAAATACGGGGACAAGATGCTGCGCATGCAGAAAGGCGACCCGCAAGTGTACGAAGAGCTCTTCAGCTACGCCTGCCCCAAGTTCCTCTCCCCTGTGGTCCCCAACTATGACAACGTTCACCCCAACTATCACAAGGAGCCTTTCCTGCAGCAGCTGAAGGTCTTTGCCGATGAGGTCCAGCAGCAGGCCCAGCTTTCTACCATCCGCAGCTTCCTGAAGCTCTACACCACTATGCCAGTTGCCAAGCTAGCTGGCTTCCTGGACCTGACAGAGCAGGAGTTCCGTATCCAGTTGCTCGTCTTCAAACACAAAATGAAAAACCTAGTCTGGACAAGCGGCATCTCTGCCCTGGATGGCGAGTTCCAGTCTGCTTCTGAGGTGGACTTCTACATTGACAAGGTCTGTCCATTACCACCTGTCTGTTCACGTCTCTCCATCCCTTACGAGAAGCTTTTTGGGTTGGTCAGATTGCATAGGTGATGTGGGGTAGGACCATAACTCAGTGGTAGAGCATCTGCCTTGCTTGCAAAAGGGCTCTTGTTCCATCTCTGGGGTCTCCAGGTAGGGCTGAGAAAAGCTCTTGTGTGAAAGCCTGGGTTCGCTGCCACTAAGAGTAGGCAATACAGAGCTAGATGAACTAGTGGTCTAACTTGGTAGAAAGCAGCTTCCTGCAGAGTTCCTAGAGCGCCCATCTCCAGGCAACCAGAGGTACCTGCTAGGAATGAGCTCTTCACTGCAGAGTTCCTGGAGTGGAAATGAGCTTTAAGCCAGGAAAGGCAGATCAGTTTCCTAGAGAGAGGGGTGAATACAAGGACAGTCTTCAACAGAGAGAGCATTAGTTGAAACACCCTGTCTTACTACCTGACAGGCTTATCCTTTTCTTCTTTATAAGTATGGAGTATTATGTTTATTTGTGGCATCATAAAACAGTCTGTAGGCAACTTGCAGCAAGTGGGGAATATAACAAATCATTGATAGCCGCTTGGAATTAATAATGAATGAACAAAAAATAAACATCACAGTGTTTATGGACCAAGATAGCCAAGTAATCAGATTATTTCAAATGCCTGGGAAAAGATGTACCGGTAGATATTACCTGGCACCAAGAAGACGTTAATGTTGGCCTCACTCCTTCAGTAAGGAAGGAGCCTATCTGAAAAAAAATATCCCTAGTTCCAGGCTAGAGTGAACTTCATACGGAGCTGTTGCCTGTTAGCACCCCTGGGCTGTTCCTTACCGTTGCCTATCTCTTGGCAGGACATGATCCACATCGCAGACACAAAGGTTGCTCGCCGCTATGGGGATTTCTTCATCCGCCAGATCCATAAGTTTGAAGAGGTAAGCTAGTTGCTGAATAAGCAGGCGAAACTTACTAAAATGTTATCATTTGCAAAATTTGATGGGGTGACCTATCTGCACGCTTTCAGCCAGGGTTTGAGGAAGAGCTGTGTCCGTGTGTCTCTCTGTACAGGAGAGAGTGAAATCTAAACAGCATTGCTATGAATGCCAGAAATGAAAACGTAGATGGCAGCAGTGCCATCTATCTGTGAGTGGAAGGAGTTCTCCCAATGTCACCTACCCTCTTCTGCCTCCTGCTGCTTGCAAGGGGGAACATAGTGTAGTTGTTCCAGCTCTCCCACAGAGGGCGCTGCATCACCAGGAGTCCCACCCGAGGGAATGAAAGCTCTATGAAGGGGAAATGGCTATTGTGTTGTTTTGATTCACATGGAGAGTGCCACTTTGAGCTGGGTTAACCAGAAGCACTGAGCACAGCACCACAGGTGGAAGAGTGCCCTTCTTGGTAACAGATGGGCATCATCTGCTGTACTGTGCACTTGTGTTCATTACTTAAACATGTAAGAATAAGGATAAATTCAAGATTTGCAGGTGAGCAGCAAGTTAAGCGTTGAGTTTTTTAAGATTGCTAGGTTAGGGAATAGGGAAAGAACTGGGAATATGTAGCACAGAATGGAGGAGAGGCAGAGATAGTAGTAGAGTGGTATTCAGCATTCTAAAATGCAGTCCAAGAAAGCAAAAATACATTGAAGGAAGGTTCTGAAGCCATGGGTACAGGTTTAATGCAGCCTACTTCAGTCTGGCTGGCTGCTTCCCAACTGCAAGAACATGGACAGGGCATGATTTTGTTTAAGACTGGGCAAGCATCTCTTAAGCGATATGAACTCTAGGGTAGGGGTGGGGAGCCTGTGGCCCTCCAAATTTTTGGATTACAACTCTGATTATCCCTGTCTGCCGGCTTGGGCTGATGGGAATTAAAAGTCCAACAGCACTGGAGGGCCACAAGTTAGCTTAGGGGAGCCTTTTGCTGCCTGTTACTAAATACTAAATTACTCAATATCCTTGCAATCGTTTGCAACTTATGCAGTTATGCAAACTTCTATTTGATGTTCAACTCTTCTGTGCTCTGACCTCAAATCTCCCCATCTTGGTAGGGTCTAAGTGGTTTAATTTTCCCCATGTCTGCACTTGGCATTCTTCAATGGTGCCCGAATCCTTGAGTGGACAATGCATAATTCGGATAGTACCATTTGTGTTTGTGTGTGTGTGTGTGTGTGTGTGTGTTTTCTACCCTGCCCCCAAGAATTCCCTTGTAATTAGATGTCTGTCTCTTTCAGCTGAATCGCACTCTGAAAAAAATGGGCCAAAGACCTTGAAAGTTGTCTTGAACTCGTCATCAACCGCCTGGTTCTTTCTGTTAAGTGGGCAAGCGGGGGGTGGGGAGAGAGAATGAGCTAAGAATTTTGGAATTTTCTGTAGGGCTCTGCAGTTTTTACTTGGATAGCAGACAACTGAGCTCATATAAAAGGACTAAGAAATCTAATTAAATGAGTGAAATATCTCTTGTGTCTCTGGAGTCCCTTCATTTGTCCCTTCAGGGGGAGGCTGCCAATTTCCTAGTTTCTTTTGATATATTAACTTAGCCTGTGGAGAGCACCCACTTCCACTCTGTGGGAGGTGTGTAGGGATAGCTGACAGAGCACACATGAGGACACTAATACAGCCGTCCACTACTTTGAAAAGTGATCCGTAGATGCTGTCTTTTCTTTTCTTTTTAAGAAACCTACAATGAAAAGCTTGTACCTGCCCTTTCCCCTGTTGCTTTGTTTCCTAACATAGGAAGGAGACTTGGCATGCTGTATACTGTTAAAAGAAAGAAAGGGCTTGGCTATATGTCTCCTAGGCATTTCTAGGATGTCATGTTAGTTCAATCCAATTTACTAGAGAATATTATCCCGATCTCAAGCTATTCACTGCTTACTATCACTAGGTGTCCTTTTGGTAAACGTATGCTAAGCACTGTGACAGTGGATTGTTACAAGATCTACAATATCAAATGGTTTTCAGACTTCCTTGTGTTGTATAGTTCATGCTGAAACTTACGGTTTTTACTGGTCCTTTTTTAAAGAAGTCTTTTACAGCAGAAAATATAGCAGTGAAGGTCTGAATGGGCCTTTCAGTTTCCCTTTGTATAAAATAAAAGAACGTGCGGCTGGGGTCCTGTGCATGCATACGTGGCAGTAACTCCCATTGAACTCATTGGGGTTGATTTCAGAGTACTCATGCATGGGATCAAGCTGCACAAAGCACGTATCTATCTTATTTATATTTGAATGATGCCAGGATAGCTTTCAGAGTGTAAGTGAGGGCAACAGGTGTTGGGGAAGGCTTATTGCAGTGATGGAACAATGTGCTGAAAAAACCATGAGCACATTGTTCAAGCCGTACTCCTTCCTAATTTCCCCAGCAGGAGCAAGTATGTGAAACTGACTGCAAATAGCTTCCATCCATCCTCTCAGTGTGAGGTTAGCACCTGTTGGAAACCTTGTTTGCATCCTGTAAGAGGCGTCTTATAATGAGCTCTGTTAATGCATATGCTGCAGCCTCCCAAGGATTTGCTTGAGAGAACTATAAGTAGGGCTATGTTTATCTCTCACTTCAGAGGTTTGCCACAGAAGAGCAAAACTGGATCCTTCTCACAATTTGACATCCAAAGAACCTGCATCTGCTCTCTGTTCCTTTTTATTAAACGTTTTTCATGCCTGGCTGCGGAATAAGGCTTGGTAATGAATGGGTGATGCTTGAAGGCTTTGAAAGCAGTTTTGGACAGAACACAGCTGTCTGTCCCTAGTTTCTGCCTCCTGGTGAGGGTTTCCTTATACTGTTTGCACACTGCCAATACTCCAAACTCCACACTTCCTTCTGCCTTCCTGATCCTTGCCAAAAAATGGAGGGAGATGTCAGATCCATATAAAACCAGAGTCCTGCAAACACTGTATTTTGCAACATTGCTGAACACATTTCATATAACTGCTTCTTGCTGCTGGGTGATATTTCTTTGGAATGCATGCAGCAACTACCGTGTTTCCCTGAAAATACGACACCGTCTTATATTTTTTTTCCCCTCAAGAAAACACACTATGGCTTATTTTCGGGGGATGTCTTATTTTAAACGCTCCGCGTCGGTACGCTGCATAGCCATGCCTATCCAGGCCGTCTTAAGGGAGGCTCTGCGTCACTATGTCTTATTTTCGGGGTATGACTTATATTGTGCAAACGCATAGAAATCCTGCTACGGCTTATTTTCGGGGAAACACGGTATTTGTACAGTCAGAGAAGACTTAAACCTTCTAGCGTTCTATAGAAGCCTAAATGGTATTAATGGGTGGTTGATGTACATATTTGCAATGTACGATGACTCTTGACTGAAGGTCCTGTTCATTAGTCTGGGAAGATCCGTTTATATGAATGGGTGTCAGAAGTTTATATAGTTTGCAGGACTGTTAACAAACTGGTTCTCCAACTTTGTCATAGTGAGCTTTCCAAAGAAAAAGAGAAAAGCCAGTATAACAGTTGGCTGTAGTCATGCACATAGCCTCATGATGAGAGGGAATAGGACTGCATGCACATATATTACCATTTCAGAATGGCTAGAGCCATGTGAGACAAAAGAGGCAGAAATATTTGTCCTGGGAGACTCGCATGATACAAAGAGTTGCAGCCTATTGTGACATACATCATGCAACAGAAGAGCCCTGCTGGATCAGGCCAAAGGCCTGTCTAGTCCTACATCTTGTTCTCACAGTAGCCAGCCCGATGCCCATGGGAATTCTGCAATCTGAACCTGAGCAGAACAGCACCCTCCCCACCTGTGATTCCCAGCAATGCATTCAGAGACATACTGTTTGTGACAACGGAAAGAGAATTTAACTATTGATAGCCCATCCTCCATGAATTTGTCTAATCCTCTTCTAATGCTATTGAAGTGACCATCACAACCTCTGGTGGGTGTGAATTTCCTTTTTCTTTTTGAGCTGAGGCGACCAGAACTCTACCCAATATTCCAAGAGCAGTTGCACCATAGATTTTTATTGTATTGACAGTTTTTCAGTTCCTTTCCTAATGATCCTTACTGCTATGTGTTGCGTTTTCAACATGTGTGATAAAAAGAACGCAACACACAAAGCAGCCTTTGCTTGGGGCTTAAATATGGAACTTGTGCATCTTGCACCTGTTACGCATTCCCAGGAATTGAGTAGGGAATGGCTTATGTCATGCGTTGCACACTTAAGCCACTGTGATCCCCCCACAAGCCGCTAAAGGTTAGGACAGATTCACTCCACTCACCACAGTTGACCTCCTGGAAAGAAATCAGGCCAGTTGCTCTTTGCTGTGAGAGGAAGGCCGGGCTCCGTCAAGAGTCTGTGCCTGGCACCGACAGAAGGCAAAAGGAATTTGGAGCACGCAGCCACATCAACAGAGTCCAATTGTTGAAACGCTGGTGAAGCTTCTGTGGAGCAACATTGTTGTTGGTTCTCCTCTCCAGGCTCAGCTGCTGTGATAGATTCTGAAAGTCGGTAGCCGTTGGGTAGGTAAAACACTCCTTTCAGATCAGAAAAGAAAGTTATCATTCATGAGATTTTGGAGTGAGGCGTAAAAAGCAAAGGTGTTAATCCATTTAAAAAAGAACTCTCCAAAATCAATCAACCAAAGTATGACTAAATAGCGACAAGCTCTTCAAGACCTCTCATGTCAGCAAGAGGTGACGCAAAGGGGGGGGGGAGTGAGGAACGAGGAGGTGCTGCAGAGCAACCATGCTACCAGATCAGGAAGAAGCACTTATCTCCACACCATGCCATACTGCTCCTGGCTTCGTATTTTAAATGGGGCCATTGGCCAACTCTACGTCCGGTATTAACATGCGAGCATGGTGCCTGTTCAGACATCTGATCCCTGGCATGCTAAAATTGCATGCACATACCGAAGCAACTTTGTCTGAACAAGACACGCTGTATGCAGTTCATTTATTTATTTGTTGCACATTTAGCATCGTGGTTTATTTACCCAGGCGATGTACAACAACAGGTATACAGCAATACTTAAAATGTAAAAACAATACAAAACAATCAGGCTAATAAAGTTTTAAAATTCTGCATAGACCCGTTGGCATTAAAAAGTGTTCAAGAGATGCTTGAAAGTCACAAGTGAGGATGCCTATCGAATCTCTGCTGGAAGGTTTTCACAACATGGGACCCGTGAGGTTAGTCTGGCCTCTGTAACACGGGATAACAGTGCTCCTCCCAACAGTCTCAGGGATAACTAGCTAAACACCGTAGACCCGGTTTGCTTTCAGCAATCACTTCATAACTTCTAAAGTTGGAAGGGATCCCTGAGGGTCATCTAGTCCAACCCCCTGCCACGCAGGACTCTCAACTAAAGCACCGTTTCTCTCAGTTTTAATCCCTCACAGGAATCCAACTCAAGAAAAAAGAGCCAACAGCAAAGAAGCTATCTCCTCTTGCTTGCAGTCAAATGAAAAAAATAAATACTTTTGCTTTTAAGGTAAACCATTCTTAAATTCCACAAATCATCTTATGTGGCTGCTGAGTCCCTTATTTATAACAATAAAGTAAGTTGGCTGGAAATAAAGGTTCTCCTCAGGAGTGTTCTGTTCTCAGGTGAAGAGCAGCATAGAGAACGAGAAGAAAGGACCCTCTGAAGAGTTTGAGACATGTAAACCTCGTTACCTGGATCAAGGAAGCCACAAAACTGTTTGAAAACATGTGAAGGGGGGGGCAGTCTGACTGCAGCAAAGGGGATCTTTTCTGGCTTAGCTAAGGCCATAACATCTGCAGCTATCTCTGGAAGGAACATGTCATATTCCGAATTGCTTGGCTTCCAGCCTTTCTGCTCGCCTACTCCTGCCCTTTTGGCTTTGGAGACCACAAAGAACTCATTGTATCCGCTGGTCTGAAAATACCGCTGTTTTCCATAGCTCCTTGCAGCAGGGCTGGTTAATGGCACTGCTGCCAGGTGACTGGCTGTTAAGAGCCCAAAATCCTCTTGTGTACCTGTAAAGGTGAAGTCACGGCTTTGCCTGGATGCAGGACACACCCTTCCACACCTACCTTGCTTAGCTCCTCATTCCAGTTCCCCTGGTCTGACCAGTTTTTGCATGGGTTTCTTAAGAGAAGACTTGGACTAGCCATGTTTGCTTTCCCAAACGACTGATCCGATATTACATTATTTGAGGTTTTATTACCATCAAGCAGAATATCAAACTTGTGGGGGGAAACAAACGGTATTGTTCCTGTTTTAAATTATTCCTTTCTCACTACATCATCATTTTACCTAGCAATATGTATGGTGCTTTAAAAAAGAAGCATCATGACAGGTTTGTGCCCCAAAGGGCTTACAATCTAAAATAGACACAGGGAAACAGAAAAGTGTTGGGAGGAAATGGGCAAGCAAGAGATGAGTATGTGGTTCTTTCAATCACATATTCCTTAGCATAATTCAGTGTGGAGAACCTTAGCCCTCCATAGGTTTACACAAGATTGTTGAGTTTATGCCTGGTTTTGATAATAATGCTAATGCTCCTTAATAGCTGGGTCTCCCTCTCCAGCCCTTGGAATGGAATACTCCCAGCAGATGCTGAGAAGGTGAAATGGTTTAGAGCCAGTTCTACAGTATGAATTTCAGAGGCAGAGTGTGTGTTGATTTGGCTGAAGCATCCTTGGTGTACAGTTGCACCTTTTGTAGACTTCATGAAGGATTAGTAGCTCTCACCTCCACTATGCTTGGCTTGTCTCTCTGTTTTAAAAGCAAGTATTACCCAAAAAAAATGCCATAATAGTCCTGTGCTCTCTCATTCAAAAAGAAACTAATTCTCTAGTGCTGTCCTTGGAACTTCTCAACGCTTGGCAGTGGGGAACATGTAACAATATGCACATTCATTAGTGTCACAGCGTGGGACCAAAATCGGCTTCTCTTTCATTCCCAGAGAGGGTGGGCAACAACGTTTTGAAAGATGCCAACTGGAACTCACCACAGTAATTCCAGAATGTATGTGATTTCTGTAGATTTAAACAGTTCTAGAAGAGTCCTGGTTTTTCATCGGGGGGTCCAAAGCCAAACAAACGAAGCAATATATGCTAAATACAGTCTTCCTTTTGATGCTAAATTTCTGTCTTTCAGGTGTATTCAAATGATCAAAAAACAGTTAGTACAAACTGTGCATGTTCTAGTGAGGCAACTGTCTTGAGTGTTAATGGGAGGGTTGGAGTTAGAATTTTGAGAACTTTAGCCTGAGCCATCAAGAAGTTTATTTGATGCATCGTTTTGGGGACAACCAACTACTGTAAGAATCAATGAATGGGTCCCCCCCTCCCTTGACTCCTCTATTAGAGCCTTCCCTGAGAAACTGGGTGAGATATTCATTCTATCCTCTGAAGCAAGATCAGTGGTGGGTGTGGCCTGGGGAGAGTTCCAAGGGGTAGAGAGAGCCTTGGAAGTCTTCATTTGGCTCCCAGGCCAGAGGTTCCCCATTCTTGGCTTATGTAGGCAAAATAGGCAACGGCACCACACATACGCTTGCTGGAGGTTGTGGGAAACCCCAAGATTTGCAGATTTTAAAAATACAAAAAGAGCGCATTGAGGACCAAGTTGTGGAATGCTGACTTGACTATTTCAATGAAAAACTGGATTACCAGGTGAGAGTGGAATGGAGTATCCTGCCAGAGGGCACTGTTGTAGGTTCTACTCGTATTGCATTACTACAGCTGCCCCCTTTCCCCATTGGTGGCCGGAAAGCTCATGCTATGGTTGCCAGGCTGTTTGGGCTGGTACAGACCAGCTTGGCTCTTCAGTGCAGTTTGGAAAGAAATGCCCCACAGGTTGGTATAGCATTGTGCAGACGTATCATGCACTGGGCAGCCATAGACTGCATGCAGACCACAAAGGGCACACTTCCCTAACCACAAGAAGTCTGTTGTCTCTTTTTTAAAGTGAATTTGTTGTGCAAGGGCGACAGAGCACTTTAAGCTACCGGTACTTAAATTGCACAGACCTAAATTTCCAGCTTGAACTTGAATCCCTCCTGCAAAATAACCAGAGTCTGAAAGTGGCCAAAGGCTTCACACATGGCTCTTGTGACTCCTTTTCTTCCTTCACACTTGTACCTTTTTTCTGCAATAATGCTAGCTCTGATTTAGCTCAGCTCTAGAGGCCAGGCGATTATCAGCAACTTTTTAGATAATGTCACGTGCTCCTCACTTCCCTGAACTGTGAGTAGTTCAAAAAGCAGCACTGCCAGAGTTCGGTTGGGGGTGGGGGTGAGTGGAGAACTGGAAACTGTGTTTCTGCAATATTTTGCTTATTTACCATTATACAGGTAGAACATATATGGGGGCACAGGCACTCCAGAGGGATGCACCTTGCAACTCACTGGGTGACTCCAGGGCACAACTTCTCTCTCTCTCTCTCTCTCTCTCTCTCTCTCTCTCTCTCTCTCTGTTGTCTTTCTGCAACCATTATTAGCACTACCTGCCCAAGGGAAGCAAGAGACAACAGTTTAACTTACTTTCTTCTTCTGACACACACTGATGGCTTTTTCAGTCCCAAATATTTCTGAGAGATCTCTGCATCCAGAAACCATCTTCTGACCATTAGTTCTCCCAGAGAGATTTCCCCCTTGGCCATCCTGGACCATTAACAAACCGTCTTCCTAACAAAGGAAGGTTTTCCAGACTGTAACAATAGTAGTATTTGTGTTGTAAATAAATGTGAAATGACAACCTGAAATTAAGTAGTCCAATATGCTTACAAGTCTTTGAGTTGGATCCAGACTAACTAAACTAGTTGCCCTTATGTCCCATGAGAATCCATGTGACAAGATAGTTATGATGACCTGCTTAAATCCCACTGATTGCAAAGGGAATTAGGTGCAACTATCTAGGCTGGATTTCCCCCAAAACATCTCCACTGGTTGGCCAGAACCCTAGAGCTGTGAATAGTAGATACATACCGGTATATACCTGCACATTTCCCCCTAGTGTAATGTTACCAGATGTCCCCATTTCCTGGGGACAGTCCCCAGATGTAAAAAAAAGTCCCCATACAAAATCCATTGAAGTTGAAAAGTGTCCCTGGATTCAATGAAAAAAATCTGGTAACTAAGAGAAAAAGTGACTCTGTAAGAAAAAAAGGGGGGCAGGATTTAGTATTATTTCAGCTTAATGTATAGATTAAAGGGTCAAATACTCTTTTTTGGGAGCATTTCAGTAGCAGGTAACCTATGTATGGCCATAGGCAGTCATCATTTTACAGAAAATCAGCTTAGCCCACAGGACTCAGTCTGTATCTGGGACGTAATATTACAGATTTGAGTTTGGCCTGGCATTCCCAGGAGGACCGTTGAACTCTCCAGCGCTCAGGCCTTCCCTGCCACAACTACCAATCCTTCAGCACCAAACTCTTGCTTGTATGCCTGGTCTCCTCCAGCCCAGTGTCATGTCATGAAGAGCCCTGATGGAGCAGACCAAAAACCCATCTAGCCCCGAAAGCGGGGAACCTGAAGCAACTAAGGGACTCAAAACTCCCACCAGCCGGAGCCAACAGAGGCCGGTGGTTGGGGTGTGTGTGTTGGGAGTTGTAGTACAGCAACTCCTGGTGGACCAAAGGTTGCCCCCCCCCCCCGATCTCTAGACCAAATATCCCGCTTCCCACAGAAGCCACTTCGGTGCTTCCGGGAAGCTCATAGACCCGTTTCCCGCGGATGCAGCTGGCGCTGAGCGGCACGCTGCCTCTGCCCATGGAAGCTCCATTTGGTGTTCCTAAAAATAAACTGCAACATCTCCGGAGTCCGTCCCCCCTCTCTCTCCTCTCGGCTGCCGGGGAGCGAGGCATGCCCTCCTGCTCCTTTTCAGCCCGGCGGCCGCGCCGCACCTCCCTTCGCCCGCCAGCTCGCGGCCCAGACGGGCTTCTCTGCCGGGGCCGCTCCATGAGTAACCGCTCCGGCGGGGTCGGCGCGGGGATCATCATCATCATGGGCGGAGAAGCGGCGGCGGCGGCAGAGACAGGTCTGAGCAGAGCCCGGCGGTGTGGCTGGGCGAGAGAGGAAGGAGGCGCCCCCCGGGGGTAGGAGGCGAGCCGGGAGCCGGCAGAGGGAACTTGAGCGCGGGCCCCGGAGCTCAGCCTCCCCGCCCAAGCACGGGGCAAAGGAGCCGCGCCGGGCTGGGAGGCACAGACCCGTCGAGAGCCGCGCAGGAGCCGCCCGCATCCAACCAAGGCGCGCCCAGCCAGCCTGGCGCGGCTGCCTCTCCGCCCCATCCATGTCCCTCGGCCGGGCGAGGGCGGCGGCGGCTCTCTGACCCTAGACCCGCGCCCCGCTGCTCGGCTGGTCGCCTGCCCCGATGTCGGGGCCCCGCAGCGCCTTGCAGGCCTGGTGCCGCCGCCAGTGCGAGGGCTACCCGGGCGTGGAGATCCGAGACCTCAGCAGCTCCTTCCGGGACGGCCTGGCCTTTTGCGCCATCCTCCATAGGAACCGGCCTGATTTGCTGTGAGTACCGGGCGAGCGCCTCTGACCCGACCCCACCTCACCGCGCCCCCCTCCGGGACTAGGCCCAGCAGCCGCGCTCTCGCCTGGGCAAGCAGCCGGCCCGGGGTAGGACTCCCTCTGCGGCTGCGGAATGGAGATTTGAAAAGAGGGCAGGGGCGGAACAAGCCGTATAGAAGGAAGGAAGGAAGCCCCCTGGCCATGGGGCAGGTGTGGGGTAGCCCTCGAGTGGGATTTAGACTCCTTAGGAAAGAGGTGAGGGGGCCCAGGTTGCCACACCTGGCAGGTAGGAGGGGAAGCCTTGTTGTCAACGGGAACATGCACTCAAGCGCACACCCTTCTGCTCCATATTCATTGATCCTGAGAGACTTCTGTCCTTTGCTCATTACAGTTGCCAGTACAAATTAGGGCCTCGCCTCAAAAATGAGAGCCTAGAAAAGGCTGGAAGGAGAGTCCGCCCTTTTAATCCTTCTTTGATCACCCATAATTGTATATAGAGATTAGGGTAGTTAAAACGTGGGAGTAATTAATCTGCCTAAAAGTGATCTCAGGTATACACCCATGACCCAGGTTGCGTGTAACCATGGCTTAGCCTGAACAAGCAGACGTATAAATTCCTAGACCAAAGATCATAGCTGCAGCTGTTGTACTATAGCGAGCAAAGCCATGGTGTTATCCTTGAACCCGGTCTCGTGGTTTGGTCTTGCTGGAGAGGCACCGTGGGTTGTAACCAAAGTCTGTTTTTGATTTGTCAAAAAGGGAGAGTCCGCCCTTTTAATCCTTCTTTGATCACCCATAATGGAGAGGCACCGTGGGTTGTAACCAAAGTCTGTTTTTGATTTGTCACTCTCTTTTTTGAGAGCGGGAGACAAACCATAAGCCTGAGTCTGGATGGGACACTAAGCCAAACCATGACTTAACTATGGGTAGTGCAGTAGGGCTCGGAAAGGAGCACTATGGCTGCAGTCAGACTGGGAGGGACTTGCGCATTTGATCATTTGTGCTAAGCCATAGTTTGACGTGCAGACTAGGCCCATATATAAGGGAATGCCGGACAAAGTCCTCAACCCATATCAAGGAAGAGAGGTTGTAGACTGTTTTTCTGAAGTTTGGGATCTAGTTAGGTGGTTGAACACATCCTTATCAAAGAGGACTTGGAGGGAGCAGATTGAACCTAATAATGGGGCTCCTCTTTGCTTGGGCTGCTCTGATAGGAGTGGTGGCCTCAGACTGCCATTGGCATAGCTGCTCTGAAATCATAGAGGAGCTTTCCAGCCGAAAGAGAGGCATCTGATTATTGGGGTGCTGGTGGTGCTGTCTTAAAATCTGAATGCCAAGATTCATGTGCAGCCTTTGATCAGTTCAGCTTCCTTATCTAACCCAGTACATTGTAGGGTTTCTTTATCACACACCTGGTTGTTGCAAACTGGTTGAGCCTTTTTCTAGAAAGAGAGAAGGTTGCCTTTAACAGGGGCGGAGGAAGCCTCCTCGCCACCCGGGGCGGCGAACGGAGGCTTCCCCTGGGGGCGGGGCATCGTGATGTTGCATCGTGACGTCATGACGCAACGTCACGGCGGAGTGCGCATGCGCGAAATGCCACGCATGCACACTCCGTCGCCGGGGCACTGCTGCTCCCGCGGCACCCTTGGGAAGCGCCGCGCCAAAAGCAGCGGTGGCACCCCCCGAGCTGCCGCACGCGATCGGCGGCTCGGGGTGTGTGTGTGCCGCCGCTGCTGCTTTTGGTGCGGCGCTTCCTAAGGGCGCCGCAGAAGCAGCAGTTCCGGTTTGGATGGAGTGCACACACGCAACTTCACGCGTGCGCACTCCATCCAAACTGGCACTGCAGCTTCTGCGGCGCCCTTGGGAGGCGCCGCGCCAAAAGCAGCAGCGGCGGCACCCCCAACTGTCACCCCCTCCTCGCGTGGAACCTGGGGCGTACCGCCCCCTTGCGACGCCAGTGCCTTTAATATGTGATAGTGCCAACCTCTCCTGACTATTTCAGTATTATCATTGCCATTTAGTGTAGTAATTAATACTTCACCTTCTAATCTCATTTTGAAAGCTTCCTGCATTGTCTCAGACAATGTGCTGCTTCCTTCCATATTACTATTTATAAACATGACTTGTGAATTGCAGCACCGGAGAATAACATCCATAGACAAAAGCAAGAGATTGATGAATGTGACCTAGTTTGTGCCCTTCAGTGACTTCTGTGCTTGTATTACAATGGACAGTTGCATCTGGTTGCTGTTTCCTTATGATCTGATTAAGTGCTTGGGGAGAAAAACTGGTGCCGTTTCAACAGGAAACTTCCTTATGTAGAGCTTTGAGAGTGTTCAAATGCAGGTCTTACTTGGCAAAGATTTTAATTTAAAATAAAAAATTTAAAAATTAACTACCGGTAGCATTTCAAATAACCATGTAGGTGAGAACTGGGAAACATGACCTTCCAGATGTTGCTGGACTACGAGCCCCATAATCCCTGATCATTATGCTGCCTGGGACTGAGGGAACTGGAATCTAACAGTATGTAGAGGGCCCTGCTGCAGACAGGGGATGGCATTTTAAAAAAGAATTCTTGTACCCATACGGTACTTTGGGACAAACAGAAACACAGTCTAGATGCGATATAATTTGAAAATAGTAAAAACGTTATAAAACAAAATTAACATACAGTTAAAACTCATTAAAAACGTGGCCATCATTATTTTTTGAAGAAGTCTTGTCTGTCAACTGGGAAACCATGATCAAAAGGGCCAACTGAACTTTTGGGAGAGAGAATCCAGCAATTGAATAGTACCGGTAGTTACCAAGAAGGTCTTTTTACTGTTAGCCACACCTCCTTTGGTGGCAGAACAGGGCTTCTGATGGTAACTGTAATGGACAGTAGGTTCTTTTTCATCATGCTCTGCTTCAGAGGTTCCTAGGGCATTTTACTGAACTCTGCAGGAGACAGATTGCTGGGGGAGATTTCCCAGAAACACATGAAGTCTCTGGTTTTGATTTTCTTGCAAGGCAGCCTTACACAAGCCAGTAGTCTCTCAGCTTCAGACCCTTCCCTCTCTGCTATATGGAATCAAGAATACTGGCCTACCTTACAAAGCCATAAGGATTATTTATTGGGGTAATGTATGTAAATGGTGCCAAGGTGTGACCTGAAAGTGCGTGAGACTTGCTGAAGTCTAAGAAAGTCAGGGCAATTGCCTGGATAGGTGACCATCTGGGCACCTTATGTACCCTGCATTGGATTCCATAACGGAAGAAAAGCAGAACGTAATTGTTAAAATAAACATTCCCTTGTTATATGTGTGTTATATCATCATTATCATCATCATGATCGGCCCTTTTTTATGAGAACATTTGCTACTCTTCAAAATGGAGACTGAATTGTGCTAACACTTTATCTTGGTGATTTCTACTCTAATTCTGAGATGTTTTCAGTGTAGACACAGAAGGTTAGCTGCTAATTAAATCAACTTCGGTTTAGCACAGGTCCACACGACATGCAAGAGAGTAAACCCACAACCTGTAGCAAACATGGTTTTGTTGCTAGGACATTGTTCTGTCTTCACAGGTGAAGAAGTTCTTGCCAAGGGTCTCCACGGAGTGCTGTGTGACATTGACACACAATGACAGACAGGCATGAGAACAGTGAACAATTCTTACACTTTTTAGATGTGTGTGGCAGCTGTTAAGGGTCCAAAAAGCAGCTGTTTAAAGAGCATGTGGCCTAAGCCAGCATCTGAACAAGTGGGTCAGCAGTGGCAAACTTCTCCTCCAAACAGCTTTCCTATCCCATTAAGCAGAAGTCGTTGCTGCTAAATATCCAGGACATAAATCTCTTTTCTAGCAGATGGTCTAACTAAGCACTTCTCAGTTTAGTGAACTATATTGCAGACTTGACACATAGGACCTTACAAGGACATGGCACGTTAAGAAAGGATTTTCGAAGCAGCATCTAAGGGGAGTGTTGAATCATTTTAACCACTTTAGTATGCCCTGATTTGGAAGCAGGGGATCTAAGAGTGGAAAGAACCACTCGAACAGATCAAAAGCAGACCCTCTCTCCTTCCCTGCATATTAATGGGTTCTGGCTGTGGTTGCAAAGTCCTCCACATGGACTGGCTGTTTCAGTTGAGGCCTTGGAGAACTCAAAGAATCTGCTTAGACCACAGTGAACTCTATAAAAGCCCTGAATGCTCACATACAGCTGTGCTATTAATCATTGCCACAGCTTACACAGACCTTATGATCAGGGCTTTGTGTGGTAAAACATCATAGAATTGTTGACTTGGAAGGGACCACGAGGATCATCTAGCTCAACCCCCATTCAATGCCAGCATCTTTTGCCCAAAGTGGGGCTTGAACCTACAACCCTGAGATTAAGAGCCTCATGCTGTACTGGCTGAGCTATCCCAGCTGCGCTGCCACTAAATAAATCAAAACTCCACTAAGGAAATATTTCTGTGACTTTTAAAATCTTATTTTGCGTAATTTAGTCTGTATGTTTACGGACTTAATTCATCTTGCACTAGTTAAAGGGGAGGAATGTCCTGCCTATTGGCCATGCGAAATCTTGCAGTCATTTTGACCTGAGATTTCACCAGGGGTTGTCAACGTACTTTAAAGCATATCTTCACAATCTTATGGACTAGGAACTTGATTTTTTTAAAGTATAGGCACCAAAGAAGCTGATTTATGTTATTTTCCCCTTCCCTGTGCACCAGTGTGGGATACACACAGCTCTATTTGTAGGGGGCACTGAAACTGCCTTCGTATACATCATTGGTGGTGAACTAGATATGGGTTGAGGAAGAGGATGCTAGACCCCTTCCACCCTCCACCCTCTCTCTGTTCATTGTGGCCATTCAGTGAAGGTGATGTGTGGCAACCCATACGTTCCTTGTCATTCACTCACACCTGGAATAAGCCTTGCCCTTTTGTTTTCAGGGTGGTCACTCCTTTTTCTGACTACACAATGAACCAGAGGAGCCTGGGATCAGACACAGCTTTTCAAACCCTGGGCCAGTGAGTTGCATGTTGGTTCAATTCGACCAATGAGCTCTCTCTCTCTCCTATATCAGTATTAATACCATCCTTGGGCTCAGTGAAGTTTTCTCTGGGCTGTGGCGCCTCTGTACATGCCAAGCATTAAGTCACCTTTCATATATGAGCAGCTAGTCAATGTTGTGTCCTGGCTGCATATCATTCCCATGCTTTATTTTTTTGCATGTGAGATGATGACAGAGGAGGTGTTTCATATTGAGATTAACAAATAAATAAATCACAAAGAGAAATCCCTGCTGCTTTAGAGTTAGCAGCTAGAGGCCCTGGGCCAAACCTGGCTCCTGAGAGGCGCTGCCTGGCTCCCTGTGCTGCCAACCTGGGGGCAAGATGGATATAGAGAAATCAGCATTTGTGGGAGGGGATAGGGATTAAGGCCCATCAGCTCCCCCATGCTTCTCAAAGTGGGTTTCTAAGCAAAATAAAAAATAATAAAATTCCTTCCAGTAGCACCTTAGAGACCAACTAAGTAGTCTCTAAGTCTAAGATTATTGGTTGCACGGACAGAGGATTGCAGTCTCATATGACCCACTTTTGCCTCTGCGTTGCCTGAACCCACTCCAGCTTTGAGCCGAGCCCCTCCTGGCCGTATCTATGCTGCAATCCTATCTTTTATTAGTGAGTAGTTCCTAGTTGAGTCTCCATTGGATGGATGAGCTTAAAAGCAGTACTGCTAGGAGGCCTTGCTGGGAAATGCACGAACCTTGCTCAGATGATGAAGAAGAGTTTGGATTTGATATCCTGCTTTATCACTACCCGAAGGAGTCTCAAAGCGGCTAACATTCTCCTTTCCCTCTCTCCCTCACAACAACCACTCTGTGAGGTGAGTGGGGCTGAGAGACTTCAAAGAAGTGTGACTAGCCCAAGGTCACCCAGCAGCTGCATGTGGAGGAGCGGAGACGCGAACCCGGTTCACCAGATTACTCTCCTTCTTCTTCTTCTTCTTCTTCTTCTTCTTCTTCTTCTTCTTCTATGCTCTTAGGTCCCTCTTATTTCCGGGACTTGCATATGAGGCTAAAGAAGTACACCTTTTTTTCTCTTGAGGGCACTTGCTCAGCAATATGCCAGTGAGATGGCAAAGTTCGCTCTGTGTTTTATGTGAGGAGTAATGCTAGGTAGGGCCCACAAATCGAAACTATTCTTACTTGGCAGTTTTTATAAGTTAACATGAATAACAGGAAAGAAAGACATGCATAGACCAAACTTACATATGTTTGTTCAGGAAGTTAGCCATATGGCGTTCCTGAGAAAGTGTTCATAAGATTTCAGTCAAAGTTAGATTTTGTTATCCTTAAGTCTGCAATTCATAAATTAACACGGGACATGTTGCATAGAATGTAAGTGCTAAAACTCTTTGCTTTGCAGGGTTGAAAAGGGTAGCAGGAGAACAGACTAAATTAAAAAAACAATCCTTGTGCAACTGATGAAATGAATCCATGTGAAGAAAGGGAGCTTAGCCTCATCCTTAATCAAAGTGCTTGTTTTCTTGCACATGAAGCAGCAGGGGGTTGGACTAGATGACGCTCTGGGTCCCTTCCAGCCCTACAATTCTATGATCTTCGACTTCATCTTGGTGCATGGAGATGCCTAATTAAGGGTTTAAAACACACACACAATTGCTGAGATCATTGGACAGATGGTGCCATCATAACCAATCATGGTTGCTGTTATGGTGGATGTGCAACAACTCAGACATTTGCAGATCATGCCCTAGCTTGTTAGGTTTCCTCCTTTGCGAAAGGTACTGGAAATCTTGGCAAATGTTACCTCTTTTGCTGAACAAGCGTCCACACCATTAGCAATTAAGTGACACTGGGTAGTTTTAGACTCTGGATGTAATGGTCTTACACCCCACCCCCTTTAAGTGTAAGCACTAACTTAACTTCAGAGTGTGGCAAACCACAGGCTCCCCCTATGATGCTGTTCATTAGTGTACACAAAGTTTTTCTTCAACCACAGGATGCTAGGGTAAAGGTAAAGGGACCCCTGACCATTAGGTCCAGTTGCGGACGACTCTGGGGTTGCGGCGCTCATCTCGCTTTATTGGCCGAGAGCCGGCGTACAGCTTCCTGGTCATGTGGCCAGCATGACTAAGCCGCTTCTGGCGAACCAGAGCAGTGCACGGAAATGCCGGAACGATACCTATTTATCTACTTGCACTTTGACATGCTTTTGAACTGCTAGGTTGGCGGGAGCAGGGACCGAGCAACAGGAGCTCACCCCGTCGTGGGGATTCGAACTGCTGACCTTTTGATTGGCAAGCCCTAGGCTCTGTGGTTTAGACCACAGCGCCACCCGTGTCCCTGATGCTAGGGTAGGGTTGCCATATTTCAAAAAGTGAAAATCTGGACACAGAAGTTGTTGAGTTTTTTTGGCAAATGTTGTTGTTGTTTTGGCCAAAATCTTTCAAAAAAATTTTTTAAGGAAATTCGCCCAAACGTCCGACATGGTTTTATGCCCAGGTTTTCCCAGACATTTTTACCAATTTTGGGAAATTCCACCTGGACGCTATTTCTGACGGACGAATCCCAGATATGCCCAGGAAATTCTGGACATATGGCAGCCCTGTGCTAGGGGAAATGTCATGTGTGAAGCAGTCCACATGATGGTATATTCCTATTTGGATAGACTGAAATGTCATACGTGCACTGACTAAGAACATATTGGTGTACCTTTGTGGAGCAGTAGTGGAAGTGTTGGTTTTCTTTTGATAATAATAATAACCAAAGCTCACTTTTTATCTTTGGTCGTTCTGAAATCGAGGTTCTACGGCCTGCATTTCCTGCCTTTTTGTTTCGTAAAATGCCGTAATCGGAAGCTTTCTTTTCCTTCCTGTAACATCAAGGACAATTAAACTACAAAGATTCTGTGGTTTGAAAATGCGCTTTGAAGTGTCTCCGTGCTAATGGTTACCCAGAGATGCTACTTCTCAAATCTCTGTGTGATCTGGTATAGATTGAACTGTGCTTCCTGCTCCTCTTGTAACACCTCCTTTATTTTTATTTTATTTTTTCCTTTCAGGGATTTTAATTCGCTTTCCAAGGACAATGTATATGAGAACAACCGCTTGGTGAGTCCCTGCCTCTGTCTTCCCTCTTGATTACTTTACTTAATTCTGACACCATTCTCACTTACAGCAGGGTTTGAAAAAAATCCCATGTGCCTGGTTGCCCAGGTGTCTAGAAAATACGATGCTGGTACTCAGATATTTTGACAACTGTTTCCAACCCTGGCTGCATGATTGTGTTTCTTGAATTTGGACACTGTGCTTTTCTTGAATTTGGCTTCCATTTCCCCCCCTATGATGGCTACATTCACTTCTTGAAGTACAGAGGGGATTATATCTCTTATCTCTTCCCACCCAGATATTTAATAATAGACCTAAATATAAATATGTTGATATCCAGCGAGTTAATATATTGAAGTATAAATAAATATAAACAGTTGTTAATTAATAATAAATATAGAATCACTCGAAAGATCATCTGCTGTGCCCACCGGGGTGATCTTGTGTGCTCCTGGTTTTGTTTTCTTCTAAGTACCCAGGTTCTGCAGTTCACTTGCAAATTCCAAATGTTCAGTCTATATAAAGAAATGAGGATGTTCCCTTTTCATCTTATGAATGTCAACTGCCTTGTCCAGTAACTACCAGCTTTTGCTTCTGGAAAGTGTTGGACCTTCAGTTTTGTGTAAAGTTTAAATGGATGTGTGCAAGGCATGTGGACTAAAGTTTTGGACCGTGAGCTGCTTAATGTTTCTGGGATAGAGATGGGCCTGGCAAGGGAATTGGTTTGTACAGTACAGTGGTACCTCGACTAGCGAATAACTCGCCCAACGTATTTTTCGCCTAACGAAGGATCGTGGCAGCCGCAGGGTAACGAATTTCTTCGCCTAGCGAATGGGAAGGCGAGGTGTTTGGGTTTTTTTGTACAGGTCACATGGAAGGGGAGAGAAGGCGGGACTTCGCTCCAGCAGCCATTTTGGTTGGAGCGGAGCCCGGAGCAGCTGGAGGTCGCTGCTTCTCCTCCTTCCTCGTCATGGCGGAGGTTTGTTTTTTGGCGCGGGGTTTGATTTTTGGGTTTGGTTTTCCGTTTTTATTTTCGTTCTTTTTCGCGGTTTTCGGGTGGGTTTTTTTGCTTTCCCCCCTCGCCGTGGCGGCGGTTTCCCTCCCGCCCGCCACGGCTGGAGGTGGCCGGCTCCGCAGCCTCATTTTTCGGTTTTTTATTTTCGTTGTTTTTCGCGGTTTTCGGGCTTTTCGGGGCTTTTCCCCCCTCGCCGTGGCAGCGGTTTCCCCCCCGATTGCCATGGCTGGAGGTGGCCGGCTCCACAGCCGCTTTTGGGCGCTTTTTTTTTTTTTTTAATCGGCGCGTTTTTCTGCTTTTTCGGGGGGGTTTTCCGCTCGCCATGGCGGCGGTTTCCCCCCCGATCGCCATGGCTGGAGGTGGCCGGCTCCACAGCCGCTTTTGGGCGCTTTTAAAAAAAAAAAATCGGCGCGTTTTTCCCGCATCGGGGACCCTTGGCGCGGCTTTTTCCTGCGCTTTGGCGGCGGCGAGCACCCCTCGGAGCCGCCTGCAACAAAAGGAGAGCTGCGGGAGCCTGGCCGTCCACATCAAAAAGGTAAGTGACCCCCGATTTCTCTTCCCATAGGAGCGCATTAATCCGTTTTTAATGCATTCCTATGGGAAATCGCGTTTCTCCTAACGAATTTTTCGCGCAACGAATGCCCATTCGGAACGCATTAAATTCATTAGTCGAGGTTCCACTGTATAGGAAAAGGAGCAGAAACGAAACTGAAAGCAGCTAGTACTGAAAAGAAGGAAGAATGTGTTCATTTAGGCAGTTTG
This sequence comes from Darevskia mixta, assembly GCA_034641385.1. Lineage (NCBI taxonomy): Eukaryota > Metazoa > Chordata > Lepidosauria > Squamata > Lacertidae > Darevskia > Darevskia mixta. The sequence continues at coordinate 18,747,621 of JAWWNH010000008.1, forward strand.
TATGATTTTATCTCAGATTAATAAGATGAAATATGAATTAGACTTTTGGCCGCACACACAGACTCTTGGATCCTTTCTTCCTTGTACAAACCATCAAACCATTAGCTATAGTTTCCCATTTTGTCTGAACAAGGAAACTGATTAATAGCTTCAGAACAAGCTGGAATTATGAAACCATTCAGCTAAGTTTTAATCAGAGTAGAGCCATGGAATTTAATGAACACTAAGTTGGTGAGGGGCAGAAGGGGCTTGGCAACCTGGGAAGGCAGCCCATCTAGGAAGAGGAAAACTCTAATCCTAAACCTCTGCTGTCTTGTGGGATATCTTTGGGAGAAGAAAAAGCTAAGGAGTAAACCCTAGACCAGGGGTGGCCAACTTCCAAGAGACTGTGATCTACTCACAGAGTTAAAAACTGGCAGTGATCTACCCCCTTTTGGGGGGTTCAGGTTGAGGTTGTTGAGCTTCTTTTAGGAAGGAAAGCCCTGTTTTGGGGATTTCAGGGCAAAGATGTAGAGCTTTTTTTAGGGGAGCCAAAGTTGCTGAGCTTCTTTGGGTGGAGCCAGTGATCTACCACAGACGTCCAGTGATCTATCAGTAGATCACGATCTACCTGTTGGACATGCCTGCCCTAGACAAATCTGGAGTGGAGTCCCCAAGACGGTTGGATGGTGCCTTTTACACCTCCTTCTGGCAACTCCTGCAGCCGAGCTGGTACCAAACATATTGTTCTGCTTTCCTTTTGACCACATCAGCGAGGCCAAGAGGGGGGTGGGGTTTGTTGCCTGGGCAGTCCAGGACCTCCATACACACTGTCCAGGTTTGTGCCCCAGGGAGATCACTTCGGTGCTGCTAACACAGCAGTTTGGTTTCACCCTCGGAGTCGCACTCCATTGTCTCTCGGGACAGACTGATGCCAACAAATAAGTTAGGTCCAATAACTACTTAGTTGATTACCACCCATAGTTTGAAACTAAACGTAAATTGAAGACTTCCTGACATGTTTGCTTGCTTGTGTGAAGGACGGGGCAAAGGCCCCAAAGACTCTCTCCTCTCCTCTCTTCATTTATTTATTTGTTTGTTTGTTTATTTTTTTCATGTTATTTATTAATGTCATATGCCACCATTCCTCCCAAAGGAGGCTGTGACATTAAGATGAGGTATGGCCATCTGAATGTGGTCAGTGTACAGCTCCCTCCTTATTCAAACAGACTGAATAAAACTAGTTGCAACCAGACTGTATTTGTTAGAAACTCCCCCCACCCCGCCACTCTGTTCCTTAAAAAAAATAAATCAAGTTCAGATTTCCAGGGTAGCATATGAGATTCCACATTTGCACAGCAAGCTTGCAGACCCAAATATGCAGCCCAGTGTGATGGGCTTGCCATGACAGTGGAAGAATGTGCTTAGATCTCTCTTTGCGGCCTGCCAGCGATACCAAGCAAGTGTAAATAATAATCTCAGCTGGGCAAACAAGCATTGATGTAATTGCAGACTTCTGGCTAGAGATGGGCTGGTTCTGACATAATCCTTCGTGGTTCCATTCTGGAAAAAGCCAGAGCAAACCATATGTACTGTACAAATGTTCAGGCATACTTAGTCAAGAGTGCCTTTTTCGAAGTTTTGCCTTTATGTTTCTCTTGGCGCTAAAGTCATGGTACCAGGCTTTCTTACCATGTTTAAATTCCCAGCCCAAGGCCAAATGGAACCATTTGCTTTGCAAGCAGAAGTTTTCAAGTTTGATCCCTGGTATCTCCAGGTAGTGCTAGGAGAGACTGAAATCCTTGAGAGCCACTACCTGTGAGCATAGACCGAGGGACGAATGGTCTGATTCAGTATAAAACAGCTTCCTAGGTTCCTACTGCTGTGGTGGGCAGATCTCCCATTTTTGTGTGACTGGTATTTGTTCAATATGCATCTCTTCCTAGTGTTTTGTTCAGTGTTGTTGTCTTATGTTTTATATTGATTGCAACCGCTTTGAACACATATTTCTTGGGGGGGATGGGAGAAAGCAATTTTCAGCAAACAAATAAATAAAATATACGCCTCACAATATGATTTATGCTTTATATTTGATAAGCGCCAACATTCTCAAACTGAGGGAGAGAGCCTCAAGGTCGCCCAGTAAGCCTGTGGCGCAGCTGAGAATTGGTCAGAGTCCAAATTCTGACTAATGGGCCATGCTGGAAGCAAATATAGCATCGTCATCTCTATTACTTCTGCCTCATTCTCTGTCCCTGAGCAATTGCTAATGACTGGAGAAATTCACTTTGCCATACCCTGGCAGAGGCACTTCTATTGCCACTAACTTCTTCCCAATTAAAGTGTGTGTGTGTGTGTGTGTGTAATATATATATAGAGAGAGAGAGAAAGAGAAGTTTGGAAGGGGGGTGTTAAACTCAAATGGTGGAAAGGATCATTGGACCCTTGCTGAAATTTTGGAGGTGTACAACAGAAAAGCTCTGCTGGTTCAAGTTTCAGCCAGAAAACAGACCTGAGCACAACAACACTCTCCTAACCTGTGATCCCTGACAACTTGTGATCCCCTGGCATTCAGAGGCATCCTGCATCTGAGAGTGGAGGCAAAGCATAGTCATTGTGACTGGTAGCAATGTGCTACAATGGAAAGAGGTAGTATGAGTGGCCTAGGTCCCGATACGTGTCATCTTCCTTATTAGTTCCTTCTGTACTGCAAGTTTCTACTTGGCAACTTCTGCCCTTATTTTGTTCCACCAGTGGTGCGTGCCTGTCTCTTTCTCAGAGTCAGCTTCCACTTCCTGATAGTCTGCTCTTTGTTGCCTTTGCAGGCCTTTGAGGTGGCTGAGCAGGAGCTGGGGATCCCTGCCCTGCTGGATCCCAGCGACATGGTCTCCATGAAGGTCCCCGACTGCCTCAGCATCATGACCTACGTCTCTCAGTATTACAACCATTTCAACAACCCCAACCAAGGTGAGAGCTCCAAAGCGGGGCATTTTCCTACAGTTACCCCCCAGGGATCTGAACAACACAGAGGAGGAGTTGTGCTCCCCCCCCATGACAATCTTGGCATCTTTGCTCGCTTGGAGTCCATAAAGTTGTTCACAGTGGCGAGCACTGACTTCTCCAAGCATGATGAATCCATGCCCTTCTCCTAGAGCAGGTGTGGAGAACCTTTAGCCCTCCAGATGTTGCTGAACTACAACTCCCATCATCCCTTGTCTGTGGCCATACTTGCTGGGGCTGATGGGAGTTGTAGTTCAGCTGCTGAGTCACCCATGAGCATGAAATGCTTGCCTTTGGTGAGCGGGTTAGTAGATTCTGGAATACGATACTGGGAGTAATGCACCATCACCCTTCCTGAGACTGGCGTGGGGCAGGACACAAACACTTGCCTGCTCCTAATTTGCCAAATTTTGCAGATCCCCAGAACTGCACATGGTTTTAATGATGCTGCTTAATGCTTCTGGGCTCTGTGCTGAAAGTCGAGCTTAAGGGATCATCACAGCTTTGAAGTATAAAGGAGTGGGGTGAATAGTTTGCCCACAACAACCGGAAAGAACAGAAACTCATGTAGGCTTTGTGCTGCCACCCCTGTCTAGGTGTTTTCAACTATGAGACAGTAGCAAAGTGAGAAAATCCAGGTAGGGCAATTCCACCTTGTCAAATGCACTGATTCTCTACAACTTCTGGCCCCGGAAGCATACAGGCTAAAAAGGGGGTGGGGGTGGATATGCAAATCCATCTCCAGTGTCCCTGCATTTACCATCTCTGCTTCACACCCATGCTGAGAGGGAAAGTCTGAAGGGAGATTCTAAATGCGTTCACCCAACAGGCCTAGAATCCTCCCCATGAGCCTCTCCATGCCTTAGCTGGGTTCTCGATCGCAAGGAGCCTAAGCACACTCACTCCCTTTTTTGACTTTCTCATTGGTTTGTGTTCAGAGATGTGCTTGGGTACATTTACTTGCCCCCCCCCCGCCCACTTTTAGCCCACATGCTTTCAGGTGAGCACCTGAAGAGGGCTTCTGTCTTTTACTGACTCATCAGCCACCGTCATGGATTGGTTCCCATCTGTCTTTGCAGCCAGAGTCCTCCCGCCTATGAAGCACCCTGCAGTTGCCTCCTCACCTACTCTGCCAGCACACAAACCTGTGCCTGCCTCCGAGACCACATCAGCTCCCAAGGTACTGAGCCTGCTCCTCTGATCGGTCAGATGTCTCTAACCTGCTTCAGGTTCCAGTTTCTGAATCGATTCTTTCCAAAAGCGAGCGATTCAAAAAGTATGGCTGATCATTCTGTCCTCTTCAGCTTTGAAGAATTTATGGGTCTCCTTTTGTGGTTACCTGCCAGGGATTGCAAAAAAGGGTGTTTGAGCACTATGCATGCCACAATACTTGGGTTGTAAATTGTGCAGGTCTGGTGTAGAGTTGTTGTTATTCCTGATATCTGAGGGCCTTTTTTTTTTTTTTTTATACACATAATTGAGTATTTTGAAATAACTATCCCTTAGCTCACATCAGTGGTTGCTGTGTTTACAGGATATCAGCCCTAAGTATCTTGTTTCACCTTGGAATAAAAACAATTCTATTGTAAACAATCTTTTTTGCATGCATGTACTCCTGCGACAGGGGTCAACATTTTTGCCCAGGGCAAATAGCAAACCTGTTAAACCTTGTCATGCACATTTCAAATAGGATTCAGTTGCACATAGAGACTGTGAAACAGAGCTTGCCTCTGCTGTCTTTCTCCAGTCAGCAATAATGCATGAAGACAAAGTACTAGCTTCTTCCATGACTTCTCAGTATAACACTTTCTGCTGCCAACAGTTCCACATGATCATGTCAAACAATAACACAGAAGCCTGCAATCATCTGGGGAATGAAAACATGCATGCGAAGAAGGAGGTGACAGTGAATTAGGGATCCTGCAAAGTTGTGCAGCACATTTGGTATTGGCTTAACAATATATTCAAAATCCAAAAGAGAGTATAGCATGCCTCTCTGCTGAAACTCAGAAACTCTCATCTTTACAAGTGAAAATGTAGACAGACCTTTTACCATTACTTAATCAGAAAGTTGGGGGGGGGGGTGGCTACTACCAGAGTCCATAGAAAATTGCTTTGGTGTGTGTGTGGATGTGGCATGTACACCTCTGGTTGGCCACTCCTGATTACAGAAAACAAACCAGTTATCTGCAAATTGAGAGTAAGCCAAATAATGTAAACCAATTGGAGGTAGCAACTGTATTTCTGAAGAAGAAGGAAAGTCAAGATACGGCTTCTATTCTGAAAAGAATAGTGTAACCTGATGCTATATATGTGCCTCTTTCAAGGGTTTTGTTGAGAGATTTAGTAGTTCCCATGAGCTGTTGAGAATTTTACATTATTGAACTGGTATTGGAAGATTCCCCTCTTCCTCCTTGGCAGTCATCATAGGAAAGAGCATCATGCTCCATTCATTCCAGGACTGGCTGAGAGATAGAGCATTTTGCTGAGATCTGGGCTGCGGATGTTGGATAAGTTGCTTCTTAATACTTTGAACTGGGTGGGGCAGGAATTTGCAGCACGGTGGAGCCCTAAGTTGGTAAGCAACCCTAGTACCTGAATAGATCTCTTTCTTCAGGTTTGAGGCTCTGCTGTACTAGACAAGAGTCCTCTTGAGGCCAGTCCCAAGAATGTCTGAATCTCTTTGTTTGTGGAGGCATTCTTACACCAACTTCCTGTTGCCACAGGATGAGGATTCTGCAGGCCTGGCAGAGCAGTCCCAGCGAACCACCCTGAGCAGCACTTGCACAGCTTGCCAACAACACGTCCACTTGGTCCAGCGCTACCTGGCTGATGGCAAGCTGTACCACCGCCAGTGCTTCAGGTAAGCTCTTCCTCCTCCCTGAAGACCAAGTGGAGCCACCTACTCTCCTGTAGCCTTATCCTTCTTTGCCAGGCATGGCCTTCTAATTATCATCTCTGTTCTCTGAGTCATGAGAACATACTGCCTGCATATTTTTGCCAGCTACCATGAGGTCAGTAACTTCATTACGAAAAGAAAGAAATAAGCAGCAACCTAAAGCTTCTGTACTTGAGTGGGTCCCATAATTGCTACTTTTCTAAGAATCAGGCAGAAGGGACTTTCCTTGGCTGGTGGTTGTCCTCTATTTGTCTTTATAGGATATTTTCCTCCAATACACACACACACACACACACACACACACACACACACACACACACATTGTCCAGTAGCACCTTAGAGACCAACTAAGTTTGTTCTTGGTATAAGCTTTCGTGTGCATGCACACTTCTTCAGATATGTCCTCCTTTAATTAGTATTTAACTTAAAAGCTTTCTTTTTAAGGCTGCATTTCAGTACAATAGGAGGAGGACTTCGGTTTCATGTCCTTCTCCCCATGCACCCCCAGAATCTGCTCCTGAGGTTCCCCCCCAAACATCCAGAGTTGATTTTGATGGTACGAAGGGGTGCTGGAGAGGACATTGCACACACAAAAGTCTGTTGTAGTAGTGGAGCTGCCACATTGGATACAGCTCAAGGTCCTCTCTAAGAGATGATTCCAAAAATATGACATCAGGTAAAACACAGATTGCAACAGCAGCCAGTGAATAGTAACTACAAGTAGTCAGACTTTTAAACAATGTACAGCCCAGCATAAAAACAGCCAGAATGTCCAGATAAACTGAAGATTAAAACCCAGTCCTCTAAAACCCAGCAGCCTAAAAAGAAGAAAGAAAGCTGAAACAGATGGGGCTTCAAGGCTTTTTCACATCACTACTGTAATGATGAGGTCATATCAATTTTTTCAAAAAATATGGGCAAGTGTGGGAATATAGAATTCTACTGTGATGTTCTGCTACTAAATCCATAAAGCTCATAAGTTTCGCTCTCATTCCCAGCTGTGACCTGCTTTCCGTGTTACCAGTGTACGACTGTAGTGTAGAAAAAGTGAGGGGCACGTCTGTTTCTCAGGAAAGAGGCACATTTTCCAAACCAGCTTCAATTGTTTTACTTAGTATGTCTTTTCTCTGAGGAATAAAATGTACTTGATTAACTTTATGGTGTCATATTTGCCCACACAAAAAGGGAAGACAGATCCAGCCCCGGAGAGCAAAACTGCTTTTGAGTTTAAGTTGTGTGAGAGAGACAGCACCAATCTCTGCTCCGAAAGCCTTATAGCCTGAGTAAGAAGTGCAAATCAATTGTAATTTCTATGTGGACAAATGGAGATGAGGGAATCAAGAAACAGAGAAGCTAAGTGACTTAGCCCAGAGTGTCACAGGGCATCTTCGGCGAAGCTATAAACTGAAGTTTGTTCTTCTAAGGGTGCTTGTGATCACAACTCCGTAATTCTTGCCTATCTCCACTGTTTAGTGACAGGCTTTGCTTGTGTCTCTGGCAGGTGTAAGGAATGCTCCAGCACTCTCCTCCCCGGTTCTTACAAGCCTGGACCTGAACTGGGCACATTTGTGTGCACCCAGCATCGTGGCAAGTTGGGCCTGAGCGGGAGGATGGAGCGCAGGCCAAGCCCAGATCTTCAGCATGCGGGGGAAAGCGGAGAGGCTGGGTTAGTGACCACTGGTGCGGAGGAAGAGAACGGAATACTGGAGGAGCACCCATCTGCCGCGGAAGAGATAGGCAAAACAGGGGAGAGGGTAGCTGATGGAGTGGAGAGCGAGATGCCTCTTGCGCAGCCAAAGAACGAAACACTCGCCCCTGCTTCCAGCTCTGAAACCTGCTCCCAAACGCCCCCCAAACCTCCTGTGCCAGCAAAGCCGCCTCTGCTCATGCAAGAGAAGGCTAGCCTGCAACACGGGCAGCTCAAGGAGGCTCGGCCCACGCCTGCCCCCAGGAAGAGCACAGACACAGCAGCAGCCCTGTCACCGCCAAGCTCCCAGCCTGTTCCGAAGCCCAGAGCCAACGTGCAAAGCGAGGGATCCAGTGAGCCTGCCGCTGGACTGGCCAATGGTAAGGAAATGTGCGCACAGAGAGAAGTAGTGAAAAACCCATCTGCAGCACCGTGGCAATAGCCAGACTGAAATGGGAGCCCACATTTGCAGCTTGTGTGGATTGGAATCTTAGAATCCCAGAAGGAACCTCAAAGGTCATCTAGTTAGACTCCTGAGGCAGGAAACCTGCTGCTACAACATCTCTGGTAGGTGGCCACCCGTGATGTTGCAGGAGCAGATTCCCTGCTTTCTCTTTTTTGTATTCTTGTTGAGGGGCAGTATAGAATTTTCTGCATAAATAAATACAATTGGCAGGGGGTTGTACGAGAAAACCTTTGGAGGTACCTTTCAGTTGTAGCAGTGGGCAGCTTGGCAAAATCCTTTTTGTCCTGTGAAATATACCCTTCTGATGGGACAGATAACCTGGATTCTGTGCCCACGAATTAACTGCATTCACTCCTTGTGTGATACTCCATTCTTCTTCCACAAGCACGATTTTCTGATAAGGACCAGTGGAGTGGATGGAAAGAAGGGCGTGGAGATTCAAGGCTGGGTGTGCCTTGGGTATAGATCAGGGAGCCGTAGCCAGGGTGGAGGAAAAGGAGCTGTGTGGCTGTGCAGTCATGCTCCCGGAAGGCAAGAGAAGATTTATTTGGCCACTTTCCTAGTTTCTGAGGTTTCGCAAGATGCTGCGCAGCTGCATGTTGGGAGCTTTCATCCCTGGATATAAAAAACTTCCTTTAAAAACAAGTTATCCCAGCGTAATGGATTTGGACGTCCTTGCTAGGGGATGAGACACATGGGTATGTTAAGAGCATCAGGAGAGCCCAGCTGGATCAGACCAAAGGCCCATCGAGTCCAGCATCCTGCTCTCACAGTTGCCAACCAGAGGCCTATGGGAAGCCTGCAAGCAGGACTAGAGCTCAAGAGCAGTCTCCCCACTTGTGGTTGCCAGCATCTGTTATTCAGCAGCAGATTGCCTCTGACAGTACAGGGGAAAAACATAGAGCTATTAGCCATTATGGCAATCTGCCATGACTTTGTCTAAGCCTCTATTAAAGGCACCTGTTTTGCTGGCTATCCCTACGTCTTGTGGGAATGAATCCCATAGATTTAACTGTGCGCTATGTGAAGAAGTATTTTCTGTTGTCCTGAATTTTCCAACAAATTCAGTAGTGCTTGAAAACTGTTGCGAGAGAGGGAGAAAAATCCTTTCTCTAACCACTTTCTCCAATCTGTGCATAATTTTATACACATCTATCATGTTCTCCCTTACTTACCTTTCCCCCCTCCTAAACACAAAACACTCTAATGTTGCACCCTCTTTCTTGTGTTCTTCATTTCCGGATTAGGTAGGTCTCCTGAGCCCTGTCCTCCTGTTCCGAAGCCCAGAGGCAGACCCACGTCCTCCGAGCGGTATGTCCCTTTTGCTTGCAAATCACACAGACAGCGAGATAAGTGTCGACCTTCCTTCCATTTTCCCTTTTCCCTATCCATGCAAATCAAGCTGCAGGATGGGCATCCATTGGAGGTTTTAAGTGAGGGATGGGGACTCATTCAGAACTTTTTATTCTGAAGTAGTGAAACCCTCCCCGCCCCCAATCTATTGAATAGAGAATCATGGGTCCTTGTAGAGCAATATAGACAGTACCCCCCCCCCCGGCCTCAATCTGTATATCTCTTGTCAAAATGCAAGTTAGCAAACAACTGTGTAGACCAGTGTTTCCCAACCTTGTGCCTCCAGATGTTTTGGGACTACAATTCCCATAATCCCTGACCACTGGTCTTGCTAGTGAGGGATGATGGGAGTTGTAGTCCCAAAACATCTGGAGGCACAAGGTTGGGAAACACTGGTGTAGACCACACTTTTCCAACCTGGTGCTCTCCAGATGTTGTTGGACTGCAACTCCCACCATCCCTGAACACTTCCTGTGCAGTCTGGGGCTGATGGGAGGTGGAGTTTAAAAACATATTGAGGGCACCCAGTTGGGGAAGTCTGACTAGATAATAAATCATACATGCAGATTTCCAAGGGGTAGCTACGTTAGTCTGTTGCAAAGAATCTTGTGGCACCTTTAAGGACTAGCAAAGCTAAGAAATCGGGTAGTTTTTAAGGTGTCACAAGACTCTTCATCATGCTTTAAGCAGCTCTTAGCAATTTCAACCACATAGAGGGGCAGATGGAAAGGCTCAGGGTCATGTCTGAGTCACTTGATGTCTCCCAGTCCAGCACAGATGGAAAGGGTTGTTCTCAGTGCATCAGACTATCCTTAGCTTGAGAATCCAAACTTGCTGCTCGTTATTCCTGCCTGAAAGATTGGAGAAAAAACAGCAGGGCTGTGTATATGCTAAACATAACAACTAAAGTCATAGTCAAAAAAAAATTTAAAAAAAATCCTTCCAGTAGCACCTTAGAGACCAACTAAGTTTGTTATTGGTATGAGCTTCCGTGTGCATGCACACTTCTTCAGATACAAATGCACACGAAAGCTCATACCAAGAACAAACTTAGTTGGTCTCTAAGGTGCTACTGGAAGGAATTTTTTTATTTTTTATTTTGTTTTGACTATGACAGACCAACACGGCTACCTACCTGTAACTAAAGTCATGATTCAGTACCAAGAAAATCTGCTTTCTGCTTTTCAGACTTCAAAATATACATGTGTGTCTGTCTTTTTTCTTTTTTTAAGCAAAGGGTAATGAGGTGAATTAAGATTTGGCCGGGGGTGGGGGAGTGAATGTTGTGCTCAGTATCAGCTTGTGGTCTTGTGTGGCACACTTGCAGAATATGTGCAGCTTTGGGCTTCAGAGATCGAGTGTCTTGCTTTCTCTCGAGCGACAGACAGGGAGGAACCTCTTTTCCATTTCATACTCTGCCCCTTCCATCCTTCCTTACCCCGTATCTTTTCTCCTGCCAGAACTGGGGAATGCCCACGGCCCAAAGACCCTCCCTGGATTGCATTGGTCCAGGGAGAGCCCAAGAAGAAGCCGCCCCCTCCGCCTCCCCCGCCAGGTAGTCGCAAGGAGAGCCCCTCGAGGGTTTCGGAGGAGGATGAAGGCGGAGAAGGGAAAGCGCAAGGCAGGGAGGGCAGGCCCACTCCGGAGGAGCCCAAGCCGTATAACCCCTTTGAGGAGGATGAGGAAGAGCAGCAGCAGGAGGAGGAGGAGGAGGGAACCGTCGCGCAACAGAGCACGCCAAAGCAAGAGCAGAGCGAGGGCGAGCCCACCTCCAAGATGGCTCACCCCTGGTACGGCATCACCCCCACCAGCAGCCCCAAGACCAAGAAGCGGCCAGCTCCAAGGGCCCCCAACGCATCCCCTCTTGGTGAGTCTCCACCCTGCCTTCTGACAGGAAGGAAAAGAATGAGCTCTCATGGCTTGGACCGATGTGGCTTGGATGTTGCAGGCCTGCTCCTGCCATGCTTGCCGTGGCTGGGATGCCCTCAGGGATTTGTTGGACTCAAACTCCCATCATCCCTGACCACTAGCCATGCTGGCTGAGGCTGATGGGAGTTGGAGTCCAGCAACGTTGAAGGGGAGATGCACAGGTTCCCCATCCCTGGGTTAATGGTTCCCTCTTTCAAATGGGCCTGTCTGGAAAAGGTGTTCTGTCATGCTAGCCCAGAGGTGGGCCAGTAGGGTAGGTTTTGCACACACACACACACACACACACACACACACACACACACACCGTCCTCCAAATGGACAATCAAGAGGCAATATTGGAGTTCAAGGACACATTCCATGCAGGCAAATTGGGGGCCAAAGCAAGGCCAGTGGGAGGTGTGGCATGGGAAGGGTTCATAGGGCTGGGCAGCGAGGCCTAAAGGGCCATGCTTGGGCCTGAGTTCCCCCACTTTCGCACTAGGCTCTCACCTGTACTTTCCCCTCGTTGCAGCTCACCACCCCATCTCCCGACTCTCCCGCTCGGAGCCGTCTTCCTCTACCCCCTCGCCCGCCCTGAGCCTGGAGAGCATTGCATCCGAGTGTTTGGCCAAGGGCCCGGACGACTTGGACGAGACCTCCGTGCCCAAGAGCTCCTCGGAGCCCGCAGTCCACGTCCCGGCCGCCACTTCCATCGTCTCCTCCTCAGGCCCCCCGCTCCCCCGCCTCTCCTCCTCTGGTGAGGAGGGTCCCACGGCCCTGCCCGGCAGCTCGGCCAACTCCTCCTTTTCATCCTCCAGCGATTTGGCTGGCGAAGGCAGCGAGGCACAAGGGGGACATTCACAGACTGCCCAAAGCTGCTCATCTGGGAACTTGAAAACCTCCCCTGGGGGAGCCTCCCCCAAGCCTTCGGCCGGGGCCATTCCCACACCTATCCTCTTGGCCTCAGAGCTGAGTGGTGCGGCTGCCAGGAGCTCTCCATCACCCAAAGCACAGCCAAAGGTAGGTCGGAGTCGCTTTCCTAGGTTCTGGTCGTGAGACCCATCCTTTGTCCCTGCAGGTTTTTGAAAAACAATGACCTTTTGCCTTGCTCTGTTACTTTGAAAGGTCCCTGAAATGAACTGAGATGTTTTTATGTGTGCATGTGCATGTTTGTGTGTGTAACACACGGAGTTAGGGCTTTACTGTCTTCATACAGTGGTACCTTGGTTTGCAACCTCTTTGGATTACAACCGTTTTGGATTACAACCACGTCAAACCCGGAAGTGCGTCTCCCTTTTTTGGATTACAACCCATTTTTGGGGGATTACAACCAATTTTGGGGGGGAGGCCCCATTGGCGAAAGTGCGCCTTGGGTTACAACCTGTTTTGGTTTACAACCGGACCTCTGGAACGGATTATGGTTGTAAACCAAGGCACCACTGTATTCCCGGAGGCATGACAACTTCTTGGCCTGCTCTCCACTCTTGCCTCTAGCACCACCCGCTGGTTATGTTATGTACTGCTTATTTTGCAGCCTTACAAATAATTAACTGCGGGTAGAAACTGCACAGGGTTTCAGATCCTCTGACAATGCTGCTTTAAAGATGGCATGCACAACAAAGGCTGTTCTCATGGGAAAAGTCTGTTAGGCCTGCTTTTAATGGTGCTTAGGGCCAGATCTGATTGGGGGCTTCTGATTCCCCCACCCCTGCTTTATCTCTCCATCAGTTTTGGCTTTTTGCTCCATTCTCTCCCCCCTCCCATTAACTGATCACATGCAGAGGACTTGAAATGAAGGCTGCCTGTGGCTCATAAGCTGCAGAGAAGGGGGCTGACACGAAACTCCCCAGCCACAGGGTTTCGTGTCAGCCCCCCCTCCCTCCATCTTTTACCCCAGGAAATGTAAAATCCACTGCTCCACCATGCAATTCCCTGTACCACCAGGATCCCTTGAACTGCAGGGCAGTCTTACTGTGGCTGGCTTGTCCTCAATTGCTGAGCATGGCTGTCGGGAGTGTCCCCAGCATTTGTGATTTCTCGTGTGCACTGCCTCATTTCCCTTGCTCAGAGTCAGGAGTCCCTGGCCTGTGTCTGTTGCAAAAGAGGCCTGGCTACCCGCTCCCCCCCCCCCCGTGCCAGAGCTGAGTCCCTGCTCCAGAGATATGGTCCTCAAAAGTGCCAGGGTGGAGTGGTAGGTTCAGGGTCCCATTGTGGTGCAGCCCAAGAGGTATATTTTGATATTCTGCTTGGTGTGTTTGTCCCCAGTCATCCTGCAAAGAGAATCCCTTCAACCGGAAGCCGTCGCCTGTCACATCCCCCTCCATTAAGAAAACTCCAAAGGGACCCAAGCCAGCGAGGCCTCCTGCTCCGGGACATGGCTTCCCGCTAATTAAACGGAAGGTAACGAGAATTGGGGGCTTCTGCCTCGTTTGCCATGCTACTTAAATTCCCACAAATCGCTCACAAAAGGAGTATTTAAATTAACTGAGCTAACTCAGTCGCGTTTGTTAACTTCAGTGGGTTCTACTCTGAGTAAAACTGAATTGAATACCACCCCTGTGAAGAGGGATTGCATACTTTCTAGCGGGGTGATTGAGAGCTAAGGGCTGGCATGAGGCATTTGTATGCAGTGGTTGTGGCTTCCTCTGAAAGCTACACCATAACAAAAGCTGCTGGGGCAGATTCTAAATGCTGAGCCTGAAACCTGGCTTTAAAGGTGCTGAAGGCAAGCCTCGCTTGCAGAGGAGCAGTTATATGGCGTCAGGTGTGGGGCAGGTGCTGGGGCAAGGCTTGGGGAAACGACAGCACAGGCCAAAGTGGGACCAGGACATGTTTAGCTAGGCCTGCAGGCTGGAGGTTTCTCATGAGTGCTTTATGTTTACTCTGTGGACTCCAGATTTTGTCTCCTTAAGAATGTCGGCCAAAACAAGTTTCTGTCCCTCATGATTGTGTAGGAAACCATCTGAAACATTCAGTAGTGATAATTTTAGGTAAGGAGGCTAGGAGGGATTTTGGGTGGGACACCCCTGCCAGGTTCTGCCCTTGCATCATGCTCCAATTCACAGGTATTCCCCATGACTTTTATCTCCCTCCTCCCACCCTGGAGTCAGTAGTTTATCTTCTAGAAAGCCACGCCTGCCTTGTTAGAAACAGGAAGCATGATCCTTGGTTCCTTGCCTTTTTACAGGTTCAGTCAGACCAGTATGTTCCAGTGGAGGACATCTATGGCGAGATGGACAGCATTGAGCAACAGCTGGATGAGCTGGAGCATCGGGGGGTTGAGCTGGAAAGGAAGCTTCGCAGCATGGAAAATAATGGTAGGGTGGTGGATCGCTGCCTGTGAGGCTGCGCAGGGTGAGGCAGAAGGCAGGAAGATTTGTAGGATATATGAGCGTCAATTTTGGCCATGCTTGCTGGGGCTGCTGGGAGTTGTAGTTCAGCAACATCTGGAAGGCCAAAGGTTTCCCTGCACCTGATCTAAAGCAGTCGAGTTTGCTTTTCCACCTGCCTATCTTTGCTTATCCCACTGAGTGTATTAATGGGGTGAATGTTAAAAAATATTCTATGTACTGTATATGAATTTTCCCTATTAGTTAAAATATATACCACGTAATACTTGGTTAGGGAACTTTCAGGCAGAAGGGTTTCTGTGTTCAGAGCAAAGGCAAGGAGGGAAGAGGTTAAGCATTGGCAACTTGGAAAAGATGGGTCAGGTTTAAAAACAAAAGCCAACCCTCCAGAATGTTTGGTATTTGTTTCCAGAGAGGGAGGTGATTGAGGAAATGCCTCTGTGCGTGTCCTGGTTGTGCTTCTGCTTCAAAAATAGCATTTCTAGGTTTCAGGTGCCCTGAAGCTAATGTGGACTAACAGTAAGAGCTGCTGTAGCTGCCTCATCCCTTTGCCTCTGTGGTGGGGAGATCTCAGGGAAGGTCTCAGTGGTAGAGCACATGCTGTGTGTGGCAAAGATCTGGGTTCAGTCCCTGGCATTTCTACGTAGGGCTGAGAAAGTCCCTTGGTCTGAAACCCTGGAGAGCCACTGCCAAGGTAGATGAACCAATGGTCTAATTCAGTATCAGTGTCAGGGATGGGCAAGGCTCTGAAGAATGTGTGGCAGAGGCAGGGGGACAGGGGAGTGACCCCGGAGAGGGACCAGTGATTTATGGGATGCCGCGCCACCCATAAGGCAGGAGCCGGGGAGGAGCAAGAGCCAGGGCAATTCAAGGCAGAAGAAGAAGAGACAGTTCAGGCGATGGACAGGTCAGTAGATTCCCCAACTTCCTCTGTCCCACTGTCTCCTGGGAGCAGGAGGGGCTTGAAAAGGGAAGAGCAGGGATGACTTCTGTGCAGGAGGTCTCATACTGAGGGCACGCCACCCGTCAGATAAGCCGGAGGATGGGAGGGGGCCCCACTGTTGCTGCGACTTCTCCATAGGGCCCAGACCTGTGGACAGTTGTGTAGAGGCTAGAAGTGTGTGAGTATGTGTATCCAGAGCACGATGGAAGCTGCTGTAGGTGTTTCTCTAGCCAACAAAGAGTTAACTGTCAAGACGTGCATCTTCCTTATCTGGGATAGGCCAGGACAATAAGGTAGCTTCGTACCCGTGTGGCCTTCTGAGCTCTTTCCCTTCCTCCGTCCCTTTGACCAGCAGATGTTCCTGAAGACGGCCTGCTGGTCGACTGGTTCAGGCTCATCCACGAGAAGCACATGCTGGTGCGCCGGGAGTCTGAACTCATCTATATGTAAGTACACATGATTGATTAATGGCCACACACTTTCTAGGGGGCAAGTGCCGCTCTTTGCAGGCTCAATCCCAAACGCCGAAGGCCATCCCAAACAGGTAGATCAGAGGTTGGGTGCGCCATATGTTGTTGGGCTCCATCTCCCATCATCTCCAGCCAGCATGGCCAACGGTCAGCAATGATGGGACCTGTCATCCAGCAGCATCTTGAGAGCCACAGATTCCCCATCCAGGAGCGGATCTTCCAACCTTCTGAAAGAATCTGGACTTTGCTGAGTCGGCTGTGGTAGGGAATGCCATAATGGCAAGGAGGATGAGCTAGTTAACTGCCACTATTACAGATGCCACATAATATTAGTTCTGCGCTTGTAAGTAGTAGATCTTGCAGGGGGGCACCACCAAAACTCTGGAACTCACTGCCTATTGACACCAGGCAGGCGCCTTTACTGTACTGTTTTCAGCACCTGCCAGAAACTTTACCCAAACATGTAAAAACTGACAGACATTTTAATCTGCCATTTTAGCCTAGCTGATTTTATTTATATATTTTATTTTTAAAAAATAACTTGTAACTTTTATCAATAATTCTAATGTATATTTTATGCCTTTTGTAAACCACTTAGAAGTTTTACTTCCAGTTAAGCGGTGTATGCAAATTTTGTTAAAAATAAAAAAATAAATTTGCCTTGCTGAAGTTTCCCATCCTGCTGCTCCCACATCTTGGTGCTGGCATGCAACTCTCCTCTTTTCCTTCCTTTTAGTTTTAAGCAGCAGAACTTGGAGCAGCGTCAGGCTGACGTGGAGTATGAACTGCGATGCCTCCTCAACAAACCTGGTACGTCTCTCAGGGTGTGATACGAGCAGTTTTTTAAAAAAGTGATCTTTGCCAGAGCATTTGAGAATGACTTGAAAATGATTTTGGATGCATTTGAAGGGAGCAGTGTTACAGGGCCTACGTGAGGAGACCATGCCAGGCGATGTGAGCTGTTTCTTGTTCCCCTGGTGTGCTCAGGCTTTGCTGGGATGGCCAGTGCTCCAGGCTGCTCACTTTGAGCGTTAGCCTAAGTATGTTTCTTCATAAGGTGTTTACAGTTCCTTCAGTATCCTTAAAATTGTGTATGTCCGTTTGTTTATTTACCCTACTCTTCAGCCAAAAAAAGACTGAATAGCAATCAATAAATCATTCATTCAATTTATATCCTACCTTTCCTGCCGAAAAAGTCTAGGACTGCAGAAACAGCCATGATAAATCACAACTAAAAAGTCAAAAACAGTTACAAACATGTTGAAATGAAATGATGAATGAAATACTTTATTGTCACTTGTACAACTTTTATACAGTGAGATTACATGAGCATCCCCACTCAACTCTCTTAGTCTTAATTCCCCTCGTTTACTGAAGCACACCCACCTAACCCGAAAGTCAGTTGCCCTGTTGTTATCTTTTCATTCAGTTAATGTTAAACGCATTCTAAAAACCAGCTAAAGACATTATTTCAGTGACCTTAGGGTTGCCAAGAGCAGTGTCTTTCAGCCATCAAATGCCTGGAGAAACAGGAATGTTTTTAGAGTTCTCCTGAAAGTCAGTAATGAAGGAGACTGACACACCTCACTAGGGATGGCATTCCACAAACACCCTTGTCCCTAGGTTTAAAATTTAAAAGACACAACACAAAAGGAAAAAGGATTGGGCAGGAGGAGGAAATAAGCGAAACTCAGAAACTAGTTCTTAGATATGGAGTTCTTTTGACTAGCCGGAAGGGAAACTGCTCAAGGAGAGGAACAGCCAAAAGTTGCTGATTTTGCATCAGAGCCAGTAAAGTGGTCCCTTTTCCCTTCCCTTTGCTCTGCTGCAGTCTGACAGAATGGCAAGATGGCATTTGAGGGAGAAGAAAAGCCTGCTGGAGACGGCTTCTCAGTGGAGCTGATGGAGTGGTCCTTTCCTCCGTATGCTTCAGCCTGATGGAATGGCAGGCTAGGAAACTGCCTGATACCTGGGGCCCAGCAGCTGTTCTTGCACTATGCCCTGAGTGTTGCTAGTTTAGACAACTGCTGTTACTGTGTCAGCTAAGAGGAGAACTCCCTAGTTTGAACCTTCTCTCTGCCATGAGCGCATTAGGTGGCGTTTGGCAAGCCATAGATTCCCAGCCTCAATCTCATCTGCAATACGAACAGAATAATAGCGGCCTACCTTACAAGGCTATTCTAAGGCTTGCTGAGATGGAAGGATTTCAGAGTTTCGACATGAACCTATATGTAGGCGCAATACTACCCAGAGCAGAATATTATCTCATCACACGTTGACTGCCAGCAGAGAGCACTGTTCAATAAAACGAGATGTTCCTTCCCTACTGCCAGCCTTTAGTCGATGGCATTTCCTGCCCTAGTTAGTTAATGAAAGTCCAACAAGAGGGAAGCTCTCGAAACAGGCTCAAGGCACGGATGATCTGTAGAGAGGTATGGGGAAGAACATAGTGAGCAAAACCCAGTGTTTCTTGAGCCACAATTGACCCTTTGTGAGGAGAACTTGGAAGATGTTCAGCCTCACAGGCAAGAAAGGAACATGGAGCAGTCTTGTACTGAGTCACTGCCTTACACATTGATTTGCCCAGCCTAGTTCTGTGTACTCTGTGGCTCTCTGAGGACCCAGGCAGAGATTTTCCTTCACTCTACTACCTGAGACCCCTTCGACTCAGGAATGGCTAACCTGGGTCCCTCCAGAGGTTGCTGAGCTACAACTCCTGTCTGCCCTAGCCAACACCCCGTCATGGACGATGTGGGTTGTAGTCCAGCAACTTCTGAAGGGACACAGATTTTCTCACCCAATTTATCTGGAACTGACACACTCTGTCCCACACAATCCCATGGGTTGTGCCCCTTTATAAGGGCCACCTTTTGTCCTTTGGGTGGCACGTGCTAGGCTAGAAAGCCAGAACTCGCTCAGACTTTGTGGTATTTCCAGCACTGTTTGTGTTAAAAGGAGGAGCACGCTGGGACAGAGCAGAAGTGTGACCATCTAACCCTAGGAAGTTCCATCACAGAACTCCTGCATTGCTCTTCGCTGCTATTCTGTGCTGATGTTTTGCTGTTGGGTGTTCTTGTGCTTTCATTTTATGATTTCAACGTAAACTGTACTTGTTTAATCGTCACATTTTTTTGTAATCCGCTTCGGGGCGGTTTCAAGGAAGGTGGGCTTATAAGTACAAACACCTAGTAAATAAATAATCGCCTACTCACCCCTCTCTTTCTTGGCGGACAGAAAAAGACTGGACAGAGGAGGACCGCGTGAGGGAGAAGGTGCTGATGCAAGAACTAGTGACCATTATTGAGCAGCGGAACGCCATTGTCAATTGCTTGGACGAGGACCGGCAAAGGTAGCAGAAGGGGAAGTGGTTGGAAATGGCCTGCCTACTTCTAAATAGCAGGGCTGGGGGGACTGTAAAGCTGGCTGTAATTGCATGGCCCCAAATGCCATTTTTATAGTGAACATCTTCTCTAGACAAGACACAAGAGCTTTGTCCAAGGGAGCTGGTGCTAGGAGCTTGCCCAAAGATGTGGTGCATTTGGAATCTGAAAGAATGGCTTTCCTACCTGGGCCACGAATGGTGAACCTGTGGCCTGTCAGTTGTTTCTGGACTACAACTCCCATCATCCCTGACCATGGGCCATGATGGCTGGGACTGATGGAAGTTGGAGCCCAACAGCTTCTAGAGGAGGGTCATAGGGCCCTATCCCCCAGCACAGAAACTATTGGCTGAGTAGGATCGGAAGAAGAGCCACTTCTTGTGTTCTATGGCACAATGACATCTTTTTAGAAGCTGTACTTTGACTGTTCTTGCAAAGGCTGAATCTCACTCTTCCCTCCCCTTGTTTTACCAGGGAAGAAGAGGAGGACAAAATGTTGGAAGCCATGATTAAAAAGAAAGGTAAGAGAGGTCCAGGAGTTAAGGCATTGGTTCCTGAATATTATTTATTAAAATATTTCTAGCTCACCTTTCATTTAGATAGCTAAAACGACTGTTAACCAGAACACAGTGTTCTTATGTGTCCTTTCCATGCTGAACACACTAAAAGTATGCACCCAAGCAATTTGAATTCTGCTCTAGGAAAAGCTGAATTGTATAAATTTGCATTTATACAAGGAGAAGGAAGGCACAAGGAGAAGGGGAGAAGGGGATGACAGAGGATGAGATGGTTGGACAGTGTTCTCGAAGCTACTAACATGAGTTTGGCCAAACTGCGAGAGGCAGTGAAGGATAGGCGTGCCTGGCGTGCTCTGGTCCATGGGGTCACGAAGAGTCGGACACGACTGAACGACTGAACAACAACATAAATTTGCATAATTTCTCTTATTTTTTTGTAATCCTGCTGATCACTCAGGAAAGTAGCCTTCTGCTTGCAGATGCAGTAGGGGCTGGAAGTCGGGGTGGGGTGGAATCTGGAACGTGAAGGATGTCAAATGCTCCTCTACTTTCTCCCCAAACTGCCTTTGGCCATGGGTGGTGCATGCATGTTCCCTCTGTTGTTGGGGAATATCGCTCCCAGCACAGGGCAGCACATAACCCCTATAGCCCAGGTCCTGTTCTTCATCTCGGAAGCAGTTGCGATACAGAAGGAGGAAGCTCTGAGACATTGCACCTAAATCAGATTATTTCCCTCTTAATAGTTGCCTGGGGGGGCAAAAGGAATCTAAGCTTTCCCTTCCCTTCTGAAGCAACTATTTTAGAGGAAGAATGAAAGCCATGGAAATTCTTTCATGGATGCATGCTTGTTTTTGCTAATTTGCTAATTTAGTCTGGTTTTGCTAGCCACAGGGCAGGGCAAGAAACTATGCAAGGCACTGAAAGCCCTGCCCCCAAACATAGGAAATTCAGTCTCCTTTATGGCTTCTGAGATTTTAACACTGCATTTTCAAGCATTTTCTTCACAGTCAAAAAGGCTAGAAACATTTTTCTGTCCTCCTGTCCCCCCCCCTTTTTCTTTTAATCAGGAAACTAAATTCAGTGACTAAGAAAACATGGGTTTTCTCTGGACTCCTGCAGAATGGCAGGATATACCATATTTTTCTGTGTATAACACGCCCCCGTGTATGATGCCCCCTTTTTGGGGGGACTCCAAATTAAGAAAATGGGGGAATACACTATCCATGTATAAGATGACCCCCAATTTTTAACATAACTTTTAAAGAAAAAATCCTAGTCTTATACACGGAAAAGTACAGTACACTGCTTTGGTATCAACCCTGAACACTCAGTGATAATTCCAGTTTGAGACTGTATCTAATCCATTACCCTTTAGGTGCATATTTGTTTTGGCAAACAGCAAGTGTCATGAATCTTTTTAGTGGTTGCTATTCCTCCTTTTTTGCATTTTTCCACAGGTGATAATCCTCCTTTCTCAATCCCTTGCAGAATAATAATTCCAGATTGTGTAAACAATGCTTGTCCTGACTTGACAAATGACCTGTTGTGTGAAGCATGCAAATAAGCAGATTTATGCTAATTTAGCTAATGTAATCCCTTGAGGCATTTGGATTTTCTGGTTACTGAATCTAATTTTAGTACAGAACTGTAGCATCCATGATGTTACAGGCATTTGCCAGGGTGTGCTTGGTGTATACTTGTTGCATGAAGATCCTGGTATATATGGGAGGACTTTAGCCCAGGTTCACTCCCTGGCGTCTTCAAATAAGTGTTGGAGACTCTTGTCTGAAACCCTGGAGAGCTGCTGCCGGTGCTGAGCTCCTGTCTGACTCAGTTGAAAACAGTTTCTTACCTTCCTCTCTTGCCCAACTCCGTGTGCATTCCACAGAAAAGTGATCACTGTACTTTCTCTCTCCCCCTTCCTCCTTTCTCCAGAATTTCACAAGGAGACCGAAGCTGATAGCAAGAAGAGAGGGAAATTCAAGCCCATGAAAGTGTTGAAACTGCTTGGGAACAAACATGAGTCGAAGAGCAAGTCGCCCAAGGAGAAAAGCTAAAGCAGGAGGCAGCCAGAAGTGGGGAGGGACAAAATCGGTCCTGTTTGGCTGGCCACCTGGCAAATGGGGCTTCTGCCTCCTGCCCCTTCCCTGCCCTCCCACCACCACCAATGCTGTGCCTCGCCATACACCAAAGCTGGCTTCCCTTGGAGAAATTCCTTCCAGCAACAGAAGCTCCTTTGCCTAGTAAAAGGGGAGAGAGGTGGGGCAAGCCTAGTCAGCACTGAAATTGTTGGAGGGACAGACTGGAGGAGGAAGCTACTTGTCTCTTCAACTTCTGGGTAGGGGTGGGAAAGTGAAATAGCCTTAGGCTTCCTCGGTTGTACGTGTGTACTTCTTATTACTGGTTCTGAGCAGTGCAGAATTTGGGTGTCTGTGGGAAACTTGCACTAATGGTCCCCCTCCCGTCTCTCAACTGTGATAGTCACATGTGCCTCATACCCCTCTCCTTCGGGGAGGAGGAGACTTTCCATAGTAGTCCAGGGACGGGGACTCCTCTCCCCTGCTCCAAATCCCTTTTCTCATTAGCCTGCTAGTCAGAAATCCCACTTTGGTCATTTGGAAAGGTTTGGGGCTTTTGGAGCATGGTTATTTTTTTGTGTTTTGGCTTCAAACTGTTAAACTCAGTATCACGGGAAACGCTTCCATGCCATAAGGGCCGATAGAAACAGCCAAGAGCCTAACCAGTGGCGTATTTCTCTCCTGCTGCCAATGTGCTGCAGATGCTGAGTCTCTTGGAAACCGTTTTTAGCAATGCAGGGAGGAAAGCTTAAGGGGGTTGGGTTTTCATGTCTTGTACTTGATAAGGTCTGAATTGGACACTCACTGGGCCTTTTGACCCTCTTGGTTGCTGCTGCTAAATTTCATCCAAGGTGCTCTTCAAGGGACACAGTGGGCTGGGAAAGGGTCCAACGGTCCCCTCCACTGTGAGGGCGTAAGATCTCATGCTGTACTCAATGCCAACAAGGTTTCCTTTTTGCCTTGCTCACCAGTGCCACCCTTAGCCCATTTGGGAGGGATTCCAGCTGCTCCCCCCTCAGCTTGACATGTATGTACTTTCCTAAGAGTGCAAGAGGGCTCCTTTCTAGACTGCTTCCTTAGCTTGAATTTCCACCTCTCCCTTCCAGCTTTGTTTTTATTTGTTTGCGTGTGTGTGTGTGTTTGCGTGTGTGCTGGGAGGGAAGGTGCCTTCCCACCTTCCTTTCTGCCTTCTCCTCCGAGTGGAGGAGCTATTTATTGAGATGTTTGTTTGGTCTGAGTTAAACACTGATAGTATTGTAGGTGTTGGTTAGTCAGCTGTTAGTCTTGGGTTCTTGTTAGCAGAGTAGACTACCAGCCCAGAGCAAATTGCTGTGCTGCCTTATCCAAATATGATGGAATGTTTGGCCAGTCCCTGGCTATGATGCTCAGCCTACGCTGTCCCAGAAGGGGATCTGAGTTCATCAGTGTTGCCAGCGCTGGTTCGGGGCCTTGTTATCAGTCCCCACAAGTGGATGACGACCTCCTGCTGAATCCTGCTCTCCACAGAAAGGCCACCCTGGGGTTTGATCCCCAAGCACAACATTGCCCTCTAAAACGAAACTGTTACAAAATGCCACCAGAGACGCTCCCATCGCAACCCCCCCTAGCCCTGATGGACAGAATTACACTGTATTAACCACAATCTCCACTTACATGCAGGGAACAAACAAATGAAATAAAACTATTGTATTTAGCAACAGTGTTGGTGTTTATTTCTCCATTTTGAATCACAGTAGAAACAAAACAGACCCTCTCTTATAAAGGTAGTCCCAGGGCATATAAAACAGAGAAGTCGCAGGTATATATTTCACACGTCTTGTTTTTAAAAATAATAATAATCTGAGAAGAGTATATGGGGGGTAAACTAGCCTTGAGGGGGCAGCTGTATTTTGTATTCACACTTCTGCCCCACAACTAAACTGGAGTGGGTGTTCTTTTTACAATTTACCTCTTTCCACTCTTGTCACTTCAGCCATTTGCTCTGGTTCCAATACCAACCATGAGCTAAACAGGCAGAAAATTTTTCAAGTGACAGCACAGTGAGTTAAAGCAAATAAGATATCAGCCCTCCTTGGCCCCAGCTTTAGTCATGAATGGGGTAGGGTAGGCCTGTGAATAAACAAACATGGGTGCCCTCTGTTATATCTAGGTTGGTCCTGACATGTTCCTACATGCTCCCAATCTCATGGAGGTAGCCATAAAATTAAAAACAAGTCCTCACAGTGTTCTTACTAGCTCAGAAGCAGCAGGCACCATTATTTGTCAGGTATAATTTGTACACAAGATTGTAAGAGATGGCAGCATTAACTTTAAGCTTTCACCGGGAAACGTGTGAAAAGTAAAGGATATGAGCTTGGACAGAAGCATTTGACCCAAACACTTCCTGTAATAGGCTGTTCTGATTTTAACAAGCAGAAGCACAACCTTCTACAAAACTGCATACTGTTATGTTTCACATTGAGACTAGATAGGTGTGTGGAAGTTCTACCCCTTGCTTGTCTGTTTAAAGAGGAAAGGCCCATTTATGCCCTTTACTGTAGCCAGGCATTAATCCTATGACTGCTGTTAAACCACACCCTTGAAAAGGCCTCTTGCTGTTAAAGGCTATGAAAACAGAATATTTTGAGTTCCTGCAAAAAACAAAGCCCCTGGGGGCACCGAAACTCTTCCATTTGCCACTTAAGGGCTAAGAGCCATTTCTGAAACTTGTGGAAAGCCTAGTTCTCGCACCCTTGTGCAATAATCATGTTCTGGAGTGGGAAATGACTACTGGTCTTCTTGACTTGTGCATTCCGGGTCAGGTTTGTTGCCTATATTGAAGGATTTAGCCATCGCCTCTTTCAGTTCTGCACTTCTCTCCTTGTCGATGATCTCCATCTCTCGTACCTTCTGCAAAAAGCAGGGGAAGGGGAGGCAGTGAGAATTCCAGACACTTTCATCACAAAATCACATGCAACGAGAGTCAGAAATTTACTCCCACCCCTGTAGCATTTTTTTAAAGGATCTTCATGTCTTCCATATACCTGTCCGTCAAATCTTTCCCCACCTCCTCAAAATACATTATGGCCAGTTATCAGACTAGAACAGTAATGCTCAGTACTATACATGACAGAATGTCCAAACCAGAAGAGGCCACATACCTGTGATATTTCAGTGAGAATGATCCCTCGGTAAAATCTGCCTTGTCCCAGGGCCTCCATTTCTTCCAGAAACCTCTTTCGATCTTGAACTTCCTTAACCACTGAGCATTTTATTGGGGGGGGGGGGGAGAAAATGAAACAATGTGGAATGAGGGAGCCTGAAGGCAGGAACACATAAGTACTCCCGGAACTCTGACTCATCCAATTTCCTAATTACTACACATACTGTATTCATTTTTAGTATGCTCTTTAAACTTGGAAAGGACCATTGCTCTCTTGAAAAGAAAGCTTGATGACTGAATTGGTTTATTTACATGTATGAAAAGGAAGTCTTCCCACAGTGCCTAATTAATTTGTTGAATTTGCCTGCAATATAAAAGTGGTGGTCAGAGCCTTAGGTAACTTTAAAAAGGGACTGAGCAAATTTATGGATATCAACTTGTTGGAGTCCAGTATACATCAACCCCAGGCAGCATGGCTCAAGGGCCAGGGAAGATGGGGGTGGTGCCCTCCAGATGTTTTGGACTACTCACTTGGCGAAGGCTGAGCTATAATAACTAAATGGGAGCTCCAAATTCAGAGGAGCTGAGCATATAAATTCTAGTTGCTGTGGTTGGAGGGCAACAAGTACAGGCCAGCAGTTGCTTGCCAGAATTGGATGGCCCTTATGATTGGATGGCCCTTATGCTGATCCAGCAGGAATCTTTCATCAGAGCATTTATATTCTGCCCTTCTAGTGTTGATACACCACACACGGGTGCCTTAATATACATTAAAAATACAATCCTATTAGAAAATGGTATAAAGCAATTACTAAATAGACATGGTAAACAATTACAAATAATGTAAAAATACTGTCCTAAAAATTTAAAATAACATGTTGTTTCCTTTTTATTTATAAAAGTATTTAATTTTATACCATCCTCTCACCAATCATCAGAGCAGTGTACAGCCCTGTTTATGAATGACTTTTGCCTGATCACCACCAATCAACATATTTGAATGCAGAGGAAAATATGCATAGCTTTCCCAACTTGCATGTATGTGTATCACCTACTCAGCATGTTTTCCAAATCAAATATGAGAATATTCCCCCACACTATTGGCAGATGCTTTTCAGAATGAGCTCATCTCTTGATGCCACAGCTGTCATTGGCACTGTGAAGGCATTCCCATGCACATGGGATGCACCTCTGGGGCTCCTAAACTAATGGGGGTCTGCAGTGTGAATTCACTTTACACACTGGACACAAGCCCACAATACATGTGCTGTTTCTGTTGTGGCAGGAGTTCATTTAACTAGGCAAACTAGGCTGCCTGCCTAGTCTGCTTGTATATTTGGACAGCTTTACTGAGTCAGGTCTGCATTGTATGTGCTCAGACACGAATCTAGCCCTTGTAACTCATTATACCCATCTTAAATATGTATTAATCTTGCATCACACTGCTGTAGTGCCATCATGGGGAGCAGAGGGTACCACTGACTAAAGCCATGTTTATGGGGTGGAATTTGCCCTGCACGCTATAGTTCCTACTTAGTGAGGTAGCCTTATATGACAAGACACAATAAGGGAGATTCCTTAATTTAGGGCTCTCCCTGAATCCAATAATACAACCCTTACTTTCCTCTGACCAATTCCTATGCTTCAGAATGGGAGAACAGCCTCCCCACCATGCACAGAGCACCAGATCACTGCTTTCAACCAAGGCAATCCATTGTACATACATTCTTCAAACCGGTCTGGTTCTGGGACCTTCTCTTCTACCTTGACTGGCTCTTTCTTCGGCTTTTTTTCAACTTTGTCCTTTCCCGTTGCAAAAATGTTTTGAAGTCTTTCCTTCTCCTTCTCCAGGTCTCCTACAAATGCCAAAGCAAGCAGATGATGTACAACATGTGGGAGAAGTGCTTTCTTCTGTTGTAAGCTCTTCAGGCAGTTTCTCTGCTAGATATACAGAGCTCCTACAAAGGTGTCTGCATAGGAGACTTCTCAAAATCAGGCACCACAGACTGCAGAGACCCTGCATCCTGAAAATGACAAATATTTTGGGTAGAAGTTCTGACGCAAATCAATCAACAATGTTAATGTGAAACAACCTGAACACAGCAAGGTATGGCAGGCACCAAAACTGGTAAGAGGAGGGCAGAGGTTACAACACAATCCTATTCATATTTACTTGGCAGTAAGTCCCACTATGTTCAACAGGGCTTGCTCTCAGGTAAACATGCATAAGGCTTGTAGCCTTAGTAATGGAAACTAGATTCTATTAAGCTTTTCAGAGGAGAGGTGTGAAAACTGATTTAACACCTGGAAAATTTCAGTGTGTGGTCTAAAAATTCTGCTGAGCTTTCACAAACAGGAACTTTCATAAACGTTACTGCAAAGAAAACTTGTGGGCTACTGCACTGCAGTGGCTAGGAGCTGGAAGCCAGGAATTTCCCAGTTCAGATCCTTCTCTCAACCATAAACTTATTGGTGGCCCTAGGCAGGTCACTTATCCATCAGCTTCAGCACAAACACACCCACCCATTGCACATGGAAGGACTGTTAATGCTGACCTGACAGGGCTGTTGTGAAGAGCGCTAAAACCATTTTACATTCTGAAGTGCTACATAAATGCAAAATGTTGTCAGGGTTACTTAACTCCCATTTCAAAATTAGCCCCCTGGGAATGTTATTATTTGCAAAGGTTTGCTTCCTTACGGGTGGCCTGAGGCCTGAATTTCTCCCGGGTGTATGCATCGCCTGCCCGGCACATCTCAGCAGGCCGGAGATGAGGTCTTCCATATGGACTGATGGACAAAAAAACCTTTGGTCGTGAGACAGGCTTAGGAAGCTCTGGTTCTTTGCTGGATGTTGGGTTGCATTTATCAGGAAGGGAGTCACCTCCTAAGGAAGGAAAGACCAAGAGCGGAAGATCAAGGAAGCAGATCTTGTGACTTACTGATAGAAGTGAGTGAATGTAATCCTGACAGAGGCTTCAAAGGTATACCTGGTAAAAACCAAGTATTTCAAGAGCTCAGATTTGAACCAAAGTCCTAACACAACCAACAGATGCACACTGCTCTACTCACAACCTCTCAGCAGAGGCTCTGGCAATTGGTTTGGCTGCAAATGCATGGTGCAGCATGGTAGATGGCATTTAACATTCAGAATCTTTTGATTCTCAGCTTTTAATAAAAACTACCGAAATCTAGTTTTACAAATCTAGTTTTACAGTATATGCAGTGACCAGAACAATAAAACAGCCTTTATTATGTCTCTACGGAGTCAGCTGGATAGAACTAGTATCTGTTAAGGAATCATCCATGACTTATTTCCACTTACATTCTGTTTAACTGCTTCAGTCAATGCTAATTTCCTTTCCAAAGGGATGATTTGTTTGTTTGTAAATGGATAACATGAATGTGACGAAACCATATTTGGACTTTGTAAACTAGTAACAACCAACAGCTCAGCACCAATGCTAAGTGTAATGGCAAGGCTGAAATTAGACATAACTCACGCTTTATGCAGTTTGTGAGATGACGTTGCTGGAAGTTGGTAAGTTTGGATTCTTGCATCATCACTGAAAAACAGAAGCTATCTGTAAATATCATGGCCTGAAAATTCCTAAGACATCATCACCTTCACAGGATTAGTTTTAACATAAACAGCAGCTATGCAGGAAGAGCAATGGCCCTACAGATTCTTAAAAGATCTTAGGTAAGGTGTTTTTTTTTGGTGGGTGTTAAAGTATATACAGCAAAATAACTACTTAAATCTTCAAATGTGTGATTCGCCATCAGCTCCCACTGATCTCAATAAGTGGAATTCTTGGGTGAAATGGTGATGACTTTGAACTTTTCAAGAGACCCCCAAATGGAATAATTGACTCTCCCCATATTTCTGAAAAAGAATACAAATATTTTAAATACCTTCTGAACCACAGGAATCCAAAGGAAAGAGACACCTTTATGAGTTTGTACTGGATCTTTCATTTTAAAAAGTATTATTCAGAAAGGCTTTTTTACAGATGCTTTTTTTTTAAACACAAAATTGCAGATCAGCTTAGAATCCGTTTCCATTAAAAATTCAGTGGACAGCAGCAGTGAGAGAAACCCAATCTTTGCTGACATGGAGCTAACTGCAGAGCATGGCAAATGGGACACATGCACTCGTCCCCATGCGTTGGGAGCTTGGGCAGCTTGTGGTAGTGTGCCAAAAGCTGCTTCCACTACATCGTAGCAGGTGTGGAAATCCTTCCTGGCACATGCTAGGCAAAGAAGGGACTTGACCTAGGTTTTTTTCTGTAGTCATCATTTATGAAAGTGGTTGTGAAACTAGGCCTTTACTTTATAATCCCAGTTTGCACTTTCAACACCATTAAAAATTAGTTGTATTATGAAGTAATATATATTCTTTGGCTTGTGCTCTTAAGTGTAGACTTGGATAAAGAGGGCTAAATCAGAAGTGTGAGAAGCCCACAAATTAGATAACTCTGAAATGCAAGTCCATTTTCTTGCACTTATAAAACTCATGCCATGTGGATGGGCCA
Organism: Darevskia mixta; assembly: GCA_034641385.1. Lineage (NCBI taxonomy): Eukaryota > Metazoa > Chordata > Lepidosauria > Squamata > Lacertidae > Darevskia > Darevskia mixta. The sequence continues at coordinate 18,777,328 of JAWWNH010000008.1, forward strand.
TGCCATGTGGATTGTATTTTTAATCTTTGTTGGAAGCAGCCCAGAGTGGCTGGGGAAACCCAGCCAGATAGGCGGGGCATAAATAAATTATTATTATTTTTATTGGCTCAAGGAAAACCTGTAGCACGGTGGTAGTATGCATGATGTCAGCCCCTTGTTTGTCCAAGTAGGCCGAGTAAGACTCCTGCTTGAAACCCTGCAGAGTAGTTGCCAGTCAGCATAGAGCAGTGGTGGGGAATCTGTGGCCCTCTAGATGCTGTTGGCCTCCAATTCCCATCAGGCCCAACCAGCATTGACAATAAACAGGTGGGAGTTGAGTAACATCTAGAGAGCCCCAGATTCCCACCCTGCATACAATCTTTGCAGACAATACTAATTGAGATGACACAATGATCTGACCTGGTAGAAAGCACCTTTCAGTGTTCATGTAACTGCAGAGACTTTGCTGTATCTGCACTTGCTGTTGCCCGAGGTGTAGACAGGCCGCAAAAGAGGGGCGATGAGTGCTAGATGGACTGCAGATTGTAATAGTGAATGTGGATCTACAATCTCAAGGACCTATGTGCGTGGGAATGCATTCACACAGAAGCATGGCCGTAGCCGGGGGGGGGCAGACGGGGGCAATTGCCCCCCCCTAGAAGGCAGCTGCCCCACCCAGAAGCAAAAATGATCAGTGTCCGTTCAAGGCATTTCCCCCCTATTTTTCCCCCCAGAAGCACCATTTCCCCTCCCTCACTGCATCCTCCCGCCTCCCTCCTCCCGGTGCAGCCATAGGCTAATATCGCTTTGACAGGCCAATGGGCGAGCAGCTCATGGCTGAGAGCAGGAAGAGGGCTGGGCTGAGCTGGCTTCTCTCCTGCTAGCTCAGCACGTGCAAGCAAGCAGCAGCTCGACGACCTTCCTGCGCCTCAGGATCCTGCCCCCTGGATCTCCTGAAACCTAAGGTTTTTGTGTGTTTGCTGGATTTCCCCCCTCCGCCTTCCCTCTGCATCCTGTCCTTCTTGTGGTTCAATTTTCCTGCCCCCCCTGCCCTTTCCGTGTGTGTGTGTGTGTGTGTGTGTGTTGGGGGGTTTGTTATTCATTATTCTGCCGCTGAGAAAGCGGATGTGCTTGGGGGGGAGCACTGGCTAGCTAACTGCTCAAGGGAGGCTTTCATGGGCTGTCGTTTGCCTTGGTTCCTTAGATCCTAGCCCCTTCCAAAGAAAAAACCACCGGCTTTAGAAAGATAAATAAAAAAATAAAACCTAGGGCTTCATTTGAAAGCAGTATAGGCTTTTGAAATTGGACGAGTGTCTGGGGTTTGGAGTTTCTTGTGCGTGTGTGTGTGTGCGCGCACGCGTGCGCCAGAAAATTCCTATTACACATGAGGTTTTTTGCCTTGGTTATGACCAGGTGTGGAAAATTCTCAAGTTACCTCCACTGACCCTCCTAAGTTGTGATGTAGTTCTGATGTATCTATGATGTAGGATGATGTATCTGGGGGTGGGCTGGACTCCAAGGGGGGAAATTTCAAAAGTCTATATAGGATAAAGCTGCTTTGCTTCTCAATATTTTCCGGTTTGCCTCTGTTATTTCCTCCTACCTATGGAGAACCTATAAAGGACTTTAAAAGGGCTCTTGTGTACCCCATAAGGGAATAAGGGCAGATTTTTGTTTAGTACACTTGAGGGGGGGAGCATCCCATTGCAACAATTCAATAAAGATCAGCCTTTCCTCTGTATACTGCATTTAATAAAATTTATTTCTGGTTCTTGTCAACAAGGGTCCATTTGAGTTGTGCTATTTGATATAGATGAGATGGTTGGACAGTGTTCTCGAAGCTACTAATATGAGTTTGGCCAAACTGCGAGAGGCAGTGAAGGATAGGCGTGCCTGGCGTGCTCTGGTCCATGGGGTCACGAAGAGTTGGACACGACTGAACGACTGAACAACAACAACATTTGATATCGTGGGGTGGATTTGGAGAAGGGGGGTACTATTTCTGCTTACATTTCATTAATCCAGGCTTTTTAGGTTTTCATTTCTTTAATTTAATTAATTTTTGGCTTAAGACTTTTAACGCAGGCTTCCCCAAACTTTGGCCCTCCAGATGTTTTGGACTACAATTCAAATCATCCCTGACCACTGGTCCTGTTAGCTAGGGATCATGGGAGTTGCAGGCCAAAACATCTGGAGGGCCGCAGTTTGGGGATGCCTGCAAGTGCAACGTTTTAAGTTTTGGTGGGTTGATTGTCCCTGCCTTTGGAATATACTGCAGTTTCATTGAAATAAATAAAGTGTAAATACAAGCAAATAATTGTAATAACTACCGTAATAAAGCACTGCTATAATTATATATAATTTTCTTTAAAATTTGGTTTCATTCACCTTTGCCGTGCTGAAATGTCACAACCTGAACGACCATGGCTTGCCCCCCCCTAGTTTTGATCCTGGCTACGCCCCTGCACAGAAGATTATACAGGGCAGCATGGCCAAATGATCTGGTGCATGAAGCAGGGTACAGAGTTGCTGGGCAAGGTCTACGAAAGCTCAGTCTTGTTCTAATATCTGCTTAACAGCCTTAATTACCTTTCAACAGTTTCTGTGTTTCCTGGCTATATTCGGTTACAATGGGAACATGCCAGAATCCGGAGCCTTTTGCCACAGCAGGTGTGGTCCTTTCTCGGGCAGCCATTGCAGCACCTTTAAAGAAAGGTAGGGAAATGCATTTTCTGCATTGGTTAGAACTACACCTCTAAGACATATTACATCACCAAATATAGTTTTACAAATAAACGTTGGTCAACATCAACAAATTTTACCCTTTCTAGGAAACCAAATATTTCAGGTATTATTGCAACATATGAGTTTCTCATGCAGAGGCTGTATACACACCATATATTTAAAGCCGACATGCCTCCCCCCCCAAATACTGGGAACTGTAGTTTGTTAATGGTGCTGGTACTGCAGCTCAGTGATGGCTAAACTACAGTTGTCCTGGTTTTTTTGGGGGGGGGAGGCACTCAGGCAGAATTTCTCACAAGACCAATTTAAAGACAAAAAAGATATCTTTATTTTATTTTATTAAATTTGTATACCGCCCTTCATCCGTACATCTCAGGGCAGTTCACGGTATAAAAATACAAGATAAAAACACGTTTCATAAGCAGTAAAATACAAAGAAAGCAGCAATCCCATAAGGGAACACACAGCGCCTCGTGCATGTTGCTGCAACAATCCGCGTGCATTTCTTATTCCTGACTGGTTCCAGGGGGGATTTTGGCATCGCACGTGACGCCACGGAGCGGTTTGTTGCCTCGCAAACAACGGAGGGACTACCCTCTTTTCTTCCCATCCGCCTTACATATACCGTGGTCGCCCCAATTCCACCCTGTTACCTTTAAAAGAAAAAAAGTTCCCTCATAGGATCTTAATTGTTCCCTTCATTTGTAAGGGTATGAGTCGAATCCCTCATATCCTCCTTCTCTTGCCCGAGCCGGCGGCTCCCGTCACCATAGCAACCGCCTCCGGCGTCCACTTCCGGTGACGTCAGCTGCGACCCGGAACGACTTGCGCTGAGAAAATCGTTGCCGGTAGAACGCTTGCGAGGCTTGCGCGCGGCGGCCGGGGTGCCCTTTGACGTTTCTTGTGTCCCTCGTGCGGGGCGCCTCGCTTCTCGTCGGAGCCTCTGGTATCGCGAGAGGTCGCGCCGAACCCGGAAAAGCCTCAGCATGTCTGACAACGAGGATAAGTAAGGGCCCCTCGTGAAGGGAAAGGGGTGGTTGGGGGTCGGTTGCTGGAATTTCTGTAGGCAGCAGCGGTGGTATTTACGCAGGGCGCTTATTTTGTGCTGTGCCGCTGGATTCCCAAATATTAAACGCCATTATTTGACATTATTCTTATTGCGCCCTCCTTCCAAGGAACTCAGGGCAGCCTACCTGGTTATTCGTACCCACATTCTATCCACACAACAACCCTGTGAGGTAGGTTAGGTGGAGAGATAGGGACTAGCCAAAACTCAACCAGTGAGCTTCATGACTGACCAACAGTTTTGTGGTGGTGATGGCCACAAAAGATGGATGATTTTAAAAGAGGATCGACCAAATTCATGGAGGATAAGGCTGCCAGTGACTACTAGCCACTACTATGCCCTGCTGCCACAGTTAGCAGCAGTAATATCTTTGAATACCAGTTTGTAGAACTACAGGAGGGGAGCATGGGATTGTTTTTTGAGGGGGGAGGACTTTTGTTAGGGGAGAGGGCAGAAGCGATGTCATTGTTCAATTAGTTATGTATTTCTATTGTTTTACTTGATGGGGGGCAGCTGCCCCCCCTGCCCCCTTTGGCTATGTCCATGGAGGGGAGAGCAGTCTTGTGCTTGAATCCAGATTTTGGTAGGTGGTGGTTGGGTTCTTTTCTTTCCCTTTTTCTTATACTGTATCCAGGTGGAAAAAACTGAAAGGCAGTGATTTGTCTCTGGTCGCTCATTAAACCAGTTGCCAAGCTGGAACATAAGCCAAGCAGTCAGTTCAAACTCTCAGAAATTAATATGACTTAACATATTTCCTCAGTTCTTCCAAACCTTCCACTCAATGCAATGGAAAGCATTGTGAGAATAAGATGCATTGTTTACATGGAGCAGCCATGCTAATAAGTTTCTCACCTCACATTATGTATAGTATTTTGAACTGGTCCAAAGTGTCTTAGAAAAGTTGGAAGGAATCCAGTGAGTCACATTAGGCCTTGAAGCAGGACTAGTGGCCCACAAACTTTGACTAGCCACTACTGCATGTTGCCACCAACCTTTCCCCAAGTCTTCTGGGATATGCGAAAGATTCATGCTGGGATTTGGAGATTCTTGGAAGATGTAAGAGAGCTGTGATGGCAGGTTTCAGTTCTCCAATCTTGGAAGCCTTAGCAAAGGAGATTAGTTGAACATATTTTGTTGATGATTTTGCAAAGGGAATCTTGCTGTTAGTAAAGTTTAAGCAAGATACATTAACTAGCCAATTCCACAAAAAGTTATTTGAGTATTTAGTGGCTATTATGAAAACAAGCAAGAGAATATTTGAAGACAGGGATGTAGTAAGATTTGAGCTCTGAAACTTTACATAAGCCTTTGATACATTTCTTCCTCCAGTTTTGATGGAGATGATTTTGATGATGTGGAGGAAGATGAAGGACTGGATGATCTGGAAAATGCTGAGGAGGTAAGTGACCAGTATATGATGTCCTATAGCCTATGTAAACATCCCAACCTGCAGTTCTTGTATCCGTGTCTGTAACCTGTACCTGCATGGTTCCTATGCTTAACGTCAACAACTCCTTCAAAACTCATGTGATAAGAACAATAGAAAAAGGTTAGGGAACAAGTTCTAATCTATTAAGGTGAACATATTTCATAGCTTAATGCCTTTCTCGCTCTCTCTTTTTAAATGATAAAACTTAGTAGCCTTATGTATTAATCAAATAAATACTTCTCTCTAATGGTTTTCCTCTTTCAGAGCTTTATTTTAATATATTTTATTGAAATCTTATCTGTAGATTTGAATTTGATCTCAAGTGGCTCTAACAACTAATACACATATAACTCTATGAAAATGGTTATAATTCCTTATATTTGTGCTACAGGAAGGTCAGGAAAATGTAGAAATCCTCCCCTCTGGAGAACGCCAGCAGGCAAACCAGAAGCGAATCACCACTCCTTATATGACCAAATATGAGCGTGCCAGAGTTCTTGGTACACGTGCCCTCCAGATAGCGTAAGTATGGTTTTGGTCCAGGAATATGGATATTAGTCAATGAAGAATGGTAGAACTTTTTTCATGTGTTTAAAGTTACTACTGTTTAGAACTACACCTAGTTCTTATCTCAATCCTCTCCCCCTCAGAAGATTTGGCGTTCCAACCAAGGACAATATCCCTGTGCTGTAAAGCACGTTAGGTGCTTTAGCCAAATCCCAGAAGGTTTTAGGCTTTTCTATAATTTTCTGCCCTCTTCTGTTGCCCCATTGTGCAACAGTGCCCCTCCATAAAGCAATAATAAAATAACATTTGGGAAGCATTTCAGAACAACTAATGAAGTGGAATGATGTGTGGATGGGCCAGTAACACACTGTTATTGTGTCAGTGACATGTTGCAGAATACACCCACCCAAAACCCTGGTCTTGAGGGGCCACATGTGTGTCAACTACGCATGCAGTGGATCGCCAAAAGAAGTAAGCTGTGCATAAGGGGTGACAAAGAACAGGTTGCATATAATCCGCCACCTAATCTCATCCACTGAAAGCTTTTCATATGAGCATGTGAAATTGCACCTTTTACTCTGGTTCTAGGTTTTCATATAATTCCAGTCCCTTATATTGTCATAAAATGTAGGTATCTCATTTTTCTAGAGTGCTGTTATGGAGATGTGTTTTAAATTATCTAAGAGAAAGGGTGTGTGTTTTTTTGTGTCTTATATTATGGGTTCACAAACATGCAAACAATAAATGCATTATAAACAACAAAAAACCTGAAAAGGTTAAAACTTAAAATAATTTAAGCATGAACTAAATTAAAAAATGTTTATACTTAAAGTAGTAGTGGAAATGAAAGGGAAAAACAAACTTATCAGTTTACATACTAATTATATAACAAAATGGTAAATAATTTATTTTTTATATTTTTGTAATTAGCAAATACATTTGATTTTTCAGTGAATGTATATGATGCACAATCTTCTTTACATTGATAAGTAAGCTTAGTCAAGGAGAAAAGTGTTTTCTTCTTCTTAAAGAGGTTCCCATGCTGTATTTCTGAGTTAATACCTGTTGCCGCATAACTTAATATGCTATGAATACAGAATCTAGGCACTGTTCACACAAGGGAAGGTATGGAGGGCAGGAGGTGGGATATCTGTCTAGGGACATGAGCTGCTATCTTACACCAAGATTACTACACCTACTCCAGTCTACTGGGCAAAGAGAAAGGGAAGCTTTAGGGTGAGGTACTGAAAGTACCTTGCTCCACCTGTGTTTGTTGTTACTTAAGATACCTAATGTCTTGCAGAAGATGGAGATTTTCCCTGCTTGGCATTCTGTAAAATCTGGAAGTGAGAAACAGCCCTTTTCTGCTCAGGATTAACTGGTCACTGAAAGTGGAGTGATGTCCATTGTTTGGCAATTTAGGGCTTCAGGGAAGCACATGGAATCAGCGTAATGCAATACAGTACTCCTGAGCTGAGCCTAACAGTATCTTACCACAACATTGAAAGAGCAAAAATAAATGTAGTTTGTAGATACAAAAGATCCCTGGACTGCTTTTCTCCCTGAAGTTAATAGGAGTCCCACATAGCGCAGTTGCTTTGATAAGCCAGCTGAGACATGTTTGCTGGCGCCTGTCAGAATAATGTGCGTGTCTGACAGTTATACTCTCTGTTTGCTTTATTTATTTCAGATATTTCTATTCTGCCTTTTTGCCCACAAAAGGGCCCCCAAGGTGGCTTTCAATTTAAAAACTACAATAGAAAATTTAAAAAACACAATCAAAACATCTCAAACAAACAAAGCAAGTGGCATTAAATGACCTCAATTAAAATAGCAGCAAGCAGAAGTCATGAAACTAGGTCAAAAAGCTAACAGTAGAAGGGTAAAAACACAGGTTAAATAAAAAATATGATGCAAGATGGAATTCACTGCCCACTCTGAACTTAGAATAGAGCTGCTACTGCCACACAGTATATCCCTATTGCTGTAATGATTTTGGAATTGTTTCCTCTCCTCCCAGCATGTGTGCACCAGTGATGGTAGAGCTAGAAGGAGAGACTGACCCGTTGCTGATTGCAATGAAAGAACTCAAGTAAGTTGGAGATTTTAACCACGTGTGCATGATTTGTTGTAGAATGCTCACCCCTGAAAGGAAAGTTGACATAAAGCAATGTGAAGAAGAGGGCTTCATCCCATCTCTTAATATTTGCTGTCATTTCATTCACACGTAGATTACAGACAAGGCTGGTATTGATATGGGGTTTAAATGGAAAATTCATTTTCTTATTAAAAGTGCAGTAGAACCTTCATTAGCTTGAAAGCCATAGTGCCACTTCATAAATTACATAGAAGCTGTGAAAGAAGTGCCGGCGACTTGCGCTCCTGCTACAATGCAAGTGAGATTCATAACTTCAGCTTCACACATTACAGAAGTGATGAGGAAAAAGTAGGACAAATCAATCAACCTTTCCTCGCATCTGTGCTAGATTTTTATATATTTCATTTATAGCTAGGCTTTCTCCCTAAGAGTCTAGAGATATGGCTCTTGTTTTCCATATAATTTAGCATCTGTACATCTGTGTCTGTATAAGTTCATGGAAACAAGTTTGAATAGTCCAAACGTTAAAAGTATGTAAGCTTGTTTTGCTGCATGTTTGAGCTGTATGGAAGGAGTCACGATGAGGGAACTGTTACCAGTTACGCCATTCTGGACACGACTATGTAATGAATTCTTGTGATTTTAAAAGATTTTCATGTGGGTTTTTTTACTGTTCATGTGCTGCAAGATTATAAGCCTGATGTCCTGGACAAATTCCAAGCTGGCTAATTACATTGTTGACCTAAAAAGTCTTACTTAGATTAATCTGGATTTGAGTTTCTTTCCTTTCAGTCCTGAAATGTTCACTTTTCCAAATGCTTTTTCACGGCTATTGTATTCCACTCAAAGGTGGGACCGTTTCAGTGGTTGATGAAGTGTGTGAGCATTTTAGACTCTGCTAGACAGATGTGTTATAGATAGGTCAACATGTGGCAGATATTTGTGTCATCCCAGCAGGATCTTTATTCAATTGTTTCTCCACCTCCTTGCGGGGGGGCCGGGATGATCCATTGGTTGGGATTCAGTATTACTTAATCAGACCATTTCCTGCTGAGCTGTGGGGGAACTCCTCACTTAACGTCAGAAGTTTTTGTAAACATTTTGTGTGATCTTACCCCACCAAAGTGCCCTTGGATGTGAAACTCCACAATGTGGCCAAAGTGCCTTCTTCTGTATACTTTTCTTTCCTCCCTGCAGAGCCCGGAAGATTCCCATAATAATCCGCCGGTATCTGCCAGATGGAAGCTATGAAGATTGGGGTGTGGATGAGCTAATTATCACAGACTGATCAGCTATCCTTCTGTTCTCTGACTTCACTTTGACTGCAGATGTTTTTTATTTTTGTGTAAATAAATATTAAAAACCCACTATAAATGTTTTGTTGCTTACTCTTCCCTCTCACAACTTAATTCCATGAAGAGGCTGTAGTATCCTTTTTTCCTTTCTGTTTTTCTGGAGCATCCAGGCTACTTGGCCTTTTGCTGGATTTGAACTTTGAAATACTACATCAGCAAACTAGTTGAGGGCCACAAGAACAGACTCATGTACTTGTTTCTGACTGCCATGTTATATATTTAAGTGTTTTTTAAAGTGATTGTGCAGCTGCCAGCCTGCCAGGTGCCCTCTAAGGCAATTGAGAGACACCCTCCCCCCTGCCCGACCCACACCCTTTTCCAGGGGCCTGTAGTAGAGGAGACCTTTCTCTTGTCTGCCAGCAGACAGACATGCCTTTGTGCCTGGGAACAAGTTGCCTTGGAAACCCCCAATTTCCCCTCTGATCAGGGCTGGCTCTGTGGGCTTCTCAGGAGTATCACAGAGCAACTCTCATCAAATCTCCCATTGTTCCCTTCTTCTGCCCCAGCTTCTTATCAATCAACAGGATCCCCTTACAGTGGCAGTTCTGCAGCAGAAAGCACAGTTGCCTCTATGAGTCCCAACCTAGTGAGGCTCTGTTTTACATCTTTAGGTATAAGCTATGATTTACGGTATGTATCAGTGCACCTCTTTCCCACAGATCCCATCATAGCCTTAATGTAAATACATCTGGTCTTCCTATTGTAAGAAAGTGAGGTTCTTAAATTTTAGTGAATCAACCACTATTGAGGCAGGGATCTATTTGAAGCACTCTATGGGTAACAAATGGAAATATTCACTTTTGAAAAAACAAAATAGAAAAGAGCAGCTATTTGGATGCTTCTGGATGGGTTTCTGTGTTAGTCTGTTCTGGTAAAAATAACAGTGTCTTTTGGCATCTTTAAAGACTGACAAATTAATTGTGTCTCTTCATTGTTTTTGCTGTGTATCTTAGATGATCTAAAGATCTGCATATAGCACTAATTCCAGATTTTAGGTACTGAAAGCAGATTTTAAAGCAACAACCATCCTTTAAAAACCATCCTTTAAAAACAGCAGCACCTTTAAATTGCTGCACTGCAAGTTTTAAAAAGCAGTTGGTGGTAACCTGTAAAAGTGTCAGAAACAAAACATCTTAAGTGGATGACAAAGCTACAAAGTGGGTGGAGAACTGGAGTTCCCTGGGCAAAGAATTCCAGAAGTGATATTTTAATAATTTGGGGTGGGGGAAAGAACTATACTATACTATACTATACTATACTATACTATACTATACTATACTATACTATGGTTATATACTATAACTATACTATGCTCTTACAGACTTCACCAAATGTAAGCCACTCTGTGATCATCAAAGGAAAGGTGGTATATAAATGTAATAAATCAGAATATATAAATACATGAGGAGTTACAGAGCAGAGCTTAATTGGCAGCAGGCACTCCCTAAGCATGTAAAGTGGTTTTAAAGGTCAACAGCAGCACCTTGAATTGGGGCCGAAAAAGAAGTGGGCAGTCAGTGCAGACAGATCAGCATCAGAATAATATGATCTGTCCTAGACAAAGCTGCCAGTAGGTGGAAAGCGCATTCTGTATTACCTTTCCAAACAGTCCAGGGCAGCACGTTGCAACAGTCTAAACCAGACCTTGCCATCGCAGAGACGATGGGAGCAAAGTTCTGGGCTAAAAGAATGTCTTAGATGATTTGCCAACAGAAGGTGATGGAAAACATTACTGGACACTTTCTCCACCTGAGAATTAATCAGCCATACACAATCAAGGAGCACTTCCAGGCTGCATGAATCAGGAGTGAAGAATCTGTAGGACTCAAGATGTTACTCCCACCATCTCTGGTTATTGGTCATGCTGTCTGGGCAGATGGTAGTTGTAGCCCAACAGCATCTAAAGAGCCACAGGTTTCCTACCTCTGATCTATAATGTTGAAAGTCACTGAGGTCAAGAAGCACTTTTACACTCTGTCTGCTGAATTCTAATAATCTAGATCTGTGGTAGCCAATGTCCCCTCCAGATGTAGATACAACTTGCATCAGCCCCAGCCAGCATAACTATTAGCCAGAAATAATTGGGAGTCCAACAACATTAGGAAAGCACCAAGGCGGCTACTCCTGATCTAGAGTCTAAGTGTAAACTTACTTTAGTTAAATTCTGCACAAATCTACCATCACTTGTACTCAAGTTGCTTCTTCCTTGCAATTTCATTGCCAAGAACTACTCCATAAACCAAGTAGAAATCCTTCTTGCTAGCAACATGAGAGATCATGGCAAAATACCTTTTGATTCCAATAATCAACTTGGCTACAAACCAGAACACTAGTGGGAGCAGCTGGCAACATCCCCAGAATGTTTGGAAACCAATTGGATTCATCAGCCCTTGGAGGAAGACGTATCTCATAGGAGACAACTCCTAGGGGCTGAGGGGTCTTCAGCCCCGCCTCATAAAATATTTGAGGGAGCCAGGCCTCACTCCCAAAATTGATGGGCATTGCCATTCAAATGGTGTGATTGCACCGTGTCATGTGATTGATTATTGTGGGGCAGGGCTCACCTGCCCCCCTCCAATATTTTTTTCACGTTGGCACCCCTGATTGATCTACCAACCCTGTGTAAGTGAAGGACTTTCACGGCCTGTGCCTTGACCAGGCTTCAGTTTGTCCATGACAGCTGCAAAACGGAAATGTTGCCTTAAAACCCAGCAGTAGAGCACATGCTTTGTGTCAGGAGCCGGAGCCCAGTGGAGGTCAGCAATTCAAATAAAGCAAAATGGTGGAGGCCTAGTCATCTCAGTAGGTCTTGCCCCCATGTAGGTCTTGCCTAAGTCCCTTCCTCTCCAGGGTTTTCCCCAAGCAATTGGAATTGTGTCTGCATGCAATCTCTACCCTGCTCTTTTCATTTTTCTGTGTGTTCTGGGAGACCCGTGGCAAGGGGAGCTGGTTGCAGCAGGACAGGGAGACTCCCTGGATTCTTCAGCAGCCAGCCTCCTCTCAGTTTCCTAGTCCCCCTCCTCTCCCTCCTCTGAATAAGGACTGATCTCTGCCCCAGCCTGTTCCTGCTCACTAAACCCTGTTGCCCCTTCAGCTTCTTCCTCCTCCTCCCAGACTGTCCCGTCTTCTCCCTCTGACCACTAGTCATCATCCCACCACCGATCCCCTAGTTCTGAACCTTCTTTCCTTGGGGGATCCCACCACTCCTCTGCATCCAGCCAGTCCAGGACACTTTGCATTCAAAACATCCCAGGCCCTGTCCCAGGTATCTGCAGGAAGGGCTATGGAAAATACTCCTGCCTGAAACCTTGCAGAGCCAATGCCAGCCGGTGGGGATGGTATTGAGCTAAATGGATCAGTAGCCTTGATTTCGGTCTGTAGCAGCTTCCTGTTACTCCTCATCCATGTGACCAGTGTAGGGTATTTGCCGTATATGTGCCTTGCCAGTGACCCAACAGTTGCCGTGGGTGCCATGAAATCCTGAGCTACATCTGACAAGGCAGATTTGATATGGATGTATCCCCCCCACCCCAACCGCAGCCCTCAAATACCAACAGCCTTCATTCTGTGTTGTGTGTTGCTTCAGGCAACCCATCGATAATGTCTTCCCATGTGAAAATGGAATGCAGAGATGCGAACGGCGATTTAATCAAGGGAGCGGTTTAAGAGGCAGTTTTGAGAAATGACCGCTTTAAAGGGATATGGTAAGCAGCTGTCAGCAGGAGCAGGGCACCGAAGCCACAAGGAATGTGCTGTGTGCTTGCAGCAACCTGGCCAGGAAAAGGTTAAACTGTGGAGTTAAAGCTTACAGGCCTCCTTGTCCTCCCCGCTCCCCCTGGCGTTTAATCACGTTGGCGTGATGAAATTTCAGTAATGAAATGTGCCTTTGTGCGATCATTTTGGCATCTGCAATGGAGCGCGGGAGTAGTTTTCTTGGTCCTCTTTTTTTAAAAAAGCTTCTTTGTTTTAATGCTCCCCCCTTCCCCCAGCCCAAGCCTTGCATCTCTATCAGATACAATTAAAGGGATAGCGAGGGACTCTAGGCCAGCTCCCACCAGACTGCGAAAGGGAATGTGCAGCCCCTTTGTGTCCAGTGTGGAAGCTGGTGGGTGCCGGATCCTGGTTTTGCTGGGAAGGCAGGAGTGGAGTCGTTGGCACTCACTCCTGCCAGTCAGTGACCAAGAGAGCCTGCCACCGCTCTCTTAAGCACCCTTTTTCGTAGGGAAGTCTGGGGACCACTTGAATTAGGCTGAGTTTTTCTCCAGCTTTGCTTTGGTCTCATGTGCATCACTTTTTTTGCATGTTCCCCTAATCCAAATCCCAGCTGTGCTTCTGCAAAGGCAGGATTTGAACCTGCACTTTATTCTTAGCTGAAACAAAAAAAATTCCTTCCAGGAGCACCTTGGAGACCAACTAAGTTTGCTATTGGTATGAGCTTTCGTGTGCATGCACACTTCTTCAGATATTCTTAGCTATCTTTCCTAACTTTTAAAAATGGCTTTTCCCCCCATCGCTCTTTTTAAAATATTTTCTCTGCCTTGGATTTTCCAAGGGCACGTCTTCATGTACACTTAACCACAAGGCAATTTCCTCTGCTGTTGCTTTTGCCTGCATACCCAGGGAGCAACTTCTAGAAGGCTGTAGCCGTGATAGTGTGTTGCTGCAAAAACAGTCTTTGGGATCTTAAAAGACTAATATTTATGTTGGCCTAAGCTTTGGGGATGCGTCGGATGAAGTGGGCTCTAGCTCACCACAGTTTATGCCACAATAAATCTGTTATTGTCAAGAAAGGGAGGGATCAAGTGCCCTCTAGAATTAAGCAGTGTCTTAATTTCTGTCTCATTTGCCATCTGAAGGCATCTGAATTTGTAGCCATGGCTGGTACAGACGGATTAGTTTCCAGTGCCAGCCAAAGGCCACATTTGCCCAGGTGTTTGCTGGGCGTTAGCACTTGAGCCGTATTTGATTATTAGATTTTACTGGGTGTCTTAAGTTTGTGAATAATATATTTTCTTAGTGGTTTATTACACGTGGTACATTTTTTAAATGGTGGAAAAAAACAACTCTGCCCTGGGCTTGTTTTTACAAAGAGGAATGGGGTAATGCATACATTAAGAGCAGTTCTTCTTGTTTCCGCTTGCTGACCTACCCCTTCATAATCCTCTTTCTCCTCTTCACTTTAATCTATGGGTACAATGGTGGCTACGTGGGCCCTTAACTGAAGCAGAGTACCTCCCCTCACTTGATTAGGCAACGCCTGGCACCATGATGGAGCCATGGTCCAAAACGCTTAATTTGGCTGGGCATTTAAAGCATTTGAACTGGAAAGACCCTCTGTAGGCGTGGAGCCAAAGATTCCCATTAAAGCCAGTCGGGATAATGTCAGGCATAACCCACTCGCCTACTGCATTTTTGCATGTGCCCACGCGCAGAAAATGTGCAAAGTGTCTGCTCTGTCATGCAAAAACGTGGCATTTCCTAACTCTTTGAAGTGTCCTCTAGCTGCGTATCCCCCCCCTTCTTACCTTTTGCTACCCTTGGCCTTGTAAAAAGATATTTCAAAGTGAAGAAAGGATGTGTCGTCTGTTCGTCATCTTGAAAGGCTTGCTGTGGAACCATTTTATCTGATGGAGTGGAAAAGCCAGGGGAAGCTTCTGTAAATGGCGTTTCTTTCTCCTCCTGACTGCTGTGCAGTATGACAGCTCCGAGATCAGAGGGTATCAGTTGCCTTCAAGGGTAGTGCAGAGGCTTGAAACAAAGGAATCATGGTTTGGAGTGGAAATGCCAGTGGTGTGGAGCAAAGAATGGGTGGCTGTTGCCATAAGCAATCTGGTGGAGGTGTGCAGGCAGCGATGGGATGGAGGAGGCAGAACATCCTCTTTTACTTAACCTTTGGCTTTAACTGAGCTATGCATGATAAGGGCAGGTACTCTGAGTTCTCTCTCTCTATGTGTTCTACTAGAATGTGATGCTACCCAGTGGAACAGATTAGGAGGAGGCTGACAAAATGAAGTCATACTTAATGCAATGTATAACTTGCAGATGCATTGAATCAGTTGCAGGTATGGATGGGGGAAGATATTCTGTTTAGATCACAATTAAAGATTAGCCTAGCTAATTTGAACTTCCCAAAGATACAGTCAAACTGAAACACAGCCTGCCTTTGAAATTTGCATTTATCTGAATTTTGCAATGTCATGTGCACAAAAATGCACATATTCGTGGAAGTAACATACAGAAATGCTTTAACTGAGAGGACATTGCTTTGCAAAAATGTGTATATTAGGTAAAGCTGCATACAAAAATGTGTTTATTCGGGGACAAATTCACACTAAAATACTGGTGAGACTTTAAAACGAACAGTTCAGGGGCCTGATGTGGAAATGTGAAGAACGGAACTTAAGTCTGGAAAAATGAGAAAATGAAATGGATAGATTTGCCCATCTCTAGCTGAGAGGGACAGCAATGTTTGCTTAGTCCAGTCCCCTGAGTGCTTCTAACAAAGTATTAGATGCAGACCAGGGGGTGGATCTCATTTGTGATTATCTCTGAAAACTAACTGGGTGGACATTTGGTCACCTAGCAAAGACAGTTCTTAGTTACCATTTGTGCCCTTTCAACAATGTGTAGGGAAGAAATATGAAACACCATTTTCATATTGCATTTGTATTACTGCTATTAGCTGCCTTGAGCACTACAGTTGTACCTTGGAAGTCAAACGGAATCTGTTCCGGAAGTCCGTTCAACTTCCAAAATGTTCAGAAACCAAAGCGTTCAGAAACCAAAGAAACTGAAGCCCCGTCGGACATTCGGCTTCCAAAAATAGTTCGCAAACCGGAACAATCACTTCCGGGTTTGCAGCGTTCGGGAGCCAAAACGTTCAAGAACTAAGCTGTTCGAAAACCAAGGTACAACTGCACTTAGAGGAAAGGCGAGATTCAGATTTAACATATAAGTAAGAAGAAAAAAATGTATGAGCCAGAAGGATGTGTGTAGGGTAGAAGTAGTTTCCTTACACCCCTTTTGGGCGGTGGGGGGTGGGGTGGGGATTGAGATAGAGAAAAGAAGAAACAGAAATTGACACGCATAGCTGAAACCTCTTAAGTTTATTATTCCATACATTTGATGCAAAGTTAATGGTGCTAGAGGGTTGTGGAGCTGGGAACAGGGGAGGATGTGCTACTTCCATAAATAAGGGTGTAGAGCAGTTAATAGATTGCATGCATACAAGGATTACAGGCATACTACATGTTCTTTCCAAACACCATGGAGAAGAGATAATCATCCATAGCAGAAAAATGGAGTCAAGCATATATAAAGCTCATAACTTTTGGGGAGGTTAGCCTTAGTCGTCTCAATCCAAAGGGGTTAGGAACAACAGCAAGTACCACAATGTACATGGTGGCCAGTTGTGGGTCCATCCTCATGCAACTGCACAGTGTCTGGCCTCTACAGGGTGTGTTTTTGGTACCGTCTAAGTCACGGCAGCCATCAAAGTGACATGTTCATTCTCTTTTTTGGAAGCTGTGGAATGGGCATGCATCAGGGCCATGGAGAAGAGGAAAATAAAGGCAAAGTTTGATTTAGCTGAGGAGGCTTCCTCCATTTGAAAAACTCAAAAGTGAACATGGGTTCATCTGAATTCTGCACAGCCCTAATTCTTATTTAAATGCTCATTTCACATCAGTTACACCAGCAAGGTCCTCCTTGTTTTGGCAAAGATAGAACTTAGCTGTTAACAATTTTGAACATGTGACAGGGATTGGCCCTGCCAGGAGGCAGGGTGAGGCCTCTGGCACACAGCAGATTTTGGAAAGCGGGAGCGAATGATTGGTGATTTAGTTTATAATGTTTTTGGCGGGCCATGTGCATGCTCTGTCTCGGGCACAAAATGCCTTGGACTGTCTCTTGTGGGGGAATGAGGATATGTCTGTTCTCCTTCTTTGGAGGTCTTTAAGCAGAGGCTTGACAGCCATCTGTCAAGAATGCTTTGATGGTGTTCCTGCTTGGCAGGGGGTTGGACTGGATGGCCCTTGTGGTCTCTTCCAACTCTATGATTCTATGATTCTAGTATTGTGTTCATGTAGAAGTTCTCCCTGCACATTTGGTCTGTGTTTAAGAAAATAGGAGAACCACACTGACTGTTCCAGGCACTGGTATCTTTCTGCTTTCCCTCACCCACTCTGCACACACATGTGCACATACGCATATAGACACACAATCATTCTCGTAAGCCGGAAGGGAAAGTATTGGCTTTGGTAGGGTATCTTCTGGCATGTTAGAAAGGTAGCTGGGGGAGTTTAGAAGGGAGCCACAAAGTGTTGGAAACAAACTAGGAATACAAAATGTTCATAACAACAAAGTTGGATTCAGTCCCATTTGCTTTTTTTTTACGGTCCAAGGGACCAGCATGTATGCACATGCTTACATGCTGCGATGCAAAGGCGGCCAGAGCATATAATGCAGTTCCTGAGTCCAAAGTACTGTGTAGTTAAGTCTTAAGAGAGCCAGGCAGCAGAGAGGCGATGGAATGGATAAGGGAAAGTGGGCGCAGGTGCCAAATATAAACAGGAAAAGCAAGCATAGGTTGGTCTTCCAATGGGGAGCAACATTTCATGCACGTGCGACTCTGAAGCAGGAATGTCCTAGAGCATGGTCCATATTGGACGGCTGCACCATTCTACTTCTCCACCTGTAACATTACCCCACCAGGGTGCCCACCTAGCCTTCACCCACAGCGAGTGGCAGAATTGCGTCCATTGTGTTTCTTTCTAAACCATCAGGATGATGGTCTGGACAACTTCAGGGATGGGGAGAGAAGGGAAGGGATTATCTCTCAATTTTATTTTATTTTAAACCCTTGATCTGCTGAACAAAAACAAAAAAACCCGCCATGACTAGTTGCTCCGTGCCTAGAATCGTCCTCATCTAGAAGGCCTACGGGACCTCGGAAGCCAATCAAGGACTGGGATTGTGGGGGGTGGGTGGGAACCTTCCTCCGGCCAGGTGAGCCATCGATAACTGCGGTCAAGATAGACACGCCCGGATATTCTGTGGGTTCTGGCGACTGGATTACACCGAATGACCTCGGGACCCGGAGGCTCGTCTTCTGGGGCTGATTCTCCGGAGCCTTTCCGCTGCTGCTTTGGTCACTGCTCCCCATTCCCTAGGGTCTTGAGAGGGTTGTATATACAGGCTGCTCCCAGTGTGTGGGGCTATGAGACTGTGGCACTGAAGGTGCCGGGTCAGAGATGGCAGTGTATAGGGGCCGTTGGGAGGGCCCCATATAGGAGAAGGCCGAGTAGAGGCCGGAAGCCTGACTGGAGTGGCCGTAGTAGGGTCCTGAGGGCTGGTGGTCAGGATAGTCAAACTGAGGCCTGGATATAGAGGGGAAAGCTGAGCCATAGTGGGGCAAACTGAGAGAGGTGTATGCTATCTGTGAAGTGGAGGGCTGGTCGCTGTAATGGGCCCCCGGAGCAGAGCCCTCTGTTTTCACTTGTGCCTTGGAGTCTACCACCGATGATGTGGCAGCAGACAAGGAGACTCCATGCTGCTTGGAGATCCAGGCCGAGTGTCCACTGGCTGCAGCCAGGGCACTCCCAAGACCATAGCCAGCAGCTGTGGCATAGCCTCCGACATGGCCCGGGTGAGCAGCATGTCCATTCGGCGGCAGGTACTGGTCAAACTCATTGACGTCGAAGGGCTCCATGTTGGACATCACTTCGTGGCTGATCTCCCCAATATCCACATTGCCAAAGTCGATGTGTGGCTTTCCTCCTTCCCCAAGGGAACGCCCCTCCCTCTTGGAGTCAGCCTTACCAGACTGCAGTTCTGTCTTTGGAGTGGTCGGCGGTGTGGGAGGTCCATGGCTCTGACCTGTGATGTGGAAACCACATAGGAGGAAGCCGAGAGAAGATGTCAATTACCAAATAAAGCAGAGGGAACAACTTCATAGCAGAAGAAGAGAGCAGCTGACCTGTCTCCCTTCACTGCACGGACCTGCTAGAGCAGCTCCCTAGTTTGAAGCCCTCCAAATGTTGTTGAGTTGGAGCTCCCATCACCTTTAATCATTGGCCGTGCTGGCTGGTGTCAATGGGAGTCAGAGCCCAAAGCATCTGGAAGGCACTAGATGGAGGAAAGCTGTGCTAGCATCGTTCCTCAGAGAAGAGGCAAAAATAAAGTGGGCAGCTAATGAAATACAAAATGACAGCTGGGTTAAATATAGTCCTTAGACTTTGGCAATGATGAACCATGAGGGTTTGTTTTTAAAAAAATAAAAAGTTGCCAAACTCACTTGTGCCATATCTAACTACGCCAGGTCAGAAAAATAGCAACAAAATCAACTATTGGTTTTCACAATGGTACTCTACATTTAGACAAGGGATGCCCCTCAGATGAAGGTGAGACTACAACTCCCATCACCCCTGATCATTGGCCATGCTGGATTAAACTGTATTATGGGACTAACCTGAGGGGTGTTCAGGGTGCCCGTCAGACAGGGGAGAGCCTTCCCCAGGGTGCCTGTGGTCCAAATGGGCGTTCTTGTAATGTGCCTGTATTGCAGCTGCTCCACCAGCTTCCCCTTCGGCCTGGCTGTCATTTTCACCCTGGGCGGCCTTGCCATTTTTCCGCCGGCGCGGCTGGTATTTGTAATCAGGGTGGTCCTTCTTGTGCTGCATTCGCAGCCGCTCCGCCTCCTCAATGAAGGGACGCTTGTCGCTCTCATTCAACAATCTTAAAGAAAGCAGAGGAAGGGGGGGAGGACACGCGGAACGAGTTTGTTAAAAGCGGAACCACAAACCCACCAGAAGCCATAGCATTGCCATAGCATTGGAGGAAAGAGGGTCAAATATGTTCTGAAAGTGGATTGCTCCATTGTGACCCCTGTCAACCCTGCACTCCCTTTCAGGGGTTTTGCGGTGGCACGGTGAGGCTCTTTGGGCCATTTTATGAATGACCTGCATATGTGATCAGCTCCCCATTTTTTGATACAGTTCTAGTCTCAGCCAGTGAGCCATCTGATCCATTTGTCAGTAGTAGATTGCAATTCAATCACACCAGCAAAGTTGTTGACCTTAAGCACAGTTTTATTTAGATTCACTAACATGGGCAAAATGTGTTGATTCTCTTTATTTTGTTCTGTGTGGTTTTGAAAGCTGTGCAATTGGGAATGTCCCATTTAATTATCCCAAATATTGTTGCATTAAAAAACCCCCACAAAATTCTAGGGTCCCTGTGTTCTGATCTCATTTTCCACTCTCTTTAACAGGCGCTGCTTTATAAGATGCTGTTTTGGGGTGACTAATTAAATACACAGCACAGAGCCTTGAAAACTCGGGATGAAAGGCGCTATAGAACAGTACGGTCACTCCTGTAGCACTTTGAGTTTTCTCCAGTTAGAACAGAATCCCACTGCTCTTCATCACATTAGACATGGGCTAGACAAAATCCTATACCTCTTTTGCAGGTGCTATCAAGCTTTCACCACAACCCTTTTTCATACTGCATCAGGGATGGCTAAATGGTGACCCTAGAGTAATTTCTTTTCTTGGACCCTGGCAACTCTTACCAGATTTTAATCAAGGTGTTGTGTACATGCTTGTTTCCAGTTTCCCTCATAAGAAACAGCATAGGGTGGACCACGTTTCCTATCTTTGTTCCCAAATATGCATAGTTAGCACATCTAATTTGCTCAAACATAATTTACACAACTTCTGTAGATTCCAAAATTCCAGTTTCAGAGTTGTCTTCTGTTCTGAATATGGTCATCCTATCTTGCAACACAGATTGACTGTCATTCCCCACCAACCCAAATGCCGTTCTGCGTTCTACAGGAAACAGAAAAGCTCCAAGGTGTGAAAGATTTTTAGGTGACATTTCCAGTCAAGACAGATCTAGCTGTAATATCTCACATGGATTTTTTTCCTCATTTATATGCAAGATCTCTAGTTGAAAATTTGAGTTAACTTCTGGAGAATGTATAAACTGAATAAGCTTCTGAGGGCCTATGCAAATGCAGAACCAAACTTTCTGCAGAGTCTATTGCTAGAAAGTAAATAAACTCAGGACAAAGAAATAAAAAAGGGGGAGGAGCTAATGGCAGGAATAATGAACCCAAAGGAGCCCATAGCAAAGGTAGTGGCAGACTTAAGACTGACTTAGTCAGGCCCTAACAACAACAACAACAACAACAACAACAACAACAACAACAACAACAACAACAACAACAACAAGATTTCTCACCCATCCTTCACCATGGCATCTCAGGGCTAGTTACAACAATTAAAAAATACAGTATTAAAAACTGTTAAGGCCATTGGGCAGTCTGAGGATGCTGCCTCAGGCAGCAGATGCTGATGGGTGAGGAGTGGCAGCAAGGTGTTGGGGGAACCTGCCCTGCCTCCCTGAAATGCCTCTGCCATCAATGAAGCCATAGAGGGTACTGCCTCGTCCACCAAGGTTGAATTATGATCCAACTGCCAGTCCCATCCGCTTCTGTACACAAAGGTAGGGACGCCATTTTGCACTTCACTTCAGAAAGCAAAAGGCCTGGGCCAGCCCTGGATTTAGCTTCTCCCTTTCTCTCTCGGGCAGGATGTCCTGCAGTGGTACCTTCTAGTGGAGCTGACCTAACTTCACACCAGGCTGAGAGGGTCTCCGCCACATAACTGCATTCCAACCATGGCTTTAATCCAGGAGATTAAAACTATTGAGTCACCCTGAGTTCAACACCAGCTTTCCTGTGTCTCCTTCCCGCCCCTATTTATCACACACAAATGTCCCCAAGGATCCTAATTCTCTCATCCTGAATTGCTCCTAGCACAGTTATTCAATGAGTCCAAGACTCAATTCCTGATGGTTTCCAAGAAGCGGGAGACTTTGGAATCAAACCCATTTTGAAACCTATTCTGGGTGCTTTAGGTGGATCCACACCATATTTATTAACTATATTTATTTATTTTAAATTAAATTTCTATACCATCCTTCCTCTGAGGATCACAGGGCAGTTTCCAATGTAAAAACACATGAATACATAACATAGTAACAAACAAAACAATACTTCCTCCAAACAGTTTAAAAGGCTTTGGATGGTTTAATTAGCCAAAGGCCTGAGGGAAGAGGGATGTTTTTGCCTAGCACCTTTATATTTAAAGCACACCCAACGCACATTGAAAGCACATGACTTCCCCCAAAGAATCCGGGGAACTGTACCCTGTTTCCCCTATTTTAAGACGTAGTCATAAAATAAGCCATAGCAGGATTTTTTCGTATTTGCGAAATATAAGCCGTACCCCAAAAATAAGCCATAGTGATAGGCGCAGTTCTGGAGGGCGCCAAGGAAAAGGCGGGGCTGGGCTTACGTAATAAAAATAAGACATCCCCTCAAAATAAGCCATAGTGCGTTTTCTTGAGGGGAAAAAAAAATAAGACGGTGTCTTAAAATAGGGGAAACACGGTAGTTTGTTAAGGGTTCTGCAAATTGTAGCTCTGTGAGTAGGAAACCTACAGTTCCCAGGATTCTTTCGGGGAGTCATAAGTTTTAAATGTACACTGGATGTGCTTTAAATGTATGGTTTGGATCTGCCCAAAGCCCCTAAACAGGTTTCCATATAGGTTTAATTCCTGGGTCTCCCACTTTTTGGAGACAATGAGGAGCTGGGCTTAGACTCGTTGAATAATCATGCTTGGAACAATTTAGGATGGCATAATTAGGATTTTTCTGACACTGGAGGAAGCAAAAACTCATTCCAGCAAAGGATCCAGCCTTTATTAAACCTGGAAGGTACTAAGTACAACATACACCCCAACATTTCTCCAATGAAAATAGGGATGTCCCATTTCATAATGATAATTTTACTATTTATACCCCACACATCTTACTGGGTTGCCCCAGCCACTCTGGGAAGCTTCCAACCTATATAAAAGCATGATAAAACAATAAACATTAAAAAAAAACAACCTTCCCTATACAGGATTGCCTTCAGACGGCTTGGGGGTCAGATAACTCCATACCCTCCAACATTTCTCCAGTGAAAATAGGGACATTCCTAAGGAAAAGTGGGACATTCTGGCATCAAATCAGAAACCAGGACGGTTTCTCTAAATCAGGGACATCCTTGGAAAATAGGGACACTTGGAGGGTCTGAGTACAAGCCGGTGGAGAATTGGGTTTCTGCAAACTTTCCAGAGCTTCCAGCCCTTGCTTATGCTAGTGGACATAGGAAGTTGCCTTATAGTCAGTCAGAGTATTGGGCTACCTAGCTCAGTACTGTCACTGACAGACAGCTGCTTTCTGGGGTTTCAGCTAGAAGGCTTTAGCCAGCCCTGCCTAGGGATGCTGGGAATGGAAACTGGGATCTTCTGCATGCAAAGCAGATGTACTACCCTGAGCTACAACCCCCCATGCATGCACAGGGATGGATTTTTCAGTTATGGCACCCACGTGTGCCTAACCACACTGCTTCTGCTGAGTTTAGGATGTCATTTCCCTTTACTGTGAAAGATGTATCATGTGCAGTGTTACAGATACATGTTTGACAGGAGGAAACAAGCCACAGAAACAGCGAACTCTGTTTTCTGGTCAGCCCCCTCCAGTTTTGAACTGCAGTCCTCGATAGCAGCCTTCCTCTTGAGATTCCCTGACTGCGACCAAGTCCTCTTTCTGTTCCTCCCACCCCGCCCCGTGGCCCAACCCTGCCCTTGTCTTCTCCTGCTATGTCACCTGGCTTCCCTTTGTTCTTCCTGGGGATCAGAACTTCAAATCAGCTTTAGCGAAGGGAAACCGGTATGAGCAGGCAGAGAGGCCAGGAGATTTGCAGGATTTGGATTTCACTCGTTTCCTGCCTTGGCGTCCCCCCTACTTCATGACCTTTCGTGCAGTGGAATTTTTGCAGGCACCCAGGAAAGAAAGAAAGAAAGATTGGCATGCAAATGCAATTGGTATTAAGGCAGCTTTAACTGGACCTTCTCCTCCTGCCTCTCCATAGGCAGAATACTTCTTGATGCAGCCAGAGTGGCATCTACACTCCAGTTTTATGATCACAGAGGGGAGCCATTGCTGTGCCTTCTACATTTCTAGTCGTAGCACATGCAACTAGTCTAAATCACTGAGCCTCTTGGGCTTGCCGATCAGAAGGCCGGCGGTTCGAATCCCCGCGACGGGGTGAGCTCCCGTTGCTCGGTCCCAGCTCCTGCCAACCTAGCAGTTCGAAAGCACCCCAGTGCAAGTAGATAAATAGGTACTGCTGCGGTGGGAAGGTAAAGGATGTTTCCGTGCGCTCTGGCTTCTGTCACGGAGTTTCTGTTGCATCACATGGCCACATGACCTGGAAAGCTGTCTGTGGACAAACGCCGGCTCCCTCAGCCTGAAAGCAAGATGAGCGCCACAACTCCATAGTCGCTTTTGACTGGACTTAACCGTCCAGGGGTCCTTTACCTCCTCCCACCCCCATCACCACCATCCTCCCTAACCGCTACTGGCTGGAGTTGATGGGAGCTGGGGCCTGACAACATACGGCATACCCTCCAACACTCCTCAGGTGAAAATAGAGATATATTCTACATCAGTGGTGGCTAACCTTGGCACTCCAGATGTTTTGGGACTACAACTCCCATCATCCCTGACCACTGGTCCTGTTAGCTAGGGATGATGGGAGTTGTCGTTCCAAAACATCTGGAGTGCCAAGGTTAGCCACCACTGTTCTACATCAATATCATCACTGCTACCCCCCACGCCTCCTCTTCCTCAGAGGCTAGGGCATGGACTCAGACGCCGTGGCCGAACAAAGCAAGCTGGAGCCAACATAATGGCTGTTCTTCAGCTCCCGTGGTGCCCCTTGCAGCCATGACAATGGCCTTGCAGAAGGCCCCACCCCCTTCGCTCCCCCCCTTTCTTTATGGGAGTCCGACCGACTGAGGGGTGGGGAAATGGTGGAAAACTTTCTGAGGGGCATTCAAGTGACTTGTTTTCATAAAAACAGGAAGTGACGCCATGTTGAGCACGGGGCACAAATCTAAGAAATGTGTTAGAAGGATGCACAGAACTGAACTTCTAGTAACACATTGAAACGCTGTACTGAAGGGAAGGGGACTCTGATTTAAGAAAATGGGGGGAGATCTATCTGTGTATAAGACGCCCCCAAATTTTGCACATTATTTTTTAGGGAAAAAACCTAGTCTTATACATGGAAAAATATGGTATGTCTATAGTGTAGTAGCTCTATTAGTGTAGTGGCTCTATTAGTGGGTGACTGCAAAGGATGCAGCTGTGATATATAGCCAAGCCTCTTTACTCATCAGTGTCTGCTACAGCTAAGTCAGTGCTATAAGGGCTCAGTCATTGGTCCCATAGAGAGCAATGAGGAGAATTAAGGCAGGAAATGGAGTGGGGGAAGAGATGAGTTGTGTCTATGCATGTGTGTGTTCAGACCCAATGCAGATGTTGCAAGCACTGCTCCAAGGGACAATTTGCCCAGAGCGGTGTGTGCCGAGAAAAGATTAGGCTGTTATCCACATGCTGAGATCCCATCAACTCATCTGTTGCATTTGATAGGCCTCTTGCCTCTAGCATGCAGGCATGGAATTTAAAAAACCCAAATCTATGGCGGCCAATGGATTCATTTCCTGCTGCACCGAGAGTGGTTCCTCCATATTCAAACACCCCAAAGACCTTTTACAACCTATTTTGCCATACACCAAATACAGAAGAGAGAGACTAGGGCTTGAATGGAGGCAGTGGTTTCCTGTCTCATTATAGAAGAAGAAGAAGAAGGAGAAGGAGAAGGAGAAGGAGAAGGAGAAGGAGAAGGAGAAGGAGAAGAAGAGTTTGGATTTGATATCCCGCTTTATCACTACCCGAAGGAGTCTCAAAGCGGCTAACATTCTCCTTTCCCTTCCTCCCCCACAACAAACACTCTGTGAGGTGAGTGGGGCTGAGAGACTTCAGAGAAGTGTGACTAGCCCAAGGTCACCCAGCAGCTGCATGTGGAGGAGTGGAGACGCAAACCCGATTCACCAGATTACGAGTCTACCTCTCTTAACCACTACACCACACTGGCTCTCTATAGGTGTGAGTAATTAACTGTGCTTATTTTGAATACAGTACATTTAAGTTTTTAAATGCATTTGTGACAATTCAATTAACATATATGCAAAATAAGCAGAGCAGCAGGCTGTAATTTTTAACCATTTGATGCTGTTGACAGTTTTTGCTCTCTATATCAGAGGTGGGGAACTATGAGCCCATGGGCTGGATCAGGCCTCCCAGACTCCTCCTGTCAGTCCATGCTCATTCGCAGAGGGGAAAACAAAATAATTTGCCCCTGCAGGAAGTTCCCTACATGGCCAGCTTGCTGTTTTCTCTCTTTGAGTGCTGAGAAAGGGCTCCCTTTTCCCAGTGCCCAGAGAGTAAACAACACACACACACACACTTACAGATATATGCACACTTGCATACACTTACACACACACACACACACACACACACACACACACACGTGTACACCAGCATGCCAACTGAGTATCACGAAGGGGGACCCTAGCATATAAAAGCACATGCCACAATAAACATGCAAGTCCTAAGGCATGTATTCTGCCTTAAAGGGAAAGCTGTCACTTAAGGGAAATATATTTATTCAAAGGCACCTTTAATATTATTTCACATGTTCACAGTCTAAGGCCTGGCATGCAGATCTAATTCTGAGGCCAATTCTGGGAATTTAGAAAGCATCAATTTTATTCAAAGCCATGTGCATCTTTTTTTAAAAAAAAATGTTTTTATTAAGACTTTCTTGGGTTACAAAAGTAAATACATTGTTTCTGTTTTCTGATCATAAAGTCCTTTTTTCATATCATTTATATTCAATATGAGACTTTGATGCTGCTTACAGTAGAAGGTTGGGGGAGAAAAGAGGGTAGTAAACTTTCATTCTTTTACATAGTGTATGTGTGAGGTTTTTGTGTCAGCGTCACATGTGTAGGTTCTCTTTCTATTCAATAATTAGTTTTCATTGGCGTTGAGAGTGGTTGGGGACTCAGGGTATGGTTAGTTGCCTTCAGCTGACTGCTGTGAGTTTTCTTTCCATGGGGGGAGGAGAGGGTTGTTGGGTCAAGTTAGCCATATCAATTTGTATGCTGTTGGTGGGTTCTTACCAGGCACACCTTTTAAAACTTTGTTTTAGCTTAGCGAAATTCGTCCAAAAAGCTCTGAACTATGTGCGAAAGTAGTTCCCGTAACTGCAAGGTGAACTGAATGTGGAAGAGATGTACAATTATCTCCCATTTGTGGAGCACAGTCTGTGGGCATTAAGCTCAGGCTGTGCTTTTGTTCTTGCAATGTCACAAGTGTCACAACACTTGGCACTATTTATAGCCCTTGTAAATGTAGCACACGGATTGTTATGGCATGAGGGTCATAGGCACCTGTTGGGCCCAGCCGTCTGTGATGTCATTCCTGGCAGAAAACAGCTCCTCCCTCTCTCCCTCACATTCTATTGGTTGCCAGATCCATTTCGGGGTTTGTCTGGGTTTTTATTTTTATTTTTAATGCTTCATTTTAGGTTTTGGGTTTGGAGGCTGTGTGCTCTCCCGAATCATGAAGAGAAGCATGTGCACTGTGGCAAAGAGAGAGAGAGAGAGAGAGAGAGAGAGAGAGAGAGAATGCAATGAACAGTAAAAATATTCCACTTCCACAACACACTTTTCATCAGCAGGTTTACCACACCTCTCAGCCAATCACCCATTCCCACCACCCTTCTGAGTAATACCCCTCCCCACCCTCTCACTATATATAAGGGTCTGGTGACTTCTGTTTCAGTGTATCTGAAGAAGTGTGCATGCACACGAAAGCTCATACCAAGAACAAACTTAGTTGGTCTCTAAGGTGCTACTGGAAGGAAGTTTTAAAATTTGTTTCAACTACGGCAGACCAACACGGCTACCTACCTGTAACTACAACACACTTGTTATGTTTACAGCTGGGATGCAGGGATGGGATACTGAGGCACCGCTGCTGGTTGCATCACTTGTGCAAGTACCGCAGAACAGGTGAAATGTGGCCGGGGCACACTTTGAGTTATTGTATGGAAAGGCTCAATCTGAGGGCCTATTATTTACAGGCTTCGAATGGGTTAACAAGTAACCCCCTCTTTCCTGTGAACCATAGTCCTGTGAGGAGCATAGGCGTCTCTAGCGATGGGAGAGGGGTTTGTGAAAGAAGTTCTATTCAGTTTGTACTTCAAGGTGAATCTGCCTTATTCGCACTTTCTGAAACAACACACAAACTGAAACACAACCACCCTTCTGAATTCTCACTTCTCCGAATTTTGCAATGCAGTTCTGCATCCAAGGAATGTGTGCATAAGTGTGCATACTAGGATAATGCGTGCATACGATTGCATATATTTGTGAAAACAACATACAAAAATGCATTATACTAGGGGGAAATTGTTTTGCAAAATTGTATATATTAGGAAAAAATGGCACAAACATGCAGGCGAATTTTCACAAGAGCTTCTTTAATTAAAAGAAAACGGATGTGAAAATGTGGAGAATTGAACTTAATACTGAGAAACCGAGAAACCGGATAGACTTGTCCATGCCTATGGATTTCTAACATAATTATCAGAACCTTCACTAAACTACATCTCCCAAGGACAGTCTGGGGAAACCTTTAAACTGCTATAATACAGATATATGTTCCGTATGTATATATGCCTCCAAAGTTAACATCTCTTTGTGACCAGATGGCTTATTGAAATTCTTGGGCATGCTCAACTGAAACGAAGGCGCTTCAGGGAGTATTTCTAATGCGCCTTGGTTCATCTCACTTGTTTCATAAATTCATGTAGCAATAAATTAATTTGTGTTTAATGTGCCTCCCTCCCTCTTTTCCTCCTTTGTGGCAACAACAGCTACTCCTCTGCGGCTCGTTCCTGTGACCAATTGTTTGTTATTTGACTTCTGTCCAGTAGAGGGTGCTGCTGCGGACACCCGTATCTTGGCGTTGCTTATTTCAAGCATTGAAATAAGTTTGATCTCCTACTGCATTATGCCAGATACTGATAATTGTTTTGTCTTGCTTCCAAAAGGGCGAGGCTCCTGTTTACAGGCTTTTTGGGAGAATGTCTGTAGATACCCTACCCTGACACCATTGAGTATTGCCAATTGTCCCCGTTTCTCCCTCCGTCTCACTGTTTTGACTGTCTTCAGCCTACCTCTTAAACTTCTCTTTAAGTTCAACTCAGCTAAGTGGGACTGACTTCTGATTTAAGAGTGCTTCCAGATTCAGACTTAATATTGTATTCAGATGCTACAAATAAGTTGTTTGCAACAGAGTCGCCCCCCACTTAACTTTGTGAGTTCTTACCAGAAAGGTAAATCCAGATTAAAGTGGGGAATATGGGATAGAATCATAAAATTGTAGAGTTGGAAGGGACCCTGAGGGTCTTCAAGTTCAGTCCCCTGCAATGCAGGAATTCTGCCCCTAGTCATCCCTGAGTGGGCTTGAACCACCAACCTTCTGACACACCGACCCATTGCGCCACAGAGACCTCTTGATGCCTATGAAGTTGTGAAGGTGCTGCAAAAAATGCATGCCCACAATAGACACCCACCTGGAATCATCCTTAAAGAGTATCATTCTAGGATTTGACTAAGTTAGAAGGATTCGGGTTTCCTTATGGCAGGGTAGGGAACTATCAGATTTCATTGGACTCCAACTTCCATCAGCCCCAGCCAGCATGGCAGGATGATGGGAGTTGTGGTCCACAGGTTACACCCACCCCCCTGCCCTAGAGAAGTTCTTGAATTTAGCAGCTATCCAACAATTTCCTGGCATTCAGTCTGAAGCACTGGATACTGATTTTTGTTATTTACAGGAAGATGTTGAAAAGCGTCAACTAACCAACTAGATTCAATTTCAAAACTACTCTAGGTTGATTCATTTTTCCAAAAAAATAAGAAAAAAAAGAAACCAGCTCCATAGAATTAGCCTCACCAAAGTTGGCAAAATGGCAGGGTGGGCAGTTTAATTTCCACTGCATTTAAGTTCCCAGTGAAGCATTGTTGTTAGCTGAAATATCCAGTGATAACCTGCATGTTTGAATCAACTATCACAGATTAACCCCAGCAGCCTAAACTTCCACATTTTCTGAGAAGGATTACAACTAAAAAAAATACTGTATAATAGAGACAGATGACACATTCAGATGGGAAACTGGATCATTAGGTGGCAAGCCAACAAGTGGAAAGAAACACGTATGCATTCACACATTCACACTCACCCCCCCTGTAACTTCTTTATTTAAGGGTGCTTCCAAACAGCCTGTTTATTGAGCATTCATTTTGATTTGTTTACAAGGAGGTCATCTGACACCATGTCAAAGCAAGTATTATAGCACACTTTCCAGTGCATTCTATGATTCTATTTACTCATCCTTTTCGCAAAGAAGTCAGATTTTGCAAGGGGCGGGGAGTGGATTTGTTGTGAAAGACCTCCCCAAGTCCGAGTCAGTGATAACCGCACAACTTGAATTTGCTTGTATGTGATTGTATCCCGCCCTAAAATAGAAATAATCTGGAAGCACCGTAACTAGGGTGGAGGTCTCTAATTCCTTTTTCTCCTTGCTGCATCTAGGGGTTCATTTCTAGAAGTTACAACTGAAGCTGACCCTGAAAGCCGTGCCGTAGGACCTTAACATTTCACATTGCTGCTGCTGTTGGTTGTTGTTGTTATCCCACATTTCAAAACATATTTTTTCCCACAGCAGCTTACAAGCAATTACAAGGATTAAAAATACATCAAGACATACACATTTATAATTCCATATATTCCACAGTTGAGCAGCTCTAAAATTTTGTTACAGGGCTGAGTTCTGGTGACCTTGAGCTTAAGCCAAGGTGTAGCATGTGAAGAGTGGTCTGATGATTTAGGCTGCAACCCATACCATGTCTACTCAGAAGTAAGTTCCACTGAATTCAATGCGGTTTACTCCCAGGTAAACAGGGTTAGGATTTCAGCTTCAGTTACCACCAGAAGAGCCAGCAGCAAAATGTAGCATCATGGGAAGACAACCTGAAGTAGAGTTGTTGTTGTTGTTGTTGTGGTGGTGGTGGTGTGTGTATGTATATATATGTATGTGTGTGTATATATATGTATGTGTGTATATATATATATATGTGTGTGTGTGTATATATATATATATATAAATTTGTATACTACCCTTTGTAACATTTCCCTCCCTTTGTGGATGACAATGCAGTTCATAATGGAAGACAGATGTAGTAGCAGCAACAGCAGCAACAACAATATGCTTTGTAGTCCTATACTTTCTGTAAGATAGCTATTCTCAACAAAGGAGATAAATAACTGGGAATTAATTAGACCGATTAATTACAGCATGAAAATGAAGCCGTTAGCATCACGGATGTTGCCACAGAGTCTGAATCCCTTGTAATTGCCCTTCACATTGTCAACAATAATTGTGATGGGGAGGTATTCAAAGCCCGTCCTACTCAGAGTAGACCCATCGGAAGTAATGGACACGACTAATGTAGGTTCTCTAATTCCAATGAATCTACTTTGAGTAGAACTCAGTTGAATACGATTAAAACGCAAGTCACACTGTAAGCCTTATAGCGTATGGGGAAGGCACACAACAAACCAGTGGGAGAGTAATCAGCAAACCACTCCAAGGCCTGTTTATATCTCCCAGAGGTGTGCTTTTATCATGAC
Source organism: Darevskia mixta (assembly GCA_034641385.1). Taxonomy (NCBI): domain Eukaryota; kingdom Metazoa; phylum Chordata; class Lepidosauria; order Squamata; family Lacertidae; genus Darevskia; species Darevskia mixta. The sequence goes on from JAWWNH010000008.1 coordinate 18,809,239, forward strand.
TTGCCCAAGGGACGGATAGCAGTTGAGTGTGCTTCACTCAGATTCATTCTGCCATGCTCACAAGCCTGCCGATGCCCGTGCAACTGTTGATTCCGTCAGTGTACAGCGACCCCAATTACTACACTGCCTGACAGCAACATTTCAAAAGACAAACAGGTTCTCTGCAAAATCACGAGCAAAGAGAAAAAGGCACACGAGAAGGCAAGGATTCCAAATATATGCCATGCAAAATAGAGACACAGGCTGCACATATTTTTTCTGATGCAAATTACATGTAACCCACATGTGCGCTGTCACTTGTAATGAATGCAACATGTCTACTTTGCTACATGTGCGTTCCTCACTTAAGAAAATGTACTCTTGAGGAATGTGCATGTGATTTCCTAAGTAAAATATACATCTGTGAAGGAAATTAATCGTGGATGAAGTAACTGGCCTTTGCTTTTAAGAACCAGCAGGGCCCAGTAGCTGAGAGATCTATTTAGTTAAAGCTCAGCTCAGCTACAGACGTGGTGTGTTTATGCAGCGAGGGAGAGGATATTGGTTAAGTCACTCCCAGCTCCTCATCAGTAAAATAGGGTGGCCAGTTATGGACTGCCAAAAAAGAGGATTTGCCTGGACAAAAAAAAGATCACTTTGCATAACATTCGCATAACGAAATTCGTATGTATAGACATGGCTCTAGAAATCATTCCTATAATTTAAGAACTACAATACATCACGGGACGCGGGTGGCGCTGTGGGTTAAACTACAGAGCCTAGGGCTTGCTGATCAGAAGGTCGGCGGTTCAAATCCCCGCGACGGGGTGAGCTCCTGCCAACCTAGTAGTTTGAAAGCAGGAAGTGCAAGTAGACAAATAGGTACTGCTCCAGCGGGAAGGTAAACGGCGTTTCCGTGCGCTGCTCTGGTTCGCCAGAAGCAGCTTAGTCATGCTGGCCACATGACCTGGAAGCTGTACGCCGGCTCCCTCGGCCAGTAAAGCAAGATAAGCGCCGCAACCCCCGAGTCGTCCGCGACTGGACCTAACGGTCAGGGGTCCCTTTACCTTTACAATACATCACACCATAGTGGGGAAGACACCAAGTGACTGATGTGCCTGCTTTTTTACTGACCAGGGGTGGTTAATTGTGATGCGTGGCCTCTAAGCTCCTGATCTCCCTTTCTATAGTTACATATATTTAAACCAGACATGGGGCAGATTTGTTTCTTTCTACATTATATATTTCTGGTGTTTTCAAATTGTAAACTGCCCTGTGATCCTTGGATAAAGGGTGGTATGGAAATACAACAACAACAACAACAACAACAACAACAACTCTTCAAATAGAGGGCTGTCTTCTGACTGCGCTTCCAAACAGAGGTATGTAAAGCAGGACACATGGTTACCCTACCATAAAACAAGACATAACTTATAGGCTTATTGTGGGAAAGATGACCTAAAGCACATTGCAAATTTAACGTGCTGCCTATCTTTACAATTCTAAGTGTATTTGATAGTACTAAGTGCAGGTCTTCCTTCCTCCAAGGAACTCCCAGGTCATGTTGATGTGCAGGTATTACCACAATGAATAATGCCCTGCCCCTTGATGTCTATCTCTATAGACAGCGGTTCCCCATGTGCATTGTGCAGTGACTTACTTTGGTGTGGGTGCATGTGTGTGCACACATGTGGAGGACAGAGGAAGAGAAGCGTGGGCACATTTGAAGCAAACTACAGCTCCCTGGCTTTCACCCAGGGAAGCATCTTTCATGGAAGATACTTTAAAATGGAGAGGAAGTATGATTCCTATCTTCCGGACACTAACATTCATCTTTGGCAGTCGTGATAAAGGGATCAATGTCATTCTATAATCATTTTGTATCTGAGGTGCATGCATTGCAGAATTGACAGATCAACACTTCAGGAATAAGGAATGTTTTGGAACCATGGGGTTGGAAACAAAGGACGTGCATTATTATTTATGCAAGATAATGGTGTGTAAACAGCCTTGTTGTTGTTAAAACGTAAGAAGAGCCATGCTGGATCAAACTAAAGGCCCATCTAATCCTGCATCCTGTTCCAATATGCCCATTGGAAGCAGGACACGAGTGCAACAGTATTTGCTATGTTTTGCAGGACTGTAATGTTCTTGGATGTTCCTTAAAACAACAGAAATCTGGAAATTCAGGCAATAGTTTTGCATTCCTTGAAGGGGGAAAGAAAGGCTACTGTGGAGCCTAATCAATCTTTAAAATAAAATAATAATTTGTTTGGAGCTCCTGTTTCTGCCACAGAATGCAGTCACAGAAAGAGAAGGATGTGGAAACTACTAACAGCACAAGGGGAGCAGCAACCACACCACAGGTCAAAATAAGAGGGGCAAGTGGCATTTCTATTTTGCCAAAGTGATCCATCCTTTGACTTTAATGCATCAGCTTTCGGTGGCACCAAGGCCAGTCACCATTTGATCCCAATTCCTGAACCTGGTGCTTTAAGTGTTTTCATATCTGCAGCTTAAATACCTTTACATCTCTCTTGCCTGTTTGTTCCCAATGCATAAATATAATGCAGAGGAGAGGCATTTGTCATTCTGGCCAAGTGCATGTTTTCCACTCACATTTTAAGCCTAATGTCATGAGTGAAAATGGCCTGAAACAATGGCTCTAGAATGCCACTCATCCATTCTTCTGGACCTAGGACCAACCTGTGCAACATGGGACTTACTTATATACGATTCCACCCTTTCTCTCTCTCCCACCCCCCATCTTTCCCTCCTCCCACCATCTTTCTCATTCCTCTAGAACAGGGGTGGCCAACTCCCAAGAGACAGCGATCTACTCACAGAGTTAAAAACTGGCAGTGATCTACCCCCTTTTTGGGGGTTCAGGTCAAAGTTGCTGAGCTCTTTTCAGGAAGGAAAGCCCTGTTTTTTAGGGTTCAGGTCAAAGTTGTTGAGCTTTTTTTAGGGAGGAGGAAAGCAGGGCTATAATCATGAGCTTTTTTTAGGGGAGCCAAAGTTGTTGAGCTTCTTTGGGGGGAGCCAGTGATCTGCCAGAGATGTCCAGTGATCTACCGGTAGATCACGATCTACCTGTTGGACATGCTTGCTCTAGAACAAGGGGTGGCGAAGCTGTAGTCCTCTATTCATTGTTGAATTCCAACTTCCACCAGCCCCAGCCAACATGACTAATGGTAAGCGATAATAGAAACTGGAGCCCAGTAATATCCAGCAAATACATTTTATCCACCCCCCTTCTTGTAGCACTGCTGCTGTAACATACCAAAGCAGCACCGGGGGCAGAGAGATAAGACCCTCTAGTGGCAAACCAGAGCTCTGGAACTCTTATATTCTGCTTGCTATCTCTCGCCCTTTCCAACTCAAGTGGAACAACAACAATGGAATCTTTCTGGGAGCGATCCACCAGACATGGTGCCACTGTGCGGCCCCTATTATTTGAAACTGGCCAATTGTGCGGGGGGGCCGGGACACAAACCTACCCAAGCCACAATGAAAGGAGTGGAAGTCACAGAACTATAGTATTTGGTAAATAGCGTGACCTCTCTGATTTATATACATGTGTGTAGAATCAAAATAATAATGACAATAATAGATTAGTAGTACTATGCTGCCTTTCCACGCAACAGAGCCCAGGAAGACGGACTTCGTTCTAAGGGCTCAAATGCTGCCACATCAGAACTGCAAAGCAAGGTTGCATTTCAGTTTTCCTTCTTAGGAAAGTTCTTTTTTTTTAAAAAAAGTGTAAGTGTATTTTGGTGTAGTATTTATTTTAAAATATTTCTGCTGATTTTGAAGCGTTGGCGGCAGCAGAGTATTTAAAAAATGAGGAAAGCGTGTAGAGCCATGTTAGTGGCGAGAGACACAAGGAAGTCTCTGTTAGCAAAAGCAAACAAGGCTAAACAAGTAAAGGCGTACATTGGTGGTGTCCCCCCCTTTTTTTTTTTCACAAGGCAGCCATGTTGATTTGGCCCATGGGTTGTCCTCGTGGAAGCCACTGGGACATGCTGTGAATACACTCCTAAAACCAGAACTATGCATGCAGGACAAATACCAAGGGACCTCAGGCTAAAAGGGAGCTGAATATTATCCAGACCTCTGCCTTAAACGATGAGCATTCATAAGCACTTTTTAGTACAAAAAAGGAAGCATAAGGTAGCATCCAGCTCTCTTCACTGTAGGGAGTGCATTAGCAGACCCATAAAAATACCAGTATCCACAGTACAGATCCATCCTAAACTCTCTCTTTGTTTTGGTACTCTGAAATAAGTTCCATTACATTCAGTGAGCATCATCCAGGCCCACTAGTAGGTACATTTAGAATTGCAGCCTAAATGTGTTAAAGATATAAAATAATCATAGAATTGTAGCGGCTACAAGGGTCATCTAGTCCAACCCACTGCAATGCACGAATCTTTTGCCCAACCTGGGACTCAAACCCACAACCATGAGATGAAGAGTCTCATGCTCTACTAGCTGATTTAATGAGATATTAATAAGACAAATATAATAATATAAGAACAATGACAGTAAATGCAGCCGTGAATTAAAGGATATTGAGATCCAAAGATATCGTCATTCTGTTTAGTGATTCACAAATCAGGTAAACTAGAGAAGGGTTTAAAAGGCAGGGACTGCAACATTACACCATCACTGAGCTTGTAGCTAGTTAGGGAAGTGGATGGCACTTAAAAAATGTTGTTGTTGTTGTTGTTGTTGTTTTGCCTCCCTCCACCATAATTTATATATTTTAGATATTTGTTTTCTAGTTGGATTTTTTCTTACACAGGTTAAATTTTTTTATAATTACTGAATCCTTACATTTGTGGAACGGTTAAACATTTGCAATGCTAAAAAATCATATCAAATAAGGATTGGGGAGAAAGGAATGGTTTCTGACTGGGACTAGATAAGAAAGTACATGCAGACAATTATAACTAACCTTTGTTGACACTCAGTCTGCTCCTCTCTGCCAACAGAGACCAAGGCATTACACAGATGTACTGTATATTCCTGCGTATAAGACTACTTTTTAACCCAGGAAAATCTTCTCAAAAGTCGGGGGTCGTCTTATACGCCGGGTCGTATTTCTTATACGGCGTGTATATCCCAAACTCTATATTTTAACTGGAAAAGTTGGGGGTTGTCTTATACACCCAGTCGTCTTATACGCCGGAATATACGGTATGTGCTACTGTTACCAATGCAATAGAGATACAGGTTTCCTTATTGGTTTGTATTGCAACGGGCTCTTTAGGCGGCAATCCGCTGTCCACTTTCCCTAGAGAAAGCCCTACTGAGTTCAATGGGACACACTTCTGAGCAGACATGATAAGGTTTGGGCTGTTACGGTAAGTCCCGCTGATATGTAAGTCCCATTGAGCTTAATGAGATGCATGCCCAGGTAGGTTTACGACAAATATACTTCTATCCACAGCAGAACTGAGTCAAAGAATCCCTTGAGTCACCATTTGACAAGCAGCAAGAACATTAATATACGCTGGTATTCCCCGCAAATTTAAAAATAAGAGCTACAGAGAAAAAGGAGATCCTTTAATGGATTGGCTAAATGGAATATTTCAAAGAATTCCCTGCCTAGGACTGAACTATAGTCAACTTGTCTGTATCCCACAACAACAGTCAGATGGGTTAAATCAGCCAGGTATCAGCAGTATTATGATGATGTTTGGTGGATAAAGTAGGAAATGTGTACAGGAAGAGTCAGGTGAGTGGCGTACACATCTTTCCAAAATCTTAATCAGGTTCAGCAAAGCATTTAAGTCCACATACCAGTGAAGCATTATGGGAATGATGGCTAAATATTTAGACTGGGAGAAATTTATATGTAGGCAGGACAATTGCTGGGAATCGCATGTGGGGTAAGTGCCGTGGCACCCGGGTCCTGTTTGCTGGCTTTTCGGAGGAATCTGGATGGCCACTGTGAGTATAAGATGCTAGAATAAATGGGCTTATTGCCTGATCTAGCAAGGCTTTTCTTTCCAGGACAAATCAACCAGTGCCAAGCCTTAGGAATCTAATTTATGGTCTGCCACATTTCTCCATTTTAATTCTTTGAGGAAGCCATTTTGTTTGAGTTGTACTGCAGGCAGAAGACTTAGGAAAAGAGAGGTGGTTTGATAGACAGAGGAAAAGGTTCCCATGGGCGCTATTCTCTGTCACCACAGAGGCAAACTAAAGAATGGATATAACCCAAAGGCCCTGCCTTTGAATGTCTGTATTTAATATTTCAGCTTCGCGCCCACTAGACGTAGAAAGAGGGTTATCTGTCAGATATAACATGGCGGAAAGAATGGATACCCAAACCCTTTAACTGAAGCTCAGTCTGAATTCTTATGAATTGCCATAAGGGTGGGGGGGGGGGACCTCAGTGTCAGAAAGGGGTGTGTTTCTGACCAGTCTAACGTGGCAGTGAAAAAGCATTTCTCCATATAGGAAGTTGCTTTATACTGAGTCAGACCGCTGGTTCATTGAGCTCAGTATTGTCTACACCAAATTTCCCAAACCTCTGAGTTCATTGACTCATTGATGAGCTTATAAAGTCGTCATCAACCCCATCCCAAATTCTTCGAAATGTAAATGAAATAAGATCAAAATAGATCAAGATACAATTGATATTTATTAACAATTGCTCACCATTACTCATTGGCAAGGGAAGTGCACTCTGTACATGCCCACGGCCTTTATTTCCGAGGCTCGTAATTCCTAATTAATTTTTTTTGTACTGTATCTCAGAAACTTCTTTTCCATGATGACCTTTTGACCCATGGGTCTTTATACATCCCCTGGAGTCTCATTAACCCTCAGGGGGGGTCAGTACTGATTACTTTGAGAAACCCTGGTCTACAATGACTGGCAAGGGCTCTCCAGGGTTTCAGACCAAGAGTCTCTCCCCACCCCACCTAGGGATGCCGGGGACTGAACCCATGACCTTCTGCGTGCAAAGCAGATGCCCTACCATTGAGCTACAGCCCTTCCTATAAACAAGAAGCCTGAAAAGAAGTGGAACTCTTGGCCCTGCAGCAATCACATGGATACTGCATGGCTTTCCACAGACAAATTGCTCAGCAAAACTAATCACATGAACTAGGTCCCTGCTTATTTAGATGAAGGAATGGCAGTTAGGGTGTGGATGGGAGAAGAATTTGAAAAAAAAGAGAGAGAGAGAGAGGAAAAACCCCACAGGGTGGCCGGATCTTAAGATTTCAGCATGTTGCATATATCTAATCTGTTCACTCAAAACCAAGAGTCATGTGATAATTATTTTTTTTTTTTAAAGAAAAACCCTGCGTCTTCCATTTTGTTTTGTCTTGAAGGTATTTTCTAATAATCAGATTTTCAGATAAAAGCTGAAATCCTTACCATAACCTCAAGGATTCAACTCAAACAGAAAATAATTTAAGCTTTGCTCAAGCCTAACTCGAGTGGGTTTTTTTGGTGGGTTTTGAATATTTAAGCTGTCAGAGTCCTGCAAGCTGAAGTAGAAGGGATATCCTGTCTTGGTGGAATTCGGTCTTAAAGGTTTACGTGGATGAACACTGCATTTCAAATCTCACAGGAGAGCTTTACAAGTCCCAGTGTCAATGCAATAATGCAGTGCCCATCCCCACAAAATGCATAACCAGCCTTTGTGCCAAGGGAGGTACCAAGTGCTTTCACTCCCAACTCTTTTTTTTTTAAAAAAGTCTCGATTGATGTATATTCCGAAAAAGGGAAGTATTTTGCCTGCAAAGTCAGGATTCACTCGGGAATGAAACCAGCTAAAGTTAAGCATTCAGGAGTTTCTTATCAAATCTACCAAAGCAATAAGTCCAGATAAAGCCTCAAGGCAAGGCATGTGGAGACTGGCTGCTGGGGGCACGGAACTAACAAGGTTCTTCTCCATCCTCTGCCTCAAGGATTGCTATTTTCAGCTCCAACTTGCTAGCCCTCTCTTTGCAGGTTAGCATGTGGAGAACGTGAGTTGGAGGCAGAGTTGCGCCTGCCATAATGCATGAGGGCATGGACACTGCCCAATAGGTGCCCGTGACATTATCACAAATGCGTGATTCTAGACACTGCTCCAAACAACAACAGTCCTCTTAGGTGGGGTAAATAATCACATTTCCCCGCCATCAACATAGTGTTACTTGAATGCCAGGAAAATGTAATGTCTCTGGAACAGTCTTGCTTCCTTAATGTAAGATACAGTGTTACCTCAGGTTAAGTATTTAATTCGTTCCGGAGGTCCGTTCTGAACCTGAAGCGTACTTAACCTGAAGCACCACTTTAGCTAATGGGACCTCCTGCTGCCGCTGCGCTGCCAGAGCACTATTTCTGTTCTTAGCGGAGTTCTTAACCTGAAGCGTACTTAACTCGAGGTACCACTGTACTTAGATTCCATGTAAATGGCGAACAAGAGTCGCACAACAAATGCACAATAAACAGATAATCTGGAAAGTCTTGAACAGTACAATCCTATGCATGTTTACTTAGAAGTAAGTTCCAGTATGTTCAATTGGGATTACTCCCAAGTAAGTTTGCAAAGGAATGTTGTCTTCAAAGATTTACTATATGACCATATGTGCTCCTGAATAAGGAACATAAAGTGCCTTCTCGCTACCTGAGTGGACACTGGCTTGTTTCTACTATGGTTGGAGTAACATGTTGTTCCATAAACAGAAACAACCCCAAATTCTCACAGTCCAATTAGCCAGAAGCAATGCATTGGCATAGATTGCTCAGTGGCAATATAAGGGATCTTATATTCTGATTGCATTTCCTTATCTCTCCATCAGCCTTTTATTACAAGCCTTGTTTATCGCTCCATTAGCCTCCCGCCACCCCACGACTCTTCATTGTTCGTATATTTCATAGTTGCCAAATTCCAAATCCAAATCACCTCCAGGCAATCACCAATTATCGATATCTGCAACTAAGCAACAATGGGATGGTCTGTGACAGGGGGCTGCGTTTCTGTCCTTTGCCATACCTGCTCCTTCCTTCCCGCCATGCCAACAGCAGCTCACTCTGTCTTCAAGACAGGTATAAATATATTTATGGAAGTGTGTTTTAAAACAAAACAAAACACACAAACAAATGCCAGGGTGGAAAACTCAACAGACACCGAATGTAAATTCCAAACGCTCCAATCTGAACTTTCACTAATCAAAGATTGGCTTAAAATCATGAAATGAAAACCAGCTTGCGTACAGGGGAGCACAATTTTGTCATTTTGCTGCTCAGCCTTTGTTCCACGGAAATCACTTTTCTTTTTCCTCAGCCATGAAAGCTGTCAACTTTTAGAATGAATCTTTCCCTTAATTTCACCACCATGACACTGCTTGTTTTGGACTTCAGAACTGTTGGATAAACAGCATGTAGCAGAGGAGAGACTCGTGATTTCACTAGGAGATAAAACTGAAAAAGAACTCCAAAAGTATAGTAGAAAGAAGGAACGCAACAGGTCAAGAGGAGAAGGTGAAGTACGGTATGCAGTTTCTGAAAACCCAACTGCTGGGACTGTGGCTTAGCGGCCAGATTAACTGGGCCTTGCAATGGAATAGGAGCACAGGTCAAATCAAAACGTGGACCGAGTTTTATACTGGTAGCACATAATCAAGAAAGAAAGTGCCTTCTTTGCTTTGCTCCCTACGCCACTGATCTGTGCCTTATTTCCTGGATCACCCCACCTGCTCTCCCCTTATCACCACATCAAAGCAAAAGTTAAAACCAATCAACCGATGCCTGCTGAGCTTCCACCACTCTCTAGTGCACCCCAGTTTGCCCTCATCTTATGTGGTATCTTTCTCCCAGCCATTCTTACCTCCAGAGCTTCCCAAGCGTCTTACTAAGCTCTGCATTGTGGAGGTGAGGATACTGATCTGCCAGCTTCCTCCGGGCCGCTTGCGCCCACACCATGAAGGCATTCATGGGCCGCTTGACATGGGGCTTGCTCTTGCTGCTCCCATTGACCCGCACAGGCATGGGCACCAGGGTCCAGTCGTAGCCACTCAGCACCTGGCTCACTGCCTCCCTGATGCACACTGGGAACTTGTCGTCGTCCGCTTCTGAGTCCTGCTGTTCCTTCTTCACCTTCCCCATCTCACCGCTGCTGGGGTTGCTAAGGTGAGAGCTAGCATCTGATGCCATGGAAGGTCCTGGAGAGAGGCAGTGGTGGTCTTCAGAACCCACAGGACTCATCTCCACCTCAGAAAGGTCTTGATCGTCTGTCATTGTTTCCTCTTTGTTTTACTCCTCAGGTACCAACGTCTTCCAACTGGAACCACACACACAAAAAAGGTCTAAATGAACACTAAAGCTAAAAACGTTCAAAATATCCGAATAATCTGGAAAGGATTTGGTACATACTTAATAAAAATCTGTGGACCCTACCACATTAACATGTTGTTTATGGGACCTGCAAAAGCCATGATCAAATGTGAGTGGAGAACATTCTAATTAGCTAGAAACTTCTGACGTGTGCCATAAAGTTTCTCTAACATGAGTATCCGCTTTTTTTGGCGTACATGTTATCTACAAACAAGGATTGGGGAGGTCTTCAAGAGGGTGAAGACCAGAAAACAAGACCTATTTCTTAATTTCTCCTTCCAAATCCCAAATATGCCTGCAGTTTCTTAACTTGCTTTGATATTGGAGTCAAGAATATCAGCAGTTGGGGAAAAATGGGTGGTTATAAGTATTAAAGGATCAAGACAAAACGCCTCATGATTGTGTAAGAATTAGTGCATTCGGAGTGCGTCTCTAACACACTGCGCCATTTGAAGCAGACCAGGTAAAAGGCATCATAGAGTGGGCTGGAAATATTTTGGCTTCATATTCCCTTCCTGGTTCACTTACGCTCCAGATATTATTATTTTTAAAGTTTGTGTGCATTGCATATATCTAATATATATATACGTATGTTAAAAAACTTCTAGAAAATTTGAAGCTTCTATCACTTTTCAACCCTGTCAGACATTAAACCATCCTCAGGAAAGCAATACCTAAAAATAAAGCTGGCACAGGCACCTAGCTGGTTCCCTAACGTAAAAGAAATTAGCCCCCACCCCAAATTGGCTGCCTTTTCAATCTGTAATTCTTCACCCAAAGCCCAGTTGAAGGGTGAAGGAAAACTGAAGGAGAAAACTGTCAGATGTGTTTAAAAAAGGAGAGAGAAAGAGGGGGAGAGAGAAAGAGACAGTGAGTTACCAAGCTCAGGTAGAGAAACTTACATCGGCCGCTCTGTCGGGCAAATCCTGAGAGAGCTGTAATTTGTATCCCAATAGCCCCTCTGTTCTCCTTTCACAAGCCTGGTGGCTTTTCAGGAGCTGTGTGCTGAGGAAACTCTCAGACAAGTGCCATTCCTAAGGGGAGGCTTGGTTTTTCCTAATACCCTGGATGAATGTCTCTGTGACTGGCTTGCTGCTTTACACAGGGGGAGGGAAAGACAGAGGGTGGAGCTAAGAGCTCTTTATGGCCCAGATGCATTCATTGTATGCAGGCAGGAGATTCTTAGGCACCCCCCCTCCACAACTGCACATTTCAGCCCCCATCTCAAACTGACACTTATAGAGGCGTGTTGTTGTTTTTTGTTGTTGTTTTGGGGGGGAAGGTGGTGCAGCCAACGTTTATTTAATTTGTTTTTACATTGGATGGTTAACACTGGGCATTTTTAGGCCCATTTGGCGTGAGGGGATGGCGTTTAAGGACTGCGTTGAACAAAATTCCTATGTGGAATGGAGTGTGTGTGTGTGTGTGTGTGTGTGTGTACAACCACACAGAGATTTTGTTGTAGCAGCTGTATATGCATTGCAGAGCTGCCATCGGCCAGAGTATTGCAGCGTATTCTCCCAGAGAAGACCTACGTCTGTGTAGCCACCACAAAGGGGAAATATGAATGTGTAAGCACAGCTATATAGAAGTTCCTTCAGCGTAGAACTTGTATAACATGTGAGATCTGGAGGCCTTTGTGTCTCCCCTCCTAGGCTTTCCTGGATGTCTCAACGCATACACTTATTGGAGCCTACGGGGAAGAGAAGGATGGCAACATTTTCACTTGCAGGTCCTTCAGGGTGGGTGTCTTCATCTTGCACACATGGTACAGAACAGGCATCCCCAAACTGTGGCCCTCCAGATGTTTTGGCCTACAACTCCCATGATCCCTAGCTAACAGGACCAGTGGTCAGGGATGATGGGAATTGTAGTCCAAAACATCTGGAGGGCCAAAGTTTGGGGATGCCTGGTACAGAATATTCTAGAAATGGTATGGAACATCCTAGGAATAGCTAGATTCTTAAATATCTGCTTCTGCCATCTCCAGGTTGTGGGATCCATTTCTAGAAGATATCAGGATGGGAAGGTATAATTAAAAGTTTGAAAAGGCTATCTGAGGTTAGGGATGAGGGAGAAATTCATTTTGCATTTAAAGGTGAACCTACCTAACTTGCACATTACAAAATAATATGTCAACCAAAACACCACAATCCTTTGAAATTTGCAATGTTCTGAATTTTGCAATGTAGTTCTCTAGCCTTGGACGTACTAAAGTACAGTGTGTCTAAAAATTGCATATATTAATGACAGCAACATGCCCAATGCATTATATTAGGGGAAATTGCTTTGCAAAAATGTGCATGTTGGCCAAAATTGCATAGAAAAATGTGCAAATTAGAATAAATTCACACTAAAATGCTGGTGTAGAAATGTGGAGAACTGAACTTAAGACTGAAAAGAAAATGAGAAACTTGGAGAAATCACAATTGCCCATTCCAATATGAGCATTTGTGCAGAAAGATAGAAGAGTTCTCACCAAATTATGAACAAATAATTTAACACCCCTCCCTCCAATGAAAACTCTCTAAAACTATATTTTTTGTTCCATTGTCATAAATGATATCTTAGGCACTGTGCAACTAGTGCTTGTGACAGTTGCATAAACATTAACACATTCACAACAACAGTATTGCTAGTGGATTGGGGGTTGGAATCAGATTTTCACAGTAATGAAGGATGTATGTAAAAGAAGACATCTCTATCCTCTGAAATAAAGACAGAAAAATCTATAAAATCATAAAAATAAAAATATTTGGTGTGTGTGTGTGTGTAAAATTGATGTCTATCTCATCGTTGGAGAACAAGGTTTCAAGCCACATGTCCTAATATTGTCCCATAGTCTCAGTTGGAAAAGTATAATGTCAAATCCATGTGTTCTTCTGCAACTGCACCATAAGAATTTGAGAAGGGCAGATTTGGAAGAATTGTTTTGGGAAATGCAAATTAGGTTGTTTCGCATTAAAATGTGAACTGAACCAAATTTCTCCCCCATCTCTTGCTATAATCTTTGTTTTCTTATGGCTTGGTCACTAACAATGGGTGATTAATTAATTCAGCGGCAATCAGTGCTACTTTCCAAGGACTCTGTAGCTTTTTGATGTATTTTGATATTTGTTGGAAGCCGCCCAGAGTGGCTGGGGAGACCCGGCCAGATGGGCGGGGTACAAATAAAAAATTATTATTATTATTATGATCAGGTTGCCAGATGTTAATCCAGAAATCATATCTGTAGCATCAAAGAGTCAAAAGTGGGAAAGGGTGATGTAGCTGGTTTTATCTCCCATCTAGGCCAGGTGTTCCAGGGGGCCTTTCACCTGTCTTCCTCTCCTGCTTGCTGCTGGTAGGGTGGAACTGAGAGTAAACTTCTGCATGCTACAGCAAGTCCACTCTTGGAAGAATGGGCAGGAGGCACAGGAGCTGCTTCTTGCATCTTCTACTGCTGCAGGCATGATCTCTGACAATGGTTTAAGGCAGGAGTATCCAGCATAGGTAAAGGTAAAGGAACCCCTGACCATTAGGTCCAGTCGTGTCCGACTCCGGGGTTGCGGCGCTCATCTCGCTTTATTGGCCGAGAGCCAGCGTACAGCTTCCGGGTCATGTGGCCAGCATGACTAAGCCGCTTCTGGCGAACCAGAGCAGCGCACGGAAACGCCGTTTACCTTCCCCACCAGAGCGGTTCCTATTTATCTACTTGCACTTTGACGTGCTTTCGAACTGCTAGGTGGGCAGGAGCTGGGACCGAGCAACGGGAGCTCACCCCGTCGTGGGGATTCGAACTGCCGACCTTCTGATCAGCAAGCCCTAGGCTCTGTGGTTTAACCCACAGCGCCACCTGGGTCCAGCATAGAGCTCTCCATATGTGTTGGACTCCAATTCCCTAGGAATTTGCTTTCACATGAGCATCCAATGTTTTATCAAAACGAAACCCTATTGAGAATGTATATCAATTGCCACATGTGTCTTAACATGTGCATTCCTGTACATGCCAGCTCAGAAGAAAGTCCCATTGACTTCCATGAGGCTTCACATGATTATAGGATTGCACCCTAAACTCTTTTAACGAGTAATTATGTTTAATGGGACAAGAAGCTACAGTTAGAACTGGATATGGAATAACTGATTGGTTCAAAATTGGGAAAGGAGTACGACAAGGCTGTATATTGTCTCCCTGCTTATTTAACTTATATGCAGAATTCATCATGCGAAAGGCTGGACTGGATGAATCCCAAACCGGAATTAAGATTGCCGGAAGAAATATAAACAACCTCAGATATGCTGATGATACAACCTTGATGGCAGAAAGTGAGGAGGATTTAAAGAACCTTTTAATGAGGGTGAAAGAGGAGAGCGCAAAATATGGTCTGAAGCTCAACATCAAAAAAACTAAGATCATGGCCACTGGTCCCATCACCTCCTGGCAAATAGAAGTGGAAGAAATGGAGGCAGTGAGAGATTTCACTTTCTTGGGTTCCATGATCACTGCAGATGGTGACAGCAGTCACGAAATTAGAAGACGCCTGCTTCTTGGGAGAAAAGCAATGACAAACCTAGACAGCATCTTAAAAAGCAAAGACATCACCTTGCCAACAAAGGTCCGTATAGTTAAAGCTATGGTTTTCCCAGTAGTAATGTACGGAAGTGAGAGCTGGACCATAAAGAAGGCTGATCGCCGAAGAATTGATGCTTTTGAATTATGGTGCTGGAGGAGACTCTTGAGAGTCCCATGGACTGCAAGAAGATCAAACCTATCCATTCTTAAAGAAATCAGCCCTGAGTGCTCACTAGAAGGACAGATCCTGAGGTTAAGGCTCCAGTACTTTGGCCACCTCATGAGAAGAGAAGACTCCCTAGAAAAGACCCTGATGTTGGGAAGGATTGAGGGCACAAGGAGAAGGGGACGACAGAAGATGAGATGGTTGGACAGTGTTCTCGAAGCTACTAACATGAGTTTGGCCAAACTGCGAGAGGCAGTGAAGGATAGGCGTGCCTGGCGTGCTCTGGTCCATGGGGTCATGAAGAGTCGGACACGACTGAACAACAACAACAACATGTTTAATGGAGCCCATACCTCTATGGATATAATGTCCTGCTACGTTTGGCACAAGTGCAAGTAGAAAAATAGGAACCGCTCTGGCGGGAAGGTAAACGGCGTTTCTGTGCGCTGCTCTGGTTCGCCAGAAGCGGCTTTGTCATGCTGGCCACATGACCCGGAAGCTGTACGCCAGCTCTCGGCCAATAAAGCGAGATGAGCACCACAACCCCAGAGTCGGACACGACTGGACCTAATGGTCAGGGGTCCCTTTACCTTTACTTTATTCATTTCCTTCAGAGAATGTAATGAGCCACACAGACTTGGAGCGGGGAGTTGTTTGCCATTTAAAAACAGGGTCCTTTGGGATCATGCTATGAACCATGCAGCAACCCATCCATTAACAAACAGAGCTTGGCAACTTCTACCCAAGGGAATAATGAATGATCCCCAGCGCATACTTTTGGATGGTGGAATTGTATCGCATAAACTCAGCTTGCAAAGTGCCCACTTCCCCCTTGTTAGAGCTCTTTGAGCCAGTGTGAGAGATGGAAAAGCCTCCAGACCAGGGAGCAGCCTCGGGGAGTGGAAAAGGGGGTTGTCTCCTGGTCCCACTGGGATATCACCATGGCTTGGAAACACTGGCCTGATTGTTCCCATGTCAGGGTAATATTCAGCTTAGGGTGGAGGGAAGAGCAAGCAGCAAACAATGGGGAAGAGGCATGCAGCCCACCCGCCAAACAAAAAAACCCAAAGCCCAGGTGCAGAGTTTCTGCTGGCCTCCAGATGAAAAAGAAAGAGTAAGTGAGACACCGACTTGCCGGCAGAAGACCTAGCCGGAAGAGAGGGAAGGAATCCACATTGTGCTAGGAGAAGCTAATGCAACAGGTTGGTTGAATATGGACAATAGAATTTTTACGGTTAGGAAGGTGACAGGGACATGCACTAAAAAGAGTCGGGTTAACAAGTGACTAACAGGAAGACGTATAAACATCCCACAAGCAAGCAGGATGAACGCTCATTGCTGTATAACCTCCCCACAAACAAATCACATTGAATGCTCAATAAATACCAGACACTGTCTAACCCATGGGTAGGCAAACTAAGGCCCCGGGGCCGGATCCGGCCCAATTGCCTTCCAAATCCAGCACGTGGACGGTCCAGGAATCAGCATGATTTTACATGAGTAGAATGTGTCCTTTTATTTAAAATGCATCTCTGGGTTATTTGTGGCGCCTGCCTGGTGTCTTTACATGAATAGAATGTGTGTTTTTATTTAAAATGCATCTCTGGGTTATTTGTGGGGCATAGGAATTCGTTCATTTTTTTCTTCAAAATATAGTCCGGCCTCCCACAAGGTCTGAGGGACAGTGGCTGAAAAAGTTTGCTGTTTATGGTCTAACCTCACCATAAGCTTTGTGCAAGCAAATCAGGATGGATGCTCAATAAACAGGTCATATGGGGGAGCCCATATTTCTGCAGTCTCAAAGCAGGGGGGGGGGATATTATTTGTACCTTGCCCATCTAACTGGGTTGCTCAAGCCACTCTGGGAAGCCACCTTTGAATGGATTATTTTTAAAAAGATGGACAATCTCTCTTCAAACATAGAAGCTGTGGCCCTCCAGTGCTTCATTTGCTGCTATGCATGTCTTCCTCAGCTGCAAACTCCAGACCTGCACAAAATTTGTTATGATCTGTGTTTTTAGATTACGGTCTTTTAGATTACTGACAATTCTGCTTTTATATTTCTGTCTTCCTCCATAATGTTGCATGGCCTGGAGAAAATTCCACCAGACGTGGCTTCTTCCATCAATGTGGCATAGGAACAGCAGGGGAAAATAGAATTCAGTTTGGAACAAAGCTCCTTTCCAAATTTGCATTTCTCCAAATTTTGTGATGCAGATTTCCAGTCAAGTAATGGGTTCAAAAAGGAAAATACGAGGATAAAGTTTGCATAAAAATACGTATATTAATGAAACTAACATGCAAATGTATATTAGGGGAAATTGCTTCACAGAGAAATGGTATATGTTGGGAGAAATTTGCAGTAAAACACTGGTGAATTTTCGTGAGGATTTTTTTTTTTAAAAAAAAGCAAATCAGTGTAGAATGTGGTATACTGTACTGAACTTAAGGTTGGAACAGTTCTAAGTTATAAGAGTTCTAAGATGGCAGCGCGCATAGACGCAGCGGCTGCTCAGTGCTCTCCCTTATTTTTTTAGCTTTTACTGCTGTTACTCGTGTTGAGTACACTTTTGGTTGGGGAAACAATTGTTTAAATGAAAAATGATGATGATGATGATGATGATGATTATTATTATTATTATTATTTTCAATTTCATTGTACTTGTACAATGACAATAAAGAAATCTTGAATCTTGAATGAAAAACTGAGAGAAACTCATAGTGCTATGGCAGTATGGTGGGAAAACCACATCTGCCTGTTTCTCCTTCCATACAGCCAGGGCCATCCCAAGACATTTTGCTGCTTGGGGTGAAAGACAAGGGCCACATGCACACGATACATTTAAAGTGATGTGCTGACACTTCAAACTGTCAATTCTTCCCCCAGAGAATTCTTGGAGCTGCAGTTTGTTAAGGGTTCTGAGACCCCTATTCCCCTCACAGAGCTACAATTCCCAGAGTTTCCTGTGAAGAGGGATTGATTGTTAAACCACCCTGTGAATTGTAGCTCTGCGAGAGGAATACAGCGGTCTCAGAACAACAAGACCGGGCCCTGCCTGCAACTCTTAATAGTTACATGTATCCCTTCAAATTCCGAATCCAGCAGCCAGAAAACTTTCCATAACCAACGTGTTCTGGAAACCTGGGGATGCAAACATGGAATGATTTATTATGCCACGAGACAAGGGATGCATGCAACTTGTTTACTTCATAGACCCTCTTTTGGCTGGCTAATTACCATCCCCAAAGGATAGCATATTCATAAAACTTATAGAAAGTCACGAATGTGATGAATCGTGCAGAGTCACAAATTAATGTGATACTTATTAAAGGAAATAAATAGAGGCAAAAAAGTGGGGAGTGAGAATCTTCCTAGTACTGACTCTATACAGTACAGTCATAGGAATCTGGATCTTCAGATGGTAAACAAGTAATTCAGTTAAGCATAAAGAGCTCATTTGCGTTTATCTCTGGCCTAGTTCATTCTTTTCATTTGGAAATGCCTTTGTATGAAGGACTCCCCTCACCCCTTTGCTATTTGAATGTGGAGCACTGGTAAGTGTATGGTAAAAAGGTAAAGGTAAAGGACCCCTGACAGTTAAGTCCAGCCGCAAACGACTCTGGGGTTGCGGCACTCATCTTGCTTTACTGGCCAAGGGAGCTGACGTTTGTCCACAGACAGTTTTTTTCAGATTATGTGGCCAGCATGACTAAGCCGCTTCTGGAGAAACCAGAGCAGCGCACAGAAACACTGTTTACCTTCCCGCCGGAGCAGTACCTATTTATCTACTTGCACTTTGATGTGCTTTCGAACTGCTAGGTTGGCAGGAGCTGGGACCGAACAACAGGAGCTCACCCCGTTGAGGAGATTTGAACCGCCGACCTTCTGATCGGCAAGCCCTAGGCTCAGTGGTTTAGACCACAGCACCATCCGCGTCCCAAAGTGTATGGTACTTCCTCACATAACATGAAACTTGCACCACCACCATTCCGTTTAGGGGATTTGTAGTGCTACTGGCATGGAGAAGATGCTCCATGAAATGATGTTATAATGACCAGGGCCTGGTTCAATCTTTGGCATCTTACAGTCTGAAACCCTCGAATGTTCTGGGACAGCCACTCCCATCAACCCTAGACAACATGTCCAATGGACAAGGATGATGGGAGTTGTAGTCCAGTCCAGAGGCACCACGTTGAGAATCCCTGTTGTAGTCAATCCTGAGTAATGGTACAATTTGGCCCAAGGCAGCTTTCTATGTTTCTGTCAAGCAGAGGCATTTCTGAATTGGAGTCGTCCTGTGTAGACTAGCCCTGTAGCACCACAAATAAGTCCTAATGCCTCAGGGTGCACAGGATCGCCATGCTATGGCTATGAATTGTTCTCTGGGCTGGTGGTAGCATGGAAACTCCTTGCACGATGAAAAAGAAAGGCATTATTACTGGTAGTACATGTTTCAGCGATAACAGGGAGATATTATCACATGGCAGCACATTCATGTGATAGGTGCACCATGGAAACCAGTCCTGTCACTTATCTCAGCCCATGTCCGAAACATAAATTTCTGATTTTTTATTTTAATTTTTTTTAAAAAAGGATAATTACCGGTAGCTGCCTCTTATGTCTTGGCTGATTTTGATAGTAACTGACATGTAAACAAAATTCAAAGCACAAGTCTCTCTTTGAAGTGGATGTAATAGATGAGCCTTGATAGCGTTTTCTGAATGGGACACACAATCCCAACAGTCATGGCAAATGTACTAATTGGTGAAAAATGAAATGAAATGAAAATGAAATAAAAATTAGGAGTTACAAATGGATGCTTGGAGAGCCAGGGTTCCTGTCTTTTTCAGCAGGAACCTGCCTGCTGGCTGAGACCATCTTCAGAGGCCCTGTTATAGATTCCACCATCGAAAGAGAATTGGTTGGCAGAAACACAAGGCAGAACCTTTTCTGTGGCAGCACCGCAGTTGGGAAATTCTCTCCCAGAGGAGGTGAGACTAAATACCTGCTGGCATTTAGGCAGGCTGTGCAAAAGTTCTTACTTCATGTGGCCTTTACTGGTTTTAAATAGATGATCAAGGTTTTAATTCATTTAATTGTTTTGGAGGTTTTTTGATGTTATTTTTGTGTAAACTGTTTGGAGGGTGCTTGCTAGGGCAGAAAAACAGTATAAATGTGCATAAAATATAATAGGTTAGCAGTTCGAGTGTTGCATCAGGAGACCCTAGTTCAAATCTCCATCAGGCCACAAAGTTCATTGGGTGGCCTTGGACCAGTCACTTAGTCTAACCTACCTCACAGGGTTGTTGCAAGGATAAAATTGGAGCGGGTGGGCTTGTATGCTCTGTGCTCCCTAAAGGAAGGGCAGGATAATAATGTAATAATAAAATATAAGAACGGTGGATGAAATGTGTTTCTGGGAGGGGTAAGATAGCACGCAGTGGTTTATAGCAAGATCATGGAGAACGTAGCACCAGCAAAGCAGAATATGGCATGGAGTTACAAAAGACAGTTTAGAAGATTTTAGGATACAAATGGTAGAAGAGACGTTCAGAATCCTGACAAAGATGAACAAGATCAATGGGAGGTGAAGAATACGAAGAGCATTCAATGTGAGCAAGAGAAGTCTCTGCTGGTTGCAAAAGGGAAGGCAAGAGAGAAAAAGCACTCTGATAAATTTCTCGGCATTGCTACTTGCTGCTCAGCTATGTTGGCAATTTTTTCCAACCTTGACAAAGGGCGCTTTCTTCCAGGGTGAATGTTGGAGCCATGAGAAACTCAGTACTGCACTATGGTCAGTGTCAGCCTTCGACATTTTTCCATTGGAAGCTCTGGCCTGGAGCGCCTTTTAAATAACCTCAGGGAGAGAGAGAGGACTGGAGACAGGAGAATGAAGCCTCTTTTGGCAACCATAGCACCGTCCCATGTTTCTCCACACCAAGAAACTGTAGCAGTGCGCAAAGCAGCAGGAGAAAGAGGAAGAGGAGGCTTCCCTTGCTCAGTTTGTGTCTCATTGGCTCATCTAAGGGGCAATATTTAACTAAGCTGCTAGCTATATTAACTGTGTTGCCTATGACTGGGATGGAGAACCTGTGGTCACCCTCCAGATGTTGGAGACTCAGACTCCCATCAGCCTCAGCCACCATGGCCAAGACTCAGGAATGATGGGACATCCAGAGGACTACACATTCTCCATCCCAGGCCTATGAGTTTGCTCTTGTATTTATGCATTGTACCCATAGCAAAGTTAGTCCTCCAACCTACCACTTGTCACAAAGTAAACAGCTGGTATATTTATAGTGGTATGTAAGCTCCAGCATAATGGCGGACCATACTTGACTGAATCATACAGTTGCCCTACCCAAAATGTAGCTCATCAGGAAGAAAATGGTTTCATCAAGGCCCCCTCCCTGATGTCTGCTCAGAAGCAGGTCCTACTGAATTCAAGGGGGCGTACTCCTATATAAATGGTGTCACAATTTCAGCCCTAATAGTTTCCTGCTAATGATTAGAGCAGGCATAGGCAAACTCCGGCCCTTCAGATATTTGGGACTACAATTCCCACCATCCCTGACCACTGGTCCTGTTAGCTAGGGATGATGGGAATTGTAGTCCCAAACACCTGGAGGGCCGGAGTTTGCCTATGCCTGGATTAGAGGTCTAAACAATGTGGAAGACTGGTCCCTCAGAAGAGAAACTGGTAAGTGGAATCCATATATGAAAAGACAATTCAATCTCAAGATGTCCCACATCAAGCCCCCAAGCCCCCTTAGTCCTTCATTATCTCATCTAAACATTTGAATGAACTTGCATGCACAGGTATGCATGTGCCATCACTATCTTCACAGCAGTGCCTAAATAAGAAGGTGGCAGCTGTTTTGTCTGTCTCCTGTCTTAGGGGCACAAAATTGGTGTTGTCCCAAAGCAGCCTGGGGGGGGGGAATGGAGGGTCTCACACAATTAAATATTTCTATACAGTAGAGCAGAACTGGGCGGGGGAGGGCAGAAGAAGTTTGACACACAACGGCCGAACAATAACACCAGTGTGCTGACGGAATGGGAGACCCATGAATTGGAAGTTTGATAAGGGCTCTCTCTTTCTCTCAACAACCCCTTCAATTTCCCTCTGCACTCTCTCCCCCCTTCTCTTGCCTGCTTTCTTGTTTGGGCTTTTTAACAGTGCACTGTCTTTGTTCGAGATACAGGTGAACAACAATCATGTGATTAATACACACACAACCACACACATGCACAAAGCTTTTTAAAGGCCCGTCCTGCCTTGCCTCAGAGAACCAAGGAGCAGATAGGGCTTCGAGGAGTTGGGAGACGTCAAGAGACGGGGCTGCAGGCCACAACAGGGCTGCCTTCGGGTCGTTGTTGTTGCTGTGAACTTTTTCCAACAGCCAGAGAACCTGCAAGGGCTTGGGGTGCCTCATCCCCATATGGAATGCTTCTCCATAGATACAGAAGCAGCATCAAATATTTGGAGGATGTGAGGAGAAGGTTTTCGTTGTTTCTGAGGTGAACTATGAAACCCCATTTGATGCCATTCTTCTTGGTTTTGAGGTCTGCTCTCTCTCAGACTCCAGTCACCCAGGCCCTGTTGACAAACAGCAGTAAATTGGCATGGATTTTGCTTGTCTGCTTGCCTCTATCTGTCACTGCTGGTGGTGTCAGGAAGTCTCACTGGAACTAAAGCAGGGGGATGGAAAAGAGAGCTGAAGGTTAGTCATCTTTATTTACGCCACTTTTTAAGTCACACAGAAATTGAAGAAGGGGCTGCCTGCAGTGGCAATCGATTAGCCATTCCTCTTCAAGGTCCGAGGAGTCTTTCATATGCCTTGAAGCCTTGTAGAGGCAGATTCCAGCAAAGAAAGGACCCACAGAGATTCTTCTAATTTCCTTCCTCTGCTGTGCCTCACACAAAAACCACTTTCTTTCACACTCGTGCAAGCTTCTAGAGCCTTCCACCACAGAGTTTGCCTCTCCTGGGTTCATTCTCTCTCTCTCTCTCTCTCTCTCTCTCTCTCTCTCTCTCTCTCTCTCTCCCTCCCTCCCTCCCTCCCTCTTTTTCTGTGATTTGAAAGGTGGTTGTACACCTCCAGAGTCAATGAGAAAGGAATGTGTGAGGCAGAGGTGAGAGATAGTCACTAATCTTTCCACGCTGGGGCTGTTGTGGGGAGGGTACAAATGTGGAGCCACCCAAAATATTCCAGACAATCATTCCTTCAAAAGGAAACAGCTTCTAATCTCTTAGTATAATGGTGGCTCATGTGTGAAGATGACACTTGGCAGCTATGATAGCATCATCACAGAGGCAAAGAGGGCATTGAGGATCCTGAAGAGGCAATGATGCATGTGTGTATCTACAGGTATATAAAGAATTCTAATCCTGACCCAGCTCTCCCTCCCTCCCTCCCTCCCTTCCTTCCTTCCTTCCTTCCTTCCTTCCTTCCTTCCTTCCTTCCGTAGCTGGCCAGTTCATGAATTTTAGTTTTTTCTTATATCCCTTCTCTATTATAGATAACAATTTTTGCTGCAGGGACTTTTAATGGTGCAATTCTAGGCATGTCTACTCAGAAGCAAATTCAGTGGGGCTTCCTCGCAGGTAAACAGGTCTAGGATTGCAGCCTTAATGTCCCCTGAAACTAAAAGTTTGGGGTGGGAGTTCTTCAACTGCAGGAAGGTGGAGGGGGGGCACACACAGATGTTCTGCTGGGGTGACACACAGCTAGCTGAATCGTCATTGAGACTGCAAAGGGGAAATGCCAGTAAATTGCCAGACAAATTTACAGAGGGCCTGCAAAATATTCCCTTTGTGTAAGCTCGCCCCTAGCATGACGCTCAGCAAGGGAGTTGGAACGGAATGCCTTCTTTATGATGCTTGTAAAGTCTCCAGCTTTGATTCTGAACATGAATGTAACTTTGCTGACTAGCTTCATGACTCCTTCTATTCATGTCCCAGGTCCTTGCATTTGCGAGGCATTCAGCTCTATTTTAGAAACATCATTTGACCTAAGAGCTCGCCAGTGCCACCTCCAAAGCTTCTCGTGTTTGAAGTCTAGGGAGCCTATCTACACTTGTAGACTGGTTTTGTAGCATTTTAACCGACATGGCCGCCTGCAAAGATCTGGCGAGGTGCTGACAGTTCTCCGCTGTTCACTGCAGCTATACTCTCTGTGAGGAGATTCCTGGCTCCTCTCACAGAATGCAATTTCCAGAGTTCTCTGGGGAGAGGGAATGACTGCTCAACCCTGTTTAAATCCATAGAGTACTTCTGCCCTAAATGGTGCTCAGTCGATTAATAATAATAATAATAATAATAATTTATTATTTGTACCCCGCCCATCTGGCCGAGTTTCCCCAGCCACTCTGGGCGGCTTCCAATCAAATATTAAAACAATACAGCATTAAATATTAAAAACTTCCCTAAACAGGGCTGCCTTCAGATGTCTTTTAAAAATAGGATAGCTGCTTATTTCCTTGACATCTGCTGGAAGGGCGTTCCACAGGGCGGGCACCACTACCGAGAAGGCCCTCTGTCTGGTTCCCTGTAACCTCGCTTCTCGCAATGAGGGAACCGCCAGAAGGCCCTCGGCGCTGGATCTCAGTTTAAATCTCAGATTTAATCGACTGACATAACTTTTTCCTTATTACAGGATGAGAAACAGCAGCATGAGGCCATAATAATCTGTTTAGGCAAGTGGGAAGGCAAAGGTCATAGTCTGATTAGATATGCTTCATTCTCAATATTTTCTAGTTCTTTACTCAGTTGAGCAGCCTCCTCCAACCCAAGGACATAAGCAGATCCTGCTGGATCAGGCCAGTAACCCATCTAGTCCAGTATCCTGATCCCACAGCATTCTGCCTACTTGCCATTCCCAACAACTTGTATTCAGAGGCATCGTGGATGAAGAACATAGGCATCATGGCTAGGAGACCTTGATAGTCTTCTTGAACTTGCGACCTTCTCTAGGCAAGGCATGTGTTCTTTGGGTCAGGAGCAAGACAAATAGGCCATGTTAGTGCTTCTTTTACTGTTTCACCCACAACATGATTTAGCCCAGTATCTTATCACTGTATCATCAGTTTTATTGCAAATCCTGTCATCTTCCTGATGATTTATTCTCATTCTTTTCTCCTTGTTGCTAAGCAGAAAAATGGGAAGTCTATACAAATAAGAAAGCAATGAATAAGCACACTTGTGTTAAAAACAAACATCATGGGTTTTAAGACCATATTTCGGGGGGGGGTTCGTTTTGCTTGCCAACATTTTTGCAACATGTGGGGAAAGGCCACAGCTCAGTGTTAGACCATCTCCTTGGCATGAAGAAGGTCCCAGGTTCAGAACCTCACATCTCCAAGTAGAGCTTGGAAAAAAATCCTGCCTGAAACCACGGAGAGCTACTGCCAGGGAGCCCAGCACAGAGTAGGGCAACTGGTTTTCATTTGTCAAAGCAGATACACTCACTTTGGGTGTTCTTGATGAATTGGCCAAACTATACATTATATTAAATGTGTCTGTGCATTTATGTGGGTGTGTTTTAGCAGGTGTCTTCCTTCCCCCAGCACTACCACTACCATCCAAATGATAACCGTGTTGCTGGTAGAGAGGAAGTTAAGCTTCTCCCACAGTCCTAATGAAAATACCTGCTATGAAATGCTGTTCTATGATTGGCACCAACAGCAACTTCCCTTCTGGGGCAAATAGCAGCTTTGAAGTGTTATTCTCACCAGGACTGTGATGGGAGGCAAAGGGTTACAAGCCCCTTTCCTCTTAACACCATGGCCCATATATAGGTCTGAGCAGGAGAAGAGGCAGCTATTTTTTAAAACACACACAGAGAGAATTAACATAATGTGCTGCCAAGGCAGGAAGGGGTGGATAGATTTTCTTTTAAGTAGGGCTGATCCCAAATCCTAGTCATGATAACTGAGGTCTTTGGGAATTATGGAAGGGTCTTCAAGAACTGGGGAGGTTTTCCACATCTAGGTTGTAATTTGCTTTCCAAGCCAGTGGAAATGTGAGCATTTGTACCACTGAGATTGTTCTGTGACATCTGTGAAACTACTCAGAAACAGTTTAGTACAGCCCATTGGTTCTTAAAGTGTGGGGCAGGCCCAACTGAAAAGCGATGTCAGGTATGAAAAATAAAATGTACCTGTTCAGGATCACATCTAGTCTGTGTCCTATTTAGAACAGGTCATTTTTTATACTGCACATGCACTATTAAGCACACCTGGAATCCACAACCAGATATGATGCTGGCTGTGTGTTTGATTTATTTTATGAATCTGGTGTCACTCCTAAATTGGACTACCATTTTTAGGAAAAGGTTGAATGTTACCCTAGATCCAGTGCATTTCTGTCTGTCTTGAACTGGTCTAGTAATCAGAGCCCCAAGCGTTGTTTCCGTTTGATTGCTTCCGGGGGGGTGTGTGAATGATGCAACACCATGTACCCCCCAGCCCACCCCCAGTATCTTTTGCTTTGGTAACTTGATGAAACTCATGAAACAATACTTCTCCCATTTTTTTTTATCTGTTTGCCCAAAGCCAATGGCTATGAGGAAGCTGAACATTTTCTGCGTTTGTTTTCCACTTAGGGAAGATTGGACAGTTCTTGACTATAAAGGAGGGTCTTCAGTTTAATGGTAGAGCACCAGCTTTGCCTATACGGGCACGGCACGTTTAGGTGAAATGGCGTACATTGGGAACACCATTGATATAGCCTGCAAACACCCTCCAAACCTCCTTGCTCAAACTCCAACTCTCCACAGGTCTCAAAGGTCAGTGCAAGGGATCCTGGGATTGCACTTGCAAATGCTTGTGGGATTGCTCAACACTGTTTTTGTGCCGGTGTTTGCAGTTTTCACACTCTTTTTTGGCTGTTTTTGCCCCTTTTCCTGCCACTTCCGGGTCTGCAGCAATGCGTGTGGTCATAGGTGAATTGAATGCTCATAAATGGGGAGTTGCCGGTCTATCAACCTGCCCATTACATTCAATCTTCTGCAAGAACCTTCTCCTTCTGTGGTGGGGATGGCAATGGGGAGAAGGCCATCTCTGAGAGAGCACTTATGTCTTTGGAATACCCTTCCAAGGGCAGTCCCTTGATGGGCTTCTGCCACCAAGTCAAAGCACAATGGTTTCCCCAGTCTTCCAATGGTATTGACTGAACTAGCCTTCACTAACCTGGTTCCCTCCAGATAAACCTAGTGGCCACCAGATGTTGTTAGACTCTGTTGGCCACAATAGTTGGCACTGATGGAAGTTGGAGTCCAACATTTCTAGAGGGCATCAGGATCCAGAAGGCTAGATTAGACTCTCTACAAAAATTTCAAATTTGGGGGAATACTATGCTGCTGATTTTTTTTACAGAAGGTTAACATGGGATTTTAAAGTACAGTGGGGAGGAGTACTATATAGGATCGAATCTTCCTGCTTACCAGCTAATAAGCAGGAGGGTCTGATCCTGGCAGTCCTGCTCTTTTGCAAGTGGCTTTGCACAAAGGATCAGCACCTGTTACCACAGAGGATCCGATTCTGTGTGGTGCTGCTTCACAAGCGGGTTTCCTGCAGGGAAGTTGCTTCTTCCTGCAGGGAAGAGCCAGTGTGGTGTAGTGGTTAAGAGCAGTAGACTCGTAATCTGGGGAACCGGGTTCGCGTCTCCGCTCCTCCACATGCAGCTGCTGGGTGACCTTGGGCTAGTCACACTTCTTTGAAGTCTCTCAGTCCCACTCACCTCACAGAGTGTTTGTTGTGTGGGAGGAAGGGAAAGGAGAATGTTAGCCGCTTTGAGACTCCTTCGGGTAGTGATAAAGTGGGATATCAAATCCAAACTCTTCTTCTTCTTCTTCTAAAGCAACTGCCACACCCACAGTGCCTTTGATCAACAGCTGTTGAACAAAGGCATTGATCCTGCGAGGCATGGTGTCAGGCTGGCAAGAAGGAGAATCACAGCACTGGGCCTACTTTCTCCTAGAAAGACGCCACTGCTGGTTATGTAGGCCTTGCCCTTTTCATGTGGTTTCCCCACCCTGACTCCCTCTCATTCTTGCCTGATGCCCTGCCCTCTGGGCTCTCCAACCTAACCTGTAGCCATGGCTGTCTGTACCTGATGCCTCTCACCTGAGTCCCTCCAAATATGCCTGCTTTGGCTTTGGCCTCAAGCCTAGGCTGAATTAGGTGCACAGCCCTTATTATTATTATTATTATTATTATTATTATTATTATTACTGCTGCTTTTTATCCTAATGTTTTAAACTGTTGTCCTATTTGTAGTTTATATTTTTATCTGTATTCTATTGATTTGTTTCTAAACTGTCCTGGGATTCATTTGAACAAAGGGTGGGTTAGAAGTGCAACGCATAAAATTAATAAATAGCAGAACTGTGGAGACAGTTTGATAAACTGAGAGGCTGGTTTTAATCAGAAGTCCAACACATATATCCACTTATTACAAAACTGTTTAACAGACAGAAAGAGATTTACAATGGCAAATGAATCCTTTTTCCTACATAACTAGGGCCTGGGGAGATCAAAGAGGGAATTGGGCACAGACTATCTGTTTGCTACCTGCTCTGGCAGCTGGTAACCCACCTTCTGCTCACTTGCTATTTTAACTCCTTCATGTCCTGATAAAGTGTGTGTGTGTGTGTGTGTGTGAGAGAGAGAGAGAGAGAGAGAGAGAGAGAGAGAGAGAGAGAGAGAGATCGGAGGATACTTGTGTTTTTCTGTGAGCATACACACATGTAAGTACAGTGGTACCTCGGGTTACAGACGCTTCAGGTTACAGACTCCGCTAACCCAGAAATAGTACCTCGGGTTAAGAACTTTGCTTCAGGATGAGAACAGAAATCGCGTGGCGGTGGCAGCAGGAGGCCCCATTAGCTAAAGTGGTACATCAGGTTAAGAACAGTTTCAGGTTAAGAA
Source organism: Darevskia mixta (assembly GCA_034641385.1). Classification (NCBI taxonomy): domain Eukaryota; kingdom Metazoa; phylum Chordata; class Lepidosauria; order Squamata; family Lacertidae; genus Darevskia; species Darevskia mixta. The sequence continues at coordinate 18,838,216 of JAWWNH010000008.1, forward strand.
CGGACGTCCAGAACGAATTAAGTTCTTAACCCGAGGTACCACTGTATACAGAACCACTGTCCAGCATCACATGCAGTCCTTGGGACCCCCAAAGGTTTGCCCACCCCTGGTTTAGTAAAATGGGGTTACCTTGTTAAGCATTAATGTAATAAAAGGGTGGGGGCAGGCAGAGCTGTAGCTAGGCGATCTTGCGCCCCTGGCAGAACTGTCCAGATTGTGCCCCCTAGCCACAAAAAATAGGGAAAAACAGGACTCCCGCACATCATACCCTCTATTTAAAATCTTTTCTTATGAGTCAATAAACAATATTTTTATTTATAGACATATTTATGGACATATTTTAAGCCGATTTTGCGGGGAGACCCCGCCTGCGCCCCTGGCAGGGGCCTTCTTCACCACCCTCTAGCTACGGCCCTGGGGGCAGGATCCTGTCAGAACCTTGGTTCCGAGCATATTTTTCTGGCCAGAAGCGTGGTTCTCTTGGAGGAGGACCGAGTAGAGCCTATAGAGCAATGTAACTTCCCTGCTTTTGTCTCTCTGGGTTTCTGGAGTGTCCCAGGAAGTCAGGGGAAGGGTTAAGCCAGGAACTTTTCAGTCTGCTGCTTTGGTCCTTGTAATTCCTCCCAGGGAATAAGAATGGGAGAACAAGGAGCTCTTTCTGTTTTCGAGAATTAATAGCAAAGAGTCATCTGGGGTGTCATTCAAGCCGTGATCGGCTCCCAGAGGAATGTGTGTGTGTGTGTGTGTGTGTGTGTGTGTGTGTGTGTAAGTGCGCACATGTGAGAGAGCACAGGCCTAAGGCTGAGATGCCAAAGCAAGGGCAGACACAGTTCTGTTGGTAACCAGAGGTATAAACGGGCATCCAGATTCTCCTTGTAACTCCTAAAATCTCCAACAGCCCTTACTCAGAGCCATTTTAGTCAGTCTGTTCTGCCACAAAATTAGGGGTGACCGAATCTCTCCACTTTGGTTTCTTTCAATTTCTCATTTTTCCAGCCTTCAGTTCTCCATGTATCTACATCAATACATGTTTATTATTTTTTTAATAATAAAACAGTCTTTATTAAATATTTAAACCAAACATTCCAAAATTAAAATCATTCAACATAATACAAATTGATTCCATATAACTTAAGCTACAAATCATAACAAAAAACAAAAAAAAGAAATAGGCTTCACATTGCTCTTACATTGATTTTCTTAAAATACATAACCATACCTTGCTTCGTATCCTCTTCTCAAACTATATTCTATTAATCCCTTTTCCTATGAGTATTTAATTTAAGCAACTCACCAATTCTGTTATTATTTTTTCCTTTTTCAAATAAATTTCCACATACCTTCATTCTTCTTTCAATTTCTGTTTAGGTGTATTCCTGATTGCTCCTGTCATCCTCGCCAAATTCATAAACTCTACCAATTTAGTGTACCAATCTTCAATTTGGGGTACTTTTTCTCCCTTCCAATTTTGCGCTATTAATAACCTTGCAGCTGCACAGGCATAAAGGAAAATATTCTTCCTATACAATACAATTAAAAAAAACAAAAAACTTCTCATGAAAAACCACCAGCATTTTAGTGCATTTTTCTCCCAATATGCAGATTTTTGTATGCACATTTGCCTAATACACACATATTTGCAAAGCAATTCCCCCTAATATAATGCATTTTTCACTAATATATGCGTTTTAATCCATAGTTTTCCCTAATATATACATTTTTGTATACATTACTTGGCTGGAGAACTGCATCGCAAAATTCATATAACTGTGAATCTCAGAGAATGGCTGTTTATCTATTTGAATATGTACTGTATATATTTTCCTGAAAGTGCAAATTAGGTAGGTTTGCCTTTAAATGCAAGCTTAATCAAATTTATACCCCCTCCATTCCTATGCATAACAGGCAGCTGCTCTTTCCTTACCCGCTGCTGCGGCTTCTGCTTTTCCATATCCCAACAAGGCTGTTTAGGTACCTCAGTTCTATCTGCTCTATGATATGTACCTTTACCCTCTTGGGTTGGGGTATTTTTAGGTTCTGTTGTTGTTGTTGTTGTTTTTGCAGGGTTGGGGGTTATTGCTGTTATTGCTTTTATTTTATTTTTTGTATATTTGTAAATCTTATTATGACTCAATGTGAAAATAGTCGATTTTGTTATATACTTTTTGATGTTTGTTGTTTATGACTACTTTTGTGATACAGTGGACCCTCCAGATATGAACTTAATTCGTTCTGGGGGTCCATACATACCCCCAAAATTCCTCAACATGAGGCGCCGCTTCTGCACACACACACGGCACGATAGAGCGCTTCTGAGCATGCACGCATGGCGAAACCCAGAAGTATACACTTCCGGGTTTGCCGCGTTCGCAACCCAAAAGTTACGTTACGTGAAGGTAATGTAACCTGAGGGTCCACTGTATTTGTAATTATGTAATTTTTCATGTTGTAAGCTGCCTTGAGCATGGTTTTAAAGTATGGAATGGTGGCATACAAATAAATATGTATGTATGCAATGCTATTGTTCTAGAAAAAGAGGTGCCAGAACTCACCATGAACAGCTCCTTTGTTCTTTTAGAATGGCTATGGCGCCCACCTGAGAGGTGCCAGAACTGAGTTCCTCTGAGTTCCCCCTGGAAAAAAAGCCCTGCATGTATGTTTGACCCACAAGGAATGAAGGCTGATGCTGGCTGCATCTATGGCAGAAGGTCTACACCTATCTTCCTCAGCTTGGTACCCTCCAAATGTTGTTGGCTTACAACCCTTATTGTCCCTGATGATTGGGCATGCTGGCTGGAGCTGACAGGAGTTGGAGGCCAACAACATCTGAAAGAATACCAAGTTGGAACACGTCTGTGTGGGTTGTCTGCATGGGTTGAAACCTTCCCTTATTATAAGAACTAGGATGAAAGGCAGACTTCCCATTCCTGACTACAGGGTCATTAACAGCATCAAGCAACCCATGGATTATCTCCGGTATCAATAGAGTATGCCTCTGAATGCTAGTTGCTGGGGATCATTGGCAGGAGACAGCTATTGCACTCATATCCTGATCGTGGGCTTCCAAGATGTTGGAGTAGATAGAACCTTGGGCTGATCTAGCAGGGTCCTTTGTGTGTGCTTATGCCATGTTCCCCAACATCTCACCTTCCAGAAGGTTTGGACCATCATCTCTGGCCACTGACCATTCTGGCTGTGGCTAAAATGTTGGAAACATCTGGAAGGCACGAGGTCGGGGAAGGATGATTTGATGGATGATTATTTCCATCAGGTATTACTTATGATCTTCCCACGGCATTCAAGTTGGCTGCTGTTGGCTATCCAGCATGGCTTGTGATCAGGCCACAGGATGGTCTCATCCAGCCCTGGTAGTCGATATCAGGGAAAAATATGTGTCGGGGGGAAATAGGACTGGACTGCTGCCTTCATTGCGGATTCCCTAGCTGTTAGTCACATGAATGCTGGAAAATGTTAATCTATATGGATTATTTAGGCCAGTAGTCCATTAGTCAAAGTGCAGGAAAAAACCTGTTCCGCCCAATATCTAGATCTGCAATTAAGTCACAAAATGATAGCTAACCTATGTGGCCTTTCCTCTCTCCCCCTAAAAAAATATACAGCATACAAGTTAGAGGGATGGATTTAATTCCTGTTTTATCTACCACAGCTGTCATACAGGAATCCAAAAATAGATTAATATGTAATGTTGTAGATAGCAGATTTCTCAAGAAATGAAATCAGAACTAAATTAACTACTCTTAAAAAATGCATCTGAAAGGTTTTCTGGGGGAAATTTGATTGTTGGAAGGCATAGCTTCATTTCTAGGGTTTCTCCTTTGCGTCTCTCCCCCCCCCTCTCCCCCCCACCCCGCCCATGAACAACACCAGCATATCCAGAATTTCAAAGGATTGTATGTACTGGTAAATCAGTGAAATCTATCACAGATGGCATAAAGTCAGTCAGTACAAGTAAGCAGGCTACTGAGTTCTAATATTACATACAAATTCAGGAGAGCTAGCAACATGTTAACCTTCACAAGATCCTAAAAAGATTTTCTTGGAAGCAAGTCTAGTTTCAGATGTGCTTAGGACTAATGGAAAAATAAGTAGTGTGCCTATGAAGATAGATAAATTTAGAAGTTACACTTTTTGGTCCTGCAAATTACATTTTGAGACTATTATATTTCTAAGAAGTAGATGTAGCCAGTTGCAACATCATGCTTTTGTCATAATCACCCTCCATCTTAACAATGAATTCCAATGAATATCCAAAATGTAACAAGGGAAATGGTTATCTAATTTGCTTATATGTTGTTTTATGGACACAGCAGTGATTCCTAAACTTTAATTAATATGATTCACCAACAGAATTTGGCAGGTATTTGTGAAGTACTCATTGGATCCAAATTCTGAATGACTGGAAGTGGATGTCCTTGCAGACTGATATGTTTGCAATTTTGCCTTTCTCTTACTTTCAACAGCCATCAATAAGGCACTTATTGGCTTGTGTGTTTCTTCAAACCCACTAATTTACTTAAAGCAATTGGATATCTCAAAGCAGTATAAGCTCAATCCATTTTCTCATAAACATGCCCAGTCCTACTACCCAAAGATTTGTTTCATATTGTAAGGTGAATATAGAGACTGGAGTGGCCATTGATAATTTGTATGTGCTGATATTTGTAAATGTTTGCAAATTTAAAATTGTTAGGCATTGAGGCTAAGTTATAAATGCACCCATGAATGAATGACTGGAATCCAGGTGATCTTAACTAGCCAACACATTTTAAGCATATTTTAAGATTCTTGTGGTGCCAGTTTTACGTAGGCTCTGTGAACACCTTATTTATACTTTTAAAAATTATTATTACCATTACTTCTACTGAAAAACTAGCAGAAGTCTGGTATCAAATGAGTGAGTCAAGTCAACTGGCCAGTATGTTGACCTATTGACCTGTTTTATCATCTCTTTGCTTGTGTTTCCTCCCCTTTCATCTGCAATGTCCATTTGTTCTCACTTCTTAATGTACTCTCTTTGGGGCAGAGACAGTTGCTTTGTTCTGTGTTTGCTATTAATCTGCTTCCTCTTCATCATCACTGGAATCGAGGAAAATGAGCCACCGTTTGGTATCAACCATCAATGGGAGCACAACGATGGAAGAATGCCTACAGTTTAATCCCTGTGCTCCTCTTCCTCGAAGGAAAGGCTGTATATACAAACCCATCACCCTACAAATAAGGGCCCATTGTAGAGGAAGGGTTAATAAATGATGTAAAGAAGAGACCATTTAAGACATGGCAAACCTTGACCTTTCATAAATCATACTGGCTCGGTTGCGAGTGTGTGGGGGCTATACGCAGCTGCGCGCGACGTTGACATTGTTCCCACCATCTCTAAGTGCAACAAATCCCTCTATTGTCTTCCCAGTTTATCTGGTTCCTCTTGTTTATTAGCAGAGGTTGTTTGGCACTGGTTCCAGCCCTGGGCGGGTGGAAAGAGTGCTGGCACGCACCAAAGAGGGAGGGGGGAGGGGGGATGAGAAGGCTGTATCAATGGCGTTATTGTCCCACCATTTTTGCTTCTGCTGTAATGATATGTTTGAAAAAAAGGGGATTAAAGAGAGAGAGAGTGAGAGAGAGAGAAATCTGTGCAAAGGACTTGGTAAGAATTGTTGTCTGGGCCCCAAGCGGATGCTGCTGCAGCTGGGAGGATGGCCCAGGACAGAGGCGCGACGGGGCTGCACTGCGCCTTTATTCTGCTCCTTTGGATTCTGATCTGTCGCTCTAGTGATAAGCACTGGAATCCACAGGTGCCCATGCATTTGTTTTTGTATGTGGAGGTTGTCCCCCAATTTCACCTCCATCTTCCAGAAGCTGCTGTGATATCATGGCGATTACAAGAAGATTATTATATTAACATGGTGGTTTCAAAGACATGACTACCATTACCATAAGCAATATTGACCACCCTAGGGGTTTCGTTGTTAACTGCTACAAAAACTGACACATTATCGTCTATACAGCCTCCACTTTGCTTTATCTTGATCAAATGGGCCTGTTCCTGTGTTTGTGCAAGGCTGCACAATCCTCAAACGGGGACCACCCCAAGTTTCACGTGGGAAGGTATTCATCTGAAAGAGTCCCTCTGTGAAAACAACTACCAACACAAACATTTTAACATGTCAGAGAGAGGGAATTCCAGATCAGACCTTCTTTCTGATGTGACATACCACTGATGCAGAGGTTATATTTGAACAGGGCAGTTTCAAACTTGAGGTGCTACAGCCCCCTTCCAATAGACTACATATACAGAAGATGCATATGGGAATAAGCTCTTAGCTTTCTTTTGGCAAAAGAAAGTTCAGGCTGCCGTGCACTAATTGCATTCACATTGTGTCCTCTATGGTTCTTTCCCTAGTAGTGTCTTTCTAGCTCATTGTGTTTCCCCAATCCTATTTCCCATGCATTGTGTTGTATTGACTTCTATAGTGGAACAGTAAGTGAAGAATGGAAGATGGACAAAATAAAGGCCAGTTGAGAACAAGAAGAACCCAGGAGGTTGCTCTTTTTTAAAAGAGAGAGAATGGTAAAATTATTGTTTTTGTGGTAACTGTACTGATTATATTTGACATGGCGGCAGCAGCAATATTGCACATTATTTGAACCATGTTGTCTGTTTTTCTTTATATGGATGGAGACCAGGATGCTTAAAAAATTATGGACCCCAAAGGAAACATGAATTAATACACACACTCCCGAAACCACAGAGTAATTGAGTTGTGAGCCCCACTGAAAATATTCTGGCTCTTGTGACAATGCCCCACTTGCCCCGCCTTTGCAAAGCCCTGAGTGGGGCACTGGCTGAGGCTTCTGTTTTACTGCCAATTTGCTCATCATCAGCTTGGCTCCAACAGGGAGGTCAGAAAGTGATCAGGAGGCAATGGAAACTTCGTGTCTTTCTGCTGCTTTCAGAATCAGACCCCGTGGAATCTCTCCACCAGCAACAACCCTCCCACCATTCACATGCACATACATTTCAAGGAACCTTTAAAAGAGTTCAAGCCTATGAAAGTTTTGCATGTTTTTAATTGGCTCTATCTTGAAGATTGCAAATGGAGAGATAATTCCCTGGCTGAGAGTCTGAAAAAAGAAAATACCGTAGTTTGTTTCAGATTAAATGAAAGCAATTTGAAAGAGGGACGGCTGCGCATGATCTGTACTCTTATCCCACTTTTACCTCTAATAAATAGTCATGCAGGTTTCTGTACTGTTTCAAGAGCATACAAAACGTGTTTGACCTCATTGGTGACAGTTATACTCATTGGTGTGAAGAAGTGGCATCCATCTCAAGCCATTGTTGACTATCTTAAAAACTGTGTTATTGTCTTCACCAGCCATACAGGGTTATAAATTGGAGTTCCTCAAAAAACAGAGTTAATGGAGACCAATGGACACTCTGTGTTGCAAGCAGTCAATAATGAAATTAGAATACAGATCCTTTGTTTGGATGAAGAGGCAACCCCTCTGTTGCAAAGGAGGAAGAACACATCTCCATATGGATATATGTATAACAGAGAGACTGAACAAATGCGACAACAGTTAAAACCTTTGAATATGTTTGTGTGTTTAGGCCTCAATCAAGGGCTGTTCGTGAAAGAAAATATAATTCCGTTTCTTCAGTGAGTTGAAGGTGGTTTGAAATTCATTAGCTATTTTGTGTACAAAAACTGTGCTGAAAATCCACTCACCCCATCATTTTTACAGGGTCTTTCAGTCCTCACCAAAATTGAGATTTTCATTATCTTTTGGGGTGGCCACAAAATTCTGAAGACCTTTTGCAGTGACTGCGTATCTTATCTTAACTGAAAATAAAGTATGGGATGTCAATGGCTTTTGACTTTCTTTCTTTCTTTCTTTCTTTCTTTCTTTCTTTCTTTCTTTCTTTCTTTCTTTCTTTCCCTCCTTTTCATTTTTAACTAGAAAAAGGCTGAGCTTTCCCTTCCTTAACAGTGTGTCCCATGGGAATTACAACACCACATAAGGTAGCACTATCTTTTCCCATGGGCAAAATTGACCTGATACATTTTGCTGCCTGAGGCGAAGGGCAAGATGGTGTCTCCTTCCCATTGTACTTGGAGAAACTGGGCTGGCAGTTGAAACTTACTTCAACACAGGGGATGGAACAGAGTCCCCCACAACACCTGTGGGCAGCAGACTACCTTAGGGAGCATAAGATAAAAACAGCCCTGCTGGATCATGCCAGTGGCCCATCTAATACCAGCATCCTGTTCTCACAGTGGCCTACCAAGAAAAGCCTCCAAGCAGGACCTGAGTGAAACAGCATTCTCTCTTCCTGCAGTTTCCAGGAACTAGTATTCAGAAGCATATTGCCTCCCGACAGTGGAGGTAGAACACAGTAATTGTAGCTAGCGGCCATTTATAGACTTATCCTCCATGAATTTGCCTGACCCTTTGTTAAAGCTGCTCAAGCTGGCGCCCATCGCAGCCTCCTGTGGCAGCAAATTCCATAATTTATGTGCTACGTGAAGAAGTACTTTGTTTTGTCTGTCCTGAGTCTTAAGGCACAGCTGTCAACTTTCAGATTTGAAAATAAGGGATTTTTCCAAACTTTCGGATTTGAAAATAAGGGATGCCGCGAGGCGGTGCAATGGCACCCAGTAGCCTCGCCACCCTGCGCTCCAGAGGCTGCACGTGAACGGGTGAGCGAAAGAGCAAGCGCGTAGACGGCAGGCAGGCTGGCTGTCTGGTTGGGCGTGAGGGTCTGGCTGCACAAGGCATGCAAGCTCCACCCCCAGTCGGTCTCAGACTCCTTATTGGCAGCCGAGCAACGCAGCTGAGGAGCCTCCCTGGCCGGCAGGGAGGGAGAGGAGCTGCTTCCTTTGAAATCCGGAAAATTTAAGGGATATCAACAATCCGGGATAGCAGTGGGAAACGGCATTGGAATAAGGGAGTTTCCCGCAAAAAAAGGGAGGATTGACAGCTATGGTCTTAAGGACATAAGACAAGCCTGCTGGGTCAAGCCAATGACCCATCTAGTACACCCGTCATCTTCTCACAGTGGCCAACTAGATGCCTGTGGGAAATTCTCAAGCAGGAAATGATCACAACAGCACTCCGCCCACCTCTGTGATTGCCAGCAACTGGTTTTGTTGTGTATGCAGCATGGCCGTGACCTCTCTTAGGTGCAAGCCTGGGCAGTGTGTGTGGAGGTCCTGGGCTGCCCAGATGACAAGACCCCCCCTCTCAGCTTCACAGATGTGGTCCAAAGAAAAGCAAAACAATACATTTGGCACCAGTTGGGCTGCAGGAGTTGCCAGAAGGAGGTGTACAAGTCGCCGTCTGTCTTAGGGGAAATTGCAGTGCATGGATCTGTCAGTTTAAATTTCTTTTCTTTCAATCTGAAGTATTTTGTTTTTGTTTCTTTCCCATCAGGAGTTCAGTTTACCTCATTTGTGCTTCAGCTTTTGATTTTTTTTTTTAAAAAAAGAATAAGTCTGCATGAAAATTTGTAAGCTTTTCCAAACACATTTCTTTAATGTTAGACATTTTTGAAACGGTTTTGCCTAATATACATTTTTTTGCAAGCAATTTCCCCAAATATAATGCATTTTTGTATGCTATTTTCATTAATATATACAGTGTGTGTGTGTGTGTGTGTGTGTGTGTGTGTGTGTGTGTGTTTGGGACATTTTGGGACATTTGGAGAAGTGCATCACAACATTCAGAGAAGGGCAAATTGTAAAGGATGGCTGCATTTTGGTTTGTGCATTGGTTCAGGAAGTGCGAGTTAGGTAGGCTTGCATTAAAATGCAAACTGAATACATTTCCTTTTCTTCTGACATTCAGTAGTCTGTAACTACTGCTGGTTCAGTCTTCAAGGTCTGAAGAGGCAGGGATTAAGATTTGTATGTGTGCGCGCTGCCTTCCACCAACCTTGAAAGTCCTTATTTTTCAGTGGTCCTGTCAGCACTCAGCACCTTAATTCGCTATTAGAGGAAGTGATGCAGTCATTCCCTGGCACCCAGATATTTAACAATAGACCTGAAAGAGGAGTGACCCATGAAGATCTTTACTGCACATGAGTGTATTGTGCTCATTGGAAAGGCACCCCCCAACATCTCCATAAAGGGCAAAAAATGGACAGTGTTTTACCATGGATAGGCAGTGTGACCAGGTGTTCTCCTTGACAAAGGGTGGCCCTCCATCTGAAGGGCTGTCAGAAGCTAGACCTCAATTTTAAGGCATTCTCTGTTTGAAGGGCTGCCCAGTCCAAGTCTTGATTTAAGTTTTTTTTAAAGCAAACAAACAAACTCTGAAGAAGGGAGAGCAGGGGTGCTGAAATTGCCCGTCAACAATTAGCAACTGGACTGCGGACTGAGGAGGCACGTAAATCAGTAGGGCACAGTATTCCCATGGTGGTGAATTGTACTGTATCCCTATTTAAATTGTTGTTGTTGTTGTTGTTGTTGTTTAGTCGTTTAGTCATGTCCGACTCTTCGTGACCCTTCTCTAATTGTTATGGAGATCTTTGTCCTCATATTCCCCATTTTATGGCACATTACCCCACCCCTCCCATTTATAAGTGGCCGTCCAAGGGATATGCACTCTAGGGATGAGATCCTGGCAAATAGAGACTGCTGGAGTGTTAGCTGCTGCTAACAGTCTGGGTTTGCGGTGAACCTTTTTGAAGCATGCTGTGCAGGGAGATCATGCAAATTGACCCCCACAGGGATAATGACAGAAGTGAAAGGAAGGCTAGGGAATAGTGCAGACTCTCCATGCCCTGCCCTGTGACCCCTAGAAGTCCTGCAAAGTCTCAATAGGCTTGGAGCTTTCATCAGAAGGCAAAGGCCAGCTCCAAGTTCTTGTGGACTTGCAAGCAAGAGACTGGCTGTGTGTCTAGCACAAATGCATTTATTGGGTTGGGTCCAGACTGTGTCATGCTCAAAGCAGAGAGTTTGTCACATTGATTCCATGGACGACCAAGTCTGGAGCCACCCAGTGCAAGCAATAGCATACAACTACAAGACATGGGTGGTGCTGTGGTCTAAACCACAGAGCCTAGGGCTTGCTGATCAGAAGGTCGGCGGTTCGAATCCCTGCGACGGGGTGAGCTCCTGTTGTTCAGTCCCTGCTCCTGCCAACCTGGCAGTTCGAAAGCACGTCAAAGTGCAAGTAGATAAATAGGTACCGCTCCGGCGGGAAGGTAAACGGCGTTTCCGTGCGCTGCTCTGGTTCGCCAGAAGTGGCTTAGTCATGCTGGCCACATGACCTGGAAGCTGTCTGCGGACAAATGCCGGCTCCCTCGGCCTGTAGAGCAAGATGAGCGCCACAACCCCAGAGTTGTCCGCGACTGGACTTAACGGTCAGGGGTCCCTTTACATTTTTACAATACAATAAAAGGTAACCAATAAATAAATTATACATAATTTAGATCTAAATATAAAAGTATAAGAGGCTGTGGAAATAAAAAGGCCTTCAACTTGTCACCTGGGGGAAAGCATTCCATACCTGGGATGCCAATGTGCAAATGTACTATATTTTGAATCTTTCTCTCTCTCTCTCTCTCTCTCTCTCTCTCTCTCTCTCTCTCTCTCTTCTTTCTTTCTTACATTTATATCCATCCCTTCCTCCAAATGGAGTCCAGAGTGCCAAACAAGAAGAGATAATGAAAACATCTTTAAAAGGTCGGCTTAGGCGCCCGCAATGCTTTTTCCAGTCCAGAGTAGACAATATGGAACTAGATAGACCAACTGTCTGACTTAGCACAAGGCAGCGCCCAATGTTCCTACCTTCCTATTCCGAATACACAGCGAGTTAATGCTCCATTTTGTTTGTCCCTGCCTCTAGCTAGTGATTCATAATCTCACCATCTAGAATCTCACTGAGCAATGTGCAGTTTTTGAATTGACACACAAAATGTCTCCATCTTCCACAGAAGCTGCCTTCTCTCCTCCCTCCTCGCCCACCAAGCAAAGTCTCTCCCTTCCACCTCGCTGCCACCCCCCAATCACCAAACCAATCTCTCTCTCTCTCTCTCTCTCTCTCTCTCTCTCTCTCTCTCTTTCTCTCTCTCTCTGGAACTTCCTTGCAGCTGCAGAGCTGGCTAGACAATCGGGTGTTTTAGAGAAATACATTTTTGGGCTAATTTGCCATGCATAAGTGTTTCTCCTACCCTTTAAAGGAAGGGAACAAAGAGCGTATTCTCCCAGCACTCTGCCCTGTTGTGAGGCGGCCCTGCAGCTGTACAGAGCTGTGCTACCCTCCGCTCTCCTGCTCCATTCTCTGCTAGCTTTGTAAAGAGATGGGCCTCTGCTTTTACCAGCGCCACGAAAAGACCATGCCGTCTCCAACCCCCTCCAATGTGCTTATTCTTCTTTGGGGAGGCAGATGGAGCAGGTGGGAAGGCCGAGATGCTGCAGCAGCAACATCACCCTACCTATAGCGCCTTTGTTTGTTTGTTTTTAAGGAAACCTCCTGATTTTAAGAGACAGCTGTTATTTTAAGGGATATCTCCCACTTGGTACGTTATGTCGCACTTCCAACACCAAATTAAAAAATAGGTCAGATGCAGAAGGAATCAAGGGGAAAGAAGCGGTCCTATGCGGGGAATGAAATTTAGATGATGTATCATTACACACTTTCAGTGGTTAAACCAGGGTTGGGGGACTTTTTTTCAGACCAAGGGATGCATTCCACCACGAGAAACATTCCAGGAGCCATTTTCCAGTGGGATCAAAGGCCAAAGTGAGCAACTGATTCTAGCCATGCAGAGTTCAGAGGTATCTACATACCCACAAGTCACCAACAAGCATTATAATGGTCCAAGGACACATCCCAGCCAGGTAAGAACACAATGAGTAGGGCATGGAGCTGGGCCAATTATTTAAATAGCAGCTGTAGGGGTGGAGCAATTCCCCCTATTTACCTTCCCTTCCCCCATACTGAAGTCATGGCAATAATCTTCCCCCGAAGCTGATATACATGTCGTAAGGAAAGTTGATGTTGACACCAAGGGCAACTTCAGGAGCGACGATCAGAAAAAGAATCCATGAACTCTGAGAAGATTGGGTGAAGAGATTTCCTACAGGACAAAGTCCAGAAGTATCACTCTACCAAAACTCTGTGGGTGGGGAGAGAACCAGGTATTTCCTTGGCCACCAGCCATACAGCTTAAGGTGATTGTTCTACCCTCCCCAGACTCAACTCCTGAGCTCTCCATAGAGTTCCCTGCTCCACCAAAGCCAATACCTGCAGAATCAAGCAGTGACTTTTTAAGAACCAACAGATTTCTCACAGGGGGTGGAAGTAGAATCCCTGGCGCGCCTGCAACTTATTTAAGCTTTTAGTTGACATAAAGCAGTGATGGCCAAACTTGGCCCTCCAGCTGTTTTGGGACTACAACTCCCATCATCCCTAGCTAACAGGACCAGTGGTCAGGGATGATGGGAATTGTAGTCCCAAAACAGCGGGAGGGCCACGTTTGGCCATCACTGACCTAAAGTGTCACTGAAGCAGCATCTTAAACTCTTGGATTCGTGGACCTGCCTGACTCAGCTATGCATGGAGCTCTCCGGGGTTCTGTTTCCTTGCTGAAACTTTTGTGTCACCTCTCAAATAAGCTTCACCGATTCTGCCTGGAACAGGAGAATAATGCTGCGCCAATGCTGCTTGGTGAGAAGCCTGGCTTTCTGTTGTAATCAGGCAAAGGGCTGTTTCACACATGCAAAGCTGGGTTTGCCCTAACTTTACACTTAACACAAACAAAACGGAACACTCTCAACCATTGCCAGTCACAGTTTCCTGGCACACATAACTGTATCCGCATGTTCCATTTTTAGGTGTGTGCTTAAAATATTTTACACGCTTGCCTTAAAAATGTAATGCATGAAGTCGCCCTAAGGAGGATAGTGAATACTTTTGGTATTGTGTAGTAAGAAAAGGATTCGCAGCCTTCATCATACTCAGTAAGAAGACATTGTGGTGACTTCCAGACATTCAGTTTATTGAGTCTTCATCTTGATTTGTTTGTTACATCGAGCAACCATTATTTCCTACTTTCCAGTGATTTCCCTCCCGTCCCATTCTTTATCACTAAAACTCTGATTTTGGAAACAGGTTTGTTGCACAAGAGCATCAAGTCACCTTTAATTGCACAACCTGAATTTGCTGGGATATGATTGGTTCCCAGCTGAAAATAGCAACCATCTGGAAGAACCCAGTTGGTTCTTCAGGAAAGGCTGAAAGGTCTGCTGAGATTAAATATCAGCTGGTAACGGGGGTGAGGTTTTCAGAAAGAGAGTGGTGAACTATCACAGAATTTTTAAGTAACAAATGAAGAAAAAAATAGAGCAGAAGTGAAAATTCCATTTTAAAACAAAAACAAAAATTCCATGTTCACCACTCAAACTCTGAAGGTAAAACCCATATGGGTAACATGGATTTCTCACCTCACCACTTGGAATTTGTGTGTTTTAGATTTGTCGGCGTCTCTTGGTTGTTCCGAAATATGAAATGTCACAAGCTTTTAACTCTCAGTACAAATAACATGGCAGCCTACCCATCAAATACTTTAGGAATTAAATATTGCGTGCTATCATCATATACCAATACTTAATGCCACTTCATTTCCATTATGAAATTTCAAAATACCAGCGGCTGAATATCAAATACTGAAAACTCATATTGGATATCAAATACAGATACTAAATATTTGGTAAAATGCCCCAGAAAATAAAAAAGGTATTTGGTATCAATGACACAGAAGCAATTCTGAAGATCATTTAGAGAGCAAATTTCAGCTGAAAACAATGTACCACCAAGAAGCTGTGGAATTAATGCCACTGTATTAGTTGGACATTCCAGAACATTCCAACTGTGTGGTATAAGATGGTATGAGACTCAAAGCCTTGTGACCCTTCCAATTCTATTAAAAATAGATACCATATATAGATGGATTTCCTTTGCAGAAAAATAGTTATGCATACCTATTCTTCATTTCCACTGAAGACTGGAGCTGAAATTAAAGGTCGCTTGCAGATGATCCGTTTGTTGAGCATTCATCCGGATTTGTTTAGACAAAGTTTGCAGAGAGGCTAGATGATGTTGGCTCTTTATTGGACATATATTCTTTTCTTTCTTTTTTTGCAGGGAGATTAGATGGCATTGGGCCTCCTCAGATGTCCCTTTTTATTGTCCCTTCGTGATCATTAGCGGTCATGGTGGTGTTTTGGGGGTGGACATGCTGCTTCATTTCCAATCAGTGCATGTCCCTTAACTCCCTAATGAAACCATGTAGCTTTTATACCACAAGTGTCCCCTTTTTATGCTTTGTCGTGCTTCTGTTGAATGATATAGCACAAGAGTGCCACTCCAAATGGCAATAAGGGAGTAACATTGAGGAAGCATTACAGGGCAACTGATAAAATTGAGTGGTGTGTGGACAGTCCAGTATAAATCCATAAGGAATGCACTATTATTGTATCAATGACATGTTGTAGAATATGCTCACAGAAAAACACCAATCTGGGGAGGGGCTGTTTTGCCAAACAATTGTTCTCCCACTCTTTCCATAATACTATAACCCCCCCAGTTCTAGTATTATGAAAGGGGGGAGAGACATTTTCTCTATCCACTTCCTCCATGCCATGTATAATTTTATCCACTTCTGCCATGCACCATTTGCTTGCCTCTTCCCCAATCTAAAAAGCCCCAAATGCTGTAATATTTCCACATAGGAGAGTTCAGATTGCATCTGAATCTAAGGCAATATCAACAAGCATCTAGCGGGGAGGTATATTTTTGGGCACCGTTCTACAGGCGTCTCCCTAACTTATGCGCATCTGACTTGCGCACAACCGTGTATACGCACCGTAGAAGCAAGGAAATAATTAAAATAAACCGATTTAAACTGCAAAAAGGGGCAAAAGGGACCTGAAAAGAGCAGGAGACTGTAAAAATGGCACAAAAAGAACCGCAGTCCTATGAGCCTTTGCACCAACCTTTGAAGCCTGTGGAGAGTTGGAATTTGAGAAAGGAGGTTTGGAGGGGGCGATTGTGGTGGAGTTTGGCAGGTTTTTTGTGGATTTTTCAAGGGTTTCCAGAGGTTTAGAGGGTGTTTACAGGCTTTTCAGATGGTGTTCCCCACTATATGTGATTTGACGTATACATGCGATACCCGCAAACATAAGCGGAGAGACACCAGTACTCTATACTGAAGAATTGAGTACAGTGAAGAGTTTGGGGTTTCGCTGCGAATCTTTTAATGACAGCTAAATGCTCATTATATTAATGGCTCAGCATTGCAGGCATTTTGTTTTGTTTTAACCTGGAAGGTTAAAGCCAGCAGAAGAACCGGGTTTCAGCAAGCTTCCAGTTCTTGCTTATGCTAATGAAATTGCCTTGCACCGAGTCAGAGAAGGGGGCCAGCACCTCAATATTGTTTCCACTGACTGACTGCTGCTCTTCTGGGGCTTTCCTCAGCCCTACCTGGAGAACCTGAGGCCTTCTGCTTGCAATGCACACCCCCTACCACTACCGAGAACCAGACCTTCCACTACAGGTGAAGTCACCTGAGCTCAAGGATAAAGAAGTCAAAATGGCACAGTGATTTGCACGACGCCCTGGAAGTTTTCTGCTGCAACACCCTCTTCTCCCTGGTCTCAGACTCTTGTACTAGATCTGCAGGAGCAGAGATTTCCAATGTTTGTGGTTATAGGAACAGGGTGGGGGGGAGAGAGAGAGAGATCAAGAGGGTGGCTGTTGGGGGGGAGGGGTGTCTATGGATTCGTGCTTCCACATGATTTCCTCAGTTGTTTTCAAAGTGCTGATGAACCACCCACACCCCCATGTGATCCCTCATTTACGAAAGCAAAGGCGTAATCAGTGCGCAGCCAGCGTTTGTTTATCATCCCACCCAACCCACATCTACCCCCAACCCCCACCCTGCGTACATCCATCGGCATTCTTAATATAAAAGGCACCGGAGACTTGGAGACAGCTGACCCTGGAATCCCACGTGGCTCCTTGAGGGGAATCTTTTTTTCTGGTCACTCCCTGCCTCTGTGCTCCTTTAGGGCTGTTAGGCATTGAGAATACTACCAGCCAGAGCATTGCTCCGCTTCAAATGCCGCCCCACCCCACAGGACACCCGCAAAGTTCAGTGGGGAGACCATTGCAACTGATTCTGTGAGGTCCCTTTGGATTGCAAGGCTTTCCTCGCAAGGAAAATGCGGACAAGCCTGAAATTAGAAAGGAGGCCTTGTTGGATGACTGCTTTGTGGGGTGCTAGGTCTGTAAAAAACAACAACTGGGTATTATCAAAAGGCCACAGAACGAAAGACAGTTCAGATTAGCTTCACTTCTGTGTAGACAGGAAACCTTATTACATGGTTTTAATATTGGCCATTTCTAATAAACAGAGGGACAGGATTGGTTAACAACAATAATACTATATATAACAGGTCAGGTGCATTAGCAAGTTAGTACCGGTATGGGTGGAAGAGGAGTGGGGAACCTCTACCCCACATTAGGCCCACCAAGCTGCCCCATTTGGCCTGCAAAGCCATGTGGGCTAAGCCACACCCAGTTGCCTTACATATATCATATTGATGTCAGCTACTAGGCAGGTAAAGCTATGGTTGGAAAACTGATTATCTGGGCTTGCAAAGGGCCATGCACAACCCTTTGCAAGCTTTGGAGATCCCTTGCATAGCATACCCCTCAACTGTCCCAATTTGAGCAGGACATCCCAGAATTACAGAAGTCATGCCAGCTTCTGATTGGATCCCAGGTGTGTCCCATTTTGGCTCCCACAAGAGCACAACACCAAAAGACGTCCATTTTGGGGGGCCGTGCTCTTGCACAAGTCACCTGTCTCCCACAAAGGAGCGCAGCCCCTCAGCATGGGGCCCACTGGGGCTGGCCATCAATTCCCACCTTCCCTGCTTGCTCTTCTTCCTCATCCACTGTGATGCTACCTGCTCACCTGTCCTCTCCAAGTGATTGACAAGAAGGAGGAAGAGGAGGAACATCCGCTTGCCTTGCCTTCTCCTTCTTGGCAGAATGAGCCCACAAGAAGAAGAAGAATGAATGAATGGGCAGGGGTGACACAAGCAAGGGGAGGAGCCTGCTCAGTGTGGGGGACCTGTTAAGGACAGCCTGCTCATTGGCCTTCCAAAATCTGGGGGGCCCTCCCCTTCCCCCGGTGCTTCTCCCCTCCCACTGCCTTCCAGATGACTGTAGTCACCTGGCCTAACCCAGCATAGACAGAATAGATCAGTGTTCCCCAACCTTGGGCCTCCAGCTGTTTTCGGACTACAATTCCCATCATCCCTGACCACTGGTCTTGCTAGCGAGGGATGATGGGAGTTGTAGTCCAAAAACAGCTGGAGGCCCAAGGTTGGGGAACACTGGAATAGATAACTATTCCTTGGCATGAGTAACAGAGCTGTTGATGTGAATTGGGGGAGGGGGAAATACAGAATTTCCTACAGAATGAACTTTTTAAAGGAAGGAGGAAAAGGCTGTACAGCAGGGCTGGGGAGCCCATGCCCCCCCAAGATGTTGTTGTACTTCAGTTCTCATCAGCCCAAGCTGGGATGGCCAACAGCCAGGGACAATGTAGTCCCGCCACATCTGGAGAGCCACAGGTTCCTCATCCCTCCTCTTCAGACAATTCATACAGCCAGGATAAAGAGGGACGCTTTTCTTATTTTTAGCCGAGATTGCTCATGAAATATATATCATTTATTATTAGTAGTGATCTGATACAATTTACCATGAGTAATGAAAGGTCTGTTGCAGGCTCAGTTTGTAACTTGTCAGTCGCCACTCAATTAAATGTTTGATGTGGGAGGACCAACCGCAACCAGGCCTGCTAATGAAACCCTCAGATAATCTATTGGCTGGGGACATTTGGTAATCTGGGTTTTAAAAACAACAGCGGAAGTGCCTCAATATCTTCAGAGTTCATGTACATTTAAGACTTTCTCTAACAGGCCATCATCTTCATCATCATCCATGCTGAGACCAGTCTTGGCGAGACGCACCAATACCTGCCTCCCCTCATGCCAATATAAACTGTATCAATAACAAAAATGAGGGGAAAGTCTAGGACTGCGGCACCCTCCTCCTATGCCTCATGTTGCCTCCATGAAGGGTTAATTCAGCCAGGCTCTTTTTGCTCTGAGTTGTTTTTTAAGAAACAGAAAGAATAGTTCTCTTGTTACAAACATGGCTTCTGGGCATTTAGTGATGCTTTCTCTCCCCCCCCCCACTCCACCCCACCCCACTCTACCACAAAGCCATCTTTTGTTCCCTCTTCCCAGTCTCCTTTGCTCCCTCCCCCCCCCCTTCCAGCTCCCGCCTCTTCTCCTCGTTGGCAGCCAACTCACTCCAGAATGGCAAAATAAAATGAAATAAATGACCATAGCACAGTCATGGCAAATATTTCTTTGGTGAGTGGGACTTTGGGGATTTCTGCACTGGGAGCGTCCCATTAGCAGGCTACAGTGATGGTGGAGACAGGTTGATTCATCCCAAGGTTTATATATGTGTATCTCATGCAAATTGTATGTCATGCCATGTTGTTTAGGGAAATCAAATGGACAGCACCCATAACGAGTAAGGAAGCATAATAATAGTAGTAATAATAATAGTAGTGTTGTGTAGTACAGAGAATATTGTGCTTGTACATGGAAGACCCAGGTTCATATTCCTCCTAAGCCACAAGGGTCATAGACTTGAGCAGCTCATTCTTTTTCAAAGTCATTTCACTCAATGAAAACAAGCATCAACAAAATCATTTGGCCCGAACACTGAGATCCAACTCCAAGGGTCTTCTGGTGGTTGCCTCATTGTGAGAAGCGAGGTTACAGGGAACCAGGCAGAGGGCCTTCTCGGTAGTGGCACCCACCCTGTGGAAAGCCCTCCCATCAGATGTCAAGGAAATAAACAACTATCTGACTTTTAGAAGACATCTGAAGGCAGCCCTGCTTAGGGAAGCTTTTAATGTTTGATGTCTTGCCGTGTTTTAATTTGTTGGAAGCCATCCACAGTGGCTGGGGTAACTCAGTCTGATGGGAGGCATATAATAGTAGTAGTAGTAGTAGTAGTAGTAGTAGGAATAGGAATAATTTTATTGGCCAAGTACATTTTCCAACATACTTGGAATTTTGCTTCGGCTACATTGCAATGTAAATACCTTATACAAACACTGTTCCACTCACAATACAATGACACAGCAAATAAACCCCACCCATAAGTGACCTCCCCTTCCACTACATAACTACGAATTTAACAATTTAATGGCACAAGGGAAAAAACTGTTTCTGTGCCTGGCCGATTTTGTGTATGAAAACCTGTAGCGACGTCCAGATGGAAGTAAATCAAGCAGATGATGACCGGGATGCAAAGGATCTGCTACAATTCTCTCTGCTCTCTTCCTAACTCACGTAGCATAGAGTGTCTCTATTGAAGGCAGTATTAGTAGTAGTAGTAGTAGTAGTAGTAGTTGTTATTTAAAATGCATTCATTCTATAGCATTCTATCTTTCATTATATACTGCCTTTCTTCCAAAGAAGAAGAAAGCATGCATGCTCCTCACCCCAAACCCAATTTCATTTTCACAACAACCCCTTGAAATGGGTTAAGTTGAAAGAGACTATGGAAGCTTCACAGCTGAGTGGGGATCTGAGCTACTGTTTCTCTGCCAGTCTCAGTCCAACACACAGCCTTGAGGTGGCCCCAGATGGCAACCTCCAATTCACCACACCATTGGCATCTGGTAAATTGTGGGTGATTCTTTTGGTTGGTGCTGCTGCTTTGGGGGCTGAAATTTGACCTGGGGCAGACCCTAGAGCCTAGATATGTTCAGGGATGCAGCCCAGTGATGTGGGACAGGTGTGGAGACAAGCAGTTTGAGATAGGCCCTGATGGAGTCCAGTGCAGAATGTGTTGACCTAAGCAAAAATAAAATAAAATGACTGGAGCAAGATAAAAATTGCCTTCCCCTTTGTTTTTTGGACAACTAGACCGGAAACAAAAGGCTGGAATAGATTTCCCTGTCTTCCCCCTGAAGAGCTGTCAACCCTAATATTGCTGAAAAACATCAAGATAGCCTATACATTTTAATGCAAATCTCCTTTCATACACTAAACATATATGGGGTTGTGACCAATGCTGGTTTTACTGAGAGCAGACCCATTGGAATGAATGGACTTAATTTAGTTTTGGCCATTCATTTTAATCAGCTACTCTGAGTAGTACTAGCACTGGAAAGGTATACTCAGTGCCTGGAATTAGCTTTGTGTTAAACTATGTGGGCTACCTTGACTTTTTGCATCCATAGGTTATTGTTTCGGTTCTGATCACCCTAATATGATGACCACAATGGGGAAATCACCTTTGATCATCCAGTGGGAAGTTGCCATTGCTGGAAGCAACAGAAATAGCTTGGAGGCAGGTGGATGGCCTTGCTACATAGACACTGGAGATGCTACTTACCTGGGCTATGTTCTTCATGTTGGCCTGCCTTCAGTAACTGTGGACGGTGAGTCACTTACCATGCGGCCAAGCTCTGTAAAAACAAGTAAGGCCATTTGCCTTCCATGGGATGAAAACGTCCAGGAAGAACAAAACTTAGGTCAGCCTCTAGCGACCTGGTATCCTCCCAATGTTTTGAACTGCAACTCTATGAACCCCAGCCAGCACTGTTTCTCACATGAAATGATATAATACTGTTTCTTGCAGAAAATCAGTTCTGGCCAATAGTCCACAATACATTTTAGGTCAGAAAACAGAGAGGCTGGAATTGGGTCTCTCCTTCATTATAATTGTCTGCATGTTCTGGACTGCAAGAGACCTGTGAAAGGTTTACATGCTTGGTTGTGGTGGGCTTAAGGAAACTAATTTCTCTAGGCATTTTCTGACATACATACAGTGATGTATGTATGCAGGCCAGGAAATAAATGCCTAATGGATAGCACAAGTAAATAATAATAATAATAATAATAATAATAATAATAATAATAATAATATCCCACCTTAAAGGTAAAGGTAAAGGGACCCGTGACCGTTAGGTCCAATCGCGGACAACTCTGGGGTTGCTGCGCTCATCTCGCTTTACTGGC
This sequence comes from Darevskia mixta, assembly GCA_034641385.1. Lineage (NCBI taxonomy): Eukaryota > Metazoa > Chordata > Lepidosauria > Squamata > Lacertidae > Darevskia > Darevskia mixta. The sequence goes on from JAWWNH010000008.1 coordinate 18,860,367, forward strand.
TGAGGGAGTCGGCGTACAGCTTCCGGGTCATGTGGCCAGCATGACTAAGCAGCTTCTGGCGAACCAGAGCAGCGCACGGAAATGCCGTTTACCTTCCCGCCAGAGTGGTACCTATTTATCTACTTGCACTTTGACGTGCTTTCAAACTGCTAGGTTGGCAGGAGCAGGGACCGAGCAACGGGAGCTCACCCCGTCGCGGGGATTCGAACCGCCGACCTTCTGGTCGGCAAGCCCTAGGCTCCCACAGCGCCACCCGCGTCCTTTAATATCCCACCTTACTGGGATGTAAAATAATTTCTGCTTTTTATTCCTTTATTGGCTGCATATTTAACTAAAAGTTTTAAAAGGGTTTCAAAAGAGTCATCAATTAATTTTTCAGAGCAACCGGAGGGCAGATTGTAGATTCTTATTTAGATTACTGTACATGAATAATGAAAGGCGGGGCATGGGGGGCTAAATAAAGCCCATGAGATCACATGTTCCGCCTTTTTATCTGCGTCTCTCGTTCCCCTTTTGGATAACAAGGCCTCCATTGATACTCCGCAGGAAAGGGGTAGGGAGGGCAGAGGAAAAGGGGTGTCACTGTCACCCCAATGGCCCCCGGTCACTTCTCCACGCTCCGTAATGCGATGTTCCCACCGACAGAGAAAGGCAGAAAAACACAGTGATCTCATGATTCCAGAACTGACTCATGCAAACAACACCCAGGGATGGATGGAAATGAGATGGCGGGGGCAGGAGGACAGGAAGGGGAACAAGGTGCAGGAGGAGTAAAGGAAAGGGGGCGGGAGCAGTAGGGGGGAAACGGGGGGGAGTCAAGGGACAGGTGCACAGGTGGGAGGGGGAGGGAGCAGAAGTGGTGGCAGGTAAATCACAGGGAGCAGAGTGCAAAGAGAGGTCTTGGAAAGGGTGAGATACGAAGAGTGAGGATTTAGAGGGCTTGTTGCAGACCACCAAGAAAAGCAAAGTGCAGGTACCTTACCAAACAAATGCAGACATCCAAACTTTCCTGTTAGCACCTGCAGAGATCCAGCAGCAGTATTTGCAAGATCTTGTGTCTACCACACAGTGCCGGAATTACGTATAACCTAAACAAGCTATAGCTTAGGGCGCCACTCTCTTGGGGGGCCCCCAAAAAATTAAAGGAAAAAAATGGATGTACATTTCCAAAATATAAGATAAGTTCAACAATTACTTTGATAAAATACATATTTTGTTATGTGCAAATGGCTTTAGATACCTATTAGGTCCATAAATCACCATCTAGCATATATTCAACACAAAAACAGCAACAATTTGTTGTTGACAAAGGACAGCTGGACATATAAAGGGCCCCATTACCTTCAGTAGCTTAGGGCCACATCAAACCTAAATCCGGCCCTGCTACCACATAATGGGCAGGGACAGTCAAGCTCATGTTTTCTGCTTTGGGAAATAAATTAGAGAAGTACAATGAACTGTGAAAACACACCGGTCTTCGAATAACCCTTTTTTTAAAGGAAAAATGAAATATAAGCCTAATGGCAAGGGCACATAATAGCTCTAGACCGGGAATGGGGAACATGAGGGTCGGAGGCTGAATAAAGTCCCCCAGGCCTGTCTATCCGGCCCTTGGGCTCTCACCAGGCCACACACCCATCACCAGCCCTGCTTCATGCCCTCCTTGAGTTCTTTTACCTGGCTGAAATGTGTCCTTGAACCGTGTGGTGTTTCTTGCTTCACTGGATGGAGAATGTGAGCCTGTGTGCAAGAGAGAGAGAGAGAGAGAGATTGTGTGGCTGGAATGAGGGATGGGTGAATATTGGTTTCTCTCAGTTTCTCACTGCCCCCCAACAATCTTAAGGTCACTTCTCCACATTTTCAATTCAGTATGCTATATATACCAAAAAAAAAGTTCTTACCAAAAAATTTAAGCCGAATTTCAATTGCAGCTGTTTGTATGGTAAGTTAAAACAATTGATTTTTCCACCATGTGAGGAGTATTGCGCTTTTTCTGTTTGTGCATTTAACTGTGTTCCATCCACACCTTCCCAAGGCAAGCCATAACTGATGTGTGTGTTGCCATCTGAAGCTTAGCACACACTCAGTATAACCCTCGCATTCACTGTGATACCCATTTATTTTAAAACATTTTGATTATCACCATAGTGTTTTTCTAACTATATTCTTTTAAATGAAAGAGAAGCATATCACTATAACAGCACAAAGCGATGTTTATTATGTTGCTGTAGTGCAATAATACTGGATTTTTTTTAAAAAAAATGTTTCAGCAATATATGGATTTGTATGAGCCCATCTATCTATCTATCTATCTATCTATCTATCTATCTATCTTGGTATGAGTCTATTTTTATATTTCATCCTTTCTGTATAATAAATAAATAAATAAATAAATAAATAAATAAATAAAGTCCCTGGTCACAGTCATTTTAGCAATATGGTTAATGAAGGATGATTGGAAAACACTTTAATCCACTTCAGTGGTTGTGGTTGTTGTTCAGTCATTCAGTCGTGTCCGACTCTTCGTGACCCGCCAGAGCACACCAGGCACGCCTATCCTTCACTGCCTCTCGCAGTTTGGCCAAACTCATGTTAGTAGCTTCGAGAACACTGTCCAACCATCTCATCTTCTGCCGTCCCCTTCTCCTTGTGCCCTCAACCTTTCCCAACATCAGGGTCTTTTCTAGGGAGTCTTCTCTTCTCATGAGGTGGCCAAAGTACTGGAGCCTCAACTTCAGGATCTGTTCTTCCAGTGAGCACTCAGGGCTGATTTCTTTAAGAATGGATAGGTTTGATCTTCTTGCAGTCCATGGGACTCTCAAGAGTCTCCTCCAGCACCATAATTCAAAAGCATCAATTCTTCGGCGATCAGCCTTCTTTATGGTCCAGCTCTCACTTCCGTACATTACTACTGGGAAAACCATAGCTTTAACTTCAGTGGTACGACGCTACATTTGCTGGTATGCCATTGAGTCCCATCTGCTTAATAGTGACAGTCTGGAGGGGGGCCAAAAAGCCTGCCAGGATTTTTCTTAAATAATATTCACAAACTGGCAAGTGGTCATTAAAGACAGAGCCATCTGAAAACATATGAAGAGCTCTGCTGGATTAGACCCTTGCCCCCTCTGGGCCAGCATCCTCTTCTTGCAATGGCCCGTGAGAAGCCCACAAGCAGAACCTGAGCACAACAGCACTCTGCCTAACTGCAATTCCCAGAAACTGGCATTCAAAGCATACTGCTTCTTAACTGTGGAGGTGAACACAGTCCTTGCGGCTAGTAGTCGTGGATAGCCCTGCCCTCTGGGAACTTGTCTCATCTTCCAAACCTCAGTGGCACAAGGTGTTCAATAACACAGGAAGAATGCATTTCTTTACTCAGGCAACCTTCGCAGAGGAAGGCTTCCCATTTTGATCTGAACAGGTGGGCAGGCTGGTCTGGGTGAAGGGAGTCCCTCGGGTATCCTGGCTGCACCCACTTATGGCATTCGAGGCCAGTATCTTAGTGGTTGTGGAAACTGTGCTGTGGTGTGTGCTCTGATCATCCAGGTTTCATGCCCGATTAATCAGTTTGATATAAAAGATGGAAAACACAGCCTTGTGCTGAGTCAGGGCAGCGGGTCAGCCAGTTCAGTATTGTCTACATTGACTTGACTGCTGCTCTCCTGGGGATTTCCCCATCACTACCTGGGGACCCTGCAGGTTGAATCTGGTGCCTTCTGCAGGCACATCTACTACTACTGAGCAGTGGACCTTTCAGGACAGGTAGATAGAAATGTAATCTAGTCTGGCAGGTCTGGACTGCATCAGGCAAGTGCTGGAGATGCAAAGAGGCGGAGAGAACGTTCTTCCATATGTGGTGGACTTGTAAAAGAGTATTGGAAAATGATCCATAATGAACTGGGGGGAAATGTTTAAAAGTACTTCCCCCTCCCCCCCAAAAAAACCCATAGTCCTTTCTGTTGGGGATAATTCAGACTGAAATTCCCAGGTGTCAAAAAAGGTTATTTATGTATTGTTAGCCCCAAAATGGAAAATGAGCGAAGTCCCAACCCAAGAAGAATGGCAACTTAAGTTGACAGAATATGTGCAGCTTGCAGACTTAACATATAGAATTAGAGAACAAGAAGAACATATGTTTAGAGAAGATTGGAAAATGTTTATTGAATATATGGGAAACAATTGTGTACAGCTGAAAACGCTGGCAGCATTAAGATAAATTCAACAGTGTAAATAAGTTTTGATTGATGCAGTAATGGACTACTCAATGGTATAGTTTTTGTAAAATAGACAGGGATTTATGATATGTAAAATGAACCAAGGAAAGAGAAGAGAAGTCACTGATATCTTTAGGATGTAAAAATTAGTATTTTAAATGGTAAAACAGAAAATTTAATAAAAATTATATACAAAGAAAAAAGAAAAAAAGAAATGTAATCTAGTCTTACTGTTACCCCACCTGCACCATATATTCAAAGCAGTATCCTACCAATTTATACAGTTATGGCTTCCCCCTGAAGTACCCTGGGGAGTGTAGTTTAAGTGTGCTGAGAGTTGGTAGTCCCTTCACGGAGCTACCATTCCCAGATTGGTTTAACAATCAATCCGTCTTTTCCCAGAGAACTCTGGGAATTGTAGCTCCATTGGGGGGGGGGAAGTATATACTCTCTGCAACCTTAATAAACTGCACTACCCAGGATTCTTTGGAGGGGGGAGCCATGGCAATTTAAAGTGGCAGAATGCACAGTGCATACGAGGCCTTGGTCTTATACACCATGTGCCGCTACAAGGAACATCTGAGGCAGCTAGGAATTATAACCACATCAAATGCTGAATCCTCTGAAGTCCCTCCTCTTTCCCCTTCTCCCTAACTGGGCTTACGTTCAGGGGATGCATTTCCCCACAGCCCTCTCCCCGAGTGATGCAGTGACGATTAGGTGACCTCCGGACAATGTGCTCCCATCATTCAGCTCGGAGCACAATACAGCAATTAAGCTCTGACCCTTTGCTCTTTATATCCATATCCTCGGTGCAACGACACCCCCGCTGCAGGAGGATGTGGGGGCATGAGGCTTGGTTTACACTGTTTCCATTTAATGAAGATGGAGAGCTCGGGAAGAAACAAAGAGCTCTAAGCATAAGAGGAAGTGAAAGGCTTCCAACGGCGGAGACTATAGGCCTCCCGCATGACCAGATCCACAAAGCACGCTGCCATGGCCTTGTTCTTTCAGCTACCTGACTTTTGAGGAACCCCCCACTGCAAGGTCTTAGTAGTCATGATGCTCTCTGGCAGGCTTTCCCAGGACTCCAGGATGTGATGGTTCAGTCAAAGTTCCTATATAAGAGTACAGTGGTACCTCTGGTTAAGAACTTAATTTGTTCTGGAGGTCCGTTCTTAACCTGAAACTGTTCTTAACCTGACGTACCACTTTAGCTAATGGGGCCTCCCACTGCCGCCACGCGATTTCTGTTCTCATCCTGAAGCAAAGTTCTTAACCAGAGGTACTATTTCTGGGTTAGCAGAGTCTGTAACCTGAAGCGTCTGTAGCCTGAAGCGTATGTAACCCGAGGTACCATTGTAGAGAAGCTGCAGCCTTCCATATGCTGCCGGACTACAGTTCCCATCATCCTTGAGGATTAGCCATGCTGGCTGGGGCTGATGGGAGTAGGAGTCTACTGGTTGCCAGTCTCTGATATATATTTTCCTTAGCCCTGACTCTACATAATGGACATTAGTTTGTGCCTAGGGATTGGAGGAGGGAATTCTATTCAGTTCACACTGAAAATGAACTTACCTAACTCAGACTTTCCAAAACAATACGTGAACATCTTCACTTCTCTGAATTTTGCAGCACAGTTCTCCAGTCTAGAAGTGTGTGCAAAAATGCATATACTAGAGCAGTGATGCCTAACCTTGACACTCCAGATGTTTTGGAACTACAACTCCCATCATTCCTAGCTAACAGGACCAGTGGTCAGGGATCATAGAATCATAGAATCATAGAATCATAGAGTTGGAAGAGACCACAAGGGCCATCCAGTCCAACCCCCTGCCAAGCAGGAAACACCATCAAAGCATTCCTGACAGGTGGCTGTCAAGCTTCTGCTTAAAGACCTCCAAAGAAGGAGACTCCACCACACTCCTTGGCAGCAAATTCCACTGTCGAACAGCTCTTACTGTCAAGAAATTCTTCCTAATGTTTAGGTGGAATCTTCTTTCTTGTAGTTTGAATCCATTGCTCCGTGTCCGCTTCTCTGGAGCAGCAGAAAACAACCTTTCTCCCTCCTCTATATGGCATCCTTTTATATATTTGAACATGGCTATCATATCACCCCTTAACCTTCTCTTCTCCAGGCTAAACATACCCAGCTCCCTAAGCCGTTCCTCATAAGGCATCGTTTCCAGGCCTTTGACCATTTTGGTTGCCCTCCTCTGGACACGTTCCAGCTTGTCAATATCCTTCTTGAACTGTGGTGCCCAGAACTGGACACAGTATTCCAGGTGAGGTCTGACCAGAGCGGAATACAGTGGTACTATTACTTCCCTTGATCTAGATGCTATACTCCTATTGATGCAGCCCAGAATTGCATTGGCTTTTTTAGCTGCTGCATCACACTGTTGACTCATGTCAAGTTTGTGGTCTACCAATACTCCTAGATCCTTTTCACTTGTACTGCTCTCAAGCCAGGTATCACCCATCCTGTATTTGTGCCTTTCATTTTTTTTGCCCAAGTGTAGTACTTTACATTTCTCCCTGTTAAAATACATCCTGTTTGCCTTGGCCCAGTTCTCTAATCTGTTAAGGTCATTTTGAAGTGTGATCCTGTCCTCTGGGGTATTAGCCACCCCTCCCAATTTGGTGTCATCTGCAAACTTGATCAGGATGCCCTCAAGCCCATCATCCAAGTCATTGATAAAGATGTTGAATAAGACTGGGCCCAAGACAGAACCCTGTGGCACCCCACTAGTCACTTCTCTCCAGGATGAAGAGGAGCCATTGATGAGCACCCTTTGGGTTCGGTCAGTCAGCCAGTTACAAATCCACTGAGTGGTAGCATTGTCTAGCCCACATTTTACCAGCTTCTTTACAAGAATATCATGGGGCACCTTGTCAAAGGCCTTGCTGAAATCAAGATAGGCTACATCCACAGTGTTCCCTTCGTCTACCAGGCTTGTAATTCTGTCAAAAAATGAGATCAGATTAGTCTGACATGACTTATTTTTCAGAAACCCATGCTGACTTTTAGTGATCACAGCGTTCCTTTCTAGGTGCTCACAGACCGTTTGCTTAATGATCTGCTCTAGAATCTTTCCTGGTATTGATGTCAGGCTGACTGGGCGATAATTGTTTGGGTCCTCTCTTTTCCCCTTTTTGAAAATAGGGACAACATTTGCCCTCCTCCAGTCTGCTGGGACTTCACCTGTTTTCCAGGAATTCTCAAAAATTACTGCCAGTGGTTCTGAAATCACCTCTGCCAGTTCTTTTAATACTCTGGGATGTAGTTCATCTGGCCCTGGAGACTTGAATACATCTAAACTAGCCAAGTGTTCTTGTACTACCTCCTTACTTATTCTGGGCTGTGTTTCCCCTGCTGAATCATCTGCTCCATATTCTTCAGGTCGGGCATTGTTTTCTTTTTGGGAGAAGACTGAGGCAAAGAAGGTATTGAGGAGTTCTGCCCTTTCTGCGTCCCCTGTTCGCATTTCACCTTCTTCTCCTCTAAGTGACCCCACTGTTTCCTTGTTCTTCCTTTTGCTACAGACATACCCATAAAAACTCTTTTTATTGCTTTTAACCTCTCTAGCAAGCCTGAGTTCATTCTGTGCTTTAGCTTTTCTGACTTTGTCTCTACATGTGCTGGCTATTTGTTTGAATTCCTCTCTGGTGGTTTCCCCCTTTTTCCATTTCTTGTACATATCCCTTTTAAATCTTAACTCAGTTAAAAGTTCTTTAGATAGCCACCCTGGCTTCTTTAGGCACTTTCCATGTTTTCGTCTCATTGGTACTGCTTGAAGTTGTGCTTTTAATATCTCCCTTTTAACAAACTCCCATCCATCATGAACTCCCTTCCCTTTTAGTATTACTGACCATGGGATCATACACAGCATTTCCCTAAGTTTTCTGAAGTCGGCTTTCTTAAAGTCTAGAATTTGAGTCTTAGTATGCTTGGTTGCTCCTTTCTGATGTATAATAAACTCCAGAAGAGCATGATCACTCCCACCTAATGATCCTGCCACTTCTACCCTACTAACCAGGTCATCACTATTGGTTAGGACCAGATCTAAAATGGCTGATCCTCTTGTTGCTTCTCCCACTTTTTGGACAATGAAATTGTCTGCAAGGCCAGTGAGGAATCTGTTCGACCTTATGCTCTTGGCTGAGTTTGACATCCAACAAATATCAGGATAGTTGAAATCCCCCATTACTACTATCTCATTTCCTTTTGAATGCTTGGTCATCTGTTCCAGGAAGGCATCATCTATGTCCTCAGTTTGGCTTGGGGGTCTATAGTAAACTCCCACAATGAGATCACTGTTATTTTTCTCTCCCTTAATTTTGACCCAGATACTCTCAATTTGGCTTTGAAGTTTTAAATCATGGATCTCTTCACAGGTATACACATCCCTGACATATAACGCCACTCCTCCTCCTTTCCTGTTTGGTCTATTTCTCTGAAATAGATTGTATCCCTCTATTACTACATTCCAATCATGAGACTCATCCCACCAGGTTTCAGTGATGCCTATTATGTCGTATTTAGTTTGCTGTACCAAGAGCTCAAGTTCATCTTGTTTATTTCCCATGCTCTGTGCATTTGTATACAGACATTGAAAACCATTGATCATTCCCCCTAGTCTCCTACTTAAGGATTTTTTCCTCCCACCACTAGGTCTGTGTGCTCTTTGCTCCATTTGGTCCTTGACTTTTGGATGATCATCTTCAGCATTTGATCGACTCCTACCTTCAGGACCACTGTCTCCCTCCCCCACATAAGTCAGTTTAAAGCCCTCCTGATGAGGTTTTTGAGATTGTTGGCAAAAACATTCCTCCCAACCCTTGTGAGGTGCAGCCCATCACTTGCCAGAAGTCCATCTTCAAGAAACTGCAGACCGTGATCTAAGAATCCAAACCGTTCCTGCCGGCACCATTTGCGAAGTCAGTTGTTCACTTCTCCTATTTTCCCCTCTCTTCCTGGGCCACGGCGTTCAACTGGGAGGACAGATGAGATGACAATTTGTGCATTTAATTGCTTCAGCTTCCTGCCCAGAGCCTCATAATCACTTTTGATCTTCTGGAGGCTATGGCTTGCAGTGTCGTTTGTTCCCACATGGACTAAAAGGAAGGGGTTTTTATCCGTGGCTTTTATTATTCCTTGCAGCCGTTCTGTAACATCATGGATGATGGGAGTTGTAGTCCCAAAACATCTGGAGTGTCAAGGTTAGCCATAACTGTACTAGAGTGTGCATATTCAGTGCTTATATTGGTGAAAATAATATATAAAGGTGCATTATATTAAGGGAAATGGCTTTCCACAAATGTGCCCATTAGGCAATAGTGCATATAAAGATCTGTATAGTAGAAGAAATTCACTCAAATATGCTGACAATTTTCATTACATTTTTTAATGGCAAACTCATGTGGTAATATGGAGACCTCAGCTTAAAATTTGAAAAAATAAGTAGCTGAGAGAAACTGAATTTGACAAATTCACCCATCTCTGGTTGCCCTCCAGCTTCTCAAAAGTTTTCCTCCCTTGCAAAACAGACCCCTGCTTTTATCCCTCATACACAGAATTTCTTTGTAATTATGGTGGGTGCAGGTTTAAATTTACCAAATATTTGTGTGGTGGCTGAAGAGAGGGTGTGCATTTTTATTCCCATTACTCAATTCCCCCAGCATTCTGCAGCCTCCCTACCTGCCCTGCTTCTTGATATGAAAAAGCTTATGGGAGGACATCTTCCCTGGGCTAAAATTTAAGGATGGGAAGTCAAGGAGTGCCTGAGACTGATGTGCTCACTGATCTGTTTTTTATGTTCTTCATTTTACATTTTTTTTTAAAAAAAATCTACACTGGTTTCTTTAAAAGCAAAATGTCTTAACTTTTTTTTTCCTAAGTGGCAACAAACAGGTGTCAGACATCCTCCACAACCTCCCATGCTTACAGGAAAGCCAGTTGAGGATGTCATTGAAATTTCATAAAGTATGGGCATCCAGGAAAGCTGCAGGATAAGACCACCAGAAATATGGTATGTCAAACTCAAGAAGAAATGCTGAGAACCACTCCTTGGTCACATTGAAAGCAAGGTAAGCACATTGCACAGACAAATCACACATCACCCATGAGAATTTTCTCTCCCTTTTGTTAATTTAATTGACAGAGAATGGTTAAAAAGAATGGAAGAGAAACATTCAGTACAGCACTAACAGATAGATACCCCAGATTTGCAGTGGCCCTTATCAGACGTAACGCTAATGTAAGGTGTCTGTGATGTCTCCTCGGGAGTCAACAGTCCGATACATCTGTATCTGTATTTACAGCTTTATTAACAACTATATACAAGCAGAGCTGTAAGGTTCATGACTGCTTGAGTGCCAGAATCTGGGAGTGGCCTCTCACGGGTCCGTCCCCAACATAACAATTTCAGTAGTCCAAATCTCCTCCTCGCTTCCCTACGCTTCTTCCCTCTACGCACCTGGGGCGACGGAAGTGCCGTCGCACCCGGCTCCTCCGTTACCCCAGGCGTTGCTTGGGGTCCTGCAGCATCTCCATGCCCTGTCTCCACCAAACTTCCTGGTTGCTCCTCACTTCCCTCACTACTGCCTGAGTGGTGCTGCGGCTCTCTTTCCCCTGACAGCCCTTGCGCCTCCTTCCTGCCCAGCGCCATGTCCCTGACAGCTAAGCTATGGTTTAGCATTATATACCGGTACACAAGCAGCAGTATATTATATACTCCAGCTGATACATGTCCCCTGCCATTTTCTCCTCTGGCATTGCTGCAACAAGATCAGAAGCACCTGCTTTTGTATTAAAGTTCAGTAAGTCTGAACTTGAGGAACTGTAGTCAGTTTAACTATGGTTTGTGAACAAGCCCGGGTGATTAAACTGTGGCTTCATATGGGTTTGTTTGAACAACCCATAGTTATCTAAGGTGGCAAACCTGTGGCCTTCCATATATTTCTGGACTATAGCTCCCATCATCCCTGGCTGAGACTGATAGGAGTTGTAGTCCAGCAACTTCGGGAGAGCCACAGATTCTCCATTCCTGGAACTGAAAATGGGGAGGGTTAGGGAAATGTGGGGGTGATGCTGTCTTCCATCCTTCCTTTGACACAAGACTACAACCACTGAGGGAGCAGGGAGCTTCCTCCTTGGGAAAGTTCTAGGCCCCTTCCTTGAATTTATCTCTTCTACTGTGGAGATGCACTGGGGAAAAGTTGTGAAGGAATTATTCTATTGAATTGATAGTCTGCTCCACCTTCTCTGTCCTGTCCTATAAGCACAAAGGCACTTTTGATTGGCAAACACTTAAAAAAAAGAGTCCAACTTACTATTTACCCCAACGTTCCTTACCCAAACATTCTGAAAGTAGCTAACAGCAAAATAAAATAAAATTTAAAAGGTCTGGTTAACTACAATAACAAGTTTCTCCCCTTTTTTGTAATGTACATAATATCTTTTTCCGTTTTGTTTTCTACATGGCTACTGTTTCTTCTTTTTGTGTCTTATCTTACTCTGTGCACTTGTAATTTTGTAGTTTTTATTTTTCAATACAGACTATACAAAAATGAAAATAAAACAAATAAAAGCAAAGCAATTTAAAAGAGCAATTATAAAAGCAAATACAGTGGTTTAAAATAAAAAGCACAACAAGGAAACACCAACCACAGCAGTTCAGGTCTTTACATAGAATACAATAAAACAATCTACAGCCCAAAAGTCTTCTTAAGGCAAGTTTTGACTACTTTCAGGAAGGTCAGTAACCATCTCCAGCATCATCATGTTTCTATGTATGCCACTTTTTCACAATATACCATTAAAAAGGAGTCAATATGTGCCTGTAAACCATTCAATTATTTTAAGCCTATTTGGCTATTTGCTTTTAGGTTCTGAGTGGTCTGCACTTATCCTTCTCACCCCTTCCAGAGTGAACCTAGCACCTCCACCTTCACCACAAAGGCACAGGTATTCCTAGGCATTTCACCCCTTTGGAACTCACTGAAGAAACAGAGAGAACCTTGCCTGGAGAGGAGCCATAACTCAGTGGTAGAGCAGTTGCTTTGCATGTAGAAGGTCCCAGGTTCAATCCTCCAACATCTGCAGGTAGGGGTGGGAAAGAACCCCATCTGAAATTTTGGAGAGCCAATGCTAGTCAGTGTAGACAGTGCTGAGCTAGACAGCTAGCTTTGTTTGTTCCTAATCTTATGCCACAAAAAGAGGGCAGGGCATTTTCAGGGAGGGCTGTAGCTCAGTGGCTTTACATGCAAAAGGTTCCAAGTTCAATCCCCAGTGAAGACCTGACTAAAACTCTGGAGAAGGCGGATGCGCGTGGTGCTGTGGTCTAAACCACTGAGCCTCTTGGGCTTGCCAGTCAGAAGGTCGGCGGTTCGACACTGGCAGAGGAAAAGGAGTGCGGGGGGAGTGCACCGCCCTGGCAGCGCAATCCCGGCAGGGTGCCATCGTGGCTGTTCCCCCGCCCGCGCTGGGCGCTACGCCCCCAGGACGCGCACCACACCCCTGTGGGCAGTGCGCCCCGCCCCCGGGATGCGCATCATCCCCGCCCCCCCTGCTCTCTGCCACCCCCACCCCCCTGGTGCCAGAGCATGAAGCTCTGCCACTGCGGTTCAAATCCCTGTGACGGGGTGAGCTCCCGTTGCTCGTCTCAGCTCCTGCCAACCGAGCAGTTTGAAAGCATGCCAGTGCAAGTAGATAAATGGGTACCACTGCGGCAGGAAGGTAAACAGCATCTCCATGTGCTCTGGTTTCTGTTACAGTGTTCCATTGCACCAGAAGTGGTTTAGTCATGCTGGCCATATGACTCGGAAAGCTGTCTGTGGACAAACGCCAGCTCTCTCGGCCTGAAAGCAAGATGAGCGCCGCAACCCCATAGTCACCTTTGATTGGGCATAACTGTCCAGGGGTCCTTTACCTTTTTACCTAAAACTCTGGAGAGCTGCTGCCAGTCAGTGATGATTATTGGTAGCCAACATGGTGGTCTCCAGATTTTGTTGGACTCCGGCCGCCATCAACCCCAGCATGGCCAATGATCAAGGATGAAGGCAGCTGGGGTCCAACAGCATCTGGAGAGCCGAGAGTAGCTAATGTGGTGTCTCCAGATGTTGTTGGACTCCAGCTTCCATTGGCCATGCTGGCTGGATGGCACGACTCAGTAAAAGGCAGGTTCTCACATTTTCTCCTCTCGCCTTCTTGGGAGGTAGATGGAAGGAAGCCATGTGAGGCGTTCTCATTAGGGAGCCTAGAAGGGTGTACAAAATGGCAACCATCTTGAACAGAAAGATGGAGTAGAGTTGGCTTCTGGGCGCTTTCTTGTGGGGTTGGCTAGCTCCGACCCCGCACCATACTTTGACAAAGGGTTTTGAAATTACGCAGACAGAGAAGAGAGAGTTTCCTTCTAACCAAGGGTAAAAAAAATATTAAAAAAGTTGCCTCCTTCCTACGCAGGACCAGTGGGTGTGGGGCCACCAAGGGAAATCTATGATGGGTAGAGCAATGCCTCAAAACAATTGAGCACTGTCCCCAAGCCCTGAGCACCCGAGCTTCTGGAACAAAAGGCTCACACACAAGGGACCTGACTGTGAAGCTTCCATCTGCTTTCATCAGTGACCCCTGGGGGCAGCCAGGTCACGGGGTCATCCCACTTAAACTCAACATTTTCAGCCAGAAATAGAGTTGGGAAGTGGGAAGGGACTAGCTCAGTGGAGGGGTCTCTACTTCTGGAGGGGAATCTTTGACTAAACCACTTCATCCATTTTTTGTCAGACACCCACCCCCCCATTAGTAAGAAAAAAGAGGGTGTCATTGTGAATTACAACTGCTCTTAACAAGAATCTTTTTACATTCCGAAGGTGAAAATGTGATGCATTGATGGAGAGGGTAGGCGAGACCCCTATGAGTAATGAGAGCAAACGATGGCCTTGCTTCTCACCCATCAGCTTTGCCAACCCACAAATCTTGTCAAGGGGCACTTTGACCCACAGCACCCCTGACAAATTCCCTCAGGGCTTCTGGGGGGCATAGCTCAGTGCAGATTCCAAGTCTGGTCTCCTATCCTGCTGATGGAAAGCCTGGATAAGCACAGATACGCTTCCAGATTGTATCTATTTTGGGGTGGGATTCAGTCGCATACTAGCAAATTCATGTTGTGGGATGATAGCTGATTTGGTGGTCTTGTGCAACAAACCTGTGTCTCCAAGATTGTGGTTGGTTGTGACAGGATGATGCCCTGGAAAGTGTTGGCCGAGACTTGCTTTCCTGCAGCAGCATCTCGCCTCTCTGCAAACACATTGGGATGAATGGTCAATGAAGAGCTGTTGTTGTCTAACCTCCCTGCAAACAAATGCTCAGTAAACAGGTCCTGTGGGAGCAGCCAGTCTTATCAGTAGCTCCTGGACAAAAGAGTAGATTATCAAGGGGTCTGGAAACCAAGCCTTATGAGGAATGATTGAGGGAGTTGGGTATGTTTAGCCTGGAAGAGAGGAGATACAATAGCCATCTTCAAATATCTGAAGGGCTGTCACATGGAAGACGGAGCAAGCTTGTTTTCTCCTGCTCTGCAGGGTAGGATCCGAACCAATGGCTTCAAGTTACAAGAAAGGAGATTCCGACTGTTAGAGGAAATTCCTGGGTTAGAGGTTGCTCAGCACCCAGCCCTACGAGAGAAGCCCGTGGTTCGCAGCGGAGATCAAAGGAGAACAGCCAGAAGTTGGAGCAAAGGCAAAGGAGTTTATTGCGCAACAGGTTACAGCCATGGGACTGGACCCAGAACAAAGGGCGACAGAAACTTTTAAAACTTCCCGCTACAACCCAGAATACAGTTCACCATACATCACAACTACATCACTAATACATCAGCAAAACGTCAGGAAGGGGTGGAGAGTAGGAGGGTACAGGAAAATTATCATATGGGTAAACAAGATTAGCATACAGGTGATGGGTCACAGGAACAGGTAAAGGACACTTGGGTGGGTCAAATATACATCCTGAGCTTCCACCGGGGTGGAACAATGGAAAACATCTTGGAGGCTGTCTGTCGCCTTGGGAACCTGAGGATGGGTGCTTGTGAGAGGATTACCTAGGTGTGGCATTTCCTGAGGCCCTAGGTGTGTGTACATGGTCTCCTGCTTAGGGATGATGGAGGACAAGGGCTGACCTGGGGGGCAAGGCCAGCAGGAGTAGAAGGGCACAAACAGGGAGAAAATCCATGGAGGCTGTGATTTTAAATGAATTTCCAAATATTTAAAGGCTCTGCACATGCTCAGAGTTGATACAATATATCCAAATAGTATTAATAACCACTTGAAACTGAGTTTCACGAGGGTTTGTGTGTGTGCTTGTATTACAACCTGTGGGGTAAAGGGGAAACTAGAGAAAAGGGGGGTGAGACCCGGGCGAAAGAGGGTCCCGCACTGGCTGCCGCTGTCTCTGCGGCAAGCGGAGGGGAAAGACAGCAAGAAGGGGGGGTACCCCTCCTCAGCTACCCCTAACACGACTAAACACCGGGAAGAACTTTCTGACAGCAAGAGCTGTCCAACAGTGGAACGGATTCCCTCAGGAGGTGGTAGACTCTCCTTCCTTGGAGGTTTGTAATCAGAGGTTGGATGGCACTGCAGGGGG
Organism: Darevskia mixta; assembly: GCA_034641385.1. NCBI lineage: Eukaryota > Metazoa > Chordata > Lepidosauria > Squamata > Lacertidae > Darevskia > Darevskia mixta. Next base: position 18,876,219 of record JAWWNH010000008.1, read on the forward strand.
TTGGACTAGAGGTGCATTCCAACTCTACATTTCTCTGGTTCTATCTGCCACCAGCATTTCATCAATGAAACCAGTGTGTCGGAGAGCCAGATAGAATCATGCACAGAAGAATCATGTTATTTCTAACTAATAATCCTATTATGCACAATGTAATGCACTATGTAGTGCGGTTTACATTTCAGATTTTCTGTCTTGTAATAAAATATACAGAGAACACGCAAGCTTAGATACCAACTGGCATACACAGGTGTAGCCACAAGGTGGTGCGATTGTGCTGCAAATGAATTTTAAAAAGCACCCAGGGAAAGAACTTGAGGGTCGGTCCTGTTAACTCTGTAAACAAGATTCCTTTGCGGAGGAGGGTTTGGAGGGCAAAAAAACATCGTCTGCAACTTTGTCTGTCCTCAGGGGTTATTATAATTTCACCTTCCTGGAAGCATTCCAGTCTAGGGCCACCATACTCACACCTATTGCCAACATCAGCCCACCTTTTCTCCAACTCAAGGTGCTCTCCAGGCTTCTCCCTCCTCTCCATGTTATCTTCACAACAACCCTGTAAGGTAGGTTAGGCTGAAAGACAGTGACTGGCCCAAAGTCACACCATGGGCCTGTTTTCTCATTTTTCTTTTTTCAAAATTTTTTTTATTACCTTTTAACAAATAAAAACAAACATCAACATACATCAACAACAAAAGAAAACAACAGTAATAAACATGAAAACAAACATACATCTTTTACCCTAATCCTCCTTCCTTTTCATTGTAGGTTGAAGTCCTCCTGTCCTCCCTTCCTGCGTTCTATGTATATCATCTTTAGTAATTTCTTGACATCATTTAAAAAACATTTTTAATTAATTACCCTTAATATCTCTTCTTATCTAAAGTCCTTATCATTAATTCCAACTATCATAAACCTTATATCTATCTTCTACTTCTACAGCCTCCTCTGTCTTCCAGCTTACTTCTACTCTTCAATCTTACAATACTTTTTAAAATATAATTTAAATTTCTTCCAATCTTCTTCTACCGCTTCCTCCCTCTGGTCACGGATTTTCCCGGTCAGCTTAGCCAGTTCCATATACAGTGGGACCTCGACTTACGAAGATAATGCGTTCCGACGCGATCTTCGGTAGTCGAAAAAACTCGTAAGTCGAGTCCCCATAGGGATGCATTGAGCGGAAAAAATTCGTAAGTCGAAGAAACCCACATCAAATCTTCGTAAGTCGAAAAAATCCTATTCAAAGCAGCCGCGACTTCCTTTCGGAAGTCGAAAAATTCAGATGTGGCGGCCATTTTTTTTCTTCCGGAAGTCATTCGGAAGTCGAAAAACTCGTAAGTCGGGTCACTCGTAAGTCGAGGTCCCACTGTAGTCCATCATTTTCATCTGCCATTCTTCTGTCATTGGTAGTTCCTGACTTCCAGGTTTTAGCTAACAAAATTCTAGCTGCTGTTGTGGCCTGTTTTCTCATTTTTCTACCCACGTTTCCTTGCAACAGATCTTACAATCAAAACATAAAACAGTGCCACTAATAGTGTTACGGCGGAAGAAGTGGTGGAGGAGAGAAACATTACCCAATCTACAGCCATGCCTAAATGTCAATGTGCAGATGGGCCTCTTGTGCATATGACTTGCCCATTCATCTAACTGGAGGCAGCAGATGCACAGATATAAAGGAACGCATCCCTAGATCTGCCTCCAAGTCCTCATCAAAATGAAGAGAGCAGCCCTGGCAGGCAGAGGGATGTGAAGCACGCATAAAAGCATTCGTATCTGATAGCATTATGTATATATATATATATTTAAATAGAATATTTATTCATTTTATAAGAAAAGAAAAAGAAAAAACAAACAAACATAAACAACATACAAAACATAAATACTTCTTACAAAATCGGAACTTCTTCTTAACATCAGTAAGTGACTTCCCTCCGTTCCCCCCCCCCTTCTGAATTTCATTTCTAATCATCTTTGGCAGTTTCAAAACAGTTATACTCTAACAGAATTTTCTTCTAAATCATTCTAAATATTAACCTATATTCTAGGCCTATACCAAAAGCCTATTCCTACTTCCCTAAGCTATCTTAAATATTACAGTATTTTTTCATATTTTTCAAAAATTTCATATTTAAATTTTCCCCAATCTTCTTCCCCCGTCTCTTCTCCCTGGTCGCGGAGTCTCCCAGTCAGCTCAGCAAGTTCCATAAAGTCAATCATCTTCATTTGCCATTCATATATAGTAGATATATCTTGAGTCTTCCAATTCTTGGCCAGTAGTAGCCTCGCAGCTGTTGCGGCATACAGAAAGAATGTAATATCTTTTGGGGGGATTTCCTCCCCTATTATTCCCAGTAAAAAGGCTTCTGGTTTCTTAATAAAGGTGTATTTCAACACTTTTTTCATCTCATTATAAATCTTTTCCCAGAAGTCTTTTACTTTGGGGCACGTCCACCACATGTGGTAAAAGGTTCCTTCTTTTTCTTTACATTTGCAACATTTATTATCAAGTATCTGATAGCATTATAAGAGGACTTGCTTCTTTTATTTACAGCACCAGATTTTGGGAGCTACAGAATTCCCTTCCAGTGCAAAACATTCCTGTGCATGGCAACTCAGACATAAGCCCTACTCCCTAGTCAGCATGTTTTAGGATTGCAGCCCCAAGCCATTACAGATATCCCTTAGCGCCATAGATTTCAAACGGTGAAATCTGGGGGTTTGTTTGGAAATGTTTCAGGGATTGAGACTGTCACTAACCTTGGGCAAGTTGCCACCCTGTTCCATCTTCCTTTGCAAATGTCAGGAATCTCACTGTGTGCAAGAGCACATGGTCAATTCACATGGGCTGATGCTGTCTGTCAGTGGCTATGTTCTGCCGCCACTGTTGGAGGCAGCAGCCTCTGAGTACCAGTTGCCGGGAATCACAAGTGGCAAGAATGCTATTGACCCCTGGTCTGCCTTGCAGGCTTCTCATGGACATCTGGTTGGCCACTGTGAGAACAGGATGCTGGGCGCCTGATCCAGCAGGGCTCTTATGTACCAACATGCAACAGAGTCCTCTAAAACACAAAGAGGACCTGTGGCTGATGCAAAGGGATTTCTCAGTGGGTGAGTTAATATGGAAAGTATTCTTTGAAAAAAGAAAGCTCCCAAACCCCCGCAACCCAATCCAAAAACATTATTATTCATTAAAAAGGTAAAGGGACCCCTGACCATTAGGTCCAGTCGTGTCCGACTCTGGGGTTGCGGCGCTCATCTCGCTTTATTGGCCAAGAGCCGGCGTACAGCTTCCAGGTCATGTGGCCAGCATGACAGAGCCGCTTCTGGCAAACCAGAGCAGTGCACGGAAACGCCGTTTACCTTCCCACCAGAGCGGTTCCTATTTATCTACTTGCACTTTGACGTGCTTTCGAACTGCTAGGTGGGCAGGAGCTGGGACCGAGCAACGGGAGCTCACCCCGTCGCAAGGATTCGAACCGCCGACCTTCTGATCGGCAAGCCCTAGGCTCTGTGGTTTAACCCACAGCGCCACCTGGGTCCCTGACATTATTCATTAGTACAGTATTAATTCCACTGTCCCATCTTTTCCACAAGGCGGCTTACACAAAATTAAAACAACACAGATAAAATACAGAAAGCTAACAACATATGAAAGATAAGCAATTAAACTACTGTATAGTAGAATTAAAATGATACAAAAACAAATTATTAAGATTACGGATGGTAAGAACAGCGCAGCATTATTAAAAGCCCTTTCCTTAACAAAACAGTCAGTTCCCAAGAGCCTGTCAGAATGAAGCGGATAAAAATATGGCCTTCAGTTCACCCTGAGAGAGTGGCGGATGCCGCCTTGTTGTGCAGGAACAAGATGTGCAAGTTCCTTGCGCTTCCTGTTCTCCTGCAGCAACATTGTCTGAAACAGAAGCCTTTTGCATCTCCCCTGCTGGCAAGATGTGAAGGTTATACTCTGGATGGGATGTTGTCGTGGAGGAAGAGGGAACATGGGAGACTTGCACACCCTGTTCCTGTGCCAGAAGGCAATGTGCATCTCTCTCAGGGTCAACATGAACCTTCAAGGCTTGTCTGGGTTAGGAATGGGGCAGGAATTTGATCTGTTAATGGTGAATCAAATTTATTCACACTTTCTAAAGTAATATGCAAATTGTGATGCAACCATCCTTCACAATTCACACTTATTCAAATTTTGCCATGCAGTTCTCCAGCCAAGTGATGTGCAAAAAATGAAGCATATACTAAGTAAAGTGTGCATAAAAAAGCATTGGGGAAATTAAACACCAAAATGCATCTGGTCAGCCATTGTGAAAACAGGGTGCTGGACTAGATGCAGGCTTGTCTTGTGTTGTTGTGTATTGTATTAGGGGGAATTGTTTTTTTTTTAAAAAAATGTGCAGATTAGGAAAAATTCACACTAAAATGTTGATGACTTTTCATAAGAGCTTTAAAAAAATGCCAACTGATGTGAAAGTGTGAAGAACTTTAAGGGTGGAAAAATGAGAAACAGAGAGAAACAGAAACGGTGAGAGATTCGCCAGTTCCTAGTCTGAGTGTATAGCAAAAAAAAGTTCATTGTTTCTCTATAACATTCTACTGACGTAAGAACAGACAGACAGTTGCCTTGCACCAAGTTAAACTATTTGTCCACCTCCTGTGATTGGGAGTAGCTCTCCAGAATCTTGAGCAAAGGTCTATTGCACCACCTGCTCCTTTGTACTGGAGACCCCTGGGATCGAATATGGTTCCTTCTGCACATGCCCTCCCACTGAGCTATGGTTCCTCCCTCATACAGACCGAGCTTGTAACAGACCCTTCACCATAGGCCAGTTTACTTGGAAGAATAAAGCACTTGTCTCCCTCTCTCTCACACACAGCTTCATCTCTTAGCTACACACGTCATGCTGTCCCTTCGACATGGGTGGTTTCACCTTCAGATGCTTTGATCTGCGTGTTCATTCATGTCACTTAACTGCACGCACATAACTTTTTATGCACTGAGGGAAAGAGAAGCAATTGTTAACAAAGCCATGATCCACACAGACAAATTTCCAGATAAAAGAGCGACTCTCTTCTTTGTGTCAAAAGTCAGGTCGGAAGAATCTTGGTACTTCAGACATTAAACAGTGGTTGGGGAACAAATGACACATGAAGCAATAGGCTTCCTTCTTGATTTTCTTTTTTTTAATTTTAAATCAAAGCCCTCTTTTAGTTCTTGGAATCTTCTGCCGAGGTAAAAACACTATTAAACATTCTGACTGTCAAGGTTTTGGTTTAGAGAACAGGCGAGTAAGAGGTGACATGATGGAAAGGGTGATAAAATTATACATGTCATGGAGAAAGTAGATAGAGGGAAATAAGTTTTTTCTCTCTCTCATAACACTAGAACTTGTAGTTATCCAATGAAAGTGAATGCTGGAAGATTCAGGACAGATAAAAGAAAGTACTTGTTCAGAAAGTGAATTAAAACTATGGAACTCACTCCCACAGAAGGCAGCGATAACCACCGACTTGGATGGCTTTAAAAGAGGATTAGACAAATTCATGGAGGATACAGCTATCAATAGGGGGGACATGGGTGGCGCTGTGGGTTAAACCAGAGCCTAGGGCTTGCCGATCAGAAGGTCAGCGGTTCGAATCCCCGCGACGGGGTGAGCTCCTGTTGTTCGGTCCCACCTCCTGCCAACCTAGCAGTTCGAAAACACATCAAAGTGCAAGTAGATAAATAGGAACCGCTCCGGCGGGAAAGTAAATGGCGTTTCCATGCGCTGCTCTGGTTTGCCAGAAGCGGCTTAGTCATGCTGGCCACATGACCTGGAAGCTGTACGCCGGCTCCCTTGGCCAGTAAAGCGAGATGAGCGCCGCAACCCCAGAGTCATCTGCAACTGGACCTAACGGTCAGGAGTCCCTTTACCTTTACAGCTATCAATGGCTACTAGCCACAATGGTTATGTTCTACTTCCACTATCAGAGGTGGTATGCTCCTGAATATCAGTTGCTGGAAACAGGAGGGGAGACTAATGCTCTTGTGCTCAGGCCTGGCTTCCGCTTGCAGGCCTGGCCACTGTGAGAACAGGATGCTTGGGTAGAAGGACCCTTGGCAGACTCTCCTTATGTTCTCAAACCAGTGATCCCCAACATCTGGATAAGACTTGGATTGAAAGACTAAAGGAAAGCATGGAGGCTGAGTGTTGTGACAACACTGTGTTAGACCGTATAACTTATTTATTGCTTACATAGCAGGGAAGTTAAACTGGGTGACTTTACTGTTTTATATCAGTGCATGAGTAAATCAAATGTTTGTGCCTCAACTCACTCTAGTAAACCACTTGGGTCTTGGTTTTTTTAATCCCACATTCCAAATGAGGTTCACATTTCCTTGGATTTGATGGAGGGAGTCTATGATCCGAGGGACCTTGTGCCACTTTTTTAAAAGGCGCCACAAAATAAATGTCGTTTCAAGGAAGATTGTGACCGATCGACTGATGGCTACTATTTGCACACGCGCGCGCACAAATGTAGGCAACTGCGCTGGTCCCTTAGAAATAAAAATTCCACAGCAACACTGTTATAAAAAATCCAGATCCTGATGCATGCCGCAGAATAAACCGCCTAATAGACTGTAATTCTGCGGTTTTGCAGCGGAGCTTCCCCTTGGGACCCGTCACACGTCACCGTGCCCGCCCACCTAGCACGGGAGGTTGCTAGGCCCCGCCCACATCCCCTTTTCACTGCGACGTCGACGCGTTCTACCCCTGTTACCGCGGCAACCAACTGCTTCCCTCCTCCCATTCTGACGCCAATCCGCGGCGTTCGAAGTGTTGTTATCGCGAGAGACGAGCGGGCTCCGGTTCCTCTTCTTTCCTCCTAACCTCCTTCGACAGCCTTTGGACCTCGAAGAGGGGGGCGTGGCTATGCAAGCGAAGTGGGCGGAGGCTTCCGGCGAGGTTTGGCACTGACGTGGAGAATCCAGGGGGGGCCGCTTGGGCTTGGACAGGTAGAGGAGGCGAGGAGAAAGCGAGCAGGTGGATGCGGATGCTGAGCTCCAGCCAGGCGCTTCCGGTGAGGGGAAAAGGCAGGGCAGCCCCCCCCAATAATAATAATAATAATACCCCGCTCCTTCTTAAGGGTTGTAAAGGGGGACTCGGACGGTACCTGTGGCGGGAGGAGAGCCTCGCAGTCCCCCTCCCCCAAGCCTACCCCGTAAGGGCTGTTGTGAAGAAAAAGTAGGGATTGCATTATGTAGCTGCTGCTGGTTTATTATTATTATTATTATTATTAACCACTGTGGGTAGTATTGTGATGTTTGGAAGAATGTGATGTTTAAATAAAATTCATTTTCTAGGCTTTTCACACACACACACAAGCAATGCTAGATAAGTAAAAACTAAATTTCTCTCGTGAAAGCAGCCTTCTCTCTCTGTTAGGTATATGAACCAGGCCAAAAGGTAGAGCAATGCAGTCATGCCTGAGCTACAAAAAGTATTCATGCTGGTACATGGATATAGAATTCTGTGCATTAAAAAATATGGGAGATATGAAATCATACATCAAAGAAAATGGTCTGTTCTGTTATTGTACTGCATCCATTCTGTGCGTTTTGGAGGAATTGCCAACCAGTCAGAGCTGATTCAGGTGTTACTTTGAATACCGGGATGGGGAAGCATAGTTTAATGTCATGACACTGACATGGTACTTGCCTGCAGTGAGATTTGTGTGCTCTGGAGCACTTTATTAATTTATTTAATGCCATTTATAGACTGCCCTACAGCCAAAGTTATCTGGATGGTTTACATGGATTAAAACCAACAAAAATGAACAAACAACATTACAACCAGAATAACGTTACAAAGTCACAATTCACTTTAAAACAGCAGCAGCAAATCAATTTAAAACTGAAGGCAGAGAGCTTTCAGAGGTGGTAAGTCACTTCTTAGGTGATGGTGGGGTTTTTCTCCTTTCCAGGTAGTTTGGAGCAGTCAGAGTCTCCCACAAGAAGCCATCAATAGTTTGGAACCATGTTTGCAGACTTGGACTATGACATTGAAGAGGACAAGCTGTAAGTGTCTTACTTCTCTTTACTTTTCTTTTTACTCAGTAGGTTTGTATGTATATATTCCCCCCCCCCTGGAAAATAGGAGATGTTCAGATAAGGAATTAGTACTGTCAGCTTTTTGGACTGCACCCACAGAATTTGTCTCTAAGTTGGAAAAAAGTGGAATGAGCACCCTAAAAAATAACCCTGAATATCCTTAGAAGGTTGAATTTAGAGCTAATTTGCATATGACTTGGTTTCGGGGTTTAATTCAGTTCATAAGGATATCTCTTCTACTTGGGTTGGATACTATGTTTTTAATTTTATGAGGGAACAGGAATTAGGGTTTGTATCTGGAAAGGAATACATGTACTAGAAGGAGGTTATTATTATTACTCTTATGTATGTAAACACATAATACGATTTTCCTTTCTCTGATAATATAATTACTGTGTTTCCCGTGAGTTATGTTTCTTATGTGATTGTTGCTGTCCCAATATATTCCACAATATATTCCAAAAGCAGAGATGACACAATGGTGGCACCCACTTTAATGCAAATTTCTGTACCTCTGTTTTATTCTAGGGGGATTCCCACTGTGCCTGGGACAGTGGTCTTGAAAAAGGACTCCCAAAATCTGATTGGTATCAGCATCGGGGGAGGAGCTCAGTACTGTCCCTGCCTCTATATAGTTCAGGTTGGTGTTTTTAGGAGAGGAGTGTTTTATTCCTTGGGAAAGAAGGGCAGTTAGGATTGCACTGAGGGTGAGATTGGACCACACAGTTCTGAGCATAGTGTAATTCTCAGTTTCATTGGACTTCTGCCAGCAACAGCCTTACACATAAATGCAAAAACATTGTCTCCCAATGCCTTTCTGTCTGTCACAGGGCAACTTGAGTGGCAGATTTGGCAAGTTAACTGTATTGGTCTATTGGTCCGTTGTTATTTGCTCTTTTTCTCTTTAAAATACTTCATGGACTTGTAAAGAATTATATTATTAAGTTTACTGAATTTCATGTGTGTGACCTAAAAAGAAATCATAAGGGGAAATCTCATGGTCCAGCGAGAGCTGTGAACAAAGTCAGCATTTTTCACCTGCAAGGGCATGTGTCACAAGTGACACTAAGGACATTTCCCCCAGTATCTAACAAATTTGAATTTTTGACCTACACAAATGTGAAGAACAGCCATTTTTAATTTGAAATTAGGCTGTTTAATTTGGGTGATCCAGCAAATATGTGAGCAGATGGGATCATGAATATGTTTTTTATTGGTCTCCAATATTAGTTTTTCACCATAGAGAAATGCAGAGTCAGAGGTATCCCTCCTGGGATAATGGTGTTTCTGTAAGTGGGGGGGGGGGACCCATTTGATCATGATAGTGTGTGCAACAACAACATTCATGAAATTGATATGAGTGGCAATTCTGAGGTTTAAAGTCTTTTTTATAAATAATATGAGTAAAGGGGCATGAAAACAGACGTGCTGCCATCCTGGTTCCTTACTCCCGTCTTTGCCTTTTTCCTGCTTTCACCTTCACTGTGTCTTCCTCTTTAGGTATTCGATAACAGTCCTGCAGCTCAGGATGGAACTTTGGCAGCTGGTGATGAAATCACAGGTGTGAATGGGAAGTCAGTCAAAGGGAAAACCAAAGTAGAAGTGGCCAAAATGATACAGGTGGTGAAGGTGAGAGGTAGGAAGGGGTTTCTGGAATGCAAAGTGTCCATTGTTGCTTTTCAGTGGAAGTTGTCCCCCTTCCTCTCTATTGCAGAACAATAGCTCTGGCTTTTCCTGTTCCAGGGAGAAGTGACGATTCATTACAACAAACTCCAGGCTGATCCGAAGCAGGGAAAGACATTAGATATTGGTATGTCGTGCCGACCTCTCAGTCTCCCTCGTAATGCTGATGTAGTAAACAGGACTGGCTTTTCTGTGGCATTTCTTTTATAATTAGCCCAGTTATGATTTCCTCTTCATTGGGCTTCCTCTGTCTGACTAGATATAATAGTATAATGGCTGTGCTATCGGCATAGAGAAATGATTCTGCTCACGGAGTGCGTTTCTTTCCTGGAATATAGTGCTGAAGAAAGTGAAGCACCGCCTGGTAGAGAACATGAGCTCAGGGACAGCAGATGCCCTGGGACTGAGCCGAGCCATCCTCTGCAACGGTAAGCAGCATTCAAGGAGGACATTCACACTTGGCCTCTGTGACTGTGCCAAGCGATGCCAAGGACCATGTTAGCATTCTCACACACTTACAAAGTGTGTGTTGTCCTGAAAGTGGCCTTCTGCATTGGTTCATAATTTTGTGGCGTTGAGAGCTGGGCTAAATAATGAGATGTGAACCAGAAAGTCCTCAGTTCAAATCTCACCTCCATCGGCAGCCTACTCTGTCTCAGCCTTAGCCCCTCATCTGCAGTGTAGGAGTAATAATATTTCCCCTTACCTACAGGATTGCTGTAAAGATTAGTGAGATAATATGTGTGAAGTACTTGAACATTTCATTGTGCTATATCACAAGGCTGACAGTGAAAGTTGGCAGAAATTTGATGAACTGGAGAATCCAAATACTGTATTCTTTCTCCTGAATTTGTGAAAAGATGTGTGATTTCGGAACCCTCTCCTTCAGCTCTAGGCAGTCTTTTCCTGCACTAAAGTCTGTCTGACAACTTTTCTCTTCCTCTTTCTCACTTGCCTCACCAGTGCTCAAACTTTTGTTAGTTCGCTATCTGGACACCATTGCTTTGGGAGCCAGTGTGGTGTAGTGGTTAAGAGCGGTAATCCCATAATCTGGTGAATTGGGTTCGCGTCTCCGCTCCTCCACATGCAGCTGCTGGGTGACCTTGGGCTAGTCACACTTCTCTGAAGTCTCTCAGCCCCACTCCCCTCACAGAGTGTTTGTTGTGGGGGAGGAAGGGCAAGGAGAATGTTAGCTGCTTTGAGACTCCTTAGGGTAGTGATAAAGTGGGATATCAAATCTAAACTCTTCTTCTTTGTCATTCTTCATTCTCTTTTCTAGGTGACATGAAGGGGGGTTGCCTTTCTCTGCACAGCATATACACCTGCAATTCCACATTTGTTTCTATGTGCCTTGATGCCTGTTTTATAAATCTGTATCATGAATGTGCATTTGTGAAAGCTCTGACAATGGGAACCCTAACTAGAGGATTTCAGCTCTTATGGCATCAAACTCTCATTGTAATAATGGATCCCTACCCCTTTCCCCGGCTCTTTTTCTTTTCTTTTCTTTTTTGGTAGATGGGTTAGTAAAAAGACTGGAAGAGCTGGAGAGGACTGCAGAGCTATACAAAGGTAAATAGACATTTTCACTCCTTGCTGTGAAACATAGAAAGGGGTTTGTGTCTTGGGGCTTGTGTTGATCATTTATTGAAGGACTGAATGTTTTGAGAAACATATCTCACCCTCATGGAGAGACAACATTTATTTTCTTTATTAGATTTATATCCTGTTTTTCCGCCACTTAAATCTTTAAGAGGGCTTGCAGAGTTTTTTTCAGTGGGGACAGGTAAATATTTCACCCTAGAACAATATTTCACCCTAGAACAAACCAACAGACACCCTTATCCTATACAAGATGGTCAATAACCTTTATGTGACCACAGTTTTTTGCCTTGGTCTTGCTGGTAGGGCAAAGAGTAAATCCTTCCAAGAATCACTTGCATGTCCCTGCGTGCGCGCACACACAGAAACCAACCCAGGAGCAGAGCAGTTAATGACATCCGGGTCAGTACTGCTCTTGCCACACAGTCTTTCCTGCAGGGAGTCTCACTGACAAAAACCAGCATAGGCTACATTTTTCTCATGGTACAAAAAGCGAAGTCAGTGGAGATTTCCCCCAACCACACTTGGCCTTTGTTTTCTTTTCCCAAATGCCTGCTGTGGTGCTAATGTCCTGAATTTAAAAGTAATGATATCCCACCCCATGTCCATAGTGAATGTTTTGGTTTTTTCCTCCAACTCTGTCTAGGCATGACGGAACACACAAAGAGTCTCCTCAGAGCTTTCTTTGAACTTTCTCAAACTCACAGAGGTAAACATGGACCAGAAGACTTTCAGGGTTGTGACGAAATCATAGCACATGCTTCTGTGGGCAGGAAATCTCTCATCATAGATCTTGAAAATGCTATAATTGTCATCCAAGACAGTTATGAGAACTACAGGTCTTGGTGCCAGTAATTTGTAAAGTGTGTTGGGATTTGCTTCTCTCAAGTGTGTGCGCTGACAGGTAAAAAAAAACCTTTTGAGCTTCTCTCCTGCTATTGGCCTGCAGAAAAGCAGTTTAAAATGCACCTGTATCAGGTGCTCAAATCAATAGACATACCATTCCAAAAATGGGCTTATAATCTTATTTCAACCGATTTGAATTGTTTGTGTCACCTTTGGACATATGCATTCCACTAGGGCAGGCATAGGCAAACTCGGCCCTCCAGATGTTTTGGGACTACAACTCCCATCATCCCTAACTAACAGGACCAGTGGTCAGGGATAATGGGAGTTGTAGAGGGCCGAATTTGCCTATGCCTGCATTAGGGGCTCCACCCCTGCTTGTGCTGCTCACCACCCTGTCTACAACCCACCCACCCCCAAGCAAAAAACCCACACCACACCAAATCCATCACCACCTAGACCTTGACTACCCCCACAACTCACTAGATCAGGGTGTTTTTTTAATAAACTGCTTGGAGGAAAGCCTTGCCAATTTCACTGGAGAGCAGGGAACATCATGAAGCAAATGACTGATAGAGCAGTACGGGCCTCCATTGAGGGTAGTTAGGTGGGGCAGTGTCTTCTGAACTTGCTGGCCGGGGTGTGGTAACATCTGAAGAGTAGTAAAAGCATGATGTTTATACTATGGTAGTAATCATGAACTGAAATGAGGAAATAGTCCAGAATGATAAACAACAAGCCTGAAAATGCACCTGTTATTTTGACTATGGTCCCTCAATTGCATGTTTTGCTGTTTTTGCCCAGCATTTGGTGATGTTTTCTCGGTCATTGGTGTACGGGAGCCTCAACCAGCTGCAAGCGAAGCCTTTGTGAAATTTGCAGATGCCCATCGCAGCATTGAGAAGTTTGGAATCCGCCTTCTAAAAACTATCAAACCGGTAAAGAAACAGAACCGTAGAATTTTGTAAGGGTTGGAAGGACCTTAAGGGTCGCCCAGTCCAATGCCCTTCAATGCAGGAATCTTAGCTAAAACATTTGTGGCAGATGGCCATCCAACCTCTGCTTTAAAACCTCCAATGAAGGGGAGTTCATCACCTTCCAGGGAATGTCCGGGGTATTTTACAGAGACTAAGGTAACACTGTGAACCACCTTGAGACCCCTGAGTATAGGGCAGTATATAAATTCAATTAAGAATAAGAATAAGAATGAATGGTTTGCAGTCTCCTATAGAGGGCAAAAGTGAGGCGAGGCAGATAAGGCTCGATAAAAGGGGTAACAGTGTTGGATGACAAAGGGTGGCATTAGGCCAGTTGTAGTACAGCTCTTTACTCACTGTTATGTGGGGCTTTTCATCTGCTTGTCTGCTCTCTGCACATCACCTCTCCCAGCTAGGCAGGGACACATCAAGGTCCATTAAAACAGAGGAAGTCAGATATGGGGTAGTGGTGGGGGAAGGGGGGGCTCATGGACCTGGAATGCCTTGGACTAAGACAGGGGAGTACGTGGAAGTGGCAGAAGGGTGCTAATTTTACGTGGCTTTGGATCGGACCAATAACAGGAGTGGTGAGCAGAGCCTCCCTCAGATTGGCTAATAGATGTGCCACAAATGTCGCATCAGGTCCTCTTAAGTGAGAGGGAGGCTCCGTCGTGCACCCAGTGTTTTAACTATGCTGAGAGGTGATGGAAGGGTTGACATTCACAGATCACATCCACTTCTTGAGATTACTAGGCTTGTTGCATGCAGAAGAACCTTTTCCGCTCTGTTTGGTCCTACATTTTTCACTGTTCAGCCTTTCCTTACAGATGCTGACTGACCTGAACACTTACCTGAACAAGGCCATTCCTGACACAAGGCTAACTATCAAGAAGTATCTGGATGTCAAGTTTGAGTATTTGGTAAGCTGTTCTTTTATTGTTGTTAAGAATGCTCAGGAGAGTGGTCCGCGTAGCCTGAAATACTGACAATAGTGGGTCCCTGGCGCTCCGCCGCTAGTGAACAAGAAGGAGGAAAGGATCAATTACAGAAGGATCTGTTTGCTCACTCAGGCTTCCTAAAATGGTAAGTCACGGAAACATTCAGAACAAGTAGACATTTCATGCAAGGGACCTACCGATGGCTTTGCCTTGCACTCCCAGGTCAGATATATCGAGCCAAGGGAAACTTGCAGCACCAGAATACAGCTCCTAAATGGAGCAGCTTGTGCGATCGGATTGTAGTAGCATTCACAGCATGCTGTTGGTAGCTAGACAGGGTGCTGTTTCTTTCAGGTCTGCTCATTTTCCTGTTTTAAAATAAAAACGAGCTAGAAAAAGACCCAAGGAGATAGGACAAGGCCCCAGTGCAAACCAGTAGTGCCATACAAATACGTACCATTCCACAGTGTGTCTTCCTGGCAGCAATTCCATCACAGCATGAATGTTGAGACTTAAGAACTAGCTTTGAATAGGACACATTTTCTCTTATTCAGGCACAAATCTTCTGTTTAATTCCTTTTCATTCCCTCGGCTTGGGCAGTCGGGGAAGAAGAGATATTGTGAAATACCACCTCCTTTCTTCTTCAGGGTTTACATCTCTCTGATCTTAGTGTATGATTTCTCCTGACCACTGAGGAAGCAGTACACAGTTACTTTTTGACACATGCGTCCATTCACTGTTTTTATTTTTGTTTATTGACTGCGGTCTCCCTAGAATAAGTTCCTACACCAGCATGTGCCTGTTTCCCCTTCCTATGTCCTGGGAACTGGAGTTCATTAAGGATACTGGGAACTGTAGTTCTGTGTGGGGTAAGATTCGTTATGTGCTTTCAGTGCATGGTGTGTGCACAGCCACCATTGGAAGAAATGTGGAACTTGTAGAAATTAGAAGTGACAGTTCTGTCCATCCCCACTTAAAAGCACATCCCAATCTGTCTGGATGGATGGTAGGAGTAGTTTGTAACATTGCTTATGTCTTATTCCCTTTCAGTCTTACTGTCTCAAGGTGAAGGAGATGGATGATGAGGAATACAGCTGCATTGTAAGTACTGAGCACTAGCATGCACAGTGGTTACATCCCATCATAGTCCCATCTTTGCTCATAGGCGCTCCTATTGCCTGCTTGCCTGCTTCCATAGACTTACATGCATGGGTAAGTGTACTATTCTCATGCTCACCAAAGTGGCGTTCTTCTGAATCTTGATGTACAGATTGACACTATTTATGACAGTGTCAGTTTCCCCCAACTCTAAGTTGTGGCTCAGGGGAAGTCAGTTTATGAACTAAGATTAGAACTTACTTCAAGTGCTGTGGTCATTTGTACCTTGCCAAGCAAGCAGCTAACAGAATGTATAGCTTTTAATGTTTGGCTGTTGGCCAACCAGGGTTGCAGCATGATCAAGTGAGAAGCTTAAGTTTGGCAAGGCACATTAGGGAAGCATTTAGCCATACATGAAGCCATTGCATGATTTGTGGTTGGTTGCTACATTGATGTCATGTTTTGGGCAGGCGCTGGGGGAGCCTCTCTACCGAGTCAGTACTGGGAATTATGAATACCGCTTAATCCTGCGTTGCCGCCAGGAGGCACGGACGCGCTTTGCCAAGATGCGGAAGGATGTGCTAGAAAAGATGGAGCTGCTAGACCAGAAACATGGTGAGTGGGTTGCCTTTTCCAAAGACTAGTTTGTAGAGACTCTGGTGGGTCCACCATTGGCCATGCTGGCTGGGGCTGATGGGAAATGGACTCCAACAACATCTGGAGGGCTGCAGGCTCCCCACCCCTGTTCTGGAACCAATAATGTTCACCTGCCATCAAGCATGCTACTAATTCTTACCTGAGGCTGGCTGTGTTCTTCCCCACCCCGTCTTGAAGTACACCAGCTGTTCAGCCAAATGTGCCATTGCTCCAGTGCAGGGATGGGTAACTGGCAAACCAAGATCCAGATGTTTTATGAGCCAGCAGCTGAGCCAAGATGTAAAGAACTGGGTTGGTCTTCACAGGAAACACGCCCAGATTCTGGACCTTTCTATCACTCTTGTTGTGTCTTTTCCAGATCTGTGTGTGTGTGTGACGGATAGAAACGTATTTGCCTGCCTTTGCTGTAGTGGGATAAGGACGTTAATGTCGCTGGAACTAGAAAAGCAGAGGGATATTTCAGAGTGACTTTAGGACATCAGATATACAGTGTGGAGGGAGGTTGAATTAGATAGGTGTCTTTGTGCTGGGGGAGCTCTTTGAGGGGAAGCTGAAAGATCAAGCATAGAACACTGTGATGTGTGGGGTTTTTTAAAATTTCTTTTCTTTTTTTGAAAAAGTGACCTTAGAGCTTAAGGAGTGTTGAGCAGCATGAACAACTGTGTCCTTGTTTAGGAGGAAGGGTGGGTGGAGATGCACACAGGAGCACCTTTTCAAAATGTTGTATCCAGTGCTTATTTTTCTAGAAAAAGAGGTGGCAGAACGCCTCCCTTGTTCTCTTAGATTGCCAATGGTGGCCCCCTGAGAGGTGCTGGAACATAGTTCCGGCTGGAAAAAAACCCCTGGTTGTATCCCATAACAACACAATAGGGTCAGGTATAATAAAATAATAAATAGCCCGGTTGTGGAGCTGCTTCCTATTGAGACCCCTGCACCTCGAGATCTCTCCCATGTATGTCAGCTTACCTTCCTTTTGTCTATAAACAATTGCTGACTCTGCTTGGTTGAATTGATCCATTCTGGATCCTTCACTTAGCAGTGCTGCATATATTATACCAGGAAGTCATATCCATCGAGTTCCAAAAAGCCTATTTCCAAGGCCGTGCTCTTGGTTCCACGGTCTTTGGCGTTTAGGCCTTTTGCTTTAAACAGCAAGTAGCATTTGAACTAATAAGCCTGGCTGCCAAAAACAAGGGTTGCAGTAACTGTGAGGAATCTGTAAGTTGGGTGCCGGCTTCCTACACACGTGCTGCACCACCCCTTAACTGCTGTCTGTCCTCTCTTGCAGTGCAAGACATTGTGTTCCAGCTCCAGCGCTTTGTCTCGACCCTTTCCAAGTACTATGACGACTGCTACGCGGTGCTGCGGGATGCCGACGTCTTCCCCATCGAAGTGGACCTGGCACGTACCACGCTGAGCTATGGCCAGAAGGATGTCTTCACGGACGGCGCAGAGGATGAGGACGAAGAGGAAGGTTGCGGAAGCCGCGAGTGCAACAGGAAGGAGGAAGAGAATGGCGAGAAGCTCATTGACGATGCCTGAGCTCATGGACTTGATGGAGTGGGAAATCCCTTCAGAGACAGATAAATTCTATTTCTCTAGGCAACTTGTCCACAGTGACTTTTTTTGTCTGTATAAGCCCAGTCAGGGAATCAAGAATCTGTTGTGGATGTGGGCAGTTGCATTGGGGGGGGGGGCTTGTGCCGAAAGTGCTTTTTTTGCACAATCCCTCTTTCAGAAAACCCTTTCCTCCTTCCTTGTCTCTCTTTCCCCCAAATCTTACTTCCCCTCCCTGGGAGTGGCAGGAAAGAGATAACTACCTGGGAGAACACCCTTGAACCTCATCCCACGGTGGCTCTCTGTGCAGAGGGATTGTGACTGAATGTGCAGGACACACACAAACACACGCTTTCATTGACTAAAATGTCAGAAATGGTTCTTGCGGTCAGCCTGACCTCCTTGTGCATCAGCTAAGTCCAAAAACTTGTCCCCATTCCTGCTTTCCAGTGTGTGAGAAGAATGGAAGTGGATAAGTTAGGTCTCCTTCCTTCTTTCTCTTAACTTCCCTTGCTGTTAGTAGGCGGGTCTTACAACATGCCCCTTCCCTACTACTAGGCATGGCTCTTATTAGATAAGAAAGGAATCAAGGTGAATGGAAGCTGGGTGAAGCCAGAACGATCAGCCTCTGAGAGACTAATCAATAAAGGGCATCGGAAGGACATCCAGAAGAATCAGTTTTTGTCTCTATCATTCTTCTCATCAGGATCAAGTCAATATGGACCAGCAATGTGGAACTTGACACTGGGGAGAGCTTACCCTGGTTTATGTTCCCAATCTCCACTGGTTTTAAGGATCTCACAGCCTGCCTTTTACACTATCTTGCATAGGTGCTTTGCTGCATGAAGTTTTCTAAAACTTAAGCCTTATATAGTATTTAAGAAGGTGTTAGATTTGGGGGAAAACCCCACCTTAAATCTTGGGGTGGGGGAATGATTATCCATGGAATGAGGCCCATAGATTTGCTGAGGTTAAAGATCAAACAGCCAGTTTAAGCATTAAAGCTCTCAGTTCCTACACTGCACTTTCATTACACCTACACATTTACTTTTATTCCTTTTGAAATGCTGCTTCTGAGGACAGAGAGCCTATTATGCGCCTTGACCAGTGTCCGCACCCCCCTCACTCGCCCACATGAATCTTCCGACACCAAAGGAAGAGGGGCGGGGAGAGAATGCTTGTTTGTTTTCTGAGGAATTATTCCAATCCTGTATCATTCTGATATTTTTTTCATGCAATGGAACATGTCCTGATTAGCAAGAGTGATCTTTTGGTAATAAAGGGGTGTTGGTTTCAGCTTAACTCTTATGTAGATTGTGCCACCTGGAAAGGAGAGAAGCTACAGAAGAGCTTAAAATTTATGACATATATGCTTTCCCCTTGGTTTTTGATTTCTGTTGTGTCTTTCTATGTGACTGGCCAAGAAAAGACCATGTGGGTCCAGCGTACTCTTCAGAGCGCTTTTATGTGTTGAACTGTGTGACTAATAAAGAAAAATGTGAACTTGGTTGTCTTACCTTTTTCCTCCTGGCTTCTTAACCATTTGACTTGTCTCTCGATCCTTTTGTTCCTGGTCACAGGAAGAGACACTAATGATCAATTTTGCAGTCGGAAAGTATGGCACGGAGACCAATGCAGTTGCACTTCTCCATATACAGTGGTACCTCGGTTCTCAAACGGAATTCCATTCCGGAAGCCCGTTCGGCTTCCAAAACATTCAAAAACCGAGGCACGGCTTCCCATTGGTTGCAAGAGCTGCTTGCACTCATAATAATAATAATAATAATAATTTATTATTTATACCCCGCCCATCTGGCTGGGTTTCCCCAGCCACTCTGGGCGGCTTTCAACAGAGCATTAAAATACAATAATCTATAAAACATTAAAAGCCTCCCTAAACAGGGCTGCCTTCAGATGTCTTCTAAAGGTCTGGTAATTGTTGTTCTCTTTGACATCTGAAGGGAGGGCGTTCCACAGGGCGGGTGCCACTACCGAGAAGGCCCTCTGCCTGGTTCCCTGCAACTTGGCTTCACGCAGCGAGGGAACCGCCAGAAGGCCCTCGGCACTGGACCTCAGTGTCCGGGCTGACCGATGGGGGTGGAGACACTCCTTCAGGTATACTGGACCGAAGCCATTTAGGGCTTTAAAGGTCAGCACCAACACTTTGAATTGTGCTCGGAAACGTACTGGGAGCCAGTGTAGGTCTTTCAAGACCGGTGTTATGTGGTCTCTGCGGCTGCTCCCAGTCACCAGTCTAGCTGCCGTATTCTGGATTAGTTGTAGTTTCCGGGTCACCTTCAAAGGTAGCCCCACGTAGAGCGCATTGCAGTAGTCCAAGCGGGAGATAACTAGAGCATGCACCACTCTGGCGAGACAGTCCGCGGCAGGTAGGGTCTCAGCCTGTGTACCAGATGGAGCTGGTAGACAGCTGCCCTGGATACAGAATTAATCTGTGCCTCCATGGACAGCTGTGAGTCCAAAATGACTCCCAGGCTGCGCACCTGGTCCTTCAGGGGCACAGTTACCCCATTCAGGACCAGGGAGTCCTCCACACCTGCCCGCCTCCTGTCCCCCAAAAACAGCACTTCTGTCTTGTCAGGATTCAACCTCAATCTGTTAGCCGCCATCCATCCTCCAACCGCCTCCAGACACTCACACAGGACCTTCACCGCCTTCACTGGTTCTGATTTGAAAGAGAGGTAGAGCTGGGTATCATCCGCATACTGATGAACACCCAGTCCAAACCCCCTGATGATCTCTCCCAGCGGCTGCATATAGATGTTAAAAAGCATGGGGGAGAGGACAGAACCCTGAGGTACCCCACAAGTGAGAGCCCAGGGGTCTGAACACTCATCCCCCCCACCACTTTCTGAACACGGCCCAGGAGGAAGGAGCGGAACCACTGTATAACAGTGCCCCCAGCTCCCAAACCCTCTAGACGGTCCAGAAGGATGTTATGGTCGATGGTGTCAAAAGCCGCTGAGAGATCCAGCAGAACTAGGAAACAGCTCTCACCTTTGTCCCTAGCCCGCCGGAGATCATCGACCAGTGCGACCAAGGCAGTTTCAGTCCCATGATGAGGTCTGAATCCCGATTGGAAGGGATCCAAATGGTCCGCTTCTTCCAGGCGTGCCTGGAGTTGTTCAGCAACCACTTGCTCAATCACCTTGCCCAAGAATGGAAGATTTGAGACTGGGCGATAGTTGGCCATAATGGCCGCATCCAAAGATGGTTTTTTAAGAAGCGGTTTAATAACCGCCTCTTTTAGCGGGTCTGGGAAGGCTCCCTCGCAGAGAGAAGCATTCACCACCCTGCAAAGCCCATTGCCCAGCCTTTCCCGGCTAGCTTTTATAAGCCAGGATGGGCAAGGATCCCACATCACATGTTCGGGTTCCGGAAAATGTTCGAAAACGGAAGCATTTACTTCCGGGTTTTCGGCGTTCAAGAACCGAAACGTACGACAACAAAGACGTTCAGGAACCTAGGTTCCACTGTATAGGACTGTCCCTTGGCTTAAAGTTCAGATCATCCCCTTCCAGATCAGGCATTCACCTAAGGATTGCTGTGCAACACCTTTCACTGGCTTAGTGAGCATGCTTAAAAGTTACATATACTTTCAAAGGGAACCAATGCTTAGCAGTTCATAAATACTATGCAAGTAAGAAACAAGCTGTCCTAATGTCTTTTGCCATGTTGAATATGCAGCTGGCAGCAAAACTGTAAGGAATGAATTGAAATGGCATGTAAGGAGCTTAGCAGAGAGTCTCTAAATCTCATTTCTTAGGTAACCCAACACGGGTGCTGTATATGGTGGGCACCCATACATTTTCTGCACAAGGATCTGATACTGTTTGGCATCTTGAGAATCTGAACATTTTCAAGCATATTTGAGGAGAAAATCCTGAGAGTATGTGTGTGTGAAGAAGAAGGAGGAGGAGTTTGGATTTGATATCCCGCTTTATCACTACCCTAAGGAGTCTCAAAGCGGCTAACAAGAGAGGTTGGGAAACGAGACGATGGCTCTAGTAAGCAAAGGCTGTGGCTGTAGTGTTCCACACTGCCTGCACCCATCTAAGATTTTGGATAGAACTGCTGAGACTTCTGGCCATAACATTGGTCTTTGTGAGCAGTGTGTTTAGCTGTAAACTCTACAGAATATGTGTGTGCATGATGAACATGCCCACAGAGGCTGCTCTGTCCTCAAGCTCATATCTCATAGCTGGCACTGTAATATCTGCAGCATTCTCTTGGCACCAGGAAGCAGAGACCGGGAGAAACCAAACATAAAGATTTGCTCGTGGAGGCACTAGTGACCATACCATAGCCATAGATAGTAGCGGGCTTGTGCTAGGTTGTTAGAGAAACTAACAAGCTTTTGAAAATATCTCACCTGCTTGGATTTATTTTCATTTCTGCACAATTCTTCAGAGGTGTTTTGCCCTGAAATTGCCCACTAAAATACATTTAATTTTTCCTCCAGTTATTAATTGGGCTTTTGATGAATGTGGTGGTGTGCTTCGTCCTGCTCAGAAGGCAGTCGAATCTGATCATAAAGCTTGTTCTGGCCACTCAGTCAACACATCCAAGAACCTTCAGCTTGCGCGGGTCCTAGACTCCTCTCAGAGATGTCTGCAGGACCAGTAGATTGGCTACATGCTGGCAGCGTTAGTTGTCACAGAGTGAAAGGTCTGGGCTTCTTCAAGACGCAACCTACGTGTCTGGCTATGTACAAAAGCAACCAAGCAGGAACCGCAGCAATTGCTGAATGGACATCCCCACTGTCTTGCCTGGGTGTAAGGGAGTATCCTCTTGACCCTTGCAGTTATGGTGGTGAAAAGCCCATCACATGGGCACAACATTGCTGCTGCTCTTTCTGCTCTTAGAAGCTCTTAAACAGGGGTAGGCAAACTAAGGCCCAGGGGCCAGATCCAGCCCGATTGCCTTCTAAATCTGGCCCGCGGACAGTCTGGGAATCAGCATGTTTTTACATGAGTAGAATGTGTCCTTTTATTTAAAATGCCTCTCTGGGTTTTTTGTGGGGTCTGCCTGGTGTTTTTACATGAGTAGAATGTGTGCTTTTATTTAAAATGCATCTCTGGGTTATTTGTGGGACATAGGAATTCATTCATTTTTTATTTTATTTTTTCAAAATATAGTCCGGCCTCCCACAAGGTCTGAGGGTCAGTGGACCGGCCCCCTGCTGAAAAAGTTTGCTGACCCCTGCTCTTAAAGGAAAAAGAAACCTTGTAAAGGCACCATGTGACGAAAGCTTCAGTCACCTAGGCTACCATGTGCTATTTAGTTATTGCAGGAATAATTCGATCTGCTGCACTTCATGGCTTGTTAAAAATGAGCTCATCGCTCTCTTCCTAGCTTCAAAACACTTTTTGTGGTGGGGGGAAGGGAGACTTCATCATGATATTTTTTTCTGAGTGCCAACACGGCCCAGTGGCACACCCTTCCTCCTCCTGAGTCTGCCAACCATTGCATTCAGTGTCTGATCTTTCTGTGATGTAACAGTTCCTCTAAGGTGCTGCTCTGGGGCACCTGAGGTCAGGATGCTGAGGCAACCGGAAGGAAGGGATTTGGCAGAGGGTGTCTCTGGGAGACCTGGGAGTAAAGCAGATTAAATGTGATTTAGGCATGCCCATGGAGGTAGCTTTGCTCCAGAAATCCAGGTCTTTAATGACCTCAGCAGCCCTTAACCTAATTTGCTTGCTGCTCAAGCGCACACTTTCATTTCAGCTTCTTGGCTGGTGTTTGCTGGTCACTGCTAACATTGGTTCCTTTATGTAAGGAGGGGGGGCGTGAAATTACAGCTTGTGCAACATTGCTGGGAGTGGATTATCCCTCAGGATATAGGGGTGTCTTCCTTGAGACTGAAGATGCTTCTGTGTGGGATGATTACCTGTGTGGGATGATTACTACAGAGTAACAAACATGCTTTCAATCCAGATGCTAATGTAACAATCATGTACCAGTAGATGCTGTTTTCAAGCAGCAGCACTCTGAAGGACAAATGTTCCCACTAAATGTAAGAAGGGAAAATAAAAATAAAAATGCAACCCTCATAAACTGAGTTAACCGTGACAAGATGATTAGGGGGCTGCCAGCTAGTTTTGTCCTGGGTCCCCCTTCAAATTTTCTTTCTTCTCTTCACCCTGATTGTTTTCAGCCATTTTGGGAGGGGGTACAGGTATAAAAGGGACCCAGGTAGCGCTGTGGGTTAAACCACAGAGCCTAGGGCTTGCTGATTAGAAGGTCGGCGGTTCGAATCCCTGCAATGGGGTGAGCTCCCGTTCCTCGGTCCCAGCTCCTGCCCACCTAGCAGTTCGAAAGCACGTCAAAGTGCAAGTAGATAAATAGGAACCGCTCTGGAGGGAAGGTAAACAGCGTTTCCATGCGCTGCTCTGTTTCATCAGAAGCGGCTTTGTCATGCTAGCCACATGACCTGGAAGCTGTATGCCAGCTCTTGGCCAATAAAGCGAGATGAGCGCCGCAACCCCAGAGTCAGACACGACTGGACCTAATGGTCAGGGGTCCCTTTACCTTTACCTTTACGGGTATAAAATACTACAAAAATATCAGGCAAACTTTTGTGGCACCTGCCATTCTAGTATTGTTTTGCACAGTTCGTGAGATTTGGTTATTTGTACGCATTTTAAGGATATCTAAGAAAGTGAGAGGCAAGCAAGGACTCCACACAAGACTGCTCTGAAGCCATTGGGTCAATAATATTTACAAGATAGCAAATTACCCATGGCCAGTCCACATAATTAAACAACAGTTCTAACAAAAACTGTTCGTACAAAACTTCCTCAGAAGTTATACATTACTGCCTGTATCGAACTATCACCGTGACAGGTTTGTGCAGAGGTCATAAGACATTGCCAGCATTCAGCTGTTAGCTTGCACTTTCTGGCGCAATTTCCCATCACTTTTCTTATCTGCCTTTTTGTGGTTAAAAAAATGACAGGATAGTTGCACTCGAAGGTGTCGGAAAGCAACCAAATCTGGAGGAAATAAATAGCCCATCTGGAAATGCTGCCATGTTAAAGTCATATTTACATTGGGGGTTGTGGTTTGCAGTCTGCTGCTTTTTGGCTGGAGAGATCCTGTTGCCAGGAGCTGCAAAATTGCAAGTGATATCCTTTCAGGGAGGGCACAGCTGTAATGCAAGGGGTACAGCATAGTTATGAATCCCACTCGGTATCCAGTATGCTTATCAAAGCCAAAGTAACTTCAGCTGCATAAAGGACTGGCTGAATTTCCAGGATTGCCTGGAAAAGAGTTGGAATCAGACAGGCTTAGCATGTTGTCATAGCTGCTGCAGCAGCAGAGATTGTGCCACATTTTGCTGATGTTTGGTGATGCAAATTAGTAGCACTGGGCTGCCAAGACTGAAGGACTTTGTCTGTGACTGAATCTTTGGTGCAGTACAAGAATTAAGTTAGACAATTGTTTTTTATTGGATCTATGGTGGGTGGGTGGGTGTGGGTGGGTGGGTGGGTGCGCACAAGCTTTCAATTTCCAAAGGGTAATTCTTCCAGTAGAATGGAAGGTAAAGCAAATTCTGAATTTGCATACAAAACAGCACAAATATAGGGCATCACTCATGGGTGCTTAGTATTTCCACCTCTGTCTATACAAACGCTACAAGCAGCCTTGCTGGGTAAAGAACAAAGGATAGATTTATGTATTAAAGGCAGACTCAGAAGATGCACCCACTTTTTCTTAACCCCTGCCCAGACTCCTGTGACTATCTCATACCATACCATGCAATGAAAGGAAAGGCTTTTTTTGTTTATAGATGATGGGTGCTGCTTAGTTTGGCCTCTTTCCAGCCACAAACCTTTCCCACGAAAGGAGGACAGTTGCACAGTGGGGCAGAGGCTTTGAAGTTTAAAAGTAGCTAGAGCTACCCTGGCCTGCGGCAATCCCTGGCCAATGGACTAGGCTGGCCATACTGCAAAAAGAATAACAAGGTTTCTTTCCCTTTAAGAGCTTTGAAAGAGCACAGCAACCAACAGGTACAGTTTTTCCTGTTGTAGCAACACTGAAGAACTTTTACCTGCCGTAGAACACCTTAAAGGGACAGAAGACCTGTTGTGGATAGAACACTAAGGGTGCATTTTTGGCCAAAAATAAAATAAAAAATAGAAGGCATTTTCCTCTCACTTGCAATATAAGAGGGCTACATTAGAGTGCTGAGCTAATGGCATGACTTACCTGAAATGTTTTCATTGAATATTTACTTGGCATGCCTGAAAGCGTAATCCTTCTACCGTCTTCCATCTCTGTTTTAGGCCGGGGGGGGGGGGACCCTCTCTCGTTACACAGTCTAGTCTACATAGCAACCACCTGACACCCACCTAGGACTGATGGAAGCTTCTTTTTCCAACAGAAATGTGGCCAATAGTTGCCATCTCCTTAGCTACATACCATCTCTCTCGTTGAAGATTTGGCACACAGCAAGTCTTTCAAAATAGATATATGACTTTCCAATCTATATGGCACTCCTCTCCCCATTCTGCATACTGAAACTGTTAAAGGCTCTGCATGCAGAAGGTTGCAAGCTGACATCTCTAGGTAGAACTGGGAGAGACCTTGGTCTGAAACCCTGGAGAGCGGCTGCCTGTCAGTGCAGACAATACTGACTGCGATGGACCCAAGAGTTTGACTCAGCATAAGGCAGCTTGCTATGTTCCTAATATGTTCTACACCTTTGACAAAACTGGGAAAACCATGTCCAAGGGTAAGGATTACAATGTGATGGCTTCCTTTGCTGAGCTCTGGATTAGTAGAGGTAGTTTAGAAAAAGGTATCAAAGATAGACTGATAATTAAAATCTCCTAATTTAAGTGTTTGTCAGTACATGGGGGACAACCCCCCCCCATGGTGTTGAACAGCATTACATAATTCTGCAAGCCATTCAGGGGAGCCCTATGGCTTGTATTCCTTCAAATCTCTGTTCACAGTACAGTGGAACCTCGGTTTTCGAACTTAGTCCATTCCGGAAGACCGTTCGACTTCCGAAACATTTGAAAACCGAAGCATGCATTTCTGGAAGCAATTACGTCCAGAAAACTCAATACGGAAGCTGCGTGGAACATTCGGCTTCCGAAAAGCGTTCAAAAACGGAAGCATTTACTTCCGGGTTTTCGGCGTTCACAAGCTGAAACGTTTGACTTCTAAGATGCTCGAAAACCAAGGTACCACTGTACCATTGTGCCTTTACACATATAAACATCACTATTCTTGAGACTCGGTCTATCTCATCCCAGCATCCAGAATCATCAGTTTTCCATATACACTCCTCCTTAGGTTGGACCAGACCCCATAAAATAGCGACATTGTCTCTTGTTCATCAAAGCTGAGCTCCACATAGCTAAAAACTGTCTCTTTCCACTGTCTGGCCAGCATCGCAGCCCCCCGGTACCAAAGCTGCACCCTCCCCTTCCGGCCGGCCGGCTCCATCCACATTCCTGTTCTCTGCAATGTGGTTCGTGGCATCACCCGCAGCATTGTTGATGCTGCGGGAGAGGTGGTGATTGTCTCCAGGGTGATCCTCTGCTTCCGGGACATCTGATTCTGCTTCCTCTGTCTCACTGCCACCTCCGCCTGCAGGAGGGCTCTCTGGCTGACAGTTCTTCTTTTCCTTCCTGCTCAGGCAGCAGTAAGAAGCCACAGCCAGGAACAGAGACGACAACACAACCTCCGAGCCAGCCAGGTAAAAGATAACCTCATATCTCTTGAGCGCATCCACCAATCGTCCTGGGATTTTTTAAAAAGAGAGCATAGCATATCTGTATTATAGCAACCTCCCACAATTTCATGTTGATGCCATATTAAAGCACTTCCTCAGAAACTGGAACCCGTGGCTGCTTGAAAGCTCACAAAATGTAGACATCAAGGCAAAAAAAAAATGGTACCCACAGTCAGTATATTTCCCCCTCTCCTTAGTTCCATGCATTCCCCTGCCTGGTCACTGAAGCAGCAGAGATGGTAGGATACAACTATGGAAGGAACAGGATGAGCAAGTTGTTTCTTTAAGGCAGGGGTGGCTGACTTGTGGCCTCCCAATGGCCCACGATGATGGAAGCTGCAGTCCAACAACATCTTGAGGGCCACATGTTATCCACCCCAACTTAGGTTGGAGGTAAATCTGGGCTGGCCTCTATGCACACAGCTCACAACCCTCACTTCTAAGTCTTACTCCCCCCAAGTTTCTAGTGCTTAACTCTGTTCTCATTGCTGCTTCAGGGTTCAGTTAATGGTGATGTTAGGTAGTCCATAGGGCTAGCAGGAAGAGGGACTGTGTGCTTGTGGAAGGAAAGCAACCAAGGGAGAGTGATGCTGAGGATTGCAAAGGTAGGGGTCAGGCTCCTTGGGCCACCCTGGAACAACACACTTGGCAATAAATATGCTTTGCCACCACGTAGTATATTAAATAAACCAATGGGGACTTCATAGTACTTTAAGGCATATGTGTGTACGAGGTGGAGGGGAGTCAGAATGAAAAAGGATTTAGAGAAAAATAAGATGGCTGTGTCACTTACTCCCAACACTGTCAGTCATCCCTTTTTAAGCCAGCCAAGAAACACACACAGCAACTGGGAAGGCAGGCAGGCAGGAACGCGGTTTTCCTTAGTAAGCTGCCTGGTTCTTCTTCAAAGAGCCCATGTGCATAAGTAAAATGTCAAGCGAGAGCTACCTGCAAACTGGAGATGTGCTATCCTGTGAAATAAACCAGTATTCTGGCATGATAGGAAACCACTGAAGAGAGAACAGAATCCCTAAGGTATTTGCAAGCTATTTCAGCAGGAATATTGGCATTTCCAGGAGATACACATTGTTAAGGTGTTGTGGCACCTTCACGTGGCCAAATCTCCTAAGAAGTCACACACCCCTGACCTGACAGCCAGTGTGATGGTTATAGGGTCAGTCTAGGATCAGGGAAACCTGAGTTCAAATCTCTACTCAGCTGTGAAGTCCACTTGGTGGTCTTGGGCCAGCCCTTCTTTCAGCCTAACCTACCTTAAAGGATTGTGGTGCAAATAAAATGGGAGAAGATCAGGCATGAACTCCCTAGAAGAAGAAGAGTGAGCTAAAAATTTAATAAAAACTAAACTCCCAAACCCTGGCTCCTAACCACAGATTTACTGAGACTCATCGGTGGGATGGGATAGCTTTCTGCATAAGTTCAAATGCACCCTGCTCTTTATTATTACTTCTATGAAGTTTTTGTCTTGGGGTTGTGCTCTTTCATGGTAGCCCCACCCGCAATTAAGCTCTGCAGAAATGAGTGCAGGTAACAGGTGCCCAAGACTTACCTGCAGTGGGTGGCCCGATGAGCACGGCAAAGGCCTCAATGAGCAGCACAAGCCCGATGGCGCTGGAGAACTTCTGTGACCCAATGATGGCCATGAGCACTTCAAACTGCAGGGCCCCCACCATCCCGTAGGAGATGCCAAAGAAAATGCAGAAGATGACAAGGGCCGTGTAATCGGTGGCCCTGGCGCTGAAGATATCTGTCAGGCCATTGAAGAGCATAGCGAAGCTGAACAAGTAGGTCACGTGGGGCCGCACCCGCTTCACCCCAGCAAGCATCCCGCAGGACGGGCGGGCAAAGATGTCTATGAAACCAATGATGGACAGGAGGAAAGCGGCCTCTTTGTCTGGCACTCCTGAGTCTTTGGCATAGTTGACTAGCAATATGGTGGGCACAAAGAGACCCAAGACCATGATGAACTTGGCAATGGCGTAAATGACGAAACCCCGGTTTTTGAAGATAGAAAAATCCAACAGCTTCTTCCCTTTCTTGGGTTTCTTTTTCTTCTTGGCTTTATTTGACTTCTTGGCGCTGTCCGTGGTGCTGACAGCCTCTTCGGCCCTTCCTCCCATGGGCAGCATTTCTTTGGCTTCATATTTGTCTTGGGCTTCCTCTCCTTTCTTCTTCCTATTCAGCTCCAGGGGTCTCATGACAGCTCCGCAGGTGCAGCAGTTAAGCAGCAGCCCCCCCATGATGAGGAATCCCCCTCGCCAGCCAAACTTCTCCAGCAAGACTTGGCCCAGTGGAGAGAGGGCTGAAAGGAAGACGGGACTCCCGGCCGCAGCGAGCCCATTGGCCAGAGGTCTGCGCTTGTCAAAGTAGGAACCTAACATGATCAGAGAAGGCTGAAAGTTCAGAGCCATGCCTAAACCTGTGGGGTATAAAGGGATTTGTGAGTAATAGGTGAGAAGAGAGGATTGTGACTTTAAGAGATGTATAGGTTTCAAGATCCTAGTATATCAGCTTTACTGAGGTCTCCATTGCACAGCCTGTTCCTGAATATAGAATCCATCCATGCAATTTATAACACTTCAGAGTTATTTCAGACTATTATTTGAAGTTATATGTCATGAAGGCAGTACCTCTTGATTGGGCTCCACTCAATCACAGAATTTGCAAACCAAACATAGAAGCCTAGCTGATATCACCAATAATGCTCACAAGTAGCCCAAAGGAACCCAAGAGGTGCATTTAGCATCGCGTGTGTGAAAATGCTGCGAGCATTATGTTCTTTCCTCCCTTTTGCACTTTCACACCACTCTGACAATTTATCATGCCATCTATCGCTTCCAGGTGCATCCCCATGTGGCCCTGCTTTCCACCCAGCCCACTTGCCCAACACTAACCTGTCAGCACACCAGCCGTCAGGTACAGCTCAATAATGTTGGTGGTGAAGGAGGCCAGAATCATCCCAGAGGAAGCCAGGAGCCCCCCAACAAGCATCACAGGCCGGCACCCGAACTGGTTCACCAAAATGCTGCTCACTGGCCCTGCAGAGAATCAAAGAAACAAGAAAGGGAGGAAAGGCCTGGGTTAAATAAAAAGGGGAGGAAAAGTTGCTACATGTGATTTCCAGTCACCATGCGATTGGTTGCATTACTACGAATAAAAGAAACGTCTGCCATCCTTAAGAACAAGGGTGGAGGAACTTTATTTTTTCTGTTGAAGGTGACATTCCCTTATGAGTAATCTGTTGTGAGCCACATGCCAGCGCTGGGCAGGGGCAGATCAAATGCTGGTGGAGTTTTCAGCACTACAAAATTATCTAGCTCGCACTCTAGGCCACTACATAGGGACGCGGGTGGCACTGTGGTCTAAACCACTGAGCCTCTTGGGCTTGCCAATCAGAAGGTTGGCGGGGTGAGCTCCCATTGCTCTGCCCCAGCTCCTGCCAACCTAGCAGTTCGAAAGCACACCAGTGCAAGTAGATAAATAGGTACCGCTGTGGTGGGAAGGTAAACGGCATTTCCATGTGCTCTGGTTTCCATCACAGTGTCCTGTTGCACCAGAAGCAGTTTAGTCATGCTGGCCACATGACCCGGAAAGCTGTCTGTGGACAAACGCCGGCTCCCTCAGCCTGAAGCGAGATGAGCACCGCACCCCATAGTTGCCTTTGACTGGACTTAACTGTCCAAGGGTCCTTTACCTTTTTTGCCTTTACCTAGACCACCACAGCTCTCTCCCTGCTTTCTCCTCTTTTTCCATCTCTCCATCCATTTCAGCTTCCTCCCTCAGTCCCTCCTCCATAAACACAGCTCCAAAGTGATTGCTTTCCAGGGAGACTGCCCCAACCATCTCAGCTCCTTCCACTTCCATTTTCTCCTCCCTCTGGGGTCTCCCCCTGCCAACACACACACACACACAGTGTGCTGAAAGACTCCTGGGCTCATATTGCGGCCACTGCATCTCCTTCTCCTCTCTACATACAGTATACAGAAGAGAAAGTGATTCCCAGAGGGGTGGTCCAGGAGAGCAAAAGTAGGCACACAACATCCATAGGACCATATGCCATAGGTCCTGTGGTGCCAATCAGGGTGGGCAGAATCTGTCAGAGGAGGAGGAGGAAGAAGAAGAAGATGGTCCCAATGATGGAGGTGGGGGAAGCCTGAGTAGCAAGTTGGGAGAGGTCTTAGCTCTGTTATTGCTGGATGTCATATAAGGGGGTAGAGAACCATGTGAGCTAGTAAGGTTTTCATGATAGTTGGCGAGAGTAGCATCCAGTCAGTGGGGCAGCTGAACTAGAGGTGGAAGGGAACTGGTCAGACTGACTCAAGTCTTGTTGTCGATGATGCACTGTCATCTGCACCAGCACAAACAGACCAATCCCACTCCTCAAAGTGCACCGCCGCAAGCTCAGTCTTCTCGCTTGGGAGAAGACCTGCATGAATGCCTGGAAGATGCTCTCTGGCACTGTTATACTTCATAGGCAAACAGGAAAGTAGCCTCGCACCTCAGACTTCTGACTGCTGAAACAGCAAGTGCTACTGGCCATTTGTCTGCAAGCCTTTCGTTCTCTGCCCCAGCCACTGGCCTTGCAATGTGCAAAGCAATGTCAAAGAATGCTTGCCAACATTCAACCGCTGCAACACAAGAAAGTTTACTCAATTAGTTATTTGCTCCCCCACCCCCGAATCTGGGGGCCAGAAGTGCTGTGGACTGCAGGGGTCTGGGGCACCAGGGCAGCTGAAGTTAAAGGAATCCAGGAGGGGAGCTGGGTGAAAGCTCACTCTGCTCAGAATAGCAGCAGACTGTCGGTGGGAATGAAGGAAGGTGGTTAAGGAGGCCACTCACAATAAACCAGTGAGGTCCTTGGCTAGATCTTCGCTTTCATGGCTGTGTACATTTTATAAGCACAGACAAGGAAGTGTTTCATGGGACGGAGTTGTGGGGTCCTTACCTGTTCCATACAACATAGCCAGCATGATAGATGAGATCCAAGCTGTGTCACTATAGCCCACATGGAAGTCATGCATCAGCTCCTTGAAATATATGCTCACTGCCTTTGGAAAGGCATAGGAAAAGCCAGTGATGACAAAGCAACCCAACAGTACTATCCAGCCCCAGCCACCATCTGGAGGCTTTGCTCTTTCTGGCAGGTGGCCGTCCTCAGCATGGCCCTTCCCCATTGGTCAACCAGGGGAGGAACCCGAAAGCCAACGAGATGAGTGGTGCTGCAGGAACAGAAGAGAACAGAGGATGCAGATACAGACAAGCAGCTCCCATTGTCTCCCTTCAGCCTCGTTTCTCTATATGTGCTTCCCCTCCCTCTTTAAATCTGAAGTAGGGCAATAACTATGTCTGAAGGCAAACTCGTGCAAGGGACTAACAGTGCTGCTCAACAAGGCAATAGCTGCAGTAAATAAATACTGCAGAACCAAAATGCAGCATAAAGCAATAGGAACTAAAGACGATTAATTAAGACTAAAATGCAACTGAAACACAATTTTAAATTCAGTTCAAATGCAAGAGGCCCAGTTTGTGAAATGAGTTGCTTGAAAGGCCTTGGTGACTAAAAGGATCCTTCCCTTGTCTCTGAAAATCCATAAAGATGGCACCAGCTGAACCTCTATGAGAAGGCTATACCATAACTGGGGTACCATTACTCTTCCTGTTTCTTAACCACTTGGCTTCATTTGCAGGATCACTCAGAACAGGGCCTCTGAAGCAGATCTTAATATTCAGTCAGTATATAAGGGGAAAGGCACTCTTTCAGGGAACCTGGTCTGGTCTCAAGCCACTTAGGTTTAAATCTCAGTTCAACATCAACAATACAACCAAAAACCAAAAACCAATGAATTGTTGTATAACATATAGGACATCTTCAATTTTTTGAGGGAGCTGGGTATGTTTAGCCTGGAAAAAAGGCAACTGAGAGGAGATATGATAGCCATCTTCAAATATCTCAAGTCTGTTTTCTCCTGCTCTGGAGGGCAGGGCTTGATCCAGTGGGTTCAATTAACAAGAAAGGAGATTCCGACTAAACATCAGAAGGAACTTTCTGATGGTAAGAGCTGTTCAACGGTGGAATGGACTTCCTCAGAAGGTGGTGGACTCTCCTTCATTAAAAGTTATTAAGCAGAGATTAGATGGCCATCTGTCATGGATACTTTAGTTGAGATTCGTGCATTGCAGGGGCTAGGACTAGATGGTCCTCAGGGTCCCTTCCAACTCTACAATTCTATGATTCTATAAGACTTTCAAGGAAACAGCAAGAAGCAAGGAACTATCATTTCTGGCACAGCTACTTCCTCTGGACAGTTAGGAGACATAACCATAGCTGTCAACATTTCCCTTTTCTTGTGAGGAATCCTATTTGGAATAAGGGAATTTCCCACCCAAAAAAAAGGGAAACGTTGACAGCTATGGACATAGCAATGTATCTCCAGCTTGGAGCCAGAATATCTAGGCTCTGACACTTCCTCTTTTCCCCTTGAGTTTCAGGCTTGTTTATTCCTCTCTGGTTCTTGGATTTCCTCTCCCACTCTTTGTCTAGTTTTAAATGTTAAAGTACCATGATCTGTGGTGTGATTTAAAACCATTAATACAATCTTTTGCTGAAGGCTCTGCATGCTGCTGTAATGCAGAAAACAATGGCCCGTTCTTCTGAAAGACCTTAAATGCAGACAAATAGGCCAAAAGTTGTGACCAAAGAGCACAAATTAAGCAATTATTGTGTGAGTGCATGCCAGACAGATTATTTGTCTGTGTGCAATTGCTATGGTTGAGTACAAAAGTATGGGTGTAAACAGGGGATTGGAAGGGGGCAGTGGAGGTGTCTCAAAGCCTTAAGCTGGTCAAGAATGTCTATGTAAGTTTGCTACCCCCTCCACAAGTTTTCCAATGCAACAACACATGACCTTTGTGATACTCAGCATGCTGGCAATGGGGAGGTTATTATAGCATTAGCATCAGGAGGCCATGCTGCCAGATCCTGTGGCGCTTTAGTGGCTGTAGCAACACCAACAGTGTCTCGCAGTACTGTAACTACCGTGGTATACCCAAGAGGAAGATGTGTACAGCTTATGCCCATTGCAGGGAAACTCCAGGCACTTCCCAGGCACTGGGCTGCACCAGCACCAGCACCTGTGGGATCAGCACTGGGCAAGTGCTCTTCTGCTGCCTTATCTCTGGGATTGTAAGAAGCCATCATTTCCCACTTTGCTCTCTATTTATCGCAAGCAGCTGTGTTTCCATTCCGTTGCAGTTCGTCTTCCACCTATCACGACATTATTCACCTCACTGATCAGAAGGTCGGCGGTTTGAATCCCTGCAACGGAGTGAGCTCCCGTTGCTCGGTCCCAGCTCCTGCCAACCTAGCAGTTCGAAAGCATGTCAAAATGCAAGTAGATAAATAGGTACCGCTCCGGCGGGAAGGTAAACGGCATTTCCGTGCGCTGCTCTGGTTCGCCAGAAGTGGCTTTGTCATGCTGGCCATATGACCTGGAAGCTGTACGCTGGCTCCCTCGGCCAGTAATGCGAGATGAGCGCCGCAACCCCAAAGTCGGACACGACTGGACCTAATGGTCAGGGGTCCCTTTACCTTTAACACCTGGGCAGCAGACTGAACTGGCACAAAATCACCAGGTAACAGTCTTCCCCGTTTTGTATTTCTACTTAAATTATGGTAATTATTTCCACATATGCATATATACATATAGATCAGCACATGCCATTTTTCATGCAGATCGGTGTCCTCATTCATCATCATCTTCTTCTTCTTGGTGATGTGTCTCCTCTTTATTTGGCCACTCTGTCTTAGCCAGAGGCCTACATGTACATATCTATACAGAGCATGTACACGCACACAGAGTCTGGAATAAAAATAATCAGACTCCAGGGGAGCAGAGATTTCCCTTCAGGTCCAGTAATCAATATGGCTCATATGCACT
Organism: Darevskia mixta; assembly: GCA_034641385.1. NCBI lineage: Eukaryota > Metazoa > Chordata > Lepidosauria > Squamata > Lacertidae > Darevskia > Darevskia mixta. Next base: position 18,911,400 of record JAWWNH010000008.1, read on the forward strand.
CTTTTTAAATCAAGCAAAGACAACATAACCCAGTACACAAGGTTCCGTAAAACAAGGAACTCAACACAAACTCCAAATTTTGTACAAGCTGCAAGACCCGGTAGGCCAGTTCCTGGGATCCCCAAACCTAAAACAGCAGAGACTGTCCACCTGAATGCACAAGCAGCACAAAGGAAAGCATCCAGGGCAAATTAACTTAGTCTTTAAGAATATCCCTTGCCCAATACGTTATAGTTACAGGTACAGCTCATACCAAGAACAAACTTAGTTGGTCTCTAAGGTGCTACTGGAAGGAATTCCCCCCCCCCCCAATATGTTATGACATCCTGAGTTGAAACCAGTTGGGCATCCTCCTTGGGTCATTAATTCCCAACGCATATAACAATGCTAACACCTGACATACAAAATATCATGCTCCATATTAAAATACAGACCTTGGGTGGGCTGTGCCTTCCCTTTCACTTTTTGACTTCCAAGGAGATGGATCCAAGAAATGTTTCCTAGTGCCTAGGGCTAGTTTGAAGAAGGAGGGGACAACCTTTCAGAACTCACTCCATGACAGGCGTCCAATGAGAGCCCCTGGAAGAAGCCTTCTGGTTTCTTGCATCCTTCTTTCCTAGCCAGCAAAAACCTCAGCTCTCAAAGATCCTGAAAGCCTGGTGCTGATGGGGTCTTCTTGTGGCGTCCAATAGCTGCTTCCAGGCCCTCCTCCAGAGTCCCCTTGGCTCCGCGAAGCCTGCAGCTCAAGCACCAAAGTGTTTACAGCATGGATGTGGGTCAGCAGCTGCTTATGTTTTAAAGTCGCTAAAGAATCATAGGTTGCTGATCTAGCAGAAAGAAACCACTTCTCCACTTTTAAGAGGCTTTCCCAGCCAATGGGAAGGAGCAGAGCCGGCATGCCTGGGCCACAATCCCCCTGTAATCCAGCTTCTCCAAAGTGAGAGGTAGCTGGGAGAGGGCAAGAGTCTTTAAGCTTCCTCCCTCTCTGCTCTTGAGGTTTTCCTGCAGGGGTTTGGGGGGGGGCATTGGTCCTGGCTCCCGAGACCAGGGCAGCCTTATAGGACATAATAAAGTTGCAGGAATGATGCTGGCAGGATGCCATCATAGGGCATGACACTGACAAGACACAATCTCAGAGCAGGGAAAATGCAGAGGTCAAGATGAACATCCCAGGGAGCCTCATGCTTCTACATTGTCCTATGAGAAGCAGGCATGTTCAGGGTCAGATTCACCATATCACTAACGTCTAGACAACTATCCCATGCATTCCCTAACCATACCGATGGTAAGTAAAGCAACAGCTCAATCTGCAGACAATTTAAACAATGACTTCGTGTTGAACATCAGTGCACCTTACGGCTGCTTAATAAAGTGCTCTTCTGGATGAACTGTTTATTGAACATTCATCCTGATTTCGTTTCCAAAAAGCTTATGCCATAGTTGTGGAGCATTTGCTTGCCATTTGCACTTGTTCATCTCCCATTGGAACTGATTTGCCTGTAAGGCGTCTGCACACCTTCCTGCAAGTCATCCCATACTTTTCAATGCGTTTCCAAACTGCAAAAAGTCAATAGTGGTGTTTTTTTTAATGGATTTTAATCAGTTTGGATGAGAATGGATTAAAACCCATTTGGATGAAGTCACAATTAATGAACTGTCAATAACTCCTGTGAGAAAAACTGATGAATAGTTCTTTACTGCATGTTTCACATTCATAGTATCATGGAGGGGGGAGAGAGAGAGCAAAATAAGGTTCCTTTCATGGTGTGTGTATGAGAGAGAAAACGTCAAGATCAAAAGAAGGTATCTATATTATATGAATGTTCAGAAATGGACAGGTATAGTCAGAAAGCCCATGTTTACTATGATGGCTACATTAAAATTCCACGGTGTTTGACTCTCTAAAAATCTCCCTATTGCAAATTACAGGCACTTTATAGGCAAAAATCACTGTGTCTTTTGAAAATGGACACTGTTCTTTTCCCATCTCCATGGCAAGCCCCATGGTGCTATCTTCGAGTGAGAGCCCTCTGGAAATACTACCGTAGTTGTGTGCATTCATTACAGTGAAAAGACATCTGAAGGCAGCCCTGTTTAGGGAGGCTTTTAATGTTTAATAGATTATTGTATTTTAATGTTCTTTTGGAAGCCGCCCAGAGTGGCTGGGGAGACCCAGCCAGATGGGCGTGGTATAAATAATAAATTATTATTATTATTATTATTATTATTATTATTATTTCCCCATTTTGTGCAAGTTTTTTTTTTGGCATATTGCAAAAAGTAGTTCAGATGTCTTCATATTTAAGCATTTGATGCTGCAGTCTGCTCAGAAGTCCCACCGACTTCAAAACGTATTGTGCATGGAATGCTACTGTTTAACCTGTTGCATGAGGGTTGTTGTTGTTGTTTTGCAAGATCAAGGGGTGGGGAAATGGCAGCCCTGAAAAGCGCATAATGCGAGGGTAGAGAGATTCTGTTGGCACAATATTTCTGAGGGCAAAGGCAGTGGGGGGTGAGGTTAGGCCACCGTAGAAAAAAAAACCCAAGCTGGCACTCATATCACCAATGAGCCCAGGTAGGTTTTAATACCTCCCCTCACAAGTCCCAGAAGTGAAAGGCCTTGGTTTCTAATCCTTGTAAGCTTCTTAACTTCTTTCCCTCCTTCACCAGCTTCCCTATCTATACATTCCTGTCAGGGGGGAAAGGAGTAAGAGCACAGGTAGGGAAGGGAGAGTGTAGGGGCTTTCAGTGCTCACAGACGGGGTTTAATTTCTATTAATAAGGCTAATCGGCTAAAGGAGCCACAGCAGGTCTCTCGCTGCTACCCCTTCCACTCCCGGCCACGAGGGCTCAGGCAACAATGGGGGGCTTGTGCAGAGGCCCACGTGAGGCCTTGAGATGCAGGCGTCTACGAGGGAAAGAAAACAAGCTCCCTTCTCACTCACTCCTTCTTACAGCAGAGAACCCAGTCCCGGCCACCACCACCGGGGAGATTTTCATTAAACCAGGTTTAAAAGGTGACTGACAGGCGCTACACCTGGCGCCACTGAAGGAGAAACCGAACTCCACGCAGATGGGGGGGGCAGAGCAGGTTTGTGCGGCAAGAGAGAGGGTGTGGCGTGTGCCAACCCAGCATAGTCTCTGTTTACTGTAGGGAAAAGGTGAACGTCACCTCTAACAGTGGCCGGTTCACCAGCCGCAGCTGTTCCAAGAAAAGGACAGCCTTGCCGCTCTGACGCATGGCTCATAACCTTCCCAATGGATTACTGCAATGCATGTTTTGTGGGGCTGCCCTTGTAGATGGTTCAGACCCTGCAGCTATGGTCAGCTCCTTACAGATCATACTGCATCAGTCCTGAGAGAATTACACTAGCTGCCAATTTACTACCAAGCCAAATTCAAGGAACTCTGGAGTTCTCTCCCATTATTATTATTGTTATTATTATTATTATTATTCCACCCATACAATGAAAGATATAGCTTGGATACTTTTAAAAGCAGATTAGCCAAATTCATGAAGGCTAAGGGTATCAATAGATGACTGCCTCCAATGCTGCTTGCAAGGGATAGCAATCCAAACTGGCTCCTCACCTGGCAATCAGCCAGTTGGCTGCTCAACCCTGGTATAAAACAAATCAGCCAAAAATCAAGCTTGCCTGCTGAAGCCTAGTTCCCTCTGAAAGTTATGCTTGTTGACTTGCTAATTGGATAGATCAGTTGGTTAGAGCGTGGTGCTGATAAACAAAAGAGGTTTAAAGACTCTCTCAAGGCAAATCTAAAATAATGTTGTATAAACACTGACAACTGGGAAACACTGGCCTGCGGGCGCTCCAATTGGAGAACAGCTTTTACCAAAGGTGTCATGGGCTTTGAATGAACTCGAACTCAGGACGCAGGGGAGAAACATGCTAAGAGGAAGGCACGCTTGGCAAACCCTCACCGTGATCAACACCTGCCTGGAAACCTATGTCCCCACTGTGTGGATCCAGAATTGGCCTCCACAGTCACTTACGGACTCACTGTTAAAACAGTGTTCATGGAAGACAATTTTACTTGGCTACGAGGGATTGCCAAAGGAGGAGGAGGAGGTGCTGATAACACCAAGGTTGCAGGTTCGATCCCCATAAGGGACAGCTGTATATTCCTGCATTGCAGGGGTTGGACTAGCCAGCCATGTGCACCATGCACCTTGCCCTGGGGAGAAGGTACCATTTGTTGTTCCACCTCAAGCAGCAAAATATCCTGGGCTGGCCTTGTGGACCTTCCTTCCAGCGGCAGGAACTGAGAGGGAAATGGGGAAGGACTGCTAGATTATGCTGCCACCTGGTGGCGGTTAGACTGAACAACCAAAGGCATGTCAAAGACACCAGGCTGCTGTTCAGGTAATGTAAAAAACTGCTTTATACTGAGCCATCTAGCTCAGCATTGTCTTGCTCCGCAACATCCTTTGCTCATTTAGCAGGTTGGGAAGAAAGAGAACTGTAATGTCTCTTTCTGCAAGAATATGCTATCATTTCAACATGCAGACGTCAGAAACATTATTTCCGTGCGATCCAGTTTTTCATGTTAGTGACATTTTGTCCTGAGATCAGTTTCATCTCAGCCACCATCTGGTGAGCTCTTCCGCTCAGGCCTTCCATGGCAACAGAGTCTCTCTGCTGGACCCTGAAGCTGCCCTGCGAGTGAGGGGCAGGGTGGTACCTGCACCAGGTAAAAGCAGAAGGGATCAGTCCAAGGAAGTAGAGCGGGCAAAGGAAAATATTGCTGTGAGCTTCAGTTGGTTTTTGTTCAGGGTAAACCTGGTTGTTTTTTGTTTTTTTTTTTTTTTTTAAATAATTTTTATTAAGGATTTTCAACACAATAACAAAAACACATACATAACACACAAACCCACCTCCCCCCTCCCCCCAATACTAAATAAAACATACACAATCTATCTATTAATTACTTCCTAAATCTAATAACTCTCTATCATTATCTAGTTGACTTTCCCCTCTTCTCTCCTTTAACGTTTCATAATCCTAACATTTTAGCAATTTCTACTCATTTTCTAATCTATTTCTTATTCCTCTAATACCAATTATTATTTCGTCTATCTTCCCTCTATTATCTCTATATCTCTTAAATCTATTCCCTCTAATCTATCTCTACTATCTTAAATTTATTTTCAAATCTTCCTCTATTTCATAATTCTTTAACTTAGCCACTAATTATTATTTTCATTATTTTATTACATTTTCTATCCTATAAATCTTGTCCACTGTAAACTCTTCTATCTACTCAACAAAATTCTAACAGTTTAAATCTAAATTTTAAGATGTTTCTTCATGTAATCCTTAAACTTCTTCCATTCGTCTTCCACCGCTTCTTCCCTCTGGTCTCGGATTCGTGCGGTCAGTTCTGCGAGTTCCATAAAATCCATCATTTTCAGTTGCCATTCTGTCACCGTTGGTAGTTCTTTTGTCTTCCAGTATCTTGCCATCGTTATTCTTGCTGCTGCTGTGGCATACATAAACAAATTGTGGTCTTCTTTAGGTAGTTCGTGGTGGATCATTCCCAGGAGGAAGGCCTCTGGTTTCTTGGCAAATGTGTTTTTAAACACTTTCTTCAACTCATTATAAATCATATCCCAGTATGCCTTCACCCTCGAGCACGTCCACCACAGATGATAGAAAGTTCCATCTGATTTCTCACACTTCCAACATTTCTTGTCCTGCGTATGGTAAATTTTAGCTAGTTTGACTGGGGTTAAATACCATCTATAAATCATTTTCATAATATTCTCTTTCAAAAGATTGCAAGCTGTAAAGTTGATTCCTCTCCTCCACAGTCTCTCCCAGTCCAGGGTAAACCTGTTGGGCAGGTCTGACTGGCTCATCCCTTTGTTATGTAAATGACGGGAAATAAATATTGCTGGAACATTTCATTGCTCAGAGAAGTGAGTTGCCACATAACAATACCCAGGCATATTTCTTGTTTATTTTGACAAGACGGAATTTGATCTTATTATTACAAAATACAAAAATAATAATAATTAATATCCTCTTCAATATTAAAATGTATTTTACATGTTAAGAGAGTCTTCAGGGCAGCATGTTTGAATAAGGTGGTTTGCTATCTTAGAAAGGCAGGTTTGTATCAGAAGATAGATTCTGAAGCAACAGGCAAACAATGAAATGCATAATACAGTCCCAAGGTCACAGCTGCACCACACATTTAAAGCACGTGGCTTTCCTCAATGAATCCCGGGAACTGTGGTTTGTTAAGAGTGGTGGGAATTGTAGCTCTTTGAGTGGGTAAACTACGGTTCCCAGGATTCTTTGGAGGGAAAGCAGTGTGATTTAAATGTATGGTGTGAACGTGACCCAACAACAATGCAAAACAATTGCTTTGCGCAGAACCTTTGTATATTTTCCTCTTGTGATAAAAGCAATAAACACATGATGAAATGAGTTGTTTAGCTTTTTTTGGTTGTTGAGCAAGAGTGCGAATAAAAGGAAGTTTTTGAGCTATTTTTAAGGGAAATTGTCCAAAACATTGCCGGCATAGGTTGCCATATGTCTGGATTTTCCCAGACATTTTTAGCGGTTTCCGCCCGGACACTGCTTCTGACTGCAGTATTCTGGCTATGTCCAGGACGTATTTCCAGACGTATGGCAACCCTAGCAAAAATGCAAAAGTCCAGCTCAGAGGCTCCAGGGTCACTTCCAGAGATTATTTGTTTACTGCTCATTCATCCTGAACAAAATAAAAAAATTCCTTCCAGTAGCACCTTAGAGACCAACTAAGATATCTGAAGAAGTGTGCATGCACACAAAAGCTCATACCAAAAACAAACTTAGTTGGTCTCTAAGGTGCTACTGGAAGGAATTTTTTTATTTTGTTTCGACTACGGCAGACCAACACGGCTCCCTACCTGTAACATTCATCCTGATTTACTCATACAGTCTTTGGGGAGGTCAGAAGACGTCTACTGTTTATTGAACATCCATTCTGATTTGTTTGCAGGGAGGTTACATGACTTTGCATACAGAGATTGTGATTCCACTTTTTCCAATAGTTTCCTCATCACTTTCCTTACTGCAAAAAGTCTGGGGATTTTTAGAAGTGGGTTTGATGTGCTGTGCAAGATCAACAAATGCACTTTAATTCAGTAACCTGAATTTGTCAATATGTGATTGAATCTCACTCACAAAATACCAACAGTCTGGCAGTAACCTTGGTGGATTTCTTGGTGTCTTAATTTTTATCTGTTAGAATGGTTCAAACGCTGAGAATCTTCTCTGTGCAACATGCCCTGAATGTTTCGAAGACTGCATTTTACATGGAGAGACATGTGCCTAGGGGATGGGCCAATCAACCAATTTCACCTTCTCTCAGTTTCTCAAGTTCAGTTCTCCACATTTCCACATCAGTTTGCAATTTTATTCTGTTCTTTTAAAAGTCCACATGAAAATTCATCGGCACTTCAGTGTGAATTTCTCCTCCTATACACATTTCTGTGTGCAAATTTCCCTAACATAATGCATTGTTGTATGTTTTCTTCAGTAACATATGCACCTTTATACACACATTATTTGGCTGGGGGCATGAACTTTAGGACTTGGGGAAACATGACTTCCGAAGAATGCTTGAGTTTCGGTTTGCGTATTGTTTTGGAAAATGTGGATTAGGAAGGTTTGCCTTTGAATGAGAACCGAATCAAATTTCTTCTCCATCCATGACCCAGAATGGGGATGGTTATTCCCCAAAGCCCAGTGGCTAAAGAATATGCCACTGCAATCAGAGAAATTACCACTGGAAAGCCCCTGCTGTACCCATGGGTCATGCTTCCAGACAGGAAGCCATGTCACATTAGCCTGTTGCAAAAAAACAAAACAAAACCCAGAGTCTTGCAGCAGCACCTAACAAGATTATTATGGCTTAAGCTTTTTTGGAGTGGAGTCCATTCTTCGTGCAAAGACTATAAGGCGTTGTATGCAGGGTTAACCTTGCACCTTGTTTGAAAGCTGCATCTTGCACAAAATGCAGCTGCCCGGGTGTTTAGTGGGACACCCAGCTTAAGAAGAAGAAGAGGAGTTTGGATTTGATATCCCGCTTTATCACTACCCGAAGGAGTCTCAAAGCGGCTAACAATCTCCTTTCCCTTCCTCCCCCACAACAAACACTCTGTGAGGTGAGTGGGGCTGAGAGGCTTCAAAGAAGTGTGACTAGCCCAAGGTCACCCAGCAGCTGCATGTGGAGGAGCGGAGACGCGAACACGGTTCACCAGATTACGAGTCTACAGCTCTTAACCACTACACCACACTGGCTCTAAGTGGCTTAACACATATTCAAGTATCTGTGGAAAGATCTGCACTTGACTGCCTGTAAACTACAGAGCCATGTTCAAGGTTTTGTTCCTGATGATTAAAGCTCTAAAGAACTTGGGGCCCAGTTACCTAGCGGATGACCTCCCTCGGTAGCGTAAAACAAGTTGATCTTTTAGATCTTCTGAGATTACCCTGATGATGTTTCCACGACCAGCAGATTGTCTCTTGGTGACAACGCAAAAGCAGGCCTCCTTGGTGAAAGCACACCCACCCTCTCAGTGGCCTCCCTCAGGTAATTTGTGAGTCAGTGGCAGTGACGACCTTCAAATTGCCCTTTAAAATATGGTTACCAGACGTCCCCGTTCCCTGGGGACAGTCCCCGGATTTACAAATCAGTCCCCTGACAAAATCCATCTATTTAGTAGGAAGTTGAAAAGTGTCCCCGGTTTCATTGAAAAAAATCTGGTAACCTTCCTTTAAAACTTACATGTTTTCCCCAAGCTTTCCTTAACTCTGACTCTTAATTTGAGCAATTTCAACCGTGCAAGTTTGAAAATTGTGCAAGTTAATTTCACGCAAGATGTGGCTGTACTGTACTGTGGATTGGCAGGGACGGGTCAGAGTGAAGTGTGAGATGGGCACACAGAAAATCTGGCTGCACGTTTCACCCTCTTCAAAATCACCACCCCATTGCATCTTATTTAGGAGACAAGAGGCAAGGGAAATCAAGAACTGGCAAATCAACTTGCATGGGAGGAAGAGGGCAACCGTGCATTTCCTCCTCACCTCCTAGTTCTGTAAACATTGATACATTTGCCTTGAGATAAGACCACTTTGCAAAGTGAAGTAGCGAAGGTGAAAAGGAAAGGTCTCCAACAACCGCAACTTGCTCTTACCTTTTGCTTTCCGTGAAGTGTGTCTCCCCTCCCCTATCAAAAGGCACGCCTGAAATATGAACTTCACAACCCAAAGGAGATGTTTATTTATTTTTTACTTTATTCTTTCTTTTTTCTTTCTCCAAAAAAAATCATTTCTGTTAGTGCTACTTACAGAAACATATTGGGGTGTGTATGAAATAATGCAGTACAGCTAGATCTCCTCAGCAATTTCAGAACTATTCCCAGTTGTGCTTATCAAAGCTGGCAGCACGGTGGTCTGTGATGAATGGGTGTGGGGAGGAAATCCAGGCATCTTCAAACAAGGATGCCTTTTAAATCTACCAGTGGTGAGGAGCAGACAATTCTGCAAGTTACCTGAGCAAGGAAGTTTACATGGCAGTCTCTCAAGACCGACTTCCACGTAGATTTACTGGCTGACCATTGAACATTAATGGTGCCCCTCAATGGTTTTAGAACAAGATGTTTTGTATGGCAGTCATGAACTGGCTTGGATTATATCATGTTGACCAGTATTTCTTGAGCTGTCCGTGTGGGCATGAAATCAACCAAGTTTCCTACAGAAGATTTCTGAAGGCTAATTCCACAGACTCGTTCTGAGGGCTCTACTTATGTCCTACATCAGATGACTGCTCTCTGCTGTAATGGCTCTCGATCTTCAGTCTGAAGCAGATGTTTCTCTGCCCAGTCCAAAGTCACTTCCAGACAGCCTGTTTATGGTCATCCTCACCCGCTTGCACAAAGTTTGCAGGGAAATTGTAGCGCAGAGCACAACCTGGCAAAATGCACACTACAGATGGGAAAGAAACGCACCTTTTGCACAGATGGGGGGCCTTAAAAGAACAAAACAAAATGACCTTGGGACCTATTGACCACTACAACATGAGCAGACATGGAAAAGGTGGCTGAAGAAGTGCCCTCCACTCAGGGTAGCCACTTTGGGAGAAATAGCTTCCCCAAGATCATGACAGCCTGAGCTCAGGAATGAGAAGGGTTGTCCAGGGCAACTTCCTGTGCAAGCCACCCACCCTCCCAAAACCACAGCTGGCTTTCACCGGATGGCAGGTGCCGATCGGTCGTTGGTCACCGTTGGGCGCAATTTGACTGTAGCGAAAGGATTGGTACCTCTAGGGAGAGGAAAAAGAAAGGTGGAGATTAAATTTTTGGAAACGCATTCAAGCCAGCCACATAACTCCATTACAACATAAAGGCTACCAACACACTGGACACAATCCGTGGTCCTCAGAAAAGTGCCTGGTGTCAGATGTGGCTGGGGCAACCCAGTAAGATGTGTGGGGTATAAATAGTAACATTATCATTATGGAATGGGACGTCCCTATTTTCATTGGAGAAATGTTGGAGGGTATGTAACTCTAAGAGGACAAAATAATATTCTTTGAATGTGTATAATAGGAGTGGGGAACCTCAGGCCCGAGGACTGAATGTGGCCCTCTAGGTCTTTCCATTTGGCCCTTGAGACTCCCCAGGCCATATCCCTTCCCAAACTGCACCTCTTCTCCCCAGACCACAGCCCTTGCCTACTCTCCTTGGCTGTGTTTTGCATAACTGGGATGTGTCCTTGAGCTCTGATAATGCCACTCACTTGCCTGGATGGAGGCCAGATGGTGTGTGTGTGTGTGTGTGTGTGTGTGTGTGTGTGTGTTGTTTGTTTGTGTAGAAACTAGTCTACTGGCTACACCCACCATTAGCATGTGGCCCCCAGAAAGGCATGTGGCCCTCAAGCTGAAAATGACTCCCTGCCCCGATGAGTGAGTGAGATGTGGCATCATCACATAGTCTGAAGAAATATTACTTAAAAGCATCTCTTAAAAGAAATGGCCTTAACATATGCAGGGAGTATATTGTTCAGGAGGAAAAGGACACAAACATTTACCTGGGAAACAGTTCTGGATGATGTTCCCTCCCTGCTGGCTTCTGCAGTAAAGAAGAAAAGAAAAGAAAAAAGGCGAAGGCTGAGAGAAACAATACCTTATGAATTTTCAACAGAGACAAAATGAGAAAGGAAGGGACATGCAAAACACACAGACATGTATAGGTTCAAGTGGTATCTGCACTAACAGTTCGCAGCAGGTCAGAAGTGCATCCAATACACATTCAACACCCCTCCCCAACAAAGCAACCCCCAATTTACATTTGCTGATCCATTCCACTCAATATCAAACCTGGCTGTTCACAGTTTATAGTTTTGCTTTAAAAAAAAAAAAAAGTTACTGTTCAGTTGTCGCAATGAAATTTACTGAGGGTGTGTGTTTGCTTGCTCAGTTTGCATATATTCCTATACTGGAGGTTAGGCCCCCCAGGGGAAGAGGAAGAAGGCTGTAGAACAGAGGTGGCTAACCTTTGGACCTCCAGATATTGTTAGACTCCAGCTCCCATCGCCCTGGCCATTGACCATGCAGTCTGGGAATGGTGGGATATACAGTTCAGCAATGTCTAGAGCAGTGGTGGCTAACCTTGGCACTCCAGATGTTTTGGAACTACAACTCCCATCATCCCTAGCTAATAGGACCAGTGGTCAGGGATGATGGGAATTGTAGTCCCAAAACATCTGGAGTGCCAAGGTTAGCCACCACTGGGAGGGTCACAAGTTAGCTACTCCTGCTCAAGAAAGATCTGCCTACTGAAACACGGATGACAGGACTCATTCATCACAGAATGGCCTCCTCCAATCTGAGCAAAAGGGACCTCTGCTGCAAGTCCAGTGTTGCTTATTGTTGCTGCTTTGTCCTCCAGGATTTCTTACTTGCACAGATGGCAGCCCTAACTTATCTGAAAAGGGAAGTCATGTCAAAATCCCTCCTACACACGGTAAGCTTACGAAATCCAGGTCTTCCACACAAGGGAGATTTTGACCTGGGAATGCTTTCATGCCTCTTCAGGCTCTAAACACTTCAGCAACACACCCAAGGCTGTGGTCACACGAACAGAAAGAAACAGCATTAGGCCCTCCAGGCATGGTTATTCCAGAGGTTGGACTGGTTTCCATTGGCATATGTTCCTCTGTTACGCATATATTGTTTATGTATTTGAAATACATATTGCCTGTGATCGATACAAAGGTAAGAAGCCTTGTGTATTCATGATCATGACAGTTATACATGACTCCACTTTCAATACTGATTATGCCTGCAGAAGTTTCCAGGCAAACATACGGCTTCCTTTCCAATCAGTGCATGTCCTGTAACTTTCCTGCTGAAATTCTGTAACTTTTTACATTCCAGGGTTGTTGACTTTTTGCCCTGCTTTTGTCGTGCTGTAGTGCCCCTCCAGATGGCCATAATACAATAACACTGGGGAAGCATCACAGAGCAACTGGAACGATGTGTGGATGGTCCAGTATATTTCCACAACCAATGCATTATTATTGTCTCAATGACAAGTTGGCCCACAAATGCCAAACTGGGTGGACTCTTTTGTCGCTGTAGCCCAACGTAAGTGTATTCTACCTGGCAACAGCTCTCCAAGCCAGAGGTGCTTCCGAGACCTGATGCATAAGATGTCCAACATTTGTGGACTTCCTCTTCCTCTTCCTCCTTTGCATGCACCCCCCCCAAATTTCCTCAACTCTCTGGAGTAGATTTTCAGGGTGCAGAAGGGCAGCATTGGACGCACCCCTATGCACTCAAACTCCATTGAGCTTTAGATCCGTAATCAATCATTATTGTGTTTTCTGGTCATTCTCAATTTTTTTTAAAAAATGGTCCCAGTTCCATCTGGGCACTCCCTGTCATAGCAGCATTAATTAATTAAATTATATATATATCTATATATCTATATATATCTATATCTATATCTATATCTATATATATCTATATATATCTATATATATCTATATATATCTATATATATATATATATATATATATTGCTGAAAGCTGCTTTGGCAGCCAAGGAGAGGAAGATCAGGTCTTTGTCTTTTAACAGTGCATGATAAGTTATTAATCTTCTTTAACCAGGGAGTGAGTGAGTGAGTGAGTGAGTTAATTAATTAATTAATTAATTAATTATATCCCGTCCATCTGGCTGGGTTTCCCCAGCCACTATTGTTGGCTCCCAACAGAATATTAAAAGCACAATAAAATATCAAACATTAAAAACTTCCCTAAACAGGGCTGCCTTCAGATGTCTTCTAAAAGATGGATAGTTGTTTATTTCCTTGACATCTGATGGGAGGACATTCCATAGGGTGGGTGCCACTACTGAGAAGGCCCTCTGCCAGATTCCCTGTAACCTCACTTCTCGCAGTGAGGGAACCGCCAGAAGGCCCTCAGAGCTGGACCTCAGTGTCCGGGCTGAACGATGGGGGTGGAGATGCTCCTTGAGGTATACTGGGCCGAGGCCGTTTAGGACTTTAAAGGTCAGCACCAACACTTTGAATTGTGCTTGGAAATGTACTGGGAACCAATGTACTTTCCTCATGTCAACCGCTCCAGTGGCGTCCAACTTTTGTAACAGTATGAACATGGGAGTGTAAAGGACATCTTTTATTTCATAAAGTGCATTTGTTAAATTGAAGTAACTATTCGTGTGAACATGGCCAAACTCTCAATCCACAGCAAGCAGCCACCCCCCCCAACCCCCTTGTGTTTTCCATTCCTAGAAGCTGAGAATCTGCCAGACCACAACACTAGCATTCTTTTGCTTCCAGGACAGGCCCTTTGGAAGAGATGCTCCATAGTGCTCAGTGGAGGAAGAGAGAAAAGGAAGGCTTCTCCATCAGTTGGCCAGGTGGCCCCACCCAAGCCCACATTCAACACTCAGCGTCCTACTGTTAGCAGAAAGAGCTGCTGCCCCGGAGCCACCAGAAATCAGGCTGAGATGTCATGGAGAAGAGGAGTGAACTGAAGGGACCCTGGAGAGCGAAAGAGAAGGGACTGAGATGCTCCCGCTGCCTGGCTAGCAAAGCAAGGGACCAAGGTGGCTATGGATGAGGGTGGCATGGGATGCTATCCTTTGAGGTTGTGGGTGGCTACTGTAAACTGCAAGAGAAGAACAGCTCAGAGAAGGACTGTCCTGAATGAGGACAATAAGCAGATGTAACGGGAGGAATTGCAGAAGTACTGAGATGTCTATCTAGGACGTCTAACAGAGAATTGCAGGGGATTTCCTTACCCAAACTAAATGCCATGTTAATTCCACAAATGACATCATGTCCTGTTTGCATCAGAAGCGAAGCCTCCATTGGTCCAACAGATGCTTCTTGTCTGAAGCAAATAGCAGCTTCAAGGGAGATGATTTTCATTAGGAACAGGAGAAGGAATAAACTCTCCCTCCATACCCTTTGTGGTCCCCAAAGCTGCTTGGGCCACTGGTTACCTGCAGGCAGAGCCACACTATACATTTAAAGAACATCTAAGGCACATGCTTCCCCAAAGAATCCTGGAAACTGGTTAGTTAAGGTGCTGGAAATTCTAGCTCTGTAGGGTGGAAACTACGGTTCCTAGGATTTTTTTGTGGGAAGTAAATGCACATTGAGTGTGCTTCAAATGTATGATGTGTGGATGTGCCCTCAGTCAAGTTTGGTCCTAATCTTCAGGGTGAAGTACTAATGGTACTGTTGCTGCAAGAAAAGGGCTCATGTAAAAGTGTACTTTTAGGGTAGCTATTCTCATCCTACTCCCTTCTTGTTTTCAGAACTCGTCATCTGGTTAGTTTATCTTCTCATTAGGCGTCATGCATGTCCTTCTCATCAACAAATTTCCAATGGCTCTGCCCGCAGTTCATTTTGCAGACCCTGCTACTGATATTGGCTAGTCAGAGAGAGCTCCTGCCAGCTGCCCTGTTAACCTGTTATCTGCATGAGAGGGAATGGTGGCAGCAAAAGCTCCCCCCCACACACACACTCACACACACAACAGTAGAAACTAAGCAGTCTGTCACTCGTGTGAGAGAACCGCATCCACTCTACCCAGTGGCAGGAAGACAAGTTCAGCACGCAATGCAGCCTGGGAAACTGGGCCTCTGCTTGCGGCTGAAGGGAGGAGAAAAGGGAGCACTCCACGCCATGGCACAGGGCATGGGCGTAGCCAGGATTTATTTTAGTTGGGGAAGGCTTCAAGTTGGGGGTGGGCAGAACAGAGTATCTGTGACACAATTGGTCAGTTAAGTATGTTTATTTATTTACTTGATTTAGGGGAGGCAGCTGCAAGTGGCCATGCCCATAGGACAGGGGTGGGGAAACTTCAGACCAAGGGCCACATTCCTATCTGGGGGAACCTTTCAGGGGCCACATGCCAGTGAAAGGCCAAAGTGGGCTGAGCAATATAAATTGTATCTTTGTACAGTTGGCTTGTTTACACACACACACACACACACACACACACACACACACACACACCCTCTCTGTCCTCTCCATTCAGGCACTGTCAAGAGGGGTGGGCAGAGAAGATGTGTCAGGGGAGCGGGGTTGTGGCCTGGGAACAGTCCCAAGGGCCGCACAGGGAGGCTGCATGTGGCCCCTGGGCCTGTGATTCCCCCACCTGCCCCATCTCAGGAGGTAGGTGGCAGATTCATGCCATATGGGGGGGGAACATCCACGGAGCTCCACTCCAAATAATAGCATCAGTATAAGCAAAAGCAGAACAAGGCCACAGTCTAGATCATGTGGTGATTTCCTGCAGCTATGTGGCTCCCATAGCCATGTGATGGGCAGCCACCTGATTAGCTCTTGCATACAGATCTGGAGCTGAATGGCAGACCAGCCGTTTGTTGACAACTGGTGCATCGCCTGTGTAACTTGTGAATCGAATCTGAGCCAACTGTCAGAAAGCACCAGGGGTGGGGAACCTGCGCCCCCCCACCCCCACCCCATATGTTATAGGGCTCCACCTTCCACCATCCCTGACCACTGGGCATGCTGGCCAGGGCGGGCTGGAGTGGGAGCCCAACAATCTCTGGAGGGCCACAAGTTCCTCAACCCTGCTGTGCATCATTAATTCATCCAAATTAATTCAATCCAAATTATTGCTCTGTTCCTGTAACCCGCCCCCCCCAACAGGTTTCCCAAACACCCCAAAATGGCATAAGCACTTACCTTGGAGTCTGAGGTGGCTGCGGCGCTGGCTGAGCTGCTCCGGCGGCTGCCTGCCCCCATCAGAGCAGGAGAAGGACCTGGAGACTGAGGTCTGCTGGGGTTGGGCCAGTAATTGCTGGCCGATGGGGTGCTGGGCCGATCCAGGAGCTCGTCTACGCTGCGACTGCTCCGCAGAGGAAACATTCTGAGAAAGTGGGGGGAAAGAAAGGCTGGCAAAAGCTGCTGGGGTGCAGGGGGGCATATTTATTTATCTATTTGGCCTTGACTGGTTGGAGCCAGAGTACCTGAAGGACCGCCTGTCTCCACATATACCAGCATTTACGTTGAAATTCTCGCCAGAAATAGCATGCCTAACTAGCACCAGGGAGGCAGCCTTTTCAGTAGTTTTGCAATGTTCTTCCCAGAAAGGCTTGCTGGGCAACCACTGACAAAAACTTGTATTTCCCATTTCCCCAGTCTTTTCAACTTTTGCTGACCTGTTTTACTTTTGATGCTAGCTGCATATATTTGCTTCTTTTTAAACTTATTTTAATCCATGAGTTAATTTATGGGGGCACATTCAGCAAGGCTTTGCCCAAGAGCAAAGAACAGCACGTATGAATATCACCATGGATGCAACTCAAGTTCGCTTCACCTGGGGGTGGTCTCCTCGGGATCTCTCGCCTCCTGCAGTGGCTTCACGAAAGCTTCAGGAAACCAGCCACTCCTGAAACCAAAAGCACATGACAACAGTCACCTTTCATGTCCATTATCGCCACACCTTTTATTATGGGATGTTAGCTCCTTAGGTTCCCTATAACATAAGGGATACAGAAGATACAGCTGTTAATTACAGGTCTAGGAGCCCTGCTCTCATTCTGCATTTAATGAGACTGAACTGATAAAATGCTGTGAGGATCAAAAAATATGCATCTCTTGCACTAAGTTTAGATGTTTTGTTTTGTTTTTAAGACTCAGAAACCTGGACCTGGAGAAATCACTATAATTCCTCCACATTTACTTGCTCTTATAAATACGTTCCCAGGCAGCAAAAGGGAAGTATAAAGGTAAATTTACAATGGTAAACTGTCATTGACTCTCCCTTTCCCCACATGGGGCTCTCTAGGACCATCCTATAAAGCAGGAATGGGGAATCTGTGGCTCTCCACACATTGTTGTACTACCAGACCCATCATCCCTGACCATTGGGTCCTGCTGGCTGGGGCTGATGGGAGTTGGAATCCAACAACTTCTGAAGAGTCACAGATTCCCCATCCTTCTTGTAAAGCAGGGATGATGAACCTCTGCCCCATGGGTGAAATTTGGCATGCCAGGCCTCCCCTGCAAGGCCATTTCCCCCCAAACCACACCCACCTGCCCCACACTGACTTCAGATGTGGGGCAGATAGAGATGTGGCTGGTTGGCTGCTCACACAGCCAATCCTTGAAAAAACTAGGATGGGGGGAGATAAAGATCTCACACACCAGGCCAAAAAGGTTCCCTATGATCGCTCCAATAGCTGTAAAAAGCTAAAAGGCAAAGGTAAAGGACCCCTGGATGGTTAAGGCCAGTCAAAGGTGACTATGGGGTTGTGGTGCTCATCTCGCTTTCAGGCCGAGGGAGCCGGCATTTGTCCACAGACAGCTTTCCGGGTCATGTGGCCAGCATGACTAAACTGCTTCTGGCGCAATGGAACACCATGGCAGAAGCCAGAGTGCATGGAAATGCCGTTTACCTTCCCGCCACAGTGGCACCTATTTATCTACATGCACTGGTGTGCCTTCGAGCTGCTAGGTTGGCAGGAGCTGGGACAGAGCAACGGGAGCTTAGTGGGGATTCGAACCGCCGACCTTGCAATCGGCAAGCCCAAGAGGCTCAGTGGTTTAGACCACAGTGCCACCCGCGTCCAGAGGCTGTAAAGTGCAAGAGCCCCAATCTGAACTGACCCCCTAGATAAGCTCCAAGTCAAGGAAAAGCATGAGTGGTGTGCATAAATTCAGAAGCATGATACAAATTTCAATACGTGGTCCAAAGCCCTAAAAGCCAAGAACCTCCTCAACCTATTACTGTACTCTCACAGATCCATGTCTGAGCAGACTTACGTGGATGTGCCTTCCAGCTTGCCATACAGCCAGCCATTTTGTGCTTCTGGTATCAGCACGGTGACGATATCTCCAACGCTGAACTGCAAAAGGGTCCGGTTGGAACCGGCAGAGTGGGGTGCTATGGTTTGGACTCTCAGTGCACTGTTGCTGCTCCCCTCTTTGCCCCCAACTTCTGCTCTTCCTGCTGCCTGCTCCCCAAAGGAGCTGGAACGAGAACGTTGGCCGGTGGAAACAGAGCCTGCAAAAAATGACGAGAGGCTAGATCTCTTGGAGGATCCCAGCTTTGCTAGAAAAGTGGGCTATATAGTTCACGTGAATTTATCCATAAATAGGTCAAATGACACTTGTAAAAACAAAACAAAACAACCCTGGACTTTGTCTTTGGCAGGGGTGGAGAACCTGCGGCCTTCCAGATGTTGTTGGACAACAACTGCAGTTATCCGTAGCCATTGGCTATGATGGCTGGGGCTGGTGGGGGCTGGAGTCCAACAACATCTAGAGGACCCCAGGTTCCTCATCCCTGGCCTATGGATTAGATAAATTGCCATATTTGTCTCTCATATATGTAATGCCACATTTCCTCCATAGAGATCATTGTGGCATATATGATTCTCTCCTCCTCCAACCACTGCATTCTCACAACCACACTGGTTGTTAGTTGGTAGGTTAGTTTGAGAGATAAGGACTGGCCCCAAGGTCACCTTAATGGTGGCAGACTGGGGATTTGAACATGGGTGTCGCCAGTCTTGGTCCAACACTCTTAATTTTGACACTACAATGGTTCTTAAGCATTCAGGTCCTATGCTTCACCACTGCCTCCAATGAACCTAAACACATCACACCTACCCATATATATCCCAAGGCATCTTGGGGGAAATGTTTCTTAATGGAGAGTCTTCATCCACCATCAGATGGGACACCCTGACTCCTCTTGAACCCAGGATTTCTCCCCTCCCCTGAAATATCTTACCGATAGAGGGAGTTCTTTGCAGGGTTCTCCTCCTTGTTTCTGGCTGAGAGGCAGGCAACATTTCTGCCGTCTCCTGTGGGAAGGGACTGGCGCTTCGCCCTGCTAGCACCGAACTGAAATCACCCAGAGGCCTCTGGGGCTGAAACAAGGAAATGAGAGGAAGAGCAGGCACTTTGTGAAAAACGATCCCAGGGGAGAAGACCCTTGGAAGCAATCCTTAAGGCATGTTGTCATCTCCTGTGACACACTCTGGGCCAGACGCCCAGTTCACAACCACTGGAAATCCTGAACCGCCAATCAACTTAATTGGGTGGCTGACTGGGAATTCATGAAAGGGGAAAATAAAAACTACCAATTTTCTCCACACCATGCCTAATGTTATTAACTTTGTATTACGTTGCCTTTTAGGCTGCATATGCATCATACCTTTAAAGCACTCCCCCTGCACCAAAAGGGGGGGGGGGAAGGATCCTGGGAACTGTACATTCCCAGGGGTGTGGGGTACCACACACTTACAATCCCTCTTAACAGTTCCTGGGATTCTTTGAGAAGGGAAATGTACTTTAAAAGTTTGGTGTATGCATGGGCCTACGTCATATATTTTTTTTAAAAAACCAAACCAAACCAAAAACCCCAATAGATGGGGAACGTTTTTGAGTCTAAGATAGCCATTATCTTCTGGGCAACCACCTTGAGTCATATGCCAGCAGTGGATGGGACAGAGGCAAAGGTTGATGGAGCAATGAATGTTCATTTCACCTTCATACAGTTTCTACACGCATCCACCCACCTCCTTCTTTATCCTCCTCCTAGGCAAAGCAAGAGGCAGCCATAAAGTTCAAGGGCACATTCCAGCCAGGCAAAAACACTCAAGGTGGATGTGAAACAAGGCCAGTGATGGGTATGGCTAGGGAGGGTGTGTGGCTTGGGAATAGTTTCAAGGGCCAGATGGAGAGGCCCAGAGGGCCACATTTGGTCTACAGGCCTGAGGTTCCCCAATCCTGATTTCGATTCCCCGCTCGTCCACATGCAGCTGCTGGGTGACCTTGGGCTGGTCACACTTCTCTGAAGTCTCTCAGCCTCACTCACCTCACAGAGCATTTGTTGTGGGGGAGGAAGGGAAAGGAGGATTGTTGGCCGCTTTGAGACTCCTTAGGGACCCAGGTGGCGCTGTGGGTTAAACCACAGAACCTAGGGCTTGCTGATCAGAAGGTCAGCAGTTTGAATCCCTGCGACGGGGTGAGCTCCCGTTGCTCGGTCCCAGCTCCTGCCCACCTAGCAGTTCGAAAGCATGTCAAAGTGCAAGTAGATAAATAGGTACTGCTCTGGCGGGAAGGTAAACGGCGTTTCCGTGCGCTGCTCTGGTTCGCCAGAAGCGGCTTTGTCATGCTGGCCACATGACCTGGAAGCTGTACGCCAGCTCCCTCGGCCAATAAAGCGAGATGAGTGCCGCAACCCCAGAGTCGGACACGACTGGACCAAATGGTCAGGGGTCCCTTTACCCTTTACCTTTAGGGTAGTGATAAAGTGGGATATCAAATCCAAACGCTTCTTCTTCTTCTTTCATGGTAAGGAAGTTGGTCCAACCCCCAAACCCACTTGGGTTGCCCTTTTTCTGCACCTTCCCTAGTTCTGGGATATCCTCCTTGAGACTGTCCAGCCAGAACTGCACACAGCATCCCAATGACTGACTTAGGTGATTATACCCCCAGTGTACCTCGTTTCATAAACCTTTCCCACCCAAGGTTCCTTTCATCTTCTTACCATCTCGAGATGGGAAGGAGCAGGAGCCAGAGAGCCAGATGCATGACCTGGGCTGAGCGTTGTGCTGCTGAACGAGATTGGGGCAGGATTGCGGGTGGCTTCCAACTGTTCCTTCCACAGCGGTGCCTTGCTCTGAATGATGGCACAGGCCTTCGTAGGAGGAAGGAAGACAATAACAGAGTCTGGGGAGTATAATGACAAAGGGGGAAGCGGGAGGTGCGACCCACAGCTTATTCAAAACGGCAGTCCCAAAGATTGCAGCAAGGAGAAATCACCACTACCACCAATCTTTGTCTAACGGGAGAGGGCCCACATATTTCTGCCTGCCAAGTAAAGTTGTAAAAATGGCCACTTGACGCTATATTTAAGAGATTCAGACACAAAACCAAACAATGCATTTGGAATATACCGTATTTTTCGCTCCATAACGCGCACTTTTTTCCTTCTAAAAAGGAAGGGGAAAAGTCTGTGCGCGTTATGGAGCGAATGCATGGTCCCTGGAGCTGAATTGCCCAGGGACCAAAAGAAGATCGAGCTTTTTCTTTTACAAAGAGAGAAGGGGGTGTTGAAAGGGTGCCGCTTTACAGCTGATCAGCAAGAGATCGGGAAGAGAGATAAGGTCCCTGCAGAGAGAAAGAGATCGGGAGGAGAGATAAGGTCCTCCTGCAGAGGAGGCTTTTGGTTTCCCCAGCGACATGTGACTGGCTGATTAGATTATCTGTTTGGAAACTGTAGAAAGGGCTTTGAGCTGCTTTTGCAGATGGGTCTTTTCTCCTTTGCAAAAGCTGCAGCAGCAGCACAACTTTGAGCTGCTCTTTTTGCAGATGGGTCTTTTCTCCTTTGCAAAAGCAGCAGCACAACAACTTTGAGCTGCTCTTTTTGCAGATGGGTCTTTTCTCCTTTGCAAAAGCAGCAGCACAACAACTTTGAGCTGCTCTTTTTGCAGATGGGTCTTTTCTCCTTTGCAGAAGCAGCAGCACAACAACTTTGAGCTGCTCCTTTTGCAAATGTTTCTTTTCTCCTTTGCAAAAGCAGCAGCACAACAACAAGTTTGAGCTGATCCTTTTGCAAATGGGGCTTTTCTTCTTCCAAAAGAAGATGCACAACTTTGAACTGATCCTCAAAAAGGAGGGCTTTCCTCCTCAAAAAACTAGGTGCGCGTTATGGTCCGGTGCGCGTTATGGAGCGAAAAATACGGTATACAGTTATGCAAACTGGGCACTTGTTTGTTCAATATGCAGTGTTTGGTTATGTTATTTGTAGGCAATTTGATTTGACTTTGCAGAATTCCTTCCCCTCTTTTCTCCCAGCTCTTTTTACAGGAACCAAAATAAGCCCCGAGACAAGGAAGGTCAGCACCTATAAAATGTTGGTGAGAAACAAGCCTGTAAATCAGGGAAACTAGTACTGAAGAGAAACTGGGAGCTGTGCTGTATTAAAGTTTCATCATCTGGCGGTGGATTCCCTACCTTCCCCAGTTTCTGAACTTTTAGCAAGCAAATAATGTTAGCTATATATTTCCCATGTCTTAGCTGCTTCCATGAGGGCTAGAAACTTGGTATCTTTTAAATCCGGAAGTCAGGGTTCTCAGAGTTCCTCAAGCACTGTCACATTCTAATATTCTATGATTAACTGGGTGATTTGTGGCTATTCACTGTAAGCACTCTCAAGAAGCCATGGGGTCTCTTGCTATAGTGAAAGCCTCTTGGTTCCCTCCAAGAGAAGGCTTCTCACCATACTCCCTTTTATACAACAAATGAGGAATCTGCAACCTTCTGGGTGTTGTTCCACTGCAATTCCCATCGGCCCCAGCCAGAATGGCCAATGATCAAGGATGATGGGAGCTGTAGTCCAACAATGCCTGGGGAGGGTCACGAGTTCCCTATTTCTCCTTTAATGCCAAATTAAACCATTCCCTCCACCACCAAATCTGGGTGTGCTGAGGCGCCCTTTCCCTACATACCTCCCTCATATTACATACGTCTTACCCTGGTGTAGAACTGCAGGAAGTTATTGGAGAGTAGCTGGTGCTTCTCAGCTAGGAAGCGGTAGCGGCGTTTCTCCTCCAGTTCAGCAGCCTTCTGGCTCTCGGTGACAAATTCTTGCATCTCGGTGTGCAAGCGCATCATGTTCTCCTGGAGTGAGGGGAGAAAGGATCGATGTCAGCCTTCCTCAGAGTGAGCCCTCTGGGGCCCAGGCGTGTGCTCACACCTGCTGCTTTGCCGCAGCCCTTAGAAATTCTCTTTTCATTTTTTTGTTGAGCGACTAGTAATTTTAATTTTTTACGGCAGTAGCAGCGCAGCACTCTCTCGGGACACCTCACCCAGAATTCCTTGTTCTGAAGAGGTAACCCCTTCCTCAGAATGAGGTATAGGAATGGCGGGAAAGTGCTATGGGGAGCCCCACACGAGCTGGGTGAGCAGGTGGCAGCTGCTGGGTGGGTGAACTGGCGAGTCAAGCAGGCCAGGGCCCCAGGGGCACTAACTCATCATCTCCTTGCCCCGCACCCAGAGGCAATTTGCTTCATGTATTTATTTATTTATTGTTGCTTTCCTGCCTTTCCTCCAAGGATCTCAAAGTGGTGTACATGTCTCTCCCCCTTTCCAAATGGTCCTCACAACAACTCTGAGAGGTAGGTTGTGTTGAGAGGCAGTGACTGGCCCATGGTCACTCAAGTGAGCTTCATGACTGAGTAGGGATTTGAACCCTGGTCTCCCAGGCCACAGTCCAACACCCTAACCACTACACCATGAGTGCTGAGCTTCAAATGGCAGCACCCAAAGCAGTTATGTCTCACCCACTGGTGCGGACAGACTATAGTGGGGGTGCAGGCACTTTAAAAGCACAAGACATCTCCCCCCCCCCCAATCGTCTGGAAAGCCAATCGCAATTCTACTCCTAGCTTTCAGCTGAAGAGCAACGGCTGGGCCAACCATCTTAAAGCAGCCTCCATATTGTTCCACACCTTCATCTCCCAGACATTCTTGTCTCGCGTTCTCTCCATTCTCCACAGATCCGAAATGCATTTATCTATGTTGGCAGTTCTGCGTCTGTGTTCCTTCTCATATCGCTGCCGGCTATCCTATGAGCAGGCACATTGAAAAGGTTTTTAAAATATATACATATAAAGACAAAAGCCTGAACTCCTGGCTAAGGAAAAAGGGGGGAGGGAACCAAGACCCAATCCCTGCACAATAGTTTGCTGAAATAAATTTGAATACAGTCAAACCTTGGTTCTCAAACGTAATCCGTTCTGGAAGCCCATTCGGCTTCCAAAATGTTCGACAACTGAGGCACAGCTTCCGACTGGTTGCAGGAGCTTCCTGTACTCAAGCGGAAGCTGCGTTGGATGTTCGGCTTCCAAAAAACGTTCGAAAACCAGAGCGTTTACTTCTGGATTTTTGGTGTTCGGGAGCCAAAACATTCCAAAACGGAGGCATTCAGGATGCGAGGTTTGACTGTACATTAACAACAACAGAGTACTTTTTCATTGCTCCTGAGTCAAGGTACACAGCCACACCATATTTTTAATGTGCTATGATACCACTTGAAACAGTCATGGTTTTCCCCAAAGAATCCTGGGGACTGTTATCTATTAGAGGTGCTGAGAGCTGTTAGGAGACCCCTGTTCCCCACACAGAGCTGCAGTTCCCAGAGTTATCTCTGAAGAGGAACCTATTGTTAAACCACTCTGTAAATCATAGCTCTGTGATAGGGGTCTCCTGGCAGCTCTCAGCACATTATTCTGCTATTCTGTGTTACAGTGCTGTGCGCAAGGCCAAGGCCTTTCAGGAGCCAAAGGGATGGCTCAAAGCGGAAGACGAGGGCGAGACAGGAACTCACATTGATGAACTGCACATCCAGCTTAGTGTTCTTCTCCATGTGCTGCAGCAAGTCTGCATGGAAGGTCTGCGCCTGCTCAGAGAAGAGGAAGTTGTTAGAAACCAAATCAGCATCTCTCACCTGGCTCAAAAAACTGGGCATTCAGTGGGGAAGCGGCCGTAGCCCAGCGGTAGAGAGAACATACTTTGTATGCAGATGATCACCAGCATCTCCAGTTTCAAAATAACAAGTGATGGGGAAGACCCTCCTCTGCCTGAGACCCTGGAGAAATGTTGCCAGTCAGAGTAGACAACACTGGACTAGATGGACAAATAGTCTGAACATAGGCAGACCCCTATGTTCCTAAATAATTATTAGCAGAGCTCAGAAGACTGAGTATGGTTCAGGTAGGGATGGGGAAGAAATGTGATTCAGTTGAAATATAAAGGCAATTCTATCTAGTTCTCACTTTCTGAAATAATCCAAGAACCAAAACACAGCCACCCTTCAAAATTCACACTTCTCTAAATTTTGCAGTGCAGTACTCCAGTCAAGTAATGTGTACAAAAATGCATATACTGGGGTCAAGCATGCATTTAAAAATGCATGTCTTAGCAAAAACAACACACAAAAATGCATTGTATTAGGGGGAAATGCTTTGCAAAAATATGGACATGAGAAGAAATTGCATACAGATGTGGATATTGGGAAAGAAAATGCACTAAAATGCAGGTGGATTTTCATGATTACTTTTTAAAAATCTCAAACGGATGTGGAAATATGAAGAACTGAAAGAAAGATTGGAGGCAGGGAAAACTGAGAGAAGCTGAAATTGACAGATCCATTCATCCCTGAACCCTGGAGAACTGTGACCAGTCATGTAGACTAGACTCTAATATAGAGCTAGATTAGGATGGCCACAATCACGTGCCCCATTTTACAGAGGCCATTCCTGCCTATTGATGCTAGGTAGACAGCCACCCAATATCGTTTTAGACACCAGCCAAAAGCTTTATTTCAGCAAGTCCATAGATATATATTTTAGATACCTATATTCTTACTTATTCTACACTGCTTAGAGAGTTTTATGACTGAGCATATATGCAAATCTTTCTAAGCATAACTATATAAATAAAAATAGTGGCAAGCAGTTGCAAACATGTACTGTGCAGACTCACACATAATGTTATTCCTTGTGCATGCACAAAATGTAAGTAATAGGCAAGCAAAGCAACAGGGAAATAAATTCTCCTTTCTATTACACACATGAAACCCAACCACCATGTTAGAATCACAAGCATGAGACTCGGTTATTTCCCTATACAACCTCCCATTATTGCACAAATGTCCCTCCCAGATACTCACGACTGCTTCCAGCTTGCGGTTCAAGTTAATTTGGGTGTCAGACATCTGTATCAAGATTTCACCTTCGAGGAAGAAAGAAAAAGAGAGAGATCATAATGAACTGTTTGCCTTCTTGTGAAATTCTTGAACGAAAGACAAGCCCTGCTGGATCAGGCCGAAGTCCCATCTAGTCCAGCATCCTGTTCTGACAGGGAGACATGAGGGAGAATGAATGAAAGGGTAGATAAAGACTGATGAGGAACTTTGCCCTCTAAAAGTCACTACCAGTGATATATGATATATGACCTTATGCAAAGTGTTATCTTGGAACAAAAGTTCAGTTATTATAATTACTTTGATAACCTGCATGAAAAGTCTATGAGAAGCGATTCAGAATGCAATCTAGGGAAAGTCCTGTTTGACTCCTGTTGAGGCTTACTTATGAGTCAATGTGTGTAAGATTGCACTGTTTGAAGTTAAACCAAAGGTTTGGAGGGCGGAGCTAATTTTCTTTTCAGCTGTCTTAAAAATTGAGTTTCTAGTTGAAAACCAGCTTAAAAATTTCTGAACTACATGAGCGGATGAAGAAGAAATGAAGTGGAACGTGAAATATTCTGTTGTTCTGTAGGATATTTTCACACAAGACTCTAAAAAAGCATCTTACATTTCTCACATGCCATTTGAATATAAGCCCATTCATTATTATTTCATATGTTTGGTTTAAATATGAACCTTGTATTCCACTATGGAATATATTTTGCACTATAAATTCTTTTGTAAGCTTTCTATTATTATTAACCTATTTATATTGCAGTGTTATTTTTCTTGTTCTTTTCACTGTTTTTATA
This sequence comes from Darevskia mixta, assembly GCA_034641385.1. Classification (NCBI taxonomy): domain Eukaryota; kingdom Metazoa; phylum Chordata; class Lepidosauria; order Squamata; family Lacertidae; genus Darevskia; species Darevskia mixta. The sequence continues at coordinate 18,938,494 of JAWWNH010000008.1, forward strand.
ATTACTTTTAGCTTGATGTTCCCTTTGTTTTTTGTTTACCATAAAATAAAATTAAAAAAAGAACAGAAGTCCAGCATTCACTCAAATAATGCATTTATTATAAACAGTTCTCTTCTGATTTCTGCCTCAAGCAAGAGCTAAAAATGAACTATGGTTTCACGTGAACATGGAGCTTTGTGGTCAACACTGCCGAAACGTTTTCTCTCCACTCCTCCTCTCCTGGTGTCTGCTACCGGGAAACAAGCCAGAGTCTGGCTTGCAGCGATGCCCAGACCCAGGCTTGTGGTTTGTTTCTCTGTAAACAAATCACAAGTGATAACCAAGGTTCAGGTGACAAAACAAACTAGGCTCTGGCTGGATTCCCAGCAGCATGAAAGTAGCAGGAACAGAGCGAGAATTTTTCAGTGCACACTGCACACTCCTGTTAAACCATCGTTTCTTTTAAGCTATGTTTTAATGGGACATGTGAACCCAAACTCTGCCCAAGACCTCTAATGCCTCCACTGTGGGAGGCAGTAAGGCTTTGAGTATGAGTTGCTGGGAATCCCAAGTTGGGGGGGGCACTGTGGCCCTTAGGTCCTGCTTGATCTGGTTGGCCACCGTGAGAACAGGATGCTGGACTAGATGGGCAATTGGGCCTGATCCAGCAGGGCTCTTCTTGCATTCAGTCTTATAAATATATAGGAAAACAATAGGCCAGTTTCATCTCTAGACTAGATAACATTCTGCAGCTCTTTTTATTTATTTATTTATTGAATTTATATACAGTGGAACCTCGACTTACGAATTTAATGCATTCCAAAAGCACACTCGTAAGTCGAAAATTTCGTAAGTCGAAAAACGGCATTCCCATAGGAATGCATTGGAAACGTAAGTCGAAAAATTCATAAGAAAACCCTATGTAAACCTTCGTAAGTCGAGTAAACCCCATCTAAAACTTCGTAACTTGAGTAAACCGCATCTAAAATCCAAGCGACTTTCCTTTCGGAAGTCGAAAAATTCATAGGCGCGCAGCCGCTTTTTCCCTTTCGTAAGTCGAAAAATACGTAAGTCGAGTACTTCGTAAGTCGAGGTTCCACTGTACAGCCCTATACCCGGAGGTCTCAGGGCGGTTCACAGAACAAAATCAAAATATAAAACCACAATATATATAATCAAAATAAAAACAACAACCCAATAACACCCCCTCCCCTCTTAACAAACACAGGAATGCTGCCAGGAAAATATGTGGGGGCAACTCCTGCTCCCTCCACTTAAGGGGTCTTGGACCTGCAGAAGAGAAGAGTGCAGCAGCAGGAATCTTACCCAATATTTGCGAAGTAGAGCTCTGTAGGGCTTGCTCCCCGATCTTTTGGATTGCTGTAAAATAGACATCAGCAGCCTCGGATAACCCTGCAGAAATTTCAAAGAGGAGAATTAGGCGGCTTCCTCTCCCTGCCTGCAACGCCTCATCTTTTTTGCTCCTCCTCCACAGCTCCTTCCCTTTGCTCTCCATTTCTGCTTTCTTCCATTTGCTGCCACCTTCCCTGGCCCACCCCTCCTCACTTCCTTCCACCATCTTCAGAAGATTCTTGTCAGCAGCACCCAGAACCCCTGTGAATGCCTTCCCAGACTGGGTGCCCTCCAGTTGTTGTTGTTGGGACAGCTGGCATAGGAGCAAGGAGGATGGGCTTATGATTAGACTTGCTGGCTCCACCCTCAAGGACAACACGGGTCGAGCACTGGAGTTTATATACAATGGCATCAATTGCGTGCTTAGTATGTTACATATGCATGTCAGGCTATCCTACATGCAAGTAGAACCTTGGCAGAGACACATGCCCGACTGACATGTTCCCTCCCTCCTGGGCGATCATTCGGGAGCTTCAAAAGCATTCCTCAGTCTGAACATCACAGCGACTGATGCCAGAAGACATCAGCACACTTAGGGATCCACAGAGGTTTGCGCAGTTGCGTAACAGAACTTAGCAACTCAGCATCTTGGCTAATCTACTTTATTTACAATTAAATACACACGGAGCACTTCAACAGGGCTCCCTCTCTCTAGCATCAGACAGCAAAGAGAAAAAACAAAGGACAAAAGTCCCACTTCAGGGAACACAGTAAGACAAACATCCTGTCTACGTCACATCCCATTCTTGTGGAATCAAAACACACACCGTCATGTGATAGACAACAATCCCATGACTGCACACGGGGAATGAATCTCCAACAGTGCACTACATATGCAATTCATGTCTACTGTACACAAGTGTCCTTGTGAAAGTGTTCTTCTCTACATGTGGTCCTTGGGCATGCTGAGGAGGCAAAGTCAACAGCCACAATCTTAGTTTCGTCATAGCCCCAGGTATACATCAAACATCTCCATAGGGCTACTGATGAGCCAACACGGTAGACATGGGTATTCACCTCTCACCTGCAGACAGTCAGTTAACATCGCCACTCACCATGGAAAGCCTGCACGTACTTGTTACCCAGGTACACCAGATTCTCCAGAGCTGGGTTAAACTGTTCCAGGATGCTCTGTTAACCGTCCACGTAAAGGAAGGATTTAAAAAACAAACACATACAGCAACATATTAGCATGGGTCTTTTTGGTGGCAACACTCCCTATGGCAGGGGTAGCCAATGTGGTGCCTGCCAGATGTTGCTGGACTCCAGTTCCCATCATCCTTGATCCTTGGCCATGCTGCCTGGGCTGATGGGAGCTGGAGTCCAGCAAAAACAGAAAGGCACCTGATTGGCTACCCTAACCTTTATGGGCTATTATTTGGCAGAAAATTGGAAACACCCACTTTTTTTGGAACAGGCTATTGTAGAGTTGTGAAAAATTCAGAGGGCGACAACCAACATGGTCAGCATTGGAGGTTTTTCCGTTTAGAGGAAAGGCAAGTAAGTTAGAACTCTGTTCTAAGCTTAAAACAACAGATTATTGCCTGCAAACTAACTGTTTCAGCTCAGCTGGGCCAAATAGTGTAGAAATAGCAAATGCCTCCCAGGATTATTGAAATGCAAAGAACATAAGTGTTACGTCCATTGCCAGCCCATTGAACAGCTAAATAGCAACCTTCTTCTTTTCAGATATTGCCCACCCTGGCATCTCCTCTGCTGCTGCCTCTTTCATGTGCCGCATCTTTAAGCCCAAAGTCCAAGTCTGTCTTGAATTGGATCTAATTCCCTTACGGAAGGAGTCCTGTGTGAGCCTTGTGTTAAACAGTAAAAAGCAGGACATCTAATTCTGCTTCTTCCACCTTAAAGAGAGCCACTTAACGGGTGAAGCAGCTATCAATTTGTCCGCAAACCTGATCAGGTTAAGAGCCTCTTTCAGTGCAAGCGCCACGTGGTTTGTGCTGTCACAGATTGTTAACAACTGTCTGTTCCGGGTTCAAAATCCATATCCCTTGAATTTGTGCCATCTGAGATCTGGACCAGAGATGTTAAGAATCAAGCAAATTTCCCTATTTATTTGGAGGTTCTAGCAGGGGAGCGCAGCTATCGTATACCCTTGACCGAAGAACAGTACACTCCTTCTATCTGGGATGGTCGTCCTCTTCCACCGAGCGGTGAGGGAGGAAGGGGACACCCGCCTAGCCAGCCAGATCAGCCGAATCAACCCTGGCGCTCAATGGGGTGACAGATGTCGCAGCCAGATCGCCCTCACATCCGCAAATTTCCCTATTTATTTTTCCCCAGTGCCAGATCTTTGGTTCCTTTTTATCCCTCTCTTGTGCAACCCCTCATTAAGGAAAGTCTTTCTAATTCACATTTCCTCCAGCCAATCCACAGTAGTTCTTATGTTCCAGAACACGCATGCAAGGGACCAAGCCTCACCTTGTAGATAGAGATTGTAGATCTGTAGGACTGCTCCATACCCTCGAGTGTTTAACAACGACCCGAGAGTTCCTCCCAAGGATCGGAAATGTTGAGAAGGTCTGCAGTCCTCAGGAACATGTATTAATCCAGTTCCACACCCCCTTAGCCTCCTCCTTAACCACAGAAGAGACGGCACACTTACTTTGAAAAGAAAAAACGCTGCTAGTGGGGGTTTAATAATTCACCAGCCAGGATGTTAGAACTTGATCCTTAAGTGTAACCAGATACCAGGTAGGGAGGAATCCTGCTATAGCCATGAAGGTCATGTGACTTCACCCTCAATTATTTATTGCCAGTTTCAATATACAGCTCCCTGCATAGCTCTTTATGATCGAGTTGGCTGTCGTCTTGGGCGAAACAACTGCATAAGGCTGTCACCCACCCACAACATGCCTATCTCTTGAAATATAGAATGCATAGGGAGCAGCTATACTGTAAATGTCCCACTTTGTCATCCACTGTTGTCCACAGGTGTTCCAGTCTCTTTGATGTGGTTCTAGAACCAATGTTACAGACATGGGCACCCATAGGAATATTTAGGAGGGAGTGTCCATGAGGAAGGAGTAAAATACTGAAAGCGGGGAGCAGGCTAATTTCTCATTAAAAATGAAAAGATTGGTATATGTACATTTTTTTCCTCATACTTCAGGGTCTACAAATGCTAGAAACATAACTTTAAAAGAGGGGGTTATGGTTCATGCAGGGAGGGACCCCAACATGGATACCCACGATGTCAGTGCTGCAACTTGATAAAGTGCTAACTTCAAAAGTGGTGAGATTTTGTTGCCTTGCAACATTTCCCCATTTTTGTTATGGAGTTCTAGTGCCGAAACTCAGTTTTAACATGCACAAGTTAGCCAAGCTATGAACAGGTATGTCCACTAGCAATTCCTATGATAGCAGCCCCTGGTGAAGGTGCTGCCACAATATCCATGATGGCCAAATTCACACATGACATTTGTCGTTGCAAGGCACGTAACACAAGGGGGTGGAGCCAAGGGTGCTAGCATGGAAGAAAAACACCAAAGCAAAGTCAAACACCAGCCAATGAGCTTAAGTGCATACAAGTTTGTGTTGGACCTCAGCCTCATTACATCCCAGCCCTTGGTCACTGGGCTCCAAAGGAGGGATGGGAAAAATCTGTAGCCCACTGTCATTGGACTCCCATCAGCCTCGGCCAGTATGGCCAGTGGGCAGGAATGATGGGCATTGTAGTCCAGCAACATCTGAAGCGTTTCTACTTCCCCACTCCTGCTCTAAAGCAAGTGGTGGTGGTGGTTTGTATAAACAGATTTGCTTAAGGATCATGTATGCATATACTGGATCTTGTATTTAATCCAAGGGGTCAAACACTGGAAGTGATTCTGAGTGTCAACAGCAAATGGCAGAATCACATTGCTGAAATCTCCATATGAAAATCTGACTCCGGCTTTGGAAAAAGCTGACCTAGATCAGATTCAAGATCAGATTTTGCTTTCATCTCAGTCCTCCATTCCAAGTTATTTAGATGCACCTCCATCACCTGTCCTCCTGAATACTCGTATGCCGTTCACCCAAACAGTCTATAGGCGGTCGCTATAAACCGGCGAGCCGCGGGCTTGCTATTGGACAATTACATATAAAACGATCTTCTGTACAAGGACCCTAATTCTATTTTGCATTAAGAAAAGAGAGAGAGAGAGAGAGAGAGAGAGAGAGAGCGCTGTGGATGCTGCCAGCTACTGAGAGCACGGAGGGGGCAACTGTCTCAGTTAAGGTTTTGGGTGCGGACTTCAGTTGGAGCACGGGACTGAACCAGCAATGCTGCTCTTGTGGTCTTCCAGAAAGGAGCTTGCACCATCCATGACAACTTCTTGCTCCTTTCCAGAGAAGAGAGTCTCACACTTGGAACATAGAAACAGAGGAAGCTGCATTATACAAGTCAGACCATTGGTCCATCTGGCTCAGTACTGTCTACACTGTCTGGCAGCAGCTCTCCAGGATTTCAGGCAAGAGGTCTCTCCCGGTCGCACCTTGAGATGCTGGGAATTGAACCTGGAACTTCTGCATCCAAAAGCAAACCCTCTGCCACCAAGCTACAGCCCTTCAAGCTGTATTAAGTTCAAGCGCAAGTCAGTTTTCACATCACACATTTCCTTTTATTTAACGTCGTGTCAGTTTCATGAAGACATCAGGGTCTATTAACATCACTACAGTTCAGAGTTATATTTATACAAACTAAGAGTGATTTACAAAAATGGGGCAGAGGGGCGGGAGAAACACCAATTAGATTTCACATTCTCCAGGACATTTTTTCTGTAGTTCCAGTACAGTCTATTAAACTAGTCAAAATGCAAGAATAGTGGCAGTGTTTGCACATTATGGGAAACCATATGTAACAGCTTATCCCTAGAGCGCAGAAGGTTCCTTGCACTTTGTTCTTCCCCCCTCTAGCCAGTGGGAGCAACAAACCATGATCCCTTCACTCCAAACAAAGTAGGATGTCAAGCCAAGCTTTGCTCTGCGCTTACCAATCACAAATTGCTTGAGCGACACAAACAAATCATCCCAGGTTTGGATGCCCTGCTAAGCCAAGGACTGTGGTTTGCTGCTCCCAGTGGCTAGAAGGGAAGAGCAAAGTGGAAGGCAAACCATTAACCACGGTTTATTGTGACATGCAAACTGAGCCAATAGGTTATTGTTAGCAGCACTTTTTTTGGGGGGGGAGGCAGCAGCACTGATGGGGGGGATGAATCTAGGAAGGAAACAAATCTATGGGAGAACAGGAAAAAACAGACACTGGAATGTGTGCCTGACCGTTAGATCTGACAACTAAAGGTCTCCTCGGTTTCATTTTTGATCCCCTGTACACTGCTTATTCTGGTTAAGGAAGTTCTTCATAAGCGGGGAGAAGAAGCCTTCCACACCTCTGCTGGTGGGCAAATACTGTCTGAAATAATTTGTCAAATCCAGCCCATCCTTCCTGCGCTCGCCTCTCTGCCACTCAGATCAAGCGAGGAGGAACCAGAAAGAAGGAAGCAAAAAAACAACAACCAGGAAAGGGCATGGGGGAAGAGAAACAAGCAATTCAATTTGTTTTAACTGTTCATGTACAATTTTGGACAGAAAGGCACGTTAGTCAAACCCAGCATGTCAGACAATGCATCTGGCCCAATATGCCCAGAAGTAGCAGAGATAGTCCAACTCTGATCAGTTAGATCCCATGTTATCACACACAAGCCAAGCGAAACGTAGTGAGCCCCTTCCAGTTATAAAGGCAGCTGGTGTACTGGAATCAGGCATGCCGGAAAGAGCAGCCACAGCAAGTACGTGAACTGGGCAGGCTGAAAGACGTTTCGGTGGGTGCAGCCCTCCAATTCTTCCAGTTGGTTTCTTGCCATGAATAGAAGGGGCAAGCCACAGGCCAGCGGAATCTACCACTCCTTGCTGAGGATCCAGGGTCGCCGCGGCAGGGAGGCATGGCAGAGCATCATGGAACCAGGAGCATATCTACCAGCTGTTGAAATTCTGCCTGGTTTTTGAAAATGTACAGCTGAGTTTCCCAGAGAAGGTCTACCAGGATCACATCGCTCACCTCATCCAGCATCACATCCAGCTCCAAAGGAGGGTTGAACCTGCAGGTGCCAAGAATGTGTTAGGGTGTTGCAAGATGGGAACGAGAGCAAGCGTTTTGCCTATGCCTGGCAACTGGAGATGAAAAGGCAAGTCTCCGAGATAGAATGCAGAGGCAATGGAAAACAAGACAGAAAACCCAATACTCAAGAGAGTGCTATGGTGCAGTAGAGATTCAGTTAGAGATCCCCAAAGTGCAACGGGTGCAAGGCACTGACAATCTCAAATCAGGGGCTCTGGCAGGCAAACTCTTTGGACACCTTTAACTCCATGGCATTTTGCCAGGCGCAGTCACATCGGTGCTTTCAGTTTCCTTTCTTTTGCTCTCAGGTGCAACTGATACAGCTGGCCAGGAAGAGGTATCGCAGCCTCCTACTTGACATGCCCAAGCTGACTTAGTAGCTTTATCAGGTGATGGAAGGAGCCAGTGGGGTTTTAGCTTTCCCCGTAAATCCGTCAAGCCTGCCCCAGTTCTTCAGCCTGAGCCATTCTCCACAGTTAAGGACTAAGCTCTTGGCTCACCCAAACCCTCCCCCTTCTCTCCAGACTTATCTTCTCAGTTAACACCGACCACCTGTCTCTGGCACGGTTAGGTAATTTTAAACTCTGCACTTAATGGTTTTACATTCCTTCTCCTTCCTGTTCTTCAGATGGCAATGCACATGACTGTTGCGCTTGCGAGGCCCTCACTCTGCTTCTGCCCCAAAGTCTTTCTGCCTGCTTCCAAGTTCACTCCTTGACTGCACCCCCATATAATGCAACCCATCACTCTGCCTAAACCTGCCTCACAAGAGTGCTGTGAGGAAAGGACTCGCCTGTGTTGCACAGGGGTCCCAACTGCACAAACCCCCTACATGTAAGCAGGGGCTTCTGCGTTAAGAATTTTGCTGCAGAGAACAGTGTGCAATGTGTGGCTGTTACAGGAAACAGACCAGATACTGGGAGCGGGGCTGAAAGTGCAGCCCTGCTCCACTGTCAACACAGTTATACCCTACACAAGAATATTACATGAACTGGGCAACTGCTCTCAGAGGGCTATCAAGGCAGGGACAGATTATCCTTGCCAGAGGTCTGACTGCTTGCTTGCTTGCTTGCTTGCTTGCTTGCTTGCTTGCTTGCTTGCTTGCTTGCTTGCTTGCAATAAAATCAGTCCCTTGGCTGACTGCTGCTCTCAAAAGGCAAAATGTAACCCACAACTGCAGTAAAGCAGAGACGGTTCTAGGGTAGGGTGACTGGTGCGGTTGCACTGCAGGGGGCACCAAAACAATGCTGTAGAACAAAGTGCAAGAGGCGGGTGGGTGGGTGTTAACGTGGCACAGGGCGCCGCTGAAATTTGAGGGCCCAAAGTCCGCCACTGAAGAAGGTTCTGCTGTCAGCTTACATAATTAGCAGAGACACAATCCTAACCATTTCCTGGTTTAGTATAACAGAGGATGCTGCTTTACCCTAGTCAAACCTTTGACCCACCTAGCTAATGACCAGCAGTGGCTCTACAGCAGGGGTGTCAAACTCAAATTCATTGGGGGCCGCATCAGCAGTTTGGTCACCCTCAAAGGGCCGGTTGTATCTGTAGGACTATGTGTCCACTGTTTATTATCATAAATTATTGTCACTGCATTCAATTATTACTGTTTTTTGTAATAATGTAAGACTAGATTGAACTCTTTTCACATCCAGCCCAGGCAAAGAAACTCCTGCCATCATCTCCCCTACCTAGACCCTGTCTGCCCCATCACCCACCCCACCTTTCTGGCAATGCCCATTGTTCAGCTTCACTCCCTTAAAACTGCAAACCGGCCAGGGGTCCCCCCTACAACAGAGAAAGGCAACCACAACACGGTGAAGGCAGCCAGTGCCAAAACACAAAGGAGGCAGCCATGCAATACACACACACAGGCGCCCCCTTTTTAAAATTTATTTTTCCACTTCCCTCCCCGAACCCTCCGCGCAGCCAGGGGCCCTGATGCTTCGCGACCACCCAACACGCCCCTCCACACCAGGGGGTCTCTCAGGCTGCGCTGTCGCGACGAGGCTGCCCATCCCTCTCTCGCAACTCGGCCTCGCAACCACTCTATTGGGGGGAGGGGTTGTGTGTGTGTGTGTGTGTGTGTGTGTGTGTGTGTGTGTTTCACTTTAAAAGATCAATTGCGGTGGAAAGTGTAGGGGGGCGAACTACAAGGCTGTGTGCAAGTGGTTTCTATTACTTTTTTAAGGGCCTCGGGAAGCGCAGCACCTCCATCGCCCCCTCCCCCCCCACCCCCACCCCCCTGAGGTAAAAAAAGCGGGCAAGAGGAGCCTTTAAAAAACTCTTCTCCCTCGACCCGCAACTGACACCCTCCCTCTGCTGCCGCCCTCCTCCTCCTCCGCCTCTTTTGAGAGCCAGTGTGGTGTAGTGGTTAAGAGCGGTAGACTCGTAATCTGGTGAACAGGGTTCGCGTCTCTGCTCCTCCACATGCAGCTGCTGGGTGACCTTGGGCTAGTCACACTTCTTTGAAGTCTCTCAGCCCCACTCACCTCACAGAGTGTTTATTGTGGGGGAGAAAGGGAAAGGAGAATGTTAGCCGCTTTGAGACTCCTTTGGGTAGGGATAAAGCGGGATACCAAATCCAAACTCTTCTTCTTCTTCCGGGTCTCGCCCAGGCAGCTGGCGGAGGAGGAGAGCCGGCAGCGAGGGAGGGAGGCCGGTCGGCTGAGGCAAGACTGACGGCGGCAGCGGCGCTGAGGGAAACGTACCGAGCGCCCCCTCACAGAGCCCGGCCGCGCGAGAGGGAGCGCGCGCACCTCCCTCCGTCGCTCCCCCCTCCCTCCCTCCCGAGAGACCGTTGGCGGCGCCTCGTGCACCTCCTTCACTGCTGCTGCTTCTCCTCTCTCTTTCTCCTCACAAACCCGGTTCCCGCCTCAGCGCTGCACAACCATTTAAAAAAAATAAATTGTGGCGGAGGTGGGGGGGGAGAAGAGGGAGAAGCGCCGCCTTTCTCTCCGATCCCTCGTGGAACTGGAGGGGTTTGGGGGATAGAAGCAGCAGCAGCAGCAGCTCACTCACCGGGTCCCGCGGCGACGGGGGCCGCTCCCCCCCGCCGTGTACATGGCGGCGGCCCTCGGGCGGGCGGCGTGGCGCCCATTTCTTCTTCTTCTTTGAGGGCGCTTCTTCTTTGAGCGCCCCGGGCGCTCCGCGCCACCACCATTTTCGCCTCTGGTTGGGGCGGCGGCGGGCGGGCGGCGAGCGGGGGGAAGGCTGACTACACGGGCCACATGACGAGGTCTGGCGGGCCGGATTTGGCCCCCGGGCCTTGTGTTTGACACCCGTGCTCTACAGGGTTTGGGAAGGGGGTGTGGTGTCTCTCTCAGCCCTTAACTGGAGATGCCAGGGATCAAACCTGGGACTTTCTGTGTGCAAACCACCCACCCACCCATGCAGTCTCCGAGAACTGGATATTCAAGGGTTCCAGCTGTGCTCTTTCCAACCTGCATAGAACATCAAGGTAGACAAGTCCTATACCTGGCATAATGGGCATCTATCATCTCACACCAGGCTCTTGCACGGGTCACACATGGCCCATCTGGATCAGTGCACTGCAAAGAGACACCGATGCAATTAGGAAGGGATCTGTCCTGCGACTCAAATACCCAGGACTACAAGGTAAAAGAAGTCTAAGACAAAACAAGCAGGCATTGCACAAATATGGCTTGGAGGGGGAAGTTTCTCCCAAACACAATGCTTCTAACTTAGCCGCAGAAGAATACAAGAAAATGCACTGTTTTCCCTAAGTAGAAACAGAATTGTGTGTTTTTTCAGAGCCTTCATAATATTCATAATATTTTAACGTCTGTATTGCGGCAGCAACTTGCAGATCGGGTCATGAGGGAATACCTCAGAGTCCATTCACTTCAGCCAAATTTGTCCTTGCGAGTCTACAGTGGTTGTGCTTGCATGTCCCATTAAAGCAGAGGTAGCCAGCACGATACCCTCCAGATGTTGCTTTGACACTTCCCCATGGTTCATAAAATTTTGTTGAATATATTGGGGTTGAGAGGGCTCCTCCAAATCAATGAATTGACTTTCCTGAGCAATGAATCCCTTATAATAGGATCTGGAGAAGGGCCAGAGATCAGTGGCAGGATGTCTGATTTGCATACAGAAGCTCTTGGGTCCAGCCCCCATCACCTCTAAGCAGGGTTGTGAATGTCTCCATCTGAAACCCTACAAGGCAATTCCTTCACATGTATTGGGAGTCTGAGCTGGTAAATATATTGCCACCTTCCCATCCCCAGCAAATGGAGACGTTCTCTGCTAACATCTGGTTGTTCCATTCCACTGATCCATCCACATCTAATACTCACGCAGTCCACCACCAGCTTGCCCAGTTCTTTAGCCCCATAGACAGTCTTGGCCAGTTCCCAAGGGTTTGAGGGGCGGAAGACATCCACTGAGCTCACAGGGACCTGTGGTGCCTTCCCAGTCCCGAGAGAGACCACCACTCCCAGCTTTTTCACCTTGTGACCCTCACCCTGGAAGAACGGGAGGCAAAAATCATCGGTTAGCAAAGATGAGCCTATTCTTTTTTTCTTTTATTAAAGATTTTCTTGATTTACAAAGGTATGTGCAGTGTCTCTCTCATATTTTTTCCATGTAACATTTTTGCAGATCAGTTTCATTTGTTGAGACATTAGGAAGAAAGTGGGGAAGGAGGTGGGTGGGGTGGGGTGACGATGTTTCTATTTTACTTGATATATGTAGGGTTTGGTGTCAGCGTTGTTTGTCTAGGTTCTTTGTTGTTCGCTTGTGCTCCTTTGGCGGTGAGAGAGGTTGGGGTTGGCGTAGGGTGTGAGTGTTCATTTGTGGTTGGCTGTGGTGATCTCTGGTCTCCTGTGTGAGTGGGGTGGGTGGGTGTTTTTGATCAAGTTAGCCATATTGATTTGTATGCTGTCGGTAGATTTTTGTCATTGTCTTGTTGGGCTGTGTGTGTGATGAAGGGGGACCATACCGGGGTGAAGGTAAGATGAACCTATTCTAAAGCTGTATTTTGTCATCTTTTTAAAGTGTTAACACCATGTTTTACTGCTGCCAATTTTAGTGTGCAATGTATTATAGAATAGAATAGAATAGAATAGAATAGAATAGATCAGATCTTTAATGTCATTGTCCCCTCGCGGGAACAACGAAATTCCTCGGTTGCTATATCAACTCAAATAAGACACTCTACATAATTTAAAAATACTGATAAACACAATACAATACAGAACAATATAACAAATAAAATAAGATGACTTCTGAGTCCAGAGTTTCCATTTAAGGCCAAAATTGCTCTAGGTGCTGTTGTAGGGTTTTGTTTGTTTACTGCATTGTGTTATTTGCTGCTAAAAACTGGTTGCCCCATCTGTACTTTGTATTGACTATGATTATGCTGCATGCTGCTCTGGGTGCTTTTAGCAAAGGAGGAAGTGCTTCTTCTGTAGGAGCGGGCCACAACCCCCAGAATTTTAAGTGCAATGAGGAGTGCCATTTAAGCTTACATTCTGGATTAAGATTTTGTTGCACTCATTGATCTCAGCCATGGCATCCATGGTGGGGTTGTTGGCCAGCAGACCTCCGTCCAGAAAGCGTCCAAAGGGCCGAAAATACGTTGGGGCAGCTCCGCTGGAACGAGCAGCCTGCCACATCAGCTGATCTGTGAGGGGGAAACAAAGAAAGATGTGTCTTTCCCTCCACATACTAAACTATGTGCATCCAGCTGATGGCTAGGACAAGAGCTGCTGCTACTAAGAATGCACATAGTACTGCAGGGCAGGGTGGGAAGTCTGTGCCCCTCTAGATGTTGCAAGACTACAGGTCCCATCATCCCTGACCACTGGCCATGATTGCTGGGCCTGATTGCTTAGTCCAACAGTATCTAGAGGCTCACAGGTTCCCCATCCCTTCTTTAGAGGTTCAAAAAGCATACATTCTCTCAATAATCCACATAACAAGAACAATCTCTAAAAAAAAGTCTGCATTATTATCCCCATATGAAAGATGGGAGAGCTGAGGCCGAAAGACCCCTATTAGCTGTGGGTTCTCCAATGCCCAAGTGACAAACAGTGGATCACATCCAAATGACAAAGCAAACACCAAGGGCTCAGAGAACTTTCACAGTGACAACCTAGGAAACCTTTTAAAGGCGGCAACAGCAAATAAGGACCAGGAAACCATCAGAGGCGTGAAACAGACTGGCCAGAAGTGGCGTAAGAGACAAACTCTGATGCTATAACACAGCTAGCAAAAGCTCATGGACAGAGTGGAGAAAAGGATGAACGACTGTGACTGCACACATTTACAACACAAAGAGTAGGAGAGGACTGACTGTGCCAGCCAACATCACAAATACCTTTCCTGCACAAAGTGAAATGAAGGCAGGGAATATGTTGGTTGGAATGTGCACAGCTAGATTCCAAATATACAAGATAAATCCATCAGTAGATTTTTAGCCCAGACAAATGAGGGAACATAATCATATTTCTGAGACTGCACCTAAACCATTGGAGAAAGAATAGCAGACGATGGGTCACTAATCCCGTACTGCATGGTATGCTTCTACTGTGGTACCAAGTACTGCTGGCCACTGTTGCCTGCTCCATGTTATTTTTTTCGGAACAGAAATAACCTCTAAGAAGAGAGGAATATGTACACTGTTGCATTCACAATTGCACAGGGTTTATTTTGGTGCAAGTACACAAGCTAGGGAGACTGATCTGTTCCAGCTTCACCCAAGACGTGGTCCATGCTATATGGAGATCATCATAACATATATGATCAGTATTGCTTGGAGACCACACTCACACACAAAAGACAAGGAAGGGGGAGGAAGTATCCTTGAGTAGGAGCTTGCTTTTCTTCAACAAGCAACTGGACTCCACAAGAGTGCTGTGCAAGCGAGTCTTTTACCTTCTGGCCTGGTCAACGCTTGAAACAAACCCGACGACTTGTAACGGGATTTGTCTCTTCCTTCTGGAGGGTTGTAATTCCGGAACAGGTGGAGCTCAGCAGGCTGCCGGTCGCATAGCGTCGCTGTCAACATGAGTCTATAAGGGATTTTGAGGAATGAAGGCAAGATTTCAGCTTGGTTGTAAGGGGAGGAGGGTACAGAAGGTACCAGGTTCGATTCCTGGCATCTCCAGTTAAAGGATCTCAGGGTATCTGTTGCTCCAGAGAACAGAACTAGAACCAGTGGATGGAAATGGCAGGGAAGCAAATGTCCAGCTGAACGCAAGGAGGAGATTCCCAATGGTAGGAGTTGTTTGAGATGGAACCATCACCTTGGCAGGTAGTGAAGGCTTCACTGGAGATAGCTGGCCATCTGTGTCAGCGATGCTGTAGTGGCAGCCTGAACAGGGGATTGGGCTCAATAACCTCCAAGGCCCTTCCATCTTTATGATTCTTGTGATTTTGGGCCTAACTACCAACCACAGAGGGACCCAGGTGGCGCTGTGGGTTAAACCACTGAGCCTAGGGCTTGCTGATCAGAAGGTCGGCGGTTCGAATCCCTGTGACGGGGTGAGCTCCCGTTGCTCGGTTCCAGTTCCTGCCAACCTAGCAGTTCGAAAGCACGTCAAAGTGCAACTAAATAGGAACCGCTCTGGCGGGAAGGTAAATGGTGTTTCCGTGCGCTGCTCTGGTTCGCCAGAAGCGGCTTTGTCATGCTGGCCACATGACCTGGAAGCTGTACACCGGCTCTCGGCCAATAAAGCGAGTTGAGCGCTGCAACCCCAGAGTCGGACACGACTGGACCTAATAGTCAGGGGTCCCTTTACCTTTACCAACCACAGAAGACTAGCCAATACTGGGCTAGACAGACTCAGCACATGGCAACTTTACATATTATTATTTTTATATCCCACCTCTCTCCCATGGGATTTTAAGGCAGCATCCCCAGGCAATCCTCCCACCTTGGCACTGAAGCGACCCAAACCTGCTTAGACTCATCACAGTAGCAACAACTTTATTATTTGTACCCTATCCATCTGACTGGGTTGCCCCAGTCACTCTAAGCAGCTTCCAGCATGTATAAAAACATAATAAAAAATTAAATATTAAGAACCAGGTTATGTGCTTTCCGGTCCTGCCTCAGACAGATGGTCATAGATATGATCTCCCTCCTCCAGGGACAGGAGATCAGGAAGCCATCATGATAAAGGGCAAAGCCAGCATCCCTCTGGTTTTGGCTCAGTGGAGGTCTAGTCCATTAGGGCAAATGGGGCACTGTCCTCCTAACCTCAGTCTGGCCTCAGTCAGCCCCCACCTGCCTGCCTTCTGACTTAAGACTCACCCTGGATGTTGGATTCCTTCTTAGTTTCATCCTTGTAGAAGGGAGAGGGGTCGGGGACAATACTAGAATTAGTCAGCGTGGCCTGTCATTGGTTTGGAACCGCCTATCATTGGGTCCAGCTCTGCCCACAGTTCCTTCCCCCCCCCCCGCCTTCCTCCATACTAGTTGCAAAGGGCACCAGTCACCGCGGTTTTACATACTTGGGGTGCTTGACATCCGTCATTTTGGTATGCTCTCCAAACTCCTTCTTCAGAAATTCCTCAAGGGGCTCCGATTCATAGGGCCGCGACCCTCGAAACACCTCGTCCTTCATGCGGAAGTACAAGCAGCGCATGTATTCCATCGGCTTCCCTGAGAGGCAGAAGGGCATTAGTGTTACCCCAAGGGCTGTGTGTGTATGTGCACTTGTGCAAACACACACACACGTGCTGTTCAGGGCTGTCTTAAGCATAAGCGGCACCGGGGTGCAAAGATCCGTGCAGCACACACACACCCCAGGTTGCCTAGTCCCGGGCGCACAGGAGGGCAGAGCCAGCCGGCCGCCTCAGCATCTTGCTGGCTCGGTCGCCCCCCAAACTCGTAGCACAGAGCCGTCCGCAGCTCTTCTCCGGACTCAACTCTCGGGCCCCGGACTCTCAGCCTGGCGCCCCTGAGAGCCCGGCACCCCGCACCCCTAGCGCCTATGGGTAAGACGGGCCTGGTGCTGTTTCCTCCTCCATAATGTTCGAAGGGCATTTGGAGTGCTTGGAAACCCAGAAAATAACTTTTTGCGGAAACACGAAGTCCCATGTTTTGCTGCCATATACAAATGCAGCCATAAGGATGATAGAAAAAGTGGAATAAAGGTTAGTGGAGAAGACATGGAAGAGAAAGGGGCAGAATCACCAAGGAGCAGGGTATGGTTTATGTGCCTCCCCTATTTGCAAAGTCTGCAAAAATCCAAGCACTGTAAAACCAGACTAAAGCAAACATCTGGGTAGATTAGGATCAGAGTACACACAGTCAGCTTTGCCATGTGGCGGCTTGGACAGAAATGTGAAACCCACTTCCAACCATCTCTCGTGGAAAGCAAACCCCTTGCTTCTTGAATTATCCATCAAGCCAGTCTTTTCCAACCTGGTGCCCTCCACATGTTGCTTGACTCTTAATTCTTAGCATTTGGCCATGCAGGAGCTGGTGGGAGTTGGGCCATTTCTCTCACAGGTGGCAGGAACAGTCTTTTAGGCCAGGAAGATAGCCAACACTCATCCTTTCTCTTTCACTCCAGAGCTCTTGCCACACCAGGTAGGGAGATTTCCTCCTCCACCTGTGGACCCACGTGAGCTGCTCTTTCCTTACCTAGTATAACAGACACTGCCAGGATCCCCCCCGTGCTCGTCCCCGCGACCCAGTCAAACAGATCCCGGATGGGACGCCCTGCAGCATTTTCTATAGTGATGAGGAACTGGATGAGCACCAGGCCCCGGACACCCCCACCATCCAGACTCAAAAGGCGGTCTTGACTAGAGAAGAGGAGAGGGGAGGGGAGAGAGAAGAGAAGGAGTTTAATGTTCCCAAGGTCATACTCACTCCTAAGATTCAGATGCCTCATGGAGCAACATACTAACCATCAAAATATCTTCCCTGCCCTAGGGGAGGAAGAACTGTAGTTCTTGAAAGGTGTGTAGTTCTTGAAAGGATCAGGTGTGGGGAATCTCTGGCTCTCCAGATGTTGCTGAACTACAAGTCCCATCATCCCTGACAACTGGTTGTGCTTGCTAGGGCTGATGGGAGTTGGTAGTTCAACAGTGTTTGGAGGGCCAGAAAGCTTCCTCTCCCTGTTTAAGATGCAAGCAGGTAAGAAAAAAATGGGGTGAGGATCCCTCCTCTCTGGGCATGCAGTGACCTCATTCACAATTATAGTTTGCATGAACGCACCAAATTGGGGCAACGTCTTCCTTCTGGTGTGTGGGAGAAACAATCCTGGCTGAACCTAGGATGGTGGTTTGTTTTGCTCCAATTCAACCATGGTCTGTAGCCAAGGTTTGCTCTTGGAGCAAAGGAAACCCTGGTCCTTGGATGAAGATATGACACTAAGCCAGGTATCCTAGTTTGTTTCTCCTGAATCAGCACACTCAAAAGTACACCATTAACTGTGGTTTACTGTGATGACATGCATACAGGGCCGAGGTCTCCTTTCTCCGAGTCTTATCATTTTTCACATCAGGACAGAGCATTGCAGATGAGATGAAGTCCATCTTACTAACGACACCCACTTACCTTTTTTTCCTCTCGGTGGCAAGATCTACCACATCTTGTTTTTTCAGCAAGGTACCAAGTGCTGTAGAGACATGGATGATGTCCTGGAATTCTAGGGAGGCAAGGAAAAGAAAGGCAAATATTCTGTTCAGCAGGATGTTTAGAAGTAGGTGCAGCAGACTAGGAACCTGAGAGTCTAGGAACTGAGTTCTCCATCACCCCAATGGCCCTATGCCAGTGATGGCTAACCTTGACACTCCAGATGTTTTGGGACTACAACTCCCATCATCCCTGACCACTGGTCCTGTTAGCTAGGGATGATGGGAGTTGTAGTTCCAAAACATCTGGAGTGTCAAGGTTAGCCATCACTGCCCTATGCAATAGAAGACAAGGCTCTCATACCTTTAATTGCTGTATCAAAGGAAGATACGTAGCAAGCACACGGTCCATTGCCATGACCATTATATAAGAAAAACATCCCTATCAAAAGGCACAGGAGCCCCGTCTTCTATTGAACATGGCAATCCTTCCTGCTTCCCCTAAAACACTTACCAGGAGCTACATCATCATTTGGTCCTTTCTGGAATATAAACATAGCAAAGCAGAAAAAGAACAGGAAGGAGAAAGAGAGGGAAATGACTGATACTGTCAGGAAGTTTGTGGTCACAGAACAGGGATGGCAAAGCTAACTCCCATCATCCCTGACAGCTGCCTATGCTAACAAGTGCTGATGGGGAGCTGGAAGCCAACACCATCTGAAAAGCCACAGCTTCTCTGTCCCTGAAATAGACCTTAAGGAAGAATCCCAGCACTGTGCCATTAATCACCGGCCACGGTTTCCCCAGCACATTCTCACTGCATCAGGAAACCTTGGTTCAACCCTCAATTGTGACATTCACATGCTCAAGTTTCACGTTTATTCTGACATGTAAATGTATTTCCAGATTGGAAGAAAAAGTGGTCCTAAAACAGTGATAGTGAAGCAGAGACAGAGAGAAGCACAGGGCTAGGTAGTCTGTTACCTAGGTTTTGGCTAGTGCTCCTTGGGGGCGGTAGTCCTTCCTGGGAAGTGGAAGCAGTTGGTAGTGATATGCCAGGTGGGTGGAAGCGGTCAATCCCTACAATTTTCAGCAGGTCTAAGAGCACCTTCCGATTGGCACCTTTGGCATGGTGAGAGCGTCACATGCGTTAGAGAGGAAAATCCATTAATATAAAGGAAATGGTCACCGCTGCCTGCTCTGAGTCAGACTAATCCCATGTACCTGGTTTGAAAAAAACAGAGGGCTGGAGGTGGTTGCCTCAAGGGGGGACGGGAGTGTGGTTTAAGCAACCCGCTGAGATTGTGGCCTGGTCCTCAGAGTCCTGCGCCACAGCTGGGGCCTTGTCTGTGCTCCTTAGGCCTGAGATTCTCACCATCCCTCCACTGGGCAGAACAAATTTGTGCAAGAGGCCACAAGGTCGCAAATGGGATTCTCCAAATCTAGAATTATGGAGTACATTGCCAGCCATATCCTGATGACACACAGCTCTATTTCTCTTTTACATCTGTAGCTGCGGCAGTGGAAGTGCTGGACCATTGTCTTCCACCCAGCTCCCATACTTCCCTTTCCCTCCCCACAGGACCCCCTCTCACCTTTGCTCACCCTGGCTGCCAACAACCCCGGCGTCTCCCCCAAGTCATTGGGGACATCCACATCTGCTCCAAACACAATAAGGGCCTTGATCATTTCTAGATGGTCTTGCTGCGGGGAGGAAAAGAGCTTGTAAAGGGGAAAGTGTTGCCAGGAGCTCCCTCCAGCCCCAGCTTCCTGAGCTGGAATGCCCACCCGGCGGCCATCTTGGCAAACACACTGTGAGCTGCCAATATATACTCATCCTACCCAAATAGCTAGGTTTCTGTGAGTCTCTTCATGCAGGAGGATCACTTTAAATAGACGGGTTGTGTGCGGAGAGACAAACAAAAATATTCGGGAAAGGAAGATGGAGGCGCTAGGACTGAGGGATGAGAAAACTTTGGCTCATGGGCCTCATTAGGCACACAAGGGTTCTAATTTGGACTGGGAGGTCATTTCCCCCAAACTACATCCACCTACCCTGCCCCTGATGCTGTATGTGATGCCTAGTGAGAGGCAGGGAAAGGTGGGGCCTTCAAGTTGAAGTGCATTTTGCAAGCAGCTTCCACTGAAACCACCTGGAAGCATCCTTCAGATGCGCCGCTGTCACCTGATGTCATATTGATGCCTGGTGACAGACAGCTGGGCTGCCGTGCCCCACCCACCAAACTTGGTCCATGGAGCTTTAGGAGATTAGGATCCGGCCCACCTGGCCAAAAAGGTTGCCCACCCCTGGGCTATGTCTACATATTGAACCAGAACAGAGATTGTTACAACAAAATACCCCCAAAAAGGGTGTTCTCTGCAGATGTTATGCACTTCTCTCCTCTCTGCCCCACCCTTCAGTTCTGGAAAAGCAAGCATCCAGCAGATGAGAAGCCCACCTTCATGGCCAGGTGCAGGGGGGTGTTGCCATCGGCCCCTTTCACATTTGCCATGGCTCCATGCGTCAGCAGCACCATGGTGCAATCAAAGCGCCCCCGCCGGGCAGCGATGTGCAGGGCCGACTCCCCTGTCTTGCTGAGGGCGTTCACTTCGCAGCCATAGTCAATGAGGAGCCGGGTCATCTAAGAGACAAGGTGGAAAGGCACAAAGCCACACTTTGGATCACAAGCGGTTCTTCACTGGGACAGGGGAGGTCAGATTTATTTCAGTGATAAAATGAACAAGGTACCAGGGGCATATGGGAAGATACTTTTATGCAAATGAGAAATCACTGCATGTATTTGAATAGGGTTGTGCTCGGGGGCTGGGGTGGCATTTTCCTATTTTGATTATGTCCTTTTTGAAAAAATAAACACATATTTAAAAAGGAAGATACCTAGGATTTTTAAAACCCTAGATTTAAGGCCAAAGAGAAGAATTATTGCTCTTAAAGATGAATCCATGCTCACAGAAGCGCAAAAATTATGTTTAAGGCTCCTGCCTCAACTCACACATTATCTCACCAATACAGTCGTACCTCGTGTTGCGGTTGCTGCGGGTCGCGAACGGCACAGGCTACGAACACGGCAAACCCGGAAGTGTTTACATCCGGGTTTCTCCGCGCGGTCTGCGCATGTGCAGAAGCACGATATCACCGCTTTAGTTGCGTACTTTTCGGGGTGAGAACGGCACCCTGAAACGTATCGGGTATGTAACCAGAGGTACCACTGTAAAGACATTGTACAGATTTCACACATAGTGCTCGCTTATAAGGCTGGTTCCATCTGCTACAAACTCAACAAACACAACAGAAAGAGGGACATCCAATTCACAGTAAATGTCTCAGTTACCATAACAATATACAGTTTTTCCGCTTAACTGCACCCTTTGGCAAGTGCCTTTCTGCTTCATCACATTCTGTTTTGCTTTTGCTCTGGCTCTTGTGTAACATAGGATACCGTAGCCTTGTATAAGGGCTTCTAATGCAAAAGTCCTTCAGGAGATCCAGCTTCCTTATAGTGGGGTCTGAGAAGCTTATGTATAATTTTATGTATCCAGTATTTTAATTTTGCAGGAAATGGTAAAAGGTCCTAGCTTCTGTCTATGTCAGGAAATCCTGTATTATTTGGGGGGGGGTTGCAGCCATGGACTTGTCTTAGAAATCTATTTTGTACAACTTTGAGGCTGTTTATGTTTGCAAACTCCCACAGTACAGCCCTGTAGAGAACTTAATATTTTGGATACCCAAAGCTCCACAAGGCTAAAGAAATCAGATGACTTCTCTCCATGCTGATAAAAGTACTACAGTGCTTGTATGGAGATAAATATTTTAGATTTCAGGCACACCAAAATATTTACTTAACTGTTACGTTTATGTGAGGAAAAATTAAATACTTGAAAACATCTCAGTCCTATGGCCTGTGATATCCACTTTGAGCATCCTTGTTCCCTTGCTTCTCTTCTTCTGTCCCATAAAACAATGAAAGTAATTTTTTTCAGCTGGCATTGGACTCTGAGGTAGCTGGTTCTGTATATTTGTGATTCTTGCATGTTTTATTTTAAGGCTGCTATTCTCAAAACAATCTATGGCCTTTTAAACTGGGGGTTACTGCTTTTCTGTTTATTATGTTACGGTATGTATTTTTGTGTTTTTATATTGCAAACCACCCTGTGATCCTCGGATGAAGGGCAATATAGAATTTTAATGAATACATAGATAAAACTGTAAATCACCTGAGACTGGGAGTCGGATGGGGAGTGTCATATAATTGAGCAAAAATCAGTTTGCAAATGGAACTCTTAAAAACCAACTCAAACAAGGCCGTCAAAATAATGACAATACTGGCAGCGAGAGCAACCAGTTAATAAAAATGCCACCCAAGTCCCCTAACCTACCTCTAAATGCCCTGTTGATTAATATCTTTATTGTCCTTCTAAAAATGAAAAAAGGGTTGGACTCCCTTGGGAGGCAATTCCACAGAATGTCTGCTGCAATAAAACCCCTATTACTCTCCACAGTCACCATGGCAGGAGGACTCCAGCTGGAGAGGTCGGGAAGAGGAGAGGATAAACAGGTCCATATGGAACGGAAGCTCTCCAGATTATTTGGACTACGACTCCCATCAACCCAAGCTGTCAGGGGCAGATGGAAGTTGTAGCCCAACAAGGTCAAGGTGGGGAAGGCTGCTTTTAGCATCAGGAAGAAGTTGGCAGGTACAAGCTTATCGCATTTCTGACATACACAGGCAGGGAAATACATGCCACCATCTCCTCCCAAGCATCTTAGTCCCATGCAGATATTAAAGACCCAGGAGCCAGCAAGCCTACACACAGATCAGAAGGTCAGAGATCGGGAAGGAGCTCTTTGTGAAGGCATGGCCAGGAGAGCAAGACTCTCTAAAGCTAAAGCAAAGATGTCTGGTTGGTTAGCAGACTACCCGCTTACATCAGCATTTTTGGCCCAGTGGAGTGGCGTTGCTCCATAGCGTGGGTCTAGCAACTGAATCTGGTTGATCTCCTTATCAAGAAGGACCTCGGCACATCTGGAACAGAAGAACAAGGAGGAAAAGAATGAAGGGATACAACAAACACCTGCCCGCTAACTGCATGGATCCTTGAATATTCAGTAGGTAGGGGACACTTCCAAGGCCCCATTAAGCAGCCTGCAGGTGTGCACATGCCGTAGAAGAGGGAAGCATGGGGCCTTGGGCCTTGGGAGTGGCAGGTGTGCCAGCAATGGCTCCAAGGAACGCCAGTCCAGGTTTAAGCCCACTCCACGTGTGGTTCAATCATTTATCCCTTTAATATTGTACTGTTAAATCAGGGGCGGGGCAGCTGTCGCCTAACAACTCTCAGCACCCTTCACGAACTACAGCTCCCAGAATTCTTTGGGGGAAGCCGTGACTGTTTAAAGTGGCACCACAGTGCTTTAAATGTGCGGTGTGAACGTTGCCATTTCTTCAGGCAACTCTGAAACATATTCGTTGTGAGAAAAGGTGGTTTCTGTTTAAATGCATTCCAGGTGTTGCCCTTGTTTCCTTGCTCTCCACCTTGGGCTCCTTTGGGAGGAAGTGGGGGAGGGGGAATAAAAATATAGTTAATGCAAAAATATAGCTATTAGCAAAAATTATTTTCTCGCGCTCTTATCCAAATGAAAAAAGCAAACACACCTTCTCTGGGAGTGTTTCATAGCAATGTGGATGGGGTAGCCGAGTGCTCCCATGTTGTTGCACTTAGCATTGACCTTCAAAAGCGCCTGAACAGCATCTTCTTTGCCCAGTTGGCAGGCCAGGTGCAAAGGGCTCTTTCCTTCACCGTTCACGTGGTCCAAAGCAGCAGTTGACCTCTTGCCCATGAGCTGCAACAATTGAACAATGTCACTCAAGTTTGGAGACTCTGAAGGATGGATAAGATGACTCAGCAGGAATACCAGACCAGAAATTGTGTATAGAAGAAAACTGGTGAATGGGCAAGGGCCACTGTCTAACCCTTCCCTCAAGCGCGTTTACACACAAACACAGACACCAGAACTATGGGGCAAGCAAGGGATTGGGAATCTCATGTGTGCCTCATATAAGAGCATAGTTTTGCCCTTAGCTATAGAAGCAACATTCTTTTCATTTCATTAATTTATCACAGTAGTTCCCAATTAGCTAATAATAATAATAATAATAATAATAATAATAATAATAATAATAATAATAATTTATTATTTGTACCCCACCCATCTGGCTGCGTCTCCCCAGCCACTCTGGGCGGCTTCCAGCAAATATTAAAATACATTAACATGTTACAGAGTAAAAACTTCCCTAAACAAGGCTGACTTCAGGTATTTTCTAAATGTCATGTAATTGTTGATCCCTTTGACCTCTGATGGGAGGGCGTTCCACAGGGCGGGCGCCACTACCGAGAAGGCCCTCTGCCTGGTTCCCTATAGCTTTGCTTCTCGCAGTGAAGGAACCGCCAGAAGGCCCTCGGCGCTGGACCTCAGTGTCCGGGCTGAACTTTTCAACAGCCAAGCCATGGACTTGAAAAAGTTGGTATCTCGCCGGTAGTTTTTTTGTTATGTGAATGGTGTCGCCATACCCTCCAACATGCCCCAGAGCAAAACCAGGCCACGTATCTTCCAGGCCACGCTCCTGCGCAAGTCCTGTGACCCACGTAAGAGCAAAGCATCCAAAAGTGTGTGCTTTGGGGTGCCGTGCTCTCACACGATTTTGGGCGCAGTGCTCTCCCATGAGAGCACAGCCCCCCAAAACAGGATGTTCCAGACAGTTGATGGATATGTTCCATGGACCCCCGTGGTCCACAGACCACCAATTAGGAACCACTTATTTACTGCATTTATATCCCACCTTTTTCCCTCCTAAGGAGCTCAAGGTGATATATATGGCTCTACCCTTTCTCCTTTAATCCTCCCCACAATCCTGTGAGGTAGGTTGGGCTGAGAAAGAGTGACTGATCCAAGGTCACCCAGTGAGCTTCATGGCCAAGTGGGGATTCAAACCCCAGTCTCTCAGGTCCTAGTCTAACACTCTAACCCCTGCACCACACTGGCTCTGCAAGAACAGTCCCATAAACTCATGGGGAACCGTCTCTCTCCAGCTTCTCCAGACATGGAAAGTTTCTATTTCCTCTGCTTGTGTACCTTTCCCTTCGTTTTCTTCCTTCTACCAGTAACCTACCTTTCTCTGTTAACCTCCTCACCTCTATGATCTCAGGGTTGTTCCCTCGGACAGAGTAGTGGAAGACGGTATCTCCATTTTTGTCCGTGACATCTAGACGGGCATGGCACTGCTCCACCAGCTCCCGCAGGCACTCCATGTCTCCCTTTTGGCAGGCCAAGTGCACCGGAGTGCATTCATCGTCACCGCTGTTGCTGTTTATGCAGCTGCAATGCAAGATAGAGGCATTCTGGGCACACCGCCGGGCCCAAGTGCAAAACCAGCCAGAATCGCATACCCCCACCCAAAACGGTTTGCTTCGAAAAGCTCATTAACGTTACTTTGTGGAACAGCAAACCAAATTCTACCACTGCAGCTCTTCCAATATAGCACATACTCAGTGCTCTAGGAAAGATTAACATCTAAGGATATAGGGTAAGATCAGTGACTGGAAGAACTGCCACCCCTGTCCTGTTCAATTCCAATAGGACAAGCCAGAGCCATTGAAATCAATCATTAGAGCAGGGACTTTTTGGGATCCACAGGCCTGATCCTTATCAGGTTATGCCTCAAGGGCCAAGTTTAACAATGGGGCAGGGACGTCCACCTGTCCACTTTGCAAGTCTATCCCTGCTCCCCTTTTAAGTACTCAATCTCGGAAACTTAAAAGAGGAGCAGGAGGAGAGATACAGAGCTTGTTGCTGTTGTTTAAATTTGTATACCACCCTATATCCATAGGTCTCAGGGCGGTTCACAACACAAAGGTACCATATATGAAGCATAAAATACACAATAAGTTTAATCAAAACACATAGCACATAATAAAAATAAACAATTAACAGTACTAATGTATACACACTAATAAACAATACACTCCCCAACAAAAGCCCCTAAGTGGTTCCCAACCTTTTTTTGGCCATGCCCCACCCAAGCATCTCTAAAATCCTGATGCCCTCCTCCCCCGTGACATATATTTCTTATTATTCAAAAAGTGAACTCCTATTCACATGGAGGAAGCCTAAAAAGGTCATTAACTGTTAATAACTCATTCTCAAATTGCCCCCCTTAAAAATAAAATTGCCCCCTGTGGGGCATGGGCCCCACGTTGGGAACCACGGCCCTAAACAATACTCCAGCCAACAAATACAAAAATCTAAATTGACATTTAACAACAATTTAAAACAACCCCACTCTCCAAATAAAACAGGACCCACCCAAGTTAAAACCCCATCCCCATTAAAACAATAGTAACTTTTTCCAAGTTTCCCCGTGGTTCCCTTTTAAGCCTCTGAGTTTGGGGGCTTAAAAGGAGGGGAGGGGAGATTTGCAAAAGGCTTTAAGATGGCCCCCAGACTCCCATTTGAAATGCCCTAAACAAAGTTTGCAATATAAGTCATTCCCCATTAGAAGGAGCCCAAGCTCTCATACCTCAGGATGTGATTGTGACGGAAGCTCTCCAGGAGCCCAACCTCTACCGCCACATGAGCCAGCGACCAGCTAGGGTGGTTGCGAAAACAGTCCGTCAGTTGCTGCAAAACCTCCAGCTGCAAAGGATTTTGGGAACTCTCATAGAAGGGGCGCAACTTCTTTGCGTACAGCTCGTAGTGCTCAAGGGCAAATCCTTCGTGGTCCACCTGGAAGAGCCTACAAAAGGAATTTATTTAGAACAATTAGAGCCTGCTTCTCCAGCTTGTGGTAGGGCTCACAACAAAGATTAAAACAATTAAGAAAAATCCAATAAAGGAACATGCAAGACCATAAACACCCACAACCCCAGTCAACCAGCAAGAACTATTAATGTTTTGCTGCTGCAAAATATTTGACTTCACTCAAACTTAGCAGTCAAAAGTCCTATTGGAACAGGACAATTTTATACCCTCTCCAGAAGGTTCAAAGAGAAGAACCAAAACACACCTGAGGGATAGTTCAGTTGGTAGATAAGAAGCCTCTTAATCTCAGGGTTCGAGGCCCACATTGGGTGAAAGATTCCTGCATTGCAGGGGGTTAGACTGGATGAGCCTCGTGGTCCCTTCCAACTCAGCCAGCCTGCTTGCCTTCCTACTTACAACAACTCCAGGGGGTGGGTCTCTTTGCCAGCTTTCTCCTCCTTAGTCTTGGTGTTGCCCTTGCAGAAGTCAGCAGGGAGGAGGATGGTGACCAAACTGAAATTACTTGCCTCTGCCTGTCATTGGCTCATTGCCTTCCACCCTACCAGCCCCAATAGTCACCAGCCACCACTGTCCTCCACCCCACCTGCCTAACCTAAAACCCTTCCAGTGCCTGGTGGACAGTAACCATGAAAACTTATGCTATTATAGCAGTGTTCCCTCATTCCTGCATAGTCCCCTTGATCCCCTGTCTTCCCAATCCACCCTCAATTTCACCCTCTCCTACTAGGAAGAGGTTTTGTATCAGAGTTTCTTAAGGTCTCAGGAACAGATTGAAGCTAAAATTAAACTAGGTCCCCCTTCCACTCACCGGAAAGCAACTTTTTCATTACTGGGGTTAAGAAGAAGGCACTCCCAAGAGTGAGCTGAACTCTTTTCATACAGTACTATCCTATCTTCAGACTTCACTCGTTTCAGAGATGCATAGTCAGCCAGGGATACCTCCTTGATCCGGAAAGGGTTTGAAAACAAGCCGGTGACATTGTTTAAAGTGTTGATAAGCCGACCAAAGAACTGCATGTCTTTAAAAAGTAGTGCAAGCTATCTTCGTTCAATGCTGCGGAAAGATCAAAGTTTGCATTCAGATAATGCCATCATCATCCACTGAATAAATCTTCTTCTCAGCATAATCATTTTCCTGGTTTTTAAAAAACATTTTTAATATTTAATAGACTTCTACGCTACCTTTTCATGGGACGCGGGTGGCGGTGTGGGTTAAACCACTGAGCCTAGGGCTTGCCGATCAGAAGGTCAGCGGTTCGAATCCCCACGACGGGGTGAGCTCCCGTTGTTCGGTCCCAACTGCCAGCCTAGCAGTTCGAAAGCATGTCAAAGTGCAAGTAGATAAATAGGTACCGCTGCAGCGGGAAGGTAAACTGTGTTTCCGTGCGCTGCTCTGGTTCGCCAGAAGCGGCTTAGTCATGCTGGCCACATGACCCGGAAGCTGTACGCCGGCTCCCTCGGCCAATAAAGCGAGATGAGCGCCGCAACCCCAGAGTCGGTCATGACTGGACCTAATGGTCAGGGGTCCCCTTTACCTTTTGCTACCTTTTAAAACAAAGATATCTACAGATCTATAGATAGCCAACAAAGTATGAGAAAACATTTTTATTCTTTAAAAAAAACCCAGCAAAAATATGTGATTAAAATAATAAATTAGAAAGAGCTGCAAATCTATTCCATAGCCTGATAACATTCCCATCCCTAAATTCAAAAATGTAACTCATCCCATGAAACCGCTGAGTGGGGGTCATCCAGAGCTTTGGATTACCCTGTCAGCAATATGTTGATGACACTGCCGTGTGGCAGTGAATGTGCTGGACCAGTCTTGCCTCGGTAACAAACTGGATGAGAGCCAAGAAACTGAAGCTCAATCCATATGGTAAGTCTGAGCCACTGTTAGTTGGTGGTACCCTAGACTGGATAGATGGGAGGCTGCTCACTCTAGATGGGGTTACTCATAGAAACCCAAGGAGAAGGCCCCAAAACAGCTTCAACAGGACCCAGTAAATCCCTTCTCAAGACAGTGGAGTAAGAGGACTTGGTGTCTGGGTCACAGACAAGTTTTATTCTAAATTTAGACAATAGAGAAGAGCTGCCTTGTTAGTTCTGAGGGGATTTCTTGGCTTATTCTGAAACTGCTTTTACATCTTTCCTGGTAGGGAAGTGATTATTGCCCAGTGAAAAATACCGTATATACTCGAGTATAAGCCGACCCGAATATAAGCCGAGGCACCCAATTTCACCACAAAAAACCTGGGAAAGCTTCATAGGAGCCACTGCCTGCCTCACTCGAGTATAAGCCGAGGGCGGCTTTTTCAGCACAAAAAATGTACTGAAAAACTAGGCTTATACTCGAGTATATACAGTAATTGAGAAATCCAGAGTTTTAGCACAGCTGTGACTAAGCAGCAGCAAAGACAAGGAGTTTGTGCCCTTTCTAACAGGTTCAATTTCATGCATTTAAAATTCTTGTTTCTTCTGTATGTAAACATTTCCCCAAAAAATGCAAATAAAATCCATAATTAGTATTTTCATATTGTCAGTGGGTGGGTGGGTGTCTCTCTGTGACTGAGAAAGCATTGATTATATCGGGCCTACAAAGTATCCCAGTGTTGCTGTACTAATACTGGGGGGCTGAGAAAAAGTAGTGTACAACAACGCTGCCATGGCATGTAGTCCATTGTTGTTACACAGTTTCTTGGTGTGTTTTTGTTTTGTTTTTAGAGAAATACAGGAGGGACTGTTAAGCTAATGTAGCAGCAATGTGATGGAGGGGGTGATTAATTGCTTTCCCATGAGGGAAAATAGGTGCATTCTTGGGCTGTTGCTGTTGGTGTGAACACTTTAATGGGTATATTTGTGTGAAAGATACAAACCCTAAAAATTAAGAGAGAAAGGCTGTCTGTTTGACCTATGCAAATAACACTGCTCTAATTATTAAGAGGTACAATTAAAAACCACAACAAAATGCTATTTAAAAACACTGGTTGTTTTTTAATTGAATCTTGAATGAAAGACCTACTGTAACATAAAAGTTTACATCTCATGAAACTAGAATTATTTGCACGGTTTCGGGTTGGCATTAAGCAGGGCGCTCTTGTCTTTAACAGCCGCGTTGCAAGCAGAAATTCAACAGGTTAAACCTGTTGACATTCTGCTGGTCAAACATCTTATTACCTGGCGTGCGGCCACCAATTTATTTTTGAGTCCTCCACCCAATCAACAAAACAGGATATAAATTTGAATATGACACAAAGCATATACAAAGTTTATGCTAATTGGTGCCTACTTTTGTGAGAGGAGTGGAGAACCCAAGCCATGCATGTAGAGTAGTGGGCAAGAAAATACTAGAGGCACCCCATATGGTCAGTGGTTGGGGCGATGGGAGTCCAATAATGTCTTAAGGGCCACAAGTACTCCGTTCCTGATTTAGTACAATAGTACTTGGATTGCAATTTGGAAATCCTAGCTACAAGTCTAGAATCATTATAGCTCAATTAGTAGTCCACCAAGAAGCAATCCTCCAGCTAGTTCCTATACCTCCCTTATAAAACTAATTTGTGTTTAGTGTATTTATCCTGCTTACTGTGCTAAGCACAATTGAAATTCTCTGTAGCTCAACAACTGGCATTTTCTCTCATCACATGACAGAGGAGTATCATATTCCCTACTGCCGGGATGCAGAACCTGTGGCCCTCCTGATACTGTTGAACTACAACTCCAATCACCTCTGACCATTGGCACTGCTGGCTGGGGCTCATGGGATTTAGAGTTCAACTATATCTAGAGGGCCACAGGTTTCATAAATTCCTGATGTAAGGGGAAGGCAACACATTCATAATATATCTTCAACATATTGGAGCCTACTTTATTAACACCCCACCCAGGATGATCTGTAAGGAGACACATTTATATTATTTCCACTAACAACTGAATATCTATTTTGTATTAAAAACATTTATCCAATGTGCAGATAAAATGTCACATATATTATGCAGCTTCCTGGTAATTTTCAATTGTATTTTTGTAATGTTATTATTTTATTTATTTAAGGCATTTATATATTGCTTAATTATTAAGTCTAAGCAGTGTTACTGTTGTTCATTTTTGTATGCTTGGTTTGTACTTTCTCCAATTCACTTTTGAGTGTATAACGGAAAATGGCAAGTAAATTTATGCTCATTAAGATTTTGTCCCACACCATTGCATGTTAGAGTGGCCAAGAAAAAGAACTGAAGATGAAGGGTTAGAGCTATTGAGATATGAGGTCTTTATTTAAAATAATAGCTAGGGTTCACCCAAAGCAGATAGTATGTTTAAACCGACATGTACACAAACAGCTGTTGTATTCCTACAAAGTAGGGAAGATGGCAAAACTTGCCCCTTAACATTGACCGAGAGGGGTGAGAGGTGGGCTGTCAAACTGATAACTAGAATAAGCAGCCTAACATTTTTGCATTCAGTCTTTCCTTTTTCATGGTTTCACTTCCAGGAGATAGAAAAGGCAAGCAAGAGAAGCAATATAATGTATTTATATTCACAATATAAATACCGTATATACTCGAGTATAAGCCGACCCGAATATAAGCCGAGGCACCCAATTTCACCACAAAAAACCTGGGAAAGCTTCATAGGAGCCACTGCCTGCCTCACTCGAGTATAAGCCGAGGGCGGCTTTTTCAGCACAAAAAATGTACTGAAAAACTAGGCTTATACTCGAGTATATACAGTACATACAGAAGGAGGAACAGAAAGCCAATTCAATCATATTAAAAACCAACAAAGATTTTTTTTTTTGCAAACTTTGGAATTTTAAAGTAACTTCCGTTTTGTTACTTCCTTCCACCGACTTTCAGAAAAGGTACCGTTTTAATGTCTCTAACATTTCCATTTGCCCGACTCTTACACTTTTCTTTACAGTACTGAACCATGTTCATGTTTTCACTACGGCAATTCAGAGCCCCCAAAATCACATTTTCCTGTGGACCATACACTGTGCTCAAAGTCTGGAGATCTTAACATAGTTTCCAACTCTTGCATATGTGAATGTGTCTTCCACTGTGCAACAAACCAATTTTCCAGCAGAAGTAGAACATTACCTTTTGAAACCCATCAGAGCTGTACTATTACAGATTTCCTGTACTTAACTTTTTAAAGAAACTGTACATGGCATGATATTCCAAGATGAAATGCAGCATTGCATAGGTTCTGCCTGATGAAGAAAGTGTGCATATATCTAAAGTGAATGTGAAGTTCAACTAACAGATATAAAAAGGCTGGTTACAAGTTCAAGTTTTTGAGTTACACCAAGCATAGCTGTCAACATTTCCCTTTTCTTGCAAGGAATCCTATTCGGAATAAGGGAATTTCCCTTTAAAAAAGGGAAAAGTTGACAGCTATGCATCAAGTAGCTATCTGATCACACTTTTAACACTTCAGAAATATGGAAGGCTTTAAGCCTTACGTCTTCCACTCAATTACGCACAGCACATGGGGATATCACCTTATTTTTCTGGCAGGGTTCCTTTGCCTTTAGCAGCTGCTGAGCATGCAGACTTCCACTAAGATACAACTGTTTATGAAGGCCAGGGAAACCTCACCTGTTGAATGGCTGCTCAATTGTTTAACAGCAGCAACGACTTTTTCTACCTAAACTGGGCTGCTGAAATGATGAGAGTTATAATCATGAGTGGGCTTTTGTGTGAAAGGACTGTGAGCTCCGTTCAGTTCCGGCACTGGAAGCAAATTCCTGGACTCAGAATGTGGTCAGAGGCGAATTGTAAAACTTATGTCTTTTGCACCTAGTTCCTGGGGTTCTGGTTTAAAGGTGGGATATGGAAAAGAAGTGCAATGGGCGATCGCAGCAGAAAATAAATCAGAAAGGGGAGCTTCCCCCCCTTGCTTATCTTAGACCCCAGAACCTTTATCAAGCCACAGAGACACACACTTTAAGGACTACGAAACACGCAGAAGAGAGCTCTATCCTTCCCCTGTCCTCTAAGACTCACTCACCTCTTCAATTAGCCACTACTCACCCCAACTACTACTTCCGCGAACAAATTCCGACAGTCTCACGTGATCGACGCTCTGCCAACCACAATCCGTCGGAACGACTCCTCCCCGCCGCTTAGTCGATCACCTCATTGCTTGGCCAGCCAAAGGATCCGAAGGCGGTGCGTGCGTGCGTGCGGCCATTGCGTCTCGACGTTAAGGAGGCGGAGCGGCCATCTTTGCTTCGGGCATCTGATGGCGCGGTTGGGACGCCGCCGCCATCTTTGTGAAGGGGCAAAGAGTGGCGCACGCTTTCGCTGTTGCCCTTTGCCCGCCTTTAAAGTGACAGTTTTAACTGTCAAGTGTTCACTTATTAGAAAATAAAAAAGGGAGGAGGAGAAACTAAGGAGGATTCTTAAACAAGAGCCGGAGGGAGGGGAGAATAATATACTGGTCTTCAAAGTGTGAAGACGACATAAGAACCTGTTGCATAATGTGACACACACACACACACACACACAAAATTCCAGCATCAGACCCTTTCCTTAATACTAACAGGGCCATTTTAGCCCAGTCTACTCAGAATCAAGTCCTACTGGTTTCACTGGGGCAAACTCCCAGGTAGCAGGGGTTAGCATTTCAGCCTAAATAATGAGGCGCAAGGGGGGTGCCCTGCAGTGAAGGAGCTGCGCCTTGTTTCTCCTATTTAACTGCCAACCAACAAAGGACAAAAATTGTGAGACAAGATCCTCCATTAGGCGTGGAGGACTTGGGATTCCAAAAAAGCAAGGAGGACGCAGTTTCGCCTCCCTAAATTCACAGGACTCTGGCTAAGGTGCACCTGTGCACTCTTACGGTTGGGCGTGGGGCCTCGAAATCCATTTAACCCCCAAAACTCACCCGCACATTGAAATAAATTTAAACTAAATGGAACCTCCATCGTCATAGGCAGTGTACCGCTGAAGACTAGATCCCCAAGCTGAAATAAGATGGGAGGGCTGTCACCTTCATGCCTTGCTTATAAACTTCCCAGAGCCATTTATGTAGCATCTGTTGTAAACAGACTCTGCTGGATTTCTTATCAAAGACTTGGGCTGTAAGCTAATAGTTAATGGTGTCTTATACATACATACATACATACATACATACATGCATACTTCCGATTGCTGAGCTATGCAGAGACCAGGTGAATTTATGTCTGCAATTTTTTTCCTACCATGAAAATCATAAGATTGCAAACTGCCTTGTGATGCTCAGAAGAAGGGTGGTATAGACATTTAATAATAAACAAACAAACCTTTTAAAATAAATATGTTTACATTTAAGCACCCTTTGCTCTTTCTGCTATCCTGAAGTAATTCAAAAGCTGCATACTTAACATCAAAGTATTTCAGCAGTATAAAATGATAATAAGGTAGGTTTTTTAAAATACTGAAGTCATTTTTACCCAGTATTTTATCCACTGAAAACATGGAAGTTTCATTAATCCTATACTAGGATGGTACACACCAGTTTACAATGAACAAGCTGTGCACTTAGTTGTGGTCCATGGGGTGGTTGGGGGTCATAGTTCCAGACTATGCCTCTCAGCAAAGCACTCACTCTGGTGGGCTCCCCAGAGCAATACATTTTGAACCAGTGCAAACTGTTCTTGTAAATGGGGTAAGACTTTTTAACTCATATTGGCACTTGATTAAATGCGGCATGTCATTCTAATTCACTTTACCGGTAGTTATTAATGTCAAGTCACTAAGATTACTGGCCCTCCTGTTTTTTGTTATATGCCGCCCAGGAAATTTTTATTGATAGACAATTGTATACATTTAAATAATTGTGTTAAGTATTATTAATAACAATAACTAATTAGTACACATGCCTCTGGCTGCAGCTGAAGTCTGTCAAGTTGCAGCCAAGATTTGCAGCTGAGATCTCCCCTATCTACTAAGTAAGCCAATGCTCACTTGCATATGCATTCATATCTGAAAATGAATGTTTCTGTTGTGTAAGAGTGATGCTTAAAAAAAAAAATTACCTGGCTTGCTATCAGTCAACAGAACTGGTTGGGCCAGTTTCAAATCAGGCATTTTTTTAAGGGCTGTCCATAGGTGAGGCAGACCCGGGTGCAAGCAGGTTTAGGCGACCAGATGTCTGCCCCGATAGCCACTGCTCCATTCCTGCTTCCAAATCCTGGGTTGTCATTTGGTGAGGGTGTGAGAGACTAGCAGAATGAACTCTTACTTTAATCGTCTTCCTCCCCCAAGAGAACATATAACTTTGACCACAACATGAAGGCTGATGAAAGCAGTGATCTGAAGTCTTATTATCCTCCGAAACCGAAATATTTAGGAAGTTAAAGGGGTTCTGAGAAAATGTCAGCCCATGACTCGTACAAATCTTTTAGGAATAAGTACTGGAAATCCTTTTAAAAATAAACTACTGCACAGTGCTTTTTGAGGATAACTATGTTGACTTTGTGGAACAAGCTATCAAAGGTGCAGGAGCCCTGTCCTCTTTTGCATCTGGTCACCCCATAGCTGTCAACCTTTCCCTTTTCTTGCGAGGAATCCTATTCGGAATAAGGGAATTTCCCACAAAAAAAGGGGGAAGTTGACAGCTATGGGTCACCCTAATGACATTGGGGAAAGTTCTGTAGCTCTGTGGGAGAGCACATGCATCGTATACAGAAGTCCTTGGTATTTCCAGGTAGGGCTGGAAACAACCCCTTTGTAAAACCCAGGAGAGCTGCTCCCCACCAAACTCCAAACTCTACACTGCCACTCTTAAAAGTGGCTTAAACATATCCACTGTAGATTTGCCTTCAAATAATTATCCAACTTGCCGCTGCTGCTTTTTAAAATAAACAGTTGGTCTATAAGCTGGATGACTACAGTTGATGATTTAACATACTGTTGTCAGTTTGGAGAGTTTGATCATTCTGGCAGGGGTCCCGCCCATCCCATACATTAACGGATGTGGTTTTCCCCAGAGAATCCTGGGTACTGAAGTTTACCCCTCGCAGAGCTACAATTCTGAGCACGCTTAACAAACTACAGGTGCTGGGATTCAGGGATGTGGGGAAGGGGCGTGCTATGTGGTTTAAATATATGGTGTGGATGTGGTCAGAGCAGCTAGGACAAAATAATGGTAAAGGTGATTTCTGGCATGGGCAATTCACCTGTAATTCACCTGCAGGGGGTCTAAGATCAGCACTCTCCATTTTTACAGTCTGAATTTAGAGAACAGAGCCAAGAGTTTGGATGGGAGGCAGCTTTGGAGCTGGCTGCTGCAGCTGCTCTCTCTAGGAATCTGATGCAGAGGTCAGCAGATTTGCTGCCTGCTGTCGGACAGCTGTATTTCTTTCTTCCAATAGGTTCTACTTGTATATTTGTAAATAAAGCGGACATCAAGTACGTCTCCAGTGTGCTCTCATCTAAAGGAAACTTTGGCACTGCTCCTTGAGCTCCTCATAGCTTAGGGAAGGGTGGTGAGTGAATAACAATATACTATTTATCTCTCTCTTCTTTTCCTGCTCTATCTGACTTGAAGAGGTGTGTTCCTTCTCACCTGGCGAACTGAAAGCTGTAGCAAAATTTAACAGGAAGGGAGCAGGACCAGACAGACCATCGCTATGAAGGATTTACAAGAGAAACAGCGGTGGTCTTGGAATGTGCTTGCAGACCTGTGGAGCAGGCAGAAATTATTCCAATAAAGTTTTCCCACCATGAGCGCTACCTGATGATTTTTGGCCCATCGCAAGTTGTTAAAGCAGGAATGTGATACACTATGGGCCATGCTGGCTGAGGCTCTTGGCAGCTTGAGTCCAACAACGTCTGGAGGGCCGCAGGTTCCCCACTCTTGGGTTAAAGGCTAACGTAGGAAGTTGTGAGTTATAGTGTTCAGAAACAAGGAATTTTTTCAAAATAAGGTGTACAAAAATAGTAGTATAGCTGAAGCTGGCATTTTTGCCTCCTGACTTTCAGTGTCTCCCTCTTTCCTCAGAAACAATTTATTTGTTTGTATCGGGGTGCAGATGGCGACTGAACTGCTAATTGTGGAAAAGGAGCACTAGCACCAGTAAAAGATTTAGGCGCGGGTCCCTTTAAGACGAAATGCCCAGCACCAAGATGGCAGCTTCCTTTCACCTCTCTCCTGCCTGTGCCCTTCACTAAGATGGGGAGGGAGGGGAAAGAATGATGTCATCGCATGACTGTGTTTTTATGAATGAAAAGAATCCTGTGAGTGAGTAATTCCAGGAAACTCATATTACAACTCAGCAGATCGCAGCGCAGAGCCCAGCTCAGCCCTTCTCCTCGGAAAACAACAACCTCGTTTACAGAAATAAACAAGGAGATTTGGAGAGCCGAATCGGCGAGAAAAACGCGGGGGCTCCCCAAGGAAGGAGAGAAGGGAAGGGAAGGAGAAGGGCAGCGAACAAAAGGCGGACTCGGGGCGTTCGGGCGAAGTAAGTGGACGGTGCGTTTGCAACTCTGTAGTAGGGAAACTTAGAGACGTCAGAGGACGAAGGGTGGGCTCTTTCTGCCTCTGGGCGCCCGGGCGCCTTCCCCGCGGGGGCTCCGGGGCGCCTTGCGCACACCGCGGGCGCACCGAGGCTGACGGCTGGGCGGAAAACCGCGTTTCGTGGCTTTATTTTCGGTTGCGAGGAGTGGCTGCTGGTGTCGATTTCCTTCAGGACACGAGAGCGAGAGCCATGATCCACTCGCGAGGCTCTTTTTAGGCAGCGTTTTCTGCCCACGAGCGTAGTTTTCGTCTGTGGGGGTATGGAAAGGCGCCCGATCCAACAAGGATGTGGGTTCATCCTCCCCCCTTTTTTCGGTCTCCGTCTTCGGTCCACGCAAATCCACGCAGTTGCGAGAGAGCCGAGACAGCTGCAAAAAGGCAGGAAATCGCTTAATAACATTGGAGTTACTCATAGTTCATATTAACCATGTGTATGCACGTGCTGCGGCCTTGGTCACATGTAAAGATGTCTGTCTGGCACGGACGTGATCTGGGATCTGATGGTGGGTTTCGGGGTGGCAGGGCGGTCTCTCCGCCAGAAAATCCTCTGGTTATGTGTAGGTCCCGACTTCAGTTTTAGGGTTGTTTACCTCCCCCACGCCCCACGCCATACCGCGTAGTTAAAAAAGCCAGTTATTATTTTCAGAGAACGGCGTCCTGGCTTTGGCGGGCCGGGGGAGACGCGTAGAGGAGGAGGGATTCCCCAAGCAGGTTCCTTGACCCTCCGGAAGGGGGCTGGGAGTCTGGTGACAAGAGGTCAAGGAATGGGAACACGGAGGGGGGCTTTGGGAAACTTCCACAGGAGAGTTTCCAGATCAGCATTTTTAAGGACAAAAATAAAACGGGAGTACTCTGGCCTGGAGCAGTGCTGTGTGAATGTTGTCTCTAGAATAAGTCTGGCTGCTTGTGAGTATCCTTCATGCCTGGGGAGTCCTGACTAACTATTTGGGATCAGGAAGGAATCCGCCACCCCTCTCGAAAACTGGCGAGATTATATATACCGGTATATATATATATAGAGAGAGAGAGAGAGATCACAAACGAGAAACCTGTGGCCTTCCAGATTTTAAAGAACTCTTAACTCCAACTCTTATCCACACCAACGGTTAGGGATGATCGAGGGTTTTCCAACAACGGCTGGAGGGCTGCAGGTATGTAAAATATGATATAAAACATTGGCAGTCATTTAAAAACAACGAAATGAGCACCCGTTACAAAGCTCAAACAATGTAGTGGGATGGGGGTGGGGGAGAGAGAGAGAGCGCAGAAGCAAAACAGCCACGTCAATTTTAAGAATAATTTTGGAACCCAAGAGGCCGCAAGAGAATAATGTGGTTTTCGCCCAGTGCCTAAACAATGCCAGAGTAGGTGGCAGGTGGGCACCAGGAAACCTGTCTTGCAAGCTACACCTACTGATACTCCGTCTTCTATGCAACTATGAAAGAAACAGGAGTCAGTGCCCCCTGTTGCATCTGGCCACCCTAGTAGCATCTAGCATGAGCTTGAGAGTAACCAGTTCTCTATTATTTGACACTAACCACTTTATATTATTTGACTAGTAATTTGATTCTCTTTGGGCATTTTCTTAAAAACGTTATTTTTATCCTGTATCCCTTTGTGTAGTCTTGCCACACAAGGCAGAAAAGACCTACCTGAGCCTGTCCAGCTGAGATGGCTACAATTTTGCCAGTGAGTTGGGTGGTGGCTGTACATGTAGGTGACAGATAAATACAGTAGCTTCAGAGAAAGAAAAGAGAATAGAAGGTAAAAGGGGGACGGTTGAAAGAAGAAGGAAAAACTGTAGGTTGAAAGGCAAAGGTTACCCAATAGATATAGTTAGGAAAATTAGTAAATCTAGGGGGTGAGAAAACAGGCAAGGACCTCAAAAGATACGGTCACTTGTAAGGATACTGTAAAAACAAGTGAGTCCTGCATTGAAGAGAGTTGGGCTAGATTACTCTTGGGGTCTCTTCCAACTCTACAATTCTTTGATTCTTTGTAATGTATTGTTTCAGTTTTCTTAAGCGATGATACAGTAAACAACAAAACAGACCACCTCCCTCAAGGCAGGCAACAAAAATAATGATAATTCCCTGGCTGCTGATTTTTATTTTGATTCATTTAGCATAAAAACAGGAAAACAACATCATTCAAGGCATATAGTCAATTGTCAATTGTTTAGCACATTCAAGTTCAGGGACTCACAGGTCAGAATTTCTAAGACTGTAAGGTGCTTTTAAACT
This sequence comes from Darevskia mixta, assembly GCA_034641385.1. NCBI lineage: Eukaryota > Metazoa > Chordata > Lepidosauria > Squamata > Lacertidae > Darevskia > Darevskia mixta. The sequence goes on from JAWWNH010000008.1 coordinate 18,978,143, forward strand.
ATTATTATTATTATTATTATTATTATTATTATTATTATTTATTAATTTATACTCCACCCATCTGGGTATAAAAAGTTACCCACTATAAACATAGTGCACATATTTAACATATAAGTGGAAAACTGTATTTTCTGCTTTTTATAAAGAGGGTCTGATGTTTGTATATGAATGCCTGCATAGTATATATATATATATATATATTTTTTTTAATGAATATCCAGGAGTAAGTAAGAATAACAATATTTTGGAAGCCCAATTAGCTGTTGTGGTTTTCACAGAAACCTTTGCCACGGACAGGTACTCTGTGGTTCCATCTCTGGCCTGCTATAAACTCTTTGATGCATGTTTATGGCTTCTGAGGAATGTAATTCTCCAACTAATGGCTTGGTCCACAGGCTAGTTATTACTCTGCTTAGGAAATTCTTTCATTAGGCCTACATTTAGTAATGCTTTCTGTGCACAGAAAATCTGGTGCTTGTTGTTTCTGAAGATAACGTGTGCTGCACCAGGACTTTTCTAACCTTTTTCTTAGCCAACCCTCTGAAAGCCCCCCAAGCCAACGTTGGTCACAGCAAAAGTAACTGTGACCTCTGAACGTGTCCTCCTACATGCATACACAGATCACATGCAGCTACACTGCAACAGGTTTCTCTCAAATGCAGGTGGGAAGAGTCCAGGCAAGCTAGACAGAGGAAAGCATTGGTCAAAGTTGGCTGATATTATCTTTAGCACCATCAATATATGCAGCACTTCAAAGAGAAACAAGAAGATGGATATCTGTCCCTAGAGAAGCATTTGACAGGGAGGAAGAGGGGAAATGGAACATTCAAGAGGGTGGTGTGTAACTTGTTTTTAGACTACGTGGGGCAGGTGTGGGGAACCTTTGCCTTCCCCCCGCCCTCCGTGTTGCTATAAGACACCTCCCATCATCTCTGGCCATTGGCTGTGCTTGCTCAGGCTGATGGGGGTTGTCATTGAGCAAAATCTGGAAGGCCAAAAGTTTGCCACCTCCGCTATTGGGACAGAATAAACTGAGAATACAAAACTTCCTTATTCCAATCCAAACCATTGGTTGGTCTAAACCAGTGTTGTCCACACACACACTGACAGCAGCTGTCATTGTTACCTGCAGGTTTTTATTTGGAGATGTTGGGAAATGTACCTCTTGGCCTATGAAACATGTGCTCTGGCCCCACCCCTCTCTCCACTGCGGGAACTTTCGTGTGCTGTGGGATATATCTGAATGTCTGGACTTGTTCAGCTGTCACACATTGTTTATTTGCATAACTGCAAATCCTGGTGATGATACTTTAACTGTACATGGGCTCCCGCGCATCCATGTGATGCCATACCTGTGGTTCCCCCTCCCCAAGCCCAAAGTATTGTTTTGGTTCCCGTAACATGAATGAGGAAGGGAAGATGTTGCTGGAATAAGGGACAATTCAAAGGACTGGTGCTTATCTGCTAAACCCTACGCTGCTTAGGAGCGTATAATGTTGCTTCGTTTTTTTAAGATGCTGCTTTTTATCACATGAGATTTGTATTTTATTGTGTTATTGTAAATTGCCTTGGAGGCTTTGCTGAAAGGTGGTATCTATTAAATAAATAGAAAAGTGGCACATTGATCCTAAGTGCATTTCCTAGATAGGGTGGCCAGATGAAGAAGAAAAAAGCTGATGTGCTGAATCCTGCACTTTTAATAGTTGTGTAAAAGAAGGGATTTTAGCATGTGATTTGCCATGCTATTCTTAGGGTTGTCATCCCATTCAGATCTACTGGGAAGTAAATGCCATTGAACTTGATGGAGCAGGTTCTGAGTAAACGTGAATAAATAGGCTGCAGTTGTCAGTTTCACCTGCAATCGATGAGGCTCTGTTCCAAGGAAAACTGGGCTGTTAGCATTAGTAGGTTTTTGTTTGGGATGACTGTGACTCATGACATGTGAAAGGTATAGAGTCAAAGGACCAGTTTAGAAGCAGCCTCTTTATCAGTTCAGACTTGAGCTGTCAGATATAAAGGACAGGACTAGACAGGAATACACAACTATTAAAGGTGCAGGAACCCACCACCACCTCCTCCTCCTCCTCATTATTATTATTATTATTATTATTATTATTATTATATAGATTCATATACCACCCTTCATCACAAGATCTCAGGGCAGTCAGTGACCTGATTCAGATGTCCAGAGTCAGGCTTTCTGGGAGGGTTTGCAAGCTGGCTACTGCTGTCTTGTCTGAAGTTATATGAGGCAGCTACTTGACTGAAGCCAAGTTGGTCTGGATCTGATCAGTTCCTGGTTGGGTGACTTCCTGTGAACCACTTGTATGCTGCCTTAGACTCCATGAAAGTGGAGTGTAAATATAAGAAAGTACAAAAAAATGAGTAGTTAGTCCCCCATGATGGCTGCAAAAATCTGCACAGACAACCTATTTTAAAAGTAAAAAAGTATAAATTCATGTGTTCAAATAACAAAAAGGTGAACAGGTCACCTAAAGCAAGACAGATAGCTGAGCCAGCATTTAAATTGCTGGTCTGCAAATTTGAGTTGTGAAGCCAGGGTGTAGCCGGGCTCCCTCTGAGCCTGAGGGACTTGCTGTGATCTTCATTCACCCTAGTGAGTCTTTATCATTTTCATGTGGCTGTTATTCTGTCCTGTCTCACATTAATTTTAAATTGTCATGGAATTAAATGGACTAAATTGTATTTCATATGAAAAGGGGAGAAGCATAAAAGGGTGGGGAAACTAATCTTTAAATACCACTCTGGTTCAGAGTTTCCTTTCGCTTCGCTTCTCTTCTGCTGCCACAGATAATACGCTAGTATGTGTCAGCCCTCCTCTAATATGTAGCACAAAGACCTGTGTGGTCTTTCAGATGTTTTTGGACTCCAGTGCCCATAATCCCCAGCAAGCATGGCCAATGGCCAGGGATTATGGATGAAGAAGTCTATAAAATATGAAGGACTACAGGTTAGCCACCCCTATAGGCATGAGACTGTTGCAACACTGGATTCCATCCTAATGGAAAGCGAAAGTTCAGACCGACATAGAGACAGAGATCTTAGCTGCTATTGTTAAAGCTGAGCTGGCTTCTTTCAGATAACTTTATTCAGAGAATAGAAATTAAGCAAATAATTAACTCTTTCTTATAGATGTCTCCATGCCACATCACAACATCCTCAAATCACTATGTCCATTTTTTAAAATTTAGATATAAATTTGGTTCATGGACCATAAAATGTATGGGTTTTTTTATCCATAGGTCATAAATTTAGATAACAGCACCTGTTGACCTGGGGCAATCTTGCAATAGTACCCAGAGAGACCTAGTAACCCTCATCTCCTAAATTCAGAATTATCAGAATACTATCAGATACCTGGTTCTCTCTGACCTAAAATCAGCTTTAGGTCATATTGAACTAAGGTTATGTTGTGAACAAGTCAACAGTAGAATCATAGAATTGTAGAGTTGGGAGGCACCACAAGTGTAATCTAGTGCAGGAATCTTTTTGCCCAATGTGAGACTTGAACCCATAACCTTGAAATGAAGAGTCTCATGCTGTAATGACTGAGCTACCCCTCAGACTATTTTTATTTATTTTGATTTCTCACCTACCCTTTATCAGAAGGTCCCAAGGCGGGTTACAGAAATAAAACATACAATTATAAAACAAAACAGTTGCAAGCAGAAAAGTTTAAAAACAGTTCCATGTATCAAACCATTTCACATAAAAAGATATAAATATAGTTCCAATACAGATGCAGACTAGGATAAAGATAGCCACTTGAAAGGCTTGTTTAAAGATGAAGGTGTTCCATAGGCACCAGAAAGACAGGCAGAGATGGTGCCTGGCTAATGCCCTTTGGAATTATGTTCCATTACATATCATATTCTATAATATAGGTTGAAACCAAACAGATCCACATTAGCACTTGATCACATTAATCCATTTGTATCCTCCCTTTTCTCCCACCTCCTTTGTCAACATTTAGATTGGAAGCTCCTTCAGGCAGGATCCTGTCTCATTGCACACACTACTTATGACAGAGCCATGTACACTGAATCTGCTCACAAGTAACAGATAATTGACATGGGTCCCTTTTCTACCACACTGATTTCATGCAGTGTTGATCTGAGTGAATCCAAGCTTTGGAAAACAGTTTGCAATGTTTTGGCCTCCCTTTGGCCTAGTTTCTGACACGGGTAGTTCTTGAAACTTGATGGACGTTGATTTGGAGAACACTTGAGTGGGGAAGCCATTCTGGGTATATAGGGCAGCGCTGGCAAATCTACACCCCTGCAGATGTTGTTGCATCCCCAATTCCCATCAGCCCCCGCCAGCACAGCCAATGCTCAGGGATTATGGGAGTTGTAGTCTAGCAACATCGGTTATGAAGGGGTTTCAAGAAGTCGCTGCTTGGTGGGGAAAGTGGTAATGTAAACCTTCTGTTTCTTGTTGACTTAGAAAGCACAACTTAGTGTCCTACAAGAAACTATCTTGATACTATTATGCTGGAGTTCAGCTGTCTGCAGATGTTTATGCATATGCAATTATAAGCCGCCTCTGCTTTCAAAATAGCATACACAGCATTGAGAAGTATAGGCTAGTTTTGAGGTGAGTAAGCTTCATCAGAAGTTGGATGCCAGGTCTACGACGGTGCACATCTTGGAATGCTTCACTTAAATTATTGCCAAAATAATGATTTGTGCCAGCAGGCAAAATATAAGGACTATCTCCTGCCTTAACTCCTCTGGGAGTTGAGTTGGCAACTCCCAAGTTTGAAAGGCTTTGAAGCTTATGCTGCAGAGTTTACATAGAGACGGTGGTAGGCTCAGTGAACCTGATGCAAAATGGGATGAGAGTTTTTATTTTGATCTCTGCCGCCGCCCACTGAATTGTCTGGAGCACCTATGCCAGTTATTGAAGGCAGTGAGGCAGAGGTGTTGGATTCTTCTGGAGTTGTGGTTGGACGAGGATTGGTTGCTTATTCAGTATTGTGGCTGGTTGGTATTGCACATTAGGGGGGCCAAGTGGAAAAAGAGGCCTGGGGAGAGACAAAGCTCGGTGGTAGAGCAGCTGCTTTGCATACAAAAGGTCCCATGTCATCCACGGTATGGCTGGAGAATACTCCATTTCTGAAAACGTGGCGAGCTTCTGTCAATCATTGTGTGGGCGCTAGAAGGGCCAGTCATCTGATTCGGCATAAGGCAGCTTCCTATGTTCCTAACAGGGCTCTGTCCTCTTTGCATCTGGCCACCATGCTGCATCTGTTTCTACTGTCTTGACTTCTAACCCATGTTCCCACTGAATCATATTATGCATTTGTGCTGCTATTCCTTAGTCACCCAGTGATGATGTCATTTCTGTGAGTCCCCGTGTAGTATGATCCTGTGAATGATTCTTCAGTTGCACGGTGCTCGGTGGGGCTTATTCCCCGATAAATGGGTTTAGGATTGTTGCCTTAGGATTGTGTCCAACTATGTTCTAGGCTGTGTACACACCATACATTTAGAGCACATTAAGGAATGTGCTTTAAATGTATGCCGTGTACACAGCCCATCTCAAAGTAGACCCATTATGATCAGTGAAGCTAAGTTAATAATGTCCATTATTTTTAATGGGTCTACTCAAATGTCGAATGCAGCACTTAAAGGTCTTTGGGTTGTGCTGTTCTTCACCTTGTCTGCATCTCGCTTTTGCTTTCAAGTTCAATTAACATGCTCTTCGGGGACAGAGAAAAGTACACAGAAATATGCAAATGCCCTGTTGCGAACCATCTCTTGAGCTGTGTTTAGGCCAGCAGTCCCATTGAATTCTATGGAGCTAACTTGGGTTTCAGCCACAGTGCTTCATTGCACAGAGGCTTGCTGATGTGTGTACTAATTGGCAAGTTAAGGTAAACAGACGTTTATATTTCAGAGTAATCCTTTTTCTCTCCTAGCTGTTTGCAGCCTCCTTCCTCAAACATAAGGAGAGTGGAAAGAAGCTGCCCTCCAAGAAGAGGGCAGGAGAATGATCACAAGCCCACAGACCTATTTAAATATCCTAACATAGGGTTGCCATATTTCAAGAGGTAAAAATCTGGACACAAAATTTTGTTGAGCTTTTTTAGGGCAACTGCCAGAGCCTGAACCACAGCCACCCGCATACACACAAATTTTAAAATCCAGGATCCAGGACATTTGCTTTAAAATGTAAAATAGCCCCTGGACTGGGCATGTAGGACTGCCAAAAGAGGACATGTCCAGGAATTCCCGGATGTATGGCAACCCTATCCTAACATGCACCTCTTATTTGACTTTAGTTTCCTGATCCTGAGAAGTATAACACCAAGGGCACTCGCTTGCTACAAACCGTTCAGGCTGCTGTGCGCTTCTAAGCCTTTCCAATGAATGGCTTTATTATTTGTTACTCTGTTTACTAGTTAGTTGTATGCAGTCTACCCATCTGTTTTTTACGTCCCAGCACAGTATTTTGTACTTTAGCGAGGTGAGGGGAGCAGTACTTTCCCCCAGTACTCCTCCCCCTTCCACCTACTCTGCTTGCTTCATGGAATGTGGTTACACAAGTGTCATGGAGACTTGTTGGACATTCCCTATGACGCAATTAGTAGTGTCTGGCACAAATCACTGCCCCCCTCTCCGTCACACACACACACACACACAGTGGCCTGCAGCACTCTATGAACTTCCTTAAAGAAGAATTCTCTCAAGTTCATGAAAAGGTGAGACAATATAATATGGGGTGGGTATAGCTGCACTTCTGTTAAATGAGAGGGGAAAATGCAGGTTTAAACAGCAGCAGAGGTTTGAGTAAAGCAGGCAGTGTTAGAAACGCAGATCTACAAGCTAGGCGTCAAATAGCTCCTTAAATCAAGGTATCAGTCGCCAAAATGGAATGTCTGTTTGCCATTTTTGAGCAAGACAGCTCTGAAGTCTTATTTTTCAAATGATGGACTGGCTGTGATTGATTCTTAAACATCTGGTTAGTTCAGATGACAACCTTGAGCTCGGTTAAGAGCTTTGAGAAGTTAAGGAAAAGTTGTTCGATCCAAGGACAGTCCCATGTATGTTGGCTACTTCCGACCTCCTCTTAATGGTGACTGCTCCTGCGCAGGCTGCACAGAAAAAGCAATTTGGTTCCAGAAATTCATTCCAATTGTGCGGATAAAATATAATTGATAACATTCTACAGGATAGAGTATTTCTAAAAGCAGTCCAGATCCAGTGATTTCCCAGGCATGTACCTCCAGATGATTGCAAAACAGAGTGATGATCAGTTGGAAATTTAGGTATCCTAGTTCCTAGCTTCAAGCTGAATAGGGCTTTGTATACCGGCATCAATGCCAGCACCTTGCACCTACTTGGGTGGCTAATTGAGAGCTAGTGCAATTCTTTCAGCAGTGATGTAACATGATGTTGATATTCCACCCCAGTGAGCTGTTAAACACCATACCTTCCTTCTACTAGCTGCAACTTTAAGCAACATTGTAATCTGCACATTGAACTACATTATAAAGATATCTGAGCCTGGCATTTCCCTTTCCACCCTTCCCTCTCTTCTGTGCTGGAGCACACATTTATTTACATTTTAAAATGGGGGGAGAGAGAGAAGGTTGCAGTGAGGATAGCCCAACCTCTGCTGCAAGGCTTCTTCTCATCCTTACCCCTGGGGATGGAATGTGGTGCTACTGTAATGCAGGAGTATTTCACAAAGGTTGAAATGTGGTTGTGGTCAGCATTCCTTGGCTGTACAGAAAGGCCCTGACTCTTTCTAGTATTATAGAACTATTTAAACAAAAAACCTTGGCATCTGTATAGCCGCGCTTCAGTGTATTCAACGTGCACTAATTTTTACGAGCACTATAGGGTAGATCAGTGTCATCATCCCCATACTGCAAACTGAGGTGGGGAACATGCCTGACAGCACAAATTTTGCACATGTACATGGAAGCAAATTCCACTGTGTCCAGTGGAGCTTACTCTCTGGTAAGTGCATTGAGAATTTCAGCATGAAAGATATTGCCTTACCTATGGCCACCTAGATAGTTCAGGGGAGAGGATCAAGCAAAGGCTGGCGTCAGGGTCCACATTGCTGGGGGGCTCCCAAGATCCACTCCCCCCCAATTGTGTGTTGTCTTTCCCTCCCCCTCAGCGACCACTCTTTTTCTGACAAGTGAGCAAATTGTGACAGTGGCAGGGGAGAACAGGTGGTCCCATTGATAGATAAAGGCCCATGGAGGATGTTTTGCCCCAAACTGGACATAGCACTGATTGTGAACAGAGGACTTCCTCCTTCGAAGTTTGATTTAAACATTTCACTCGCCAACCACCCCTTGCTTCAGCTCTCATTTCCAGTCTCCTTTCTTCCTTCTTTTCTTCCCAGTGTGTGGGGTGGGGAGGCTGAACACATAGTTCATTTTGTGTCCTACCTCAACCCCTCTGTTCCCTGTTGATTCTTCACTGGAAGTATACCTTGGCTGCACCTGACGTGCACTGAAGCACCTGGATTTCCTGTATCCAAGGCATCTCCAATGCGATACCTTCCAAATATTGCTGGATTCCCAACTCCCATATTTCCTGGCCATTGGCTGTGCTGATGGGCATTGACGTCCAGAACATCATGGGTGGAGGCTGGGGGCACGCCAGATTGGGAAAGGTTGCCTTATCGTGCCATTTCCTCTGGCCAGTACAGTGCTCCCATACTTCTGAGTATAAGCCCAGAATAAAAGCCAGGGACACTCTCTCTGTATTGCAGTCCTTTGAGTGTTTTGCGCTGCTTCCTCTTCCAGAACATCTTGACTCCTCTGCTGTCATTGGCTGGGGAATCTCATCCGTCTCCCACCTGCGCAAACCCTGACACGCCACATCTTCTCATGTTTTCCTTTACCTGTCCTGTTTTACTTTGTGGCTTGTCCGTCAGCCCTGCTTTGTGCTGCGGGTAGGGAGGGGAGGGCTTGCATGCCTGGCTACTTTGCAGCAGTCCGGTTCTGGTGGACTGCTCAGTGGAGAGGGCAACACGGATGGCCTTAGCAACCTGTTTCTGCTGATTCACAGTGAGCCGGCTTTTCTCCCTCCCACGTTCCTGCTGTCTCTGACCTATCGGTCCTCCTCAAAGGACTCTCCCTCCCTCCTTCCCTCCCTCTCTTATTTATTTAGATGGATAGCCAAGCTCGTCTGAAGGGCTTGGGGTAGATAATGATTAAAAAAAGAATCAGGTTGGCTAAAGAAGAAGAAAATGCCATTCCTCTTCTGTCTAAATTAACTCTGCAGGTTTAGCCCAAATAAGACTTTTAACACATCTGCAAGATTCTCCATCTAGAGGGGTTGTATGAGTTAAGTCTCTGTGGGACAGCCACCCAAAAAAAACCTCCTCTCTCTGTGCAAAGATGGTATTGTTGTTAAAAGTGTGTCCTTAGTTTCAGATGGGATGGGATGTTGGGGAGGAGACTGACTGTATGCTTCTTTGGGGCTTGTTCATAATTCTAAGACTGCATTCACAGGCAAATGTTGGTTTGTTTCCTTTTAAAACCACTGCATTAGCAGCACCCAAGTGGGGTGAAAGCCTGGGCAGCGTGTATGGAGGTCCTAAATGGTGGGTTTATTTATTTATTCACTTACACCCCATTTATGCACCAGCCAAGATGAGGTTTCAAAGCGACTTAAAATTGAATTCCCCCACAAATGGGTAATAGAAATATTAGAAGTAACTTTACATGCAGATGGGCGCTCTCAAACTTTGTCGTAGTGACATTCCCTGTTTCAGGGTAAGAAAGGTGAGGCAAATAGAAGGTTGAGCTTTCATTATTAACTCTTGCTGAGCTTTCAGTGTTAACCCTTGCCTTTACCAAAGCATCAAGATGTTCAGAGGGGACACATTACATGCATTTAGGTGGCGGAGGGGAAAAGCGTTGCAAAAATGGGATGGTTCATCCCCAGCACTGACAATCAACACAGTGATTTGGGGTAACCCACTGAACACATCACCAAAAATCGTGAGCACATGTCCGTGTAAAAAATTTCCATGTGCTCGTTGAAATGGGTAGATGCAATTTTAGAAATAAGTGGTGTAATTCAAATATAAATTTAAAAAATGCACTTCGCTGTAGTGGGGAAGACTGTTACAGGGGGGGGGGACCTGTGTGCCTGCTCAGTCTACAGTCCAGGTGCTGCCAACTGTTTAGGGTCAACTTTCAAGGCCCCTGCTCTGTTGCTCTCCTTTTCATAGAATTGGAAGGGATCGCAGGGTTATCTAGTCCAACCCCCTGCAATGCAGGAATCTTTTGCCCAATGTGGGGCTTGCGCTTGTGACCCTGAGATTAAGAGTCTCGCGCTCTACTGACGGAGCTATCTAGGATTCTTTATCGTTTAAATTGGACTTGGGCCAGGCAGCCCTTGAAAGAAAGTACTGTCCTCTCTAAAGTAGGGCACATGGCCACCCTGATCATGTTTTTTGTGGGAAGGGAAGTGGAGGGAAACCCTGGGAGAGCCAGTGTGGTGCAGTGGTTAAGAGCGGTAGACTCATAATCTGGTGAACCGGGTTCGCGTCTCCGCTCCTCCACATGCAGCTGCTGGGTGACCTTGGGCTAGTCACACTTCTCTGAAGTCTCTCAGCCCCACTCACCTCACAGAGTGTTTGTTGTGGGGGATAAGGGAAAGGAGAATGTGAGCCGCTTTGAGACTCCTTCAGGTAGTGATAAAGCGGGATATCAAATCCAAACTCTTCAATCCAGAGCAATGAATCCAGAGGATTAAAGAAAATGCACCTACGGTAAACTATAGATTGCCTCCCAAGAGAGGTCCACTTGGCTCTGTGGCGCTTTGCCTTCTGTGGAGTGGCAGAAAGTTAATTTATTTTGGCAGGGCTGTGCTTAAAGTGGGAGTGGGGTTTTCCTGCCTGTCCTTTTTTGTTCATTTTATAGAGCGAAGCCCCTATGGGTCCTGGAAAGGAAGAATCCAAAGCAAAATGCCAAATCTAAAGGACTGCTACATTGGCGTAGCCAAGGGGGGGCAGGGAGGGGCAACTGCCCCCCTAAATAAAAATAGGTACCAAACTGACGTTCTGCCCCCCACCCCCCAAATTCCTGGCTACGCTCAGGGCCTGCTGGGCTGTTGTTAGTGGGGTGGTTTTCATTCAGTTTTTTTCCGGTTCCCCTCCTCCACTTCAGTTTTCTTCCTTCCAGGGAAAATAAATACCCCAGCTCCATAGCTGACGTACATTTCAGCCCCCATTTCAGGGTGTGTTGGTGGAATGAGAGGGCTTTAGATGCAGCAGAACTCCTTCCCCATTGGGGGAGAAGAAAACCTGGTTTTCCTTTTAGCCTGTGGGACACTCTTCTCGGAACAACAGGATTGCATCCTGATTTTCCGTTGTTGGTACTCTTTTATTTTTGCTGTGAACAGCTTTGAGAGACCCTGGGCTGGAAGGCAGGGTAAATATGTATTTTGATTTCTCTTACTGCTATACTCCCAGTAGAACTACTTCAACACAAGAATATAATCATAGATTACTGGAATAGTAGAGTTGAAAGGGACTCTAGACTAGTCCAGGGTTTCCCAAACTTGGGACTCCAGTTGCTGTTGGACTACAACTCTCATCATCCCTAGCCAGCAGGACCAGTGGTCAGGGATGATGGGAATTGTAGTCCAAAAACAGCTGGAGACTCAAGTTTGGGAAACTCTAGCCTCCTACAATGCAGGAATCTCAACTATTGCATCCATGACAGAAAGCCATCCAACATGCTTAAAGACCTCCAATGAAGGAGAGTCCACCACCTTCTGAGGGAGTCCGTTCCTTACCATCAGAAAGTTCTTTCTGATGTTTAGTCGGAATCTCCTTTCTTGTAACTTGAATTCATTGGTTTGGGTCCTACACTCTGGAGCAGGAGAAAACAAGCTTGCTGCGTCTTAGTGTGATGTTTTGCCCCCACAGGTTGCTACTGAGTGGTGCGGATCCATAGTCTTGTTTTTGTTTTCTTTTAAGGTGTGTTGTGGCCTTGTTTGCATGTAGTGTTAAGCCACAAGTATCTCCACAAGCAAGCAAACCAGCCTGCTTTGTAGTTTGGCGAGTGTCTGGGGTGAGATGGTGAAACGAACCCTAGTTAGGGAAGGGTTCTGGTTTCACACCTAACACCATCCCATAGTTAAAACAAACCAAGGTTCGTGATGTACGGTATGTGGGATGTATGTATTCGCACTGGAGAGGATAGCTGTATTTAACAAAGGAAATTAAATAAGAGGCTTGCAGAATGCCTGGGACTCATAGGAGGGAAGGATATTCTTCAGTGGGCATGCAGCTGAATGGCACAAGAAGGGGAATGTTCAGCCCCTAAAGTGTTAAAGATGAAAAATATTTAAAGTATGACATTAGCAAGGGAGTTGTGTCACGGGGCACAAGCACTGTCCAGAAAAGGGGAAAGGTGCCTGAGACTCCAACAACAAATGAGTTACAATGTGCAATGATTAGATGAAATGATTGCCCGAAAAGGTCTTTATAGAGTCACTTCTTTTTCTATATGCTTTTTTGAACCAGTAGCATAACCGGGCCTATTTAGTTATACCTGGATAGCTTCGTGCCTGCTGCGTGCTGGGGATACAGGCAGGAAATGTATTAGCTCATGGTTCCCCTCTGCCTCCCATCTTGAATGTCATTTGACTGTACAGACAGGTACTGTTTGTCCTCCCATGGAAACACGGCTGCCCTGAGGGTTGAAAATGGTGACTGACTAAGCTGCGGCAACAGAAGCCAAACAAAATGAGTGTATTTTCTGCTCACTGAGCTGAAGCTGCTGAGTGCATGTGTGGCTAGGTTTCTATTCCTAGAAGAAACTCTGGCCTGGTTCTGGAGAGGCAAGTCAGCAGTGCCCCAATCCAAGCTGGCACTGTGGGGCTCTTCTGCCTTCCTCAAACAGGCAATCCTGTTTGTTCTCCAAGACTTGGGAACCTGTTGTTTCTCTAGTTGCTGGGCCTCTGCCCATCGCCGTTGCATCTGTCCCCAGTCTCCTGTCTAGGCATGTCTCAGTATGAGCAAAACAAACAGACTTGAGTAACTTTTTCCCTCCTCTACCTCCTCCTCTCATTCTAAGGGGAATATACATCTGGCCATTTCTCCGGCCAGGGATCTTCCACAAATACATTTGGGCCCTAACCGTGTGTGTCTGTTTTGTGTGGTGAACATGACTCTTAGGAAAATTACTGCGGATTTGAAAGAACTCCATGCCTGAACTTCTGCCTCAGGTTTCATTCCTGGGGCTTTGGTGCTCCTGTGAGGGAATGTGTATTAAAATCCTGCAAAAATAAATTGCTGACCTCAGGTGCTGAAGCTGACATGACTGAATTTGCCCTTTCTTTGGAATCAAGGAAGTATAGCTCCCATCAAGTTTTAGAAAGAGAGGCAAGGCTGATCTTACTTTGCGCTTTTCTCTTTCCACACGCCCAAATTGTGCGCTTAGAATAAATTCAGGCTTCATTGGTCTGTTTTTGGAGTCCCCTTCCCTTTAGAAGGGAATCAACAGCCAGCATGTTGGAAATTGCTTGATTTTCATAGGCTTCTGGAGCAGTAGGATAAATGGGAACTTTTTTGGGGGGGGTTGCCTGTTTGGATCTAATTGTCCCTATCCCCAAAGGCTCAAAATGCATGACAGTTAAAAAAAAATATATAGCCTGCCCTTTAACAAAGTCCTTGCTGATCTCTAGCACCTTTTTAAAAAATGTTTTTATTCTCTCCTCTTCAAAAAAAAGTTCAGGGCCATGGGTATGGTTTCCTTCCATTTACCTTCCCAACAACCCTGTGAGGTAGGTTAGGCTAAAATAGTAACTGGCCCTAGGTGAGCGAGGGCTAAGCAAAGATTATGAACTCTGGCTTCCCCAGTCCAGCATTCGAACATAGCAAGGTGACTGTGCAAGCTTTGGGCTCACATGCCTGATGGCGATAGCTTTCCAGTCTTCTGCACTGAGAATGGGAAACCTGTAGCCCCACAGATGCTTTGAACAGACACCTTGTACCCGCAGATAGCTGCTGAAACATATGATCTGGCCATGCCCTATAGTGGCGCTGATTTGGATGGAAGGTGTTGTCAGTATAAACTTGGACCTGGGAAAATCCCTAAAATTCTCAGGTGCCCCTGCTATACTCAGTTATATTCCAACACTGTGCGCCTTGACAGAAGGGCAGTGTCGTTGGACTTTGCACGTCCTGTCGGTGGCCAAAAGGCTAGTTAGTGTTGCAATGCTGGGAGGGAATTGCGTTTCCTCCCCTGATTGCCCAGTGGTTGGAAGACTTATCTGCTCTTGCAGCAATATGTGACAGCTGCCTTCAGCAAGTGGCGCAAAGAGGAATAAACACTCCGGCATTTGGGGTCTGTACTGCTGCAGCCTGTTCCCCGCCCCACCAAACTCCCTTTTAGTTTTTGCTCTGGTGGCATTAACTTTTAATTGTATGATGCTGTAGTACAAATTGCTATTATCCTTTTATTGTTTCTCTTGGTTGGTGGTCTTGTTAAGGGGAAACAAGAACCAATGAAATACCGTGTTTCCCCTATTTTAAGACACCGTCTTATATATTTTTTCCCTCAAGAAAACGCACTATGGCTTATTTTGAGGGGATGTCTTATTTTTATTACGTAAGCCTAGCCCAGCCTTTTCCTTGGCACCCTCCAGAACTGCGCCTATCACTATGGCTTATTTTCGGGGTACGGTTTATATTTCGCAAATGCAAAAAATCCTGCTATGGCTTATTTTATGACTACATCTTAAAATAGGGGAAACAGGGTATTAACAGGTGTTTTTGTTTTGTTTTTAAGGGTGGCTAGATCCAGCCATTGGGCACTGCTGAGGGAGCTGGATCAGAAAATAATATAAATTAATAATATTAATTAATATTAATTAATAAATTAATAAATTAATAAATTAATAATTAATAATTAATAATAATAAAAGGGTCCAGGACAGGCAGCAGCAGCGGGGCCTTGCCAGGGTTGTCATGGTAGCTGATGAAGTGTGCCAGTTGCCCTGTTTGCTGCAAAATCTTTTAACAAGAAATTCTATAGGCTGCCGGTGTCAACGCAAAGGCTTCTGCCAATGGATATAACTGAGATAGTCCTTTTCCCTAGTGAAACAGCTGGCCCCAAACTTGCATAGACACCTGACTGCAGGCAGAGCTGCTTAATGCCTGATCCCCTAAGGAGAGCAGATTTGTCTGCATCTGCACTTGGGGATGTGGGGATTCTTGCTTATTAGGCACCAGCCGCCAAGTGGCCTGAATACCTCTGCTGTGCATGTAAAAAGATATTGTGTCGATTCTCTCTCCCTGGTGGCTTTCTAGGCACTGTGGCATGTCAGAGACACACCCGCCAGCTGGCTCCCCACTGTTCTGTTTCCTCCCTCTCAGGAAATGTTTGCCCTTGTGCAGTTTCCGGTAGCTGCAGGACATGCCCAGTGTAGAGACGCTATTGCGGGGTGTGTGTGTGTGTGTGTGTAGCTTTTTGGGTAGGTAGGTGGGCTAGTGTGTGAGAGCATCAGAAAACCAGAACAGATTTTTTTAAAAAAAACAACAACACACACACTTATAAAACGCTATTTTAAAGCAAAACAAACCAACAAGCATGACTCATTCTGGCACTGGGTCAGCAATCTGGTATCTCTCCTTTGCTCTTCTGGACCAAGGAATTGTGGAACATTAGAAGAATACTTCCACCCACCCACAAGGATGGTTTTTTTAGGGAAGAATCCAAGCGTCTGTTCTGTGCCTGTCCATTTGGCATGACGGCTAGTGGAGGATGGGGTTGGGAGACCCAGGCAGGTCAAAAGGGAAGGGATATATTTGTGTGGCAGAGGTTGCCTCTCTCCACCCACCCCACCCACCAGAGAGCACAAAATGCAGAGGTGGATAGAGATCACAGGCTTATTTTTATTGTATTTCTCTGTCCTGCTCAATTTCAGGCTCTTTTCCCGGGGATCGGTGGGAGTGCGACGTAAAATGTCATCCGACAGCTTGTCGAGCAAAGCCCTAAAGGTAAGAGTCACTCTGCACTGAAGAACAAGCTTCTCCCAGACCTTGTTTTCGTAGATCTCTAGATCAGGACAAAGTCAGGCCAGGATGGGAGGGTCTGACGGGAGAGAGGCTGATCCATCCCATAACTGTGGGCCAGTGTGGGAGACTGGTCATTATGCAGGTGAGCAACTGTCCATATGTTTAAATGGAAAACCTGGCCCCATTCAGAAATATGCAAAAGCACCTTAGCCCAGCATTTCAGCTGTGTATTTTCTGTAGCTTTTCCCCACCTCCTCCTTTACTCTCCCCTGCCTTCCACTTTCCCTCTTTTCTCTGGGCCCTCCATTTCTTATTTCACAACTCTGCTTCCTCCCTCTATTATTGCCCGCTTTTTCCTGTCCTACTCCCCGAATGTTCGGAGCCAGTAAAAATATACGTGCAGAAGTTAGTGTGTGGAATTAGATTTCTCCCTTCCCACCAGCAACAGGCACAGGAGGATCCTGAGAATCTGGACTTCCTTAAGGTTTTTGAGAAACGCGAGTTTCTAATCCTCATGGTGGGCAAAAATATGTTTTGGAAAGTGGCAGCAGACGGTGTCTGCAAAAGATTCCAGTCTGGGTGGAGCCGAAAGGGGAAGGATGTTCTGTGCTCTTCCTCTGGTACTTTTCCTCTAAGGGTGTGATCGCACTACATTTTGTTTTGTTCAACATGATCTGCCCTTTGCCACCAGGATTAGTTTGTGCCGCATGTGCTCACCTTGCCTGTTGCATCGGAGCCTCCTCAGGCCCCCTCCGTATTTTCTTTCTTGAGTCTATCTTTACAATTGGTAACATCGGTCTGATGCGACACCTTGGCCCCATGTTCCTTAAAGCATGCCAGGGCCTTCCTCACCCCAGCCCCATATATGGAGTTGAAGGGCTTCCCCTTGCACACAACTTGACCCAAATTGTACAAGAAGTTAGCTTAGGAACAGGAAGGAAAAGGAATGTCTTAACTGGAAATTATAACACTTGTTTTCCCACTAGCTGGGACTATAATGGAAGGAGAAGCTGAGCAAGCCGGTTTCCTGAGAGATTTCTCATGAAACAGCCTGTAGGGGTGTGTGGTAGGTGAGCACACCGTGATGTTTGAGGAAACGAAACAATAATAATAAAGCAGTGTTGGGCAACTGGTGGATTTGTCAAGAGGCCTTGAGGCTGAGCAGGTATTGAAAATAGAGACACCTGATTTCTTATCTTGTCCAGGTTTCCTTTCCTAATGCTAGCCATCAGTGGCCTGAATTTTACTGCTTCTTGTTTTGGTACACCACTTCTCTATTCAAAACAACACTTATTATAAATCTTTTTTTTTGGTTCACTGTAATTGCCTTGAGGTTTCGTGTGGTTTCAAGGGGTGCGGAACTGAAGCTTGTAGGTTAAGGCAACCAGGGAGTGGGGGACACTCTACAAGGTGACGTTCCTGTTTTAATTGTCTCACACCTCAAAATGTGCTGGATATCAGATTATAGGAAGCCTATGCTACACCTGTTGCACCAGTTACTGATTTGTTATGCTAATCATTTCCAAGTCACTGAGTTGAATCCAGACTAAGTTAGTCATACTTTCAATCTCATTGACTAGTCCCGCTGAAAACAATGGGATAAATTAGTCACTTGTAAGTCCTATGGACTTTGATGGAACTAAAGCATAGATGTACAGGGTCAGATCCGGACCAAGTTCAGTACTTTTAGTTAATTATAAAAACACACCCATATTTTAGACATAATTTGCGAGCACTCTTGAATATCTGTTGGAAGTATGTGTAATTACCGCAGAGCTGTGGAACCTGCGGTCCTGTCGAGGTGTGGTAGTTAAAAACGACAACTCCCATCATCCCTGACCATTGGCCATTCTGCCCGGTGCTGATGGGAGCAGTAGTCCAACAACATCTGGAGGGCCACAGGTTCGACATCCCCAAATAAACATAATGTATGCCTTTTATAATGTGCACCACGACTGTCGGAGCACTTGGGTTTCCTTGGTGCAAAACGTTACCAGACCTGCTCAGCTTCCTCCTTGGCTTCTTGCCTTTCTGAGCTGCTCTCCCTCACCTCGTGTCCCCTTCTCCTGAGCTTTTCTGATGCTCGATACTCACCTGCTCCTTCTGCTCATCAACAGATCAAACGGGAAATGGGCGAGAACACGCCACACCTTTCCGACGAAGAACTAATGGGTTTGTCGGTGCGAGAACTGAACCACCACCTGCGGGGCCTGTCCAAGGAGGAGGTAGCGCGGCTGAAGCAGCGCCGGCGCACGCTGAAGAACCGTGGCTACGCGGCCAGCTGCCGGGTCAAGCGGGTGTGTCAGAAGGAGGAGCTGCAAAAGCAGAAGACGGAGCTGGAGAGGGAGGTGGATAAGCTAGCGAGGGAGAATGCCGCCATGCGCCTTGAGCTCGACGCCTTGCGTGGCAAATACGAGGCGCTGCAGGGCTTTGCCCGCACGGTCACCGCACACGGCACTACTGGCAAGGTGGCCACTGCCAGCGTCATCACCATCGTCAAATCTGGCTCCAACCAGGCCACATACTCCTAGTGTCCGTAAGCCCGAGTCGCGAACTGAGTCCTGTTGCCATGCCTCTGCCCAGCTCTCACCTAGAATGGCTGTAGCTGCACTGGCCCCTCCCCCTTCTTCCACTTTTCTTCTGCCATCCAAAGGAGACAGAATCAACTTGAAGACGAAACGGCTGAATGTTGAACTTCCTCCTCTGTCCCTTAACCTTCATGAGGAGAGGGTGGGAAGGTGGTGCCCGACTTGCGTAATTAACTGTTGATGTTTATCCGTGGATTGAAATGCAGTGGCCAGTTACCCCCCTTTTTCCTCTCCCCTCTCCCCCGTTTTACGTTTGCCAGGTTTTTCTCCTCCTGCCTTTCTGCGTACCCTTGCCCCCAGCTGATGCAATGGGGTGGGCCTAGAGAGAGCTTCCCTGCTATAAGCTGGGAACACAAGCTCGGAGAACCTTTCGGTCGTAAGGGTTACAAAAGGGAAATAACCGTCCTGTGAAGAGGGCAAACTAGGTAGAAGCCGCCATGTTGTCGGTGAGAGCTGCCGCTGCAGGAACCGTCCAGGATGAAGCAAGGTTCTGGAACCCTTGTTGGCTCAGCTTTCTCATCCTGGCCCTGTGTTTGTCTGTGTTGTCACTCTGCCTTTCCTCTTCATTGTATCTCACAGCCATGCACCCTTTGGCTCAGATCTCTTCAAATTGTGGGTGTGGCTTGAACCGGCTGTAGCAAGAGAATTAGACCTGGGCCTTTGGTAAGTGGGCAGGCTCAATAACAATAAAGAGGGAACTAATTGCAGCAAGGGACAAGGAAGGAAATTATTGCTGTACGGTCGTACGAACGATCTGAGGAAGGGGTCATTGAGGTACATGCCGAGAAGACTAGGTCAGTTGCTGGTATCCCACTCTAGCATGCTAGAATATGGCGCACCGCAGTGATTTGAAAAGGCAGCCGCTGTCTCCAGGTGTGTGTGACGCTAGTTCATGGGACACTATGTTGTAACAGTGCTCTTGGGCTGAGGTTGCAAGATCTCTGACGTAGGGTGGAAGCAACGTCCTAAAGAGAGGGAGAGCAAGCTAGGAGAAAGTGAGGAGGGGAGTGATGGGGCGAGGCAGGAGAACGAAGGGTAAAGCACGTGAATTAGTTGAGATGGGGAAGGGGAAACAGGATTATAACTGAAATCCTGGGAAAGCCATTTGGTTCTAGTGTGAATAGTTTGCAGAGGCATCGCTGTGGTGGCCTGTTGCCCAGTTTTGCAGTATTCCTGCTGAGTGACAGGTATGATAATTTGGGGACAAAGAGGAGGCAGTCAGAAAGAAACCCCAGGATGATATGCAAAGTGTGTCTTTATTATACTAAATCAACCTGTGTGAAAACAAATAGCAGATGAGGTATTGCGGGGAGAGAAACTTTCATATTTACTCTCCATCTTCCCTGTGTAGTGGAAAAAACTAGGCCCAGAGCATCAGGAAATAATTAAACATCATCGTTACAATTTTTTTTAAACATCTACTTTCAGGAGAATTTAAGTATGCAGAGGACTGGCCCAGCCCCAAAGTCCGGAGGATTCTGCAGCAGGGATGGGGAACCTGTGGCCCTTCATCTCTTGTTGGGTTGCAACTCCCATTGTCCTTGACCTTTGCTCATGTTGGCTGAAGTTGGTGGGAGAAGCAGCCGAACAAGAGCTGGAGAGGCATCAGTTCCACTTCCCCAACCTAGACTAAAAGAAAACCCTATGAACCCCTTTGTGCTCTCTCTGTGAACAAGTGGGGGGATGTCCATTCACTTTGGTGGAGGAAGGAGAATAAACTGCACCCATCAAACGGGGATGCCACACCATTCTCTGGCTTGCATTCCCCTTCTCTCTGCTCCATTCAGTTGTATGGTAGAGGGGAGGGGGCACTGCAACTGGTGCAGGGAGGGGAGGGGGCAGAATAAACACAATTTCCTCAGCCCTGTGCAAGCCAGCAAATGTATATTGAAAGATTAATTTGCACACAGGGCAGTTTAAAATAGCTTAAAGCAATCCTGGCTACACAAAGCAAAACGGAGAGCTCCTCACCGAAAGCAATTTCTGCCCTAATGAACTACCCAGATAAAAGTTGGTTGGAGAAACTGAGGTGAAGGGGAAGCTGAGCTTTGCTCGGAGGAATTAAGAGCTCACAATATTTATCCCAGCATCCTTTTAAGGCTGCAGTCCTGGGGGTTGATGGGAGTTTGATTCCAAGGTTTATTTGGAGGGCATGACATTGGTTAGCCTGATACTAGATGCCCAATTCACCCGGGAATAAGCCCCACCAAACTCAGTAGGACTTCCTTCTGAATGGACACACATAAGGTGGCACTGTAAATAACACTGATTAGCGAAAGTAGAGCATCGCTGACCAGTCAGCATTTGAGTGAGTCTTTCCTCCTCTGAAGTTTAAATGTCCCTCTAGATTACTGCTCTTCCACTGGGAATGAGCAGTGGTGCCATAAGCCCAGTGGAGGCTCAGTTTAAATGTGATGCTAAGTGGGTTTTAAAAATATATGCTGAGCCAAGCTTCAATAAAGCTGCTGTTCCCTTTAAACCAGGTTTGGAATGGAATTCATGGGCCAGATGTGGCACAGGGATGTGCTAATGGTGCATAATTAAAGCATAATACTCACCTCTAATCCACCAGGGGGAAATCAGTTTTGGTCCATCACCATCAACTTTATAATCGGGCTAGAATTTTGGCCCAAGCTGGGAGCGTAAGAGTGGGGAAAGGAAACGTACACCACCTACAATCTCAGCCCTGGAATGCTAGGTTCACCACCTCGTTGATAATGTTAAGATGTTGGCAAGGAAACAAGTCAGAGTTGGCTTGAGTGCAGGTAGCCATGAAAGGGCATGGAGGGTTAGATTAGGTGAGTCTTGAAGGTATCTTCCACCCTTAAATATATATGCTAATATATGAGTATTTGTGGGCAGTCACTTCCAGGCATGTACCACAGTGACTTATTTATATGGCAAACAATTGACCCTTTGATTTCTTTAGACATATGGTTGGGTTCATCCATCCTGCAGCTTACAGTGACATCACATCCCCCTCCATGTTGGAATCAGCTTCCAAACCAGTGTTGTCTGTCTATCCGTCCGTCCATCCTCTCCCTCCACCCTGTGATGATGCTTATGGGGGTTCCCTATTTAGCATTTCCCCAACCCGTTTCCCTTTGTTCCTACCTGTGATTTATTTATTGCACGAATATAAGTTATTTTTCACGTCCTTTATGCCATTCCGCCTTGTGGCACGGCCAGGATGTTGGTACAGAGCCGTACTTTATATTTTATATATGCAAATCACATTTTATCTTCTATAGAGCAAGAAAAGTACTTATTTATTTTCTGACTTACAGTAAGTGTCCTGCCAGACTCCTCTGTATTTTGTAGACTTTACAAATAAAGCCAGATTTTTTTTTTCAAAACGGAGAAGCTAAAAACAAGAGGTTTGTGTTTTTCTCAAAACTCTCTTCACAGCAAGGAGAGGTGCCAGGCTGAAGCTATAGGAGGCAGTTTTCGGGATCTTCTGCACCACTGAAAAATATGAACTCCAAAGTAATTTTAATCTTTGAGTGACAGTAACACACACCCTTGAAAGACAATACTGTGGATGCATTTCACACCAGTTTAGAAGGAAATTGTATACATGAGAACACACAGATGACCTCATAGAGCTAAAAAGAATTAAAAGTGAGGTCAGTGATTGGGAACCTATCCATATATTGCTAGACTCCATCACTCATGAACCCCAGCCAGCATAGAAGGAATGATCCAACAGCTGGAAGGCCTCAGGTTCCCCATCCTCCAGCTAACTGATATTATGAACATTCCTGCACTAGAGAGGTAGAGTAAGTGCTCCCCCTCTATACCACGATGGGGATTGGGTAAGAGGAGCACAAAATGAAGTGGGGGTGGGAGCTGGGACTGGTGCCACTCATTGCTACTCACATCACAGGCAAATAACCCACTTGGTGTCAGTGGCACCCTTGCAACCACTTTCTTCATGTCAGTGGTAACAATAACAGATATGTTGCCTGGAGTTCCCATGTGCAAGATGCAGGCCAGCTGCTACTGGGGAAGCACGAGTCACTGCAACAGATTTACAACTGCATTTGGGGGTGGGGGGAAGAGATCAGGCTAGCAATGCTTCAACAAAACCAAGACACATTGGCCTGCTGAAAAGTATGGATTGAAGGCTGCTTTAGCCAGAATTTGGCAATGTGGAGGATGCAAAGGAACTGCAAATGTAAGCGTAAGTTGTTAGACTTGACTTTGGCTCTGGCTGAACTGTGCTGAAGACCCTTCAATTGCAACAGGAATTATTTACGCTCATGCTTAACTCTTCTAGAGCGGAGTACTAAACAACTGGCTTAGTACTCCCTTGGTACTCCCAACTTTTATAGATTATAGGTTGCTGCAAGAAGCATACACATCATGATGAATTTAAAACATACTCAGGTTTCAGTTGGTCTGCTCAGAGTATGACTTAAGTGTGATATCACCCTAAGCTTGATTCACAGTTTCTTCTGATTTGTCTTATAACTGCATATTCTTTATTAACCTTCCATTGTTCAATTGTTGCAAAAATTAGGGGAGTGGGGTGGCTCAGAGGAAGGGTATATGCTTCACATGTTCTGTCTCAGGCAGGGCTGGAAAAACTTGCATCCAAAGCCATGGAGGGCCATCAGCAATTACAGTGTTGTAGATAAGAGTTAGCTAGATGGACAAATGGTCTGACTCGGTATAAAGCACTTCTTAAATCGATTTGTGCAGTGAAGCAATTATACAACTGCTTCATCAGGCGGCACAACATGCACCAAGCCAACTTTGGGAAGCCTTGCTGATAAACACAAGAGCTCTGAGCTGAATGGGTGGGGAAGCAGGCACATGACCCCTTTAGCACATACTTTAAATTATTGCATATTGCACATCTGTATGGATCAGGCTATACCACTTTTAAAATCTCACAAGCCACTTCAGCTAGAACATTTCCACTTATCAGCTCTCCCTGTATGTTTTCTGAATGTGAAGACTGTGGAATCCTTTCTTGATCTACAAATCTAGTTTCACTGACACAGAGTGCAGGTTGTTTTAACAGAGAGTAGACTGCTTGTATACACCAACCTAAGTTCTTTAACCCTGGAGGGGGGGGGGAATACAGTAGCAGCTTCTCACATCATCCCCAACCTACCCTTTAGGGTCATACAAGCAATGCTAACGGCAACTGCCATTTCCACACACACACGAGGAATCCTACAATCACAACAGGGACTTTTGCCTGTAAAAGGCCAGAGAAAAACTCTTAAAATGAGAGTGAAATACCAAGCAGGGCAGCTGAAGCAAGCATGTGAAAGAATCCCTGGAATGCTACCTGGAGGTCAGAGAGTTTGGCAAGTAGCCTCACCCATTCCACATTCCAGAGCATTGCCATCACTGTAACGCCAGGATTCTCTTCACGCTAGAAAACAAGCAGCCATGTCAGTTACTAGGAGACTAGAGGAAAGGGGAAATCAGGTAGCAGTTCAGGATCACTAGGTCTGAAGGCAGTGCTCCATGAAAACTGATACCGCAATACATTTGTTGGCCCCAAGTCAGTTTGTTGTTTATCCACTAAGACTAACACAGCTACCTGACCCCCACCTCACTGCAAAAAGGTTTCCAAGTTAACTGAGCTTGTCCCATTTAGTTGCAACATGCCTACACTGGGGGCAGGTTGCTGCCTTGAATTGGGAGCTTCTTACAGTATATCAGAGATGGGGAAACTTGTGGCTCTCCAGATGTTGTTGGGCTCCAATTCCCATCACTCCTACCAGCATGGTCAATAGCCAGGAATGATGGGAGTTGAAGTACAGCAACACCTGGAGAGCTACAGTTCACCAGCCCTTGCCTAGAAAAATCTACTGTTTTGTTTTCTCTCTAAAAGTATTAGGTTTTAGCTGCATTGTTGCCACTTCCTCCAACACTGGTCTGACAACATGGTTATCTTTTGCTCATGTGGTTAGGGCAAATTGCCTGGGAATATACCAAAGAAACAAAAACACAAACATACAAATCAAATTAGGAGAACAAAGCTTAACTCTGCCCAAGTTTCTGCAGAGTAAGCTAGATCTTGATATTTCAAACACGTGAGATAAACCACACAACAAAGGCAAAAGAAACATATTCAAAAATGCAGTGCCATTTTTGAACAGTGCTAAGCAATGTTATATCTAAATGTCATGCTGTTTGCTGCCAATTTTGGGAAAATCCAGAATGCACAATCTACACACAAGGTTTAAATGTAATCCTCTGACATCCAGCAGTCGAGCACAAGTTAACTGCTGACACCAGGCTTTCAGGGAAGTGAAAGTGTAGTCTCACCATGAGCTGGCAGTCTCCAGAAATAGCTGTCAACCTTCTAGGACGTGGGGAAGTTTATACAAAATCACTCCATTAATGTTATTGCACAGCAGGGAGGGGTACTGACTCTACCACTCTGAGGTTATGAGACATAGGAACCGGGTCTGTGCCAAGGGAGGAGACAAGGGTCCAAGTTGAGGGGTGAGCCATGGAGGCAGCAGGTGGCCCTATCTTCCTGGCAGCTAAACTTGAAACGGAGGAGCCCAAGGCTACAGACACTGAATCCTAAAAGGCTACCCGAGCCAGAAGCAGAGACGGTAACAAGGGCAGCTATGTTGTGGCCCTCCAAGAAGTTGTTGGACTCCATTTTCATCCATCTTAAGCCAACATGGCTGATGATCGGGCGGGGGGGGGGATGACAGGAGTTGAGAGTCCTCTGACATATGGAGGGGCCACCAGTTTACCACTCTGGACTAGAGCAGGTCAGTATAAAGACTTTGTATAAGCAAAAGGCTTGTTGAGCATACGAAGGTGGAGATTGAACAGGAAACAGCTGCAGCTTGGAGGGCTGCCTTAAAGGGGTGGGTAAGGAAGGCTGGCTCTCCTGAGGTTCCCTCCAACTCAAATGAAGCACTCATGGCAGACTAGATGAGACGTCATGATATGCAACTAGCAATCACATGAAGGGCTCTTCAAAGTAAATTTCAGCCACATCCAGACAGGGACCCTGACATGATTAGTAGGGCGCCCCACCTGCAAAGCCAACAGCCTCCTTCTTTCCTTCCTCTTGCCCCTAACCAATTGGTACAATCAGGAAGGAGTCCAAGAGTCCCATGGGGCAGGGTGTGCTGAAGCTCAACAACTCTCCCTTACACATGCACTTATCCACTCTTTTCATGCAGGCCATGGCTGGTATACACAAGTATTTACAGCAGGCTTCCCCAACATGGTGGCCTCCAGATGTTTTGGACTAAAACTCCCATTAGCCCCAGTCTACATGGTCAATGGTCAGGGATGATGCAATTGTAGTCCAACAACATGCAGAGGACACCAGGTTGGAAAAGGCTTCTCATCTGAAAAAAAAATATCCCACTACTTCCAACAAGAAAACTACTTCAGACATCAGACATATAAAAGTACACAATGGGCAGTCGTTCAATCCTACAAAATGGATACATGCCAAGTTACAATTCTACTCCCCAAGACAATTGTGCTAAACCAGTATCTCTCTCGCTAATGCTCATTTGAGCCAGTGTTCTATGCATTATTTGCCACTGATATTACATAGCCACACCAACCTCCTAAGCAATTATTTCCACCGCTAGAAATAATGATAAGATCAGCCTCTGTCTCAGGCCCAAGAGAAATGTGGGAGTGTGTGGAATGGAGAAATACAATTTCCTAGAATAGGAAAGGAGATAAAGATTGTTACCTATGCTCCTTGCTACTTGGATGTTGAAAGATGACACCCACAAGAAAATAGACAAAGGGTGAGCAGAGTATTATGCCAGAGAGAGAGATGTCAATTTGAGTTCGTACTGAAAAGTTTCCATGTCCTGGTTCCATGGTAGTAATTTAGGCTTCAATGCTCCACACTATGTGGGCATTTTCATACTTACCTCTAACAAATGAGAACATTGTAGTGGGAAGATGTGAAAATCGCTGTGTGAGGTGGAAATTGAATTCATGGCTATGGGCACCTACCCATTCTATGGTCTCCAGTTTTTGCTCTCTATGCTCCATGTAATTCTTACTCCACCCATCAAAATATGTAACTGGAACACGTGCAAAATACAGAATTATACATTAACTGCATTTTATTTTAAAGCAGAGAATTCTAGACCATGAGAGGTGAAGCGGAGAATATCCATAAATCAGTAACCAGAGACACATTAAGTACAATCTAGATTATCTCTATATTTTTATTTGTCGTATTTGCTTTTTTTCCGCAGAGCAGTATAACATCACAAAGATCAAAATAGAGACAATATCTTGTCTCTGAGCTCACATCAGTTATTACACAATAGGTACAAAACTAGGTAACTCTGTCTTATCATACAGCGTATATTTCCCCAGTCATTTATATACAAATAACTAAGCTACATGGAAAAATAGTAAAAACAAAATTCCAGAGGGTATGTTACTTGATAAAAAAACAAGGTTGGGGGAGGAAAGAGAAGGCAAGGAAGGGAGCAGTGCTTAGAGTATTCTGGTGGGGTTGATGTATATGAATGCCTATTAAATGACTAGCCTCTAAGAATCCCTAATCCAGGGCCTACGCAACATAGCAGCTTCCAGCAGCAGTAGTTGGTGTAATAGGGCTGCCCTGCCCTGCCAGCTTTTGAGTAGCTGCAGTTTATTGGGTGGCAGCAGGAGGGATAAGGCAGCAACAAGATCAGCATGGTGCAGAAGCACCAGATTGTCTCCACTGGTGTGTTTGCACTGTGCTGACCTCACTGCTGCCTCGGTCCTTTTCCCTCCCAGTAAATAGGTCAGGAAAGTAGCACAGCCCCACTCTGCCAACTGCTACTGTCCCCCCAAAAGATGTTGCTGGACTCTCAATCATCCTTGACCATTGGCCATGGTGGCTGGAGCTGTAGTCCAGCAACATCTGGAGGGGGCTACCCCTGCCCTGATGGGAATGCAGGATCACTGCTACACTGAGCGTCAAGTTCTTTGGGCCTATCACTTTCCAGTCTTGTGGGAGAGCAAAAACACCTTCCCTCCATTAACAGCTTAGCACTGATGCCTTTCCATGTCTCCACTTTGAAAAAAGCCACATAGCCTGGGACCTTTTGCTATTACCGGACCTTGTACATAGCTACTTGAAACTGCTACTCATAGGAAGCTCCAAGAATAACCAACTTCTATGCACAATATGTCTTTATATATAGCTTATGTTAAAAATTATTTTTTAAAAATATAGACTTTTTCCCAACACGGAAATACCGGCAAGTCAGCAGCACAGACTTCAGCCACATCCTTCACCCAACCCATACAAAAAGGGAACTGGCCGTGAAGATTCGTTACAAATATGTGTAAATGGAAGTGGTTGGAGAGTTGGGAAGTAAATGAGTCCCATAAAAACAGGCAAGAGAAAACTATTATCTCCTCCAAAATTAGAAGTAAAAAACAACAAAACAAAAAAGAGTAAAAGGTCATTTCAAAGGGCTCTTTGAAATCCATTCTGTTTCATGAGGAGGTATGTCATACTTCTGGATGAAGAAGTCCTACTGCAGGCACAAAGGGACAACTATTTTCTGGTGCAGGGACCTGACGCCAAATCCACAGCTGGTACAAGAGCAGCCCATTAGTCTTTTTGCAATAAGAGCTGCATCACTGTGAAAGTGTGGTTGTGCTGCACTGGAAAGGAAGGAGCCAGAGCCCTCTCCTGCTCCAGTTCTGCACAGCAGCTCAACAACTGGCTACATCTAGCTCAAAAGAGGGTCAGAACGAGGTCTTACGAGCATGCTTCAGCTACGGTGGCACAACTCACTGCGACGGCTTAGTAATTGGAGTGCCAGCTACAAAGAACAGCTATGTGGGTCTGAGGGTTCCTTTTAAAGCAGCAACAGGATTTTAAAAGCCAACCCACAATAATATATTGCACACGTCTAACTGCAAAGAGAGGGATGGTTTTTTATTTATTTACAGAAACACGTTACTTTTAAATATCTTCTCTTCTACTTCCTTCATCAACCCCTCAGGCTATTTCAAGCAGGGGATATGAATGGAGCTGTTGTGCTCCAGCATCCCACCTCCTGTCCGGTTTCTTCTGGAACATACAGTGTGAGAGTGCAAACCGCAGCAACACAACCGTCCCTGTTCCTCCAAGAAGAGTAACCACAAGTTAAGAAAACCTGCCTAGCCCCACACAAACACTCTCGTCCAACCAAGCACAGCTTGGATGAAGGATGCTGCTGCTGTCCTTGAGCTCTGCATTAACTACGATGTGATGCATGGGTGAGAGAGAATATTAAGGCACAGAGAAAAGGAACAAAAGAGTCAAACCCCAGAGATCCTCATTTCAAGACTCTTCACAGGAGGGGTTAAAATCACCGTAAAAGAGCAGGTGTCCATTAACCACAGCAAGCTGTGGGAGAGACACATATAGCAGCGTAGACCAGAACAAGCATTACTGGTAGTGAATGGGGAAGAGGAATCGAGAGAGGTGTCAGGAAAGGAAGAAGTCTAATGTTATTCTCCTTTTTTTGCGGGCAGTATTAATACAGGCACAATTAACCACAACGGCAGCAGAGAAGTACAACACACTGTAATTAATTCTATTGCCCTTTCCAGCTTTAAATCATCAAGCAAACCAAGGTGTCTGGTAAAGTCAGTGACCGATAGGCTTTTCAGCTTGTAAAAGGGGCCTTGTGATTCTCACTTAGTGAACTTGCGCAAGTACAGGCCAGGTCTAGAGAGGTTAATGGAAAACCAATGCATTTTTTAAATCACGTGGACTGAAGAGAATGTAATGGCAAGGTAACAAATGCGCATCACAGATATGTTTACATCTTCTGGCCAAACTGCAGCCAGTCCGGTACAAAAGCAAGGAAAGAGAAGGTGGAATGCTCACCATCCCAGGCAAGCTCTATCCCACTGGCACTTAAAATTAACTATTAACAAAAGTAAAATATTGATGACAGCAAGAAGAACTGGTAATTTACAACACATGTTCTGGAATTTTAAAACACACCAGGATGTAAATGCCCAAGGAGAAGGATAGATGTGATAAAGACATTTTAGTATTAGGAGTTGCAGAACTACTCCTCCACAAGAGAAGTTACAAAAGAGAATGAAAAGAATGATGTGTTCTGCCTCTTCAAGTGAGTGCAACTAGACATCACCCAATGGGTGGTTCCCAAGTGCCCACTCGAGAATCAGCCAGTGTGGTCCCCCACCCACAATGGATGAGGATGTGCAGCTTGACTCAGCAACCTGACTGGAATGTACATCCTTATCCAATGTCCTGAATAACTTGTGAGTGACTCTCTGAACGGTGGCCATTAGCTTCTAGAAAAATGTTTCCACAGATGGGGCAAATCCTATTTTCAGAAAATGCATTGTATTCTCTTCAAGTGTTGGGCAAGGAACCCATCAGAAAAGCTACCTTCCACCTCAACAAGCATATTTCACTTAGGCTCACTGTTCCAATCCAGAAGGTGTTTTTCTTCTTTTCCCTCTATCATACTTCTCCTACTCTAAAGCAGAAAACCAATCCCTTCTGAAGCACACCCAATGCTGATCATTAGCAGAGGCAGAACATAAATGTGGCTGTATTACTATGGAATATACTGTGTCTAAGGGAATTCTGGTCACAAGCCAAAAGTTGGTCAAAGGTTAATACTGGGACAACAGTTAGAGACAGGGTTCAACCTATATACCAAATTAGGTCTAACAGGTATCTATAAGTGCATTTTAGTAGTGCAGTTGGGGGGGGGGTTGTTTCTGCTACTTTCAGTCAGCCATATTCAAGACAACTTAGGTAAATGGGTAAAGATACAGCCTCCTTTTTTCAAGCTTCCCTTGTCTGACCCCTCTTCCATCTGCCTTCCCCATTAATAACAGCAGAAACCCAGCATACAGAAAGTGTGGTCCCAGATCTTTGTTGTATTCTATGCCAGGTGAATTTAGTGTTCCTTATTAAGTGAAATCTGCTCCAAGTTAAGCCTTTCAAGAAGAAACTAGGAAAAGACAGTCCAAACCACCTTCATTAGTCACAATGGTCCATGCTCACAATTGGCAACAGGAAGTGCCCATTCCTGACTTGAGCACCATATTAAAAAAGGGATATGACCTGTGTTTCTGGTTCAATAAATAAAGGGAAAGTTCCAGGCTGAGCCATGCTTCATCATCTGCTTAGAACTCATCATCTGAGCTCAGGAGTAGGGTCTTCTCATTGTCACGAGCACCAGAGCTGCTGTGGGAGTGTGAGATCATGTGACTGCCATTACGCCAAGGTGGTCCACGTTCTAGGGTTGACTGCTGAGTGTACTGCTGGTAGGCAGGGGAGAAATTGTGGATGGCATCCTGCACAATGTCATTGGGGTTCATGGTCTCCTTAAGGCTGCTAGAGATGCTCTTCATAGGGGCACAGCGGCCTAGAGAGAGAGAGAGAAATTAAGAATGACTGAGGATGGAAGTCTTCCTCTCCCCACCCGCCGCCCAAATATCCCATTAATGTGAGCAAAAGCTGCTTGTGGTGCAACTTTTGGCAGTTAAAGGACTGGTTACACCAGCCTGGAGGCATGCTAAAGCAAAATGAGTGACACACAACACGGTGGCAACTCTAGGGAGGCAGCAGGAGCAAGAGATCATCATCTAGGCTGCAATGGGCTGCTTTCAAGGATCAGGAAAGGTTACACAACAGAAAGGTGTAACCAGAGGGACAGAAAATCCGCTCAGGAGGAAAGGTAACTTATACTAAGTGGCTTGAGCGGCTCTTGGTCTGAAACAAGGGTAGGAGAAAGGTAGCAAGAGAAAGGGAAAGAGGGACTTGTGTCCAAATTAGATCTTCAGTTTCTGCTGGCAATAGGAAGCAAAGATGGAGGTCAGATCAAAGTGGAAGTCACACTTTAGTGTAGGGAAGGGAGAAGATGAGCCACTGCATACACCACATACCGGCACAGAAGCTGCTTCCAGCAAGCAATCTGATTGTAACTGGTACCTACTTACGCCAATACTTTTACTTTTAAATTACTATAAAACATACAGTTTGGACAATGTATTGTGGATAACTTTTCTTTTAGCAGGGTGGGGGTGGATGGGGGACAAAACACAAGTATACTAATAGCCTAGCCAACAGATTGAAGACAATAAGTCAAAGAACCCCCCCCCACACACACACACACTTGAGACCCTCATGTGCAGCTGGAGGCTTCTTTAAAGTTTCTTTCACAGCAATTTCCCTCTGCTGAAGAGGCAAGTCCCTTCTGCTTTAAAAAACAGCTTGGCTCTTTAGTAACCAGAGCAGCTGAGACAAAAACTTGAAAGCCACCTCCCCTTCCATTCATGCTTCTCCTGAAGTACACATACGTGCATTTGTTATGCCTAATGGCATGCACACAGGACAGATAATGCAGGGAGCTGAAAAGAGTCACAGTAGCAAATAGTGTCTCAACAAAGAGACAGAGAAACAAATGAAGAGAGAGCATGACACCTACCATATGGCCCATATGATGGAACAGCTGCGCCAGACACCAGAGCCCAAAGCAAGGGAAAGAGGAAAGAGGGGGGAAAACAAGAGAGGAAGATATGGGAAACAACAGTCTGAAAAGGCATGTTATTCTCAGGCTCTCCACCAGGAAATTACCACAATATTAATCTCTATAGCAAACCAAGTACAATTACTATTAAATACAAGATTTTAGAGGAGACTGTCTGTAAAACTCTGCTACTTGGTTATCCCCTGCCAAATATCTACAAGTGGGTTTCCTAGTCTATTCCATCTCAATTATGCTCTGAACCTAGTCCGCTTCCCCTAGTCCAGACAGACAGAACTGATACAGTGAACTTCATTTACCATATCTAAGAAATGGTTCACCACCCCAAATTTTAGCATTAGGAGGAGAAATGTATAGGAACATAATCACAGACTTTGTGTGCAGAAGGTCCCAGATTCAATCCCTCTAGATAGGGCTGGGAAAGACCTCAAACTCAAACTCTGGAGAGCTGCTGCCAGTCAGTGTAGACAGCACTGAGCTAGGTAGAAGAACAATCTGACTTGGCATAAGCCAGCCTCCTGTGTTCTAAAACCATTATTTCCAAAGGGAAAACTTTTTATGTGGAAATTACTTCTATTCTCGCGTACAGGGAAGCTCATAATAAATGCAGGGGAGTTCCTGTATAGCCATGGGAAGGACTCTCGAGAGATTGTCTCCCATAATTCAACAGAAGATCATCTTTTAGCCTGTACAGCTAGGGAAAATGAAAACCAAATCTGGTGATGACCAGTGTGCAAATGTGGCAGATGAGAAAACGGTGTTCAGTTGCCCAGCTGAGGAATTTACACTGTGAACAAGCTCAGCTGGGAAATCTCCCTTCTTTCACCACAGGCCCAGCAGTAAGTACCCTGCCTCCATACCTTGCGCATCAAGACGCTTGTCTGCATAGACCTTGTATGTGAACGCATGGCGCAGAGCAATGGCTGCAAAGAACATTTCCACGCAGATGATGAAATCCTGGTAGCCAGCAGCCACGGTCCCCTTACCCACAGATACATTGGCTGAGTTTATCTTTGGGATTGCACCACACTTCTCCAGAATGGCCAACAGCATCCCTGAACAAAACAGAATTAAATTGTAAGACGTAAGGGAACCTCAGAACACTCTACAGAACAAGGTACTGCAAAAAGGCCCAGAGATCAGTGTAGATAAGAAGCTCTCTGTTGCCACCTCCTTGTTTTAATCTTTCTTTGTTGCAACATTTTATCATTTTACTCAGATTTTGTTCGTATTTTTCTTTCTTACTGTAACCTGTTTTGAGAATTTGTTGAAAAGCAGGTTACAAATTGCCCGTCCAAATGATAATAATATATCTACACATAGGACACTTGCCTAACTAACAGTGTAATACTTTAAGACAAAAGGATAATGGCTAAGTATGGGCATTTCAGAATACACAATATAAATAATTTTCATTTCTCGTACAAGGCAGAATCTGCATTTCACCTACAGCGAAAAGGCAACACTGATGAGAATGTGTCACGTGTCACCATGTTTTAATTGTCTCTCAGGCATTTCCAGTTAAATCTACTTGTGGATTAAAGGCATGTGTTCTTGTCTCACCTTGCCAGAATGACAGGAAAATGACAGACTTGACCATGAAGAATTTCAGGACAGGGCTGTAGGGACTGAGAAGTTCACGTGTGGCAAAGTAAAAGAGGAAGAGGGCATAGAGGGCCAGGCTGACAGAAATATTGTAAATTATCGTCACATAGAGATACCCATTGGTGACACTGTAAGGGAAGAAAATATGAATGCTCAGTTTCTCAGATACAGTGTTTCTTAGCTCATGCAGTGCTATAAAGACTTCTACCTGCTCCTAGCTCCGTCACTACACTACCATTACAACCAATTACAGCAACCTCCATTTCATATAACATACAGAGCTTTTCTACATTGAGAAAACATGGTAGTTACAGGGAAAATGTATGCAAGCTGGCACATTTGTGGGAATCAACATGCACACGCTTTACCAAAGCACTTCCTGTGACTGCAGAGGTCAGGGGGCCATATTAATAGGCCCTTATTTGTATTTTGTTTCCAACTTCCCCCTCCAGTGTTTTGTGGCAGCATACCATATATTTTGAATTTATTCTCACAGCAATTCTGTGAAGTGGCCCAAAGCAACTAGCTCAAGGTTTACCCTGGGAACTTTATAGACTCTGAGGTTCTGAAGCCAAATCAATCCACTTTTTTGCAGTCATGGCATTACTGCATTCTCCCATTTCTTATGATAGGTAAGTCCTTCCTTTTCAGTTAGACTCCTAGTCCCTCATAGGACTGTCAGATAAGTGTTTCTTGACAAATAAAACTCTATAATTTAGAAATAAACTATTTACTTACTCGAAGTCCCCATCCTGGTACTTGCCAAATGCCTGGAGGATGACTGTAATAATTGCCATGAGGGGTTTTACCACACAGAACTGCAGAGTGGCCTGGAAGAGAGTAAAAGGAGGAGGAAGGCAAGATGGGTATTGGGAAGAACAAATGAGCACAACCTTCAGGTTTTGATCTCTAACCAGTGAGTCCCATTCATGTAACTGACCAAAAGAAGCAGCACTTTCAACTTGGAATTATGACTGTCATTCTGCTTCTTGAACAGAGATGCTAATCTGTTCATTAATTAGCCACGTTCAGAGTAAAAATATGTTTAAACATGGTTTCTTCTGCGCCTAAAATCTGTCTGAGAGTCCACCCAACCAAAGGCTGGGTGAATGGACATCTGTATGCAGATTGCACACAACTCTTATTTCTCCTTTTTGTATAATACTAAGGAAGCTGTTGGGGTTCTGAACTGATGCCTGAAAGTGGGAAGCTTTTAATGTTTAATAGACTATTGTATTTTAATATTCTGTTGGAGGCCACCCAAAGTGGCTGGGGAAACCCAGCCAGATGGGCGGGGTATAAATAATAAATTATTATTATTATTATTA
Organism: Darevskia mixta; assembly: GCA_034641385.1. Lineage (NCBI taxonomy): Eukaryota > Metazoa > Chordata > Lepidosauria > Squamata > Lacertidae > Darevskia > Darevskia mixta. The sequence goes on from JAWWNH010000008.1 coordinate 19,013,192, forward strand.
TTATTATTATTATTATTATTATTATTATTATATAAACTGTAGGACAGCTAAGCATATTGAAGCACAATCCAGAGAAGACATATGTGCTCCTGGTTAGGAGTGAAAGGGACTCTGGAATAGGGATTCAATCTGCTTTAACTGGAGACAGAATCTCCTTGGGACTGTTCCTGGATTTGACTTTACACCTGGATGTCCAGGTGGCAGCAGTAGCCAGGAGTGCATTTGCACAGCTTAGGATGGTGCATCAGCTGTGCAGCTCCTGAGGTAGTCAGACCTGGGCATGACAACACATATCTTAGTTACATCAAGATTGCACTATTGCAAGGCTATTGGACTATTGGAAGAGTATTTGAAAATTGCAGTTGATCTGAAGTGCAACAGCAAGGATGTGAGCAGGTAACCATATTCCACCAACCCCTGCAATGCCTGCACTGGTTGCCAATTTGTTTCCAGGTACAATTCAAAATGTTAATGATTACCTTTAAAGCCCCAAGTAGCTTGGGTCCAGCATACCTGAGAGATTGCCCCCTGCCATACTATCTTGCTTGCTCCATGGGATCAGCAGGAGAGTACTCTCTGTGCTCTACCTAGGGTGAAGTCATGGATAATGGTAACAAGAGTGGGGGTCACCTCAGTGGCTGCAGCAATATTGTGGCACACAGCCCAAGAAATGTGGTGACCCTATCTCTGGTGGGTCAGTAAAGGCATTTTTTAATTCCAAGAGACTTTCCCCTAAGTATCTGCTGTTTAATGTGTGTGCACGCAGTTGCTTGTGTGTGTGTGTGCGTGCGCGCGTGTTCTGCAGTCTGTGGCTTTGTTACATTTTTATTGTAGCATTTTAATGTATTTTTACTGGGCTGTGCCCAAGTAAGTTCTACTCAGAGAAATCCATTGAAATCAGTGTACTTAAGTTAGTAAAGTCCACTGATTTCAATGGGTCTACTCTGAGTATGAGTTAGATCCAGCCTACTGTATTTTGAGCATATTTTCATTGTTTTGCATAATTGTGATTTTACACTTTTGTAAGCCACCCTGAACAGTATATAGGCACTAAAAATATGGGATAGAAATCTCTAAATAAATAAATAAATATATGTAAAATTCAAGCTCCCTCTTGGCACATTTGCTTTCCTAGACAGATTGTGAACTAGGCATCATCTTCAGAGGGGGAAAAGCTAGTGGAAGATTCTGGGATTTCAGCAGGAATCTCCTGCTTTGTAGAAACCACTCAAGCAGGAAGAACCAGCCTTGCGGTCATATGAAAGAGAAAGCCAAAAGAGGGGGAAAGATTGCTTGTGATAAGATGCTCTTGGGTGGTGACCATAAAACTTCAATGAGATTAAAAAATCCCAGCACAATCCAGTTGATGAGTCACTGCCATGATGTGAACTGGAAAAGGTCAAGCTAATTGTTAAACTTGCTTCTAAGCTTCCTCTTCTCCATTCTGGGGGTTGTTTAATCATTTTCCTGCAGCCCAATCCCACAAACTTTTATTTTTAGACACTTCCTGGTAAAGAAAGTGTTAAGACATTACAGGGACAGCATGTGGGTGATGTGACCCAGACAGTTACTCTGTCACTGGGCAGAAGTCTAGGGGAGGACAAACAAATCATCAAAATGTGGTATGGCGCTAGCCCTCTTCTGAATCATATCTCAGACACATTTAAGCTCCTGTCCAGTGGCCTGAGAATGTCACATTTGCCCCAGGCAAAGAAAATGCTAGGAGTAGGCAATCTAGCTCCTTCTTCACTGGAGTGGAACACTGGGGAGAAGGGGAGAAAGAGTTCTCTGATCCAGTCAACCCTGTTGTTTCACCTGCAACTTTCAGAGAAACATTATGTTGTGTAGATGATGGTGATTTATTGAATTTATATACCGCCCTGTACTCAGAAGTCTCAGGGCAGCTCACAGAAAATATTAGCAATCCCAATACACTTCTTTATTATCACCTCCACAGCATTCAGAAGAGACAGTCTCCTGGGTTGTAAATATGGACAAAAGAATTCCAAAACACTTGCTCTTGGGAAGTTTTTAATCTGTGATGTGTTAATGCACATATTTTAATGTTTGCTGGAAGCCGCCCAGAGTGGCTGGGGAGACCCAGCCAGATGGGCGGGGTACAAATAAATTATTATTATTATTATTATTATTATTATCTCTCAAGGACATACTGCTGTACATACACAAGCACTCTAACATCTACATTGAAATTGCTCATGCTAAATGAAGTTCCAAAGTTAACATATTTTCACCATACACTCCCAATCCCAGGCCTGTAGCCAGAAATATGATGGCAGTGGCAGAGACACCATTTACAAATCCTGAAAAATCTAAAACGCAGGCATTAAACAACCATGTATCTAGACTGTGCTCTGTTTAATATATTTTGTACTGCTTCTATTTAAAACATTATTTGATCTATAATATAATTTTAATAAAAATAGGAATTCACACTAAAAATAAAAAAAAATTGAAAATAGCAAATATCCAAGAGGTTGTCAGGAGGCACAATGCATTAGCATTCACTGGCCAGGCTTCTGGAAGTGAGGATAAGCTTTGCTTCTTACTAAGAAATAGAGAATACACTGCCTGCACATTTCCCCCTTGCATCTCCATGGGTAAACAAGACTAGACTATACTTGTATGTATGTATATATATATATATGTATGTATGTATGTATGTATCTATCTATCTATCTATCTATCTATCTAATCTATCTGAAAATTCAAGGAAGAGGCCCTGGACTATCCTTGCGGGAATGAACTATTCTTTGGTAATGGACATTCATTCTGATGCCAAATTTCCATGTGGAATAGATGGACCCAAGAAACAGTAGTATCTTGAGAGAAGATCTGTCTTCTGTGAGTCCTACTACACTACTACTATTAAGGGGAGGGGAAAGAGAAACTTTATCAATTTTACTGTGTAGTAAAAATGTATCAAGAGCCATTTTCACTTCCTCCCAACAGTTTACACAGAGCTGGCTGCAGCCTATCAGGTAATTTATTCTCTACAATTAAACTGGGAGAGGTTCCCTTGGTGAAGAGTTGTGGCTCATCCTTGACTGCTTCCTCTGCAAGACCCAAGTAGGAGGACTCATATGAGGAGCATGTGACATTTAATCACACACATGAACCTGCTGCAACTAATGATCATCATGAGGAACAAACAAATTATCAGGACAACTGAGTCAGATATTTACACGTCTTGATGCAAACAAAAAAAAAGTTGCTCATTGCCTAACACCATACACAGACTAAAAATAACCCAAGTAGTATCAGAGTCACACACCCCACTTCCAAAAGCATTAGATCACACAATGTTCCCTCACACGAGCCAAATTTGAACCCTTGGCCACATCGCCTCTTTTTCTACACTCAACTATTTCTAGACTCAGCATGAACTGAAGGAACATGCACCAGCTTTTTCTAATCTGACCCTAAGGTTATATTCTCCCTATGCCTTTTACTGAGTTTCCTTCCATAACTTGCCACTTGTGTCACAATAACACAATTGTACACCAGTCTTCACTCACAATTTCCTTTACCATTTTTTAAAAAAGAGATTATCAATATTTGTGCAGATGAGTTTTTTCTATTGCATCTGGATTACAATGTGCTTTAGGTGTTAACGCTGCCTTTGCTCTCAAATGAAGCTTTATAAAAATGGGATATATCTGCCGGGGGGAAGTAGTGGGAGAAGACAATCAGTGCATAGCTCACAATGTGCTGATGCCTATTTACAGGGAGGTGAGGCAGAAAGGGCTTCAGTTACACCGAAAGTGATGGGTACATACCTGAGGTATATAAAACCATATAAAGAACGAGACACTACAGATCACAAGGTCAGATAAACAGGTATATCCATGACAGAGCAATGCAATGTGGTTGAAATAGCCCAAATTAATAATGTAGTAAAAGTTACGAAAGTTGAACAAACCATGCATACTTTCTACACTCCCAGTTAAACTGACATTGTGGTAGAGTCAATAACGCAGCTAGGTACTGATACTTTATTTGATGCTAGCATTCTTGTTGTTACTGAATCAAGTCTCTCTAAATATTTTTAAACTCATACAGGTTCTTGTACTGCAGAGCTGGCTGGGCCTTGGCTGAAAAGTGAAGTGGCAAGTTACGTAAGCAGGGCAAGTGAGATTTCAGTTCAACGTTTCCTGTTCCATAACTCACACAAAACTTCCCCAAGGCTAGAAGGCTAAGTGGAACTAAATTCTTCTTTACTTCCGTCTCTAATTTTCAAAAGGTTGGCAGAATTGACAGACCTAGAAGTGATTTGTGTGTTCTGTATAGATAAATTAAAGAGAACAAGCAAAGGGTGGGGGGTGGCAGGGGGCACATACTCATATTAACTGACATCCTCACTCACACTTTCAGCAGTGTCCTAAAACTAGTTTAAGGGAGTCCCTGCAGATTCTACTTCCGAATAATCCTATGAAGAGAAGCATCATGTGGCAGCATCTAACTCTCCAATCAAGTTCTGTCCATCCATACCTGCTTACAAAATCTCAGAAATCCAATGGAATACGTCTTTCCCCATAAGCAACAAGTTCCATACATACAGCTGGACCTAAAAGCAAGACAGCAAGACAGCTGATCAGAAAATAATTACCTTAGATTTCATTTTTAACTTTATTATTATTATTGGGTTTTATAAACAAGAGTAATGTTATACAAATAAGTATACCAAGTTTTCTCATGTCATTTGTATATCACAAAAATAGCATAATAAATGTGGAAACATATATACAACATATGTTTCATTATTAGTAGTCAATGTACAAATATATTTCATATAAAATTATTTTATAAATAAGGTGTATAAGTATTTATGATGTTTGACAGCAGTTTAACTGTTTTTTCATGCTGATGTCTAGAATGGATATATAATATTAAACACTTTTTAAAAGAAAAGGATCAGACAGAGCACCTTAGGGTATGACAATAATATCTCTTTTAGTCTTCAGAGAAAGTGAAGTTAAACAACCCGCTGACAAACAAGCAAGGAAGCAAACAAACAAACAAACAAACAGGCACACAATTTGTTCCCCACATTTTCTTCCCAAATTGCTTTCTCCATGCATTTATGCTAAATTACAGCTGCAAGATTCAACCCACCTCCCACTGATGTTAATAGGTGCTTTTGCTTCCCAAGTACTGCAGATTTCACAATGTCTTGTTGTGTGAAGAACAACTGTGGTTAATTTGAAATTAGGACAGAAATGCCTTAGGGCAACAACAAAACTATTGCCAGTATGACTAAAAGGAGCTTAGAGGAGAACAAGGACAATAAGGCTGGAAGTGCAATTCACGTGTGACCAAATGGTCTCAATCAGACTGGTGTGGAAATTGGTAAACTAGATGAAGGGGCCTTATTCAATGTTAAGGCATAATCTCACTGAAGAGTTTCCAGTGGTAGAGGCAGAACAAGTGCTATGATAGATGCCAGCCTGCACTCAAGTCTTTCCCACCAAAGAGATAAAGAAGATATAGATATATAGATATATAGGACACACAGCATACTCACTCAATTGACTTCCCTCTAATCTCAGACATGATGGAGCTCTCTCCGCCAAGGTACTCATAGCAGAGGCTAAGGAAGTTATAGATTACAAAAGCTGCAAAAAGAGATGAAACCAGCAAAAATCACTAAATATACTCCAAGGGTTTCAAAGGATGTTGTTTAAAATGAACCGGGGGGGGGGGGGGAGAGAAGGTTTCTAGCTCAACAATTCAAAAAGAATCCCACAATGCACTACCAGAACTGTCATTTGATTAAAGACATTTTTATTGATCAACTATTTGAGTTTATTTGAATCAATTAAAATCTGCATATGAATAAAACAGCAAAGAATGGGGGGACCCACTGTTTTTAGAATGTACACAAATATGTCACAGTCAAAACCACCTCAGAAGAGGTCTTCTGTCCTATGCGAGAGGAAGAATGCTGCTTCTAAGATATTCTCTGCCTTCCACGATTTTTGTAAGTATCTTATCTTATTTTGAAGTACTTATTTTTGTAAGTACTTTATCTTATTTATTTTATTTTAAAAATCTGCTCCAATTCATTGGGGATAATTTTTTATTTATCAAAAGATTCTCAGTTGAGAGAGGAATGATGGGCTGTGCCAGGATGCAGGCAAGATAATTTGCTTCATATACATAACAGGAATATTATGCTAATAAATTATTTATAGTACAATCCACTCGCAATCCACTCCAGACCACAAATATTCTTTTTACCAATCCACCTGCAAGCCATTCCGCCATGCTTATCTATGAAAGTTGTTCAGAACATTTTATATGTCATTTCTAGACTCACAGTGCTCCCTAGTGTCATTCTGGGACATTGATGGTGTACTAGATGGGGAAGTTCCCATGACAATTCAGTCATGCAACTTGCTTGTGCTATTTCTGTTTACTTTGAAGGTCTCACATGCAAATGTTGACCAGGCGCCAAACTGCTAAGCTTGACCAAGGCGATGACAAACACACACTCCCTAGTATGAACCAATGGGTTTCCAGCTCTGTAATCACATTTTTAAAAACTGAATGATAAGCTTGGTACTCAAAAGCTCTGTTCATGTGAGGATCAGTACCAGATTCTTCTTGCCTACAATATCACGAACTGTGGCTGAACCCCACCCATGAGAATACACTAGGACAGCTGTGAGCGGAGTTGTTCCTGGTTCAAAATCTCAATGCAGCTGTGAATTTTAACAGCACTTGTGGAAATGAGATGACTTCATTAGGACTGCAGCAGGAGAGGAAAGGTTTAATCCTGTTTACTTTGAAGGTCTCCGATTCAAATATTGCCCAGGCACTAAGATCACCAGACACCTAGTCCTGTTGAAAATTAAAAGCCTGTGCTATTAATTTTGTTTTTAAAAAACCCAGCATGGTTGCTAAATAAACATTTAGTGTCACATCTACTTTGTTACTGTGAGTTACAAAGGTTCTGTTTTGGTGAGAGTAAGAGTCTTGCCTTTTGTGAACTGCTCTTCTGTTGTCCTGTGGTGTATTCAAGATCCAAGTCAAGCGTGTTCCTTTTTTTTCTTTTCTGCACTGCTTTTTAACTTTGATAAAAGTCAAAGATCATAATTCTAACCTAACTTTTTGTCTGGAGTCCTATTTGGGTATTATTCACTCCCATGTTCAACAGCACAGAAGCATGCAGCAAGGCCATACAGAGTACTCCCACCCCTCAACATCCCACACTATTCTTTTGACGTCCACATATGCAGGGAAAGCACCTTCACACATACCTGTACAGTTGTACATACAAAGGCTTCACTAGAATCTGGAATCCCAATTGTTCCAGATCCCAAGGAAGACTTCATGCATACAATTACATCTGTAAGGAGGTGGTCCTTACAGATGTCCATGCAGTGTATGTGGACTCCAGGGAAGAGTGTGGCCTGCTTCTTGCTCTCATGTTGTTGAACACAAGAGTTAATAAAACCTAAACAGGGTATATCATGTCCCCAAAAATGGTGACTGGCATACCACTCCACTCCTGGTCACCAAAATGAAACTTGGTATGGCATAATGGTTAAAGAAGAAGCACCCACTATGCTCATTGGGTGATCTCCAGCCAGTCACTATCTCTCAGCCTATCCTCAACCCAAACTCAGTGCCACAATCATAAGGGTTTATTTGGATAAAAGGTTCCAGAAAATATTAATTCAGTAAAAACTACCAGACAGCTTCTTGTATCCAATTCTGTTCACAGAATTCTATAGGAACCAATCAATTATATAATGAATGTCTTATTACACAGAGTGAAGTCTTGCCCCAGTCAACAATCTTTCTGCATCTCCAGATGTCTACAAAACAAGTTCAGTGCTTTTGTGGGAGGAATAACCAAAAGCACACTGCTGTTCAAGAGGTTTCCGCCCTGCCCTCTGATACAGGAAGGGCTCATTATAGCAGGAGCTGCCTATTCTGGGACCTTGTTTAGGAGAAGATGAAATTAGGTGGATGAGAACAGAAGCCTTTCCAACATTCCTCAAGCTCCTCATGGAAGTACATTTAGGTTGCACACGCACACCTATGCAAATTTATCTTGGAATAAATCCCATTTAACATGCAATAGCACTTTCTTCAAAGGAGACATGCATAAGATTGTGCTGGAGTCTCTGGCTAGTGCTCTACTGTCAACATTTCCAGTTGAAGATGTTATTTAAATGCTCAAAGACTACCAACTAAAAAAAAAACACCAAACACTAAATGCCACAGATTCCAGCTGGGTATTTTCTTTAACGTTTTCCAAGGGCAGACTTTCCCAAGGAAAAAATCTCTTTTGAAATGAAAGGAGATTCCCACCCCCTCCTGTTTTCTGATTTTCCTAGACATAGTTTCAACTACAGAAAGTACGAAAGCAGGGAAGGGGACCCAAAACCCATTTGCATACAGGTCATCAAGCTGGCAAACTTTAGAATGTGGGCTGACCCTCTGAGCAGATGTTGTGATGTTTGCAAACTCCCTAGGCGAGGCAAAGGGGATAATAGCTGTTGCTAGGAGATGAATTTCACAGAGCAGCAGGCTTCCTGCTACGGCAGCTACGCCTTTATATACACACTCAGCAAAGGCAGAGGAAAGGGAAAGCCAGGCCAAACAAAGATGGCCTCTGAATTGTGTGTGTGTGTGCATCTGCCATCTGTTAACACGTCCCGATGTATTGTCATAGGTGTGAAAAGCCCACTGATCCCCTAACCACAGTTGTTCATGAGCAAATATTGCACTAGTATCATATAAAGCATATTTTCATATGGCTATGAAACTCAGCAGCAAACAGACTCTCTTAGTATGGCTTGCTCAAAAAAAAATATCTCACAAGATCCACAGACTAAAACATTTTAAAGTACAGCAAGTGCTGCAGGATAATTTTTTTGTTTCATCCAAATCAGTGTGTTCTACCTAAGTAACTAGAAAAAGAATATTTTTAATTTATTTAAATAGGAATCTTGTTGAAGGTTGCTTTTCAGTTAAAGATAAAGAAACTCTGCAATGAATGCATTTGCACCACAATCAGTTTAAATTTGTCACATGCTCTCTAGCAGTGGAGCAGGAAATTTAGTCATGAGATCATTCACGTATTTGTCCTTCTGAACAATTTCAGGAGATTGTATTAAATAAGCCATAACTGCCCTAATAAAAAACAAAACAAAACTGTATTTACAGGTTTTTATGAAAACCAGAGGAATGCAAAAGTCTTTTTTGCACATGCTTCCTAGAAAGCATCTTTCAGGTATCTGGGATCAGTAGCTGGACAGCTGCAGAATTCTACCAGTAGTCCAAAACATTTGGTGGTCCCAAGTTGGCGAAGGCTATCCTAGAGCAATTGCTCAGGTTGATTTAGTAGTAATCTGCTGAGAGAACTCACTCATACATTCTCTTTTCTTCTTTGATGGAAAACTACTGGCATAATCTATTGAGTGAATCACCAGAACCAAAGGAGTCGTACCTATTTGCATGGTTTCTTGAGGTCTTGTATCTGGGCTTCTGAATTCTGTGCCAATGTTATTTTTCATCATCTGAACCTTCTTATTTGATGGGGAGAATGTCCACAGATTCTAACAACATATTGCATTTATTCCATCCCTATGTATTAGTTCATATGCAGATTCCTTTTCTGCTATATCGAGCAATATCTATTGCCAGTAGCTTGGCCTATCATCCCATCATTGCCATAGACTTCCTGCCACTTCTCCATATTTAGAACACAACCCCATATTTAACTAAGACCCTTGTGTAAGGGTACTTCCTTCAGGCTCACATACAAAGCACCACCTTCTTTCTAGCCTGTTTCCATGCCTTCCAGCACCTTACCTTCATAGCAATCCCGCACTGTGCCAAAGTAAACATAGTACTGGTCATTGGTGAAGAAAAGGAGGCTGAGCCATGAGTCGACAGCATAAATGGGCACAATGAAGAGGATCCGGACAATATAGCGTTGCTCATTGGGGCAACTGTAGCAACGAAGGTGCATATAGATCTGGATGAAAAAGATGGTGAATGGGATAAAGTCAAATTAGAACAAAAGTAAGCTAAGGAGGAAGAGGAGTAATAATGGGAATTTAAGAATGCAATGCCATACACAACATATAAGCACTTTTTTGCCCTCATAAAGCTTCTTACTGAGTTTATAGCTTAGTTGGATATATTTACTTGGTTTTTGCACTGTAAGGTCTATGTTTACCCTACACCTGCTCTTTATCCTTAAACAAGAACAAGGGATAAAATTCATTTACAAAGTAGGGTAGCTTATGAATATATAAATTGCTATAAAAATGTAAATAAATGAACATTCTGTACTATATTTAATGTAAGATAAAAAGCAACTGTCCCACAGTATTTTTTTCTACCCGAAAGATAAGAATAATTTTACTGGGTTTTTTTTAAAGAAGTACTAGGGATCTTTTTTTAAAAAAAGTACGAGGTATCTGGACGCAGGTGGCGCTGTGGTCTAAACCACTGAGCCTCTTGGGCTTGCTGATCGGAAGGTCAGCGGTTTCAATCCCCGTAACGGGGTGAGCTCCAGTTGCTCTGTCTCAGCTCCTGCCAAACTAGCAGTTCAAAAGCATGCCAGTGCAAGTAGATAAATAGGTACCACTGCGGCCGGAAGGTAAATATTGTTTCCGTGTGCTCTGGCACTCATCACGGTCCTCCATGCGCCAGTAGCGGTTTAGTCATGCTGGCCATATGACCCGGAAAACTGTCTGTGGACAAATGCTGGCTCCCTCAGCCTGAAAACGAGATGAGCGCCGCAACCCCATAGTCGCCTTAACCATCCAGAGGTCCTTTACCTTTACCTTACTAGGGATCTGAATGATATACTTTTCACTTGGGATTTACTTATTTTAATTACAAACTGATTTGGTTTCTAAATGTAATGTGAAATGGCTACAATACTGAAGTTATCCTATACTATCGTTCACGTTCATTATCCAGGTGTCTACATTTCACAGCTTCAATACATTACTTTTAGAAACCAGATTTAAGCACATATACATTATACATATGGCTCGCATGTTTCCAGTGCAATATAGTAGCAGAGCCTTCTGTAATGTCATGATCCCACACAAAAATAAAGTTTTTGGATCTATAAATATAAGACAACCAAAGTGAGGACCAGCCAAAAACACAACTTTAATCTGCAAAGACATATAAGACGTCTCTCAAATATAAACTCTATCGTGCTTTCTAATAACAGAAGAGTCCACCAATAAGTTTTGCAAATGAATCAAATCTCATCTTTAAAATGTTTTGTTTTATATGGTAGCTTATCTCTCTTACAAGTTAAAATCTTTACTGACTAGAAACATACTGGATGAAGAGTGCATTAGAATGTTGGCTATGAACAGTAATTTTGAAATAGTGCTTTTCTTGGCCCACAGGGTGTTTCCAGATAGCAGCTGCGCCAGGAGTGCAAACACAGGAAATTCTTCAAAAAAGGAGGCATTTCCTAGGGTTTTTTTCTTTTGCAGAGGGAAAAGGATTGTATGATTATGGCTAGTTGGCTTCAATAGAACACCCTAGCTGCTCTTTGCCTTATAATCTAGTTTTACACAGCCAATCATATATAATTCAGTGCAAAGATATTGAGCATTTTTAGTCAGCTGAGTTCAGGCTTCATAACAGAGCTCAATTGATCTTTGCAAGCCATTCTGGAGTCCTTTTTCAGTTGAAGAGATACATAGAAATTCTTCAGATACATAAATAAGCATGCAAGCAATCTATGGAGTCAACCTTCCAGCTGTAATGCATGAAACAGTTATGTATACAGTGGTACCTCGGGTTAAGTACTTAATTTGTTCCGGAGGTCCGTTCTTAACCTGAAGCACCACTTTAGCTAATGGGACCTCCCGCTGCCGCTGCGCCGCCAGAGCACGATTTCTGTTCTTAGCGGAGTTCTTAACCTGAAGTGTACTTAACCCAAGGTACCACTGTACTACTAAGAGAAAAGAGTCCTGCTACATCAGACCAAAGGTTCAACTAATTCCCAAAAGAGGCCAGTCAGCAAGATGCCTTGGGGGGAACTCACAAGCAGAACATGAAGGCATCAGCCCTCTTATTTGTCCCTAACATCTGATATGTTGTCTGTTATTGCAGAGGATTCACTTAGCTATTGATTCTAACAGCGCTTTGATAGTCATCCTCCATGGATTTCTCTCCTTTAAATCCATCTACACTAGTGCTCGTGACTATGTTCTGCGTCCATGAATTCCATAACAACACAGATAGTTAGACTAGAACTCTCCCTTTGTACACTCTGGGGGCCAACTGTTTGTTTACACCCCAAGATCAGATGACGCTATTCCAGCGGACATGCAGCAAAATGACCAATTAATGTTCTGAAGAAGAAGAACTAATAAGATTCATTGTTGCTGCCCAAGTAAATGTCAGGTAAGCTGCTATTCTGATTCATAAAGTAGCTAATCCCCTTTTGAATCTCACACAGCCAGTTTCAATAATGCTCTGTAGCTCTCCAATGGATAGCCACTTATCTATTCATTAACCCACAGGTGTTAAACACAGGTTGATAAAATTGTAGGGTTTGTATGTGTTACTCATCATACAAGGACACTATTAGACAGCATTACAAAGAGGATGCTAAATTTGGTTTGTACCGTCACCCACCAACCTGATGAAATAAAGCAGCCAAGTCTTAGAGCAGAAAAGCTGGCGGCAGGAGGAGAGGAAAATGCCTCTGCCGCCTCCTCCTCACCGTGCAACCAGGTTAGCTGAAATCATTTGTACAGCGTGTTCATCATCATGACAGACATTTTGGGCAGAAATTTAAAATGATAAATGGCTGTTTATTCCTTGTGCTAAGAACAGGCAGAGCTATGAAATTGGAAGATAAAGCCAAAGGGTTATTAAACCCCATGAATCATGGCACATCATCATTACATAGCCTTCTCCCACCCCCCACCCCAATGAAACACACTTAATTAAATGTACATCATTCCTAAGCCAATCAACTGCATTACTATGAGGGAAGTGTGCTGTCTGCATACCTCTGAAGTTGACGGACTAATTACTACTTAGGATTCTGGAATAAAGGCCCCAGGGCCTATCATAGCAATCCGTCCCATAGTATTAGCAGTCCGACAGGAAAGATGCTTGATCTTCTATAGCTTTGATATTGCCCTGCTTTTCCCTACAAGTTACTGCCTAGATTTATTGTTAGGCAAGACATGAGCACCATGAACTTAATGGCGAGCTGAAGAGACTAATTTCTAGACAGCTTCCTGGCAGCTGCAGCCTTATGTACATGCTGGCACTGTCTGAACAGCTCTGAGGTTTGCTTCTCTCACACACAATGGGATGGAACAGCAAAGTCCTGTATTCGCCCCCTCCCCAATACTCTAGCTGTTTTTAGCCACATCGTTTCCACTCTCACTACTCTATGAGAACAGACTCATCACACCACAGCAAATACCTGACAAATATATATTCTACCTGATAAACATCTGTATCACAACTAAAGTAAAGATGCACCCTTCAAGTTACATGGGGGCTTGTTCAAAACATGGTGTTAATCCATAGGTGCACCTGTATACATTGTGCAAATGGGGTTGGAGATTGCTCATTTATGCTACAGGCCATAATATTGCATAAAGTGATCTGTAGCTTAAAACAGAAGTAGCAGTAACCCCTTCGGGCAACAAGCGCCATCCATTCTACATGATCCAATGATGGCAGAGAGTAGAACAGGTAAGGCTACAGCAAGCTTAACTGTAGTCAGCCCAGTAAATTTAACAGCTCTCCTTTTCTTTCTCTCTCTCAGGCTGCAGTAGAAAAGGTGCCTTTACAAAGTACCATTCAAAATGCTGGAAGTATTTTATTTTGCTTACCTGATGGCAAGTAATAAGCAAAGCAGTCCACACAAAGAAACCTGAGATGGCCTGGGCAGCTGTAGTCATTAGGAATATTGGTTGCTCCACAGCAGTGGGAGTGCCAACCTCAGACATCCAGGATAAGTTGGGGGCTGCAGCAGGAGTGCTGGCTGGGGAGCCCAGCTCAGGCACAGACATGACTCCAGTCACTACGATCATCATGTCCTCAGAGTTGTGGGTCCTTCAAATCTAAAGAGGAATAATATATATATACATACATATATATAAACAGAAAAGTTTCAAAATAGCAGAAACAACCTACCGGTATCATAGCCAGAGCACCTCACAGGTATCCCAGAGTTTTGCTAAACATTTCTGTCAAGTGTAAAGGCCTTCAGTAGCAAAGGTAAACAGGAATAATTTGGGAGAAATCACTCATGTTCCTATGGTATCAGCTACTCTTTAGCCACTGAACAGTCAGAAAGAAGATCAGATGTGTGAAAAGCAGTTCTAAATTTAAATTGCAGAGAATTCTGGAACACTGCCTAAAATAATCGTGCATTTTTGATACTCTATTAACACATTCAATCTTATTCCTTTATTAAGTGATTATACAAAGAGTTTCAATAAGTTTTTTTTCAAAAACATGGGTCACAACATTTTAAGGTGACTGTTTTGAGACCGCAGGAAGAAGCTGGCTGTTTGGGCATCTAGTGATCTCTTCTCTCAAGTCACCCCATGAAGCAAAAACTTCATACAGAACAGAGGGTAGTAAAAAGCACCAATACTTGATAGAAATGTATTGGCTTTACATGGTATATGTGTGCCCAACCAATATATAGATGTCCTGACTTAAAACCTCCCGTCTGACTCTGACTGTTCCGACAGAATCAGAAGTACAACTGAGCAGAAAAAATCCAAACATTTATGGATTAAATGTTCATTATCATTAGCTACGCTCATTATACAAATTCAAAAACTGACAAAGTGTCAGCAGTGAAGAAGATCAAGTAGTCTGGAAATGAGATCATAAGCAAGTACTCGTTTCTAAGAAATGGGGGGGATAAACTGAAAAGCCAATAGGTAAATTATCTAAATTGTTAAACTGAAATTATGAAGCACAACTATGCATGAATTACAAAAGTGATACACACAGCAGGAAAATGTTTGGAGAACCAAGTATTTCTATATGTAGTCTTTACATTCATCACAACCAGACCAGTAGACTATAAAAAGAATCAACATGTGATTTTGTTTTCCTCTGGCCTTACAAGAAAAGAGCAAATAAGGTAAGCACGTGGAGAGTCCCCTTTCAACATAGATCTTTTGATTGTTCTAGGCGGGCCAGCCACCATTCTAGTTACATAACAATTCCTACTTCAGTTTGTTTTAATACATCATCCTCATTGCTGAAATATCCACCCAGTCTGAATATATGATAAAAATACCCAATGGTAAAAATACTTTACATTCTGCAGGGAACACAAAGCTATTTTGAAAAGAATGGAGACTGACAAATCCCCATAGTGCACAAAGAACAAGGAGATAGTATATACCGTAGACCAGTAATTCCCAAATAGGGGTCCGAGGACCCCTCAGGGTCCGCGGAACACACCCAGGGGGTCAGCGGCCCCATCCCTTGCCTCCCCCCCACTAAATTTTTGTCATTTTTGCACGGGTAATATCACAAATCTTATGGTCTGTTTTAACACTGTGTGATTTTTCAATATATTGGCCAAAATCGGTTTTGAAATTCCACTGTGATAACGATTTTGACCTGGCAATATACAGCAATATGTTGCTTCTTGTGCAAGGGAGAGCAGGGCAGCTGATTTCAAGGCTGATTTCAGCTGATCTGAGCTGCCTTCCCTCGCAGAGGGAAAACAGGGCAACAGATTGCAAGGTGCTGCCTTCCCCTCACACTGATGGAGAACAGGGCAGCTGATGGCCCTCACTTCAGGGCACTGTGGCACTACCTTCCCCTGGCACTGAGGCGAAGCAGCTTTTCTCAGTCAGCAGGAAAGCAACAGCAGCCACAGTGGATGTGCATCTTCACTGGCTGCCCTGCTGATGGCAGTGGCTTGATGCACCCCCCCCCATCTCCATCCCCTCCCACTCAAACCATGCAGTGGAGGTGATTCCGCTTCCTCTCCTCCCTGCACCCATACAATCTCCGTGACTGCTTCTTCCTTCATCTGCAGGCACCCTACCCACCCGATCTCTGTTGCTGCTCCTTCCCTCATCCCCACTCCTTATCTGCACACACCCCACCCGCTCGATTTCTGTGGATTCTCCTTCCTTCATTCCCACGCCTGATCTCCAATTTCAGACATTGTGATGTATCGGAATATTGTGATGTTTAGCTGCTGATATATCACGATGTTGAAAACCAGAAATTGCTCAGCCCTAGTCTGTTTTTTAGTATACATAAAATCCTTTGCTTATTAGGGGCTACCCCACATTTTATTCAAAAAATTGCTTTGCAGAGGTAACTACCATAGAGTTATCAAAATTTTCAAAAGTAGGGGGTCCATGGCTTGGCATTTGAAAAATAGGGGGTCCTCGGTAATTAGCTAATTGCAAACCACTGGTATAGACCATTGTTGCCAGACTTGGTGCCCTCCAGATGTTGTTGGACTCCCAACTCCCATAAACCTCAGCCACATGGCCAATGGTCAGGGATTATTGCAGTCAAAAGCTGCACTCAAAAGGTCTGCGTTTGCATGAGAAGTGGGGTTTGAGGGGAGATCTGTGGAAATGCTAAATATAACATGAAGACTGCACTTGGAAAGAGGGAAAACCCCAGATGTGCTTGAAGCAGAGGGAGGGAGGGAGGGAGGAAGGAAAGGAGGAGAAAGAAAGAAAGAAAGAAAGAAAGAAAGAAAGAAAGAAAGAAAGAAAGAAAGAAAGAAAGAAAGAAAGAAAGAAAGAAAGAAGTTCTATAGAAAAAGATGACGCTCAGGAAACTGAAAACAGGGTGGCGTTTAAGACGTCTTTGCTGCTGAGTCTGGAGGAAATTGGTTTCCGTCTGACAACATTCTACACACCACAGGGCACAAGTAAGAGGTTTTTGCTAAGCTTATGAAATACACATGTAGGACGGATTTACCACAGATGTATGCCTAGCCAATTAAGCTTGAATGAAAAGGTGAAAGAAATTATCAGGTATCTGTGAGGTTGAGGAGAGAAGGCTATCCAATCCTGTTACAATGTAAAGAGATATTGTAACTCACAGCAGTGCCTACAATAAACGAGGATAGTTTAAAAAACAACACACCAACCCTAGTCCACACAAACACTCCCCTTTATGATCAATTCACAACTGTTAGATATCAATACCAAGCAGGGGATTTGTCTGTAATTTATAACAGATGCTTTATTAAAAACCTTCTTATAATAGAGCCTTTCTATGAAGAAGCCCAAAAGAATGAACTGGACTTTCCATTCTTAGTGCTAAAGTGGTAGTTAAAGGATGCAATCCTATGCCTACTTAAAGCTAAAGGTAAACGGACCCCTGACCATTAGGTCCAGTCGTGGACGACTCTGGGGTTGCGGCGCTCATCTCACTTTACTGGCTGAGAGAGCCGGCGTACAGCTTCCGGGTCATGTGACCAGCATGACTAAGCCGCTTCTGGAGAACCAGAGCAGCGCACAGAAATGCCATTTACCTTCCCGCCGGAGCGGTACCTATTTATCTACTTGCACTTCGTGCTTTTGAACTGCTAGGTTGGCAGGAGCACGGACTGAGCAACAGGAGCTCACCACGTCGTGGGGATTCGAACCGCCAACCTTCTGATCGACAAGCCCTAGCCTCTGTGGTTTAACCCACAGCACCACCCGTGTCCCATGCCTACTTACCGGTATTTGGCAGTCCTGATTTTTTCAAATAGGATTACTTACTGAAGAGACACAGCTCTGAAGTCAAACCTTTCTTCTGAAAAGTTCTGGAGGACTCAAAAGCATGTACACTATTTTATGCTGTTTAGGTTGTCCTAATAACATCATTGCCTTGATGTGATTTTGAAACTTAGCTAGATTATTAGGCAAACCACTATCTTTCAGTTTCAACTCCATTTGCAATATGGATATGACAACATTTACAAGGATTGTGGCAAAGATTACTGAGATAGAGAGTTCTGATCAAGTTTGCAGATGACACCAAATTGGGAGGGGTGGCTAATACCCCAGAGGACAGGATCACACTTCAAAATGACCTGAACAGATTAGAGAATTGGGCCAAAGCAAACAAGATGAATTTTAACAGGGAGAAATGTAAAGTACTACACTTGGGCAAAAAAAATGAAAGGCACAAATACAGGATGGGTGACACCTGGCTCGAGAGCAGTACATGTGAAAAGGATCTAGGAGTCTTGGTAGACCACAAACTTGACATGAGTTAACAGTGTGATGCAGCAGCTAAAAAAGCCAATGCAATTCTGGACTGCATCAATAGGAGTATAGCATCTAGATCAAGGGAAGTAATAGTACCACTGTATTCCGCTCTGGTCAGACCTCACCTGGAATACTGTGTCCAGTTCTGGGCACCACAGTTCAAGAAGGATACTGACAAGCTGGAACGTGTCCAGAGGAGGGCAACCAAAATGGTTAAAGGCCTGGAAACGATGCCTTATGAGGAACGGCTTAGGGAGCTGGGTATGTTTAACCTGGAGAAGAGAAGGTTAAGGGGTGATATGATAGCCATGTTCAAATATATAAAAGGATGTCATATAGAGGAGGGAGAAAAGTTGTTTTCTGCTGCTCCTGAGAAGAGGACATGGAGCAATGGATTCAAACTACAAGAAAGAAGATTCCACCTAAACATTAGAAAGAACTTCCTGACAGTAAGAGCTGTTCGACAGTGGAATTTGCTGCCAAGGAGTGTGGTGGAGTCTCCTTCTTTGGAGGTCTTTAAGCGGAGGCTTAAATGTTTGATGGTGTTTCCTGCTTGGCAGGGGGTTAGACTGGATGGCCCCTGTTGGCTCTTCCAACTCTATGATTCTATGATTCAGTGCTTTATATACAGTAATGTGTTCTTATTATTTAAACAGATTACAGAACCTATAAATCTACATACCCTAGTCTAAGTGCAAGCCAAGATTTTAGAAGAAAGCAAAACAAACCCAACGGTGCCATCAGAAAATAATATTCAGGCAATGGTCCAGGGCCCAACTCAAGAGAATGAGCGGGAACACCTCCAAACATGGCATGGCTGGCTTAACACATTTTGAAATAAACAAAAGATTACACATGAAAACCAGAGTGTCAAATTACCTAACTGTACCAGTGGACAAATCACTCCTCCCCGCCCCCTGCCCAGCCCAGCGCCGGCCCCACCACAAAAAACCCTAGGTAATGTAAGGGAAAATGCATTTTCAAATGGCAGGTGTCTAGACAGGCATTCGGAATGCAAAGAAGGCAAAGGAACAACACATGAAACATACACTGCCCCCTGGTGCATGCAAACAGTAAATAATGCATCTGACTAATAAAGCAGTCAAGCATATCATTCATCCCCAATAATTTTAGAATGTGTGGTATGTTTTCAAGTAATATTTTCCTCCCCTTGCTTTGAATTATTAAAAAAAACAGCACACACTTTCATTCCACCAGAGATATACCAACAATCTCTACACAGCAACAGGTCAATTTTTATGTAAACTGCTTTGAGTTTTGTGTGTGTTTACAATCAAGCAGTGTATAAATTTTATGAAATAAATAAACAGGTCACCATATATTTCAGGTTTGTGACCTATCCGAGTATGAGGGTCTACCTCTTCAAGGAATTGTCACTCTACTAACGTAAGAGTGGGGAACTGTATCCAGCCAGCAGGCCGCATCTCTGTGCACCTCTGCAGGTCACAGTGATGTCAGGTGTTTCATTTTTGCCTGCATGGTTTGAAATTAAACTGTGTGGGCAACAGAATATGTGTGCAGCAATCAGCTGATTGTAGATACTTGGGAAGTACTGAGCAAAAGCCTTCACAACTGCCAGTGTTTAGGAAACACTGTGCAAGGGGCTTTCCAAGCACCTCCATCCAGAACACCTTTTTTCAAAGCTCTGCCTTTACCTGCACTTCAACTGACACCATATATGACATCAGGTTTCGGGCAGGTGGGTGAGGCTTGGCCAAAATGGGCCTCACGGTCCAAATGGGGAGTTCTGGTGGGCCTAATTAGGCTCACAGGCTGGAGGTCTAAAGGTTGTTGTTGTGGCTAGGGATGCCTTTTTTATCCAATACACTGCTACTACTCACCATTCCGAAACTGTTATCTTGACACCATTAATTCATGCATATCTAAACTCAAGGACTGGAGTAATTGAATATTCTTTGCAAGTATTGAAAACTGGCGCAGGGGCAAATCTTGAGTCTGAATATGAATGGCATAATTGTGTCTTAAATGTGTGCACCAACTTTCATTCTGATCTCTCAGTCTTCAAAGGAGACATTACAATTTGTATTACACCTCCCCCCACCCACTTTAAAAAGACGTGTGTGGACTGAGTTGGCTTTTGAACTTAAAATGTAGGATTGTGCCCTGAACATGTGTACTGAATTTGGACACCTCAATATTTAGAGTTATCATATAGGTGACAAATTTATAATTGAAATGCTGAAGTGTCAAATTACCAGTAGATCAAAGGCCTCATTTGCTCAAACAAGTGCTGAATGGAAATAGACACAATATTTCCCAGCAGCTGCTCCATCTATATACTTCTGGAGGCAATTCAAGGTGCTGGTTCCCACTTTCTGAGCAGTGCTCTCTGTAGACAGAGAGGGCACTAAGCAAATCACTTCTGAAGACCAAGGTCAGAATGAAAAAGAATAATGGCACAGGTTCTGTGTTTAATAGACAATCATAGCTTCAAGAGATTCTAAGTGTAGACTTTCTTTTGGTTTGTATTAAATGTGAATTTCATTTAAAGACAAGTTACAATTTTAAAAGAGTATTAATATAACTGTGTTTATAATAATAATAATAATAATAATAATAATAATAATAATCGCTTTATAGCCATCTGCTTGTCCATACCAGGGTCATTACAGGGTCATTTACCTTTAAAACAAAACAAAACAGAAGACAACACAAAAAGCAATAGTTGCACAAGCCCCCTGCTGCTAAAGTCACCTCTTCCTCAACTTTGGTACAGTGCTGAAATGCTAAAATGCCTTGCTGAAGTGCCTTGGGCGAAGCTCTCCTTTAGTACAGTGCTGAAGTGCACTAAGGGAAGCTCTCCTTTAGAGAAGCCTCATGTGGGTTCAAGCCCCATGTTAGGCAAAAAGATTCCTGCATTGCAGGGAATCTATGATTCTATGTCGCTCATGTCCTGACTTAAGATGGGTCTGAAAAGCAACATCATCACTGCATCTCTTTCTTTATTCTGAGAAGCGGGGGAGAAGGAAAGTCAAGGATATAAAGTAATATACAGAAGCTTCATGTTTAAGTTGGGACTAATGATAGGTCCTGCATCTGACACAATGTTGTAGAATGATATACTGCCTCAAGGGCTGTTGTGTCATATGTCATGACATCATGGCACATGGAACAGAAGTCCAATAACCAAGCAGATGGCAAGGCTGTACTTACTTTGGTTACTCAACAAAAGAATACTCAGTATAATGAGCTGTTGTGTCAATGTGAAGGGAATCCAAGTTTACCTTAAAATTCTGTTAATTTACTGTATACCTTACATTTTGCGTTCATTGGTGGTTAATGTGTTACTGCCTCTTTACCGGTAGGTAAAAACAAAGTGAAGTCTCAGGAAAGAGAGAGGAGTAAGGTCCCTGAACTAGAACATCAGCAGGTACTCTTTACCTGCCCCATATATTTTAGGATCTCATTCCATGCCAGATTACTTTTGCTTCTGGTACGCATATAAGAATTTTGTTCACCCACACTGAAGAAGGCTGCTTATTAGTGATATAATTAAGCTATCAGTACAACAAAGCATCATCCAAACACAGCTTTTGTAGTTGTACTGTGGGGGCCTGAATAGCCCAAATCCTCATGAGATTTTTGCCTATTCATCATTTTTTATCCAAACAGCTGGCTGTATGCTCAGTGAAACAAAAGACAGAAAACGCCACTCAAGCTGTCTTTCTTTTTATCAAAACAAAAAGTTATCCACTGTAAATGGTAAAAACAAATGAGTATGAATAACTTTTTTTTAGTAAATGATAAGTTCTAAACAGTTACAAAATTTTAATTAAATTTATATTGAAAAGTTCTGTAAAATTTAGATCGGAGACAACATTTATTTCCAGATTTTAAGTTTCTCGGTTTATTCTAGAATGGGAAAGTGCACCTCTCCTTACCTTACTTTCACAGAAAACAGCCCCTTCTTCTCATCCCTGTAGCTGCACCTTTAGTCTATTCCTTCCTTTGCCTTGTTCTTAAATATTGTCCTATACCAGGTCAACCAATTCACTTGCAAACACCCATCATCCACCCTAAATCAGATGTGCAGATCAACAATGAAACCCTTTTACCATGAACAACTATCTTTCTCCAAGAGAGTTTTTCTGCTCTATTAATTTCTGCAGTTTCTTTCTCCATCTTTTGTGTGTGTGTATGCGTGTGTGTGGACTGACCCACATTATCATAGGTCAGCATACCACAGCGAGACTCTTTTTTTGGAATGAGACAGGAAACAAGAGGAAAGGGAGGAGGCTGTTTCCAGCATACCACTCTTCCTTTGAAAAATAGGATCAAACACTGCAGTTCTAGGATGGGTCACCTTCCCAGAATCGGTACCAGAATTACCGGTAGTCTATGCACACTATGTGCCTCGTACCCATGATCTCACTGCTGCTTGCCATGCAGCTCCTCAGGGAAAGGGAGGCACATATCGCCCTGAAGTAGCATTTCTTGAACGTTGAGGTCTTAAAAAGACAGAGGTGAAAGCTGAGTTTAAAACGGATTTATTTGAAATAGCAATAGAAAGTTGCAAGTGAAAAATTATTTTCATACACTAATGTACTAGGAAAGTAGCTAAAGCTTCACTTGTATCCTATTCATTCAGAGTACCTGAAGAAGTGCACATGCACATGAAAGCTCATACCAATAACAAAATTAGTTGGTCCCTAAGGTGCTACTAGAATGATTTTTTTTATTTTGTTTCAACTCCTTTTTAGGTATATGAGGTCTTATGTATGTGTGCTCCTGAGGTTCACAGTTTGAGAATGAACTTTAAGTTTCTACAACTTCAATATACCAATAAATAGTTCACAAGCACAGATATCTCTAAAAACATTACAATAAATATTTAATATAAAGCTACCACACACAAAAAGGCTATACAAAATAAGGCATTGGTTAGTTAGAGATAAATCATTGGTTAGTTAGAGATAAATCATGTCCATAATAAAGCATTAAATGTCTGTCTCAAAGGGATCACACAATGGCTTACATTGTCTTCTAAAAGCCTGTAGGCTTAGGCTCTAGTGTGGATGGGTGGTAACAACATTAGTCCTAGTTTGACCAATGAGCACTGTTGACAGATAAGGCAGATGCAGCAAAAAACGGGAGAAGCCATGGAAACAACTCACTTGCAAGAGAGAGAACATATGGAACTGCTGCATGATACAGCAGCTTAGGGCATTCCACATACACCTTATGGTGCGAAAGCCTAAGCCATTTCCGCATCCCATGTGTAGTAGCTTTCACTAATATGACAACCATTCCTGAACAGTTTGCTATACTATACTGTACCGCAAGGCTAAAGGGGTGCTCATTCCAATTACAGTTGTCACATTTTAAAGAGCGTACTGTGCAGCAGGTGAAATGTGTTCGCTAATTCTCCCCTCCCCTTTGCTTCCTGTAAATTGCATCCCTCTGGGGTTGTTAAAATGATCACCATGCTGCATTACAGACTCAAGTGTTCATGTGCTACTCCCTGGACACAAGGTGATCTGTGCCTTCCCAGACACAGTTTGCACTGAAAAACAAAGCCAACGCTCTATGAACACTCTGCAGTGAACGCTCATGCAAAAAAATTAGTACAGTAAATGGGGGTTAGGGTTAGGGTTAGCACATCCTCTGAGTTGAGCCTGATCACTAGTACCGGTACTAGCAGTCAAGAAACACACATTAAAACAGACTACTCTTGACAAAGTGACTTCCTGTCGCTGGAAGGATCCCTCTCCCTCCCCAATTTGTAACTCATACTGGAAATGCTTTCCTAGATATTATTTTCAATATCATAAGAGCTATTTTAGCTAAAAGCTTTATGTATTCCATTTTACTACCGCGATTGCTTATAGATCAGTTTCTTAAAAGACACCCAAGGGGTTTGGGCAGGATTAATTATCTTGGCAGAAATCTACTCTTCTATTACCAAGCTACAGCTCAAGGAGTGCTGAAAAGATGATGTAGTCCTATAGCGACAGAGGAGGAAAAACAACATACCGTATGTAGGCATGGATGGGTCAGGGAAAATCAAGCCCCTGCCTTCACATCTTAGACTCTATGTAATAACTAATTATTGTCCTTCAAACATTTTCCTCAACATCCTATGTGATAGTAGGCAGCAATTTCAAGGAGTCACTGCAACTGACAATTAAGGTTTGCTCCTAGGATTTAGGTATCAGACAATTTATAGCTAAATAATACATAGCAATTCACTCCTTTCAATGGGGTTAATTTCCATTCCATTCCATTCAATTCTCACAGAGAAATTACTCTTCAAATAACTGAAGATGCTCAACTACATTAAACATGAAAATGTAACACACTGCATGTAAAAATTATAGAACAATATATGCTTAGTACACTTCACCTATTCAGTCTACAGGAGGCTACAAATATTACAGTCTTCCTTCGTGTGTTTTGTATACTAGAGAACTCCACAGTAACCATGCCATGTTTTTAATACTACAGAACTACAAAACACCCCATAGCATTTCAAGATGGAATTGCCAACCCCATCATTTGAAGATACAAAATAATTATTTCTGCCCTCTCATAAAAAAACAAGCTATGAACCTTGTGCAAAATACATACTACCAATTCACACAACTTTTAGAATTTGGTCACAATTACATATGGAATCATTACCTATAAATGGTGCATACTTTATTAAGGAGGCAGATTCTTACACATAGCAAAGAAGGAATCCTTTCCTGGATGCTAAGAATTACAGGAAAATATAGTCATGCATATGTGTTTGTACAATTCACAACTGATAACACCAGATGTATATTTAGCCAAAGTAGCAAATTTCAAAAGTGAAGTGTTACCTGGCTCTTGGAGTCAATTTCTCATTGGAAAAAATAATGCATATCAGTCTTTTAGAGTGTGATGTAAATTACAATTAAACATAGATGACTGTTTGAAATTGCCTCCTACTACTATCTGCACATAAATTTCAGCAATAAGAAATGCTGAAAGAGAATCAAAAAGGAAAGTGATTTAATACTAAACACAAGTTGATGGAACATAAGGTGAAATTTATCTAATAAGTATCTAATAATTTGTATTATAAAAAGCAGCCCAACCACACAAATAGCTTAGGGCCTCAAACCTGCTTTGTAAACTCATAAAACCTTTGGCCAATATCATCTAGTTTTAATGCTTATATAGTAAATGCTGGATTTTAACTGATATGCTACTCAGCAGGCAGACTTTAGCACTACACTCCTCCTCCTAAAGCTACTAAGCTCACACCATATTACAGCACTGTACCTAGTGCCACATTCAGCGCCAAAGCACCGTAAGGCCCACATCATGCCACTCAAGATGACATGCACCACACACAAACTAAGCACAAACTATGCTATGTGTTTCTGCTATTCAGCAAAGCATTACTGTGCTCCCTATACTGTAGTTCTTCCCATTTTCAGTGCCAGATGTGGCAGGAAAAGTTGGGTTTCTACAGCACATTTGCCATGTTCAACATCTTAGCATCATCACTAGGACACTGACCGGCATCAAATGTGCCACATCTCCCACAACTGCATGCACTTACCCATTTCTGCACAACGCTCAACGCCCACATTCATCCTCACCCAACAAGGCTGTGTTATTTAAGCACCCTGTGGCACGAAGGTGGCATCTAGGACTACCGCTATGTATGTTATGAACTCGAGTCACCTTGCCTACGTCCAAGTAGAAAAAAAGTGGTCCGTAAACTTATGTAAATTACAGAAACAAAACACACCCCACCATCACACTCTGCACCCCACCCACTGGCTAAGGCAGTGATGGCTAACCTTGACACTCCAGATGTTTTGGAACTACAACTCCCATCATCCCTAGCTAACAGGATCAGTGGTCAGGGATGATGGGAGTTGTAGTTCCAAAACATCTGGAGTGTCAAGGTTAGCCATCACTGGGCTAAGGCCCAACGACCTGATGTCATATATGGTGTCAGGCAGGACAGCGTGGCAGATGCCATCACCTGGAAGCCACATCCCAGGGGGCCACCATCTCTAGGCCATGCCACCAGGACCCAAAAGATGCTGTGTGCAGCTTTGGAAGACGCTGAGGTGCCCCACAGCCACCCTTAGCCCCCTGGCCTGCGGGAAGGGGCGAAGGGCCGTCCCTCTTTCCGCCCCACACGCCTTCACGCCCCTTTCCCGCTTCGAGGGCCAGCCCTGCCAGGCGCCACCCCAAGTGCCCCGTGGCTCCCTTCGGCCGCCTCCACGCCGCGCCACTTGTACCCTGAGGCGCCGTTCCCGGCAGCCGCCCTCGCCTCTCACCGACTGGCGCTGGCGGGGTTGCCGTGCTCCCGGCTCCGTTTCTTTCTCCTCCTCCTCCGGCGGCAGGGGCAGTTCCGTCACTCGGGGGACCGGGCAGGACGACGAGAGGCCCTCAGGAGCACCATGGCCAGGCCGGGGGTTCCGTGGCCGCGCAGCCGCTCCGTCGCGAACTCCTGGCGTGGCGGGGCCGCTTCTCAGCCCCGGACTCGGGCTTATTGCTGCTGCGGCCCCAAACAGAGGGAGGCGGGGGTGGGAGAGGCCAGAGAGCAGCTGAAGGGAGAGATTGGGCAGGCGAAGAAGAGAACAGTTCCGCGCAGGCGCGAAGCTCGCGGGCTAGCTGGCTGCCCGTCTGTCTCTCTCTCTCTCCAGCGCGCGCTCCTGCCAGAGAGGCAGGAGGAGGAGCCGCGAGGCGGTGACGTAACCAGTGGCCTCAGGGACAGTGACGTCCCCGTCCCCCCGCCTTCCACAGATAGATTCTGAGATCCGCCCGAACAGTAGCGACGGCGGCCGCTTAAAGAGACAGAGACGCTTTTCTTTCCTTCCGCCGTTCCAGCACCGCATTTTGCTTCTAGCTCCGGACTTGCGGGTTCTGACCATTTGCACAATAGCAGCTGCTCTTTGTCTAGATCAGGAGCCCTCCCTGATGATGCTGGCAAGTACCATCAGCTCCAGAGGGGGGGTTAGCGGGCATCGATAAGCATTTACACGTGTGCGTGTGAATGGGCGGCATGATTTGGATTTAGGAATTCTGAGCCATAGGCATTTAACTGAAGTTCCCCGCTCCGTGGTCAAATTTCTGGAAGTTTGTCGAAACCATACCGTAGTGATACATGGATTAACATATACTTGAGAGAAGCAATAAGTTTATCCATCAACATATATACTACATCGTTTGTAGCCTTAATTATATTTTATGGTTATTTTGTTATGGATGTTTTCCTCTGCTTTTTTTTTTTTTAAAGAAAAATATATTCTCTTTCCCCCTTTTTTTCTACTCTTTTTTCTACTCTTTTATTTTAATTCATTATAATATCAATTTTATTTTTAAAAAATATCCTTATATTTCAGAACATAATCCCTTTCCAAACTTTTGACATTTGTTTAATTTGGCACTTGCCAGTGAACAAAAATCTTCGGCAGCAAAAATAGACCATCAGTAGACAGGAAATGCTTGCTCTTTAAATGTTTGTCTAATAATATTTGGGGGAGGTTGCTTTCTGCCTTAATGGAGTTAGGAATTTACTGACTGCTGGAGTAATAAAGGTAGTATTTCCTGCTGTCCCTCTTTCAACAAAACGCTAGGGGGCACCGTTTGTTACTTTGAATCCAAATATATCAAAAGCCGGAATTTGCTTAAGATTGCCTGCTGCAGCTGGTGGATGGGATTTCTCCAACACACACACGCACACGCCTTTCAACATCCTGTTGCTATGTTTACTATTATGTTTCTCCAGTTATTGTCTTCTCACTATTCATTTATTTTACTTTCCACATGCTATGAGACTGCTCTGGCACTACATACACATAAGCAGTCAGTTGTTCCAAGAGATGGCTTACCTTCTGTGTAAATCCAATTAAATCTTTTTAAATTGTTTTTTTTTTAATGGCAAACTTATTAGAAAAATTAAAAAGGTGTACGGAGTGGAGCAAAACAACAACCTAACAGCTCACATTAACATGATAACCATCAATACGTCCATCTTCGTTTACACATACTGTATAATTTGACAAATGCCCTCCAAATGTCCAAATAGGTATCCAGGCAAAGTTGGTGTTTGTAAAAAAAAAAGTGTGTTCAGATGTAGCAATGGTGTTTAGGTCTTGTGTAACAGATGTTGTGTGTTTATCCTTTCATGCTCAGAGTAGAAGTCTTTTGACTGGTAATTTAAAAGCACATGGACATACACAAATATAAATGATTTTGCCAATACAAAATTGATACAATGACTTCTGACCAGAAAGAAAATACCACTGGACATGCCCATATCACATGCCTCAGTGAGGCAGTTCCAGCATTACACTTGAACCAGCATTACACTTCCAGCATCTATATCCATATTAGACTATGCCTTCCTATAAATATGTTGCAGAGTCCAATATACAGGGTGGTGCTGTGGTCTAAACCACTGAGCCTCTCGGGCTTGCCAATCAGAAGGTCGACGGTTCAAATCCCCACAATGGGGTCAGCTCTCATTGCTCTGTCCCAGCTCCTGCCAACCTAGTGCAAGTAGATAAATAGGGACCATTGCGACAGGAAGGTAAACGGCGTTTCCCTGTGCTCTGGTTTCCATCACTGTGTCCCGTTGTGCCAGAAGTGGTTTAGTCATGCTGGCCACATGACCCGGAAAGCTGTTTGCGGACTAATGCCGGCTCCCTTGGCCTAAATGCGAGATGAGTGCCGCACCCCATAGTCGCCTTTGACTGGACTTAACCGTCCAGGGGTCCTTTACCTTTTAACCTTTTACAGTACCGTGTTTCTCCTAAAATAAGACACCGTCTTATACTTTTCCCCCCTCAAAAAAACACAGTATGGCTTATTTTCGGGGGATGTCTTATTTTAACTGCTCCGCGTCGGTACGCTGCATAGCCACGCCTATCCAGGCCGTCTTAAGGGAGAGGTGCCGCGTCACTATGTCTTATTTTCGGGGTATGGCTTATTTTCGGGGTGTGGCTTATATTTCACAAATGCGTAGAAATCCTGCTACGGCTTATTTTATGGCTATGTCTTATTTTAGGAGAAACAGGGTACCTAAAACAGACTTCCTCAACCTTGGCCCTCCAGATGTTTTTGGCCTACAACTCCCATGATCCCTAGCTAGCAGCAGTGGTCAGGGATGATGGGAATTGTAGTCTCAAAACATCTGGAGGGCCGAGGTTGAGGAAGCCTGACCTAAAACATCTATTTTAGCTGAACACACAATTAAATCTTGCTGTGTAAATTCTACGGGAATAATCTGTTCTTCCCCTTTTACACATAATTTATATTAACATGCATTTTTAAAATTAGTATGCTCTCTCCGCTTTCAGCAGAACAGTTGTCCACCCAAACACCCTACGCGTTTAGATTACCTAAACAGCTACTTAAAAGGTACCTGTCCACCCAAACACCCTACACATTTAGATTACCTAAACAGCTACTTAAAAGGTACCCATCCACCCACCCACTTGACTGTCTGCATCCAGATGTCACCTCCTGCTGACTTTCAAAAGGTTCCTTTAACTTCAGTAGAAGCTGCTGTCTAGAATCAGTCAGCATTTATTTTGTGGCACCTCTGGAGCACTTTCCATTTTAAAAAGTCATTGCATACACGAGTTGTCCTACTACACAATGACAGGTAGTGACAGAGCTGGCTTGCATATTGCAATCTTTTGCATTTTCATCCAAATCCTCCACGCAGAGAGATTACAGGGGATGGTCAATTTGCATT
Source organism: Darevskia mixta (assembly GCA_034641385.1). Lineage (NCBI taxonomy): Eukaryota > Metazoa > Chordata > Lepidosauria > Squamata > Lacertidae > Darevskia > Darevskia mixta. The sequence goes on from JAWWNH010000008.1 coordinate 19,043,177, forward strand.
TATATTTAAATTTAAATTTGTATTTAGTAATCAAAATCACACACCCATCCAGATACTTTTCGGTGGAGGGGGGGCGGTGAGGATTCAGGAATTACCGTAGTTCACACATATTGGTTGCAGTGTTGGACTGCAACCTGGGAGACAATGATACTCCTTGGGTGAGTTTGGGTCAGTCACTACCTCTCAGCCCAACCCACCTGTCGGGAGGTGCAGAGCTGTGTATGTCACCTTGAATTCTTGGAGGAAAGTGGGACATAAATGTAATAATCATCAAAAATCGATGAGAAGAAAAATACACACACAAACCGACATATATTTTATTGTAATGTAGTATTGCCCTGGCTAGATTAAGCTTAGTTCTTCCTATGCCTACTACAAGGGTTGTGATCTTCCAAAATTGAAGGGAAAGTTTAAGTTGTGAGGATTATAACTGACTGGGTAAAAAGGTACATGGAATTCTGTAAATTCTGAAGTGTAGGTGCTCTTCCTGCAGACATAGGTAAAGGTAAAGTTAAAGGGACCCCTGACAGTAAGGTCCAGTCGCGGACGACTCTGGGGTTGCGGTGCTCATCTCGCTTTACAGGCCTTCTGATCGGCAAGTCCTAGGCTTTGTGGTTTAACCCACAGCGCCACCCACGTCCCTGCAGACATAGTGGCCTGTTTTTTCTTACTTTGGTCAAATCCAGCCTGATGAAGAATTTGGTGGACTCAGAAAGACACATCCATTCTTTTTTTGACATGTTGGTTGGATTTAAAATATGTACTGTCAAAAAAAAATTTTTAATGAAAATTGGCAGTGCATGTTTATAGAACTTCTATCATCCTCTGCTTAGGTTATTTGGTAGGTTTCTGACAAAAACTTTTGTGTGCAGAGGATTGGCAAATAGCACCCCAGGAGATACCATTGTCTTTGCTGTGAAATAATGGTGCTCCCCCATCCCTGCTCCATCACACTATGACTCTTGCAGCAGTTTGGGTTGTAATTGTGGCAACCTACCCAGGAGTAATGGTGAAAGGCTGGTAAATGGTAACAGCAACCTTCACAACCTTCACCACCACCACCACCAGCAGCAGCAGCAGCAGCTGGTGTTTGGCAGCTTGATAGGTTCAGCCCTAGTCGCCTCCCTCCCCACCCACCCGTACCCAACCAGTGAGTTAATGCCAAAAGAAAGGGTCACACAGGACATAACCCTTCTGGGCTTCTCGTAATGCTCAGGCTCTTTGTTTTCAAAGTCTGGGAATTTGACCAAATCCAGCTGATCTTGATACATTCTCTATTCCTTTGAAGTGCTATTTACCTTAAATCAGCTCCTTCTTCTTTAGCTAGGCAAAGAATGCACGCTTCATCTGCATTATAGAAGCTGTTAAGGCAGATCTGTGAGTGATCACACTAATCCCTTTACATGGGATTGCTTTGGATAATGACTCCTAGAGGCTCTTTCCACTGTTTGGGACCCAATTTTTAAACACTGACTTCTGAAACAATTAGAGCAGCTTTTTGCCAAGCCACCAACCATTCCCATACATCTTTATTAGTCATTAATATGTGTGTGTAATATGTTTAATATATTAATACTACATTATTATTATTATTGTCATATTTTTCACCTATCCTTCCTCCCAAAGGAAGGCAAACAAAGCAATATTCACATATATATGTATTTAAAAAATCAAAACACAAACCAAATATCCTCAGAAATAATAAGTTCAAAGTTGCTAGATGAATATGCAATAAACCTGGCAGTTGTTGAAAACATTGTGATACAAAAGCATCATATACACAATCAAGTGCTACTCCTGTTGCTCAAGGGTCAACAGCATACAAAGACCTGCATTGGTACCCCCAGGCTGGGCTCCCAGACTCTTGAGCTTTCTTTAATACAAAGAACCCCTATCAGGCCCCCGTGGAAAGTTATGAAGCAAAAGGTGCAGGCACCCTGCTAAGCTATTTCTGTGAAATGAGCCAATCTGGAAGACATTTTCTATTAAGAAACATGTTATCTTTTATTGAAACTTTAGAAACAAAACAAAAACAGAACAATTACCCTCCCCAAACTTATGAAGAGATAAGACAGAAACAAAATTATTATTTAAAGCATCTGGTAGTTATGACAGTAAGATCTCCTCCATTGCCCAGTGGTTGGTCTCTCTTAAGAGCCATACTATAAAAGTGAGATGGAAGAGAGTAACTTCCTGGTATGAAAAACTGCTCACCAGATTGTACCACAGAAGAAGCTGCCCTCGTAATTGCTGTCTTGGCAGATCTCACAACTGATGCCATACTTAGTCACGCAGCCAGCTAACTCTTGCTGGAATGTGGGGCCTTGCTGAATCAGTTGTTCCAGCAACATCTTACAAGAGCAAGCTCTGCACTACAGGTTTAATGGGAAACATAGCATTGAGATGATGTGTAACAGTCAGCTGAGCACAAGGGTGTAGGCATAATACCATATCAGTTATATTGGAAAGGATTCTATAGAAAACATAGCCCAAATTGTCTACCTTGCACAGTATGTGTGATTTTAGGAGGTGAAACTTAATTTTTGCAAATTTCTTCAGTGAGGAGGATCTTAAAAATATGTTTTGGGGCGTGAGGAACTCAAACCAGCTATTCTTTTTGTGACTGGACATCATTTAGCTTGGTAAGCCTACATTTGATGAAGCAGCACCATAAACTGTTTTCGGGGAACCAAAGAATTTTAACTGTACCTTCTGAAAATGTCAGGTAATGTGCTAAATATTATTGTTAATAATAATAATTAAATAAAATAATATTAATATATAACTGCAAGTATTTGGTAATCATTTTTAATGCTTTCTATTCCATTTTACAGTCATTTTGTTTACCAAGCAAAACTAATTATATCAATTTAGCCTAAATATCTTTTGAACTCCCAAGTCATGTTACAACTTTTTAGCACCTCATTTTTTGAATTTGAAAGTTGAAAAATTCAACATGGCCTACTTGCACAGGTTACCACATACCAAAAACATCCTCAATGGCCACTCTCAAATTAAGGATTTGATATATATGGAGAACCATTCCATGGTCTCTCTTAGAAAGCCATCTGCTTTGCTGAGCTGCAGTTGTATGCACCAGGAATTCTTGCCTGATATTTTAACAATGATAAAAGCACATTTCCTTTTCATTCATTTTTTAAAATGTCTCCCCCGCTTTACACCAGAGCAGATTCCAGGTTAATGTATATATAACACAGATAAATCAACACTACAACCACATTAAGATTTAGTAAGCACTAGGAAATCCCCAGTCCAAATGGCACCTAAATTTAAACCATTCCCTCTAATTCCAAAGTTCAGAGGTCCTAATTTGGGGGAATCCCCAGAAACAGCCTAATGGAGGAATGAATGCACTCAATGGTCAAGAATGCTGTTTGTGGGGGAGAAAATAGGATGGATTATCACAGGAGGGAATGACTGACTGGAAGAGTGAGCAGGAACACTCCAGACCTCCAGCGTTTTGTGGCTGATCCCACTTGCTTTATATATACTTTGTGTGTGTGCGTGTGTGTGCGTGTCACCATATTCCTGAACTTCCCCATCCCTCTTTTCTCTAGGTTTTTAAGTATGGCATGCCCAGCATCAGAGGTCTGATCTGTTTTGCTGAAATATCATGCCATTTTAAAATGATGCTTTGTTCTATTTTAAGGGTGATTTTTATGTTGCTAATTGACTCCCCTGATTGTACATTGCCTTCATAGGCTTGCCAACCAAGTGGTCCAAATATCTTTTTAAAATAAATGAATTATTTTATATGACTAAACAAAACTGTTTTCTATTGAGTTAGTCTGTTTAATCTGGTGCTGCTTGCTCTGACTGGCAAAGCTGGTCAGAGTTTCAGGCAGGGGTCTTTCCCAGCCCCTCACCTTGTATTACCTTTTCAACTGGGGCTGCCTAGAACTGATATACCAAGTATATGCCACACTCTCAACATATGCCCTTCTAAATAGGTACCGCTCTGGAGGGAAGGTAAATGGCGTTTCCGTGCGCTGCTCTGGTTCGCCAGAAGCGGCTTAGTCATGCTGGCCACATGACCCAGAAGCTGTGCGCCGGCTCCCTCGGCCAGTAAAGAGAGATGAGCGCCGCAATCCCAGAGTCGGACACGACTGGACCTAATGGTCAGGGGTCCCTTTACCTTTACCTATCAAGGAATAGCCTGCCTTCACAATTGAATATCCATTCCCAATTACAAAAGGTCTCCTTTTTTATTCTTCTATGTAACACAAGGAAACATTAAAGGGGCTTTCACTCAGTCTTCCACACAAGCACTAACAACACAGAGACCTGCTTCACTTCAGCCAGGTTAGTACAGGAGTGAGCAGACTTGTATCTACTTTTGTTTTCTCCAAGAACCTCTAAGATCCACCAGCATGGCCCGAGCTGTTTCCCTGAAGTGTCCTGAGAAGAAGCAGCGAGTGTTCCCTACAGTGGTACCTCGGGTTAAGTACGCTTCAGGTTAAGAACTCCGCTAAGAACAGAAATCGTGCTCTGGCGGCGCAGCAGCAGTGGGAGGTCCCATTAGCTAAAGTGGTGCTTCAGGTTAAGTACGCTTCAGGTTAAGAACGGACCTCCGGAACGAATTAAGTACTTAACCCGAGGTACCACTGTACTTTGATGAACTTTTTTTGGTTTAGTATTGTTTTATGACCTTACGAGAGAGCAAGCGGCTGTTAGCCTCTTTCTATAATAATAATGTTTTTCCTTTTGTTTTGCATTTGAGGAAAACGGTGTCTGGATGAGACTCCACATCATTCCCCAAACCTGGAATACATTTCCCCACATCTCAGAACAGAGGTTGTGATGAACTCTGCAAATGAGCAGAAATGAACAGTTCACATTTTCAGAATTGAGCCATGCATTGCAAATATGTTTTGCTGTGCTCAGAGATGCCCTGGTTCAGATAAACTCATCATTTTTGTCTATTGGTCGGAATACTTTGTTCTTTTATAATTTAGAGGGGGAAAGTGTTTTGGGTAACAAATAGTTAAATCTGATTTTTTTGCGGGGGGGGGGAACGTCATGCAACTAGAGGCAGGTTTTCCTCACTTTAAAAAAGTCTGTGTGTGTTTAGATTTTTGGCAATGAATATCTAGGTGAAAATACATCAATTCAAAAACTTATGTAGTATGGTGTCAATCTTAACTGGAAATCATACCTGGGCACTCTTAAGGTGGAAACTTTCCCCCCTGTAGATGTGCACATAGATGTGCAGAAAATAATTGAGTGGTTTTTTAAAGAGGAAAATAATGGCACTCTGCACATGCGTAATGGCACACTTTCCTGAATAGGTTCTGTACAAAGTCCTATTGTGATGGAAACAGCAGGGTTAAAAATTGCAGCCCTACAAAGCCAAAATGCTCCCACAGCTGCCACTGGGACAAGCAACTACAGTAATGGGAGCCCTCTCAGTACAGTAATGGGAGTACTAAACAAAGCAACCTAGGATTAGCATCTCTCCAAGTAGATTACAAACCAGGAAGGAAAGAAAGCCTCATAGCTCTTTGCACTAATATGCTTTTAATAAGTTAATGCCTCTTTTCAGTAAGGTAAACATTAGACACCTTTAATTCTGATGCACAGTCCCACATCCGAATACAGATTTGCTAACCACAGTACATGTTCAAAGAGAATCCAGCCCAAAAGACTGTATCCAATCACTTTCACACAAAATGTCTCAACCCAGACGTTGCATGCCACCCGATTTCTTCTCTAGCCAGGAGATATATTTTTAGCATGGGCACTGGAGCTAAGCAAGATGCTCAACTGAAGCCCGGTTATTTCTGTACTGCTTTTCAGCAAAAACTTGTCAAGATTCTTGATCTCACTATCATTTTCACAACTGCAGAAAGGACTGGGACTTTGCAGGGATGAGATTTTGGTTCAGTCCCTGGCACCTCCACATAAAAGGATCAGGTGACCTTGCCCTGAGACACTGGAAAGCTGTTGTCAGTCAAGAGGCAATTTGTGGTTAGATAAACCAATAGTCAAGATGCAGGTGGCGCTGTGGGTTAAACCACAGAGCCTAGGGCTTGCTGATCAGGTCGGCGGTTTGAATCCCCGCGACGGTGTGAGCTCCCATTGCTCCTGCCCACCTAGCAGTTCAAAAGCACGTCAAAGTGCAAGTAGACAAATAGGTACCGCTCCAGCAGGAAGGTAAACGGCGTTTCTGTGTGCTGCTGGTTCACCAGAAGCGGCTTTGTCATGCTGTACGCCGGCTCCCTCGGCCAGTAACGCGAGATGAGCGCTGCAACCCCAGAGTCGGACACGACTGGACCTCAGTGGCTCTCAGTGCTACCCCTTAAATTTCATGGCTAAGAAAGAATTCAAAACTCCCTATTTCCACATACACACAAAAACAGCCTATTAGCAAGCATGCCCCATTCTTATAAATTAACAGAAAATTATTTCTTTAGGACATCATAAGGTGTAAAGAAATAATTAAACTTACCTGTTGTCACTAATCTTTTTTTTTAATGTTGCTTACAATAATTGAATTTGTATGAAGTTAACCCAAGCTGAAAGCAAAAGGTTGTCAAAAATGCATCAACAAGAGATGATTCAATCTCAATACAAACGACATATTCTCAATAAATCTGCAATTGCCTGGCTAGTTGTGGTTTAAAATGTCCAGATTCAGCTGAAGAGTCTAGCAGCATTAGCTTAAAAATCATACGCTTTCTATGGCTGAACTGAAATTACTAGTGCTCAATGACATTTTTGCTCTTTAACTCGTGACAATCATGCTATTTAAATTCTAATGGAGTTCACGGCTGCAGGCTTGGAAGTGTCGTTTTGAGTTTGTTGGTATTTGTGGTACTGGCTTGAACATCTGGAACTCTGAAAGAAAGAGCGCGAAGGGCCCCTGAACCAAATTGGAGATTCCTAGTTCTGCACACTATTCTTCCCTCAAGCCCAAAACGCAGGCAGCATTTCTTCAGGAGCATCACATTTCAGATGACTCTTCTGCTATCAGACTAATATCAATTATGAACCTGAAGGCCAGATCAGCTTTATTTTTAGGTGTACAAATGGTGTACATTCTCTTCCCTGTCAATCTTTTTCCTGGAACTTGGAAACAGAGCAGGAGGGAGGCTGTATGTAAGATGAAACTTCCTGCCGACATGACATTATCACAGCCAGGTTGGAAGGGGAAGAGGGGAAGAAAGAAAAAGACAGATGCTTCCATCACTTTATCATTTTCTACTTTATTACTTCAAATTAACAACCACGATAAAGCTCAAAAAAGTCCAATATTTACACAGGAAAAAAGTACAAAATCCCCCCCAAAGTTCTTCAAGGTTTTTTGTTTTTGTTTTTTTTAAAAGTAATAAAAAGTTTTGTTTTTTTACTTTAATTAAAAAAAGGAGAGAGAGAGAGAGAGAGAGAGAGAGAGAGAGAGAGAGAGAGAAAGGAAGAAAGACACAGTAAGCAGGGTAAATAAATTAGGGGGAAAAATAAAAAGAGCTGTGTGTTAAATAGAAAGAATAAAAAGAACCAAATATGCCAAGCCCCACCCCCACCTCCAATGGTTCCACACTGTCCAAAGTAAAAAATAAAATTAAGAAAGTGTGCCAAGCAAGAGGCTGCAGGGCATGGTAACGACTGCGGCGATGCACATCCCAGGATGGATCGGTTTTCTTAAGGAAAGCCTAAAGTCTTTTTTTTTAATTAAAAAAAAGTAGTAATGGGGGTGAATACAGAGGGTGGGAGACACCTTTTAGCGAGGAGAGGTTGTGCGTCTGAGCTGGGGTTGTCCTTTGGGAAACTGGTGGTACACAAGGCCCAACGCCCTGCAGCTAAAGCAGGGACTCTCCCTCCACTGTTATTTTCACATACCTCTCCCCCTTTGTCCTCAACACCCTCCCCAGCTCCTGAGGAAGTACAAAATAATAATTAAAAAAATATAAACTAAACACACGCAAACAGTTTTGTTTCAATTTAAAAAAGAAGAAGAGAGAGACCCCCACTGCCTGCATATGAGGCAGGCAACATTTCCACGTCCTTCACATTTGCTCCTGCCTTGCGCAGCACATGCCTCCACCCCATATGCACACCCTTCGCACGCAACTGCCGCTGTGCCAGTATCGTTCGCCTTGCTGGTCTGCCCGCGGCATCTCCCAACATGCCCGTGAATGCACAGAGGGGCAGTGGTGTCCCCTAGGGAAAGAATGCCTGAATGCTGCTTCCACCACTGCCCTACCCCGGCCCCTGCCACCCACAAAGGCAGCGCCTGCTTCAAACCACAGTCCACATTTAAATGAATGTTAAAGCCAGCTTGTGACACCACTTGGGCCTGGAATTGTAAAAGTCTGCTGCAAACATCCTGCTCCTCTCCCTCCTCCTCCGCCCCAACCCTCCCCTCCCCCCCAGAAGAAAACCCCCACAATCCCAACAGAATTTAAAATTATGCTGGAAACAAATTTACACAAACCAAACTTTTAAAAAATATGGAAGTCGGGAGTTTGATTTTTGTGTTGTGTTTTTTTTTTTTCCTTTTTCCAATGATACAAACATCAAAAAAAGGGAGCGAGAAGCTGGGGGTGGCTGGCCACAGCCTGCTGGCGTGAAATGGGGCAAGGCCTACGGAGATGAAACTGCGCGACAGCAGCAGAGGTGTTTCGGCAAGGCTCCTCCTGCGTCTGTGACTCTGTCCAAGGCAAGTTGGGCTCGGGAACGCAGGCAACGATCTCAGAAAAGACTTGGACGCCAGCATAGGGCAGCTCCTCTCCTTGTTGCTGGCAGGGGGGAAAAATTGGGGTTTTTTCTTTTTTTTTCTTTTTTTAAATTTGTTTTTGTTATTTTGTTTTTTAAAAGAAAAATACAGTGAAGACACTAGAAAAAGAAAAGGGGGGAAAAGAAGAGAGCATTGTTAAAAATGTTTCCCCCCCATCCAACAGTGGAGACCCTACGACAAATCTTACTAATAACTACTACTAGTACTACACACAGCAGCAACTTTACTGAAAATGTGTCAGCCGATTGTGCCACTGACCCTCTACTTTATTTAACCTCATGCTTTATTGTGAATGCATTCCACAACAATATCTTAATATATGCCTAGGGTTACAGGTTTCCACAGCAATAAACTATATGGTTTGCTAATCGTGGCATGTTAGCCAAAGTTTAGCCATGCCCATTAATGTTCAAAAATGGCCTTGTGATACTGGGTGGGCCTGGAACATTTACCAACCAAGAGACACAGAGAGAATGAATGTTTAGATCTCTCTGCCATAGGTTCTAAACAGCTGGAGCTGTTCAAACATCCCACTTGTTCACAGACTGTGCCGTTTCTATAACCATGAGGCATTATGCTGGGATTACATGAAGAAAGGAAGCATATCAACCCATGAAGATCCACTATCCATGTAGACAAAAGAGAAGGGGTTAGGCAGAGACTCACCTAAGCAAACACTGGTCCGGTGGAATCCTCTCTTCACTTCCCCAGGTGATCAAATGGCACACTTGTCTACAAACAAACAGAGAAGTGAGTAGGCTGCAGAAGAGGACCTTAGCAAGGGTGGGTAAAGAGATGTCACCCAAGTTCTTTCTCCCACCCTTGTCTCAACAAGACCCCACCCTTCCTTCCAAGGAATACATTCAACTACCTACAAACACAGGATAATTTTCATCAAAGTACTGGTAGATGGCTTGCCACTGAATGCACTTCAACTTTATTGAATGCACTTCAACTTTATTTCCCAGTTGACTTCTTTTTCAGCAGATTCAAGAATCGTTTAACTGATTTTTAAAAGTTCAGTTAGAAATCAGTTAAACGATTAAATTTTAAAAATTTTAATTAAAAATTAAATTTTTAAAATCTAAAAAAAAAAAAAAAAGAATCGTTTAACTGATGATTAGTTAATAAAGCTAAAACCAAATTTACAAAAAAGGAGGCAATGATGACTGATGGTTCCTAGAGTCCAAGGAGATAGTGTCACACACACATATCCTTTGGCTGATCCTGTTCCCAGTTTGGGGAAGCAGGCAGTTGCTGCAGCCATGAGTGCTTTTCTACCAGTTCCATCTAGTCCAAGGATTTTGTCCTTTTCCCCCCTGGTTAAAACCATCCATATTTGTTGTTGACTTGAAAAATCACTGCAATGGGGCTGTGTCTTTGAAAAGAATCGGGAAGTTCAACTAGTACAGAACTCAAGAGCCTGCCTCCTATTGACATCAGCAGACAAGAATGCACACAGGCTGCACTGCAGCACTGACTCCCAAGCATAATTCAATGTACTATTATTAATCTACAAAATACCCCATGGGTCTGAGCCATATGTATCTTGGCGAGAGAAAAGCAGATTAGCAGCCGTAATGTATTTTTGCTGAACATATTTGGTGGCTTGTGACTATTCTGATAGGACTTCACACAAGAATTCAGACTAAAGATTCTTTTTTTCACTTCAGCGGATGACAAGCCCTGTAACACAGTTTAGCTTAGCTGTTCTGCTTCTCACACTGGGCTGCCAGAATGTTTAAATTCTCAACAGCTGGAAGGTTGGTAATTTCTCCCCTTTCACATAAGGATGTAATTGCCATCGTTTTCAAAGGAGCAGGCCATTTTTAACGCAGTCCCACACAGAAGCAGAATAAGGACTTGCACCAACTGGGTAGTTACCAAATTAACATGCCCTGGTGAGACTCTTAGCTCTACCATTTTCTTAATTCTAGCCACAGCCCACAAGCAGATGGAAGCAGTTCTGGTCCCACTTGGCCACCGGTAGGAACCCACCTGTGACGCTGAAATCCGTGACACCTCTTGCCGCCCTGTGAGGTCAGACGAGGAGATGTTTGCAGGGGCTCCTCGGTGTAACCTCATGCTGACCTTCCGCTCCCTGTCCACCCGTGAAATTGCCCTGGGGGACGTGTTTCCTGGCAAGGGGCAAATTACTAACTTGTAAAATTGATGCTTTTTGCAGAGCAATGTAAGAAAAAAGAGGGGTGAGGAAGAGTCCGTTCCGCTTGGAGCTCAAACTCTAAATTTTGAACAGGATAAAGGCAGGGCGGAGACAGGGCAAGAGTCCCACAACCACCACTGCCGCCGCTGCTGGAGGGAGGGGGGAACGGGAAAGGCAAGAGCAAACAGCAGTGAAGGAGGTGGGCAGCTGTAGTTACATGTACGGGAGGCTTTACTTTACTTAGGAACGAGCCCATGAAGCAAACGACGCACACGCCTGGCTGTGCAATTCATTGCTATGCAGAGAACAGGTTTGCATGTGACCTTCCCTCTACTCACCAGATTGCTGGATGCGGGAGGTGGGTGTGGAGGCCATGGGCTCAGCGACATTGCGGAGGCGGTTAGCTGTGGCTCCGGCAGGAGGTCCAGGGGGCAGTGCCCGCGTAGCTGAACCCCGGAGCTGCCCCATCCGCTCCTCTCGCTCGTGTTCTCGCCTCTCCCGATCCATGTCCTCAGGATTCCGGGCTGCTCCCTGGAATATCAAACACCCCAGAACGCATCCAGATTTTAGAAGGCGGTTAAAAAAAGGGAGGGGTACAAATCACTTTATTCATATGCAGAATTAGCTGCACATGCAACGAGATAAGAGTTCAGGGAAGGGGGGAAGGAAAACCGTCATGCTGAATCATGCAGGACAGTTTCCATATGCTGGTTTATTTTGCTTTCTTTATTTCTTCTAACCATGACAGGGAGTGTGGGTGGGTGGACAGTGAACCCCCTCAGGCTCCTTCCTTGAATGTTCAGTTTTCCTTTTCTTTCTTTTTTTAAAAAGTGGAAGGAGTCTCTACCCTTTTCACGCTGAAAAGTAAAAGTTTAGGCAATGTTCTACTGCTGCTGCTCAGTAAATGGTAACCTGCCCTGTCTTCCAGTGTTCTGGAAGTGCAAAGGCGCTTACCCCGTGTTTCTCCTAAAATAAGACACCGTCTTATTTCCCCCCCCTCAAAAAAAGACAGTATGGCTTATTTTCGGGGGATGTCTTATTTTAACCGCTCCGCGTCGGTACGCTGCATAGCCACGCCTATCCAGGCCGTCTTAAGGGAGAGGTGCCGCATCACTATGTCTTATTTTCGGGGTATGGCTTATATTTCACAAATGCGTAGAAATCCTGCTACGGCTTATTTTATGGCTACGTCTTATTTTAGGAGAAACAGGGTAGATGATAGACAAATGCTTGGAATTTATTCTGCAACCGTAACTCATAGCGGGCAGTGGTGCGGCTTAGTGGAGTGACGCACCCAGTCACTGATGACCATGCCGGGCAGGACAGAAGGTGGTGGCAAATGCCCGCTCGCTGTGCCAGCTCCCAGGCTGTTTGGGCAGATGCATGAGGTTGCTCCTCAGCAGAAGGGCCCTCTTGCTGATGGGTGAAGCTTCTTTTGCAGGTGGAGGCCAGGCAAGGTCAGGCGCAGGTATACAACTGCTAGGATCAGGGGCTTGGTTTGCTCTTATACTGTTATCTAATATCTAATCAACTTACGTTTGAGGGCAGAGACTCATGTCACTTAAAAAAGAAAAAAGAAAGCTGAACATTCAGGGAAGGGGAGTGAGGGGTTACACGACCCACCAGCCCATGCTCCCTCTCATGGTTAGACAAAACTAAGAACACAGCAACTAAATATTTAAGTTTTTCCATCAATTTACAGTTCCACCTCAGCGTACCTTTAGGCCGCATCACAACAAGATTTGGCTATGGTCCAACAAGGAACAGTGCAGAACAAGGAAGCCTTGTAAGCCCCATCGTGTGCCTTCTGAGACTGTGGTCACATCCAGATCATATGTTTAAAACACATGGCTTCTACCAAAGAATCCTGGGAAATGTAGTTTATTAAAGGTACTGAGAATTGTAGCTTTGTGAGGGGCAAGCTGCGGTTCCCAGGATTTGTTGGAAGAAGCTATGCACTTTAAGTATTATTTAAATATATTGTGTGGGTGTGATCTTTATGCACTTGTTTCCAAGCTTATTTCTACAGCCATACAGGGTTTTGAACTTGCTTTTTATTTGAAAAACAAACAAACAGCGGTTGAGGTCAGGACACAGAACTCTGCTACTAAAAAGAATTAGTCGTATACAGTCATACCTCATGTTAAGCTTGCTTCATGTTGCGGCTTTTCAGGTTACAAACGCAGCAAACCCCAAAGTATTTACTTCCGGGTTCGCCCCGCCCACCCACGCAGAAGTGATCTGCACGCGCAGAAGCGTTCTATCGCGCTTCACATGCGCGCAGTAGCGGCACTCTACTTACGGACTTTGCGGGGTGCGAACAGCAACCCAAAATGGATCGCGTTCGTATGTAGAGGTACCACTGTAATGTGTGAACACAAGAGTCCATCAATAAAAAAGAGACCCTCAAGCATGGCCATCCCTACCGTTCATCCCCACTCGCCTCCACTTGCACACACAGACTCCAGGACACAACGAAAAGGCTCAAAACTGGAATTACTCACAAACTTGAGCATGTTCCAGTCGAACACGTAGTCATAGGAGAAACCCTGGCGGTGGAAGAGGTTGCGGAACAGCTGCCTCAAGTAAGAGTAATCTGGTTTGTCATCGAACCGCAGCGAACGGCAGAAGTTGAGGTATGTTGAGAACTCAGCTGGGAGAAAAGCAGGGAGATTATTAGTTGCCATTAAACACAGCATTCCCCCCCAATGAGGCACTGCTGTTCTCTTCTTTGCCTTCATAAAGTCTTCATGTTGTAGATTACTAGAGGGGTCTTTTCGGAGGTGCCGCTGCAGTTGTGGAATGCCTTCCCTTGAGACACTCACCCGGCACTAAGTTGTCATCTTTTAGCACCAGGTGAAGCCCTTTTTGTTTCCCCCAGAAATTTCACCAGCCTTAATATCTTTTAATATATTTTAGATCTTTAGATACATTATCTGCTGTTAATATTACTCTGTTATGGTTTGTTATTATGTTTCAGTTTTCCTGTTTGTCTATTTTATGTATGTTTTAATTTTTTCAGGATTTAAATAAACAATGATAAATTCTCCAACTTCAAAGAGCCAGAGCAGCATGTGCATGTTATATGGTTGTGTTCATTTCATATTTTGGCTATTTCTCACACCAACTTTAGGCAGCAATGTTGGGAAAGGAAAACAAGCCTAGCTAGCAGTTAAGATTTCGTTGTCTATCCTCCTGGGGTCATATTATGGACCCAAGACAAGACCTTTTCAGCTCTGGTGCTACTTCTGTCATCAAGCCTAAAGCCCACCTGGTGCCAAACCCCTGTTTATTTCGTCCATTTGCAGAGGTAACTGGTACATGACTATTCCTACCCCTTCTTACTCCAGTTCACTCCCACAGAAACCTGCCAAATACATGCCCCCCAAATTCACCCCACTTTCCCCAAAACAGGAGAGAAATAACCTACAGGCAGGCTTGCATGCCACCCCTTCCACTTTCCTCCCAGATTTTCAGTCCTTCCTCTCACAAATACAGGTCTGCCCATCGAGGCTCAGGACTTGTATATTAGGAGGGCATGCACCTCTGGTATTGGTGCTGTACAGCGAGAGGCCATGCTTTAAGCAGGAAAGACAGACTGCTGTGCAACTGTTCATAGGCAGTGAAATTTGTCCATCACACTCTGCGACTTGACATACTTGAATACACACATTTAAGGCTTCCAATTCCCTCTATAAAGGGGATAACATATGGACTTAATCCTGCTCTACATAAGCCCCAGGGGCCTATATTTGGAGACTCTAAAATGAGCTTGCCCAACATATACCCAGCGGACTGCTTCAGGTACAAGCAAGGCTTTAGGAACATAGGAAGCCACCTCCAACCAAGTCAGACTGCTGAGCCATCTAGCTCAGTAGAGTCTACACTGACTGGCAGCAGCTCTCCAAAGTTTCAGACGGCTCTCTCCTGATCTTACCTGGGGATTGAACCTGGGACCTTCTGTATGCAAAACTGATATTGTACCACTCAGCTATGACCCTTCTGCAGGCTCTTGAGGCAGCCCCTTTAGCTACAGTTTTTAGACTACTGGGGACAGAACTAGTTGAAAGACTCAGATTGTTCACCCAATATTTTGCAATCAGAGGAACAACGTTCATCTCAATCCTAAATAGGTAGCAAGGTCACAGAGCACATTCAAAGATGGCAACTAGACAAATTTGAGTATGTTTATGGAGACACGAATCTCTGAGTGTAGGAGATGCAAGGGAACGTGCAACTTGTGTATGCAAAGGAGGAACTTACAAGGGTAGCCTTTGCAGAGCACCTCGATGGGCGTCGACATCTTCTTCTCACTGATGCGCTCATATTTCTGGCGCTTTGTAGCAGCCTTCAGGCCTTGCCAAGGCAGTGAGCCAAGGTTGAAGTACATCAGCACATAGCCCAAGCTCTCCAAGTCATCACGGCGACTTTGTTCTGGAAACAGATGCACACACATGCATGAAGCAGAGATATTCCAGCAATAGCTTGCATTACGTCAGAAAAGTCAAGGTGATGATATAGACAAGCTACAGAACAGAGAATTTGGCTTATCCTGCCAAGAAATGAAGATTTGTTTATATTTATATTTTAAAAAGCAGGCCCAGCGCTCATCCCCTCTGACGGAGTCCTGCAAGTATGTGGCAAGATTGAGATCCAGGCAGGGCTATGTGTTGCACAAAACCATGGAAGGGAAAAGAGGTACTGAAACTGGTACACAATTCAAGATCTTTGGAGTTTCAAGCTATCTTTCTTTTTTTCTTTTGAAAAAGTAGGCACTCAAGACTGCAAAGAAGAGATTCTGAGGAAACTGCTGTAGGCAAAGATTTCCTATAATCAAGGCTTCAATAGTTACCTTTCCCCATGACCAACAGAAGCCAAAGTTAATAACCCAAATTAAATGTATAATCAGGCTTGTATTTAAGCACTTGCCTAGTACAACGGATCAGGTTGGTGGTGCCGAGTAGAAAACAAACACGCGGCCAGAGGAAGGAAGCCCTCTCCTCAACTCCCATCAAAGCAAGGCAACAGCCTGCTGGAGGAGGGGGACAGTCTCATCTCTCCTCTGCTAGCCCTTAGCAGGCCCATGTGTCTGGGTGTGGGTGGGTGGGTGGGTGTAGAAGGCTTGTAACTTTTCTGGGCTTATTTACAAGGCTCTGTACTAACTGATGCTTTTTAGAATTCAACTTATTGTTTGTGTACGATTTGTCCTTCCTCAGATGCTAGGAAGGATGGCACTCCCGCATTTAGCACTGGTTTCAGGGGGAAACTGTGTGTTATGTTAACGCATGTGGGTTTGGCCTGTCTTTTTGAAATAGCAGCCGCTGTCTAAATGCAAACTCCCTCCTGATGCAAAGAGCAGCTTCAAGGAAGTGATTTTCATCAAGACCACAGTGTGCTGATAAAGGGATAACTTCTGTCTGCCCACCCCACAAAATACTGCATGCCCTATTTTTTATATAAATAAAGAGAGAGAGAGAGAGAGAGAGAGAGAGAATATGACCAAAACATATGTTTTGCCTCTTGTGGATCCTTGTGGCACCAGGTGTCTATCCTTCTGCTCTTTCGTGTTTCCTGCTACCTAAAGTAAGTTTCAGTTGACCCTGCCTTTTTACCCTACCCTATTACAGAATAGCTGAAAAATTCTCAGAGAGCACTAGTAATGTAAAAAACAAAAACAGAACAGAATCCTTTCATATTTCAGTGTGCAGCTGAGGAGAAGAAAAATAAAATCTAGTACAGAGGTAAGCACTCTTAAGCTCATTGATATCAAATGGGCTTAAGCATGCTTAACTGTGATGGACTGTGGCCCTGACCTTTATTACTTGGCCTCTAGCGTGCATTTGGCCAAAATATCTTTCTACTGTGGCTGGATTTCTCTTCCCTATATCTGTGCCATTTCCTTGTTTGGATCATATCAGGAACGTGGGGGGGGGGGGGAATGTTACTACGGAAGAAGCTCAGTCTCTGAAAGATTTGTCCATGTAGAAAAGAGCTTCCTGTCCAAAAGATCTATTTAGTATATAGACTGAGCAATATTCATCACACTGTCAGTATGAAAAATTATACAGTATTCCCTTTTGCTGTTTTCTTATTGTACTAAGTTCTCCAGCATTCCCTAATAACAACTCAGCTAGCTTATAAGGGTTCAAGGCAGGTTACAATGCATCTTGATCCAATTTTATCCTCAGCACCCGTGCTGCGGCTAAGTAGCAGCAACAACCCAAGTGAGTTTTTTAATCACTGAGAAAGGATTTCATTGTCTCAAAGTGCAGTACTGTACAGCCATTTGTGTTGATCTAGGAACAAGTGAGATTCTGGTTCTAATCCACACATAGTCACAAAGCTCACTGGGTGATTTTGGACCAGACACTATCAGCCAATCCTACCTCACAGGGTTACTGTGAGGACAAAATACGCAGGGAGGGGAATTGTGTGCACTCCCCTGAGCTTCCTAGAAGAAAGGCAGGCTACAAATAAGTAAGTAATCAAAACCCAATATTCTAAAACAAACGCTACCATACAAAATGCTATAAGCCACCACAAATTAAACTACTAAAGTTTTACAGATATAGGGGGAAATACAGTAGGAGAAAACCAGCTTGCAGCTTTTTCTTTTTAAAAAATAGACCACACAAACCCCAGAGAAGTACCCCTGTTTTGCATTTTTACATCTGTGCCTACCTTTTGGAACTCATTTGCGTTTCATATAAGGCAGGCATGTCTTCTCTATCACCCTTTCAGTACCCACCAAAGACCTTTCTCCCCAACCACTGGGTATTTTTTAAAACCCAATGTGTCTCCCTATTGGACTTGAAACTTGTTCTCATATTTGTTTTTATTGTTGAAGTGCTTTGGGATGCTTCACGAGAAGCAATTCACAAACGAAATGAACAAGCTAACAAACAAGTTTATCACTGTTAGCTGCCTTAAGCACTATTTGGTGGAGAGGCAGAATAAAAAAAATTGTAAACAAAGAAGTGAAAAAAGTTGTTAGGTGCAAAGGGAACAGAAATGTGAATCTTGAAAAGTGGGTTTGCCCCAGTCATATATAAAGCAGAGGTGTATGTGTTTCTATCTATCTATATGCACTTCTAACATAACATAATGTTACCTGGACAGTTCTCTCTCTCTCTCTCTCTCTCTCTCTCTCTCTCTCTCTCTCTCTCTCTGTGTGTGTGTGTGTACATAATATAAAGAAAAATGCAACAAACATTTAAACCGCACCCCAAGAGGTAAACACAGACAGTCCAGGTTTCATAAGATTTTTTAAAAAGCTTGGGTGAACACAAAGGCCTTTACTTGGTGCAAAAGGAGACCAGAAGGATAGTGCCTGGGAAAGTTGTCCCCTTGTCAGGATGCTACTCCCCCCCAAAAAGGTCCTTCTTCATTTGGCAGGGGCACCCTGAGCCTGTGCCTGCCACAGCCTCTCCCCCACTCACCCCAGCGCTTTTCTTCCAGCTGAGCTCACTACTAGCACCAAGAGCTCTCCTCAGAGAAAAGCCACAGACTTCAGGGAGGTTTCAGCACCTGCGTACCCTTTGGGCTCCCGGGTGGAGACTGTGTGTTATCCTGTATTCTAAACACAAGCTTGCCTCCTTTGGTTTGTTTTTTGCTACAGCAGAGGACCAAAGTCCTAAGGCACATTAAAGGATGCTAATAAATTTGTTGTGGCACAACTCAAGTCGTACAGCTACTTCAGCTGAACAGACGGAGAATCCTCTCTGCGAGAACAATGTTAAATTAACACATTAACAGGGAGGAGCAGGGTTCTGTTTTTGTTTTTAATGTAACTTCTGAAAGTTTTATGTTTATTCACATTGACTTTGCCTCAGACACTGTAGGTGGTTTCACCATGGCAGCGGAGAAACCGTGAGAAGCAGACGTGCATCTACTTTTCCACTGCTTCCCGCAGCACCAGAAGCTATTTTGTATCATAAATCAGAATGCAGCTTTGGAGTGCTTGGGGCCCAGGCTCATGATTAACCATTTCGCCACTTGGGGCATTAACAGGAAGTGCCGCCCTGCCCTGCCGCAGCCACCTGCGCCACCCACACCCCACTGGAGAAGCAGCAGCAGCATCAGGCAACCCCTTGCCAATTTGGGGCTTGATCCTGCCTGCTGCTGACTGGCATTAAAAATCAGTGAAGTCAGTAAATTTTGATTCCGTGACCTGGAGTGTGTGGGTAATGCTTTACACTTTGGCATGGAATCAACTATAGATGCTAGAAGGCAGGATCAGCAGGAAGGCTGTGGGGCCCAGCTGGAGCAGGGAGAGGGGAGGGATCACCATTCGTATATTTATGCCCTTCTCCTCCAGCTATTTAGACAAAGTCTGTTACAGGCCATCTCCCTGGGCACTTCTGGGTGTCTGTTTCATATATCTCGAGATATAAAGGGTGCAGGATATGCTGGAAGACATATTTTGAGCATGTGAACGTTGACTGGAATGCTTGACTCCATGCTGACTAGAGAGCTGCCTTTTCCAAATTGTTCCTCCTAGTAATATTTCCTGCAAGGTCCAGGTGAAGCGCTCGCCCAGATCTTGTCATCTATTCCCTCTCCTCCTTCCCAGTTTATTTGACTCGGGATTTGAATAGATACACACCCAGCATGTCCTCTGGGCACTGTAATCACTGCACTGCACATTCAAATTTAGAATACCGTAGCCAAATTAAGTTCAACAGAATGCATTTCCCCCCCTCCTCCCTAAAAAAAAATCAAACACAAGTATACTACAGAATAAAAATGTACTGGGTTCATTCATTAAAATCACGGCTAAAGCTGGGCAGCCAAAATGAAGCCAACCAGCCACATTTGCCAATTCAGAAGGTGGTATTTTTAAAGCACAAAATTCTAGACTCTGAATAATGGCAAACTTGTCAAACGTCCATTTAAAAGCTTTGCCGGCTCCAATTATAGCTCCTGCCTAGACTCCTCACAAGACTTCAGACAATCCACCAGGCCTTGCCTATACAACAAGTGCCTGAAGCCCATTTTATTTACGAGGTTTCAGTAGTGCAGAGTTTATGTTAACACGGAGGGTCAGCCTGGGGGCGCGACTATCCAGCCCCAGACCGCCAGCCATCTATGACTGGCATGCTGCATTTGGTCCAGAGGCTTCCAAGTTGGTAGGCCTACCTCAAAATAGATCACAGTACATGAACATAGTACTGCACATGATATTGTGTCATAATCTAACATGAGATTCTGGTCACTAAACTTGTTTTTCTTTAAATGAAGAACTCTGACTGTAATTGTGCATTTAAAGTAAAACACAATTCCTTCATAGTAAAGTGGCAATAGTGAAGGTGTTTTACACCCTGCCTTTCAGTACCACAATATCCAAACATAAAAGATAATAAAAAGTAAATGATACATTTCCAAAATCTGCATGCTCAATGTAGCTTACGGATTTACAGCTTCCTGAGTTTGATTTCCCCCACCACAGATTTTTTTTAAAATTTAGAGCTTCTGATTACTTAGCCTTGCAAGAATTAGACAAGCCACTCATTTAAATGAAAAACAAAAAAGCAGAATTTCCACCACGTTACTATTTAAGGTTGAAATATCTAGATCAGTCAGGTTTATACAGTATGGCTGTATGCCTTTCTAAGAGGAATATCAAAACATTCATTACAACACGCAAGTCAGACTGCTGAGTCTTAAGGTCCCTCCAATCAACATGCAAACACACACTTTAGCTGCTTATTTGCCAAGTCCAAAAGATCCATTCATGCAAACAGCAGCTGGGACTGATTTATGCATGACTACTACATACACAGTCTAGCAGTTAGCATTGCTGAAAGAACCTTGACTAAAGAACCCCTCAGCCATGAAAAAATTCTTACACGAAAAACACCATGCAGGAAGCTGTACACAACCTGCATGACAATTGTAAACTTCTTAATCTTGCTGCATGTACACATGGCCTGCACAACAGGCGCAGATGAAGATCCACACACATTTTATCAATCCAGGCAACTTAAAACAGGCAAATCTTGCTTTGCACTAACCATAGTTTTGTGGGTGGGTGTGGTTGCCCTTCAGGGCGGTTCATAACTATGGTTTGGGCTGCTTATCTGCTTTCATTTTCAGTCTATTCAGCATCCCCATTTGCAGGCATAATGACCTCGGGAGGCAGATCAGAGACCTTGGCTATGGTTGGCCATGGTGGACACAGCATGCCAAAAAACAGCATGAGCCACAATTTCAAACCCATTTCAAACCACAGTTTCAGATTCTAGTTTGCTGACTGATCACAAACCGTGGTCTGTCAGTTCTTTTCATAAACTACCACAGACCACAACTCAAGATTATTTGTATTCTGCTTTTCTACAGAAGGTACCCAAAATGGTTTACACTGAGAAGGAAAAACTCCAATGTGCAAAGCACAGAGCATCTACACAATAAATAAGAGAGAAATATATGCAAATAGCAACCATATTCTACCAATACCCCCCAATGATTTTTTACAAGCATATACAGCATCCCAAACAATACTAATCTACCAACTGGTCTCTCACATTCATGCAACTGATTGGATGACTAATTTATTAGGAAAGTTCTTTATCAGATTCCTGTTTGAATCAGTAATAAGCACTAGTCCTCACAATATAGTTGTGTAAGACTCGCCATACCATTTTAGAAATAAATTTGCTTTTTGTTTCAAACTATACTTCTATCTAAAAAAGACCAAGCTGTCTGAAATATCAGCCTTTACAGAGCATGTACACTGCGGTAGCCAACACGGTGCCCTTCAGATGTTGCTGGACTACAACTCCCATCAGCACCAGCCAGTACAGCCAACGGTCAGTGATGATGCAAGTTAAAGTCCAGCAACATATGGAGGGCACCATGTTGGCTACCGCTGATGAAGCTCATCGCTGCAAGATTCTTACAAATGCATCTTTATCAAAATAACACAGCAACCAACCAAATGGCATGAAGACAATTTGCCATGATGACAAAAGCAAATCCCTAGCTATGACGTTCCACGTTTTAAGGGTCTCCATGAGCTAGAATTTCATACAAAAAGCCAAAACTATTATTTCTCTTAAGGGACTAGTGATGGGGATGATAATACTATCTTGAAGCTCTACTCCTGGGAACCCCATTGTTCCCCAGGAGCTTATTAGGATTATTTAAAGCTGAAGGATGGATTGTCCCCCATTACCAGTGGACACTGGTACTAGACACTTTCTGTCCAGAATTAGGTTAATTTTCCTCAGCTGGTAAATATGTTAGCAAACACTATAAACAACAACAACAACCCCTTATTCAAGGAAGAGAGTGAAGCCCACTCCCCACACTTCCAATCACCCAAAAACAGACTCACTAAGGGAAATGCAAGTAAATGCATCTCAAAACACAAAGCACGTGAAACATTTCCCTCTTATTGATCTCAATGTGATGCAGAACATATTTACAGTACTGGGATCCTCCAATCTTCCACGCAGCAACACTACTGCTTTGTTGTTTTCAACACAATGGGGAGGAAGATATTCTGCAGGCCAACGGCTTTCCTGCAGCTATAAAAAAATATTTGCATGCCTAAAAATTATTTGCATGTTCCAAGTTCCTAGGGGGGCAACAGCAGGTCTTGAGGCATGTGGTATAAGCTAACACACACACTCTCTCTCTTTTGGCAAGACAGCAAAAGGAAGTCATCATGGCAGTTAAATTTTAAGACTCTTTAACATTTGTCATTTAATCATGCGCTGACCAGGTCACTGGCCAATTGTCCAGAGGCTTAAGCTGCCAAAGGGCCCCAAAAAACATGTTCTACTGTTACTTCAGTTCTGCTATGCATTCCTTTCATCCTCAGCAGCACAGTTAAAGGCTGGCAGAGGATGGGAATTTCCCACAGCAACTTGCCTTTCTGGGCCACACTACAGATCCAGTGTCCAGCAGGATGCCCCTTGTAAGCTTCCAAGCAGAGCGTAATGTTAATAGTTAAACCTTGTTGGTAGGAAATACCATTTTTAGCTTTCATAGCCGATAGCCATTCAAAGACTCCACACGTTTGTCTAATCCTCCCCGCCCACCCCCCAAAAGCCATCTGAGCAATTAATCCAAAGTTAATTATGCATTGCATGAACATGTGCGTCCTGTTGTCTGTTCCGAAGTTGTTTCACTCAACACATAATTAACCTTAGGTAGATTTTTAACAACCTGAAGGACCTGAAAGATATAAATTATCAGTACTCTGAAAGATATAAATTATCAGATTCTATCGAAATGATTCATGATTTTATATCCTCCCCTATGTCCCCTTAGCCATCCTTTCCCCCTAAACTAAAGGTGAAAAAGTTCTCCAATCCTCCAGGTCCCTGGTCATTTCAGTTGTCCTCTCCTTAAGCCTTCCGCAGCTCTCTTAATTTCTTTTTTGAGACAGGGTAACCAGCATAGAAAGGGACCAGGTGGCGCTGTGGGTTAAACCACAGGCTTGCTGATCAGAAGGTCAGCGGTTCTAATCCCTGCGACAGGGTGAGCTCCCATTGCTCGGTCCCAGCTCCTGCCCACCTAGCAGTTCGAAAGCATGTTAAAGTGCAAGTAGATAAATAGGGACCGCTCCAGCGGGAAGGTAAACGGCGTTTCTGTGCGCTGCTCTGGTTCGCCAGAAGCAGCTTTGTCATGCTGGCCACATGACCCGGAGGCTGTCTTCGGACAAAACGCCGGCTCCCTCGGCCTATAGAGCAAGATGAGCACGCAACCCCAGAGTCGGACACGACTGGACCTGATGGTCAGGGGTCCCTTTACCTTTACCTAACCAGCATAGAACAAAATGTTCTGCCTAACCATTGGACACTGTGACTAAGTTCATAGGATGGGCTGCAAACTTTGATTAATGAGCACTATCAACTAAAACTTGAGATTAAACATTTTCCCTGAATAACTGGGTGTGGCTAGTAAGACCTCAAGAAACTCTTGAAGGACCAGCCTACATAGAGTACACAGATCTGCTAGTCCATTTCCCCTGTGCCATTGGGGGGGGGGGCAGGGTGGAGAAAAATGACATTCTTTCCCTGGCTCTATCCAAACACAGGAAGGCATTCAAAATGGTTATTTGGCATTTCAGAAAAGTCTGCCTCACATGACGTATCAAAAAAGCGTATTAGAATTTTTTTCACTGTGTAAATTTGAGTAATCAATTGCTTGAAAAGCTGAATGGTTTACACCATCTGAAGTTTCAAACACAGACCTCATACTGGATACTAATGCCACGGGCTTCCATTTCTTCTAGCTTTTTGCTAAGTGTCCTAGTTATTAGGTCGCTAGCTCACACATTACCCAATAGTATCACAAAGGAGTCTGCAAGGAGCCAAGTAAGAGAATGCCCTCATCCTGCTGTAAAAAAAAAGGTGGCCTCATGTGTCTGGGGCATGTCAGAACTTCAAAAAAGCAAACAATTGCAGACTAAGAAAGCTCAGCTTAGTGTTGAGCGGTACCCTGAAGTTATTACACAAGTTTGCAAAATTATAAAGTTAGCAAAATTATAACTACTATGAAATGGATTATTGTCTAACACAAAGGTGGAAACCCTGTGGATCTAAGGTTCTCATCTCTGATCACTGGCTATGCAGGCTGATGGGAGTCCACAATACACAAAGCGCAACAGACTGAATGATAATAACTGTTGCGCTTTGTGTGTTGTGACAACCGTATTTGCATAGCAAGGTATTGAACTTGTTTTGGCTGATGGGAGTCCAGCAACATATAGAAGGCCACATCAACTTTTCTCCACCTAACCATGTTCTCCACAGTTACATGGGAGTACAAGACAAGCTTACCAA
Organism: Darevskia mixta; assembly: GCA_034641385.1. Classification (NCBI taxonomy): domain Eukaryota; kingdom Metazoa; phylum Chordata; class Lepidosauria; order Squamata; family Lacertidae; genus Darevskia; species Darevskia mixta. The sequence continues at coordinate 19,067,889 of JAWWNH010000008.1, forward strand.
TTCCAAGGTGAGTATTTATAGAGGCATAGCGGGCTGTGCCAGTCAGGTTTTTGTTTTCCCGATAGGGGATGTGTTGGTGAGTGCGGGCATCTCGGTACTTCTTGGCCAGGCCGAAGTCAATGATGTACACAAGGTTGCCCTTCTTGCCGAGCCCCATAAGAAAGTTATCTGGCTTCACATCTCGGTGGATGAAATTCTTGGAATGAATGTATTCGATGCGGCTGATCTGAAAATGGGTTGGGAAATGGTGCCGGGAAGGAGAATAAACACAGAAATTTGTGAAACCAAGGCCACTAACTGCAAACTACATAGCAAACCGCATACACACAAGAGGGTTAACCTGAAGTCTCCTGTAACTTGCAATGTCATCTCAAAGAGAAATCAGGGAACCTCAAGTTTTCTTTTAATCCCAACTTTCTGTCCTTCGGTAGCAGGAAAGTGAAAATGTGGGCCTAATCATAGGAACTCTGGGGCTTAATAAGTTTTCAAAAGGAACATTTCAAATGCATTTACTTGACCACAGGCTGGGAGCCAGAAGCAGGATTTTCTTGCCGCTGCTGCTGCTGCTGCCAGAGTGTGGAAACATGGTACTCAGAGCACCCAGGTCTAAGTGCATCACAAACTACCAACTCTAGCAACACACCCCATTGCCCTCAGCATCTTCCAGCACTGGCCAAGAGCACATACGCTACACACACCCCATCTCTCCTACATGAGGATTTGTGCTTCTCCAGCTCTTGCAGAACAAGACACCCTTTGTGCACATTTTCTCCATTCCCCACTCAAGCGTAATAATTTAGGATAATTAAATCTTGAACTACTGCTACAAAGACGGGAACTGAGAAGAAAGGCACACGTGAGCATAAAGAACAGATTATAAGAACTCACCATCTGATCTGCCAAGAGCAGAACAGTCTTGAGGCTGAACTTGCGAGAGCAGAAGTTGAAGAGGTCCTCCAGGCTGGGTCCCAGAAGTTCCATCACCATCACATTATAGTCGCCCTCTGCTCCACACCACTTAATGGAAGGGATGCCCACTAAGAGGGAAGAGGAACACACACACCCCTTATGAGACACCAAGAAGCCAAGGCTTAATATCCAAACCAAGGTTTAATATATTAAACCAAGGTTTAATATCCAAACCCCACTGTACCTCATAGCAACTCGTATTTCATTATTTGCTGAATTTACCTCCTCCCTGCATCATCTTGTAAAATTTGCTTTCAATGTGGAGCTGCGGGTGCTTGGTTTTCACACATTCCAACTTAATGGCTACCTCTTCCCCAGTGGCAATATTGGCACCTGCACGAAAACAAAGAGGGTGGGGGAAGGAAATGACTATTTATTTAGTACATTTCTATCTCATGCATCCTGGGGAAACAGCGTCAAATGGGCAGGGTATAAATATCATCACCATCAGCATTATCATCCAAGGAGCTTAGGGCAGTTCTTTCCCCTCCCATGTTTTATGCACACAACAGCCCTGTGAGGTAGATTGGGTGAGTGCTACATGACTGGCTCAAGGCCCAAGCCATCAAGTTATGGCTGGGAAGCGATTTGAAGTCCATGTCTCCTTGGTCCTATTGACACACCTCTTAATCTCGCTCCACACTGGATCTCCATTGCACATGACCTGGGTGAAACACTCTTACTTTCCCCCCAAAAAGTTTATGGTGCTAGCCTTTTTAATATTGGGTAGCAGATCCACCTAAAGAATTTGAGGCAAATCTTTTGTTTTATAATTAGTCAAGCTAGGAGGAGATTAAGACCCTCAAGCCAAAGCAAGCATTTGATTTAAAAAAACCAAACACATTCAAAACCTCAGGTGATGAACTACTCACCGGATGGAGCCTTCCGAATGTGAAAAGTATAAACAAACAGTTGGCTTTAATTAGCTAAATGTTTGTTTGCACTTTTCAGCCTCAAATGGCATGGAAAGCACAGAGGCTGTTTGATGCAGTGAAGGCTTTAGCACGTTCATCATAAGCCATGTATCAGCTGCAATAAATATACCACAGCCATAAGAGACATTTAAAGTGTTGGGATACCATCCATGTAAAGAAGCCATTCCTAAAAGGATGCATCAGAGGCCGCAAGCAGAGATCTGAATACATGTAAGTGGCTCACCAGTTTGCCCACAATTACTAAAAAAAACACAGCCCAAGGTGCTAAATTTGGTCAAGCAGATAATGCATGAACCTAAATAAATAACTAGATTACAATCTCAAGTTAGCCAGGAATTCTTAGGTCAGCACTGGGCAAGGAAATTATCTAACCCTAGCTACACAGGGTTAAAAGAACTGGAACTTCACATGCATTTTATAAGTGTGAAAGAGACACAGTCATCATGCTGGGACACTGGTTGCACACCTTACTGCTGAGTGTCGTATTGAGGGCAAACCTGCAGTCGCCATTGTGCAATGCGCAAAATGGCCTTCAGGGATAAGAGCACACACCAAAAAGAGTGCAAGTGTTTTCACATCAGGAGTGTGGATCAGAATGGGCAGCAATAGGGCTGAGGACAACATTAATAAAAGAGGGAGCCAGCCACATCATGGATCAATGATTGACAAGACTGCAGACACACCATGCTGATGTACCCCAGAAATGTATGGAACACCCCATTTTTTCCCACTGGCAGCAAAAGCACAGTAGCTTTGCAAGCACTGTAAACACCAGAATTCTCCTAGCACCGAGGTACCCTTCTGGCTGAGTAGCTCTTGTTCACACACCTTATATCCTAGGACTCTTGCCACTGCCATCAAAACAATGTACATATTATTATTTCTGCAGTGAAACCATTTATAAGCAAGCAAACAATCAACTGGTTTCTTTTTGTTAAGTCCCACAATCAGTCCCACCGGCTCCCTCTCTTCAGGAGCCCTCCTCTTCAACGAAGCATGCAATTATACTTTTGGAAAGATTTTTTAAAATCCCATTTGGTTTATCAATTAACTCACACACTCTGAATGAAGAAAAAAAGATTCACTAGCAAATTAAACCACACGGGGACTACGACACACAGGGTACCATTATATTTCTCATTTAATTAAATGTTGACATGGGTGGAGCTAAATTTAGCTGCCACCAAAACAAGAAATTGCTTAAGTGTTGCACACAACCCTATTTTATTTTTTAAATAATTCATTTTTGTTTTGTTCTTTTGGTTGCGAGAGAAGAGGGTGGAGCATGCCATTTCCCCCCCTTATGGGAACAGAGAGGTTCCACCAGCCAAAAATTACAACAGCAAGATTTGCACTCAGCCTGCCTGCAACGATTACGCCACAATCCCAATCTCAGAGTTGTCAAATATGTCGTTTAAGTGATGGCTTTTATTTCAGGACACTCCAATTCTGTAGGTCAGAAGCTAACAAAAACAAGACAGTGAGTATTGTTAGGCCTCATTGTATGAGGCTCTACAGCATACCTGAATACAGTAGCCCCATATCCTTGGGGAAGTTTTGCTACGCCATTCCAAGCCCACCCATGTCTCTCTGTGTCCTGTCACCTCCCAATCACATGTAGCCATTCTGTACAATGTTAATTCACAAATTAGGCAAGCAAGTGACTGTCTCCTCTGTTCAAGAGAGATCTTGGGCCAGTAATATCTAACCCTATCAACTCAAGTATTTGCTTCATTCAACACCCTCAGGCCATCAACTCCTCCAAAACCCACTTCCATCTTACTCTCACATAGCCCTCTCAGAGCACATCACCATTTTTCATCCTCATTATTCCTAATCTGCTCAGCAGCCTACCCAAGTCTTAACCAAATCCAAGGGTGTGCTAAAATACCTGCTTCCATGCAAACATTCCCACAGCCTTCAATCTTCTGCAGAGGCCCTAATTTGGATAGGTGGCTAAGCTGTCATCTATAAAGAACAGAACCTTATCAGTGCCTTCCCAATGGAATTTTCTTCCCAATGAGGTCTACCAGACTCACTCTGACCAGGCCTAGAGGGGGCTAATCCAGACCTCAATTTTTCTTAAGAAGGCTTTTTAGTTTATTCATTATTATTATTTTTAGTTTTTAAGCACTGCTGCCGAGGCACATTTTTAATCAACTGGTTGGATGGCAGGTTTTAGAATAAAGGTAACATTCAATCCTCTACACTTCTGGTGGAATTTGCTGATCTAGATGCTCTAAACACAGAAAGCTTTTTATTTTCTATTTCTTTCCCCCTCCAACTCTCAAAAAAAAAAAAAGATTTCAAATTCATCTCCCATCACTTCTTCTGCCTTTCACATTTTAATTTCACCCTATTCCTTCTCCCTGCTCTTTTTACATCCACTTTTTCCTCCTACAACAGCTTTCCTCTCTTATCCCCTGCCTCTCAATGCACAGTTTATTTTATTTTAAAAAATAATAAATATTAACCATACGTACCTCTTTCAAAATTCGTTCACTGGCTTTCCTGGCCCTTTTTTCTCCAGAGGCTTCTTTTTCTCTCCCTGCCTACCCATCCTTTTCACCTACTTCCTTTCCCCACAATGGCCTGACCACTCTGACTGTTGCCCAGTTCCTGTCTTGCCTCCTCTTCAACTTTGAAGGCTACAGCCTCTCTTGCCTTGATCTCTAACCAATTCTCCTGGCTCCTATGCGCTCCTGTGCAGTGCTCATGTAAGGAGCCATGTGCAGCTGAGGGCCAGAACTTGAATCTGGGCCGAGGCTCTCTGCTGCTCTAAAAATAGTTGTTCCAGTGATTTCCCGTGTAACTCCTTACCATTTCCCATCAACAAAATGCAAAATTTGCCCGGGTGGCAGACCTCCTTTGTTCTTGGTGCCATTTATTTACTAAATTATGTCCAACTATTTAACAATTAAATGTTAGGACCATGCTAAATTTGCATTCTCAAAAGTGTGAGGCAAAAGCAGAGCTTTTAGAAGGTGAAAAACATTTTATGAACATTCAGAGGTAGAATTCTAACCCAATAAAATGGCAGATCCCCAGCCAACACATACACCCAACTGTCTTTCCTTGTGGGCAATTATTGAGCATAAGGCATTCAAGCTAAGAAATAATGGGTGGCATTAAACAAGACTGTACTCAAGAGTAGACCCACTGAAATTAATAAACATGATTAAAGTAAGTCCATTAATTTAAATGGCTCTAATTGGAGTAAAGCTTAAGTCGAATGCCGCCCCAATCAAACACACATATGACAAAACATCTATAGCTGTTGCAGTAACGGTGTGTGCATATAATCTTTTGATTACAATAAATTGATGAAAGTTAATTCTCTAATTATTTCAGCTTCCCCCTTCCCTCAAACAAAAGGTTAAACACAAAGACCCTAAGACCAGGACATCCTTTTGGCATTTACCAAGACTCCTCACAATCTACTTATTTGGGTGGAGGGAGCCCACCCCATAACATAACAAGGTGGATCGGGCCTACCTAAGGCCCTGCCTGAAATGCATCTAATACAGTATCTTTCTTGGTACTGTTGGCAACGATTCACAGCTCTCAATTTATTCCTCTGCTGTGGTGCCACTGCAGCTGGGTGGGGTAGAGGGCTCTGCTTTCTTCTTCTGAGTGATCCCAACCAGTTAGGAATCATGTAGGGAACATAACATCATGAGGCTATGTACCCATGTTTTGGCTCTGTGACATTATTGAGGGCAGAAGATAGTCAATGCTTTGCGCCCTCAGCACAGGGAGGGAACATGACAGTTGTCATGGCAACTGCACTATACTAGTAAGGCAGAGCACTGCCCCAGTTGCTTTGGAAACAGGGATGCTTCCCACCTCGCCACACTGTGCTGTAGTGATTTCACTGCAGCATGATGCAGAATATCATCCCATTCATTTTGGCAACATGCTCGTCAGGGAGAGCAAACAGAGAGAAGGCCCCAATGAAAGAGATCTCCAAAAGGAATTGATTTGTCACCTTGTGCAAAACTAGCTGAGTTTCAGTTCATCTGTATTTAAACAAGCAAGATTCGTAATTAAAATTAGCACAGGTCATGCAAAATTGTAACGAAGAAGCAGATCTTTTAAAAAAAATCCTGGGGCAGCTTCTTCCATTTCTCTAGGACAGGCTCCCTCAACCTCGGCCCTCCAGATGTTTTGAGACTACAATTCCCAGCATCCCTGACCACTGCTCCTGCTAGCTAGGGATTATGGGAATTGTAGACCAAAAACATCTGGAGGGCCGAGGTTGAGGAAGCCTGCTCTAGGATCTGTCATTCAGAAGTCATGGGAATGTGTTCCAGCATTCTTGGGAACCTCAGCATCTGCATTGTTTTAAGTTTTAATGGTGTACGCTGTCCTGACATTTTATGGTAGTATAGAAACACTTTTGTAAGATATAAACAAACATCTAACCCTAATTTAAAGAGAAGCTAGGGAAGGAAGAGGAAGTGAGACTCTGGAATATGCTTTTGATGGCCAGGAAACCACTTTCACTCTTTGCAGTATCCACTCTCAGTTCCCCTACCTACCACTTATAAAAATTATAATTAAATCACGTTTCTTCTCCCCTTCTGGTCCTGCTTTATTCTGTAATCAGTATTGGTTTACTTAGCTCAAGTGGTTTGGTGCCAGTTAAGCTGTTGCCTGTCTGCGAATGCTGAGGACAGTGTTATGTCAAATAAATCAGTTATTGCAAGATCAGAAGCATCACTTATTTTGCTTATAACAAGCTTACACAATTTGGGCTTCCGGGGTTGCAAAATCTTAACTTTATAGTCTTGCCACAAATGTGTCAGGCTTGTTACACTTAGCAACGCTCAGCGGCTAAAGAATGCCTATACAAAGGAAGTAGCATTCTAGAAGTTGGATATATTATGCATGTTTTGCATATCTTATTCTGCCCCAAATAAGGCAAGTGAAAGAGGAAGGAGTTCTGCAAAGGTCTGAAACTTAGGCCCTCGGTCATAGGAAATTATGCACACACAGTTTCCTAGACCCTCTGGTGTCCTATAACTTTTTTTTTTTTAATCACTCTTAGAATATTGGAATTTGCTCCATTTCCAAATCCCATGTTGGACATCGTCACTGAGAATGCACAGTTTTGACTATTACAACCAAAAGTTACATTTAGATATTCTTAGTCAGCCAAAGCAAGAGGTTGTGTGGCACCTTGAAGACTATAACAGGTTTTATGGACTAGGGTCCACTTCATGCATGAAGTGTTATCAAAAGTCGGCAGAGATAATTTACACACAAACAAACAATTCTGATGGGGTGGCCTGGAGCACTTTTTTTTTTTGGTAAAAGATCATTAAATGAGTTTCAGATCCTGCAGCCTGAGGACTTGGAGAAGGTACATGGTCAGGTTTGTGCAACTACTTGCATTCTGGACCCTTGTCACTTTTGGCTTACAAAACCTGACTGCGATGGGGCAGCTGGCTGGGCCAGGGAGGTAATTAATGCCTGGGCCACCTGAAGAAGGTGGTGGTGGACTACTCCTAAAGAAACCCCTGGATTCAGAAGTTCAAAATAGTTTCAGAACAGCAGCAGAGGTTCCTTTCTGGGAAAGTTCCTCAAGAGGATGGTTGCCAAGCAGATCCAGGCACTCTTTGGAGAAGACTAATTTTCTACATCCATTTCAATCAGGATTCAGGCCCAGTTTGGGTACAGAAATCGTCTCAAGTCATTTTGGATTATGACCTGTGTTGAGGGGGGTGGAAACAGGAGGAGTGTGACCCTTTTGATGCTCTAGTCTCTCAGCGGCTTTCAATACCATCAACTATGGTATCCTTCTGGGATGACTTGCTGGGCTGGAGGCACAATGCTGCAGTGCTTCCACTCCTACTTGGGAGTGATACAGCACGGCCCTGTGGGTTCTCCAGTGAGGGGGTCCAACAGGGCTGGTTCTGTCCTCCATGCTATTTAACATATACACAAAAGCAGGAGTCGTACAGAGCTTTGAAGCATGCTGTCACTAGAAACTGCCTCATTTCTAGTTCGCCTTTTAATCTTCTGCAGGTGAGGCAGTGATGTGCTGAATGGACTGGATGAGTGTCAATAAAGTGAAGCTTAAACCTGATGAGACCGAGATGCTGCTGGTGGGTGGGTTCACCTGTTCAGCTGAGTGGTGTGCAGCATGCTGGAGATGGGGAGCTCTCTTTGAAATTGCAGATTCAGAGTTTTTGAACCACTGCTGTTACTTGAAGAAGAGGTAGCTTCAGTGGTGTCAAGTTCCACCTTCCAGAAGCTTAGGCTGCTGATCAACTACAACCCTATCTGAACAGGTATAATAACCTGGCTGCACTGTGCTTTACATGAGGCCGCTTTGAAAAACTGTTCAGAAACAGCAGATAGAGCAGAATGTAGCTACCCAATTGCAAACAGACTTGAGGAAAAATGATCATATAAAGCTGATATTGGCTCAGCTGCACTGGTTGCCTCTACATTCCAAGGCCAATTCAAAAAGTTGGCTTTGATCTGGACCCCAGTATTTTTCAGAAATGTCTGTCCCAACATGACCCTATAGTGGCTCTTAGATCTGTATCAGAGGCCCTTACCTGTATCAGAGGTGCTTCCTCGGAGAGTGGTAACAAGGAAGAGGCCATTTTTGGTTCTGGCTTCCTGTCTGTGCAAGGGGTCTCCCCAGTAACATCTGCCTGGCCCCGTCATTAACGTCTTTTTGGCACCAGGCAAGAACTTTTGTCCCAGGCATTTGTCTGATTCCGATTATTTTGCTTGATAAGATATTTTGCTACTGAAGTTATTTGCTGCTGCTTTACAGGGTCTATTCTACAAGCTTTTGGATTTTTTAAAATTGCAATGCATTGTTATGCTATTAAAATGTTGTAAGGTGCTTAGAGACTATGTAGCAAGCAAAAGGTAAGAAAGCTAGGAGCAGGGAAGTCTGCAAAGGGTAAATATATATTGTTTATATTTTTATCAAGTTACACATTATGCATGTTTTTATTTTATACACGTATGGGTACAAGAAAAATGCTGTAAACAACGGAGCCCGAGGCCATGGAATGCCATCTGGGACATTTCTATGCAAAGCTCAAAAGTGACCTAGAACCTACTTCACAGTCAAAAGTAGGATACTGAATGTAGTTGAAGCTTGGTACTGTTTCTTTCAAATACAAATTGGAGTGCTTAATAAAGAATGCCCCATGCAAAACAGAGGCTTGGCAAATCAACACACCATAGGATAAGTGAACAGTGAGAGCAGCAATATTTGATTTACCGGTAACCGCCATCCATGAACAGAAAGGTAAGAGGAGGTGCACTGCTTTGAACACAAATTGAGGTTTTTAGGCTTACCATAAACTGCTCATCTGTCATTCTATATATTGTAGTGTCGCTGCTTCTTAAACTTTCAAAGTCTGAGTGACCTTCTATGGGCAGAATCATGATCATGCAAGGGACATGTAGGGGCAAATTTCTGAGAAAACACATCTAGTTTGGGGCTTCAGGAGTGATCCACTTTGCCAGTTAGCCACTCACCCTAAGGTGCAGAAACTCCCACTAGACCTACTCAAAGGAGCAGAGCGTAGTAAGCCTTGGGCTCCCCTCACTCCATATGTGCAGCAGTTCCCACCTGATCTCCGCCCTTCTACTTTGAGACAAAGCATCATTTGCTGTTGCATTAGAACCACAGTTTTCACTAAACTTGCAAACCAGGAATGAAAATCAGCATTTGATCCCGATTCCAATATTGCAGGGATATAGAACCCATGAACTTCCAGATGCTGTTGGACTACAACTCCCATCACCCCTGAACCTCAGGCCATGCCAGCTGGGGCTCATGAGTGTTGTGTCCAACATCATCTGGATGGCTCCCCGTCATGCAACACAGGGTTGTTGGGAAAGAACACACTAAGTATCCAGTGGGCAAAACAAGCTATGGGAAGTGCCACACGAGAAGCAGCATGAGATTCCAAGGCTTCTTTAACTGCTCTTTCATGTCGGAACAAACCATGTGTGAACCACCTCAAAGTCATCTCACAACACTTATGTGCACAGGTATGGCAGCATAGAGCAGTTTGGACCAAGGAAAGCCCTTTAACTTGTGTACAGGTCTGGGAAGTTGGTACTGACAATGTAAAGCAATAAAAAGCACCTCCGTATATGTGCAGAGTGCAACGGCAGCCTGCTCCTATGCATCTGGGAATAGGGGGGCAGGATTTCCCAACAGGATTGAACCCCATTGGCAAGTGACCTAGCAAAGGACTTCTGTCCTTATCTACGCTGCAGGAATAGCCAACAAGCACACAGTTCAGCAATTGTGGGCAAAAATGGCCAAAGCAAAAAAAAAAAACAGGCCCTATCTTGCTCTGTGTTCATTAGCAACATTCTCTCTCTAGTGGAAATGAAGAACAAGGCACAACAGGCTGTGAATATAATATGTTCTGATATACCAGCCAGAGAAAGAAAGGTTTCCATTTTCCACGGGGACATGTGTGTGAAGCAATCATTTGAACAGGTCTGGGGAGGGGAGGGGGGGAAGAAGAGAAGCAAACATACAGAGAGACAAAAGTACTGCCATCACCAACCTGTCAGTGAACTTTGTTTGGCAAAGCAGTTGCACTCCATTTTAGTCATAGCCCTGAGGGCAAGGTGTAAATTCAGGGATGTGATCCACCAACTCAGTTCTTCACTTGAATAGGATAGTGCATGGCACTTGCATAACACATATTTCCGCTTTTAAATTCTCAGCCATTATCTTATCATCATGCCCGGCATTACTCATTAGGAAGATACGTTCCCCCTTAGGACCAGAGTTATACAACCTGTGGTGCCTCTCTCTCTCTCTCTCTCTCTCTCTCTCTCTCTCTCTCATTTCCTTCTCTGTAGGAACTCCTAGTCCTCTCCCCCCACCCCTTCCCATGGGCTTTATTCTCACTCCATCTGCTAAAATGATCAGCAAACCAAAGTTAATGCTGACATTTAAAGAGTGTTGTCACTAGGCTTTAAAGCTACAACCCCAATGAGATTAGCCGGGAGGAGGGAGGCTGTGGGCACACAGGAGCTGACATCTGAGTCACAGCTTCAGGTCTGTCGTCTGCAGACTCAGGAAAAATGGCATCCATTTATAACATCAGTGGCCACACGCAAGGTATTTTTGTAAGCTGGTCTAGAATCCTACAAGTGTTAAGGCAGTATTGAGAATGCCATGTGAGAAGTTGTATCAAGATGCCTGTCCTTTAGGCTGGAGGCCTCACACACATCTTGAAGGGGGGGGGTACCTGTTTTTTCCAAGCAGCCATTCAAAATAGTCCTCTACCTTGAAAGAGTCTGTAACCAGGATGTAGGAAGCTGCTCTACACCAGGCCAGCTAATTGGTCCATTTTGCCCAGCTTTGTCTACTCTGAAATGGCAGGCAGCTCTCTAGAGACTCCGGCTGAGCTGTCTTTCCAATCACCTGCTACCCAAACCTCTTTTTTTTCTCCTGGAGATACCAGTGTGAGTAACTGTACCTTTCTGCATACAAAGCATAGTGCTCTGCCCTCATGCCACAGGGGTCCTTCCCCAACACAAGTTGTATGCAAACTGCTTATTTAGCAATCCTCACCAATATCTTACTACTACTACATAAGCTGCCTACCTTTTCCTAAAAACTGTATTTTAGGCTGTGACTCACTAATTAGATTTTTTTTTTTAGGGCAGCAGAGCATACGGGGAGGATAATATGTTGGATCTCTTTAAAAAGCCTCACAAGTCAAATCCACAACAGGAGATGATGTCATTATCTCACTCATACATTCTACGTATCTATGAAGCATTCATTCTTTGGAGTGGTTTTGTCTCTGGACTGCTCAGTCAAGGAGCCCAGAGGTGTGGACAATACGAAAGGCAGCAGGCATGAACAAAGACCCAACTTTCTGTCATAGCCAAGTCCAAAATCTTCCTGGCCCCATCCAGCTATGCATGACATAAGCCCCTGCTGCCTACACCAGAGAACAAGGTAAGGAGACTGAATTTAATGTAGCTCAGAGTAAAAGAACTCTACCCATTTGGTGTAGTCGTTAATGTGTTGGACAAGAATCTGGGAGATCTGGGTTCAAATCCTGAACCCAGCCACGAAGTTCACCATCACAGTTTCTTAGTGTAACTCTGCCACACACAGTTGTTGATAAGGTAACATGGAGAGAAGGGGAAACTTTTGTGTGTCACTTTGATCTTCCTTGCAATAAAGGTGGGATATAAATGTAATGATAAATAACCTCTTGCCTGCTAAAAGTCAGAAATGCTTTCAAAAACAAAGACTACATTAAAAATGAAAATAGCATACTTCTCCCCATTTCATATCCAGGTCTTTAACCATACTGGTGCTTATACTGTACCTAAGACTCATTTATAAAGCTTATTTCCATTCAGGTTCCTCCTCGAGCCCCAGTTCTTCAGCCAGCCTTTTCCTGAACCCCCAACCGCCTTACTTTACCTGCAACTCCCTCCATTGCTCTCCTGTCTTTCCCCAGCCCATCCCATAATCCCCACCATACAGAAGGAAGAGTCAAGTGAACATCAGGCACCGTCCCCATACTAGATAAATCCCCAGGAAACCATATCCAATCATAATCATGCCTTTGCTATTACAAATAAGATTATGAAGCAGCCAAGACAACAAAGGGTAGTTAGAAGCAATCCCGTTCCTTTGCCTCATTCCATATAGATACCAAATGCTACCAAGACCTTATGCTTCAGTGATCTGAGAAATCTGGAAATCATCAACAATCCTACGCAGCATCCACCCCCTGTCTCATTCAATCGTGTGGGCCGCGTACTTCAAAAAATCCATTTGTTTCAAACTGCTCAATTGTGGGGGGGGGGAGGTGGCATGACGGAGAAGGTCTTACAAAAAGATTGATGCCACCAGCCTAAGTGAAAATGACAGTCTTCATGAGGGAACCCCCTTTTGGAAAATTTAGATGCATGGACTTGTTGGGGCACATAAATACACTCACACACCCCTATTGGCATTCAAGAGCAGAACGACATTTTGCCACCACCTTTCCTCCCTGTCATTTTTTGTTACGGAGCGGCAAAAGAAAAGGATGGGAATGGAGCAGATGGGTGAAGTCAGGCAGGGAGAGAGAGAGTTAACTAGCTAGGAAACAAAGGGAATGCACCCCCTCCCTCCGAGGGAGGGGCCTGCCATCAGGAACTGTCCAAGCAGACACCACCAGCTACCCAGCATGCCCTGCTTTGCCAAACAGCCTTCCCGTGTCTGATGGAGAAATATCTCTATTCCAACCTGTAGCAACTACTGCAGATAAAAGTTCTCCCTCTGGATCCAATGGCAATACACCTCCCAAGCGGCTACTGTGTTCAGGATCACCCACCTCTCCCCTCCACACACACCATTGGTTCACCAGTATTGCTCAGTTGAGCCTCCCAAACCAAACAGTCTTCACAACAGAAAGCAAAGTCTCCACATTCCAGACGTGTGTTTATAAAAGCCATTGAATTACAGAATCATAGAATGCAAAAGAGGCTTATAGGGTGTCTAGTCCAGGACACCCCAGTCTCTCAGCCTGATCTCCAATGCTCTTTTTCCCCAATACCAGGCTTGCCAAGCAACAAGCAACCTCCCTGTGGGGTAAGTCACTCCAGTCTGATTTGCACAACTGGGCTGGCATCCTGAGAGCACAATTTCAATAAATCCACACGGTGGTTGGCATGTGCAGAAGCAGCCAGCCAATTTTTGATTTACCTACTTCGCTTTCAGTTATTTTGTGGTGGGGTAGGAAATACAAGTGCTTGCATTTAATGAAATACATTTCACTTGGCACTTATTGGACAGAGGAATCAAAAAGGTGGAAAGACCTAGAGGAAGGATGCAAGTGGACAGAAAGAACAGTGGGGGCTGAGCCAACTGAGACAATTTCAAATCCTCTCATGTTGACATTGAGATGAAACTATAGAATGGCTACTGGATCTTGGGAAGGATCAAATACACCAGCTCATCAGACATCAATTTTTGAAGCTTTCCATAACTCATGGTTGGCCAGAGAGCTGGTGCCCCCCATCACTTGAGCAGCTCCACAAAATTCAAAATAGGAGGAATGAAAAAACAAGCCGCCACCACTTAAGAGTCTGTTACTTAAGCTATAATGAAATACTCCTAATCAAGAATATGCAGCCTTTATCTTATACTACAAAATTGCAAAGGCTTCAAGCCAGACATATTCCATCTTTGCCTATGCCCATACTTTCACAATTGCAAGAAAAGGGATGGACAGTTCTGCCATCTTTATTCCTAGAGGGCACACTGCACCTTGCTTCATCTCTACGTTCAACATGCCAGTGCCCAAAGTATACTTGCTGACCCCCATCTTAGAAGCAATCATGTATTTGCAGTACAACCACTATATGTGCCGTGTCAGTGACCACCATCTCTTGCTTGAAGTCTGTCAACCCTGCACCAAAGGCTGAACTTAAAATACAGGCAATAAATATTGTAGCTCCCCACCTGTGCGCCAGTTCTGGAATAGCAGAAAAAGCTAGAAAATATGTAGCTGCCAGTGAAGGGCTACCAAATTACCATAATCAATTGATAACTACAAATTACATATTACTGAACACCTTAGCAGCAAGTTCCTAGCTGATGCACAACAGACCATGGAAGTACTTTGTAAGCAAGGGCTTGCCAACAAAAATATACAACCAATACAGGGCTGGGGATAAAAGGGATGGATGAACATTTCAGATGAGATGAAGGAAATCAGCAGGCATTCGAGGTGCAAGTAGAATGGGGCCCAACGGCTCTTGCTGAAGTAGCCTTTTAGGTGGGTGGAGGTTCTTTCAGGTTTAAGAAAAAGCTAGTCAGTTAGATGCAGTTGGAAAAACATAGGGCTTGGACCAGAGAGACCTGGGTTCAAAGTTGTGTTTGTTTATTTAAACTAGTGGTGGAGAACCTGTGGCCCTCCAGATGTTGAACTATAAGTCCCATCATCCGTGACCACTGGCCATGAGGCCTGGTGGGAGTTAGGAACCTGTGGCTCTCACCACAGATGGACTCAGCACCCAATTTAAATGTTCATATCCTGCTTCATTCAAAGCTATTCAAAGCAATTTGCATCAATTATTAGGCATACAAACATATAGGTTTTATTTACAGGTAGGTAGCCGTGTTGGTCTGCTGTAGTCGAAACAAAATAAATAAAAAATCCTTCCAGTAGCACCTTAAAAGGTAAAGGGACCCCTGACCATTAGGTCCAGTTATGACCGACTCTGGGGTTGCGGCGCTCATCTCGCTTTATTGCCCAATGGAGCTTCCAGGTCATGTGGCCAGCATGACAAAGCTGCTTCTGGCAAACCAGAGCAGTGCACAGAAATGCCGTTTACCTTCCCGCTGCAGCGGTACCTATTTATCTACTTGCACTTTGACGTGCTTTCGAACTGCTAGGTTGGCAGGAGCAGGGACCGAGCAACGGGAGCTCACCCCGTTGCGGGGATTCGAACCGCCAACCTTCTGATCGGCAAGCCCTAGGCTCTGTGGTTTAACCCACAGCGCCACCTTAGAGACCAACTAAGTTTGTTATTGGTATGAGCTTTCGTGTGCATGTACACTTCTTCAGATACACTGAAACAGAAGTCACCAGACCCTTAAATATAGTGAGAGGGTGGGGAGGGGTATTACTCAGGTGGTGGGAATGGGTGATTGGCTGATAGGTGTGGTAAACCTGTATATAGGTTTATTAATTATTATTATTATTATTATTATTATTAGATACGACTATGGGGGGGAAACTGCTTTTAAAAGCCATGTCACTTTATGTCACATCTGTTTCCAGAACCTCATTAAAAGAGTAGATCAGAAAACCTCACTGAAAGTATGGTCCAAACCAAGGGGGCAGACACAGAGAAAGCTGCATCCTTGCTGAGCCACAAAGCTCACCAGGGCTTAGAGTCAAAATCACTTGTAGACGAGACTACTTCACAGGGTAAAAAGGAATAGCGTGAGAAAACTACCCTGAGACCTTGGAAGGAGAGAGAAATACAAGTTTAGTAGTTAAATAGCTATGGCAGTTATCCAGTTGGAGCAGAGGGCATTTGACAAGTGGAAACCAGAATCTTGGAAATAAAGTCAAAGGAAAAGGTGACAAGGTGGGGTACAAGTTAACAGGCCTAAGCATGGAAGGATACAGCCAGAGACACCATATCCACCACACCCAATACCATAACAAATTGGGTTTTTAAAATATTGTTTTTTAAACTCTGTATAAAGAACTTTTGATTTGTTTTTAAGTAAAATGAGGAGGATATAAAATTTTAAAATCAAACAAGTCCATTTCCATGGTGTCAGAGAGGAACAGGATTTTCCAGTGGGCAAAGAAGACAGGACTCCAAACACAGCCAGAAGGATGACAACACAGGCTAATTTTTATTGTTTTAATTTAGTTGTATCCTTAATAACTGCACTGTCACCTGCCACTTTGAGGACTCTTTTAGGTGGAAAAGCAGCTTATAAAAATCAGAATATATATATATATCAATAAAATAAGTAAAAAATGGAAGGTTTACACTTAAAAACTAAGGCAGGGCAGCTCAGAAGAAAACAACCCAAAGCAACCACACTCAAGAGGAGGAATCTGGGAAACAGTGGGGCTGGCAAAACTTGTGGCGATGCCAGAATGGAAACTGGAGATGGGAGGTTGCAATGTGACACCCTGCTAGAAGCTGGGAAAGCCAGCTACATGCTCACAGAAGCTATGTATGCAGAGGCATCACCTTACAGATCACTCAGAGGGTAGCCCTTTCGGATGCAGCCCTGGGAAGGGAAGCCACACCTAGGACTCTGGGCACACCATTAAGTGGACACACACACACACACAAAGGTAGAGTCATTCAGAACAAAAGATAGTTTGGACTGATTATGAGAAGAGACCCCTGGGTTGTCAAGAGGAAGACATGCAGCCTGGCAGTATAAAAATAAGCCAAAGCACTGACAAACGTAATTAAGTCCACCATCCTCAAAAGTAAAAAAAGAAAAAAGGCAAGCATCTCAGGGCAAGGCTCCTCCCTGACCCAACGCCCCCCCCCCCAATTCATAACCTGATGGGTATCCTAAAAGAATCTCCCCCTTCCCAATCAGAGCAATACAGGAGGTAAGCATTTGAATTCTTTTCTCTAGCCCTTGCACACCCTCAGTGATCAGAACTACATGGGACATATAGAAGGAGGAATCCTTAAGACCACCATTGTCATAACCTTGCAAGCATACTCTACACCAGGGATGTGCAACGCAGCAGTGAGACAAAGCACGTTTTGTCACACAAACCAGTTTTCCCGAGAGCAGCCAGCTTCGTAGCCTAGATGCCACAAGCTAGCAAAAAGGTCTTCCCAATTAGGGAACAAACGCACACAACATAGCGTAACACCTACAGTCCTGAACTCTGTGCCCCCACCGTCAAAGGGGACAGGTGAGCTGAGACTAAGGGCAGGGCTTATTTTCTGCAGGAAGATCCACATTTGACACTTGGCCTTCTATTTTTTAGGTGTCAAGTCCCAGTATACTCTCACAACTTTTCGGCCACTAACATGCCCTTGATGTTTCTTGCCTGCCTATTTTGCTGCTGCCATTTCCATTGTTGTGTAGTGTGTTTGTTAACCGACTGTTTTGGATTATGAGCTATCTTGAATACCTTGCAGTAGAAGGGTTATGTGGATATAAAGGTTTTTAAAACAAGGTACATGAAAACCACCTGCCCATATACACAGACCTTCTAGATTTCTTATATCTGAGGATTCCTTACCAGTAGCAGCATGTCTTATGGACCATCATTTGGTAGCAACAGCACTACCCTGGCACTTTGGAATATTCTTCCTTCTGCCATATGCGTTGCTTTTTCTTTTCTTTGTTTTAGACATCTTTTTAAAGACCTATTTCATTTGCCCTAGCTTTGCTAGACATGGTGCTACCAGCAAGGACTCTGATCTAAGTAATCCAACAGGTTGTTGAAAGCTGAAACCTGTACCAACTATTTTGACTTTACCATTATTATGATAATGTGGGGATTAAAGAAAACATTGTTGCTTTTACATATCATGTTTTATACACTGCTTGAATACTTTTATATTGAGCTGGTTATAAATGTTCATAAAATAACAAACAATTACATATGAACATTTATAAGCACCTCAATATACAAAATCCAAAAAACAGGTGCAAGATTTTATAGCACCTTTCCCCAACCAGATGTCCTCTAGATGTTGTTGGACAACCTCAAATATCCCCGATCATTGACAACTCTGACTGATGAAAGCACCAGGTTGAGTCAGGCTGTTATACAGTGCTGAACATATTGCAGCTTGAGAATTACCACCACCATCTTCGTTAATGAATACAGGCGGCGACCATTTTAGGTGCGTCCAATTGGCACAATCGCCAATGCACGGTCCTTTTGGACCCAGAAGAGGGAAGGAGGAGGCACATTTATACGCGCTCCACCGACACGCATGCAGGGGCCAGGAACAGAAGCCGTGTGCGAAATGCTTGCCGCCTTTGCAGTAGTACAGAAATCTTACCACACCTCAATTTTTTTTAATGGTATTAATTCCAGGTGTCAGATAAAAGAGTTTCCCCCCCCCCCGTCTCTGTCTAAAGGAGTTGTTTTTCTCTGGCCCTTAACCTCCTTAGTTAAGAGGAGAAAACAAGGCTGAAGAAACACATAAGAACCAACACACACCAGCTCACTATTCCAAAATGTTCTAAGCTATTAGAAGATGCATTCCTACAGTTAGGACAAACTCACCCAAATAAATATCTCCAAAGGATCCACTACCGATTTTTCTTCCCAGCCGATACTTGTTCCCCACTCGAAGCTCCATGATTCAGTTGCTCTGGGAATAAAACAGAGGACATACAGGTTAAGATTAGAAAGATGACCTAAGTCAACACATTCAGCTACCATATGAGGGACCCAATATTTATTCCTGGTGTGGGGAACTCCCAACTCCCCATCAACCCTGGCCACTGGCTATGCTTGCTATAAGTGATGGGAGTTGAGCAACACCAGGAGGTTCCTTCCACTGGTTTATTCCTTCTTCAATTAAAGTTTTTTGGGTCCAGTTTTGCTGCCTAAACCCTTGGGACTCTCTCACTGTCATAGTAAAACCTTCAATTTAGTAAACAGTAGTCTGATATTTCTTAACAGTTTTTTTCCAGGCTGGGAGGCATTCAGAAAATGTGGAGAAGTAACAGTTCAACCAAACAAGTCACCTAAAGTAACCTTGACTGCAAGGCCAACTTTGGCTGCAGCGTTACCTAGAAAAAAGCCTCAATGAAATCAGTGAGACAGACTTGAACATAAAACATGCTTGGAACCAGGATGTGTGTCTCTGGCTAAAACAAAATGTATAGCAGAGAAATTTATGGTGGAGAAAGTGAACCCATCTCAAGGACAAGCCAGAACCCTACATGCATTCCAATGAACTGGGATTTGGGGCTCACAACATTTCTACTCTACTTGGGCAGTAGCATGGTAGTACAGGACAAATTCCTCAATCACATGGTTCACAACCAGCTACTGGGCCCAAGGTGCAAGTCTGCATGCCACATTTGACACTAGGCATACCATATGTTTCCACACATCACACTCATGAACATGAGAGATCCATCCAAACCCCAGCACTACCACCTTCATTTCAGCCATGCATGCCAACTTCTTCCTTTAGGCCTGTGCCAAATGTCGTTCTGGAGACTCTCAGCAATATCCTCTCCCAGAAGACCACCATCTTGTGTTTCTCCTATCTCCTTCTGCCCGCCCCACCACTGTTCCAGTAACATGGATCTGTTTGAAAGACTGGGGCTCTTTTTAAAGGATGCTGCTGTATGGTTAATTTATGTAATGCATATTTATTAATGTACTGTATGCAGGCTTTGCTCTCCTGGGTAGGTAGGCTGCTTGAAAGAACAGGCAAGGATTAAGCAGACAGGGGGTCCTTTCGCTTGATGGAGTCTACAGCTTCCTTTCTGCTGCACCCCAAGGTCTACGAAATGCCAGAATAAGCAAAGTAAGCGGAGTTCTAGTCATATCCAAACTAATCATGTACTGCAAAAAGAGAAATGGTGGAGCTTAAAGGCACACATTTCACTGTAAGCTTTAACAGGGCATCATGAACTCTAAATACCCAGTTCCAATTACTCAAAGCACAACAGAAGGCAGAGTCCCCTGCTAAAACATGTACCCAAGCATGCAGGATTGTTAATCTGCAAGGACTACAGAGTTATTCTCTTGTCTTAAAATTCAAGCAGAATACACAACTGAAGTACAGCCCTGGGGAACAAACAGGAATCAAGAGGTTATATTCGAGCAAGAAGATAGGATTCATCCCTTCCACTACCCCAATTAAACTAGGAATGTAACTGCATATACATTTGACTTATACTCTAACTTGCTCTCAATACAAGATAAGGTTTTTTTTTTATTCCTATAAACACTGGTGACACACGAACCGGAAGGAGCCAGCAGTTTTCAGAAGTTACTCTGGAGATGCTTGATCCCTAAAGGTTAGGAGTTTCCTAGGTTTCTCTGCCAGCTCTCTTCAACACATAACCCAAGAGTACAGACAGAAGTAGGGACCAGCATATCAGCAGCTAGTAACCCATCTCACTCAGGACAGCACTGGGCTCAAGCAATCAGGGGCCCAGCTGCTCACTGTGGTTTGCAGTTGTGACTTTTTAACTTCCTGCAAGAACATCAAGGCTTAATTCGGAGGTACCCCACACAGCTTTACAACAAGCCTATCAGCTGACTGGCCTTCAAACTCATTTTCTTAAAAAGCAGATGTTGTTCAAGGGGGGGGGGGTGGAGACAAAGAATGAGATCTCCCAATTTCCCTTTCATAAAGATAATATTGAAGCACACAACTAAGTACCTCCAGTTTCATCAGACTTGCTTCCTAGTAAGCATGCATATGATTGAAACATTAATAAGGCAAGCAGTGCTTTGGACAGAGGGTTCAGAGAAGGCAGCAAGACCAGTTCATGCCAAGGGCAACAACAAATCAACCAGTCACCTCAGGAACTGCTTCCAGGTGCTGGGGATGGGAACACTTACCCACCCACCCTGCTGCCACATCAGTTTCTCTCCAAACTCTCAGGCCTTCACCTCCTCCACCCAGAGAGACAGAAAGGAATTGAGCCAACTCTATGGCCTTCCTCAAACTAGAGCAACAGCCCTAGGCAGTCAAGATGCCAGCCAAGAATTCCCTCTTCATGAAACTAGAAAGACTCCCACACACTCTAATGCATATACTCTGCATGAGTGGATGCTTATACTATATTAATAGCCACTTCTATCTCTCTCCCTCTTTCTTTCTTTCTTTCTTTCTCTCTCTCACACACACATTCTAGAAAGCTGTACCACACACAAACCTACTCTAATTATGTAAATGCAATCATATAATAAAAATATGTGTGCATACAAACACACAGCAGGCCCCACACATCTGGCATTCAGCACTTTACAGTACAGCATAGGCAACCCCCCCAAGCAATTATTGTAAACAAGGGGACCTCCAAACCAGCTTTACTTGATTTGCTAGAAATCAAGGATGCATCGAGGACTACAGTAGGCCACACTGTGCGAGAGCTGACCAGATATATAATGGAGGCTTCTGGGTTTGAAGAATTAGGGGGGGGGGGATATTCCATATCAGCTTCAAAGGATTGGGGAAACAGGAGTGTGCACATAAATATAGCAATACTTTTCTAAAAAGCAATGTGCCACAACAGAGATATTTGCTTCCTTCTCTCTTTCCTCTCCATTTCCCTTCAGAGCAGTTACCAAAAAGGAAAAGGAGCTAAAGAAGGCAGATCCAACCACACACAACAAATGCAAGCATTAAAAGGAGATAAAAACTGATAAGATCATCTCATCACTCAGCCACAAGTATAACTTAAAATTAAATCACCCTCTTCCAGCGCCAGAAGCATCTTATAAAATAGGGAGGGGGAGAATAATGCAGCGGGGAATGAGAATTAGGCAGCAGAAATAGCAGCAAAACTTCTATTTACTATACAATCCTCATTACAAATCCCTGAGCTGGTACAAAGGAGCAACATTTCGGAAAAGATGTGGGGGTGGGTGAGATCTTGCCCCCCCTCTTCACCCCCCTGCCTACAATACCGAACCTTCCCAGTGCACAAAAGGAGATAGTGATTTACAACAACAGCCACTTCCTCCCCCTCCACCTCACAACACCCACCCTATTTGTCAAATAGAACATTTTTAGAAATTCAACAGTGTTTACTATTGGTGTCCCCCCACCCCACCCCAAAAAACCCCTCACAAACAGCCGAAGGTTGGAGCCAAGGGGGGAGAGAGGAGAAAAGAGAGATACCCGTTACTCACTACCAATTGTTTGTGGAAACCATACACAGATGTTAAGTATAGGAAACGGAAAGAGAGAAACGGGGGGGGGGGGAGAGAGAATAAGCAGCAATCACCCCCTCCTCTCAAAAACAAACAAACAAACACACACTGCCTTGGACATTAGGTAGAGCATAACCCCCAATAAGTAAAATTTAAATATATATATAAAGTCAGTGGAGCCATTTCTGCATGTAGACAGCAAAGGGGGGGAGGAACGGGGGGGGGGAGAAGCGATACAGGAGCCCCTCAATGTGTCCTTCTGAAAGTGAAGCCGGGGGGGGGGAGAGAGAGAGAGAAAGATGCCTGCATAATCCTTTGTCTCCGTCAAAAATTAAAACACACACACAGAGACAAAACGAGCCTTTTGTTGTCGTCCCCCCGTTTCGGTTACAGCTTCCTTCTTCGCCTGTCACCTAATTCCACCGGGGGGGCCCCCCAGCCCAATGCCAGCCCAGCCTTGTGTGCGTTGTGTTGTGTATGTGTGCGTTGTGTATGTGTGCGTTGTGTGCTGTGTGTGAGCGAGCGAGAGTCTCTTCCCCCTCCCCCCCCGCCTTATCCTCCTCTCTCAGCAGAAAAACAAAGGGACGGAGGGGCCGCCTTTCCCCCCGGATTTGCACCCCAAAACCTGCCCGGATCCCCACAATATTCACCCTGCCTGGAAGGAGCCTGTCTGCCGCTTCTGCTCCCGGGGCTGTCAGGGAGGAAAGGCGCCGGGGAAGGAAGGATGACGGAGGATTGGGAAAGGCGGCCGTAGCCAGCTCTGAGCGCCGCCGCCGCCGCCGCCGCTTCCTCCTTCTCTGCGCTCTGCCTGCTCAGCTGCCTCCCTCCTTCCCCTCCAGCCTCCCTCGGTGTGTGTACAGCCGAGGCTCTCGCTCATTGAGTTTCCATTGAGTCTCAGGGCCAAACCCACTGATGTCATCCTACAAAGCCCTGGGCCCTCCCTCGGAGGTTTAAAGGGGCAGCAGCTTGTTTTTGTTGCTTCTTGCTTTGCGAGGGCTTCCTGGTCGCCCACGCTGGCAACCGCTTTTTTTGAGGAGGGGGAATAAACGCGCGGGGGTCGCGGGTTATGAAATGACACGCTACCCATCCCCAAAAAAATATGTACCGGCGCAATTTTGTGAAAACTCTAGCTCACACCTGCACCGCAGCGCATCGCTATCGCGTTGCGCGGAATCCAGAAGAACGGGCGTCAAATGCCTCTTGTCGGGGTAAACGAAAAGGCTCCCATTGCTCGGCTCAGGACAAGAGAGGCTGCAAACTTCTGCACATATTAAGCTGGAGGCGAAGCTGAGCTCATCCTAACTTTCTGGATAGGCGTCCAAAGCATCCAGCTCTGCTGCACAGCTCAAAGTTTTGTAGCAAATCCAGACAGATAAACACCTCAAGATCAGAAAAGTTATATTTTAGTCACTCTGGACAAAGGCCTGAGATGTGGGCGCTTATAGTCCTAAAGCCTGGCCCAATGTAGTGAGTGCATTAACAGCCAAATCTTACGTTTTCTTTTTGTAAATCCCATTAAGACTTCCTACCAAGCCAAACATGCACAGGATCCAGCTGGAAGGATCCCTCTGACAACAAAGGGCAGTGTTCAGGAGGACAGCATCTGCACTGCATGCAGAAGGTCCCAGGATCAACCCTCAGCATCTCCAGGGGGTAGGGCTGGGTGGAGAGACCCATGTCTGAAACCCTGGAGAACTGCTGCCTGTCAGCATAGGCCAGGGGTGAGCAACCTTTTTCAGCTGTGGGCTGGTCCACCATCCCTCAGACCATGTGGTGGGCCGGACTATATATTTGGGGGGGGGGGGGATGAACGAATTCCTATGCCCCACAAATAACCCAGAGATGCATTTTAAATAAAAGCACACATTCAACTCATGTAAAAACACACTGATTCCCGAACCGTCCGTGGGCCGGATTGAGAAGGCGATTGGGCCGCATCTGGCCCACGGGCCTTAGGTTGCCTACCCCTGGCATGCTGAGCTGCAAAGACCAAAGACCTCAAACACAGTGTAAAGCAGCCTCCTGTGTTTCCTAACATCTCAAGATGGTGGTTTGCTTTGCATAACATCCAGCCTGTATTCTGGAGAATGTGAGATGTTTCAAGTCTCCACACCAAAATATTTTTAACACTCCAGACTCATTACAACATTTATTTGCTTTTGTTTACTTATTGGACCCTGAGCCATTTACAAGTGCTATTCTCAGACATGTCTGTGCAGCCATCAGCATGTGCTGCCTGAGGCAGTTGCTTCAATCTGCCTCATGGTGCTGGGTGGAACATCCCAAGAAACTCGCTTAGGAATGGTCTGTATGCTTGTCTTGAAAACTCAGCTTAAAGTCAAACACAAAATCCAAACCATAAACATTTCAGGCTGCATTTTGTCATTTGCATTGCCTGTAAAATGGCTTTTCCTCTCCCCCATATCCTCCAGCCAATAGTTTTATCAAACAAAATTTACTTGATTCGAACCTGTATATGAATGTTCTGAAATGGTTCACATTTCTCTGGATGCCCTTGATCAAAGGTCACAAGACAAGCAATGACTACTTCCTGAATAATGTGGATCCAATTCTGTGAAATCCCCCACCCAGTTGATATCAGACAGGCCCTCTCCCTGTTGAACTTCCAGCACTTAATTTCAGCAGGCAATTTAAGTTTTCTGATTTTTATTAAACTGATTTTATCTTTATTGTATCTTTCGTAACCTTACTGTACACTACTTGGAGATTACGGTCACATCCACACCATACATTTAAAGCACATGTCTTATCCCAAAGACTCCTGGGAACTGTAGTTTGTTAAAGGTGCTGGGAGTTGTAGCTCTGTGAGGGGCAAGTTGCCACAGGATTATTTGTGGGGGAACATGTACGTTAAGTGTGCTTTAAATGTATGGTGTTGATGTGACCTCTCCATTAACAAAAGTAGAGCAGATACTCTCGAAGCTACTAACATGAGTTTGGCCAAACTGCGAGAGGCAGTGAAGGATAGGCGTGCCTGGCGTGCTCTGGTCCATGGGGTCACGAAGAGTCGGACACGACTGAATGACTGAACAACAAAGAGCAGATAAAAAGGTTGGTAGCATCTATCATCAAATAATTGCACAATACGGCAACTGTATGCTCTCATACAGCAATTGCCCTGGTTAGGGCCATTAGACATCCTTGTCTTGCTTAACTGGAGGTGCTGAGTAGCTTCCTAGAACACAGCCTCTCTCAGCTTGGTCACTCCAATTCTAGCTTGGCCATCCTTCCAAATCAAGAGGAGTGTGCATGTATAGTCATGTAATTCAGCTGAGGTGCCCAACCCTTGTTCCCTTTCCCTAACTATCTGGGAGTGGCTGCAGTCTGTGGTAGCCAGAGGAAGCCAATGTGGTAGAGTAGTGTCGGACTAGGACCTGGGCATAGCTGTCAACCCTCCCTTTTTTTGGCGGGAAACTCCCTTATTCCAATGCCGTTTCCCGCTGCTATCCCGGATTGTTGATATCACTTAAATTTCCCGGATTTCAAAGGAAGCAGCTCCTCTCCCTCCCTGCCAACCAGGGAGGCTCCTCAGCTGCGTTGCTCGGCTGCCAATAAGGAGTCTGAGACCGACTGGGGGCGGAGCTTGCATGCCTTGTGCAGCCAGACCCTCACGCCCGACCAGACAGACAGCCTGCCTGCCGTCTATGCGCTCGCTCTTCTGCTCACCCGTTCACGCGCAGCCTCTGGAGAGCAGGGTGGCGAGGCTACTTGGTGCCATTGCACCGCCCTTGTGGCATCCCTTATTTTCAAATCTGAAAGTTCGGGAAAATCCCTTATTTTCAAATCCGAAAGTTGACAGCTATGGACCTCGGATTGGGAGGGGAGCCATGTACATCACCTTGCGCTCCCTGGAGAAAAGGGTAGGATATAAATGCAATCAATCACAATCAATCAATGGCCAAAGTAGGATACCTACCAAAAAAAAAAAACAACAACCAGTGAAGACACAAAGCTTGGTCAGGATTCAGCAAGCCCTGTTGCCTGTGGCTAATATTTTGTCAGGTGACAAAACTCAACCTGGGTCTCTAATGTGTATGTGTGTTAGTACAGTGATGGTTCCACAATGGCGTCCTTGTAGCCACACAAAAATGAAATTAGTTAGCAAATTTATAAAATTACACTTGAGGTTCAAAGTGGGTAGTGGGAAGTTATCCCTCTGTCAAGGACCCACTTCGTGTGTTATACATGTGAAAATAGCTTCACACAATGGCTGGAAAGCCATCTGTCAAGGATGATGCTGCATCACCCTGTGTTGCAGATCCTGCACTAGACAAGAGGCTGGAGTTGCTAGATAACTTCAAAGGTTCCTTCCAACTCTATGATTCTAGCTGATTGACAGTGGCTACTGGACAGACAAAGGCTTTACTCACACTACTGTTTATTCTGTTTCCCAAATTGTTAATTTCCACAGTATATTTGAGCTTTCCCACAGTGTAAAAACCACTTGGGGAAATATAGTACTGTATAGCACACCCATTTCCTTGTTGTTTACAAAAAAAAAATTCTGGAAGCAAATAACATGGGCACGAATATTAAACTTGAACTATATTCTGGTATATTTCCAGAAATGGCTTTTATGTGGTGTGACAGTTCAGCTATAACACAAAAATTAACTAGTTAGGGAAACATCAGGCAAAATGGAATAAACTGTGGTGTGAATGCAGCAACAACAAAAATGTTTTTTTTACACAATTCATAATTAATGCCTCGAAGTCACTGCCACAAGGATATTTAAATTTGTATGCAGCTTTTCCATATAAATATATGCTCAAAGTGACTCACAACAGAACAACAAAAATGCAGATCAAGATAAAATTACAGTAACAAAATACGAAGATGACATTCACACCAGACATTTCAAACACAGTCAAGACTCAAGACACATTGCTTTCCCTGTGGAATCCTGGGAGCTGTAGCCAAACCTCTTGCAGAGCTTCATTTCCCAGCACCTCTAGGAAACTAAGAGTCCGAGGATTCTCTGGAAAAGCTCTGAGCTTTCAATGTGTGAAGTGGATGTGACCCATATCATTTTGTAACATAACATGACAATCCAACAAATAAAGTAAAGGTAAAGGGACCCCTGACCATCAGGTCCAGTCGTGTCCGACTCTGGGGTTGCGCGCTCATCTCGCTCTATAGGCCGAGGGAGCCGGCGTTTGTCCGCAGACACCTTCCGGGTCATGTGGCCAGCATGACAAAGCTGCTTCTGGCGAACCAGAGCAGCGCATGGAAACGCCGTTTACCTTCCCGCTGGAGCGGTACCTATTTATCTACTTGCACTTTGACGTGCTTTCGAACTACTAGGTGGGCAGGAGCTGGGACCGAGCAACGGGAGCTCACCCCGTCGCAGGGATTCGAACCGCCAACCTTCTGATCAGCAAGCCCTAGACTCTGTGGTTTAACCCACAGCGCCACCTGGGTCCCTTTAATCCAACAAATAACTCATGTTAAAGACATCATAAAACCAGCTATCCACTAGTGGCTAATAGGGGATATTTTGGTTGCCCTGTTATATCTGGAACAATTCCAGACTTCTTCACAGCGCTTTGCATTAGCTTTCTGGGCAACAGAAAACTGAGGTGACAAGTATGTCGTGTGTTGACAAAGCTCTAAGAATCCACTTGGATTTCTTTTACTCAGCTTTTTACTTATTAAGCAGAGAAAGGAAGATTCTTGAGGAATTTGAAGATAACAACAAGCAAGCAACCCAGAACCCCTCATTGTTTGGCTCGTATGAAAGCTAAACTGGCCTCAGACAAAATTAATTACAGCCACACCTACAGGAAAGTAATGCTGCAACAATTTACTCTGTCACCTCCCAATGTTCCTAAGCACCTTTTGCCCATGGGAGCATAGCAGCTCACACAAACTCCAGAAACCCATCTGTTATTAATTTATGCAACACGTTCATCTAACCAGCGGAGTCTACGGAACTGTGTAAATGTGTCAGAATTGCTCTAGGCAAAGTTTAGGATATATTGACCAGACCTCAACATGTTCGCTGACAAACGCTAGCCTTTGGCGATGCATTAGAAGATTTTGCCAGGAAGGGAAGGAAAAGTGCATTTTCCCCTAGCCATAGATTTCCCCACTCTTTTATACCATATGGTTTCATTTTACTTCAAACTTATGATTTTCAGGTGCATGCATTCAGTTTTAGGGACTCACACTGTACCCCAAGATTTGTCACTGTGCTCCACTTATACTTAACACAAAGACTTGCACAGCATTGATCAAAAGAGGCAAAAAGGTAGCAGTCTTGGATTGTCCCTCTAATTGCCTGTTGTCTTGTCCTTGACCCGGAATAAACAGATATTTTTCTTTTATTTTCTAATGGTAAGTTTGGACACTGTTACTTTTTTCTGCAAATTCCTTTCACAAGAAGCTAGATCTGACTCCTGCACCACTCTGACTTAAGGTTCTGTGCGCCATGCCTTTTACTTTTTAAAAACTGGATCAATTTATTGAGGGATGTATGGGGAAAAACACTGGGGGAAAGGCTCAGTGGTAGTTCAGCCTGTGCTTTGCATGCAGGAGATCACAGCTTCAATGCACAGCATATCCAGGTGGGGCTGAGAGAAATCCTGTTTGAAATCCTGCACTGTCTTATGTACCTATAAAATTATGCCTTTATTAATAAGGGTTTTTTAATTTAAAAAAAACATTGCATCCCTAGGCATGTTTACTCATGAGTAAGTGTCAATATGTTCAATGAGGCTCACTTTCTAGTAAGTGGGTTGCAGTGAACTAAGTTCTACTCAGAGTAAACCCACTGAAATTCATGGAGCCAAATGAATTGCGGCCATTAATTTTAATGGGTCTACTATGAATATAATTCGCCCAGTGTGTTTAGGGTTTCAGTCTAAGGCTACAATGTTGTGTACACTTCTCAGGGAGTAACTCTCATTGAGCTAAATGGGAATCTACTTCTGAGTAGACATGTATAAGATTGCACAATAACAAGCCCTAACTCATAATTATGAGAGAAGGAAGCATTAAAAAAATATATATTGAGGGACAAAATCAACATGAAATTCAACGTGATAAAAGGGCATTTTGGTGCACCCTTAAAATCTGAAACAGAATTGCAGTCTAACATCACTTTGTAAGCCTAACTTAGTAAGCTTAGGGCTAGTTAATGCATGTAGGGGTTAAGACCAAGAATTTTATTCCTAGACTTAGCTAGATCATGCCCCTCACCTGGAAGGGAGTTAAGTATCTCCCATTGTTTGCTCTCCATCACCTGAGCTCACTAAGATAGGACTTGTGTGAGCTTGTTCTTTACAAGCTCAGCCCCCGTGCTTAGAGCTATTTCACTATAAGTATTTTGTATCCCAAGATTTCTGCCTGTGTTTACTTGCTGCTGCATGGAATAACGCATGAATCTGGCATTTGGAGTTTGTAAGTAAAGCATTTACATTTACTAATGATGTGGTTTGTTCATTGCAATGGGGTAGAGAGGGGAAGCGCTGTAAGCAGCTAGAACAGGATATTTAAAAGGTCTAACAACCTATTATTCCCATGCTTCACTGTGCTGTATAATTCTGTGATTTTAAACTGCTGGGGGCGGTCTCTTGATGGGGAGTATATTTATCATACACCACAAACGTAACAGGCTGAAGCTTCAGCCTGTTACGTTTGTGGTGTATGATATATGTGAGATACGTAACATTTGGTTTATTGGTGTTTGATACTGGGGAGTATATTTAGCCTTGTGCTTTAGACCTACAGATCCAGCCAATTGTTTTATTATTTACCCCACACAGGTGATCTATATCTATTTCCACCCCACAATTCCAACATGTGGCCTGCACTTCAGGAGTGGCAGACTGGATATTGCTAATTTATTCAGGGAATAAGGGGTGTGGGTTCGAGAGTGGGAGCAGAGCCTGTGTGGGAGCTGCTGCTGTCAGTCACCGGCCTTCCAGGCCCTCGGTTCTTAGTGCTCTCCCAGGAACCCCGCCAAGATGTTCAAAAAATTTGATGAAAAGGAGAATGTGTCTAACTGCATCCAACTGAAAACGTCTGTTATTAAAGGCATTAAGAATCAGCTGATAGACCAGTTTCCAGGGATCGAACCATGGCTAAACCAAATTATACCAAAGAAAGACCCTGTGAAGATAGTACGTTGTCATGAACATATAGAAATCCTCACAGTAAATGGGGAATTGTTGTTCTTCAGGCAAAGGGAAGGACCATTTTATCCCACACTCAGATTACTTCATAAATATCCATTCATTCTACCACATCAACAAGTTGATAAAGGAGCCATTAAATTTGTACTTAGTGGAGCAAATATCATGTGCCCTGGCCTGACGTCTCCAGGAGCTAAACTTTATCCTACTGCTGCTGATACAGTCGTGGCAATAATGGCCGAAGGAAAGCAACATGCCCTGTGTGTTGGAGTCATGAAGATGTCGGCAGAGCACATTGAGAAGGTCAACAAAGGAATTGGCATTGAGAATATCCACTATTTAAATGATGGTCTCTGGCATATGAAGACGTATAAGTGAAGCAGCAAGAAGAATCCATTCCCTGTCAGCTTGGCCTATTTTTAATTCTTCTTTTAAAATATGTGGCTAAATGTAAACTTTGTTTTGTGGTGATGCTAAATAAATCAAGTGAATGCTGAAATATCAAAAAATAAAAAATAAAAATTAAGGGAATAAGGGTATAAGGCAGCATCTTATGCACCTATAAAATTATGTCTATTAATGTGTGTGTTTTTTATAAACAAAAATAACATTGCAGCCCTAGGCATGTTTACTCAAGAGTAAGTATCAATATGTTCAACGACTGCTTCTATTGACATCACTTTTTGAAAGACACCATTATAGCAATGTATGCGGAACTAAATAAGAGGCTTGGAATAGCAGTCAGGGAGAGAAACTTAGAGACACAGAGGGAAGGCACAGGTTAAGGGACCAGGAAGTGATTCGGCACAGAAAGTATAGAAAGAGAGAGCAGGATGTTCAGAGAGAGTTAGGAGTTAAAGAAAGCTTGTTTAAATAAAGTTATTTGTTTCATAGTAGACCTTAATGATAATTAATACCACAATTCTATGATTCTACAACACAAATTTAACAAAGAAATGCTAAAAATACAATGCCTTTTCTGAAAGGTAAATTAAAAAGTGTTTTAGTGCCAGATTAGAGGCGAACAATTAACATGATGCTAAACTGGCTCATCTATCTAGTTTGTTATTGTGCGCATCAAAACCACATGCCTTCAAAAGGATGGAAAAGGAGCATCAAGGTGATCTACACCTGTAGAGATGCTGGACTCCTGTTTTTTTAAGATCTAAAAGATAGAACATTGGGAGAGGGGACACACAAGAGGACAACAATGTGTTTATGATGTCATGTTGATACCCCATAAAAAGTGACTGAACAAAGGATGCCTCCAAACCCAGTATTTTGTGGAAGAGATTCAAGTGTATACCAGGAAATTTGTGCAACTGAAGCAGATTAAATCATTCTGTTGCCCCTAGTACAATAAATCCCCTTTTAAAAAATTTAAATTGACTATTTGTAGTTAGGATGGGCAGTGCACTGAAAAGTGTGCAGAATGAACAAATAATGAAGGGCAAATTGAATAAATAGCCCACAAGCAAATCAGAGTGACTATTCATTGTCGTATAACCTCTCTGCAAATGTATTGGAACAAATGCTCAGTAAAGACCAGATACAATCTGACATTCACATGAACTCTGTGCAAGCAAATAAGGGTGAATGCTCAAGACACGGGTTGTCTGGAAGAGCACAATTCCAGTGGGTGGGAGTTCCGCTGTAAACGTCTAATGGAGAAGCAACCCAGGCCAGTGAGGACTGCACTAATAGTGCACTATCCTACCTGAGTTGAAATTATAATTATAATTATTATTATTATTATTATTATTATTATTATTATTACCATCATCATTTCTATACTGCTTTTACCCTCTGCCTTGAAGGACATCTTTTGTCTTTTTGTGACAGACAGATGCTCACAATGTTTCTCTATACAGCTTTGTGTTTTTAAGGGAGAAAAAATCTCAAAGCTGCTTACAACTTACATAAACATAAAAGTTCCACAAAACATAAAAGTTAACATTCCATCTCTTTCCACACCACCTACAGTTGGCTCATGGCCAAGCTGAATGAGACTCAACTATCTCAGCTACCCAAGACCAATGACTTCTTGTCCTCATAATCTTTCCATTTTTAAACCCGGCTTCTTAGATACCTTTCTCCAGCCTTTTATCTTCTGCAATGAGGGCTTGGGGATTTAGTGTACTCTAGGTAGTCCTCAGAGGCTAGGAGAAAGCCAAGCTGTCAAGCAACCAGCAATGGACATTACCTGCCCAAGTCAATATTAAATGGTGTCATAGAGGCTGAGTTTACTTCATCAGTAGCTTAGGCCTCACTCACCTGACAAAATGGCTCTTCATTTGTGAGGAATCGGTGAGGTGGCCTCATTTCTGAAGATCTGAGCTCTTCCATCATAACAAAGGCCAAGCCGGGACTGGAACATCCCTAGTTCCTTAGTCAGAGCAAAGTTGTCTATTCCAGACTTTTCATATCATGGAGTCTCTCTGAGATAGAGCTCACAGCCCCCCCCCCCAATCCAGACTCCAAGTCACAATCACAATCCCTATGGCAACTGTCATACTTGGTGAATTTGTAGACATGAAGGTTAGGCAACAGCCAATAGATCTCTGCCTCATGGTTTGTCTGTGAATTAATGGATTTGGCCTCCACCCCACCTTCATTTTGTCCTAGGCCTCCTCTTGAGAAATTTACTGAACTGTTTTATAGTTCTAGCCTCCAAAATGTCACTGTAGTGAATCCTAGCACTTCAGTCAGCTATGTGGACCACTGTTTATAACCTGGATCATCCCAAACAATGCTTTACCAAAGTGGAGCAACAGATAAATTGTCCTTCCAGCTGACATGGAATTCAAATATCTTTAAGATCTGGTCACATCAAAATCCCATAATACTGAAATCCCAGTTTCAGCATCTTAGCAATTCTCCTCAGGGCCTACCTGCTGGGTCTTGATGGGTCATATGATCTAGAGACCAGCACCTTTTAATTCCATAACATCTGATTTCATCTGCTGAATTCTCAAGTAAACGTCCCTTCTGAGTATGTGGAATACGTTGTTTCAGCACTGCACAGCTGTGAATCATCAGAAAAAGGGAGTATTGCAGGTCAGGCCAACTTGGGAGACTCAGAGGCATCTACAGTGACTGGGAAAATAAGGAACAATTCACCAGTTTTCTCCCACTTAAACTTCTTATTGAATAAGTCCCTTTATGGAAGACCCCTTGTTCTTAAAGGAGCAAGAGTTTCAGCCTCTGGTCACGTACTTACCAGGAAGTTAGGATCTGAAGCAAAATGGAGCCGGCAGTACTGGAACTAGTCATAAAGTGAGCACTTACTACCAAGTGTTTGTGGGTACCCCAGTGCTTTTCATCAGACCGCGGGGTACCAGCAGAAGTATGCTGAGGTGTGTTACAGGAAAGGGCAATAGTTTGGAGGCAGAGGAGCTTCTGTTTGTATGCAGAAAGTCCCACTTTTAGTACTAGGCATCTCTGAAACCCTAGAGCAAAGGTGGGGAACCTCCAGACCATGGGCCAATATTGGGCTCACATTTGGCCCATGAGGCTATCTTCCCCAAACCGTATCCATCTAGCACCAGATACAGTATGTGGTATAATCACAGGAGAGGCACAGCTGGTAGAGGTACAGCTGACAGTGCAAAATCTGGAACCTGAAAGTGTGCATTGGCAAGGTAGAGCAGGCATCGGCTCCAGTGCCCATCACCTTTAAAGCAGTGCACAAAGCTCTTTGCAAGCCAATCACCAGTTGTCAAATCACCCACATACCAAATTTGGCCCCTTGGGCTAGGTAGGATCTGCTAAGGATCTGGCCCACAGAGCCAAATGGCTTCCTCAGCTCTGCCATACACAATACTGAGCTAGATGGGCCAATGATCTGTCTCAGTACAAGACAGCCTCCTATGTTCCTACGAGGGCTGTCCAATAAAACAAAATGGCCCCTCTCGGACAAAGGAATTACAGAGGGATCCTGGAACCTGAAGCTGTTGAATTACAATTCATCAAGAGGTTCCGTTCCAATCACTTAAGGGCTGAACTGAGATAAAGTTTTTATAAATCAGTATTCACATGCTAATTAGCTGCCCAGGATATCTATGTTATCACCAGCCACTGTTTTGCGAATGGCCATTGTTTAGCTCAATTATCATTGTCTGTACTTTCTGTGTTTCATTTCCCTTTGACCTCGCTGTTTACAATGCCACCCCACCAACCTGTGTGTGCATATTAGATAAGCTTATATGCCATAATAAATGGGTTAGTCTTTAAGGTGCCTTAAGGCTCTCTGTTGTTTTTGCTGCAACAAACTGGCATGGCAACCCCTTTGGAAAAAGTTTCTCCTATTCTGAATATAAGAAGAGCCCTCTTGGATCAGACCAGTGCCTGTCTAGTCCAGTATACTGTTCTAACCAGATGCCTATGGGAAGCCTGCAAGCAAGACATCACTTGCTCTCTCTTACACTTTGTTCCCCAGCAACTAGCAACTCAGTCACAGTGCCTCTGATTCTGAAGATAACAGTCATCATCCCAGTAGCAGGCAGTATAATGGGGCAATGGCACTTACCTGACCTCCTGACAGCTGATTCACTGCTGCTTACCAGGAGGGGACGAGAGAAATACAAGGCAGTGGGGAGGTTGGCAAGGTGTGAAGGCATTGGTGGAGCCAACCTGTTGCTGCTGGTGGTGCATTTGCACCGCACTGATCTTCCCTGCCACCTTGTTCTTCCCCACCCTGGCAAGCAGCAGCAACTCAACCGCCAAGAGGTCAGGCAAGTGCTACTGACCCAGCACACAAGTCCACTACTGAGTCATCATGATTGTAGCCACTGATCACCTTATCCTCCCTGAATTTGTCTAATCCCCTTATAAAGCCATACAAGTAAGTAGTGATTGTCGCTACTTCTTGTGGATGTGAGTTCCATTGTTTAACTATATATTCATAGCTGTCAACTTTTCCCTTTTTTTGCGGGAAATTCCCTTATTCCGAATAGGATTCCTCGCGAGAAAAGGGAAAGGTTGACAGCTATGTTAATATATTGTGCGAGAAAGTATGTTCTTTTGTCTATCCTGAATCTCACAACATTCAGCTTGGTTGGATGCACTGGCGGAGGAAGAGGAGGGCGGGGGGAGCGCACCGCCCTTGGCAGCGCGATCCTGGCAGGGTGCCATTGTGGCTGCCCCCCCGCCTGCGCTGGGCGTCATGCCCCCGCAGGCAGCATGCCCTGCCCCCAGGACGCACACCAGCCCCGCCCCACCTGCTCTCTGCCCCCCCCATGCCAGAGCATGAAGCTCCACCGCTGGTTGGATGACCCCAAGTTCTAGGATTATGGAAGAGAGAAAAACTTATCCCTATAACTTTCTTCATACCATGAATAATTTTATACACCTCTGTCATGTCCCCCCCCCCACTTGTTCACAGTTGATCATACGTGCACCCCTGGATTATTTGAGGGCACCTGCTCCTAGGAACATGTGAATATAATTTCTGCCATCCTCCTAAATCCTTCCTTTAAAAGAAATGCACGCAAAATTATGTAACTGGGTCATCACGTCCACTGATAAATAAGCACCTTGGCAATTTCAGAGCTATATCCCATAACAGAGACTCTTGGGACTCTTCTAGTGAATTTTTACAATTCTACCAACTAATATCAAAAGGCTGTGGGGGGAGGGGATACATCTCATGAACCTTCACTTCTGAAATAAGGTATAGACAAAAATGGGAAGGGAAACAGTATACACCAGCCATGATATTAGACCCTTTAGGACTCTGAAGGGTTTTCAGTTTGCTTTATTGTCTTGATTCTGTTTGGGCTTCAAGGATAAGTGCCTGCAGGATGAAGGTTGAGTGCCTGTCAGCAGTAGTACACCTGCAGGATTAATTAACTGTGCTGGCCCCTGTCTATTGACCTATCTCACCTGGCAGGTGATGTAACTTCCCTCACACCATCGCAATAATGGCTTCTGGAACAGGTGTGAGGCATTTAGAATATCAGGCCAGCCAGCACGTAACCGCTAAGGGTCTAATGTCTTGTTATAGATTTGGGGTAAACCCTAGAAATTAATAAATCCAGGGTTTTGATTAATTGGGATATGGATTTAAGTGCACAACTGTGCCAGACAGGGAATTCCGGGAATTCCTGGGCTGGTTTATGCAAACCAGTCTGGCTAAGCTAGGACCATTAAGGGAACAATAGAAGGCTGTTGAGGATCATTGCCAATGAAAGAGAACTTCCGCCTGCCCTGAGGTGTGAAGACAGGGGTTTGAAGGGTTGCCAAGGTGATGGGGTGTGTTTTTGAGCAAGGGTTTCTGGGAGGAAGTAGGAGGATGAAAGAGCTGAGATCCATCTTAGACGGGGGAAGGTTGTCATGCTGTAAAAGCTGGACTTCCTACATGCAGAATGAAGGTGTAAATAGGTGAAATTCATAGCTGTCAACCCTCCCTTTTTTGCGGGAAACTCCCTTATTCCAATGCCGTTTCCCGCTGCTATCCCAGATTGTTGATATCCCTTAAATTTCCCGGATTTCAAAGGAAGCAGCTCCTCTCCCTCCCTGCCGGCCAGGGAGGATCCTCAGCTGCGTTGCTCGGCTGCCAATAAGGAGTCTGAGACCGACTGGGGGCGGAGCTTGCATGCCTTGTGCAGCCAGACCCTCATGCCCAACCAGACAGACAGCCTGCCTGCCGTCTACGCGCTTGCTCTTTCGCTCACCCGTTCGCGCGCAGCCTCTGGAGCGCAGGGTGGTGAGGCTACTTGGTGCCATTGCACCGCCCTCATGGCATCCCTTATTTTCAAATCCGAAAGTTGACAGCTATGAGGTGAATACACCATATTTCTTAAAGCACAACAGTCTCCGCTGTGTCTTCTGTCCTCCAAAGGGACACAGACCTTGTGTGTGTGCCTGGGACCCCATGGGCTCTTGCCACCGCTTGGCAGACAAAGGGTCTGGCACCCGGCTTCTGTAACAGTATGGGGTCTCTCACATTCAAGATTTGGTGTAGGCCATGACTTCTTGGATGCCAGCTGGAGTTTCTCGGTTGTCATTCCTTGGAGCTCCTGATAATAGAACAAGGAAGTATTTTATCATCCTTATGCTGTGTTATTCTGGTTAAAGTCAGTTCCACTGCCTTTTATTCTATACTGAAGCCTGGTACTTAATAAAAGCACCAACACTCTCCACTACTGTTATTGCCACTGAATCCAAAACAACTATTGCATTTGGCAAAACAATAATGCATAAGGATATATAAATTTTGTATTTTCTCATTATGAAAATATAATGCCACCCTTGGAATGTCATTCATGTTACATTTCAGAATGGTCAGAATGTTATAAGCCGGATGAAGACTCTACCTATTCAGCAGCTGGGTCCAATTAAGACAGGCATGGATTCCCCCCATGTCTTCTTAAGTAAACAAAATGAAGACTTGCTTTAAAAAATAATTATAATGGAAGGTGAGAATTTAGGGAAGGGACTTCAAATGTCTGCAAAGTCTACTAATTGTAGCATAGGTTTTTTTGTTGACATGGAGAATGTTCCGTAATGTCATTGTGTAGCAGCAGGACAGTCGAAGAAAGACCCATTTTATTCCTACAGTGACGATGCTGTTAAGATTTAAGTGAGACGGTAGTACAAAACTGTATGTGCTGAGAGTGTTTGTTTTCTTTTCTTTCTTTTTTGTCAGGTTTGGCAAATTGTTCTTATTTGTTACTCTGAGGTATCAGGTATGTAGAAATGGTCCAGTTACAAAAGAATATAATGGTGGTGGGAAGGGAACAAAAGGGAATGTTAATTCACCACCGTGCATCCACAGGGTTGTCCAAAGCAGAGGGGTAAGGGGCTGTAAAATCATGAATTCCAGGGACCAAAGTTACCTACCTGCAGCACTGTGCCAAGTAGACTTGTGACACAGGGACTACAACCACCAATAACACCTGTCTGTTCGCCTTTGCTGTTCAAAAGCAGTGCGCTGATGGGTCTTGGGGACAACAATTCCATTTAGTGTTGCTCTGGGGATTCAAGGCTGGCGCCACGTCTCCTCATGAAATCCTCCTGGGGATGGGAGGGACTTGCCTTTAAAGACCTTGCTCAAGCGCTCCAGCTGAATTCATACCGGTACTTGAATGTGGCAGAGCTGTGATATTACCCCACTCTACTCGTGCTATCAATTCCCTTGGGATTTAAATTGTGGGGTGGGAGAGCTGCTGTTACAAACCAGCCCCCTCATACAGAAAAAAACCCTAAGTGATTTGTCCGAAATTGTGTAAGTTAGTGGGTGGCAATAGAAACAACAAGGGGGGGAGCGGGAGGGGGTCTTGTCACACCAGACATATAACGGTTTCTTATACCACTTTAAAGAGCCGTGGGGAACCCTGGAAACTGTTAAGGGTGCTAGGAATCATAACTGTGAGCCCGCTATCTTTAATGAACTACAGTTCCCACAATTCTTTTGGGAAGCCATGACTGTTAAAGTGGGATAGGTAAAGGGACCCCTGACCATTAGGTCCAGTCGTGACCGACTCTGGGGTTGCGGCGCTCATCTCGCTTTATTGGCCGAGGGAGCCGGCATACAGCTTCCGGGTCATGTGGCCAGCATGACAAAGCCGCTTCTGGCGAACCAGAGCAGCGCACAGAAATGCCGTTTACCTTCCCGCCGGAGTGGTACCTATTTACCTACTTGCACTTTGACGTGCTTTCGAACTGCTAGGTGGACAGGAGCTGGGACCGAGCAATGGGAGCTCACCCCATCGCGGGGATTCGAACCGCCAACCTTCTGATTGGCAAGCCCTAGGCTCTGTGGTTTGTGGCTCTGTGGAGTGATTTAAATGTATTGTGTGAGTGTGACACCGATGTCTTTTGTATGTCATTATTTCCACCATGGCACGGCCTTCCTCTTCCCCCACCTCTCCTTTCCCTTTGCCCTCTGTGGGCAAAGATGATTAAGGCACTAACTCCGTCAGTTTAAGCCTTGATCCACCAGGCTGTGTGTGTTAGCGCCGACTAGAAATAGCAACCAGCCCAGCTGTAGCAATGAGCTGGGAGATTTCAAGCGTTTTTCGCATACATGGCAAATCCCTTTGGGCATAATAAGGGTGAGAGGATCAAATCTCGCCCCTCAAAGATGCGGCAAGAAGGCCCCCCGTTTCTCCAGGCGTGAGGGGCTGCAGTTCACCATCCCTCCCCCAAATCTACCTAGAGGAACCCTCACCCACCCCGAGCCATTGCTGCTTATTACACCAAAAGGGCATTAAACATCCATTAATCTTAAACAAAATACTTTGGCTTCAGAGGATATTGCAGATACTTTAGCTTGCTGTTTAGCAAGCTGCATTTGCAACAAAATGGTGCCATGTAAAGTCCTTCTGTTAAGGATTCATTCCCCTTCCAGGATACTCTATTCCAAGCCCTTCTCCCCTGCTTTCCTCCTTTACCTCCAAGGAATCCAGGGAACTGTAGTTTATGGGTGCTGGGAATTACAGCGGTGTGGTGGGTAAGGTCGAAGCAGAGAGGCTTGTAACACCAGCTAAGGAGGCTTCTCCCTTCTGGAAGATGCAACTGCTAAGTCTGATTTTTACTGCCTTCAGGCATACCTTCGCCTTGGCCAGCCGCACACTACAGATAGTGTTGTGTATGTGCCAAGAATGAGATTCACTATGTTCTGATGTTATTTTGATAAGCGCTTTCTCGTTAGTAGCTCCTTTCAGCCAATCTCCAAACTGCCGTTTAAGAGTTTTAAGAAGCAGTTTGGGGAACCAACACAAGGAACAACAAAGGGGAAATTTGACTAAGTACAGGCATCACCTCCTCACCCCCTACCTGGGAGCGCTTCTTTATGGACAGCACATGTGCTTTGTGCCAAATGCTTGGAGTGTCAGCAGCCTTTTTGGGAACCAGCTGACAGATAAAGCATCCTAAATCACGCCAGTGAGTCACGCTTTATGTGCCTGAGGTTCACACCCAGCTTTCATGATCGAAAGACTGGTAAATATTATTGCTAATTGTAAAGCAATTCCATTGGCATTAGTTAGCCGTGGCTGTTATTATTATGTGACTAAACTATGCTACCGGTAGTTACTATCAGATGCTGTTGAGAACAGAATGCTGGACTAGGTGGATCATTGGCCTCATCCAGCAGGCTCTCCTTACATTCTTATCAACTGTTTCTGAAATATTTCCTTTGTGGCTTTGATATGTTTCATTACTGCTTTCATTGCTACTTGGACTGGAATGCTATTTGATGTAGCTGCTGTTGCTGCAAGCTGATTGGGGCAAAGAGTTGTTGTTTTTTCCTGCCGGAAAAGTGGCATACAAATATGAAAGCAAATCATATTGGGAGGACTGTGCATAAAGCCCGACACATTTTACTGCTTCAGTTGAAAGACGATATGGGGCCTCCCACTCTTTTCCATACACAGGAGCTAATTCCATTGGGAACTGACTCTTAAGTCACACTGCCTGATGAACAGGACAGTGTCATCATAGGAACATAGGAAGCTGACTCACACCGAGTGAGACCATTGATCTATCTATTATCTGCGCTGGCAGGCAGTGGCTCTCCAGGGTTTCAGAAAGGGAGTCTCTCCCAGCCCTACTGAAGATGCTGGGGATTGAACCTAGGGAGTTCTGCATGCAGTGCAGATGCTCAACCTCTGAGCTACATCTCTTACTCCCCTGCTCCTGGGGCAGCAGGCTAACTTAGGGGCTACAGGGCAGACCGTGTGGCACACAGCTCTACGCTTTTAATTCCTTGCTGCCACTCTCCACCCTTTGTCATCCTGCTCGGCCTAACGGTAGGGCCGTGCGCATCATGTGTCCATGTGCAAGCCGCTGCAGCTTTGAAAGGAGTATATGATGCACATGTGATTCACGTGCCCAGCACATTTGTGAAGCGGCGAACAGGGGGGTGCACGTTTTAACAATGAGCATCTGTGCGAGAATGCGGATTTACTGACTAGCGAGCAGCAGCAGCAGCACATGTGTGCTGTGCGTGGGCGGGCAGAGATGCGCAGAGCTTCAGGGTGGTGGCTTGTTTGTTTGTTTCTCATCGGTGAGTAGGCCAGGCGCTGAGCTTTGGGGGACTTCCGTGGGCATGGCTGCCCCCATGTGGACTGGATGGGGCAGCACATGCTGTTACGAAACCAGCCAGTTCAGCAAGGAGACAAGCTCACATCCTTCTGTGGGAAGAGCAGCAGCAGCAGCAGCAATACGCAAATAGGCGAGAGGAGAGGGAGACGGGATGGCTTTGAAATGTGCCTTCCCAGCATGCTCCAGTGGATTAGCCCAGCATCATTCTCAACCCAGCTTAGATTTAATTCTTATGCAAGGGGTTTCCGCAGAAGGGACAGCTTGTCCTGGCCAGCTAAACAAACTGGCTGGGCTGGGACGAGGCACCGATTAAACAAAGGGCCTCTCTTCACTGTAGTAGCTGATGTAGGCGAGATGGGAGAAGGAAGGAAATTGCTTTCTGCAAGTGGTTCATGACGGATCATCCCCCCCCACCTGCCCCATCCAAAATAAATAAGTAAATAATCATGTAGGCTCCCCATGCTGTCCTTTAGGGTGAAGAGGACAGATCTTGGAGCCTTTCCGTTACCTCCAACCTGGGAACACCTAGAAAGGGTCCAGTTTCATCCTGTGCAGAATTAAGCCCCTTTTATATACTGAGGCTGCAATCCTAAGGCAGGGGCTACTGAAGGAAGTTTGGCTATCTTACCCCATGCACTGCTGAGTTTTGCAGCCCTCTTATCTGTTTCCAGGCTGTGGAGAGGGTGATCTGAGTCATGGGGAGGGGGGAGAGTGTGTGTATGAATGTAGTCGCACTTAGTTTATTTTTTTGGTTGCTGTTTTGTTAGTATTGTTTTATTGGGCTTGCTGATCAGAAGGCCGGTTCGAATCCTCGCAACGGGTTGAGCTCCCATTGCTCTGTCCCAGCTCCTGCCGACCTAGACAAATGCCTTCCTCGCCACATCCCCATAGTCACCTTTGACTGGACTTAACCATCCTTTACCTTTAATTTTTTTAAAAATAGATTGTAATCGATTCACAGAATATTTCTTAATTATTCTATACAATTTGTGCCCTATTTGTGATGTTCTATCATGTTATTGTTGTTTACTGATTGTAAGCCGCTTTGGGATTCATTTGGATGAAAAGCGGAATAGAAAAAAATAACCAGGTTTGGGAAGTCTGGTTTAATGGGAGGGGAGGGGGAGGGGAGGGGGAGGGGGAGGGGAAGTGTTAGTGGTGAGTCCTGCTGGAGAGGCCAGGAATTGATCCTGGGACCTTTTGCACACAAGGCTCAAGCACTGAGTTTGTTGTATTCTTTATTGTATTTTTGTTTTGTAGTTTGTTTTGAATTTTCCTTAATAATATATATTAAAAACCCAAACGTTTGTGACAGCCAGCTTAGCAGCTTTTGTGCTGATAGGTGAGATACAGATTTTTATTTTTATTTTTAAAGAAATCTGCAATAAACCAGTCTCAGCAATTCTGTCCCAAGAAGTTTTTTGGGAACCAACAGGGCTTGTGGCATCTTGTGCAAGAAGCATGTGCAGATGCAGCACAGGGCAAGGCTGCTGTGCCTTTAATAGTTATCCCACAACAACTAAAGGTCCTGGAGTCCTGACATTGGTTGCAACCAGTCATCCTTTATATAGAATTGTGGGCTAAAATCCCTTCTGCTTATTCGGTGTCTGCTTTTAATGTGATGGTCATCCTGCCCAAACCATTCTCTCAGAACATTACTTTCTATTTCAGAACACCTTTAAAAGTACAGTTCCTCACATATCCCTTCAAAATCCAGTGGTTAAGAACTTAATTCGTTCTGGAGGTCCTTTCTTAACCTGAAACTGTTCT
This sequence comes from Darevskia mixta, assembly GCA_034641385.1. NCBI lineage: Eukaryota > Metazoa > Chordata > Lepidosauria > Squamata > Lacertidae > Darevskia > Darevskia mixta. The sequence goes on from JAWWNH010000008.1 coordinate 19,111,158, forward strand.
TAACCTGAGGTACCACTTTAGCTAATGGGGCCTCCCGCTGCCGCCACGCAATTTCTGTTCTCATCCTGAGGTAAAGTTCTTAACCTGAGGTACTATTTCTGGGTTAGCGGAGTCTGTAACCTGAAGTGTCTGTAACCTGAAGCGTATGTAACCCGAGGTTCCACTGTATATGCCACTAGCAGCCCCATACATGGCAATGCTTGAGAATTCTAAGAAACAAAAAAAAAAAAAATCAGTGCAGTTTTGATTCAAAATTGCATCTAAACATAGATGAAAACATGCCCCCCTGAGGAACCATCACACAAAATTTGGTTATCTTAAGATGTAAGATAAGAACTTAATATCTGATGCATTTGGACACCTCTTAAGATACAACGAACAAAAAAACTTTCCAAAATATATAGTTTATTTTGATACCCAAATACTGACGAGGAGCATATGTGTGTCTCATTTCTCTCTCCCTCTCATAACACTTTTCTTTCCCCATGGGAAAAAAAAATCCTGTTCCAAACATTACACCAACCTTTGCCAACCTGGTGCCCTCCATAGGTTTTGGACTACATCTCCCATCAGCCTCATTCTGTCTGGAGCTGAAAGTGAGTCGTAATCCAATACATGTAATTCTCCACTTATATGTGCAATGCCGCTATTGGCCACTAGGTGGTGCACTTGGGACAATCAAGCAGGCCTGCTTTCCTCTTACCCATAAAACATCACTTAATATTTTGTTTATTGAGTCGGAGGCAGGGAAGCAATGTCCAATTATAAGGATGATTTGCATCTCATCGTCCCGGTACTTCAGGTGTTTGACCTGAGTGGGAGTGAAGGGTGGGTGGGAGAGCTGAGCAATCCTCCTGCCGTGAGCTCAAATTAAACAAACGAGCCTGCCTTCTACTGAGTCAGAGTCCGTCTCTCATCCGTTATTGGTTGCTCTGACTTGCAGTGGCTGTCCAGGGTCTCAGGTGCAGGCCTTCAACTTGAGATGCCAGTAACTGAATGTGGGACTTCTGCATGACAGAAAAATAGTGCTTTTCTGCTTCAATGTGGAGCACTCTGGACCTATTTTTACATTTTGCCAGGAACTCCTCTTCAGTCTAAGGGCTCCTCCAGATTGCCTGTTGATGGAGGGTTTATCCTGATTTGCTTGCACATAGATCATGTAGAGGGTTAACTGTACCTGATCTTTATTCAGCTCCATCTGGTATGCTGGTTGAGACCCTACCTGCCCACAGACTGTCTCGCCAGAGTGGTGGATGCTCTAGTTATCTCCCGCTTGTACTACTACAATGCGCTCTACGTGGGGCTACCTTTGAAAGTGACCTGGAAACTACAACTAATCCAGAATGCGGCAGCTAGACTGGTGACTGGGAGTGGCCGCCGGGACCACGTAACACCGGTCCTGAGAGATCTACATTGGCTCCCAGTACGTTTCCGAGCACAATTCAAAGTGTTGGTGCTGACCTTTAAAGCCCTAAACGGCCTCGGTCCTGTATACCTGAAGGAGCGTCTCCACCCCCATCGTTCAGCCCGGACACTGAGATCCAGCACCGAGGGCCTTCTGGCGGTTCCCTCATTGCGAGAAGTGAGGTTACAGGGAACCAGACAGAGGGCCTTCTCGGTAGTGGCGCCCACCCTGTGGAACACTCTTCCATCACATGTCAAGGAAATAAGCAGCTATCCTATTTTTAAGAGACAGCTGAAGGCAGCCCTGTTTAGGGAAGTTTTTAATATCTAATGCTGTATTGTTTTAACATTTGATTGGGAGCCTCCCAGAGTGGCTGGGGAAACTCAGCCAGATGGGCGGGGTATAAATAATAAATTATTATTATTATTATTATTATTATTATTATTATTATTATTATTACTTGTGTTCTAACTGGTTGTGTAACCAAAGGAAAAGATACATTTTCTACTTGGTAGAGAGCCAGTGTGGTGTAGTGGTTAGAGTTGTGCACTGAGACCTGGAGACCAGGGTTCAAATCCCCACTTAGCCATGAAGCTTACTAGCTGACCATGGGCCAGTCATGCCCTCTGAGCCTATCCTACCTCACAGAGTTGTTGTGGAGAATAAACAAGGAGAGGGAGAACCATGTGTGTCACCTTGAGCTCCTTAGAGGAAAGGCAGGATGCAAATGTAATAATAAATGAAGAAATTAAGTTTGCATTTTGAAAGGGACAGCACCGAAATGCATTGGCGTGTGAGAGACACCAGCCTCATGACTACCCAAATTCAGCTGCACTCAGGTGGAGATCTCTTCCTTCATTGCCCCCCACCCCACGCCTTCCACAGCTGGTTCCAGTGAAACAATGTAAGGCCCTCAAAAAAATTTTTTAAAAAAATTGTCCAGTCGCACCTTAGAGGCCAACTAAGCTTGTTCTGGGTATAAGCTTTCGTGTGCATGCACACTTCTTCAGATATGACCCTGTAAGGCCCTATACACCTCCCAGCAAGATGGGAAGCATCCTAGAAAGGCTTGAAATGTACAAGTTAGCCCTACCGGGATGGGAGAGAACATAGAATTGCAGGGCAGTGGCAGGGTTTGGGTGTTGATGCCAAAGGGACCATGACAGAGAGGATGCAGATCTTACTGGAGATCATGGATTCCCCAGGATGTTTCCCAGAGTTTTGAAGAGGCTGAGATGGTGTGACCTGCAACGCATAGGCCTCCTGCATCCTGCAGCATTCAGGACAGCCACTGCACTGCTCTCCTCCTGTATTTGAATAGCCTGTATATTTCTGCACATCCAGAATTATTTTCCCATCCCAAGGCCTGAACATCTGCATGCCTGAAGTACTGTCTTCCTTTTCCCTTTGTTTGCATGTGAGATCTTCACCTGTTTCTGGCATGGGAAGATGGTTAGCATAGGCCTTTGGCACACGACGAACCTCGGCAAATCTCAGGACCGTGCAGCCAAAACACATTACCTCTGTATGGTACAGTTGGTGCGCTCTGTTATGCAGCATGCATGTGCAAATCCATCAGGCCTCCTATCCTGATGCCCACCTTCCTGAGTCAGGGTGTTTGCGTATATGTGTCTGATGGGGAGTTGGGGTGGGGAGGGAGGGCAGTAATGTGTCCTGGATTCCCGTGTCCTCGCATACAGAGCCCTTCCTTCTCAGTCCATTAGTTAACTTTCCAGTACAATGCCCCAGAGACGAGTGCCAGCCTCTGAAAGCTATATTAAAAGCCAAGTCAATACTGGCCCTCACTCATGCCCTAAGAGAAAAGACTTCATTAATTATCACAGGGGAAGGAAAAGGTTGTGAGGGACGGTGGGGGTGGGGTCTGGCACGCAAATGGTTCAGCATCAGCGCGGGAGGCTGTGTGTGAGGCAAGCAATGGGAAATTCAGAGTAGCAGCACCATTTAATCTCTGCGTGGCTTCTACGGCCAATTAGTAATATATACAGCCGCAATCAATTGTGAGAGAATCATTGCTGGCGTGTTTGTGTGGTATGGGGGACCATCTAGGTCAGATGGTGGCCCTGCAGATGGTGTTGAGCTCCACCTCCTATAGGGCGCAGCCAATGGCCAAGGATGAAGAGAGCCATAGGATTAGGATTGTCTTGATATCCCTTTGCTATCCCTGTTGAATTATGGTGCTGGAGGAGACTCTTGAGAGTCCCATGGACTGCAAGAAGATCAAACCTATCCATTCTTAAAGAAATCAGCCCTGAGTGCTCACTAGAAGGACAGATCCTGAAGTTGAGGCTCCAGTACTTTGGCTACCTCATGAGAAGAGAAGACTCCCTAGAAAAGACCCTGATGTTGGGAAAGATGGAGGGCACAAGGAGAAGGGGACGACAGAGGATGAGATGGTTGGACAGTGTTCTCGAAGCTACTAACATGAGTTTGGCCAAACTGCGAGAGGCAGTGAAGGATAGGCGTGCCTGGCGTGCTCTGGTCCGTGGGGTCATGAAGAGTCGGACACGACTGAACAAATCCCTGTTCTGTCTTGGCCATGTGTGAAATATATTGTTGTTCTTCTCCATGCTGCCCCATGGTTTTCTGTGTTTTGAGGGTTTGGAGATCAGGGCGTCTGTGTGCCTCTTATCTAGCTATTCTTCGCCCCGGTGAGCTGTTTGGTGGGTCGCTGGGTGCAACACGAAAACTAATTTTTTTATTTTTGAAACTCTCTTTAGCAAGAAATCAGAGTAAACATCCCAATCCGGAGAAAACCCAATTGATGTTTTCTCTGATTCGGTAGTAAAGACTGGGTTTCCTTGGCCGTTGGGCAAAGACAAGTCTAGATGAGCCTTTAGTCTTCCTTGCATATTCCTAGGCCATGCTCAGGTCACTCCCATCCCCTTTTCCTTTCCCTAGCTGGCAACAGGATGCCAGGGAGTAGAAAAGCAAGACCAGCCCATTTAGTACTTTATAACTCATGGAGTTTTGTCATTATTAATAAAAATGGAAGTATTTAACCAGCACCAAACAAATTAAGAATGCCTTTGTCATCTACGTGGACCGGTACTGAAGTCTTTCATCTGCAGGGTTCTCACAAATTCTGATAAGAACATAATAACGTTTATCTGCCAGTGAGCTAACGGAAAAGATACATTTGGTTAATGAGGCGAGGAAGGCCAGGTAATTAAGCAGCGGCATCTTACTAACCTTCTGCTGAGTCCATACAGGGTGTTCAACTTACTCAAAGCTCTTCATCAAATGTTGCTTCTTTCTCTTCCTAGATGTGAAGCCCACAGTTTACCCTGGAAATATCCAAGGCAACACATTAACTGTCTTCAATTCTCATTTTCATTTTTTATGCTTGTCATTTTTTATGCTGGCCTTTTCATAACCTGTAATTTTTCTTTTTATCCGCTCCTGGCCTATGGTGCACATAGGCGTATATAACATTCTCCTACTCCTCTTTTACCCTAATTTAAACCCATATGTCAGCGTGTCTAGGTTGTAAGCTTTGTGGGGCTTGGCATATGGGTTTGCTTGTGCTGGCTACGGCTGATGGGAATTGGAGTCCAAAAATATCTGGAAAAACCATGTTGGCTACCCCTGCTGTACAGGCGTGTCTATACACTATTAACCAATGTTGGATTTATGTCAGTTTAACCATTATCGCTCCCCACCACAACCAAAAAAAAAAGAGAGGAAATAATAGTTTAAGGAGGATGCAATGAATTCTGTTTAAACCCCCTTATAAAACCATTCCTCATAATTCCTTAGGGATGAGTGCATCTATTAAACCAGTTTAAGTCTAGGAGTTGATTTGCACATGGGATCGGACACCATGCAAATGCTAATCATTGCATAATGCACTGAACCTGGGTTCTCCCTTCTCTTTGTCGCCAGGCTTCCCCTGAAACATTATATTTTATTAAAAAATAAATAGTTACAAAGTCAGTTTTTTTCAGGTGAGAACACGGAATGAGTTGGATGGTGAAGGTGGGTTGAGCATATAGATCCCATTGCTTAGAAGAGACCAGTTACTGGTCATTAGATGCTGGTCCAGTTGGGAATCTTTCCTCTTGCAGATTTCTCTCACTTGCCTCCGTTGGAAGGGACCAAAATCTCAAAAGGATCAGAGACAAGTTCATTAACTTACTTAGGAAATCATGGATACCAAGAACCAGGATGAGACAGAGCTGAATCGTTAATGCATGAGAGCAGAGGAAGCTAAAGCTATTCTCTCCTGAGGCAACATTTTAAGTATGCAACAAATAATATACATGCAGATTATATCCCCCACATCGTATCTTCCCCTGTCCCACGAAACACCAGATACTCCAGTTTATCCCAGCATGGTGGACATTGCAGCTTTTGTTTTTGTCCCACAGCAATCATCATGTCAAACACTTTAGTGATCACTGGTCCCAAAGCTGGCAGCTTAACAAACTATCTGCCATATTATCCTACGCCGCCATAGTAGCTATTGCTGTCTTTTCATAGTTTTGAGCCACACACGGAAAAGCTGAACTGTGGAAATGATCTCAGTTCTGTTCTGAATTCAGGATGTCTGAAAACATTTTCCTAACCCTCATAGCAAGATGCCTGAGTGTCTTTACATTCTCAGGTTTTTAAGAGTCAGTAGAAGAAGCAGTACTGAGGGGCTTTTCCAACCAAGCACTAGTACTAAAGGGAGAAGGAAATGGTGGAGAATAAGGATGGGATGCAAAGTTCAGTGTGGAGATTAGATGGCAGATTCCCTGCGGTATGAGAGGGCATCCAGAGGGATGGAGACCTGCAACCGATCAAGGTCCATGTGGCTCCCAAACTCCATCATAGGTATGACTCCTGCATCTTCTGTGGCGCTTCCTCCTAAATCTACTCCTACAGCCAAGTCATCCTCCTCCTCGTCTTCATCCTGGCTGACAAGAGCCAGCTCATTCTCATAGCAGAAGGCACTGGGGGGCGGTGGAGGCGAAGGCAAGATGGTGATCTTGCTCTCCTGTAGTTCCCTAGCAGAGCAGCAAGGGGTTCCAGCCACCTCGTAGGTCTTGTGGAAGCGTGAATAGTCCACCTTGTAATGTTTCTTCTCCTCAAAGACAACAGGCTCAAAACGGTGTCCCCAAAGGATCTCGCTGGCCAGGTAGGAGCTGCGAGCCTGGGTGGTCATGGCTGTAGCTTCCACCATGCCCTCAAGGATGACGACAATCTCAAAGTCCTCCCTCTCCAACTGTTCCTTGCCCATCCCATAGAGTGGGCTTTCCTCATCGATCTCGTGAACGATAATAATGGGGGACACCAAGAAGATGCGGTCAAGGCCTATGTCATAGCCCACGTTCAGGTCTCGCTGGTCCACCGGAAGGTACTCGCCTTCTGCCGTCATGTAGGGCTTGATAAGCTGGGCCCGAACGTGAGCTTCCACAATATGGCTCCTCCTCAAGTTTCCCACCCGCCACATGAGGCAGAGCTTGCCGTCCCGTAAAGAGATGACAGCATGATGGCTAAAAAGGAGAGTTTGGGCCCTTTTCTTGGGGCGTGCCATCTTAGCCATGATAGTGCCTATCATGAAAGAGTCAATAACGCAGCCCACAATGGATTGTACCACTACCACCATGATGGCTAGGGGGCATTCCTCAGTCACGTATCGGAAGCCATAACCGATGGTTGTCTGTGTTTCCACCGAAAAGAGGAAAGCTCCCAAGAACCCAGTGACGTGCTTGATGCAGAATTTTGTTGCTGCGGGAGAGCCGCTTCCCGCACTGGGGGCATCTAAGTCACCATGAAAGAAAGCAATGATCCAGAAGAGAACGCCGAAAAACAGCCAGGAGACCAAGAAGGCCGCCGAGAAGATCATGAACATGTATCGCCAGCGAGTGTCCACACATGTTGTGAAAATGTCAGCCATGTAGCGCTGGGATTTGTTGCTCAGGTTGGCAAAATAGACATTGCACTGGCCGTTCTTCTTGACAAAACGGTTGCGGCGTTTCCGTCGCGGGGCGTGGCCTTTTCCGTTCCGACTGTGCCCATTAATGCTGCCAAGGGAAGAGACTTTATGTCCATCCTCTTCAGTGGAGACAATACTGTACCTTTTGAGGGGAGAAAGATCACAGTTAGAAGTGGGAGAAAGGTAACTTTGAGGAAGCATGTGTGGGCTATATGGCCCTCTAGAAGTTGTTGGTTTATAATACCCATCACTCCTGACTATTGGCCCACGATGGCTGGGACTGATGGGAGATGAAGTCCACAGGTTCCTCAGCCCTGCCTTAAAAGGTCTCCACTAACACTCATGCAGAGAGGTCCATTGCCTCATTTCACTCACTGCAGGATCATTGTTTTACTGGACTTCTGGTGTATGTGTCTGTGGGCACACTGCACCAGATATCCTGAGTGACCAAGATGAAGTGTGTGTGTGTGTGTGTGTGTGTGTGTGTGTGTGTGTGTGAGCGATTCAGAAGGGTGAATCATTCTGACTTCAAAATACCTGCAATTAAAATGATGTTCTGTTCTTTGCAGTTTTAAAAGATTATATTTTTGTATATGTACATATTGGGAATGAGAGGGGGAAAGCAATTAAAACAATTTTCAAAGTAGAGGGTGTAGTGACTTAACCCGATATGAGATTCATGGTTCCAGGCGTCACAGAATAGATTCAACACAGGGATTCAGAAGGTCCTCTGGATCTCATTGAGCAGATCAGAACTCAAGTCACTGCACAAAGCAGTGCTATGAAGAATATGTATCACAACAGTGCAGCGTTCAGCTAGTACTACCCAAAGCACTAAGATTTATGTGAGTGGTACTTGCATGCATACATCTTCCGACATGGACGTTCACTATACAGACAACTAGAGTGACCTCCTAGACATGACAGGGCAGACAAGGGGCTACGTGAATATGGTTTCATAACTACATTTTAACTCTGGATTGCATAAGGTCGGAAGCTTCTATTTTCTGTTCCGTTCTCGTTTGTTGATCTAATTGTGCATCTGTGACAATGTTTATACACTTCCACAGTTTAGACAATTCTGTTGCTACAGCAACAAGCGTGTCTCCCAGCATCCTGGATCTAAAACCAAAGGTGTAATTTAGAGATCAAGAGACAAAGGGATGGCAGATACCCTGAAAGAAACTCCCTCTCTCCAAGATATGCGACCTGCCTTTGTCTCCTTATCCCTCAAAATATGTCACCCTCTCTATTTCCATTTTGCCGTAACGGGAGGAGAGTTACTCCTGCTGCTGTTGGCTGGCAAGCCTAGCATAAAATGATCATCTGCAAGTGATTACTGCTAATCCATATTAACTAGTGAGATCGCCAGGACCCCTACCCTTATCCTAAACAGCAGCAAGAGCTCTAAACCCCCATGACAGGACTTTCTTTGGGATACTTCTTGACGTGCTTCCTGAACTGATGTCACCATTGCTGCTGGGAACAATATTAAGAGGCATCTTGGATGGTGGATCAAAGTCTAAAATGCAAGATGCTCTTGTATACAAATCAGGTTGTAGCAATGTACATGCTTTGTGTTGTTTGTGCCTTGGGTGTATCAAAGGGAGGGATTTTTATAAGCAGCTGTTGGGTTATATGTGTGGCCAACAGGGAGTTCAGATGGACACAGAACAATAAAGACTGGACAGAACAAGCCCCTCACCTGTTTACCCGGATGCTGCCCATGACTCGCTTTATCATGAGGTACTCCTCGTTGTAGAGGTGAGAGGTTTCTGGTGTTGTGTGAGGGAGTGGGTGTCACACACAAGTGTACACACAACACAAGGTGGTGGTGCCTCAGGGCTGGTCGGTAGCAGCGGTGGCAGCCATATTTGGCAGTCGCTGTGGGGTGAATACCTGTTTTAGAGACAAAAGTGTGGAAGAAATATCACAACACCTAAAAAGATTAGTCATAGCCTAGACTATAAAAGGGATGCGGGTGGCGCTGTGGGTTAAACCACAGAGCCTAGGGCTTGCTGATCAGAAGGTTGGCGGTTCGAATCCCCGTGACGGGGTGAGTTCCCGTTGCTTGGTCCCTGCTCCTGCCCACCTAGCAGTTCGAAAGCACGTCAAAGTGCAAGTAGATTAATAGGTACCACTCCGGCGGGAAGGTAAATGGCGTTTTCGTGCGCTGCTCTGGTTCGCCATAAGCGGTTTTGTCATTCTGGCCACATGACCCGGAAGCTGTACGCCGGCTCCCTCGGCCAGTAACGCGAGATGAGCGCTGCAACCCCAGAGTCGGACACGACTGGACCTAATGGTCAGGGGTTCCTTTACCTTTTAGACCAGAGTAGGTAACCTCTAGCATGTGGACCAGTCTTGGCCTGTGTGGCCATTTTGTCCATACCCTAGTCAAAGAAAGCATGGGCTTTTTTGTTGTCTGTATTCTATCCCATCTTTCTGCATTACAGAACTCAAGCAGGTGTATATGGCGTCCCCAGGCTGTCTCCGATCAAGGCACAGGTCAGGCGTAGACTGCTTAGCTTCAGCAAGGTTGCTGCATCTTCAGACTGTACCTTAGAACTAAACAGATTTTCACAAGGGACGCTTAAAACCACAGCTGGCTCTGGAGGGCGGGACGGTTGAGCATTTGGCAGGGTCCCCAAACTAGCAATGGACTCACTGTCCTAACAGTGCTATCCTTACTACTTTTCAGAGAGTATTCAAGAAGATCAGAGGCAGCCCAAGGGAATCCTCAGTGTGCTTGCCCCACATCTTTCAGGTTAGGCCCACCCCATGAAGGGCACTGTGTCCAAGGGCCTCAGAACCCTAGAACCAGAGTTGCTTAAAATTATTGCCTGCTTCAGTTGCTTTGAAATGCAATTATATTATTTCCTAAATGTTTGGTGATGAGGTGCCATCCAAATAACTGTGTCTTGAAGAGACCCTTCCTTCAGTTCCTTTGCAATGCAAATGCAAAGCTTATGCTGGCTGAAAACTTATTCACATTACAAATGGCTTCCTTCCCCTTTCTCTTTCACATGAAAAAGAATGAAATAAAAAATTCCTTCCAGTAGCACCTTAGAGACCAACTAAGTTTGTTATTGGTATGAGCTTTTGTGTGCATGCACACGAATTTTTTTATTTTGTTTCAACTACGGCAGACCAACACGGCTACCTACCTGTAACATGAAAAAGAATGCTCAGACTTTTCAAACAGAAAGGGGGGGGGCTAAAAGGTGATTTAAGCTCATTGTATGATGTGTTCTATGGCTCAGAGTGATGCCGAGGCTTCCACCATAAATTCTGAAAGCAGAGTGCAACTTGTGTGAGAGGGATCTGGAAACATAAGGCTGGAATCCATAAGGCTTTAAATGATACAGTAGATACACTGAAAACATATCGCTCTGCTTTCCTTTGGACCACAGTAGCGAGGCAGAGAATGGGGTCTTGTCATCTGGGCAGTCCAGGACCTCCAGACACACTGCCCAGGCTTGTGTCCCAGAAGGTCACTTTGGTGCTGCTTGCGCAGCAGTTTCACTTCACCCTTGGAGGCACGCTCCATTGTATCTCGAGACAGACAGATGCTAACAACTGCTGAATCAGAGCAAACAGCAACCCACAGAAAACCTGAATTGCATACCCTCCAACATTTCTCCGAGGAAAATAGGGACGTCCCATTCCATAATTATAATTTTACTATTTATGCCCCACACTTCTTACTGGGTTGCTCCATCCACTCTGGGCAGCTTCCAACGCATATAAAAACACAATAAAACATTAAACATTAAAAAAAACCCTTCCCTATACAGGATTGCCTTCAGACAGCTCGGGGGTAGGATAACTCCATACTCTTCAGCATTTCTCCAACGGAAATAGGGACATGCAGTGATGGCTAACCTTGACACTCCAGATGTTTTGGAACTACAACTCCCATCATCCCTGACCACTGGTCCTGTTAGCTAGGGATGATGGGAGTTGTAGTTCCAAAACATCTGGAGTGTCAAGGTTCGCCATCACTGTCCTAAGGAAAAGTGGGACATTCCGGGATCAAATCAGAAACCAGGACAGCTTCTCTAAATCGGGAACATCCCTGGAAAGTAGGGACACTTGGAGGGTCTGGAACTGCCGGTTGTTGTGCTTTAAAGAGCAGGTTTTTGCAAGGAAAGCTCGGGGCGAAAGAAGAGTGCTCAGACCCAGAGCTTTAAAACATGGACATGTGCCTGGAAAGTGTAAAACGTAAGTGTGGATAAGCCCTGAGTTGAGATGAGATTCGTCAGTGCCGTAAGGCAGCTTCTTAAAAATGAAAAAGGAGTGTGTTTTCTGCACCACACACACTAAAGCAGAGAGGGAAGTTATCTTGTCCTCTTTGGGCAACTGTCCCTTTCTGGAAGTTCAGGCTGCATCACCAACATTCCTGGAGATGAGCAAGGAAATAGCCTTATTTCAGGTTGGGTTTTTTTCCTTTCTGAAGGAACGTTTCCTGAATTTCTAGTCTGGTGCCAAAGAGCAAAACCAATAAAACAGAAGACATTTCCATGAAGGTGCAACAACCTACCAGAATATTCCACCCTGTTCCAATTTTTCATGAGTGCTAATAACATTTTTCAAGGGAGACCACTCCGGCTCTCAGCAGCACACATTTATCTGGCCGGAAGCAATTGCATTGATTTCCTATACAGTTGTGGTTCCCAGCCCTCATGATTCTGGAAATAAACTTTAAAAGGTCAATGTAATGTCTACTAAGAGCTTTCAGAGTAAAGGCTGTCTGGGAGGAGCGTCAGCTAAGAGAATTGACTAGGAGGCCGGGAGGGAGAGGGAGCACAACTCTGGCACTTTTTTTCCACAACAGGGCGCCATCTGCTGGAGTTCCAGAGTAATTGACAGGCACACCTTGCTCTGGCAGCTGAAAGCAGGTGATAAGAAGGCTTTCATGTTTCCCTATGGTTCTAGGGAAGTCAGAGAAGCAGAAAAACAAAGAAGAGGCTGGGTACTTTACCCCCCTTTTCTTTGATGGGGTTTCTACTTCACATCAAGCATTTTTAAAGGTAGTGCACGATTGTTTGCATTTCTTCTTAAAAGCTAAAGGTTGCATTTCAGCTGGCTGAAGATCCTTTGTGAAAGTTCCAGGTTGAGTTTATTCAGTATAAATGTATTCTATGACTGACAGCTGATCCTACTAAATTGGGTATTATGTGACGTACTGCAACTCTTTGGGGCAGTGTGTGTGTGTGTTTGTCCAGTGCTTTTTTTCTAAAAAAAAATGTTTAGGGGTACTCTCATTTTGACTCAAGAAAATCATCATTTTATAGTTCAAATTGGGGGGAAATAAATACAGTAAAAGGACAAAAGTACAAAGATTCACAAAATGTTTAGGGGTATGCATACCCCTGTGTACCCCCCCCCAAAAAAAACACTGTCTGTGTCTATATGAATCAGCACAGTTGTCTGCATTTGAGGGAACTTTTCTTGAACTTCCAAATAAATTTATTTAAAGTTGTTTTTATGGTTTTTAACTGATGCTTTTAATTTTTTTATTCCCTTTGTAAAGCACTTTGAGGGTTTTCTTTTTTAACAATCAAGTGGCATATAAATTTTATGAAATAAAATAAAATTTAAAAATTGGGCTCTTTTTTGGAAACATGTCTGTTGTGCCTGAGAAAGGAGGACATCTTCACAGTGTCATTTTCCATCTTCCTTCACAATACCTCCTACCCATTGATATCCCTTGCTTGAGGTCTATTATTCAAGGGAAGGGGCCATATAGCTCTGTGGCAGAGTATCTGCTTTGAATGCAGAAGGTCGCAGGTTCAATCCCTGGCATCTCCAGGTGATCTACTACTGCCTTCTTGTTGCTCTTTGGTGACGCTAGATTTCCTTCCTAGCCATTGATAATGCTGTCATAATCTAGGTGGCCTGTTATAAATTAAATGGAAATGCATTTCCTGGATTGCACTAAAGCATACAAGTAGCTTACTGTCTTTTACCAGATGCCCCTTTCTTTACTAATAAAGCCAGGGACCAAGACACGAACCACAGTGGGCAAGAGCTCTCCCTTCAGATAGATTTTTTTTTCTGGTTAAGGGCTAATATTAACAACCATGGACCTGGCAAAATTTAAACTGGAAAAGCTCTATCTGTTGCATTTCATGCTGCAGCTTAAAGTACAGGAGCACTGACAGAAAAAAAGGTGGCAATTTCTCCACCCTCACTCTCCCTGCTGTGCAGATAGGGCCCTACAAGCCAAGGACTGCTGGGGAAAAGTTCTGCCCCTCTGAATTCAAATTGAGTTCAGTTTGCTTGTTTTCCTGACCCACTGATACAACTCCTCCCAGTGGGAGAGGGACAGTAAACTTCATTTCCTCACAGAAATAACAGGATGGGTGAGAGTGTGGGGACTAATGTAATTAAAAGCGGAAAGTTAGGGCAGGGTGGCCTTCTAGATTTTGCTGAGGTCCAACACCCATCATTCGGATGGTTCTGCTACCTGAGACTGATGAGCGATGTGGGCCAATCACATCTCATCCCTCTGCTAGTGCTGCATAAAGGTAAAGGTAAAAGGACCGCTGACTATTAGGTCCAGTCGCGGACAACTCTGGGGTTGCGGCGCTCATCTTGCTTTATTGGCCGAGGGAGCCGGCGTACAGCTTCCGGGTCATGTGGCCAGCATGACTAAGCCGCTTCTGGCGAACCAGAGCAACGCACGGAAACGCCGTTTACCTTCCCTCCAGAGCGGTACCTATTTATCTACTTGCACTTTGATGTGCTTTCGAACTGCTAGGTGGGCAGGAGCAGGGATTGAGCAGCGGGAGCTCACCCCATCGCGGGGATTCGAACCGCCGACCTTCTGATCGGCAAGCCCTAGGCTCTGTGGTTTAACCCACAGCCCCACCCGCATCCCTTTAGTGCTGCATACACGCCACAAAAACAGGCAACTGAGCTCAAGCTGGTTTTTTTGGTTTTTTTTGCAAATGGCGCTTGGGTTTCCATTGCCTTGCAGGGTGAATGTAGATCCAGCATTGCCCAGAATGCTTATTCACATGACACATGGCTCTCCTCTTTTTCTAAGCAACAGAGATCATTTAGAAAACACGTGCTCCCTTAAAATTCAAGACGGGCAGATGCAGGAGACAGAGCTGCTGCATCTGACCTTTCGAGAAAAGGGTTGTACCTCAGCAGCACAGTATATATGCTTTGTATGCAAAAATGCACAGGTTTAGACCCTGGCATCTCCAGGCAGCAATGGGAACCCCCATCTGAAACCCAGTGCTGAGCTAGATGAACTGATGGTGTAGCTGATATGAAGAAGCTTCCTCTATTCCTTTGCTGCCTTTAATGTTGTACAGGGAATTTCAGCAGGTGTAGCTTTCAGGATAAGTCTTGCTAACAGCACATGACAAACATAGTACCAATGAGGTGGGCTTTTTTAGGCCACAATGGTGTCACCTGAAAACATGCTTCTGGTTGTATACTCTGAGCCTCAAAATAGCCAATAACCAAATTTATTGGTAAAATAGCCAAAAACCAAGTTGTCCCATGTCTAGCAGGGCAGGTAAGAACAGGTGCAAAAGAGGACAGGAGCCCTGCACCTGTTAATAGCTATGTAGCAGAGGGTCTTCCCAGCAGAGACACCTGCTGCAATCCCCTCCCCCTCTTTTCTGCAACTGTTAAGGAAGTGCAGGAGCCGCCACTTTTGCATCTGTCCACCCCTACCTAAATGTGAAGCCTCACACATGAAAGCAGCCACAGCCACATGGCTTTGAGTAAAATCACTGACCAGCCACTATTGTTGCTTTTGCGTTTGTTGTGTGTAAATCAGCATTTGCACCATCCTGTCTGTAATGCAAATGCAGATTCATAGAATTGTAGAATCTACATTGTAGAGCTGGAAGGACCAATTGTAGAGGTGGAAGGACCCACGAGGATAATCTAGTTCAGCCCCCTGCAATGCAGGAATATTTTGCCCAATGTGGGGCTTGAACCCATGACCTTGAGATTAAGAGTCTCATGCTCTACCAACTGAGCTATCCCACAACTTGCATTAGGTGGCATGTTTATCTGCTTTCCAAAGGCTCTTTTCCCATTGCCCTACACCAGCAGGGCTTAGACGTTTACATAAATAACATCACAGTGGCTCCCATCTCATCTGAAAACATCCTTAAGATTGAGGATGTTCTCAGAGCTGTGTGCAAATAGCAGTCCTGGCTGGTGAGGTGGGGAGGATCTGAATTCTCCTCCCCACCAGGCCGCTGTTCCAATCTGAATCATCTCCCCCATTCCGTGTGGCTGCTACAAGCACACATGGGTTAATCAGGTGTTCCACATTAGCTTGGCTCAAAGCCTGAGTCTTAAAAAAAACTAAACTAAGGTCTACAGGTGTCCATGGGACCTGAACACTGTTAACTCTTACAAGTTAAGCTTTGAAACAGAGTATTCAGTCATGAGTATATGAAATTAATTTTCCATTATGTAATAAAAGTACTTCTGGGGGAAAGAGAGAGGCTGCTTATTTGGAGCCATGGAATGCCTCAACGTTACGAGAGCAAATTCTTTAAGCTTCAAAAGGTACCACAGGAGCACTGCACTTGCAGGCAAGAGAGCTCCCTAGGTTTCTTCTATAACTTCCTCTTCAACTTCAGACATCCTGCCTACAGATTTAAGGAGGTCAGCAACAAGCGTCAATGTCTCAGCTCCAAAGACGAGCTGGTGGATGGTAGCGTGTGCATGGTTGGTGACCCTGAGGAGGTTCTGCAAGGCAATGTCAACATGCTGTTTCACTGCTCCCATGTTGCAAGTCTGGCCTGATCGCAGGTTTTCGTTCTCCACTTTGTAACAGGTCAGCTCAGCCTGGAGGAAGCACATCTCCTGCTTCATCTTCTCAACATCACTCTCCGCCCTCAGGGCTCTTTGAGTCATGCACTGGAGATTTTGTTCTGCCTGTTGCACCAGAGCTTCCAGATCCTGAGCATCTTTCTCCTCTTTATTCACCGTGGCTTGCAGTGTCCTCTCCAGGTTCCTTACCATTTGGGTCTGACTTTCTGAGAAGTTTTGGATCCTTCTGATCTTCCTCCTCAGCATGAAATTTTCCTCTCTAAGCTCTTGGTAGCTCAGCTGCGGAGACACGTATTCCATATTTTCTATGGGTTCTTCATGGGCAACGTAGCTTTCATCCGTCTTGGTATGAGAAGGGCACCCAATACACGTCTCGTTGTCACTGAACCCCCATGAAGAGAAAGCCTCCATCCCCGAAAGACTAGTTGTGTTGTAATTGTATGGATCACACTGAGTCATGCTGGCAACCCTCGACAGATGCACTTTGTCATAGGCAGATGGCGGGTATCTTTCTCTCCAGTCGTCATCATCATCTGATAAATGATCAGAAACTGTTGCCTCCTTGTATAATGGCTCTTGAAACTCCAAGTTCAAGCCCATTGGTTCTGGAGACAAAGACACTATTTCAAGCCCAAGGTTCTGCCTCGCCATTTTCTTTCTGTAATTTCTATTTTTCACTTCATGCTGTCTTCCCGGACCACGGTTCTTGTTTTTACCCATCCCTTTCAAAGAAAATGTGGGTGGGTCATTTGAATTTTTCATCTGATTGTCTCCAGAGCTGATATGACCCTTGATGTGGTCTGGAGGAGGTGGTATGTGGTGGTGGTAACAGGGCTGGACTTCCTCTTCTTCTTCTTTCAGGCCTCGGGAATGTGAACAGCCCGCCACAAGTGGCCGTGGCATGTTTTGGGGGGGAGGCCCTATTGGCTTCTATAGAAGTTTCATTCTTCCAAATTAGCACCAGCCCAGGTCCCACTTCTTCTCCAGAGGATTAACCAGCCCTGTCGGCTGTAGTGCCAGTGTTGCTGGCCTCAGCACAATTTAATGGTCTACTGAAGCATCTGAGTCTTTACCTTGTATGTGTGCATCTCTTTAATAGTGGAGGAAGCAGAAGTTGCCTTGATCTATGATGTCACTAGATGACAGTACTTCATTTTGTGACTTCACAGGCTTGGGAGAGACACATAGCTAGAACATCTTTTACAACTTTTTTTTCAGCCAGTGACATTGAACTATATACTATTCATGCCAGGACTTGACCCTGTCTGGAATCTTCCTAGGTTATCATGCCATGCCCCACTTTTAATGCCAGTAACTAGATAGTAAGCTGATCAAACCAACTACGGATGGGCAATCCTCACTGGGACCAAGGAGGACTGGGGCAGTGGAGTGGCTGCTGCATTGAAAGCCCGAAAGACTCTTGCCAGTCTTTGTTTTTTTGCTGTGCTAGCTCCAGGGCTGCTGGCACAGCTGAGGAACCCAATGGTCCCTTGTGGGAACTGCAGACCTTTGGACTCTGTAGGTCCTCCAGTGCTCTACCCCAACTCTGTTGGTAGTAGCCTCCTGCCCACCTGAGTATAGCAGATGCCTCAGCTGCAGCAGCAGCACCCCAGCAGCACTCCTCTCCTTTGGCAGGGAGGTTTGAGAGCAATGTTTGATTTCTGTTTAAATCCAAGTCTGTGGCTATGAAAGAAACTATATCCTTTTTGGGGGTGTTAATGTTGTGAACCCTTCCATCACAGGCTCAGGTTGTATATATGCATAAATAAGCCATATATCATAAAGACGCCACAGCCTCCACTGTGCCTCATTCCAAAAGGAAACGTGAACCCTGGGTAAGAGCCTAGAACCCCTGGAATCTTGCACCACTTGGATATTGGCCTGGCATGCAATAGTATGTGAATAACGCTAACCACATATGTTTTTTGTTTTTAATGATGCTGGTGTTTTGAAATGACACTGGTTAGCATTTAAGCAGCAATGGGAGGGACAAAGGGCTGCAAGGGAGAAGCTTTGTCTGCTAACTTTGTCCGTACTGTTCCGTATGCTAATACAGAATCTACTCCACAATGCACAACATAAAAAAATGTTATTATTCACGCTTATATCCCCACCCTTCCTCCACTGAGTTCAGAACTCAGGGTGGAATACATAGATTCTGGCTTACTTCTGTGCAGTGCTTTTTTTCTGGGGGGATGCAGGGGGATGCGTACCCTTAAACATTTTGTGAATCTTTGTACTTTTGTCCATTTACTGTATTTATTTTCCCCGATTTGAACTATAAAATGGTATTTTCTTGAATCAAAATGAGAGTACCCCTAAACATTTTTTTAAAGAAAAAAAGCACTGCTTCTGTGTATCCTCACACAACAACTGTGCAAAATATATTAAGGTGTGAGAGAGAATGGGGGGGGAGAGAGAGAGAGAGAGAGAGAGAGAAAGAAAGAAAGAAAGAAAGAAAGAAAGAAAGAAAGAAAGAAAGAAAGAAAGAAAGAAAGCTGACTTTGTAAGGAATTGCACTTTGGAAACTTCTCACTGTAACTGTCCTTTGAGAGTACAACTCTACTATTTTATATATATATAATATCATTTTATTAGAATCATTGAGTTGGAAGGTACTTTGGAGGTCCTCTGTGTAGGATCTGGAATGCAAGACTCACAATCCTGGCCTGGCTCTAGCCTCTGCTTAACAACCTCCAGCAAAGGAGAGCCCACCACTTACTGAGGCAGTTTTCAAGCACTTTTCAGGGGGAAAGCCCCACACAGAATGTGATTGAGTAGTTCCAACCTGGATTAACCTGATAACATGAAAGTCTGTGACCAGTTCAGATAATCTGTGGGCAGGATTTCATTCATCCATTTTAACGTTCGGGGGAGATGGCGAGTTACGAAACCAACCAACAGAAAATGCCAAGCACGCAAGTTAAAACCAGGCCAGTCTCACTTTGCTCTGCCAACATGTGGCATACGAAGGGTATGAAGAGGGGAACGCAATCAAATGTGCTTTTAAAAAAAATACTTATAAATAGACCGAGGAGTATATGCCAACAGTCCCCATCTGTCCTCCCAGTGATTGTTAACCGATGGATTTCTTTAGGCAACCTCATCCCCTGAGGCTTAAATAGCAATTTTATGTCTCTAATTGGGTGCATTTGGGGGTAGAAAGAGAGGCATGGTGGGTTCTCCCTCCTCCCCATAGTCTAAGGAGCAATACAAAAAAAAAAAAAAAAAAAAAAAACCAACCAAAAAATGACCCAAAAACCCCACCCCCAAAACAAAACAAACCGTTGGAAGTGAAACCATCTTCAGAGCGTGACTCAGAGCTATTCATAGCTCCACAAAGCCAGCTGCAGCATCAGAGACAGAAGGGGTTCTGCCTGTATTATTATTTCAATTACCATCTGAATTAAAAGTTTGAGCCGTGATCAACCCACATGGTAGAGGGAAGGAAATGCAGCAAAGCAAGGGATGAACACCAAGACCTGCTGGATGACACAGCCAGCGTGAGACATAGGAAAAGGTTACATGCCCCCAGCCACCTCCAGCTTCTTTCTGTGTTCCCAGAAGAGCATCAGTGCTTGTCTAGGCCCTTCACTCAGATGGCTAACTAGTTGTTGTTGTTGTTTTTCTGGAGGGCCACTTTGGCAAGCAAGTGAGTTGGGTGAGCACCTCAACCCCTATCCCTAAGATTACCTGGCCTGCAAGTTCTGTTCCCACAGAAGCTATGTTCTCCACACACCGCTTTTGCTTTTGGGAACTAGGGGGCCAGACAGCATCCCTCAGATTGCCAGATCTGGGTTAGGGGCCTCAACGTTCTTACATTTTGGTCTCTCATGTGTTGATATAGCCAAAAAAGTGGGAAAGTTACCATACCATCAAGAATCCTGTGGAAGATAAGGTGGGATATACGGTAATAATCCTGAATAAAATAGCAAGACATGAGCAGCTTTGCGGTGGAGGGGTTCATTCAGTGAGGATTTTTAAGGGGGGGGGAAGGTTACCATTTTTGTTGTATTGGAACGACTACAAAACAAATGAAGCGGTAATTATGGAGGTACTAACTATGACTAATGACTTAACCGATTTAACTTCTATATGTGTTTGCGTATTAGGCAACTGGAAAAGCCAAATAAGAAGACAAAGGAAATGTATCACATAAACTCTTTTTTAAAATCTTTGCTCCTGTGTTAAGTGAATGACATTCTCAATAATGGGAACATGACTCCCCATCATGAGATATGAACACAACTGCTATCTTCTGAATGGGAAGGAAATTTAATGGAGTTCAGGATTGTGGGACTAGTAGGCCTTTTCTTTCACAATGAATGTGCAGTTAATTGTCTGTTGGGGAGGGATGTCCTTGAGAACTGGACTTGTTGGGTCAGCGGAGGATGACAGCTTTTCTCAGGCCCAGCGATCACTAGCCATTTTACCAGATCTGAGGGAGAAAACGTAAGAGGAGCCCTGCTGGACCAGACCAGAGGCTTGTCTTGTCCGACTTCCTGTTTCCCACACAATGAGTGGCCAGATATCTCTGGGAAGACCCCATGGAGGACATGAGGCCATAGTCCTTTTCCTGTTGCTGTTTCCCAGCAGCTGGTATTCAGAGGCATATCACCTATCATCTTGAAGGTGGCAAACAACCATGATGATGACTAGTAGCCATTGGCAGAAAGTTGAGCTGCAATTGCTAGGCGACTGTGGGGATGCTCTCCAGAACCACTTCCAGCTCAATGGGGAGGAAGATGGCAGTGAATAAAAGAGGGAAGGAGACTGTGCTGCTGTGTATGAGAAAAGGGGAGACTGGAAGGTGACGGCCTATGGATGGCAAGCAAGGAACACGGAGTAATACTTCTCTCCAGGACTAGCGAAAACCCAAAGCTGGTTTTGTGCATGTCATAAATATCACAGACCCACTGTGAGTATTATTATTAATCTCTGATAAGTTTAAGGTTTATGAAATACAATCCACTGAGAGACAGACAGAGAAAAGCCATTGAAATTCACCTGGTGTTTCTTCCCTACACATCTTTCTCCTGCACTTCACCCATGCATTAAAAGCAGGGCCGGTCCTATCATTAGGTAATGCAGCCACCTCAGACAGCAGATTTTGGGAGTCACGAAAGGTCAGCAAGTTGTAAGTTGTTATTGTCATGATTTTACTGCCAGGGAGGGAGCGAGAAGTGCATGTGGGGTTCTCAGCCTCAGGATATGTTCACCTCAGTGGCTTGAAATGCAAGGAGGTCATTTCCACACACGCTCACACACTGTGTTTCAAAGTTGCGTTTGCAGGGAGCTGTTCACATCGGAGAAGGGCAGGGATGTCTTCACCCAACGCGTTTGACCTTTTTTGGTTTCCTCGTCCCTGCAGCCCCCTGAAACTCCTATATGTTAAGCTTTCCATCTGCAGTTGCACATCCATCTGTGTGTTTGTGACATAAATGTTCACATTACTGCTTACTCCACATATAGTTTTCTAGCTGGATTGAAGCTCATTTGAGGAAAAAAACAAATCAAACATCAGTTTGATGTGGATTGTGGCTAACATCATGTGAATGCGACTTCAAAAATTAGCAGTGGGAATGCACTGGTTGTGGAGTAAAGCAGTAATGTGAACATACCCTCAGATGCTAAAATGACTTGGCTGGGTTCAGGTGCTATGTATCTAGACTTGATGGAGAGGGGGCACCATTTGCTGCTCTATTTCAGGCAGAAACATGTCTTTCTTGCACCAGCCCTGACTAAAAGTAATAGTCAAGGGGACCAGGCCTGAGGTGGTATATTTTGATATACCATGGGGCAACAAATAGCCAATGATTTAGTTTATCACTGTATTACATTTTTACCACCATGGCAGATTTTCTGCCTGAGGCACTAAGACTGGAGTTGTGATCCCAGTTTTTGAGGGGTGTAAGTCCAACTGAATTGAATCAGACTATAGTTTTGTGATCACATGTCTTTTGCTGTTTCTGGACCCAGTTTGCAACATACCCATATTTCTTCAGTATGTCACATGTGAGGAGGAGGGGGAGAGACAGTCTACTATGTAAATGGTAGTGCAATACCTCACAATCCTCTTACCAGTGAAACGCTCTATCTTTTGAAGAGGCACTTCACACAGAGGATTGCTTGTGTGAAATCAACATTATTTATCTGCACTGGTCTTACAAACACCTTCTGCCTGTTTATTGTACACATCAAAAAGGCAGCCACTAGGAGTACACTAGGAGGCTGCAGAGTAGTCGCTCATTTATAAATATTGTAAAAGTTCTTGATGACTTACATAAGGATTGATGACTTAGATCAGCCTGCACCAACCTGATGCCAAGTATGGCTGCCCTGGCTGGGACTGATGGGAGTCGTACCCCAAAACATCTGGAGGGTGCCAGGATAGCAGATGACTTAAGTATTGGAAGCCTTCTCATGACAATTCAATAATGTGGATAGCATTAACTTGGACTGATCAGAAAATGATTTGCCACCAACTAAGCATTTTGGATAATTTGATGAACTGAAGAGTTTTAAATTCATTGTGCTGAACAAAAACATGCAATCCACAAAGTCCCATAACCTACAATCACCCTCTCTTAATATGCAGCTCTTTCTAGAACACAACATAGCAAACACTTCATTAAAAGGCAACATTAATATCTGCCTACCTAGGAGTGCTGGATATTTAAGGCAGACAGTGTGATGGCCTGGGATTCAGACTCTGATGCTGAACCTGAGGGATCCCAGCCTGCACAGGATTCCCCACCTCCAGAATCAGCAGAACCGGGGCTAGGGCCTGAGTCTGAAGGGTCCTCACCTGTGCTGGATCCTCAGGTGCAGGCATCTGCTGAGTCTGCTCTGGCTCTTGATGGGGTGGAGGACCCATTGCCTGCAGGTGCTCCACTCCCAGCCCCGTCAGGGGAAGCTGAGGTTACCTCTGGGTCCTGTAATCCTCCAGCTTCTCCTGAGCTGCAGAGGCTCAGGGCAGAGAGGCGAAGGGAACTAAGTTCCCGCAGGAGGAGTGCTCGCCTCCAAGCCAGGAGAGGCGAGTCACCTGAGGATCGGAGCCGCCCTATGCCTCGGGGCAGATAAAAGCCGGCCAGCCCCTGTTTGCCCCCCCCCATTCCTGATTTCGCCTGACTCCCTGCCCGGTACGCTGCTTCAGTTATTTCGGACTGCCTTTACGTGTACCTCTGACCTTGGACCGGACTTAGACCTCACCTATTGGATACCCCACGGGACCAGCACAGACAGTCACAGTGGGTGTGGTGAGGGGAGACTTCGTGTTTGATCCTTGGTGAGAAGAATGCTGTCACCAGAGTATAGCCACTGGCTCCCACATTAGGAGCAGGTAGTGATAAAAGCAAGATTTTGGCACCTGCTGTGTGGAAAGAAACCTAGTGCCTTGCTTTTACTGTGCATGCCCTACCAATAATTATGAAAATTTGAAACTGAAATGCATGCTCATCCGCTTGAGGTGCCTTAGCTCGTGGTTTCCTATCACCAGGCTTATCTACATAATCATCTCCACAGCGCTCTCCATTTGCACACATCCCATTCATCAATATTTCCACATCTATGCCCCACAGGGCACACACAAAAATACCTTTCTGTGACAATTCTAGTGTCTGTACTGTCACAAGTGTAATGTCTGCAAGGTGAGAATGCCTGCAATGTAAGAAATCATCACGGGATAGCAGTAAAGGGTAATCCTCAATGGTGAGTTAGCTAGTAATGGAGGGAGTGCTGGGCATTTAAAAATTTTAAGAGAGGGTCATCTTGGGGAAAAGGGGATATGATGTTCGTATATAGCATTAAAAGTCCCTGCTAGGTTTAGCAGTTGGGGCAACTCTTCATAACATGTTGATGTGCCCACATGCTTCATGCATCAAAGAAGTAAGAAAGAGATACAGAATAGGTTGTGTGTGTGTGTGTGTGTGTGTGTGTGTGTGTGAAACTACACACCTTAACAGCTAATGATGAGAGCACAGACACACATCCAAGCCGTACCTGAAGGGTGGGTTGCTTGAGCACCAAGCGCAAGACTTTATAAAGTGAATAGGGGAGCTTTATGCAACATGCTATGCAAATGTGAATAGGGGAGTTTGCAACCTTCAAACAATATCTTAAATCACAAAATGGTTGGTTGTGTTGAACATGTTTTGTTTAAGAAACAGTGGCATGTGGTTGAAGAGGAGAAGACACTGCGTAACTTATCCGGGGCGAAATCTATGCTCACAAAATGCTGGTAAAATTCGGCAACAATTTGCAAATATAAATGCATTATCAGAGGAAAGTATCAGAGTTTCCTAGCTATAATATATCTAATACTGCTTTGACTGCTCAGAAAATGCGATGTGCCATAACAACCTGCAAAAGTGCACAGGGCTTCTTTTTTAAAAAAGAAAAAGAAATATTCTTGACTTCTGCATAACCCGATAAGATAACCACTTGTACATGCAGCTGATCATAGGACATGTGGACAGACTGTGTCAGTCTTTTTTAAACACAGCAATCAGACTAATTTAAATCACATTTCCTAGCTGAAAATTCAGATGGTAGGTTTAACAGTGGTGTGGCGGCCTTTATGGAGATTCTTGCCCTCAGTTTGATTATGATGGTACTATGTTGTAGAAAAGAAAGTGACGTGCCAGATAATTCGCCTCGTTCCTCAAAATAAGGTCAGCATCAGAGGTCATGACATAACCAAACTCTAAACAGCTCAATCGTTGCCAGACCCAGTTTATCTACGTACTGCTATTGATGGGGAAATATAAACAAAGAAAGCTTCTGCTATTGATCCATATGCGCGTGCGCATAGATGCGCATGGGCGCATGTACTTCTCAAGGGTAGGGATATTGTTGTCCTGCACATGGACAGAGAAGGAGAGGTAAAAATGAGAGTGGAAAAGACAGAGAAAATGTTCAGAAGGGGTAGCAGTGCCCTTACAAGGAAAAACAGGAAAGGCAGAACAAGTCATATGGCAGACCTGCATTCATTCTTTCCTTGTACCCACAGCGACTTCTTTTTCATTAGGCTTGGCAAAACACCACAGAACCCATTAACTGGACTGTAGATTTCGGGGCTAAGTACCTTCACGTGGAAAAGATTGATTGGGAGGCATTCAATAGAAGTCACATACTGTGTGTGTTAATAACACAACTGTCATTATCTTTTACATGTGCCAAAAAGTATAGAAATAAAACCACAGCTCAGGTGCACAGGGCCAGATCCTCATCTGGTATAAAATCATGCTCGCTTATATCCACTGATGATCTGGTCCATGCTTTGCTTTCTCTTTTGCAGCAGCAGAAAACGACGACTTCCATTAATACCGTATGCGTTTTCTTCTGTGGCATCCATTACTGACTACTGTGAGGAACAGGATAGTGAGCTAAAATCCTTAAAAGACATTATGGCCTCATCCTCCACTAGCTGTGTACAAATGCTGAATTGAACACCCGTCAACTTTTATTTTTACCCAATATTTGATCTGTGCTGCGTGCGCTGAAAATGTGTGGGTACCTATGTGGGTGTTACATGAAATTGTGTCAGCCTGGAAAGGGACAAATATTTTCCCTGGCAGATGCTGGTACTATATACATGGTTGAAAGCAGAAGTGGTGGTAAACCTCCCCACTTTTAAACTGCACTTCTTAAAACAGTGCGAGGGGGGGGCGGGGAAACTATGCACACTGAACACTGAGACTGTCACCTCGTGGGGTTTCCTTCTACCTTTTCCTTGGTAAGCTGCCCACTTTCTGCATCTCAATTTTCTTTTTAGTGTGTTTGCAGCATTGCACTTTGTTCAATAAGTGCATAATTACTGTGAGAGAATAATAATAACTTGATGAAGGAGGGTAGGAGATAAGTAAATGCCACCCACACTCAGAGTGATAGCCCACATAACCCAGTGAAAGAAACGATATGTTAGAAACAGATGCAGGAGGCCAGATAGCAGTGTGTTATAAGACTGTACATGCATTGGCAGAAATGGGCAGGTGCATTGCATGTCAGATGTGCAGTTGAACTACGTGGTAGTATCCTGAGCACCTGCCCTGCAATGGCACTATAAAAGATGTGACTGCAGCATCAGTGACTGGAACATAAGGATTCCCACCCACCTCCATTTATTTTTCCAGTTTTGGAAAAGAGTACAGGATGATATTCAACTAAGAGTTGACCTATTCACTAAGTAGACCTATTGAAATTAATATTCATGAATTTCAGTGGGTCTGCTCTGAGTAATACTTAGTTCAATACCACCCACAGTGCATCATTTGTCTAAGGCAGTGTTCCGCAAACTTGGGTCTCCATTTGTTTTTAGACTACAGTTCCCATGATCCCTGACCACTGGTTCTGCTAGCTAGGGATGATGGGACTTGTAGTAAAAATAATAATAATACCGGTAGCTGGCAAACCAAGTTTGGGAAACCCTGTTCTAAGGTTCCCATTCTTCCCACCACATCAAGGAAGCTTCCTGCTTTATCTTGCAGTTCCATGACAGGGTATAAATTCAACAGGTGCGTATTATTCTGGCATGCAGATGCAGTGATGGGGAAAACATGCTTGTTGAATCTAATCATGATTAGACATAGCACGAAACCCTACCTAGCAAATTTTGTATCATTACTTTATAAAGACATCCAGCCTCAGAAAGAAAAAATAATAAACAAGCAATAGGATGTCCACCTCCAAGGCCAATTTAGTGTTCTGTGTACAGTCGTACCTTGGTTGTCGAACTTAATCCGCTCCGGGAGTCCGTTCAACTCCTTGAAAACCAAGGCGCAGCTTCCGATTGGCTGTAGGAGCTTCCTGCACTCAATTGGAACCCGCGGAATCCGCATCGGACGTTCGGCTTCCCAAAAAATGTTCACAAACCAGAACACTCACTTCCGGGTTTACGGTGTTCAGGAGCCAAAATGTACGAGTACCAAGGCATTTGAGAACCAAGGTACGACTGTATTCACAAACCATGTGAACAAGATGGCAGTCTCATAAACATCATCTCCATGACCCTAAATGGCCATACAAATCACCTGATAAAACCACCAGGAGCAAATAGCCACTGGTGGAATGGTCTTGGGGCACTTTTGCCTTTGTAAAAGTATTTGGCGTCTGGCACATGCTCTGATGAGCCAATTTATCTTGGTAGACAAATTGCACCTGATTTTTCCATTGTGCTTATCCACCTGCAGTTTAAACCAATTTCAGTTTATTTGTCTGTGACTGTCAGGCATACAGAGGCAACAATACATTCGTGTGATATTAGCATAACCTGTTGGCAGACACTTTTTGCAGTGCTGTGCGCCAACAAGCATATTTTCTTCAACAAATCGGCTAGTAGTAGTAGTCTGGGAAACTGTACGTTTATGATGGAGGAACTGATTTCTAAGATGCAAGTGGTCACATACTGCTTTGTTGAACTTAACTAGACCGTCAGTACACTTATTTAGAACACGCTCAGATAGGTAAATATTAACTGGTTAAAAGCTTGCATGAATTCCTTGCCAGTTTAGTGGACAGAATGAACACAGACCCTAGAAAATGGATTCAAAATGCTGCCTGGCTACGAGCGTTCGGGTGAGCTTTGAGCAAGCCTCACAGCCTCAGTGTTCATCTATAAAATGGGAACAAGTGTGAATTTTCATAATGAGATTATTACTAAGTACCCAAACCCTGGCCTATCCTGTCTATGTCATCCAACAAGTCATCCTGCAAGTGAAATGAGAGTCAGAAGAGAGACTTGAGATGATGGTATATAAATACTTCTATAATTTATTGTAATTTTTTTTCACCTTTCCCTTTGTTGCTTTTACTGCAGTGATGAAGTAAACTGCAGCTACAAGACAGGGAGATTAAGGCTCACAGTCAATGGTGAACACTTATTATTCCCCATTGTCATGCTTACTTCATTTGAATAAATAATATATTATATATAAAATAATATATCTGTTCCTAGGAGATGGTCAGTGGAGTCTGGCTCATTAGGACAAATTGAGGTCTTCCAGTAGTTAAAAAGAGAGTAAGCTATTCCAGATGCACTCCCAAAATATCAATTTTTTAAAAAATTGTCAGCCAATTTCTAATAATGCCCCCCCCCCCCGGATTTGTTGCCTGCACCAGTCTCAGAAAAGAAACAACAGATTGCGCACACACCAATTTTGGCATTTGAAGAGGCAGGAAAAAGAAAGGGGAAGTCTGTGGCCATAGATGGGGAATCAAGAGGGAAAGCAATCTCCATTGCTGTAGTCTCTCCATCATCTCCCTCTCGACTTCACCCCATCTTCTTCCTTTCACTCACCTCCCTCTTCTTCCATCCCCACCAGAATTACTCTTTAAAATATTTGTTCTCTGCTGTGTAATTATTACCATTGTCAGAAGCTATATACAGTAGGTCTCATGCTTTGATGACTCACCCATTCTGGAGGCACCATTCTCAACAGAGAGGACTTTTCAAATCCTCATTTGGCACCTAGATTTTAACTTGGCTGAACCTCTCTTATATAAACTGTGCAAAGATTAGGTGGTCGCCGTCTCATCTGTCAGGAAACAGGCCCCAAATCATATCAAAGGAGCTGCTTAAGGTTCATTGACCGATGTTGTACTCGTTCCCCTGAGATTTAGCAAATTTTCGATGCTAGGAGAAAGGAAATGGTTCTCAATAGGAATAAATCCATTCCCGGATTTATTCAAGATGCAATTGCAAAAAAAGCAAAGCTGTTAAGAGACTTTTTATTATTGCTTTTTGTAACAATGCTGAATGGCTACTTTCAAGGAAAAAAACAGGGTTTGGACCTTAGACATGCATACTTGGAAACCCATTTAACGACTGTTCAAAATAGTCGTTCAGTGTGTGGAACCTGCAAGTTGTCCAGAAATACAAATAATCCTAGGAATACTCATAAGTGATCTGAAATGGTGGGTGGGTGAGTATAATCCTCACTAAATAACACCCCCAACCTTACAGAAGCAGCCAACACCGTTCTGTGGCCCTTCAGAGAGCAAATCAAATTCTCCCTTTCTAAGTTCCATGAAATGACAGCAGGCCTCTGTGAAGAACTGGGTCTACCATGAATTATTACAAGGCAGTGTATATGTGTGTGTGCTGATTTAAATAGGGTAGCCATTTATGCATCGCCAAAAAGAGTACATGGCAACACAGATTTGCATAACATGTGCACGTACTAATTTGTATCTATAAATGCATTCAGAAAAAATTACTGTAATTTTAATAGAAATTCCTCACATCTCTCCATAGCAGGGAAGACTCAACAGACGACCTGTGTGACAGCCTGCTCATTCTGCTGTCTAGATGCTCACTGCAGATGGGCAACAGCAAAGCCTCTCCCCTTCTTAGCATTCTTTGTCTTAAAAACAGGATTGGACCTTCAAAGTCCTTCAGACAGAGGGCTCTTTGAAATAGATGGCTGTCCTCTGTAGAGTAGGGCACATGGTCACCCTAGATTTAAAGCACAGCAGTGACAGCAGGTAACGGTAAAGTTGTGGACGACTCTGGGGTTGTGGCGCTCATCTTGCTTTACTGGCCGAGGGAGCTGACGTTTGTCCGCAGACAGTTTTTCCGGGTCATGTGGCGAACCAGAGCAGCGCACGGAAATGCCGTTTACCTTCCCGCCAGGGCGGTACCTATTTATCTACTTGCACTTTGACATGCTTTCGAACTGCTAGGTGGGCAGGAGCAGGGACAAGCAACGGGAGCTCACCTCGTCATGGGGATTCCAACTGCTGACCTTCTGATCTAAATTCTTTTTAATGCCATTTTAATCTGAGTGGCACCCTGTCACTGTAAAGTCTGCTGGGAGATGTAAAGTTGGAAGTGAAGTCCACTGGGAGAAAAATGGACAGTAGCACAATCGTATGAATGTTTATTCAAAAATAAATCCCACTCTATCCCGAGGTATATGTTCATGGGATTGCAGCCTGAAAACTTATTTTCAGTGGTACAGTATGGGTGGGGTAGGGTATGATGCCTGGCTCCAGCCATGCTAGACTTCAAATGGTCCTACTCACAGTCCACTCTGAATAGGGAATTAGCTAGTTGGGCTCTGCCACTTTCTGGTCAAACTGAGCCCAAGGATTGCGCATGACCATGGCTGGGATAATAAGAAGGCATATCTGGTGGTATCTTGTAGCACATAAAACTGTTGGCCCCAGTTCTGTCACCTGACTGCATCAGACACTACATTTAATACTCAGTGGAGGCAGCCACCCACTTTCCATGAATTGCTACCCAATTTGTCAGGGCAATGGCACAATCCATTCTGAGTTCCATGGCCAAAAGTTAACCAATGGGATTTCAAGAGACGGTCTCAAAGTATATGTGCATCCATCAATCTTATATCTGACGCAGTGCAAACAATTACAAGAGAAAAACAGCATGGCCCCAGCCCTTTCCAGGCCTGTTGGAACAAGAAACTCTTCACCGGCTGGTAAAAAAGGATCACCCTTCTGATAAAAAGGAGGGAGCCAGTCTAACTTCTCTAGGGAGAGACTTCCAAAGTCTGGGAGCATCTGCCAAAAAGGCCAAATAATTTAATACAAGCAATTGCACTGTCATCCTTACTCTGCTATCAAATGTGTCCAGCGTTTGGCCCCATAAAAAGCCCCAAGGGGTAGCTGATTCCTAAATCGACCTTCATGATCAATAATTCTGTATTAAAAGGGTCCTGTCTATGAAGCACTCTCTCAGTACAGTCCTATATATGCAAAACCCATTATTTCTAACTAGCACTTCATTGTTAGACTTGCCAGTCGTTGATAGTTCCAAATATATGCCATTACATATACATCAGAACATATACATTACATATACATATATCTAGTCCATACATTTCCTTAATGGAGTGGAAATGCATAAAACTTAACCATGCCATGTCTAACATAGGAACTTCAGATACACTGAGATTGCAACTAGATTTATTTATGAACTGAGGTACAGCATGTTGGTCATCTGGTCCCTACAAGCTATGTGGAAGCCGACACTGTTCCCTCTCAAGTCCAGCATAGTCTCTTATTTGTCTGAAGTGCAAGTTAAGAGTGATCAGGTTGTCAGCCACAAGTAGTAGTAGTAGTAGAAACAACAACAACAACAACAACGTCTGCGGCAAAATATCAGTCGGGGTTTACACAGAGAATCACCGTGCCTCACTGTACTAGCTTTTAGCAAGGCGTGAAAGGTTATTCTCTGAGACCCCTCGTTTAGT
Source organism: Darevskia mixta (assembly GCA_034641385.1). Lineage (NCBI taxonomy): Eukaryota > Metazoa > Chordata > Lepidosauria > Squamata > Lacertidae > Darevskia > Darevskia mixta. Next base: position 19,142,533 of record JAWWNH010000008.1, read on the forward strand.
TTTAAAGCACTGAATCTGAAGAATGAGAGGATCCTATCACTGATCAAGGCTTCCATCACATGCACACAAAGCAAAATAAATACATGCACAATGGTGTGCATGTGGAGATGGCTTACACACTGTTTCCCCTACATGTAAGTGATATTTATGTAGGAAAATTGTGTATACAAGGGGCCTTTAGTACAGTGGTCCCTAGATGCTATGTCTGGCCTCTCCTGGGCAGGCAGTTCTTCTGTTTGCCCAACAATGAAGATGCTGTCCTTACTGTTTGCAAGAAGGGAAGCCTGAGAGGTGGCAGCTGCTTATACAAGGTGTGATTTCCCAGGGGCATAAGCCCAGCACGGCGGAAGTGAGCAATAAGACCTGCAGCATAACTTGGTGGAACATTAGTTGTACACTTCTGCTCACTGAGTTGGAGGCTCTCCAATGGCAGAGAAATCGCCGTGGAGTCGGGAGCAGTGGTGGCGTCTACTTGCACTCTCTGCCTTGAACAAAGTACTCAAGAGCCTGCCTTTCCTTGACATGTTAAAATTGGTGAAATAAGCAGACAGATACCCCATGTCTTCTCTAACACATACATCTCCAATCGCCTGCAAATAATTTCGTCAGCAATTAGTTTGAGCTCCTTTACATAACTGCCGTAGTTTGAGGCTACTTTCTGTAGTTGAGATCTGAGATTCATCAGCTTAGATCAGCTTAATAGTCAATCAGTGGGTGACCTTGACAGGACACAACAAGGAGATGAGTGGTATCAATATAAACTGTGGCTGTCTGGCTATGCAATGACATCATGCGGGGAGACAGAGAGGCGGAGGGAGATGTTCATGACAGTTATAGTCCCAGGAAAAAACTTTGGCATGCATTTTCTGAGAAAATTGGGGTTTCTCCTCCACTCCTCCAGAATCCTGAGGGCAGGCTGTGAATCCCCTCAAAGACCTCACTCCAAATTCATCTGATTTGAGACCCCTCAGAAAAAACCGGTTTGAAAAAAAGCTTGAAAGCAACAGTGAAGAAGAGGTGCCCAAATAGACCACTCATAGGGTAAGGGAGATGGAGAAGTGGTACTCATGAAGTTAGTTAAGAAAACATGCTCTTAAGCCCAATTTACCATACAAGAGTACCCACGAAGCTATGCAAGCAAATGTTCTAGAGCAAAATGAGTAACTGTTATAAATAAAAACAGTTCAGAGTCTTGTGGCATTTTAAAGACTAGCAGATTTGTCGTAACATGAGCTTTCATAGATTACAACCCACAGGTAAGCCTTCGCTGGGATGAAGCAGCCTGTGCACAGGATTGCAGCCAAAAGTAAATTGTGTATGTGCCTGCATTGACAAAGATACAGATACAGATACCCCCAGTTATATGCAAACACACCGAGGCATAGAAAATGCATTAGCTCCAACTTAAATCGAATATTGTAATACACAACACCTACTAATGATCTCTTACCCTGTGTATGGTCAGCTTATTCCCATCTGAATTCTGCAAATCCAGTTATCAGGGGAAAGGAAAAAAGAGGGAAATGCCTGCATCCCATCCACTTTGAGTTACATTCTCTGAAACGGTTCCCTCTCTTGGTCCATTTTGTATGTGTATGATTTCCAAGTAGCCCGGTACAGTTTTCTCGGATCTTGGTCTTTCTCCAACTTTCTTCACTGGTTTCTCAACCTGCTTCTTTGCTCTTCTTTGTTTCTGGACTTTTCTGATTTTAACATGCCGTTCTGTGCAGTGTTCCCATCCTTAGATTTGCAGCTTAACCACCAGCTCTGGAAACAATACTTCTTTCTAGCTTCGCCTTTGTTTCTTATTTCTCTCGTCTTTTTTACACTCCTGCTGTTCCATTCATTCTTTCCCTCCGGGGTCTCTCTCGCTCTCCTCTATTTCTTCTGTTTGAATCGCTTGTTTCTACGTTCTCTGGTCGCTGTGCAGTCTGTAGCTAAGAAGTCAGTAACTCCGCTAGAATCCAACAGCCTTCAACTACTTTAACCCATCCCTGCATGTGATCTCAGAACCATGGATACACGCTGCAGATGCAGTGATGGGGAAAGATAGGAGTGCAACCCAAAGCAATGGAAACATTAATAGGAGCACATGTGGCTGGCACTGCAGAGCCCCAGGCATTTTTGCACAAAGTACCGTGGCTTGCAAAGGTTTGCTGTGTGTTCCAGAGTTTCATGCTCTCCCTAAGAGCTGCACCCTGAATCTGTTCCAGAGAAGCACAGATAAGTCCCTCAAATTCTACCACACGTCCAGAACTTTCTCCATGGTTGCCTTGTTGTGAATTCACCATCCAGGACTAAGTCAAGATGATTTGCTTCCTGTGGTGGAAAATCCAAATAGTCCTCCCTCTCCCATAATAAACTTGGGATGTTGTGTCAGCTTACTATAAGTGTGTAAGAGCTGCTCAAGTGCATCTACTGGTGCCTGATTGGCACCCAACCTGAAGAGACCATCTCACTCCATAGGAACATGGGAATCTGCCTTATACTGAGTCACATTACTGGCCCATCTGGCTCAAGATTGTCTACATTTACTGCCAACGGCTTGCCAGGGTTTCACACATGGCCCTCTGCTAACTTTACCTGGAGATGCCGAGGATTGAACCTTTTGCAAGCAGAACATGTGCTCTACCAGTTACAGGTAGGGAGCCATGTTGGTCTGTCGTAGTCGAAACAAAATAAAAAAATTCCTTCCAGTAGCACCTTAGAGTCCAACTAAGTTTGTTCTTGGTATGAGCTTTCGTGTGCATGCACACTTCTTCAGATACTCTACCAGTGAAGCACAGTCCTTCCCTTAAACCTCATTCCCTGGCTTCCTTAGATAACTTACTGCCAATCTGCAAGTGCAGAAATGCAGGGTTTGGTATAGGGCGAGCTGGCCTTGTCATTGCTTTTACCACATGCAGAATTGTGGCTTTATTTACAGCCCCAGAGCAATGAAAACAGATAGCACAGCTACTACAGTAAATGTGTGTGGATACACCCAGCCTGCCCATATGCTCAGTAAGCCAGTTTGTTAATATTATTTATGGATTGCTTCTCATGAAGCATCTCAAAGTGATACGACATATACAGAAGTTACATGTATAAAAACAGCTAAAAACACTTGCATGTAATAAATATTTTAAAACAAGAACTATACATATAAAAACAATTTTAAAAACAACAACAAACACATACATAAGGATTTTAGAAAGCTTGTTGAAAGAGGAATCTCAGGATGCTAAAGGATGCCTGTGGATGCCCACAGTGATTAGTTTGGGTATGAAGGGTATGTAGCGATTTCTTAAATATCCTGGTCCCATGTCGTTTAGGACTTTGTGCACTTTAAACCAAGCTGGCTGGCAACCAGTGTGATTCCTTCAGCAGCAGCAGCAGCATCGGGCCTCCACGTGTTGCACTAGCTGGAGCTTCCAGCTCAGCCTCAAAGTTAGCCCCACATAGACCACATTGCACTAATCCAGTCTCGAGGTTGCCAGCACATGGATGACAGTGGTCAGGTTTTTCCCAAACCAGAAACGACCATAGCTGTCCTACTAAAAGGCTGATAAAAGGCACTCTTAGCCATGGAGGTCACGTGGACCTTTAGTGATAGAGACGGGTCCAAGAGCACTCCCAGGCTATGAAGCTGCTCCTTCAGAGAGGTCATTACCATGCTGTACAAAAGCATTTACTTACATTAGTGAATTCATGTGTTGGGAACAATGACTGACAGACAAAATCAGCATATGAACTTTTTCCTTTACAGTTACAACTGAAAGTAAAGGGCACTATGTGTATGTTTTTTTGCACGTGCCCTTAATACTCTTTACCTTTTTCTTCATGCAACCCTTTTTGATTTATTTTTAAACCCTTTTGTTTTAATCTGTAGGTGTTGCCTTTATGTTGGCATTTTATTCTGCTCTGCGGTAACTTTCTTTTAAGTATAATTTAATTGATTTCCACACTTGAACATGTAAACAGCTCTAAGCACCTTGACTGAATAGTGATGTGTGTGTGTGTACACACACCCTTCTTCACTAGCTGCAAAATTGAGGCAGAAAACATTCCTCACTTTGCCGGCAGTTCTTAATTAGGAATGGGAAGTTGCTTTAACTATTGATTAAAAACATTTGCACTCCGCCTTTCTATCAGTTACCTTCAAGTCTGTGCACAACATTTAAAACTAAGCAAAAGGACTATACCGTAGCTGACAAGAGGACGAACTGCAACAGCCAAATCATCAAAGCAACAGAATTACAAAGACTTGGCTGCTTGTCAAAAGGAGAGAACTGAGATAGAAGTGCAGACCTTGGCAGCCTAGCCAAGATGACCACTATTGTCTGGTACTGAGGAGAGTTGGAGTCCAACAACATCTGGAGAGTACAATCTGGGTGCTTTCTCTAGTCCAAAAGGCTCTGTCTTCTGCTCCCTTCAAACAATTGGGAAAACCCTTTTCTCTGGAATAGGTGGTAGGACAAGAGTGACAACTTCCTCTCAAAAAACATATTATGTTTTCTGCCTCTGCAGAAACAAGCGGCTTTGGCTTGTGGCCTCTCAAGCCAACTTACAGAGAGAATACTGTGGACAGTTCTGGTCTCCTCACATTAAAAAATATATTGTAAGTTGGAAAAGGTTCAGAAAAGGGCAGCCAAAATGATCAAGGGGATGGAAAGACTCCCCTATGAAGAAAGGTTGCAGCATTTGGTACTTTTTATTTTATAGAAAAGGCAATTGAGAGGTAACATGGTAGATGTTTATAAAATCATGCATGGCATGGAGAAAAGTTTTTCTCCCTATCTCATAGCACTAGAACTTATGGATATCCAATGAAGCTAAACATTGGAAGACTCCGGACAGACAAAAGCAAGTACTTCTACATGCAGTGCATAGTTAAACTATGACACCCACTTCTGCAAGAGGCAATGTGGGCCACAATCTTAGGTTCCAGTTCTGATTTTAAAGGAAAAAAGTAAAAACACACAAACATTTAGGAACATTTAGGGACCTCAGTATTAGAGGTAGAAATCTACATCTGAATACCAATTGTGGTGAATCATCACAAGAAGGATGCTATTTTGTTCATGTCCTGCTTGTGGGCTTCCCATAGGCATCTGGTTGGCTGATGTGAGAATATGATGTTGACTAGGTAGGCCCTTGATCTGACCTTATGTCATGGGCCAGGAGTCAGCTTCACCTGCTGAGCAGCAGCCTGAAGGAGCAGAAGACAAAGTGACTCCCCCTGCTGCTGATCAGCCTTCTTGCTGCTGATGAGAACCAGCTGGCTCTCTTAAGCAGGGTTGCCAACCTCAGTCAGTTGCTGGAAACAACATTTGTCGTTCCTGGCCAGACCTTGCTGCTTCTCGTGACCTTGGACCCTCAGCTTTCTTGACCTGTAGAAATGACTACATGAACTGAGACATTTCTGACCTTAGGACTGGACTGAACCTTGTATACAGACTCTGCTTCCAGGCAAGTACCCCCCTGAGACCCGGCTGGTTGGCTGGCTTCTTCCTCCACTGAGCTCTGCTGTGACTGGCAGCACAGGACTATGACATCTTATGATCAAAACAAAAAACAACACAATTTCTACTGACCAAGCTTTCCTTAGGTTGTGTACTTATACCTTTACGGAAGTGGCATGCATGTTCTCCATACAATGTCTGGCCTGTGGTTACCCATTCATACATGACAGCCATCATTGGTGTTACAGTCCATATGGTGGTACCTTCATTCTTGAACTTAATCCATTCTGGAAGTCCATTTGACTCCTGGAAACCATTCGAAAACCAAGGTGTAGCTTCCAATTGGCTGCAGGAGCTTCCTGCACTCAAGCGGAAGCCGCATCAGACGTTCAGCTCCTGAAAAATGTTCACAAACTGGAACACTTCCAGGTTTGTGGTGTTCAGGAGCCGATTTGTTTGACAACTAAGCAGTTCGAGAACCAAGGTACCACTGTATTTGTGCACAGAAACCTGCAGGCTTAAAAAAAGTACCTAAACTATATAGAAGCTTGCATCTATGGAAGTAATTATAGAGAAGACAGAGAGAAGTTGGGTGGGTGAGGTAAAGTTGGCTTTGTACCTCCACCCCAGTGTATCGTCTTAGTTTTGATCCCCACCGTGACTGGGCTCACAGCCATCACTTTTTCCTTCACATTGTGTTGGTTGAGCAGAACATTCATTAACTCCTAGTGAGCAGGTCACCTAATTCATTAACTATGAACCAAAACATCCAGTTTTGGAATCTTTCAATGTGGGTTTGTGGTAGTAAGCAAATATAGCAAACTCTGTCTGTGCTAAAAACAAAATACTGTAAAGACAAGCCACATGCCATAAGAACAGAGCTAACACAAGCCCAGCATCCACATGGGAATCAATTATTTCATGGAAATTCAGATCCAAAACAACGTGTAAAAAGGATGGTGGCAACCCATGTCTAACTCAGCTGATGCAAACAATACACTTCTTTCTTTGCTCATTTGGTTGTGCAGATAACTTTAATGCTTCCAGATGCTTGTGTCTAGCCTGTCCTGGTGAGAATGATCCCATGGAGAGGAAAAAGGAACAGGCCAGAGGTGGTAGCAAAACCAAGGGACCAACAGGCAGAAACTGCATATCACTTTTGCAGAGTTGGTTCAAAACCTTGGACAGGACCCAGAAAAGAAAGGACTTGTCCCAAGACGGGCAGCTTGCTGCTAGGCCTGATTATCACCACCCTCCACCCTCTAGGTTCCACCTCCTTGCTGAAGAATGGAGGTCCTTAAAGGGGTACCGGTAGTTCTCAAGCTTTCCATGGTCACCTCTCTGCTCACTTTTGACAGACACAGTGCTTGTGGTCACACAGAGACTGAATAGTATGTGAGGAAGTTGGCCTCTCAGTGGGGTCTGATTGAGGGGCACATACACTGGTTTTGGAAAGTCCCTAGTTGATGGGGTCCCCTCTTCCTCCAAGTCAGTTCCAAGTTGTTGTTGGTCATGATGACACACTCTTTCCTGAATTTAATTCCAAGTTACACAATTTGGAGGGGGCATTGACGGACCACTTACACATACATCATTGTATTTTTTAGCCTTTTCCACTGTAAATAAGCAACTAAAAGCAAAGGCAACTCACATAGTCAGGACCATCATGTGACCAGAAAGCTGTCCTCAGTTCACCAGTAAGTTTTACACTGAGCAACAACAGTATACAAACAAAAGACAGCTTAGAGTTTATGCGAGAGACCAGACCTCAATGCAGTATCAATAAGGGGGGAGGGGAGTTGTAAACACTTCTGTATTCCTCCTCCTCCTGCCCAAATCAATGGCAAACCAACATAAAGAGAAGAAGCCAGCATCAGATGGGTTCATCGTACAAATATGCCCTCCAATTTGCACAGATCAGCTGCTAGATACACCATTTGGAAAAGTACCAGAAGCATGGGACACCAAGATCCTTAATAGCTTAATAACTATTGAACGTGATTATATTGGTATTTACAACATTCTTCTGCATACTTGGAGAAGAAAAGCTTCATATTTCTATCTCAACAGCTCAGCTTGTTAACAGAGAAGCTATCATGTGTATCAGGTGAAGGTTCATTTTGTCCCTCCAGATGTCTCAGGACTGAAACTTTTCGCCTCTAAGAGGCTTGCTTCTTGATTAAGACCTTAATGGATGGAGTTAAAGTCAAAGTGCACTTCATCTTAAAGACATCATTTGCTTTGTTATTCTTTCAGGCCCTATGAATCCCAGGCCGCTGGGCAAAGCAGACTGGGTGGACAACCCTTCCTACCTCCAACCTTGCTTTGCCAGCTGCTTTCTTTATTAAGAAGCATCGAATATTTTAGCACCTATGGATAAACCACCACAGACGGTGGCAGCAGCCGTTGCTAGGGAAACATTCCCAAAAATAGCCCCATTCCGCCAACCTTTCCTGCTGCTAATGTTGTGGGGATGGGGGAAGTGAAGGAATGGAGGAGAACTAGTAGCTCCTCAGAACATGAAAAAGAAGAATATCTTCATCAACCTGTCCTATGCTGGAGTTGGAAGCTACCTTCCAACTTCTGACATGAGGAGACTTACTTAGAGATGGGAAGCAGATGTTAATGACAGTTTTAAGAGCTCAGGTTTTCTGCAAATGAGGCTACTTGAGTATTGCTTAGGTAGGACATCTAAAACGCTAGCTATACATTTACAGATTCAACTTTTCCCTTCAGAATCTCTTTGTGATTATCAACTTTTCCCTTGATAATCTCTTTACAATCCTCAGTAACTTCCTGACTGGGAAGGTGGTTCAATTTTTGGTTTTCTCTCTGTCTCCTGGCTTTCCACAGTTCCTCTTCAGTTATAGTAATCAATAGAATGGGAAGGGACCAAGGGATCATACACACAACCATCTGAGCACCTGGTAGTCATGTTGTTAATTACAACTCTTGCTGACTTGCAATGAGCTATGGTGGTGATGTGACTGTCAGATGCTGCTGCCCACTGCACATTTTAGTGCAGTGTATGGAAGTCAGTCACAACCACAGCTTGTCAACACACTTTTTGTGATCAACTGCAAAAAGCTACTGCGTATGGTTCAGTTCATAATAAAGCAAGCAACAATGGTTGGTAATCACACGACCATCTTCCTCCCTCACAGCACTGGTGAAGTCAGTATATGGACTACTAAAAACTGCAGCTGCTTTGTGTTAGACATTCATGTTATTGAATTCTTAGACCTTTTTTTAGAGGGCTCTGACCATTTTGGAGAACTACCATCCCTGGAATTCCCTACTTGGCATCCATGGCAATTAAACAGGTTTAAAATTAACTTGGGTGTGTAGAGTAGGTAGACTAGTGCTTACAAGAGGGGTAAAGTCTCCTAATAATTCTCAGCATCCTTAACAAATTACTGTTCTCAGGATTATTTGTGGGAAGTTGTGGCTGTTTAAAGTGGTGTGATGCTTTAAATGTATAGTGCAGATCCCTAGTCCTAGACCAGCCTTCCACAAACTGTGGTGCTAGCTAGAGCTGATGTGAGTTGCAGTGCAAAACATCTGGAGAGCACCAGGTGGGAAGGGCTGCCCTAAGCAGTTTAGGACCAAAATACCAACTTTTCTCAGATGAACTTGGCCATTTATTAAGATATGCTGAGAAGCTCACATCTGCATCCCAGCAACAGAGGTACATCTGACTGGCATGTGGAAGACAGCATTTTCAGTGGTCTAGCTTATGGATCTTCCTTCCTAGAGAGTCATTGATGGTTAAAAACATCAGAAGAGCTCACCAGATGAAACCAATGACCCATCTAGTCCAGCATCCTGTTTTCACAGTGGCAAAACATTTCATGTTTCATTTTAGGGTTTTATTTTTTTGCCACCTCATGAAGACCTTTTGTATTTCAGTAGGTATCCAGCCATCTGGGTTACTAGTTTTGTTGTTTGTGGGTTGTTGTTGTTTTTTAAGTTATTGTGCCTGTAAGCCAGGCATCCCCAAACTTCGGCCCTCCAGATGTTTTGGCCTACAACTCCCATGATTCCTAGCTAACAGGACCAGTGGTCAGGGATGATGGGAATTGTAGTCCAAAACATCTGGAGGGCTGAAGTTTGGGGATGCCTGCTGTAAGCCATTTGGATTTTCATCTGATGTATTTGTTTTTCATTGTAATTTATTTTAATGGTTTTGTCTTCTTAATTGTTAGCTGATTGTTATACTGAACTGTTGTAAACTGCCTTACATGGCTTTTTTGAGATTAAAAAGTACAGAGTATAAAACTCTTAACTAGCTTGCTATTTGGTAGTAGATAGTATAGGATAACGATAGTCTTTATCTGTCTACTGGATTGACCAACATATTGACTGACTGGCACTTGGTCTGATCCACCAGGGCTCTTATGTTCTCACAGGGACACTAGTAAGAATTCAGGAACGCTTGTTACATATGTTGGCAGACATCCTATTGATTTACGGCATACGTTTTTGGCTAAAGTTTCACATGTCTCTGTCAGTTATAAAATATTATCTATTTGGTACTGAAAAACAAGAATGGGCCTAAAAAAACTATGTGTGGAATTGAATTTACAGCTTGTCAAAAATCATTCTGTAATCGAGGATTGGACATCAGTTGTTCAATACAATTCAGTTGAACCCTCTATTTCATATGCAGGTTATGAGTATTTTTCTTGGTTTTGACTAGAAAAGTTGTTAAAGTTATTTTCTGGAAGAATTATGTCTTTAATTGTGAAAAGCTTGTAAGATATATGCTTAATAGCGGATGTCAGTGGATATCAAGGGAGATAAAGTATTACCTTTTTTTCCCTTCCCTTTCAAATTCTGGTGCATAAAAGCCTCTTCCCTCCTCTTTCAGTTTTTGAGATTTCTGGTGATGCCTGGTTCGAAACACTTTACCAGAATAGTAGTGATGTTTTATGTATTTACTTAGCACAATAATACATCTCCTTTCTTCTACCATGGATTTCAAGGTGGCATATACAATGTACCCTGGCCATCTCCCATCCAAGCACTGCCCAGACCTTGCAAGGTAGCTGGCTGCATCTTGTGTTAGGCAACCCCTATTCCTCTCACAGAGCTACAATTTCCAGATCAATCTCTCTTCCTAGGAAACTCTGAAATTTGTAGCTCTGTGAGGGGAATAAGGGTCTTCTAACTATTCTTGGCACCTTAGCAAACTACAGTTCCCAGGATTCTTTGGGGGAAGCCAAGGGTGCTTAAGTGGGTGTGATACTGATTTAAATGTATAGTGCAGCAAAAACTCTCTGGACTCTGGAAAGTATTCAGGTTGATACTGCAAACTAGAGGGCACCCTTGATCCACAAAGCCCAATCCGCCCTTTTTGTTGAACACAGGAATCTGCCTTATACGGGGTCAGAACTTTGGTCCATGATCTAATTCAATATTGTCTCTACACATGGAAGAGACCTCTTCACTATTGGATTAGGATTGACTGAGTAGTGCAGACACCTGCCTAGTCAAAGAACAGTAGATTGACATAAATGTTTGCAGAACCTCTCTGAGTTCAAACAGAAGTATAAAATGCATGTAGGGAAAGAGTGTGTGGCTTTCAGATTTGGCAGGGGCAGTAATTGCTTGTCATTCTCCTTGGGAAGGCTGTGTCCCAGTAGCATCAGGGGACCAGCCTCCACTGACCTCATAAGAGGGAAGGCACCAGAGACAAACAGCTGGAGGTCTTTGTTCCAAATCTACTCTGGCACCTTACAGTTCTGGATTTTCACAGATGCATGCCAAAGAGACTCAAATGCACTTCAAGTGTGAAATTGACCTATACGTAACTAATAAAGGGGAGAGTAAAAGAGGGAGCACCGTGGTGGTGGTGGAGTCCTCCTATGGGGCCTGCCCTACCATTGCTGAGGAGAGACCAGTATCCTCCTTTCTTTCTTGCCCTCGCCTCAGTCTCACCAAAGCACTGCTGTGGTGGTGGAAAGGACACCTGAAGGGACAACATTTTATGAAAATGATGAGGTCCCAACTTGGGGGCAGTGGGGAGAGAATAAACAACTCTCTCAACTTGGAAAAAAAATAAAATAAAACCCCACAAGAACAACAGATAATCAAGAACCCCTTCTATTTTTAAAAAAACATTTCTCTTCCTTGTCACCCTAGCGACATTGCTTGCAGTCACCATGGAAACCCAAGGCACTAGTGGGGTGGCGGGTTGGGTGGGGGCATCACAGGGAGAGAAAGAGAGAGAGAGACAGTAGAAGCATCTTGGATTATTTTAGGAGGCAGGGAGACACCTGGAGCGAGGCTTTTCAAGCTTATTTTGCAGCAAAGGAGGAGGTGGGGGGGATGAGGTTTATTTTTAATTGTTCCCACTTCATGTGCCAACTTTTCCTTTTTCAGTTATTCCAGATTTGGAAGCCTCTTCCCCCTTCTTTCAAGCCTCTCCTCACCCACATCCTCCCTCGACCATTTTGATGGCACATGGATGTCACATTCTGAGCATTCTCGTTGCTCATTCCCCAGCTACTTCCTCTGCATAAGGCCTCTCAGCCTGGCGAAAAGGGCTGTGAAAGAGAAGCTCTCCTGAGGGCACCTTTGCATGGTGCTTTTCAAAGGCAATTATGTGTGTTTGTGCCCTTTCACCTCATGCTGTTCTGCTGCACACTTGTCTGGTTCAAATTGCAGCTAGTAGCTGCAGGACTCTGTAGCATGCAGTGCCGGATTTACATATAAGCTAAACAAGCTAAAGCTTAGGGCCCCACTCTCTTGGGGGCCCCCAAAAAATTAAAAGAAAAAAAACAACTGGATGTACATTTCCAAAATATAAGATAAAAGACAAATAAAATAAAACCTACATACAGCAACAGTGTTTTGTGTTGTGTAGGCTCCTATGATGTAAGTAATAGGCCCCACCCATTTCACTATTAATTGTATTTCAGTTCAACAATTACTTTGATAAAATACATATTTTGTTATGTGCAAATGGCTTTAGATACCTATTAGGTCCAGACATTACCATATAGCATATATTCAACAACAAAAAAACAGTGACAATTTGTTGTTGACAAAGGACAGCTGGACATATAAAGGGCCCCATTACCTTCAGTAGCTTAGGGCCTCACCAAACCTAAATCCGGCCCTGGTAGCATGCGGTTACTCAGGTTTGCCCAACCCCCCCACCCCACCCCACCCCACCCAGCACAGATCACATTGTATGTCCATCAGGAGCATGACAAGTAAAGTTTGGCCTGACATGGTGATGGAGGAAGTGATATCGGCTGAGTGTTTGCTTGAGGAACTTGAGGAAGCAATAATGGTGTGTGGAGCCATGAAGTCTGCTAAAGGAGAAACCAAAGATAAAGCAGGACTGAAACATAAACTTCACACATGGCCTAAGGTTGCAGCGGGGAGCCTGTGATCCTCCAGGTATCGTTGGACTACAATTCCCATCATTCCCGTTTGATTGACTGTGCTGGATGGGACTGATGGGAGTTAGACTCCAGCAATGAGTGGAGAATCACAAGTTCCCCATCTTGACTTAAGATATGCCTCCATCCACCAAGCCAAACTGCCTACTTATGATGCACTGTGACCTACAGGTCCGACAGAAAGTTACCTTGTACCAAATCAGTCCATAGTTTCATCTAGTTTACTACTTTCGATGCAGATTGTCAACAGTTCTTCAGGATTACAGACAGGGGTCTCTCTCAGCCTTTTGGAATTCTCTCTTCTTTTTTCACATCCCTTATTGCCTGTTTGCATTTCTTTAGCAAAACTGTGTTCTGTTTTTGTTTCTCCTCATTCGGATGAGACTTCAATTTTCTGAAGGAAGCCTTTTTGTCACTAATAACTCTGCTTTTAAACCACACTGGTATCCTCTTAGTCTTGGTAGTATGTTTTCTGATTTGTGCTATATATTCTTAGGTGAGCTTCTATTATTGTGGTTTTGAATAACCCCCAAGCAGAGATTTGACCCATTTCACTTTCCCTTACAACTCCCTTTTTAGCAACTCCCATGCTTGTGAGAGGTTTCCTCTTTTGACATCAAAAATGATTGTGTTGGACTTTATTGGCAACTGCCTATTTACATATATGATTGATTTGATAGCATTATGGTCACTGTTCTCAATCAGCTCAACAACATATGACACCAGGTCTTAGGAACTAGTGCACAGGAACCACCAGGGCAGCAGGACCCATCACCACAGGTAGAGGGACCCTGTGTCCACAAACATGATGGGCTCTGAGGCGTAGGGGGCAGCAGGGGGTGCGCTGTAAGAGGCTGAGGCAGGCAAGGGCCCAAAGCCCAGCTCCCTAGCTGGCCAGGTGGGGTTTGTTAGCTCAGGGAAGAGGTGTGTGATTCCTCAGCTGGAGGAGGCTTGGAACAGGTCACATGTCTCATCAAGCCCAGGTGCTGCAATCAGCATGCAAAGTACAAAAGGGCAGCAGAGCTGAGGGGCTGTGTCTGCTCAACTGCCCACGTTGGTGGACCTTGACTTGGATGCTTCTGGAACTCTATGGGACTGTGCTTTGGGTTTGACTCTGTACTGTATCCTGACTACTGGACTTCAGACTTGGCCTACTTGGATTGACCCTGGATTGCATTTCCTGACCTTTGGACTTTGTTTGCATGGATTGACCCCTGGTCTTTGAACTTTTGTCTCCAGGTAGGCCATGGGTTGAGGACACTTACACTGAAACAAATTCGCCATTTTTATGCCTGCTCATCCAATGAGTGTTTGTTCTGAATCTTTTACCACCCAAAATTCACTGAATGATCCCGGGTTCTAGCATGTGGGACTGAATCAATATGAATTATAGAATTGACAGTTTTACTTTTTTAAAAAAATGAAGAAGGGGAAACATGGTTTTTATAAGTCTATCCAAGGTGCAGAAACATCTAGTTATGACATTGTAAAGAGTACATACACATTGACAGTTTAATGGCTCCTTTTTGGAGCTTGGCAAGGGTTCCTTGACCCCTGTTTAAAACTGGGAACTGTTTTAAATTCCCCTTCAGTTTCCTAGTTTAGTTGTGTGTGTGTGTGTGTGTGTGTGTGTGTGTGTGTGTGTGTGTTTGACTGCCCACATGGTTCCAGCACTTTCAAGAGGCTCTGTGGTTGTGTGTCATACTCCTTCACACTCATTTGTGCTCCTGGAAAAGCTGTGGGGGTGGGAGGAGGAATACATGTGCAGGCTGCAAAACAGGGGGAAGGTATATGAGTCCTAATAATGGACTCACCCTAGGAGGCAGCTCAGAAGGGAACTTTGGCTGTCACAGAGTCAGACTCTGTTGTGTTGCCATGACACCAGTGTGGCTTAACTCATCTCATGGAGCTAGTAGGACATTTCTTATTGGCGAGGCCCAGGTCATGATGATCGCGGGTACCTCAGTTAAAGCTACCAAGCTTGACTGGCCCTGTTCTAGAAGGTTCTACCTATTTACTCAGTCATGGTAAATGCCTGGAAACGAGGCCTAGTGCTAGCATGCCAAATGAAATTTCTTTCCCCTATCTTTAGGTGGTGGGGAGGAGGGCGATATTAATGTACATATGTGAATGTGTGTGCATGCCAATAAGCGAACAAACGTGAAGCAGACAGTGAGAGACTGAGAGAACTTATGTTCAGATTTCCCCTGAGCTAAGAGTAAAGTGGGTGACACTCATCTTATCTGAAGGCTCAGTTCACTGGTGCGATAATACATGTGAAGGGGGGGGGTGGTCCTGGCAAGTCCCTCACACTCTGGAACATCCCATTTCCCTTCCATAGACAGGTTGAAGGGCAGACGTCTGAAGCGAAGAGCCTCAGCAAGTGCAAGTTGCTTGGAAGCTTCCAGTTTGATAACCTTGCCCTTTAACTTGGAAGAGGGCTGTAAAAGACAGAAGGGGGGGGCTTCCGGTCGGCGCGCCGGAGGGGAAGGTCGGGGGACATGCCGCTGCTGGCATTCCCCGACCCGACCGGCTTTAAAGGGGTGCTTGCGACGGCGACGCAGCCCCCAAAACTCCCGGGAGTCTTGATCCCGGGACCCTAGGTCCGGCAGCGGCTCTTAACGTCGCCCCAACTCCCGCGGCGGCCACAGTAGAGGCTGCCGTGTGAGACGCGGGGTGACGGAGCTCCACGGACCGCCATTGCCCGCCGGGTTGAAGCTGCGAGCCCTTCCCAGCTGAGCGCGCTGATTTCTCCGCAAAAGGATAAGATTGGCTACCTTAACCGTGAGTACTAGAAAAGTACCGAAGATTTGGACTAATTTGGCGAAGTACAGGGATGTAATTTACGGAGGTCCGTCCCTTGCTATTGTGGCACTAAATCAGGAACTTTATTACCGATGCGATTAAAACTGTAACAGAATTTGGCTTGGCAACAGAGATTTGATCCTTTTGACACCCCTGATCGGGGGGGCAACTAACTAACAACTTTGACATGTAGTGGATTGAATCGGACCTGTTGGATTATATTGTGGAATATAGATTTTGAGTTGGGATTTGGTTCGGTCTGGAACTTTTCATAACTATGTCTTTGAAAATGGAGGATGATTTGGACAAAGGAGGCTGGAAGAGGGTCCTTGAAAAAATCTGGGAACTGAGAAAGGAGTTCCAAGCGGAAACCGCAAGAATGAGAGGAGTTGTAAACAACAATGATGTCACCCCAGCTGCACAAAGGATGAAAGGGGGAGAAATCCCCCTCAAGGTTAAAGGGAAGCCTCGCTGCAGGAAAATTTCTTCTCGGCACAAGATAACTGGACCCAAGAAAAGAATCAAGAAAACAACATCTGCGAAAGTTAACGCTTTTCAGTGCAAGAGGACGTCAATGAAGGAGAAGAAGTTTTTCTTTAAAGACTGGGAGTTGGAACAGCGGAGAAGACACAGAGATGATGAAGCCCAACTGCAAGCAAGCACTTGGGCTTGGACTGGGGAACGGCGAGGGGAGGGTTGAGCAGGGTAGGTGGGCAACCAGGGACTGATTATAAATGTGGACTTTGAATATCTATGCCGGACATGGTTTTGAGTTAGGATTATGTTAGGATCTTTCGAAGTTAGGAGCCTGAAGATTAAGGGGAGTCAGAAGGAACCTTATAGAAGATTTGGGAGGAGGACGCGGAGGTTGGAACTAGAAGATGAGGTGAAATAAGAATTAAAGATATTGTTTTTGAGTTAGAATTATGTTTTGAAGTAATGTACAACATATGTTTAGCACACCTATGTACCTGAACCAGAATTATGTTTTGTTTAATGCAGCCACTGGGGAGGTGCGGAGGAAGTCACTATGGATATGTTTTGTAACCAAGAATGGTCTACCTGAGAATAGGGTTAGGCCGAAGTTAGATAATGATTGTTTAAGGTCAGGGAAAATAATGAAATGGGTTTACCTCTGTGAGAGGGAGGGTAAGATTAAATAACTCCTCATGGTGAGAGGTGGGGAGTGATGAATCCTGACCGAAATGTAAGGTCTTATGTGTATAAAATTTTAAAATTAATAAAAATTATTTAAAAAAAAAAAAAGTAAAAGACAGAAGGGGACACACTTCAGCAAGGTGGCAGCTGCACTGTGGACAAGCCGCTACAGTGGCCATCCTGAAACAAAGGCTCACTGAGGAGAAACTCACAAGTGAAACTGCTGAATAGTAACTTAGCAAAAAGTTCTGCTCTTTAAATTTGGGTCGGAATAGAAACAATGGTTTCCACTATAGGTGTTAATTTATTCAGCTACAATAATGCTGCTGTGGTAATTTTCCATATATTTTTATTCTAACTGAATTGCCAGAGGCTGTGTACTTTCTGCATTCCATTGTCATTTAACTCTTTTACATTTGGTTACATTTCCCCACTTAGCATTGTGTGTCTGACAACCGAGGTTCATGCTCCATGCATCTGGGCTCTAGTCAGTGAAAGTTGATGCCATTATAAAAAAGCTGCCGGTTATATACAATACTTCCTGACAACAAAAACTGGAACATAGTGAAGGGAAAGCCAATTAAAATGAAGAAAGCAACCTGTTACCCTGGTCCTACAAATCTCTTTGCTGACTAAATAGGTCTGCAAAACAACACTGAGGGTTTGGCGACACTACTTTGCTTTGGGGACCTGAGTAAGGAATACATATTCTAATGGGCTCCCCCCCCCCATCTCTGGAATCTGGAGCAATTCACATTAATTTCCCCCTCCAGCTGGCAAAGGGGTGTCTGCCCCTCCTAACTGTCTTTTCCTCTTTAACGACATTCAAGGTTGTAACTTGAGAAGTTGGAAGGATGCAGGAGAAAGTTTAACTGGGCCTAGTTGCTCCCGCCTCCTTCTCCACCCTCAGTACAAACAGCATCCACGCCACGTCACCCAGTGCCTGTGCTGGGACTGCAAAGCTTTGGCTGTGATCTTCTTCCACTCCTCTGTCGGAGGGAGCAGAACGACTTAGGAGGAGGAGAGCCAGCGAACCAAAGACTTCCCTTCAGACAAAGTGATCAAGAAGAAAAAGCAGAAGTGCACCAAAAGTTCAAATTCTAAGCTCATTGCAGAATCCTGGTGAAGACAAAGATAGGCAGTGTGAGTGTAATCCTTCCAAGAGAGGGAAAGGCTACATTTTTACTTAGCAGAATATTCAATTGGAATAGAAAGGAATCATTTGGCTGTTGAAGAAAGAGGAAAGAAACACCCTTATTCAAGTGAGGAACCAGAAAGCATCTACTACAAAAAGTGAAGAGGCCTGCTGTAGGGCCACGATCCTTCTCAGGATATAAACTAGCTGGTTTTCCTTCAGGACTATCTGGGACATTCTTTGGCCAGCATGAACATATTTCGGATCCTGGGTGATGTGTCTCACCTATTAGCCATGATCATGTTGCTGGGGAAGATCTGGAGATCAAAGTCATGTGCTGGTAAGTTCTTGTTCTTCTTCCCTCTTCATCCTGTTGACAAGGTGCTGGTGCAGAAACAATGCAGAAGGGAAAAAAAGGGAGCAGACAAAGCTTCTGGGAGTTACTTTTCACCAGAGCACAAACTCTGCCCCAGAGACTGAGGATTTGGGTTTGGCCTCAGCCTGCGTGGGTCACACATCTGTCCTAAGGTGTGTTCACATTATCACTTTCAAGCACCCCTGCATTTCACAACTCTTTCCCCTCTAGCTGTTCACATCAGCACGACTTCATTAGTGTCAGATTTGTTGGTGTACACACCAGGGAGCACGGATGGGGCACCCTATGCAAAGGTGCTCACACATTTGCTAGAGATAAATTGGATTGAGTAATACACATCCAACGGTAGTATTTTGCAAGGAAGTATGGAATGCATATGCATTTTGGGTAACTGTTGTGTGAGCACAGATTTAAAAAACAGCACTGGAAACTCTGTGAGTGCACAGTAAGTGGGAGTGTGGCCACAGCCTAGACTTCTCGCCTAAGAAGCTGGATGTTTTAAGTCTTTCCCAGTAGCTTTGTCGGACAATGCAGCATAAATGAATTAACATGGAATATTGATAGGAAATCAGAGAACCAGCTATTAAAGCAAATAGCACTTGATAACTCACTGAGGTCAACACTTTGCCCATGTCTCATGCTAGACACCTGTCCATTGTCTTGACAGGCAACCCTGCCCAGATGAGGTCATTTCAATGTCACGTAGGGATGCTCCTACAATATCTCTTTATGCAATTTTCAGTCACCATTATTTACTGCAAATTTTGAGATTTGTAGCCACTTGTGTGGGTTCCTTCTGGGCATTTTTGCCAACTAAAACACGTTTCGTAAACCTGAGCAAAGTAAATGCCTTGGGAGGGGGGGTGTATGTGGATAAGACAGGAATCCTTCTGCATTTCAGACAGAATATTTCCCCAGGGCAAAGGGGTGAGGGCTGGGAAGCACAATACAGCCGAAAACCTCTGCCAAGGATTTAAGTAAACTGGTAAAGAACAAAGGAACGTGATCGACAGGGAACAGAGAAATGGATTGCCCAGGACAATGACTAGTCCTTTCACTCCCACACAGCACTCTTAAGTAAGTCTGCAATCCTATGGATATTTACTTCGAGGTAAGCATAGGACACTTTTGAAGAAACGTATATAGGACAGTGCTGTGCGGAACTGAAAATGTGAAACAGCACTGCATGAAATGCAGGAAAACCAAAAGTGCCATTTAGGAGGTGCATTTATGAACCCCACTCATGTCTCCTATATATCTAATCTCCCAAGTTTTGGTTCTTGTGGTATTAAAAAGCAACCACAACAAATGGTCTTAATATACACTGCTTGTTCTCAATTTAATATTGATTGTGAACTACAGTGGGCCTTTTAATCTTCTTCCCCACCACCTCAAAGCCTGACTGTGTTCATGGAGAAAGCTTTTAAGAGTCCCAGAGTGTATGCTGCTAACTCCTTTTACTTTCTTGATTTCCCCTCTTCCCACTCCTATTCTGCGGCAGTATTTCCATGGCCTCTTGTTAAAATGTCTCCTTCCATTCCTAGTTTCCTACTTTCAAGCCCATCCCACTCCATTAAACTCTCTCTCCCCCCCCCCGCCCACACTCTTTGTGGGTGGAATCCAAGATTCGTTTAGAAGGAGTGGTGTTGTGATGTGGCAGTTGAAGTGGTATAGGCATATCACTGGTGTGGTGTATGTGTCCATCGACATATATCCTGGGGTATGGCGACTGTTTAAGTTTGTAGCGGGAGGAGGAATGAACTTGTGGAATCGAGTTTCATTCTGTACGTTCAGCATAATTTCTATGTGTCCTGCCTTTTTGCACTACCCCCGTTGAGGCTGAAAAACAAGACGTATAGGAGCATCACTGTAAAAGGAAACTGCAGGGCCACACAATGCACTGCTGATTAAACAATGAGACAGGAATATTCGTCTTTGGTCTCTTTCACCTGAAGATGCCTATGACTGTTAAATGTTTGCAACTGCCCACAACATTTATCCAATAAACAGCATAATTTTAATTTCTCATTTTACTGCCTCGAAAGAAATAATGATAGAGGAGTGGAAAACTTTTGCTGAGTAGAGGGGAATTAACTGTGCACAGTTGAAAACGCTGACAGCATTAAAATAAATTCAACACTTTAATATTTGAGTGATGTAAGATGGGAGAACTGACTTAAAATGGTTATAGTAAAATATGCAGGAATGATAGACAACTAAAACGAACCATGAATATTCATGCTGATTTGTGTTCATGATGATATTGGGGCATTTATACGCAGCTCTACTTTGAATACTGTTTGTGTCTTCCAAAGTTTTGGGGTGGACATAATACTTCGTTTCCAATCAGTGCATCACCCATATATAGATAGCTTCACACCATAGCAGTTGTGTCTGGCTTTTGTTGTGCTATAGTGCAAGAGTGCCCCTCCAGATTGCAATAATGCCACCAACCTGTAAACCAACGATGACTCCCTAATCTACTTTTCTAGCTTTGATCTTCCAATCTGTTTAATCTTGTTTCTCTGCATTTGGGAACTTGTTGCACTCTCAACACAGAAGAGGCTGGCCCAGTGAATATTGCCATTTGAACTGTTCAAGGTCAACCAGTATGGAAAATGTTAAGGGCAGCAAAATGACTGAGCAAGGATTGAGAATGGTCTCTTAGTTTGGCAAGATACATTGATGCGAGCAGTTTGAATAAATCCATTTTTGGGGGGTGGGGTGGGGGGAGAACAGCCATGCTGACCTGGTTTGCAAACACCCCTACCTCGTGACATGCCACATGTGTAACATAGAAAAACCAAGCACTTACAATTGCACACCATGCAATATTTGTCTTTTTGGCTGGGCGGGAAGAGGGTGATCTGAAAGTGGGGGATATTGACATCAGTCCCTTGTCATGGTCAGAGGACTTCTTGTTGAGCTTTAGGTTTTCAGCACCTTTCCCCCTCTGCAGAGGGATGGTCTGCCCTCAGAGGTTGATGGAACCAAGTGGTTTCCAGATGGCTGGGGGGGGGGGTTGGCTGTTATGACCGGCGCTCCTGTTAAATATCTGGATGGCTTGGGCCATTGACACGATCGCTCCCGAGTGCTTCGTGGAGCCTGTTTGGCTCTGTGGTACACATGGGCAAAGAAGCAAACTGGGAGATGGCTTGCTTGAACACATGTGGAGGGAAACTCCAGACAAATACAACTGAACACTGGTGAGTGCGCATTTTTTTAGCTTACTCAGTGGCCGAGAAGGCAGGAAAGAAGACGTATTTGCTACCTCCACTTCATTCTCACTGTGCTATCTGGCAGAGCTTTTCTGGTTACTGCGGGGCCTTTTGCAGACTGGTCCCAAAGAGGTGGTAGAACCCATGGTAGCTCGCTGTGACTTGTTTGCCAAGCATTTTTTAGGATAAAATTGCTTGCCTCCATCGGCACCTTAACTCTGCTGCTATAGCAGAATATTGAGAGATGTCCAGAACATCATTGAAAACATTCCTCTTTATCCAGGCCTTTGACCATTAAGTAATCTATGGCTTGTTAAATGTGTGGGAGGGGACTGTTATGATTATTTTATCATTATGCTGTGCATTGTGTTTTTATTGTACTCTGAAGAAGTGTGCATGCACACGAAAGCTCATACCAAGAACAAACTTAGTTGGTCTCTAAGGTGCTACTGGAAGGAATTTTTTTATTTTGTTTTGACTATGACAGACCAACACGGCTATCTACCTGCGTAAATTATGTTCTTAATGTCATACACTGCGCTAGGATCTTTAGCTAAAGGGTGGTATATAAATTTAATAAAGAATACTAGTGTGTTCGCTAGCAACGCTAGGGCTGAGAGGGTTAGGAGCAGCTGTCTGTGAATCTTGCTCTGGCTTCCTCACTTTCCCACCTTCCCACTTTGCTGCCTTTCTTTGAACTCTACATAAGGGAGTATCAGAGAAAAACCTACAAACAAAATCCAGATAGTAGCCATGTTAGTCTCTTACAGGAAAAAGAGGCTTGTGGCATCTTAAACGTTAACAGGCTTCTTGTGGCCTCCAGCTGTACAATAAATCTGTTAGTTTTCAAAGTACCATAAGGCTCTTTTTGTGTTTCCATGAACAAAAACTGCTGCCACCTGGGGATCAATTACCTTTCTCCTGCACTGCCCCCCACACCCCCTTTTCTTTCATTACCATTTATTTTCTACACTCATTTTGTATATTTGCCTAGACAATATACTGTAGGTCAACTTGTCTTTCAGAAAAGAGAGGCAACACTGCTCACATCCGCACCACACATTTAAAGCACATGGCTCCCCCCAAAGAATCCTGGGAATTGTAGTCTACCCCTATAATTGTTAACATCCTTAACAAAACCACTGTGTTTATGCCGATTTTCTGTGTTGGGCATCAAAACAATGATGGTGCGTGGGTTATCTTTCTTCCCACCCTGGATCCTGGGAAGTCACCCACAGGTTCTGTGGGTGTTGGCAGTGGAGCTGGCTTGAGTGTTGAAGCTGGAACAGCACCCTTTCATTCCGTGACTGTGCCTCTTCACTTGGCAGAAGGGTGATCCTCTCCAGGCTGTGTTTGTGCTGCCAGAGGACTCAAGTCTGCCTCTGTGGGGAGCTCTGAAGTTTGTGGCTTGTGGCGTTGGTCGCTACCTTCCTCACCCAACTAAGGACTCTGCTTGTTTGTTATGCCTGTGCCAAAGGCCCAGGCACTTCTCCCGCTTGTTTATTTTCCTTTATCATCTGCTCATTTAATTTCCCTTTTTTGGCCTGCAGGTATCTCGGGAAAGAGCCAGATCCTTTTTGCACTTGTCTTCACAAGCCGTTACCTTGACCTGGTCACGAACTTCATCTCCATCTATAATACTGTCATGAAGGTAAGGGCAAGAGTTCAAGAGCTCTCCATCTAGTCAGTCTGAGATAGGAACAATTCTGGTATGTTCAGACCCCGATTTATAACTTTTTTAAAAAGGCCATTTTCAGCGGAGGGTAGAGGGTTTTCTATTAATATTTCACTGAAAGAAATTCAATTATAAAGAGATAAAGTGATACAATCACTCAGCATCTTGCTTCATTGAGATTGAACAAGGCAGTCCATTCCCATCCCAAAGCCACAATGAACTTGTTTATGAATGCAGAGCTACAGTGCTCAGGGCTCTAATAGAATAGTGCCAGTGCACACTAGGTTTTTGTTGTACTGGGGAGGGAAAGCAGACTGTCAGAGAAAGATGACATTTTAAATATGTGCAGTGCAGCCCAGCCTCTTTCCTGTTCCGCCATTGCTTAAGCTAGAGCAGAGTGGTAATGACCCAGTGAGTCTGATTGGAACAAGGTGCACCAATTCTGAGGCTTGTAAAGCCACTCTTACAGCAGGTTAAGCAAGGGAAGAACAAGAGATGTAGTTAATGGTCTTCCTACGTGTGTGTGTGTGTGTGTGTGTGTGTGTGTGTGTACATGCATATAATATAAAATACATGCTGCTGCTTATCATCTTAAAAATGCATTAGATGCCAAACCAGATCATAAGGTAACAACAAATTGAATCTTGTCTGCAATCAGCCAAAGAACAGCCAACAAACACTTACCGATAGGTTAGTGGGTTCTAGCAAAGACATGGCTCTAAAAGTTTTAGCAGACCAATCCTCAAAGATTTGCACTATGAGAAAGAAAGTTGATTTTTGTATTCTTCTGCAGGTTGTTTTCTTAAGTTGTGCCTACGTCACCGTGTACCTGATCTATGGGAAATTCCGGAAAACCTTTGATAGTGAGAATGACTCTTTCCGCCTCGAATTCCTTTTAGTTCCAGTTACAGGCCTGTCATTTTTAGAAAACCACAGTTTCACCCCATTAGAGGTAAGAAAGCCATTCATATTAAGTGGAAGAAGGTAGTAATTGCATCAAGTTTCCTTGGACCTTTGGTGTCTGGAACTGAACTTTCTTTTGCCCAATGATGAAAGGTAAAGGGTGGCCCAAAATAAAATTGTCATGTTTTTCTCTGGACTGATTCATGTACTACTAACATTTAACGTGGACTTACCTTTGTTCTTTTCTTAGATTCTCTGGACTTTCTCAATTTACCTGGAATCAGTGGCTATCCTTCCACAACTTTTCATGATTAGCAAAACAGGTGAAGCTGAAACTATCACGACACACTACCTTTTCTTCTTGGGCCTCTATCGCGCTCTCTACCTTGCAAACTGGATCTGGCGCTACCACACGGAAAACTTCTATGATCAAATTGCTGTGGTGTCTGGAGTAGTACAGACCATCTTCTACTGCGACTTTTTTTACCTCTATGTCACGAAAGGTAAGGATCATAGAATGCTGGCTTGTCAGTGGCTGAAACTGACCACAATTGTGGCAGAGATTAGGCTGGTCAGCTATAGCTCTGCTCTCCCCACACCCCACTCCACAGAACCTATTGGCTTTCTTTTCCACCCGAAAAATTTAACAGCGGTTGTCTGAAAGACCACCTGGTCCTGTACAGATGGGCAAGAGCACTTGGGTCATATAGTAAAATTCTGATTGCAGTACTGCTGATTGCAGAATATCATGGGACAGTGAGCTGAAAATTGGCATTCAAATATGCAGCTTTGCACATTCTCCAGCGGCAGGGCCCCCAGCAGTAAAAAAAAACCTCTCAGAATTAAGCAGCAGTATATGCCATTTGTAAAGCAGCAGCCATCAGTTACAGGTACTTTCCAAAATCTTGTAAAGAAATTCTAAGGCACTGTGACCGTAACATGTGCCCCTACACGTGTAGGGTTTCTTGCTATTAGTAACAAAGATTTGTACACAGATGACTACAGTTTATGGAATCTTCTCATCCTAAAGGGGGTTGCCTACAAAATGCTTATTGCTGTGTTAGGGGTTTTTGTAATTAACGAGCTAAAAGCACCATTTAAAATGTCACCATGGCAGCATGAATGCATTTGGTAGAGGCAAGGTGGCATTCCTTTCTGCAAGAACAAACAGTTGAAGTCTTAATTCATTTTTCCCATTTAGTATTAAAAGGCAAGAAGCTGGGCCTCCCAATGCCTATCTGAAGACACACACAAGCAAAGCAAGCTCCTGAAGACCCTGCTCCAGGACTGGAGGATGTCCTCTTCAGCTTTTTTCCCATATGCCTCAGCTCGCATTCAGAGAACTTACCTGTTTCTCTACACAGTGACTAGCAGACTGTGTCTGAGCGATTCGAGGTCCAAGTACCTAACACTTTAGGCTTAACACCTTCTAATTTAGTGTTGGAATAGTATCTACGTTTTCTTTTGTATGGGGATGTTTGAAATATGCTTATAACAAATAAAATAGTTTCAAGTATCTTTTGGTATATTTTTCTCACAATTATCTCTTTTCTCTATATATAATACTTGAATATGACTATCAAATCTCTTTTCCAGGCTAAACATTCCCAACTTCCTTAACCGTTACTCAGAAGGCTTAGCTTCCAGACCCTTGATAATCTTGGATACCCTCCTCTGTACTCATTCCAGCTTGTCAACAACCCTTTTAAATTGTGGCACCCAGAGCTGGACACAGTACTCCAGGTGGGGTCTGACCAAGGCAAAGTAGAGCAGAACTATTACTTGCCTTGATCTGAACACTATACTTCTGTTGATGCAGCCTAGAATAGCATTAGGCCTTTTGGCTGCTACATCACACTGTTGACCCATGTCAAGCTTATGGTCCACTAAGACCCCTAGACCTTTTTCACAAGTATTAGTAAGCCAGGTGTCCCCCCCCCCCTATTTGTGCAGCTTTTCTTCCTGCCTAAGTGCTCGCTTTGAGAGGGGGCCACCGGAGACGGCTGTATTACAGCCACCAGCCCATAACGACCCCTCATTCACTGTAAAGGAGCATGAGGTGAGGCAGGTATTGAGGATGGTGAATCCGAGGAAGGCTGCTGGACCTGACGGCATCACGGGAAGGGTGTTGAGGGACTGTGCAGATCAGCTGGCGAGGGTCTTCACTAAGATATTCAACAAGTCTCTACACCAGTCTATTGTCCCACCCTGCCTGGTCGTCAACTATTGTTCCCCTGCCTAAAAAATCCACAATTAGCAGTTTAAATGACTACAGACCAGTTGCACTGACTCCTATCATCATGAAGTGTTTTGAGAAACTGGTACGTAGTCACATTATTTCCTGTCTTCCATCAACCTTTGACAACTACCAGTTTGCATACAGGGCAAACAGATCCACGGAAGATGCCATCACCACCACTCTCCATGCTGCTCTGTCCCATCTGGAGCAGCCGGGGAGTTATGCGAGGCTGCTGTTCGTGGATTTCAGCTCTGCTTTCAACACGATCCTCCCCCATAGACTGGTGTCCAAGCTAGAGGCGATTGGACTTTCTAACTCCATTTGTCTCTGGGTTTTGAACTTTCTGTCAGATCATTCTCAGAGGGTTAGAGTAGGGTCACATATGTCCACAGCCCTTAGCCTTAACACCGGCTCACCACAGGGTTGTGTGTTGAGTCCCCTGCTCTATACCCTCTATACGTATGACTGTACAGCCATCTATTCCAGCAACAAAATCATCATCAAGTTTGCTGATGACACTACTGTGGTGGGGCTCATTTCAGGAGGGGATGAGTCCGCCTATCGGGATGAGGTGGAGCAGTTCCGTGCTTGGTGTAGTGATAACAATCTGGCTCTAAATACTGCCAAGACCAAAGAACTGGTGGTGGATTACAGGAAAAAAAAGGTGAATATTCAACCCCTGTATATCGGCGGGGACCAGGTGGAGAGGGTGGCTGTGTTCAAGTTTTTGGGAGTGCTTATAGAGCAGGGTATGACTTGGAGCGCAAATACTACTGCTCTGGTAAAGAAGGCCCAGCAGAGAATTTATTTTCTCAGACTTTTAAAGAAGAACAATCTGTGTGAGAGACTGCTGGTGTCCTTCTACCAAGGCTCCATAGATAGCATTCTTATGTACTGTATTTGTGCTTGGTTCTCCAGCTGCACAGCCAGGGAGAAGAAGATACTTCAAAAAGTCATAACCACAGCCCAAAATATTATTGGTCACCCTCTCCCATCTCTGGAAGAACTATACAGTTCCCGTTGCCTTAAAAAGGTTAACAACATTTTAAAGGATCCATCTCATCCAGGTCATAGCCTCTTTGCACCACTGCCTTCGGGTAGAAGATATAGAACAATTAGATCAAGAACAAATAGATTGAAGAACAGTTTCTACCCAAGAGCTATAACCATCTTAAACGCTGTAACCAGATAATATGACCTTGGAGAGCTGTGATGGGTGTATGTGTGTGTATGTGTGGCTTTCTTTGGTGTGTGTGTGTTTTGTGCTGCTTTTTGTTTTTTCTTTCTTTTGTTTTTACGGGGGGCGTGCAGTTTCGTTGCACTTGTATAGCGTTGTGCTTGTACTTGTGCAATGACAATAAATTATCTTATCTTATCTTATCTTATCTAAGTGCACAACCTACATTGTTCCTCTTGAAATTCATTTTGTTAGTTTGGGCCCAGTTCTCCATCTGTTATCATCATCTTGAATCCAGATTTTGTCTTCAGTAGCATTAGCTGCCCCTCCCAGTTTGGTCCATCCAGGTCAGTTATAAAGACCTTGAGCAACAATGGGCCCAGGAGAGAACCCTGTGGCACCCCACTTGTTTTTTCCACAATGATAAGGAACCATTAATGAGCACTCTTTGGGTTCAGCCAGTCAATCAGCTACAAATCCATTGCAGCCTACTATGGACATTAAAATGTTCACTCCTATACTTGTTGCAGAGAAATTAGATATTTCTTACTGGAAAAAGAGCATATGAGGTTCTACCTTTTAAATGAAAGAGAGTTCAATCTTTATTGACAAGTATTTTTATTCATACCTACAAAAGAAAACAAGATGGTATCAAAAGGACAATTTACAAACTAATAGTAACATAGCTTTTTAGTATGCTGTGCCTGAATACCACAGAGCTATGAATCCTTCCATTCAAGTCTTTGTTAAGACAACAGGAATGTGTTCAAATACCAGTAAGGGTTGAAACAGAGCACTGATCCGACCCAAAAAGCCTCTAAAGTTTAGAGTTTAAATCTTTCAATTTAAAGCCCACACAGTAATTTATTTGGAAGGGAAGATGCTGGACTGGCATTTCGACAGACGTTTACTGGAGAAACAATGGACATCACTGCTTTGTCAACGGGGCTCTTTAGCTGGCAAGTGGAACCAAGCAGCACCAAGTGGGACATGGCCAGAAAATACCAGAGCATTCAACAGTCGTTAATACTCTGCATGAGCTAACAAGATATTCCATGATACGTTTTTTAAATGAACGTTCATTTCTGATCTTTTTAGCATTGAAGCTTACTACTAGACTTCTTATTTCTCCAGTGTACAATTACAGAAGTCAAATGAAGCAAGAGCTATTTGAACTGGCAATTTTCCCTCTCACAGTCTGTGCCAACAACCTACCTGTATGTTGCGTGCAGACACACAATTTTTAATCGATCCCCGGGCTGTTCTCTACTGAGGAATACATATGTAACGGCCCCCTTTTAAAAAATAAACGAGCCCCACATTGCAATAAAGTAACTGGGCTGTTGTACTTATTTGAACTATGCATTTCCCATAACAGAAAACACTGTAGCACATATATTATGCCTCTCAATCAGTACAGTACACAAGTGATCTCCTGCCATGTTGTCCAAACATAGCAGGTGATGCACTAAAAAAGCCAACTACTTGTGAACCCTTCTGCTAATAGTCACAGGACATAAGCCTTAGTACTTGAAGAATTCTATCCCACTCTCCCCACTCACTAACCTACAACCTTGCTCAGCCTAGGGGGAAAAAATCAACAAGATTGAATGGAACTGTTTACTAAAGTTCCATCCTTTCCTAAAATTTCCTAGAATGCTACCTACCTGTAAAAGCTGAGTGCAAAAGACAGCTGAAGAAACTCACTCAAAAAGCCAAGGAAAGCCCTAGTCAGATCAGGATGTGAATGCAGCTCCAAGACTTACTAGCCATCTCTTCCTCCTCCCCACTAAAGAGGGGGTTAGATTCCATTTGGCCTAAAGTAAATCTTCAAAATTTGAAACAGAAAAACTGAACCATTTTAAACAGTACAGTGGGATCCTGAAATCTGCCCAATAAGAGATGCTATATTAAGGACATATACACCAAGTAAATGGTGACTGCTTAATTTTCCTCAGTATTTTCTGCTGAAGTGCAATTTGGAACTTGAGGTGGGGAGGCGTAAGGTTTTATTATCATTGGGTGAAAAATCTAGCTGGTAGTAATTTGAGTACCACAGAGAAATCCAATGAACTTTTAAGAATGAAATGATTTAGTTATGAAAACTGGGATGAAGTACAGAAAAGAACACTCTTTTTCTAACACTTTCTTTAAATCCCTTAAGCAAAGGGTTGATAAGACATCCAGGTGCTGCAAAAATGCTAGCCAAAATTAAATGGGTTTATTTTTCTGTCTGTAGAGGTTTGGAACAACTGTAAGATGAATCAAAACAGCTAATTATATTTTCAAAATCCACCTATGTCAAATCCAAGGACTCTGGTTCAACTGTCCTTCTGCAAAGTCTCAATTTTAATAAGCAAAAATTACACCATCTCAAATATTCTGTTAAGGAGTTTTACACAACGTCTTTCTTGTGGTCTATGTGATGGATAAGTTGTTCCTCTCTGCAGCAAGTTTTCATACACAAGCCTCAGACACAATGACAACTGGGCTGGGACATATCTGCCCTGGAGGGGGGCTTTTGGGGGGGGGTGAGAAAAAAAATCATTTCAGGTTTCTTAACATGCAAGGCCAAAACATGTAAAGAGAAGTTAGTTTTCCAGTCAACTCTAATTTTAAAAACAAAATTGGAAATGTAGACCGGGGCCAATGTTTATGGACAGTATCCAATAGTGAACTCTACATCTAACCTGCATTAGGGGAAAACACCACAATGGGGATGGCAGGGGTGGTGAGGGAAAGGGGAGAAGAGAAGGTTCTTATTTGCAAGTCTTGACTGGTCACCGATAAACCAATTGGTCTCACTTGCGTGCAGGGGGAGGGGGTGGTGGAGGTGGTGGATACTGGTAGTTGGCAGTCTGTCCCATATAGCCCATCACGTTAGTGCCTGGAGGCTGAGGAAACTGTTGCGACATGAGAGGCTGAGGCTGCTGGCCGGAACGGCCCATTCCTGCATACTGCTGTTGGCCTGTGCTCTGCGAGTTTCTCCCGGCATTGGCAGCATTTGCTCCGCCATAGCCAGCGGCACCATATTCTGCCCCATAGCCACTTGCACCGTAAGCAGCAGCTCCATAGGCTCCCTGGGCATAGCCATACTGGCCCTGCTGCGACCCAAACGCAGAATTTGCACTCCCATATGCACCACCATAGGCCTTGTTGGCTCCATTTGCAAAACTCTCGCCGCGTTCACGGTCTCGGAAGCTGCCCGAGTCCCTCCGGCCATCTTTAACACCCCGGAGCCGCCGTTCGCACTCTTCCTGGTACATCAGATTAGGATTGTTGGAGGTGTTGGTCGTACGGTAACGAGAGCGACCGCCTGGTGGTACAGATGAATGAATATGGTGTCAAGCTCACTTAAATGCCCTCTAGATCAACTGAGCTTACACTATACACTTAACCTTATACATGAGTTTTTTGCATTTGCATGTAGGGGCAATGCCACGGCAGGGCCACACTTTCCGGCTCGCCTCACACTGACTGTGCATCGAATGTGGTTACCGGTATCTGCCAGGATAGCCCTATGAGGCAAGTGGTTGCTCATGCACAGCGGCTCCTTGCAGATAGCCACATCTTGGAGGTCAGAGCTAGCACAGCAGTGTGATGCCAGGCACAGGGCAGTAGACAAGGCATTGGGTACAGTGCTTGATAGCATTCTATTAAATGTAGCTGGCAAGCTAAAGGAAACCAATATGGAAAATGCAAAAAACAAAACACACACATGTAGAATGTAGCCTCTTACCTCCTCCACCACCACCACCTCTATGGTCCACAAGCTGCATCAGTTTGGGATTGATAGCCTGATTGGCTTCCTCTAGGACTTTTATTAGCTCTCTAGCCTGCTTCAAATTCCCTGGTGTGAAGAATGTATAGGCAGTGCCTTTGTTGGTGCTACGGGCAGTACGGCCGATTCTGTGCACATAATCCTCCGAGCTGTTTGGATAGTCGTAGTTTATCACAAACTTTACGTCTTCCACATCTTTGTGAAGCAACCAAAGCACAGTGAGGGGTTGAGGACAGGATATGGTGGAAGGATGTGCCAACAGAAGGTGGGGAGCACAAATGCAGGTGACAGTAACAAGAAAAAAGAACAAAGTTAATAGTTGTAAAGAATAAAGACAGTACAGACTCTTCCCAACAGAGCGAAAGGCTAAATGGAGAGATATGCCCATGGGCATAATTTATGTTCAGAAAGTCAACAAGTCAAAGCAGTTCATTCTTCCTCTAAAATTCATCCATCCTTTGCTGCATGCATGCTATGAACACACACACACATATTAATCTCAGAACATTTCATTTGAGGAATTCAGGCAACTTTACACCAGCATGTCATCAAACAAATGTGCCATTCTTTTTACGGAAACAGCAACTGGACTGGATGTAGGAGAGAACTGCCACATGCCTTTAACTCTGTTAGGAGAAGTCTACAAAGTCCAGCAACACTGAAACCACTTACCTTCCAATCGTTACAAAAATGGGGAAAAATGCTTTCCCAACAAAATTGATAGCTTAGATATTTTATTCCCCCTCTTCCTGGTATCTATAAATTACCCCAGTTCTAAATTTGAAGTACAGTTTGGCCAATGGACATTCAGATCATTTTAATTCTCCTTTAAAAAGGTATATCACACTAACATTTGATATCACCAAGACTATCTTGGTGAGATTTCTAGCATAAACTGCTTGCAGCTAACTTGAACAATGGGAATAACCCAATATTTAAACATTCAAAACCTTCAAGGAAACATTTTAAAGTTCACAGGTGCAAAAGGCAGAAAATAAGTAAATGTTAGTGTAATGCTTTGGAAAAAATTGCAATACATTTTAAAAAGCAATTTTACATTAAAATTTAACAGCTCTTACAAAAAAATCTGCATTTTACAGAGAATATTCAGATTATATCCAAGATAAAACACAGATTGACTTTTCTCGTAAAAATTAGAAACATTCCCTGTTTTGTTACCAGACCGATGCACACTCCCTCCTCCTGTGGGAAATCGCTGCAGACGATCCCGTCTCTTTGCCTTTTATTTTTGGCGGCCTCCTTTCGAAAACTCCGCCCTCTGACACGGGACCACTGGAGCGCGGGGAGCATGCATCAAGGGTCCATGGCAGCGAGAAGTCCCCACACACGCTCGCTCTGTGAACTGGCATGGATGCTTCTCTGTAGCCCCATTTGGCTGTCAAGCGCCTGAGAACCTGGGTTCACGTAAAGGTTTCAGGTCCTCCAACGCTTGTTGTCCCCTCACAGGGCTTAAAGGGGGCAACTGTCAAAAATGCAGATGCTAAAAATTACATCCAAAAGGTCAGGCTGCATCTATTGCCCAGACTGCATCAATTTCAAATAAAAGGATGGGGAGAGGGGCAAAAATAAAAGTGGGTTGTAGTGGTGGCAAAGGGGTATTACGTCTGTTTCTTATTACACCAAGGGGGGGCTCCTCAATCTTTCCAGACTCCAAAGTCCTGAATCACACCAAAAAGTGAGAAGGCAAGATTTCACAGGGGGCAGCGCGAGTCTCCAGCTAGGGTCCTTGGTGCAAAGATCTCAAGGGCAAGAGTTGGGTAAGGGCAGGGTAACACACCAAGTGCATTCACATCTTCATAGCTAGGATTTAACTGGAGTCTGACAAAACAGCAGGCTATGGGACCTCAGCCAATGCCACTCTGTACATCCATTAGTTAAGTAGCCATAATGAATACCAGGAAGCATATCCTTGTTAGAAAGCACAGAGACTGCCAGTTAACAATGAAGGTCTCAATGACTGGATTTTGGTGGAAATCCATGGAAGAGCAACAAGGAAGAGAAAAGAGGTGGGGTCAATTTCTACCTTGAAAAGGTGTGTATCAGATCCACATTATCTGAGTGGGGGAGGGGAGATAACATGCAGTAAAATGATTTCTTACTATTCTATCTTGCACTGATGT
The DNA here is from genome assembly GCA_034641385.1 of Darevskia mixta. Taxonomy (NCBI): domain Eukaryota; kingdom Metazoa; phylum Chordata; class Lepidosauria; order Squamata; family Lacertidae; genus Darevskia; species Darevskia mixta. Next base: position 19,175,997 of record JAWWNH010000008.1, read on the forward strand.
AAAATTGTGCTCATCACAGTATTTCTTCCAAGGAATTATAGAGATTCCGTTCTTGATCATTCTAGAAAGGAATATGGCTACCTGGGGATGCATTCACACTGAGATGCCCCCGGAAAATGACTGGGCATTTAATTGGGAGGGGCAGAAACTAGCAAACACGCATCATCTAGAGAGCTGCTTCGACCACCAATGTAGATATGTCCCCAGACCTGCACTGAGTGATCGGCAGCTGATAAAGTTTCTGTTAAAGAAAACAAACAAAAAGAAATTTAATGATTTGACTTTAACAGAGTGAAGTTTTTAATGAAAAACAGTGCAGAGGGAAGTCTTCTCTCCTGGGGGTTATTCATAAAGAAGCCATTATGGGGGACTCAACTTACCTGGAAGGAGTTTTCTGAGACCAATGTTCCTTTGAGTAGAAGGAAAAACCCTGGTGACTCAGCCAAAAAGTGCGCGCCCCTGTTCTATGTTTTAGGTAGAAGCCTTCACTTTCCAGGAACTTGGAGGAATTCGTCCAGAGGTTTGCCAGCTACGTATTATTAAGCAGCAAACTCTGGGCCCCAAAACAAGCCAAGATGTTATTTAGTAACAAGAAACAGACTCTGGTACCTTTCCCCCCCAGCCTCGGTGAAGTGGAGAAGGCAGAACGGGGAGACTGTTTTCCTTAAATAGTATCCAAATGAGTTGTTTTGGGGAAATATATGTATGAGAAGGGCTGATTTTAAGTGTCTAGGCAAGATGCACAAAGAAGCTACCAGCACACAGCAAGCCTGTTTAAAAACCACTGCCAAAAAAATCTGGCCTCACCCCTTCTCCTAACAGGCCCAAGTTCTACCTGCACAGGTCCAGACATGACCCCAGAGGACAGAGACTGAAATCCATATGAACACCTCTAGAGAAGTGTTTCCAATTTAGGGGATGGCATGTGAGAATGAAGGTTATGTGATTAAAGGCTACCAACTTTTTTAGTATGTTTATCACATTTGGGAACTAAGCATTTCAAGTGACAAAATTCTCTGTTTAAACCAAGTCACTCTGAACAACCCGAGGGATTGTTTTCATTGATTGGATACAAGATCTGCCACTGTGGGCCAGTCCACCAAATTCAACACTACTGAACAGCTCCCAGGAGTGGCCTCTTCCAGATTTCCAAAATATCTACAATATGGAGAATCTGACATTTCTGGCCAATTGAGATGCAGAGCTCAATCACAATACAGATATTAAAGCGGGACTGTTTACCCAAGCATCCGGAAGCAGCCATTTTTACAGCACTGAAGAAAACTGAGATACATCACACTACAAGAAACCCCTTGTAGCTTTTACTATATAACCTCAGCAATCCAGTCTAGGTGGGAAAATGAGGGATAATGCTTGTGTGTTAAAATACAAGTTACGTTCATGTATGTGAAACAGTGCTCCATAGTAGTGGTGAGTCTCTAAGGTGCAATTACATTAGTAATGCATCTGGACAGAGAGGGATTTTTAAAAAGATGTTTGCTCTACCGTCTGGTAATTCTGAACAACTTAGTGGGTGCAGTCCAATCCTAGTCATCCAGCAACAAAGCTGAAGCTGGAAATGAGAGGGTGTGTGGAACAATTGGGCTTGAGTAATTGGACGTCTCTTCTCCCCACTGGCGATCGATTAGTCATGCCTAGGCCTTGCTGCAGACCAAAGCCTGTTGTTAGGAGCAGGAAGAGATTTTGAATATGAAAGAAAAAAAAAGATCAATGTTAAAAAAGGCATTTCACATGTGGGGGAAAGTCACGCTTTAAAATTCTTTGGAAAAAGTTTCAAATCTAAAGAAACGACCTGAGAAGCAGGCAGAGAAGCCCATGTGTACAAACCTAGCCCACGAGATGCAACATCCGTAGCAATGAGGATAGGAGCCTTTCCAGAACGGAACTCTGAAAGGAAAAAAGCCGTAAGTCACAAAAACCACACATAAGAAACAGATCTTTCTTTCTCATGGTTCCAGAATTAGACTTGAAACCTTTACATCGACTCACACTAGGATTGCATGCACTTAATTTTCTGTTTTGTTGCATTTCCATTAGGAAAGCATGTAAGAATGCAAACTCAATACTGAAACCAACAAATAGCTAAAAATAAGCATGTTCTGCATATAGATGAGATTAATAAGCTTATGATTTTGTATTTTATTTCACTTATGCGCAATATCAAATATTATCTGGGAAGCCAGGAAAGCTTTTCCTGCTACTCACCATTAAGCACCCAATCTCGTTCTGGTTGACTCTTGTCTCCATGAATACACATAGCTGGCCATCTACAAAGACAAAAGGTTTTCAACAGTTTTAAGTTGCCACATACACCTTTGGGGGACAATGTGCCCCTACAAAAGCTAGAATGTTACACCAGCGAATGTTCCAAGTGGGGGTGCCAACAACATACATTGGGGAACAATAGCATGTTCTTCAATATTATTTTACTTGCATCACTCAATTACTGTGTGTGTATTTGCAAAGTAAGAACAGAATTATCTATGTGTCATACCACTATGTGCTAGTGGTTAATTAATATCTCATTGCCTGGAGCTGCCTCAACAACCTACCTATCCCCTCAGATTCTGGAAGAGTAGTTTTCCCTTTTTATCTTATTGGCAATTGCTTTGATGAACATCTTTAAAACATGTACACTCTGGATTCTCAAATACAGTACTGCATCCATTAAGTTTCAAAGTAGGCAGCCACACCAATTCTTCTGCAACCTGTATTTCATTGCAAACTAAACATAGGAACATCTTTGCAGCAACAAAATTAAGCCCTATGCATCTTTAAGGCTTTTCATCTGCAACATTATCAGTTCAAATAAAGAGCAGAAGGCCTACCCATCTCTACGCATCCTTCGAGTTAGGTCATCACATCGTCTTTTTGTCTCCACAAATATAATTGTCTTATTCTCTTTTTCAGCCATGATTTCTTCCATCAGTTGGATTAGTCTTCAAATAAACACACACACAACAAATTATAAACATAAAAATAAGCTAATTTCATATCATTATTTGAGGCAAATCATTTACAGCAATATTCAATCCACTCAAAATTAATTATACACAGCATTTAAATGACGAGTAAAGACTCACTTAGCTCAGTGGGTGTTTTATGGATAAAGTAACGAACTATAGGTTTTTGGCCTTAATCACATGAACTATCATAACAAGGAGCACTGTTTTAACTGCTCTGAAAGTCCATTTAAGATCCAAAAAGCAGGATAAAAACAAAACAAAAATTATTATATAGTTACATTTCCAGGGTCTGCCTGAATAACTAATTGCCTGAGGCTTACTTAAATAATGCTACTTTAAAGGAGAGAGGGGAGGTCTAATTTACAAGAAAATGTAGGGAACTACAGCAGCATCCATACTTATGATCTTTTTCGCTCTCCATGCACACGTCCACTATTTGCAGGATATTATGATTGGCACTCAGCTCCAGGTTGCCCACATTGATCTGGATATAGTCATGCAAGAAATCCTCAGCAAGCTGGCGCACCTCCTTTGGCCAAGTGGCACTCCACATTAGAGTTTGCCTGTCAGGCTGAAAGAATATATGTTAAGCTGGGTGATATACTTTAAAGGGGGGGGGGGGTTAAGGAAAGCTAATACAGTGAAGGTTTACATACCCGTATCTGATCAACAATTTTACGAATCTGAGGTTCAAAACCCATATCCAGCATTCTGTCAGCTTCATCTAGCACAAGGTATGTACATCGGCGGAGATTAGTTTTCCCTGCTTCCAAGAAATCAATTAGACGTCCGGGTGTAGCAATGCAAATTTCAACACCTTCAGGGAATGAAGTTGGGGTGGGGATGAAAGTTAGCATAAAAAGAACTTAATATTAACCAAGGATTCAAATACTGAATTCAAAGATACAACGGTTATGTACACAGCCAACACTTTTATTTGCATCAAGTTAAGTTGAAGCCCTTTTAGCCTAGGATTCTTAAAGAAGTTTAGAGATACTGCATACTTTAAATCTGCAATCAACATTCTTAGCCAACAGTCTATATACAGTGTATGCATACAACTCTTTTTTGTTGTTGCTTTTTAAATGAAGGCAGACATAAATCTTCCAATTCAGGGCAATATTTAAAAGACTGCATGGTAAAGAAAAGCCTCACTAGTACAGCTCACAAGCTGTTCATGTAAGACTTATCCTAAGGCTTCAAATTTCTACTTCCTCAGCCTTTATAAATATTTCAATTGATTTTTTAAATACAGTAAGCCCACAAATTAACCAGGGGTTATGTTCCAGGGACCAGGCCTAAAGCCAAAATCAGTTATCATCAAAACACATTGTGGTCAATGGTTGATGGAATTGCCAGTCTTTTTTCCAGGATGCCCATCCCATTTGCATTTAGTTTTTCTTTTCTTTTTTTGTCAAGCACATAAAGCTGAATGCGCACAAGTTGAATGTATGTAGGTTGTAACAAATTTAGTAAAGAAGAAGCAGAGGAAAGAAAGTGAAATGGGGAAAAACCCATCAACTTTCATTAAAAATACATTCACCTATGAGACAGCCACCTTCATTTAAATATATTAATTGAAATATGCTACCAAGAAGGTATCCATACAGTTTTAATCACATATTGGGTTTGCACAATTAGTATGTTACAACCATTCTGCATGAAGCGAGCCCACTGTTAATTACCTCTCTCCAAGTCTCTGATTTGAGGACCTTTGGGTGCTCCTCCATATATACAGGTACTCTTCAGCCTTGAACATTTACCATAATCATCAGCTACCTGTTGGACTTGCTGTGCCAGCTCTCGAGTAGGAGCTAAAACCAAGCACTGCAAAAGAAGGCATCAAAGAATACTGTGTGATTTTAGGTAAACTATGCTTAAACATCAGAGGGAAAGCTCACAGTTCTCTTTGATTTACTGAAATGTAATATGATAAAGCATAAAATGTATGTAAAAAACGCACTGAAAAATATTTACTCACAATTGGACCATCCCCTCTTTCCAAGTATGGCTGGTGGTTGATATGAACAATTGCAGGCAGCAAGTACTGAAACAGGGATAAATCAAGATATTAAGAGACATGAAAATGAAAGTCACTTCTCAAATCTTACCTATATACTACTTAAAGACACAAATTGGATATACCAGCTGTCCAATTCACAAATGCATGTTAAGTTAAAAGTGAGATTTACAGCTTTCACCTCTCCGTGTATCTGAGAGCAGCCAACCTGGAGGTGAAAGGAGCAGTACACCAATACTGCAATGGGTCAACATGGTTCCCATAATCGTAAGGCATGCACGGGTGTTGTACTCTCAAGTTTTAGTCACTGAACCAAGTGCAGAGAGGCAAGGATCAGCAACATCAAATGCTGATAGTAATCATAGAAAGCCAAATACAGAAAGCTGAAAGTACTCCATCAGCTAAGCGAAGGATGCTTAGCGTAAGCTACAGCACAACTGAATAAAAGGCTCATGAGCTATGACAATATTCCCCTCAGTGTGATGCTACTCAACATTACACAGCTGACTTCTTACAACCCCTCCAAGGACATACACCACAAAAGCCTAAATCTACTTACATGACATCAGCTTCAATTAACAATGGACCATGCCCAAATAAGCACTTAGTATTGCTGCTTTAGACTGATAACTTCCAGATAAGTGCACATAGCATTATGTTAAGTCTCAAAGGACAAAGTGAGACTTGTATTGAAGGGGGTTGGACTAGATGATCCACAGGCTCCCTTACGACTATGATTCTATGATACTTCTCAGTAAACATGCACAGGCTCAGGTGTCATGAAATAAAATGTGAAAAAGTTAACCAAATATATTTATCTATCTTTACAAGATGTTCAATTTACTATAAAAGGAAAAATATGCCCAAATTCTGCACTTAGCCTTGGTGTACTGCTGAAGTAACTTGCAAAAGTCACAGGAGAGGAGCAGCTTTGTTCTATTATTTTTTTCATATGAATGATGCATAATGTCACTGTGATTGAAAGTAAGTGCTTTCCTCCAAAGGAATTTGGAGACAAAAATAATTCAACAAAAACTGAAAAATACATACTGCCAATGTTTTTCCAGAGCCAGTCTGTGCAATGCCCACCATATCATGACCACTAAGGGCCAATGGAAAGCCCTGGCACTGAATTGGAGTTGGTTCTGTAAAATGCTGGTCAATCAAGACATCCATTACATACTCTGAAAGTTAAAAACACAGATATAATCATACATTAAAAATAGCACAGCATATATTCTGCATGTATTAAATTTTCACAGAGTGCAGTTTAACCAATGCTACATGTTAATATCACATTCTGGGGCCAAGCACTGAAGGTTTATTGATTTTTATACTACCCTTCAGGGCTAAGGTAGTACCCAACATGAAAATAATTTAAATAAAAGGTTGTTGGATTCAAAATTCACAATAAAAGTACTAAAAGCAATTCATTTAGAAATAGAACTGATTGTTAAAGTTACAACTAAGAACACAGAACAGCATCGTTATCACTTAAAAGCATATTTAAAGGACCAAGTCTTGAGATGCTGCTTAAAACCAGTCAATAAGGGACCCAGATTTAGTTTCCTGGGAAAGACTTCTTCAACAACAACAACAACAACAACAACAACAACAACAACAACAACAACAACAACAACGTGTATGCAAATGGGGGGCGGTGCCAAACTGGGTCTTAGACCTGAGTGAAATAAAGCTTAGTTTCGCCCCTGAGCACTGGGAATCAATGCAACTGGTGTTATATGCTCATATTGCTTCCCCCCGCCAAGCCACTGAAGCTTCTGAACAGTTTCAAAGGTAGTCCTAGAAAGAGTGCATGACAGTAATTTAGTCTTGAGGTAATCAGCTCATCAATGACTGTGGCAAATAGGGGTGCAGCTAGCAAATAGCAAATCAGCTAAAGTTGTCTGGGAGAAACTCGAAGTTGTATACCTGGTCCTTTAACCTCACCCAACACATCCAGTTCAGCAGATTTCCCACCCTCAGTATTTCTGTCAATGAAGTTTCAGATTCTTCACCCTCATTCATCCCATTAGCCACAACTGCAAAGCAGAATACTTACGTGGAAAGTTACACTGGTGGAAGGCAAACACAGGCTTGGGGCAAACATCTGATCCTCTAACTGTAATCTCTTTCTTTCTTCTTAGCTCATCAACCTCAAACTGTTTAGAGTAAAAAATGCACATAAATCTTGTGAAAATAAATAATTATATAACCTTCCATTGTTATGAAAAACATTACTGGCTGTCATGAATAAGATAATCCCATCATTTCTATCAGTGCATCATCATCCATTTGCACTTAAAGTAAAATGCTCTGTAGCTTTAGCTTTGTGTTCCAACAATCCTACCTGATAGACAACACATCTTTTAACCTCTGAAAGGTGGAATAAGAATGTTTTTTTATAAAATATTTCTCTCCATATTAGTTCTATTATCAAGAAAATATTGAAAGTACAGCTAAGTAGGTACTAGAATTCATGTCCAAAACTGCATCTACCCCAGGGGATCGCAAACCCCATGTAGTAAAAACAACACACAAGCCACCAAAAAACCTCTAGAGCTGCATTCCTGAATACATTTATCAGGAAGCAAATCCCACTGAATTCACCATCCAGAGTCTTATATAGCAACAAAGTTTTCTGAGGTGAATTATTTGCCCAAACTGCAAGATGTTCAATATGCTACTAATCCAAAAATGAGACACTAGCAAGTCACATACACCATATCAAGAAATTTAACTCCTCATCTGCATCAATATTTCAATTTAGGTTAGATAAAGAATCTAGCAAGTTATTTTCCCCACTTGCTTTGCATCTGGTTGATGGTTTCCTTAAAAATGCTTTATTTGCATACTGGTTAACTCGAAGAGTTGTGAATAATTTCAACGAGCACTTGAGAAACTTAATTTCAGAACATTTATATGCCACATTTCCAAGTGATTTTCTTCCAAGGTGACTTGCGTATTAAAACTTAAGACATACATAGTATCAACAAAAAATAGTCAATTTGAGCGCATCCAATTCATAATACATAACTGTAATTCCACAGAACCAGCATCTGACAGAGAAGTGAAGAAGAAAAAAAAGGTTTCCTACCCAGAAGGGCACTGCCTATGTAAAAATGACCTTTAATAACTAAGTCTTCAGGGCCTACAAAGACTGGAGCACAACACTCTTCTGTGCTTAGATTGAAACAAGCCAGAATAATTGATTTGCACTTAACACTTAAGCCAGTACTGTGGTTTGTTTCCTCCAGGCTTGGTAAACAGAGGAGTGGGGCAGGCAGGATTTAAGCAGCATGCACATACTTTGTAACTGTGGCTTACTGCGGGAATGGAGAATTGTTTCTGGCCAGCCCACCTCTGATACTGGGCAAACTTTATTATCCATGTACAGTATATAATTTTATCATCTTGGAGCAAAAACAGTTTGAAATTATCTTGAAACTTAATTTATTCCAGAAGTTCATTTTTAACAAAATACACTGCAACTCAAAAAACATCCAGGCCACAGTTTTAAGGTGAAATCACCTATATAAACATATATAACAAGTTAGACTTGCATAGGCAAAACAGGTAATCAGGAACGGCAGATATTATAAAACAGAAGTTTGTTCTTGCTACCATTTAGGCCATTTGATGTGCTACAAATTACTACCGTAACTTAAGTATGTCTGAGCAAGTAGCTTAAATTACTTTTGTAGGCTTTTTTACAAGCCTTGTGTAATCACAGAGAAGATAGATTAGAAGTAACTTTATAAATTGCAGTAAGTGAATGAAAAGATTACCACTGCAACGTGCAGGCTGGCAAAGCTATTGGCAGAAATAATTCTAGTTATTTTCATATATGTGTTAGCACTCTATGGGAAGCATTAAAGCTGGGAAAGTTTCCAAATATACCAAGCACAAAAGGAAGAACAAATGAAACTTACTGGAGTGAGTCTGGCTACTTCTGGGTGTTCAGCATAGAAATTTTTTTCAAACTTAGGCAATTCATTCAAGTCCCATTTCTTCTTACGGAGACGTTCACCCGGGTTTCCAAATTTTTTAGGAGGAAGTGGACCGCCAAACCTGGAGGGGAGGGGGATTCCAGTTGAAGTTATTTTTCAAAGTATTTGACAAACATATTCTTGTATTTTTATTATTAAGCTAAGAAAACATTTCTGTAATGGGACAAAGTGTCACCTATTTCATATTATTGATATCCCACCACATACACTTATTTCCATGGGCTTACTCTGAATCTCAGTGAAGTTATATTAAAGCAACATTTTCCCCCTCTGACCATTTGCTATACTATATCCTTAATAAACAAAATGAGACCTTGGGGCAATAGAAGTATTGTTGCTTATCAATAACACAACAACAATAGTTCAGCTTCTGGAAATACTCAAGACACCAAGAACTGATAAAATGTTTATTCTAGGGATTGTCTTTATTCTGGATGGCGACCCCTGGCTTATTATATTTAATTTGTTTACTGTTGCAGGAAAGCAGCAAAAAATATTCCAAGCAATTACTTTAATCTAAATGTTTTAAAAAGTATTATCAGCAAACACTGAAAAATTCTAAACATACGTTTAAATATTTTTGCAAGTTTTTTAAACATTACTTTCTAACAAAACAGGGCATAACTTTGAAAGATCAAATTTCATACATGAAAACAAAATGAAAAACAAGGTAACTTTATAATCAAACCATTTTATGCACAATTTAGCAACAAGCTATGGGAAACATGCATATGTACTAGGATACAGTTTTAACTGCAGCGGTTCATTTATGACACTAACAGTGCAACACTAAGCACATTTACACATAAACTAGTCCTAGCGAGTTCAGGGGAGTTTACTCCAAAGTGTGCAAAGGTTTGCAACCAATACTTATATGGGAGTAAATCTAACTGAACAAAACTTACTTTTAAGCATATATGGACTGTGCTGTAGGCTGCCTAAAGCAAAGAGCTTATCAGCTGTATGAACAATGGAACACTCAAAAATTGCTTTATTCCAGATTTTCTCACTTACTGGGAAGCAAGTCCCATTTAACATATTGGGCCTTACTTCTGAGTAAACAGGATTAGGATTGCAAAACCAGGGTACTTCCAGGCAGAGGTGTTTGGAACCTCAGTATCAGTGACACTGAATCAGCAAGTCACACATCTATAAACTGTGGTAAAATTGTGCAAATCCCCATGCAGTTCAATCAGACTAGCGATATTGGTATTGGCAGCACAGTGACAGCAGTGCCAAAGCATCTACCACAGGTAAAACTCACATTAGTGTTTACAGTGGTTGGAGAAGGAAAACCTGGGGTTGTTATCATTTTCAGTATCACCGCAAGCTGTGTCAGCGGATCCCAATTCTTTCAAACTGAATGCTGATCCAAAGCATATTTACTTGCAAATTGTCTTCTTGATTTGAACAGGGCTTATAACAAGTAAATGTGCTTAGGACCAAGGCATATGCTCAAGTAACAACATAAGAAAATGATACTGATAATGATACATATGCTATCTAGATGTTTATGCACCCTATAATTAGGCTTGCACTTAAATATCCCAAGTAAGAACATGACAAGGCACTGAACAAAAGCAATATACAGTCACAAGGAAATTCTCACAACTGAGCTTAGGTTGCAATCATATTATTATAGAGCACCCCGTCTGATTTGAACAAATTCACCCTGGGATAAGGATTGCACTATGCCTCTGCAGCTGTACTTTAGAATCTACAGTACTTTGCTACTGCTGCAAAAGTGACACTGACAGTCAGAGGAAATAAGTTGCCCCACCTTAACCCAGAGGAAGAGGAGGAACGCGATGTTGGGGATCAAATAATGTGATCAACAAGTATAAAATCTGCGGGAGTTGGGACCGGTGCAAGATGTGTTCAGAGGCCTGCTGCCCTCCGATCAGTTAAGAGGAACACAAACGAACTTTGTCCATGGAACTTGTAAGTAGTAGTTCCCGCCTCCTAAGGCCTCGCATTTCCTACCCCAGATCTCCACCCCTCATGGGTCCACATTAAGCACCTCCCTGTCCCCACCTTGGACTCCATATTGTAACGCCATTTTCCATCCGCTTAGTTACATTCAGCAACCATATTGCAACGTTTAATCCCTGGCAAGAGAGAAGCCAGTACATAGTAGGTGAAGCTTTCCTCCCCCCGTTGCGGTGATGCAGAAAGCTTCACCTGTTGGATTACAGGTGCAGCTGTGTGAAAAACCAGTAAGCTTTCCTAAAACACACACACACACACACACACACACACGTAGCAGCTTTTAACACACTGTAGCCCCTCTTATGTTTACTCAGGATTACCACCCGAGATCAAATAATAATAAAATAATAATAATTTATTATTTTTACCCCGCCCATCTGGCCAAGTTTCCTCAGCCACTCTAAACTTATTCCCCGAAGAAGCGTGTTCATGAATTCCTCCAGCTCGCTTCCCCTCCGGCCTCTCTCCTCTCCTGGCGGGTCTCCTGTGCGGCAGCGACGAGGCAGGCAGAGGCCCAGCAGCGAATGAGCATTTCCCAGCGCAGGAGCATCGCCGCAGGGAAACGGCTCCTGGCGGCTTTCTGTCTGCCTGTCGCGAAGCCCAGTAGACTCGGGGTCCCCGGAGGAGGCCGCCCCGTTCCCTTCCCCGCCCCAGCCTTCCTTACCCGCCGCGGTCGCGGTCTCGGCCTCGGTCTCCAAAGCCTCGCATCCTCACAGGCCGAAGAAGTCCTCTGGCGCCAGGCTACGAGGGCGAGCAAAGCGACGACCGGAGTCCCAGCGCTGAGAGGACCCGAGCGCGGTTGTTATTGTCCGGCTATATCCCTTCTTTCTCCCGCTAGGGCTCGATTCCCGCAGGCTCCAGGCAGGCCGAATGGAAGCAGGAACCGCTCGGCGCGAAAGACAACCCCGTCTTTCTTCTCCGACCTCCCGACACAAAATGGCCGCCGCCAACCTAGCTTGCCGCCTCTTACGTTGACGGTCTGGCCGATTGTTGCGTAGACTACGGCCCTGAATAGCCGGGTGGGATGGAACGGGTGCCTGCGCCTATTCTCGAAAAACGCAACGTCGGTCCTGTTGTAAAGGGCAGGTTCAAAAGGATCCTGCTACCGTTCGCGGTACAGAAAATACGTAGGCGTAGCTTGGATTCGTTTAGCTCCTTGCGTCGGGGAGCCAACTTCTGCCCATTCTTGAAAGTCATCTGCGCAAAGATCCTATCCTACGAGCCAAAAGAAAGCTCTAATCGAGGTAACAGATAAAATTGCCTCCGTAATTTACGTAACTGGTGCCAGCGCTGCTACGTTGCGAGACTGTAGGTGAGAAAGCTACGTACCCATCTTTCGTAGAAACTACTGGGTTATAGCAGAGCCACGCACACTCTGTAACGTATAGTTTTCAGAGATTATCGCCTACCGACTATACAGGGGAAGCGAACCGCGCTTGTGAGACAATGAACTTCGTATGCCGCAACACGGATCCGGTTTTGCCAGCAACTTTAGCTCCTAACACTCCAATGCTCTTCGAAATTTCAGGTCGCTTCGCTGCTAGGAACCTATTGCTACACGCCACGCCAATACATATACACGAGCAGTGCGAGATTGCCGGGGTTGCAGGCGGGCCTTAACCCAGGGCTTCAGTTTTGTTTTGTTATTAGAATCAGTATTTACTTTTGGCTTGTGCACCACTTTGAGGTCCTCAGGGCTGTGAAGCAGTTTATAAGCTTGTAAGAAGGCTGATCGCCGAAGAATTGATGCTTTTGAATTATGGTGCTGGAGGAGACTCTTGAGAGTCCCATGGACTGCAAGAAGATCAAATCTATCCATTCTTAAAGAAATCAGCTCTGAGTGCTCACTAGAAGGACAGATCCTGAAGTTGAGGCTCCAGTACTTTGGCCACCTTATGAGAAGAGAAGACTCCCTAGAAAAGACCCTGATGTTGGGAAAGATGGAGGGCACAAGGAGAAGGGGACGACAGAGGATGAGATGGTTGGACAGTGTTCTCGAAGCCACTAGCATGAGTTTGGCCAAACTGCGAGAGGCAGTGGAGGATAGGTGTGCCTGGCGTGCCTTGGTCCATGGGGTCACGAAGAGTCGGACACGACTGAACGACTGAACAACAACAAAGCAACCGAAGTACAACGAAACCGCAGAAATCGTTTAGTTGAGTGATAAGCTTGAGACCAGGGACCTTTGTAAGCACCTTGGGCGCCTTTGTGTCTAAAAGAGCAGGTTATAATAACATTTTTAAATGGTCTGCAGAATCAGACAAAATGTCCACAAGTGTAGCATTCTGTTCTCACAGGAGATAGCTAGATGCCATAGGAATAGTTATAATAATAATTTTATTATTTATACCCCACCCACTCTGGGCAGCTTCCAGCACATAATAAAACGTCAGACATTAGAAACTTCCCAATACAGGTACAAGATATACCGTAGCTACAGTCACCAATTTAGCTTGAAAAGAGGATTTAGAGACACACTGGCTGTCAGTGGCTACCAGGGTGGATAAAAATCAATGATTTTTTTAAAAAAATAAAAAAAAAACGGATTTTTTTGATTTAAATCGGATTTTTTTTTATTTAAATCGGATTTTTTTGATTTAAATCGGATTTTTAAAATAAAATGCTTTTGGAGGAAAAATCTTTCTAAATATAGTCTTCTATTTAAGTTACATTGTAGTCCAAAGGCTATTCATCAGGAAATAAGGATTTGTTTTAAGTTTATCAAGTGTGCTAAAACTCAGTCTAAGTTTTATAAAAAAATGTTTAACCACATCAGTTAACAAACATGGATACATATGCTATCATGTTATTGTTTTAGTTAAATAAATTGTTTAAATTGTTATTAAGGAAATGATTATTTTTCTCCTTCCAATAAAGTACAGCAGAAAAGTTGTCCAAATATAAACAGTTAACATATTAAATCTCACCATAATTTCATAATTATCTGTCTATGTATTTCTAGTAGTATAACTAAATCAGTAATTTTTGATATAACTGTAAAAACTACTCTGAAAATTTATTATTCCAAAAATAAAACCTTCACATGGTTGTAAATATTAAGATTATACCAGCAAGAATGAGTCTTTCTGTAAAAAAAAATTTAAATCAAGTCTTACTGACTAGTGATTTAAATCGAGCCTTACTGACTAGTGATTTAAATCGTGATTTAAATCGCGATTTAAATCAATTTGATTTAAATCAAATCCACCCTGGTGGCTACTAGGTATGATGGACATCTCCACTATCAGGCAGCATTCCTCTGAATGCAAGTTGTTGTGGGTATAACATGAGAGTACAGTACCACCAAATTCATGACCTGTTTGTTGGCTTTCATCTGTTCAGGGTTGTGAGAACAAGTTGCAGTTGTCTGGTGCCAGCATAAACACTGAACCTACTCAAGGTATTGTCTGCTTTATAATTACTGCATGTGTCCTAGGCCCAAATCCTTGAGTTAAAAGCAGCACAGGATGCTAAACCTTGATTTATCTGAAGGAGGCAGCATCAGAAACCATGGTTTCATCTTGACTTGTTTGGATAAAAACCACAGGCAGTTTGCATGAATTAACAAATCACAGTTAGTTTTAAAAGGAAGCAAATGCTTCTGATCTCATTGTGATTAAGCCCTAGGAAGAGAAGAAAGCCGGGAAGCCCACAAGCCTAAGGTTCAAAAATGTAATGCTATCAGCCCTCCTCCCTTTGTGTTCAGGGATGTTCAACATCACCTTTTGATTATGTTTGGCATTGCTGGATGCAGAGAGTTCCTTGACACATATGCTGTCAGTGGCACAGATTGCATAGGAAGAATAAGACAATTAGAATAAACTTATTGACAGGCAGTTTCCATTTGTTACCCACATAACAAATGAAAAAAAAAGTAGTTTAATGCATTTCACGGATGAAAAAGCTAGCAACTGCTACATTTTATTAAAAATGCAAGTATGAACAACTTAGTTTCAGTTAAATAGAGCTGTCAAGACTCATAAAAACAACTTTATAAACAATTCTGCTATTCCTCTAGCAGAAACCATTTCCATTTTTCTACACCAGCTTGTGCTTTATCTGGAGGCTCCAGTGACAAGCATACTTTTTAAAATGCTGGGCAGTTAATAAATGCTATTTTATTCTCAGTAGCATTCCATGCTATTATAGTCCATTCTACATGCAAATATTGTAAGACTGCAAGGACATAAGTAGGCAGCCCTTGGCAGTGAAAACAGTGCTGGGTGTTATGTCCTTGAGGTGGAATGTGATTTTTTTGCAACAGAAACATCAGTTTAAAAAAAGAGCAACAAACAATTAACAACATCTGTTTAAAATAATTCCTAAGCATTTCGTAAGCCTTAATTCTCATACCCACTGGGTGCCTCTCAGCATCTTGAAATTGCTCTGTATTGACACCTAAGTTGTAGCAAGCCAGTTGCCACCTTGCACAAAATCTGTGTTGGAATGCAAAAAGCTCAGCCATGCAGGTTTCAGAGGTTGACCATGACAAGTTTACTGCCTTCATAGAGCCAACCTGCTCAACAGTTCCAAAAGATCACAACATTCCCACTGATAATGTCAACACGTGTTTGGAAATTAAAACACTTTGGATTTGGAACAAAAGTAACCAGGAATTGACTAACGTTAGAGACGATTTAGCTTATGGACATTGTTCACCACCAAGTTCTGCCTATTCTTTGGCATCTCCAATTCCTCCAGCAGTTATTGCAAATGTGGCTTCATTCTCAGGCATTTCTGGGCTGAGAAAACACAGAATTTGAGTCCATTTTAAATAACTCTACATGCAGGCATTGATATGTATGGGGGGGGGGAATCCAGTGCATACATTACTTTTATGGGGATTTGGATAAAATTTGTTTTGACTCTCTCATTGAATTTCTTTCTTTCTTTTTACATGGTAGAAGCAATAGCCTTGATCATACATGGTTTTCAAGAATATTTTTTTCAGATTTACTTGAATTCTGACTCAGATCATCATAACTGAATCAATATAAATACTCAGACTTGGTTACCATCCTTAATATCAAACAGACACCCATAGGCCTAGGCTAATGAGCAAGAACTGTTAATTATACATTCGGTTCTTTTGAAGGTGCTGAGGAGGAGAGAAGTTTAGTTCAGATTAGTAAGGGCAGTTTTCCCTCTTATTTGGAACCTGAATCTTAATTTCAAAATAGAGTGCCTCCTTCATTCACGCTTCCCTTTTTTATATACATCCATTCAGAAACTAACTCGAAGCCAAATAAACCATAATAAGTCATTGGAACTATAGCATGCACTGTAGCACACAACTTCTATATTACCTATCATATATCTTGGCAATACGCAACTCTCCTCTTCCTTTACGCAAACTAATTCTAGTTGTAGAAGCATGAGCAAGGATGTGGCCCCCAATGGGCTTTTTGGGATCAGCCTGAAAGCTAAAACAAACAAACAAAAAGAGAATGATTGGATGAGAGTTATAGGATAATTTAGGTAGGGTTGCCATATTTCAAAAAGTAGAAATCCAGATAGTGTTAAAGAAAATCACTATGTCTGGGAAATTTTGGACGTATGGCAACCCTAGAATAATTGTGATGGGCAACATCCCTTCCATACATGGCAGAGCGATGATCACCAACTGCTTCAGATAGGGAATTTTTTAAGGGATACATAAAAGGTACATCACTTCTGGTTACAAACACATAAAGATAATTGTAGTAAACAATAGCTGTGGATGTTACGGTATTTTGTTTAATTTCTATATTTTCTCTACTACAACAACCTTGAATGTGGTCCTTGAATGCTACCTTGAAATTGCTTAGGGCTTGCCCACAAATGACAGCCCTAAGCAGGGGGGGGCAGGGGAAGCACTCCGACAAAAAAGCATGAAGCAAAGGTAAGTGGCAGGGCTCATCCACACTTACCTTTGCTCCACATTTCTAGGCACAGGTCCAGGCTTTCCAGCTCTGTGTCTGAGTGCTTATTATTATTATTTATTTATTTGCCCTTGTGCTTTTCCCCATGAAAACCCACTCTTTATTGCTGAATCGGAGCAAACTGCAATCTGTGAGAAGCCCAAATTTCTGTTTGCTCTGATTCAGTGGTAAAGATCAGGTTTTTCTGGGGGGCGGGTGAGAGAGCTCAGACACGGACTGGGAAAGTGTGGACCTGTGCCTAGAAAGCATAGGGCAAAAGTTAAGTGTCGATAACCCCACAGTGTTCCAAGAAACACAAGGGGCTATGAAGGAAATTACTCCCCATGATCCTCCACTGTCTGTTAGGTATTGTCAGAACCATCCCTACTCAGGTGATGCTATATACATTTTTTTAAATGCAAAGACACCTAACACCATGTCAGATTTCCAAGCTGAAAAGTGCTGACACTCAGATGAGAAGCTCCCCAGAACTATTTATATCTGAAAGTGAAACTCTAGTGATCTCCATCCTCCTCCTTATGAACTTCAACTGGCATATTCTGGAAATGTGGATTTTTTTTTAAGGGGCCACATTCTGAGACTGATGTTGATGGAGAGGGGCATGAGTTGCACCAATGGCTTACTGGTCCTTCTTTACCCATAATTGCAGTGCACTCTCGGAGAAGTGAGAATATAGAAAAACCTGTTTAACATTCTTCATAGACTATCCCACCTATCCTAGCCCTTTCCCCATACTATCTTTCTTCCTATTTCTGTGGTTTATGAAAAATCGCAGTAAATTGCTACTAAATTGCTTACGTCATTGTTGCTCCCGGGTCAGCAGTCATCTGGTTAGTTATAAACACAGCCACGTTATATTCTGCATAAATATAAAGAGAAAATTCATTATGTTTCCTGCCAGAATGCTTTTAAGCATTTCTAGTATTAAATGGTGGACTATGCTTATTAAAGTTTCCATAATATTGAAAAATGTTAACTGCGTTTTAAACAACTAGCACATTTTTGTTTCATTTTATGGTGGAGTGGAGGTGTGAAATACATTTCCCACAACCAAACCTGACATTTATCTACTACACTATACTTGCTCTCCTGGCAGTATATTATTTGGTGAAAATGCCGGTCCTTTAAAAAAAAAAGAGAGATAATAGGATTGGGCTACACTAACACTTATTTTTCAGTCATCTGAAAATATGGTACTCTGCCTGACATGCTTCTCCTACCTTCTGATATTTTTTGAAGCCTTGACAGCATCTGAGCAAGCTTCTGTTGCCTTTCAGCCAGTTCCCCCCGACCACTGAAGTCCACACGGAATAGTGCCATAATGGAATCAATTACCTGCAAAGAAATAGTAAAGAGGGAGAGGATGTGAAAGGAGAAGAATTTACTTAGAAAATATTCAAGATATATAAATGAACAGCACAATCTTATACATATCTACTCAGAATTGAGTCCCATTGGGTCTCATGCTGGGTTTTCTGTGGGGTTGTTTTTTTTGAGCTGTTAAGTTGTGTTCTTTTATAGTACAGCAATGGATTTTAAATTATGGGACTTCTATTTTTATTTTTCTATGTTTTACATGTTAGCTGCTTTGAGCTACTCCTTTGGGAGGGGGGTATTAGGTATACATTTTAATATAAATGTAACGTAAGTTGAGTTCAGTTGGGTTTATGTTAGTGGATACAGGGGTGTAGCTTATTATTTATAATTCTTTATTTATTAAATTTATATACCACCCTATACTCATAGATCTCAGGGTGGTTCACAACATAAAATTACAATATAAAAACCGCAAAGTACATAATAAAAATAAGGAAAGCAGAGCAGATCACTAACATAATCATATGAGTTATACCAATAGTTTGAAAATGCCTGGCTCCTCGTGGAATTTGGCAGCAACATAATCAAGCAATTCCATCTGATGTTCACCTTGAAGCACCATGGAAGAATGATAAAAACAGGAAAAGCAGTTAGAAACCAATATGAATGGGGGGGAAGAAGTAAGTAGCTTGCTTAGAAAGTAGAAACTTGTCTTCCAGAGGATTTGGCAGAAGCATAGTTTTCCACCAACAAAAATATATTGTATCTTTCATCTCATGTACAGTAATAATATCATGGATAAAGTTCCATCCACAAAACGTTTAAGATTTTTAAACATATAATGTTATACTGAAGCACTTGAAGTGGCTTTTGCACATCCAAAAAGAGCTTTTCACACAATTGTTTGTTGAAGAAGCAATGGAAATCAACCTCACATTTACAGCTTTAGTTGACTTTGAGCAATGCTACTGTGGACAGTCTTCTGCATTTTTTTTCTTGAGGTAACTGCTACTTTTTCTGCTTTAGGCAAAGGTAACTATCCAGAGCTTGGTAGGGCCTAAGTGAGCATATAATTATACCACTTGTTATAATTGCTGTTTGCTCTGAATCCGCAGTAAAGCACAGGTTTTTGCAGGGAGAGCTCCAGAGCAAGAAAAGAAAAGAAGATTACTTGGACACAGACCTTAAATCATGGGCTGTGCATGGAAAACACAGAGGAAAGGTACATGTGGATAAGCCCTGTGGGCTCATCCCAATGCAGGTAAACTTTATATCCCAAACTTAAATTTGTTCTGCTGAAACCTACTTTTACCCAATGTAAATTAGGTAAAATATTCATATACAGGAATGCATAAGGACCACAACAACAAAAATACAGAGTTAATATTTAAAAATGGTAATTCATAATATTCCTGATGGCCCCTTGGAACTGAGCTGATAATTGTTTAATCTTAAAGTAGGGAGGATTTCCATGCAATCTTCAGTTGCAATCTTACTTGTATATGCCCGTGCATATAATACATTGTCAAGAACTGCATCATGGTCTGCATTGAAGCGATCAGCAATATCACGAAGACGGTCTGGACGGCTGGGGTGTTTCCTAGTTAAGGTACTGTATCTAGTTTCTAATCCAGTTTCTGAGATGTGGTAGCTGAATTCCCATACAAGCAAAAAATCTTATCAGCAGTTCTTCATGCACTAGAGTTAATTAAATTAATGGTATTCTCTACACACCCATCCATAAAACTCAAGTTTCATATAAATGGATCTTCAAATCTTCTTAACACCACAAAACTTTTTTTTTTTATTGTCACCATTAGGAAAATCTTCCAATTTATTCTGTTAAAGCTGTAATATCTCAAAAGAAAGGATACAAGGTGTTTTCTGTGTCAATGAAAATAATCTTCCCACCAGTATAGCCATCCGTTCCCGGAAGCTGGGCTGTTACTATAAAACACACAATAAGGAGTGAACAAATTTAAGCCCTACTACATGGCATTTTAATACCTGGAATTTTTCATTATTGATAATCACTATCAACTTTATAGTAAGGCCCGTGTAAATCCTCAAGACTACTTAGAAGTATCCCAAGTAATTTCTGTTCATGACAAGCCCCCAAAGGCATGATCAAAAGCACACAACGTGGAAATAAGTTCCAAGTAAGTAGAGGAACTTCCCTTTCCATAGAGCATAGCAGAGTTCACTGGTTAATGACTCCGCCATTAGGGCTGCCATACGTCCAGATTTTCCTGGACATTCCTGGTGCTCAACAACTTTTGGGGTGTCTTGGCTTTTACTCCTTGAAATATGGCAACCCTATCCTCCATTAGCTGAAGCAGAGAGCCTTTTGACCCTAGAAAACTGGGGGAAAGGTCAATTCTGTTCTAGCTGTTGAGGAATGAGATTGAGGGTGTTGTTTTCTCTTCATTCCCCCCCTCCCCCGCTGTACTAGCTGAGGAACCCAATGATATGATCCCTTGGGGGATCTGCAGACCTTTGAGTCCTGCAGGTCCTAAGCCTCCAGCACTCTACCCCAACTCTGTTGGTAGTAGCCTCCTGCCTGCTTGGGCATACCAGAAGCCTCAGCTGTGGCACATTCCTCCCCATCTCAGCAGCACTCCTCCTTTTCTTTGGCAGGGAGGTGAATATACACCATCCTAACTTCCCCCAGGCAACAACATTGGAGGGGTGATCTTAGGATTGTACCCTAAGTTAAGTTAGATCTGGAAATTATAAATAACATTAAAATAGTAATCATAATTAGTGGCAGTTTTTTCATTTGTAAAACTAATATACTTTTATGCCTTCATCCTTAAAATAGATTAATCTTGATGCAGAAATATTTATATTAGTTATTATTTTAAAAGCAAATTACAAGTTTTCGGAAACAGAACATACAATTCTCAGGGTGAGTGTCATATACATACCACAAAGAGTGTGGGAAAGCTGAGTTTTGCCGGTTCGGAATTCTAATTAAAAATAAAAAGAATTAAATTTGCTAGCCATATGAAACAATATAGTCAGTATTCCCGCCCCCCAATACACACACAAATTATTTGGGCTGCTTTCTGCAGAAAGCAGAATTGAACTCCCCATGCATCAGCTGATGTTTAGGCAAGTTTGCCTGAACACTGCATAAAGCTGGATTAAGTTTAAGAGATTTAGGGCATAATTTAAACTGATCATGAAAGAAATATTTATTTTAAACTACCCATTAACCAAGGCATAGGCAAACTCGGCCCTCCAGATGTTTTGGGACTACAGCTCCCATAATCCCTGGCCACTATCCTGTTAGCTATGGATGATGGGAGTTGTAGTACCAAAACATCTGGAGGGCCAAGTTTGCCTATGCCTGCAACCCTTTTTACTCATTTATATGGCCCCACCAAAAACATTAATGGCAGACATCCCCAGCAAATACTACTACAAAAAATAGGGGTATGCCCCCCAAATATTTCTACAAACAAGCCAGAGTATTGTGTCACCCAAACACACATTTGTAATAGCTTACGAAAGTGAACATGTTCCATGATATACTTTCACTCACCCCCAAAGGCTTCAGTAATTGCCATGCTTTCAATTCCACCACCCAAGAGTTTACTAGAAGTGCAGATAAGGGGAAGAAATTATGCAAAACAGGTCACAAAGCCAAGAAAGCAATATGAAATAAACTTTTTGCTCTAAGGAAAGTGTGCCCATGTTGAAAGACCCTGCATGTGTTTTTCATAGCATGTAGGGACAGCATGGGTTGCTATTAGCTGGCTTTGAGCTTACAGGAAATTGCTATTCTTTTAGAGTGGCTGGGGAAACCCAGCCAGATGGGCGGGGTATAAATAATAAATTATTATTATGGCATCATTAGGTTTCAATCCTATATACGCACTTGTCTGGAAGTAAGGTCCATTGAATTTAACAGGACTTGTTTCAGAGCAGCCATGCATAGTGTGACACTGTTAGCTGTTAAATTGGGTCTGGATATAGAACTTGTTAGCAAACAAACAAACAAACAAATAACAAAACAAGCAGCAATAACAAAAGCTTATTGAAATACTGAGTTAAATAAAAAGCAGTGTTGGCTGTTTACTAACTCAAATTCCTGACTTCCTGTGGTGATATGGAACACCATCCTACGTTTCTCACTGTACTCAAAAGCTGTCAAAAATCCTGGTTCCTGTAAGAAGCACAAAACAGTTGAAACCTTAATCAGCATAAACAATGAACAAGGATGATGGGAGCTCTAGTCCCACAACATCTAGATGGCCACACATTCCTCAACTCTGGTCTACACTAACTGGCAGCTGCAATCCTAGATTTCAGACAGGGGATGTCTCCCAGCCCTATCAGGACATACTG
Source organism: Darevskia mixta (assembly GCA_034641385.1). Taxonomy (NCBI): domain Eukaryota; kingdom Metazoa; phylum Chordata; class Lepidosauria; order Squamata; family Lacertidae; genus Darevskia; species Darevskia mixta. The sequence goes on from JAWWNH010000008.1 coordinate 19,198,594, forward strand.
AAGATTGAACCTGGAACCTTTGGCATGCTAAGCATGTGCTGTAGCCACGATCCTTCCCTACTTAATAGAGAAGAGTCCTCTACAGTGGTACCTTGGGTTAAGTACTTAATTCGTTCCGGAGGTCCGTTCTTAACCTGAAGCGTATTTAACCTGAAGCACCACTTTAGCTAATGGGACCTCCTGCTGCCGCTGCGCCGCCAGAGCACAATTTCTGTTCTTAGCGGAGTTCTTAACCTGAAGCATACTTAACCTGAAGCGTACTTAACCCGAGGTACCACTGTACTTGCAGGGCTGTCTGGTCCATAAAAAAAAATGTGGCAGTCAGCTGACTGTAAGGTTGTGCTCAGTGGAATGAAGAGAGAAGCAATTTTTCATGATTCCTTCCCTCCCCCAAACTTCCAGATCTACCCCAGAATGTTAGGAGAACCCCCTAGAGCAGATTTAGGAGGACACAGGAGGCTGCAGTGGGGAGGGGGAATAGCTGGAAATTGCTTCCCACCCAGTCCTGCTGATAGAAGTCAATCAACTGATCAACACCATTGGATACATACAACACATTCTTTCTAAATTTGCACATATGAAGTAGCATTTGCAGGCGTATGCCATATTTTGTCCTTTTTGTGATGCATTTCCTCTGTTTCTGTGATAGTTGACGTCTGATTAGAAGGCAATTTCCAACTACTGAACTAGTGAATTAATTACATGTTTACTGCATGTTTTGACAATGATCTCTAAAACATGTGAAGCAGCTACACATTTACCGGATTTTTCCATCTATAAGACGTCCCCATGTACAAGATGCCCCCTATTTTGGGGGATTCCGATTTAAGAAAATGGAGGGAGATAGCCCCCATGTATAAGACGCCCCCAAATTCTGGACATTATTTTTTAGGGGAAAAACCTATTCTTATACATGGAAAAATACGGTATTTCACAATGTGTTTACCATGGGTACAAATTGCAGAAAGCCATGGTTCTCTTGCCGCATGCTTTCAAAGTTAATGTGGTGAAACAAATGCATTGAACTGCCTCGCAATGGCTCATAATAGAAAAACACAGCTTCCATAATACTGTATGTGAAATCGACCTCTAAGATAAGTATTTTGGACAATAAAGTGCTTAGCTAGGAATATACCAACAGTTACTCCAAGATAGATATGTACTGGATTGCCAACCATTCATGGGTAAAGTTATGATGGCTTGCCAGGCACATTAACTGGTACAAATATTTAATATGAGGGTTTCAATAAAGCAGTCATGATTATATTATACCGGTATCTTTTGCTACAAGTGGGAAATGACCCAAGGATAGAGTGCTAGAGTTTGCTTACTATAAGTTTGTTGGCTGCCTCTTTTATCTTCTCCACTTTGGCCTCTGAGAGTCCCTTAACATTGCATAGTGCTCGCCTAGTTGTCATCTGAATTCCTTTGATTGTACAAATTCCCACTGTTTTCAGTTTTTTAATATCAGCCACATTCTGTGAAGGGCATAAAAAGGATTAGAACTCTTGATGTTCATGAGATGTTACATATATCAGGGAGGTTAATAAACCAAAATCTTGTTCCTCACTAAAATTAGGAGGGCTTATAAATGGTTTTTGGTGCAGGTTTTCTAATTACATTTATTTTTATCTCATTTTAATCAATAAATGTAAGTGATTTCAACTCTATGGTGTGTTTTTTTTAGTCAGGTCCTTTTCAGAAAGAAAGGCTGGGTAAACATTATGAAATTAAATTAACAGAATGAATGTGGCGCCTATATATTGTTTGGGTTTCCTTGTTTTCCTAAGCAGCTGGAAATCCAAGGCAAAATTGCACAATGGGGAAGAATGATGTATAACACAAATGGAGAACCTATAACCCTCCAAGTGTTGCTGGACTACAACTCCTATCACCCCATCAATTGGCCATGCTGGCAGCAATGGATGGGAACATCTGGAGAGTCTCAGGTCCCCCCCCCCAATCCCTGATTTCTAAGAATATTAAGCTGTACCATTTCTATATAATTTTCTGGTGATATCCAGATAGGAGTACTTATACCCTGTAGTTCTCTAAGCATTCATTGTATTGTTTCTTAATGTAGTGGACATTTACTAATTTCTCTGTGAAGGTAATAAAAGCAGTTCCAGTGCAGTAGATTATCAATGACACAAACAATGGAACAGCTGAGTATCTTTTTGGGTACAGGCTGCATTCACGTTAATAATTACCTCTAGGATGGCCAGGTAAAAAAGACAGAGTTCTTGCAGATTTGTAAGTTGTGTAGAAGAAGGAATTTCAGCAGACACAATGGTCTTTTTCACCTGACCACCATAGCTTATCTCAGTTTAACAGTAGTGTATACATAGTTCAAGTAATCTTGATTACTATAAAAGACTGAAAATTGTACGTTTTCTTGCTTGAAATTAAGGATGATGTCTGCTTCATAACAGCAGTCAGAGCTCAAACAGAGAATAGAAAGGCAGATAAGGATACAGATGCATTTTTAAAGTGTGCTTACAATTCCATGCTTCTGTAGCAGGTCAATGTCCTGGAAAAAGGACTCCTAAAGGGATGCAAAAACAACAGCAACTACCAGAATCTTTGTTATTTTGATATTTATTCACACATCTCTCACTTTGGTCAGCCAACTAACTTTATGTTATTCCAGAGCAGGGATTACTTTTAGAGGGTTTCCTCCATGCTCAAGGGTACGCAGTACCAGGACCACTTTTTTGGTTAAAAAGTACGGCACTTACTGTAACAACTTTATGGTGAGTACCAGCACCTATTTTTCTAGGAAAAAAGCACTGGAGTTTCTTAATAGTGGCAATTAATTGTAATGAATTAATTTGATTTTTTTACCCAACCTTCACCATATGGTTCCAGGCAATTTAAAAATACATTAAAATGAGTTAAAACAATTTACAATCAAAAGAATAGGGTGGGTCCTAAAATATGCATCTCAGGTGCTAAAGGCCAGGATAAAGAGAGGTGCATTTCAGCTTATGATGAAAGCTATATTATAAAGGTGCCAGATGCACCTCTGTGGGCAGCTTAGGGGCTGCCCTTGGAGAATGCCCCCTTTCAAGTTGCCAACCTGCAAAATTATATGAGTATGTGTATCTTCTAAGTTTACTCAAAAATGAACCATTCTGTTTACTAAAAATGAATGTTTATTCCATTTTTATAATTTTCTTGAGGAATCCAGACAAAACAAGCTTTGCATCTATACCTCATCATCCTGCAATCCTGGTTCTTCCTGCACAACTTGATCCTCCATGGACTTCATTGTATAGTAAGATTTCAATCAGTGCTGCAGGAAGCAATTGGATAATGTAAAAGCATATAAAGCAATAAGATATGCAACTCTTTTATGGATCTGGAGTGTGCACTTCATATAAGACGGCAGCCTTCGTGACTTATATACCACTAGTTGAAGTTAGCCCGTTAAATAACGGGCGCTAGAGGAGGAGGAGGCAGGAGGAGGCAGAGCCCCAGGAGGAGGAGGCGAGGAGGCCCGGGTTGAAATCCCGCCTCAGCCACGGCGTCCTCCACGGGCCGCTTCCCCCGTCGGGCGGTAGAACAGCGTCCGCTGGGGGGTGGAGAGGGGCTCCCTCCCCCTTCTTTTTCCCCAGGGGCGGCTGTAGCTGCGGCGGTAGCGGCGGCGAGGATGGGGCGGCCCTCCTTCGCTTCTGGAGCACCGGCGCTCCGTTGGATGGGCCGTCCCAGAGGGGCTCCCTCCCCCTTCTTCTTTTTCCCCGGGGGCGGCTGCAGCGGCGGCGGTAGCGGCGGCGAGGATGGGTCGGCCCTCCTTGGCTTCCGGAGCACCGGCGCTCCGTTGGATGGGCTGTCCCAGGCCGCTAGGCCTCTGAGCCGCGGGGATTGGGCTCTGCGTCCGTGCGAGGCAGCGGCGCTGGTGCAACTGACAATGCGCGTGCGCCGCCGCTGCCTCCTGGACACGCCCCCCTCTCCGGCCGCTCCAATGCCTGCGTCCCTGTTGGGGGGGGAAGTAAAGCTCTCCAATCCGTGCGTCCCTGTGGGACATGCGCACTCGCGCAGTTCCACTGACACACAGTGGACGCAGGGACACTTGAAGATTATTATATGTGATGACCAAGAAGGGACTAAGTGTACTGAATAGTTTTATCATACATTTAAAAGAGAGTTGTTTGATTCCAACATGCTTGAAGACTTCCATCACACTGATGTAGCAATGGCTAATTTATTCAGCCTGGGTTGTGAGACTCTCATCCGTTATGGAGCATTGGAGCATTTGAAATTAAATGAAAGCTATGGTGTAAAAGAGTTCCCACATAAAAATCTCCAAATTTACAATATAAAAGAAAATACAGATTTTGAAAGCTTTTTGCTTTTCTTTTCTGTTGTGATAATTTTGAAAATGTTCACGTGAGCCTCCTGCAAAGAGCTCCCCACATGAAAATGAGGCGATCAAGTCACCATACGTAGACCTCAACACCTCAAAAATATGAATTGGTCTTCAGTCTATGTTCTTCTCTCATGCTAAAACTGTGGAATGCTTGCAACTTGAAGAAAAGAATGGCATCTGCCATCCAATCACTCAGTTTCAATTCAACAATATGATATTGAAGTGACAAGTGATTTAGTGAAAAACCACTAATTCGTAATCATCATGTTTCAAAATAACTTTAGGAAAAGGTAAAAATATTTCACTGAGGTAACATAACCACCCGCTCCTCGGTAATGACAGATGGGAAACATCCAATTAAAAAGATGAAGGGCATGTTGTAACTCCTGTCTTTGTATATCATCTTGCCTACTTATTGAAGATCACATCATACTTGCACATTGTTTTCTCATTGTTCCCAGCTTTCTTGACCATGATACCGGTTCAATTAAAGAAAAATCATACAACTGTGTCCATTTTCATTTTTGGACAGGGGCACTACATATCAGGAAGAAGTGAGGCTATAAGTATGTTCTCTACCTCAGGTTCCAGTGCCGCAAAGTGAAAATGGAAGAGGCCAGGAGACTCAGGTGACTGCTTTACTAATTGTGAGGTGGTTTTTTTTTAGGTATGTGAGCTGAGAGCACTCGCCATGACTCACCAGTGTATCACTGAACCCATTTCAGTGCCATACGGTTCTCATCATATAATTACTAAAAGAAATCACCTGATGTTGAAAAAAACAGTAATGTGACTCCACCCATACTAGTATCTTTTTTGAGGTAAAATCTAGTGGCACTCTTCTAATATATCCAGTGCAAGGTCATGACCCTCTTTCTCATGTGTTTTCAATATTTTTTATTGTTTCTGACCCTCCAGCACTTTGACAGAAAGATAGTAAATACTGTATATACTAAAACTAGTAGAATGTGCCAGAAAAAGGAGGGCAGTTTAAGCATTCAAGCGGCAGAGAAGGCTCAGAATAATGTATGGTGGGAAAGAGCGTTTTTTCCCTGTGCTTCTAACTTGTTACCATGACATTTGCTTCTTCCTGGATGCCCTGAAAAGCAAACTAAAACCCTGAGACTTTGGGTCACATTTAGGATCAGATGTTACAAAGGAGAGATGATGTATTACTTCAGATTGTGATAGGGTTAGGGTTAGAGTTTTTGAAAATGTTCAAATGTATAAATTTTTATGTTCAGCCTTTCTTACCTCCCCCTCACCTCTCCTGCCCAACAAATCAAACCTTCCCCCAACCTCTGTAGTAACATATGACTGAAGCTGACTTGGTTTAAACAAGCAAGTCTGCTTCTGCTACACACTCTGGGATTCACAATCCAGCTTTGAAAGAAAAAAGGTGTAAAAGCTGCTAGACAGAGCTGCCAGATCTGAGGAGAAAAATGAAGCCAAAATGGCTTCCAGTTATATTCTGGGTAGCTGGGGAATGTAAATTAAAAAACAACACCCCCCCAAAAGACAAATGCTTCAATCCTATCCACATTTACACCAGAAGAATATCGATGTTGTATCTATAGGGGTTGCTAGATCTCCTGAGGGAACCTTGGGGCAAAGTTGCAGGCATTTTGACAGATCAAGGGCACAGCCTGGTGGTGCTTAGAGGGGCCATGTGGTGTCAATGGAAGAGCCCTGGTGAATCGGACTAAAGACCTAGACACCATCCTGTCTCTCACAGTGACTAAACCTGATGCTTTTGGGAAGTTCGGCATGTACCCATTGTGACTTGTAGCCATTGGGAACCTATCCTCCATGTCACCTACTAGGGCAGTGTGCAGATGGGTTTGGAGCCACAGTCTGAAGGATGTGGCGCTAGCAGTAAAATGGCTCCCAAGACAGAAAACAGCCTGTCCCCTTGGCCTCAGTTTCTGTTTATTTTCTCCAGAGAACCCGAGGAGGCAGGCAAACCCGTGAAAACTACACAGAGCCTCCTTCCCACTATGGATCAAGTGCCCAGACCACCCCTCAGTCTCACCCAAGAACAGGCTGTAGTAGCTGGAAGTCTAACTGTGGGTTTAAATCAGGCATAGGCAAACTCGGCCCTCCAGATATTTTGGGACTACAACTCCTATCATCCCTAGCTAACAGGACCAGTAGTCAGGGATGATGGGAGTTGTAGTCCCAAAACATCTGGAGAGCCAAGTTTGCCTATGCCTGGTTTAAATCATGTTCAGTGCAGCCGTCAGCCACAGTCCAAGGGGTGGGGGATGGGGGAAGATATCTGAAAAGAAAAATGGCCTGTGATGTTGAGATCCTGTCTGGTTCACAGCCCAGCAATGAGTAGGGACATTAAAGAGGGAGGGAGCTGGGTGGAGGAGAGAGCAATGAGGAAGGCCAACAGAGATTAGCAGGGTTTTTTTATTGCAATCTTTAACTGTACATGGCTTAGGAGAAGCAAACAAAGCAAACACATTCTCAGGAAACAAAGCAAACTTATGTAAGAACATATCGAGACAAATGTATGAATGCACCAGTTGGTTGTGCTATTGGACCATGCTTTGGGAACATGTTCACACTTGCAGGCTTCTACCAGAGTAATAAGAATTTGGCCTCTACCATCTGCCAGGAGGATCAGACCCATGAATTCTTATCTTACATTTTGAATTTGGTATGAATTTGGTACATGGCAAATCTGGAGAGAGAGAGGGGGGAGAGGGAGAGAGAGAGAGAGAAATCCTGCTACATATCCTTTAAAATTCTTACAATTCTTAGAAAGGGAAAAGGCAGCACAGAAAGGATTAGGCCGATTAGAATCATATAAACATAGAATCTGAAAGCATTTTATTTACTTTCAACATTTATATGCTACCTTTTGGGAACAGGGCAGCAAACGCTAAGTTAAAACAGTAACTAAAATACGAGATCAAAACAAAGCACACATCAAAACTACCAGTAAAATACACCATCAACGCAAACAACTTCAGCATCATGTTAATAAAATCATACTTTTAAAAGCCTGCCAACAGAGTGTGTTGGCCAGTAGCCAGAAAATGAGCAGTAACTGGGCCAGGCTAACTGGTTGAGCAATGTGGTCCACTATCTAGACACCACTACATTGTATCCCTCTGTCACACCTCAGACTGCAAGGGGATATGGAGCAGCAGCTTCATAGGTGATGTCAAAAGATGAACAGATTCATAGTGCTTCTTATGGGGCATGTACGAGACGTTTAACGTGTTTGCTCACATATGGGAGACATATATGGTCACTGTCACCGTTCACACTCCCACTGGAAACTTTATTAAGGGACAGAGCAATACTTATTTACTAAAAAGAGAAGGGCCAGGTCTTTGCCCAAATTCATTGGGATTGATGGGATGGGATTCTTTTCAGTGATGAGGGAAAGGTATTCTGTACATGCTTAGAGACACAATTTTTAAACTATTTCATATGTACCTTGACTATATCCCAATACTTAAATCTATGGTTCAGAAATGCAGGAATACAAACATAGTCTTACTCTCCAGTTAGCACTGTTGTACGTGGCTATTGCAAGAGGATTGGCAGTTGTAACTTCAAATATTTGGGTATGGGTACCTTCTTCTCAGTCCATGCGAAACAGCACAAAATCTGGCAGACTGGATCAATCACACCAGTATCTACTTCTCTGGTACAGAACTAATAAAATTTTTTGTCAGAATGTCTGTAAGAAATGGCTAATTGCCAGGATTTCTCAGCTTGACCATAATTGCCTTTTTTGGTCCAGAATTAAGAAGTTGGCAGGTGATGTTTTTATGGACATTGCTATATGTCTGGGTATTTTATATAAGACCACTACACCAAAAGATTTCTTCTTCCAAGGACAGAAAATGTTAACTTGGGCATATTTTTTGCAAACTGATTGTAAAAAAAGAAAAGAAAAAACAATTCTAATAGAATTGCTCATGTAATCCTCTAACTCCTCCTTTTATTGCTGGGATTATAAAAGGTGAACTTGTGCCAGATAGAACTGATGTCCTGTTACAATTTCTTTCCTAGATCACTATGTCTCAGGGAAACTAAATTTGACATCTTCCTTATAGATTTGTAATAATGAAACACAGGTACTCCATAGATTTATCACAGTACTTTTATGCCACATCCCTGAGACCACCAACACTGAAGACCAGCACATTCAGTTCACTGGGCTGCAGGGTAATATGTGAAGTAGAGAAAGATTGTACTGCCTTGTGTCACAGCATTAAGGAGCCTTTGAAATTATTGAAAAAGGTAGTCAATTCTGGTTTTAATCAAATATTGTCAAACACAAGTTCAGACCTTCAAAGTGTACTAAATTAGTGTTTCTCTGCATTGTGTTCAGAATAACTGCATGAAATACGTACTGACAGTTGTAATTCACTGTTGAAATAATGTAAATGACTGAGTTGTGTTAAATATATGGATATTGCAGAAAGCCATTATTTGAGTACATAACGGTAGATTTTCAAAAGCAATGGACTGTAGGTTGGGATTTTTAACATTCGAAAATGCTGCCCCTTAAAGGTAAATATTATAATTTGCTTTTCATGAAAACAGAAAATAAGGTGAAAAGAAAACACATATGCTTAAATATAGCTTTCCAAGTAAGATATGCTGAGATCTAGAAGATGTATAGAGATCTAGGTAACAAAAATAAAATTTCTAAAGACAGCTTCCAGGTGCCTCTAAACCAGGCATGCGTAACCTGTGATTCTTCAGAGGTTGCTGGATTCCATTTTCCATAAACCCTAGCTGGTGTGGCTAATGATCAGAAATGATGACAGTTGTAATCTAGCAACATATGGAGAGTCCCAAAAGCCACACCCCTGCTTTATACTTAGTCTGTCTGGCCTAGGATATATCTGAGCCCTATTTTTAAGTCCCATTAAGGCCCTATCTGGCCTAGGATATATCTAAGCCCTGTTTTAATAGTCAATATATTATTGAAATGGACAAGGCCAAACAGTGGTATAAAAATGAGAACCCCCTCTTAAAAGAATTCAACATAAATGACATGCCTGAATTAATGAAGGAAACTCCCTCTCAACCAGTGCTCACCTTACTCCTGTAATGCAGTAATACACAATTGCTTCTAATCAGAAATGCATTTGTACATCTCTTTGCACCAAATCTAGGTTAATTTCCTTTAAACATTCTTTTTATACACCAGATAGTAACAATGTTTATAGAAGAGCTTCTCCCAAATAGATTCAATTTGGACTTAAGTCTCATTCATTTCAAAAAGAGAAAACTAAATTTATTGCTAGGGCCACATGTAAGTTAACAAGTCAGTTAGTGGAACGTGACTTTTGGGGTGCGGCACATAAACCTGTCTGAAGACATAAACTTGTCTGAAGAACTCAGTCCCTCTAGGGAAGGAAACAACTCTTTCTGCTTTTGGGCCAGCCTTTTCATCTCTTCCAGCATCTCTTGCCTATGGTGACAAGGGGAAAAGTGTAATTAATTATGCTTGAAATTAATTTAAAGAAAAGGCCTTTAAATTTAAGGAAGGTCAAGAGAAACCTAGAAAGCGAATACATTGCAGAAAATTAGGGCTACTTTCACAATGGTCATTTACTGTGAAATAGCCACACTCTGATTACTCATTTATTATAAGGCATCTGCACATCATGACAACCACGTTGAGAGGGACATAGTCTTGCTGAAGTTTATCCTTAAATATGCCTAAATGAGCCCTCCATCATAAAAAGGGAAAGCACACTTCAATTTTTTTTTTTAAAGAAGTTTTTTTGAAAAAAAGTTAATGCAATTGTGCAGACATGTGCGGGGAGAGTTGTTCTGCTCACAAGGGATTATCACAAGTAAAACAACATTTAATTTTAAATGCTGGGAAAATGACAAGTCCATGCAACAGAAATACAAAACTGAGAGGCAATATGTGGACTGGTGCAATAAATGCACAAGTTAAACTGTACACTACAGTATAAGGCAATATAGCAAAAATACAAGGATATCTAAAACAAGAAAGGAGATTCTGACTAAACATCAGGAAGAACTTGCTGACAGTAAGAGCTGTTCAACATTGGAATGATCTCCCTCGGGAGGCTGTGGACTCTCCTTAACTGGAGGTTTTTAAGCAGAAGTTTAATGGCCATCTACCATGGATAATTTAGCTGAGATTTCTGCATTGCAGGGAGTTGGACTAGATTACCCTTCGGGTCCCTTCCAATGCTACAATTCTAAGCTATCTGAGCTGCCATGACAGTTCTTGGTGTGAGCAAACAAGCAACCATGTCTGTGCAAACAGCTGATCATGGAAAGGCCCTTAGACAGTCCAGTCCCCTTCATGTTGAGATTGTAATGTATAAAGGTGTACTTAACAAGCTCTTTAAATACCTGAAAACCAGCAGGTTATACTTGCACATTTGATCAAATTTCCTCGTTTCTCTCTGGTGTCTCTGATAAGTCTTTATGAAATCTTTGTGCCTCTGGTGGAGGCTCTTAAAACTTTGCTTGATCACTTCTGCATATGTCTGGGCAGAATCCGTGATTTTAGAAGTAAAGGAAAATTCTAATCCAATTGCTTACCTCAAGCATACCAAAGAGAACATGTACTGAGCTTTTGGGGGGCGGGGTTGTGGGATGTATAACACTGGTGCAGTCAATCACAACATTCCTAGAGTGTACACAAAGGGGACTTGGTCCTCCAGGTAGAGTTTCCTGTGCCAAGACTGAAATCACTTCCTTTGTGTGACCAGAAGTGGGAGTGGCCTTACCTGTAGCTATTCAAAGATACAGGTGAGCTGCTACTCTCCCTCTCTTCCCACCAGGACTCCGAGGATGCAACATCTCAGGAGATGCTCTCTTGGCTTCCAGCCAAGAGAGGCCCACATGGAGCCTTTCTCCCTTAAGGAGAATCTCCACATGTAAATACATTTAATCTAAGCTAGCCTGCCTTTCTGAGACTGTAGAAGCTTGAAATGACTGTGAGTAAAACCTTTATACTTTTATAAGCTTATGTGTCGTGTATTTTCTTTTAAGAGGGAACCAGGGGAAATATGTGCCAGGATCTGCCTTATTCTAGAAGTTCATAGGAACTTAAACGCCACGCTTTGCTGCGCTTTATTGGGGATGAGAAACTCTGCTAGTTTGGAGCTTGTTAGCACAAGCTGGGATAGGAAATATTAATCAATATTCCCTCATCCACATTCCCTCTCATCTCCCACAAAGGGTTTTGAGGCCCAGAACTGCGTATTTTGTGTATTTTTAAAGGATTGCTTTGGATTGTGATTTTTGGCAGAGTAGAATTTTTCTGTTTGTACTTCCTGGTAAGCACATGGTCTTTTGTTCTCCATTGTGCTGTGAAAGGGGGATTAGCGACCCCTCCCCTCCCTCAGAGCTCACAGACCTCAGAGGCAGTGAAGATTAGTTTGCATTTTGAGATTTTTAAGTTTTGATTTTTGAATTTTAACCATTTTTGGGAATTTTTGAAATTTTTGAAATTTTGGAAATTTTTGAGGATTAAGATGGCAAGCTCAGGTTTTGATAGTGAAGCAAGATCAAGCTTTATGCTGCTGAATGATCGTAACTTTGTGCAATGGAAGCAGCGCCTTTTAGTGCATCTTGGTGCAAAACAAGTGCTTAAAGCGGTGAAAGATCCCAAACCTGATTTTGCTGATTTAACCAAGAAAGCAGATTGGGAAAGGCAAGATGCAGAAGCTAAACACATAATTTTGAGCAGTTTGAAAGATGAGCATTTATCTCTGATTGACTATGAAAGTGATGCATCTCAGATTCTAAAGGATATTGAGAGGGTTTATGCACAATCATCAGAGAACTCTTATAGACATTTATTGGATAAACTGCTGAAGTTAAAGATGAATTCCAGAGAACAATTTACAGGGCATTTTAAGGACTTTAATGAAATTGTTCAAAGGATTGCCCTAACTCCCAGAGCTTTTGATGATGCAACCAAAGTGACTTTTATGCTGGCATCATTAGGAAAAGAATTTACTTCATTTAAGAGTATAATGGATCACACCAGAGATTTGACTTTTAATGAACTAGTAAATCACTTAAGAGAGGAATGCAGAGATTACCTTGATTCTCCACAAAGGAATCCAAGGAGGGACACAAGTTATGTTTCTAAGCAATTTCCCAAGTCTAAGGAAGTGTCCAAAGAATTAATATGCCATAACTGCAATTTAAAAGGGCACATTGCAAGGAGTTGCCAGAAGCCCAAGAATAAGTCCCGCCCCTTTCAACCAAAAGGTGAAAAGAAGGGGGGTCACGAGCGTACATTTCTACTGCAAGAAAAGAGTTTAAATGTGCAAAGAAATGAAAGGAAAAGTGACCAATTTATTTTAGATTCGGGAGCTACAAGCCATTTTGCGCATAAAAGAGAATATTTCAGAGAAATTAATGATAGTGAATGGACTGAAATCCAGATTGCTGATGGAAATGTTCTAAAATCACAAGGTGCAGGTTCAATGCGTTTGAAATTCAAGGTGAACAATGAATCTCTTGAAACAACTGTGCCTAATGTTCAATATGTCCCAGAATTGAATTGTAACTTGCTTAGTGTGTCTGCTTTAGACAAGAAAGGTTTCAAGGTTACATTTGCCAATGGAGAATGCAATGTAACGAAAAATGATGAGGTTTATGCTCAAGGGAAACTAATCAATGGTGTTTATGAGATTAACGTTTCAGAAAACCAATCAGCACAAGTCGCCCAATCCAAGCAGAAGCATGAAGCAGATCTGGAGCTCTGGCATCGAAGACTGGGTCACCGGGATATCAGAGTCATCCAGGAACTGCAGAATGGAGATCTTGTGAGAGGTCTACAGGTAAACAAAAGTAACACACCCACACCAAAGTGTATAACTTGTGTAAGTGAAAAAGGAGTCAAACCTTCTTTCCCACGTTGTGCAGAAAAGAGAAGCACAAAAGTTCTGGACATTGTGTACACTGATTTAGCTGGACCTATGAATATACCTTCCTTAGGAGGAAATAAGTATATTTTGATATTTTTGGATGATTATTCAAGGTTTTGTGTGGGATACCTTCTCAAAGAGAAGAGTGAAACAGTGGAATTGTTCAAGCAATACGTAAGCATGGTCAAGAACAAATTCCATCGAGCACCCACCACCCTAATGTCCGATAATGGTGGGGAGTTTTGCTCACGTGAAATGGAAGCCTTCATGGCTCAGGAAGGCATAGCACATGTGACCACAGTAAGCTACACACCTCAACAAAACTCTATTGCTGAGAGGAAATTTAGGTCCATCCTAGAGATGACAAGGTGTATGCTAAAAGGATCCAACTTGTCGAAGAAACTTTGGGGTGAGGCAGCAAATACTGCGATTTATATACAGAATAGGCTGCCAACAAAAGGCACAGAGCGCACGCCATTTGAACTTTGGCATGGAAGAGTCCCAAATTTGTCACACATACGTGTATTTGGAAGTTTGTGCTATTACCACGTGCCCAAGGAGCACAGACACAAACTTGACTCCAGAGCAAAGCCTGGTATCCTAGTTGGATACGCTTCTGGAGGAAAAGGCTACAGAGTTGTGGACTTACAAACAGGGAAAACAAGTTCACATCACGTGATTCATTTTGAGGAGTATGAAAAGGCTGACACAAGGAACACAGCAATTGACTGTTCCAATGAGCCACCAACAGAGGAGTTTGTAAGTTTTCCTTTTGAAGCCATACCAGAAACTAATCCACCTCCTAGTATTGTACCTCCTAGTGTTGTAGCACCCCCTACAGATGACACCCCAGAAGACGCGGAGGACCAGATGTCAGAAGGCTCCAGAGACGAAGAGGACCCGTATGCAGGGATGCCGCCATTGGAAGGAGATGAGGAAGCTGATGCGGTTCAACAAGAGCCAGAGGTCAGACGTTCCTCCAGGTCCAACAAAGGCGTTCCACCACTACGACTGTCCTACTTTGCAGGGTCGGCGCCACCACAGGAACCTTCCACGTGGGAACAGGTTCAACGGTTGCCAGCTGCTGAGGCCAGTCTCTGGAAGCAAGCCGCGCAGGAAGAGATGGATGCACTGCATCGCAACAAGACCTGGACCCTGACAGAGCTACCTCCTGGTAAGAAGGCAATTGGGTCCAAGTGGGTGTTCAAGCTTAAGAAGGGGTCAGAAGGGGAGGTGCAACGCTACAAAGCTAGGCTTGTAGCACAAGGATTTTCACAACAGTATGGCGAAGACTATGATCAAGTATTTGCGCCTACAGTGCGATACAGCAGTGTTAGATTACTTCTAAGTATTGCAGCATCTAAAGGCCTATCAGTCCGTCATGTCGACATAGCAACAGCTTTTCTTCATGGGACGATTTCTGAACAGATTTATATGAAGCAGCCCAAAGGCTTTATCAAGCAAAATGAGGCACATCTTGTATGTAAACTTCAGAAAGGAATTTACGGTTTGAAACAAGCTGCAAGAGCATGGAACCAGAAATTACATGAAATGCTGGTTCAGCTTGGGTACAAGCAGTCAACAGCTGACAAGTGCCTGTACACTAAGAACAGAAATGGACAATTCTCTTACATTCTGGCTTTTGTCGATGATTTATTAATATCAACGTCCAATGACAGAGACTATAAAGACATAGTCAGACATCTCAACAAAGAGGTGGAAGTAAAGGAATTGGGACTTGTCCAGTATTACTTGGGAATTCAAATTGAGAGAGAAGAAGACGGCTCATTTCTTCTCAGCCAGAAGCAGAAGATAATAGAACTGATAGAAAGCATGCAGATGCAAGGTGCACACCCTGTCGCGACACCCATGGCCACAGATTTTCTAAAGAATCAGCAAGATTCGAAGCTGCTGCCAGACAACAGCGAATACAGGTCAGCGATTGGTAAACTTTTGTATTTGGTTACTACCAGCAGACCTGACATAGCAAGTGCAGTGGGGATCCTAAGCAGAAAAGTGAGTTCTCCCACTGAACATGACTTGGGTGGGGTCAAGAGGGTGGTGCGTTACCTCAAGGGTACAATGAATTGTAAATTAAGATTGCCAGCTGTAAGGGACCCTAAGTTGGTTGGGTACAGTGATGCAGACTGGGCTGGGGATAAGGCGGATTACAAATCCACAAGTGGTTATGTTTTTATGTTTGGAAATGCACCTATCATTTGGGGCAGTTATAAACAGAAATGTGTAGCCTTATCGTCCACAGAGAGTGAATATATTTCAGCTTCGGAAGCATGCAGAGAGATCATCTGGCTGGATCAACTCCTGACAGACTTTGGTTTGCCAAGAAAAGGACCTGTCAGCTTGATGGAGGACAATCAAGGCTGCCTGCAGCTAGCGCAAACCGAAAAGTTCCTTGCACGTTCAAAACACATTGGGGTCAGGTATCACTTCATTCGCCAGATGATCCAAGATGGACTAGTAGAAATGTCCTACTGTAATACTCAGGAGATGACTGCGGACATTCTCACGAAACCCTTGCCACGAGAGAGTTTCCAGAACCTGCGTGTCAAGCTGGGACTCTGGGTGGTTGAATAAAGTTGTTTTATGTTTGTTAAATGTTGTTCAGACTGAGAAGGGGTTTGTGGGATGTATAACACTGGTGCAGTCAATCACAACATTCCTAGAGTGTACACAAAGGGGACTTGGTCCTCCAGGTAGAGTTTCCTGTGCCAAGACTGAAATCACTTCCTTTGTGTGACCAGAAGTGGGAGTGGCCTTACCTGTAGCTATTCAAAGATACAGGTGAGCTGCTACTCTCCCTCTCTTCCCACCAGGACTCCGAGGATGCAACATCTCAGGAGATGCTCTCTTGGCTTCCAGCCAAGAGAGGCCCACATGGAGCCTTTCTCCCTTAAGGAGAATCTCCACATGTAAATACATTTAATCTAAGCTAGCCTGCCTTTCTGAGACTGTAGAAGCTTGAAATGACTGTGAGTAAAACCTTTATACTTTTATAAGCTTATGTGTCGTGTATTTTCTTTTAAGAGGGAACCAGGGGAAATATGTGCCAGGATCTGCCTTATTCTAGAAGTTCATAGGAACTTAAACGCCACGCTTTGCTGCGCTTTATTGGGGATGAGAAACTCTGCTAGTTTGGAGCTTGTTAGCACAAGCTGGGATAGGAAATATTAATCAATATTCCCTCATCCACATTCCCTCTCATCTCCCACAGGGGTGGGGTGGAGTGAGGGGAATAAAACTCAGTCATTGGCAACTCTATGGATAATGCAAAATTATTTTTCTACTACTAAATCAGCTACCAGTTGAGAGGGACATCAGTAGCAGCTTGGGGGAGGAAGCACCAATCTGCAAAGGACCCTTAACATCTGGCTACTTCAGCAGCCATTTCCAGGCCAGGGTTATTTCCTCCAAGACCTGTTGTGCGATGCAGAAATTCATCAGCAGAACAAAGTTTGGGGCATCCAAAGACTGGAAGGTGAAGGAGGCCTTTGCCTCACCTGTAATTCTTGCATCCACCACCAGGAGCCAAGGAACTACTAAGTAGATATCAAAATCAGCCAGAGTGAGGAAGCCCTGCCCCGTGAGTGGGATTCTAATATCCAAATTGTTCTTGTACAGCATTTTAACAATATTGTACACTCTCCCAAGGACTTTGGTTAGTAGGCAGGGTATAAATATTTCAACTACACAGATGTAAATATATTGAAATAAATGGGCTTAAGCATGCATAACTGCACTGGATAGGGGCCATTATATTTAAATAGGAGTCTAAAGTAGACTGAAGGTTCAGAATAGGATTTTGTAAGAGTCCAAGACCACAAATACAGAGTCAAGAACTGCATGCCCTCCTACCTTCTGTATTACAGTAGTAATAGAAACAGCCCCATGTGTGTTTCTGGGCATGCAATTTGGCTTGAGTGGACCATGAAATGGCTAATGAAAGTCAATCGCTGCAACCCAGTGAAACTCCTAAACTAAAGGGTATACACATGTGTTGCTTTTGTGCTTTTTCTAATCCAGAAGTCCTCAGCCCGAGTAAAGGATAAACTGCTTTATAATTCAGAATTTAAAACTTAAGTTTGATGGTTCTGTACCACAGGTTGGTTACTTAATCTTAAAAGACAAAAAAAAAATCTTGGGAGTGTGAACTTGTCTTCCATACAGGGAACTAGTTTGCAGACAGGGTTATTGCATCTTTAACTGTAACATATTAAAATCAGCTCCTAAATCATTCAGGTTTGCATTTAAAGGTGACGCTTATCAAATTTGCGCTTTTCAAAACATCATGAGAACAAGAACACAGCCATCTTTCAGAATTAGCACTTATCCAATTTTACAATGCAGTTCTCCAACCAAGTCACCTGTTTACAAAATGCATATATTAGGTCAAAATGTGCATTAAAATGAACATATTAGTGAAAATAACACAAAAATGCTTTAGGAGAAATTGCTTGCAAAAATGTGCACTTTAGGCAAAATTGCATGGAAAAGGTGTTTATTAGGGCAAATTCACAATAAATTGCCAAATAATTGTCATAAGGATTTTTTTTTAAAAAATCACGAATTCCTGCAGAAATGCTGGGAACTGAATTTAACGTTGGAAAAATGAGAAACTGAGAGAACCAAAATTGACAGATCCTTCCCTGCATCTAAGAATTGATTTAGGGCACACCATTTCGGCCAGGTTTATCTGGCCTAACCCATCAGATACTGAGAGCACATCCAGTACTTCACTACTGCTCTGCATTATTTCACAGAAAGATCAGAAAGTGTGCATGCACACGAAAGCTCATACCAAGAACAAACTTAGTTGGTCTCTAAGGTGCTACTGGAAGGAATTTTTTTTATTTTATTTTGTTTTGACTAAGCAAACTGTTATTCAAGTTTGTCTTCCTTCATGATCATCTCACTCAGGAATTCCTGACAGAGGTTCAGAGGAACTGCATGGTTCCCAGAACATAGTCAAAAAATGACTTTTGTATATTTAAATTGACACTACACCCCTTGACACCTGGGACTCTTTGATGTGGCTTAGTTTCAACTGTTAAGTGTGGACATTTTTTTAAAACAACAACAACCCTGATGCTCTAATGTCCTAAATATAGGCTATGAACTGATCAACATACTGCATAATGCACTGTACATAAGTAATTCTGAATTGGTGAATCATGAACAAAAACGTAGCTATATATATATATAAAAGAAAAGCTATATAAAAGAATTTCCCATCCTCATTTCCCTTGAAAGGATATGGTATTGGCTTGCAGATTGCCCTCCTATTTAAAAATATGTCACATCCTGCCTTTGATACAGCATTCCGCTTCTGAAGAAAGTGCTGAATTAGTGGGCAGTGACCATGAATATTCAGGTGATGCCAGGTGTAATCAGGACCAGAACAGGCTGGGTGTGACTAGAAGATAAATGAGGACAGTTGTTACCGGTACTTCTATCACACTCAGATTTGTGGATGTAGCATCTTACAACTGTAATTGTTTCCATCCAGAGTGAATGTTTACAGAACTTTGATAATACATTCAAATTGTCCACAACAACCACTGCTAACACCTTGTTAAAAGCTTCTCAAAGTCTTCCTGAATTTTGGAGAACATTCTCCAAACATTCCCCAGCTACCATTTAATATTCAATCATTTTGAATCCAATAATTTGACATGTGTATTTGACATCCAATAATTTTGCAGCAGCAGTTAACATTTGATGACAAAAGGCATGTAGTATTCAGCATCTGATAACAGCTGGCAGCTATTTGTTCTATTTCACTTTACATGCAACAGAATTCAATATACTTTATGTGGATGCATTTGCTCCTTTAACCTATCAGGGAAAGTAACAAATCAAAAGCAGTAAAAATTTCATGTTTATGTTGCATTTCAGGTCAGAAACCTTGAATTGTTGCATCCAATTTTCACAACAAAAACCAAAGGGAGAGATTTGAAATATCTTTTGAATGTCAATTGCTTTACAAATATACATCATTCTTCTAGATCTAGAAGATACATTATTGTATCCCTGATCTTTGATTTCCTACAGATTGTTCATTGGCACAATAATGTAGCAACCTCAACTTTAAAGCTTGCTATATTTAATATCCTAATGTGAGCCCCTCAATAATGGGAAGGGTTGTCTCATGGCTGAGCAGGGCTCACAGATGCTTTTTGCATGAATGCCATGTATGTGCATGGATTCACGTTTTCTGTGGTTCCGCTAGCATTTTTTTAAACTCGCCGTTCGGGAGGTTACACAGTCTTTCTGCATGAGTAATGCCTTGTGGTCAGCTTGGCTGTGGCCCCTCATACTTCCATGTGGGTAGTTTTCAAGTGTGAACCAGCTCACAGATAATCTGGGACTGCTCTCTGATTGACATTAACTGCTCATTCAAGATGCTTCCTTTGTTTCACTCCTGATTTTTGTGTCTCTCAAAATAACCATCCTCATTAAGCTCGTATCCTTTAAGGTGCTGGTTTTAACCTTTAAAACCCTATACGGCCTAGGACCCTCGTACTTACGGGACCGCCTCTCCTAGTATGCCCCGTGGAGGACCTTACGAAAATAATAACACCTTGGAGGTCCCAGGCTGCAAAGAGGTTAGACTGCCCTCGACCAGAGCCAGGGCCTTTTTGGCACTGGCCCCGGCCTGGTGGAACGTTCTGTCACAAGAGACCAGGGCCCTGCAGGATATGACATCTTTCCGCAGGGCCTGTAAGATGGAGCTATTCCGCTATGCCTTTGGTCGGGGCCCAGTCTGACCCCCTCTCCTTCTATAAGATGCTTTTATAAGACCCTGCATGTAAGTGGCCTCCGAAACCCTTCCCACCGGCCCATATAAGGCCAGCACAAATAGTTGGGCCTGGTGAGCACTTAATATTCCCAACCCTTATAGTTATAATTTGTGGGTTGCCATCTGATTTTATTCTGACCTTAGCTTGATTCTAAGTTGTATTTTAATTGATTGTTGATTCTATGTTTTTAATGTATTATATATTCTGATGTTAGCCGCCCTGAGCCCGGTCCTGGCCGGGGAGGGCAGGGTATAAATAAAATAATAATAATAATAATAATAATAATAATAATAATAATAATAATAATAATAATATCCTAGCTGAATAAACTCTTTCTTTTTTGTGCTGAATTCAAAGGACATCTGTATAAACAGTAGGAATAAGGTATGTTACTATCTTATCCTCAAGTAATTGTGCTATTTTAAAATGTCCCCTCTACATGAATTACATTACCTCTCGAGGAAGCAAAGCAATCTTCAGTTTCTGTTTTGATGAGCGTTGAGGCTTGAATGGCGAATACTGCTCATCATTGTCTGTAGTCCTCAAAGAGTGAAAATATAGACTCATTTTGTCTAGGGGTTGGGGGAGGGAGAAAAAGTTTCTCAGTTGTTATGTAAGCTGTCTCTTAATTTAAAAAGAATGACTAACAACAACAACAAAATTTTATTTATACCCCCGTCCTCCCCGGCCAAGACTAACACTAAATATAAAATACAATAAAAACATTTTTTAAAAACCAGTTGATTAAAATACAACTTAAAATACAACTTAAAATGCAGCCTCATTTTACTGGGAGCCCATACACTTAATATATGAAGAAATGAGAGAACAAATCCATGCTTTACCCAAAGGAGAGATTTATTCAGATGTGAAAGAAAGCTGTATTCAAAGGTGAGCAAATCTATTGCTCTTTCAACATAACATGGGAATCTTTACTGTATTTCAAGGAGACCTTATGCATTCCTACACATAATAGGTACAGCAAGATTATGGCAGGTTGCATGAAGCTACTATATGCAGGCCCAAACTGCACAATCTGTACATTACAACATCCAAGTGAACAGTTTGTGCAATATGAACCAATACACAGGGGCCTCTACGTTGCTACAGAAATGTGACATCCAATATGCAGAGATTGGGTAGGCCATGGGTAGGGACAGCCTGGGCAATCCTGATCTCCAACTATGCATATACGACTCATGAATCAATGAGTTTTAGAAAGTGTAAATAAGGGCATTTCCAGGTATGATTTTTTTACATAAAATAAAATAAAAAGTCCTGAAAATTGTGTGAATTTCTGAATTTAACATGCAGCCTAGATCAGTCTACCCCAATCTGGTGACTTCCAGATGTTTTGGACTACAACTTGCAGCTGTGCTAGCTGGGGCTGATGGACATTGTAGTCCAAACCATCTAGAGGGCACCATGTTAGGAAAGGTGGAACTACACTGTACTTTTTCCTAGTGCACTACTGGAATAATGCTACATGTACTTGAGAAAACTTCCAAACATCTCCCTAGCCCTCTGAATGGGGTAACTTGGTAGTACTGGATGCTGTAGACATTGGTCTAGACCCAAATTCATTCAAAATCTGTTATCTCTCTCATTTTTGCTTAAAACACCAACTAATAACATTTTAAAACACTACTGTCCCATTCCTGGTCTTTGGTTTAGGCAGGAAAGTGGCCCAGCCAAGCTAGTGAGGTCTTCTTAAAGTCAGGGTACTGACCAGCAGGAAAGCTGTCTCAACAGTAGCAACAAGGTTATCAAGAATCAGAGGGTCAAGTGCTGAACAGCCAGGAAGCCAACCAGGAGAATACCTGAACCAGAAACCAAGGAGGTTTTCCATAGTGCTATTTTATCAAAGACTAGTAAATTAAGCCCGTTAGAAAAACGGGCGCTAGAAAGTATATGGGGGGAGCGGCGGCCACCCTCCTTTGGTTTTTTAACCCCGCCGCCCTCCTTCCCCTGGAGCCCGCCGGCCGCCTCTCTTTCTCCGGTGGCCGGCGGCGGCAGCGGCGCTTTGCGCCGCTTCCCCCGCACTTTCCAGGCCACACTCCGCGTCCTGACAGGACGGAGGCCTTGGATCCGAGGCGCGGAGGATCGCAGGCTGCGCAGGCGCCTCACATTTACAGACATTAATCCCTCACAATCTCTCTCTCTCATACACACACACACTCCTCTCTCTCCCTCTGAGACATACTCTGACACTCTGACACACACACACACACACACACACACACACTCTTTCTGTCACACTTACAGACATTAATCCCTCACAATCTCTCTCTCTCTCTCTGTCACACACACACACACACACACACACACACAATCCTCTCTCTCCCTCTGAGACATGACACTCTGACACACACACACACACACACACACACACACTCTTTCTGTCACACTTACAGACATTAATCCCTCACAATCTCTCTCTCTCTCTCTGTCACACACACACACACACACACACACACACTCCTCTCTCTCCCTCTGAGACATACTGTGACACTCTGACACACACACACTCTTTCTGTCACACTTACAGACATTAATCCCTCACAATCTCTCTCTCTGTCACACACACACACACACTCCTCTATCTCCCTCTGAGACATACTCTGAGACACACACACACACACTTTCTGTCACACTTAAAGACATTAATCCCTCACAATCTCTCTCTCTCTGTCACACACACACACTCCTCTCTCTCCCTCTGAGACATGACACTCTGACACACACACACACACACACACACACTCTTTCTGTCACACTTAGACATTAATCCCTCACAATCTCTCTCTCTCTCTCTCTGTCACACACACACACACACACACACACACACACACACTCCTCTCTCTCCCTCTGAGACATACTGTGACACTCTGACATACACACACTCTTTCTGTCACACTTACAGACATTAATCCCTCACAATCTCTCTCTCTGTCACACACACACACACACACTCCTCTATCTCCCTCTGAGACATACTCTGAGACACACACACACACACTTTCTGTCACACTTACAGACATTAATCCCTCACAATCTCTCTCTCTCTGTCACACACACACACTCCTCTCTCTCCCTCTGAGACATGACACTCTGACACACACACACACACACACACTCTTTCTGTCACACTTAGACATTAATCCCTCACAATCTCTGTCTCTCTCTCTCTGTCACACACACACACACACACACACACACTCCTCTCTCTCCCTCTGAGACATACTGTGACACTCTGACATACACACACTCTTTCTGTCACACTTACAGACATTAATCCCTCACAATCTCTCTCTCTGTCACACACACACACACACACACACACACACACACACACTCCTCTATCTCCCTCTGAGACATACTCTGAGACACACACACACACACACTTTCTGTCACACTTAGACATTAATCCCTCACAATCTCTCTCTCTCTGTCACACACACACCCTCCTATCTCTCCCTCTGAGACATACTCTGACACTCTCTCTCTCTCTCTCACACACACACTCTTTCTGTCACACTTACAGACATGAATCCCTCACAATGTCTCTCTCTCTCTCTCTCTCTCACACACACACACACACACACACTGGCTCCTGCTCCTTCCCATTCAGTATTCCATTACTGCATCCATAAAAACTTGTCTACTGTTGAAATTATCTTAAGGCTGCCAGCGTTTTCAGCTGCGATCTCTTTTTGTGTGTGTGTGCTGTTTTAGGCAGCTCCCAGCACTTCACTTGAAGCGCACGGCTTCGCTTTGTGATCAGGCAGGAAAAGGGTTGGTGCCGCTGCTGCTGTGAGCAGGTCGCGCGCACGATCCTTTCCCCACCGACCTCGACGGGGCTTACTTTCGAGTAAGGCACCACCAAGATCTGCCCCATTTTGAGGCTACCGATCCTACTTGGGGGGGGGGCGAGGGTCTTGCTTCTGGGCAGCAGCCGCGCACCGTTTTGTGCTGCCAGAAGGCTTGCCCATCCCGCGCGCCCTCTTGGCTCGAGAACGCCAGCCCGGCTGAACTCGATACCGGCCTTACTCCTGGGTAGACATTTCCTTTGGCTGCCGGAAGCTTCTGCACCCGTCTGGCTGGCGGGCAGACATTGCTCTCTGTGGCCGGCCTGGGTTCCCCTTCTCGGGCCGTTGCTTCCGCGAGGGAGCACCCCCTCCTCCTCCGCGCGCTCGCCCGCCTGCCTCTGCGTTCCACGTTGGGAGAGACCGAGGAGGGAGGGAGAAGCAGGCGGCCGGGTGGGCATGTAGCTGGTGTTGCTGCCGCCGAGGACAGAGAAGCCTCGGCAGCTGGGGAGCCAAGTTGGCTCAAAGTCCGGCCAGGAGAACAGCAAGGAGGCTCGCGACTGGGCTCTTGGGCTCTGCTGCCTCTGCTGCTTCCTTCGGCTTCAGCGAGAGGCGCCTTCTCTCCAGGCCCGGCTGCGGCGGCCCGTCGCCAAGGCGCTGCCGGAGCCGCAGCCAGAGCCTGCCGAGCGGGGCCAGCCTCGCAGGCGGCGGCAGCGGGTGAGCGCCGGCGGACAGGGGCACCCCGGCAGCGCGCTCAGCGCTGTTTGGAAACCCCTCTGCAGGTGGGCGCCAGCAGGAGGCTCCGCCGCGGAACCGTCGTTGCGAGCAGCGCTCCAACAACGGAAGGGCGGCAGGAGGAGGCTGGGGGCAGCGGCGCATTGCGCCGCTGCCCCCGCTCTTTGCTTTGTCCGAGCGGGAGGGCAGCTGCAGCTCCGTGCGAGGCGGCGGCAGTGACCGAAATGATGGCGCGCATGCGCCGCCGCTGCCTCTCGGACACGCCCCCCTCTCCCGTCGTCCAATCCGTGTGTCACTGGAACGCACACGCACTTGCCAATTCCTGTGACACACGGAAAGTAGTACGTCCTGACACAGGCTCTTTATTATATAGGACTAGTATATTAAGCCCGTTTAAAAAACGGGCTCCCCTCGGACCCCTGCCGGCTGGGCAGGGCGCGCCAGAGCCCAGGGCGTGCGCGCGATAACACGGCGCGCGAGAGCCCTCTTAGGTGTGGGGCCCGGCGTCGGCGGGAGGCTCCGCTTGTCGGCGGGAGGCTCCGCTTGAGCGACGGCAAAACGGGCGCTCACAGGGCGGGTGCGCCAGAGCGGGCGCGCCAGAGCCCTCGAAAATGTGCAGGCCGCCGTTGGCGGGAGGCTCCGCTTGTCGGCGGGAGCCTCCGCTTGAGCGACTCCCGGGGCGCTCACAGGGCGGGTGCGCCAGATAAGAGGGCGCGAGAGAGCCCTTGGAAGTGTGCGGCCTGGCGTCGGCGGGAGGCTGTGAGGGAGGCGGGCGGGCGGCCGTCACTTCCTGTCCGCTGGCCAATCCCTGCGTCCGCGTGTGTCATGCGCAGAACGCACTTCCGTGACACACGGAAAAGCAGGGACACTTCAAGATTATTATATAGGATAGTGGCTTCAGGTTTAGAAGTCAGATTTACTGAACCACCCATCTAGGGGCACTATTGGGGCCCTGATCTGAACCATGCTTAAGAGTAATGATTCCTCCCAAGTAGAGTTCTGAAATGGGATGTCTCATGCTGCCAGGCAAGCACTGCACTTTCCAATCTCGGCTTTGGATAACTGTAGTCTTCTGCTGCTGCATTCCCAGCTGAACTGGTGCAGGTTTGGGATTAGGCAAGCACACACTGTCGCTACTCCTGATGGTGTTCTGCATTATCCTTCCAACCATTACTTCTCTCCAAGGCATACCAATTGTATAAGGTTGCCTCTCCACACATGCACAACAAGTAACAATTAATTCATTTACATCTCTTACTTACGAGCCATGACAACACACACTTGCATACATTCACTCAGAGAAAGCATGCCACATCAGTGCTGTTAGTGCAATGGAGGACTCTGATGTTTAAAACAGATCTTGCATACATTTATCATATTTTTCACTGTATTACCTTCCAAAGGAAACTCCTTTTGAACTTTTTTCCTGGAGACAGACTTCTTGACTTTTTTATTGGATCCACGCTTCTAGATCACGAGATGAAGAAAAATTTCATACCACATTATGTTTTTACATCTTAAATTTGGGTGGGGAGGAGTGAGTTTGGAGATTTTAAAAAGGAGGAAAGGACTTTAAATAGTGGGGCATTATTTGGGTACCTTAGCATTTTTAATTTCTTTTTAATAGATCAGTGCTCACTCTTATTTACCAAATGCAACACAGCACTGGGAAGAGTTACTGGTACTATTTTCTTAAAATCATTATATCATGGGGCTTATAGACCTTAAGTCATATGAGCAAATGCCTCACTCGATAAGAGCATCAGGCTCTTAATCTCAAGGTCATGGGTTCAAGCCCCAAGTTGGGCAAAAGATTCCTGCATTGCAGGGGTTGGACTAGAGGATCCTTGTAGTCAGTTCCAACTGTACAATTCTATGAGTTCATCCTCTGGTATACCGGTAATCTTTCGCCTGCCTTTAGAACACTTTGCCCATATTAACAGCTCCTTCCCCTAGTCTGATGCTTGCAAATGAAATAACCTTTTACCTTTTGGAATCTCAATAGGTGCTTCCGTGTACCAGGTAACGCATAGCTGCTAAAGGAAATATCACAGCCTGTGGAAACCAAAGTTGCTTATTATAATTTATTTCCTTATTACCTATGATTGGGTGAATAGGGAATTCTCCCTCTCTGCCTGGGACCCAGAGCACACTCTCCACAATGCATACTTTATACTTCTTACATATGCAGTTTGTTTCTTTGGGGAATTTTTCAGAATCCTATTGAAATGATGAAGGTTCTTCCTATGGAAGACTATGCTCTACCCTAGCCAGTACATAGCAATCTTCCTTCCTAGAGGTGGAAGCTGGCCCCAAATGATTCTAAACTAGCCAGGTACGAGCTGACCAATCATGAACACTTGAATATTTTGCTGATCCAAGGGGGTAAATCCCATCAAAACAGGGAAGTGAATAAAGGCAGTGCTCCCTTCACAGCTGGATGCCAACTCCTAGGAAAGACAGTCCTCTGGTCTATTCCCTGATGGCACAAGTACCTGGAACTGAATCTCCTTCTACACCACAAATATACTATATCAGACCTCCTGGAAGCAAACATGTTTTCAAAGACATGTTGATTACACAGCTCTACTCAAGTAGTCCGTATACTCAAAGGTCCGTATAGTTAAAGCTATGGTTTTCCCAGTAGTAATGTACGGAAGTGAGAGCTGGACCATAAAGAAGGCTGATCGCCGAAGAATTGATGCTTTTGAATTATGGTGCTGGAGGAGACTCTTGAGAGTCCCATGGACTGCAAGAAGATCAAAACTATCCATTCTTAAAGAAATCAGCCCTGAGTGCTCACTAGAAGGACAGATCCTGAGGTTAAGGCTCCAGTACTTTGGCCACCTCATGAGAAGAGAAGACTCCCTAGAAAAGACCCTGATGTTGGGAAAGATTGAGGGCACAAGGAGAAGGGGACGGCAGAGGATGAGATGGTTGGACAGTGTTCTCGAAGCTACTAACATGAGTTTGGCCAAACTGCGAGAGGCAGCGAAGGATAGGTGTGCCTGGCGTGCTCTGGTCCATGGGGTCACGAAGAGTCGGACACGACTGAACGACTGAACAACAACAACTCAAGTAGCAGAGTTACATTCACACAATGGAACTTTTCCTCCCATGCCCTCAAGCCCACCCTGCTCAAAATCAGCTCCCAAAGGTTGCAAGACTCTCCAAAGCAGATCTGCAGAGTGCACAGGTGAAACGAAATTCCCACTGTGCAAGCGGTATTCTGCTTGCCCAGCACTGCTATACAACCCACAATAATGAACCCTACAGAGAGGAAAACCCTCTTAAAAGCAATTTGCAAATATTGCTTCCAACAGAAAAAACCCAAGAAAGGTTCTTTACAAAACTACGCTTACCCACTATAGTGGCTCCATGGCACCACAAACTGTGCTGGTGCAGAAATGGTTAAGAGATTGGAAATGCATGTGCAAATTGCAGGTACATGTGCAAATATATGCATTCAAACTGCCTTCTCCAAACAAAGTATGAAACTGCAGAATTTTATCCTTTGCAAATGCTCCATTTTGAATCTAATCTGTTTCCTCCAACTAGAGAAAGGAAGTTCCCCAACTGTATTATTAGGACCACAGGCCAGACATTCCCCACTACTGGCTTAGTGTGTTGGACTAGGATGACTCAGATTCAAATCTTCACTCAGGCATAAGAAAAACCTTGGACTAATCACTGCTTCTCAGCCGAACCTAGTTCACAGGATTGATGTGAGAAAATAAGAGGGAGCAGAAAAACCCTGTGTGTTGCCTCGAATACCTTGGAGAAATAGCAGGATATTATTATTATTATTATTATTATTATTATTATTAACAACAACAACAACAACAACAACAACAACAACAACGAAACACATACTGGCAACATCTGTAAAAGACGCCAAAGATTAAGAGGCGCTCCCACACTGGGCAATGTTACATGTCTTCCTTACAGCTTCCAGTAATTCTACATCACTTATCAATTTTTCCCAGTTGTCAATACATTAATAAAAAAACAAGCAACCAAAAGGCACCATTCCCCCCCACCCAAAATGCCTATTTTTAAAGCATTCTTAAACAGAAAGTTGAAACTAAATAAATAAAATTGCATACAAAAATGTAAATATTAGGAAAAAGCGACACATTCTGATGAATTTTTATGTGATTTTTTTAAAATTGCAAACTGATGTGGAATTGCAGAGAACTGAACTTAATATCTGAAAAATGAGAAACTGAAATTGAAAGATTTGCTCATCTTGACTTACCAGTCCCTAATTTTCCTTTTCCAGACAGCAAATCTTCTCTTCTGGAGCGCTCTGGCTCCAGCTGGGAATAATCCCATTTAGTATAACTCCCTGGGGCATTCAAGCTACCTATATGGAGCAAGGAGAAGGACAGGCAGTGAGAAGCAAAAAAGATGCACTCATTATTATCATCTATACACAGTAATTCATAACTTATTGGACAGTATTATGTATGATTATGTTTTATGTTGGAAAAAGACAGTTCAGCCTCCACCCAAGAACTGAGGCATGCCCAATGGGTTCTTGACTATTTTTATGCCTTCATGCCATATTGCAAACTGCTTCTGAAAGATGCCTCACTTTCCAAACCATTTCCAAAATGGCACGGAGAACAGCTGTTTAACAAATACAATTGCAAATTCCCCCTTGGGCACATATAAGTAGCTTAAACAACAAAGAGTTTTATAGCACCTTAAAGACTAACTGGTTTATTATGGCATAAATTTGATAATCTGATGAACTGGATCCTAATCCACAAAAGCATATTCCTTAATAAACGTGTTAGTTCTTTTAAGGTACTGCAGGACTGCTAGGTGCTTTTGTTACAGCAAACTAACATGGCTCTTCTCTGGAAATTATAACTAGTCAAGTGATTCTTTGGATTCGACTGTAGGGTAAGAGAAGGAAGCCTAAGGACAGCTCAAAAATGTCAAGGTGAGACACATTTCTTGACTGAATGTGACTCAAAGAGGGGAAGGGGGTGGCAGCTAACTGGTGATGTTATGTTGAAGGATTGCTAAAAACAGTACTTTCCCCCCCAAAAATGTTTAGGGGTACTCTCATTTTGACTCAAGAAAATCACCATTTTATAGTTCAAATCGGGGGAAATAAATACAGTAAATGGACAAAAGTACAAAGATTCACAAAATGTTTAGGGGTATGTGTACCCCTATGTACCTCCAGAAAAAAGCACTGCCATAAACATTACTGTGTTGGGTGAAACATGGATCTCCAACCAAAGTCTATAACAGCTCCCTTCATAAGAAAGGAGAACAAGCCATCTCACCTCGCAGCCACTCGGAGAATACATCACAGAGCTCGGCCTTGAATTCATGTGTATTGAACCAGGACCTTGAGAAACAGTAGCAGAAGCAGGTGTACACAGCTTGGCTCAGCAGTGAAGGGAAAAGCTAAAACCAAGGCAGGGGAAATCAGAGCTCAAATAAATCGGTTAACTGCAACTGTTAACTGTTAACATATTAAGTTAATGATGTGATCCAAAATTATGCTGTGGGTTTTGAAATACTATATACCAGGTCAGGTGAGTGATTGTCACTGTCACCACAGTACAGTGGTACCTCTGGTTATGAACTTAATTCGTTCCGGAGGTCCGTTCTTAACCTGAAACTGTTCTTAACCTGAGGTACCACTTAAGCTAATGGGGCCTCCCACTGCCGCTGCACGATTTCTGTTCTCATCCTGAAGCAAAGTTCTTAACCCAAGGTACTACTTCCTGGTTAACGGAGTTTGTAACCTGAAGTGCTTGTAACCTGAGGTGTTTGTAACCCGAGGTACCACTGTACAAGCAGAGGAGAGGATTAAGCCTTCCCAGCACCATAACAGGAAGCAATATCAGGGTGGAAATTAGCATTCGGAAAATATCTCTCATTGGCACAAAGGGAGAGAGAAGACTTGCATCATGCAGCACAGTGTCAATGCCAATTGCCCTCTGCCCCACCATCTGGTGTTTAATTTTTGAAAACCCACAACGTGATTGCTAATTGTGTCATTAATGTAGCATGTTGTTAGGCCAATGTGTTGCTTATTCAAAGTTCTTATCTAGTGGCTTTTCACACTGGGTTCCAGCAACTTCAGGCTTCCTTAGAACTTTGTTAAATGTTTTTAAATAAGATTTTATTGTGAGTATATTTTGTAAGCTGCTCTGAGAGCTTCGTGGGGGCAAAGAGCAGAATATAAGTGTCAGGGATCTGACCTCACGCAAGGCTCTTGAGACGGGGAAGGAGGGATGGAGGGAAGTGCAGCCTCTCCTGGGAAGCAGTTCTGAGTCCAGTGGGGATAGTAAGGAAAGCCCCAGTGGTGAGGAGCAGGAACTGCCAGGCAGTGCGGTGAAGCTGAGGGCCAGAGATGCTGACAGAGCCCTAGCTCCACCTGAGTGGGTTGCAGAGCAAAGCAGTCAGCTACTTCCGTCGCTCGAGCTGCGTAGGGGGGAAAAGCGTAAGGAAAGGAGGCGACGCTTTGGAATTCCAAAGCTTTTATGTTGGGGGAGGAACCGGCGAAAGCCACTCCCGGATTCTGGAACCGACTCAAGCGGACATGAATCTTAAACGCTCCGATGTACATAGTATGTAAATAAAGTATTAGCTTTAGAAGAACGGATGTTTCTGGCTCTTTACTCTCGAGGAGACAACCCTGAGCTCTTACAGTAAGTATCCTGAATAAAATCAGTAATGTAGACAAACATCCCTGACAGTCAATCATTTCCATCAGTGCACAGCCCAAGAATGCTGCATGTGTTTTGCTGCATTCTCAGGTGAGACCATCTAAGGCAGTGGTGCAGCCAAACAGGCCAGGCACTGGTGCCCCATATAAAGTAAGGGATTGCAGAATCCTTCTGTTCTGTGCTGAGGATTAATGGTAAATGTGGAAGAGTTCCTTGGTAGATGAGTCAAGATCAGGCATTCACAAACTGCGGCCCTCCAGATGTTTTGGCCTACAACTCCCATGATCCCTAGCTAACAGGACCAGTGTTCAGGGATGATGGGAATTGTAGTCCAAAACATCTGGAGGGCCGAAGTTTCGGGATGCCTGGTCAAAATGGACAGGGTTAGCTGAAGATGGAACATCTGAAAAGCACGGAAATCTATAAATGGATCTCTTATTTAAACAAGATACATGCACATACATGCATTGCTGTGCCTGTCTGAACATGTATTTCTATGGTGAAGATTTCACACAAGAGGGAGCCTCAGAATCCCCTATTCTGGTGCATTTTCTTAAATAAAAAACAATAGCATTGAACAAGAATAAAACAAGAATATATTTCCCCAAAGTGCTCATTTGGCAATAGAGCAGGGATAGGAATCCAGTGGTCCCTCAGATATTGTTGGGCTACCATAATCCCTATTGGCCACACTAGCCAAGGCTGATGGGATCTGGAATCCAACATCTGGAGGGCCACATTTCCCACATCTGTACTAGAGTGAAAAAAGCAGCACCAAAAATAAAAACCAAAAGAGCCTTAAATAATCTCACTGCTCTCACTCTTTAATATAATACATTATTTGTTTTCAGTTAACCGAGAGCTTGATATTCTTCTAAAATTCTTCCAGCATTTGCAAAATCTAAAGCACTGCATCATGCTTAAAGCAGTATTTTTTTTACCAGCCTGATACTTCCCTGCTTGAAACCTGATATCTCTTTACGGAATTTTTTTCATACTTACTGTAAGGATTTGTTCCTGACTGGCAACCTTATGACAGCCCAACAGAACGCGAGAATAATTTTCTGAAATGCGTTCGAACAAGCGTCCCTGAATCTCTTGATTCGGCTATTGGGAGAGAAATAAAGGTGAGGCGTTTGCAATGAGGCTTCAGAAAGGTAGGATAAACTACAAACCTACACATAGTGAAATGAAAGCTACTTATACATGAGACTGCCTTTGAAAAGCATACAGAAACTTCACCTGGTTCAAAATACAGATGCCAGACCGTTAGCTGGAGTTCACAGTAGTGAATTGGCTTCTGATTTGATATTGGGCACAATACTAAGGGCTACAGCAGACATATAGTGTTAACTTGTCTGAGACCCAGGTATCTCTGATAATAAGTGCAACATCAGCTCTAAAAGCATTAGCTTTTATCATGATTTGATAATGCTATTATACTGATTTCTGTCTTAAACTGTTTCCTTTGCTACTGTTTTAAAGGTTTCATTGTGATTTTTTATTTTTATTTGTTGGCTGCTTTGTGAATCCCTATGATTATAAATAATACTGTTATAAAAAATGATAAATAACTTAAAAGAAAGAAATGGCTACATAATGAAGAAAAGCAGGACAGGCGTTGGATTGAAGGATGCTATGTGGCAGTTGTCTAAATATAAGGGCCCCTCCAGACTGGTTTGTGTGGGTGGGTGTGGGTGGGTGTATTCTGCAAAATGCCATTGATTCAATGCATTTGTGCATCAGTGATGGATTTATACTGGATCATCCACACATCAGTCTGCTTTATTAGCTGTTTGCCGATGCATCTCCAATGTTATTGCATGATGGCCATATTGAAGGGCATTCTTGCACTGCAGTGCAACAAAAGCAGGACCCCCCCCCCAAAAAAAAAAGGACTAGAAAAATTACAGGATTTCAGCAGGAAGTTATGAGACATAACTTCCTGCTGAAATCCTGTAATTTTGACTGGAAAGAGTATGTTTACCCTGAAACTTATCCAGGCACAAACTGCATTGAAAGCAGGACTGTGTATAACTGCCCTGAAACAAAACATCAGGAATGCACAATAAAAAGGATGTCTAAAGCGTCCCTGAAAGATGATGCAAGACAGTCAGTGCTTATATAATGACTGAACGGGCAGGCCATCCCTGTGCGGCACTGAAAGTGAGGCTAGCAAGCAGGTCCAAAGCAGAAGTTACAGGTTTTTTGTGCCTCTGCAATACAATTTAAAAAAATCTGGAATATTCATTTGCAGTTGCTGGGCTGGCACTGGGACTAGTATTAAAAGAGGAATGCACTGTCTCTAAAGAAACTGAGCAGCTGCAAATCAGAAATGAAAAATCAGGAGGAAAAATATCTTCCAAGCCCCCAATATTCAGCCCTTATTCTTACATGATACAAGTGCAGAAACTGCCACCAGAAACTGTCCAGCAAAATAGCTTGGATACATGGCGCATCGAGAAACTTTTTCAGCATCTTTGCAGCCCAGCGTGTCTTTAAAGAAATTAAACAGGAATATGTTTAATCAAGATTATGGATTTTTATCATACTGCATGTGTTAATTAGCTAACCAATAAATGTATCACCATGGCCTTGTTAATTGTAACTCTTTTGCGCAATTATTACTGTTGCTTACTTTTACATTTCGATTTTCATTTCCTCTGACCTCACTCCTCTTCAGTCCCTTCTCCATACTATTGGTACATCCAGACTAGTGTTTATTATGGGATGAGTGCTCCTCATCCTTGCAATATTTTTTTTGTAATGCCCACATAATGTCAGTCATCAAAAGGCAGGTCTACCCCTGTTCCCAATTTAATCCCAATTTATACTTTCTATAGAAAATCCAGTAAGTTTTTTTAAAGCACCTGTTGCCAACAATCTGTTTGCAACATCTCAATGGCCCATTTACATTATTTCACTCCTGTCTGGAAAACCCACATGATGTGTGTGTATGCCTGCCAATTTAGGATTAAATTTCATGCATCTGATGAACTGAATTCCAGTCCATGAAAGCTTATGCCATAATAAATGTGTTCATCTTTAAGGTGCCAAAAAACTCTTTATGGTCTAAGGGGCTGGCCTCAACCTTTGATTTTTTTTTTTGCACTGGATTCTGGCTCTCTTGCATCTTCTCCCCCTCTTTTAAAATTTTTTTTTTAATTGTTACTTTGCTTACAGGATGGCTTTCCCGCTGAAGGTCAGCTCAAATATGAATCCATAACGAGTATCTCCACATGCAAATTCTATGCAAATATGTGTGATTGGCTGTGCCCCAGGTCTTTCAAAGGCCTAGCAATGCTCCTGATGGTCTAGAACAGAGTTTCCAAACTTTTCATGTTGGTGACACACTTTTGGGACATGCATCATTCCGTGACACAGTAATTCAGTTTTACTAGCAAACCAGAGGT
Source organism: Darevskia mixta (assembly GCA_034641385.1). Taxonomy (NCBI): domain Eukaryota; kingdom Metazoa; phylum Chordata; class Lepidosauria; order Squamata; family Lacertidae; genus Darevskia; species Darevskia mixta. Next base: position 19,233,342 of record JAWWNH010000008.1, read on the forward strand.
TAAACTAACCCCTTTCCAGTCCTAGGAGGAGCGCGGGGAGAGTTTGCACAACACACTGCAGCCGACACACAAATGTGTTGCGACTCACAGTTTGGAAAGCTCTGGTCTAGAAGTTTCAAGCCTTGATTTCACATCCTGGTTTGTTGTCCAAGATTAACCAGAGTTTTCCAGTTGAGATATAATGGGGAAATGTGGTATAAGAAACACTGGATGTTTCAACTGTGCCTTGAGAGAGAATGAAGAATGGAAGGAGGAGGAGGAAGCAGGCAGGCACAATGCTCATTCTCAGGCCAATTAACCATGGCTATTATAGCAAGATCATAACACCTGAGCCAGATTATACACTTGGGTCAACTCCAGGTTTAAGGGAGCCCTGGTTAAAGTGTCCTTTAGTGAGCTCTGTCCTCTGTCAGTGGGCCCTAACTTACTAAGCTGCAGTCGCAGCATTCCAAGCAGTGATAAGCAACTGGGTCTAACCACCGTTTTAACTGCCTACAACGCCGCAAGGGTGATGCTAGGTTGAGCCACCTAGGGCTGTTCAGAGCGATAGACCAGGAAAACCAACAAAGGGGAGGGCGTGGGAAGGCATCAGATGTGACCCCTGCCAGGATGCTGTGGCCCTAGCAACCGCTTGAAGGTGCCTGCCCCAGCTATACTATCTTGCGCCACATAAATGCGCATCAAAAAAGCATGTAGGGCCCTACATTATCAATTCACCCCTACTACCTCCCTCGTCCAGCCTGCCATCAACTTCTGAATGTTTGAGATATGCAGCGTACCTTACCAACTGGTGTTTTACCCTGGGCACGAATCACCTTCTCCAAAATTTCACTCAGCTCTATTCCATTTGGCAATGGTGTAGGTTTCTCCTTACAGTATCCTGGGTATTGGTATAATTCCACAAGTTTATCCTTTTCTGTTACCATCTAGGGGTTAAAAAAAACAATTAATACATAAGAAATCAAGAAGACACTCAGCCCACAATTCAACCCAGTGAGCACCCTAAGGACAGTCTGTTGACACTCCAAAGTTTCTGGGACTCACCAGAGTCCTGACAAAAATCACCTTCATACAGAGCAATGGTTAACTATTAACAAATCTAGTGCCATATTCAGCCTTAGCTCCCCCTCCCCATCTAGAATAAGGTACTAATAATATCTTAGCTTGTTTCCAGGACTGTGGCGAGTTAAAGGATGTGAAAAAAACATTGAACATTCAAAAGCACTGTACTGTACAAATGCTAATGACTAGTGTTATAGAAATGATACCATTATTATGGGAGTGTATAATGGATTAAGAAGACCAACTATCTGATTCATCATGAGACCTTCCTAGGCACTTACCGGTATGTCACAATGCATCTCATACTTCCTGAGCATTTAGGATTCTGCATCTTTCTAATATGTACAGGAATCAATGACTCCTGACTCCTGACCCCTCACATGCCATCATACCTTTTTCTGAGCTATTTTATCTGTAGCATGCTTTCCAGACTTCTGCATCACCTTCTGGTCTCTCTCTGCAGCATAAGGGAAAAAAATGGCCACCCTTAGCATCTGAAGAGCATCTTAGGATGAAATGGACAATCTTTTCACAGGAATTAGCACTGGATTTGGGATTGTGGTTTGCAGCTATTTTTGCTCCACCAGAAAAATGAAGTAGCATATTTTCCCCTTTCCACTGAACTCCACCACATGCCTGTGCCAGGTTTTGCATAGTAGGTAGCAAATGGATTCCAAGCAAAGGGAGGTTTGTTATTTGTCACTGGTTTGCATGGGTACTGTAGCCACCCCAGAATGAAGTGAGCCCATACAGATGACCAGGAGCCAGAGTGGTATAGTGGACAGCATCCTGAACCAATGCTTGTTACTGAGAAGCTTGGTTAAACTGGAACTCTAAACAGGCCTTGAGACTAAGTATATTTACTAGGGTTTTGCTCTGAGCAAAGAGCATAACACTAACGTAAGTAATCAGAGAAAACTCAAATTGGATTATCATTTATTGAGGGGAGTTCCCAAAGCTTCCCACCAAAGTTCCCCCCAAGTGGCCTACCATAAAGGGGAATTTCCCTGCAGTGACCAGTATTATGGTTGTATTTGCTTAATGAAATCCCCAGTGCCTAGTTCAAAGCCCTGATTTGACCATAAATTATCCTCTGCAAGTAATAGCTTCCCTCCAGTAAGCATCCTCTTCCCTAATTAAATTCAGCAGCTTCTTTTGTATTTCCCAATATATCTAAGCTCAGTCCACGCCAGGTACATAGTCACTTCCTTAAATGTACTTTGACTGGCTAAGATGCTCAACTGATTCTACTGCAACTCTGTACTGGGAAACCTAATTGTTGCGACTCATGACATCTCATAACCTGTTTTTGTTATTAAATCTTATCCATGTCTGTCCCTGGACATCGGGGGGGGGGGGAACCCTTTACAAATTCAGGCTAACGCTCATTGATAATTTTTTCCTCTAAAACCAGACTCTTCTCACACTCCCAAGTTGTTCAGTATTTTGGGACACAACAAGAGAGAATAAACTGGTGATGGCAGTGTGGAGCCGAATAGCCATGTATTCCAACCTCAGTGCCTTGGAGAAAGAGTAAGACAAAATGGTAATATTTATCTCTCTCTCTAATCCTTCCTTAAAGGTAAAGGTAAAGGGACCCCTGACCATTAGGTGCAGTTGCGGACAACTCTGGGGTTGCGGCGCTCATCTCGCTTTATTGGCCGAGGGAGCCGGTGTACAGCTTCCAGGTCATGTGGCCAGCATGACTAAACCGCTTCTGGAGAACCAGAGCAGTGCACGGAAATGCCGTTTACCTTCCCGCCGGAGTGGTACCTATTTATCTACTTGCACTTTGATGTGCTTTCGAACTGCTAGGTTGGCAGGAGCAGGAACCAAGCAACGGGAGCTCACCCTGTCATGGGGATTCGAACCGCCGACCTTCTGATCAGCAAGCCCTAAGCTCTGTGGTTTAACCCACAGTGCCACCCGCGTCCCTAATCCTTCTTTAGGGCAGAGATATGGGAGGTCCCTATTTATCCACGCAACAACTTGGCCGACGGTGATTTATTGCCAAGAGTTCTTAACCGCAGTTAGCACAAATCATGGTTTGGCATGTCTGAACTGAGCTACAGGACAAAATACAAATTTACTCTAATAAATATGTTCTAACAATAACATCATTTTTAAGGGGTTAGAGCCTCCATTTCATATTTGGTAGTATTAATGCATACCTTTCGCCCTAACTGCTCTCGATACTTTTCTGGATGCCTTGCGTCTCTTGAGCTCCATTTCCCCAATCACCTTCAATGAGAAAAATAATGGAAAAGGGTGGTTAGGCACTAATTTCCTACAAGGTCCTGAAATTTACCTTCTTTGTATTAAATAAGAGAGGCATTATTAATTCCCTCACTATCTTGTAATTCTTTTAACACTGAGTTTCAGTTAAAACCTGAGCATTCTTCAGGAACCTACCGGTAAGAAATGTATTTGAAATTAGGATTAGAAATGTGAGTAAAATAAAGTATCTGACAACTAGATCTTGTCAATAAATATATGCACATGAAAAATATGGGGATTCAAAAACTTGCAACATTTAGACCTAGGTAGTGCGATAGCATCATTGCAGCTGATGTCTCCTATTCTCTGGTTCAACACAGCTGTTTTAGTGCAGATCTAGGGCATCACCTCCGCTTTAAAAAAACAGCAGCAGCAACTGATTTTCAGTTTGTCATCAAAAAGGCTAAGAAATATACTTTGACCAAGCATCCATTATTTAGAAGCAGCATCAGAAAAACAAAGTGGGATTCCTTGTATCAAGTGCTGATAATACTTCTTTACTCACTCCTTCACCGTCATATCTTTTCAGACCCAGTTCTAAGTTGGAAATTTTTTGGTTCACTTGTCCTATGCTGCCAATGACGTACACTAACAGATATTTGTTAAGGAATATTTTGAAAACCTTCAAAGCATATGCAAATTTCTTCTTCCCCCTTTTTGTTAAACCTCCTATTACCATCACTTAAATGCTATTTTTCCTTTATAAACTGTTATACACCACCCCGATCTCCCTGACGGTGTGAAATTCCAGGGGTTGCAGACATGCTTACTAGGGTCTGTATTACCTTTTGACGCACAACAGAGACTGTGGTGTCCTTATGATATATGGTTTTATTACACATATATACAACCTGGACCTAGATGGAGGGATTGCAGGGCATTCACATCCTATGAGGGTCTGACTTCCCCCTTAAGTGCAGCATTAGTTTCAAAGGACAGACACCTTCTGTGATTCTTAGTTCCAGCCTGTTTTCCCCACTCACATGGAGTCCTGCCCCTCCTTCTCCTTCTTGCTGCTAATTGACTCCAAAGGACCTCCCCACAGTCTACATCAGGCATCCCCAAACTGCGGCCCTCCAGATGTTTTGGCCTACAACTCCCATGATCCCTAGCTAACATGACCAGTGGTCAGGGATGATGGGAATTGTAGTCCAAAACATCTGGAGGGCCCAAGTTTAGGGATGCCTGGTCTACATCATTCAAAGTTGAAACCCTAAATCTAGCCCACTAGCACTCAACCAAGAAGCCCCTCTCCTCCTTGCCTGCCAGTCTTGACCTCTGATGGTTTCCTTTATGGTCCATGACTGGCCTGTGTCCTCTGCTAATGGCCCATCTAGCTAGCTTTGAAAAAGCTGGTTTGGCTCCTTAGCATAGCTAAATCCAGAAGATTTCCATGTTTGGCAAAATTTAATCAAATCTTGATTAATTCTAACTTTTACTACATCCAGGAGTTATTGGATCTGGCACACAGGAATTTAAGGGAATCTGCCCCCCCCCACAAACCAGCCACTCTGGGGGCTTCCAACATGTATAAAAATATAATAAAACATTAAACCTTAAGAAACTTCCCTATACAGGGCTACCTTCAGATGTGTTCTAAAGGAATGTTGCTACTGCCCCACTATATGCAAGACAAATAATAGTATTTCCTTATTTCAACTCATGTAAGACTGATTGCAGTTATATTTCTCTTTTTCATGACTATCTAGGTTTGGGGATGATGACCAGGCTTGCCATACATCAGGAAAATTCCTGACATGTCCTGGTTTTTAGGGTGTAAAAATGGCATCAGCGGGGAATTTTGCTGAATGGCAGGGAAAACCCAGATGTATGGCAACATGATGGAAAAGCAATGGAAACAGCTCAAAAAGCTTAAAGTAACTATTTTTGGGTTAGGTTTCCCCCAAAAAGCTCAACAACTTTGTGGGTGTCAGGAATTTTACTCTTTGAAATATGGCAACACCAATGATGACTCAAGATTTCTCCAAACCTCAAAAAATGAGATTCAGGTAACAAATAAGTATTACTCAAACACTTTAAATTAAAGCAAAGGTAAAACAGATATCTATAATACAAGCTATATATTTATTTACACATACATTGTTAACTATAGGAACAAAGGATACATCGTGGTTTGTCATCTAATTCGCAACTGATGGTGTCACTTTTCTTTTCTTGGGTTGGTGGCAATATCAAGAATCCCTTTAAAGGGCTCACAAATGATTTAATAGTTACAAATTGCATCTTGAAATTACTAAACCCTAAAAAATAAAATATAAACACATTATATTAAAAACACATTTCCCCACAAACTTCCTTACTATTTTGTTCCCAAAGCATGATCACACTTAACTTTTCCAATTATTGGCTTGAGCTGATTTAACCCAGAGTGCTATTTTATGATTCCTCATGTGGAAACCAAAAGGGTTACTTTATAAAGATAACACTTCTGCCCCACTCCATCACCAAATATAGCTTAGTAAGAGGAAGAAAGGGTCCTATGGGGAAAATTATCCTAATTTGTCTTCCTTAATTTTTAGTAATTACAGCTGCCAACTCAGAGGCATCAATTTGTAATTCTAGCTGTAGTTAGGTATTCCCAGAAGAAATTTCAAGCCTGAAAATCATAACTATTAACTGCATTGTTCTCCACTGTAAGGGATAGCAAAGTATCAGGATTTTATGAAGCTACCAGAATTTTGTTTCTTGTTCTGTCACACACATTAGTTTTTTTGGTAGTGTTGCTTTTTCATTCAAACTGTGAAGAGACACATAAAATTGTATTACCTTTGATTACAATTTTTCAAATATAAAAAGTGTATTTTAGCATTCTGAGGCTGCAAGCATTATATACACTTCCTTCCAAGTAAAAATGTGCAAAATTCTAATCAGCCTAAAAGTATTGCACAGCTGTATTCTTACACAATTTGTCAACTTTATTTCCAAGAAAACATGTCCAATACTGGAGTGCTTTGCATATCAATGTGCAGCCCGATCCTGCGCATGTTTATTCAGAGGTGGAATAGGTCAGGATAGGGTGAGAGAAAGAGGTTTGTTTGTTTGTTTTTCTAAGAGTGTGCAGAGGTGCTCAACAACATGAAGGTAAATTCCACGCTATTGATCACCAGGAAATTAAAACATGAAACTGAAATACCTTAATGACCTTCTATAGATGCCAATGCTGCAGCTATGCGTGGTATAAAATTCTGATTGCCCCATCTCAAAAAGAACATTGTAGAACTGGGAAAGAGGCAGACAAAATAACCAAGGGCTTGGGAGAACCTTTCTTACAAGAAAATGCAGGGCTATTTCAAAATTAATCAGTAGCAACAGAAAACTGTCGAGAAGAAAAGTACCAGTTTACACCACATCTGCACCAGGCATTTAAAGCACAATTATACCACTTTTAACAGTCATGGGTGTTGATATGGCCTAGACCAGTGATGGCTAACCTTGACACCCCAGATGTTTTGGAACTACAACTCCCATCATCCCTAGCTAACAGGATCAGTGCTCAGAGCAACAAAATGAACAATAATAGTCCATGTACGATTATCTCCCCCGTCTTTCCTTTGGGAAGCTTATAGAGGCTCATCAGAAAAAAGACGTTGGTGGTCGACGTGAAAAAACGACGTTCCCAACTTATTCGAGTGTTACATAGCATCGCAGAAACAGGGGCGCCCATACGCACCGGGGTGAAAGGACGGGAACAGACACCTCCTTGCCCACACAGCTGTGGGACCCTGTTTGTTTCTTATGGACCCTAACAGGTACGATATCAAAAAATCTCCTCGCAACACCAAAGTTGCCTCTCCAATCACGCCGGGGTCTCTGCCGACCCCGCCCACAACAGGCCCTTTTATGTCCTCCTCCCTGGGCGTTCTTCCGTCACCGTGGCAACTACTCGGAGCAAACCATTTATTCCTTGAACCATCTCTAAAAGATAGCATTAGATGCCGACTACGATTGGCGAATCTACGTGTGAGATGCAATTCACTCACGATCTTTGTTCCCGAGGGATAACACTGTTAACGTAATTTTACAACTCGGCCAAAACTCTTTTCTTCCCCCCCCCGCCTTTTATATACAATGGTACGGTCCTGTCCGAGAGGCTGCCCTTCGCTCCGCCTTTCCCGGCGGTTTGGGATACAACCATGACACGAAAAGAGAAGGGGTGTATTTTCTGATATTCTCACAAGCTTCCTCCAGATACAGGGCATTTTACTTATTTTGAGCCTTTAAAAAAAAAAATCCGTCACTATGTATTTAAAATGAAATGCGTATGCTCCCTCCTCTGTCCTGTAGAATTTTAGATTTCTTTCCTGGGGTGGTTCTGCCCGCTGTGGGTATCTCGGCTACCGCAAGTCGCGAAGCTCCAAAGAGTGCGCATGCGCAATTGACCTCGGAGGATACAACCGGGGTGCGGAGGTGTGTTGTGCATCTGTCGGGTGAGGAGCTCCACGGTTGTGGGTACGCGATGCTGGGGTGCAGCTATTTGGCGGTTTAGGACGGCAGCGACTCTCGACTCCCTCCCCCCCCTGCTGCTTTATTTGCTGCGGTCTCGATCTGCCCCTGAACAATGGGTTTCAGAGTATTAAACTCCCACTATAACCAGAGTCAGGATTTTGTTTGGTGAAGATGGGGTTAGTTAGGGTCTCGACACTTAAGGTGCCGCTAAGGTTGCCACTTGCCGGCCCAAGAGGGCTTTTAAACCAAGCTGAATTTCAGGCAGATATTCAACGGGTGCAGCTTTCCCAAAGATGGAGCTGCAGTGATGAGCTGCACCTGTTGATTTTTTGCATAGCGATGCATCTAAAGTTGTGTGAGTGTGTGTAAGAGGTGGGTGGAAAATACTTGTATCCCAAGCTACGTGGTAAGTGATCCGTTTCCACACTCTCCTTAGATGAATCTAGCAGTGCTAGGCATGGCTTCAAAGGGTCTCTCACATATTTGCATAAATAATGAAGAACCACCTTTTACAAGATTCAGTTTAAGGTATTGTGCCTTATCACAACTCATTGTGCAGCTAAACCTCCAAATCTGGCTTTGGTGAAGCAGAAGCAGTGACAACAGATTTCATTGTTTCAATATTAGTTCCAATACTGTATTGAGATAATTTTGAGAAATAGGTTATAGCACTTTGCAGGCTTGTTGTTAAGGGCAGTAATGAGCAGTGAAAGGAATAGGATATATGATACCCTTTTTAATTTTTCAAGTATTCTAATCTTTTGCTACAATTGATATTTCCCAAACCATGCACACACAAAAGCAGATTGAATGACCTAACCTGATGATTTCAAATATGTGAAAGATGGTGATGGATTAGCCCTATTTTGGGTTTGCAGATAGCATTTGTCTGTCACTTTCTGTTCTCTTAAATGGGATGTTTCCCCTCAGCCCAATGAAACTTAGTTAAACAGACAGAAGATTAGTGCTAAGATCCACCAGAACTGTGGAGAATGTGCTACTGTTCTGCATCCCCTATTCCCCCTTGCAATATTTGTGTGTGTGTGTGTGTGTGTGTGTGTGATAGGAATAAAGGGAGGATTGCATATGGATGACAACATTGGTTGCAATCCCTCCTAAAAAATATGAATGCATAAGGTATTATTATTTATTAAATTCATTACCCACCTTTCATAATTAGATCCCAGGACTGGTTACAACAATTTAAAATTCATTATTAAAAACAGTTAAAACAAATTACAATATGGAATAGTGTGGCAATTCCACACAAAATAGTGTATTTAGTAGCCTAGCATGAGGCCCATAGTAGAAATGTTCTTTTTTAAAAAAAATACCAATCATTTTTCTTTTAAAAAGGTTAGGCTGGGGTAGCTGTAAATGTTTTGACTGTCTCCAGATCCATGAGAACTAGAAACTTGTTTCTGGGAAATGACAGTTATTGTTCTCACTATTTTGATGACACTAAGTAGGCCAATCTGCTCTGACTCACAGCCTCTTAATGTTGTGCACAGTGATGAGGTCATGAGGTAATGGTCTTTTGTTTCTTTTGCTTCCTTCTTATTTCAGGCAACCAGAACAATTCTAACAAGCTTTTAAGCGAGGAAGCCATGCCACTCTTTGGAAACACATTCAGTCCAAAGAAAACCCCACCCAGGAAATCAGCCTCACTTTCCAATTTGCACACGGTAAGTTCTGGAACCTAAAACAGGTTTCTGGGATCTAATTCTCCCCTTTTTTAAAAAATAGAGTCCCAGGGTCCCCCAGCTACAGTCAGTCACAAAATAGTGCCTTGGAAACAAGAGAGGCAGAGCCAGTCACAACCATATGCTGCACACAGAATATACCATAGACTGGAATGTGCTGCACATAGAAATCCATAAATACTACAGACCATGGGTTTTGTACAATTGTGCTCAGTGTAGATTTGAAATTAAGTTAAGTCATTGCCATTCACCTCAAAAGGTCTGTTTTCAGCAGGACTAGCATTGGATACAACCCCATCAATTCTGACACAAAACTCTTAAGCAGCTGCACAACAGGAACAACTACACAACTATACAGGCAACTTATTAATACCTCTAATTTACAAGTGAGGAGTACCAACACTTAGAATAGCTCATCCAGTCCTTGAAGGAAAAAGGGTTGTTTCAGATTCTTGCTCTGATTTTTTGAGTGGAAGGTCTGAATCATAATTATTGCAGTGTTTGTGTTGATTAATTTTAAAGGCTTCCAATTGTCTTTAAAAACAAACTATGCATCTTTGTTACACTGTGTGTCTGTCCCCTGTACCACTGTTTTAGCAGGCAAAATCTTGGATTGACAAAACCAGGGATGGGGAATATTATTCAACCCAAGGGCCCTTGTGGGGAACCTTTTGAGGGCCACATGCCAGTCATGGGCAAGATCAGAGTCAAAGTGGACAGAGCAATGAATATGACTCTTATCTTTTGTATAGTTGAGTTGAGGAGAATGAAAACAAAACGTTGTGTCCATTTTCCTCCTACAGCTGGACAGATCAAGCCGGGAGATTGAGCTAGGCCTGGAGTATGGCACTCCTGTCATGACCCTTACTGGACAGAGTATGAGGTTTGAGAATGGCCAGTGGATAGCAGGTGAGAGAGAACACTAATCCTGTTGGCCATAATCCAGAAGCAATCCTTATCAGGTTCTCAACGGCCTCATCCTGTTCCTCAGAAGATACAACCCTTGCAATAACCCCCAGCCATCCTGAGTCAGTACTCCTGTTTTCCTGATTCAGCTTGCGAAAGGAGGCTTATTCCATATTTCTGGTAGTTTTTAAGGAATTCATCTACATGTGATGTGAAGTCTGAATCCTGGACCCTTTCAGATAGGTGTGTTTTTAGGAACTCTGAAGGGCTTTCCTCCATACCCTCTTATTTGATGTACTCTGGCAAGTAGTAGCAGTGCTGATATTGGTTCTGGTTTCTGGCCTTGTGTCAGGAGTGGTATTTGTGTTGTAGTCTGGGTCTGACTAGGTGGAGATGCTAGCTTGGGTGGGTGGGTGTGTTCACCAATGGTCATTCATGTCACAAGGCTACTGACACTCTTCTTGGGGAGCACATTTAATAGGGTGTCTTAAGGGTACACCAAGATGTCAGCATATTGACCGTGTTGGATTCCATCTTCTAGCTAATGCAGTTGCTTCTCAGAGCTGCCAGAGGGCCATAGTTGCGTAGTTTCTGACACTTTTCTGTGAGTGCAAGGTGATGCTAGTACTGACCACTTTCTCTCTCCTAGAATCATTTGGGGACACTGGGGACCGCAGGGAGGCAAACCGCCTTCGGAAACGGATCCAGCAGCTGGAGGAAGAGAACAATCTCCTACAGCTGAAAATAGACCTTTTGTTGGATATGGTGAGAATGAGGTGATTCACTCACCTCTGTGCATCAACAAGTCTTTGATATCTGCATTCATTTTCCTTCCTGATACAAAACCAGGGGAATGACAATGGTGACACAGTGGGTCCAGGTCTAGTAGGATTCAAACCGGGCTCCAGAACACTTGATGATCTTATTGAGAACCCTGGGTTCCTTTTATGAGAAGATAGGCAGTAGCACCATGGCTGCCCAGGAAGGAGCTTTTCCAATATTATTCTATTTCCCCCACAAACCCAGGTTCATAAGGAATATGAAATGCATTCCAGAGGACTAGTGCTGGCCATTCATTGTGAATGTGCCTCATAACAAGTCCCAGAATCATCTGCAATAGGCAGAAGTTAATGGAAGATGATATGATGTAGAAGGAATTCCCTCTGGATTTGTAGTTTGAAATCCACTGCTTTAGAGAGAAACAAACAAAATGTACTTGTTTTTAAGGGTTACCAGCACTAAAACAACATGGGAAAACAAATGCAATTTTTTTGTCATTTCCTCCTTTTATTCATAGCTCTCTGAGACGACTGCAGAGTCTCACCTCATGCAGAAAGAGATGGAGGAACTGAAAAATTATAGCCGAAAGAGGAAGTGAACTGGATGTGAGGGCCTCTAGGAGGTGGAAGAGGGAAGAGCGAGAGGATATGGTTAAAACCATCCACTGCAAGGAACTTAGGAAGACACACCTGCCTTGGAATACATTTGTTGTTGTGACCTCACGTTACTCTTGCTGGATATCTAGCCAGGACTCCAAATGTGAAATACTATTAAGTTCTACAGTGCTGTCAGAAAGCAGCTATCCTACTTTTCTTCTTCCCTAATGGAGCTTCTATCCAAGTGCTCTTAACATATTTCTGCAATACGCATTTAATCTAATCAGTTGCAAGTAGTGGTCTGTAGTTAATAAGCATCTCTTCCCACCCACCCAAGAAGGTAATCAAGATCATGGGGTGTGGGGAGAGCAAAAGGAAAAGGGAGAAACTGCTTGCAACATATTCCTACATACTCTTGCTGCATCTCTTTTAACATCTGTTTCAGAAATGCTTTTCAATTGGCTGAACCTTTGGGATGCAGAATTCTCTGTAAAAGTAAGGTCCTGAACTTGAGCCAGTGAGCTGATACAGAGACACCATTGGGGATAGGCAGCATCCTGGGCCCTTGCCCTTATGGTCCTGCAATATATGTCAGTGAGGGAAACTTTGATAATCTGAGGTGACAGTGAACAATTTGGGAAGTTACATGTTTCAGTCGGCTCACAGTCATTCTGAATAGCAGTGGTCTGTACTCTAAAGCTGTCTGACACACTACGGAGGGGGGGGGACCTTTTCAGTGTAGTGGGCCAGATCCTTAGTTCACCCACCTGTCAATCACCTGATGTCACTGTGTTTTGAGGTGATCTATTTTTCGTTTGCAGAGCAGCTTGAGTTCACAGCCGCAGTACATTGGTGTACCAGGAAGTATGAGGCTTCTGTCCTATATGTTCTTTCATCTCTTCCTTTCCCACACCAGCCCAGTGATGTGCTGTATTGCCTTAATAGTATGGCAAAACTCCACATTGAACAGCTGGTTCTCTTCCATTTTTATCCCTCCCCTTCATGATATATCACAGTTCTATAACACTCCATGAATTCCATGTGCATTTCTACCTTCTTCCTTGTCTTGGTAAGAAACAAATCTTCAGGCAATTCTTTGTACAGCCACCAGTTCCATTCAGGCCACTGTAAGTTAAATGTTGAGTTGAATTGTTGTATAAATCTATTTTTATACTTTTAAAATAAAGTCATTACAGTGTTTCTATTGCTGCAGTGTTGACTTGTGTATTTGTTTTATTACATAGTCCATTACTCCACTGTGGGTGGTGTTTTAAGGGACATTGTCCAAGTTCAAGAGAAATCTGTCCCTCCTCAAGATTAACTCCTCAGAAAAGTATTAATCCTATATAAAAAAAATTAATTTTAAAAAAGCACCCTGAAAACATGGATGCTATTTATATTTACATGCACACACACATTTACCTACCATATTATTTACCCCTTCGGACGTGCAAAAGCCCCATTCTTCAGAATTTACTCTCTTTAGAATAAATCTTTGTTTGCCTTCTGGAATTTTGTTTCTGTGTGTGTGAATAAAAGGGCCTGCTTTGCTGGTGGGCGGACAGGAGCTCTTCAACTTAAAAAGCACCAGAGCCTCAGAGGTCAGAAAAACAAACACTTCTGCCCAAGAAGACTGAGCTCAGTAGCCATGGGATCCTGAATGTCATTGGAAAAATGAAAGAGAGTCGGAAATCTCTTCGCATCTTGTTGCATAGGCAGCCATTGTGGTGGCCTCCAGATGTTACTGGACTCAGCCCTAGCCAACACAGGCCAACGGTCAGGCATGATGGGAGTTGTAGTGCATTCACATCTGGAGGGGGCCACCACATCTTATAATGTCCCTGCCTTATAATTTCCTGTCCGGTGGGGGGGGGGAGTGGGGAATGGGCTGGGCTGACCAGCACCATAAGCTGAACCACTCCGGTCGTAAGGCGAGAATACGCTGCAACATCCCACAAATAAATACAATTCAGCTCAGAGCAGAAGGAGCTGCCGTGTCGGCGGCTCGGGGCTACCTTGGCAAGACAACGAGCGAGTCCCGCGTTGCCTTTTCAACTCTTCCTCCCGTCCGCTGGGTGGAGCTGCGCAGCGGCAGAGCACAGCCCGCGCGCTTCCGCTCTCACTCTCCTGCTTCCGGCGACGTTCTCTCTCTCCGCTGCCGGCCGCTTGCCTCGTCGTTGCCTGCCCTCCCCTCGTTACAGTCATGGCCGCCGCGACGCCCCTTTCCCCCGAGGACCTGCTGCTGCCCAAGTCCGCGGCGGGCAAGGCCGAAGAGCTGGAGGAGGTGGAGGACGACGACGACGAGGTAAAGTGAGCCCCTGCCGCCGGGGGGTGGGGGGAAAGCGCTGAGCTTCGCCGAGCGGCCATGTGCGAAGTGACCCCTCTGGAGTCGGCCCTGCCTTGGGCCCAGGCGGGGAGCTCGAGTGAGCTGAAGCCCCGGCCATGAGACGCGGGAGGAGGAGGAGGAGGAGCGCGGGAAGCGTCTCCTCTGCTGTGTGTTTTCTGGAGGGGGCCTTGCACGAGCCGGGAGGTGGAGGGGGCTCGACGGAGGAGCCTACTGGGAGCGTGGATTGGGGCCTGCTGAGGTTTCTCCTTGCAGGAGGGCTCCCCGGGTTGGCAGCTGATTGGCCGCTGCTGAGAACGAAGCTCCGGACTAGATCGACCTTTGCTCCCATTCAGCAGGGCTCTTTCAGTGTTAACGGGGGCCTGGTTTAGGGAAGAGGGTTGGGGGGTGCGTCTTGTTTTCTCGGGGTCCCACCCTCATCTCTCCCCCATTTGCAGCTGGACGAGACGCTGGCAGAGAGGCTCTGGGGCTTGACAGAGATGTTCCCGGAAAGCGTCCGATCGGCAGCTGGAGCTACCTTTGGCGTGTCTCTTTCTGTAGCCCAGAAAATGTACAGGTGAGGAGGGAGGAATGGGAGGTGAGGAACCAAGCCCCTTTTGGTCCCTGGTCCTCAGATACCATGCGCAGGTTAGCTATGCCTTGCAAGACTTGTGGTTTGTGGTTGGTTAAGGTAGCCCTTCCCTTCTCAGAGAAGTGGCTGGCTCCTTCAGCCACCAAAGGGGATGGAGAATTGTTAGGGAGTTGGTGTTTTGCGTTTCTTAAGTTTGACGGAGAGCCATTGAGAACGCTTAGACTTCTTGATTCAGAACTCTAGATGTGTATGTTTTTAGTGTGAGGATAGAAATGACCGGTTGTAAGCTGTTTGGATAATGGTCGTCAAGCAGTTAAGGATGTACCATGCACATTCAAGCTTTAATGAAGAAAAGGCTGAGAAATGAATGTAAATTAAATATTTAAAAAACCCTTTGCCTGCAAGGAACCATTGACATGGAATTGATCATAAATAATTGAGATAATTGTGATATCTGTAGTTTGGGAGAAAAGGGGTTCTATATTTTCTTGTGAGAGTGAAGTTATAGAGAACAATTTTGAGTATGCTAAGAAATATAGCAACTCATAATTCAGTTATAGTAGTTCAACTAAACAGAGACCTTGTAGTCAAATGGCTTGGGCCCTTTATTCCCTGAAATGGTAATTTCCCTTTTGTTCGCTCTTTAAACTCTTTTATTACACACACATACTCCGTATAGGCATGAATAATAAATGCAAGGCTGTACTACACCAAACCATTTGTCATCAAATATAAATATCAATTTCTCAGGTTGTGGACACAAAATAACCCTGTTAAATGGAATTTATATTCTCATTTTGCTCTTTTTTTATGTAGCCATGATAATATTTTCTTAATCATTCTGAAACAGAATACATACTAAGAAGTTTCCATTCAGAAGAAACCAAAATTATTGCTGCTAATAAAAGATTGTGAATCAGTAATTTGCTTGAAATATAATTATATTCTTTTAAGACATCCAGTAAAATAATTTCCTGAGGAATATCCTTGTAAGTCTTTTGCAGCAAAAACAAAGAATCCTATGACGCTTTAAAAAAATAACAAGCTTTTTATAGCCAAAACTTTCATGGACTAAAGTTCATTTTGTCAGATGTATGAAGTATTATCCTGACATAGGTATATATAATGAACCGCTGTTGGCTGCTAATGATTAAAATTAAAATGTTGCTCTTCCAGGTGTTTCAAATATTGTGAGGGTTGGAAAGGATAGTTTTGGTCTCTTGTTTAATTTCTAAGCTTTCATGACACAGTGTGCTGTGCTGTTGTATTGTGAGGGGAATAGTGTTTGTATGAGGTACGTTTTTCTTTTACATTGCAATGTAGTCGAAGCAAAATTCCAAGTATGATTGGTACTTGGCCAATAAATTATTCCTTATTCCTTATCCTAATGTTCCCACAAAGATCAATTTATGTATTTAACTTTTCCCCCCTAAAAATCATTCTTAGTGAGTTGGGGAGGAAAGGTTTTTCTTTTGAAGCAATATCCAGTTATGTCCACTCATGATCAAACTTCTGTGAGCAGAAGAGGTTTTCCCTTTCCCATTGTAGTCTCTGCATGCTCGTTTGCTCTGGAGGGTTGGGGGGGCTTTTCAGAACAGATTTGTGATCTAAAGTGTGCTGTGGATGACAGAAAACTGCATCACATGAGTAGAAGGCTGTTTGTGTGATGTTGGATATCACTCAGGTTGCCTATAATCTTTAAGGAAACTTCATTATGGTATAAAGCCAAACTTTATATACTATATATGCATTTAGTTCCTTCCTTTGCTAATTCTTTGTGTTTGAATGGAATCTTGGTAGTTTTAAGTGAGAAAACATGGAGATATTTCAGATTGTGATGGATATTTATAGGGAGAGTATTTATATTTGGAAACAAAAATATGATTGTGATGAGACATTTTATAAGGTTCATGCACACTAATGTTGCCATAGGAAGGGGATTTAAGGCTGCACTCCCATAACCGTTTACCAGGGAGTAAGTCCTATAAGTTTAGATATGTGCTTACCTTGGAGTATATATGAATAGGATTGTACTGAAACTGGAATAATAGTCTAATGCAGGGGTGTCAAACTCAAATTCATCGGGGGCCGCATCAGCAGTTTGGTCACCCTCAAAGGGCCGGTGACCCTCAAAGGGCCGCCCTTCCCCTCTCCACTGTGTGGAAAAAAATTTTTTTCTGGTTTTCCTCCTCTAAAAGGCTGGGAGGGAGGTAGGGAAGAGAGAGAGAAGGAAGGAAGGAAAGAAGGAAAAAAGAAGGGGTGAAAAAGAGAGATGGATGGATGGAAGGAAGGAAGGAAGGAAGGAAAGAAAGAAAAATAAAGGGAGAGAGAGAGAGAGAGAAGGAAGGGAGGGAGGGAGGGAGGGAGGAGGAAGGAAAGAAGGAAGGAAGGAAAGAAAGAAAGGAATGAGAGAGGGGGGAAGGAAGGAAAGGGTGAGAGAGGGGGGAACGAAGGGGTGAGAGAGAGTGAAAGAAAGAGGGAGAGGGAAGGAACGAAGGGGTGAAAGATAGAGAGAGGAGAGAGGGGAGGGAGGAAGGAGGGAGGGAGGGGTAAAAGGGAATGAGACAGAGAGAGAGAGAAGGAAGGAAGGAGTGAAAGAGAGGAGAGAGGGAAGATGCTGCTTGCTTCTCCACCCCCCCCACCCGAAAAAGAAGGCTTTTGTGAGGGGGGGGCGGGAGGAGCAAGAAACGTCTCCGCTGTAGCGGAGGAGATGCTGCTCATTCTCCCCCCCCCCACCGCTGCCTGCTGTTCGCAGGGATTGGCGCAGCGCGGGGTGGTGGTGGGATCAGCAGGCTGGTGCGGGGGGCTTCCCTGACGCGGCAGAAAGCCGCGCGGGGCACCCCCGAGGCGGCAAAAAGCCGCGCTGGGCCAAAACGGCCGGGAAAAAAAAACCTTGCCGGGTTCTCCCGGCAAGGCAAAAATGGTGCGGGGGGCTTCCCTGAGGCGGCAGAAAGCCGCGCGGAGCACCCCCGACGCGGCAAAAAGCCGCCCTGGGCCAAAACAGCCCGAAGAAAAAAAGCCTTGCCGGGTTCTCCTGGCAAGGCAAAAATGGTGCGGGGGGCTTCCGCGAGGCGGCAGAAAGCCGCGCGGAGCACCCCCGACGCGGCAAAAAGCCGCCCTGGGCCAAAACGGCCCGAAGAAAAAAAGCCTTGCCAGGTTCCCCCGGCAAGGCAAAAATGGTGCGGGGGGCTTCCGCGAGGCGGCAGAAAGCCGCGCGGGGCACCCCCGAGGCGGCAAAAAGCCGCGCTGGGCCAAAACGGCCCGGGGAAAAAAAACCTCTGCTCCCTTCCTCTCGCGCGCGCTGACCTTCGCCGCCCACCACCAATCAGCGCACGCTCACGGGCCACATGACGAGGTCTCGCGGGCCGCATTTGGCCCGCGGGCCTTGTCCTTGACACCTGTGGTCTAATGCAATCTAACAGTGAGATCTTTAAGATAAGTCATTTCCGTTGTAGTGAAGATGGAAACATTAGCTTTACTTATGACCTTCTCTCCCCTCCTCCCACCCACCCCCAAAAAATAGATTCTCCAGGGCAGCTTTGTGGATTGGGACCACTTCCTTCATGATCCTAGTTCTTCCTGTTGTTTTTGAAACTGAGAAACTGCAAATGGAGCAGCAACAGCAGATGCAACAGCGACAGGTGAGAACTGAATTACAGCATTTTTTGGCCTAATAAGTCTGTCATTCTCATCCTTTTCAGAATGTTCCTCCTTTTATCTGTGAATCTTCTTCCACCACGCAGTACATTTAATTCCTGAATCTTTGCAGAATTACCTGTCTCAAAGCATCTAGTGGATCAGTTTCACTGTCTTTGATTCCATTCTTCATCTATATCCTTTTGTGCACATTTCCTCATGTAGCATATACCTTTGCTATATGATGAAATAATAGCCCCCCTCATTTACTACATGACCTTTCACTCCCCCCCCCCCTTGATGAATCACTTCCCGCAGTATCTTTTACAGGCTTTCCATCATCCTAACACTTTCCAGTCACCCTAGCTGCTGATGCAAGATGGGGTGGATTTCTGCATAGTCTCTTCCTTTCTATGCTAATCCTAGCTTTTGTACTGGCCATAATTGCACTGAACCAGCTGAAAGAGTAAAAAACATCACATTCCCAGATTTGGCTGGGGTATTGCATATTTTGTGACTTCAGAAGCACGTCGGCTGATGGTTGTGTCCACTCACAGCAAAACCTCTGAGTGATGACACTTGGCTGGCTTTATTAGTAACAATGTGTTCCTTTATTTACAAATAACACATGCCCTACTTTTCTTATCGGCATGAATTTGTGACTGGTTAGTTTTCTTCCTTTACTATGGCTGCAAATGTTACACTTTTTAAAGCTGCATATCAGAAATGTCACCCTCTATACAGTGGTACCTCGACTTACGACGATAATGCGTTCCGACGCGATTTTCGTATGTCGAAAAAATTCGTAAGTCGAATCCCCATAGGAATGCATTGAGGGGGGGGGGATTCGTAAGTCGAAAAAATCCTATTAAAAGCGGCCGCGACGTCTTTTCGTAAGTCGAAAAAATTCGGATGCGGTGTCCATTTTGTTTTACCGGAAGTCATTCGTAACTCGAAAAAAACGTAACTCGAGTTACTCGTAAGTTGAGGTACCACTGTATAAGAGAACCTATTTGGTCACCTGACCGGGGGGGGGGATATTGAAATATTAGAATTGCAAAATACCTGACACTTCTCACACCGCCTGAATGACCACCACCATTGTACCAGGACAGATATAACAAATACTGTGTTTTCCAGTACTTTACACTTCATTCACTTAATTTTATCAGGGCAGTTTTTTCTACTTATACGAAAGTAGAAATCTATTACAGTGGTACCTCTAGTTGCAGACACAATCAGTTCCAGGTTGCCGTTCACACACCAAAAAGTCTGCAACTAGAGCGCCTCTTCCGCGCATAGTGCACAGAACGCTTCTGCGCGTGCACGGGCAAAATCCAGAAGTATACACTTCTGGGTTTGCCACGTTCACAAGCTGAAAGGACACAACATGAACCTAACGCAATACGAGGTATGACTGTATTGTAATGCAGCCTTGTATTTAAGGACTGGAATTCCACACCAGCAACAGCATGGTTTTAAGAAGACACTGCTAATATTCCAGAATGGTAGGAAATGCTGTGTCCCCCCCCCCCTTTTTTTAAAGTTTTACAAAAGATCTGGAGGGTTATTCACTGGAAGGTGAAAATCCTTCCTCCAGTAGTTAAAATGCTGCTCTTGCTTTTCAAGCATTTAAAAACTTTTTCACATTTCTTAACAGATTTTATTAGGACCAAACACAGGATTGTCTGGAGGGATGCCAGGTGCTCTGCCATCTCTTCCTGGAAAGATTTAATGAAGCTACACTGGACCCATATCATGGAATGAAATATTGAAATCATTTGTTTGAACTGTTTGATTAGGCCAGCGTTTTTTTCTCGTAAACCTTGGGATATTAACTATTCTTAATGAAGGCAGAACCCCTATCTGGATCTCCTGCAATCTTTAGGCAGTCATGACTTTTCCATCCATTCAAGCAACATTATAGGTAACTATGGAGACTTTGGAAGCTTCTGTTTTGGTAGCCTTACCTCCAGGAAACCACCTCAGGACATGTCATATTTGGTCAACTTTAGCCTGTAATTGTCAGTGTAAATAGTCCTGTGTTCTTCTCCAACTATCTATTTCAGAGCAGTAACAGCAAGAAATGGAGTAAATATGCCAGAATGTGCAGCATATAGAAGAACCTAGTATGCACTTGACTCTATGCAGTGAGCTCTTACTTGAAGAAAGATATTTGCCCTACAATGTTACATATTTGAAAAATAAGGGAAGCGGGAAAAGTCATTTTTGCCAAGTCTTATCTGTGCTGAATCTATTAGTATCAAAGTTAGCTAGAGCACTTTTGTATTAAAAGTTTCAGTGCAAACACGGAAGTATTTTCTTTATTATCTCAGGCTTTACATACATTATGCTTGCTAACAGCAGGATACTAAAACTTACCAATTGAGTGTCAACCCTTAGCTTTACATGTTTGTGTTCGGTAGTAATGGCAGGGAGGGACCCTCTCTTAACTCCAGTGGAGAGTAGCTGGGCAATAAGTTCTTCTTAGGCTATACAGCTTCATACCAACATGTGTTTATTTTTTTCCTTTATATACATTATTACAATACAATTCAGTTTAACACACAGAAGTGACAGGACACAGGAAGGCTTTTTCATTTTTAATATTTGGTTAAACAAAATACATCTCTGTAAACAAACCCAAGACAAGGCTATAACAAAACCAAACAAGCAGGAAAACAATTAAGGGCTTCTCCATTCCCAAGCAATGGGAATGGGCTGGGTTCCT
Organism: Darevskia mixta; assembly: GCA_034641385.1. Classification (NCBI taxonomy): domain Eukaryota; kingdom Metazoa; phylum Chordata; class Lepidosauria; order Squamata; family Lacertidae; genus Darevskia; species Darevskia mixta. The sequence continues at coordinate 19,254,415 of JAWWNH010000008.1, forward strand.
TTCCTCTGCTGCCATAACTCTAGTCCAGAGGGGTGGGTGATCACATGTTCCCTTTTCCTGAGCTGCTGAATCACACCACTTTTTCCCTAGGGACAGAACAATGACATAAATACACACAGACGGAAAGAAACAGCTGTATGCTTTAAAAGATATTTGCATATTGTGCACTGGTCCATTGGCTTCCATGCAAACGGGGTCTCTCCAAAGTGCTATTATTTAGCCAGCAGAAGCCAGCAGACAAAATAATGTCTTTGATATTTTTATTTTGGGGGGGGGGGGGAAATGGCTTCAAGTCAGAAGCAGAACTGCAAGCTTCATGTTCTGCTTGTGAAGTGTGTGTATATGTGTACAAATTCTGCTAGCTGGTTTTGGTTATTGGAATGTGTAGACCAGAAGAAAGGGGAGGGCTTTTGTAAAAATAGAAATTATTAGGCTATGACTGTAATACATGCAGAGAATAGCCAACACAAGTTCTCAGTATATTGCCTGCAAGATGTCCAGAGATCAATAAACAAGATGTTGATACCATTCACACTGCGTTCAACTGTGAAGGGCTTGGAATGCTGGCTTAGAAAGCATGTATCTTGCTCATGCTTAGAATGGACAGGTCAAATTCCAAGGATGTAAGGGGTCGGTTTCAGCCCTCCTTAACCATGTACATTTTCCTATAGAATGAAACTGAAAAAGTGGTTCTACTTCCACTGCTCCAGTACTACTGAAAATGAAGCTGGCAAAAAGCATTAATAATGAAAAATGCAACAATAGAATAAACGGGGTTCAAGGAGAAGTCAATCGAGTGAAAGGCCACCTTCTCCATTTCACCTACTAACTAGCACAAAGAAGTGATGTGAACACCTGAATCAGATCAGAAGGAAAACTAATTCAGTCTCCTGCCAGGGTCTTTAGCTCGTTCACTTACTTGGTGAGGAGAGAAGAGTTAAATTCAGGAGGGTCACCTGCCAATCATAATGGAAGAATGTGGCTCAGCCTACCTGTTGTAAACAGTCTTCCCTCATCCCCAGCAAACTTGCTTAAACATTCTCAACCCCAACAACTGGCAGTTGCTATACAAGAGCAACAGAAATCTAGCCCTTTGATCTTGTTTCCCATAATTCCACTTGGAAATCAACATTTGCTCCATTACCAGCTTCCTACCTTGCTGAAACTTGGCTACTCTTCCCTTTTGTTTCATGATTTCATCCTCAAACAGCCTGTAGTTTTATTCCCTGCTCAGTGAATATTTCCCTGAATTACAGGACAGACAGATAAGAAAAATAAACACAGGCTACATGTGGACCACCTAACAAAAATACTTGAGGCTTTTAAATAAGCATCAATTTAGCTACCACTTTTCCAAACTATTCAGTCTTTCATTTTCAGACCACAATTAAAAAGAGTATGAGACAGGAAAACTCCTGTAAGGAGTTCCATTATTATGGTCCCATTTTGTCTACATCTCCCCTAACTCTTGGCACAATTACTATTACAAAAGGGGAATCCACAAGCACCATACCTTTGCTAAGAGTATCTAGAGTTTCCTGAGAGACCCAAATGGTTTGCAAATTTCTTCAACATAAGTTTGGTGTTGGAGACAAAGGACACACATAATGAAGAGTATGGAGGCAGGAAAAGCCCAAAACTCCTGTAGGGAGTTCCACAATGAGGGTTGGAGGGAGGCAGGCATGGCTTTGGGGGGAAGAATATGCCTGGCCCCAGCCCTATCCTGAAGGAGACACACACTAGCCAAACAGGAGCTTTAGGAACTCCTGGAGACAGTTGTGTGTAACCCAATACGAAGTCCTTTTAAGACTGGGGCAGGGGGAGGGAAAGCAGGAAATTAAAGGGGAGAATTCCAACACCCATTTCGAAATCAAACTATGCATTATAATTAAAGAGCACAGATCTTGTTAAGTCCACCTCCTTCTCTTCCCCTACTACATGTCCAGCTTCTGTTCTTCATGTTGGCTCCGACAATACCTTGTGGTTGCCTTATGGCCTTATAATGGGGGGGGGGGGGGAATGCCAAAGTTCCAGGGAAGAGGAGAAGAGTGCTCATTATCCACATCACAGGACATTAGAAATTGGTGGAGGGAGAAGGACCAGTACTGTAGTGCGAGGACAGGGTAGTTGCAGGTCATGCATCAGCTTTCCAACTCTGATGTGCTTCCACCTCTTCAGGCACCACTAGAAGAAGTTCACAGTTCTTTCCTCGCAGCTGGTGTCTCAAAAACTTCCTGTAGCAGTTAAAGGTGGGTAGGGGGAAAAGAAAGCACAGTTCAAATGCAATCTTTTTGTTGAGTGTAATTTTTGGTATGCACCTACATTCTGACATTTGAATAGCTATAAAAGCTTGCAGGTCAGCTATGATTTGCTCTTATTTGTATTCTGCTGGAACTGCAGAGGTCTTAGAACTTTTTTTTTTTTTAAATATTACTGTTCAAAAGACAGTAACACCCTTTAACAAACTTTGTTTAAAAAGTCTATAAAGAAAATGGAAGGTGAGCCTTACTATGAATTAAATATTAAATAAACTAAAAAGAGAAAAAATGAGTGTGTGTCTGTATGGTTCTGGTTGCACCTGCCAGTGGAATGCAGCCCCCAACAACTTTCCACCAGGGTAATGTTGCCCTTGCTCTGAAAATGGGTTCCCATTACCGGACTAGGTAAAGGTAAGGGTAAAGGTACCCCTGACCATTAGGTCCAGTCGCGGACGACTCTGGGGTTGCGGCGCTCATCTCGCTCTACAATATAGGCTGAGGGAGCCAGCGTTTGTCCGCAGACAGCTTCCGGGTCATGTGGCCAGCATGACTAAGCCGCTTCTGGCGAACCAGAGCAGCGCACGGAAACGCCATTTACCTTCCTGTCGCAGCAGTACCTATTTATCTACTTGCACTTTGACGTGGTTTCGAACTGCTAGGTTGGCAGCAGGGACCGAACAACAGGAGCTCACCCTGTCGGGGGGATTCGAACCGCCGACCTTCCAATCGGCAAGCCCAAGACTCAGTGGTTTAGACCACAGTCCCTATTACCGGACTAAATAACATCAAATGCCTACTTTTGAATCTGTGCTAATTCTGTTGCAAAAAAGTGAAGGATAAGGACAAAGTCTAGGCTTTTGTTTTTATTCTTCACCATTGTTGGTACACTTTACTCCCTTAATCTCTGGGAGATTAAAACCAATCTACACTGTATGGATTATGTGCTTCAATTTACAACATGTTCAGAGGATGGGCACCTAGGTTATAACGGTTAGGATGGAAGAAAACCTACCTGAGCTCACTTTCACCTCCAATGGATTCAGGCACCTTGAGTTTAGAGTCAAGGTTATAGTAGATACCTCCCACTTCCCGGACACAGATCCAATGTTGCCGTTTAAGAGGAAGTTTTAATGGACCCCAGCAGAGGCTTGATGGCAGATTCATAATGAAGCCCATCACATTGGAGAGGGCAATTACACTGACATCCCTGAACAGAGAATAATAGAAGAAAAACTCTTAGGCTCTTACAGTTATTTCTAAACCCAACTAGGAAGAAGCCAGTTCCAATGATGACAAGTCTCTCTTGACAGTCTGATTCTCTTTACCTGCGCTTATCCCACCAAACTGCTTCATAACCTTTGGTCTGAAGAGCTGCCATGATGACGTTCACATCATAGTTCCCGTTTCCCAGCATGCTTTTCTTGTGGGGTGTCACCATGGTGTTGGGAGACAACCTGAACATGAAAACACATTGTAGAAACATGAAGATAGCATTGGTCCCAAGCGGATGATGAAGCAAGGCTGACCAGTTGGGGAAAGATAGCTGAAGATGGACAAAAAGTTTAATAAATTAAGTCCACTACTCTGTGCATTTGTAGCAAGAGAAAGGTGCTGGGATGGACAAGGAGTGGGGAAGTGCACTAAGTGTTCTAAAAGTAAACCTATTGTTTTTCTGTCACCGGATTTATATCCCTCAAAAAAGAAAATGAAAGTCATTGCTAACATATAGAAGATTACAATGAACCATTACAGAACCTACAATAAAAGACAGCAAAGTTTCAAAGAGTGGCAAGAATCAACTTTCACAACACTAAACAGATGCCTGGGCCCTGATAGAGACTTCATCCAAAACAGAAGAATTACAATGATTTCTATACTTTTGAAAAACTGGTAAAATTCTTGATTTCACAGTGGCAGATACCTCTCTGTATTGAAAGAGCATGACACTCCTGTAAGATTCAAACATCAACTATTGTCTGAACAAAGCCAAGTAGGTCATGCTGGCTTCAATCACATGAACAACCTATATGTGGTGTCCCAACAAGCTCAATCTGTAATTATGACTGGCATCTGGAAATGAGCAATCCCCGGACATTTACCATGAAATAATCTCTCCACAGCCAAATGACATGTAGTAATGAAGGGCACCTTGTCCTTTCCCCTAAAGGTTAACAACAGACAGTGCCACTTTTTAAATAGGCGAGGAAGATCTGCTTTGATCCATTTCACACGCTCATGGTAACCAATACAACAGTCTATGATCTAAGACAGTAAAAAAAAGCAGGCAAAGATGTATTAAACAAATTAGGACTGCATAGGGCCACTTTGCACTGGTGTGTGATAGGCAAGTTTTGTGGATTCATTAATTACAGCCATAATCCTTCAACAATTACATTTGTAAAGAAGTAAGCCACAGAATCCTTCATCAGGAACCTAGACGTTAAGAACTTTTCTAAATGTTCCTGAATATTTACACAAACTTCACTTTTCAGTTCCAATAAGTTCAAGATAGAAACTCAAGGGAATCCACTTAAATGTACCGTGTCTTAAATTAAGACTCCCAAGAGTCTCAAGGAATATGGAGAACTCCCAGAAGAACAAGCAAACACTGCATAAACAACACAGGAACTATTGCCTTGACTATATTACCTATTTTAATTTTCAACAAAAATTTCAGACTACCAGCTTTAAAATATATGCATGATCCTAGGCATTTTTACTCAAAAGAGTAAGCCCCTCAGTTATATTTCCTCCTTATTAAGGGTGCACAAGAGGGACACGGGTGGCGCTGTGGTCTAAACCACTGAGCCTAGGGCTTGCTGATCAGAAGGTCAGCGGTTCAAATCCCCGCAACGGGGTGAGCTCCCGTTGTTCGGTCCCAGCTCCTGCCCACCTAGCAGTTCGAAAGCACATCAAAGTGCAAGTAGATAAATAGGTACTGCTGCGGCAGGAAGGTAAACGGCATTTCCGTGCACTGCTCTGGTTCGCCAGAAACGGCTTAGTCATGCTGGCCACATGACCCGAAAGTTGTCTGTGGACAAACACCGGCTCCCTTGGCCTATAGAGCGAGATGAGCTCCGCAACCCCAGAGTCATCCGCGACTGGACCTAACGGTCAGGGGTACCTTTACCTTTAAGGGTGCACAAGACTATCCATAAAGAGAGATTGGGAGAATTTCAGTTTGCAAATTGCTGAGTAGCACATTTCTCAAAACATTTAAGTAGTAAATAAAGGTTCAAGCATACATGCAAGGACTACCACCTATTTTTTTTCAATTCCAAGCACTGTTTTCAAGCTAGTTACTAACACGCATGATACAATAATGGGACCATATCAGCTACTGTTTAGTTGAATAACAAAAGAGGGAGCATGGAGAGCACTGATGTGTAAATCAAAGGAGCAGATGCAGCAGAAGCAGTTTGGGTAGTTGAATGGTATGGTGCATGGAAGAGTTAAGAGCAGGAGGACTTGCAGAAGACACTATTTCCCAAAGAGCAGACAGATATGATGAAGGACTAGCAGATGTCGCCTGAGGGATGATGGTCCACCATACCCAGGTCAGCAAGAATTGTATTTAACATCAGGAAATAAGTGTTCTCATGAGATCCCCTGGCTACATTTTGCCCGTGTGTCTTCTTTTTAATTACACATTAAAACACCTATGCAAAGCGCAGCTCTAAAAGGATTTTATTTCTGTTTCAAAAGCTGGTACAGAGAGGCAGAACCCTGGAAAAATGGCAAACTGTATTGGTGGTCGCCTTAGTAAAATGTGTGGCGATTGATGAAACAAGAAACCATTCAGAATCAGTGTTAAAATTCTGGAAACTCTTCTTTTCCTCACCCAACCCACGAAGAGTTTCTGAGGCACTAAATACATCTAAAGAAGTGAATGCATGTACAGAAAACAAAACAACAACACCCCTCTTAACATAATGCTGGCAAAACCAAGTTCTTACCTTTGGAAAATCTCCTGTAATGTGTCTCGTGTAAAGGCATTGCCGTCCTGGAAGACATTATTGAGGGCATGGAGAGCACATAACTCCCTGCGCTGTTTTTCATGATAAATACGCACTGGCATCGGCTGTGGTGTTTCAGATGATTCCGATTTTATTTTGTCACCTTTCCATGGCACACAACTCATTTTTTTTGTAGTGTAGGACGTGAAGATAGGAGATGACAAAGTTTATGAAGTTTCTCCCCACCACACAAAAAGCAGAGCAAGCAGCCTTTTGTTCCTAGACAACTCCAGCCCACACAAGTAGAACACCTGCTGTTACTTTAATAGTTGTCTTCACTGGATGACTGCAGAAATAACTTAAAGATTTTAATCATTTTTCTCCCACCCTCCCACCTCCTTTAGCCTGCAAGGAACCGTCCTTAGTATATTTGCATCTTTTTCTCGGCCTCCCCTTGAAAAATGTTTTATATGGCCTTAACATCAGAGTGTCAAATAGAATGTATCACATCGCTCTTTTTCCTCCATTTCCTTTGGTCAATGATGCCTCCAAGACGAAAGATCCACAGCCTAACTCTTAAAATATGCCCAATCTAACAACAATAACAAAAAAGGGACGGGGGAGACAAATATGTAATTAAGCAAGGCCAAGTTGGTGCTGTCCAGAAGGAATACAGGGCCCCCAGAGAGGCATCAACTGCATTTTTGCAATCTTGTCGGAGAGGCTGCGTCCTCAAAACACAGATGCAGAGAGACAGGAAAACAGACTGTTTCTTCCAGGGCAATGGGGGGGGGGGTTCCTCCAACTTCGCCAGGTACAAAATTCCTTGCCCAACGCTTCTTGTGTTCCTGATGGGAGAAAGAAGAGATCCAATGAAGCACAGAATTATCAATGCCAGGTTACCGACTTTTTAAAACAACACCCCAAAAAAGGGTTTCCAGAACTGCTCTGCCATAAACGAAACGAAACAAATAAGCCACGAAGGTGCGAGGAAGGCCTGCCTTATGCGATCCGGGGTTCCCGACCCTCCAACTCCCACAACCAGAAAGAAGGGGATTTCCTTTGCCTCACAAGCACACCCAGCCCTCCTCGGCGTCGCGGAGGGTGCCTATATCCCGCCGTTAAGTGCGGGCAGGAGAGGCGCGTGCAGGAACTGCGGGGGGTGGGGGTGAGGGAGGGAGTAGGGAACGGGAGTCTGTGCTTGCAATCACAGCAATTCTGGCCTGTCCTGGGGAACCGCAGTCATGCAGTCTTGCAGGCCCCTGTGCCCGCTGCGAGTGGGGGGGGGGAACCCACTGCTTGTGGAAGCTCCTTCTCTGGACTGTGGGGCGCGGGGGGGGCCCGTTGAACTCGGCAACTCGGGAGAAGGGGGGAACCGGAGAGTCTTTTGAGTGGGGGGGGGGAGAGAAGGAGAGACTGTCCAGGGTGACGTGTGGGAGAAAAGAGCTCTACTCAGGTGGGGGGCAGCCCCACAGGCCCTCCCGCATCCTTGGTTTTTTTTGGGGGGGAGTAGGGGGACACGGAACGCCTCCCTCCCTTCGCGACCACTCGCCCCGTCCCCGCGTCACGCTGCTACTCACCCGTTAGCGGCCCCAACCTGCTGAAGCCCAACAACCACCCAGGAGCCAGCGCATGCGCAACCATAACAGAGCCCTTCCCCGTCTCGCGCGCGCGTGTGTGTGTGTGTGAGCGCGCTGAGCCCGCCCCCGGCGCGGGCCTATGGAGCAGGGTTCCACGTGACGTCAGAGAAGGCGGCGCTCGCTCTATCCCTTTCTCAGCGCGAGCAGCTGCAGACGGCGCCGGAGACGTTGCCTTTGCAATCTCTCCTGAAATCTTAACCCTGCTAGCTAGCTAGCTAGGCGCCCTCGGCTGTGCGTGCGGCTTGAGCTGTGCGCCTTATTATAGGCGGTGTGGAGTTGCGTGGCTGAGGGGTGGGCATGATGAGCCGGGAGGAGGACCGCGTGTTCACAATTCCTCCTCAAGCCTAGGAAACCCGGCGCGGACGGAATTCTCTGCCAGGCGTCCTCTGAGCTCCGACCCACTTCACAGGGGGGTTGTTAAGAACATAAAAGGCGGGTGTAGGCATTCCTAAGCTGCGTGGCGGGTGGGATAAAAATATAATTAACGATATCCATGCCTTTGAGTCAGAGAGTCATGATTTTAACGCGCCTCGTCTCACCCGCTCCGTTTGGGTGCCTGACATTGGTAAACATTTCAATCGGTGCATACATCGTATACTGAATAGTTCGTAAACAGGGCTGTTCTTAAACCGAGGTACCACTGCATTTCAGGCAGCTTGCGTGCATGACAGCCGCTGCCTGTTTGTGCTGGAGCAGCAAAGATCCTCCCCTACTCGACTGCAGTGATTTCCAAAATATTCCCCCCCCCCCGACAACTATATGGGCTGTCTTTAAGATTTAAGTACCATAAAGAAGGCAAGCTTATATAGGTTAGGTTACATATGCTGAATTTATGTATCACTATCTACTAAAATAAATGTGCCAAAATGATTTACAACTAAGTACTGTAAAAAAATAATTAATAAAGCAACAGAAATATATCAAAAACAGATTTAGTAATAATATGTTGCCCAAACGCCCAGGAAAATAAATACATATTTGCCTGGTGCTAAAATGACATGGCTGGCACCCTGTGGACAGCATTCTATGAATGAGGTGACTATAAATGGTTTTTCTCTCTTTGCCACCCTTCTTACCCCTCAGAGGGGGCACACAAAGGAGGACTGCAGATAACCATCTTGGGTTCGGGACAGATTCATATGAAGATAGTCTTTTAGGTATAGATATTTTCAAGGTCAAAACAGCACTTTGAACTGAGTACGGAAACAAACTGGCAGCCTATTTGTACTGGCCAGGTCCCATGCTTTGTATTCACGCCTTCTTGTTCCAGTTAACAATTTAATAGCTACATTCTGTATTAGCTATAGTTTCCAAACAGTCTTCAAAGTTTAAACTGGAGGTTACTATAAAATAGACAAGCAAGGTCAGGCTATCCCTATCCAGACAGGGTTGCACCTGGGCTACCAGCCAAAGCTGGTAGAAGGCACTCTGTGCCACTGAGGCTCCTTGTACCAAATGACTGGGTTGAATCCAAGTGTACCTGTTTCTTCAAGCGACACATCAAGGGAAGTGTAACCTCATCCAGAGAGACGAACCACCCAATAACGGGGTCACAGTGTTACGCTGATTGAGCTTCAGTTTGTTGGCTCTCACCCAGTTCATTACGGAAACCAGGCACTGATCCAGCACATCCACCTCACACCTGCTTTAGCTGTAACAAATAATTAAAGTTCCATGTTGTCAACATATTGATGGCAGCGCAGTCTGAGACTCCAGATCATTCCACTATAATGTTAAACAGCATATAAAATGATAGGGCTATCTGTTGCCTGGCCAATATCTTTCCATTTCCATCTGTCAGTCACATCTGTCCTTACCAATGCAAAATGGGAACAAATTCAACAGCCAACATAAGCAATTCAATCATCATTACAGGATAACTCATCAACCAAATTAATATTATATAGGAGACAGAGTATAGGTAGGCTAAAAGCTGATAAATTCAGCCATTCCAAAATCCAAATGTCATGAAAATCCAAGTCTTCATCAATGCTTTTAATATTTTCTGAGATTTTTTTTCACCCACGGAAATAAGTGTCCCTCAGCTCCCTATATCTTTATATTGTGTGTATAAATGAATGGGGATTTCCTCTATTTACTTCTCTCACACTGAGATTTAAAAGTCTGGGTCTGGGCAATCCTTAGACAATGCTTATTACACAAGTCTGAAACATAATAATTCTCAACTGTTGTAATCTTATGCAACTGAGCAGTTACCACTTTGACCTGTAATTTATTGTATTTGTTATAAAATAATAAAAGTTATGGTTGCTGGTGTTATTTTTCCTCCTCCAAAACTTGCATTTCCTCATGTCATCAGTGAGAAGAAAAACCCTAGTGCTCACAATATCACTACTGTAATTTTACCTTGCTCTTTTTATTAAGAACTGGCCACTAATTGTCAGATTTTGACAATGCCCTTACTGGCTGGATTGAATTTCATTATTGAGCGCTGAATGTAACACACAGCTCTCTTGCTGTGCTTGAAATATTATGACTCCATTCTACAAAGATACAGCATTTCCCTCTCTTCCTTACGTATTTCAGATATGTACATGTCTACATAGTAAGTAATTTTTGTGTGTGGAATAATTGTATTTTGAGAAGATAGGTTAACTGGTCTGTATGATTCTTCCACCTTGCTTATTGGCACATCCCTTTACCTTTACCTTTTACAGGCCCAGGAAAGGTTATGCTATAAAACATGTTAATCTTTAAAATACCAAAAAGCTTTCTTACTTTTCCTAAAGGTGCAGACTAGATGCAACACCAATATAAAATATTTGTCTATCTAAAGAAACTTAAAATAACTTGATAAAAAAACCCCTCAAAAGAAATTTAGTCTTTTGAGTGCTTGTACAGGTCAGCCTTCTAAGATGTTTTTTAAGAAAGGCACACATTTTTCCTACAAATGTCATGTATTTTAAGTGATTTTAAAATTGAACTTTAGATTGTCCTAACCTGCCCTGGGACCTGCTGGTGAAGAACAGGTAATAACAATACTGTAGCAGTAGCATAATTATTATTGCTTGTCTGCTGGCTTCTCAAAACGCTGAAGCCCGCGGGGAAGGGGGGGCGTTCAATTTATTCCTAATGGATAAGAAATGCGAAACCAGGAATACCAGTGCCAAAACAAAAGCGCTTGGGCTGAGTGAGGCTTCACCGATTTACACGAAGGCTTTTTGAGCATTTAGAGATTAGTCCAGACACGTTTCAGTGCCACCTCCTCGCTCTCAAAATGAGGCTGAAAAACAAGGAAATAAAACGTTATTGGCCTTGGGCGAAAGTCATGGAACGCAAGTATGACTGCTCGATTGCATAAGATTATCACCGCTCAAAGCGATTTATTTCAACCCAGTTTCATCAGCTTTTGCCAGGGATTATCCCGGGCGAGACAATCTGTCTCAGAGACAGAAGTAAATAGAGGAAATCCCCATTCAATCACAAAATGGGTTGGATTGGCTTTGGCATATGTTCACTCCTCCTTATTGGCCGCCACGATCAAATTCCCGCCTTGTTTTCTCACCTACTCACCTCGGCCGTAATCTTGCTCTCTGATTGGCGGAGGCGCCACTCCCGCCTATTACTTAAATATTTGCCACGATTGGCGAGGAACTTTGTTTATCATGTATTCTTCCCTCCCATTGGCCGCGAGCAGGTAGAAATATAACACCGCCCCGCTCCCACCCGGAGTTTCCAGAATACGCATAGAGATAAATAAAAATCCCAGTAGCGCTGCTGCCGCTGCTTTTATTTTCTTAACCGGAGGAACCGCAAAAAGGGTCTTCGAAGGAGGCATGGATGATCCATATTAATGAGCTCTAGCTGCGGGTTGTCATAGCAATACAGCAATTATTAATAGCGCTGCTCCCCAATTGGTCAACAGGGTACTAAATTATTAAGCAGGTCCGTTCGGGGCGGAGCTCGGCGGGTTCCTCCGGCTTGGTCGACGCGAGGGGTGGGCGGGGCCTATGCTAATGAGGCAGGAGAAGGAGGCCGGGGCTGCCAAGATGGCGACGGAGCGAAGTCGCTCCCCGATGGGGGGCTCGCCGGTGCCGGCCTCGATGTTCGCCCCGGAGCCCGCCTCTCACGGCGGGGCAGCGGCGGCCTCTTCCAGGTTCCACCGCGGCGTTGCGGACTCGGACTGCAGCGAGGACGGCGAGGTGCTCAATGGGGAGCCCGAGCTCGACCTCACCAGCAAGGTAGGCCCGGCGGGCGGTGGGTAGCGGAGACCGAGGGCCCCGCCAGCCCGGACTCCGGATCTGGGCCCCTCACGCGCCCGGAGGTAGCTCCGGCACTTCCCTCTCTCTCGGCCCGGCTCCGTTCGGTCTGGCGGCGGTGCCTCCCCTTGTCCTTCCGGGCACTTCGCTCAGCCCCCATTAAGGAGCGCGGAGCGGGTACCCCGGGCCCCTTGCCGACGCTCCCTCCTGAGGCGACGTGAGGCCGGCTGCCCCGCTCCGAGTCCTGAGGGACAACGAGGGCCAGAGTGTCGCCGGCAGCTCCAAGGGTACGGGCTGGTGTACGTGGCACGCGAGAGTGGATTCAGACGGGGACGAGAAGGGGGGCCGTAGACAGGCTTACTCGCAAGTAAGGCCCTCCGTTTTCAGTGGGGCTTACTCCACGTTTAGGCACGCTTAGGATTGCAGCCCCGCAGCCCAGCTCTGTAAATAATGCCTGCTCAGAAATAAGTTCCATTCATTTCCGCGTGGCTTACTCCCGGTTTAAGCGTATGTAGGGTTTCAGCTGAAGTTGTTGTTTACCCGTTTGTAGTTTCCTTAACAACAACAACACCCTCGTGCTGTGTTAATACAGCCCTTCTAAGTGCAAATTTCAAGCTTCTCGGCTTATCTTTTTAGTGCATTGCTTAAAAAAAAAGAGAGTTAAAGTTGAAATTGTTAAACAGGTGCTGTGGGTGAAGTAAAGGGATAGTCTTTATGTTCTGTAGTACTACCCTGAAGTGGAATGAGGGGCGGTGTTTAAACAAAAGAATGGGCAGCGATACCTGCATGACTGTTTGTTAACCTGCTGGATGGGCATCATGTGATATGCTCAAAAGAGACAAAATCTCAAAGCAGAGTATCCATGAAAAGTGGTGATGGGCCATTTTGTAAGTTCAGGCATCTAGGGCTGTTGTGCTTTACATTTTTGTGTGTGTGTGTGACCTCTGTAGTTGTGGGTAAATGGAAGTCTCAGGGAAAAGTGGAGTGGCTTTTCATGTGATCTAACTCATGAATAAAATAGGAGTACCTTGAGTTTATTTTTTGTTTTAAGCCATCACAAAGCAGCATAATATTTTTTACATTGCTAATGATTTGTTTCATCTACAGTGTTTTTATAATGAACATTATATATATGTGTACACACACACACACACACACACACATACACACATACATACACTTCAGCCTTCTTCACACTGCTTTTGCTAAGCTTTCTGAATTTCTCTTTATAATTTGTGGCTCCTTGGTGTCATATCAACCCTTTTTTATTTCCACTGTCATAACCCCCCTTAAAAGGACTAGACTACGTATATTTTGAGTATAAGCTGAGTCTCATAATTATGAACTTCTTGCAAAACAGTTCATAAACAATTTGAGAGAATGTGGCCTCCAGAAAATCATCTACTAGTTAGTGCTGGTGATTTTGGCCCCCTCCCCCATATCGGGATGTTTAACACAGATACCTGGTTTTTTTCAGCTAGTAATGGTGAGCCCAACATCAGAGCAATATGATAGCTTGCTACGGCAGATGTGGGAGAGAATGGATGAAGGATGCGGGGAGACCATCTATGTCATTGGACAAGGATCAGGTGAGCATGGTTTCCTCCTTCAATACCACAAGCCAAGCTAAAGATGCTGTAGTGGTTTCAACAGAAGCAGCTATTGCTTGAAGTATAGTGTTTGTGGGATGGGACAGTTACTATATTAGATCTCAAGATTTAAAAACCTTTATTCCATAACACAAATAAATTCTTTGGATTATTCCTGCATGCAGCTAATGCTGTGTTGCATGTTGGCCACATATGCCTAGTAGTAACTATTTGCTTTCAGTAAACAATGCTGACCTGTGTTTTGAATAAGTATATCCCATTCAAATGACATGTGGGGTAAATAAGGGATGTGTTTTAGCTTGTCTGCTATTAAACCATAATTTGAATGATCTGTTCCAAACCATATGCTCAAGAGCACCAGTTTCCCAGAGAGGCTGGCACAGAGATCCCTTTGTTACTGTGTGCTGCCGATATGTACTATTCTCACAATCCCAGGGTGGACTCAATACGATTATGGCCTAAATTCAACCATGAATGAGTGCTTCATATGATCTGAGCATAATTCTAACAGCTAGTGAATTGTTTGTTTTCCCCAAACCAAGAGCAAATCTTGGTTACAATAAGTTCACCGTTTGTTGAGAGTGAGGAAAACCTCAAGCTTGGTTTGCATGTAACACTAAACCCAATGGTTTGGCTCTGAGTAGTGAAACAGCAGCAGGACCAGTGGAGGAGCAAAGCAGCCACGGTTTTCACTCTGGATAGCTGCATGTTTGGTTGTTGTTGCTAAGCCCTGGTTTAGCTTAGCATTGCATGCAGTCATGTTTTTTTCCGTAAAGCAAGTTGAAAATGTTTAGAGCAGTTAAAGTTTTTCTTCTAATTGGGGTTTTAGGTTTTTTTTGGTAGTGCTACATATTTACGTTTCTCTACTCCCACCACCCAATGTTAAAGATTAAAGGGTGTTTGCTGCCTTTGAAGTGACTGGTGGTTTTGGCATTGGTGTTCTTTGCTCAGGTGATGTCAGTCTGCTCAGTCTTCAAAGAAACAGGGTGTGCGGGGGGGGGGGGGGGAAGTGTAGCAAATGTTAGATTTACACCAGCATAAGTTTCTCGACTATTATCAGCATTTAATGGGTTAGGATAGGAGGAGTCAACCACATCTTGTGAACTACAGCTCCCACCATCCCTGACCATTGGCTATGCTGGCTGAGTCTGATGACAACAGTGGTCCAAAACATCTGGAGGGCATCTTGACTACCTCTACAGTAGGGTGTGGGATTAGGTAATGACCTTCTTGTTGTGTCTTCAACTAATGGAGCCAAGGTTTTGAAGAGGGTAGCACAATTGACTCTCGTACATCCCACCTTTCCTTCCAAACTTTTGAGATTGACACTGTTTAGCCTGGAGAAATAGGGCTAAATGAACAGTTAAATGTTCATTTGAAATTAAATGAACATAATTAAATTAAACATAAGCATTTGAAATTAAAATGGATTCTTCATTTCCTTGCCCAGCCCATCTGTGGCAAGACCCTGGTCAAGTTACATTAATGACAAAGTAACTCCTGGTCTGACAAAACATTTGAAGCAGCTGTTCCTTATTTCTTCCCCATGCCTACATTAGATGGGACTGAGTACGGGCTCAGTGATGCAGATATGGAAGCATCCTACGCCACCGTGAAGAGCATGGCCGAGCAAATAGATGCAGATGTGATCCTCTTGCGGGAGCACCAAGAGGCAGGAGGCAAAGTGCGTGACTACCTGGTGCGGAAGCGGGTGGGTGACAACGATTTCCTGGAGGTCAGGTAAGGAGATAGGTAGAAGGAGTGTTTGTCA
This sequence comes from Darevskia mixta, assembly GCA_034641385.1. Lineage (NCBI taxonomy): Eukaryota > Metazoa > Chordata > Lepidosauria > Squamata > Lacertidae > Darevskia > Darevskia mixta. The sequence goes on from JAWWNH010000008.1 coordinate 19,269,870, forward strand.
GCATGAAGCTCACTCCTGTAACCTGCACACGTAGTGGGGAGAAGCTGGAAACTCTGGTTTGGCTATGGGAGTGACTCTGCCTCTCCTTACTAATTAACTTTCCTTTCCTCTGTGCTTTGTATACAAGCCAGTGGTTAGGATCTTGTGCACATACTTGGCTGATCAAGCAGTATCTGAATGAAAGGATTGCTGTTGTAGGTTTTTGCCCTCTATGTGCAAGCCTGGATAGCTCAGTTGGTTGGAGCATGGTGCTAATAATGCCAAGGTGGCAAGTTTGATCCCTGTACGGGACAGCTTCCTATTCCTGCATTGCAGGGGGCTGGACTAGATGACCCTCAGAGTCCCTTCCAGCTCTAAAATTCTATTCTATGAAACCCCATAGGTCCTGTCTTTTACTCATTTTAAAGGGTTTTAGCCTTATTCAGAGATTGCACATGACCGCTGACATTCTGATGGCTTCCTTTTGCCTTCCTATAGGGTAGCCGTGGTTGGCAATGTGGACGCAGGGAAGAGCACGCTGCTGGGTGTCCTCACCCATGGTGAGCTGGACAATGGACGTGGCTTTGCCCGGCAAAAGCTTTTCCGCCACAAGCACGAGATCGAATCGGGCCGTACTAGCAGCGTGGGGAATGACATACTGGGCTTTGACAGTGAGGGCAATGTAGTGAACAAGCCTGATAGCCACGGTGGAAGTCTGGAGTGGACTAAGATTTGTGAGAAGTCAACAAAGGTCATAACCTTCATTGACCTGGCGGGGCACGAGAAGTACCTGAAGACTACAGTCTTTGGCATGACTGGGCACCTACCTGACTTCTGCATGCTAATGGTAAGCTGTGCCATGGTGGTGGGATGTCAGTAGCAGCCAGGGGCTCTTAACATCCACAGCACTTTCCCATCTTTTTTGTTGGAGAGTTAAGGAATTAATGAAAACAATATAGGCTAGAATTCCCACTGTTATTGTGAACAGGAACTCAAAAATTAGTTGGGGCCATGGGCCATGTCACTCTCAGTAAGTGCTGATTTCCTACTGTAGAATGTTGGAGGCTTGTGGTTCACCATGTTCCTCTTTTGCCTATCTGAGGGTGATTTATATGATTTATATATGTTAAGGATTGAACTGAGTTCTCCATTCATGCTCATGTGTCAGATATGGGTGCAAGCTTCTACATAAGTAAATGCTCTAAGCAAAAACACCATGAAGTTCAGAAAAGCTTTCTGAAGTGCCTCCTGCCCATGTGTCAGGGTGTCAAAGATATTGCCATTGTGTGCAAAGCATTCAAGGTTCGGTACCTGTTTCCAGAACTTAATTTGACATTTGTCCTTGCTGGTCTCCCCCCTCTCCCAGCAGCAACGACAACAACAAAGATTTTTTCTGCACTGTGAGGACACCTAATTCTGCCATAGTGGCTTAACACAACTTGTCTCAGGTTCTATCTGTATCAGTGGATTTCTTTCCGCAACCATGAGAGGCAAACTATTCCTCCCATTGTGGCACATTCCTGTGTTGGTTTTTGAGTATGTGTGCTTCAGTCACATAAACAAAAGAATTCTCAGATTTGTTGGCAGGTAGTCTAAACTGCAGACAGGTGCTTCCTTGTGAGGAGATGAAGTGGTATAGAAATTCTTTAGCTTAGTTTTCTGTTCATGGGTCAGTATCCCATATCAGCCTTTCTTATCAATAAGAGCTGCAGCCTGCCACTTGATGACACGCTTGCAGAATGACATTAAGGGGTAGCTGATACATTCTGAGATAGTGGCTCAGTTGGGATGTTGTTCCCAGCTTCATCAACCATGGTATATGTCAAGAAAAGGAAAACCTGTGGCCCGCCAGATGTTGTTAGATTCCTAAGTCCATTTGCCCCAGCCAACATGGTTGGTAGGTGGTGATTGGTGATGTGAGGTGAGAATATTCTCAAGAATTGACAATATTCTCTGCTAGAAAATTCTCTGGAGAATATTCTCCGTGAACTGTAAATTCTAATGTAAGAACCAGTTTTACAACCTACATTAAAAAAATCTAGTAAATAATAAGTCAAGCTGTGATATTGCCAATGTAAGTAATGAATAATGATTTTTTTGATCCAGTTACATTACTGGGCATTGTGCCATTCACCATTGGCAGTTCTGAAATGTGAGCTACAGAAAACATATTCTTTTTAGTTTTAAAAATGCTATTCATTTAATTTGATGAACATTTGAATTTGTATGTATTTCAACTATTTTTAATAGCCTTTTTTCTATTTTGGTGTGACCTTATTCTTAGCAATTCTATACCCTTGACCATACAGTGTGATTTTTTAATATTTTTTTACAGAAAGCAGTTTTAATGCTTTCTACACTTAAAGTACCTAGGCCTACACAATTATGTGTAACAGCATGTGAGGTGACCTTGATTTAAACAGTTGACGTTTCTATATTTTTATTCAGTGCCAGTAACTGTTTTTTGCAGTGCCATTCAATGGTACAATATTCTCATTAATCGAGAATATTATTGAGGATATTCTCCAAAAGATTATTCTCGAGAATTGAACATCACTAGTGGTGATGATGAGAGTTGGAGTTCAAGAGCATCTGGAAGGTCACAGGTTTCCTATCCCTAGATTGTGATACTAGATTATTTTCCAGTTTTGTTAATTGACATTAAGCCAGAGTTCCCCAGTTTGGTGGTATGGCACAACCAATATGTGCACATGCACACAGCGCCGGCCCTGGAAGTGACCAGGAAAGATGTCACCAAAAAGGGAGGGGGCAGAGCAGGGTGTTTCCATTGCATGTGATTTCATGCAAGCGTGCAGTGACCCGGAACAACCCCCACACAAATCGGGGGTTGGCTGTAATTGAGAATTCTGGCTTGATACAAGCCAGGAGCTTTGAGGTGAAGCTGGCATGTGATGTGAGGAAGAATAGTTTGGGAGGAGTGCTTGGCCCCAATGCTAGTTCCTGACTTCATAAGCCAGGGAGGTTGGGAACATCATCCGAACAGCGTCACTGGCTTCTCTACAGCAAAACAGAGAAGTAGAGCTCTAGTTATGACACTTATTTTGGAGCAGACTGTACATTCTTGGCAATGCTAGGAGAAGGTAGTGGGCATGCACCCACAAGAAGGCTAGCTCTGACACAATGTCACCTGCAAATGCAATGGTTTTTTAAAGTGATTTTGTGATTGGCATGAACTGGGAAAAGTTTAGTTGATAACCTATTCCACCATGGCTTTTCCTGAGAGGATTCTGGGAATAGGACCCAGGATTCCTCTTCCATCTGTTCTTGACATTGTCCTGGTGAAGCAGTAGGAAATAATCCTTTCTGGTTTACTTTGCACACCATGGAACATACCAGAAACGTTATTCCAAGAGTGGCAAGCGCTAATGTCTGGATTAGCTCTTACTTTATTGTAAGAGCACTGGGTTTCTGTTCAATGCTGTGTGAGCAGAAGTCCCGCAACCGTCTGGAGCAGGTCTTGAAGCTGTACAAGGGGGCTGAATTGGGAGGAGAGGAAAGAGAAGCTCCGTTGCACAAATAGAAGTCTGTTGTGCTAGTGGGACAACAGTATTAGATAGAACCATTGCTCTCATAAGTTATTAGAAATTGACCTCTTGCCCTTCTCTTCTGGCGTGTCTGCATTACGCTGCCCAGCAAAGTCACAGCCATATATCTAGACAGAGACTTAAAATTCTGCCTGCCTCCCCCACTCCCCACCTCATTGTGCTTTTCCTTGATACAGGTTGGCAGCAATGCAGGAATTGTTGGGATGACCAAGGAGCACCTGGGCCTTGCATTGGCGCTCAACGTCCCAGTCTTTGTGGTGGTGACCAAGATTGACATGTGTCCTGCCAACATTCTCCAAGGTATTTGCCTGTAAACTGCCTTGTGATTGTGAAGGGTAGTATATAAATAAAATAAACTGAAGATGGCGCAAACAGCTTCTCTCTCCTATGAAGTGCTTGCCATCTGTTTTGGTAGTGTGTCTTCAGACTCTACTAAGGAGCCATTTAAGCAAACTCTTCTTTCTAGCCATCTCCAATTCCTGACTTGCATTGCTTCTTACTTATTGAGACTTATTTGATGTACATTTTTTTCTCTGTAGCTGGTCTCTTAAAAGTTGGGATTTTACGTAGCCGATGTGTTGGCTAGTCTGATTAGTATAAATCACATGAGTGAATGAGAAGTGTGGGAACGGAAGACTGTCTTATCTCTTCCGTCTGAGAGTGTTATTGTACTGTACTTTCACTTTAGCTGTATGCATTGCTTGTATCTCTGTATATATTGTGAATAAAACGTAGTTTAGATTTACGGATGTATCCTTCTTCTTGCTGCGTGATTCCAGAAGACTTGTGTGCACTTTTAATACGAGAAGTGTCGCAGAAAGGCACTCTGGACTGAAGGGACATGCCAGCCAGAGACGTGCCTAATAGGAGACACTCAGAGGCACTGGGGATCTGCCGTCTCCCCCAGGAGTGTTTACCCAACAATCAGCAGTTCTAAAACAATTGTTTTGCAACAGTGAAGCTGCTCAAAAGCAATGTTTTGACTTGTGTTCTTCCCCAATTGCTGTAAATAAGCTTATGGGAAAGAGAAGGCAGCTGAGATTTAGACTTTTTGCATCTGTTCACTTCCTGGTTCTTAGGGTCATGAAAGAACCAACTAGTATAGCCTGTTCCCCACAGGGCCCAACATGGTGCTTCCTGAAACGAAAGCAGAAACTCTTCCCTGCTGTTTCCCCTCCCGCAACTGATGTTCAGTTACACGGTATCACTGAACACTGAGAAACCGTTTAGCTATTGTGGCCAATAGCCATAAACTGTGCAACCAAAATGACTGCTTAGGAAATATTATTGCCTTCTCCCCTGTATGTAATTACGCACTTCCAAGAAAAGAGGTCCACAAAGATGATCACTAGTGGCAGATGCTGGGCATCAAATAGAAAAGGAATCCACTTTGCGACTACACAGTGGAAAGCAAGAGAGCAAATGGTTTGCTACCAAGCTCATTCAAAATGTGTGGGCTCCTGTTCAAGGCCTTCTGGTGCTGCATTTATTGGCTTTTCTGTTACTTGCTGCATAAGATGACCGAGGAACCTATGCAATGTGCAGCTAGCACTATGGTAGAAAATGGAATTTAGAGAATTGGTCAGGCGGACCTAGCATTCGGTGTGCTTCCAAGGGGGTGCTTGTAAAATGTGTACGTGATGTTGCGTACATCTTGGTACCCATCTTTCATGTGCATATCTTGTTTTTCACTCCTCATCATAACAGTAAGCATTTGTGGGGAAATCGCTTTATTCTGGCAAAGACAAGCTCTTGTCTTAGAGGAGCATCTAGCACAACAAGCATGGAATCCACCGCCAGGGGCAAATTTTGAGACAAGGGTTTGGCTAGAATTGGACATCTTTTCAAAGCTCTGGTAGCACTGCTAGCTTTGTAAGCAAACAAAATGAAACCACCAGTTCGCAAGCAAAAAACACTTCCTAGTTTTTCTTGTGAAAACGATAGCCTTCCAGTCATAAGAGCTGGATTTCATGGTCTCCCTGCAGGCTTCCTGAAATTGACACAGGATGCGTAGTACAGAAAAGCCTATGCAAAATTCTAGATTGTATGTAATCTTTTGATAGCTTCTTAGTAGCAATACTGAACTTATTTCTCTCTCCCAAGGCTTAGCTTGACAACTTCTACAGTTAGAATAGCAATGGAAGTTCAATACATACTAGCTGTAATAGCTGGCTTGTTTTTCAGATCAATATCCTGGTGCCCACCGGATGCATTTACTATGACTCCCATCATCCTTGGTTGATATGGCCAATGGTCCATAATGGGGGGATGGTAATCCAGAAATCTGGAGGTGTCAGACTGGGGAAGGTTTGTCAATGTGGTCAACATCCAGACATGGAGAGAGAAAAGATCTGTTACGGGCACAAGAAGCCCCATACTACAACCTCTAAAGCCCAATTTCACTAACTCTTTTGTGTCAAAGATTCCTGCATGTTCTCTTATATGTTCTTGATACTTAAATAGTTTTCCTTTTAAATTTTAAATCCTAGGAAAGCTGGCATCTGTAACAATATCCCAGCTTGCTCACACATACATACAATCATGGGGAAAAGAAAGTACACCCTCTTTGAATTCTGTGGTTTTACACATGAGGACATACAATGGACCCTTGGGTAACGTAATTTTCAGGTTGCGAACGCGGCAAACTGGATGTGGGTTTGCCACTTGCGTGTGCGCAAAAGTGCTTTGCGCCACCGCGTGCATGTGCAGAAACGGTCCTCCGGTTAATAATAATAATAATAATTTATTATTTATATCCCGCCCATCTGGCCGGGTCTCCCCGGCCACTCTAGGCGGCTTCCATCATACATTAAAATACATACACATGTTACAGATTAAAAACTTCCCTGAACAGGGCCGGTTACGAAATCTTTGGGATACGGCCAGGCCTCCGGAACGGATCCCGTTCGTAACCGGAGGTACCAGTGTAATAACAAGGTCTGTTTCTTAGAAGGTCTTAAAATTAGGTAAATAAACTAAGGGACTAAAGTTGAATGCAAGAAAGGGCACATTGATCTAATCATCTCCATTTTATTCATCAAGAAACTCTGAAGCTGTTGCAACGACTTCTGAAGTCCCCAGGATGCAGAAAGATTCCTGTCCTGGTCCAGAGCAAAGATGATGTCATCGTTACTGCCTCCAACTTCAGCTCAGAAAGGTGACAGAAATGAAAACAAAGTGGACCACTCTTTGTCTGCTTAGAACATGGGCTTAGAACTTTGACCCCAAGACTCTTCTGGGATGATAATTGGTTGGGAGCACAAACAGGCCTTTTTCCAGTTGCAGTATAAGGAATTTGCAACAGAGATGTGGAATTTGTTTACAGGCTAAATAGCAAGGATCCTGAATTGGTGGGATCTGCGCCTTTAGTTCCGTTGGGCAGATTCAAAACAGATTATCCAGGTTTCTGGGTAAGAAATGCATGCAAAGAGGTGAAGATGGATGGTAGAAATGGCCAGGACTGGAGCTATAGTGGACTTCTGGAATCATTTTTCTTTTTGCCACATACGTATATTAGTTTGTTTTTCTTGCCAGTGAGTGGGAAATGCCAAGGTCAAATTCTAATGAAACCATGTTGCTTTGAATCCATTTCTGGCATCCACAGTTGGTGCAAGGATGAAAGCAAGCAGAGGACTTGGGAGGATGGGGGGTGATGGCTAGGAGCAGAAAAGGAATGGCCCTGCATGTGTGTAGAGGCTGAAGCGAATGGCCTTGCAAGAAGTCTGGCCAGGAGTCTGCTGCTGATCTATTGCATCACACACACACACACACACACACACACACACACTCTGCCGCCGCCGCCAAATGTGGATGCCGTATGTGTGGATCAGAAGATAAGCCATACTGGAAAGCTGGGATAAATGAAGGAAGTGAACAGTTGCATGAGGTTGGCAGCTAGCATTGTGTTAGGTCTGTCCTCTTCTTGAAATATCCTGGACAACTGATGATGGTTGGCATGTCTGTTGGACCATTCTCTTAATGGCTTGGTCCCAACTGCTGATGAGAGAGGGAAAGAGTAAAATTGTAGGAGCTAAAAACGTAAATATTACATCTGATCTAACTAGAGCGTGTGATTTAAAAGGAAGCTGACCATGCAAGATGACTCTCCAGTTGAGTGGGCACATTTGCTGCCATCCCAGAAAAAACAGAAGTAGTTAGAAAGTTATTTAACTGAATGTCGCTAGTGTTAAGGGTACTACAGCTAGTACTTTCCTGTAGGGAATTTTCCTTCTGATACTGAACATGCCAACTAGCACCTGTGATGTTTTGCAAGTATTATCAACCTAAGTTAGAACTGTGAATAACTTGTATGTTCGCATTCTCACTCTTTCTCTCTCTGTTCCAATTAGGATGTGCCCAATATTCCAGATTTCCAATGTCACCGGTGAGAACCTGGAATTGCTTAAGATGTTTCTCAATCTCCTGTCTCCAAGGACCAGTTACAGGGAAGAGGAGCCTGCAGAATTCCAGATAGATGACACTTACTCTGTTCCAGTAAGGAGAGTGGTGCTGAGAGTCTCACTTCAGTCTAATTTTTTTCCAAGAGGAGGAAGGAATGGGGATGTTGGCTTGATTCTGCTGTTGCTATACCATTGTGACTAATTCATTTGCCTTTTGCACTTCTCCCTGATGCAGGGTGTAGGGACAGTGGTGTCTGGGACAACACTAAGAGGCCTGATCAAGTTAAATGACACCTTGCTGCTCGGCCCAGACCCTCTGGGTAACTTCTTGCCCATTGCTGTGAAGTCCATCCACCGCAAGCGCATGCCCGTCAAAGAGGTTCGAGGAGGACAGACTGCCTCCTTTGCTCTGAAGAAGGTGAGTGTGGACTTCATTGGCCAAGGGTTTTCCATTGCTTTTCTGTTGGGAGAAAATGAGGTGGTTTTTTTGGGGAAACTGTCAGTGCAGTTATGAGAATGTTTACTCTGAGATTGCACAAAAGGTAAAGCTAGTTGTGTTGGCCCATAAGAAAAAATTCCAAAATCCACATGAGGGCAATCCCTAATGCTATAAAATAACATGCAAGCTTTTAAGTTCTCTAGAAATCTTCATCAGACTAGATGGTAAATAAAATAGGGTTGTGGAGAAAGAGCATATTAGTGCTGGTTTTTGAGCCACCTTAATGGTGTCATTTTGTCACAGTTTTAAGGTAGAATGTGGGAGGAGATAGCGGACATTCAGATGGGGTTCTGTTAGGTGCTTGGCTGGTTTCCTGTTGCACCCAGAACTGCTGAGGAGAAACATATGGTGGCTGATTCTTCATGTTTGGGACATATGAAATCCAGCTGTTAACCACACCTGTCTTCGTCCTTGGGCAATGGAACCAAGTCCTGCTGCATTCAGATGTGGTTTTCCCCCAGTCATTGTTTTTAGGATTGCAACTTGTCAGGCTTAATATATGGGGCTGAGAGCAGGTTTTATTTGCAGGGTCTAATATTGCAAAGGCATTGATAGGACTAAACTTGTCTAAAGGTACCGTCTTTCCCCCTTTTAAAGACACCGTCTTATAATTTTTTCCCCTCAAAAAAACACAGGGTGGCTTATTTTGGGGGGGATGTCTTATTTTTATTATGTCAGTATGGTACGGTACAGCCTCCCCCTGTGGCGGCACCACGGCTTACTTTTGGGGTACGTCTTACTTCTCACAAAGGTAAAAAAAAAACCTGCCATGGCTTACTTTATGACTACGTATTAAAAAAGGGGGAACAGGGTAGCAGTGGACATTGTGCTTTTAAGTGAGTCATTTGTTTGGCAGAGAGAAAGTCAAAGGAATACTTTCACTATTGCATTCCAACTTCTCTACATCCATGAAGGATGGACATTTGTAATTTCTCCTTCTTAGAGCTGGCATTCAAATCGCATCATTTAGGCAACATAAGTGTGTCTGGGACTGAAGTTTGTCCTCATGGGGGATGAAGGAAGGACAGCTTGTAAGAAAATCTGATAACACCCCTTAAGGATAGCAATTTTGTGCTGACCAAAACCATCCCTTGAAGCTTTTTTCTTTTGAAATTATTTCATTCTCTTGTTTCTCGCAACACCTTTGTAAAACTCATGCTCAGCACTATGTTTGGCTGGATGGGCATCCCATTCCATCCCAAAAGAGGCTTATCTAGTCTTTCATCTGTAAAATGCTAGGAAAATATATAGATTTCTTTTTTTTAAAAAATCAGCCTAAGTGAATTTATTGCTAAATTATGCTTTAAATTGTTGCACTTCCAGATCAAGCGCTCCTCTATTCGGAAAGGCATGGTGATGGTGTCTCCCCGATTAAATCCTCAAGCGTCTTGGGAATTTGAAGCTGAGATTCTGGTTCTGCATCATCCTACCACCATCAGTCCACGTTATCAGGCTATGGGTATGTGTAGGGTTTTTGTGTGTCCTTTACACACTCCTCCTGCCTTGGCCCTGGGAATCGAATTGATTTGTGGTTGCATCGTTTAAGTTCTGATACCGACAAATTTACGAGGAGCAGCAACCACAAAGAGGATGGCTGAAAGAGAAAGCGATTCCTTGTGGATCAAATTTGGGAATTGGTAGAAGGCTCTTATGGGATCTGTCACCAGGGGTGCTTGACTTGCTCCTTCATAAAAATCCCACTTGAGCTATGGATTCAGTGGATGGCTATAGAAGAATTGCACTTGGCCTCTGTAGCCTTCCCTATAGAAGTTATGAGGCATGGTGGTAGGGCTGGCTTGCTGAGCAGATTAGTGCTATGTACGTAGATTATCTTCTGACGTTGCCACTTTGCTGGAAATTGAATATACCTGATGACAAACATGGATTCGTAAGGTGCTTGTATTGTGAATTTAGCAGCATCTGCATGCAGCAGCATAGCTGGTGGCAGTTCAGGGTATCCTGTGCTACTGAGATTTGTCCGCTTGTTGCAGTTTGAGTGCTAGTGAGAATCTTACTGTTCACAGTGCATTGTGGCAGCATCCGCCAGACAGCCACTATCCTCAGTATGGACAAAGACTGTCTACGCACAGGAGACAAGGCGACCGTGCACTTCCGCTTCATCAAGACCCCGGAGTACCTGCACATAGACCAGCGGCTGGTTTTCCGTGAAGGGCGTACCAAAGCTGTGGGTACCATCACCAAGGTAACCGAGCTTTTGGGATATAATAGCACATGGGTTCTCAAAGTTTGTGCATGCCTTAGGTACAGTACTAAGACACCTCCCTTCCCTCTACTTAGTTACTGAAAACTCGAGCTTCTTGACAGATGATGATGGGGAAATTGCTTGGCTTCTCAGAATTTCCATACCTTCCTTGAAGTTTGCAGTGTGAGGACTTGAAACCATGTCATATGCACTAGTGGCTCTGTTCTCCTTTTCCTTTTGATTTTTCCCTGTCTTTAGGATAGGAGTGAGCATTGCTAGTTGATTTTTAAAAAAAACAAACAAACCTTAAACCCAGACTTGCATATAACCCTGCTAGACAGAACAAGCTTTCTTTCCTCTTCCATGCTGAAGGGGGAAGTCTTGCCCATCTATGCTCCCTCCTTTTAAACCATGTGTTGCTCAAATGGCCAAGGTTTTTAATACTTGCCCAACTTTTCTGCCAGCCCAGCCACCTAGTCTGTGCTGTGTGGGCCTTGCTTCCTTTCTGGGTGAAGGGCAAGTTGCTTGGCCTTCAAGTGCTTTCTTCCCATCTCTTCCCACTTTTTTAAAAGATCTTGGGAACTTTGTGGGACCTGGTTGTTGACAGAAGGCAGTTTCATGCATGACCTGGGTTAAAAATAATAATGAAAGGAGACTATTTTCATCCTGACTTGGGCGAGGCTTAGTCACACCTCTGCTTTACCTACCTGCCCTACTGCAGGGAATAAGAGAAACAGAAAGTGCTTAAAGAACAGAGAGGAAATTGTTGTCACTTCCCTTCCTACTGCAGGGGAAGTGGGAGATAAGAGCTGTGCAGGTGTGAATGAGATTTGGTGTGTTGCTGTGTGTGCACACTGTTCCTTTTTAAAAAAAAAAAATTTATTGGGTTTTACACATCACATATAACTTATCACATTACTATATAAAACACTGTTCCTAGTCCTTTTATTTTATTTATTTATTAAATTTATACTGCCCTTCATCTTGGGATCACAGGGCAGTTTACAAAAACACAAAAATGCACAACATTGTAACAAACAAAACAGTACACACACACACACACACACACACAAACCAGTTCAAAAGGCCATAGAATGTTTAATTAGCCAAAGGCCTGGGAGAAGAGGAATGGTTTTCCCTAGCGCCAAAATACGTGTAATGAAGGTGCCAGGCGAGCCTCCCTGGGGAAGAACACTTTCTTTCAACATACTGAGGTCCTGTTTAATGTCAAAGGTGAACTTTGCTTAAACCAACTCTGTGCTTAAAATAAAAGCAACAAGAACAATTCTGTTTTTTGCCTCTACCATCCTTTCAACTGGCAGTTACTCCAGACCACAAATAACTCTCCAATGAACTCCAAGCCTCAGCAGATCAAGATGCAGTCCACGAAAAAGGGACCCCTGACCAAGCGAGAGGAAGGGGGAGCCCAGGCTGGCATGGCAACGGCGAGTCCCACAGTGGCAGATGATGCGGTTTCGCTGGGAGCAGCCCCCTCAGCACCTTCGAGTGCCCAACAGCCTCAGGTATGCAGAACAGCCTGTGCCCTCCCTCCCATTCCAAAGTTATCTTTCATGGCTTCTCAAGCTTTTTGTAGTAAATATGCCTACCTTTAAGGTGAGCCAGATTTCACCTGCTACCTCCTAGGCCTGTGCCTGAATACCAGTGAGTGGCTGGCTGTGAAGTGGCTCTAGGAAGGGAGGAGGGTGAGAGCCTTGCCAAGTGGGCAGAAACAGTAGGACATGCGGAACTCAGAGAAGGACCTCTTGTGTAGTTGTGCACAGGCTGTAGAAGGACCTCCTTGACAAATGATGGAGCTCTCAGCCTTCTGTTTCATGGGTCATCTGGCTGCTGACCCTTTGAAATGAAGTTCTTTCTGCTGAAGTGAAATCTTAGTCTCAGTTCCTTTGCTCTTTTGTTTTTCACTTTGCTGTATTTTAAGTGTGTGCTGGCATTATTCTGAGACTCCTTAAACTGCAGGGGTGAGGTTTAAATGCTGCAATTGCAAGCATCAGCTACGATGATAATTGTAGCAAAGAAATGCTCTTTTATACAAATGTTACAGGGTGCCCTCTAAGAATAGGACTGAAAGAATCTGAGCTGCTTTCTTGCTTTGCATCGGGTGTAAATGTGGCTTCTTGGTGCCCTTGCTGTACTCTCTTCTCCAGAGTTTGTCTTGGGGGGCGGGGGGGGCAAGGTCTATCATAGCCTCTGTCTATATCGCTGGTGCTTTGTTTCCTCTCTTCCTGTGCTCACTTGGTGTCAGTTTTTAAGGGACTGCTCTCCCCTCTGCTGATCTTTGTCCAACATCTTGGATGTCTGTTGCCTTCTGCTCACCTATGCTTCTCTTTCCTTGCTGCTTTCCTTCAGCCTGCCCTGGATGAAGAGCCCCACAACCGAGAGGGCAGCAAGGTACTTCTGCATCCTCTGTTGCTTTGACTTGATTGCCTTGGGGATAAAAGGCCACCCTTGCAAGACATCCCCTTCCCCTCCAAAGTCTTACAATTTTCCTTTTATAATTCCTGCTTGCTTTGGTAGAAGCTTGACCTATTGCAAAGGTGCTCATAGGACCTGAAAGGATAAATACAACTTCAGTTCTTTCCTTCCCCCAGGGATGGGAGACCAGTGGCACTCCAGATGTTGGACTATAACTTCCAACATGCTTTGCCATGAGTCAAACATCATCTGGGGGATCACGGGTTCCCCACCCTTGCCTTTCAGTTCTGGATACAGTTGGTTGACACTGTCCATTCCCACTCCTCTTGTTCAATTTAGGGCTGAGAGGTTCAGATCCTGCCTTCCCCACCTTGCCCTTACCTGAGCTCTCTTTTTCTCTACCCCCAGGTGAAGACTGGAGGAGGTGGCCGCCGACGTGGAGGGCAGCGCCATAAAGTGAAGTCTCAAGGGGCTATTGTGACTCCTGCTGGTGGCTGCTGAACATCATTTTTAATCACTGCGGAATTCGCGCCCTCCCCTTCTTCAACCCAAAAACCCGGAGCAGCCTAACCAAAATCCATCCCAGCTGATCTGCTACTGTGGAACTTCTCCTCCTCCTCCTCCCCTCCTGGAGAGGAGCCACCGGGGGGACGACACAGGGTTTACAGTTTAAGCTAACGAAGGTGACAAAAGCACACGTGGGACTGACCAGCTGCCGCCTTCTCCCTTTTTAACCCCCCCCCCCGCCCAAACATTTTGTACATCGTGAGCTCTTAGTCATGATTTTTTATTAGTTTTTATTATGGTGGATGTTTGTGTGTGGTATGCGTGCGGATGAAGAATTGGGAGGATCCAGGTATATAGAGTAAGGTAACTGCCTCCTCTTCTCTTCCCCACCCTGTCATATATATATTTTTGAAATTGACCCTGTGTCCGTGGTCTGCAATCAAGAATTTCTGAAACCCCATTCATACAAGTATGAATATGCTAGTTGGTTCAGAAGAGGTAGGAATTTTTCCCCTTTCACACCAGTCGAACTGCGTGAGCCCTGGGTGGCCTCCTTTAGTTTAATGTACCAATGCCTGCAATTGGTAATCAGCATGAAGGAACACACACACCCCCAGCAGCATCCCAAAAGCTGGATTGATACGAGATCCTAGATCTCATAATTATGCACTTGTAAGCTTGCTTTAAAAGCATAACTTGTGGGAGGAGGTGGAGCAGGCCACAAAAGCACTGGTGGCTTTGGAATTGTTGGTGGAAGGTCAACAAATTGATTTCACACAATCCTTTTTGGGCCTTGTGTTCAAAACGTACTATTTTTCTTGCAGTCATTCATGGGTGCCTGCATATTCTGAATCCTGCCGTATCTGGTTTTCTAACCAGCTATGTCAGATTGGGGAAAGGGAGAGACATTGCAAGTTGGCTTCTTGTGACTCACCCATTTCTTCCCCATGGTATCCAAGTGTATCTTTAAAGGCAGTGTTTCCTTCCCCTCCTCGAAAACTGACACTGTCAGTTTTGTGTAATGCAAGAATTCATTTCTCCTCATTAGGGAAATGGGTGTTGCTGCCTGTAAGTGGGTATGGGCCTCTTAGTGTCCAGAAGCCAGCTTTCACCCTTCATTTCAGCCTCTCTTCAGAATCATAACTGCCATGGGTTTGGACACACTCGCTGTGTAAAAGTAGGAAGAGGTTTACTGGAGCCAGCTCTGAGCTGTGCTTTTAGATTTGGACACATGTTCAGGATTTTATAACTTTGATACACATTTGCTGCTTCTTTTTGAGGCACTTAATCTGAATTGACTTTTAACTGGCATCATGTTTTTGTTTAAAAACAAAAACCAGGTTTGTAGTTCACTGGTTTGTAGCTTTTAAAGTCTCTCCCCATGTCTCTCATGTTGCTGTCTCCAACATCATCCTAACATTTTTGAATGGCTGGAGTTTCCTGGAAGCTAAGAGTGAACACTGATGAGTAGGTAGCCATGGCTTATGACTACTTTCTTGCCTGAAACTTTGTGGGCAGCATCCTAAGCAGTGACAGTATTAATAGCACCCTTGGGGAGAGAATGGAAGACGGCAGCCTGTATCACTTGGTGCCTTGGGCGCCCGGTAGTGACATCAGCCTCATGGCCTTTTATTTCCAAGGGAAGTGGGGACCTTGGTGTGGTGTCCTTTTTGTCTTCTCCTTTCATTCCTTAGTTCTGAAAGAGGAATGTGCAGTGCTGAAGTTTTCATTAAAATAAAAAAAGCCACATGGTGCTGTGTTCTGTTTTGTGACCAGCATTTAAAGACTACTGAGGCTGGCATGATGTAATAATAATAATAAAAAAAGAAAGGTTTGTTTAAAGTTTTAAAATTAAATGGCTTTGTTGTTCGTCAGTTCTTCCAACTGTAGAGGGAATGAAGCAGTGACTCTGTTGGTACCTCTGAATCTGCATGTGTCAGAGGGGAGGCTTAGATGTTTTCAAGCAGGCATTATACAAAGCTGAAGCTACTCCTTGAGAGGAGGTCTGGCTGCTCTCCTGGGCTAGGAACACACCTTGGTTTTTGTGCCTAGCCAGGGGTGCTAGTAGTGCTGACCACAAGAGAAGGGTCACTTTGCTTACTGTATGCAAAATGAGTCCCTACTTTCATTTTGTTTATTTTTTTGCTATTATTGACAAGAGTACAAAACTTTTAAGGAGGGAGGTAGTGTATCAGGAAGAGTACAGTGGGTCACGATGTAATATTCAGGTGAACAGCATCCACATATTCCAGTGCAAGTGAACTTTGTATCCTCTTGTGTTGGCAATAGCTATTTTACATTTCCCCCTCATTTTTTCTCCAAGCAGCTCAGGGTTGGGGAGCAGTGTACACTACTATGAAGTAGGTGAGGTGCAGAAACCAAAGATCACTCGGTAAGCTTTATATGGCAATGTGGGGGTTTGAACCAGTGTCTTCCCCAGTCCTAGTCCTTATCTGACATTAACCACTGCATTTCAATCATGCTAGCTCTCGTCTGCTGAATTCCTGCTATTCGCGCAGCTGTTAAAGGCAAAGGAATAAAAGTTGGCAACCGGGCAGCATACCAGTGAACCTCAGCACCTAAGCAGAAGCCGAAAGTCAAAAGGTATTGCCGAACTTTTAATAGGAGGAAAGGGCTTCTCTTTTAATAGTGACACATGGGGAAACTTCATTAGTTGTAGCATCCTCCCTCCTTGTGAGAAGGTGCATCTGCTGGAGAAATGCTGCTGGTCTGTTATGCTCATCAAACACATGGAAAATAATTAAGTATTGCCAAACCTTGGTGGTGATCTTTCAGATGATAGGAACTGGAGAGAATGAACTTAACATTTAGTAAATATGTTGGAATGGTAGGTTTAAATTTTTTACACTTCTATTTTCAGTACTTGTACCCTGCTCTTACTAGTGGAGTGGTCTTCAGAGTGGCTTAAATTGTGCTTTAAACTTAAGTAGCAAAATATATTGAATGGTAGTTTGCAATGGACCAGTTGGAACTCAGCTGTCCCACTTGCTTATTTATGGCATTTCTATAGTGTTTAAATTACCAAAGTCTCCAAGTTAGTGGTTTGCAGTGGTTGCAAAATACAACAATGTTGGAAAGGGGCTAGAACCTGCAAACATCTCTGCAGTCATGAACCCTGTTCTGTTTCCCATCTAGGCACAGATAAGAGCCAGGCTTTTGTTCGGTTCATCACAATTGCTGCAATGTAAAATTCAGCCAATGCTCTTATTTTTAAAGAGCGTTTGTATCCACTCTTCAGTCAAAAAGGCTCCCAGAGCAGCTTACATACAATCAATTGAAACAGGACAGTTTCTGCCTGCAGGCTTATAATGTAAACAACACACAAGGTACCTCCCCCTCTCCTAATTGGCTTCATAATGTTGAGTTTCAATGTGTATGTCCTACACTGACTGAGGGCTCATCCACACTTCTGTACCTCCTGTCTGAGAGGTTTTTCTTTAGTCCCACTGCTTTCCCTGGGAAAACCTGCTGTGTACCGCTGAATTGGAACAAATGTCAATCAAGTTTTCTGCAGATTACTGCTGAATTGGAACAAGCATCAAACAGTGGGTTTTCCCTAGGAAAGCAGTGGACAAAAGAAATACCTCAGGCAGAAGGAACAGAAATGTGGATGACAGTGACAGCAGCTCCAATGCAACTTATTTACAGCATAGTCTCTTCTCACTATTGCTTCTAGCCTTCACCCTGGCCAAAAAGTGTCCCCTCTTCACCAATGGTCAGCTTCACCCTTTTAAAAAAAATTGTTTATTGTCTTGAGTTTCTTTTGCATAGGCATAAATTACAATCCAGAGATAGAAAATAAGGAACGGAACAGTGCAGCATTTGCAACAGGCTACATACAGTCTTAGATACAAATCCAAGCACACTTTGTACATAACTGTTTTCATAGGAGAAGCATTATTCTTAATACAGCACCATCAGTGTGCATGGTGCTTTACAGAGTACAACAGGCCAGGTCAAAAGTAAAGGGAGCGGGAAAAGAAGTCATGCTTTGGAAGGTGCCTCCTACTTGCTGTCGCCTTGCAAATGCCATATGAACACCTTGGCGCTGGTCAGTTGTCATGAAGCCATTATGTGCATGACTCACTAGCATTCTTCAACTGTTGACTCTCTGCTTCATGTGGCTTTGAGTAGACCCTAGGACCAGGAAAGTGTCATGCTTTTCCAAATTCATTCGTAAGCTCCTTGAATGTTCATTTGGTCACTCTTGATTTTTAATCACTTTGTTGCACTTAGGGTCTGCTAAACACATCCTTTCTTTCCATGCAACTAATAGAGCAGAGAAGCCTATCCACATAAATTATTGTATGGAGCCCAACTGAGGGAAACTACCCCACAATGATCAATATGGGATTTATACACCCCTAAACCGACTTCTCTCCATTTTCTCCCAAGTACAACCTAGCCATCAACCTCTTTTATGAGGAGTAGAGAACAGGCAGACAATATATTAAAAATCAGTGCTTATTACACCCCCCATCTTTTGGAGAGTATAAATACAAGAGTAAGATACCTATATTTTCTTTTGCCTAGAAAAACACACAAGTTTTTATTAGAAATTCCCACCCCACCCAATACCATAAGTTGACCTAGTTCTTTGTAGAAACACAACAGGTTGCCTACCAAGCATGGTGAGCTGAAGCAAGCCTCTAAAACTGCCTGATTTCAAAATCAGCTGGGGTCCTTCAGGTTACCTTGCCGAACATTGCCCCATCACTGCAGAGAATCTGGAGCTGTATCATTCCCAGCAAATAGCTATTGCTCAAAGACATCCAGTAAGCAAAAGCCCAGCACCCCTCAAGGCAATTGGTTCCACTGTCAGATTGCTCTTACCTTTAAAGAAGTTTCTCCTAAGGTTTAACCGCAATCTACCCTCCTGTAACAGCCTGGTTTTTTCCTAGCCCTTATTCTGTATTTCAGATGAAAAAAGCAGGAAAACCTGGCCAATGTATTTTTGTAATGCAAACTGCACACACACATGCCTTCCAGAATGCTGCTATGCTTGCATGTCAGATTATGCAACTCCTGCCTGATACAAAGCAAGAGTTGCTTTTGACCATGTGATCCTTCTACTTGCTTTCTAGGAAAAAACTGTTGGAACGGGCCTTGATTCCCTTGTTGCATGCAAGGGCATCAAAACACTTCACAAGGATTCTGCCATAGACCAAAGAGCATAGCAGTTATCACTGGACCCTGATAGAATGATGTGCCTCTTCCAATAGTGCAGGTCATCTTAACTGATCCTGCAAATGGCATTGCCTTGTTAGCTGGAGCAGCTAACGGCACCAGACTGGGGAAAGCACTCATAGTGTGAGTGCTCCCCAAAGCTGTGAAATGCTTAGGAGATAAACTGTGTTGATGTACTTCCACAGTAGCTTAGCAAGAATGCATAAGATAGATATGGGTTTAGTTAGCAATGCTAGGCCCTTTAGTTATAATCAGGGTTATGTGTTACCAGAAGCATCCAAGCAAAAGCTGCTGTTGGGGTGGAGGTCAGTGTATGCTAAATCCCACCACCACTCATGCTTTCAGGTTTAAAATGGGAAAGCTGCCCTCTTGTCATTTGAGCTACCTTCATCAATCCTTATGACCTTTTTAACACTGAAACTGTGAGGCCCACATAATACTGTTATTTCCTTATGGATATGTTCTGTTTCTTAGGATCGCACAGAAGCTTGTCTTCTGTTCAACCCCTTAATTTATATACTGCCAAAGTGGCTTCTACACATAACTAATGCCACTTTCCTGCCATGGCGCCCTCAAAAGGTGTGCAACTGTGCCCTTGATCATATTTACTTAGAGTCTACTTGGCCCCTCGATATAGTTGAGAAACCAGCTGTATTCTATATAGCTTGGGGAATTTGCTCAAGCTGAACACAGCATTAGCCCACTCCTCTTGGGATTTAGGATGAAGACAAATGCTATGGATTATCTGCTATGGGACAAACCCTGTTTTTCCTCCTGCCACATTTACTCTCCACTGACATACAAATCTGCGGCCAGTATGAATTTTTGCTGCTTCTTGCTCCCTTTTTCGGGCACAATTTAGCTTTTTCCAGTTCCCCAAATGCCTGTACGTCTTATATTTCTTAATGTTTATTTGGTGCCATCCCTAAATGGACATTATTGCTATGGCCAAGCCCAAATGAAAAATGATGGACCAGCTGTTGTGGCAATCAGCACTCTCCACAGATAGCTGGAAGGGAGGTGGGAAGGACACAGCCTCCTGCTTATGATAAGTGCTAGCTTATCGGAACTCCGCCCAGCCAGCTTGCCCTGAAAATAAAAGGCAGGTAGGAAAGAAACCCTGATTGCTCCTACATTCATTTCAGTTCAGAAATTTTCATTACTCAGCACTCTGCCTATGTGTTTTCATCCTTAAGTTTGGTAAAAGCCTTAGATGAAGGCACTATTTTATGAGATACTGTATCCATACCAGGGAAGGCTGTCCCTCCAGAGTACAACTGTTACTGCTGACAACTACAGATACCTATTTACTATAAATAACTAGTCGGCAAATGTTACTATTAAGCAAATGTAACAAATTCTGACCTCTATTACCTTACCTTATTATTACCTTACCCAAGTGGTCATGAGATTTCCCGTGTGGGCTAGTCTATATATTGCAGAAGAATGAGGCAATCATATAGAGGATACCACTTCAGAGTAAAGATGGGTATGTATGCCATTTTTGAAAATACCCTTTGCAAATTAAAATAAAAACTGGCATAGCAGGGAGAGAAATCCCACCTTGTATTCCTCTGCTAGTTTTCTAGCAGACAGGGAAACGCAAGGCTGTCCGTTGTGCCACCTCAGAACTTGAGCTGCTTATACTACCTTGTCTTACTGCACGTGGGGATCAGATGCAGAACGTGGCAAGATTTTCCTCGCCCTTTGGCAAGCCAATGTGCATGACTAGCTAACCAAGTGGTTAGTTACATGTATACCAGGACAAGTTACCCCTTGTCCTGTGGGATATTTGTGTGGCTCCCATGACTACTCAGAGCTGAGGAGCCTGAGGATTTAACTGATGAGGTACTGCTCTATTTTGCTAGTGGAACAGTTGGTGGCTCTTACCCCAGGTATTTTTATAGTGATAAATATATGATATTTTATGCAAGCTAAATAAGCATCCAACTGTTTTTGACCATGAGCCCACTGGGCATTGCAGCAGCATGTGAGTTAAAACCTGCAGAACAAGAGCCAAGCACCCCTGGTTTCCTTTACAATGGAAGAAAATGAAGTTTATTTGAAGCAGGGCTTCAAGGCCCTGTAAGCTCTATTTTAAGATTGGGGCACATTCTCTGAGATAATGGGTGTCTCTGAACATGTACAGAATGCTTTCCCTTGCCACTTAACAAGCAGCTCCCACACACCTGGGAGTTAAGCTAAGCAAGCATGACCGTGCTAGCCAGACAATATTCATTCCCTCTAGAAAATTAAGTTGTAGAATGGGAATGAGTTCCAACAGTGATACATACTAGCAGGGCTAAGCAGTTCCATCAGAAAACCAACTCTGAGCACTGTAAAGTAGACTCTTCTCCCATCTTTCAGCATGGCAGTCTTTGTTGTTAAATACTTAACCTGACAGGGCAAGCCCATGCATGTTCACGCTGTAGTAATTCCCACTAAGCAAAATGGGGCTTACTTGCTAGTAAGCTTGGTTAGGATTGCAGCCTCTCTCATTTAAATAAACACCAATTTTCCCCTCTGTCTTTTTCTACTGTGCAGGCTCCTTTTGCAGCCAACGCCAAACCACTTTTTAAAGTGTGATAAACGAAAAATTAAACCTTTCCAACCCAGGAAAGGGAAAAACAACAGCATGGAGTCTCCTACTACCCTTAACGAAGACAGAATTCATAAATACATCCCTCCCCCCAAATATAATATAATTACATAAACACTGATAGAACTATGACAGTATCATGGCACAGCTTTCTAAAGGAACACCCAGAAACTATTTTTCCTTGATGGTGGAGGGGGAAGAGATGAACTGCATAGGCTTTTGTTTTCCCCCCCAAAAAGCTGAATATAAAATACCAAAAATCAAGAAGCCCTCTTTCTCCCTCTGCATACTGAAAGGTACCCCCACCCCTGCCCTCCGGAGAGAACCAATTGACCAGGATAGGAATTTAAGTCTCCATGCTTCCCCTCGTAACAAAAAGAAGCGTCACTCATCCCAAGTTGCTCTCCTTCCCAACACTACTTTTCTCCGTCTGCCTTTTGTCAGTCTGAGGCGCAGAACTTGAGGTAGCCAGTGAGCAAGGCTGCGGCATGCAGGAGGGGTTAAGGTACCGGCTCCCCATGCACACGGAAACGATAAATACAGGTGTACTCCGGGTGGCCCCAGTTGCTGAGAACTCTAAGCTCAATAAGCTGGAAAGCTGCAATCCTGCTTTCATCCTGAGGATGAAAAAAAGGGGAAGCAGGGAGGGAAAAGGGAAGAGAGAAAGGCAAAATATTGAGGAGGGCCAGAGAAGCATCAAGCTTGTTTCTTCAGAGACAGAGGGCTGACATGCCTCCTCCTCCTCCTCCACCACCACCACCCTCTTCTGTGAGATGCTCCACACCCCCAGGTACCACCTTCCCACTCTTAACAAGATGCACAGCCCTGAGCCGAGTTGTTGATGGGTATTTCAATAACCCCTCTTTATTCCTGCCGCCACCACAGGTAATATTTATCTGACTACTCCACGCCTAGCATCACCAAATATTAGGCATGTGCTGCAATACAATTAATTTATTCAATTTAAATAACAAACAAGAGTCCTATGATTACTTGAGGTACAAAAATGAATTAGTTTCAGTCCCACTTGTTCCTATTACACATACAACTATGGCTAGTGTAATGCTGATCCTATACTACTGCTTCATTTCTAATCAGCACATGTTGCATTGCTTCCTGCTAATGTCCTGTAACTTTTTATACATAATTTTATACAATACATTTTGGGGGGGGGGTTGTCCTGCTGGACTAGAACTCCAACCATCCCTGCCCACTGGCCTTCCTGATGCAGCAGCTGATAGGAGTTGGAGTTCAGCAGCAATTTGAGGGCTGCAGCTTCTCCATCCCTGGCTTAAAACCCAACCAAAGCTTCCTTTGGGGAAGAGTTATAGCATTTGCATGCATGAGGTCCCAGGTTCAATCTCTGGCATCTTCAGGTAGGGTTGAGAGAGGGCCCCTGCCCTACCTGAAACCCTGGAGACCAGCTGCCCATCATTGTAGACAATCCTGAGCTAGATGGACCAGTAGCCTGATTCAGTCTGAGGTAGCTTCCTAGAAGCTACCATACTCTCCAGTTCTACCTTGGCTAGGGTTTGGACCCACCACCACCCTTCAAACCTTGCACCTTTTTCTTCCTTACCTGCAAGTGGAATGTTTGGATGGGATCCCCATCCTGGCTGTATGTAAACTGGCCAAGGAGAGTGCCCTCTTGCTGCCCTTCTTCTGCTAAGCCCTGTGGAAACAAAAACAGGTTGGGGAGAAGGAGGGAAGGGGGTGAGAGAATGGGGAGGGGAGGGCCGTGGGGAGATCAGAGCAACCACAGGATCGGAGAGGGAAGAGGGACACAAGTGCGGTTAAAGGCCAGTCTTGTGGCTGCATGCCAAAATGAAACACACAGGGCTATGAGGAGGTAAGGGACAAATGGGAGCAGCAGAGGATGGGGAAAGAAGGCTGATGGTAGTTATGAACGTCAGTGCCTCTTCTTCCTTTCCCAAAGAGAGGTGCAATTTTGGAATCTCACACCTCCACACCTGGGACCCATCATTTGTTAAGGGTGCTGAGAGGGATAACTACAATCCCCAGGATTTTTGAGAAAAGCCATGTGCTGTAAAAGTGTGATGTGAATGCAGTGCCTTATACTGTCTTGATTCATTCCTTCCCTCTTGAATACCCTGGAAATTGCAGTTCTGCAGGACGGGCCTCGGGCTCCAAATGAAATTTCAAGACATTCATACTACAGTTCCCAGGATTCTTAGGGAAGTGGGGGAGCTGCAGCAGTGTAAGTTGGACAAAGACTAACGTCAGTTTGCATCATACATATGCCTGCAGTCTTGGTTCCTGGTTGTACCAACCCAAACTTCCTCATTAATGATCCCAAGGTTTCTAACAAATGGCTCCTTTCACCCCAGACTCTTGGGTTGCCTGGTGAATCTGTATTCACACTGCGCATCAGCCTTGGCCAACATGGGGCTCTTTGGACTACAACTCCCATCAGCCTCAGCCAGCACAACTGATGGAGGTTGTGGTCCAAAACACTTGGAGGACACCAGGTGGGTGAAAGCTGATGTATATGATTGAACTGAGAGCCAGTGTGGTGTAGTGTCAGACTAGGACATGGGAAACCAGGGTTCAAATCCCCCCTGGCCATGAAGCTTACTGGGAAGTACCGTTTGCTAAAGATGCTGAGCAACAATCAGTCCCTCTTCCCAGGGAAATCTGTCCACTGTAGCTCTGTAAGGTTAATAGGGGCCTCCTCTCAGCACACTTCACAAACTACAGTTCCCAGGAGTCTTTTGGGGAAGCCATGACTGTCTAAAGTGGAAGAATATTGGTTTAAATGTATATAGTGCAGATGGGGCAGCTGTGCATCCGACCACCCAGTTAGGCAAATTTATGAAGGGGATCTTGCTGTACTTTTGAGAGAGAAAAAAATCCGAGGAGGCTCTTCTGGTGGAAAAGCCCTGGATGCTATTGGAACCCCTGCTAGCAAAGTGTGGGAGGAGCCTCCCTCTTCTGACTGAGAATGGGAAATTATCTCCAGTGTGCCTCTTTTAAACTTGCCCAATCTACGACATCCTCCCCCCAGTCCCACGCAAAGAGTGACTTACATAGACCGCAAAGTCCTTGGGGGCGCTGGGAATGGTCCCTTTGGGAGAGAGGGCTTTGGAGATGTGTTCTAGCGTCACAGCTGTGGGACGAATGTTGCCCGAAAGGCGAATGACAGCAAAGCCTTGGGAGCCTTGGAATGCCCAGCAGTTCCCAGGGTGGACATCTGGCTGAAATTAAATCAAACACACAGAGTTTTAGGTAAGAGGCTGCCATATGTTAGACTTAACCATTCTATCTGAAAGCAGAGATGATGCTCCAATATGCAAAGACCAGGAGGGAAAACACAATGATCTCTGGGTTGGTACTTGTTCACAAATTTAACACAGCCCTTGGCACCTTGTGGTAGTGTTATCGTATTCCATATAAAGCAGGGCAAAGGGACTTTTAAACATTTGTTAATAAGTATTTAACAAATCACCTGGCAGGTGACTAGGAATTCTATGCAGGACAGGGAGCAGAGTGCTCCATCTGTAATATACATTTCACCTTCCATTTCCAAGGAGTTCAAGGTGGAAAGACATGCTGTAATTGACACGGGAATGCCGCTGAATATGGCAATCAGTCCTGTCACGTGCTTTCTCTCTTCCCCTTATAATGTGGAATATGGCTCATCCTTGTGATGAAGTCATATGGACCCCTTACTGTGCTCACTACCTCTCTGCTTCCTACAAGGTGGTTTTATTTTTACTGCCACAGTTCTGTTTAATTTTTTACATCAATATCCTGCTTTCCTTCCATCTTGGAACCCAAAGTGCCAAATATGTAGTTTCTGGGCAGCCAACCAGGTATAGATCAGAGCCAGATCTGCTTAGTTAGCTTTAGCAAGGTGCCTTCAGACCACACACTGGGACAATAGTGGCAAAAGAACCCAAGGCAAAAAGCAAGAGTTTCTCAGGAAGGTAAACTGCCAGGTTCCAGATTCTGTCTAGTGGGGAGTTTATGCAAAGCCTTGATACTCTTCGTCTGAGCATGTAATAGCACACACAGCAAATTTTCTCCAGCTCAACATTCGACACTGCTATATTGATACCTGCTTGCATATGAAGTTTACTGGGCCAGACACGCACACACTCTGTCCCAGCTTACTTTATAGAGTTGTTGTGAGGATAATATGGATATTCTCAATACATACCAACCTCCTAGGATGAACGTCTAAATAAAAAGGCAATCTGCTGGGTGAGGTATTGTGGATTTGAACCAGACACTGGGGAGAATAGGATAACGAAGAAAAGGTAGTGCGGGGCCATTGTACCTTTAATAAAACCTTCCTACCTGCAGAATGACTCTTGGAGACTGGGAGTGGTACCACAGGGGGATCCCAAAGAGACTAAGCAATGCAGTCTTGGTCTCGTAGGTTTCTGAGCACCGGGTGCTGATAACACTGGCCCCTGTAGTTAAAAAGATATGGGTGAAGGAGAGACACATCGTTTTGCCCTCTGCTCAAAGCAGTAAGAGAGCTCATGCAGACAGCTGATAAATCTAAGATTTGAACACTCCTTTAACATTCCCCACTCCAACAATAAGATATTCCCAAACTGCAACTGGGCTATTCAATGCATATTTGCATGCATTATTCTGAATGGGCAATTTGGGGTTTAGGGACTTTTCTTGGGATAGGGCAGAAGCTGAATCTTGTGGGAGAGACAGAAGAAACAAAATTGCTGAAATTTGAGAAACAAATAGGTGTGGATATGCAGAGGGAGAACCCTTTCTGGTTTTTCAGTTTATAACAGAAACTGGCAACAAAGTTTTAGGTTATTCTTTGCCACCATGAGGGCTAGAAGCATGATTGTTGTTGTTGTTTTTAATGTGAAATAGAAGATTCTCAGACAATTCCTTCCTGCAGCAGTATGACATGTAATCAATATCATGCCAATTCTAGCTCATGGGCCACCTTTCTTGACAGCTATCATGACAGAAAGACCAGCCTACCCAGAGTTTGCATACCTGCAGATTCAAGAGCATAATCAACCATTCCAATGCGATCGTCGCTGTAGCGCTTCAGGGCCCGGTTGACAATGTGGTGAACTTGCTGAAACAAGACAAAGGGAATGAATGTAAGGCGAGAACTCAGGATTCCAAAACGTATTTTCCAGTTTTGTTCTATTCTGCCAGGCTAGAGGTAAACCGTGCAAATGGCAAGGCTACCTGAGGAATTAAGGTATAGCTCTGCTGGTGCAAATCCTGAGACTGGTTGCATATCAGTGGTGCA
The DNA here is from genome assembly GCA_034641385.1 of Darevskia mixta. Taxonomy (NCBI): domain Eukaryota; kingdom Metazoa; phylum Chordata; class Lepidosauria; order Squamata; family Lacertidae; genus Darevskia; species Darevskia mixta. The sequence continues at coordinate 19,296,524 of JAWWNH010000008.1, forward strand.
TCAACACACCACTAAGACATGAGACCTGCACCGTATGGACTGGTGGGACTGCGGTGCCAAAATTTTGCCTGGGAACATCATGACACATTTTTACTCGGTTGAAGAGGCATAGGGTGATATTAAAAGTTAGTGTCATTAATTTCAATGAGTAGACCCATTGAAATTAATGGACACAATTTAGTCATATTAATTAGTTTCAATGGGTCTATTCTGAGTGAACTTAGTTGCATATTACCCATAAATTGTGACTTAACCATTCCTTCCTGCCTTACACACTACATTCTTAGTGACATCCTGAAAAATAAGGAACTGTCAAACCCTGCAGAGTTGATCACTATTTTGCCAATAACCAATACTGCCTAGGATGAGAGTTGAGGCTTAATATTCAGCAGGCAATTATATTAGCAAAGTTAAGAGTTATTATTGTGTCAGCAGGGAGCAAAAGTATGGCTGACAGTGCCACCTAATGGATGGCTGATGATATGCCACTCAAAATATTGCTTGCACTGTTGTCAAAGGTATAGAATCAATCATAGAGCTGGAAGGGACCCCAAGGGTCATCAAGTCCAGCTCCCTGCAATGCAGGAATCTCAGCTAAAGCTTCCATGACAATTGGCCATCCAACCTCTGCTTAAAAACCTCCAAGGAAGGAGAGTCCACCACCTTCTGAAGGAGACCATTCCACTGTCGAATAGTTCTCACTGTTAGATAGTTTTTCTGTATGTTTAGTTGGAATCTCCTTTCTTGTAACTTTAAGCCATCGGTTTGAGTCCTACCCTCCAGAGCAGAAGAAAACAAGTTTGTTCCCTCTTCCGTGTGACAGCCCTTGAGATATTTGAAGGTGGCTATCGTATCTCCTCTCAGTCTCTTCTTTTCCAAGTAAACCATTCACAGCTCCTTCAACCACTCCTCATAAGGCTTCGTTTCCAGACCTTTGATCATCTTGGTTGCCCTCCTCTGCACACCTTCCAGCTTGTCAACATCCTACTTAAATTGTGGTGCCCAGAATTGGACACAGTATTCCAGGTGTGGTCTGATCAAGGCAGAATAGTACTAGAACTTCCCTTGATCTGGACACTATACTTCTGTTGATGTAGCCTAGAATAGCATTAGCTTTTTTTTTTTTTTTTTGCTGCTGCATCACACTGTTGGGGACTGTACTTTGTTAAGGGTGCTGGGAATTGTAGCTGTGAGAGGGGTGAACTACAGCTCCCAGGATACTTGAGGGGAAGCAATCTGCTTAAAAGTATAGTGTGGCCGTGAAAAGAAAACCAAACCCAGGGTAAAATTTGTACCCTTGGGAATTTTCAAAGCTTGGAGCATTGGGCTAGTAGGTTTGGGCACTGGAGCCTCAAGAACTCCAGGGCTGAGTAGGGACAGAGACCAACCAGCTGGAAATGGCTGTGCTGATGTCATAGGACATCTGGGTTGAGAAATGGCCTGGAAGAAACATGAGAGCAGAAGGGAGGCAGGGAAGAGCCTTACCAAACATGACTGACTGGTTCAGCCCTGAATAGGAGGCCTGATCATGGGCTCCTTCATAATGATAATTGGCATTTATACAGCATTTTCAGTGTTCACAGCACTACCTGCACATAAGTCATTCTTTAAACAGCTTACAAAGCCTTGCCCCATATTGCAGATGTGAAGGGTTGAGAGTCAGAGTTTATGGCTCAGCTAAGGCAGGTGGAGCTGGAGACATTTTAGATATTGGAGACCTACTTTGTCTTTTTTACTAGAACCTTGAGGTCCAGCAGCCAAACTCACATACAAATACATATGCTAAGAATTAAGGTATACAGTAAGCCCATAACTTGCATTCCAGTGATCGTGCCTAAAGCCAAAATTGTGTATAATCTAAACACACTGGGTGCAATGGAGTGGGGGTTGCCAGAATCTCTTTCCCCCTGGACGTCTGCCCCCTTTAATTATTTTTTTTAATTTGCCAAGTGCGTAAAGATGAATGCGCACAAATTAAAAACACACAAATTGCAGGCTTACTGTACTAAGTATACTAAGAAAGGACACAGGCTAAGAATTAAGAACAGGATGCCACTGAGCACGTGTTCAGTCTAGGACAAAAATTCATTCCTGGTTTCCCACAAAGCTTTCTTCATTTCTTCAGCCAAATTTAGTGGGGGTGAGGTAGCCTTTTCATTGTTGCTCCTCAATATTACTTTCACATTCCAGACCTCTAAATACACACACACAAGCAACATTCTACATCACCATCTTAGCATCATTCTTGGAAATGCCCTTGTGAGGAACCACTTCAGCCAATTGGTAAGCGAATTCTCACCTCTTCTGTTACTCCTATGACGCCCTCCCTTTGGAGTACCACCCCAATATCTCGCGCAGAGAGCCGCTGGTCCTCGGAGACCTTGGCAAGGATCTTCTGCTCCAGGTTGAGGAGCTGCTCCTCTAATTCTTCATGATGGAGAAACAGACTGCCTGTCCCGTCCCTTTTAGCCTGGGATAGGAATCGGCTGAGCCATATCGGAAACTGGATTTCTACCTGAAATCCAACAAAGAGAAGAACAAGTTTCATAAACACTTTTCCTCCTGTGAATTGCAGACCTTCTATGGAGAGAATGTAAAGAGATTTCTAAGAACAAGCAACAGCTGCCCGGGGCTCCCTTGGGAAGAGAGGAGGGGTATACATTTGTTAAATAACAGCAACAGCAATGCGTCCACCTCGGAAGATTTTATTCTTTCTAAGGGGCATGATGGGTGGAGCAGAGATATTTAACAAAGTGTTTGCAGCTTTTCATCTTTTGACATCTTTTAATTTTGACATTTTGCTGATCCGTGGGCTGGACACTGACCTTTCCCACCTCCTAACAGGCCACTTTGTCAGATGGGTGGGGCTGCCTACCTGTCATTTACCTGATGTCATCGTGACAACAGGTGACAAATCTAATAAATATTTGGAATGCATTTGTCGAAACCATAGTGACACATGAATCAACATATACTTGAGGGAAACAATAAGCTTATATAGTTTTGTAATCTTAATTATATTGTATGCTTATTTTGTTTCTTCTGCTTTCCTCTGCTTTTAAAAATGTTTCTGATATATCCTCTCCTGTTTCTATTCTTTTTTATTTATTTACTTTAATTTACTAGAATAATATCAATAAAATATAAATAACTTCAATGAGATGTGCTTTCAGCACTGATCAGCAAGCAGGGCTTGCTGTCAGCGCCCATCAGTAATGCACTTTAATTTCCAGACTGTTCCTTTGCAGCCATGTTCTTACCTGCCACACATATGACACATCTCAGATGTCAGGGGAGGTTAAGTGTGGTTTGGGGAAAACAGCCTTGCAGGAAAAATTAGGACCTCCGACAGACTTAATTTGGCCCCGAGGCTCTCCATGCCTGGTTCATGTCTACTCCTACATATAAAGGAACAGATCTCCAGTTCCCTGGCTATACTACACTAGAGATAAAAGCTTTCCAAGAAAGGCTTAGCTATGAAGGTCACTGGGAGACCTTGGACTAGAATCTGTCTCTTAGGGTAACCTACCTCACAGGTTTATTGCAAGACTTAAAATGCAGAGATGAAAAACCATTTATATCAGCTTGAGCTGCTTGGAGGAAAGGTGTGATATAAATTAAATAAATGATATATAAAATAAAATGAACTGAATGAAATGTAGTGGGAAACTTACATCTTCCCGCATTTCCTTGATCTGTCCTGGGAAAGAATCCACATGTTTTGACAACGTTTTCTGATCTGAGGCCAAGACCACGAATTCCTTTTTCAGGCCTGTCAGTTGCGCCTCCAGTCTTTCCATCTCCTTTCGGAAATTACCCATCAGACCTTCTTGTGTAGAGCTTCAAAAGCAAAATGAAAATTCAGATGCTTCTGAGTCTGTGGTATCTTTAATCACCTCTACCAATAATGTTCTACAAAAACTATGTTTGGCTGTGAAGATCAGTCAACAACCACCCCATGAAAATTAACCCAAGTAATTACCAGACAGCACAATCCAAGCTATGTACCACACACCATACATTTAAAGTACATTCAACGTATATTTAAAGCACATGTATTTCATCAAAGAAGCCTGGGAATTGTAGCTCTACAAGGTGGGGAAAATACAGTTCCCAGGAACTTTTGGAGAAAGTTGTGCTTTAAATGTGTGTGGATGTGATTTAAATGGATGGTGTGAATCTGCTCTGATTTCCAATATGTCTTGTTTGCTGTTGATCTCATGGATGGCTGCAGAGGGATAAAAAAAAATCTAATGAATGAATATGTTAAGATGTTCTGAATGTAGGTGATAGGGCAGCAACTGACTATGCCTCTTTATAAGTAAAGGTAAAGGGACCCCTGACCATTAGGTCCGGTCGTGTCCGACTCTGGGGTTGCGGTGCTCATCTCGCTTTGTTGGCCGAGAGCCGGCGTACAGCTTCCGGGTCATGTGGCCAGCATGACAAAGCCGCTTCTGGCGAACCAGAGCAGCACACGGAAACGCCGTTTACCTTCCCGCCAGAGCGGTTCCTAATTATCTACTTGCACTTTGACGTGCTTTCGAACTGCTAGGTGGGCAGGAGCTGGGACCGAGCAACAGAAGCTCACCCCGTCGCAGGGATTCAAACCGCCGACCTTCTGATCAGCAAGCCCTAGGCTCTGTGGTTTAACCCACAGCGCCACCTGGGTACTTGCCATCAAAAAATAGCACATAGTTTCTAGCTGATCTTTGACTGCAACAGGACTTAAGAAAAAGCACTCTCTTAAAAGCACAATGGTGCAAACTGCAAATGAATTAAAAATGATGTGCGAAACCTGCCCCCCCCAATCTCCTAAAACCATATTTCAGCCACTAATTACAGGTTTCTGGGTCAAACAATCAGGTTTGACTTGTAATATAAGCAAGTATTACAAACACTGAACATGCATCTTACTATTATATGTCAGCATCACTACTTAAAAGGTGATAAATGATATGAACAGCACTGACAGAAATTCTCAGATCATTCATGCACCCTGTTATTCCAAGAATATGTAAGTTTCACTTTAAAGTTAAGAACAGTGTCACTTTAAACACAATTCTCTCAGGTTACATGCATTTCTGGCCCTCCTGCTATCGTAAGACAGAAACTGCCATAGGAGACAACTCTTTTTTGAGGATGCTCAAATTACCTTTGCCACTGTGAAGTCATTTGGAGCATCCGAGTTTCTGTCTCCTGTGGGAGAAACAGGACACAGGTCAGGAATCAGAAACAAAGCAGAATAAAATCCATTGCTTGTGCAGCACCGTGTGTATATCTAGAACTGGAGGAGCACAACATGCCACAGCAAGGGATGGATGGATCATAACATATCTTCTGTTTGGACCATTCACTTCTTTTTCCACTTCTCAGTGGGTGAGCAGGGGTTAAAGCCATCTGCAAAAGTGGTCTTTGAAGAAGCGCCATGCTTCTCATTTAAGTGAGTGAGCAGGCAGGCAGTAGGAGAGAGCAGAAAGGAGCCTCCTCTTTCCAACTCACCACTGGCTACATAGGGGAGAAGCAAGAGGCTGCTTCAAAGACTGCTTTTGCAAAATGCTTCAAGACAGACCTTCCTCACCCCCTGCACTTCTGTTTCAGCCTCTGGAGAGAACAGGATGTACAGCCAATGCAGGACTAAACCTTGTCCTTCTGCCCATCAGCTGACTTCATGCTCCCCCACTGAGTTAGGGCTCCCCCTAGAAGTTTGGCTTGCATGTCTCATTTAATTAAATAGAGCTAAGCACATGCTTAACCCGCCCCCCTTAAATTAGTGGAGATGTGCTTAAGATCAGCTGCATCACACCTAATAATGTTTCAAGATGCAGTGAAACAGAATTGAAATAATCAATGTAATGGTTATACATGTTTTACTAAAAAGTGAAAACTGTAAATATTCTATTTGGATTAAAAATGGGGCGGGGGAAACCACATTACAACTACAAGAGCTGTTAAGACAGTGGTTTCAGCTACATGTAACAAGAAACCATGGTTTAGCGCAACATGAAAAAGCTCCAGCAAGTTCAAGCAAAGGTTCAGGCACTTCCTCCTCCTGTGCAGTCAGGAGGACGACTTCTGGGAAGGACCACAGCTCAGACAGAGCATCTGCTTAGCATGAAGAGGATCCCAGCTTCAATTTCTATCATCCCCCGATAGGGATGGAAGAGACCCCTTGTCTGAAACTCTGGAGAGCTACTGCTAGTGTTGACAGCACTGAGCTAGATTGGGCAACTGTCTGACTTGGTATGGGCAGCTTCCTATGTTATTCTGCAGAGTAATTTCAATTTCAAAGAAATGTCATCTTGTTGTGTTGTATGAGCAAGGATTCTTAGCTTACACCAAACTCTGGTGAATGTCACAAGAAGCTTCAAACCATGGTTTTTGAAGCTGGCTTGTTTAACCAACCAGGAATTGTTTTAAGCCAGGATCCTTGGTTCATATGATACAACAAGCCAATATTCTTTGAAAATGAATTCAGGTGGTATGACAGCCTTCCCTAAACACTGCATCATTAAAATATGAAGTCATGTTTTACCTCTGAAGCCTGGGATACTTTCTTCAAGAGACTGTCAAAATCCTTCCGTAACTGGGATCGAAAAGTATCCAACTCATTCTGTAGAGACACAAGAGTAGTACAGGTATATAGTTTTAAAAACAAGTACAAGTTTGATAACTGATTAATAGTTTGGTTTTGAATTGGTTAATCAAACAAACCAATGAACCAAAATATTGACATATTGCAAAACTGCAATTAAAGCTTCAGCAAGCAATTTTTGTGCCATTACTTACAGATAAATTGTGTAACAATCTGTGTTTTCAAGCATTTGCCCTCTATGTTGTTGTTCTGCTAGAAACCTCCCCTTAAGATCCCACTTGTTGTTGCTGTTTGCTACAAACAGCAGCTTCAGGAGGTCATTTTTAGGTGAAAAAATGGTGCAGAGGAAAGGCTTGACCCTTCTCCTCCCATCCCATAATCCTGATCAAGACTGAGCAAATTGCAACTTGTTTTAAAGCAAGGGTAGGGAGCAACATGCAGAAGGAAGACATGCTTATGTTTAATGTCTATGCCAGGGTTGCCCCTGACTGAGTGCCCTAGAGCCATTTCTCAGAAACCTCTGAAATACAAGGATTGCAGACAAGTTAAATGGTTTCCTGAAGCAAGAGCGTTGCAGTGTTTCATCAGGAAACTACAGGACATGCACCTATTGGAAACAAAGTATGTCCACTCCAAAACTTTTGCAGGCCCAAGCAACATAGAAAGTGAGATTGTGTATAACCACCCCGATACCATGAGCACAAATTGTCATGAATGCAAAAAGGGGATCCAGGTTCTGCTCATACCCAAATCTGAAGAGTGTTCAAAACTGGAAATTAAGCAATTATTTGCACAAGTCAACATGCTTGCAGCCCTACAGTCAATTCTCCCCCTTGATTCCAAAATGTCCCCTTCATTCTCTGCTGCTGCCCTACCTGGAGGTGAAGGTCTGACTCTGCACGGAACTCCTCTCTCAAGATGGTTTCTCGTCGTCTCACCAGCCCATCCAGAAGCGACAGGGTCTCGTCATGAGACAGAGTTGCACCTTCCACTGTCTTTCCCCCTCTTTGCAGCTCCAGCACTGAAACTGCACCTTCCAGGCTCTCAAGATGTCTCTCCAGTGCCTGAAGCCGAGACAAAACTTGCTGCTGTCCCTTTTAAATCCAGGGCAGGGAGGGAGGGAGGAAGAGAGAGAGAGAGAGAGAGAGAGAGAGAGATATGCAGCTACATAAGGCTACTATCACCATAATTTATTAGAAAGAATCTAAAATGAATCATGTAAAATGCTCCCTGCACCCATGACAAACTGCAGCTCCCAGAAATATTTCCTTTAAATGTATGCTGGGAATGTATCCTAGGCTTCAGATACAACAAGGCTCTTCCTTTGTTCTTGGAATCATACAGTGTGAAGGGACCACGAGCATCATCTCTTCCAACCCCCTGCAATGTGGGAATCTTTTGCCCAATGTTTGGCTTGAACCCACAACCCTGAGATTAAGAGTCTCATGCTCTACTGACTGAGCTATCCCTTGGATTCTTAACCCACCTTAAAAAAGATAAAGTACCCCTGGCAGTTAAGTCCAGTCACGAACGACTTGGGGGTTGCGGCACTCATCTTGCTTTACTGGCCAAGGGAACCAACATTTGTCCGCAGACAGTTTTTCCGGGTCATGTGGCCAGCATGACCAAGCTGCTTCCGGCGAAACCAGAGCAGCATACGGAAACACCGTTTACCTTCCCGCCAGAGTGATACCTATTTATCTACTTGCACTTTTTTGGCGTGCTTTTGAACTGCTATGTTGGCAGGAGCTGGGACAGAGCAATGGGAGCTCACCCCGTCGTGGGGATTCGAACCGCCGACCTTCCAATCTGCAAGCCATAGGCTTAGTGGTTTAGACCACAGCGCCACCCACCATAGTTCCCATTAGAATTTTATGACCATCTTAACCCCAGGTTACAGCTCAGCAGCAGCCAACAGCTAAGTATATGGCTCTGCATGAATCCACCTATGTATACAAGAATATAATTATATCCCTGTGAAGTAAAGAGGGAACTCCCTAGCTCAGCCCAGCCTGGGGAGATTATCCAACATGAGGGGTGAGCAGAAATGTTGCAGGGTGTCTCCTGCTCATGAACCTCTGAGACCCACATAGTACTCACCTCTGAGAATGCAACAAAATCTCTTGCTTCATCTCCCTTTTTGGTAACAGGAGAAGACAGCTTCACAGATCCCCAAGAAAACACAGATGGGTGGAGTCCGAAGGGGTAAAAATACCAGGCACCTAAATGTGATTAGTAAGGAGAGTCCAGTTACAGTTGGGTTTATTCTGATGGGCTATTCTGTCAAACAGATGTCCAGAATGACCTACAAAAATCTAGTTAAATATAAACTTCAGAGTATACACCAATATTCAAATGAGGGCTTATGTGGGTAGGCTGATTTATACAACACCACTCAACCTCATAACACCAGAACATACTCAGTGAAACGGATTGGCACCACAGTCAGTTAAGGACGGAGAGAAGGAAGAACTTCACGCAAATTAATTTGAGGAATTCAGCATAAGATGTGGGAATGGACACCAGTTTTGGAAGCAGTCATGGTTCTTCCAGCTCAACGCTGCTTCCCATGACAAACCGATCCTGCCAGCCCTAGCAAATGCTCAGGGATGGGGGGAGTTATAGTTCAGCAGCATCTGGAGAGCCCCAGCTCTGGCCTTCCCCCACCCGTCCTGGAGATGCCAGTGGTTGAACCTGAGACCTTCTGCATGCAAAACATGTGGACCCCTACTGAGCTACAGCCTCTCCCCAGAAAGGGAAATTTTAAAAAATTAAGAGATCAGACAGAATCTTGGAGGATATTACTAACAAAAGCTACCAGCAGAGGTACCAAAATTGGAACCTCAGTGTTCAGATGCAGGCAGATAAAACACAGGGACTAATAATTGCCATCATGCCCTGCCTGCGAGCTTCCAGGGGCATCTGGTTGGCTGCTGCAGGAGGAGGAATGGTGGGTGGTCTGATCCTGCAAACCAGTCCTTATTACAATACAGTTCTCCCCTTCCTGAAAGGACATTGGTGAATAACTAATAATTAAGCAGCGCTTATTGATGTGCAGGAGGACCTTGACAGCAATATGGAACTCACCGTAGCCAATGGCAGTCAGGAGCAGCAACAGGAGCAGCAGCAAGAGGAGCTTCTTCAGGATCGGATAGCTCCTGGCCACCAAGGAGCAAGAGAGAAAGGCAGAGGATAAGATGCAGTGGAATTCCACAAAGGCAAAGCCTGACAAAGAAGCGGAGCAGCCACTGTCTGTGGTCAATTTGCCCTTCCTTCCTCATAATGTCCACCACAAGGGTGGGGAAATCTTTTTGCAGCCTGACGGCCACATTTCATTTTGGGCAACCTTCTGGGGGCCCCACATGCCAGTGGTGGGCAGGGCAAAAGCAGGAAAAGCAATGGATGCAAAATTTACCTTTATACAGTGTGCTAAATTTCTACATGTGCACTGCCACAACCCTCTCTCACCTCCATCCAGGCAAGTAAGGGGCATTATCCAAGTTCCAAGTACCAGGGGTGCAAAGTAGGGAGAGTGAGGGGTGGGGCCTGGGAAAGCTCTGAGGGCAACACAGTGAGGCACATTCAGACCCCAGGCCTGTGGTACCCCACCCTTGGTCTATCACAATGCAACATGTAGCAAGTAATTATTGCACTGCCCCTCTCCGAGACCGAGATTACTAACCTTTGGACTACCACAACACAATGTGTTAGCCATCATGCTGTGGGCTTTCCCACCCCACAATGTAACAGAAGGAGATGGGGAAATACGCAACATGACATCTTCACACAACACTTTGTGCTATGGTTGCCATTAGTGAGTAGAGGAACCAAAGAGAGCTAGATGGGCAGCAGCAGTTGCAAGTCTCTTGCAACCTGTAGCTCCAATCTCAGCCCCAGATACTGGGTTGCATATGGTGGCCCCTTAGTTCAGCTGTCTCCAACCTGTTGTCATCCTCCTCCCAATGGTGTTGGGACTCCAAACTCCCATCAGCCCCAGTCAGCATGGCCAACAATCAGGGATGATAGGAACTGTAGTCCAGCATCAGCCATGGGAGAGGCCATTCCAGCAAATAAGGGGCAGCCTGTATGACATCAGAAAGACTGCACATATTTATTTTGTTTATTTTTCAAATGTCTAGCCCGCCAAACTTTTCAAAAGAAGCTCAAGGCAGCTAACAAATTCATCATTCCAACCACACAACATACACACTATTTATTATTATTAATTAAATGTATATACACAGAATGGCTACAAAGTATCATTCCAAGCAAAATCAAAATAGTAACGCCACTGCAACCACATCAAAGCTAAAACATCAGATACAAACCAGAAAAAGAAATAAAAATAGTTCAGCATGGCCAATTTTCAGGGAGTCAGAGTCTATCAACTCCTGGAGAGCAAGAGGCTCCTACTTCCTTCTCTAGGGCAAGCTTTGGAAACCCTGTCGGCATTTGCATTATTCAGCTCCCACCCAACTGCTGCCTCTCAGCCAGTTCAGAAATTGCTGCCAGCCACACTCCTGAGTGTTCCAAATTCTCTGCCACACTGACCGTGTTAAGACGAAGACATCCAGCAGGGAGGCTGCAGTGGTCAGGCGGTACCACGCGGTCCCCATCCACCAGTATAGCAATCCAAAGACCCGACCTGCAAAGTCACCAGAGCAGCATGAAAAACAGCAACAGGCCATGTCAACAGCTCAGCTTGTTTCAAGATCTAAGACTTCATTTCCTGCTCTGGCAAAGTGGCATAATACCAGCTTCCCTTCACGCACTTCCCATCTCCCCAATGTAGCTCATCGGAAACAGGTCTTGGCATGCAACTTCCTTTATTCACTTGCCATGTAGGCAGATCTGACAGCAGAAACGGCAACAGTCAGAGAAACCAGAACATCTAAATCTTCTGCGATGCTCCCACTGCTATCCTAAAAAAACTGCCCTTCTGTTACAGGAAATTCAGGAGGAGACTCCATGGTGAAAGGGTTGAATTATATCAAGAGATTTGATTCCAGCTCTCTAGGCACAAAGACGACATTTGTGATGTGACAGGAAGCCAATTTGCTTAGCAATGCTAAGACAATAATGTTATCACTAACTACTGTTGTCACAAATAGTCACGTAATTGTATTGGCACAAAAAGATCTTCAAGAGATGTATGGAAGCCCAAAGGTAGGATGTCTGCTGCATCTCTGCCGGCAGAGTGTTCCACAGCACTGGACCAGAAACACTAAATGCCTGATTTGTAGTTGAGGCCAGCCAAGCCTCTGTAATATGATGGGACAACTAGCAGTGTGATCTCAGTGGGGATAGAAGGGCTCAGGCTGTCTTTTCATTTTCATTTGCTAACTTGCATTATGAAAATCACTCCTGTAAATAAAACACTTAACGGCTTTTCCATTTACCTGGTGACGTAAGCACCAGCCACAGAAAAGAGCCTGCTTTGGAGAGCGCATTCCTCAGCGCGGAACCAGAAGTGTTCTGGTCCAAGTAGGTGTGACCTGCAGGAAACAGAGTATAGGTTTGTCAGCAAACAGGACATCACTTCTTCCTCCTTCCCTCACACACTTTGAATGGAAGGAAAAGACATTATTTCTTTACGATTCTATTTCCTTGGTTCCCAAAGTAGAAGAAACCCATCCAAGAAAACAGTGGACTGATAAAGCAAGGGAAGCTTTGGTGGTGGTCCCTATGCCTAGTGAGGAAGGGGGCACATGGGTGGGCCTTCCCTGTGCTGGCCTCAAACCTTTGAAACAACCTCCCTTCTCAGGCCCATCCAATCACAACACTGTTGTCATTTTTTCAGCAGGTGAAAACTCACCTCTTTGCCCTGATGTGGGGTGAGGTGTCTTGGGCATCCAGTAGCGTAGTGGCGAATTCAGAAGAGCAGGGTTCCTTCATGATAGTCATACCTATGCCCCCTCACAGCCTCACCCCTTTGAATATTGTACAACCTTCTAAGATTATACAATAGTAATAAAAATTAGGGATGCTTTGCAACTATCAGTGCAGACCTCCATGTGCTGCCCTTCAGCTAGAACTACTGTTTCCTGTGCACATAGCTCTGGTGTGCTCCAGTATCTTCCTTTGGAGTGACTTAAGTTGTGGTTCCTGTGAAGTTCCATTGTGCATAACAGAACTTGCACACCATTCTCTTCAAAACGAAGCAAAAATGTGCTTTCAGTGTTCCTTCACTTTGGAGCATACAATAGCTAAAAAGTTCCCCTTTCATGCTCTAGGATGCTGGAGACACAGATCTGCTGCAGAAATAGCAACTGGTCTTGCTCCACCCCCACAGAACCCTAGAACACAAGACCAGTATGGGCATCTAAATTCTTGTCGCTGCAGCTTGCTTAATTGCAACTGGAATTTTGCATTCTGTGTCATGTCGTTCTTATTTTGTTTCTTTTTTTATGAAGATGAGCAGCCTTCCTGCAGCATGAGGGAACGGTGGGTGGGTGGGTGACTGATGCCAGAACCAAAGGTTTGCCGGTGTGTGAGAGGAGCTGCAAAGCTAGGATGACACTACAGGCAAAGGGCCATTGTGAGAGGGTTATCTCTGTTTTCACCACAAGAGATCTAAAAGCAGTTTATGCTGCGGGACAGGGCTTGGTGCAAGAAGATTTTTTTTTACGGGAGTTTTCTCTCCTGAGAGGTTTCTCATTACAGAGCATCATTGCTACTGCCTTGGGACAAATAGCACTTCTGTACCTGCATAGTCATCCTCAGAGGAGTAGCCAGATGATGAGGCATAGGTGTCGTAGGTTTTCCTTTCAAGCAGCCCATTGATTTTTTTACTGGACTCTGAGCCTCCAGTACCTCTCCTCCTCCTCGTTGACAGCTCCTCGCCTGGCCAGGAAAGAGGAACTTCTTTAGGAACACAGGAAGCTGCCTTATCATACTGGATCAGACCATCAATCTCAGTATTGTCCACACCAGGGGTGGAGAACCAATGGCTCTTGGGCAAGCTACACCCACCTGATGTCAAATTAGCCATTACCTCCCTTAACTATAACCTGTAGCCAAGGTTTGTCCTACAACTATGGGTTGTGATTAAAGAGAAGAAACCTTAACCACAAACCTTAACCAAACTGTGGCTTGGCTGCCATCCTGCACCAACTTAAAATACCTGGGGAAGAGCAAAGCGGATGCAAGCTCCTCTCCAGATGTTTTGGACTCCAACTCCCAGCAGCCTCAGCCAGTGTAGCCAATGGGCAGGAATGCTGGGATGCCCTAAACATCTGGAGGGACCAGGTTGAGGAGGGCTGGTGTGTTCTTTTCCTACTTTGAAGGCCTTTGTTCTTCAAGCTTACAACATCACACACAACAATACCATGAAATTCACAGCACAATCATTAAGTATACCTAGAATCATAGAAATGGAGTCCGAAGGGACCACAAAGCTCACACAGTTCAACCCCCTGGAATGCAGGAATCTTTTGCCCAACGTGGGGCTTGAACCCACAACCCTGATTCTTATCAATATAAATAGAGCAGTCATAATACTATATAATTCTAACAGAAAAACATACATATAATCTGCAGAGCAAGCAGATATAAATATTTCAGAATAAGTAAGAAGTAGCTGGGGAGGGTGCTAAGCAACCATATAGAACCTCTCTACAGCTTATACTGGGCGGAAGACTGGTACACCCCCTCCCCCCGCAATGTTGTTTGACTCCACCTCCCTTTAGCCTGCATGGCCAATGCCCAGGGATGATGGGAGTTGGAGCCCACCAACATCTGGAGGGCAACATATTCCCCAACCTCGGCTTAAGCGGAAAAGAAATACTCACTCCAGTAAGAATTACGGTCTAGTGGATCATCCAAGATGGCGCTGCTTCTGACAGAAAGTCCCCTGCCATCCCCCAGGTAAGATTCGCTGACCACAGACTCGCTATAATAGGAGGTGGTATGGGCAGCAGGGTTGCTTCCCAGGCTAGGAGCTGGAGACGGCCGCTTCACACTGCTCGATTTCCTTCTCATGCTCCGGCTGCAGGAGTGAAAAAAGGAGCACATTGTCATGCCGATGTGAGTCAGTGTGATAGTAGTTAGAATGGAAGAACCAGGTTCATGTGGGAGTGGTGCATCTAAAATGCTATGGAAATAGTTAATGTAGCATAGAATTCTATAATGTCAACGCAGTAGGCAGTTTTTCAGTTATGTCTGTTATCAACTGTAGAGCGTTAGTGAGTTTGTTGTATGCTGCTATGTGCCTCAGAAGAAGTCTGTAAAGTCTCATAAGTCTGTCAGTCTCAGATATATAAATAAATGCATGTAAATATGTTTTAGTATACCAGGTAAAATAATGTGTTATGTTTAAACCCTAAACAGAGTGTCTTGTGCCGTCTTTTCTAAGACACAAAAAGAGAACTACCGGTATATCTTTTAAAGGGTCAAACGACCTGGGGCAGCTTTCGCACATATAAATACCACAGTTCAAATCCCCACTACGGTATGTCATGAAACAAACTTGTTGATTGAGACCTTCTCAAGCAAGCCTACCACCAAGGATGGGTGAATCTGACCATTTCTCATTCTCATTCTTCCAGTCTTAAGTTCAGTTCAGTTAAGGAGATGAACAACTATCTGACATTCAGAAGATACCTCAAGGCAGCCCTATTTAGGGAAGTTTTTAACCTGTGATATTTTAATGTATTTTTATATCTGTTGGAGGCCGCCCAGAGTGGCTGGGGAGACCCGGCCAGATGGGCGGGGTACAAATAAAAGAATTATTATTATTATTATTATTCTCCACACTACCACGACAGTTTGCAGTTTTTATTTTAAATTCATCAGCATTGTAGTGCTAATTTCGCCTAATATACACATTTTTGTATCCAGTTCTGTTCAATATGCACATTTTTGCAAAGCAATTTTCTCTAATATATGCATTTTTGTATGCTATTTTCACAGTTATGTATATATTCCTCTAATATTTGCATTTTTGGACATATTACTTGGCTCTAGAAATGTACTGAAGAATGCAGGGAACTGCAAATTTTGAAGGATGGCTGTGTTTTGATTCTTGCATTTCAGAAAGTGTGAATTCAGCAGGTCAGCCCTTAAATGCAAATTTTATCTACTTTCTCTCCCATTCCTACCTACCTCACAGGGTTGCCGTGAGGATAAAATGAGAGCTGGGAATAAACCCACAGACACTGCCCCAAGTTCATCAGAGAAAAGACAGGATACAAATTTAATCAATCAATAAATGTGTGGGAAAGGCAAAGCTCACACACATGAAGCTGGTGGTATGTAATGACTAAACCAGGCATAGGCAAACTCGGCCCTCCAGATTTTTGGGACTACAGCTCCCATCATCCCTGACCACTGGTCCTGTTACTAGGGATAGAAGTTGTAGTCCCAAAACATCTGGAGGGCTGAGTTTGCCTATGCCTGGACTAAACTCTCACCACTTAACAGACATATCCATGCATCTGGGGGCTGAACTTAACAGGACAGAAAGAGAAAAGGGGAAATGATGCGTGTTCAAGGTTAGTGTGGATCTGAAAGGGATTAGAACTGGCTTTTGAATGTCCATTATGTGGCGATAATTGTGCACTGCAGGTGGGTGAGATACTCTGAAAGGGGAGTAAGCTGTAAGCTGTAAACTTGGTCCAGGGAGAGACTGGTTCAAATCCCTGCCTAGCTGTGAAGCTCAATGGCTACTACCGGTAGTAATCATGGTGGCTGGCTATGCACTACCTGCAGTATCAGAGACAGTATGCATCTGGAGACCAGTTGCTGGGGAACATGTGCGGCAGGTGCTGTTATGCTCAAGCCCTGCTTGTGGACTTCCCAGGAGCATTTGGGCAGCCACCATGACAACAGGGACTCTTCTTACTTTCTTACTAGGCAACCTTGGGCCAGTCACACATTCTCAGTCTTAGCTGCCACATGACATTTTTGTGAGGATAAAATGGGAAGGTTGAACCATGTACACTGGAGAAAGGGTGAGATAAAGATGAAAGCAACAAGTCACCAACTACCATTTGTGTATGACATTTGGCTTGCTATTGTTTTTATTAAAAAGAATTCAGCCATCTCTGCAGAAGACTGCAAATAAGATAAACAGATAAACTGCAAGCCCCAAGTTAAAGCTATTTAGAAACTCAAAACTTCAAAAGTCTGTGCATGCAACAGCCACTGCAAAATGCACAGACTACCTTTTTGCATCTGCTGAAACATTCCCCCTTCTGCTTTGATCTTGCAGTGGAAGGAGTTGCAATTGTACAGTTTGCACAAGCCTGAAGCCCTTTCCCCTCTCTGTTGAACAGATGATGGAACCCAAAGAGGATGAAATCAGGTTGTGGGCTCCCTTGGGGAACCCATGCTCTATGCTGTACACCCCAAAATATTCTCAAATTACGGGGATTATGGGGCATGCTTGATGCTCCAGGTGGGGAAAGGATCCTAGAACAAGAGAACCCTCCTTCTCCTGGTTCCTCGGTGGGTGGCTTTGTTCTGTTCCTTTTTTTATGCCAGCATTGGAGCAATGTCTCAATCCAGGCACTTGTACACACTATACATGTTTTGAACCATATAACTGATGGACTGCGGATGAATTGGGGCAACCCAAAATGTGTTACGAGGCCTGAAGCTTTAAACAGGGCCAGACAGCCTTTTTCTGTCCAAGGGACACATTTCCTCAGGGACAATCTATTGGGGGGCTGCCTACCACTGACCATCAAAATTAATGGAGGTTAGCTCTCTCAATCCCATGCAGGTCTACTCAGAAGCAAACCCCACTGGGTTTGACGGGGTTACTCTCAAGTAAGTATATAAGGGAGCTTAATACAACAGATCAATACAGCTAATGTTCTGGAAAGCAAGTGAAAGCAACACCTTTCTGACTTTAGTGTGCTATAAACACATTCTCAGATCCTTCCAGTTGTCCTGAAATTACATAGAAAGAGGGGAGACACACTTTAAGAAGCCAGGCCAAAAAAAAAAAGAGGAAACAAAGAGGAAAGGAATAACCCCTGACAATATAGAAGAATGAGGACATTTCAGGAGCAACAAAATTGATATTGGGGCCACAGGTTGCCCACCCACACTTTAAAATTTCAATAATAACTTCAGCAAACCAGTTAAAGGTAGATAGCCGTGTTGGTCTGTCATAGTCAAAACAAAATAAAATAAAAAAATTTTTGTTCCTCTGGGAGGAAGACCTTTCATCGCCTACAGACAGCCACCCAATCTTAAACAACTCCTCACCCACAACAATACTACAACCAGACTAAACACAGACATTGGCACCAGAGCCTGCAATAAACTCAGATGCCAACTTTGCTGCCACATACACCCGGACAACACCATTACTGGCCCCAACAACATCAAACATACCATCTCAGGACTATTTAATTGCTCATCATCTAACATTGTGTATGCCATCAAATGCCAACAGTGCCCTTCAGCTCTCTATATTGGACAAACAGGCCAAACCCTACGCCAAAGGATAAATGGACATAAATCTGACATCAGAAATCACAAGACAGAGAAACCAGTAGGAGAGCACTTCAATCTCCCAGGACACTCTATACAAGATCTCAAAGTAGCTGTCTTATTGCAAAGGAATTTCAGAAATAGACTGGAAAGAGAAGTTGCTGAATTGCAACTCATTACCAAGCTTAAAACCATGGAGAGACCTGGTCTGAACAAAGACATTGGATTCTTATCTCATTATACATGACAAAGCTTTTTTAACCTTCTCACCCCTTGCTTTTTTCTGTAAGACTAATTGCAGCCGTTAACAGTCGTCAACAGGTTTACCACAGCTACCAGTATCAACCTTTCACCCATTTCCACCACCACTCTGAGTAATACCCCTCCCCACCCTCTCACTATATATCAGGGTCTGGTGACTTCTGTTTCAGTGTATCTGAAGAAGTGTGCATGCACACGAAAGCTCATACCAAGAACAAACTTAGTTGGTCTCTAAGGTGCTACTGGAAGGAATTTTTTTTGTTTTGTTTTGTTTTGTTTCAGCAAACCAGTGGCTCATATTTGCTGAGGTATGATAAATACTTCCTGTCTCACCTCTCTGTCTGTAGATTAGGTGTGACAGATCAGGGAATCAACAGGATCAGATGAGGGATCAACAGGGTGTTTCCATGCAGGGAAAGAAAAATAACAGTGAACAGGGAGAGAAAAATAACAGTGATCTCATGGTGGGAGTTTACTATAGATCCCCAAGCCAAACTGAGGACATAGATGATGCCTTCCTGGAACAGATGACCAAGCATTCAAAAGGAAATGAGATAGTAGTAATGGGGGATTTCAACTATCCTGATATTTGTTGGATGTCAAACTCAGCCAAGAGCATAAGGTCGAACAGATTCCTCACTGGCCTTGCAGACAATTTCATTGTCCAGAAAGTGGGAGAAGCAACAAGAGGATCAGCCATTTTAGATCTGGTCCTAACCAATAGTGATGACCTGGTTAGTGGGGTAGAAGTGGTAGGATCATTAGGTGGGAGTAATCATGCTCTTCTGGAGTTTATTATACATCAGAAAGGAGCAACCAAGCATACTAAGACTCAAATTCTAGACTTTAAGAAAGCCGACTTCAGAAAACTTAGGGAAATGCTGGGTGTGATCCCATGGTCAGTAATACTTAAAGGGAAGGGAGTTCATGATGGATGGGAGTTTGTTAAAAGGGAGATATTAAAAGCACAACTTCAAGCAGTACCAATGAGACGAAAACATGGAAGGTGCCTAAAGAAGCCAGGGTGGCTATCTAATGAACTTTTAACTGAGTTAAGATTTAAAAGGGATATGTACAAGAAATGGAAAAAGGGGGAAACCACCAGAGAGGAATTCAAACAAATAGCCAGCACATGTAGAGACAAAGTCAGAAAAGCTAAAGCACAGAATGAACTCAGGCTTGCTAGAGAGGTTAAAAGCAATAAAAAGAGTTTTTATGGGTATGTCCGTAGCAAAAGGAAGAACAAGGAAACAGTGGGGTCACTTAGAGGAGAAGAAGGTGAAATGCGAACAGGGGACGCAGAAAGGGCAGAACTCCTCAATACCTTCTTTGCCTCAGTCTTCTCCAAAAAAGAAAACAATGCCCGACCTGAAGAATATGGAGCAGATGATTCAGCAGGGGAAACACAGCCCAGAATAAGTAAGGAGGTAGTACAAGCACACTTGGCTAGTTTAGATGTATTCAAGTCTCCAGGGCCAGATGAACTACATCCCAGAGTATTAAAAGAACTGGCAGAGGTGATTTCAGAACCACTGGCAGTAATCTTTGAGAATTCTTGGAAAACAGGTGAAGTCCCAGCAGACTGGAGGAGGGCAAATGTTGTCCCTATTTTCAAAAAGGGGAAAAGAGAGGACCCAAACAATTACCGCCCAGTCAGCCTGACATCAATACCAGGAAAGATTCTAGAGCAGATCATTAAGCAAACGGTCTGTGAGCACCTAGAAAGGAACGCTGTGATCACTAAAAGTCAGCATGGGTTTCTGAAAAATAAGTCATGTCAGACTAATCTGATCTCATTTTTTGACAGAATTACAAGCCTGGTAGACGAAGGGAACACTGTGGATGTAGCCTATCTTGATTTCAGCAAGGCCTTTGACAAGGTGCCCCATGATATTCTTGTAAAGAAGCTGGTAAAATGCGGGCTAGACAATGCTACCATTCATTGGATTTGTAACTGGCTGACTGACCGAACCCAAAGGGTGCTCATCAATGGCTCCTCTTCATCCTGGAGAGAAGTGACTAGTGGGGTGCCACAGGGTTCTGTCTTGGGCCCAGTCTTATTCAACATCTTTATCAATGACTTGGATGATGGGCTTGAGGGCATCCTGATCAAGTTTGCAGATGACACCAAATTGGGAGGGGTAGCTAATACCCCAGAGGACAGGATCACACTTCAAAATGACCTTAACAGATTAGAGAGCAGGGCCAAGGCAAACAGGATGAATTTTAACAGGGAGAAATGTAAAGTACTACACTTGGGCAAAAAAAATGAAAGGCACAAATACAGGATGGGTGATACCTGGCTTGAGAGCAGTACAAGTGAAAAGGATCTAGGAGTCTTGGTAGACCACAAACTTGACATGAGTCAACAGTGTGATGCAGCAGCTAAAAAAGCCAATGCAATTCTGGGCTGCATCAATAGGAGTATAGCATCTAGATCAAGGGAAGTAATAGTACCACTGTATTCCGCTCTGGTCAGACCTCACCTGGAATACTGTGTCCAGTTCTGGGCACCACAGTTCAAGAAGGATATTGACAAGCTGGAACGTGTCCAGAGGAGGGCAACCAAAATGGTCAAAGGCCTGGAAACGATGCCTTATGAGGAACGGCTTAGGGAGCTGGGTATGTTTAGCCTGGAGAAGAGAAGGTTAAGGGGTGTTATGATAGCCATGTTCAAATATATAAAAGGATGTCATATAGAGGAGGGAGAAAGGTTGTTTTCTGCTGCTCCAGAGAAGCGGACACGGAGCAATGGATTCAAACTACAAGAAAGAAGATTCCACCTAAACATTAGGAAGAACTTCCTGACAGTAAGAGCTGTTCGACAGTGGAATTTGCTGCCAAGGAGTGTGGTGGAGTCTCCTTCTTTGGAGGTCTTTAAGCAGAGGCTTGACAGCCACCTGTCAGGAATGCTTTGATGGTGTTTCCTGCTTGGCAGGGGGTTGGACTGGATGGCCCTTGTGGTCTCTTCCAACTCTATGATTCTATGATTCTATGATTCTATGATGTTCAACAGGTCAACATCTACTGGTAGATCCCTGGGAGGTTTTGGTAGATCGCAATCGATCGCTGGGTCCCTTTCCTAAGCGTTGGTGAAATTGAATCCCGCCCCTTTTGCCCCACCCCCATTGTTGCATGATCTGCAGAACGGAAGATGGAGTTTACTCAGTGAGGCTGTTTGTTTCCCCAGCGATCTGTTTATTTTTTTCTCCCTAAAAATGGGCAACAGCTTAGCCTTGAATTCCCAAAAATCAGGGCTGTCCTCCTCCCTAAAAAAAGCCCCGAACCCCCCAAAAGGGGGTAGATCACTGCCAGTTTTTAATTCTGTGAGTAGATCACAGTCTCTTGGGAGTTGGCCACCCCTGCATTACAGGAAGAAACCAGAACACAACCAGAAATGGTTTTTCATGCAGAATTAGGAGAAATGCCCAGGGTAATACAGAGATATACAACTTTGCTGCTGAGTGCATTTTTAAATAGCACAAGCAGCTATTTCTGCCTGGCCTATTTAAAAAATGATTTTTAAAAGTTGGGGGGAGCAGAGGCAGATGACAACATTTCTTAGCCGCCTACGGATCTTCTGCAAAGCGAGAGAAGATGTGCTCAGCACACAAATAGACTGCTCTGCTTGCTTGCTCTCTCTCCCACCTCTTACTTCCTGCTTACTTCCTCTGCAGCAGCTGTGGTTTTCCTGGATGGCTTAGTCTCTAGCAGCTGTTTGTGGTGGAACAGGAAGGAAGAAGGAACAGAAGAGCCCTGCTAGACTAGGCCAAAGCCCCACCTAGTCCAGCATCCTTTTCCCACAATGGCCAACTAGATGCCTCTGGGAAGCTCACAAGCAGCGCATGAATGCATTACCCCCTGCCTCAGGAGTCAGGCAATAGCTACTCCTAGATGGAAAATGGGGTTGCCAACTGACTGGGCCGGGGTGAGGGGGAAGAGAAAAATCCTGGCAAGCCATTTGCCTGAAAAACAAGGAGCACAGCTTCCCCTCACCCTCAGCCTTTTTTGTAAACTGAACTTCTTTGGTCATGGGGAACCTGTGGCCCTGACCTGTTTTTGGACTCAAACTTCGAGAGAGAGAAAGCGCAGTGGTTTGAGTGTCATTGCACTTGTCAGTCAGCTCTTCCACCTTTCCTCCTCCTCCTAAGTACAGAGGACCAGTAAAACCGTTACAGCCAGCAAATAGAGGCCACTTCACATGGTGACAGGTGTGGTGCAGTGGTGAGTGTGTCTGACTAGGCTCTGGTTCAAATCCTCCCTCAGCTGTGAACCTTCACTGGGTGACCTTGGGTCAGCCACCATCTCTCAGCCTAACCTACCTCACAGGGTTGTTGTAAGGATAACATGGAGAGGAGGAGAGCAATGTATACCACCTTGGCCTTCATGAAGGAAAGGTGGGGCGTAAAAGTGGGCACTTGTAGTGGCCAGCCCATGTGACATCAGTAATGGCTGGCAAGCGACTGAACTCCCTAGCTGTAACAAGCAATAACTTTTTTTTCATTTTCATTTCTCTTTTTTTAATGGTGCATTTTCTGGCTGTTTTCTTTGGCTCTTGCTTTTAACTAAGCCACCTTGAGTCCCATCAAGGAAAAAAGGCAGGGTATGTTTGCTTGTATGTATGTATGTAAGTATGTATGTATGAATAAATAAATATCCCCCCATGCTGTGCCATTGTAGTCCTAAGCTACTGCTACTTCCTAAAAGTGAAACGTATAAAGCAGGTTTTGAAAATGGGCCCTGTCAAGTTTTATTTTCTTTCAAAGCAACCTAAGTTTCCCACAGCATAACCACCTATTTCTGCCAACTGACTGCTGCACCGTACATTCTATAAAAGGCTAGGATGAACTCTAGTGCTACACTTAATTTTTAATAATACATTGAAGGGCCTTAAGACTTCTGTAATAAATATGATTTGTAACTTTGGAAATGTCACATCCAGCAAAGCTGAAGAACTAGAAAAATTACTTCTCCTGTACTGCAACCCTTCCTTTCTCATCTAATCAAGTAATGTGCTGTGCATCAGACAAGGTGTGGCTATATTACTGCTTGGGAAAAAACTGTGGAAACAGGGAGGGTTATCACAAGTCAGATGTGGGAGAATCTGGCAAGAATTATACTGGAATTCTACGTAGGAGAAGAGAATCAAGTTGAGAGTCTTCTAAGAACCACTTTGAAGGCTGCAGAGTCAGAGCTCCAGGCAATATAGCTGTGATTAATACAGGTATTGCAGTTAAACCTGTTTGGGCCCTGCTTGATGTTAACAATAAATTTCCTAAAAAATACAACAGTACTCAGATTTGAAATTCAACAATAATCCATGCTTCAGATCTATAAATCTGAAATCCAGTTTGAGGTCCGAATACAACTTCCAGTGCTGAAAATTATCAACCAAATGTCTAAAAGCAAAATGTGATTTTTCAAAATGCAATTATCTATCTATCTATCTATCTATCCATCCATCCATCCTTCTATCTAATTTGTGAATTTGGATTTCACCATGCAAGTTGCTATTAGTTTCTCACACAACACAAAATGCCTCTGCCTATCCCCAGCTCATGCCAGTTACGTATCACTTGCAACCCTTGGATGTGAAAGGCAGCAATAACAAGCTAATGTTTTATAATGAGCTGCAGAGAAATTTGGCAGTGCATCAACATTTAGGAGGGAGGGAAAGGTGTGGGTTCCCTTTTGCTTTGTTCTGACTTACCTATCGGAGCCGTCTTTAAATAGGATGTGCTGACTACCCAGCAATGAACTCCCTCCACTATTACTGCTGTTGTCATCATCTTCATTTTGGTAATAACGAACAGTTCCAAGGCGCTGGCTTCGTCGGGACATGGTCAAAGGAAAACCACCAGACCTTTGTCAAGATACCTGGGGAAGCAATAGAGAGAAGAGAGCATAAGGTCCACAAACTCAGCAGCTGGGACAGCCACAGTGACATTCCGCACTGTGCAATTAAAGCGCACAAATAAACTTGGGAAATGCAGTTAAGCCTTACAGAGCTACAATTCCCAGCACTCTTGAAAATCTACAGATCCCAGCATCAGGCTCATGCAGAGCTAGTCTGGGGCCCAGGGCAGGAGTCTTGTCCTTGGCATGACAGCGTAAGTTTTAGAGGTGTAACAAGAATATAACAGCTACCCTGATGGATCACAGGGTTGGAAAGACCTTGGGGTCATCTAGATCAGGGGTGGGAAAGCTTTTCCAGGCCAAGAGCCACTTTTCCTTCTGGGCAACCTTCGAAGGGCCATATGCCAGTGGTGGATGGGGCCAGAGGCAAAAGCGGGCTGAATAACTAAATGAAAAATTTACGTTTGGACAGTAGGCTAATTTCTACTCACTCACAGAACCCTCTCTAGCTTCCACCCAGTTGAGCAAGTGGCAATATCAGAGTTCATGGCCACATTCCAGACAAAAACATTTGGGATTCAATCACATACTAACAAGTTTAGGTTGGTATGAGTGGGAGGTTTTACACAACAAACCCATTTCCTCCCCCAAATCAGACCTTTTGTGATAAGGAAAGCAATGGAAAAATGCACTGGGCTAACGCTTGCTTTGACAAAATGTCATCTGACCTCCATGCAAGCGGATCAGAATGAATGCTCCACAAACAGCTCATCTGAAAACAATCAGTAAGAGGGTAACTGATGCAGATCTACTAATTCTACTTGAAACAGGAGGATTAGGGGCATTGCTACTTGTCCAGCAGGCAGCACTGCGACCTGAGATTTAGAAGTTCTGCTACCTTACAGGCCCCTTCGCTAGAGCCTCCGTCTGGCTGGCCTGAGCACGTGAGCTCAACTTTCTAACCAGCAGACATATGAATCACATGCTCCTTTTCAGAGCACCAGGAGCCAAAACTTGGCAGAGAGCTGCAGAGCTCTTGGCCAAGAAAAGAACACATGTCCCAGGCCAGCCAAGGAGAGAGCCATCTCAGACTTAAGTCAGGCTCATTTAGGTGACCCTCTGGCAGCGGCTGTATTTATACACCACCAGGCAGCCGCCCTGCAGATTTGCCTGCCAAGATGCAAAACAGTCCGAACAGCAGAAACCTAGCCTGACTCTGCTCAAATATCCACCCCTTATACGGTTATAAAGTCTGCCTTCCTGGCTCTCTACAATCACAGCAACAAGCAAGCAGTCACCAGGCTGTTCATAGGCAACCACTTATGAAACTTCAATAACAAAACCAGTCAAATCTTGATCATGCTGTGCCAGCCTGCGTTTGTAATCCTGCACCACAGCTATTCTGAGAGATGCGGCCGATTCTCTTCAAGGCTACATTGGCAAAACGGCACCCTGACAGTTCACATGCTTGCCTGTGGAAGATCCCTTTCCCTGGATCCTTGTAAAAAAATTAAAAATAAATCCCTTCCCTCCACAGAAGCAGGATGCTCAAGCTGTTCCTGTACCTGCCTAGAACTATACTGTAAACGGGGCTTATTATACCCCACACACCCCTTTCCATCATTTTACAGCAGCCCACAAGAGACTCCTCCCCACTCCATGTGGGCGCAAAGTAAAGAGGCATTTACATCAAATCCCCAAGAGCAAAAGAAAAGTACAAAGGCATCTGTTCAGAGCTATTAGGAAACAGCACTTATCCCTGGGGGGATTCAACAGAAAGCATGTATGCTAACTCCAGGGATCAGTTTTGGCCTCCTTTCAGAACAGGAAGGGGGAAAGCAGCAGATTATAAGGGACCTCTGTCAAGTTACTTCCTATGCATGTGCCAAACTGCCTTGCTCCTTTCTTTCTTACCAAGTTTCACCCCCACTCTCCCCAATAAGGAGAATGAGAAATCTGGGGGAAAGGGAGTCCTTTCAGGG
The DNA here is from genome assembly GCA_034641385.1 of Darevskia mixta. NCBI lineage: Eukaryota > Metazoa > Chordata > Lepidosauria > Squamata > Lacertidae > Darevskia > Darevskia mixta. Next base: position 19,322,657 of record JAWWNH010000008.1, read on the forward strand.
CCCAGTTCAGGTTTTTGCAAGGGCAAGAACAAAGAACAAGTCCTGAAACTTGCTCCCAATGTAAAGGCTGACTCTCTAACCTTGGAACATGTGCAGAAGCCACTGAACAAAGTATAACGGCAAAGACTGTCAGTACAGGACAGCGGTTAGAGTGTCAGACAAAGACCTGGGAGACCAGGGTTCAAATCCCCACTCAGCCAAGAAGCTCACTGGGTGACTTTGGGCCCGTCACTGCCTCTCAGGCTAATCTACTTCACAGCCTAGTTTGACACTGTAACCACTACAACACACTGGCTGTCTTGATAGGAAATGTCCATTGTCATCCGCTTCCCCATCCTGGTTGAACAAGGACTAGTGGTAGCGGTGGGGATTGTGTTCAAATCCTGTCATGAAGTTACCTGGGTGGCCTTGGGCCAGTCATTTCATTCTTCCAGTCCAACCTACCACAACAGAACTCAGGGTGCCATTTTACCCTCACAAGTTCTGTATGGGGAAGGGGTGGAGTAGCAAATATAATAAATAAAAACACTCTTCAAAAAAGTACTGTTTCCCCCCCTCACTAATAATGAGCCACCACTGAAGTCAGGCTTTCAAGTGGGTATGAACCTCCCCCCCCCACTTTAAAATTCATCACTAGCAACAACTCTCTCGGCTTGCCGACTGAGTGCCCTCAGATGCCCTCCCATCAGATGTCAAGGAAATAAACAACCATCACCTTTTAGAAGACATGTAAAGGCAAGCTCTGTTTAGGGAAGTTTTTAATGTTTGATGTTTTATCGCTTTATTATTATTATTCATATTCTGTTGGGAGCCACCAAGAGTGGCTGGGGAAACTCAGATAGATGGGTGGGGTATAAATAATAAAATTATTATTAATTATTATTATTACTATAATAATAATTACTCCCATCAGCCCCCTACCAGCACGGCCAATAGTCAGGGGTGATAGGAGTTGTAGTCCTGAACTTTATGGAGGGCGGGCACCAGGTTGGCAAGGGCTGCCGTTACAAGTTACCGGTCGCAGGGCTAACGCTTTCTGAAGGGACCACTCAAGCCAATTACAAACAGTAAAAGGAAGAGCGAGCGGGACCCGGGAGCAGATGTGAGGGGGGAAATAAAAACGGGCCAGTCGAATGAAGCGTCCTGAGTTGCTCGCAGCCGGCGGCCACGCCAGGGGGGGGGGAGGGCGGGGGGAGGGAGTCCTCAGGAAGTCCCACCCTGCTCCCTATTTCCCTACCCGCTTCGCGTTGCTCTCTGCAACACCCTCCTCCGGCGGCAGAGCCTGACTTCCAAGAGAAAGTCCCAGCGAACTCGAGGAGCGTTAATTACACCCAAGCAAAACATACCCGGGATGGGGCGGCTCCCCTCCCTCCCCCTCCTCAACGCATCTCCCTGCCAAGGAAAAGTCCCTCCGATCCGCTGCAGCTGCCAATGCCTTGCGAGGACAACAACAAAAGCAGCATGCGCGAGGCGGGTCATCGACGCTGCTCCTTGCAAGGACGGGGCGGCGGGGGGGGGGGGAATAAGCCGAGAGATAAAACGGCGGAACAATTCGGAGCGTCTTTTCATACTGTTGTTTAAACGGGGAACATTAAAAGAGGCGACAGAGGAGAAGAAGAAGAAGAAGTCGCGCTTTGTTCCGGGCCGGGGAAATAAATCAAGGCACGACGGCTAAGCACGAGGGGGGCTCGCCTGGGTTGACTTCTGGGGAATGGGGTGGGGAGGACTTGGGGGCAGCAACACAAGGGGAGCTTGACTCTGGGGCAGAGGAAAAACAAGACGAAACAAAAGGGCGCCACCTTTTTTCTTCTCTGGTCTCCTCTTGTCCTCTGCCTCTCCAAGCCGGGATTCCTCCTGAAGCGCACTAACTTATCCCGCAAAGCACCCGAGATGCCAACAACAATAAGGATAGGAAATAAACCCCAAACCCTCAAGAGCCCTTTTGCCTCGCGGGGATGTGCGCGAGGTCAGCTTGGTGGATCCTTTTTGCAATTAAGTTAATCCTCAGGAGCTGCTGCTGCTGCAGCTGCCGCCGGTCCCGCCTGCTCCGAGCGCTAAAGAGAAGCCGCACGGCGACAATATGGCCCGGGTTTTGTGTGCGTGCGTCTGTCAAATCCCAACAGCGGTAGCTTATTGGCAAGACCCGCACCTGACCCGCGCCGTCAATCTCTACCGACGGCCTGCGCCCATTGGAGGGTTTGAACAAAAAGCACGCGTCGGGCCCGCCTCCTCGCCAGCTCCCTTTCCTGGCTTCAGCTGCCCGGTTGCGTAAGAGGAGGTCGGCCCCGGCGGCGGGTTAAGTTGCGACAGGCGGTGGCTCCGCCCTTCTCCTCCGCCCCGCCCCTTGGAGGTTGAGACGTATTTAGGAAGGCCGCTGCGGGGAAAGCGCCTCTAGCGGGCAGAAATTACAATAAAACACAGTAATAGTAATACAGTATTTAAAAAAAATGCTCGAAGCGGTTGTGGGAAGCGTCGCAAAAAAGTCTAGCAGGAAAAATGAAAGCGTATTTATTTTTTATTGCAATGCTCTTCGGTAGTAGACTTTTCTGGACGGGGATTAAAATAATAAAATGAAACAGCTAAGATACTCTTCCTCGTTTACCATGATGAATAGTTCTGACGAAACTCAAAATCGGACGCTTCTTTATTTTTAGAAAAGCATGTTGGCCCTAATGAAAGTATTGTTCTAATGTGGAGCTCATGCAGCATCCTGTGAATAAGTCATGTTAAAAGTGGAGAGGGATGTGAGATACAAATACTGGTCCCCCAGGACTTACGGTAAGTCCTACGACCCCTTCTGAAATAAAGTCTGGGCAAAGTTGATGAAGCAGCAATATTTTATTGAAAATACACACTTGCAAGGTGGGTGACCTGAAAAAGCAGGCACACACCCCTCATCAAAAACATGAATATATAGACCCCTTTTCCCGAGCGCAGGTCCCTCCTTCGCCGCCCACTAGAAAGGGGCGTGAGAAGTTTACACCTTTCGCGTCCGCCTTTTGTTGCAATGTCAAATCCAACCCCCATTCCCTTTTCCATTCCCCAAAGCCCCTTATTTGGTTAATCTTTCCCGTTCCCCAAAGCCCCTTACATACTGTTTTTAGCAATAAAGCCATGTTCCTTTATTCCACTGAAGCATGTCAGTACTGTATCTTGCTTTCTTGGTGTTCTTCTTAACCGCAGTTTCTGTTCTTTATGCTAGCATCTTTAACCACAATTTGTTCCACAAGCTATATTAGAAAGTCCCCAGATAAAAATCCCCTAACCATTATAACCATATGGCCTTATGACATACATATATATATATATATATAGCAATTAATAAGAGCAACATTTGTTTTAAAAAGGCAGTAAAAAAAGCAACATCAACTATTTCAGGGGAGAAGAGATTTTTGTTCACCTTTGGTGCCTCAAGCTTCAGGACAGATTAAAAGAAAGCACTTCTTCGTGCAGTGGATAGTTAAACTATGGAACTCACTTCCACATGAGGCAGTGATGGCCACCAACCTAGATACCTAATTAGACAAATTAATGGAGGAGCAGACTAACAGTGGCTACCGGTACTAGCCACAATGGAGGCAGTAAGCTTCTGATAGCAGTTGCTGGAAGCCACCAGAGGGGAGAGTGGTCTTGTGCTCAAGTCCTGCTTGTGGGTTTCCTCCAGGCCCCTGTGGTTGGCCACTGTGAGAATTGATGTCTTAAATGCCACCAATGCATGGAACATTGTTTTCACTTGTTGTTGTTGTTCAGTCGTTCAGTCGTGTCCGACTCTTCGTGACCCCATGGACCAGAGCACGCCAGGCACGCCTATCCTTCACTGCCTCTCGCAGTTTGGCCAAACTCATGTTAGTAGCTTCGAGAACACTGTCCAACCATCTCATCTTCTGTCGTCCCCTTCTCCTTGTGCCCTCAATCTTTCCCAACATCAGGGTCTTTTCTAGGGAGTCTTCTCTTCTCATGAGGTGGCCAAAGTACTGGAGCCTCAACTTCAGGATCTGTCCTTCTAGTGAGCACTCAGGGCTGATTTCTTTAAGAATGGATAGGTTTGATCTTCTTGCAGTCCATGGGACTCTCAAGAGTCTCCTCCAGCACCATAATTCAAAAGCATCAATTCTTCGGCGATCAGCCTTCTTTATGGTCCAGCTCTCACTTCCGTACATTACTACTGGGAAAACCATAGCTTTAACTATACGGACCTTTGTTGGCAAGGTGATGTCTTTGCTTTTTAAGATGCTGTCTAGGTTTGTCATTGCTTTTCTCCCAAGAAGCAGGCGTCTTCTAATTTCGTGAGTGATGTCACCATCTGCAGTGATCATGGATGGAACCCAAGAAAGTGAAATCTCTCACTGCCTCCATTTCTTCCCCTTCTATTTGCCAGGAGGTGATGGGACCAGTTTTCACTTAAGTACAACTAAATGAATGAAATTGTTTTATTTAATTTCTGATGTTTGTAAGTCCATCAGTGATTCCTGTTATCCTGAAGCACACATTTGTGTGGCCAAAAGAGCAGGGGAAGAAAATAAAAAGTATAATCAATAATCAGTTTGCAACCAATAATGTATAATTTGCTCAGAGACTAGGCATGGATTCCCTGGGGCAGCCCATCTTATAGAAATACCTAGGTACCAAATGTTGATGACTTCTAGGAAGAACAGAGAAAGAAACCAGGAATGTTATCTGGGTTCTGCAGGCTGTTGTGGTATGATCACAGCTGGCCCACCCATTATGTGGAGGCCTCAGGTGGCAGAAGCGCAAGAGACAGCATCCCACCGCTTCGGGAGCACTGAGTTTCAGTGAAAGGGGGATGTTCCAGTGGTGGGCCAGGCCAGGCGGCTAGAGATTTGGCACAATATGAGTGGGATAGGCGGTAGGCAGTATATTCCTGTTTTGTCTCAGTTAGTGAAAGGGATGGGCACCCTGGGGGTATCATAAATATACCAATTACACCCCTTTTCTGACTCCTGTTTGCATGACTTCTTTCCTTAGAAAAGCAGCTGCAGCAGCATGTACAGTGGTACCTTGGGTTACAGACTCTTCAGGTTACAGACGCTTCAGGTTACAGACTCCACTAACCCAGAAATAGTACCTCAGGTTAAGAACTTTGCTTCAGGATGAGAACAGAAATCGTGCTCTAGCGCCGCAGCAGCAGCTAGAGGCCCCATTAGCTAAAGTGGTATGTCAGGTTAAGAACAGTTTCAGGTTAAGAATGGACCTCCAGAACGAATTAAGTTCTTAACCCAAGGTACCACTGTATATGCAGATTCCTTGTGTATCATTAGTGGGCTCCTCCAGAGGACCTCTTTAGTAAGCAATTGGCCTTATTTGCTTGCACAAAGCTTACACAGAGTAGAGACTATGCCCAGTCCTTATTGAGCATTTGTTCCAATTTGTTTGCGGGGCAGTTATACAGCAATGAGCATTCATCTTGATTTGCTTGCGGGATAACAAAGCACTTTAATCCACTTTAACTACACAAACTTACATTTCTGGTATGTGCTCGAATCCCTCCTGGAAAATAGTGACAGTCTGGAGGCACCCAGCATATAGTCTGATAGGACTATTTCATACATACATACATACATACATACATAACACATACATACATGCATGCATGCATACATACATACATACATAATTTTATTTCTATTTCGCCTTTCCATAGTTAAAACCGTGTGCTGCCAAAGGAGAGAGGTGGGCAGGAAAGACATTATGTTCAGTAACTAGGATTTTCCCCAAACTATTAAAATGTTGCTGGTGCTGTACAAAGATTTTAAAAATGATACAGGAGCTGCCTTTGGATGTACAACCAAAAACACATGGCACAAAAGGAAAGGGGGTGGGGAGAGAAAGAAAATGAAAACAAGGAAACTTGAGCACCACAAAATCTTTCCAGTAGCACAATGACCAAGTAGAATGGCCACTAAGAACAGTTTCATGAGGAGAGGCACAAAACGGTAGGTGATCCGAACCAATGGATGGTTTTTGCGGCCTCACCTCTTCCTCAGCTACAGTCAGATGGAAATACGTATTTGTTATAACAACCTCAATGCCCTCTTCCGTTAGAGCAGGATGAGATGAAAGGGCCAAGACAGGAAATGGAAGTTGCTTAGTATGCCCTTCATGTGTGAAGTAACTCCTGTAAGGACCTGTTCTGCATTCAGTGCCGAGGAACGAATTGTGTGCTGGGTACTTCCCAGTACAAGTAAAATCCTGGAACAAACATAATCAACTGGATTACTACACTAGTGCACTCATTACTAGAGCTCTCTCCTGTCTATTCCTTCTACCGGTGTACCTGGATAAGTGCAGCCTCCGTCACCTTTCCTTCCTGTTTAGAATCCAAAATTATAGCCATTAATCCTCAACGAGCAAGGCAGATTTATTTAGTTCTTTTAATCTGGCAGTGTGACAAACTATTCCATTCCTACGAGGAGAGAGAACAGCTAAGCACAGGCCTGAAGTTAACACAATCTAAGAATAACAGCCCAAACCCACAACAGTTTTAAGCAGTACTTTGTTCTCCCCACTCCAGCTACACTCTTGGCATGAAATGATGCTAGAGATTAGAATCTAACTCCCTCTAGTGGAACTAAAAGAGATTTTTTGTGCTGAGCCTTGAATCATAGAATCATAGAATTGTAGAGTTGGAAGGAAACCTGAGAATAAAACCCAACTCTCTGCAAAGCAGGAATATGCAGGGATCAAACCTGCAACCTTGGCATTATCAGCACCACATTCTAACCAACTGAGCCATCCAGGCATACTAATATGATGGAGGTGGATAAATAGGATTTCTATTTAAACTGTATGTAATTTAATTTTTAAATGTATTATTTGGTGGAATGAAATGGGAAACGATTGAGGGAAATTACCCTAGGCATGTGATGGGCATGTCCTTCTCTGTTTTCTACAAATGGTATCAGAATGGTGTTGGAAAGGTGTCCTCTCTGCCCTTTTCCCCTTTAATTCTCCCCATGCCAAAAGCTTAATGATCCTTAGTGCAAAGTCCTATAATCTCTGGCTAATTAACACAAGGGAGTCCTCTGTTGCAGGAGTGGGGGAGGGAAGACAGGGGCAGAATAAACATAAAAATAAAAGAACTAAATGGAAATGTACATTTCCTGCACACACACAAAATAAGCTTCCATTTGGGCCATTGTGAATATACCGGTATATATTAAGGTGTGCATGCACAGGTACAGAATATCTGTGCACATGTCCAAAATAGAAGGCAGAGGAGGAATATTTGAGGGGAGGGACAGAAAAGCAGCCCACCACATACATTGTGTCTAGATCTGCCCACTGGTGCAGAAGACAAGTAGTGGCATAGCAGGTAAAAGGTAAGGTAAAGGACCCCTGGACGTTTAAATCCAGTCAAAGGTGACTATGAGGTGCGGCGCTCATCTTGCAGCCGGCGTCTGTCCACAGACAACTTTCTGGGTGGCATAGCAATCAATATCCATGACTTAAAAAATGGGAATGGGTAGATGCTAACGTGCAAAACAAGTGCAAAGAGAAATCCAATCCTTATGATCTGTTTACAATAGAAGATCCCAATCTGGAAGTGCCCTAAAACCAAGAGGTAAATCTCACAATTTGTTGAAATGCACACATTTCTCCACAAGTTAGACTGTACATCTCCCTGCAAACATCCATCTATGACATGGTCAGAGCTAGGCATGATATTACAGGGAAAGCTAAGAGCACATTGTTGTGGAACTCAGTGGTATTGTTGCCACTCAGTCAGGACCATTCTGCAATTCATCCTGCAATTCAACAGAATGTGAAAATACATCTTTACACTGCATCAGAGCAATTTCCCATCTAACCCGGGGATAGGAGAGGTGGTGTAAAATTCTAATTGTCATGTGGACTTGGGCCAGAGCTTTACAAGTATGTGAGAGGGTAAGGTAAGGTAAGGGAGAAGGGCTGTGTGGCTGTTTGTCTATATACGAGAGTGAAGAGAAGGCTGTTTGTGATGCTGAGAATAGGGGAGACTGTGTCTGTGAGAGAAAGAGACTGTGTGTGTGTGAGAGAGGGGGGGGCTACAAACATCATTTTTATTGCACATTCATAATGATTTGTGCTCATACAGTTTGCACCTGCAAAAGTTATGGGATTGTGAAACTGCTTTATTTCCAGTCAGTGCATATCCTGTAACTTCCTGCTGGAATTCTGTAATTTTTTATGCCACAAATGTTTCACTTTATTTTTGTCCCGCTTTTGTTGTGTGGTAGCTACTATGGACAGCAATGATGTGGCAGCACTGAGATTGCATTGCACAACAAACTAAAGCAAAATAAATCCACCATTAAGGCACTATTATTGTGTCAAGAATATGTTTCAGAATACACGCACAATAAAACACCAGTCAGGAGGAGCTTCCCCCCCCGGGGGGGGGCACTCAGACATGCTGTCCTTGAAGCCAAAAGATTTACCTTCCCTGCTTTACTGTAACACAAAGTAAAAGAAAAGGTTCATTCAGGAAAAAGAAAAGAAAAAAAATAAATACAGCTCCATTCAATGCAGTTTCTAATCAGAAGTAAGTTCCACGGTAGTGAGGCTTACTTTCAGGAAAGTTTGCACAGGATTACAACCTCAGACATAACACACCCTGCACGTGCACACACAGAGAGAGAGAGAGAGAGAGAGAGAGAGAGAGAGAGAGAGGGAGGGAGGGAGGGAGAGAGAGAGAGAGACTCTGTGATTCAAGACACTGCCCACTAGCTTGAACTGTCAAGGCTAAATAAAAGTTCATGATGACCTACTAATCTTCAAGGACATTTAGTTCTCTCATAACAAAGCAAACCCAATCTACTGCCACATAAGCAGGATTAATTCCAGAAAGTTGACCTCCAAACTACAGCTCTTCTCCATCATTCTTCATTTATAAGAGAGCTTTCCCAATCTACTAAATAAGACTTGTGTGGTTCTGAGCCACTCAGGCTTTGGTTGCACTGTGAATTGGAAAATACCTGAGTCACATATGGAAGATAAGGGGTAGTGATCAATTTATCTAGTAGAACATGTCTGCAGGAGAATTATCATAGATATAGAACTTACACAAACAGACAACTGATTGAAAACAAGGTAGACCAAATGGGTCTGTTTGAAGCAGGCTTAGTGTCAGTCAAATACTCTTAAGTAGCTTCTAAAAGAAGAGAAGAAGAAGAGTTTGGATTTGATATCCCACTTTATCACTACCCGAAGGAGTCTCAAAGCGGCTAACATTCTCCTTTCCCTTCCTCCCCCACAACAAACACTCTGTGAGGTGAGTGAGGCTGAGAGACTTCAGAGAAGTGTGACTAGCCCAAGGTCACCCAGCAGCTGCATGTGGAGGAGCGGAGATGCGAACCCGGTTCCCCAGATTACGAGTCTACCGCTCTTAACCACTACACCACACTGGCTCTCTGATGTCTGCCTTGGCACTGATTCCTGCCTTGGTCCCACCACCACTGACACCTGTTTTCCTCTCCGGCCTACCCTTTCCCCCAGCTAGTGACAGTAGGTAGGTCTGGGAAGTCACCCATTTAAATTTTCCCACAATGCACTGGGGCACCCAACACTCAAGGGTATTGTGGGAAATTAAAATAGCAGGTGGCTTGTCAGACACTGTCGTCAGTAAGCTCTCTACTGTGGTGGGTCCCTGAAACCAGCAGTCTGGTCTTTTGCTGAGCTTAACCTTTGGATTTAAGATGGAGGCTTGGAGCCGAGATAATTTAGCTAGTGAAATGCAACCCATGTCGAATTTTGCGTGCATCTTCTATTTTTGTCACATTTATTCAACTTCATGGGGACCGAAGAACCTCTTGTTACAAGAAACTGTTGAAAAGGAAGGCCCTTATGAACACTGAGGGCCAATTAGTAGGCACAATGCAATATTTTCAGAGAAAGCAACAGTACAGTTTGAATAAGCAACAGCAGACGGGCTCATTGTTACTGAGGTTGTTGCCAAGGGTGCTTTCTCTCATTAGGGCGCTTCAATCTTCATTTGGAGAAAATAATGAGAGAAACAGCAGATAAATTGGACAGGATCAGAATTTAAAAACCATAACACTAGCACTCTGACATATGCAGCAGACAATATGGCCTTGGCTCTTTGCTTCTCTAAGGACCTGCAAACCTTACTGAAATAATTTGTTATTCATTTAATGCTTTGTTACGTGCGCATTGTGACTTTCTTTCCTAGAATTAAAAGCAATGTGCAAGGGGTTCACAAGTGGCCTCTACACAGGCACTGACCTGGCCCAGATCTGCACTTTTCACATTCGGAACTGCTTTATACATTACAAAATTCCCACACAGAAGGCCCATCCATTAATTAACGGGCAGTCACATGTTAGATCATCACATTTAACAACATAGGCTTAAATATATAGATCAGTCAGTAGAGCATGAGATTTTTAATCTCAGGATCGTGGGTTTGAGCCCTGAGCTGGGCAAAAAGATTCCTGCGTTGCACAGGATTGGACTAGATGACCCTCGTGGTCCCTTCCAGTACTACCATTCCATGATTCGATAGGTTTTTGGGCATAGGCTGGGAAGTTGTGCCTGCCTGTGGGATCTCAGTGTGTCTATAACTCACAGGGAAAGTGCCACACATGCAATTGTTACACATGATGATCTTCCTACAGAGTACATGTTATTTTCACCTAGCTGGCCACTGTGGGGGGAAACAGAATGCTGAACAGCTGACTGAAATGCTTGGGGAGGGTTCATAGCTCAGTAGAAGCCCCAGATCTGCTCTGGAGGGTTAGGGGAAACCCCAGAACAGATTGGGGGCACGGTAGGGGGCACACAGGGAGAAGCCTGGGAGAGGAAGTCCCATTATGCAAGCAGGACAGGTTGCAGCCCATGGTTTTGCATGCAGGTGTTCCCAAGTTCAGTCCTCTGACATCTCCAGTTAAAAAGATCAGGTCACAGGAGATGACAGAAAATAACTTTCCTTGACTGAGACCCTGGACAGCTGCTTCTAGTCAGATCCTGATGGACAAGCAGTTTGGTATCTGGCAGCTTCCTGCAATGAGTTGTTTTTGTTGTGTTTCATGCATTTTCTTATTATCGTGTTCTGACATCACTGTGAACCACTTTGAGCATGGTTTGCCCTGGGAAAGGCGGCATCCAAATAAACCAATGAGGCTGACTGGGCAGTTTTTATGCTGCTTTTCCACGGGGAAAAACTGCGGTGGTGATGATAGTTTATGATGATGGTGATAATAATTAGATGGATCTTGGTCTGTGAGCAATGATTTATGAGAGAGGAGGATGCTTTTGTTACTGCTGCTTCTAGGCACTCATGGAGTTTTGCATAGCCCATAGTACTGCTGCCCTTTCTTCTTTGATCACAAGTAGAGATCAGGGAGCCTTGTGGATAAAAGCAGCAATGAACTTGCTCACAGCATCAGTATCTTAGGATAATGGGACCTGAAGTCCCTTCAGCCTATGATTTATTGGCACCTTCAATCAGGGACTGAAGTGGGTTGAAAAGCATGTTAGCAACACCTGGCAAGATCAAGATGAGCGCACATAGTCTCACTTCTTTTTCATCCCCAAGCAAGCTAACAGAGTTAACAACGGCAGGTTGGACAGAGTTCACGCTTCCATACAGAAGCCCAAAGCACTGCAAATGGCTCAAAATAAATAGCAAGAGGGGGTATGAGAGAGATTCTTGGCTGTATAGATTGCTCTGAGAAGTGGGAAGGAGGGAGAGAAGGCACATTCCTTTCCTATAGCTACAAAGGAATTCTACAAAGGAACAGAAATGAAGCTCCGCTGGGCATTAATAACTTTAATGGGTTGCCAACATGATGCCCTTCAGCTGTTGTTGGACTCCAGCTCCCATCACTTCCAGCCAGTGGTGAGGGGATGATGGGAGTTGTAGTCCACCAACATTTGGAAGGCACCATGTGGGCTACCCCTGCTTTAACTATCCTTCCATTCAAACTACAGCTTGCCCATCAGGCTTCCAAGGCTTCACTGCAAGTCTCAAGACAATTCAAGAGCTTGAATGCTCACAGTTTTCCCTTTTATACATGGTCCAAGTTTTGCTTCCAGGACCTCCCTCTTGTTCTTTTAAGATATTCCACGTTCCATTCTCCCTTGGTTGCTCCCTAACCCCTTTATGTCCACAGAATGACTAGTGACTTCCCTATGGCAAGGCTTGAATGTAAGAGGTAGCATTAAAGAGGTGTGTTTGAAAGGGCCGGGGGATCTATCCCCTTCATGCAGCTCTACTTCTCTTGTCTCGCAGCTCTGAGGATGTATACTGCTGTCCTTTTAAGTCATTTATCAGGACTTCCTGGCTTTCTCCACTCTTCTTCATGCAGTCCTCCACCATGTCTAATATCTTCTGGAGCCGCCGGTCCAGTGCCTTCAAGTGAGGCTCCGCTAAGACTGGTGACAGGTGATCAGTGGCCAAGGACTCACGCATGACGTCACTCAAGCGATAAGGCTCCATAGCAAGCAGTTGGAGGCGCAAGAACGTTGACTTTTTTATACTGGATCCATCAACAGCAACAGGAAAAAAATCAAGGAAGAGGAAGGACAACGTTTTTAAAAACCCAACCATGAGAAAATGTCACATTGAGCATTTCCATTAGTACATGCACAGACTTGGGATATCAGAACCACATCAGAGGCAGGGGTGAGAGTGGGCAAGAAGTTATAGGGTCAGACTAACCACAAACATTATGGATTCTTGCCAAATAATTTCCTCCATATTTATCCCGAACCTGAAAGCAAGAGTATCATGCCAGGAGTGTTTCAGGGTGGAGGAAATGCTGAGTCCATTTTCATATCTGATGAAATTTTTGCTCTGCTGTTGCCCTACATAAAAGGCCCTACATAAAAGGCTCCTTGCATCTCCCTTTAGCTTCGGGAGGTGCTGGAAGTAGCTGAGTAGGCTTTCTCTAACTCAGAGTGTGGGCATTTCAGTTGGCTTTTGGCAGAAATGAGCATGCATCCTCAATTGCGCTGTGTATCTGCTGGGAACTAGCTTAGGCATGCATGCTTCAGATAGCTGAGATGAGAGCCAGTTCATAGAACTGTAGGCTTGGGAGGAGAGGTCATCAAGTCCAGTGGGCAGCCCCTCATGATTAACCAGGAGTAGCCAATGTGGTGCCCTTTAGATGCTTTTGATTAATGACCAATGGTCAGGGATTATTGCAACTGTAGTCCAAAACATATGGACGGCTACCCCTGGCCTATACAATATGCCACCAGCAGAGCACAGTGGTGGACAAGGTGCATGGGCTTATGTAGAGGAGACAAATGGCACACCCACACCCTTCCATGCCACTACAATCTGACCAGAGGAAAATCCTTAACCTAAAATCTGAGATCAGTTTGGCCTACAGAACCAAAAAGATTACCCACCTCAAAATAATAAGACTTCCTTAATTATACCCCCTCCAAAGACAGAGTATAAACAAGATGGGAGAAAAGAATCCTTACATGCAACATTGCTGGAGTGGAACCAGAATGGACACTTCATCGTGGGAGTGTCTCCCGAACCTGAGAAGAATAAAAGGCACAGATGGTTTCTCTATTTTTGGGAGATGCTAACATATTAGACTCCGTTATCTTGCTCAATAAATACTTCTTTTGATATTTAAAAGTCCAAATGTTGCAAATGATGTTGCAAATCATGTAGATTAGGTGTGTTTGTGTAGCGTTGTATTCATGATCCTGTTGCAAAGTTTACTTTCCCCGCAGAATTAATATATTTTGGTAGATATTAGCATGGTGTAGAGCAGGAATGTGACCCGTCAGATGTTGCTGGACTATTAACAGGCATCATCCTTGACCATCTGGCTACACTGGCTGGGGCTGATGGGAGCTGGAGTCCAACAACAGATGGAGAACCACAACTTTTCCATCCCTGTGTAGAAACAGTTTTGTACTCTCTAGCTGTCATTTGCTATATTCAGGGTATCTTATAATTATATCAGGAAGGGAAGAGTAAATGGTATGGAATGGAGAAGTTGGAGGACAGCCAGACCACTTAATGTCTCCTCTCCCACATATTGAATTGATATCAGAAAATATCTATACAATTTTAAGGATTTTCCTTTCTTTCTGTTAAGGTATAGATATTTTTGTTCCTAAAAAATAACAACCCAATTCTGAAAGTATCACAAATTACAAGGCCATCTTCTCCAAAGTGTGTCAAGTTTGTACGTCCGCACCATACATTTAAAGCACATTTAAAGCTTGTGGCTTCCCCCAAACAATCCTGGGAACTTTAACAAGTCTTCTAAAAGACAAATATCTTTGGGTCAGCTGGAAAGAGCTTTTGATTACATCGTTGTCGAGTTAAAACTGAGTTGCATTTCTTAATCAGAATATGTGGGTCTGTCATTAACATCAGCCATCGAGCACTTTCCAACAGGTCAAGTCCAAGACATTTCACCACCTGTGGTGAAGAACAAGATAACATCGCTCCCCAATTCCTTATACAAAAGCTGACTGGGCTTGCAATCAAATCTTGCATTAACACTGGCGACTGGGCAGCATCCTTTGCCACATCTGAGAGCCAGTGTGGTGTAGTGATTAAAGTTCTGGACTAGAATCTGGGAGACACAGGTTCAAATCCTTATTCGGCCATGGAGCCCACTGGGTAATCTTGGGCCAGTCATTGTCTCAGCCAAGAAATCAAATAGCAAGGTTGCAAGGACTCAGGCCAGGACGGCAATAAACAATAATTTCCTCTATTTTTGTTGTTTGAAGTATGACACAAATTCCAGTTGCAATGATTTTTAACTCCAGGACAAGGCCCTGTTTCGTTTATTCTTCATCAGCTCTAGTTTCTTAGTTTTATGTGTCACACTCGGTACACTTTGACTATGAAACTAAGAAACTAGAGCTGATGAAGAATAAACGAAACAACTGGAATTTGTGTCATACTTCAAACAACAAAAATAGAGGAAATTATTGTTTATTGCCGTCCTGGCCTGAGTCCTTGCAACCTTGCTATTTGATTTCCTGAATTCTCCAAGGACTCCTATTTCTTTATTGTCTCAGCCAAGCCTACCTCCTGGGGTTGGTTGGGTGATAAAATGGGGAGGAGGAAAGGCAGGATACAAACATCATAATAACGATATTCTGAAGACAGCAGGTTAACTTGGAAGGTACAGTGCAAGCCATATGGCATAGTTCAGCCCTCTAACATCCCGCCACTTTCCCAGGCTGCAGCACCTGCTGTCTGAGGTGGCTGCCTCACTCTGCCTTACAGTAGGACTGGCCCTGCCTGATATAATCAAATAATGGTTTGCTAAGAGCAGTTCAGCATGAACCTGCCACAGGGCCACCTTATACTCTGGTTCTTGCCTACTTTAGATTCTTGTCTTGTAAGTTCCTGCTTTCAAAATTCACTCCCAGAAAAGCAGCTCATCTCAAATAACAGCCTGAAGTAGGAATACCCTAGCCCTTTCTTCAAAATGCAGATCATTGTAGGACGGAGCTCAAAAGCTTCCCCTAGTCCCTCGCCCACACAGGGAAGCATGTTGCATTCTCACCCTCGGCCATTGTCGAGATGAAGGAAGAAAGTGTCATTCCCAAACTTGTCAAAGGTCTCATAGTGGTGGCGATCCATGTTTCCTACATATGGAGACAAGAATTATAGAAGAGGAGGCAGACAGCAAAAATCAGAGGAGGAAGATGAGGAAGAAGGTATTAGAGAAGTCCACCCTGTGAGGATCTTGGGGCAGGATATAAATTCCAAGGCCAAATGAAGAAGAAAAAACTGCAGACAATATCAAATAGCAATGATCAGACAATATCCTTATTCCATGCTATTTGTCTAGAAAAAAGAGGTACTGGAACTCACCATGAACACCTCCCTCATTCTCTTAGAATGGCAACGGCACCCACCTGAGAGGTGCCAGAACTGAGTTCCAGCAAGTTCCAGCTGAAAAAAGTCCTGTGTTTTATTCAGGCAAACTAGAAAGGCTCAAACAGCCTGAGGTCATCAAAACTCTTCATCTGATGCTAATTAAAAAGAGAGTGGCTTCCAGGGAGCTCTGGGAATTGTAGTTTTGTGAGAGGACTAGTGTCCTAACAGCTCTCAGCACCCTTTAACAAACTACAGTTCCCAGGATTCTTTGGGTGTAAGGCATGACTGTTTAGCCCAGTGGCCCTTTAGGATCATAGAGGAAGCCTATTCCCTCCCCCTCCCCCCCGAACTCTTGAACTATCCTCAGCAGAGAGATAAAATAAATAAATGAATGAAATGTCCAGCTATTAATTGGTCAGTGGATGCAACCTGAAAGTTGTTAGATAGGGCAGAAGTAATTATGAAGTATTAAGTGGAGCAGAAGCGCTCTCAAGGACAGAAATAACAAATCAGCCTAAGTTATTGGCACCGATGACAAAAGGATGAAAGGAGGTGAATCCATCCAGTTTATGTAACTTGCTAAACCATAGCCAAATGGTGGGCAAATCAGATGCGACCCCCCCTCCCCCCAAAAATAAAATGCTGTGAGTGGCACAGACATAAGATGAACTGCTGCTGGTATTGTCAAATTAGGGAAAGAGAAAGAGTAGGGATGATAACAATATAAGAGCCTGTGCTGATATTCATTCATTCATTCATTCATTCATTTAACATCCTGCCTTTCCTCCAAAAGGAGCCCAGGGCAGCATATTGTATATATTTTAATGTATTTTGATATTTGTTGGAAGCCACCCAGAGTGGCTGGGGAGACCCGGCCAGATGGGCAGGGTACAAATAATAAATTGTTGTTGTTGTTGTTGTTGTTGTTGTTGTTGTTGTTGTTGTTGTTGTTGTTGTTGTTATAGGGGGGGAAATCTTTAGAATATAAGGAATGTAGCTTATCAAGAACAGAGGCCATGTGCTCTTTACCTCTGAAGTTCCCAACCTCTTTTCCACTGGGAAATCTAAGAAACTATTTTGTGCACCAGAAAATACCCACTTCACATAAAAAAAATCTGGCAATGAACAATACACCAAATGATGGTGGTGGCAGTAGTGGTGATTAATTAGTTCAAGTATTTATTTACCACTTTTCATTTTTTTTAAATTACAAATTGGTTTGAAAGTAAATAAAGTAAATAAATAAATAAATAAAGCACAAGAGAAGAAAAGCAGGCAACCAACCCCCTTCAATCTTTTTTTTAAAATAAAATAAAATAAAATATGGGAGGGTCAGCAGGCGTCAGCAGTCACCAAGGACAGTGTCTGCGGGCATCATGTTGGTCACTTTCTCCCAGCCCACCTCTGACTCCAGCAGCCCCATCCCACCCCTGCCCCATCCCCACATTGTTCAGGAGGACCCCTGACCCTCTAAGAGAGGCTTTTTGGGAAGGGTGGAGGTGGCTTCGGGGAGGAGGAGGAGACCAAAAGCTTTTCCTTCATTGACTTCATGATCCAAGCCCTTCACTGACTCACTGTGACATGTTTTCACTGGCAAATAACCTGCTTCATCCAATGTGCGAAATTGGATTGGAGGGGGGGAAATGGTGCAAGGATATGGTCCCATGAAATGAGGTACGCCGGAGAATAAGGCAACGTCAAAAGACAGGTGAGAACTAAACAATGGGAAATGCAACTCATTCTGCTTAGCGGGTTGTGTTCTAGTCACGTATATTAACACAATGCACAGCCAGAGATGCTTATTCCGGGGAAGCTGGCTGGCAGGCAGATGTACGCAGACGGAGTTAATTTGTTTCTCAGGAACTCTCAGTGCTGCTGAGTTTCCATCGAGCCTAAGAATAAAATGCAATGAGGCAAAGTCTCTCTATTAAAGGCTGAGCTAAAGGACTGGAATGACACAAAGGAAAGGGTTGTAGCAGTCAGAAACTGGGAGACATAGGAAGCAGCTCAGACTTTTTGTCCATCTATCCCGGGATTGTCTGCTCTGAGGGGCATAAAGAAGGTCCCAGGTTCGAGTCCTGCTGTCTCATGGTAGTACTGGGAGGGATCCCTGTCTGAAATCTTGGAGAGCTGCGACCAATGGTCGGACTCTGTATATAGCACCCTTCTGTGATGCTTTTTTAAAATTGCAGATGCCAAGGGTTGAACTTGGGACCTTCTGCATGCAAAGCAGATGCTCTACCCCTAAGCTATGGTCCCGTCCCCAAATGCAGTGCAGCTCGCAGGAGGAAATGTACCCAAGCTCACCCATAAGGAAGTCAAGCACAGTCATGTCGATGAGGTTGAGGAGTCGGGATACGTTGTCATATGGTGCCGTCTGTCGTACCTCAGCGCAGTAATCATCATCTGACTCCCACCTTAGAAGAGATAGTCATGAAAGGTTATCATTAATTGCATATGGTGGGGAGAAACCTTTAATTTAACTGTCTCCACCCTTCCTTATAGCCCCCTCTAGCTCCCCCAGGTCATCTCATCATTTGCCAACGTATCCATCACCCTGACAGGGCACAGATGCTAAGTGTGATTACATAAATTCTGTTTGAGGCTTTTCATGTACAGCTGCAGCGCTTTGAGACCACAAACTCTTGAGCTGAATATGTAATGCAATTTTGTGGCACTGGCTTTTAGAGTCAGGTTGTGGAGCAGCAATGGCTCCGGAGCTTAAAACAAAAATAGCTCAGGAGATGGTCTCCAACAGAAAACAGATCAGCATGTATTCACCCCCTAGCTAAGGGGGAGTTAATTCTTCCTGCTTGTACTGCTACTTTTTCAAACATTTACAATAAAGCAGTATAAAAAATAGTATTGTATTTATGAAATAAATGCATAAGATATCTGTTGTTGTTGTTGTTGTTGTTGTTGTTGTTGTTGTTGTTGTTGTTGTTGTTGTTGTTGTAGTAGTATTTGTACCCCAAATTTGTACACATCTGACTGGGTTGCTCCAGCTACTCTGGGTGGCTCCAGCAACATAAAATCATAGAAATACCACCATTTCATATTATCCCATGAGCACATTCCTTCCAGGAATTCCTGCTACCCTTCCTGTATACTGACAGAGCCAACCAGCCCTGAATGAGCCACTGAACCAGTCTGCTGGTTGGTTTACTTCACCACCATGGAGCACAGCTATATTGTGCACATAAGAACTAATTAGAAGTGATGGAGAAAAGGCAAGCTAAGAAGTGCTGAACAGATATGGGAAAGTGTGATGGTGTCACCTAAATTGGAAGGTTGGGGGAATGTAGATTCAGCACCCCATGCAGACTCGTCAATGTCTAGGGCAGCCCTGGTTCCTCAGTCTTTGGCTGTCCTGGCTCATCAATTCTCTCCTTTGGCTCTCTTCATCCAGAACTTGCTTTTCACAATCTCTCTTTCAATACTGGTCCTCCCTCTGCACCTGAGCATACTTACTGAGCTTTCTTGGTTTTGGAGTAAGAACGCCTCCAGGGGCTTCTCCACGAACGCCGTTCGGCCAGTTCTTTGTCCGGCAGGAGGGCCGCCATCGAGCCCTCAAGCTGGTCAGGTTTGCCACACAAAGCATGTTCCGTGGAGCAATAGTAGGAGCACTCGCCAAAGAAGCAGACGTTGCCGGCTGGGTTGACCCACGCAAAATGGAGGAAAGCAAAAGTCAGGGAATACCAACAGCTCGTCAACATGCCACCACATGCCTTTTGGGTGCAAAGCAACACAACAGGAGAGGAGAATAGCTTACATGGCTAGCACAGTCGGTCTACACCAAGGTTGAGGGACCTGTGGCCCTTTGGAGGTTGTTGGCCTCCTCCCCTTCATCTGTCCCAGCCAGCATGGCCAGTGATCAGGGATGATGGGAGCTGCAGTCCACCAACTTTTGGGGAGCAACAGGTTCCCCACACCTGTTCTACACAGTAGAGCTCATCTTATGAAGGAGGGATAAACATGGGACAGAGTGCTCACCTGGGGAGATGAAAAAAGTCTTAAACAGTTTCTTGTCCGTTGTGATATCACGGATTTCTTTGGTTATATTCACCAAACGGCCAGAAACGGGGGGAATTCTTCGAAAATCCAGGATCCTCCCCAGAAATGAGCAAAATGGGAAAATGAAACAAATTCTGTTTGCAGCTGGACCAGATAAACACTCTAAACACAGACAACAAATCCTACACAAATGCTCGTTATCATAGAACATACAATCAGTTTGGAAAATAGCTCTGTCTTTTCTGCTTCGCACTAATACTTGTCTTGGACACTATCTTTAGTGTAAATTGCCTTGAGATGGTTGTTTAGAATTGATAAATCAATGATCATATGATAATATTTGGCAGGAGTCTGCCGCACCCTACAGGACAGGAGACTGCACTGTGCTGGACTCACCTGTCGAGGTGAAAGGCTGCTATTTCTGCATTGTGCCGTTCAAAATCTGAGAAGTAAAAGAAATCTGCTGGAGTCTCCTGATCTCGGGTTTGCCTGGGGAGGGGGTACAAAGAGATGGCGTGGGTTATCAGAGACGTTCACTGTCGAGTGTTGAACTGAAGCCCACACATCTTTTGCAACTCATAGTCACTCTGCACACTGCATACATCCCCATTGTTGGGTGTTCATGATGATTTGTGCTCAAATTTACATACATGATTCTGTTTTCAATACTGTTTGCACCTGCAATAGTTTCAGGTATGGACGCCCTGTAATGTCCTGCAGAAATTCTGCAACCTTTTATACTACAAATGTTCCAGAGCAGCTTGTGTGTGTGTGTCCTGATTTTGTTGCACTATAGTAGTGCAAGAGGGACCCTTCAGACAGCAGTAATGCAATAATGTAGGGGAAGCATCACAGAACAACTAATGTGGAATGGCCTGTGGTCAGCCCAATATAAGCCCACCATTAATGCACTGTTATTGTGTCAATATTGCAAGATACACCCACAAGGAAAAACAAACAAACAAACACCTTTCTGGAGAAGCCCTGAAATTTTAATCCTAGCCATGCAAACTAGGAGCGATTGAGGCGGAACTCTGACACAGAAGTCTAGTATAAAGAGCAGGAAGCCCCCATCCCACCCCCAATAGTTGCCCTGGTTTTGAAGCAAGTGAAACACTACACATTACTCATCTGAAGAAGGGGAAAGGGATGTAAGACTACGAGGTCCTCCAGTCTAAAACAGCCTAACTGCACCACTGAAGGTGGTGAAACAATATTGTTGTGGCCTTAAATGAAAGGGGAGAGGAGTCCATTGAGAACAACATAGCACAACATTTCACATCTTTCACCACTAGAGGTCGCACCTCTCCATCAGAAACAAACCACAACATGGAGAGCTGAGTTCGCCATTTACTGCGGGAGCTAAAACTGATCCAAGGTGATTGATGGTTCTCTGGCATTTCCACAGCAACGGCCTAGGTTTATCTTATGCTGCATCATTGTTAGGATGTTGTTGAACGATGATCCACAAATCCCATAATTAATTCTATAGAAACACCTGCTTTATGGCCCATCAAAACTGTTTGCTTAAACTATTAGCGAAGCAACGGTGGTGAGTGCCAATGGCCAGGGAAGAACTGCACCCCTAACCCACCCCCAAGGCTGCAAGATCCCATATTTTCAGGAGACAGTATTACAACGCTTCCATCGCTAGGTTAGGGCTATTGAAATCCCAGTTTGCTTAGAAATGTGGTGTTAGGTAAAGGTAAAGGGACCCCTGACCATTAGGTCCAGTCGTGACCGACTCTGGGGTTGCGGCGCTCATCTCGCATTATTGGCCGAGGGAGCCGGCGTACAACTTCCAGGTCATGTGGCCAGTATGACTAAGCCACTTCTGGCGAACCAGAGCAGCACATGGAAACGCCGTTTACCTTCCCGCTGCAGCGGTACCTATTTATCTACTTGCACTTTGACGTGCTTTCGAACTGCTAGGTTGGCAGGAGCAGGGACCAAGCAATGGGAGCTCACCCCGTCGCAGGGATTCGAACCGCCGACCTTCTGATCGGCAAGCCCTAGGCTCTGTGATTTAATGTAGTGTTACAAAGGCCATTAAGTCCAGAGTCTAAACTTGTGCCATTGCTGAAGAATCTGGGCAACGATGAAGGGAAAGCATCCGTTTCAGCCAACAATGCTTGGTAGTGTGCAGTGACGTTATATTATTGTATTTGCAAACCACCCTGGGATCCTCAGATGAAGGGTGGTATAGGAATTCAATAAATAAAGAGTGTGAGGTGGCAGAGATGGTTCTCCAGGGATGTGGTAATCAAAGGAGGAGCCTTCACTACAGTTGCTCCAGAGGTTTATGTCCAAACACAGCCTTGTTTTTAGCTCTGTTTGGAGAACTGGCATGAAGGGGGTAACTCTCACCCTCTTGCTACACAGAGGCTGCCTGGTAACTAATTAACTCAAAGTTTGGAAGGTTCCAAGCACAATCTGTTTTCAACAGGTTATTGCCACGCATGAAAAAGAACTTGGACCCAGGATATTGGTATAGGGCCTCTAAAAAGCATTTCTGGCCTTCCTTACTCACTTCATGGGTTTGAAGAGGGCTTGTCCGTGGTTGGGAAAGGTCATGATCAGCTTCAGTTGTGTCCCTCCAGGCTTTTGAACTGAAATGACATTAAGAAGGAACAAGGCTCAAGTTGCCACCTTTCCCAGTTTTGAGAATGAGGAGGAAACAACCTGGCATTTAAATATTAACAGAGTCCGCTCTGGTGCTTAGCACTGAGGCAGAACATTCCGGAAAGCGGCTTATCCCCCTTCCCACAAGACTCTTGTCAGGATGGTTTAACAGGCCAGGTGTCAAACTGAGAGGGAGAAAAAGTGGAGACTGAAAGTGTGAGGGGGGGACCAAGGCAAACAGGCAGGGTGAAGTGAGAAGAAAGCAAGTATGAGCGGTCGAGGGACCCGGATGTGGCACAGAATACCTGAGGTGACAATTGGCTGCATGGCCAAATCTTCCATCGTGGCACGGCGAGCAGGGTCATGGCGGGCATACAGTTCATAGCGATTGATGCCAGTGTAGAACCGGAGCCAAGCAGGGTTGGTATCTTGTTTTGAAAACTTCACATGTGCCTTATTGCTGCTAGCCCTGCAGATCCAATGCCCCCACAACACACAAAAAACAATTGCATACATTATCATAGGCTAGTGAGCTCCAGAAGGTAGCAGAAATCTGGCTGCTGAGAAGCAAGAGGGAATGATCTTGCGCTGGACCAAAAATTTCTTATGCATCTTCTTTTGCAATTCTCCATTAATGCATGCTAGAATAGAACTATCAGGTCCCCCCCCCCCCAGCACTAGAATGAACAGCATGCTTATTCAGGGGTATAACAAGGTTTGCAAGTGTACACACACAAAAACCCTTTAGGAAAAAGAGCCCAGGGTGGAGGAGGGAGGGAGGGAGGGAGAAAAGCAGGCCAATGAGGACCGGGGGTACTGGCCGGCTGTTGTGAGGTGAGGGGATGGAAGGGAGGCCTTTGCGTGCTTTAATTGGAAAGCGGGAAGCCATGGCCTGTCTGAAAATGTTGCAAAGAAGCTTGAGCCCCCATGTATATCGAGCTGTGCTTATCAAATGGCAGGCCAACATTCTGAGCCCAGCTGCCCTGAGAGATCAGAAAATGGCGACGAAGTGCTGGTAGGGGCATGTGCTCCGTGGTGGAATTTGTTTTTTTCCATATCTAAGGGCAATATCTCAGCCTAAGACCCTGAAGAGCCACAGTCATCAAAGGTAGACAGGATGGCCTGCTGGTTGAACTCAATACAAAGCAACATGTATCCCTATATTAAGTAGTAACAGAGAATCTTAGAGACTAACATATTTATTATGGCACATGCTTTGGTGGACTCAAGCCCACTTTGTCAGATATGATGAAGTGGGTTTGACTCCATGAATGCCATCCCTGCAGAGGATGCATACCAAATTGCATGGGCCACCCAGCTGTCCCTATGAAAACCCCCCCAAGAGCCTCTCACCATTCATTGCTACTTCTCACAAACATCTTCACCTTCGGCCTGGTAGCAAACAGCTTGTCTTTCTTCGTAACTTTTGGGATTGGAATCTTGTAGAGCGGATGGTCGAAAAGCGCAGCCAGTTTGGACCTGCCTGTCCATGTTGGTTTTTCTTCTGCTTCTTTCGCCCCGAAGTTGTGACTTTGGAGGGGGGTGTTGCCCCTGCTACCTGCATGCGGTACGCCTTCTGGTGAGTGAACCCCTTTCTCCAGGGAGCTGTTGCTACCACTGAAGTCCTGGAGAATCCTCAAGTTTAACTTATTCTGGGCTGATAACCCGGGACTAGCTTGATCGTCTACATTGCGGGTACATCCACAAGAATCAAGACCAGCGGAGAGCGTCAGGTCCAACACCATGTGTACCAGGACAGCCAAAAGGAGCAGAAAACAGAGAATGACTTTAAATTTTCTTTGGAACAGAGAAGGCAGGTGGTGCACCATCCTTGTGAAGTCCTGGATGTCAGCAGCACAAAATGTATGACAAAGGTCCACGTGTCAGTAAAATAAAAAATAAAAAATCTGCAATTTGATCCCCACTCGAAAGGATGTAAAGGATGTTTTCTAAGGTATATTTCCAGCTTTGGGAATCCAAAGGAAAAAATAGAAGCTCAATTTTTTTTTTAAAAAAAAAAAAGCAAAATATTACTTATAAAAAACAAAACCTCTCCGCTTATGCTATGATAATCCTTACCAAGGCAAAATAAATAATTAATTCTGGGTCTTGTATAAGGCTGCTTCTGCTAGGAGTCATTCCACTCACATAGAAGTCCTCAGCAGGAAAAGGGTAAAAAGGCAGGTTGCAGATGAATTTAATGATGTTGATAAGGGAAGAGCAAGTGGTGCCAAGGTTAACATGAACTAGTTAAACTCCAGATTGATAGCAGCAGATTGGTCAATGCCACAAATCTCTTCGAATTATGTTGTTGCATCACAAACTCTTGTGGAACCCCATCGTCCCAGCAGGCTCACATATTGATTCCCTCCTTTCACCTATAAACACTGTCAGCTATCCACCTACATAATTCATATGACTTCTTCCTTCATCCATTTTTAAAAGTTCGACCTTCACTGAAAAGCTGCAGTGGCTCACCAACTGTCCACAAAAGAAAAGAAGAATTAAAACAAGTTTCTAGGATTCTCAGGCTCAATAGAGGCACTGCCCGCTCCTTCCATATTCATTGTGTGGGGGTTTGTGAAGGGAAATCAGTTTTTTGAGGGAACCGGCATAAAGGCCATGTGTTTTATGGAGCTCATGTAAATATTGATGTGTAGCACCTAGATCTGAGCCCTTAGTTCCCCCTTTCCTCAAAGCACTCCATACATTAAGTGCATTATTTTATAAATACTGCTAAGTCAAATAAGTTGGAAGAATAACACCCCCACCCTTCAAAAAAACAAAATTCAAGCTATTCCTTTATTAAGCCAACTATAATGCCGGAAAATAACATGCAATGCTTTGAGTTCTCCATAACTCTTCAACGGGCTAGATGGTAAACAGAGGGGGGAGGAAAAAAGTTGGCTGATGAAAGTTGTGGTGTCTGCATCTGGTCACAGAAAAGTGAGAGAAGGCAGCACACATTCACACGTGCCTCTATTACGTGCTATCCAGGTTTCAGGTTGCATAAAGGTAAAGGTAAAGGGACCCCTGACCATTAGGTCCAGTCACGGACGACTCGGGGGTTGCGGCGCTCATCTTGCTTTATTGGCCGAGAGCCGGCGTACAGCTTCCGGGTCTTGTGGCCAGCATGACTAAGCCGCTTCTGGCGAACCAGAGCAGCGCACGGAAATGCCGTTTACCTTCCCGCCAGAGCGGTACCTATTTATCTACTTGCACTTTGACATGCTTTCGAACTGCTAGGTTGGCAGGATCAGGGACCAAGCAACGGGAGCTCACCCCGTTGCGGGGATTCGAACCGCCGACCTTCCGATCGGCAAGCCCAAGAGGCTCAGTGGTTTAGACCACAGCGCCATCCACGTCCCTTATGCAGGTTGCATAGCACCTGATAAATGCATCAGATGCAGGCTCCAAGACTTCATTGTCAGCCAACTTCCCCTCCCCATTTACATACCAGGGAGAACTCACAAGCTAGTACACCGTTTTGGCTGGTCTAATAAAGGTATTGTCCTAATGAGGATTTTGGATTTTCGTTGCTGCTCTTGGGCCAAACACACCTACATTCTCTCTCTCTTTCTTTTTTTTTTGGGGGGGGGGTAAAATTATCTCTTGCTCTTCCTGCACAGTGGCTTAGGTGGGGTTCTCTGTAAAATACAAGGCTTCTTCAGATGATCTATTCATTCAGAATTTATCCTGATTTGCACAAAGCTTACACAGGGGTTAGTCTATGTGTGGCCTTTATTGAGCATTCAGTCCAATTTGCCTGCAGGATGTTAACACATCTTCTTGTCAATCATCCATCCATTCTGCACTTTTCAATGTGTTTCTCTGTCACTTTCCAAACTGCAAAAAGTCATTTTCGCCTTTAAGTGGATTTGTTGCAATTGGGCAGCAGAGCACTTTAATCCAATTCAATTGCACAAACCTCAAGTTCTGGTGACTGCTTGAATCTCTCCTGCAAAATAATGATAGCCCAGAGGCTTCTAAGATGATTGCTCTGCCCAAGGTAACCTTTTTGAGCTTTCTAGCTGAATGAGGGCACAGCACCTTTTAAATCTTTGGCCCCATCTGCACTATACTTTAAAGCAGTATCATACTGGTTTAAACAGTCATGGCTTCCTCCAAAGGATCCTGGGAACTGCAGTTTGTTAAGAGTGCCGTGAATTGTTAGGATAACATCTATTCGCTTCACAGAGAATAACATTCTCATAGTGCCTTAATAATCAACCCCTCTTTCCCAAGGAGCTCTGGGAATTGTAGCTCTGAGAGGGAAATAGGAATCTCCTTAAAAAATCTCAGCTCCATTAACAAACCACAGATCCCAGGATTCTTTTGGAAAAGCCACCGCTGTTAATAAAGTGGTATGATACTCCTTCAAATAGATATGTGGTGCAGATGGGGCCTTTTGTCTTGGCAATTTTTACTAGGACACTGAGGGGAGAGATGTGACCATGCTCATACTCTCTGAAAATACACAGCCACTTCCTCACCAGCATACCATTCACGACACGCAGCTGCACATTTGCTATGGCACATTCACTTTGTCTTGCACACAGAGAACAAATACTGTGAGCTGCGGAGAGAACGACGAGTTCTCGGCTTACTTATGTCCCATGGTGCAGTGGTTGCCTAGTAACTGTCTCCAGCTAACACTTTCAGTCGCCCCAGATTCTGACAACACCATATTTCTTTTTTTCCCTTTTCCCCTTGCATTGCAGTAATACCAAGGCGAGGACAAGCCAAATAAGTTCTATAGCTCCCTCGAGGTGGAGAAATAGGCTCTTGCTTGTGCTCGTGTGCGAGACTTGGGATGAACCGAGCTTTCCAGTCAAAAGGGCTGACCTAAAACCCCGCTTGAAGGACTGAGCTGTCTAAAAAGGATGACTGATGAAGGTGGCAGAGAGCCTTTAAGGAAGGCATTTTTAAGGCAGGGGTAGGGTACAT
The DNA here is from genome assembly GCA_034641385.1 of Darevskia mixta. Classification (NCBI taxonomy): domain Eukaryota; kingdom Metazoa; phylum Chordata; class Lepidosauria; order Squamata; family Lacertidae; genus Darevskia; species Darevskia mixta. Next base: position 19,350,072 of record JAWWNH010000008.1, read on the forward strand.
GCAAAGCAAGTGGCGCTGTGGGTTAAACCACAGAGCCTAGGGCTTGCCGATCAGAAGGTTGGCGGTTCGAATCCCTGCGACGGGGTGAGCTCCCGTTGCTTGGTCCCTGCTCCTGCCCACCTAGTAGTTCAAAAGCACGTCAAGTGCAAGTAGATAAATGGGTACCGCTCCGGCGGGAAGGTGAACGGCGTTTCCGTGCGCTGCTCTGGTTTGCCAGAAGCAGCTTAGTCATGCTGGCCACATGACCCGGAAGCTGTCTGCGGACAAAAACCGGCTCCCTCGGCCTATAGAACGAGATGAACGCCGCAACCCCAGAGTCATCTGCGACTGGATCTAACGGTCAGGGGTACCTTTACCTTTACCTAGGGTACATGTGGCCCTCCAGATGTTGTAACATCTGCTTCCATCAGCCCCAACCAGCATAGCTGACAGGTCCAGTAACATGTGGAGATTCAAAAGAGCCCCACTCCCCTTTTAAGGGCTCTTTGTCAAACCCAAGTGGCTCAGGTGATCTTAGCACATTATGTGCTGGCCCAGTAAAGTAACCTACTGTCAAGAAAAACTCTCTCTGTGTGTGTGTAGTGCCAGGCCCAAGTCCTGACTGGAAGCCGCAACCTTATCTCTAGTCCCCAATCCATGACCCTTGGTTCTGTCAGTGGGACAGCACTCTGCATGAGCTCAAATACACACATTATTATAGCCCAGGTTTCAAGGGAAGAGGGCATGGAGATCTAGTACTGAAAACTGGTTCTGAGGTGGACAGTTAAATCTTGCCTCACATTAAATGCTGAAGGAAGTGAGACATTCATCCCCAAACATGTTGCCACTGGAACATGCTTGAGGAGCTGATACAGGCCGCTGTTATCCCATACAAGTGATTAAACCAAGATTTGGGCGAAGGCCAGTCCTGGGCCAGACATTCAGTTTGGGTGGTGGTGGTGGTGTTTTTGGCCAAAAGAAGCTCAAGAACCAACCAGCCCTCATTTTCAGGCCTCTTGTGCAAATTGTGTTCAAACATTAACATCTGAAACTATCTGCATATAACGGAACTGAGAAACCAACAACATATGTATGCTGTGGGACAGTGCTTCTGGCCAAACAACATATGAACCGGGCATCAAAAGTATTACAAATACAGTATAATAAGTTCTTAACATTGCTAATAAAACATAGCAACACATTAACTTCTCAAGTAGCTATGAACCAAAGACTCTTGCCATCTGCTAGCTATGTTTTCACACTTCTGGTGTGATGTAAAAATGGGGGGGGGTGTGTGTGTGCAGGGTTTAAATTTTAAACTATGCAAGTTATTTTTCAAATGTTACACTTCCGCTCGGAAAGAAGAGAGGCAACCTGCTTGAAGAACTACCACTGACTTTTTGTTTCTTTAAATAAAGCATATTTGGTGGCTTATGTGAAAGAGCCTACATATCTTGGACTATTTTCACATCAGGCACTCACATTACAAAGTCTCTGCGAGCATTTCTCCAACTTTGTGTCACATGCAAATGCTATTTATACAGAAGGGAAATTGAAAGTATCACCTGGTGCAGACATGTTTAAAACAATTTTGTGCACAAAATGAATCAGGCCTTGCGTGACAATGTCTGAGAGACAGACAGGCAACCTGTAGTTTTTCCTTGCTGTTACAATTTTACTGTATTTTAAGAGTTTGTTACATTTGTCCTGCGCTCTCACTTTGAATCACTTTTGGGTCTCTTATATGGAAAAAAAACCCAGCATTCTTTATAGACAAATAAAAATAATCACTGTTTCTCTATATGAGGGTAGGGAACCTTCAGCATGCGTTCCAATTTGGCCTGTGAAGCCATTTTGGAGGACTCAATTGCATCACTGAATCTTGCAGAGAGCAGAGCTGAAGTCACCACCTATCAGCTGATGAGCAGAGAGTTCAACCCTCCTGCACCGGCTGTGCAACCAAGTTCCAGCAGCCAATCCCTGCACATAACAGCTTTGCAAGTCCTGTGCATGGTGCTTTGCTGAGCCCAGGGCTGGCAAAAACTCAAGTGCCGGAAAACTAGCTGGCGGCCAGGTGCTTGGAAAGCATTGTGCAAAGGACTTTGACAGGTGGGTGACACAAGGCATCTGTCAATGATCTGGTGTTGTAATGATGCCATTTGACTGACAGGTGGGTTGAATGGTGTGGTCTACCCCCTATGTCATACAGCCAGACCCCTGAAAGGAGCTGCCAGCTATCTTCTCCTTACTTCATATAATAATAATAATAGAATATTGGGGTGGGTGGGGATGATGAGATCCCATGTAGTTGATAGGTTCATGATTGCCTTCAAATGTTACGTCTGCTGGCCCAATGATGCATCTTGGAGGAGACTGGTTTTGTGCGACAGAAGGAAAAACTAAGCAGGGATGATTCTTGCAACCCTCTGGCTTTGCGTCACTTCATTGCTGGCAATATAAACTGAAAGATTTTTCATCGTTGGGTTTGAGTCTTGCAGTGAAATGACAGAGATTCAAAGCCAGCCCTTCACACCAGGCAATCTGTCAGTGTGCTTTGTTGCCATGACACCACTGCAGAGCAACACTCAAAATTCTCACCTCTTATTCCTTGATGACAATGCATTAGTCACATTGTTGCAGTTGCACAGTCACTCCTACTGCTACCATTGGATACATGGTGTATAGCTCAGTGACAGAACATCATGTTCCCATGCTCCCTCAGTGAGAAAGCAAGTCATGGTGGTTCGCAGCTTAAAAATGCCACGCTAGGGCATTGGGGCCTAGGACTCAAAAGTCATGGGTGTTTTACAGCAGTAAATATTACCCTCCAGTTGATCATTCCCACATCTATGACTCATTGTAAACAGAGGGGATAAAAAGCACCACTGTACGATATAACTCTTGTTATGCCCAATTAAGGAGAAATACATGTTAGAATTTGCAATAATGGAATTGTGGAACTACTGCATAACAGCAATGTCAAATTTTCGGAATGAAGGTATTGATTATGTGTAACACAGAGGTTTTATGAAGGTATAGCACACTGAACTGTACTCCTGTTACCAAGGAAGAGAGAGAGAAAATCCCTCTTCTGCTGGAGTTCTGTAGCAGTGAGTTCGGACCAAAGAGCTGGGGATTGGCTAAATTAGGCTGGCCTTGCTTGCTTCATACAGGTCACAGCTACAGCCACATGACCACTGGATACTGATAAGAGACAGGCAAAGCAGCCAACAGATTGTTTGCTGAGATAAGCCCCCATGTTTGCAGTTTGATTTCTATAGGTCAGCCTGACACTTGGTTGGGTCATCAAGACCAACATATGAGTGTGCATGTGTGCGTGTTCAAATATGGACATTGTACTTATTTCTGTAATGTTATTAAAGAAACTATATCAATATGCATAGAATCTCATGCCCCATATTTGCAAGGGAGATAATTATATACCTTCTGCGATGCCATATTCTATCATCAAAGAATGGTGTTCTCTCTCATATGCCCATGTAAATCTATGAAAAAGATTAGATGGCCTATTAAAATTAATGCTGAGCACTAAGAAATAAGTTGATGAGTGAGGAAATATTAATGTGTTTCCTGTGGGGGGGGGTAGAGTCCCACTGATTTTAGTGGGATAATTCAATGGCAAGCCATCAGTGAATTACCCCTTAAGGAAGCTTTCAGGTGCACATTCCCATGGTGATGTAATATTGAATACTATGCATGTTTATCATACAGATATTTTGCTAGATGTGTATCAATGCAAGAGTTGGGAAGTCCCTTGTTGTAAGGCAAGATCATCCATGCAGTAATCCCTTGCTACATATGTAAGCAGGGCCATGGTGGACCAAAAGTAGATACCAGCAACATTGCAAATATCAGCACAGTACTCAGGTAAGTCATATATCATAGGAAGAGGCAAAAATGTGATTCCTGGATATGGTTTAGGGTTGTTGTTTTTATTTAAAAAGTTTTAAAAAAATAAATAAATTGTGCTATAATTGTTACTGTATTTTAAACTTTGTTAGCTGCCCTGATCTCTGTTGAGGAAAGGCAAGATACAAATGTTTTAAGTTGTTTTAAGCCCTACCTACGCCACCCTGAGTTCTATCACAGAAAGATCAAATGGGGGAATAAGCCACAACTGAGATACAAAAATTGACATCACAAGCCATCCTTTCATAACATACACAGCAGAATTTGCTCTTTTGGTGAATATATGGATTCACACAAACACAATGGATCCAAGTGAATTCTCCAGACATAAGCCATGCATTTAAAAAAAGTTTATTGTAAAAAGTAAGTCCCCTTCACACTCCAAATTCAAATAGACTATATAGAAAATACAATAAGGACCATTAATCAACACCCTTGTGACGGCATCATTAGACTCTACAAAATGGAAGTACGATTGTACTTAAAAGTTTTGAGAAACTGGCAGCTCAGGCAGAGCTTCTTCCCACGACCAGTTTCTGAACAAGATACAACATATTGGCATCGTGACACTCCCACCCCATCCCACATGCTATGCAAAATAGTCTTATTTGTGTGCCATACGCTTTACAAGCTATATCAGTGCTCTGTAGGTGTAGTGAGGAGGTGGAAGGGCAAATTATCCTAGCAACCGTCCACTGGGTCAGGTTTTTCAAGCTGGCACACATACTTCTGACAACCAGGCAGCTGTCATCTGGGCAAAGAGAAATCAGCTGCCTTTTTCTGGTCTTCTCCCAGAAAGTGGGAAGAGATAGCAAGGAGAAGCAACGGGAAGTTTGGATCCAAACTCTTCATGCTCTCTCTGCAATGTATGGCTTCATAAACTGTGACGTGCAGTCACCATCCCCTGATCCCCACCTCTAAGCAAAAAGCCACATTGGTAAAATCAGAGTCAAACACTCTATGAGCTGGATTAAGTAGCTCAAACATATTTACTTACACTCACGCACACACTCAGTATTTGTCATAAAGCTGGTATATAAATAAGAAAAAGCTCAATATTTTATTATTAAAAATAAGCCTGCCCTTTAAATTGTACAAAAACCAATGCAAAGTCTGGGGGGAAATCTCCTGAATGTGCTGAGCTTGAAAAGAGAGAGAGAGAGAGATGGAGTATGTCAGGAGCACTTCCAAACGCAAACAGCAAGACTGCCTCCAAAGAACATGTACAGCAGATTCTTCACCTCATGGGTGATCTCGAAACCAAAGCCCTCCCCAATCACGACATGCCAGGAGGAGCCAAACTTCTTGTCCATTGTCTCTTTGATCATCTTGGCAGCACTCTGAAGGGAAGAAACAAGAGATTCAACAAGGAAAGGAACAGGAGCCAAAGGGGAAGGAACAGCAAGTTAGAAAGAGAAAAATGGATTCTTTCTCATATGCCGCTGAAGCTCTACGTGGGGCTACCTTTGAAGGTGACCCAGAAACTACAACTAATCCAGAATGCGGCAGCTAGACTGGTGACTGGGAGCGGCCGCCGAGACCACATAACACCGGTCTTGAAAGACCTACACTGGCTCCCAGTACGTTTCCGAGCACAATTCAAAGTGTTGGTGCTGACCTTTAAAGCCCTAAATGGCTTCGGTCCAGTATACCTGAAGGAGCGTCTCCACCCCCATCGGTCAGTGCCATAGGGCCTTCTGGCGGTTCCCTCGCTGCGTGAAGCCAAGTTACAGGGAACCAGGCAGAGGGCCTTCTCGGTAGTGGCGCCCGCCCTGTGGAACGCCCTCCCTTCAGATGTCAAAGAGAACAACAATTACCAGACCTTTAGAAGACATCTGAAGGCAGCCCTGTTTAGGGAGGCTTTTAATGTTTTATAGATTATTGTATTTTAATGCTCTGTTGAAAGCCGCCCAGAGTGGCTGGGGAAACCCAGCCAGATGGGTGGGGTATAAATAATAAATTATTATTATTATTATTATTATTATTATTATTAACTGTTTATATATATACATAGAGAGAGAGAAATACACACATACACACACTGTTTTATCTGCTGTTCTTGGCTTCATTATATAATTGCTTTTTAAAACAAACTGTTGTCATTATGCTTATCAATTATATGGTCATTTTTGTTAGCTTTGATACATTTATATTTTGTCTTGAGATGAATTTGTAACTTTTATTGAAGTTATCTTTTTAATTGAAATTAGTTGCTCCACCAATTTAATCAATCATGTGTTTACATGGGTATTTTGCATTAATATGATTCTGGTATCATCGCTTGAATTATTTCTATTTATTGTTGTATTAGCTAATTAAATTTAATTTCAAGTCAACTGACAGAGAGATCAAACCATTTTTCCCCACAGACATGGGAGCTTAATAGTAATGTGTGGAACGCCCTCCCATCAGATGTCAAAGAGATAAACTACCGGTACCTGACATTTAGAAGACATCTGAAGGCAGCCCTGTTTAGGGAAGTTTTTAATGTGTGACATTTTAATGTATTTTTAATCTTTGTTGGAAGCCGCCCAGATGGGTGGGGTACAAAATAAAATAATAATAATAATAATAATAATAATAATAATAATAATAATAATAATAATAATAATAATAATAATGTATCTTCCTTATCAATAAAAAATAAATCAAATAATTCCAAGCACGCAGTTCTCAGAGATGACCAATACCTCATTGTTAGTGGAGTATTTCTCACACGCAGTGACACACAACTCCATGGTCTCTACTCGCATCTCCTCTGGCATGTCTGTGTGCTGGAAGACAATGCAAGGAAGGACATCAGCCACAAAGCAACCCACACTCCCAGACCCACCTGGGAGCCACCGCCTCTTCTTTCTTTCATGCTTGGCTAGGAGTAGGCAAAGGATGAAAAGTGTAGAAGGCAGGTACAGGAATTCAAGAGAAATCCTCTGTGACTGAGAAGTTTATTTAGGCAACTGGAGTACCTCCAACCACCCAGTTTATAGAAATGGCAGTCCTGAAGCAAGACGTCTTTCCAAGCTTGATACAGCTCTGGGGTACATTGGTTTTCTGTCCCATTCTCCTCGTCCCAACCTTATTGGGGGCAGAAGCATGCCAAAGATTTTAAAACCTAGCTGTTTGCATTCAAATACAGTGGTACCTTGGGTTAAGAACTTAATTCGTTCTGGCGGTCCGTTCTTAACCTGAAACTGTTCTTAACCTGAGGTACCACTTTAGCTAATGGGGCCTCCTGCTGCCGCTGCTGCGCAATTTCTGTTCTCATCCTGAAGCAAAGTTCTTAACCCGAGGTACTATTTCTGGGTTAGCGGAGTCTGTAACCTGAAACATCTGTAACCCGGGGTACCACTGTATAGATATGCATAACAGTAAGAAAAACCTTGCTAAATTAAGTAAGTTTCCAGTTCTTGCACTTGCCATACACACAGAGACAATATCACTTTGCCAATATCACTTTGCCTTTGGAAGATACAAAATGGTTTTCAATCATTCTGCTTTCCTATTACACAGGTAAATGTCTCAGCAGCACCTGCTAGAAATTACAATACTCCATTCCTAGAGAGATTATAATCCTGCCCATGTTTATTACTTCTGTGCTAAATGTGGAGGCAGGAAGTGAGGAAGAGCATGCTAATTCCACCCCTTCCCCATGCAGCAGGGAGACTTGTTCTACTTGTGTAGCCTCCCCATGCAATGTAAAACCCAGTCTTTCAGAGTCTTAAATCATGGATGGAGCCCGCATAAGCAGAGGGAATGGCAACAGGGGTCAGAGTTAGGAAACTCGTCCTCACTCTTCCTCCTCTTGTGTTGATTTAACACAGAAGTAGTATGTGTATACAGGGCTTATCCTTCCTCCACATGCACCAAATGTTCCATCATTTCTTCTTGCTGCCCACTTATTGTCCCATCTGCTATCAAGAACTCCCTCGTAACATCACATGCCTTTCCTCTCTTTCCTCTGGCATCTGGTTGGCTACTGTGAGAACAGGTTCCTGGCCTAGATGGGCTACAGGACTGATCCAAAAGGCTCTTCTTCTGGTACTCTGTTTCCCATTCCAGTTTTCTTTCATGCCTTCATGCACACCACTTTCTTTTGAGCAATCGTTCAGAAATTGTTGAGTCACCGTAGGCAATGACCACAACAACTTCTGCTTCTTCATGTGTACTGTATAAAATACAGTGGTACCTCGGGTTACAGACGCTTCAGGTTACAGACACTTCAGGTTACAGACTCCACTAATCCAGAAATAGTATATCAGGTTAAGAACTTTGCTTCAGGATGAGAACAGAAATCGTGCGGCGGAAGTGGGAGGCCCCATTAGCTAAAGTAGTACCTCAGGTTAAGAACAGTTTCAGGTTAAGAACAGACCTCCAGAACGAATTAAGTTCTTAACCCAAGGTACCACTGTACATGATAATAAACTCTTTGGGGAAGAAGCATGGGATAGAAATTTAATAAAGAAAGAAGATGGTGTTTGCTGACACACATCCCCATTTTAACAAGATTGCTGGGAGTGCCTTGTGCAATTGTATTTTTTATGAGATATACCAATAAGTGTCTGCTTCACCCCACACCTCAGTACTCCCATTTAAATTAAGTAGCAAAGTAAAATGGAAGCTAATGGCACGATGCCCCCACATCTCCTGATCCAAGAACATATCATACTTCATTATTCCCATTCTTACCCTGATCAGTGGAAAGCTGTGAAGTCTCTTATAGTCCGCCTCCTCTTTTTTCCCCTCCCCAGTGTCTGCCATTGTCTGTCCACTGTGACCCTGGGAAGGGGCAGAGCAGCCTGTAGGGAACCAATCAAGGGCAGACTGGGAAAAGGCTAGGACCTTTTAGAATTCAGTCTGAACAGTTTTGCAGAAGCAGGGTATTCCGATGCTTAAGAGAAAAAGAGAGGGAGAAAATAGTTCAGTTGACGTATCCTCAGCATGAGGATATCACACATTTGAGATCTTTAAAAGAGTCAAAATAAAGAATGAGCCATTTATCTAGTCATGGTTATATGTGGCTAGATAATATACATGCATTATGATGCTATAGTTTTAGATGATAGTCTTTTTTGCAAGTGTCTGTTGTTATTAGCATAAGATGTAAAACTGAAATGGTAACAATATTAAAATACTGTGCAAATTCCAGTCTGCTTGACTTTGCTACTGCCATTTTAAAATGCAAGCAAAAGCTTACAGAGTAGCAAGTCTTCTTGCTTGTATATATTGCTTGTCACTAAAGGAACAATGCATTTTACATCCTGCCTAGTTAACAGCTATTCAATCAAATGTGTCCATAAATACTTTGAGGTATAATTTAGAAATTATATCCCTCCTGGTCTAACTAAAAAAGGCTGACACTTAAAAATGCTTATTTCGTCAACTTTAAGAATAGGAACTTAATCCAACAATAACCTTCTCTGATTAGCTTTGCACAAGCCCTACTTCTTGCCAGTCTCTGGCTTGAAATGGATTGATTAGCTCACAAAGGTGGGTAGACATCTTTCTCCTAACTCTAAAGATTTCCCCCCAGGCTAGAGCTACTCTAGTTTGAGAGATCATGGATTTGGAATCTTTCAAAGGACCTTGGAATATGCAAATCGTGAGCCCTGCTTTACACTATCACCCAAGCCAAGCGATGAAGAGAGGTATCAGCCTAGGTAAATCCTATATTTTGCCATGTTATGCTATTTTTGCCAGTTTATCCTTTATCAAAAGCCACTTTTGTGCTTAATTCCCCCCTAAAAACGTACACTCAATTTTTAAAAGATCCATTGAATGCTTGTTTACATGCCTTCTTGGGGGGGGGGGTGTGATGTACTGATATGAGAACAGCAGGCCTAAAAACAGCTTTTCTTTGCAGCTGTTGTTTATTCAGGGGTATCCAATTAGCCCTTATACTTTGGTGACAGTTCTAGAAAAGCAGTCCTTGGGAACAGCTTAAGTAACTAAATGGGCTTGGATTTTATTCCAAGAGATGCAAAGAACCTCTCTGTGAGTGAGTGTAATGGTGGCTGATGTAGGTGCCTTTCTTCCACTGATAGGTGGACATATCTTTGTGCTCTGGTCTCGCTCTCTTTTTATCTTGCAGGCAGGTATTTCATGTTATGCAATGCCTCTCACAAGCAGCCATTTTGTGACTGCCACAAAATTCCAAATGTGCCCACTAGTCCCCAAAAGGTTTATGCTCTAGGGCAGGGGTGTCAAACTCCGGCCCTCCAGATGTTTTGGAACTACAATTCCCATCAGCCCTAGCTAACAGGACCAGTGGTCAGGGATGATGGGAATTGTAGTCTCAAAACATCTGGAGGGCCGGAGTTTGACACCCCTGCTCTAGGGTGTCTGAGACAAGGCAGGGAGACATCATAAGTCAGTGGTAAAGCCCATGCTTTGCATATAGAAATGTCCAAGTTCATACCGTTGCAGCTCCAGTTAAAAGGATCAATTAGGTAAAGGTACCCCTGACCATTAGGTCCAGTCATGGACAACTCTGGGATTGCGTGCTCATCTTGCTCTATAGGCCGAGGGAGCCGGCGTTTGTCCGCAGACAGCTTCCGAGCCATGTGGCCAGCATGACTAAGCCGCTTCTGGCGAACCAGAGCAGCGCCCGGAAATGCCGTTTACCTTCCCGCTGGAGCACTTTTGGCATGCTTTCAAACTGCTAGGTGGGCAGGAGCTAGGACTGAGCAATGGGAGCTCACCCCGTCGCGGATCAATCAGCAAGAGGCAAAAAAGAGCTCCACCTGAAATTCTGGAAAACTGCTAATAAAGGCAATATCAGATAGAGAGACCCCTAGCCTGACTCAGTATGTCAGGCTCACATGTTATCGAAATATCAACATCTGATGCAGCTGTTTACACTGGAAGATATCCAATATTAGTCATACTCAAAGTAGGCCCTTTGAAATCAATGGATGTAAGCAGCTTAGGCATATTGATTTCAGTGTGCTCACTCTGAGTTTCCATAGCTGAGCTGTAAATGAAAAAAAGCACATTTTAAAAAATTAACGCCTAATGCCAACTTCCTGGAAGAGAAAAAGTTTGCTTTTCTCAAGAGACTGGCAAACATGAAACATCCATTAGCGCCTGGGCACTTGTGTGAATGACTTTCCTCTTCTATTAGTAATGTTCCCTATCTATGGGTACAGCGATGGGCCAAGGAAGTCACCTGAGCAGGAGATGGTTTGTTTAGGTTTGTCTTCAGCCTTCTTCATGGATTCTACTGTTCTTAGTTCTCCCCTACCAGAACATTTATTATTATTATTTGCATCTGCATTTGCACAAAACATTGCAAGAAGACCTAAAGCAGATCAGCTAGAGAAATGATCTGCAAATGAAAGGCAACATTTGCTGCCTTTACTGCTCCCTGAGAAAATTCGTTTCATCCTTCCTAGACCTCTTACCACGCCAGAGTCCGCCGCCCCGCCAGGCTCCGCGTCAAAACCCAGCCCGCGCCCCGTGAAGATGGTAGCCTGGGATGACCCCCCCGCCCCAAGGGGGACGGGCCCCGCGAGATGCTCAGGGCAAGAAGCGCGCTTCATCCTGCGAGGGACCAGAACCGCCAAACCGAGCGGGCTGGGAGCCCTCCGAGTGGCCCCTGGCCGGCCGGTATGGAGGTGTGGTGGGGGGCGCTGGGGTCTCCGGGCGGCAGGAGCGCCCAAGGCGCCACTCCGACGGGGCGGAGAGGGGAACGGGGCGCGCCTCTGCCCGCGCGGGGAGCCCGACCCGCCTGCCCGGCTTCTCTCACCTGAGTCACCTCGACCCGGAGCCCCAAATACCAGCCTCCCTGCGGTTGTTAAGGAAAGGAAACGTGCTTGTCTTAGCAACCGACGCCGGAAGTCCCGCCTTCCCCCTTCACCCATAGGGCGAGCCGCGAAAGGCGAAGAACGCCGGGTAGGTTGCGAGCGCTTGTCTGTCACGCAGAAAAAAGGTCCTTCAGGATCGTCGGCGGCCGAGCTGCTGGCGGGAGTTACGGGTGTCTATCAGCTGCCGGATGCGATTTGGGAAAGAAATAAAATGTCTATATGCTGCAAAGCGGCACCTGAGGTGCAGATGTAATCGTGTTGTGGGAAGGAATATGTGATTTGCTCAGGCAGTTAAAGGTGCTCTGGCCCCGTAGGCACAGCTCAAAGCACCAGGCAGTCTCCTGCCTCTCTCCCTTTCACGTTGAGAGGGGAGTATCCGAGCAGGCGTGTTCCAGGGAACTTTTTCCCCTACCTAACCCTGTGTAGACCCTGAATTCTGTATTTATTAAAAAAAATAAACTTAACGGTTGTGAATAATTCAAATAAAAATACTAAGGCGACGTGGGGGTTGGGAGAAGAAAGGAAAGCTGGGGGAAATAGGTCAAGGCAAAGGTGGTCAGAAAAAAATCTGGATTTACTGGTACATCTGCATAGTTCTCGGTAGAAGTGCCCATGATTTCTGACTCCCAATTGTTTCGCAGGAGCAGCAACGAAACGCCCTAAATTATACCGCTGGAGTGAGAGCTTTGGAAACGGGGAGTGGGATTTTATTGAATCCTGGAGGTTCTAGTAATGAAACTTTGATCCCACAATCCTGTTACAATAACAAAGAACATTGACTTCACTCATGGAGAAACAACGGCACTATCTGAAAAAAGAGAACAGTTGCAAAGAGGTGTGTGAAAGGAGAAGAAAGGGGAATACTGTCCATCATCTTAAATGACTGGGTGAAGTGGCATTGCAGCGAGAGAGGGAAAGAGTGCAGGAGGAGGCTGCAGTTGGAGCCATCCTCCCCTAGTCTCGGTCTGAGCAGGACTGACCCTACCACTAGAGTTTAGGCCAGGGGTCTGCAACCCGCGGCTCCGGAGCCGCATGTGGCTCTTTTACACCTTTGCCGCGGCTCCGGGGTGGCGTGTCTTCTCCCGCTCCCCTTTCCCTCCCGTCGCGTCGGTGTGTGTAGTCAGGGGGGCGGCGGGAGAGCGAGCTGCAGAGAGAAAGAGAAGTTGGCGAGCTGCGACGGGCGCGTTGACGGCAAACCAGAGTCGAGCGCGGAGCCCGAGAGCGAGAGCAGCGCCTCCTCCTCCTCCTCCTCCTCCTCCTCCTCCTCCTCCTGCTTCCCGGCTGGGCAATTGACAGAGCTCATTATCATGCTGCGCTCACTCGCTGCCTGTCTAGGGCCGGAGGGAGGGAGAGCGAAACGCGCGCGCACACAAAAGCTGGTGTGTGTGTGTGTGTGTGTGTGTGTATGGAGAGGAGGCAGTGAGCCCCAGACAAAGCCCGTGCAGCGCGCACACAAAAGCTGGTGTGTGTGTGTGTGTGGAGAGGAGGCAGCGAGCCCCAGACAAAGCCCGTGCAGCGCGCACACAAAAGCTGGTGTGTGTGTGTGTGTGTGTGTGTGGAGAGGAGGCAGCGAGCCCCAGACAAAGCCCGTGCAGCGCGCACACAAAAGCTGGTGTGTGTGTGTGTGTGTGTGTGTGTGTGGAGAGGAGGCATCGAGCCCCAGACAAAGCCCGTGCAGCTGTATTTGAGCTGGGCCAGCGCTGGCAGACGTGCTGCCATCTCGCAGGAGGCTCCTGATGGACGCTTGCCTAAATCGCAGCGGCGCGAGGCGGCAGGGGGCGGGGCACCGTACGTCATGCGCAATGACGTCACATGGCCCCGCCCCCTCGCCTAGGGCGCGAAAAGCGGCTCCCAGGTTTTTTTTTCCTTCGGAAATGGGTCCAAGTGGCTCTTTTTGTCTTAAAGGTTGCCGACCCCTGGTTTAGGCAAAGTGGGGCAGTGTTATGAAAGAGCAGCCAGTTTGCTTGGGAGGAGAAGAGGGGCTGGTGGTAGGGTTGGCATATTTTGAAGAGCAAAAAAGAGGACACAATTTCCGACTTCTACTTTTAACTATTGATGGCTATGACGAGAGAGGATGTGTCCTGGCACATATGGCAACCCTGCTAGGGTGTTCTGCTTCAGGTGTCAAAATAACTTAATTGTCCTCAGGCACCAGGCACTTTGGTTGGATGTGGGGCAGAGGCACCATTTTCTCCTCTGCCTCAGGGAGCAAAATGCCTTGGGCCAGCCCTGAGTCTAAGAGTCGTGACCCAATGATTGATTTAAACCTCATGCCAATCTGGCCTCGTTGGGCTGTAATACGTGGCTGGTGGACTGCAGCTATTACATATTAGGCAAACCCGACTGACAGAAATGCTAGCTAACCCAAGTGTATTGTGTATTTGCAACCTATCTGTTTGGCTATTCACTCTTTCAGTTCTCTGCTAACCTTAAGTATTATTTATAGTGGCTGATGTTTCTGCTTTTTTCCATTTGCTAAATTACACATTCTTTCTGGCGCCCAGGACCTCTTGAACCATGTCCTATTTCTTGGCTTCCTTTGCAGCTTCCTTTTTTTGATTGAGATTATATGTGCTCCCATTTTGCATCCCTAAATAGCTCCTATGTGGAATTTTAAAGTTTTTAATTTCCTCTCCTTACCTTTTGTCTCCACCATCTCATTTCCTCACCACCACCCCCATATGCCATCATAGCAGAAATGCTGTTAATATTTTTTTTCATTGTTCAGCAATCTGTTGTTGTTTTTTGTGTGAAATGTACCACACTGGTCCATATTTATAGTTTTTCTCTTCAGCTATGCCATTTTTATTAAATACTTTTGAAATCTTTTGTTTTTCTGAGGAAAATGTTTCTTTGATCTCAGTCAACCCTTCCTCCCTTTCTTCAGTATTTTTACTCTGCTGTAAACCCCCCCCCCATTTATCTATGGTTCTGTTCATTCTCCTATTTACTGTGCACTTACCACATTTCCTGTGCTAGATTTTTAGTCTGTGTCACACATTATCTGAAATGCATGTGTATCTTGGACTTGGTTATAAAATCTTACTGTTTGAAACATTGTTTCTCAAACCAGCTTCACACCAGCCGGAGTCCTTAAGGCATTGCTAATCCATCTCTAGCTATGCAAATACCTTTGCATAGGCTATAGACATCCCTGTTACATCAAGGCCCCTGGTGTGTACACAAACAGAAATGAAGCTGACACTAATAAAGCCATGCTGATGCATGGTGAAAGAGCTGTGAGACACACTGGGGGGGAAACAGCTTCACCACACTTCAAAGTGGTAATGTGAACACACCCTCTGTGTTTGAAGTCCTTCAGAGTTTTCTGGTTCTGTTCAGAGCAGATTGGCACATTTCCCGATACACCATGAATATGCTGGCACAGCAACCACAATAGTTTGGAGTGTGGATTCACTGGTTCAGATAGCCACCTGTGTGAAGCTCTTAACATGTGTTGCAGCTACATGTGCTTGCAGATCATGTGTGCTGGTTGAGTAAATGTACAACTCACGTTGAACTAACCTGTAGATTTGGGATGCTGCAGAGACAGCACTGGAGAGGCGAAAGCAGAAGATGCTGGCCCAAGCTTTGCAATGAACATTCAACATCCAGAGTCATAAATGGTTCTGTATCACTGCCATGTGGATATTTCTTTGGTGCTTCCTAATGCCTGCTAGTTCATGGGCAAGAGCAAACCTTGGAGGTAACACAGAACTGTACCTCTCTATAGTTGCCAATAGCTGTGAGGCTGGGTGTGAAGGGTGGCAGGAAGATTAGGGCAGGGTATATAAATCCAGGAGCCACCTGTTGGTGGCTGCTTGAATTTCCATCGCTCAAAAAATAGAAGACATTACAATATTTACAGTTGTCCTTGTGGTGTAATAAAGTCTGGAATCTGGTGATAGCTGAGAAAACAACACACAATTGAAAAGTCTCAAAAGGATCTGAAGAACATTTCTACACCATTTAGTGGGAATTTATTGCTTAAGCAACTGCAAATGATCTGCAAAGTTATTGGTACTAGTGTGTTAATTTTGGACCTCATAACTGCGTTATATAAAAACTGATCTTATTCCGTGTTGATCTTATTCCGTGGTTAATATTAGATGAGTTGCTCTGTAAGGTGACAGTGAAAAAAAGTATTCTTAGATGTATATCCCATAATTGCAATTGTTAAGTCATTTCCCTTTTTGTTACAGAATTCAATAAAACATTTTTTAAAAAAACATCCAGGAGTCACCAGCAAATTAAAAATGGGGCTTGATGTCTGGTACCTGGATTGGTGAAGAGGACAGGAAGAGTATTCTTTTGCCTCCTCAGTAGCTGCCCTATTATACCTGGTCAAATTATTTGCCCCTTTAGCCTGGCATTATTTACTCTGAATAGCAGCAGGGCCTGTTTTCCCCATCTGATCCTTTAAAATAGACATACCAGGGATTTGAACCTCTAACCTCCTGCTCTCAAAGTATGTGCACTAACATTAGCCACTTGCCACGCACCCCACCCTGGCAACATGCGGCTGTGTGTAGGATCTGGCTACCTCCTCACTTTCTTCAAGGATGCCAAGCATTCCCCTGTTTCTCTTATCTCCTCACTTCGATACAGAATTTCCTTCTAGAAAGAAAAGTGATTCCTCAAGTTTTTGCAAGTGTTGTGTGGAATGTGCAAGTGCCACGCAGTGTGTGTGTGTGTGTGTTTCACCATCAGAAGCCGCAAGGCCTTTAACAATGTGACACTTCAATTCTCTCTAGCTCAAGTACCTGCAACTGCATTTGCTTAAATTCACTCCTCCCCTTGTTGCCTTCCTTGCTGTCAAATTTATATGTAAGCTCCTTGGTGTCAGTGACCTGTATTATTATTATTATTATTAAGACCTGTAACGCACATCAATAGTGCCTTATGAAATAATCTCTTGCACCCTTCCTTCTTCTTCTTCTTCTTCTTCTTCTTCTTCTTCTTCTTCTTCTTCATATTATTATTAATCTACCGCCCTATACTCAGAGGTATCCATGAGCACCTATACCATTCCCTGAACTCTAAAGTATTCATGAAGTCTGCCATTTTATGCAATACCCTCAACATCCTAAAGAGAATCAAATATAAACACCAAAGTTTATTGTCAAACATCAAATATACAAAAAAATACATATGACACATACATGTGTGAGCACATGTCAAATCCTGTTTAACAACTGTACAAAAGAAGGAGGGGGGAGCGAGAAGGAGAGTGAGAAAGTGACCGGTGGTCTAATTACGCCCTCAGGCTTGATGCACTAAGATCACAGTGTTTTACAACTTGAACATGATTGCTTCCATCCCCTCACCGACTCCTGTGTAGTCTCCTCCCTCGGAGGGGATTGGGTCTCCTTGGCAACAGGACAACTTGATAGCAGCTTTATATGTTGTAGTTTTAGTGGGTATAGGTTGCAAGACTGGTGTGTACTGACATGACACTAACAACTCCACATACACTGTGGAGAGCTAGTGTATGTGGCTCCAAATAATGTTATAATGGGATGAAATTGGGGGTTGCAATGGATGACCTCAGGGTCCCTTCAGGCCCTGTGATGCTTGCTTGTAAGAGTGAGGTATGCCAAACTGGTTTGACTAGCATGACTGCTGGAGACTGCCTCAATGACTCTGGTAATGTAGTCAAGAACCCTTAATGGAGAACCTTGTTAGGCAGATAGCTCTGTGTAGCTGGAGTCTTCCGGAAGAAAGAGCCATTAGTGAAGCAGGTCTTGCCTTCTCCCATGTGCTAATTCTGTACCTATGTGGAATATAAACAGTCCTAACTGTGACTCAGCTATACAGCTGCAAATGAAATGTTTAAAGTATGTTTTAAGTGCGATATACAATGTGACACTAGATGGCAATGGTGAGCCTTATGGAAAATTCAATGTATTTTTTAAAAATGCTTTTTTAAAAAAAAGCATTTTCAGAACGTTTTTTTTATATGTGTGTAGATTCCACTCCAGTCACAACATAGAGGGCTGAGCTGCTCTCCAGGAAATCCCAGTGGTGTTGGCAGTTTCTCTGGAAATCTGATGGGGAGCAGCAAACTCTGGAGATCTGTTGACGGGTTCAGTTCTGTGAATCTCCACCTATGCTCCATCTGAATATATGTGTAAATAAAACATATATCACAAACAACCAATAAGTCTCTAGTGGTCTCTTTCTGAAGGAAGCAAAACCCAGCAATGCTTCACCCCTGGATTTATCGCCATTTGGAGAATAGTAGGTTCCTGTGACCTATACTGTATCTACCCTACATATAACAGGAGGCAAGTGGTTATATGCTAGATCAAAGATATCATCTCCTCCAAGTGTTGTTAGACTAGATGTTGTTAGCTCAGTTGGTTAGAGTGTGGTGCTGATAACATGAAGGTAGCAGGTTCGATCCCTGTAGGTAGGGGACAGCTACATATTCCTGAATTGCAAGGCGTTGGACTAGTAGATTCTCAGGGTCCCTTCCAACTCTATGATTCTATGAACATCTGGAGGAGCACCACATTGGCTATTCTTGCTGTAGGTCTACTTTGCCCATTAAAAGTGCAACATATAAAGCAGTCCTTAAAGGAGGAGCCAGAAATCTATGAAACGACTTTGTCCGCTCTGCCTTCCCTCACCCCTTTTGTTCAGAGAGAGAGAGAGAGAGAGAGCGAGAAAGAAAGATCCAACATGTTGTATCACCAGTCATGGCAAGTGGTAAGTTTAAGGTGAGGGAGGAAGCAAAATACAACACAAGCAATCACAAGATCCCCAAAGGAAAGCAAAATAACTCACAGGTGCAGTTATCAGTGGGTTCACAGGTTTCAAAACCATTGTAATATATCAGGCACTCAAAAGGCATACAGACTTCCCCAGCTCCTACATTTCTGACCCGCAGCTAACCAGCCATCCTTCCAATCTCTTCCCAACGTCTTCTTTTCTACTAGAGTAGCAAAGACTCTCTCGTCAGCTGCTCCAAGAGTTATCGTAAGTCCCTCCCCCTAAGTGGCACATTGAGAATGGGGGTGGGTGGGGAATGGCGGGGATCAGAACAGGAAAAAAGAACACAGCTAGATTAACTGCACGGACATGGCCTCCCACCTCAGAATATGGCCTGTTCAAGGCTGACGCACACACAGCATTTTCTTTTACAGGGTTCACATAAGGGGTGAAGGGTTATCACAGACACAACCAGCAACAAGTCACATGGTCACCAGAGGAGCTTGAAAAAGAACTATGGCAGTCCATGGGAATTCCAGTTTGACGGTTGTCAACTGACCACTTAGAAACAACCTCAATCCTAGCCTGGGTAGCTTTTAAAAACAGTTTTACTGTAAGCCAAGTTTCCAGAAAAGCAAATTGCAAGGCTGCTTCCGCCTGCTCTGCTGCTGCTAGTAGCATTTTTTTTCGTGAAGCTGTGCATCTTAAATGAACCGATGCCTTTTGTGCTTAGTGCTATCCCTGGGGCCAGCAAAAACCACTGGCTAAGTGCAGGCAACCCTACAAAATTCACGTTACATTTATCTGTGAATGTGTGCTGGGAGAACAATTCAACCAGGCCTTTGGCAGATTTAACAGTCTATGTCCATTTAAATGTGTTTGGAGGAGAGGGATTATTGGTTTGTTTTGCACTTGTTCTTGTTTTTTATTTCATTTTTATATTATTATTATTATTAATTAAATTTATATACCACCCTTCATCCAAAGATCCCAGGGCAGTTCACAAGATAAACGTATTATGTACTTTGTGGTTTTATTCTGTATTTTAATGCTGCGATTTACAAATTTGATTAATACAAATTTATTTCATTTAAATTTAAATAATTAATAATAAAATAATTGGGCTTGTGGATTTGTGAGATCAAATC
Source organism: Darevskia mixta (assembly GCA_034641385.1). NCBI lineage: Eukaryota > Metazoa > Chordata > Lepidosauria > Squamata > Lacertidae > Darevskia > Darevskia mixta. The sequence continues at coordinate 19,369,645 of JAWWNH010000008.1, forward strand.
CATGTTTTCTTTATGAGGCAATTGCTTCTTTTGACTGGTGGTACTTCTGAGTAGTCATGCATAGGACTGTACTGTAAATACCAAGTGGTCCATGATATGCAGAGATTGGGCTGGGAGTAGCAGGATACTCTGCAAGCACTTGGGTCACTTACATCATTGCTGCTTAAGCCACAGAGGAGGAGGCACACACGGTTACCGACTCAGGATGAGAAAGGCTCGCCTTAGTGAATTCAAAAACAGAAGAAATAGTTTGACCTTAAATGTAAACATTGCAACAGGTTGAAAGAAAAAACCAGGGAGGGAGGCAAGCTTCTTCTTCAATGCATGCTTTATGCTTGACTGGGGAAATACTTAAGTATCCACATAATTGTGAAGAAGGGAAAGAGTCTTGAGGATGCTTCCCAACCATTGCTATTTTGGGGTGGCATTCATAGAGCGGCATATTCAGGCTACGCACCTACAGCTGATTCAGAGGTCTTGCACAACACATCTGCTTCTCGGAAAAGTAGGACTGGAAAGTAAGTGTGGAAACACATGACATCGTATGACCTCCCCGCAAACAAATCAGAATGGACCCTCAAACATGGTTTTATGTCCTTCATCCTTGCATTCTAATCTCTCATGGTGAGAAGCCAAAGGGAGCATTTGCTGTTGCTCTTTCTGGGAAAGAGACTGGGGAGGAGATGGGAGTTATAGAACTATGCAATAATTGAACAATGTCTAGTCCAGAGCTTTCCAAACTTTTCATGTTGGTGACAAACCTTTTAGACATGCATCATTTCGCGACACAGTAGTTCAGTTTTACCAGCAAACTAGAGGTTTAACTAACCCCTTTCCAGCTCCGGGAGGAGTGTAGGGAGTGGGTGCGTGACACACCTGCACACTGCAGCCGACGCACTAACCTGTCACAACACACATTTTGGAAAGCTCTTGTCTAGTCTCTACTACCGGTACTCATTCCCCATTTGAGTGCTTTAAGTCAATGCACCACAAGCATTGGAGAATTGCTTTAACAGCGAGGAGGAGTCTCTGCACCTCCAGTGGCACCAGCAGCTGTAAATGTATGGGCTAAGATCAGGCAATAGAAGGAAAGATCCAGTGTGCACTAGGGAAATGTCGTGCTCTCCTGGCATCTGCAGAGTTGATCAGGATCTGGGGCACCTCCCCAAAGGCATCAATAGGCACCTGCCTCTATGGTTCCTTTCTTGAACAGGGACATTGGATTGTCAGGATGTGATCCTGCTGTGACCTATTACTGGTAGCTGTTCTTATTCTCATTTACCAGAAGGCTTATAACTGTTGGAAGCAACCTACAAGGGGTCAGCAGCAGGAGAGATGACCTGCTCATACAATTTTGTGTTGCCTAATCCATTAAGAAGCTGTGTAGCATTAGAGCTCATTTGTGCATGCAGGTCCATTGTTTGATTATTACGGCCATGTTGACACTATACATTTAAAGGACTATGATATCACTTTAAATAGTCATGCCTTCCCGCAAAAGAATTCTGGGAGCTGTAGTTTGGGGGAAACCATGGCTGTTTTAAATGTATGGTGTGCATGTGGCCTTCATCACCAAATAACAGTGACTTGCCTGGGTGGAGCAGTCATCACAGATCAAAAGGACAGTGACACTTCCCTATCATATCACACATCTCTTCCAACACCATGCTTTTGAAGGGAAGCCATTCACATGATCAGCTGCGAGTCATCAAGTGATAACACCATCAAGTGACAAGACATCAAGTAAAAGAACATGCATGTGCGAATCAGCCCTTAGAGGAAAGGAAGAGATGGGAAGAGCAGCTCCCGTAGATAAAGGGTTAGGTAGGAAAGTCAGAATTTTCTGATTGCCACTTATGCGTTCCTTCTTTAAAAGCTATAATAAAGTATAAAACAATGGATTCTTTTTTTAAAAAAGAAAAAGCTGTTAAAGGAATTTGGAATCTTAAGTCCCATTAAAAATGAACAGAACTGTGCAAATCACACAGCATTTCAAATGGCTTCGTATCTGGGGTGGAATGTTGGAGCATCATAAGGAGAAGAGAACCCGAACCTAGAATTTAGGCCTTTGTTGAATTAAGGAATCTGTTGGCAAAGGGCTGCCTTACTAGTGAAGGCTAGAGATCAGAGGCCAGAAGGCAGAAAAGTCAGTGGAACTTCCTGGTGGTTGCATGCAAAGACTAAAGGAATATTGGCTTGTGTATTCCAAGACAATCAATGGCTTCTCGTGGGCAAATACGGCCACTACCAAGCAAATTTTAAAGCCTTCAGAATCCTGCTTATCAGAGCCCCCTTATCAAATCAATGATGGCACCAGCAAAATGGGAAGGGGGGGGGAAGAGAAATGTTGGCAATACCAGTTCCACCAACAGTTTCCCATCCACAACATCAACCCCTGGCCTTCATGTTGTTGGGATATGGCCTACCACTCCTTAACACACACACACACACACACACACACTCTCACTCACTCACTCACTCACACACAGAGGCCTTCTTTTTGGAGGGCCTTGCCACTCACGGTATGAATCAGAAAGAGTTTTACTGAAACAATGAAAAAACACAGTGTCACAATTTTCTTTTAAGTTCAGAAGGTTTCCCTGTCCCTTGCACACATGCACACACTCACACACGCAGCTCTCTCCACAGACCAATTCAGACTCCAGGATGTTTTTGTATGGGGATAAAGATCTCCCGTGCTGCCTCATTCCTTAAGTAGAATGAAAGAAGGGAAAGTAGCTTTCATGCTCCTTTGGTAGGGACAAGGACCTCTCACGCCTTCACCCTCTCCTCACAGATGTCAAAGCTCCACTTGGCTGCCCCTCCATGGACCTCGACCAGTTTTTCATCCCAGTGGATGATGTTGCCTTGCAGGTGGGCTGTGCAGTTGGCTAAGCCCAAGATCTCTGCCGGGGTCAGGACATGATCCCACATGTTGAACTGAGAAATTTCACCAACGAAGGCCTGAGTGGCATCAAATCTTCCACCCAATGCATCCTGTAGCATCATGTTGGAGAAAAGGACAGAGAAATAAAGGGCAGGCAATAAGACAGAGAAGAAAAATATATACGAGAAATTGAATATGAGGCCTTCCACGGGCTCTGCTGAATCGTGGGCCCTGTCACACTGCCATCCTCTGCAAGTGACAATGTTGGGTCAATTGGTTTCAGGGAGTTCAGGACCCTGATTCATTCTCATCTTTCCTTAGCAGTATGGCACAGCAAACTATGGAATAGCTTTGCTCTCTCCCCACCCTCTGCAAGTTTCTGCATGTCCAGTTTTTGCATTAAAATGCAAATTTCCAAGTGCTTCCATGCAGCAGTTTATTGTGCAGGCAATGATGCAAGCTTTGCATCATATCCACACAGCACTATCCTCTGACACAGTATATTAGTTTCCTGTTGAATCCGGATTTGCCACTTCTGCCCCAAACCCCCAAAGTAAAAAACAAAACCAAAATGTAGAAATCGTACATCTGGACTGAATATGGGGGCAGTGGTGGAATACAGGGTGGCATTTGGATGAGGGTGACATCATGTGGACTCTGCACAAAACTTGCATGCCAGGGCAGCACCAAGTTCACAATAAGCTGCCATGCAGACACATTATTGGAATTTTAAGAAACTTCTGTGGGCATTTTTTTGGAACCACAACTCTATTAAATACACACTCCAAATCCAAACCAGAATCCCTGTGTGGTTATAGGCTTCAAGGACAACAGATGTGGCATGTCCAAGAGGCCAGCTGGGGATCTCTTACACCCAAGTTGTCAAATTTTGTTCCTTCGACCCCAAAGCTTGGGCAGGTCCTTGAATTATGTTTAAGTTAACAACTGCAAAGACAATACATGGATTAGACTCACCTGCTCCTGGCCCAAGATGATCACACCATGAGGTTTGACCGGATGCCAGGATGCCAGGTTATCACCGGCCCCACGCTCCTCACCATTTTCATATGCTGACCATATGCCATCCCGTGTGATCCAGGTCAGGCAGATATGGTGCCACATCCCAGATCTTAGATTCATGGGCAGCTGAGCCACCTGACAACAAAACAGAAAAGTGCCTTAAAATTTACAGTGCAAATAGTTTTTTGGGGGGAGTCTCCCACTGATGTCTTTTTAGCATCACCTTCCCCAAAGCTGACAAGGAGCACATTATGGTCCTCTCTTGTTGGCTGAAGAACAGGAGTGGGTGACACATGCCTTTCTCCAAGCCTCTCTCTCTTAGGCCCTTCCCCAGTCCTGGTCTATGCCATCCTTGAGTGCTCTTTCTTGAATGTGTCAACCGTGATGATTCGTCCTAGCTGGGTGGGTGGAGAGATGTGTAGGTATAAACCTCTGGTTTATACTGTCCAAAGGTAAAAGTCACATCCACTGCTCCACCCACTTCTGCCTCTAGCTCCCACCACCACCACCACCACCACCATCACAGGGGCATGCAGCCTCCAGCATCCTGGCACCATGCCTGAAATTTGGAAATAGTTTGAAACCACCTCTCTTGACACAATGGGATGCTTCAGCCTATGCTGGTCCATCATCTTCTCGGGTGAGAAGGACCAGTGCAGTACCAGCATTGCTTGCAGCAACGACATGGTTGCTGTCTCCTGTTCACTATGACCCTGTCTTGGAGGAAATGTACCTGCCACTGCCTCTCCCCACAATCTTGGCTGCACGTGCCTGGAGTCCTGAACCTGTGATTCTGAAAGCACTTACCAGGTGGAGTCTTTGGTTTGAACCCATTCCCTTCCATTTCATTTTAACGAGGCTGCTAAGAAGTGAGCAGGAAGGAGTCATGTACTGGTATATCCAAGGCTTCCCCCCCCAGCCAGAACTCACCAGAACTCAGTTCTGGCACTTCTCAGGTGGGTGCCATTGCCATTACAGTGGTACCTCAGGTTACATACACTGCAGGTTACATACGCTTCAGGTTAAGAACTCTGCTAACCCAGAAATAATGCTTCAGGTTAAGAACTTTGCTTCAGGATAAGAACAGAAATTGTGCTCTGGCGGTGCAGCGGCAGCAGGAGGTCCCATTAGCTAAAGTGGTGCTTCAGGTTAAGAACAGTTTCAGGTTAAGAACGGACCTCCGGAACGAATTAAGTACTTAACCAGAGGTACTACTGTATAATAGAACAAGGGAGGTGCTTGTGGTGAGTTCTGGCACCTCTTTTTCTAGAAAAAATAGCACAGTATATATCTGTATCTCTCTAGATTCATTAATTACAGTTGGCTCTTGTTCTCCGAGCTGATGTCATTTTTCCTAATGGAGTGGGGCCTTTTCTCAACATAAGGTTAGTACGTATGTCTTCCAGATGCCCATGACAAAGTCTTCCTTCCCTCCTTACCTTGTCATTGATTATCAGCTCCATGGGGTTATTTCCCCACTCCAGCAATACAAGCTCATTGGATTGTCCTGGTACTGAGTAGGAGAAAGGAGTGCCCACCCCTGCTGGGCCCTTAGATTTCAGCCACATGCAGACCGTGAAAGCATAAAGCTCAGGCAAGCTCTTCTTCATCCGTGCATACATATAGTTGTTTCGTACGGGGATGGTGACTTTGAACGCTTCCGGGTTGTTGAAGGCTGTAGTTTCTGGGTGCATAACAGAGAAAGGGGGGGAGTGTCAAGAAGGACTACAGGGACAGCAGCTGAGAAGAACAAAAGACCACAGACTCCAGAAATTCAAGTCAGGCATTGCCAATACTACACAACAACACCATTGCAGAAATGGGTACCAGCTGTTATTGAACTTGGGTCAACCAATGAACCTGACTGGCCGTAGATTCAGGACACATTGCATAATGATTGGGTAATGATTGGCAGCTTAGATGGCTCGATTTCGTTTATTAGACTTGCATATTGCTTTACCTGCACACAAAAGTCTGAAAGCGATTTACAACGATTGTATAAGATACAATACAATGTAATCAAACAGATGACACAATATGCAATATCAGTATTCCTTGCGTATATTTAACTCTCCCTGTGTATATTTCAAAGGAGGTTTCAGCAAGTTAAGTTTGCCAGGGGCTGCTGCTTATTATGAAGAGCTTGCCTGCTGCTTAATATTCACCATATTATGGTGACTATGTGAAACCTCCAAATTCAGAGGCAGGGTGCCATTGTGTAGTTTTTACCCTGTGTAGATTTTGGGAAACTAATGGGCTAGTTTGTCATGCTTGGCATTAATAGACTCATGTGTCTGGAACTGACTCAGGAAATACATATCTAATAGGCAATCACATATATGTAGCAACTTTGGAGCCCTCAGATTTGGCGCTCTTCCTTGCCAGGACTGACCGTGCTCAAGCTCAGTGACCCGGTTCTGGAGGGCATCCAGCTCCTTCTCTACATCTTGCTGTTGCAAGTCATGGTTGTTGGGGACAGATGACCGGTCTTTCTCCAGAGCTAAAATCTTGGAGAGGATCTGCTCCTCCAGTTCTTCCATCTTGTTATGGATTGTCTCTTGGGCTGGCACAGGAGCAGAAGTTGCATTCATTCGGGCTGGAATATCCTGCTGCGCAGAAAGGAAAGATATATGATATATGGGAAACAGAGAGAGAGAGAGAGAGAGAGAAATATCTCACACAAAAAGTATCCAGGCATAACATGTTAACCAAGCAAGAAAGACAGGGCTATGTTCTCAGGGTGTTTCCAGGCTATTGCTGTTTTGGGGTGGGATTCTATCACATACTGGTAAATTTAAATTGAACAGTTATCATTGATAGGGAATTCTTGCACAGCAAACCTTCTTCCACCAAAGATCAGACTTTTTGTGATAAGGAAAGTGAAGGGGAAATGCTGCTTTGGTGCAATGTCATCTAACGTATCCTGCAAACGCACCAGAATGAATTACCAACGTCGTCTAACTTCCCTGCAAACAAATCAGGATGAATGCTCAATAATCCGGTTGTCTGGGAGTACCCTCAGAGGCCACACCCACACCGTGCATTTAAAGCACATCCAACACACATCGCTTCCCCCCCCAAAGAATCATGGGAACTGTAGTTTGTTAAGGGTGCTGGGAATTGTAGCTCTGTGAGGGAGCAGCAACCACTTGCAAGATTCTTTGGGGGAAGTTGTGTGCTTTAAATGTGTATTGAATGTGCTTTGAATGGGTGGTTTGGGTCACTCAAACCAAGATCCTTTCTGTCTAGGGCTAGGCATTGATGCCCCTTGCGGTGAACCAGACAGGTCCAGCCTAGCCAGGTGTTTCTGAGAAAGAAAACAGTCCCATCTATGAGAGAGAGAGAGACCCTGATTCAATCTCTGACACCCCCATCTAAACGGGTCACGTAATAGCAGGTGATGAGCAAGTCTTCTGCCTGAGGTTCCCAGGAGCCACGGTCAGTCAGAGAAGGCAATGCTGATCTAGATGGGCTGTTGGTCTGGCTGTACAAAATAGCTTCATACAGCTTAGAGACTGGAGGAAGAAGAAGTGGTTGTTAATGGTTTTATTTTTAGTCACTTTGGAAGCTTTGATTTAGAGTAAAAGCGAGCAACAATCACTCGAAACACAAACAAGCTCCGTATCTCTCCCTTGAAGAGTTTTCTTATACAACATGGAACGTGTCTGTATAAATGACTCTTCCTTGTCTTTCCACGGGATTCAACATGGAAAAATGAGACAGTGGAACTCCGTTCTCTCAAAGGACACTTTTCTCGTAAAAAAGAAAGAAAGAAAGGAGTAGTCAGGCATGGAGAGAAATGGGATCACAGTTTTTCCCTAATGAGGGTGAAGAAGTGTGCCTTTTTTCTGCCGCTTCGAGGCAACGCCTGTCATTTTGACATTACATAGTAGTTCTGTAATCCTCTTAGAGCTCTACGAACTGTGTGAATCTGTGTGCTGAGAGGTCACAGCAGGTATTACATAGCTAGGGCAGGGAGCAGCACCCACAGCTGGAGGCAAGTCCTCCTTATTGTCCGCCCATGCCAACCTGCCAGGGCGCTTGCACAAAGGGAATCCCAGGTTTTAAAGCTAAAGGTTTGTTGTCTGTCCGCCAGCGGCAAGGGTGATGAATTCAATGGTGTTTCCATGCTGGGATTAGGTGCATCCTTTCAACACACCCAAACCCCATCAACCTTTAAGACAAACAGCCATGCCTTTGGGTACAAATGACCACTGTCCCATTTACACTATGGCAGTGGCGTACCGTGCATTGCCAGAACCCGGGGCAAGGCAAGGATTGTGCCCCCTAACCTCATTGCGGGTATCGTGCGGGAGGCAACAGGCAGATTTTGCTCACTTGCACCCCTGCAATGGCACCTCCTGTTTCTCCAAAGACAGTCCTGGGTTGGCTGGCAAGAAAAGCTGTCTGATCAGGTCCTGCTAGCCTGAGAAAAGCGCTACCTTGGATCAAGTGTCATTTGTGGGAGAAAGAAAGCTTGTAAAACTGTATAGATCACTGCGCAGAAAACACTGAGTGGTATATAAATGTTGCAAGCAGACCAATGAGCAGGTAAGCAAGCTGTGCTCAGACAGCCTCTCCAGGAGTATACACACACCATATATTTGAAGGCCATTTAAAGCTCATGACTCCCCACCCCAAAGGATCCTGGGAACTGTAGTTTGCTAAGGGGGATTGTAGCCCTGTGGGGTGAACTACAGTTCTCAGGATTCTTCGGGGTGGGGGGAATCATGTGCTTTCAGTCTGTGAATTTGCCTTTCCTCCTGGGCTGTGCTTGGGGGTTTTGGTGGAAGAAGGGAGTCAGGAGGCCTCCATGATCTAAGGAAGAGGAGAGAAGGGGGGCATGACTCAAGTAGTCATGCAAGGCAAGGAGAGAGCAAAAGAGAGGGGATGGAGAGAAGCAAGGGAGGAAAGGCAAGGGGGAAGGGGCCTTCTCTCCTCCCCATGACATTTCACAGGCCATTAGTCATTGCTTATTCCTCATTGTTGCCATCAGGACCAGCCTTAGCCTCTTTGCCAGCCTGTGTGAGAGGAGAGAAGTGAAAGCCAAAAGGTTTGGGGGAGATCTCTGTCTTTGAGGACTCCCTGCTGTGCTCATTTATTACAGCGAAAGCTCATCAAAGGAAACAGGCCTATTATTCCACCACATTTCTGCCCTTTGATGAGGTGCTCCTGGAGCCCTTGACTCCTAATTACTGCTATGGCTGCTTATCTCATCATTATTTCAGGCTGTGTTCCTTCTTATGCCAAGTGAAAAAGCAGGCGGCGCCCTGCCTGCAATTCCTCATAAGTTAATAGGGTACATCCATTGAAAACCGTGTTTTGTCTGTTATGGTGGTGGAGCTTTCTGAAAGGAACTCAGGTTGCAAAACTGAGGCTCTGCAAAAGAGGCGGTGAGCCTGGTAGGGCTTCATCAGGCCCTGGAGGCGGAAAAGGTTTCAGCCCACTCTGAGAAAGTTGTTCACCTGAAATGTTCAGGGGTGCTGTAACTTCTGCCCCGCCCTGCAGACTTATTGTCAAGATCAGGAGAGGATACCCACAAAACTATTGGGTTCACCATCTCAGCATTATTTTACCTTGCTCCTTGGGTGCTCACCCTTTTGATCCTAGGAATCCAAAAGTGTACACCTGAAGAAGAGGCTCTCTGGTGTGAAAGACAAACTCATGCTCGGCTCTTGCACTCCCAAGTTGGCCTGAGACGAGGTCATTGCGCTAAAGGCCTCTAGATAATCACAGCTTAATTCATTACTTGGGGAGAGGGCATCTGAGAGTGTGACCAGCTCAGGTGAGCTGAGCGTGGCAAGGAGGGGAAACGTGCTAGTTCAGAACCGGCCTGCGTTGTCAACTGTGCTTTACTTTCTCTGCCCTCGCCTCTCAATCCAGGTAACACAGTTTCCTCAGTTGCCTGTTTATCTTGCTTTTATGTAAGTGATCTGTGTCAGTCGCTTGCTGCTTGCTGCCTTCCAGATGCTTTTATGTCTGCCCTAGTTTCCCAGCTGAACTTTCTAAATACCTTTTAGATTTGCAACTATGGATACTCGGGAAATGCTTTGTTTCATTTCTATCCTGTCTTTCTCCCTTCCGTGGGCCCAAGGCAAGTTACACATTCAATGGAACACTCTATCCATCAAAACAATGTAAGAATCAGGAATGAAGCACCATAAAACCCTTCAGTGTAGCAAAATCAAAACCATCTCAGAGGGGAAGGAGCTCCACAACTGCAGTGCTGCCATGAAGAAGGTCCTATCCTTTGTAGCTACCAACCTAATTCCTAAAGAAGGCAGTATTGGTGTCCTACCAGGGCCATTTTAGCGGAGGGCCTGAATAATCTACATGAACATGACTGCACTGCATGATGAGGATCTTGGCTGTAGATAGTTGAGCTCTATGTTGTGGTTCACTATAGGAGCTCACTGGAGGGGGAGGGGGAAGAAGAGGAAGGATAACTCAAGGGCGTAGCAATGGGGGGGCGGGGGGCGGGCCACCCCGGGTTCCACCCCGGAGGGGGTGACACTTTAAAAAAAAAATTTTTTTTAATTTTTTAATTTTTTTTTTTAAATTTTTATCATTTTTTTAATTTTAACTTTATTGAAAAAAAGAAATAATAGACACACACAAACACACAACCCCCCACACCTCACAAAGTGGCACCATCAGAGGGGGGTGACACTTTTTAATTTTTTTAAATTTTTTTTAATTATTATTATTATTATTATTATTATTATTATTATTATTATTTTAACTTTATTGGGGGGGAAAGAGATAATAGACACACACACACAAAACCCCCACACCTCGCAAAGTGGCACCATCAGAGGGGGGTGACACTTTTTAATTTTTAAAATTTATTTTTTTAAAATTAAAGTGGTGGGGGGTGACAAAAAAAATTCCGCCCCGGGTACCAGCTGGGCTTGCTACGCCTCTGGGATAACTTTATCCATTTCACACAATTTATGCACCACTTGATTGCAAAAATCCTCAGCGGTTTACAAAGAAGAAGAGCTGGAGGACAGTGGGTGAGCCAAGGAAGTGATGAAGTTAAGTCAGGTGGAAGGAGATTCTTAGTTGATGGCTGTAACAGCTGTCAGCATCTGTTGCTATACAGTCACCCAGAGGCTTCTGAGTATGAGGAGACTGTCATTCATGGGCTCATGTGTGAACCAGGGCTGTAGCTTCCTGAGAGTCAGTCCTGTTGGACCACTGTGTGTCTCCATTGTGATCACTGCTACATGTGGAATGGAGACACATGTCTGACACATGAAGTAAAGATGTGCTCTGGAGACGCAGGTGCCCAAGGCTCATGCACATTCTCAGCGACACACTTCCCTGCCATATATGTGACACAGAGACATGTGAACAAGTGGGAGCTTGTTTTTCCTATAAGATGGGAAGCAGCCCTCAACAAGAAAAAGAAATTATTTGGATTTGCTTGGCATCTGTTATGCTGCATGTAACATTTATAGGGCTGGTTATGTAAGTGTGCTGAGCAGTGGATGCTGCAAGCACATTGATTCATTTTTAGCCTCATCTCCACTTTTACATTGGAAGTTCGGAACAGTTTACATGGAGTTCCCAGGGAGATTCCCATCCTGGAAGATCCAGGATAGACCTACCGGTACGTCACTTTAACAATGCAACAGCATCACATGTCCTCAGACCATGTTCCCAAATGTGGTTGAGACAGAGCATAAGAAGGTAAGAGCCTAATACACCAGGCCAATGGTGCATCTAGTTTGACATTCTGTTCTTACAGTGGCCCATACGAAACCCACAAGCAGGACCTGAGCACAGGAGCACTCTCCCCTCCTGTGGTTTTCAGCAACTGGTATTCAGAAGCATTACTGCTCCTGGCTGTGGAGGGAGAGCATAGCCATAACGGTTAGTAGCCTTGGTAACCTCCTGAGAAAGTGAGGACCTGGTTTAACTATGTGTTGTGTGAAGAAGTACTTATTGTTAATATATTTGTTAACATACCATTCTGTTTCCTTGGATGCCTGTGTTAAAAGTATGTGTGATGTGTACGAAGTGGCCTTGAGACTGTGAGGAAGCTATAATCCTTGTTCACACATGAGCTTATCCATGACCTTTCCACATCATCCGAAGGCACAGACTGCAACAGCTATCGATTCTGATAGGAGCTGCAACTGTTCATTAACTATGAGCCCCTTTCCAGACATTTTGCGCTGCTTTCAGGGGTTACAGAGCTTAGCTCCAGAACTTCTTTGCTTAGCCCTCCTAGCTATTCTACGTACCAGAGCTCAGTCTGGGAACATTTAAATTAATAATGAAGGACTAGAGCAATCCTGCAGTGAGTGCACACAAGTTCATTGCTCTAACACTACACTGCTCAGCACACAAATAGACCACTCCTGAGCAGCAGAAGAAGAAGAGTTTGGATTTGATATCCCGCTTTATCACTACCCGAAGGAGTCTCAAAGCAGCTAACATTCTCCTTTCCCTTCCTCCCCCACAACAAACACTCTGAGCAGGTATTTGTGAGCCAGCTCTCAGCTCTAGCTGTTAAACTCCTGCATCGCAGGGGGTTGAATTAGAGGACCCTTGGGGTCCCTTCCAGCTCTACAATTCTATGAGTTCAAGCAACGCACTGTGGAGGGGGACCCAATTTCCTACTGAGCTGGGTTCCTGTCCCGGGTCTTCATTTTGCCTTGTTTGACCCTGAAAGAATAAAGACAAACTTGCAAGCTTTTCATTCAGCAAGAGTTGGGTGCCATTCAATGATCTTCCCGCTCACTCCAACTCTATCTTACTAAGATGAAGAGCTGCATTGTTCCTGGACCCATGGAAACTGGCTTAATTCCCCCCTCCAGTTCTCTAAAATCAAGGAACGCTTCAGGTAACACTTTTATGATTAATCATATTAAGGTTTTCAAAAGTGATGTGGGAACCAAACCATCGCCTCTGTAGGCAAAATAAGTCATGGAGCATACTGTGGAGAACAAAAGGGCTCTCTTTCCAAAAAGAGAGAATTGACAGGAAAACGTTTCATCAGGAAATGAGAGGAGGCCCATTGGGCTCCTTTATCCGCCTGCTGGGTGTTTCTCTATATTATCATGCCTCTGTGGGGAGCAAAGAAGAAGAAGCAGCTTCAATTGCAATTATGACAACTGAATCATTGGCATTAACAAGAGATATGTGAGGTCACTGGCTCTCTTCTGCCAGGTTCGAACCCTGGATTGGTTTCTTTGGTGAGCATCACTGTTCTAGTTTTAATTCACTCAACGCCTAAGACTCATGCTGTGTCCCCGAGAGGCTGTTCCTCATTGTATTAAATTAGCTGGCCATTGGGGAGATGCTTCCGGGTCTCCACGCACGCCTTCACTCTGCTTTGCTTTTGCCCCCATTACATCTGGGCTTTTTCCCTGCAGGAAATGAGATGCACAGAATGAGGCCTGTTCAAATGCCATCCAGGTAGAGAATAGAGAGAGATCCACAAAGAAAAGAGACAATTGGGAGGACTGAGCAGTGACAGGGACAGATGAAGAGGAAGGATAAAAAAAGTCATTATCCCTGCCCTCCCTTTGGGAATGGCAAAGGGAGACATGATTCCTGATAAAAGCTAATGTTTGCAGATGGTTCAATTGTGTTGCCTGCCGGTGGCCTGGACCTGCCTTCTCCCTTTTTTGTTTTGCTATTGATGCTGCAAAGCGACTGGAAAGGTTTTCTGATCCATGGAGTCTGGCTGGTTTTGACAAAGGGTGCAGAGATACTGTCTGCTGCACCCTTTGATTGTTCCAGTTCTGGATTTAAATGCCATGTCCCTGTTTTTCATGTATGACTCCATCTGTTAATAGAAAAAAGGGTTTTTCGCTTTCGTTACTCTTGTTAGCGTCAAGGCAATCTGTCCTACATCGAATAATGAAAGGCTTCCTCACCTCCACCCCACCATCTCATTCCGTTTTCTGTCTCTGTAATCTCTCTTTTCCCTTTCTCATTTCTGTCATTGCCCTTACTAAATGAATTTCTTGCTCCTATACAGTTCATTTTTCTTCCTTCTGCTCTCCAGTACCCCAATTTCCTATCATTATTAAGGAATTACAGTCCTGGCACTTACACTGCCAAGGAGATGAACAAGATTTGTGCCTACATATTCCAAGTATTCGTGTTATGCCACCAAAGATTACTTCTCCCTTTGTGATAGCTGCAAGGGAAAGTCTATCAACTTCCCCTGCTTTTCCTGACAGCTGACTAAGGTCTAAGCACTGCCCTTTAATGGCACCCAAAACATGCCATTGGAGACTGATGTTTCAAGTCTACATTGTTGTTTTACATCCCCCCCTGCTCCTCCCCAGTGCCAGCAAACATAGAACAACAAATGGTTTAGAATGAAAGAATGATCTATAAAGGATCTAGCTTTAATCTAAATTTAGATTATATTAATTTGCTCCAGTGAGCTTATGGTTAGGGGGGTCGGTGTAGATGGCACGCCTGTGCATGTCTGTACACAATTTTGCAGTTCTGACCTCTGGGCAGAGCTTAGTGTTGGGGTGGCATGTCCCGTTTTGCCAAAGGCCCAGAATCACACCAAAATAAAGTGAATTGAAAATTCATTAAAAATTATTGCCAAATTGTGGAAAATTGTAAATAGTAATGAAAGCTAACTATATAAAAATGCTTACATGAATAAATGAAACAAGTTCTGTGAGGCTACTATGAGCACTAAACAAAGGAAATATATGAAGAAATTATAAATGAAAAATGAAATACAAGAAAACAATTATCCTTCTAAACACCCTCCCTCCAGTCCTGTTAACCGAAAAGCAATAGGAAAGTTTCACTCTCTTATAAAGGCATTCTTAAAACAATGTAGGAAAGGTTACTTAAGATTTTAAAGTAAGAGACAATGGGATTTGTGGAATAATGAGTCAAAGGTCCATATCTACCAGACTTGGTGTGGTGAGGTCAACCTGTTTCCACTGGAAGATTCTCGAGCAAAAATAATCCATGAGGATTAGGTAAAAAGAAAGAAAGAAGAAGAACCCTAAGAAAAATCTAGGCTCTATGAGACCTATCCTGACAGTACAAGTCCCCTCTTAGCACAGAAAATTTCCCCAAATAAATGCAAAAAGCACAGATCTACTCTCTATCTCCCAAGCTAGCACACCTTCTGGGGAGGTGCTGTTGCGGGAATAAAGATTAACCACGTAGGCTAAAAATTGTAAGACAACATTCAGAGAGAGAAAAGTGTCCTCCCCACTCTCCAATAAAATGCTCCAGTTCTTTATTTGTTTCTTTAATATAAAATTCTTTCACATCAAACATTTCCCAACATTCTGATAGATTCTCCTTGACTTCCACCAAAATTCTGTGTCTTCTTTATTTCTCATCCTTTCATTGCAACTTGCCTTTATTATCAAATCTAAGCCATAAATTCTGCCTGAGCTTGGAAGAAGACCTAAGAAGAAGCTAATATTGTACTGTACTTTCTTAAACTAGCAGCCTAAAACAAAGGCTTCTGTCTCTAAACAGGGATGAAAATACTGGTTAAAATAAAAATAAACTTCTAATGTAGCAAACACAGAGTATAAAGGCAAACACTTGGGCAATCATCAGACAACAAGGGAAGACATCACTCACCACAACCTTAGAGAGTCCATTAATATATTATATCTCCATGTTTCAGCTCATAACAGCTGCTTTCCAATTTAATCAGAGACACAGGCAATGCTTAAAATCTGAACAAGAAGTATGTTGCATCAAAAGGTACCCCAAAATATAAGTGTATCAAGGTAATGATTGCTCATTCCCAATTAAACAGACATTCTGTGTTTTTCCAGCAGAGGCTTCAATGTGTCACAGAGATAAATTATTTCATTTTTCTTGTTTTTATTTGGAACAGGGAGTAACCAAAATTCAGCTGTCAAGGAGCCCTTTTGGTGCTGCTATCAGAGAACTGTAAACCATTCAGTCACCCATCTTCAAAGGAAGAGATACGGCTCATGGCTATGTTTATCTGTATGGTTGGGAAAAGGCTCTTGCGGCCTTCAGGCTAGGCATATGATTATCATGGCTTCGTAAAACCAAACTTTGGTTCATACAATATGAGGATCTGCTCTTTCTATATAGCAATCAAGAAAAGAAGCCTGAACAGGAGCTTATTGACATACCTTGCCTAAACCCTGCTTATTCATTTGCCAAAATGGCTTCCTCTTATAACTCGTTAGTTTAATATGCAGGTGCTTTGCATAAAGTTTCCCAATTACACATAGCAAACTAATTGGGCAATAATTTGCTGGGAAAGCTTCAGAGCCTTTCTGTCTGTATAATAAAATCAGAAGGATGTTGTCAAGCGGCAGTTTACATGGCTGCTGATATGCAGCTGCACAAATGGCAGCAGGATGACAGAGCAGGAGGTAGGTGACCTGGAATCAGAAATCAAATTGCTCCTCTGCTGTTTTTCTTCAAACAGTGATGCTGTTGTTTTGGTCTCTGACAGCAGCATCAGAGGCCAAGGAGGATGGAAGTGGCAGCAGAGTAAGACAAGGTGCAGTTTAGGCAAGCTGTAAGGGTGGGTTTGGCAAGGTGTAAAGGCAGGTGGTAGGATTTGCCAAGGAGTAAAAGGAAGGAAGGGGGTTTGGTGAGGTGTAATGGGAAGGGGAATGGTGTTGGCCAAGTATAAAGAGAGAGGGGATTGTTATAGAAGGAGTAGGTGATAGGGTTGGCTAGTGAAATAAGTAGGAGCAGCAGCCCCTAGTTTTAAACATGTGGACAATTACTGCAGTGTTCCAAGCCTCAGCACTCTTCCTGTTAAATCAATATATGTAAATACAGCTACCAGCAGGAGAGACCACAAGGTAACATTAAATTCCAAAAATTCTGGTGGTATAGAATCTATTCCCAGTGCTTTTCTATTTCTTAACTGGCAGTCAACTAATTACTCCCCTTTGTGAAGCTCGTTTCACCTTTTTCAGATGGACATGGAAGTGTACCACTTTCTACAAAGAGAGATGCTCCTATTATGAGTTGAGCCAAATTGGCAGGTAACAATGTACACCCAGCAGCTCCCATTGCATCCCAAGCAGAGAGATTATTAGTAAATCCCAGCATTCTGGGCAAATGGGAACTGACTGTGTGATTTTGCAAATTCAGACATAATTGCCCAGGGATTGAGCAATGCTTGGAGGCTGAATTCCCCAAGCAAAGCTGGAAAGCTTTTTGCACCTTGATGAGGATGGTACATGTCAGATATTTCACCCTCAGCTGAGCCTGCTCTGTAAATCACCAGGGAGTTTTGAGCTCTCCAGATCTCACGGCCTAAAGCCTTTCTCTCTCCTATGCCCAATTATCTTATTGAAACCAATGTGGGTTGGGTGGTATTTATCAGAGAATATTTATGGGGGGGGGGAGGGAAATGTTCAGAATGCATATTTTTAAAAGCTGTTGGGTGATCTCATAATTTCCCATCTGCTGAAGCGAGGGCGGGGTGTGGGGATTTGTGTATGATTCTTGGCTGCCAAGCCATCAGAAAGATTGAAAGATGCCAGGTAATATTAATCATGTGAAATGTCAACGTCTGGAGTGGGGGGGAGTGGGGGGGAAGAGAGAAAAGCACTCTCTGCTTTTGCAATATGTGAGTCTACTTAGATGGGATTAATTTCATTCATTGTCAGTTGCACACATTTATCTAAGGAGATCAGAAGCCTTCAGTTATTAATGCATCAGAAAATCCACTGTCCGAGACTTTCACCGGCTAAGGTAAAAGAAGACTGCTTCACGAGCTCATGCCCAACTTGTTAGAAGCTTTATTGGTTTGTTGTGGATCCGTTGGGGACTTATGAGATGCATCCTGTCCCCATCTTTGCAGAGGTTCCCCTGGTAGCTGAAATAGTAATAGAATCACAGAAATGTAGAGTTGGAAGGAGCCAAAGGGTCATCTATTCTAACCCCCACTATGCAGTAATCACAGCTAAACAACCCCTGAGAGATAGCCAGTCAATCTCTGTTTAAAAACCTCCAATGAAGGAGAGTCCATCACCTTCCAAGGTAGTCCATTCTACTGTCGAACAGCTCTTACCATCAGGAAGTTCTTTCTAATGATTAGTTAGAATCTCTATTCTTGCAATTTGAGCCCATTGGTTCAGGCCCTGCCCCCTGCAGCAGCAGAAAACCAGCTTGCTCCTCCTACATGTGACAGCTCTTCAGATATTTGAAGATGGCTCTCATGTCACCTCTCATATTCTTCTCTTCTCCACGCTAAACACATCCAACTCCCTCAACTGTTCCTCAGTCACACGATGTGCTGGAGTTTCGGAAGCTTAACAGAGCTTGCAAAGTGTGGGATGTGATAAGAATATGTGATAATTAAGAACATGATGCCCCTGGGTAAATCTCAGCTTAGCCACAAACTCATTAGGCGGTTTTAGGAAAGCCACCATCTCTTCACCTCAGTCATATTATGGGAATAGTAATGGTGACTTATGTTGACGGTTTGGTCTAAAGATTATGGATAATAAGTAATACTGTCAAGTCTTACAGGGTTGTTCTACAGCAGGGTTTAGGAGCCTGTGGCCATGCAGATTTTGTTGGGCTCCAGTTCCTATCAGCCAAATGGCCAAAGACAATGGGAGTCAAAGTTAGCAACTTCTGGAGAGCCACAGGTCTCTCTCATCCCACCCCATTCTAAAAACTAGTGTCAGGGCCAGCCCAGTCATTAGATGGGGTGAGGCCACTGCCTCAGGTGGCAGAAGCCCCCAAGGTGGCCCTCCCATGGATGCCTCACTTGCCCTGCTGCCTCCAGCAGTGAGGGAGAAGCGTTGCCTGCATCGGCGCCCATTTTAGCCGAGATTTTGCTGGTTTCGACTGAGATCTCACTGAAATCGCCTGAGATCTTACGACGTGCACAACATCTCACCCAAAATTGATGCCGCTTCTCCTCCAGCAGCAGAGGCAGCAAGGCAGGTGGTGAAGACAGCAGTGACAGGGTGGATGATGTAGGCGGCGGAGGCAGGGGCAGCAGGGCAGGGTAGCACTTCCTGTTTTGGCTGAAGCAGCAAAACGGGACATGCCACCCCAACACCAAGCTCTGCCCAGAGGTCAGAACTGCAAAATTGTGTACAGACATGCACAGGCGTGCCATCTACACCGACCCCCCCCAGATTTCAATGAAGGTCCCGGGCCCCCTCAAAGTTCTGTAGCATCCCCACATACACACCGCAGGCTGTCTGCACGTCACATCAGCATGCCCCGTGATGTGCGTAATGTCAGCACACTGCAAGGCATGCTGGCATCATGTGTGCGCACTACAGGGCGTGCACACTCAATGTGGTGGTGTCGTGCGGCCCCGGGCCCCCTCAATCATGGGGGCAAGATGGACATGCATAAATTCAGCACTGAATCTAATGGAAAAATACACACAAGGAGTACAGTTGTTGTGAGACACAGGTAGCCTGATGTCTAGAATTGAGCTTAGAGAGGGTGTCCCCCCCCCATTATTTGAGGAGAAGTCAGATTGGCTGGCCATTGTGGGCCCCTCCACACTAGTGTTCTATTGCAGGTGTATTCTGCATTAGTGATGGATTTATTCTGCTTTAGCTTGCTTTGTGATGCTTCCCCAAGTGCTACCACATTATTGCTGTCTGGAGAGGTTCTAAGCCAGGGGTCAGCAACCTTTTTCAGCTGTGGGCCGGTCCACCATCCCTCAGACCATGTGGTGGGCTGGACTATATTTTTTTGGGGGGGGATGAACGAATTCCTATGCCCCACAAATAACCCAGAGATGCATTTTAAATAAAAGTACACCTTCTACTCATGTAAAAACATGCTGATTCCTGGACCGTCCACGGGCCGGATTGAGAAGGCGATTGGGCCGCATCCGGCCCCCGGGCCTTAGGTTGCCTACCCCTGAAAGCACTACAAAACTGGGACTGAAACATACCAGAACATCTGTGGTATGTTATGGGATCTCAGCAGGACCATTGCAGAGTATGCATTGAATGGAAATGGTGCGGTATGACCAGCCGAAATCTTTTGCAGGCACAAGCTGTATTGAAAGCAGGATCGTGTGCGACTGCTGTGATTGCCTCATGAGCACAAATCATCATGAATGAGCAAGAAAAAGGATGTCGGGGGCTGCACCAGTCCATGGGGGGGGGCACGTCAGTGGAGATAAAAGAGATGGGAGCTTTTAACAAATAAAGCAACAAGCACAATTTTAATTAGATAATCATATGAGGCACTTGGAAAGAACTCCACTCAAATAATGCATAGCTTGCCAGTGGCACCCAACTCCCCAAAGCTCACTCAGCTTTCACCCTGGAGGGTGGCAAGAAGCAGAGCTCATTTCACTTACGTTCCTAAATATGGGTTGTATCTGGTTGTAACCATGCTCAGAACAGACCCACTGAAATTAATGGACACGAATAAGGTAGCTCCATTGATTTTAATGGGTCTGGTTTGAGGAGGACTTAGCCCTGCGTCTGTAGTAAGCCCAGGAAGGCGGAACACACCGGGTGCAAACTTTTGTTGAAAAGTGCACCAAATGGACTCTTTACTTGCCCACTGTCACCCTAGTATCAACCTAATCAGAAATAAGATGCTAATCTCTAAGAAGAAACCAGCAGAAATTACTCATGGTTAATGTGATTTAAGATAGTCTCAATTAAGGCTGCAAGCAGGAAGCCAACTGGGTGAAAAATGAGGACCGAAAAGAAAGAAAGGCTAGTGAGCAAATTAAACTCAGTATGATTTGTTTCGAAGAAAATGTGGTTAGGATTGTGCTGCATGTTCTGTTTTATGACTTTCGGTGGGATAACTAATCAAAGTAACCATTACATGGTTGCTTGTTTCTTTTCTCCCCTTCCCCGAGAAGCAGCCTCAGAAGCTGCAGCCAAGAGTAAAATGGGGAAGAGGGGCTGGTTAACCCATTCGCTATTTGTCTGCTCAGAAGCCATCCACAAGCAGCTTTCCCTCTGGTGGGTAACAGAACTTGGGGTCCCCAGTTCAGAATAGGCAGTTTTGAGCAGGCAAGTGGCGGCGGGGGAATTAAGTGACCCCTCTTTCTGCTGCTCTTCCACTCCTGATGTCAGCCTCCAAGCCAGCTTTTCACTAAAAAGAATGGTACACACAACTGCCTGTATACCATAGTTTAGCCCATCACATCTAATTTGAGCTGGATTGTGACCTCAGGTGAGTCCTTAAGGGGTTTAGTCATTACTACCATAAACCGCATTGATCTGGGATTATGATCTGGGTCATAAAAACTGGAGCACTTCAGTGGGAATTAAGATCCAAAATCTTTAATAGGTATTTGATAAATCATCCCCAAATCCTGTTATGTCTCACAGTCATAACACAACACATAGATTATACTAATAATCTTATTTGAAATCCCTTCTCAAATTTCTGCAGAATCAATGGATGCTCTCTAACGTATGTCAGCATGCAGATAAAAAGTCTGTGGGGAAATCCAGTGAAAGTTTAGTAGTGTTAATTCCATTTGATTTCAGTGGGAGATAATCAAGCTTGCATTCAATTCCCCTTAAAAAACTTAAATGTGTTTAAATTTGGCTCTATGGGCCTGTTATTAAGAGGCTGTTTTAAAAGAAAATCAAATTAGTGTTTCACTTACTTGAATTTTGTTTTTCTGAATTCTTCAGTAAAAGAACCCTTCTCAGTATTTCATGAGGAAACTCAGAGCAAAATTTCTAAAATAGCACAATGCCTGCATAAGCTGCTCTACCCATGGTTGACTGGGTCAGACATTGTTCATTGCTTTCCCCCTGAATTATTAGTTGGGAATGGCAATAACCTGACTTGCCAGCTTGCAAAGATCCTGGAATCTTAGAATTGGAAGGTGCCAAAGGATCATACCCTGAGGCAGAACCATCCACCTATCAGGCACCCGTTTAGACTGCAATCCTGTAAAGAAAATTAATAAATGATGATGATGATAAGTTACCTAGGAATAAGCTCTATTGAAACCAGTGGGACTTTCTTCTAAATAAACATGCACAGAATCACCCTATACCAGGAGAAGAGAAATAGATTCCTCAGCACCTCTAGCATGATTGGCATGGGCATGGGAATTCTGCAAAATGTGTGCCTGTCAGATTTCTTCTAGACACTCTGCAGACAAATCAATCACATGAACCAACAGGGCTTTCCACCATTAAGGGATCTTGCATGAGACTGCTGTCTGAAAGGAATGAACCTCTTAGTGATTGCCATATTGGACATATTTTACTCTTTCACTGTCAAAAACGCAGCTCTACAAGACAGCCTATCACACTTGGATCTGAAAGACTGGGGCTCCAAAAGGACTGTTGTAAAAGTAAATGGCAGAAATTTGTATGCTTGAGTTCAACAGTTTTACATGATATAGGCATGGTCATTAATAGCAAACAAGCATGGTTTCAACTATGAATGTACCCATCCATATAGTCCAGTTCACCGGCTGGCCAGGTGGAATCCAAGAGAGAAGTGCATTGCTTAATGCAGCCTGACTGGGACTTACGTGAACTATGGTTCAAATCATCTAGAGAACAACTGTCTCTGGAAAGGAATGAAAGTCAGCATCTGATTAGCTTCTTAGAGGAGAGAGTGTTCCATAAACTGAGTTAAGGACCAAGAAGGTTCTCTCTCCAGTAGTTAACTGCCTTACCTCAAATGGTGGTGGGTTAGGGTGGGGCACTGAGAAGAGGGATTTTGAAGATTATTATGAATGTTTGGGCAGGCTATGACTTTACCCAATAACTATGTACAGTACCAGATCTCACAAATTCTAAAAGGAATTCAGCCTGGAAGTTCAACCAGTGTATAATTACTAACCATCCAACCTTTGCTTTTTTTAAAAAACTAACCCTGATGTATAACGGAAAGCGGGGTTACAAACTGTGTCTTGCTAACTTCTGCCAGGATCCAGGACCACAGGAGGCTCTGAACCAGAGATTCAGTCTGGGCACCAGCATTAAAGTCTGGCCAAAGGAGAAAACTGTAAGGCTGGTTGCAGATGTACATAAAAATCCAGTAGTGAACCTGCTGTAGAAGCACACACACACACAGTTTTCTGTTGGTACACATGCAGCCCCACAAATGTAAACTGTGAAAGCAATAAAAGTGTGTGTTTGCCAATATCCTTGATATGAATTCACCCATCAGAAAGGTGGGATTGGCTTCCGCTCCTTTGGGAGTGTGCACTCAGTGGCAAATAATATAACGTGCAAATTGCACCTCTCTGATTAGGAACCCTGATCTCAGCATCAGCTACTCAAAGCACATCCACAGAGCATGGGAGTTCAAAGCTCTTTCCCTCCCTCTCCCTTTCTCACGCAGCCGTAAAGCAGAAAACATCTCTCTAGGGAAACATCAGCAGTAGCTCTTTGTGTGAGGTTTGCTCTCATCCATCTGTAATCAGGCAGGAGGCAGAAATCTGGGGCAAGGATTCCAAGATGAGTAATAAGAGAATCCCCGGGAGGAGGGAGGGGTGGGGAAGGCCCTAGGGCCAATATCTTGAATGTACAGAGGTGTGAAATAATATCTAGCTTCATCAAACAACTTTCTAGATACTGTGATTTTTAAAAACCAAAGACAAAATGACCTAGTGGCAAAGCCACCAAGCATTTTACACTGGCCTACTGATAATACCATGTGCAGTGCAGGAGTTGACACTGGAGTAGAACTATGTCGTTGACTTTAATAGAGTTATTAACAGGAACAGAAGAAAATAATAACTGAATCCATCTCCAAGAATTTATTTTGTTGCCTTTATTAATCTGAGTAACTGGTGGGAATACGGGTAGCAAGCAATGCGGCATGAAAATAATAAAATTAATGTTTTAAGCAATTAATAACACAGAGACAGGAGTATGCTCATGGGGAATTAAAGCAATAATTAGTTCAAAGCAAAACTGAATAGGATTTGGATCCCCTAATGCAGTATCAAATTTCATAAACTTCTACTATCAGGTGCTCTAATATGTAACATGCCCCCAGGTTTTTCGTAATATATAGTATTTCAACAGAAGAGAAGAAAACTCTATCTCCCGAGAATTAATTAAAATGTGACTAGAAAGAAAATGTGCTCTAGTGATAGGGACAGAATGGCTGTGGGGTGTGCGATGATAATCTGACCCAAGCATGTGTCTATTTGGTTCTTGGTTTTTTGTTTTATCTCAATATATCTGTTTGTTCATCTGCTTGAATGCACATTTCTGTACATAGCCTATTTCTTTAACTGGTAATGTTTGTGAGCCATGAAAGAGATTGCTTACAGAGAGTACTAGAATGCAACTCACACGTATGTGCTCAGTGCAACAGCCAAGTATTCATCATCCCCTCACTCTCTCTATATATATATATATACATACACACACACAGTCATCCTCCACACCAAGTCCCAAACCTAGACACATACATCTTACCCAGTTAAGGCCAAGTGATTTACCAGAACATACCACAGCTACGATTAAATTACATGAATTATTAAAATGCAATTTAAAAATAACAACCTTATGGGCAGAAGTAGAGGGGAGCATGACTGTTCACAAACTAATAGCCTATCCTTGTGGGAGAAAGATTGCTCCCATAAACAATTTAGGTGATGGTCTTGCGGGGGTGGTAATTAAAAATATTGGCAATGTGTGTGATGAAATGTGTGTGCGACTGACACACACACACACACACACACACACAGAGAGAGAGAGAGAGAGAGAGAGAAACCATGAACAAGGAGATGCAGTAGTAATAATGGAGAGAAACCTGCCTGGGACTGGGGGTATGTGTGCCCATCATCTTCTCTGCAGTATTTACCCTGAAGTTAATTTATGTTAGTAAGATGAAGTTGCCATCTGTCCTCTTGCTATGCTGGAAGTGAGGCTGCAGTTACTTCCTAGCAGATCTTGGTTTTCCTCTTGTGAGTCTCCCCTGCTTATAAGTAGGCTTTTAAGTGCCTGATAATATAACTCCTGATTACAGCAAAGGCGGTAAAAGTAACGTGTGCATAAGGCAGAGGGGAAGCAAAAGGATGGGATAGTAAAGGAGAGGGAGAACCTAAAACGAACTGGCTTACGAAGGGCGGTGCATTTTCATTTTTACCTCTATCTTGTCGATCCTGTCTTTCAGCGACCTGACAGCCTCCTCGAGCTCCTGAATCATGGCCGGCGAGTCCCAGGGCAGGTCGCCCATGGTGTCTTGCCTGGGGACGCCCCAGACGGAGGGGCTATCCTGGAAACTAAGTTCAAGGCCGTTCTCGCACCGGCTCAGCTTGGTGGTCAGCTCCCGGATGGTCTCCTGGTCAATGAGGATCTGGTCTTTCTGCTGCTGCGCCGTCAGCCGCAGCTGCTCGGCCGTGCTCTGGAGGAAGAGCAGCTCTTCGCTGGGGGCCGCCCCGGGGCTGTCCCCCTGCGGGCTTCCCTCCGACGGGCACTCGACGGTCAGCGGGGTGCACAGGAAGCGGCTGAAGAGCTGCTGGTGCTGCTGCGGCCGGGCGCTGGCCAGCAGGTCCAGCAGCGCGTCGTGGGGCCCCGCCGAGAAGCCCCCGTAGGGGTTCTCACCAGCACCATGGAGAGCGCCCAGCGTCTTGTCCGCCGACCCCGAGGCGGGCAGCAGGGCCGCGGCCGCGGCGTTGGAGCCATTGTCAGCACCTTGGAGAGCTCCTCTGCCGCCGGCCGCAGGGTAGACGCTCGCGATGATGCAAATGATTGCACCAAGGAAAGCCAGCATCCCTGCGGCCAGGAGCACCACCAGAAACTTCAGGGTGGCAGCTTCGAGGGGGACCCCAGACAAGAGAAAGCGGTACCTCGAGGGTGGGAGCTGGGGGTGGAGGGGGAGAGAAAGAGAAAAGGGGCGGGAGGGGAAAGCGGCACGAGGTGGGGGAGAGAGGAGCCGGGGAGCCGGAGAGAGAGGACGGGCTGCTGGAGAAGCCCCGGCTTCCTTCTGCCACTTGAACCAAGGCTGTTGATTATATCTTGATTGGAGAGCGCGAGCGGGGACGTCATCGACTCTTCCTCTCCGGGCCCCTCCGGCTGCTGCCTCGTAACCCTTTCGGCGCCGGGAGGAGCGGAGGAAGGGCGCTATTGGTGCTGCCTTGAAGAATCACCAGTTCTCTCTCGCTCTCTTTGTCACACACACACTCACACGATCCAGCAGGCATGTTTTTACACTGGGGTGCGGCGGCGGCAATGCGGGGCGGGAAATAGTATTCGGGCTGGGAGCGCCCCTTCTTTTGGGAAAGGGGAATGAAACCGCGGTGCCTGGGATTGTTTCCCGTCGGATTGAGATGTAAAGAGAGCAGCGTGATGACGATCGAGAGCTGGCAGTGAAAGAGCGAGAAGGAAACATGAGAAAGCCACGTTTCCTAGTTGCTCTTTGCTCCTAGCCCTTCTCCAGCGAGAAAGGCTTGGTCCGTATGTGACCATTTTAGCACTAGCCATACTTTCTGGTTAAGCGAGGCTGTGGTTAGGTTGGCGGGTCTATAATATAATGTGGTGCTATATGGACTAAAGGGGCTTTCAGTGCTCCGGTAAAGAGGCCAATCCCAGATTTATTTATTTTATTTTTGCTAAAGGACCAACAAAATCACATCAGAGCTCCTTAACGATTCTTGAGTGAATATCAGCTCGAGTAACCCCTGTGGCACATTCTTTTTTGTCAATTGCATGTCTGTCACCTCTATGTGAAATAGCTCTTCAGATGCAGTACCGGGAAAAATGCTTCAAGTGTAGATCTCTCTCCATCTCATGCAGTAAAGAATGAGTCAAGGAGTTCTCTCACACTTTCCCTTTTGTCTGTGGTGCTTCTTTTCCACACCTTTGCCATCTAATAGTCCTTCTACCTCTCTGGCTGGTATCTCGTTTCTGACGTACTCGTTTCTATGATACTTTGTTTTACACTCCCTCACCTGTTTTGCTTACCTTGTTGTAAATTTATGTTTGGTTTATCAGGATTAACATGTTTTAAAATTCTTCATTTTGGACAAGGCTGCCACTTTTAAAAAGTTCAGTGCTTCAATTTAATAATAATAATAATAATAATAATAATAATAATAATAATAATAATAATAATAATTTATTATTTATACCCCGCCCATCTGGCTGGGTTTCCCCAGTCACTCTGGGCGGCTTTCAACAGAACATTAAAATACAATAATCTAATTACAGTGGCATCCTTTTAGATATGTTCTGAAATTTCTTCTAATTTGCGGAATATGTTTTATTTGAAATCTTACTTCCTAAACAGATCTTACCTTTCAGTGCTCTTCTAAATAGTTGTTTCATTTGCTGGAACTTTGTAATTGAATATGAATGCACTGGATATTTTTATAATTGTAAAATTATTATTATTTATGAAAGCAGAAAATCTTATATGACTACATGGCCTTCTAATATGCTTCAGGAACACAAAAACAGGGGACAGGAAAAGAATAAATGAAAACAAGAAAAAGGACCACCACCATTTGCTGCATGTCTAAATAATTAATTGTCAAATGCAGTATGACAAAACATGTTATCATCATTATAACTCTGGCAAGGTTTCTAGTTGTGTGCTTT
This sequence comes from Darevskia mixta, assembly GCA_034641385.1. Classification (NCBI taxonomy): domain Eukaryota; kingdom Metazoa; phylum Chordata; class Lepidosauria; order Squamata; family Lacertidae; genus Darevskia; species Darevskia mixta. Next base: position 19,397,053 of record JAWWNH010000008.1, read on the forward strand.
CTGTATGAACTCTACTATTCCAAAATATCACATTTCTGTTAATACTTTTTGTGCAATAATAATGCTTTGTCATGACCAGCTCACACCTTCAAAATTGCCAGCTACATAGCATTTTTGTCTGGATTTTCAGCAGTTTTGCATTTCTGGATTTTTAAAAGCAGGTTTGCATTCTTGTATCTGTTGCCTGCCCTAATCAGAGTTTCCCCAGGAGCTTCAGGATGCTTACAAGAGACCCTTTGCATGTTATAGCATTATAGCAAGAATAGTATTTTGTCTTGACAGATCCAAGACTCAATTGTTTGTTATTTAGAAATTGTTTCTTTAGCAGGACCTGAGTTTACATTTACCTAGTCTTCTGGCAGTTAAAAATCCCTCATTACATTCTTTGCTTTTGCTCCCTCCCTGATTTTTTAGTATCCGCAGCTCAACTTTCACCATTATTATTTATTAACTTTCACCAATAACAGTTCCTAGCACTATTTTGCTTTACTCCCCTCCCCTCTCTCTCACCCGCCCCTCTCTCTATTCCTCTGTGGGACTTCTGTATGTAGTGGCCAAGACCCAATGAAACCTCCAAAACTTTTGCCTGCCTATGGGGCTTTAGATTTTTGTGACTACTAAGACCCAGCATGGGTTCTCAAAAACAAGAGAATGTATATAAATGGTATTATTGTAAAAAATGTGAAACTAATAAAAATGATATTAAAAAAAACAACAAGTCACGCCAGATGAATATTATTTCTTTTTTAAATAGAGTTACAAGCTTAATAGATCAGGGGAATATTGTGAACATAGTAGAAATCTGCACTAGATTGCTGATTTTTTTTTATAAGCAAACTGATGTGGAAATGCAGAGGACCATAGTTAAGATTAAGAAAATGAGAAAACATGGACATATTTGCACATCTCTAGTTGGAGCTAAGGAGGTTGATGAGGGACTGTTGGGTACTGCAGATACCGGTAATAGCAGAGAATCAAGATGCTTTGTCTATCCAGGTGCCTGGGAGCAATGATTAAGACTAAAAAGCTAGAGGAAACGATGACAGGAAAAAGCAGCTGTACAGGAACTGAAGAAAGCCACAGTAGATGCCCACAGTGGAAGCTGATTATTGTAAATACTGGGGAGGATCGTTTATCTTGAATGGCGGTTTAAATAACCATTAAATAGTAAGCTAGTTGCTTTGAGAGAGATCAGCAGCAGTCTGGTGGCAGAGGTGTGGGGAAAACACTTCATTGATTCCTCTACCCCATGTATTCTGCATAAAGGCAGAAGGCAGGATTAGGCTCCTGTAACTGACAGGCCCCTCTTTGGAAGTATTGCAGAAGTCTGCCAGCTGTTGAGGCAAAGGCAGACTGGGAGGTCTGTCGGCCAGAGTTAAGTATTGTGCCCATTATAAGCAATTGGGATGGTGGCGTGAAAGTGAATTACTGGCAGCTGGCTTGATTGGATAAGCTTTCCTGGTCTGGCAAAACAAGCAAATGAAACAAACAAACAAACAAACAAAAACTAAGACTTGTTCAAGGGCTCAGATCTACAGTTTGGATCAGAGCATGACTCACTTTGGGGGGTTCTGGACTTGGCACAAGCTAGGGAAGCTCAGGCGCCAACACCGGCTACAAGTGCTTAGGTTACAGTTGGCATACCAACTGAATGGAGAGGTCTGGCCTTCCCTTGGTTATCACTGCATTGATGACATTTTGGCAAGACTACTACAGCACATTTGACCTAGGGTTGCCTTTGAAGATGGTTCAGAAATTTGAGCTGCTGCAAAATGCAGCCACCCAAATGCTAGGGAAGCCAATTCATGTGATACCTATGTTGCACCAGCTACACTGGATGAGTCGTTAAAAGTTAAAGCCTGAAATTGTCTGGGCCTGAGTTACTTAAAAGACCACCTTCACCTGTTGGGACGATTCTATGAGCCCACACAGCACACACACACACACACCAAACACGTTGCGCACCGTGTTGGCACACCACGGTGTCTCCGCGCCGGCCGGGGGCGACGTGTTGGCAAACCACATTATCCTGAGGCGTCGGAGTGACTGACACGTATCGGGAAGAACAATGGAGAATGGCGGATGCCTAGTAAACATCAGGAGCTACACGGGATGAGCACGAGGAGGGTGCATGGAGAGGAGCATGGAGACCAAGCACGTACCTAATGGCGGGGTACTGGGTGAGGCTTGGGGGTGTCACCCTATGCCATATATGGGGTGGAAAGTTTTCAAAAGTTTCCCCTGTTGGGACCAGAGTTATGCTAATGTGGTTAATGTTTAAACATGTTGTTGAAACCCAATAAAAGGAGGGCTCCGCGAGGAATCGAGGTCGCCTTCTCGTAAACTCATCCTGTCCTAGGGTCTCGTTATTTTCATCATCCCCGCATTCACCCAGACCAGCCTGCTCACATGTTGAGTTCTACATTGAATACACTTCTCACTTGCCCGCCTCTGAGAATAATTAGGTTTGTTGGCATGAGGGAGAGGACCCTTTTCTGCAGCAGCCCACACTTTGCCAGTCAGGCTCCATCCCCACAGGCTTTTAGGAAAGTCCTCAAGACCCATTTCTTTTTGCTGTCTCTTCCGAGGGAGTCTGCGTTGCAATTATGTATTGGATTTTAGCATTTGCGGGGGTGGGCATCTGTTTTATTATTGTTGCTGGCATTTATTAATTATTTGGTGCTTGTGCTTGCATTGTATTCTGGAAGCTAATGGAGAGCATGCCTGTATAGAGATATGATGGCTTTTAGAATTAGGACTGCAATCCTAAACACATTGGCTAGAGAGAACACACTTCTGAGTAGACCTGTACAGAATTGCACTATGCATGTTTTGATCATTCCTCATGACAAGGAGTTGAAATAAATGCTTAGGAATAAATGCTTTATAAGTATTAGTGTAAAACAAAAGATAAATGGGGTGAGGAGGAGGAAGGGCACTTGGTTGCCAAACAGATCAGTCTGGAGTGTAGGTAATTATTATGTTTTGTCTAATCCACTTCCTATAAGGGATAAATATTCTATTTTGCTAATAGTAAATGCTGCCTCTAATGGTCTGGATGAGAATAAGAATGTTATCTGGAGAGGAAAATATTTATTGGTGTTGGGAAACTGACTGCAATTACTCGAAGTGCTTGACTAGAGGAGAAATGCCTTTGTAAATAATTAACTGTGAATCCTGCTGTGTGCTTTAATTTTTGCATGTGTATCTGTGTAGGTAATATTATTTTTCCAGGAAGAATGCTGTTAAGCATTATGAAGAACTTGTCTGGGAACAAACAGCTTGGTGAAGGGGGGATGGTGGAATTTTAACAAAGGGATCTTAATGCTATTGACCGGCAGCAGGTGTCATGGTCTGGAATCCAGTCATAGGAACACAGGAAGCTGTCATATGCAGAATCAGACCACTAGTCCATCTAGCTCAGTATCGTCTACACTGACTGGCAGCAGTGGCTTTCCAGGGTTCTCTCCTCCTGTGGTTTCAGGCATACAGCCTCTGACCATGGAAGCAAAGCATGGTCATCACAACTGGTAGCCATGGATACCCTTTACCTCTGTGAATTTGTCCCATCTTTTAAAGCCATGCATGTTGGGAGCCATCACTGCCTCCAGAAGTGTTTTCTTTTGTCTGTGTTCTGAGAAGGTGGGACAACTTTTCTCTCTCCACTTTTTCCATGCCATACATAATTTTATGCACTTCCATCATGTTGCCTCTTAGTCAAACCAAAAAGCCCCCAGTGCTGCAATATTTCCTCATAGATGAGTTGCTCCATCTCCTTGATCATTTGATTGTCCTTTTCTGAATCTTTTCAAGCTCCACAATATATTCTTTGAGATGAAGCAACCATAAGTGTCCACGTTATACCAAATGCGACCACACCATAGACCAGGCATAGGCAAACTCGGCCCTCCAGATGTTTGGGGACTACAACTCCCATCATCCCTAGCTAACAGGACCAGTGGTCCGGGATGATGGGAATTGTAGTCTTAAAACATCTGGAGGGCTGAGTTTGCCTCTGCCTGCCATAGACTTATATAACATGATATTGGCAGTTTTGTTTTCAATTCATTTTTCTAATGATCCCTAGCATGGAATTTACCTTTTTCATAGCCCAAGGTTTTGTTCTAGGTCAGTCACCACCAGTTCAGACCCATAAGCATATATGTGATCTCCCCCCCCCCCATATTCCTACTCTCTGCTTACTGTTTCTTAACCAGTTCCTGAGTCACAGGTGCCCCCCCCCCTGTCTCCAAGAACCTGAAGGGGGCTGAAACGGGCGAAGCAGTCAGAGGCTGCACACAGACACAGTCTCCAATTGCTTGTGAAGAGGAGGAAACTGTGGGACAGCTGTGGGGAAGTGGAGACTTTCAGTCTCAGCAACTGATTCATGGGTTAAGATCTACCGGAGATGAGCTGCTGTGCTTATTAGGCCCGACACTCAGTCAAGTCTTGGAAGATTGTGTTTTTGCTAATAAAGAGTTAACTCCAACTTTGAACAGTGTGATTTACTGCTGGCTCGCTCTGTTGACAGACAGACATATATTGAATGAATGGATAAATAAATCATAGATGGACAAATAACCTGACCTGGTATAAAAGCAGTTTCCTAAATATGCTCAGAACTATAGTATGTACAACAAAACCCAGGATGCAGCAATGCAGATCAGAGTAGGCTTTCTCCTTAATGGCTTAGGTTGCTAGAGGCTAGCACGGGAAGAGAGCAGATTTCCTGCTACTTCTGTGGCTTCCCTAAGTGCACTCCTTTACTTACTCCTGTGCAAAGTGAATGATTGTCATTCCTTTCCCTTAGAAATGTAAAGTGCTATACTTCAGACTGCTGGTATGGTAGCAGCAAATTCTACCCTCCACTCTGGATAGTGGGTGGTCTCGCCTTCACCGACAGGAATTTCAAAGAGGGCACTATAAAAGCCCTCCTTTTAAATCCATGTCTCATGATGGGTATTTTGCTAGCATTATAGAAGTGCCTCTCAGCACATGAAGAGTACACATCTTTCCCCAGTCATCAACTGCTGTCTATTGCTGCAGGGTATTTGTTTTCTTAGGAGTGAAATCAATTTAAATTACAGATTTTCATCTTTTGCCTTGCAATCCCATGTCAAGCTAAGAAGCAGTGTAGAAATTTTTGAATAAAGAAAACACTCCATACTTAGTTGTGCCCACTCACATGCACCATGGCAGGCTTGCTATAGGGATCATGACTGGCTTCTTGGACAGGACTTTGTGCCATTAAGAAAAATCCATAGAGCATTTCATGAACAATTATAGTCCCTGTAATGAGAACACCAGTTCCTTTTCAAATGATTTTTGATGTGGAAACACAAGGGAAGGATGTTTTCAGTTCTGGCAGTATATGGGGTTTTTGGCTGAGTTTTGCAGTCACTCTCTATGACGCCTTTCAGGATAGAAAGGCATTGTGATTCATTTTCAAACAGATGGTGGTATACTTAATCACAGGGTATATTTTCAGGCTATATTTAATTCACTGGCCTGTACTAGCTCACCTTCTTTCTCATATTTATGACATCTTGTGTTACATTATGGAAAAGGTATTAGCATGACTACTAGCTCATAGAAGATAAGTGCCATTGCCTGCTGAGCACACAGAGTATGTCACAAGTTACTATACAGAATCATGCACTCCATTGCAGGGTCACAGGTGTTCGTGGATATTAGTCATGGTTATGCAGCATTGACATCTGCAGGGAAATACATATTCTGCTTTTCTTTAGCTGCTGAGTAGAATCTCATCTTGAAATCAGCATTACCAAGAAGCACCCCTAACACATGACCACTCAGGCTCTCCTTAGAACTCCTCCAGCAAAAGATCCTCAGCCACCAAACAAAATTAAAAGAAATATAAACAATGCTCTTTAACTAGAGTTCTTTCATCTTCAGGCTTTGGAACAACTTCATTGATTTTTTTTTTATAATCAAGCAGGCTAGGTGGTGAACATGGATGCTGGCAGTGCTGTGGTCTGGTTTCCAGAGTGGAACTGAGTGAGAATTCATGAGGCTTATGTTTTAACTTTCAATAAAATCCTTCTTTATTAATTCCATTTATTCTTATTCACCTTTGTCAGTCCGTTTGTTTCCCACATTATGGGTGAGAGTTGTGGACAAATGCCCTGTCTCAGGGAAATGTAATACCAGGATCACAAAACCTTAAGAAAAGCAGATACATCAACTTCCAGAGAGGTCTGCAAGATCAATTTAGTGACCTGCTTGCTACTGAGTTTTAAAGTTTTTTCTCTTATTTTTAGAAAGAGGCTTTAAGGTGGCTTCCGCATACGAAGAAGGCTCACAGTAATAATAATTATGTACCCATATTGGGGGGGATATAGCACATAATTTCTTGCTGTAGATGCTTGTGGGCAACTGTCAGGGTAAGAGTAGGGGATGAGAGGCAGAGGAAAAAATGGAAATTCTTACTGTGAATTTCTATTCCCAGGGTTCCTGGAGGGCTGTCCTGTTAGCTAGGGGCTGGCTCCTCCTCTCTTGCAGGCAGGTAGGGTCCAGTTTGAATCCTCCTGGGGGAGGGGTCATCCCACCCTCTCCAGTCCAGCCCTAGCTCATGTACAGAAGGGTCGGGGTCTTCTGAGCTCCAGAGCTCAGCGCGAAATCCTCCATTTTTCCTCCCCCCCTTTTTTATTTTCCTTTTATACAATTTCTTTGATTACTGACAGTAGTTGGGGTACTGTGGCGGCGGCAGCAGCAGCAGCAACAACAACAACAGGGAGCTCCAGGCAACTAAGTTCAGCCCCGCCCCTATCAGCAGCCAGGGAAGAGGCTCAGGCAAGGAAGCCCAGGAAGGAAGGGATCTCTGGGCAGCATCCTCAACCCCTTGCATGACCTCAGTCACCAGCAAAAGCAGCCAGCCCTTGCTACGTTACCTGAGGGAAGTGAAGCCACCTGGTGCGGCTTCGTAGTGCATCTGAATAAAAGTGCAGATTCCATCGCAAACAATAACGCATCTCAGAGTATGGATACTCACAGACATTTTGGACGCATCTCTGAGGAACGTATAAGGAAAATCCACTCCCTGATGCAGAAGATACGGGAAGCCAGGGTTGCAGATATCATGGAATTGGCAAAATTGCAGGTGCTCATGGTTTCCTGCAAAGGTCTGGTGGATTGGACAGAACTCCACAAATGACCTGTTACAGACGCTACTGCCGTTTCAAGAAATGATTGTGATATCCAGACACCGAAGCATTCTATGGGCTGCCATAGATAAAAAACAGGGGAAGGGACTGTTGCTAAGACCTTTGGTTGCTTCATCTGTTTGATTGTGTTTGTTTTTACCTAGATATTTGGCTAAATTATAAATATTGATTTTTGTTATTGTAGTTTTGCATGTTATAACAGAAATTGTTACATTATTGCTTATTGGGTCTGTTTATATGACTTGGTCATTTTTGTATATTGTTGTTTTTTCTCTTTACAGTGGTACCTCGGGTTAAGTACTTAATTTGTTCCGGAGGTCCGTTCTTAACCTGAAGCGTATTTAACCTGAAGCACCAGTTTAGCTAATGGCCTCCCCCTGCCGCTGTGCCACCGCTGCCCAATTTCTGTTCTTAGCGGAGTTCTTAACCTGAAGCGTACTTAACCCGAGGTACCACTGTATTGCTTTCTTCCTCTCCCTGGGATTGACAATATTCAACAAAGAGTTGGCTATAATCATGCAACTTCAAATCTGTATATAAGAGTTGTCACCTTAAGCTTCAAACTGTTGAGTCTAGGATATGGATGGAGAACATCCATATCAGTTGAAGGGCCATATTCCTCAAGGGGAAACCTTATGGGGGCCACATGGTAATAATAGGGAGGGGAAGAGGCAAAAGTGGCTGAAGCTGTGACACTTACCCTTTGTACAGTCAGCTACGTTCCAGCCACACTAATGTCTGAGGTTTCTTCCCTCTCTCACCTCCTGCTCTCCACGCTCTACTCAGGAACGAAAGAAACTCGGCATTACCAAGTTCAAGAACTCATTCCAACCAAGCAAAAACACTTGAAGGGGGCCAGGGTGGGGTGCAGCCTAGGAAAAGTATTTAGTAGGCATGGAGGGTTAGATGGTAGAACAGACGCTCCCCACCCTTGGTGCAGGACATATTTCCTTAAATGCCCACCCCATCCAAATGCACAATCATTATCCAAAGGATGAATAAATATTTTAAAGGAATTCTGCCAAAAGCTAGCACTAAATCTAGCAGATGACACCATTCCAGCTCACTGTCTACAACAGTGCCATGCCTACATGTAACAGTATATATGTAAAGAATCTGGCACAATTAGATTTTTAGCAGTTCTGGATAATCCTCTGTTTCATATAAATTTTAAAGTGCAAAGTATCAGTTGCTGTAAATGGAAAATATGGTTGGACAGAACTCCTGTTGGATTGTAGCCAGGTTATCAAGGTTAACTCTATTCAAGCTGCTGAAAAGTCCCTGCGTCGCTGAAAAGCCGCATTGGAGATGCTTGCCGCCGCGCGCCGTGTTGAGGTAAACGCCGACGCGGCCTTTTGGCCTCAGACACTTGGCGGGGGGTTTCAAATGGCTGTGCAGGCCCTCGGGCCATAGTTTGCCGATCCCTGCTCTATTTGGACCCATGCAGTGTTCTTCCCATTCCAGCTTCCTAACCCTGTCTTTTTGGGAAATAGCCATTTCTCTTCTCCATCCTCCCTGGCTTCCATCAGAAAGGAAGGTGTGGCACCAAGCAGTATTTGTGACAGATGCTAGTTTAGCAGCTTTGAGAGAGATTAAAGGATTTCTTTCAAAAGGCTGCCTGTAATTAACAGCCACTCAGGACGCACTGCTGCTGCCAACTCTCCAAGGAACAGGAAGCAGAAAGGCAAAGTACCAAGACAAGGCCAGGTTCAAATGGAGAGGTGGTAAAGTGCAAATTGAACCGAATTTCCCCTCCGTTACCAGCAGGGTGGGGAAGAGGGCATTTCCCCCTCCATCAATCAATCCTTTTCAGTGGGGGCAGATTCACACACTGAAAGTTCTAATCCTGTATCTAGTAGGGATGGGGAACCTCTTACAACCCAAAGGCTACATTGCCTTCTGGGCAACCTTTTGAGAGTCAAATGCCAGAGATGTGCAAAAGTGGGTGGGGCAACAAATATAATTTTTACCTTTGCACAGAAGGCTAGTTTGTGTACACTCACACACCCCAATACATCTATGAGCAAAAACTTGCAGACAAAGCCCAATGAGACGCAGTTCTGTTTCAAACGTGAGAAAAAAAGTCATTTGCTATTGAAGTGAATGAGGTACTTGGATGCACAAGAGCTGTGTGCATTCGACTGCATATCAAAGGCACTGGACTGAGACATGAAGATGTAGATGATGCACCCCCCAGCCCTGCAATGAACCATCAGAGTGAAACAAAGTGATCCAGTCCATTCCAGGGCAGAGAAAACCTGCATTTGGTCATTCGTGTTTTTGTAAGTTAGAAGGAATCAAACATAAATACAACAAAGGCAAGAAGCTTTGGAATGTAACAATTTATTGGGGTTCATCTTTTTAACTCCCCATTTCTGGCATTGATACAATACTCAAGAGCAGCAGAAAGAACAAAATGTACAAGCACACAAGAGTAATTAGCACAACCCCCCGCAAAACCTGGAGCAAGCCACTTTTCTGATGGAAATGCCAATGGGGGGTGGTGATTCAATCACCCACCCCACTATGCTTCCCATCCATCCACTCTAGACAGTTTAGCCAGCTGAGAACTGGATTTTTAAAAGCAACCAAGCAAATGCAAACACTATATTTAAAAATGAATAAGACAAAAATAATAGATAACACTTCATTCGTGCACAATTGTTTCATTAAATGCATTTTTTTGCCAAAATTAAAAAGTTAACAGATATATATTTAGTTATTGGTTTTTAAAGCCTATTTCATATGCCAAGAGGCAAGAACACAGCAACTTCAGCTCACCCTTTGACAAAACTTAGCATAAGGCCTCAACTTTGCAAAAGCCAAATGCACAGACTTACACTAACCTTCTCAATTGACTGCAGTTTTGTAAGGTTCGAAGCAAGTGCCACCATCACCTTAGAAAGCCCTTACGTATTAACAAGGTTCACAATGGGATCACACTGACATCAGCAGCAGGTCTGACAAGGTTGAGGCCTGGCACTGGCAAGTGCAAGGGTGAGTGTAAAAGAGGAGCAAACACCAATTCTGAACCTCCTGGAATGAGAGGCTTTTCTTCAAGAGAACTCACAAAGAGAATGTGGCAGATGAATTGGTTTGAGTATAAAATTGCAGGAATGTGGGGAGGGGGAAGAAGCACCAGGAACATCACTAAAGCCGTAGTTAGATATATTTACCGGTACTTTAGGCCGGTGGTAGCAGCCACCATGAAACAAACTGCATCCTTAGAAGTCCCAACTTTCCGCCAGTCACTTGCCCCCTGTGGCATTCATCTTGGAAAATATCCACCACCTAACTTGCTGCCTAGCTTTTGCATCTGCACAGGTGTCCCACATTCTTTGCATGTCACGCCCTATGAGCAACAGTATTCTCCAGATTAAAACCATAAATTATTCCCAGGTTAAGGGGACATCTTTCTACTACTGATAATGGCCTAAGAATACCACAGGGCAATCTTCCACTAATTATATGGGACACTTCCAGCAGTCTCTGAAGAATAGTTGAGTTGTTACATTATTTTTTTGCTCCACTGAAAAGCTTGACTGTAAAGAACTAGGGGTTGCTTCCCACATTACTATACATGCAATGTTGGAAAGTTCCTCCATGTCATTCCGGCACCAAAAAATGTGTTGACTGTGTAAGGACTGATACTGAAAGACTCAACAGTCTCAGCAATACCCTTGTCAGTCTCTGAGTAATAAATATTCCCCACTATGCTATTTAATGACATAGGACAATTCCTACAAGTCATTCTTGTGTCTGGAAAAAACAGTATGGAATGGCTGGTTCTGTGAGAGACTAGAATAAATGCTAAACATGGTGATCAGGCAAAGAACAATGGAAGAGGATACCCCATTTAAAATAGCAAAGTACTTCACATTAGAAGCCACAGTATGAGAGTGCTGAACTTTTAAAGTATGTGCTTGCAATGTTTTTTAAGTGCTATACAAAATAGGAATGGGTTTTCAGCATATTGGAATTGGGACTTAAATGAATCCAATCAAATGTTAAGCTGCAAAACATATTCATCTGCAAATTATTGTTTTACTGCCCATTGTAAAGAAGAAAGTGTTGTTGTTTTTTCAGCTCACTTGCATGCCTTTATTTCCTTCAGTGAAAGCTTCAGACTGACAAGGAATCATCAGCATCCAAGCACATCTTGGGAATGCTTCTTCCTTGTCAACAGCTACAATGTTAAGAGCCTTACACAGCATCATCCTGTGCTACATAGAAGGAAGAAATATAGCCACAGAAAGGCATACATTTTAATCCCCACTTATTCAGTACTGGCAACGACCAATTAAGTGACCGAAATAATCCCCAGATGTTAGCAAACCAGAGGGACCAACTTGATTCCTGCAGAATCTTTGTATATTGTAGCTGCAGATTTGCAAGTGATCAGCAATCCAGAGAATAAACAATTAAGAATAGTGTAGCCTTCAGGCTGCCTATTACACATATGGCACCCAAAAAGGGTTACCAGTGGAGACAGCAATAGGTGGTATATGAACCTTTGGCCTAACCCTATCAAGTTCTTATGTACTGAAGCAGCTTTGAGACCACACAGCTTTTATCAAGATGTTACTTTTACTTGACATAGCATCAGCAATGGGTGGTGATCCCCCCTGAAGGCCACAGTCCCACATGGGAAAGTGGACAGGCCCCACATACCAGCAATGGACTAGACCGCTCACTTGAATTCTCTGCTGCAAGTAGAGATAGGGCTCCCCTTTCTTAATGCAGCACAGAAACACAGAAATATAAATTGAGGAAGAGTATAGCCCCTTTCTCCACGGGCAGCCCACTTTACTGCCAAGCTGTGCAGTGAGGAAAGGGCTCCTTTTCTCACCACGCAGCACAGGAAATACAGCAAGCTCCCTCTCCCTCACTGCTGATATGTAATCTGAATAGCTGAACAGCATGTGTGGGGGTCTCCCCCACCACACAGCCCAGCTGATTGGAGATTACCGCTCAACAGTGGGGACAAGAGGGCCTGGAGAGAGCGAGTGGGGTTTGGATACCAAGGCTTGGTGGACCAAAGGTTTTGCATCTCCAGATTAAGTCTTAATGAAGGCTGAGTGTATTCTGTAGTTCAAGAGATTATGTATCTCCAACAAGATAATCTAAACTTTGCACTCACCCAAGGTTCCTACATGCCTAAGTCATGCAAGGTTAAGTACATCTGCATAGATTTGCTTACTTTGCACCATTTACTCTGCTACTGCTAGTCAATGGGAGGCATAAGCGGAACTATGCAGGGCTGTGAACCCATGCTCAGGTCCTGCTCTGGCTTCTTCACCATGCATTGCTCACACATTTTCAAACTTATATTTGCAGCCATAAAAATTAGCTTTTTAAAAAAAAAAGATAAAGAATGCAGTTTCTTATGAGGCTGAATTTCAAGTCCCATACAAGATGCTGAATTCCAGAGACGAGGCTAAATTCTACACTTGAACAATCTACACACAGCCTTGGTCCTATGATCTGTGGCAATGGCACATCCAAATACACAGATGCATTTCAGTGTCACGCCACCTTTCTGTTTCAAGGAAAATCTTTTGGCTGAGACTGGAGTAAAAGAGAAATGAAAGTGATGGTGCAAATAATCGTTCAGGAAAACATGGAACTGACACAAAGGCATAACAATGTCATTGGGGGAAGGTCTTAACTCAGTGTTAAACCACATATTTTGAAAATAAGGGCCCACGTTGAATCTCTAACTTCCCTCATTAAAAGGGGCTGGGAAAAATCTCTGTCTGAAATGTTTAAGATATTGGGGTGCCACTGCCCATCAACCAACATTGGGTTGATTGGATCAATAAGAACTAAATTGGATAGAGGTGGCTTCAGATGTTGTTCATATGCCATACATGCTCAGAAGTAACCCTGACACTTCAATCTCAAGAAGACCCAGCAGACCTCTCAAGTAGGGCAGGAGAGACTGCGAGGCAATCAGGGTGTTGCTGTTGCATTAACTGAGAAAGGAAGCCATACATGGAAGAAGAATATTCCAACACCAGGTTCCTCTTTCGTGGCTGTGCAAAACCTGACTTGGGTGAAAGCTAAACATTTTATGGGGAAAATACTAAATACAATTAGGGCTGTTCATAAGTGCTGGGAGCAGCTTTCATAAGAACAGCCTCCTTCAGTACATACTTTGAAAGCCAAGTGGCTTGCAGATCACAGCATTCAGACATTCCTAGTTCTCAGCATTATGGTCATGCTACTGGCCCATGCTGGCTTTGCATAAAACAAAGCACTGTGGTGGGTTAAGTGGAGGATTTTACTTACACACACACACACACACACACACACACACACACTTCAGTAATAAGAAAATAAGATCCCAGCTCTTGCGCCACTAGTGGACAGTCAAAAAAGCAGCAAAGCAAGCAACACTGGAGCACAGGATGCACCAGGCAAAACAGTGCAAAGCCTCAAGGGAAGAGGCAAGGGGGGAGGGGGAATAGCAACATGATGGTTCACAGGACTCTGAGCACTAAGTGTGAAATCCATTCCAGGCCTATTACATTTCCTTACCAAAGGCCCACTTGGAATCTTATACCTCCTGGGACCAAGGGCATTTCCTAATTATCTGGCACCGGGGGGGGGGGTGCCTTATCCTGATTTTCTCCTCCATCTCAGTTACCCAAAGTGTTGTTCACTCACACAACTGCAGCTTCCATGGATGGTGGACAAGAAATAATGTTGCAAAGCAACTAAACCTCCCCTAAGCACGAGAGGGGGACACATGGGAGCTTATTAACCAGGAAGACTCAGCTCAGATAGCACCCATTTTATAATGGAGGTAGGATTGCAGGTAGTTCTCCGCGGCCAAAATGGGTACTAAGTTATTGAGCAAAGATGGGAATTCTCCTGAGATGGGAGACACTGTATTTCAGCAGCTCACCAAGAACCACAGGCCCAGAGTATTGTTCTCAGAACTTCCCTATCACTGCCTGTTGCATGCACCCATAGCCTATTGATAACCAATTATCACATATAGGTTAGCACATACAGAGACATGGGACTCAAGTCCCCCTGAGGAAGGATATCACAGTTCAACTGGTTGGTAACAGATGAGAAGAGATAACAGTGAACAGATAAAAAAGTGTTCTCTGCACAATACAGAAAGCTGGACAACCTAGCAGGAAAGATTTAGCTTTCTGGGAGATCTAATACTTTTTCCTAAACAGATGCCAAACTTCCATTTCAACTATGCTTTGCTGCTAATTACAAGAAGTGAACGATTAAGAGCATAGAAGCAAAGGTGTAATTTTGCAAGCAACAGGTAAACATGAAAGCTACTTCCACAAAGAAATATACTGCTCAAGTAGCAGGACAGTCTTCCTCCAACAAAAACTATCACACTTCATCCTTCTTGTCTTAGGGTGTATTCTAAAAATACCAGGAGACTGTTCCTCTGCTGTCTGAAAATTGATACTGAAGTGGACGACGGGTGGTCTCTTCTACAGATTTGGCATTGGCACTCATGGAAAAAAAGCCAGCCTGGACACTTTGGAACAGGAGGGAAAGTGCCAGCCCATTCTCCACCAGTCAGTGCCACATAAAAAATTCTGGGGACAATCTTCACATCCAGCCAACACTCCCTCTTTTAACGGAATCTCCCCTTCCATGATGTCTCTTTTGCCAAAATCTTGATCACATACTTGCTCCTTTCACCTTGCTTTCCCTCAGGGCCTAGAATGAAAGCAATCACTGCAACCCAAGCTGCCATCATTAGTTTCGTGTTTGCTATCCTCAGGAAGGTCCTAATCACTTTTTCTCACATATCAAGGCTGTTACCCACTTGAGAACATCTTGGTAAAATGTACCTGGAAGATGTAAAGTGAATTAGATTAATTAGAAGGATTTCTTTGTTACGAAACCCAGTATACATTGAGGTTGACCTATTATGATGAAAGTTTTGCCAGCTTCTAATAGTTTGTTTGGTTCACAGCTAACACACATATTTCCTGCTTGTCTGGTATCTTAGATACTTTTACTTACTGAACAACCACAAAGCAGCAACATGTCCCACTTCATCAAACAGCTCTCACCTCAGTAGGTCATATTGATGCCTAAACTGTTCATCTGCAAGTGGATGATAACATGCCACATAGCCCTTCTGACAAAGCTTTGGCAGAACCAGGCTGAACTCTGGATCAATCATATCCAGAAAGGAAGGAAAGACGGGAGGCATTCTTCCTCCCCTCGCCCCAAGTAAAAGAAAGCAGAGGGAAGAGAAAATAGGTTTTTATGGACTTGCTTTCTCAGCTTAGAAACTGTTACTTTTTGCTCTTCCCTTGCCCAATTTGAATGGTCTGAACACCACCCTCCCTACCACACACAAATACTAAAAATACTCTTTTCTTTAAGGACCAGCTAAAATCACTACAGTTTGTGCAATCACTGCATTTAATATTTTTAAATTCTCTATCCTTCTCTGTCTGTAAAAATCTCATTACCTTTAAAAAAAACCTTTTTTCTTTTCTTTTTTTGCAAAACTAGTTTCTTTCTCCCCCCCTCCCCCCATTCAAACTCTCCTCTCTAAGAACAAAAAGTACAACAAACATGGCACAGACGCAAAAGAATATAGGATGTATCTTATCCTCTATTACATTAAAATTCACAATGATTCAAGGCAAAAAGACAGCCCAAATCATGAAGCAGTTAACAGTAGCCCTCTGTCACCATCTGGTGGCTAGAATGTGTCAGGTACAAGGTTTGCCACTAAACAGGAAAGATGAACACAATCTGCTTTTGGAGGTTGTGTGCCAATATACTGTAAAGGGGGAAATTTCAAGGCAAAACCAAGCAACCCTACATTCCAGCATTACATACATCTGACCCTCCCCCTTAAAGAGTGATGGTTCTTTCTAGAGATGGAGGGGGAATATTCAAGCAAATGAGCTACCAGGTTGGTAAAATCTTAGCAGCATAGAACTCCCTAGGGATGTTGGTTAGGGGCTGCGGTTGCTAATGCCAAAGAAGTGGTCAAAATCCCAGCCAAAACAGAAGGCTTATCTTTGCATCAGAGTGACTTCTGGTACTGCTCAAGTGGAGTGACTCATGCATCTGTGGGCTACATACCTCAATCCATATCCCTAGCCTTTGATCCCAACAAGTCATCAAACTGCATGGAGATGGAGAAGATACCACCGATGCAGTCAACTAAACCCTGCTCCATCCAATTGGTTTCACAATCACTTATCTGCCAAGGCTTTGCTTGTCACCTGCCTCCTCAGGGGAATGGCCTTTAATGTACTTTCAGTCATGTAGTTTTAGAGCATCAGTGGTAACTCAACCAGCTCAACTCAACTATGAGACAGACAGGAACTGCTAATCCCTTTGATAGCCACCATCTTGGAAAGATTAGACAAATCTATGGAGGATAAGGCTATCAGTGGTGACTATTCATGATGGCTGTGTTCTCCCTCCACTGTCAGAGGCAGTATGCCTCTGAATGGCAATTACTGGGAATCACAAGCGGGAGCAGAGCTGCTGTGCTCTGGTCCTGCTTTCACACTTCTCAAAGATCCAACAGGCTCTTATGTTCTTAATCCCAGTCCAATGGCTGCTGTTCTAAATAGACTAGAAGAATCAGCATGGTACCACCTCATCAGCTGTCACTCCACCAAAATTATGGTGCTGGATGCATCCCGTGTGTTGGCACCATGGCACAAGAGTAGCTGGTATCTGTATTCAAGAAACAAAAGCTTGTGACATGAGAGCCAGGCGGCATCCCACTTTCATACTAAAGCTACTTCACATGTTATCGGAAATATTAATCCCTATTTGTTTATCAAATGCCACACTAACTAATCTGTGGAGAAAGTAGGCATCTGAAGACACACTTTCAACACACATCCAGGAACCAGTATGGTGTAGAGGTTTGCATGTTGCAGTGGATCTGGGAGACCAGGGTTCAAATTGCCACTCAGTCATGAAACTCACTAGATGAATTTGGACCAGTCGCTATCTCTCAGCCTAACCTACCTCCCAGGGTCATTGTGAAGACGAGAGGGAGAACCACAAGTGCCATGTCGGGATCACAGACTAGGGATGTGGGATGCAGTAAGTAGTGGGATATAAATGTAATTCTAATAATAATAGCTAAATTCACACTCTGGGCAAGGGTTTATTCCACTGCCTTCAAACAGGTGTGTCCCCTCATCCTACTGCTTTGAGTGTCATGAAGGAGAAACGAAAAACTGTGTTTAACATATCATGCAAATCTGCCTTCTCACCACACCATTTCTAGCATGGGTCTTGTTTTTCTGGAACAAATTCCAAAGCTATTGTTGAGCCCCGTCCTCCTTTCACTACTGACAAGTTGAGGCGGGGGGAGCCAACCTGATGCCATTGGAGGTACCATACATGAAATCAGTCAGCTTCTAACGACAACGGCTTCCAACACCTCCAAGAAAGGTGAATGTCCTACTCTTTTGAAACACAAACAAGTGACAAGAGACTCTAGGGAAGGGCGGGGGGGGGGGAGATCTGCCAAGAACACGTGTTAAAATATTTGAAGAGTTTCCTATTAAAATTCCCTTTTATATTGTCCATTTACTTTTTTCAAATATTAGACAAACTTCAAAACCATACACCACAAACATACCAAGCAATCTCAAAACACGATTGACTAGTATGCACCGCCACCCAGTATAATAGTTCCTCTCTTGCAGCTTCATAAAATATTTCATTTTTTTCTCCTTTAAAGTCTTCTCTTTAATACAAGTCTCCCTGCTCCATCTCCCATTATACATCTCTACCCCACAACCCAACCCACCCACCTTTGAAGCTACAGCCATTAAAATAAACTCCCATAAAAAAACCCTCCACACTTCCTTTGAGGCAAAGCAATGATACAGCCTGTCTCACTGAACTCATGAAAAACAACGAACAGCTATTTCAAAGCATGCGCCTGTGGAATTACAAGAAGCCTTAGACTTACACATTAGTGGAAGGAGTGTGGAGGAACTTAAGCCTGCACACCATGTAGATTTCACTTGTTTTGAAATAATTTTAAAAGACACAAAAGGTGTTGTATGATAGGATAAAGGAAAACCAACATTTTGAATATGTCTTAGGTACTGACTACACTCAAACTGCCACAGACAATCACACTGTTTAACATTATACATTTTGCTTATGGTAGGCATCCCTATATATAGACACTCATATTTAAGATTATTAATAAGGTATCACCACACACCATCTCTCAATCCTGTACTTGGCGAAGTCCAGGCTTCTTTTTAAACACAGATATAGCCAAGTGGAACTTTGCAAAGTCAATGAGGAAAAGGTGAGACAGCTTAAAAAGGTTTGAAGTCCTTCCTAATGTGAGATACCGATGAGCTAAAATGCCACAATTTTTGCAGCACCAGTCTTTATATGTATTGATAAATAATTAACTCAATGTAAAACTGAACAAAACTAAGCAAGCCCTTGAAAGGAAGAAAGTTCACACAGGAATACAGGAAAGAGAGATGCCATTAAGAACTGAATGCAGTTATTTCAGTGACAGCATAGCATGCAGACAAGCCCTTGAGAAATATTATTACCTCACACACACACACCCCCCTTCCCCCAAAAAAACAATGTAACGAAGATTACAAATAGTATGACAGGCAACACTGCACGCACACATGCCACTGGTAACAAAACAGAGGCACCCAGGAGGGGAAAGAGAAACTTGCAACAAGGCTAGAACGTAAAATGGCAGAAGAAACACAGAGCAGAACTTTGCAGAAATTGTTTTACTTCTGCAGTGAACCTTGGACACAAATATATGAGTTCATGGTTATTAACCCATTATGCGGAATGGTGAGGAGATAGCAAAAGAAGCCACATTTTTACCTCCTTCCAAGACAGGCTGTAAAGGTTTCAGTCAGAATGAATTCATGAAAAGCAGTGTGTTGTTGGCAGGTGGATGGGAGGGAGAGGCGAAACACACTGCACTTGCACTCCACACACACAAAGATCCAAGAGACACACAATAAGATTTTACAATAGGTTCTTAGCACCTTTGGTTGGCAACTGTAGAGGCAGTTTGAGATCCTAGGAATTGTAGATGCGAATTTTCTTCCACCTCACTCACCTAAAGAGAGATGCAGATGGGGAAATGTGCAACAAGCGGGCCTCCTCCTACCCAAAAGGGCTCACTCTCATTGCACAACTCTTCCATCCCTCCTACATTGGAAGATGGGTGTGTGGCTCCTCTCCTTTTCATCATAGCAGGTTTCAGGAAGGGGACACACATGCCTCAGACTTTAAGAAGAGGAAGGATCAGGGCACAAGAATGACAACTTAAGAAGGCTGAAGAAACTCTAGTTTGGCCCGCCACAAAAAAATGTGCAGGGTGTCCTAGAACCAGGACTGAGAAATGGTTCAAGACAGATGGGAGTGATAGAATGTGCCCAGGCTGACTCCAAGGGCTACCACAATTACCAAGTTAGCACTTTTGGCATATGCAAGGAGGAAGAGTGCCCAGGAGCAGAATGAAAATTTAGGGTACATAAGTTTCCCCAGATGTTCTGTAGCAGCTCCCACCTAATCATGGTGATCTACTCTCCAACCTCCCTTCCCCTTAAAAAGCTTCTTCTTCCTAGGGTGTAGTCAATACAATCTCACCAAAGCTACAGATATAAGAGCAAGGTGACAGGTACAGAGGTGCAGAGTTGGAAAACAGGAATGCAGACTCTGCCTGTGTTGACCAAAGGATCTCTGTTTCATTAAAGAGGATGGAAAAGCAAATCCTTCCCCTCTTAAACAAACCAACCCATTCACCCAAGTTCTTATTCACCAGGTCCAAGTCAGCACAACATAACCCTTGAAGACAAAAGGGAAACTCATGCCCCACCATAACCCCTAGCAGCTGTGACATTTGGAAACTTCAAACACATTCATTCCCATTCCTCTACTACCGTCTTAATTTCCAAGCAAAGAGAGAAAGAATGGATAAGGAGGAGAGAGAGAAGAAAACAGGCATTCACACCATGCATGATCTTGCAGTAGAGCCTCCCTGTCCCTTCCCCCTCCCGTCAACCGCACTGAAGGAAGAAGGCAGCCTCTCATTTGCTGCCTCCACCACCACCTCCAGCTGCTGCCACCTTTTCGAAATCCTCTGCATTGCAGAATTCCTTGATGGTGACCGTCAGAAGGTTGCTGGTGACATCAGTGACCACCACATTAGAGCAGGGAGACATTTCAGGGCGCCAATCCCCAGCCTCCTGCTCTGGGTCAGAAGAGGATGGAGATGATGGCATCTGACCCCCTCCTCCGGAAGGAGACCGCTTACTGGTGGCTGCTGATTCTGGTGGAATTGATAGATCAAGGACTTCCGATTCACGCCAGTCAGGAATGGCTGGGCTTAGTGTCTCAGGAAGCAGCTTTGGTGGGGAATCATCTGGATCCGATGAGGAGTGTGGAGCTGGTGAGGGGCAGTCAGAGGAGCTGGAACTGCGGGCATCATAGGCAGAAGAGCCCATAAGCCCACAAGAGGCACCCTGGGAGCCTCCTGCCTCTGTCTTCCCCTCCAAGGATGGGACTGGAGTGGACGGCTTGTTGTACAGCGGGAAGTTTCCGAACTTCATGTGGCGGATCTGGTTACGAAGCATGCTCTCACTGAATTTCTTGCTCTTGCCAATGACACGGTTTCGTGAAGGTATCTTGGACCGAGCCAAACTTCCTCCCCTGCTTCCCACTTTCCCATCTTTATCAATAACTTTCAGGTTGAGAATAATGCGACTGCGCTTGGGCTCGCGAGGCTTCACCTTGCGGTTGATGATGCGGACAGTCTCTGAAAAGGGAGAGACAGGAGGGCGGATGCCAGTGCCCCCGCCAACTCCACTATTCTGGGGGTCTGGGCGGGGCAAAGGGCGCCGAGACATACGGTGGCATCGCCGGATGTCCTTCTTCAGTCGGTGCACTGCAGCACTGGAGTGGAGTTTGGGAGAGGATGTGCTAGAACTAGGCTTGACAGAAAAATGTACATCCCCAATGTGTAGGGGCTCCGCCTGGGCCCGAGCCTGCAGTGGAAAAAATTGAGTTAGATGGGAATAAATCACATTCTGCATACTAAACTGCAGCCCTAAGGATATGAAGCCTAACTGGAGGAAGTGGAGACTGAGCTCTGCACAGGCCTGGATTTCAAACTTAGCATGTCCCCAACCCAAAATGAATCCATCTGACCAAGCATAAATCACCCTAATAGTGGAATCCATGAAATCCATTTCCATACATTTTCACCCTGGGTTTTGAATTACAGTTTGGGATACTGGGATTGTTCAAGACTTAAAGAACATTAGGAGATGCTCTTCAAAGAACATTTGTTAGTTATTACTGAGGCTATTCATTTAGCAGACTGCAGCACAGCACAGGTCAAAATCTACCAAAACTTCATGTGTAACAGGAGAGTTTGCAAAGCAGGCATTTAAAAGAAAGGCATTTTTTTCTGTAATACCTACAAACAATGTCTTGAGGTGACTTGCAACCAGAACATTACATCCACCACTTCTTAGAAGTAAAGCTAACTAGGATAACATCAGGTCTCCCACAATAATGAACCATAAATGCAATTAATTCCATTTGGAAAAGGTTTATTCAATCCTGCTTTAGGTTATAAAAAAGCTTTCCCACTCTGTGCAACAAAACAGAAATCCATTAGAAAAATGATCAGGATTTGACTAAACCTTAAGTAAACGAAGCAAGATTTAAGAAAGGATATTATGCCATTAACATGCAGATTAAACCTTTAAATATACAATATTAGGACATACAGACTATTGGCTAGGAATATAGAACTGCTTTCTTCCATCTTCAGCTGGTATGTCAGGCTACAGCTGTTCCTGGACAGGCATTGCTTGGTTACAGTGATGCAGGCCTTGGTAACCTCTAAATTTGACTACTGCAATGTGCTCTATGAGGATTTACCCTTGAAGTTGGTTCAGAAATTACAACTAATGCAGCTAAACTGAGCTATGGAACTTATTTGATGAATTTAAGTGCAGTTTCCCCAATGTTCCTCTATTAAGATACAACTATAGCTTCCAGCATTAGAGTGAGCTGAGACATTCCTGGTCAAATCTCATCCATGAAATCAGTACACTTGGGTCACCTATGATGATGATACTGATCTATGTTCAAAGTCATTATGAGGATTACTAAATTAATATCCCTTCTGCCCTTGTAATAAAGGATAGTATAATATCTACACCATTGCACCCTAGAATGCACGCTTTGGCAAAATATATGTGAATTTCATATTTGATTTCCTATATGCTGAAAAGATTTTTCAATACTTCTTTATATATACCTTCTTTTGTTAGAGGGTACTAAAACAAAAAGCATAAGTGAATAATTCCAATTTTGCCACTTTTGAAAATATTTGTAGGTAGCTAAGTACAACACACAAGGCTTGTGTGTAATAAGTTCCCCTTATTGCTATATAGCAATTTTTAAAATAAAAAAACTAAACATTATATCTCTTATGAGACAACATAATTTCAGAACCTTATCTTCAATTTAGCTTTATATTACACTGTTGAATTTGATTTAGTTTAGCATAAAGGGTCCTCTCCCTTTTAGAAAACTAACATCCCATTGTGTGATGCCTACAACTAGACATTTAATATAGACCAGCTGAACTGGCCAAGTCATTCAATGTGCTAACAAAAATAGCTAACTTCTGTATTCAAATACCACCAGACTAACCAAGTGCATCTATCAGCCCCCCTTAGTTCAATTAGCTTTTCCCACCATCTGGTGCCTGCAACAAGAATTGCAGTCGAATGCTTCTGTTCCTTCCCATTTTCTTCCTACTTACTTTCCCACACAGATATATTAGCATCAAAGACTCTGGTTATGCAGCAGCTTGAAAAGTAATAATAATAAACTGGGAATAGAGAGGAGGGGATAATAGAGAGATGCTATCATAGGAGAGACAACTGAATGTAAAAGGAGTACCGTAGGAAGCGGGGATGAAAGAAATTGGCAAGGGGAGGGTGGGCAGAGGTACAAGTTAGGTGTGAAAGGAAAATGGGAGAATAAATGACAAGAGATGAGTAAAAAATACTTTTGAGTGGCATGAGGGGGATGGAAGGGGAAAATATACAAGAAGCTTTCTCTACTTAGAGCCTCTGGATCAGCAAATTCTACCTAAAATGGAAAGGCTGAGTCACAACACCTTCAGAGCCAATGTCTATACTTCACTTGAGACAACAGCATTCAAAAAGTACAGTGTTACCATTCAGCTAATTTAAATGCATGCAAAATAAGCAGTGTTCCTTCATTGCAATAATTGTTGATAACACAATCACCTTGCCATACATATTGTGCTTTGTTTTCAATGCTGAGGAGTAATTCTCTAGTCAACCAGCAAGATAAGTTGGCATAGCAGAAATCATCATCAGAATCTCATAATTATATTGGTTTCCACCTCCCATGCACCTATGGCACTGTACTAATTTTCTAAATAACCTCTCCCTCTTCTAGTGTTTAATATTGCAAATCCCATATTACTAACAACATACTTAATAAATGTCCACACTTTTAAGAGAAGCTCCACAAAATTATAAAGAAACTGGATGTGGAGACACAAGAATATAAAAGCATTTCATCTATATTTCTTTGATCAGGAAACCCAGTTTTGGGAAATGAATGTAATTTTGTAATATTGGGAAGTTAAACAATGCACTAAGAATTAGTCAGACTACAGACATGTGCATTTGTGCTTTTTGCTGCATTTTAAAAGTGGTTTTCCAACCAAGTTCACAGATCAGTTCATTCAAATTACTATAATACAAAGTTAACATGTTTCTTTCCAATGAGGACTTGTGTGAAGTACTTTGCCACACAGAGCATAAACTATGGAATTTGATACTGCAAGACGCAGCAACGGCTGCCAACTTGGACAGGCTTTAAGAAGTGTTTAGACAAATTCATGGAGAATAAAACTATCAATAGCTACAAGTCATGATGGCTGTCTACTACCTCTAGCATCAGAGGTGATATGCCTATGAATACCAGTCACTGAGGAACAACAGCAGGAGAGCATGATTATATTCAAGTCCTGTTTGTGGGCTCCCCCGAAGCATTTGGTTGACCACTACTAAAACAGGATGCAGCCTGGCTCTTATGTTCTAATGTATGTTTCTATATATTTATGAATTGATTATACTTGTTGTTTTTTAAAATCCCCCATAAGCAAAAACTGGATTCTTTGGTTATACCTTGCCATAAGTTCTATTTGTAATATTTGTGTCTTTAGGGGAATACCACTCAGCGCTATACTTAATTTATTCTATTGATTACTCATAGTTCAGCTTCCACTTCTGCAAACCTACATAAATAGAAAATATTAGCACATTAGCTGTACAGGTAGGAGTTTTTGTCTTTTGTTAGAAATCATTCAACCCTTCTTTCTCGGACATCACTTTTTGCAAGACTACGCCTTCTGCACACTCTGGTAGTGAAATATTGCTATCAGTTCAGAAAATAAACTCAGAAGTAGTGATGAACATAGGAACCTGCCTTATACTGACCGATCTCAGAATGATTGATACTGACTGGCAGCGGCTGTCTAGAGTTTCAAGGCAGAAGTCTCTCCCAGCCCTATGTGGAGATGCTGGGGGCTGAGCCTGGGACATTTTGCAACCAAAGCATCTGCTCTTACCACTGGGCAGATGGCAATAGTAGGCAGGATTATCTTCTGTCCAGGTTCCATCATTGGAGACAGGGGTATTGCCTCTACCCTCACCTGACTCTAGTGTATGCAAAATTCCACAGCTACCCAAACAGTACTGAATTACAACTTTCAGGATCTTCCCCCGCCTCTATTCCACAAGCTGTGTCCAAAACCTGAGTAGGAGTTGCTTACTAGAACTCAAAGACTTTCTGCTACAAGTCATATTTTACATGAACTATAACAAACAAACTCAGATAAAATTAGTCCTCAGCCACAGCCCAATGGCCAACTGAAGGAGATTGTGTTCTGCCTGGCCAGCCCAGCGCTTACCCCTTCTCACAGTAGGTTAACCCAATTTTCTAGCAGCTATATACTCACGAAAAGCCAGTAAAATGTACATAACTGCAAGCATTTTCTTGCATGCTTTTAAATCAGTAACTTCTCATGAACACAGTATAAAGCACCCGATGTACTGACTCAAGGTAATATGTAAAGGGATGTTTTTATCCATTCTGAGAGTAAAAGAAGTCGTGCAGACCACTCTACTCATGTGGTTAAAATTCTCCCTTTATGTATTACCTTGAGTCAGTAAATTTCTAAATGGGTGTTTATTCTATGTAGCAACTGTGTGCAAGTTGCTAAAATCATCAGTTTCTGCTCTGGGAGTTTCAAACATCTTGTAACTACATGAGCAAAGCTCTCCTCACCTGATTCCCCCTGGCTGAGAATAAAAGAAATGGCACAGAGGGAGATAATGAGGGTTCCAAAATTCTAACTTAAATAAACTGTAGATGAAAAGCAAAACTGATTTTTAAGTGAACAGAGAAAGAACTACTTGTCAAAGAATGCAGCCCCTCCCCCCATTTCTCTGTAGACCACAAGCTACATCCTGCAACTGTGACTGGGAAATTCCCTAGAGAACTAAGAATCCATTACTTGTTACTGACCATCTAATTTATTCCTACTAGCTTACATCTACCCACCTTCATGTTTACAATTTATATGATGGCCCAGCATCACAGTCTTTGCAAACCAGAGAGTTGTTCAGTACAGTACAAAGCAGGTCATACATAAGTTAAAGCATTATAGCATGACAAAGTGGCCCTGTACTTACACAAGGCCAAGCTGATGTGCATACAATATTTGAGTTTCCATTATCCCAGAGCACCTGAATGCTATCTTGGAAAGCATTTGAAGTGGTTGTTGTTGTTGTTGTATCACCATCAATTCAAATGCATTCCAAGATAGTGTTCAGGTACTCTAGGAGAATGTAATAGAGCTGAGTCCAAATTTGTCTCAAGTGTTTCATACTACACAAAGGACTATCCAACGTACATGCATCTACTTTCCATGGAGTCTTCTGCAGACAAGAATCTATGAGGGATTATATACTAATTTAGACCACAAATGATTTAATTATGTCAAAGTTCTCTATAATCTAGAAAAGTATGTGCAAATATACTACTACCCTTATCATTGGTATTTTCCTCTTCAGTTACATGTAAGGTGATCTTCCTAGCTAAATCTAACAAAGCTGTCTGCCTCATCTCTGGTATATGTGTGGTACTGAATACCAAGCCACTGACAATGGAGCACAATATTCTTTATTGCAGGAATGGCCATTCGGTAGTCATCTGGCAACTAGCACCATGTTTATCAATTCATATGCCCCAATTCAAAAGTTAAACCTCCTTCATTTTGCATATAAAATGTACATAAACATACATATGTGAATGCAATGCTATGCCTGACACACACACTTCATTAAGCATAAAGCCTTTACTACTAGAGGATGTCTATTATTATGGAGCCCAGCCACTTATGAAGATATCAGTTTGTACATAGTAAATATCAACCATAGTCATACCTTGGTTGTTGAACGCCTTGGTACTTGAATGTTTTGGCTCCTGAACACTGCAAACCCGGAAAGAAGTGTTCCAGTTTGCGAAAAAAAATCTGAAAGCCAAACGTCTGTTTTGGCTTTCGGCATTGTTTCCGGTGCCAATCAGAAGCACACCTTGGTTTGCAAACGTTTTAGAAGTGGAACGGACCGCGAACGGATTCCGTTTGACAACCAAGGTACAACTGTACTCTAGTCCCCAGAGTACTGCCATCAACCTTGTTAACATTTTGGTGTCTTTTTGTTTTCCTGGGCATTTGGGTACCACCAATGATTTGACAGATGGTTAAATCTATGTTTAAAATAAGGTTTATGTGATTTTATAATTGCATTTTTTACTTTGGTTGTAAATTGCTTCAGGACACTTAATGGGAAGCAATGTATAAATTTAATAAATTGAAACCACTGTCTGGGAAAATGAGTGGCCCCTCACAAATATATTAAATTATTCATCCTTAGCTTCATATAGCAGTGGGGGACCTGCAACCCTCCAGACATTGTTGAATTACAACTGTCATTAATTCTGACCATTGGCCATGCTGGTTCCTTATGGAGGTCAGGATTTTCTGAATCATTTGCATCTGCAAATAAACTATCCAGTTAGTTTCCAGATCAAATCAATTATCAGACCACCTATGTAATCAGAAGTCAAACGCTAGACAAAGTCATTTTTATAAGTCCTGAATGAATATTTAGAAATTTGCTGAGAAGAGTGGTGGAATTTCCACAACCAATGTTTCCTTAGTCCTGACAAAGTGCAAATATCCACTTTGGGCGTTAAAATCTTTATTCTCCATGATGGATCATCCTTTTCCAAACTGTTTATACAGTGGTACCTTGGGTTAAGTACTTAATTCGTTCTGGAGGTCCGTTCTTAACCTGAAGCACCACTTTAGCTAATGGGACCTCCTGCTGCCACTGCGCTGCCAGAGCACGATTTCTGTTCTTAGCAGAGCTCTTAACCTGAAGCGTACTTAACCTGAGGTACCACTGTACTGGTTTAAATGCCAACTCTGCAAACCCTCCTCAGCATTTGAGGTTCAGATTTCTACCCATGCTTCCAAAATTCACATCAGTAAGAGCTTCTACTGTACTTTAAAGAAGCTGAAAGCAGCATTAGTGAGAACCGGAACCCCAGCCCACACTGCCTCAGCAAGACTGAGAGGAAGTTTAAACTCTGATATATTGATATACACATACACTTTTCTCACTTTTTACAGACAAGAGACCTCAAAGCAGGTTTTAGTGCTGCAATCACAATAGCCTTAAACAAATGCTATTTTGGACTGTCTGGTCCAGAAAGTTCCTGGGCACTTTTGCATTTCCAAAGTTTAATTATTTTCTTTCAATAATAGTTTAAAAACTACTAGTTTACATTGCCCCCTCTTCAAAGTTCTGAGAACGCACTAAACAACAAAGCCTTTAGACAAGTCTGTGAAAAAGGGTGGCAAAGCACTGGACCATTTTTAGATAGCAAGAAGTCACGAGGTCAAAAGGCCAACTTACATACACTTTCAGCAATCACTTTCAGTCAAAATGAAGATGGAAAGAGATCAAGAGAATATTTGTAGCTTTCCAATAATTTATAGCGTCCCTGGACACATACTGCAAAATAACACGTGAAGCTTTAATTTCTAACTACTTCCTTTCCCCAACTGACTCTGGTTTTTGTTTTATTTTTGTTGGGAGTTTTTAGTGGGCATTTAACCATACTGAAGTTATCAGATCACAGTACCTTGAACTGGTTCAATTAGAGCCAAGTTATTAAAGTGAGAGTTACCTTCAGCAGAAATGTTTTGGGCTTGGGTCCTCTCTTCTTAGGTCCGTACAGCTCACGCTCACGTTCCCTTTGTGGGGGAGAAATTAAATGCTTTTAAAGGAAAACGTCAAACCTCTCCACTTCAGCAGACAAAACAAGTAATAACTCCTAACTCTCCCTCTGCTGTCCAGAATCAATCTCAAACTCACTTTTGCTCAAAGGCTGCAATTAGACGGGAATCCAAGATGTTCTCTTCAGGTTCCCAAGTGCTGTACCTGCAGAAGTGCAGATGGACACAGTTACAGACACATGCAAAGGAATGAAGTGGGGGGGGGGGGGAGAGAAATATTAGCACATGCTGAGGAGTTCTTGGTGGGTGGGGAGGCGAAAAGGATAAAGCAACCCTACAGGCACTCTGTGAGTGAGTGTGCACGCGCGCGCGCGCGCCTTGTGCGCACCCAGGGAAGGGACACATAATATTGGCCCCGCGAGAGGCCCACAGGAGGCGGGAACGGGGCTTCTTCACGCAGACAAGACAGAGAGGCGCTAGGGGGGAACTCACTTGATGGCCCAGCCTTTCCATTTCACCAGGTATTCGATGCGTCCCTGCAAAATACGGGGGGGTTGGCAGAGGGGAGGGGGGTAAAATAGGGGGACGGTGGGGAAGAGGAGAAACGGAAAGCGCAGGTTAAAGAGGTGGCAACGGCAGAAACACCTCCCCCCCCCCACAAAAAAGCCGAGCCCCCGGTCTGGGGCCTCGCTGGCCCGCCGCTCACCTTTCGGATCCGCCGCTTGATGATGGATTCGGCCGCGAACACCCGCTCGCCCACTGCAGACAGCTCCATTTTTGTTTATTTCTTATTTATTTCTCTCTCTTTTGCTCAGCAGCAGCAGCACCCACAGCCCATAATAATCCCGCCCGCTCCCTCGCCTTCCTTCCCTCCCTCTTCAGTGTGTGACTGACTGACTGACTGAGGCGGGCAAGCGAGCGAGGGAATGGCTCTGAGGGCTGCTGCTCCCGCGACAGCGGCTCGAGGGGCTGGCTCGCGCCGTGAACTCGCACGCACGCACGTACGCGAGCGAGCGCGCCCCCTCCCCCTAGCGTGCGCACCGTCTTTACCCGCGCGCGCGCCGCCACGAAAAAAAAGAGGCCGGGAACGAGGGAGTGAGGGAGGGGACACGTGACGCGAGTAAAGCCCGCCTTCGGCTTCGCGCGCCCCGTTGCTTAGTTTTTAGGGCTTTGCTTCTTCACCCCCCGCCTCCCGCCCTCGCCTCCCTCTGAGCGAAGGGAGTAAGGTCTGCAGAGCGCAAGCGCGGACCCTTAAAGGGGCCGTGCGGGCAGCTTTTTGAAGAGCGGGAGGGTGGTGGACGTGCGGCAAGCAGAGGCAGGAAAGTACAGCGTGGACTCGCAGGCGGGGCAGCGCCCCCTCCTCCCGCGAATGTTTCCCGCTATTCTTTCCATTTTCTCAGCGGCCCTTACCCGCTCGTATTTTGCCTCATTTCTCTGCTCCTGCCTCTGTTCAGGTTGCGATGAAAGATTATTATGGCCACGATGTTGTCATTGTCGCTGCAAATAAAAGCAACACTTTGCCTCCGGAAAAGTGCAGCCGGGTTTCAGCTCGATGGGTGCTTTTTTGAAAAAAAGCAAAAATAAATGAGAAGCAAATAACTCTTTGACCACGCCGAGAGAAAAGCAAAACAGTGGGATTCGAGAGCTCGTAACTCTGAAACATATTTCTGCAGGGGTGGGGAACGTATTTGGAAAATATAGCACATTCCAGGCTGTTTTAAAAGCAAGATTGAAATCGCATTTTCGATTTGCTGCTGAGTGTGATTTGATGGCGTCTTTGGCCGTAGGCCTTCAGCCCTGCAAAAATGTTGAGGCTTACACCAGCGATGGAGAATCTCCATCATCCTTTGCCATAGGCTATGCGGCACCAATATTTAGTGGGGTGTGCAGTGGTAAGATTTACTATTTTCTTTGCCCTCCTAAAAAAAATAAGAATACTGTATGTTTTAAAAGGGAAAAATCCCCAGAGGCTTTAATAGTAGGCCTACAGTCAATCCTATACTTGTTTACTCAGAAATAAGTTCCACTGTAGTATTTCAGGCTTACTCCTACGGAAAGTCTGTTTAGGATTACAGTCTGAAAGTCAACACACATCTCTCTCGTGTACACACACATAAACGCTTGAGAATCCAGCTCCTGCCACAATTGGTTGCTCTGATTCAGTCCTCCATACAAAAGGATATCACACAGACAATTCTCGCCTCTCCCTACTCCACTCCTGGGTGTTTATTTTGTGTAGATTTACAGGCAATATGCAGGAAGTGGTGAGGAACATAGGAAACTGCCTTATAAGGAGCAGTCAGAGGTCTCTCTCTCTGCCTTATCGGGAGATACTATTGAGTATTGAACCTGGGACCTTATACAAAGTAGGTGCTCTACCCCTGAGCTACAGAGCCTTCTCCAGGAGGATAGAGCTGGAAGAAGGAAGCTGGAAATGGATACATAGAAACAAGCTGAATAAGATTCAGCACATCCAGCAATGATGAGGTAAATGGAAGGTCAAAGAAAGGAAATCTTAAAAAATTAACCAGTTCATCAATTACTTTCATGTGTTTTCTTCATTTGTTGAAGTTATTAGTTCTTGGGAGGAGCGTAGCTCATGCATCTCTGACATTGTAAATGGTATGTTTTGAAGCTTCACAGTCACAGATGCTGCCAAAGGAAGAGCAATTAATTTCCACCTCGTACATTCCACTATGTAAATAAGAGAAATAACGAAACAAAATGTGTGAATGGGCATATGGTCAGTGTGTTGATTATCAGACAAGCTCTCAGGGCTCTCATAATAAAAACCAAACTTTATTCAACATTTACGTTGAAGTGTGTAGGCAAAAGAAACCTAGTCAGCAGACTACCATATTGCTAGTGCTGAATAAATAGCAAGGACTGATTCACACCTGCATGTGTATCATTCAATAACACATGACTCAATGACTCACAGCTAAAGTTTCAAGCTGTGTTTCACACATCCTGCCTCTGAATAGTGAAAACAGCAAGGGTAACAGTTTTCTTTGCAGAAGAGTACACTAGAGATTTAAAAAGTCACATTGTGCAACATTACTTGCTCCCAGGTAAGCATGTGCAGGATTTCAGCCTTATAGTGTCTTTGTAATGTTTAATTTGCAACTATTACAAAACATAGCATTATGAAAGCAAACCAACACGTGAACAACATGCAATTAATATCTTGGCGAGCCCCATCCCTTGAGGCTCTATCAGCCCAGTTTCAGCCCTCTGTCAATTCAAACGGCATGCTTTTGTTTCTCTCACAAACGCATCTTCCAGATACTCTTCTCATATCCCACCCCAAGTTGATGTTCATGAGATGACTGAAGTAGCTTCTGAGCTTCCAGTGGCTGCTGTGGGCTGTTTCACATACTACATTTTTACATGTGCGGATACAGACCATGCATGTGTACATAGCAATTTAATAATGCGGGCATGCAACAGATATGGTTGTGTCCATATCTGCATCCATACCTCTTGTAGTTCCATATTTCTTGTACTTTTAGTCTGCATTTCAGGCCCAGATGGGCTTGTAGAGTATCTTACAACATTTAAGATACAGCAAAAAAATGCTGCTAGAGTGGGGATACCCACCTGGGTTGAGTCTGGGAAGTTTGGAAGACTGCTGCCTCTCCTCCCTCTGATGGCTTCAGTGATGGTACTTGTTAATTGGAGAGAGGGATTCTCAGCTGAATCCAGGCATGATGGAGGAATGCCTGGCTTATGCATCAAATAGGTACACATGCCAGGATGCTAAGACTAGCCATTGCATATATGTGCACAGCAGGAAATATATGATGTGTGAAGCACTGCCATGCATGGCCCCTTTTAAACCAGACAGTGACTCTGTTACATAATCCACTTTTTCAAACCATGTTCACTGCAAAAAGTAGCCAGACGCCACTGAATCTACCATTTGAATTGCAAGCCATTTTCTACACAGTTCAATAAAGTGGTTATCAATAAAGTGACCTGCCTGTGTTGCCCACTTTCTTTACATTGTGCATAGCAATTAAGTGCTCTGATAAGCTGCAATGGTGCTTGATTACATTTCTGAAGCAATCAGCACTCTGGAGAGCACTTGCTACCTTGTTTTGTTTACAATCAGCAGATGCCCTGAAGGGGAAGCATACAAGGAAATTAAGCATGCAATCACTGTGCAGAGTCAAACCGACTAGGGACTTAATGGAGAAGTCTAAGGTCAGCCACATAATTAGGGCTCCACATGAGTCCATTTGAAATGCTTTCAGTGTCTCCCTTTATCCTGTTTTCTCTCCCTCTGTGGAACCAAGGTGGTAACATCACCACACCCTTGGGATGTTACTATGAGATACTGTGAAAGCTGGTAATATAACTGGCTTAAAAGCCTGTTAGATGAACTGACAGAGAGCATAAATGGTTCTGCAAACTGCAATGCTTCAGAACCAACTTCAGATCCATGGCTAGTCTAGATTTCTGTGCACACCCTCCAACTCCCCACAACTTGTCTTAAAGCCATTCAGTCATTTTGATTTATTTGATTATTAGAGTGCAAGAAGTCTGGAATGAGAACTATAACGAGGGGCAAGCTATTCATTTTGTAAATACAGTTCTTTACAGTGGTAAATGTTATGAAAAAGCATCGATGCATCAGATCTGGATTGCTAAGGCACACAGATAAGGGCTGTCAGCTTCACAGTTACAGAACTTCCTGCCTCCCCCCCCTCCAAGGCTAGCTTGCATACATTGAGAATGGGTTAAATATTCATATCTGAAAAACATGGATTGTAAAAAAGTTGAAAGCTGCCCTTGAATTGCAGACCCACCAGCCAAGGACAGTTTTGCATTTATGTTGACATCCAGTTTGATGAAGGTTAAATCTTCCTGCTGCAAGTGCTTCATATTTGTCATCAAAACATGGGAGGCTGCCTTATATCAGGCCCAGACTGCTTGTCAAACCAGCCCAATAGTGTCTATGCAAGCAGCAGCTTGCCAGCATCCCATACAGAGTAGGACCAACCAAGGTCTCTCTAACTGGAAAACGCAGGGATTGGGACTTTCTGCAAGTATATGCTCTACTAATCCCTCCCTTCAGGGACCCTTGCTCCAAGCTTGCAGAAAGATGCATGCCTCTCTCTATTATTTTTACTACATAGCCAGTCTAGGGCAGTTGTGGGGAACATTCGGCCCCCTAGATGTTGCTGAGCTACAACTCCCATCAGCCCCTGGAAGCATGGCCAATGGCCAAGGATGTTGGGAGTTGAGGTTCATCAACATTTGGAGAGCCAAAGGTTCCCCACACCTGGTCATGGAGCTCCAGATGTTCTTGGACTACAAATCCCATCATCTCTGACCATTGGCTAAGTTGGCTGGGGATGATGGGAGTTGTAGTCCAACAACATCTAGGGACCAAAGGTTGACAAATACTGTAGATACTTCAATCTAGGTCCTAGCAATATGGATGTGGGAATAGGGAATGAGGAACTTGTGACCCTTCAGATGTTGTTGGATTCCTGACTCCCATGGTCAAGGGTCAGAGATTTGGGGAATTATAGTCCAGCAACACCTGGAGAGCTGCAGGTTCTGCATTCCTGCTCTAGCCTCAAGCCTTGGCAGTGGCTCTTAACTCAATATCATTCATTATCTTAGCTGCAGTAATGCTTACCCAGCTGCCTCATAACTTCTGCAGCACTGTTTGGCATGCTATTCAACTCATTACATTATGGCAATGCCTCTTCTTACACTTTTAAGACAGCATATTTCTTCTATACTATCACTTCATTCAAAATAACAGTGCCAGGGTTTAATGTGTCAGATTCAAACCAGTGCCTAACCATGCGGTAGACCTAAGAACAGCCTATTAAGTCACTTTTGTAGCACTAAAGTAATTTCACAGGCAGATGGATAGGTTATTGATCACCCCTTTCAAGTTAGAATACTTACTGTGTGGTATTTTCCTTTAGACATATGTTCCAGCAAGAGAGAGAGAGAGAGATGGTATTACCGTAGGTGTTTTTTTATATAAAAAAACCTCATCCGCTTGTTTAGTACTGTACTGTTGTGTCAGCCAAATGGTGGACATTTTGACTGAAAGCTTCCTCTCTCTCTTATTGGCTCAGTGCAAGCAGAGTCCAGACAGCTAGCTTGAAGTGTAGATTCAAAACACTTAACCTTCATCAAGTCACTTTTCATCAAGTCCTCCCATCCTGTCCAGCAGCTATGGAAACCTATGCAACAATCTAGAAAGCAACTCTCATCATTTGAAGGCTTTCTGTTGTATTCTGCAGGACTGTGGACATTACCTTTGAAC
Source organism: Darevskia mixta (assembly GCA_034641385.1). Lineage (NCBI taxonomy): Eukaryota > Metazoa > Chordata > Lepidosauria > Squamata > Lacertidae > Darevskia > Darevskia mixta. The sequence continues at coordinate 19,431,950 of JAWWNH010000008.1, forward strand.
AGCAGACCACAGTTTGTGTCCCAGGCACATTTTAGCCCCACCCCTTCACCCTCAAATTCCAAAAGCAGTTTGTTGAATTGTTGGGAGAGCTGTATTCAATAAAGAAAAACCTTGGTTGGTTGCAAAGAATTTATTTCAAGGGCCTCTGGCTTGTAGACCAGCTACGCTTGCACGGATCAGGTTTCCCGACCTTTTCCAAGTCTTCTCCATAGTGATTAGGAGTGAGAAACTTGTGGCTCCTCAACTCATGTTGGATTACAGCTCCCATCTTTCCTCACCATTGGCCATACTGGCTGGGTCTGGGTCACATCCACACATTTAAAGCACTCTTATTCCACTTTAGGAGTCATGGCTCTCCCCCAAAGAATCCTGGAAACAGTAGCTTGTTATGGGAGCTGAGAGCATTAACAAACCAGATTTCAAGATTCTTGGGGCAGGGGGAGCCATGACTCTTAAAAGTTGAATAAGAGTGCTTTAACTGTATGATGTGGATATGGCCTTGGTCTAGTTCAAGAGCATATGGAAATGGGTACAATGATCCACCACAGAAATCTGTTTAGGCACACAGATAAACCTGTTTGTGTGGAGGTCAGAAATCTATCGTATTAACTCAGCACTCCCAGACTCCCGCTATTTGGGGGTGGGATTCAATCATATACTGGCAAATTCAGGTAGCCCAAATGTAGTTGATAGGGAATTTTTATGCAACAAACCCGCTTCTCCAGAAGATCAGATTTTTTTTGCAGTAAGGTTAAATGCACCAGAAAGCATGAGATAACACTTGCTTTGATGCAGCGGCATCTAACCTCTCTGTCAACCAATCAGAATGAACTGCTCATCAAATAGCCAACATCATCTCATTTACTAGAAAATAAATTACGATGAATGCTCAATAAACCAGTGGTCTGTGGACCAAGAGCCGTTCCTTTCCTTTGCCCATTCTCCTGGCTCAGACACTGATGGGTGCATGAGCAGAGCTTTCTTTCCGTTTTTCCTGCCCCACCCTCAACTCTGCAAAATATCCATAATACAGCCAGAATGTTGGTTTATGTCTTGAACTGCTGCAAGCTGGCAGCTGCAGAAAGCCTGAGATTCTTACTCCAGTGTTCTTTGCTACAATAATTCTTTAGCAACGCCACATACAGCCAGCTGTTGAAATCTCTTTCAGTTACGTTACTGGTCCCCAGAGATCTGGCTTCAACTCCGCTTGTGAAGTAAGTTTAGAAATCAATGCAGTGTCTCCCTCTTCATACCTCCTTGCGTTCCGAGAGACCAGACGACAGGGAAGCTTATTGCAGCATGAGGGTGAAGACAGCTCGGCTTCCTCACCAGCCCGTCTAATCTCTGCCTTCTTATCCAGCTTCCACTTCTGCCTCCGATTCTGGACTGCTCTCTGCCACGGCCTATTCCTGCTCACTAAACCGTTTCCTCTTCAGTTTCTGACACCTCCTCCTCCCAGTCTTCCCCCTCTCACCACTCATCCTTGTCCCACCACCAATCCCCTGAACTCTGAGACTTCTTCCCTTGGGGGTTCAACAGCTGGTGCCTCCCACCATTCCTCTGCATCCAGCCAGTCCAGGACAGCAGGTTAGGCTGGGACTGAGCCGACTAGCTCAGGGGTAGGCAACCTAAGGCCCGTGGGCCGGATGCGGCCCAATCACTTTAGTGTTGCTCCCAAGGGATTTATTATGGGCAAGGGAAGTTTGTTTCTCTTCCAGGGTGTTTAGAGCAGGGGTAGGCAACCTAAGGCCCATGGGTCAGATGCGGCCCAATCGCCTTCTCAATCCGGCCCACAGACGGTCCAGGAATCAGCGTGTTTTTACATGAGTAGAATGTGTGCTTTTATTTAAAATGCATCTCTGGGTTATTTGTGGGGCATAGGAATTCGTTCATTATTTTTCAAAATATAGTCCGGCCCACCACATGGTCTGAGGGACAGTGGACTGGCCCACGGCTGAAAAAGATTGCTGACCCCTGGACTAGCTAAATCCTCACATCCCTGATTTGGTACTTCAGTCCAGGGCTGGGTATCTTTTTACATTTCCTCATAGGGAACCTTCCAGGGGCACAGCTAGAGGCAAAAGATGGGCAGAGAAATTTTATTTATTAAATTCATATCCCACCCTTCCTCCCAAAGGAGTCTAGGCAGCAACAAACGCAACTCCGTGTCAGCAGACTGTATTCCAGCCATGTAGAACCCAGCAGTTTTTCACCTCTCCACTCAAGCAAGCAAGAAGCAACCACTACAGTTCAAGGTCCCATTTAGAGCTATGCAAAAGCACTCTTGGATGAGGGCAGTAAGGCATAGTGGGGACACAGTCTTGAAGGTGCTGCGATGGCCAGGGGATTCAAAATGCAGCAACCTATGGACATGGTTACCGGCATGAGTGATTAATAAGGATTAATAAGGATTATTAATTTTAAATGATAAGTAAGAGGACAATAGGGCTGAATATTCTGAGACCAAAGGGAGGGAGGGAGGAAAGATGGGAAGAGCATAGGGAAAGAGCAGAAGTACCTGGATGTCTAGGTATGAATTTAGGACTAATAAGTAATTTTACCTATGTACTTGATGATGATTTAAAAGAGGTATGAATCTGTTAAAGAGGATTTATTATGAATTCAACAGTGGGGGACTCGAGGAAGTCAATTGAAATATGAAATTGAGGAAAATAGAGATGCCTGGCCCACAAAATTGGGCCAGGCCCAAGCAATGTTATGGAAAATATCAGCAAGGTTAAATGTATAATGAATATGTATACCTCTGTGAGAGGGGGGGATGGATCTTGGCTTCCCACGGTGAGAGGGGGGAAGTATGAAAATTTAACCGTCATGTTATGTGCTTAAAAAATTGTAAAAACCAATAAAAATTATTTTTAAAAAAACAAAAAACAAAATGCAGCAACCTGAGGATGTTCTGAATACAGGCACCCCAATTGTGGAACTCACGGTGTCTTATATAAGCTTTTGGTGCCAAGACAACTTATTTAACTTGGGGTTGAGTCCGTGTTGTTTCACTTTGCAAGCTACTATTTAACTGGGTATGTGCTCTGGCCTGTTTTTTACTGTTTACTGATAGACTGTGTGGTTTTATAGTGTTTTATCAGTATTGTACCCCGCTTTAGGATTCTTTAATAATAAAAGCAGCATAAACAAGTTTTATAAAGTGAATAAAAATAAATAAAAGAGAAAGTGAAATTCCAAATGCTAGATAGAGAGCCTGAGAAGCTGGTGGTTGTCTGTGCACCCAGAGGTCAAATGTTCCTCAACCCTGGTCTAGTCATTCTGGCTGTGTGCTTTTCTCAGTATAGTAAAACGAGTGGAATGGGCTATTTTTATATATACACACCCACACATATACCACAGATGCTTCCAGAAAGAGGGCCTAGCAAAGAACAACTTCAGACAATAAGGGTTGAATGAAGACACAGAAACAGGATGTTAGTTAAATGTCAGTTCTCATTTATTTTATTTTATTTTAATAATCTTGTTTGCAACATTTACCACATAAATCATCTAAATAAATAGATGCTGTACAGTCTCTTAACCATCGTCAGTACAAAAATAAAGCTGCACGTTGAGTCAATTAAAACTCGCTCTGGCCCTCTCATTTGTATTACAATCTCTGTTTGCATCAAACACTCACTCACGCACAAAAAGGCATTAAAACTTTGATATATGTCTGTATCTCTTAAATTTCGTTTGGAATTTTGTTCCCTCAGCCCCTCCCTCCCCCAATACATTCAGTTAGTCTGTACAAAAACATAACAAAAACAAAGAACTGAGAAGCTCATTCTGTGCAAAGGAAGCTTTCGTGTGCAAAGGTTTAACTTGGGTGCCACGTCAAGAAAACACCAAATTGGATTTCAGGCCAAAACGGAGAAGGGAAAGAAAACCACTGAGCGCACACGCAAATACACACACGCAAATTCAAACTTTTTTTTTTTAAAAAAAGCAACACCTCAGGTCGGTTTCTCTTTTCCCACCTGTTCATAACTACTTTGCCCCTTTCTAGCTCCAAAGAAAACAATATAGAATCAAGCAACCAACTCAGACTGAGAGACCAAACAGTGCAAACGAGGAAGAACATAGCTCAGACTCCCCACCCCCCTCAACAATATATGGCAGCCCTCAGTAACCTGGTGTCCTCCAGATGTTTTGGACTACAACTCCCATCAGCCCCAGTCAGCACAGTTATAGTAGCCAGGGCTGAGGGCAGTTGTTATGGACAATATATTTACCACTTTTTACCTCAAAGCATACTTTTTGTGCCTCAAAGCGACTTGCGTTATAAATATTAAAACCAAATATAAAAGCAGCAAGAAAAGAAGGCCTAAAGTGCTCATCCAAGAAGATATTGATAAAAGGAACAAATCCTACTCACCTCACTTAGATGGATGAGCACCAACAGCTAGTTACACTCCCAATTATGAACCAAAAACCTAGGTAAATAAGATGTTTTTGCCCGGCACCTAAAAACAGATAATGGCGTCAGGTGTGCATTGCACAGATGGTTCACACAAGGAGAGGTGTTCCTTGAGGTATTGGGGTCCTGAGCCACATAGGGCTTTGTAGATTCACTTTGAACTAAGCCCAGAAATTAATTGGTAGCCAGTGCAGTTATGCCAGGATTGGTGTTATGCGCTCAGGCCCTCTTGCCCTGATCAGCCAGCTACAGTTTCCAAACTGTCTTCAAAGGCAGCCCCAAATATAACACATTGCAGTAGTATAAGCTAAGGCTACCAAAAGATAACAGAAACTAGTCTAAAAGTTGTAGTCCTAAACATCTGGAGGGCACCGGGTTGGCAAAGGCTGATATATGGACTCCTTCAGAGATAGGTACTTGGCACTGAAACAAGCCTCCTAACTTCATTAGCCAATCATAATGCCCCTTTTTAATTTCTTGTAAGCTTTCTACTTCATGGTATTTCCTTAAATCACCCCCCCTTTACAAAATGGGTCACCATTTAATACAACAGTCGGGAAGAAAAAGCTGTTGCATTGCTTACATCCCACCCTAGAGCCTGACCTAGTCCCACAACCTTAAAAAGCTGTTAAAGTGCAATTTATCAAGGGGGCGGGAGTCTGAAGAGATGCATTAAAAATACATTATATACACATACTTATAAATGGAAGAGATCCACAATGCTGCATTTGACTGTCTTGCCCTAGGCCAGAGGGATTGATATTGGAGGCAATTTTATTGCTGATGCCTGGAAAGTGTAGCTAGTTTTTCATAGAGCTGTATGGAATCCTAAAGGGGGAAGTATTATGCTCTCCTTGCTTGGAATGATGAGCCTATGGTAAGAGTCAGCCAAAGCGTGAAAGGCTAACTGCAAGTTGTGAAGAGGAAGTTTAAGAGCAGCCTAACGTGGCTACACCTGTTATCTTGCCAGATGCCATTAGTAAGCACCAGAGAAATAAGCATTTACAGTGGAATCCTATGCATGTTTCTCCAGAAGGAAGTCACGCTCTATTCAATAGGGTTTACTCCCAGTTAAGTACATAGGGACTGCAACTCCAGTGACCTTTCCTGTGCGCTTCAGGCAATCTGCAAGCTGGTTGCCAGTCAGATACATAGGAAGCCTGAACAATCTGCATTACAGGCAAGTGCAACCACTGTTCTGACTGTGGGGTTGGTCTGGAACCAAACCATTACTGGTTTTCCCCTCTACCTTAATTCCTGGTACACTTTGTCACAGGACTAGTCAAACTGTGATAGTGTTGAGGTGTTTTGGCAGCAATAATATCTGTATTTCCCCCCCCTAAAAGGGATAGATCAATATTTTTTATTCATCATATGAACTTCAGTACCAGCACAACATTCACCTCTTCCTCAAAGTTCTTGTTTCACCTCCTTTTCTCCCATCAATTCTGTTGGTTTATAAGCTTCAGAAGAGGACAGTATCCCATTCTCACCAAGCAAGCAAGCTAACACCCAACATGGGTTTGAAAACACACCTTCCCCCACTTCTTAGGACTCATCAAAACCCAGCTTTGCCTTCTGGGCTTTGCTTGCTTTGTGGTAATTTTTGTTCAGAACATGTTTACTATGTTCTTCTATATGTGCAAAATTTACAGTGTTCAATATCAAGAGGAAGAGACAACGGCTGCCTCTTCCACGAAAGTCTTTTATCGTTAGAAAGGAAAACCTGATCCACATCTCACAATTTCTTCACATGCTCACATCTCCTTCCACTTCTTAATGAATGCTACACTGCAGGAATGGCTATAGCAGGTTCACCATCCCTACTTTATACAGTCTTATGAAACCAGCAGCATAAACTGTTTTATGAAACTGCATACACTTTCCTTACTTCTTTGCTCTATCATCAATTTTGGCTGAAGGTGCACCAATACCTGAAGGAGCATCAACTTCACTATATAACCGCTTATGAAATCAACTCTTTATAACCTATATAATATGGAGTTTTTTTGGGGGGGGATTATCTTTTGTACAAGTGAACTACCATCAAGAAAACATGCCACTGGAGAACATCAAACGATAGTGCAAATAGTTCTCCAACTTACGATACATTTCATTTTTAGATAAGAAACACATTCCTCTGTCTACTGTGTCTCATCTTTTCTCTACATCCACCCACAACTGCCATTACCTTTTCCCTAGTATAGCTTCAAGCCAAATGCTTTTCTGGATTAATACTCACACACCAACATGGAACATTACAAGATCCCGTGCTCTCTCTAATGTAGGGCATCAGAGCATACTATGCACATATAGCATTTATACACAGTAGTTACATTAATTGAAAATATGGCCCCTTTTCTACACCTCTCTTCTCATAGGAACCATTGTCCACACACCAAAAAAAAAAAGGTAACAAGTTCATGGCAATGCAAGGGGCATAAGGAGAGTTATGTAAATACCGGCTGATAGCATTCATCATACTGTGTGAAGACCCATTATATTGGTTGACTTGAGCCCCTTAAGTCCATTGACTTCAGCAGGCCTATTCTGGGTATGACTTAGTAGGACATCACCCATTCAAAATAACTAGCCTTCCCCAACCTGATGACCTCCAGGTGTTTGGGACTGCAAAAGTCATTTGAAAATGTGAACTACCTCACCTGGTCAGTGGCCAGGTATGGAGAGAGTTGTATCCTAGAACTTCTGGAGGACACCCAGGTTGGGGAAGGCTGCATAAAAATACAATGATTTTATTTAAAGGAAGTTTGTTTTAGACTCATCGCTTTGGCATCACTTTATATAAAATGGGTTGTTTTTGCCAGGAAGGGGTTTCCTATTTGTAATGTTACAAATGCTGCAAGTTACTGAAGCGATGCAGTCCAACCTCAACAGTGCAGCAAGGACGTTACTAGAAATGGAAAAGAAAACAACTGTACAACTGTTTTGGAGATTAAGAAAAAATACTGCCAATGGACAGTTCCTTGGAATGACCCAAGGGCACTCTTCATGTGATCAAAATTTTTCAACTGGTCGATTTTTATGTCATGCATACTTGCCAATCATAAACATGCATACAATAACAGTAATTGTTTGTAACATCACCACATCCCTATCTATCATTCTATTGCCAACTAAATCAAGAACACTACAGATTTAACTTGTCTGTAGTTAAAAAGGGAGACAATAGTACTAATACTATTGGTACCAAGGTCAGCAACCTGCAAACTCAGCTCACGTACCTATGTACAAACCTGATACAAAGCTTGGAACTTGCTTCCGCCATGTATGTTAATTCTCTAAAGTGCCATAAAAGTTAGTTGCTACAGACCAGGGATGCTGACCCTCCAGATGTTGAGCTACAATCCCCATCTCTTCTGACTACCGGCCATGCTAGCTGGAGCTGATGGGAACTGGAGTCTATTATCTGGATGGCCACAGATTCCCCATCCCTGCTATGGATGAGCAGTCTTACTTTTTTCAGAAGTCACCAGATGCTGCTGCGAAGCTTCTTTAAAAATAAACTGAAGGTGACTAGCATACTCTTCCACGCATTGTTAAGTCAAACGTCTATTTCCTTGTCTAGATATTTGAACTGAAACGATGTACAAATTACTGCGACGTATTTTGGCAAGGTGTACGGCGTATGGTTTGTTTTAACAACTAATACCCTGCCACAGTTTTAACAGAAAAAAGTGGGGGGAGAAAGACTGCAGAGCCATGGCAACCATGAACCCCACTGCACACAGTAAGGCATTTTTGCAAGGAATGAAAGATAATTACAGCAACACCCATCAAAACCTCCTGCAAGGTAACACATCTAGGGCTGGCAATACCAAGAGTTGCCAGCTGCCACTATCCTGGCAAGCCTCCTTTGTGTAACTGCTGTGTGGCACACAGAGATGCAATACACAACTTTTCCCAGCATGAAGTGCAGAAATCTGCACCGCTGAATTTCTGCCTATCACACAGTTGTTATACAAAAAGGCGCAGGAACCCTGTCTGGAAGGGGGAGGGAAGAGAAGAGAAGGCACAAAGCCTAATGGCAAGTCACTGGGCACATGGGAAAAAGTCTAATGGGGCAATAAGGTTACTTAAAGTGCAGCCCACATAGAAAATGCAGCAGCATACTATTGCTTTAAAGAGCACATTTCTGGGCTCTTTTTACACATGGCATACCAGTCACATATAACTTAAGCCAACCTTATAACCAGCGGATTATAACTATTAGGACCATCCAATTTCAACTGAATATTATAACCACCTACTGGAGTCATGCAAATGCTCAGTTTAAGGTGTACATGCTCACATGTACAGGATTGTAGTGGATGGGCCTAGTTTTCCTTGTCATGATATTCAATTTGTTTGGCTAAGGAACAGGTTTTGTCAGGGGGACAATGCTGCATTCTCCGCTTCTTCAGCATTCGCACACAATTGCCAGATAAGAACTGAAGCGACACGCTGCTTTGGAATTGTGTTATCGCACCAGAATCAAGACTTTTTGCTCCTGGTAATTAGAGAGAGAGACTCCAATTTCAGTGTCTCCCTGACCAAGTTTGAAAAGGGAGAGGGACAACCCTGCACAAAACATCTTTTCACTAGCGAAAGCAAACACTGTTTGAGAGGACACAGACTTGTATCACAGAGCCAGTCACAAGACAACACAGTTCAAACCATCAAAGAGGGAGGGGAGGCAAGCATCCTTTCTGAGGCCAACAGCCCAACCCTTCACATTTACTTGGAGAGATGTTACACATACATTTTAATAAGCTTTATTTTCACATGTGGCATTGGATCACAGCATGAGCTTTGAAAAGGGCAAATCATGCCACTGATATATCTAAGGAGAGGTGAAGTGCATTTTTCCAGCTGAGTTTGATCCTCTTAAACTCAGGCTCTAACAGCTGTAAAAGTTCCAAATCAATAGCAAAGATGATCACTCTCTTCTGGTGCACCCAACATGGCTAGAAATGGTTTCATGCAAGGACAGATGTCAGTGACCAAATTTTTTCGAAGTTACAAAACACACACACACACATACACACACACACACTGCAGAAGCAGTTTCTTTTTCACTGACTCCTATAGAAACCTTTTTCTTATTCTTAAAGTGGTGGCAGGGAAGGAAATAACATTTTGGATAGTAAGAGACTGAGGGCACACCTGCATTGCTGTGCAGACATGCTACCATTTTGCCAGCCATTCTCTATCCCTTCCACAGAAAACCCTGACAATGGCTAAAGAATTTTCAGGACCCTTATTAATTCCCAGGATTCTCTGAGGGAAGTGAGCCAACATATATCTGAAGCGTCCGCATGGCCTTAAAGGAAGAAACAAAAGCGCCAACAGAAATGGAAGTCACATAACGATGCTTGCTTTCTGCTGTTTAAATTTAGTGGGACGGGGAAACGCCTAGGAAGACGTGGCTTTCCTTTTGCACAGCAGGTTAAAGCAGAGCAAGTCACAGCTGCAGCGAGCTTCCTAAACTCTGTGGGAAAAATGGGGCCAAGACTTCATAGTGCTTAGAAACCCAATATTGTTTTAGATTTAGATTTAATTGTTAAGTATTGGTTTATAAGTACAATGTGAAGTCAATTTGTATCACAGTAGAAACCCATGGAGGGGCGGAAGGAAGTCAGAGAGTCAAATTTAAGCAGTAAAAACGATGTGAAAACTGGATGTTATGAAAAATGGGGGGGGGGGGAATTAGAGAGAGAAAGAGAAACCCAATATTGTTATGCAAGTATTGTAGCCCAGTCCTTTATGGATCAGAAACTATACATGGAGTTGGCCTTGGGTTGCCAACTTTTCAACTGACTCCTGGAGCTCTGCTGCTTGATCTGGAGGAATTTAAGTGGGAAGGATGTTATGGCACAGAGAAACCTTTCAGGGCATTATTGCCTGCTAATTTCTGCAGATCAAGCCACTGTTAAGAGGCACAGCTTCAGAGGATGGTGAACAAGTTGGTACTGGTTGCCAACCCAACCCATGCATTCAGATCCTGCAATATAATCTGCTGATATGTCTCAGTGCAATAAGTACCTAATTTTTTTTTTTAAAAAATGAGGCCATTTATTCATTTCTGCAAAATGGTCCATTAATGTAATATAGACCCACCAGACCCCCACAAGAGACAGCAATGGGCGCAAAAGCTTAAATTCCAGCAGTGGAAATAACAATGTTATCCTCAAAACACTTGAAGCAGCCAACGCTCCCATGAAACATAAGGAGATCTATAGTTCCAGCCTTTTGGTGGATTAGACTAGAACCTAACTAAAGAAAGCAAATTTGGGGGAAGTTATCCCAACACAATAGTAAAAAAAATATTTTAAAAATGCCATTTTTATCTGCTTCTAGTTTCTGGGAAGAGCCCGTCCAGTTCTCACATTCTGTCCAGGCCTTACATTAAAAAGAAATCAGCACTGAGTCAAGCTCTTGCATCACTAACATTGTCTGGAAAGTGGAATATTTATAGCCAGGCATCCAGATAACCCAGCTGTCCTGGTATTCTGCAGCCTGATGGAAAGACAAAGACGAGGCCAGAATAAACTGAGGGACCATGTCCAAGAAGCCAGCCCTCCTTTGTTAGCATGAATAGTTTGAGATAGCGTGATTTATACCTTCAGACCCAACAATGACCTTTCTCCTTTTAACAGCTCTGGGGCAGGAGAAAATCCATAGCACTTGCACTACTTTTAAAAACAGACACTATTATTGAGGATGGGAGGTGACGCTCTTGCACAGTACTGAAGTGTTCCTCCAAAAACTGGTTTTGGGTCTGTAGTGAAAGATTTCTTGCAGGTATCTGGGACTAGAAACTCCACAGGGTGTTAAATTCAGCTTTCACAATCTCTAGAGACTAATGTAATTTCACACACCTAGGGGAAGAAATGTTCTTTGTAAGCTAGACGATGAGGTCAGTAAATAAGATCATCAGAAGGTGCACAGCAACATTCTATGGCTCCATCAGTTTCTCTTTCACCCCCTAATTCCTAAACAAGTAAATGCAGATGTCAGTCCCATTCATTTCAGTGGGGTGTACACTGAAGTACCTATGGCTAGGATTGCAGCCCTGCCTTCCAGCTTGCCATCCTCACTCTCTAAAGGAAGATACATTTCGTGGAACTTTCCCTTTTGCTTAAGTAAACTTAAAGGAGCACACAAGCACAAGAAAATATTCTAAAGCTATACAGTTCATAGATACCACCGTTCCTTATAAAATAAAATAAAAGTCACAAAGAAGTCCAGCACAAGTTTCAAGGCATTGAAGTGCAAGACAAGGCTCTATAGAAGTGCAAGCAGCTTCTCCCTGGCAAAGGCTAAGATGTTCACACACACACACTTATTTGTCAAGAAAACCACACACAAGTATCAGAGGCTCCAGTGTTTAACAAGAGGGATAACATCAAGGGCAAAACTGAAGTGGAAGAATTTTATAAGCCTCATAAACATATTTCAATCCCATTCCCTTTCACTCCAATATTTCTGACCCCTTACTTTGATCAGACAGGGCAATATTGGCCAGTGTCCATATCTGCTACACTACCAATTCAACAAGGCAGCAGCTACAGTTCTTCTGACTCCCCAAGGAAGTTCTCACTCTATCATCACCTCCACTTTTACCCACCCAAAGACCCATGCCTCAAGAGATATATGAAGCCGGTTTCATGGCAATGGGCAGATAATGGAAGTCCACAGCAAAGCTTGAACATGGACAGAATTTTATGCAGCGTTCCTCTAGTATCCTGAGCCTGGCAAATATTTAAACACAAAGAGATTCCCAACTACCTCCTGGAAATTGGGAATGCCTTCTTCACCACCACCACAATTGATAACGAGAAGAAATGTCCAAGTGGGGCAGGCTGAAGCAGTTGTTTAAAATTAGCAAAAAGTCTTCCAGCTATTTATATAAGCAGAATTGCAATTACCTGGCAACTCCATCTGTATGCATCCAAGAACAACAGAAGACGGGCATGTAAAGATACAGTTCATTACCGGATAGCCATAGTGGCTTAGTTCTTACACATAATTATTCCATCAGCCTGTCAGTGGAACTAATATCTACTTCTCATGTGGTTACGTTTGTTCCAACTGGGGTTCAGAGGTTTCATTGACACTGCATGCGTGCTGATGCATATCCAATCCCTCCTCGCCATGACCCATCATCAGTCCTGTAGATCCTCCACACAGGACACAATCATACTCTGGGACGATTCAAGCTTCCTAGGTCCAATTATTTGCTAAGAATCCCTGCACATCTGCCAGAGAACCATTGGATGCTGCATGTTGTAGAGCAGCCTCCCCATACCTTGTCCTCTCCAGGTGTTTCAGGCAATGACTCCCATGATACCTGGCCATTGGTCAAGCTGCGCAAGGCAAACAACAGTTGCAGCCGAAAACATTTGGAGGGCACCATGTTGGGGGAGGCTGTTCAAGAGCATGCTCTCAATGGGTGTGCAGTGATAGTCAGACCTGGTAGGATTCGCTTTACCCCCTACTTAAACCAAACGTAATTTGGCTGTGCACAGAGAGAAGTCAATGCAGACGTTCCTTGGAGTGACACAACAAAACAAGCTGGAGTACACGAAGTCTCCCAAATATATAGCATGTTTGGAAGCACTGTGGAGGCCACATCTTGTACAGCAGGCATAGGCAACCTTAGCTCTCCAGATGTTTTGGAACTACAACTCCCATGATCCCTAGCTAACAGGGCCAGTGGTCAGAGATGATGGGAATTGTAGTCCCAAAACATCTGGAGAGCCAAGGTTGTCTATGCCTGTTGTACAGTACAGATAAGGGCGGAAGCATCAAACATGGGAACTCAGCCACCCAAAGGAGGGGGACCACTGCTTTTCACAGACACCACTGGGAAGTGATGAAGTCAAATCGACTCTGAAACATGGAAGAATACAGGGAAATTTGTATTTAGCATCTTCCTCTTTTCTGAACATTCACCCGGTCCTTCCTTCAATTGCAGATATGCTATAATTGATATAGGGAATGGACATTTTTCCAGAATGCACTGTGAATAAATGTCTTTGCCAGTTAAAAGAGCTTCCACTTCCCAAACGGACAAAGCAACAACACATAATATCTATATACTCTCTCTGTGTCTTTATAACAAATGAGGAGAAAAAAAATGTACAGGCACCCCCACATTGCCTTCTTTTTTTATCCTTTTTTTGCTTATTTGAAAGGGGAGCAAGGGAAAAAGAGAGAGAGCCAGTGAGATCAACAGTCAAAATAAAACCAAAATCCTCTGTAAACATTTGTGAAGGAAAATTTCCGGATTTTGCTTGTTAAATAATATAATCAAATCCACCCACCCTAGAAAAATCTGATTGGGAGCACGGCAGGGGGCGGGAAAACACACACACACACAAATGAAAAACAAAACGAAAAAGAAACAGAAATCTCCCAAGCATGAAGAAAAGAAAAACGATGAAATAATAATAATAATAATAGAAAAATGCAGATTCAGAACGGGATGCTCCTGTCTCGGAAGAAGCCCTCTGCCATTTGTGCTTCTCTGAAAGTCACGGTAATGGAGTTTGCTGTGATGTCTGTCACTGTCACTTCGTTTGGCGGCAGGGCGGGGCTCCAGGAAAGATTGCCTTCTGCTGCCTCGGAGCTCACTGTGGAAGAGGAAGGAGGAAAGAGAACAGCACGTGAGAGGGAGGGGGAAACAGGAAACCAATAGGAATCAACAATCTTGTTCTCATGGAACAGGCTGGCCAACTACGAACTGACGCAAAGGGGGAAGGGGCGGAGCAAACACACAGTCACAGTCACAGACCAATAAATATGTGGCCTATGCAAACCACCTCAAACCCACTTTACAGTTTATACTTTATTCACTAAGCCAGTGGTTTTCAACCAGTCTGCCATGGGACCCTGGGGTGCCTTGAATGATGGTCAGGGGTGCCGCAGGCAACAACGGCCTCTGTCCCTCTTCCCTCCCCTCCCTTCCTCTGATGCCCTCGTGTCTCTGCCTCCCAAAAGCTTGCACAGATGTTTGTGGCAGCAGCTCTGGCTACAAGCTCCCCAGGTGAATGGTGCCTCTGGGGCTGGCCAGGGGGTGCTTCCCAGGCCCCTGTGGGGCAGGGCAAGGAGGCAGCTCTCTTTATGGAAGTTCAGAGACCAGGGGCGGCTGCCTGCAGGACTCCCAAGGAGAGGAGGCTGAGGGAACACTCCACAAGGGAGGGTGTTCGAGAAAGGGTGGGAGCTTGCCAGCTCTGCAGGCAAGGGGTGACATGACTGGGCTCCTGAGCCCCACAGGGGTGCTGCAGAAAGGAGGTAGTTGGTCAAGGGAGTCATGGACCCAAAAAGGTTGAAAACCTCTGCACTAAGCAAATCCTCTCACTTAGAAGGGATATACAGGTAGTTTGGTATTGGGTTTACACTGTGCAACAAACCAAGGAGATATTTTCCAGATGCTTGTTATATGAAAAAGGAGAATTCGCCACAGAGCAGTTAAAAAGAGATGCTGTGCTTTCCAAATCCCTCAAAATGAGTTTCCTTTTAGTGTCAAGTGGGAATTTACATTTCCTCTCCTTCATAGGAGTTTCAAAACACATTTATTTACCCATATGGCCTCAGCAACAGCTGACAATGAGGGGCCCGCTTCCTAGACTTCTCATTTTGGACCTTATACATTAAAAAGCAGCAGCAATAATCCCACCCCCCCTGCCAAAAGAGATACATGGAGAGGGGAGGGAGGCCTCCAACTTCTCTTATTTACCTGTTCTGCACCCTCCTGTCCCACCTGGGAATGGAAAGTGGGCCCTTTAACTGGGTATTCCTGGCATCTCTCTCGGATATCTGAGGTGTGTCTACTCTCACCTGAGAAAGGCTCCATTTCTCCCCGACACTACCCGGGATTCCACATGTGTGCTCACGTTGAAGGGAGAATAAAAAAAATAAGGTTTACATTTCTCTAGTAGAATTTGTCAGCTACACCTCAAGGGGCTTCACAATGAAAGCTACAATGGAAGGCTCCAAAGTACCCGACAAAATGCAGCAGCCATATTGTGTTATTGGGACTTGAGAAGAACTAGTCAACATCTTGGCTTGCAGATGTAAATAATCTAAACCCCACTTTGCTCTTTCCAAACCAACTGTGCAAAAAGTGCAAATATCAACACAGTTGGACACTCCTGTCAGATGCGTTTTATTTATTAGGATATTCATATACCACTATTCATTTTTTTAAAAATCAGGGCGGTTTACAACCATCATACACAAAACCCTATAGAAAGATCTAAAATCAGAGGTCAAGTAACAATTACAGAAGGGTATTTTCTGAACTGCAACCATGAGCTTAGCAGCATTTCTACCTCCAGCGATTATCTTCTGCTTTTCCCGCCTGTCACTGTGGGGAACCGCAGGCCGAGGGGGCCAAATGCAGCCCTTGAAACTCCCCCCAGGCCACACTCCTTCACTAGCCCTGCCTCACACCCCAAGTACTCCCTCCCTCCATATTTATTTATAATGAAACATAACAAAGTATAATAACAGATGCCAAATAAAATAGCAAACGTATGAGAGACTATCTAGAACTAAACATATAGGAACAAACTTCCATACCAAACTCACACATAATAAATTAGTATCCCAAGGTCCCTACATTTTCACTTTTAAACAGGTTTTTTTTTTAAAGTACGTTTTCTAGGCCTAAAGGTTGCAAAGGTAGGCTTTAGCATCTACAGACAATGCCTGTTGAAACTTTAGAAGCCACAATTTACATGCACTTGACTTTGAAGTCCTTCTTGGATGGGCAAAGCTCCCTGACTAGCAGATGTAAAATAAGTTATTTTTAGTGAAGGAAGTTTGCTTCATTTGCATATGTGCAAGTTGTAGAATGCAGCTTTCTTGGCACATGATCCAGTTTTCCACAGGAACATTTCCCGCCCCCCCCCCTCGAACGATGGAGTCCATACAAACCTCCTGGTGAGGATGGCACACTGGGTTTCAACAGTACCACTTAGCCCTCCAAGCAATGCATGTGTGTGAAGATCACTATAAAAGCTCTCCAACACAGAAAGTGTTCCTCTACTTGAAAAGAGACTTCCTCTATACACTAGGACGTTTATATGCATTTTATACCAATCTAGGCTTTCCTTCGTGAAGCCCAATTGATATCGTTCAGCTGAGGGCGTGTAAACCGGGGAAGGAACACCAACCCAAAGACCAGACCCGGCTCCTTCCAAATACAGTCGTACCTTGGTTCTTGAACGCCTTGGTACTCGTATGTTTTGGCTCCCAAACACCGCAAACCCGGAAGTGTTCCGGTTTGCGAACGTTTTTTGGAAGCCGAACATCCGACACGGCTTCTGCTTGACTGCAGGAAGCTCCTGCAGCCAATTGGAAGCCACGCCTTGGTTTTCGAATGGTTTTTGGGAGTCGAACGGTCTCCCAGAACGGATTAAGTTTGAGAACCAAGGTACCACTGTAATTTTTTGGGCCTGAGGCGACTTCAGCAAGGGCGTAGCAAGGGGGCGGGGGGGCCGCCCGAGGTTCCACCCCAGAGGGGGGGGTGACACTTTTTTTAAAAAAATATTTTTTTTTAATTTAATTTAATTTTTTTTAAATTTTAACTTCATTGAAAAAAGAGATAATAGACACACAACCCCCCACACCTCACAAAGTGGCACCATCAGAGGGGGGTGTCACTTTTTATTTTTTTTTATTTTTTAAATTTTTTTATCATTTTTTTATTTTTTATTTTTATTTTAACTTTATTGAAAAAAAGAGATAATAGACACACACACACACCTCACAAAGTGGCACCATCAGAGGGGGGTGACACTTTATTTATTTTTTTTATTTTAATTTTTTATTTTTTTTTATTTTAACTTTATTGGGGAAAAAGAGATAATAGACAAACACACACAAAACCCCCACACCTCGCAAAGTGGCATCATCAGAGGGGGGTGACACTTTTTAATTTTTTAAAAAATTAAAGTGGTGGGGGGGTGACAAAAAAATTCCGCCCCGGGTTCCACCTGGGCTTGCTACGCCTCTGGACTTCAGCACATGGTTCTTGAAGGAAGGACTCTACAAGTCCACCACAAAAAATTAGCTACCCCCATTACAGATTGATCTCTGTTAGATATCCTTTGCGATACCCACTAGCCTTCCCCTGAGCTACAATTCCCAAGGTTTTCAGGAAATAACTCTTAAACCACTTTAAATATCTAGCATAGAGATACACCCAAGAGCCCACAGGGAGGTGGGGAGAAACTTCTCTACCAACATGGCTTCTTCTTCCTTCTGCGATGGTCACCCACAGTAAGAACGCAGACAAGAAGCGCATTCACAGGCCAGCTGTCATTAAGAAGCCTTGCAGAACACCAAGCCTGAAGGATAACATTAAAAGCTTCCTATTGTGGGGATTTCAATCTACCATTGCGGTTTTGGCAGGAGAGCGGCAGCGCTACCTGCACAGACCCTGCTGGTCTGCCCGGACTAGTGAACAAACGGCATGGAAATGAGCGCCACTGAAAAGTGTCAAGTGGTGGTCAGATTCAGAGTGTCTACTAACCAAACACTCAGGGTTGTCGCCATCTAAGCCACACGCAGCTGAAATCAATGGACTCGACTAACTTAAGCCCATTGGTTTCAATAGGTCTGCTCCGAGTAGGACTTAGCTGGGAACAATCCCAGATCTGAGATTTTCCCCTGCAGGGGTAGCTGGCAAATAAAGGGTTAGCCCCAAATGGCATGCACGGTGTGCAACAGTTAAGAGAGGAACCTGGATGCCCAAGCGAGTGAGATGAGATGGGCTCTACGTAGCTGGGGGTGTTGCCAGCGCTTACCCTCTTTGCTGGCAGGTTGCGTGGCCTCATCCCAGTCGCTGGGGGTCTGCCTCTCCTCCAACGCCACTGGCTCCTTCAGGAAGAACTCCCGCCGGCGGTTCCGATTCTCCAGGCTCGCCATGCGGGTGAACTTCTTCCTCGAAAGGCGCAGGTACTTCTGGTTCTTGCTCTGCTTCCGAAGCGGGAAGGGCAAGACAGTCGCCCCACTCTTCTCGGGCAGCTCAGTCTGCCCTCCCTTGGCTAGGCTGTTTCCTCCTCCCCCAAACCGCCGTGACAGAGAAAAGCAGAGTTTCTCTTTCCCTTTGTGTGCGCTTCGCAGGTCCATGCTATACAGCCTCTGCAAACAGAGAGAAAAAATTCACAATTCTGCAAATGCCCCTGTATTTCTATGAACACCTGTAGCCATAGAAACATAATATCCTTGAAGAACTAGCTCAATATGCTCTTCACCTTATAATACCGGTATATGTGTACACACACACACAAGCATATTAATAATAATTATTTACACGGAAGGAAAAAAAACTGTAATGGAGAATGATCAACATGAGCGGAACACATTAAGCATTGCTTTGAACACACAATAGTGTGCAATGCATCTTTCTGATGGGAAAGATGAAGCCAAACTAGAGATCTGTAGGTTAACTTTGCCTGAAAATGAGTACGCAGTGATTCTTACATTTTAAGGAAAAGTGTCTTGTTTTAATCAACGCTTCAAGATTTGGAGCCAGTGAGCTGTGTTCAGAACCATGATTTGATGTTAATTGCACTGATTGTTTTGGCCTTGGTGGTTGGGGATGAACTTTGTGTTTTTTCTTGTTATGTTTGCTTCTTTTCTTTTTCTGTCAGCCGCTTTGAGCAACTCGTTTGTGGAGGGAGCAGGGCATATATTTTCAAAATAAATGTATATATATATATATGCATGCAGTGGATAGCTTAGTCAGTACAGCCAGGCTGGGGCTTAAGAACGGACAGTGTAATTCAACAAACTTGGGCCCTTACCTGCAGCAAGAGACGTTTTGGTTTGGGGCCTCTCTTCCTGTAACCTGAGGCGCGATCTTTCTCTTCCCTGAGGAGACAGAAGATACCTAGCAATTCCATTTGTTAACAAAGCAAGAGCACCAACAAAGCCACTTGTTGATCCAGGTTATTTAAAGCATATCACAGAGCTGTTGCTTGTGCAAATACAAATCATAGTGGAGAAGGGGGGGGGCTTT
The DNA here is from genome assembly GCA_034641385.1 of Darevskia mixta. Taxonomy (NCBI): domain Eukaryota; kingdom Metazoa; phylum Chordata; class Lepidosauria; order Squamata; family Lacertidae; genus Darevskia; species Darevskia mixta. The sequence goes on from JAWWNH010000008.1 coordinate 19,451,410, forward strand.
CATTTGGCTTGGTTGGTAGTTGGAGCTGTTCTCCCCCCCCCCCACCTAATTCAGTAATGCTTAATGGAGTCGATACCTACCTGCTATACAAGCAACAACTGGGATCGACAGTTCGGTCCATGCAAGCACACAAGCAGACACAAAACCCTACGTGATGGATATCACAGCCTAAAGCCGGCTTACGCTGCTGGTTTCTTTGAAACCATTAAGCTTAGTTTTGTGGTTCACACACAACGGAAAGCTCTGGTTAACTGCTATATCCTGCCTTGTTTTGTTGCCGGTTCAAAGGGTGGGAGTGAAAGGAAAGGGACTGAGTACATTCACACATAGCTTGTGCGCATACCCTGCTTTAGCAAGTCAGGATTTTCAGCTTAGTGCTATGTGCTAATGCAACCAATGGTAATTCCCATTGGGCTAGGTAAGATACTGATATTTTAGACCCTAACTACACATTATGGGAAGACACATGGCTGCTGCTGGCATACATCTATCCAACATGGGTTGGTGGCACATATTTGTTTTCCCAGTAACATGCAGTCCAGGCAGCTAGGAATATTGTGCAGGTGAAGAGGCTGCAGCATATTCTGGGAACTCTTCACACTGGGGTGCTCTCAGGTAATTGAGCCATAGCACAGAAGCCTCAGTTCAGCTGGCTGGCTGCTCTTTAGAATAAAGAGCTTACAGTAATTATTAGCTCTCCTTGCCTTGAAAGGGGAAGAGAGAAACTCTCGAGCCAACCTGACCATGCTAGATCTCTTTGATGCAAGGCCTCCTGTTTTAACCTCTCCCTCCAAATAAAAAGGAAATATTCTTACTTCTCTTCATAAGCCATCACCAGGCGAGGGTCAAGAATGTGATCCTCTGGCTCCCATGTGCTGTATCTAAGAGGAAAAATGTCAAGAGAAAACCATCAAATGGTTTCTGGTCAAGTAGGGTGTCACTAGCACTGTCAAAGTTCTAGCACTTTCCCCCTTATCAACTGGAGACTACAATCCACTCAACAGCTGAATAATAAAGTATTTGCATTTCCCACCCAAGGGTTCTGCCAATAAATTCTTAAAATAAAATTTATACCATACCCTTCTACTTCCATACATGGAATGGATCAAATAAGTGACCATCCTTCTTTGAAAAAAGGGGATCATAAACTCTCTGTTCTTCAACTATAGTCTCCTCAGTCTTAAATCTGCCTGTTGCAGCCAACAGAAAACTGGATTCCCACAAACCTCTCCTATGCAGAACTCTGTGCATTTCACCAGCTTATTCTTTCAATGGCAGGATCTTACTAGGCTACTAGATTTGGAGATGCTACAGTGTTTCTTGCCTGCGTAGTTAATGACTTTAGAGCTGTGAAGTATGATTCATTAAAGCTTTTTAAAAAAAAAAAAAAAAATCAGAAACTGATCTCCGAACACATGGTACTTTAAAGTATTTTTACCCATCCTGTCAATCAACTATGGTTCCAGAAGGTGGCATAAAACTTAAAAACCAACACAAAATACAATACAAAGCCACCCAGCAGGGAGGAGGAACAAATTCCAACCAGGAAATCTGGGGGGGGGGGCAAAAGACCCTCCAGAAAAGCATCATCATACGGTAGGCTTCAGGCAGGCAGGAAGATGGCAGGGGAAAGAGAGAGAATGAATGAAAGAAAAAACAAACACTGTGAGCACATTTCCTGTGGTGGATACATACACAGAATGGTCCTCTGAAGATGATTTAAATTCCCAGGTAGACATATTTGGGAGAAGGCCATCCTTAAGATATGGTACCCTAACCCATATTGCTTTTATGGCAATAAAAAAATAAAAGCTATCCTGTTGAATTGTGATCAAACATTACAGTTTCTATGAAGAAACTACAGATTCTACAGTATACTTCAAGTGGCTCACCATCATCAACTTCTTAGCAATGTATTCTGGGCCAGTGGATGCTTCCAAACATAGCAGCTCCATGTACTGTACATTACTGTAATCTAGTGTGGATGCCATCAGAGAATTAAATATGCTAGCTATATATATATAACAGCAATGCTAATAGATGTTTATGGCTCCTTGCTTTGTGCAGAATCAGGCCAGTGTGATTGCAAGAGGAGAGGATGTTGCAGATGTTGATGGCGTCAAGGTGAACGTTAAGTTTTTAACACATTAGGGAGGTGAAGAATCTTCAGTAGTAAAAGTTATTTTGACAACAGTTAGAGAAGAGCTGCTGTTTATGCCACAGGTATAATTTCTTCTAAATTATACACAAAATGTGTAAAAAAAAAAAAGATAAGAGAGGTAAGAGGTGGGGAATGTGTTAATAGCTGCTAAAGTGCTTATAGCAAATAATTCGAGGTAGCTTTGGTAACTCAGCCATCCCATGTTATCTTCTAAGCCTGTAGCAGTTTTATGACTGCACAGTGGAAAGGAAAAAAGTCTATGCAGAGATGTATGATGAAATGGCAGCTATTTATATTTCTTTTGGTATGAAAAACATTCTGCAAACAGGGTTTATGCTTTAAAGAAAAACTGTATATATAATATACACAGACAGGGTAGAAGTCAGTTAAGTTTGACTCTGAAAGGAGACCTATGGAAATTAATGGACTTAACTTGGACATGTCCATTCATTTCAATGGGTCTACTTGAGTAGAACTTAGTTGAATCCCACCCACAGACTCCCACAGTTGCAGCACCTACACGTCAAGGTAAGCCATAAATCATTTCTCACGAGCCAACTGCATACAACTGCTCCTCCCTGCTTGTACTGGGGAGAAACAAAGCATGATCCCTTGTTCAAACCTGGCGCTAAACCATGGATTGTGGCTCATTTCTCTCCAGGACAAGCAGGGAAGAGCACAGCAGGCCTGTTTGGAGCAAGCCACAGTTTATGGTGTGCCCAGATGCACAAACCAGGTCAGTGGGACTGCAACAGAAGATAATGTAGGTTTTCTCCACGTTTACTTTTCTAAAACAATAATAATGAGATTATCTTTCTGCAGCAGCAAATAAATAAATACAAAAACCCTTCCATTCTGGTGACCTGTCAAAGAGGAAGGATTACAAGATGAACCTCAGAGGCAGCGTAGGATCAGGACCTGAGAGGATCTCAGCTTTAATCCTAACTCAGGAATCGACTTTCTGGGCACCCTTAGGCAAATTCCCATCTCTCCAAGTTATCACAGCTTTTTCTTGCCAAGCTGAAAGGCAGGATATAAATATATTTTTTTAATAAATAAATTGCTCAGCCTTTATTTCTCCTGCAATGTGAAATGGAAAAAACCCAGCAGCAGCTGACTCCCACATGCTTGCCTTGCAGCAGGCAATTTTTTTTACCTGCCCTGAGGCTTTAGGGAATGAGGTGTGATGTTAAATAAGTCAATACATTTACTTCAGAAGATGTCTCTCACATCCAGCTCTCAGGGGAAGGGCAAGGTTATAAATAGCTCACATCGCCAGCTTCATTTTCATTAATTCTTATTCAGTCCTCATCATTAGCCAACCTCTACCTCCCAGTAAGAGCTCTTCCTCTGCCCCTGCCATCTTCCTTCCAGCCTGCTGTACGACCAAAAAAAGTTACCAAACCAGAAAAATAAAAAACGCGAGCTGAGCAAATGTTGTGCTTGCTTTCTACCTCCTTGCGGCACAGAATTTTGCCATTTGTTTTAAGCTGCGAGGGAAAGAGAGGCTAAGGATTCCTTACAGAAGGCAGCAGAGCTGGCAAGCGTTTGGGGGTGGGGGAGAGAAGAAGAGTAACGGATAGGGAATGTATTAGATCTTTTTAAAAATGTCCTATGGGTGTTGCCCATTCCTCTGCAGTTTAGCTTCTTGCTTGACTGCAGTGAGAAAACACTGCATATAGTATAGGAAAACATTGCAGCTCGGCACACGTAGACACACACACACACACACACACACACACACACACACACACACGGGGGAGGGGGGGAGGCCAGACTGCAGCAGAACTGCAGACCACGCATTCTGGAAAATACAAGTCACATGACTGCCTTCCTCCTCCCCCCCCCTTCAAACCCAAGTTGTAAACAAGCTTGCAGCTGACTCAGAGCCATAACCCTTCAAATCCCTGGCTCTGAGCTCCTATGGGTGGGGCATGCAGGCCATTTTTTTTATTATTCTTAAAAAATTGTTTGGAAAAGGCATACAGAAAATCAGGAGGAAAGGAAGAGAGCATGAGCAGGGAAAAGACTGGGGAGGAGAGAGGCCAAACAGTTTGAACCATAACCATTTGCCTGCTTTTTTTCAAGCCACAGTGGAAGAACTGGCACAAAACCGGGAAGGGTTATGGAGTAAGATGGAACGCAGACACACAGAGATATTATGCAGGTATCAAAAGTTGAGAAAAGATGAACAGGAATGTGTTCAAATGAACGGATGCAGAGATGGGGGGGTGCTGTACATTGCTCGTTATTTACAACATATCCAGCGGCAGACAAGAAAATGAACAAAAAATCTTTGTAGCTGTATTTTAAGCACAGCTATGACATTCATGTTCTTAAAAGAAACTACCAGTCAATCTTCAGAATGGTTTGTTCACTTATTGATGGATCTAAGAAGCCCTTATTTTTTCAGTCCCAGGAAAAGCTATGAGCTCATCATATCCTTATTTTGGGGTTTGTTTCACTATGGAGCTTGACGGTGGGGGGAGATAGAGCAGTGGAAGATTTAAAGAGCGCCACTGAGAAATAGTGGAAAATCACCATGGATTAGGAAACAGCAATAGTACACTCCTCTCCCCTTAAATATGATGTGACTAACGAATAAATCCAGCCAAACTCTAATTTGAAGCCATCTTGGGGGAAGTGTTTAGCTAATGAGCTTGACAACACCATGTTGTCAGCAGCAGCACACGTTGTTAATATAGAAGACAGAACGTATGGTCAGGAAACATCTCTCTTCCTGGTCCAAAAAGGAATTTATTTATTTTTTGCTGTGGCTACACAGAGCTCAGAGAGAGCAGGAAGGTGGATATGCTCTGCTTTGTTTTTGCAGAGCAGCTATATTCTTGCGAGTTATTAAATTGCAACTTCTGGATTGCATCTGACATGAACAGGCACTTAGCCCCTTCTCAATTATTTCATTAAAACAGGGTGGGGCTGTGCCTGTGACCCTCTGGATGCTGCTGAACTACAACTTCCACCAGCACTGGCCATGTTGGGAGCTGGAGTCCGAACAACATCTTGGAGGGCTTCAGTTCCCACATACCCCTGCATTAAAATATGCGAGATACTACTCTGCCCGCACTATAATCCCACATGGGTAGAAGAAAGACGATGCCTCCCTATTGCAATGCAGTTTCCTCTGGGGAGGCATTAACTAACAATAAACACCAGGCATCAAACTTGCAGCTGTTTAAGCGATATCTCGGTGGAAACACCTCTGAAAGAAATAACGAGTGGCAGGTACTGCCTTATCCAAAAGGAGGGGTGAGGGGAGCATTATGCAGCCAAATGTATGTTAATACCTCACTGGAAGTTTATTGTCAGGTATCCACAAACCCGCTCAGGGGCAAATGCACCCAGCCCTCTGGACAGCAGCACTGTAAAGATATATTGCAGTATTTTGCAGCTATAATGAGGAGCCTTGTTTTCACTGCAGTTTTCGATCAGGTGAAAAAGCAGTGCTCCTTCTCTTCTTCATGCTGCCCCCCATATGAGAGGTGACTGTGCCCCTCTCCCAAGTCCTCTGTATGCACTAGAGAATGCTGCAGAGAAGGGGACGTTGCTACCGACCACAAATAATGGCTAAGCCAACATTTGTGGACCCGTTTACTGTTCTGCCGTTACTCTACTGGAGTTGGAGCAAACACAACATTCATTCCTTAGATCTGTATCCCGTGCTCTCTAAAAGGAATTGAGGAGCAACTATTTCCTTGGGACTACCCCTGTGATTTCTTTTTTTAGAAGACTTAAGTTCCAGGTATCTTTAGGGTTCCAGAGGAAAAGGAGCCACCTACTAATGAACTAACTGTTTCCATCACCACTCCAAGGATACGTATTTGAAGAAAATGTTTAAGAAATTAGAACGCTTGGTTAAACAGGGCCAGGAAGGGAAGTAAGGAAAGAATGATGTTCCTTTTGGAAGTGGGGTCAACAAGAAACAAAACACACAAAGGACAGATAATTAACACAAATGCAGCTTTACAAATATACCCCAGCACTTACTTGGGGGGCCATCCTTTCCATTTCACAAGATATTCCACTTTACCCTATGGGAGGGAAAGGAGAGACAAAAGAAAAAACAAAATCAATAACTGAAAAAAGTAAAGTAAATTGGGTTGGCAGGATGTGAACCATCATAAACCCCTTCACAAATTTCAACTTGTCCATTTCCTCACACTGGAAATTTAAGCATCTCTTCACTGAGCTACATCCCTAGGTAGGTTTGCCATGCAGACCTAAGCAATGGCCCTTTTTCAAGAGGGTCTTCTTCCAGAACGATCAGCTAGAGAGCATATACAGAGACCCAATAGAATGACGAATCAAAGCATATACACGCAATTAAGAAGGAATGCTTAAGAACTGGAAAGAAAAATATCATTTTAAAAGAAATTCTGAAGGATCCTGCTGCATTGCTTGCTCTATATCTGTCTGCCTTGCTCTTCTCATTCCCTCTCCTACGAAACACCTCTCTCTTGGCACACAAGCTCTCTACTTACAGCATTCTATAATATGATGGATCACGTCATCTTCTAAATGGTCTAATCTTATAAAAATGAATGGAAATGGAGCTTGTGGCTGGGCTACAGGAATGGCTCTCAATGTCTCAGGGAGACCTATCCAGGTAGCTGCTAGGGGAGGTATCATTTCCCACCCCACCCTGTTTACACATCCACATTGACCCACAATAAAGGATGCCAGCCTACCTGTCAATTTAATACAGAAGGTTTTGTTCCTCTGCTGCATGATCATCAAGCCAACCCTAAAGTGATGGTTTCATTTCCTACCATACATGGATGGATAAGGAAGGCAGGGGGAATAAATACCGAACAACCAGCAGCATTCAGATATTATTATAGGAGCTCTGAGCTAGTATGATGTGATACGGTTCTTTTTGGCCCTGTGACAGGTGTTTCCAAAGTGCATAACGCATTCCCTCTAGGAAGGACTGTGAAGATGCATAAGACCAGGAGGACAAAAAATTGGGGGGGACGGGACCCACCACCTATGATTATCATGAATTTTAAGTATGATGCTATTTCCATTTCCAGAATGGGTTGCCTTAACTTGCAAAAGTCAAGGGAAGGTTCCCAACCCTCTGATGTGAAATTATACATCTAGGGACAGTAACAGCGCAATCTTAACCATGTCTGCTCAGAAGTAAGTCCTTCTGAATTTAATGGGGCTTACTCCAAAGTAAGTAATGTTAGGACTGCACCCCAAGTCACCCAAATGTCAAGATGTTCACAGTCTCTCAATGTCCAAGTTGGTGAGCAAGTCCTTCATACAGAGAGATGGGTGGTAGTCATATTTTCCATTGCAAAACAATGGGCTGGCGGCCCCTAAGAAATTGATAGCACAGAGACCCCCCCCAAAGGCAGATAAAGCATACAGTGAATCGCTCACTTGAAATGAATGGCCTAAACAACAAGGCAAAGCTCTGACAAGAACACCATCAAGTCCATGCAATAACACTCAGATGTTCCAGCGCCCATCTCAAGTTTCAATCATGCCTTTGGTGCCAACCACCATATATTTAAAGCTGGCAGGGCTTCCAGGAGACCCAACCCGTTTCTCTTTCCCACAGGAGTGGAAATGAGGGACGTGGAAGAAATGGTTCAAACTGAGGAGTAGGGGCTTTGAGAATGCGACACCCGCCAACTCTAACGGGCATGTTGGATGCTTCTCCTCCAGGAGAACTCCTTCTACTGCAACACCTCCACTTTACTATGGGGGCAGGTAAGGTTCCAAAGTGAGCCTAAGGGTGTGCAATCTATACGCACACTTGCTGCTGATCTGGGAGTAAGCCTCGTTGAAGTCAATGGCATTTACTTCCCAGTAGAAACACGCAGAGCAACACTGGGCGAAGTCATGCCCCCTGTGTTCACCCTCCAGCAAGGGTCCCAACCGGTGGAACCCATTCGTGCCAATCACCACGACTGCCACACAACCTCGCCTGGAGCATGACAGCCAACCCATCATGCCCATGCATTCAGGGGAGGGAGAGTGACAAGGGCTTCACTGCCGCCCCCTGGCGGCGGGATAACGAGGCGCTCCGCCGCCACGCCCCCCTTACTCGCACCGTGGCATGCGTATGAGATGTGGGGCGTGGGGGTGGGAAGAAGCATACGATGCCGAGCTGTTACTTATAGCTGCACCACCACTCCTAGAGGCTTCTCCTAGGCGAGGAGCCGCTGTGACCCCTGCCTAGGAGTCCGTTACCCAGAGGAGGCTTAGAAATAGAAATCAAAGAGGGGCCCGCGTGCCTCCCTCCTACCTATTTGATCGCTGTTTGCAGCCTGAGTAGGGGGGGGAGAGAACAAGAGTGGGGAGACGCCAGCAGAACCCACCTTCCTTATGCGCTTCTTCCTGATGCTTTCCACCGCAAACACCTGCTCCCCGATAGCGGAAAGCTCCATACAGGGAGAAGACGGCGAGGAGGAGGAGGAGGAAGCGAAGGCGGCTGCTCGCGGATTCAGTGCTGCGTGGCGCGGGCTCCTGATTTTGCTGCTGTTGCTGCAGCTCTCGCGCTTACTTACTCCACACTCACACGCGCGGCGGGGCGGGGGGGGGGGAGAGAGAGCGAGATAGAGGCGCACGCACACCCCTCGCGCGCTCAGGCACGCCGCCTCTAACGTTCCATTTTAGAACCTGCGCAACATTTTCCCAGGCGCGCGCGCTAGTGAGAGCAGCGCCCCCGCCCTCCTTTTCTCGCGAGCGCCGGCTGTCAGCGAGGCACTGAGCGCACGGAAGGAGCAGCCGCGCCAGCCTCAGACCTGATTGAGCGGCGGCTCCTCCTCCTCCCTCTTTGCACACAACAAGTAACCTGCCCGAGCGCGCGAGATAAGTCCCAGCTCCTTGGCGCCCGGGCCTTTATTTGGCGCGCCCGCGCGAGCGAGCTGCTCCTCTCCGACGCTTCCTCCCTGCAGGCAGGGAAAAGAAGGGCCGAGCAAAAAAAAAAGAGAGAGCATATGTTAAGGATGGAGCGATACATATCGGGGGGGGGGGATGGGGGAGAGAGGGGAAGACTCGCGCGCACTGGTGCTTAAAGCTGGCGGCGCGCCTGGGAACCCTGGAGAGCAATAGCATTCTTATGCAGTACGCGCACCCGTGGCAGAGGCTTGCGATCCTCTGCGCTTACCTTGGCGCGAGCTGCGGGGGAAAGAGGCCGTAGCTCAGCGGTTGAGCACTGGCTTTACACGCAGCGGGTCGCGGGTTCCAATCCACGGCATCTCCGAGGCAGAACGGAGACGGATCCTGGAGGGAACCGCAGCTAAGTCAGTACTGAGTTCAGTTGTATGGACTAATGGTCTGACTCGCTGTAAGCAGTTGCCTAAGTTCCTGCCCCACCGCTAGACTCTGTGGAGCTGACTTCTCTGAGCAAGCATGCGTAGGATCGCGTCGCACAAGCAAAGGCGGCACCCGGGAGGGTCCCAGGGTTACTCAGGCACAATCGCCCCCCGGTTTATGTCCGACCCAGTCGTCGTCGCCCCCAACACCATCCTGCATCAGGGGATTTTCCTGTATAGAAGAGGGATCGCGAACCCTCTTTAGGCCCCTTAGTCCCGTCCCCGCCAGCCAGGAGTATTTTTCGAGCAGAATTTTTCAGCATGGCTAGTTCTATAAAATTAATCTCAATGAGGGCTTCGTCGCGCAGCAGACATGAGCTGCAAAGATTTGGCATCCTGCCGTCCTGTCATAGATCGGGTTGTGCTCTTACTGACCCTAATTCCAAGTAGCACCCTGCCTCAGTTTCCTGCTTCTTTGACACCTGTCACGCATCGCTTATTATTATTATTATTATTATTATTATGAAGCTACGTTGCAGACAGACATTCAACAGGTGGTGTATTTCACTAACGGAAAAACATTTCTCGACACAAAAGTGCCCGTTATCTCACACGCGGATTTCATTCTTCCCATTTGCAAGGTTCTCCGAGCAGTGAGGGTGGAAAACGTCAAACATTCGTAGGTAGGCTCTGGGCAATTGTTGTCAAAAGCCCGCCTATAAAGGTTCCGTTTGGAGGAATGTGCGCTTAGAAAAGGAATAAGCCCCCCAGTACCACTCCCATGTGCTTTTTATAAAGTCGGAACTTTCTTTTTCAACATATCCCTATACAACGTTCTTATTGGTTCATTTCTACCCAGGGCCTTCCTTCCTTTGGCTTCATTGGCCCGTAGCTATGCTTGTTTTCTTTCCGTTCCCCATAATTGGTCGGCGTCGGTTAATTATTTCTCTTTCAATCGTGAAATCATCGCGGCCTTCGGGCTTGGCTCCGGGATTTCCGTGTGCTTGGTATTCTTAGACTCGCGAGCGGCCAACAATGAGGATTTGCATTTGAGCTGTTTTTCTAACAGGATTATTACCATATCATGGTAAACAAAGGAGTTAGTAGCAAAGTCGGTTTTTTTTTAAGGAAAAAAAATTGGATGTGTGAATGAAAGTATAGTATGTATGTGTGTACATACACACACACACAAAAGTTGCTGTCAGAATTGTATTCACTTTATATAGGGGGTTTTTTCTCTTTGATTGATTCTGCACAATTAAGGTGGCTAGTTATGCAATGCCAACGGAGAAAAATCTACTTCATCAGATGCGTGAAATTTTATCCTGTTACAGGCCGATATATGCATGCACGTGATATTTTGTGTTTATGTGTGTACACACAAATAACATTGGACAGCGTATGCCATAAATAGATTAGGCTCTAAGGTGCCATACAGGAACTTGTTCATCTGGGAATTTTTTAGCCCAAAGGTCACATTTCCTCATGAGGAACCTAGGGACATACCAGTGGTTAGCAGGACCAGAGGCAAGGTGGATGGGGCTAGAACAGTGATGGCTAACCTTGACACCCCAGATGTTTTGGAACTACAACTCCCATCATCCCTAGCTAACAGGATCAGTGGTCAGGGATGATGGGAGTTGTAGTCCCAAAACATCTGGAGTGTCAAGGTTAACCATCACTGGGCTAGAAGCAAAAGTGGGTGGAGCAATAGGAGCGTCTCTTCACTTTTTTCCTGTACACAAACATCTCTACCATACCTCCTGCTCAGCAAGAGACATTAACATGTTTCAAGGAAACATCCCGCCCAGACAAAAGCAGTCGAGGACTAACACAGATCTGGACCAAAGGGCTGTGGCCTGGGGAGGGGCTTAGAGTACCCGGGGGCCTGATAGAGAAGTCTGGAGGGCCACATCTGGCTCCTGTAGGGCCTAAGTTTCCCTACTCCCCAGACTAGCACAGCTACTGCTCTGAATTTATATGTACAGATGCAAATTTAGAAATGGTTAATGGAATGGATCAGACAGCCCTTCAAACAGGATGCTTTCAAAGAGAGGGCTGCCTACTGCAAGCTAGGGCACACAGCCACCCTAAACACAATGGGAGGGTGCAACATGGGGGGGGGGGGAATCCAGCTGGCCCACTCCTGCAGTGCAGCCGTCTGAGCTCTTGCTGTATGGTGGCTGTAGGAAAATCTAATAATGGGATGTTGAAGGCATCTTGTACTGTTGTGCTGGTGCATTTGGATAGAACGAGATTCAGATTGTTGCAAAGCCACTGTGCAAGCAGATCAGCCAACTCGAGCAATGTGGCACTGTGCCACGGCAGGTAGGCTGAGGCAAAGGAAACAAAGCCCCAAGAAAAGGCAAGGCTATGGTCTCACATAAAGGCAAGCATGATGCATATGGTCGATGAAAACTTCAGCTTTAGGTCCCCTTTATGTTTGTGTGTAAAAAAATTTTTTTCTTTTTGAGGAGAAAACTCTACACATGCTCAGGAGAACTCAGCCTGAGCTGCCAGAATTTTCGTAACACACGGCAACTCCAGCCTCTGACATCTACTCAGCAGATCAATTTGAGCGCAATGCAATGTAGGATGCAGAGGGTGCCCACCTCCACCCAGGAGTCCAGTTGCAGCCACATTCAGAATAGAAAACAGTTCCTGGAGAACGCAACGAATCTCTCTGAAGACCTGTAGCTTTACAGAGCCCCAAGAAATGGCCTTGCTACAGCACACACAAAAACTGCCATTATTTCCTTAATGTCGCAAGAGCTGGCATCTGTTCAGGGCTGATCTCCAGAAGCCATTAGCAGCGAACAACTGCAACGTCCTTGACTGTCCAAGCTTCTGAGCAAAGCCTGTGGATTCCCGAGCTGGCAGCAGATGGCACCCTCTACACTAACAATGGATGTGTGCTTGTCTTGGGAGGGAACATGATTCCCTCTCTACATAAGTGGTTGTACCACTTTGGAGCGGTGATGACTCCATGCATTGCCGCCCATAATGATATACTGTAAATTGCTTCCCATCATGTGGAGAATTTATATACTTGTGTTACTTGCAGCTAGGGGAGGCTCAGCAGGTTGCAAAGTACATGCTTTTTCCTGCAGAAGATCCTAGGTTCAATTCCTGTTTACTGTTATAAGGATCGGGTAGCACAGCCTTCATCAACCTAGTGCCTTTCAGCAGTTTTGCACCACAACTCTCATCAGTCATTGACAGCACCACGCCTCAGTCAAAATACTGTATTATTTTTTTTAAAATCCCTCTACAGGCATCAATTAGTTTACCAGTGCCAGGATGTTTGTTTTATCATTAACACACAGTCACTGAAATTACCTTTACATTTAATGTAATTATCACAGTATGTATTCCTTGCGTTTCATATCCCTATGACTGCATGGCTAACATTTCCCCATCCTTCCCATGTGCATTTCATGACATTAATCCCCAAACTACAGGAATATAATTTTAAAATAGACAAACATTTGTACAGCATGTATCTCTGACTAAGCAGCTGATGTTTTCACTGAGACTATACGTTACAGTGTGCAGCTCTGCTTTATTGCTGTTTGACTTTAATTTCGCATCATTAACGACACAGACGTGAGACAGTTCCTGCCCAGAGGGTTTAGTTAGTATTTAAATTGGATGGACAGCTTTTACCAAAGATAGTCCTTGCTTTACAAAAACCTTTGGCAGGCTGCATCCTGTCCTCTGCTTGTTACCCTTTAAAGTCTCGTTTACACAGGATCATCAGGGAGAGGGGTTATTGCAGTCGGATTTCCTTCCTCATTGCAAAATGTAGGCCCAGTTAACCTCCTTCAGAATGATTCTCATCCATCAACTCAATGAGCATGCAGAGGGAGGCCTTCAAAGAAGGAGCCCACAGCACACCTGCCTGCCGCAGGGGGCCTCACACTTCCTGGGCTGGTCACTGTCGGAGACACATTACAGGGTCAAATGAAGCGTAGGGCTGATGGGGATTGGCAGGCCCTGGTGTTCCCGAAATTCCATTGCAAGAAGGAGCTGCTACTCAGGTTTGACAGGATGGGCACAGGAGGGCACAGCAAGTGGTTCCTATCAGGCATGGCCAGGAGAGAGGAGGGATACTTGGAGGAAAAAACAACCAAGAGTCTTGCAGCACCTTGAAAACTAAAAAAAGGACAGTTGTGAAAAAAATATCTATTGACTTGTGTCACTGTCATCAGATGCATCCTCAGAGGAGGTTACATGGCAGACAGTATTCCTTTTTCTTTCTTTAGGAAGCAGTTAGAAACAGGATGAACCCTGATGTTGACCCCTGATGGGGAACATTCCTAGCATCACCTGCAGATTGCCAGGGATTGAACCTAGTCAAAGGAGATGTTCAACCATTGTGCTATGGCCCTTTCACCTATTCAGGTAGCTCCTATAGCTTTAATAGTTTAGAAAGATGGCATTTTGAAATGTGCTGCTTTTCCAAGTTGGCATCTGCCTGCTTCGAGAGAAAATGGAGTGCGCCTCTGGGGATGAAGTCAAACTGACCACCCCTGGCCAGTGGGTATTGAGGTCCTGGGCTGCCCAGATGACAAGACCCTCTACCCTCAGTCTTGCTGATGTGGTCAAAGGGAAAGCAGAGCAATACATTTGGTACCAACTTGGCTGCAAGAGTTGTCGGAAGGAGGCATACCAGGCGCCATCCAACAGTCTTAGTAGGGACTCCACTTTTGTGTAGCGTTTACTCCTTAGCCTTTTCTTCTCCCCAAGATATGCTGCAAGGCAGTGGAAGTTTTCCTTCTCCTAGATAGACTAACTTCCCAGGTTGATGAGCCCCATCTGCCCCTTACTTCCCTCTACAGCTCGTGCAGAAACAGCCTTATTGATCATTGGACCCACTATTAGTCTGGTTTGCTCAATCCGATGGATCTTGTCTTCACATGCAGAGGCAATCCCTAAATCACAGAGAGTTTGAGACCCATTGACTACCTCACCTGGTTTAGCCAGCCAGTCGAAGTCATTTCCTGGGCCGTGGCCGCTGTCACATGCTGACAGCTTCTAGGAGCCGCAAGTGAGTGCTGAGTGCATGGTGAGGACCAAAGGTAGACAAACTACCCTAGAAGGTGCACAACCTTTCCCCTACCAGAGGTACTCCTCCTCCCCATAACCCAAGTACTGTGTCAAGAAAAGCTCCATTTGCTGAAATTTCTCTAACCTATGGGACGTACAGGAAGGTACAGGATAACTGTAATGCTGAAAGATTATCCATCTCCACCATAAGAAAGGAAGAAGAGCCCCAATGAATCAGGCCAAAGGCCCAGCAAATCCAACATCCTGTTCTTACAGTGGCTAACCAGGTGCTTGCAAGCAGGACCTGAGTTCAATATGAGATTGATTGATTTTTATTTTATTTTATTTCAACACTCCCAAAATTTGAAAGCCACAGATGTTGGGAAGGTGTGATCTGTTTTGAAATAACCCCATTGAAGAAGATAACAGTGGTTACCCAAACCTCATTGCTGATTGCGAAGGGACCCCCATGACAATTCGAGCTTCCGGGTCCCCAAAATGTAGTTTCACTACTGCTTGTTCCTGATTCTGTGCCTTCATTTCTGATATGGTGGTTTCTAGGCACTGAACAACATGTAGGTAGAAAAGGTGTGTTCATGGCTCAGCATGCACCAGATGGTTATCCAAGTGCCATTTTAGGAGGCCACTCAACAGTTTCAAAAGTGAGTTGGCAGTGGCAGTGGCGTGATAAATAAGGTTGGACTATCCATAGAAATACTTCCACACACAGTCAGCTGCAACATGGGACTATTCCTACCGGTACCATATCATAAATCTGTGTGGACACTGGCTATAGAAACCAGCACTCATGGGCTTATTACTGACTTGAACATGCAGAGTTTTGTTTTCCCCCCCTTTCCCACTAGATGGCACTTTGGACCTCTGCTTGCTGGGGAAATACACATTTTATTATGTTTCTGCTAGTAGTAGTTGCTTCAGGCAATAACCCAGAGGGGGCACCATTTCTCTCTATCCCTGCATGATATTAAAAAATGAGAAGAGGGTCATTAGAAAATAAGCAAGGGTTAGGGTTAGGTTGTCATTTTGACTTTACACATCAGGTGTGAAAAAGTCTGTGAGTGGAAGTGTTGGCAGCTCTGAAAAGGTATGAATTTGTTTGTGATGGAAGACACTTGGTGCTTATCCAGACACAGCAACTGCATGTCCCAATTCCTAGCAAACCTTTGCATTATCTTTCCATACTAGACCAAGGATGGAGACCCTGATTGTCCTTCAGATGTTGCTGGAGTCCAGCTCTCGTCATCCCTGGCCATTGTCCATTCTGGCTGGGGCTGATGGAAGATGGAAACCAACAACATCTGGAGAACCACAGGTTCCCTATCTCTGGACTATAGTGTGATTATTATACTCCTTGATATTGCACCATATTATATAGTCTCAATGTAACAGAGGGATAGTTTTGCTGTAAGCCATCCTACTATTGTGCCTGGCCCCTTTGAAAAACCACAAAAATGACATTGAGAAGATGAGTGAGAAACTTAAAAAAAAACACCCTAACGGAATAAAAACGCAAAGAAATTCTCATATTCATTGCTAGGGGTAGGTTAAGTTTGTCTGAGTTTGCCATTGCTTTAAAGGCTAGCTAAGTGCTCCTGCGATAGAACGGTGTAGCGAGGGATCACTCGGCTACAAAAGGATTTTAAAAATAAAGCAAGACTTTTAAAAGTTGTAAAACAGGACAGGATTTGCACAGGAATTGTGTCATTGCTTCCCTAACTGGTGCCGATGACAGTCACATTAAACACAACACTTGGGATAACAATGGAGGCCAAAATAATAACATCTCCCCAGCAAAATAAATTTTAAAAATTGCTGTTTGATAGCAAGGGAAAAGCAATGTCCCTGCAACAAATGAATAATAAACATGCGTTTCGTGAGCTGGGAAAGCTTCTGATTACGTTGGAGAACAAATTCTTGTCTTTTGTCATGAGACAAAACGCTGCAACGAGCTGTTTTGCTTATACCACAGTTTTGCAAAGCTTGTGCGACAAGTTCCCCTTTAGAGATCTTCTTCTTCTTATTTTATCTATCAGAGTTTTTACTCTGTTCTTCCAGAGCAGTCTCCATGCAATTTCACATCCAAGTGCTGACTGGGCCAGGCTGTGTTAGCTGCCGCAGAAGAACTGACCCATGTGGATTCTCTATAACATCCTCACTTCCAGCACCTTCCCTTGCATTGTGTTGTAAACTGGTCATTCCATCTTGTAGTACATGCTACAGTGTGGCCAAGATTTATGTACACCTCCCTCCCGGGGGTGGGGGAGAGATGTCAGTTCCCCACCCTGGCCACATCTACTGTACATTCAACAGCTTCATAACCATCAGAAATGTAGCTAGTGGTGGTTTTCCTTTCGTGTAGATAACTGTTTTGAGCGGGGAGGGAACTTTTATTGCCGAATTTCTGTTAATGAAGTCATTTTTTAAAAAAATTGGGGTTTTTTTTATTAAAGATTTTATTGTGTTACAAAACAAATAAGTGGAGAAAAGTACAATTGGGGGGAGGAGAGGAGAGAGAGATGGGGGCTGTTTTTCTTTCATTTTATTGCCTAGCATAAGTATAGGGCAGGGGTAGGCAACCTAAGGCCCGGGGGCCGGATGTGGCCCAATCACCTTCTCAATCTGGCCCACGGACGGTCCGGGAATCAGCGTGTTTTTACACGAGTAGAATGTGTCCTTTTATTTAAAATGTACCTCTGGGTTATTTGTGGGGCCTGCCTGGTGTTCTTACACGAGTAGAATGTGTGCTTTTATTTAAAATGCATCTCTGGATTATTTGTGAGGTATAGATTTCGTTCATTCCCCCCCCCCCCAAATAGTCTGGCCCACCACATGGTCTGAGGGACGGTGGACCGGCCCATAGATGAAAAAGGTTGCTGACCCCTGGTATAGGGGTTGTGACAGCATCATGTGGATAGGTCCTTTGTTTATATAGGTTGACATTGTGACAGGTTCGGGGGTCCAGAACTAATGAAGCCCTACTGGGAAAATGCTGGCAACTTCAGACAGCAACTTCAGCCCTTCCTTGCTGGGTTCCAGGGGGAAACCAGATGCAGGTACCAAACAATGGCTAGGGATGTGTTGATGTAGAATAGCTCCCACTTGGTTGGTTTCAGGCTGTGTGGAACCCACCCACCCCCTTTAAGAAAAAGAAAAAGAAAGAAAAGAAAAACATGGCTCATAATGTGGGATTGTTCCCATCTCTTTTGCCTTTAGAAGTAGTGAAACCACAGCGAGTGTTTCTAATATGTCTTGCGGTAGATAATAATGGTCACATACCAAATGTTCTAGTTTTCATGAAATATTCTCACATTCCTCTTTCTCTTTCCCCTTCAAACTCAACGTTGCATGATAATATCCCAAGGGGCTCTTTCTGTTTCGCTTCCAGTTGATGCCATACTGCAGACAGGACTCTTGTGAGAAGGAATCTCTCTTGGGAGGCAGTATGTCTAGTGGAAGTCAATTCTCCAAATGTGGGACCTGCTCAGTCTACATTTAGCACTCTCCCATAGGAATAGAAAGATTCTGAGAAGGAACTTAATGCACAGGCTGGCATCCTCTTTCTACATTGAGGGTATATGGGAGTTGGAGTCCAACAGCATCTGAAAGACACCGTGTTGGCTAAGCCTGTTCTACATTGTTTCCTGTATGGCAGAGCCCACAATACATTTACCTGAAGTCAAACTACCCAGCGCCCTACCCATCTTGGTCCCCATATCTTTGTTAAATTGCCTAAAGCATGATATTCCAGGCTAGGAAAGAGCCATATGGCAACTTCCCCTTCTCTCTGGGGGGAATATGTGCCCCAGTCTTCTCCACACTCATTGCATGAGATGTAGGAGGACTCATTAGGGGGTAGCCAGCTGGGGATTACAATCTGCTTAGTTTCAGACCTTGGTTGTCTTCATATATTTGCAGAATAGGATGTTGTGGGAGGCTGTATGGAGAAAATGCACATGTGTGTCAGTGTGTGGCTAGGAAGGGTGAATACACAAAGAGGCTAGGTGGGTGGACCAGAAGTCTGACTTAGCAGAAGACCCCACTACCCCCCACTAGTCCTTTCATCTGGCCCTGGTCTGTTTCAGAGTCATTAGCCCTGGCTCACACCTCATAAATATGCACATGACTCTTCAAACCCTACCAGTATATCTGATCTCTCTTCTTTGGCAGCGCTCCCTACTGATCTGGCTTCCATTTGCTCCTGTTTATTGGATCAGATTTTCTCCTATTAAGCCCATTCTGAGTCACTTGACCTCAAGTCCTCTGAATGCATAGAAAGACGTTTGAGCCATACCCAAGTAAAACAAAGATCGTTTACCATGGAAGGTGATCCGATTTCTCCTTGCCTAATGAATGGGAGTGTCAAAATATTCCCTTTTCATACATGACACGTGGTGTGTGTGTGTGTGTGTGTGTGTGTGTGTGTGTGTGTGTGTGTGTTGGAAGCAGCTGGTCTGGAGACTTTGCCAAATTCTTGTTTGTGTGTGTATGTGTGCTAAGTATAAAACTGGATCTCCCCCACCCCCATATTTTATCACAGTTTGACAGGTTGAATCCATCTCTTTTCACTCCCCTCCATGTCTTCACATGTCTTAGGGGGGAGATGCCTGACTGCATCCCATAACCTTCAAACGAAACTGCAGGTGTCTGTTGAAGAAGAGATGGGATGGGGTGAAACTGAGTGGGGAAGACAAGGAAGAGTCAGGGTTGGGAAGCACAAGGAAGGGAGGGGAGTCTCTCATCTTGAAGAAACATGGGGTTGAGTGCCAAATAGACTTGTGGATAGACATTAATATCAGGCTAGAGATTAGGAAGCTTCATGACCTCTTGTGACAGCAACACTCTTATTAAAGGGGCTGAGGTTTCAGTCTAGTTAGCTCTGGCACGGGGTCGTTGAAGAAGCCGTTGGAGCTTCCAGAAAGACTAGAGAAAGGAAAATGTAATAAATAAACACAAAAAAATCAGCCCAATAAATACCTTCAGGATTCCGGCAGGCCCACAACCCATTAACAGTAACTGAGAATGTGGGGGGCAGTGTAAGCCCTTCTAGTTGGCAACTCTAACCACATCCTCATGTAGAGAAGGGATGGGGATCCTGTGGCTCTCCAGTTGTTGCTGATCTATGGGCTGTTCCTCCAAATGTTGTTCAACTATGGGCTCTTCCACATCACAGTTTATTGTATACTTAGCGCTGCTTATGCATGCAAGTTTTGTGCCGCATCCTCACAACATCATTCTCATGAAAATGCAGTCCTACATTGTTTTCCCTTTTCATCTGAATTCATCATTTATGTAGAAAATCTGATGAGCAGAAAAAAAAGAAAAGAAATGGTAAATGTGGATTCAATAGGGGTGATGAGATGGCATTTTGATGGCGGCATCAAATGGGCACTGTGCAAAACTTAAACAGATGAGCAGCTTCAAGCCCACAATAAATTGCCATGTGGAACCGCTAGGCAACACCTACCTATCCCTGTCCATTGGCCATGCTGGCTGGGGCTGATGGGAGCTGGAGTCCAACAACATCTGGAGGACCACATATATCATGCAATAGGTGCAGTTGCAGAATTTGGAGCTGTTGTAGATTTACCAGGAGACTTACTAGGTTTCACTAGAACTGAAATCTGAGTATAAACTGGATGGATGTGTGTGGTGGTGGTGGGGGATGATACAATCTGGATTTGCCCAGGTCAAATCTTGACATCTGGAAAGTATTACTCTACAAGGCGAGTCAAATGGCACACTCATTCCTAGTTTTCTCCACATGTAGGTGGCCTCCATAGTCTAAAATTTCCCACAGAGTTTTTACACAGTCTGATATTTAGATCTCACTTTTTCCTTTGTATTCTTGCCACAAATTTTAAATAGTAGATTTAATGCTTCTTTTCTCCTCCCATACAGCATTCCAAAATAACCCACCTACAGAACAATCTTTCAGGCCTCTGAACTTGTTCTTGTTTTAACCCTTTTGTTCAGAGGCTTCATTTTTGTAAACCCAGCTGCAATTTCCCAGCCCAGGAAATGCCAAAGGATTGCCATCTCTTTTGTTCTGATTTCCCTTTTGTTATTATTATTATTATTATCATCATCATCAAAATTATCATCATCATCCTAAAATTTATATACCAGTTAAAATGCAAAACCCCTAACTGGTTTGCATAAAATATAATCTAATCATTTAAAAAAAGAGAAAAAAAATCCATATACCGTACAACATTATAATAAAAAATACACAGAAGTATGCCAATACTCCCTCCACCCACTTCATCCCCAACCTGTCATCCCCAGCCTAGAGGTCACAACTGGAGGTCCATTTCTGTCAAAGGCAGAACGTATTAGTGAAACTCTTATGGTTGCTTCACTTACTAAAACTGAAACAAAATTTACCCAAGCAATCTTAGTTCAAATTCCTACATTTTAAATTTGGATACAAACCAGCTGAAGGCTGAAATCTCAACATTTAAGCTTGAAATTTAGATTTGGAAATCTATTTTCAGTATAGTACTGTATATCTTCAGCTTTTGGTGTGTGTATACATTTTAGTTTATTGCATTAAACAATGGACACACCATTTTACAACCAAGCAAAAATATAACATGCAGCCTAATACCGTACTCAGGTTGAATAATGCAGCAATCCTAATATGCTCAGGATAAAGGAATTGACGCCCCTGTATAAATTCAGCTCTAGCTCTTGCAGTGGCAGCAACCTTTATAGAATTTTTTACATTCTTATCTTCAAGAGTAAAATAAAATGTCTATATAACAGTTAAACCTCCTTTCCTATCTAATCTACAATTCTGCTAAAGGACAATTAAGCACCTAGTGCACCTGGGACAATATATAGAGTCACGTAGTTCACAACTAGTTTGTTTGCATAATATTTACAGTATATGATGGCTATATGGGTGCATTGCAAAAAAAATCCCGTTGTGAGCTATGTGACTATATCCTGTATCACATTAGCTGAACCCTCAGTGACACAAATACTTTCCTCTGCTGGAAATTAGTCAAATTATTCAGAATAGTTTTCTAGCACGAAGCAGCTGTTGGGTCACTGAGGTTTTTTTTCTTAAAAAATATTAATCATGTGAGAATCTATTGCTAATCTTGCTAGGTTGCCATATTTTTTATCTCCCTCTGCTTCCCTGCAACTATCATTTCGAACTACCATGACCAAATTGCAAATGTACAATAGTAACAGCATTTATTCAAGACCCCCATGATGACTAACTCATGTATTGTCAAGTTTAGGAGAGGTTCAGAAGAGGGGAAATCTATCACAAAGTCAGTAACATCTCCTTGCCATTACTGACCTGTTGAAGTTAAGCAGTACTGTACAGTTGTTGCTGTTATACATTAAGTATTAATAAATAAATATTATAATTGATAAATAACACATGTATTGTTAATAATAAAAGTGTAATAGCAGACGTAGTGATATGAAACTCTTCATATTATTGTTATTAATAGACTCTGTTGCTTCTTTATAGTCTCTTCCTTTGGCTAGAGTTGGGGGTCCCCAATATGGTGCCCATGTGTCCTTCAGTTTTTCTGCTCTTGTTCAGCCACACTGATGTTCAGCCATCTCCCTAGTTAGGTTTTCAGAAAATCGAGTAAATAGTTGACAACACACATCTATGTTTTCCGAATGGACGGTTCTCCTTTCTCTGCCTTCAACGATGTTGTATGAGTGGGTCTGTGAACACAGATGGCCAAATATGTGATGACAATGCTCAAAAATGAGCTCCAAAAAAAGTTCTTTTAAATTCAGATGTAACATTTTTGCCAAGCAGTGTAAGAGCTTTGGTTTAAACCACCTGTTTGGCATTCCATTTGTCAGTTTGTAATGCAATAACTCCGCTGAAAATCGAGGCATCGGAAATGAAATTTGACACATGTGTTCAGGGCACAATCTAATGCTTCAAGTTTGTTGAACAGCCGCTCATTCGTCACATCCATTTTCAAAGTGGGGAGGAAAATGAAAAATAGAGTGATTTCTCCCTTGAAACCTGAGGCATCACAATGAACGCAGGTACATTTCACTTCCACCCTGCTTTTTAAGGGGATGGAAGTAAGATGCATGGTAGATTGGCATAATACAGGATCTGAAAACTTTCTACACTGTTTTACTAGGTAATTTTGTACCTGTCAATTTTTAAGTTTAAACATTTCATTGAGAGACAAAGAGAGATTCTGGAGAGATTCATTACAAGAAGGGGGGAATAGGCAACCCCCTTGGCTTCTCTCTGTTTGAAGGAAATACTCTTTAATATTCATTGTGCTAACAAACGAAAACAGAAGGTCCTTGGCCTTTCTCCAGGCATTTGACTCCCCCCCCCCCCGCTTTTGTTTTCTGCAATTGTCCTTCTAAGCATTTGTGTGTGTGTGTTTTGAAAGAATTGACAATGCTCAGGAGTAAGGTCTCAACACACTTCCTGTGTTTTGGCGCAGAGAAAGCCTGGTCACTAGGCCTCACTTCCTGTTGCAGAGACAATTGCCAAGGCAATAGAAGAAAGAGCTGTCTCTGTTTGGAGTGATGAAGCATCAGTTACATCACCAGAATGCCAGGAGGTTCTTGTTTAACCTTGACTGTTTTCTGGGTGAGGAGGGGGGGAGGGGAAACCGGGGGGGGGAGCTGGTATCAGGGGGAGTATAACAGGAGTGACTCAGTATCAAAAGAGCAGCACATTTCTGAGCTCTGACTCACCCGCTCTTAGGAAAAAATTCCAATCACATTTTTTTTCCAGGGAGGTAAACAAGGTCACTATGTCCAGCAAGATCCTGTTTACCTGAGAATGGACATGTTTTTAGAAGTGATAGTGGTACTCACATATGCTGTTGTGAGTCAGTGCTGTGGGCGTACAGATGCTGTTATTTCACCAGGGAGAGAAACTTCAAATATCTGCCAAGAAGATATTCACCTTTGCATAGATACTGTCTGGATTTAGGCATAAGGTGTCTCTCTCTCCCTCCCACCCACAGGGATCTTTTTTTAAAAAGTTGGATTTAAAATGTAAATGTGTCCAGAATGCTCATTTTCATTACAACCATCTCTCCTCCTCACAATCACACCAAGGGTGGGTGGGACTTGAATGTAAATGCCATCAGAGACAGTAAGCCTCACTTGTGAAAATGCCCTGGCTATATTGAACATGCAAATTAGAACTTACTCCTTAGGGCCAACCTAGACAAAACTCCCCCCCCCCCGAGGCCGCCGGTGGAAGATGGCGTGGGTGCTGAAGATGGGGGGGGGGGAGAGGAGGGAGAGGAGACTGGGGAGGTGGGTGAAGAGAAGGAGGGAGGGAGGGAGGAAAGAAGGAAAGAAACAGGGAAGGAAGTATGGAAAAATGTAGGGAGGGAGGAAGGAAGGAAGAACAGAGGGAGGGAGGGAGGGAGGGAGGGAGGGAGGGAGGGAGGGAGGGAGGGAGGAAGGAACAGGGAAGGAAGAATGGAAAAATGTAGGGAGAGAGGAAGGAAGGAAGAACAGAGGGAGGGGGAGGGAGAAAGAGGGAAGGAAGAACGGAAAAATGGAGGGAGGGAGGGAGGGAGGGAGGAAGAACAGAGAAAGGGAGGGAGGGAGGAACAAACAACAAAACCTAACCTAACCTAAACATTAGACCTAAGCATTAAAAAACATATGTTCTAGCACCCGTTAATTTAACGGGCTTACAGTCCACTAGTTCTAGATAATGTTCTAGATATTGCCAACCTGTTTTAAAAAGGAATGATGACTACCTTGACTTTCTGGTAAAACAACTTTTTCAGGGATTAATTTATTAAGAGTTTCCATGCTGCCCAAAAGTAACTGACCGTTTTGCTGATGTGGTTGTGGTTTAAAAAACAATCTCCTTGGCTCACCCACTAATGACAAGCTCAACTGTTACATTCCCCTGCATAAGTATTACATGGCTCCCATTCATTTCAATGGAGATTGTGTTCTACCGTGTTTCTCCAAAAATAAGACATACCTAGAAAATAAGACGTAGCAGGGTTTTCTAGAGGTTAGAAAATATAAGCCGTACCCCGAAAGTAAGACGTGGTAAGGTGGGCGCATTTCCGGAGCGCGCAGCTCCTGCTCAGCCGGATCGGGGCTTGCTTTGAAGAGCGCAGCACACGGCTCTTTAAGCAAAGCCCCGATCAGACTGAGCTTTGAAGAGCCGCGCACTGCGGCTCCTGCTCAGCCGCCATGGAGCTCCTGCCTCAGCCGCCATGGAGCGCGACGGGCTCCTGTGCAGCGAGAGGGAAGGCTCTCCCCGCTGCTTCAGCTGCCGCCGCTGCCGCCACCGCCACAAAGCCGGGCTGGGCATGGGCGGCGAGCGCGATGGGCTCCTGTGCGGGGAGAGGGAAGGCTCTCCCCGCCGCTTCAGCTGCCGCCGCTGCCGCCGCCGCCACAAAGCCGGGCTGGGCATGGGCGGCGAGCGCGATGGGCTCCTGTGCGGGGAGAGGGAAGGCTCTCCCCGCCGCTTCAGCTGCTGCCGCTGCCACCACCGCCACAAAGCCCGGGCTGGGCATGGGCGGCGAGCGTGACGGGCTCCTGTGCGGGGAGAGGGAAGGCTCTCCCCGCCGCTTCAGCTGCCGCCGCTGCCGCCGCCGCCACGAAGCCGGGCTGGGCATGGGCGGCGAGCGCGACGGGCTCCTGTGCGGGGAGAGGGAAGCAGCAGCAGCGCGCGCCGCGTGAAGCCCCAAGCCCGTGGGACTCAGCCAGCAGCCGCAGCGCGCGCCGCTTGGAGCCCTGTGCCGGCGGGACCCAGGAGCAGCTGCAGCATGCACAGCTGGGAGCCCCGATCCAGCGGGACTCAGCTACCGGTAGCAGCAGCAGCAGCGCGCATTGTGTGAAGCCCCGAGCCGGCGGGACTCAGCCAGCAGCCGCAGCGTGCACCGCTTGGAGCCCTGTGCCGGCGGGACCCAGGAGCAGCCGCAGCGCGCGCCGCTGGGAGTACCGTAGAGAGAGCTGGCAGAACCATTTATGGTAGAAAATCCTCTGCTTTTGATATATTGCTGTACCATACTTAATAAAAATAAGACATCCCCCGAAAATAAGCCATACCATGTTTTTTGGAGGGAAAAAGAATATAAGACGGTGTCTTATTTTAGGAGAAACACGGTATGATTGTTTTCTTGGTGGCATTGTAGTTTGGGTGGCAGCATGTTATTCTCACATTGTTTTTATACTCTAGCTCAGAACTTTCCAAACTTTTCATGTTGGTGACACCCTTTTAGACATGCATCATTTCACAACACAGTAATTCAGTTTTAGTAGCAAACCAGTTAAACTAACCCCTTTCCAGCCCCGGAAGGAGCACAGGGAGAATTTGCATGGCATACGTACACACTGTAGTCGACACATCAATGTGTTGCGACACACAGTTTAGAAAGCTGTGCTCTAGCTTTTGTGGCAAGAGCCAATTGCCCAGTCCATACCAGATGCCCTTCCAAAATATTCTAATAACTAAGTATTGATTGCCACGTGATTCATCAGCACCTATTCCAGACGCTGACTATGTGTTTTTTCCTGATAACAAGATGTGTCTCTCTCATGACCCCAGCCACCACCACCCACCTCTTGGTGTGTATCCTGTTCTTGCCCTTCGGCTGTAGCAGGAGCGGGAAAGCACGAATGACTTCACATTCCTGGAATTCTTGGCAGGCAGTCAGGGACCTTGCTGAAGTTAAGTGGCTTTGTGGGGGACAGCTTGGCACATTGCAAAGCTAACTAGATGTACCTGGAAAAACCCACTTGCCCTTTCACTTGATCTGCAGAACAGACATAGTGTCCATTTGTTGGCTTATCAGAAATGCGTCAGCCAAAGAAGCAAGAAGTCTGGCCCTATCTGAATGGGCCATGTAGAGTTGTCGGTGCTGCATAAAAATTACTGTTATTCCTAACCGTTTGTATAGCACTTTCAACATGCAAAGCACTCAACAGTGTACAAAATGATTGGGATCATTTTGGGCAGGAAGGTTGTTGCAATTCTCATTTTGCAGAGGAGATGCATGTCCATGTTTCCAGCTTGATACTTCAAACTTCCTCATGTTATCAGAGATCCTACACCCAACTTGATTCTGTGTCTCGCTGAATAAGTCCTCAGCTCCATATTTGTTACTCTATACTGTATAGATTCAGCATCTGTAGAACCAAATCAAGTATTCTAGAGAAAATGTTCTAAGACCATAAAAAAGTAATTCAGCAATCATTCCCTTTAATAATAATAATAATAATAATAATAATAATAATAATAATAATAATAATAATAATATAAATTTATTTATATCCCGCCCATCGTGGGGGGGGATATATAAAAACAATTATTCTTAATTCACTTTAGTCATGCTTTCTGGAATTGAGGGCCATGGAACTGGGAGCCTGCTCCAAGTCTAGCAATTTCTAGTTCTAAAACTACGTCTTTCCAATAAAAGTGAGGGGTACAGAGCTTGTTAAGCAAAGCCATGCTCAAGAATGCATTTGATCACAACTGTTCCTCCTACAGAGGGGGATCCATCAGAGATTTGGCTAATGGTCTAATTAAGTACCCAATATAATAAAAGATGGTATGCAGATGTGCAAGTGACTATTTGTGGGGCTCTAAATTGCATGTGTTCATAGTGTTCTGTCTTGAAAGAAATCTTTTGGATGTGGCCAGAGAAATGGCTGTCTCAACAATTGGACACAGATGGCACAGTGATGACAAGGCAAGTGAAATAAGTAATGGCTCTGCTTAGTTTTGAGGATGCTGAATAATGCAGAATAATTATTTCTATAATCCATTCATTAATTGTTAAGACTTTTGAGTACTGTGCCTTCCTTTGCCTTTGTATGTTTATGTGCTGTGTTCAGTCTTAATATAATTGTTTAAGATTGCATTAAAGTCTGAACTGTGAAAATTCTTGTGAAAAGTCTTTTCAACATGCTTGGTAAGAGGCATAATAGTGGTATTTTCAATACAGGTTATAGTCAAGAAATCTATATATAGCAACACTTATGGATACAGACTATCCATTGATTTATAGATCCAAATTGTCCAATTGAGGCAATGGATTCATATTTACTGTAAGAAAAGCATGCTTGTACCTATAGCCCAGGTTCACAAAAAACAAACAAACAGTGTTCCGTGCCTAGTCCATGAAGTATCCAGTGGATTTGGATGACAATTACAAAACCTTGAATTTTTGTAATATTTCTGTAATACTGCATTGCGACATAAGATAAACTGGTGTAAGAGGACGTCAGAAGGTTAAACACTCTCTGTAGTTGCTAGGTAACAATGTTTTGCCCACAGGCTCACAGATTGGCCAATAAGATTGGTTATGATGATGCAATGCTGAGGATTTGGGTATTGGTTGAGTGTGTGGTCATTCAGTTTTCTTGCATGGGTACGTTTGCTTTTAAACAGAATTGTCCAGAATAGCAGTGTTTGCTTTTATTATGATTTTTTCTCCGGCTGGGTATGTCTGTGGCAGAACGTTTTCACACACGACACAAACTGGCCTTTGATAGCTGTCCCATCCTGCAGCTTGAAGCGTGCAAGGAGATTGGATTTGGATTTGACTGTTAAAAGTCCTGCTGTTTCTTTTTTATATAATTTTTTATTAATTTTCAAAAAAACCACAAAATTATTACATTAAAGAAAAACAAAAAATATATAAAACATAAAATAAAACATTCAAAACAACTGTATACACACTTAATATTAAATCCACATTATGGGATTACCGGTACTTGAATCCCCTGACTTCCCTCTACTCCCTCCCCTGGTTCCTTTGTATTATCTTCCTTTATGCATGTCAATAAAGTCTTTTTCTCTAATTACCTCCAAATTTAAACATTATCCATAACATTGCAAGTGTTTTTAAAATCCTGCTAATGTATTCACTTCCTTTTGTAAATATACAATAAACATTTCCCATTCTTTTTTTATATTTGTTATCGTCTTGATTTCTAAGTCTCCCAGTTAGTTTAGCCATTTCCACATATTCCATTAACTTAATTTGCCAATGTTCCTTAGTGTGGACTTTTTTCTTCTTTGCAGTGTTAGCAATATTCGAGCAGTCTTGTATTCTTTAGGTAGATCAGTTCCTGTACAGTGGTACCTCTGGTTACGTACTTAATTCGTTCCGGAGGTCCGTTCTTAACCTGAAACCGTTCTTAACCTGAGATACCACTTTAGCTAATGGTGCCTCCAGCTGCTGCCACCGATCGATTTCTGTTCTCATCCTGAGGTAAAGTTCTTAACCCGAGGTACTATTTCTGGGTTAGCAGAGTCTGTAACCTGAAGAGTATGTAACCCGAGGTACCACTGTAATTCCTAACAGAAAAGCTTCTGTTTTTTAACAAAGGTTGTTTTTAACATTTTTAAAATTCGTCATATATCATATAGATAGATAGATAGATAGATAGATAGATAGATAGATATACATATACATATACATATACATATTGATATAGATAAAAGAGAGAGAGAGATACTGTATAATGATATATAAAAGTCCTGCTGTTTCAACCATGGCAATTCGGACACTGCTACTACCTCTTGCGCTGAGATAGCAGCAAGATGTTGACAGGCACGTATGGCAAAGCAGCCCAGCAGCATTATAAATAAAAAAAGGAAGAAAATGCAAGCAACAGCGATCCTAATGAAATCATCTTAAGCAATGCTCTTGGAATGGGCAATGGACGTGATCTGTAAAGGAAAACAAATCTTCCTCTTTCAGATAGGCCTGCTTCCTCTCTCTCCCATCTGTGGTTTCGGTAACATTTTGAATGAAACCCACACGCCTGAAACCTTACTATTTTTAAGACAAGCAAACAAACAAACAAAATAAACACCCCCAAAAGCAGACAGTCTCTAATCACCAGCTGCAAGCGTGTGTGCTTGGGAAGAGGAAGAAACATGGCAGAGAAGGAGCGGGATGTCGTCCAGTCATGTGGGAAACGTGATTAATGAGGAACTGAAAGTGTGCTTGTTTTCCTTAGACCTTCAGCTCACAAAATGTTTTGAAAAGGAGCCATAAGTGTGCAGAGCCTTGGGATTGACTTCATTGTTAGGCCTTTTGTCTCCCCAAGAGAAACACTTTTAAATGCAAATCAGATGACATTGGTGCACCAAAACCCCATATAAACCCATTAGATTTAAGTGCTTAGTTAAAACGTTCAAGCACCATTGAGATCTATGGGGGTTAGGGGTGCTTAACTTTTTCTGAACTGAGCCTTTAATTTTTACATTATATAATTTAAAAGATACACAAATTGGTGAAGACATGGGGTTGTGGTGATGTCTTTGGCACTATCCAATAGATGCCTGTAACATGTGAAACCATAGGACACCTGGCACTCATAATGACTATATGGAGGTGGTAGCTGCAGAGTATTATCAGTCGCTATGTGTACACACACACACACACACGTACACACACACACACACACACACACACACACACACAGTTTTAAACCATCCTCAAATGCAAAACCAAGGAGCTCAGGACAGCCCCCCTATTTTCTCCTCACAACAACCCTGGAAGGTAGATTAGGAGGGGAGATAGTGACTGGCCCAAAGCTCCCAGTGAGCATAAATCATGATTCCCACAAAGTCACTGGACTAAACTGTTTCCTTTTATGGTATAAATATAGTCCCATTACAGCAGGTTTCCTCTTTCCTCTGAACTGTGTTTTTCTTTTTTCTAAATCACTAATGCCTCTCATGCTGCTAAAATTAAATATTACAAAGCACACATATGCCGCGGCAATGTTGCAATCTCTGTAGATTTACTTATTTGTCTTTCTGCGGGGCAAAGACAATAGAGAATGGAAATTACTTGGGTTGAAATTTCCCCTTTCAGTTGTGCAATTGTTTCTTTTGCTGGTTCAGGCCTGAACCAAACAGAAGCAATACTTCTACAAGCTGGTGGGTTTTAGTAGTAGTAGTAGTAGTAGTAGTAGTAATAATAATAATAATAATAATAATAATAATAATAATAATAGTTGTTGTTTTTAATTTATACCCCGCCCATCTGTCTGGGTTTCTCTAACCACAAGTATTTAGTCTTCTTGTTTTTTACAAGCTGAAGGGCATCCTGATTTTGTAGGAAGATGGAGAAGCAATAAAGGCATGCAGGAATGCATGTGATATGTGTACCCCTGGAAGTTGAGCCAGAGATGAGAAGCCCATGGTTTTATCCAAAGAATCCTGGGAACTGTAGCTCACTCCTCATAGAGCTATGGTTCCAAGCACCCTTAACAAACTATAGTTTGTTATTCCTCCACAGCTAAGATCCACTTGCATTGTCCATTCCTTCGTGACTGGGAAATACGCTTCTGCTTCTTCAAACTGTGTATGATGTGAATCATTCGACTTCTCTGCAGCTGTTAGTCAATTGGGAGGCAGAAATTAGCACAGATTTCCCACACATTCATTGATTTCCCGTGAGTGACTGCAGCTCAAGGAGCTGCTCTAAACAGAAAAACGAAACATGGGTGTGGGAGAACTACTTATGATCAACATAATGTACAGTTTGAGGTTGCATATACACCATTTAAAACATTTAAGGGTGCTGGGAATTGTAGTTCTGTGAGGGGTAAACCAGAGTTCCCAGGATTCTGTGGGCGCAGGTGGCGGGGGCGGATGTGCTTGAAATGTGCTTTTAAATGTATGATGTGTATACAACCTGAGCCTATGCCACCTGGTAATGGGGCCAAATCATTCCTCTCCCAGCCTTGGCCGCAGGGTCAGATCTGCACGATTAATATATGTAAATAAATTCACCAGCATGAGAGGTGACGACTTTGTCTGAAGGGAAAGGCAGTATTGCGCTCACCTCTTCTCTTAACAATGTATTTACCATTTCTTGGAAAAAATGAATGTATGCACACAGTGGTTATATGTACAGTACAACAATCCCCAATGGAAATAACAGTGGGGAGGAGGGGAAATAAAAGAAACGGGTTGTCAAGGGAGAAATGGCTAAATCTCTTCAGCTGCTCCTTTCTGTTTCTTGAAGGACAATGGAAAGCACATAATTAGACTACTGTACAGTTCCCACTCTTTGTAGTTGAGCCAAAGGGTGGGGAAGAATCTGTGCCAAAATTGAGGAGGGCCAATTCCCATTCCAACCTCTGAGAAAATACTCGGTCCATCATATAGATGCGATGCCTCCAAATTATTTCTTTAGACAATCAGTTAAAATTAATCACGAAAACAGAAAACATAGCTGAAATGTGTTCAGAAATTGAAGGGTCTTTGCCAAGTGCCTGAAGTTAAATAGGCATAATTGTCATACTGCTAAATATTTTTTCACAGGATGGCTTTTACGGAGGTAATGTGCAAGTAGTCTCTTTGAATGCTCTAAAGTGCTGTACTGTATAAATATTATTGTTGAAATTACTTAATATAATATCATTATTATTATTTTTAAAAGGAAATTTATAAACCACTTGTACGCTCTTTATCGATCTAGAAAACATCTCAAAAATACACAAAACAAAAACGAATATGCATAAAACCATGGTTTAAACAAAAAGATAAAATCAGTAACATTTAAAAAACCCACAAATGTTACTAAAATCAGGCATCTGCGTAGACTTGGTGAAACAGAAGCGTTTTCAGAAGGCATCTCAAAACAGTTAGTGAAGGCATTCCTAAGCATAGGTGCTGCCACACTAAAGGAAGGACTCCTCGCAAACGCAGAACAAGCTTTGTGTGGCATCCGTAGAAGTGTACACATTTGGCATAAGGAAATCATAGAATTGGAAGGGACCCTAAGAGTCATCTAGTCCAACCCCCTGGAATGCAGGAATGTGCAGCTGCCCCATTCAGGGATCAAACCTGCAACCTTGGCATCGTCAGCACCACACACTAACCAACTGAGCCATCCAGGCTGCATCTGTTAAGCAAACTGGCTCCAAGCTGTTAAAGAAGAAGAAGAGTTTGGATTTGATATCCCGCTTTATCACTACCCGAAGGAGTCTCAAAGCGGCTAACATTCTCCTTTCCCTTCCTCCCCCACAACAAACACTCTGTGAGGTGAGTGGAGCTGAGAGACTTCAAAGAAGTGTGACTAGCCCAAGGTCACCCAGCAGCTGCATGTGGACGAGCGGAGACGCGAACCCGGTTCACCAGATTACTAGTCTACCGCTCTTAACCACTACACCACGCTGACTCTCCTTAAAGACTTTATATACCAACAGTAACACTTTGACCTTGGGCCCGTATTTATTCATTTTTATTTCACTGCATTCGTGTCCCATCTTTTTATCCAAGGTGCTCAAAGGTGATATACATGGTTCCCCAGCTCCTCATTTAATCCCATAACAACCCTGTGGGGTACGTTAGGCTGAGAAGCAAGGTCACCCAGTGGGCTTTGTGGGGATTTGAACCCTGGCCTCCCAGGTCTTAGCCTGGCACTGTAACCACTGCACCACCCTGGCTGGATAGGCAGCTAGTGCAGATCTTTTGAGCTGAGGTGTAATATGCTGACAGACTCTTGATCTCCTGTCAGCAATCGTGCCGCAGCATCCTGCAGTTTCAATATTGCTCTATGCTGCTCTGGAGGGCAGGGTCCATACTAGTGGGTTGAAGTTACAAGAAAGGGGATTCCTGCACATCAGGAAGAGCTGTTTGACAGTGGAACAGACTCCCTCAGAAGGTGGGTTTTTTAAAACAGAGGTTGGATGGCCATCTGTCAGGAATTCTTTAGCTGCAATTTTTGCATTGCAGGGGTCTGGGAAGGCTCTGTGGCTGTCCTGCATTGAGCAGGTGGTTGAAGCAGGAATCCTGCAAGACTCTCATCCAACTCCATGACTCTTTGAAATTTGTTTTTTTTAATGGCCCCTTAGATCACAGTTATCTTTGATGTCTCCACAAGTCTGAGAATCAATCAATCTTAGCCTGGGAGCAGCGATGATGAGAACTATGCCAAAATATTCATTACTATGGGAGGCATTGCATAGAAGTTATAATTCGCTATTGTTGCTAACGATGCCTCAGGCTTTCCAGTCCAGCATTTGTTTAGGTTAAAATGTTTTTGCCTACGGGCATCAGGTTAATGGGGCACAAGGGATTCCTCACTTTCCCTCTCCTCCCCCTCACTACACAGAGGTCTTTTTTGTTTTATTTTGTTTTTTCTTCTTGATTAATGGGAAAAAATTATGGATATGTAAGAGGGAAGGAAGGTCTTCTATCTCTCTCCCACTCTCCTAAATCAATTAGAAAAACAAACACTTTCCATTGTAACAAGGAAGCACACTCTTTCCATGTAAATCATGCTTCACCCAACTTTAAAGGGACAGCACACACACACATTTTGGAGTGTCACCACACTCTTCCCATCTCTGCCTCTGAACTTGCCTACCCTGTTGCCAACAGCAGTGCTCATCCACATTCTCACAGTTCATTAGATTTCCTTCTGCTGTGGGTATGTTGGCCATTGAACACATCTGCCGGTGGAGGCTGGTCCATATGGACCAATGGTTTGACTCAGTAAAACGCAGCTTCCTATGGTCACAGAGTATTGCCTTCTTCACTCCGAAGAGCCTAATACACACTCTGAAGAGCGTAATGTCATATGTCAGCGATCCTCATGGTGGATCTAAGGTGGATCCTTACTGGTAGGTGGATCTAAGTGAGGAAGCAGGAGTGTGTATGTGCAAAGCATCACTCCCCTCCACGTCACTTCACTCAGCAGATTTTTTTTTTTTTTTTGCAACTCCACAATATTATGATGATTTATTATGAAATATTGTTGTGTTTAATTTATACAGCAGGAAGGAGGAGTGTGTACCCAAAATACCTGGAGCAAAATACAGTAATTACGACCTACCATTTTATTCAGTCTTATTAGAGCCAAAGCATATATCTTGTTAATTCTAGTTCCATGGGACCTTTACCTTGCTAACAGGGGCAGACACCGTGATGTCTCAATTTTCACTGGCGCCCTGTGCCAATCCAAAATCTGGCATACCTTCCCTTGGACATAATGATGGCACCTGCTGCAGCACCCCAGAAGCTCCTTGCCTGGTGCGGCCACACTAGTTGCACTCCCCTAGAGACGCTTCTGTTGCTAAGGATCTTATCAACTCCAGTACTCTCTCTTTCAATCAGTGGTGACTTTTTACAGAGGCCTTTCCAGCTTAGCTATTTTAACTGGAGAGCCAAGGGATTGAACCTGAGACCTGATACACACCAGGTACATGGCCTTGGTAGGCACATCCTCTGAGCCCAAGACAATGCTCTGGTGATGGCTCCTGAGCATAGGGAGGGAGCTCAGATATATTCCTCTCCATTCTAGCACAGTTGCCTCCATAATAATTGTTTTGGCTCCTGGTAATGATGCTTTGAGGCTCAATCACATGAAAGAGCCTATAAATACCCATTTTACCTGAGGATAGGTGATCATATACCGGTATAGCAAAAGGGCTTTAATGGTTCCTAGGTAAATTCCCATGCAAATCACAGATCATAAATGTATCCATTGACAGAACACATAGAATAATAGAATTGTAGAGTTGGAAAGGACCACAAGGGTCTTCTAGTCTAGCCCCTAGCAATGCAGGAATCTTTTGCCCAGTGTGGGGCTCATAAAGGTAAAGGGACCCCTGACCATTAGGTCCAGTCATGACCGACTCTGGGGTTGCTGCGCTCATCTCGCATTATTTGCCGAGGGAGCCGGCATACAGCTTCCAGGTCATATGGCCAGCATGACTAAGCTGCTTCTGGCAAACCAGAGCAGCGCACGGAAACGCCGTTTACCTTCCTGCTGCAGTGGTACCTATTTATCTACTTGCACTTTGACATGCTTTCGAACTGCTAGGTTGGCAGGAGCAGGGACCAAACAACGAGAGCTCACCCCGTCACAGGGATTCGAACCGTATTTCAAGCGAGATTGTTGGTGGCGAGTAATTGGAAAGAGAAGAGTATACCAAGTAGAGAGGAGTGGAAATTGAAAATGTTAAATTATTATAATTTGGCCATAAAAGATTTTGAAATTAAAGGAGAAAGAAAGGATTTAAGAGGAAAGGAATGGTCAGCATTTGAAGAATATATAAGCAGTAAATAGTACCACCCTCTACAGCAGAAAAGGAAAAGTTCAGCAGTATAGATATAGAATTATGATTAGATTAAGAGTAGGTACTTTCAATAGAAAACAAAAGAAGTAACATAGCATAGACTGGGAGCAGAGGGAGAGGGGAGGGAGGGGGGATTTAGCAAAAGTGTTATATGTGTTATATGAGCAAGTCTGTAATTGTGCAAGTATAATTTAACAATGCATTTATTTTAATTCAAATGTAATATTTGAGTGTAACTAATAAAGTTTGTTTTTTTTTTAAAAAAAGAACCGCTCTAATGGCCTGTAAATCTCTCTACTTTTTGGAATGTGACACCATTAGAATAGGGGGAGGGGCAGAGAGAGAGCTGGAAGCCTTTGCAGTGTGAACTTGGGTGCAGATGGGGCAGAGAAGGGAGAGCTTTTAGTTGGAGTTACCAGCAAAAACCAAACTATCCTTGGGGTGCAGCTACTCAATTTTGGAATCCAAGGCAGCATTAGTGGTTGTTTATTTGGTCCCAAAGCACACTGCTTGTATACTTGTAAATAAACAAATATGGCAAATTCCAGAGGGATGCCAACCACGTAAGTTTGTTGCATGAAAGATTAACTGAAACTTTATTGCATAAACTTTTGTGGACTAGAGTCCACTGCACCACAAGTCTTGAAGCTTGAAGTAACATGAGAAACAGCCCCGAGGTTCTCAGGCATTCACATTCTCGGTCAGGCCCCGGATTCCATATAGTGTTTGAACAGATGGACTACGCTGGATGGAATTTACTCTACTGTATCGTATTGACAGTATTGGGTGGAATGTTGTCTGGCCAAAGTAGCATGTCTAATCTAATGTATGGAAAGATGTGTGGATTCATTTAGCACAATGTCTTGAGGATGGCTGCTGCTGAACTGTAAGGTGCAAAGTTGTAAAAAAAGCTTTTTATACATTGCATTGCCCAAGTGAGAGTTCGATTCGCCCTTTTGAAACTGAACAGTAGCCAGGTGTAGAAAGAAGAAAACATATGCAGTAGTGTTCATTGTGAATGTCGCAAAGGCATTTAAATAAATACATAGGAAGCTATGCTATCTGGTTCAACTAGTTCAGTGCTGTCTACACTGCTGCTCTTCAAATGGTAGATTGTGGCTCAGTACTATGATGCAGGTGGCGCTGTGGGTTAAACCACAGAGCCTAGGGCTTGCTGATCAGAAGGTCGGCGGTTTGAATCCGTGACGGGGTGAGCTCCCATTGCTTGGTCCCTGCTCCTGCCCACCTAGCAGTTCGAAAGCACGTCAAAGTGCAAGTAGATAAATAGGTACCGCTGCAGTGGGAAGGTAAACGGTGTTTTCGTATGCTGCTCTGGTTCGCCAGAAGCGGCTTAGTCATGCTGGCCACATGACCCGGAAGCTGCACGCCAGCTCCCTCGGCCAGTAACGCGAGATGAGCGCCGCAACCCCAGAGTCGGACACGACTGGACCTAATGGTCAGGGCTCCCTTTACCTTTACTATTGGGTTGCAGATGGACCTAACATGAGTCAGAATGGCAACACTGCCACCATTTAAGTATGTTTAAAAAATTAAGAAGTAATATTTCATTATTTATATGCTGCCCATCTGACTGGGTTGCCCCAGCCACTCTGAGCGGCTACGTTCTTGGTAGGGGCCAACCTAGCCAACCCCCAGGTACACCCCTGGTCTTTTTGCCTGGAGATGGAAGGAATGGAGGCTGTGACCTTTTGCATGCGCAGCCATCTTTCCCCAAACAGACTAGTTTTTCTGCAATAAGCCCAGAAGTGTTGATTAGGAACAGGCTAGGCTCCAATCCCCCCTCTGCTTATTGTGTCCCCCGTCCAATCCATGGCTTTACATCCAGCTGAGTTCAATGGAGTTTACTCCCAAGAGTATGCATAGGACTGCAGCCTTAAATGAGAATGTAAGAAGAGCCTTCTGAATCAGGCCAGTGGCCCATCTAGTCCAGCATCTTGTTCTCACAGTGGCCAACCAGATGCCAATAGGAAGCCCGCAAGCAGGACTCAAGCACTCGAGCTCTCTCTCTCTGCAGTATCCACAAGCATGACTGCCTCCAGTGCTTAACCATTGTGTCTTCTAGCCATTGATAGCCTTTTCCTCCATAAACCTGTCTTATCCTCTTTTAAAGCCATCCACATGCCACACTATCCACAACAGATAGCACCGTGAGAATAATTTTGTTGTTCAATTAAACTGGTTATAACTTTTGCATGCTTTCAAAAGCTAAAGGCCTTTTCAAGAGACGTACAATTCACGGAATCTACTCATGCAGATTTGTGACATTATTCTCAATCTGACTGTTTCTGTTTACTGCATTTGTTATTTCCAGAAACCAAGTAAACATAATGCTAAAGAAATGCATAAAAGTCTCTACATAAGGAATCCCAGAAGAATGGCGTGACTTAAAGGAGGCGATTTGGCACAGCTAGAGGAAGAATCTACAGAAAGGTTTTTCACATGTGTTTGTTTGCTTGTGGTGCTACCAGGGTAAATTGGCCACATCCCAGTTTTTTGGAGCAGCCTGGTCAAACATTGGTGTCATTCTGAATTGTCCTTTTTTTTTTTAATGCAGCTGCAGCTGTAAAAATGGATTAGGAATACTCCTGCATAGTCCAAATTTCAGCACTGGATGCTGCAGATGCTTCTGCCAGTCAGGGTGGAGTTGCAAGGGTGGAATTAGCAGGCTGGGTGGGATATCAGGCATGGTTTGCAAGAGCTCAAAGTGACTGGTGAATTTTCCCTAGGAAGGTCTGCATCTTTCCACTCACCTCCAGAAGCCTTGAGTCTGTTTGCCTTTCGTTCTGACAAGCATTCCCAAAACCACAGCAGGCACTTGAAATTAAATAGCTGACTGTCAAAGCCATAAACCTTTGTGCTGCCCAGCTACCTGTGTTTAATTGCGTCCAAACTGTTTGTTTAACTGTCTTGAGATCTTTTCCAGCGGGATGTTTACAGGAGGGCAGGCTGCTCCCTCTAGGGTTGCCAGACACCCACATATGGCCTGCTCCAGGTTACCTAGAGCCCAGCATAAGCTTTGTCTTGGACCTGCAGTGCCCAGAATTAAATCACTGTACAATGCCACGGGGCCCAATGTAATAAAATAGCAAATCCAAAGAAATCTCCCTTCCCCACCAGGTCTATGATTGATATTTTTAATGTGGACTCTACCAGCCTGTAAGCCTTGATTTGGGAGAAACCCATGCAAATCACAGATCACAACTGTCTCCATTGACAGAACACATAGAATCATAGAATTGTAGAGTTGGAAAGGACCACAAGGGTCTTCTAGTCTAGCCCCTAGCAATGCAAGAATCTTTTGCCCAGTGTGGGGCTCATAAAGGTAAAGGGTAAAGGGACCCCTGACCATTAGGTCCAGTCATGACCTACTCTGGGGTTGCGGCGCTCATCTCGCATTATTGGCCGAGGGAGCCGGCATACAGCTTCCAAGTCATATGGTCAGCATGACTAAGCTGCTTCTGGCAAACCAGAGCAGCGCATGGAAATGCCATTTACCTTCCCACTACAGCGGTGGGAAGTGTAGTGTCTCCAGAAAACCCTGGACCTCAGCAATGAGGAAGCAATGCTGCTAGACAGTCCTTACTAAACAGCAGTCATAGTTTATTAAGGAATCATACTCAGGAACGGCGTCCACACCGAAAGGGGAGGAAACGACAAAATGAAATACAGGGAGGGGAACAGGTTCCAACTAAAATACCTGTATCCCGGCTAATAGGATTCAGGTGCACACAATGAAAATCCACAGTTAAAGACACATACATCACACCAGGAACCTCCACAATTTTCAAGTGGTCCATGGAGAAAGAGGTTTCGGAACTGCTGCATTATAATAGTTTGGGGGGGATGGGGAGAGGAAGCACAGGTGAGGGGAAGAGTTTAGCTCCCTTTCCCCCAACTGTGCATGTGATGCTTTAAAAGTCCCCCCTGTTTTGCAGTGGTCCAATGGGTGTCCCGATCCATTCCTAGCACAGAGCTCTGCTGCTCTCTCAGCTCACTTGGGCCCCAAGACGCGATTTAAAAACTAGGACATATTTGCAGCTGTTTGCTGCTTATCCTCACACAACCCACAGGCAAATTTGATTGCTTTCTTGAGCACTGCCCCTAATCTTCCCATGACTAAGTGGACATAGCTTATGGCCTCAACATTTCCCTTCTTTTAAAGGACTGTCTATGGTCATCAGCAATCTTCAGATTTCACATTTCAGGGTAGAAACTAATCCATCCTCTAGACTAGAATGTGGAGTGGGGTGAAACCCACTCACTCAGTGAAAAGTGAAGCTCCGGCAGCTGGCCTGTACTTTATTGCCAAACAGCTGGCAAACTACTTTAACACATCT
The DNA here is from genome assembly GCA_034641385.1 of Darevskia mixta. Lineage (NCBI taxonomy): Eukaryota > Metazoa > Chordata > Lepidosauria > Squamata > Lacertidae > Darevskia > Darevskia mixta. The sequence continues at coordinate 19,491,342 of JAWWNH010000008.1, forward strand.
AGGGTAGCATGGCAGCTGAGCTATGAACCCCAGAGCCATTGTTCAAATCTCACCTCTGCCTTGAATTGACCTACGTTGAACTGACCTACGTTGAAGGGTTGTTTGATTCCAGATAGATAGATAGATAGATATGGATATGGATATTATTTTTATATTGTGAACCACCCTGAGATCTTTTGATGGAGGGCGGTATATAAATCTAATTAACAGAAGAAGAATAACAGAATAATAAAGTGTATATATGCGTATACATATATATGTATAAAAAGGTAAAGGTACCCCTGACCATTAGGTCCAGTCGCAGACGACTCTGGGGTTGCAGCGTTCATCTCACTCTATAGGCCGAGGGAGCCGGCGTTTGTCCGCAGACAGCTTCCGGGTCATGTGGCCAGCATGACTAAGAGCAGCTCACAGAAATGCCGTTTACCTTCCTGCCGCAGCGGTACCTATTTATCTACTTGCACTTTGACGTGCTTTCGAACTGCTAGGTCGGCAGGAGCAGGGACCGAGCAATGGGAGCTCATCCCATCGCGGGGATTCAAACTGCCGACTTTCAGATCAGCAAGCCCTAGGCTCAGTGGTTTAGACCACAGCGCCACCCGCGTCCCTATATATATGTATGTGTGTGTACTGTGTGTGTGTGTGTGTGTGTGTGTGTGTAGGCCTCTTTCCCACCCAAAGACCTTCAAAAGTGGCTTATGAAGTAAAAGATGACCACAACATTAAAACATGAAATATAAATTAACACCACACAAAGCAGCCACAGCAGAAGAGAACAGATGGTGCCCTCGTTCCATGTACAAAAGCCAGCCAACCCAGGAGCTGAATATTTCTTCAACATGGGCAATGAGATTGTATCCTCCACTGCATTTTAGGGCAGCAGACTAGCTTTGGGTCGCAGGGCATGGCAGGCCATGTGGCACACAGAGCTCAGTCCTCCAACAGCTCACTGCTACTCCCAGCATTCATCACCAGAGCGGACTGCCTCACTCTGCCTAGCAATAGTGTCAGCAGCCACCCTAGTGCTGCAGAGGTGAGAAATTCTGCATGTGCTGAAATTCCAAGATCTCCTACCCAACTGTTCAGGCACCTGAGCTCTGTCCTCCATTACATCTGGTCACCCAAAGAGATACATTATGTTTTGCTCCACAGTGAGTTTGGGTAACCTTCCTGGTAGCAAATAAGACAGTGGAGGGCAATTAGCATTGGTAAAGTCCTTTGCCTTCACCTATTTGCTTCTGAGAGACTCTCAAAGACAGGAGAACAATGCAGTGCAGCTCCAGACAGTATTGCAAGCTCACTGACAAAGTACTTCATTCAGGTGTATATTCATTATGATTTTAAATAGTTATTCCTGACTAGTGGATGTTCAGCCCGTTAAATTAACGGGCGCTAGAACATATGTGGTGAAACATTTTTAAAAACAGGACTTATTTCCCTCAGGCAAGTGGGATTAGGACAGCAGCCTTCAGGTAAGGCAGCCGGGCCTCATCCTGCGGCGCGTCCGAGAGAAGCTGTGAGGGAAACTGGCCCCTCCCGTTACATAAAAGTCCCTAAAGCGTGTGGCGGAGGAGGGGGAATGGGCTCAAATCCCACGTACTGGGGGGGGGGGTCCGGTTTCCCTCCGTAAGCAAACTCCGTGTGGAAACGGCCATGGCAGCCCCCGCCTCTCTTTGCCCTTTTGACTCCCAGCCCCTTCATGAACCACACCGAGTTCCTGTACAGGGACATGGCGAGGACGGGACGGGGGCTGCTTTGAGCCCCTGAGGGAGGGAGGCCACCTCCCGGGCAGGGCCGTCGGCCTAGGGCGGGCGTGTGAGAGGAATCCTTGTGTAACTCCCATCACTCACACACACAAAATGGCCGCCAGCAACTTTCTTTGAGTGCAGGGCGAGGCAGCCCCTCCTGCACTTCCGATTGGCAGCCTCCGACTGTCTCATCTGCATAGAGTCTCTGCGCTCCAATCCCTGTGTCCGTGGGGCACATGCTCAGTAGCGCAGTTCCTCTGACACACACCACGGACGTGGGGACATTAGGGAATTATTATATAGGATGTTCTGTGGGTTATTTTGCCAAGGGTGACTTTAGCAACTGGGCTCCTCCCTACCAGGAATGCATGAAATGTCAGGATATTAAATTCCTTTGATATGAGGGGCAGAAGCAAAAATAGCAGTGATTGTGGCCTGATGATCCCATTAGCTCCAAAGGCTACTGGCGGATTTCATCAGTGTTCTCTCCGCCACAGAGACTGTTGATATGACTGATTGGGAAAACAAAATATTGGTAGACTTTGCAGAATGGAAAACCCAGCCCTGGGTATTCCCTCGCTAGCTGGCTGGAATTAAGCTGTAATAAGAATAACATAGCAGGTGTGTGTATTTGTGCTTCTTCCACATGCTTCAAAGTGCCTCTAACAGTCACCCCTCCCTTCCCAATAATCTTTACAACAACCCTCTAAAATATGCCAGATGAAGATAATGGTTGCCTGAGGCAGGGAACCTGGTTTTGGTGTTGTTGAGGTTTGCATTCCATCAGCCATGATCTGTTGGGAGGCTACATGGGCAGACAAAGCTCTCGCACACTGCAGGGCTGTCCAGCTCCAACGGCCCGAGATCCTCCCATTCCTCCTCTGGATCTGTCCATCCCTCCCATGACATCTCCACAGGGCTCATGGCAGATGGGAGACATGTTCTATGGAAGACAGGACATGGCGCAAGAATGGCACGCTCGCCTTTAACAATTGTTTACGACGAGATTGTTTTACAAAATGTGGATTTAGGCAATGATCTATGTCATCCATGCGCCATTTCCTAGAACTCTCTTGCTGGGCATTCAAATTGCTGGTAGATGTGCAGAGTTACATAGTTGTTGTTGTTTTAAATTTAACTTTATTTTTAGTTTGATGGGTATACACATCTTTTAAAAAGAAAGAAACAAAAATACACAACAGATCCCACAGCAGCTCTTGGTATTTGGCCAGGTGTGGGAAACCTTTGTCCCTCAAAATGTTTCTGAACCACAGTTCCCATCAGCCCCAGCAACATCTGAAGAGCCAAACATTCCCTAGATGTTGGCAGGTGAATGAACTACTTGTAAATTATGCTTAATGTTACTGGGGATTGGTAGGGGAACTGTGAGTGCAACCACTGATATTTTCCTAGAAAAAGAGGTGCCAGAACTCACCGTGAACACCTCCCTCGTTCTCTTAAAATGGCGCCCACCTGAGAGATGCCAGAACTGAGTTCTGGTGAGTTCCAGCTGGGGAAAAAATCCTGGGTGGTGTAGTGGATAAGAGCGGTAGATTTGTAATCAGGTGAACCGGATTCGCGTCTCCGCTCGTCCACATGCAGCTGCTGGGTGACCTTGGGCTAGTCACACTTCTTTGAAGTCTCTCAGCCCCACTCACCTCACAGAGTGTTTGTTGTGGGGGAGGAAGGGAAAGGAGAGTGTGAGCCACTTTGAGACTCCTTTGGGAAGTGATAAAGCGGGATATCAAATCCAAACTCTTCTTCTCCTCTTCTTACATTTATTTCGTTTGTTTAGTCATTAATAATGTTTCTACGTGGAATTTTTATTGCGTTTCTATATCGGATTTTTATTTGTACTGTTTTCTCTTTTTTAATGTTTAAGAGTACATTTGGTTTTCCTGTTGATTATGCTGCTTTATACATGGTTCATTTATTGTCTCCTATTCTTATTTGTAAAGTTTTAGTTTGATATTCTGTAATCTTTGTTTATAGGAAATGCAAAGGGGTGTAGAAATCATTTAAATTGCATTACAATAAATGGATAGTTGGTCCTTTTATAGAGAGAAAAGGAGATTCCGGCAACTACTGGTTAAATAGGCAAGTTGCAGAAGACATTGTTTATACCCATCCATGTGCTAACTGCATTGTGGCATTGGCTGGCATGCAGGTGCCAGTGTGTGCAACCACTTCCCTTACTCATAGGAAGGAAAGCAACATGCCCTTCTGAACTCTGAGCTGCAGCTGTCTAGACAATGACTAAGGGAGGAATACGTTCGCGTTTGCAAGGCTTTGAAGGGTGTAAAGAGCGAAGGGGGAGAGGAATTTTCGGGACGGTACAAAGTGCATTAAAATTAAGGGCAAGATGAAAAAGTTGTCCTCTGGGAATGCTAGACTGAGATCTGAGATGAGAAAGAATTTGCCAGCAGTGACATTTTGATTAGACTGAGAAATCCCCATGAGTTACTGTCATTTAAGTCTAGATCGGTGTTTTTCAAAGTGCGTTCCAGGTAATCCTGTGGTTCCTTGCAAATTTATCAGGGGTTCCTAGATTAAATGTTTTGGGACAGGATACAAATTTCCCTAAAATATGCACATCCGTGACTGGTGTTCCTCTTTGACACACAGTTGGTGTGTTTTAGGGCAGACACAGTTTGTGAAGGCTTGTAGTGAAGCTCCTAGCGGCAGTGCCCTGGTGAATGGAATTTGCTCCCCAGAGCATGACCCAGAATCCTTTGCAATGTGCGAGTGTTCCATAATAATAATATTATAATAATTTATTATTTGTACCCCGCCCATCTGGCTGAGTTTCCCCAGCCATAGCATACAGTTGTCATTTAAGTCACAATCACTTATGTCAAGGTTGGAAAGAAGGCAAATTGGGATTTACTGGTAAACCTTTTGCATTAGATTAGGAAGGGTTCCCAACTCCCACTTGTTTAATAATAACAACATGGCTTTCCTCACATATATTAGGCTGTTGAAATGAAGAAAACTAACCAGGTGTGGACTTCTGTGAGATAGACCTGTGGGCTCAGTTCACTTCTACAACTGAAAACATACTCCTAGGCTCAGACTAACCTTGGTGGTTATCTTTCTACCTCTGCTGTTGAAGGCAGTGTGTTTCTGAATAACAATTGCTAGAAATTGTAAGAGAGGAGAGTGCTGTTGCACTCATGATCATAGAATTGATCATAGAATTGTCGAGTTGGAAGGGACCATAAGAATCATCTTGTCCAACCCCCTGCAATGCAGGAATCTTTTGCCCAGCATGGGGCTTGAAGCCACAGCTCTGAGATTAAGAGTCTCATGCTTTACCGACTGAGCTTCCCACAGGCATCTGTTTGGCCACTGTGAGGACTGGATGCTTGGACCATATGGGCCACTGGCCTGATCCAGCAGGCTCTTCTTATGCTTTATGATTGTTCTCAGAGGCATCTTGTTCTTTTCCATTCCATATCTGTAATTTGCCATTTGCATCTGCCTCTGGTTTGTTGGGTCTTGAGGTTCTAATAAAGAAATTGAATTGGACCTGACAAGCCTGAAGTCTGCCCACCTGTGATTTAAGTCTTAATCAGCAGCTTTCGCCTTGTTCCAGGGACTGTGAATTGCAGTTCTGAGGATTTCACCTTCCTCCACCGAAGTTATTTATAGACAAAAGATTTGCAGAGCCACTGGTCTAGATTGCAGTAAGCCTAGGAATAACCATGGTTTGCTGGCTGTCATCATCTTTGTGAGCAGTGGTTGGTGCAAAGTGAGGATATTTTACTCTGGAGTAATGAAGACTATACATTCCCTGAGAGGGAGCCGCATTAGTCTGTTACAGCTAAAACTAAGAGACTACAGGACTGTTTGAAAAACTGTAAATGTATGTTCTCAATTTATGTTAGGGTAAATACTTTAGGTGATCAAGCAGTTTGCTGCCTACAGTAAGCGCAATCTCAGTGCCACATCCACAAAACAGAACAATGATCCTACTTCCTAGAGACACTGCAATTTTAATAGTGACTGCAAAGCAAATAAAGGTCCAGTTCATGGGTAACTCCAAGCCAAACCATGGCTAAGTGTGAATGTGCAAGCCTTAGGGTACTCACAGAAAAGATTGTGGCTATTTCATTCCTCCCTCGTCATCCTGTCACTGCGCTATTTGGAACTAAGTAATGGTTTGCCTTAGCATTAGGTCCAAACCTTGGTTTATCTGCTTCAAGCAAACCACAAGCGGTTAGGCAAGAACAAACCACATGCTGCAGCAATGGTTTGTTCTTAGCTTACTTCTTTTGGTTCGTTGAGGGGAGACCATTTATGAGCCCAGGTTTGGATGTAACAACATGAAACCCAACCATAGTCTAGCTCTGGGTAGGGTGGCAATAGGACAAGGGCAGGGAAGCTAAGTGGCTGTGATCTTTATTGTGAGTACCCACACACTACTCACACTTAGCCATGGTTTGGCTTATTGCGAACTGAGCTTTTATGTGCTTTGAAACAACACTATGTAGTCCTTACAAAGTGGGAAGATCATTGTTATTACTTCCGTTTTATGGACGTGGCACTGAGACTGTGCGTTTAACAACAGAGCTTGAGATTTACCTTCCTGCCTACCAATAACAAGGCTGAGACACTGCCCGCTGGGCTGTACCAGCTTTAACAAGATGCCAGGCCCTGAACACTCAAGAGCAAATTGCCATTCCACCCACCTCGATGGGATGTTGTTGCCTTTGCTCATGAAACCTTTGGGGCACACAGCAAACAGTGAGTCATCCCAGTTAAAAGCGGAGTGACTCATCTTGTCTGAGCAAAGCTTGTCTACATTCAGCTGTGCGATGTACCTGTTTTAAATAGGGCAATGCTTAAGTCCTCATAATGCATCTAGAATTTGGGTTTTATATAACATTACTATAGCCATAACCATGTCTTACATGAGATCACTAACCATATCTGTCTGGTACAATATTATCTGGCATTTCTGCTCTCAGAATGTTGTTGGGCAATCCCTGCGTTTTGAACATGTGATTACTTTGGGGAAATGGGTGAGAATAAATACAGGCAAATTTATTACGTCTGGATTTATGACCTATAAAACATTTTTTTTCCCTTCCAGGTTGTAGAGTCGGCCTTTTGGAAACTCCTCTCCCCACCCCTTTCAAATGCCCGCCATTCTGCTTTTAGCTGCTTTAAAACAAATGAGACACAATGCAGAATTTTTGAATTTAAGGTTTTTTTAAAACAACTTTAAATACAGTACTGAGTATAAATTAAATTTTTACATAAAATGGGTGTGGAGAGAGAGAGACGTTGCCCTCCTTAGAAATGAAAAAGATGCAGGAAAACAAATGGTCTTTTAAAGACAACAAGAAGAAAGATTGAATAGCAAGAAGTGTTCTTTAATGTCAGAGAGCAAGCTTTGGGTATAAGGCGGGTAGGCAGGCAGGAAATCTGTGTTGTTTCCATCAGCCTTAAAAAAAAATATTAAAAAAAATCCTGCTACTGGCCTCCTCCATGAAGCTATATTGAGAGACCACAGCTGTTGCTGTAAGCTTACTTCTTTTATTCACCAGTAGTGCCTGACCATACTGCCAACTAATCATTTGCCAGTTTTGCAAGGTTTGATCAGCCCAGAGTCTTGGTTTGCAAGGAGAAAAGTGGGCCAACCCAATACAACAGATCAGGGAGGGGAAAACCCATGGCCCTCCAGATGTTTTTGGCCTACAGCTCCTATGTTCCCTAACCATTGGCCATGTTGGCTGAACTGGTGGGAACTGGAGTGCCAAACATCGCCTGGAAGGTGGCATAGAGTTTCCCATTCCAGCATTAGGCATTACAGGAACCTGCCTCTAGCACCTGAATCCAAGTACTCCATACAAATGCAATTCAAGGGGGAAACAGCCCCCTACCCCCTTGGACCCTTTGGATAACAGGATCTGAGGTATGGGGGCAATTGTGTGAGCCACAAGTTTTCTCTCTCCTCCCTCCCCCCCCCACCTCCTACAACTGAAGAGAGTGGAAGTACCAGACCCAGTTTGCCCCATGAGTCTGCAGTCAGTGTGCCTACCTTCCTACCAGTCTCCCGGTTTGTAGCCTTTTCCTCTTGTTCCATAAAAATGAATGGAGCAAAACAGCTTAAGCCAGTCTTGCAGGAAAAGGAGAGACACCTGGATTTTCAATCCAACCTGGTCATCAGGCAAATGTTGTGTTTCACATGCTTCCTATAAAAGTGACTCCAGGGACAGGTTATTCCTTCTCTTTCTTTCCTTGCGCCAAACATTTGCACAGATACATCTTTTAGGTAGAGTTGTGTGATGTGTCTGTCTCTTTCTAACAAACACACGTGACTGCCATGCTTCAACTCTTCATCTGGTCTACCTGAGACATGGCAGGAAATCTTTCCAAGCATTAAGGTCTATCCAAGGTGCCTTTTGCTGGGCTTAATCCAGCACAAAGATCAGAGAAATAGCAGAGGCAGAGAGCAGGGGAGAAGGAGGGATTTACCTTGCAAAATTTTATTCAATCTCTATCCCAGCCTTTGCCAACCTGATGCCCTCCAGACGGGGCTGATGGGAGTTGTAGTCCAAAACATCTGGAGGGCACCAAGTTGGCAAAGGCAGCTCTACCCATTTCCCCACTCATTATGAGGGTTTTTTTTGCCCTTCTTCTTTTGCAAGAGAATACAGAGACTGAAAGAGGTAGGTGGAAAGTAGAAATTATGAAGTCTTGCCTGTGCAATCCTTCTATACTCTTTCCTCCAACACTTTAAAGATAAACAGATGAGTGATCCTTTCTCTGACTCAGGTAAAGTGAACGCCTTTCCTTCTTATTTTACCTCCCCACTGGCCCCTGTAATTGTTCCTGAAGATAGACCACTCTTTCTCACCCCTTCAGTGGTTATTATTCTTTGGTGATCTGGAATGGCTTGTGAACCTTTTAAGAGATAACCGTTCCCAGCTTTGAAGAGACAAAATATAGGACAGCCGAGAAAAACAGAGAAGATTAAAAATAGCCAGTGGTTAAAGAGGGCCAGTTATCGCTGTTCAGCTCCTTTGCCTCCCCCACATACATCGGATGCTACTGACTGGCTCCTTGTCCAGGGACTCTGGTTGGGCGGCACTGGAAACAGAGGGTGAGGTGCAAAGCACCACTGGGCACACAGGAGCAACTACGCGATGCATCGTGTGATCTTTTATGGCTGTTACAAGGCTTGGCGCAGCTCCGTTTTCATCCAATCAGATGATCTTCACCTGAGGTTATTAAGATGAGTTAGCCTCTGCATATTCATTGCTGTATCATAGGAAGGATGGTAATAACACTGCCTTGGAAATAAAGCCGCACGCAAGGGACCTGTGATATGGGCTGGGCTGGTGGTAATCACAGTCATACCAACGATCTGCTCAACCCCCCTGCTGCTTGACCCCTGATGAGCAGCGGCTCTCCCAAGATCCCAAGCAAAGGTCTCTTTCTCGGTCTATACTGCTACTTGAGATCGCTTAAGCAGAGGTGGCATTGATTGTCATTCAAAGAACATGCTCTAATACGGCTATTATGACTAACCCACCCACCCGGTCCCGTTAAAATATAAAGCCTCCCTCATGGAAACGGGGACTGCAGGTCGGGTTGGGGCTCCAGTTTATCCAGTGGTGGTAATCCTCACTTTACTGAATGCAAATCCATTAAGAAAATCTCATAGCGAGTCATTAAAAAGGGGGGGGGGGATTTCAAATTCCAGCTGCAATAGGAGAGTAGCAACAGGATAAGTCAAGCCCTCCATAATCATGTGCAAAGAAGGCCTCTTTAACCCTAGCAGCTCCCCGGATGGGTGCGGGGGACGATGACCAGTAGTTCCCTACAGTACGGCTGCTCCATTCCTGTTCACTGTCCCCACCCCCAGCTGGCTGTTGGACAAATGAATTTTGCTTTCATTGTTTCCATTCCCAGAGCATGGCATGTTTTAGTGGTTTTAAAAAATAAAACATATATATATATATACATACACACACATTAAAGATATCTAGTCAGACATCACAATAGAAGTCCTTAGTGCATTTGCTGTCACTGGTTGCCACTCTGACTGCCTTGACTTGCATCTGTTGCGCTGTAAGCTGCCTGAGCCCAGCTAACAGTCTGGATGGGAGCAAGGAGGGAGAAAGAGGGTGGTGGTTGGGGAAATCAAGCCTCCTCCTTCAAAAGGAGATGGGGGCCACAAGTCTTTGCCCGTTTCCAGTGCGTTTGCTCCAGCAGGCAGTACATTGTCCATCCAAATGTCTGCGTATTCTTTCTTCTGTTTATTTCCCACCCCGGTTTCTTCCTTTGGGGAGAATGCTGAAATGCAATTAGGTGAGAAGTCGAAGGGTAAACTTTGGTGGGAGAACGTCCAGCGAGCAAGGGATCAGGAAGCACCATTGGCCGTCCAAAAGTAGCATTGAGGCGGATGGACGGAGAGAAACTCTGAGGACCCCATGGGGGCAATACAGCAAATATATTAAATAATAAACCTGGAAGAAAAGCAAACAGAAAAAGTAGGTTAAGGGTCCATCATGTGCTCAGTTCATCCTAGTTATTCTTTATGATGATGTGCTATGCCTTGCCTACAAGAAGGTTCATAGCTGACAGGCTGCTACTCTTACACCTTTATACAAACATACTTATCATCCAGTTTGCTTACTTTAGTCTCAATCTAAAGTTTTGGTTTCTATAGAATTTGGGGGTTTTGCTTTTCGGAGGGGAAAACAGTGTGGTGGTAGGAAGAGTAGCTAGGGGCGATGGATGGAGTGCCACAGAATCATATAACTGAAGAGTTGGAATGGACCCAAGGGTCATCTAGTCCAACCCCCTGCAATGCAGGAATCTCAGCTAAAGCATCCATGACAGGTGACCATCCAACCTCTGCTTAAAAACGTCCAAGGAAAGAGAGTCCACAACCTCCCTAGGGAGACTGTTCTAGGGCACAAATGGGCATGCTCTTATTACGCTCTATTTAATCTTAGAAAAGCCATTTTTGCTACACTTAAAGCCATTTTTCTGTTCAGTGTGTGCCAGCCTTTCTCAACCTGGTGTCCTCCAGATAATTTGCACAACAACTCTCTCATCAGTCTCAGTCGGCATGGCCAATGGTCAGGGATGATGGAAACATCTGGAGGGCAGCCGATTCAGGAAGTGGTCTATCCTATCTCAAGAAGTAAGCTGGCAGACCAGTCCATTTGTTCCTTGCCTTTGATTAGGTCTTCCCAATCAACAGAACTATGTGTCTGCTACACCTATTACGCCTTCCTTCCTGGACAGGTGACAGACCGCTAAGCCTAATCAAAGCTGTGCACAGTCACAGTGCTCCTTGATAAGACAAATCCCAGTGGAGGAAATATTTATTCCTTGTCTCTTCCTCTCATTCTTTGGCTTCCTAACATGAATGGCAAATTAAGTTTGATTTTCACGTGACTCACAATGGAACAGCGTTTTTAATGATTCTGAGCTACATGGGCTCGATGAGCCCAACTGTCTCCAACTGCTTGACAACGTTTGCTGTAAAAGGCAGATTTGCAAAGCTACTTGGGCACCTTCTGTTGGTAAACATGCTGCCTGCTGGATGGCCTCACATTGAGACTACTACACCATGTGCCTGACTGAAACTTATGCAGCAAAGTGGGTGGATGAGTAAGCAGCAACAGGCATGGAAGCTGCAAGGAGGAAACTTCCAATGGGGACATTAGCTGAAGTAGGCTTCCTCATGAGTAAACATTGCAGAAGGACATTTGCTATGGGACACGCAGGAAGTTGCCTTATACTAAGTCAGACCATTGACTCATCTAGCTCAGTGTTGTCAACACTGACTATTGGCTCTTCAGGGTCTCAGGCAGGAGGACACCTGAGATTGAACATGGGATCTTTGCCCTACCAAGACGTGCTCTGTTGCTGAGCCACGGCCTCCGCTTGTGACAGAGCACAACTAATTTCTGTGTGAAACTGTCATTTCAATTCTGCTTCCACCCGATTGCCTGTGCAGGAGCAAAGGGTATCCGTGCAAAAGCACAAGTGGCGTTCTTGTGATAGAGGTTCCTGTGTATTCACAACGTGGCAGCTGTGTTTGTCGCAGTTACCTGACATTTGCACTTTTGCCCGCCGGCATCTTCTATGCTGGGAAGATTTCTTTCAGGGCCTTCTTATCGTGCACATGCTTGAACTTCCGATGCTTCCTCTTTTGTGGCGGCAACCGGTGCACTCGTGCCCTTGCTGGAAGAGAAGCCCGAGTGCTCAGTGGCGGCCCACCTGCTAGGAAAGGAAGGCGCATGACATACACACTGGCAGGCAGCAGCTCATGGAGATTGCTAATCAAATTCTTCTCTTCCCAAATGCTTTCCCTGACATTACTTCTGACTCTGCGCCACCCACCCAACCCTCTGCAATCCTCACCTCTATGCTCGCGTGAGTTTGGCCGGCTGAACACTCTGGGTGATACTGCCTCACATCGACATTCCAGGTGGTCTTCCAAGGCCACAATGGCTTTATTAAAGACTGGTTTCTTTCGGACAATTTCAATCTTGTTTACCTATTGGAAGAGATTAAAAACAACACAAATCTGTTGTGTGTGTATATTAAAAACATTAACCTCAGATCAACCAGCACCATTGATGTTATATATTTATATACATTTTGAAGTCATTTGAAGCTTTTAGGTGAAATGCAGATATGGCAAAGTTCTTAATAAGTACCAAAATCACTTGCTTGGGTCTTCAGGATCATTTTTCTGAAACTAACCCAATAATCATGAAAGTGCATTGTGAGATGCACCATGATCTAAGAATTGTGAAGCTTGCCATGTTGGATCCTATAATCGGGACAAGTTGGGTCGATAGGAATGGAAGAGCCGGAGAGTGCATTCAGCCCAACCTCTTTGAAAACAACGGTCACCCATCCATCTGTGCCTGCCCACCTGCCACATTGTATTTCACAAGTGCAGAGCAGGTGCGTTGCAAAATGATATCTGCACAGCGAATAGGTCCATGTCACTCCAGAGGGCTGTAGCATTGGTGCTGCTTGCGAGGACCAGAATGGGGCAGGGCGGCAGCAGTGTGCACAAGTGCAGGAGCATTTACACCTGCAGCCAGCAACATGATACTTCCCTGCCCTCGCTGCCCCTCTGCAGCGCTCCATCACAGTCCTGGTGCATGGCAGCAACACTGCAGCCAGGAAGGTGGCACAGTGGTGGTACTCGTACTTCCCCCCCCTATAAAAATAGGTGCCGGTACTCACCATGAAGTTGTTATAGTAAGTGCCAAACTTTTTAACAACAACAAAAGATGTGCCAGTACTGCGTACCCTTGAGTGCCCCCTGGGGGGGAAAACCCAAGCACTGGTGGCACTCAATTCATGTGCCACAACTGATTATAGGACCAGGGAGTCCAAGTAATAACTGCTGCTTACATCTGGAACTACTGAAGGCAATTGGAAGTTTCCACTGAGCATAGAGCCGTTTCGTGCCTGAAGGCTTCACCACGACCAATTTTTCTTTTGCTCTTAATGCACCGCTCTGCACACGTCAGGACACATGCTTCTGGCTAGACAAACATTTCCAACCAAACAATGCGGGCACCTCTATTTTCAGAGGAAGCATTTCCAGGTCACATTTTCTTGGCTGCCCTTTGACCTCTTGTTTGCTTTTTTTTCCACGAAAACAACTCCCCCTGCTGTGCTCTTCTCCCTCCCTGCGGCCCTATTTCATTCTCTCTGTTCAATGTGACTTTCTAGAGAAAGGAATTTCCTGGCAAATGGATGGTGTAATATCTTCCCACCCCCGTGCCTTCTTACTATGGAAGACCCCCCAGAATGCTCCCTCGTGCATAGGTCAAGCAAGGGGATTTGCATTGTATTTTTAAATGATTTTTAAAGTCATTTGTCTGGGAGGAAGTGCAGAGATCACTTATTGGCTGGATATTTAGCAGGATCAGAATGAGAGGTCAGCTGGCAGGTATCCGCTTACAGCACATCCAGACAGGAGAATGAGGAGGAGCTGCTGGCTTAATGGAGTATTTGGTGGGAGAGCAAGTGCACTGGCATGGTAAAGAAGAACAGGTCAGCATCTTCAGATCTCCCAGTGCTACCCTTAGCTGCGAGTTTTAAGGCTTTTTTCAATAGTCCTATTAAGTCATTCCCCCTCACGTGTTTTTAATCACATGATTAAAAACAAAGGCATGCAGTGCAATTCTACGTGTGCCGCTTACTCAGTAGGTAAGTTCCACTTACTAACTCACAAAGTAAGTTCTATTGTGTCAAATGGTACCTTCTCCCTAGTAAGTGTGCTCTAAGGTGGCAGCCTTAAAATCTACACTTCTGCCTTCATATAAAGGCCGTAGGAAGGAGCTTTTTGCATTATTACAAAGATGCATCATGTTACACATTTTCCCGTCCTCGTGGGATGAAAAGTTCCAGGGCCAGTGCTACTGGATTCAGTTTCCTTTAGCACTGGAGACTCACTTTAGTAAGAAATATGCAAGCAGAGCACAATGAAAGTACGAAGACAACACTTTCAGCAGGCTGTTGCTTCCCCATATAAATTTTACTCCCCCGTCCCCGATTCCCAAAGCAGGCCTTTGCCTTTGTCTACCTGGATGTGGCGCTCACGGACCCGCGTGGCGCGGCACTGCATGTTTCGGGTATTGCAGCAGCCTGTGCACCGCTGCACTTCCACGCATGGCGGCCACACCAAGAAGTTGGCGTTGGTGGGATCCACCATGGTCCGGGAGATTTCGAAGACTTCTGTCCGTGTCTTGCACTCTGCAATGACTGCTGGCTCCACAGGTTCTCCTCCAACTGGAAAGATCCAAGAAGAAAAGCTATTGGCTTAATCAACAAGGACTATATTCCATTCAACTGCCTGCCCAGTTTTAATGGGTATCTCATATTACCCACATCATCATCTGCGGAATCAAGAGGACTGTTGCATTGACATATTGGGCTTGTGTGAGATGGCAGGGCTAAACAGACAGACAAAAATCCAAATTCATGTTTATGGAGAAAAGTGTGGGTGATTTCCCAAAGCAGTTCAGAGCAACAAACAATCTGTCTGCTCTGAGTGTGATGAATGCTGGACACCACCCCATATCTCTTGGCTAAATTGCCAAGGTCAGAGAAACAGGGTGGTAGTCAACTAAGTTTTACTCAGAGTACCGGTAGACACATGGAAATTAATGGCCCTAACCCGGCCATGTCCATCAATTTCAATGGGTCTACTCTGAGTAAAGCTTTGTTGGCCCTCGCCCACAACTTTAGGAGTTGAACTCAAGCATGCAGCATTGTCCATCAATTTCAATGGGTCTACTCTGAGTAAAGCTTTGTTGGCCCTCGCCCACAACTTTAGGAGTTGAACTCATGCATGCAGCCTTACCACTCTGGAAATGCAACACCAAATGAAAATGTAAAAGGTATCTGTTTTATCTAACCACATTTGTAACCCTGTCAACAACCATGTGAAGTAGGTGAGGCAGAAAGGGATTGAGAAGGGACTGGAACTCAACTTTTCCAGCTCCTAGTCCAACACAATCTACTACACCAAGCTGGCTTTGATGGGATGGCACCTAAAGTTATAAGAAAGAGCACAAAGCTGTCATATTACCTGAAGAGACAGTGATACACATGGTTCATGGTCTCTACAGGGCCAGCCTTGTGCTTAAATTCCCTCACATAGATTAGATATGTCATGCTTGCAACTTACCTAGACTTCGTCTCCCTCGGAGAAAAGAAACAGGATTTTGACCAGGATGTACTCTGGTAGTATTCAGGTATGAAGTGGAGCTATCTTCTTCTGCAAAAGAAAACATGCACACAAACACACACTGTAATTGACAGTAATGCAGTGGAAAGGTTACATTATCAAAGTATGTACATGGAGATAAACATAATTTAAAAGGAGGAGACGGGAGAGACACTAGTTCAGGTAAATTACTACTGTGTCTCCTTAGGGTAATCATTAGGAAGGTCAATGAGGGTTAATTGCAATGAGTGTAGTTCTGGGAGTGTGTAGGATAGTTCATACCCTTTCCAGTAAAACCTCCATAATCTGCAGCCTCTCTCACAACCAACCAAATGTATATAAATTGGTTTATTTTCCAGGGGCTTGCTCAGTGCCCATGCTTTATTATTTGCCAATCACACACACAGAGAAAGAGCGTGAAAGTGCAAGGAGCAAAGATAAATCTTAGAAAGGCAATAGAAATGTAAAGGAACTTGATCAGGGGCCACAAGGAAGACGCACAGTCATGCCAAGCAAGGAATCTCTACCTCTTCAATAATGGAATCCTTTTACAAAGGTAACCCTGCAAATGTACATTGCAATTGTCAGAAAGACAAGAAATGTGGCTTTAATAAATAAATAAATAAAATAAAGGCAAAACTAGCTGTTGGATAGCTCAGTTGGTAGAGCACTAGACTCTTGATCTCAGGGTTGTGGGTTCAAGCCCCACATTGGGCAAAAGATTGCAGGGGGTTGGGCTAGATCACCATCAGTGCCTTCCAACTCTACAATTCTATGATTCTGTTATTCTATTAGGAATCCACATTCTGTACCAGATGCCAACTTTCATAAAATTGGGTTTGTGGCAAATAAACAGCTTTAAAGAGTATGCATATCTCAACAGCATACCCTTGAATGGTTGAAATGGAAAATGCTACACATTTCATGTGAACATGGCGTAATTCACAGAGCAGCAGTGAGCAAGCCCCGAGCCACTTCCATGGAATTCAGTAACAAGCAGTGTGCCAAAGACGTTAACTTTAAAATATATTTCTCTACATTCCAGGAAACGTGTTTTTAAAATATTTGGAGATGTTATCGGCTAGCAGAATTTTAATGTTACACCATATCTACCTCCCAAATTACTAAGATTTTTTCCTCCAGCATTCCAAAATACCATGCATGTTATTTGTTTTGTAAATTGTTCTACAGCAATTTCCCCAGTCTTTCTCTGCCTGGGAAAAAAGGCTTTTGCACAAAATGGAGAGTGGAGAGTAGCTGGAGAGCAACCTGCAGACTGAATCACAACAAAGACCAGTCAAAGATTGCAGCCTCTAAATAAGGGAGCACCTATTGTGCCCTCCAAAAGAGCAACACAGAAATTTCAACAAACCTGTACATACAGTGGAAAAACCATATTCCGCACCTACTGTACAGGTGCAGCCAGGACTATGCAAAGTATAGCACAACCCAGAATTGGGTTGACTGGCAGCAACTCTCAAACTCTTAGGCACTGGTGCAGATCTTTTACATCATCTGCTATTTTATTCTTTTGAGTGGAGAGGCTAGGGACTGAACCTGGGATCCTTTGCATGCTAAGCATATGCTCCACAAATGAGGTATGCAGTTCCTCCCATCTCGCTGGCTCACAGGGTAAGAAAACCATGTTAATTAAAAAAAAATATATTCACAAAATATAGGACTGAAGAATAAAAGAAAAAATGAAAGAAAAAGATGAAAAAAGGGGAAACGATACATTACATCCATCCATAATTCTATTCCATCAACTTCCTGTCCATCCTTCTACGACTCCCTAAAGTTTCCCATTCCTGCTGCATACTCCATTTTTCTAACTATTTAAACATTCAAATTCTTCTCATTATAAACTATAACTGCAGAGCTTACTCCAAACTGATTAAAGTTCTAACATTTTCACGATGTTTTTTAGGTAGTCTACAAATGGCTTCCATTCCTCTTTAAAACTTTTCTCTTCTTGCTCTCTAATTTTGGTGGTTAAGCTTGCCAATTCTGGATAGTCCATTAATTTCATCTGCTGCTCCTTCTTTGTAGGTACTAATCTCCTCTTTGTGCATATAGGATTCTCGCTGCTGTAGTGGCATACATAAATAAACCTATTGGTTTACTTGGTACCTCCGACCTCATTATTCCTAACACAAGCATATGTTAGAATTTTAGGCACTGAGGGTAGCCTGCAAGAGATGGAAAGGCCTGCCAGCTTTCAATTCAGTTCCCTATGAGCACACCCATGTGCTTTCCCATAGGAAATGCTGGATAGAGCAATTCCCGTCACACCTCCATAGACTCTCCCTGGAGCTACCAGTCCCTAGAGTCTAGAACAATGGCAATTTTTGATGATAGATCCTGCTCAGCTGCAGGTCTTTCCTTGTTTGAACTACTCGCTTTGTAAGGGGAAGCAGGACAGGTGCCAATATTATGGGATTCATGTGGATTGGCAGGCTCAGGGAACTGATGGCCTGTGCTTGTCTATAGAACACAGAGAATGAAAACAAGCTTCCCACACACACCAGCATCAGACATCTTTATGGCCAAACGAACCACAGCCACAAATTTTCTACGTGGGATTCAATATCAGTATCCCAGGGGATGGCGTGAAGGGGCATGAGATTAACCACCTTACGGAAGCTAAGCAGGTCAGGGTCTGGCGAGTGCTTGAATGAGAAACCTCCTGGGAACTACATGCATACGGCTTTGGGTTATGTGACATAAGAAAGGCAGAGGATATAAATAAAACAAATATTTCTCTCCCTCTCTCGCAACGCTAGAACTCGAGGACAGCCAATGAAATTAAATATTGGGTGATGCAGGACAGACAAAAGAAAGTACTTTCACAGAGCACATCCTTAAACTATGGAACTCGCTCCCACAAGAAATTCGGATGACTTTAAAAGAGGGTTAGAGACAAATGCATGGAGGAGACAAATGCATAGGTTCTACTGCACTGTCAGAGACAGTGCGACTCACAAGTGGGGCAAGTGCTGATGTGCTTTTGGGCTTCCCACAGGCAACACCCCACTTCCCAAGGGAATGTGAAAGATTAGTCACTGGAACAAAACTGTATCTCTTATTCATGCGTTAGGGCCTGCTAGGCTCTTCCCTGACCCTCTTCCATCCCCCGTTCTCTGGAATTTTATCAGGCTAGGGTGGGGGTTGCATTTGCGCAAAGGTTAAACAGACAAGGAAAAAATAGCCATGCTGTTGACTTGAAACAAATCTTCTATTGAAAAACAGAGTTCTCCCCTCGACCCCACCCCCCTTTCCCCCAAGGGTACCCTTCGCCTCAATATATGGGCAGTGCAGCTACTACTGACGGGGAGAGCACGCCCAGCCTTGGAAAAGCCAGTGCTGCTAATTTTGGAAGCCATGCTATTGTACGGCTTTGTGGAATCCAAGGGGGGGGGGAGACTAGCCGCTTTTCTCTAAGGGGAACAATAGCAGAGCACAGCTGGTGCCCTCCCTCTGCCTTTCCCTCCTCCACTCACGGGCATTTTTGAAAGGGAGCGGGAATGCTTTTGAGAGCGCGCCAGTGGTCCGACTGGCATAGGAAACAAAAGCAGGAAATTCTGTTCCCCCGTAGATAGTGTCTCGGCAAAGATTACAAAGCTACAAACAGTCAAACACAAGAGAGAAGGCCGGGGGCTGGAGGGGGGGCAGGTGGCGAGCAGGGAGGACAGGCGGGAGCAAAAAGGCTATAGTAGAATGGAATTCACTCTGAAGAAAACGTTTATAAATACATTCCAGGGCCAACCCCGGTGGCCGTGACGTGTGCTCACATTCCTGCACGTGCCAAAAACCTCCTCGGTCCGGCCGCTGCTGGGTGACCTCAGTCATGTGGGCAGGTATCCCCAGAGCCCCACCACAAAGCCAGAAAAAAAATCCATTATCCAGGCACCATGATAAAGCAGCAAATCTGCTCCCCTCCAGCTGCCTTATGTTGCTCATTTCTTCCTTTCCACAGGGGAGAAAAGAGCAGGATTCTAAAAATGAGACAGGGCAGCTCTAACTGCACTATGAATCATGGAAGGCTATAGATTTTTCTAGTGCAGAAAACTGATGCAGTTCCCAGACTCCTGGAGACCTTTGCCCTAATCTAAAAGAAACACAGTGTGGGGTTTGTTTGTGTGTGTGTTATTGTTTTTAAGTGCTAATAATAATTCTGGAGGGAAAAGAGAAATCTTGTTAAAAATAAAAACAGAGCTATTCATTAGCTAGCTGAGCCTTGAGGGTATTTCTTAATGTTCCTTTGCACCTCCTGAATCCACTTCACGCCTGCCACACCCTTGCAGTCACATCCCAGCTTGCATGTGAGTCCAGGTTTAAACTAAGGTAGCCTTAAATGCATTTTGACCTAAGAGCGGTGCCTACTTATGCAGAATTGAAAGCAATCATAATGCATGTGGAGCTATACTAACCAAGTCTATTTAGACTTAACAGAATTCAGTGGGACTTGCTCCCAGATAAGTGAGGTTAAGACAACAAACTTATTCAGAAGTGTGGTAGGGCTCTCCCCTCCACATAAGAGTGCTTAGAACTGCAGCCCTCTCTGTCTGTATGCCAGATTTTGTTCAGTCGTTCAGTCGTGTCCGACTCTTCGTGACCCCATGGACCAGAGCACGCCAGGCACGCCTATCCTTCACTGCCTCTCGCAGTTTGGCCAAACTCATGTTAGTAGCTTCGAGAACACTGTCCAACCATCTCATCCTCTGCCGTCCCCTTCTCCTTGTGCCCTCAATCTTTCCCAACATCAGGGTCTTTTCTAGGGAGTCTTCTCTTCTCATGAGGTGGCCAAAGTACTGGAGCCTTAACCTCAGGATCTGTCCTTCTAGTGAGCACTCAGGGCTGATTTCTTTAAGAATGGATAGGTGTGATCTTCTTGCAGTCCATGGGACTCTCAAGAGTCTCCTCCAGCACCATAATTCAAAAGCATCAATTCTTCGGCGATCAACCTTCTTGATAGTCCAGCTCTCACTTCATTAATCCTAGCAACCACCTTTTGTGGAAGCCCAGCTTTATTATTCACAGATTACTGATTAGAAAAGTGAGGCAGGTCACATACGCACCATGCATATAAAGCACATGGCTTCCCCCAAAGAATCATGGGAACTGTAGTTTGTTAGGGGTGCTGGAAGCTGCAGTCGTGTGAGGGGTACACTACAGTTCCCGGGGTTCTTTGGGGGAAGCCACTTGCTTTAAATGCGTGGTGTGGATGTGATCGTGATCAGGAGCAGTTGCTGGAAACTGCAGGAGTGGGTGAGGGCTCTTGCACTTGGGTCTTGTTTGTGGGCTTCCCACAGGCATCTGGCTGGCCACTGCGAGAACAGAATGCTAGACTAGATGGGTCAGTGGCCTGATCCAGCGGGCTCTTCTTACATTCTGCAAAATACTTGGGTTTCCTAAGGCCCTTCTAGCAAGTCCACAGTGGAGGTGAATTTTAAATTTAAGATATCTTGGCTCACAGCTCATGCTCTTGGCTGCTCTCCTACGGCAACTATGAAGGCATGAAAGAGAAGGAGACAGGCGATGAAAAGAAAGAAAGAGGGAGCATGCCGGGTGGAGGTGGCATTTGTTCAAAAGAGCCATATAGCAACAGCTATATTTGCTAAGTCTGCATGAGCCATATTTTATTCAATAGGTTACATGTTAAGCTGTGTTTCAAAACGTTTATCTCTAAGAGAGGTATGTTTTATTACACTTGCCGCCCTATTAAACGTTTCCTTCATCTAGATTTGCCTTTGGCAATTCCTAGTGAATACTGTTGAGCTGAAGTTTCTCAGAAAACAGAAGGAGGCGGGCTGGCGGGGGGGGGGGGGCGTGGAGAGGAGTTCAGCAGCTAGGAGCCAGGACTCCTCTGCTGTTACATGCCACAATATTTCCATGTATAAACTACAGTCATCATGCAAAGTAAGTTCCCAGAGGATTTTTCTTTCTTTCTTTCCTTTTTTATTTTTTGCAACTGTGCTAATCCTTTAGCAAAAGGCAGCTTCAAACATTACATAATTTACAGGTACGCTGCATTGGCACCATACATATGTGAGAACTTCATGCGTTTTTACTGCCGAGCGCACATGTGGGAGGGAGCTGTGATGGGTCCCCACTCCCCCCCTCTCATACACTTGGAGTACCTTGGGCATGTAGCCATCTCACATGATACATTGTACATGAGGTATAATGGCCTGAAAAGGGGCATATATCCCATAGCGCCCTAGGTCCGGTTCCACCTCCTGCTCAGACTTGTCTGCCAGCAGTGGAGCTGTCTCCTCCACTGCTTTCCATATAGATTGTGCTGCAACCGGCATAATCTTGCTAGAGTTCCCAGGCTTCTTGCAGGACTTCCAGTTGGCAGAGTTACATTCCTGTCACTATGGCAAGGGGGCTGCAGCTCATCCTCACTTGTGGCTCTGGACTGGAGGAATGCATGGCTCTGTGAAAGGGCCACACTTGTATTCCTGTTTTATTTATTTCACCGCTTGAGATGATGGACAAGCAGGATGAGGAAGCAGCGTCTGGATCAGTTGCATGGAAGGTAAAGCTATGATCCCAGACATTTACTTGCCCATACATTCAGCCTTTCCATTTTTTGGCCCATGCACCCAACCTTAGGGGAAGGGCTGTAGCTCAGTGGTAGAGCATCTGCCTTGCATGCAGAAGCTCCCAAATTCAATCCCCAACATCTCCAAATAGGGCTGGGAGATCCTCCTGCCTGAAACCCTGGGAGCCACGGCCAATCAGTGTAGACAAGGCTGAGTTAGATGGACTAATGCCCTGAGTCATAAGCCAGTTTCCTATGTCCCCCATTTTTGTTGTTTCCATCGTGCACATTTCCTAGGAGATCCACTGGGCATAGATCAGATGCCCAGGACAGAGATATAAGCAGGATACATGACTGTCCTGTGGATAAGTTGCCACACGCTCACTTTGTGAGCTATGTGGAAAGGGATTCAGCAACCCAGATGGAGTTAGCAGTCTTAAATTAGAGGGCTTGCCAATCAGAAGGTTGGCGGTTCGAATCCCCGTGAAGGGCTGAGCTCCCGTTGCTCGGTCCCCGCTCCTGCCAACCTAGCAGTTTGAAAGCACATCAAAGTGCAAGTAGATAAATAGGTACCGCTGCAGCGGGAAGGTAAACGATGTTTCCGTGCGCTGCTCTGGTTCGCCAGAAGCGGCTTAGTCATGCTGGCCACATGACCTGGAAGCTGCACGCCGGCTCCCTCGGCCAATAAAGCGAGATGAGCGCCGCAACCCCAGAGTCGGTCACGACTGGACCTAATGTTCAGGGGTCCCTTTACCTTTAAATGACCTACAGACACACTGGGGGGGAAAATGTGAGCAGGAGTTGGGAAGATGCATGGGATAGTCTTGTCCTCCCATTCACCAACACATTTTGCAGTCCATTCACCCTCATGCATTTGGTGGGCATGGAAAAGGGCTCAGACTGTGGCCACAGCAGATGTGAGCAGGATGGCTTGAAGTGAATGCCCTTATTTGTATACAAAACAATATTCTACAACACAACGCATTTCTTATCTGGAGTGAGTGCCCGCAGTGGCATCTTGTTGGGTGATATATACATTTGTTCTTGTCTTACTGTTGCTTTTGACTGGGGTTTGAGAAAGAGAAGCATTCAGTGTTGAGGAGATTTACCTACGGAGTCTATCCGGAGGACCTGCTGAAGGTCTCTGATGGAGCGCAATGAGCTGTCACTCAGCAATTCATATATCTCTTCAGGGATGGGGTCTCCCTGCCAAAGAATAAAGAGAAAGAGAGAGAATAACTGTTAGGGTACTGTAGGTGCCATGTGCCAGTTTTGTACCAGCTACTTCAAATGTATCGCAGAGAGAGGGACTAGCAGTAGCAACACGACAAGACAAAATGTGCACAAGATTGTTCTAAACGGTGGAATCAGAAACCTCAGAGGGTCCAGCATCCATGAAAAAATCCCTCTCTTTCTATAGTATGACACTTGATGACTTGTACAATCACATGCCAATGAATTCTGAGCAGTCTGTTAACAGGCAAATCATCTGGAAGAGCTTTTTGCAGTGCCAACCTATGCATGTGCATGAAAGTCCACTTGTATTCAGGGGAGCTTACTCTCTTGTAAGTTAGTTCCATTTCCCAGACTTAATGTACACCTTTCTAGTGTCTTTCAAAGGAAAAATATCAAGTTAACTGTTTGAAGATGTTCACCAGGTGCTTTTTTTCAACCCTTGCTGATTTTATAGTGTTGACCCAGTATATGGAGGCTATGAGAACTGTTAAAACTTAAAGCGCAGAAACGGATGTTGGCTTTTCTTTGACAGATTGATTTCTTCTTTTTGCTTCAAACAAACCATGAGTTTATAACCAAGGTTTGCTCTTGGTTTGCCACTCATTGTTTGCCTGGGAGAAACAAAATACAAGCCCAGGTTTGCAACACCAAATGAAACCATAACTCCATTTCTCCTGTGCCATGTCCAGAAGGTAGTGGTGGGGAATGAGTGCTCAGACCCCTGGGCTCTCACTTGTGGGGTGCCTCAGGGTTCCGTTCTCTCCCCCATGCTTTTTAATATCTATATGAAGCCACTGGGAGAGATCATCAGGGGGTTTGGGCTGGGTGTTCATCGGTATGCAGATGACACCCAGCTCTACCTCTCTTTTAAATCAGAACTGGTTGGAGGGTGGATAGCGGCTAACAGATTGAGGTTGAATCCTGACCAGACAAAAGTACTGTTTTTGGGGGACAGGGGGCGGGCAGGTGTGGGGGACTCCCTGGTCCTGAATGGGGTAACTGTGCCCCTGAAGGACCAGGTGCGCAGCCTGGGAGTCATTTTGGACTCACAGCTGTCCATGGAGGCGCAGGTTAATTCTGTGTCCAGGGCAGCTGTCTACCAGCTCCATCTGGTACACAGGCTGAGACCCTACCTGCTGTCTCGCCAGAGTGGTGCATGTTCTATCTCCCGCTTGGACTATTGCAATGTGCTCTACTTGGGGCTGCCTTTGATGGTGACCCAGAAACTGCAATTAATCCAGAAGGTGGCAGCTAGACTGGTGACTGGGAGTGGCCGCCGAGACCACCTAACACCGGTCCTGAGGGCTCTGCATTGGCTCCCAGTATGTTTCCGAGCACAATTCAAAGTGTTGGTGCTGACCTTTAAAGCCCTAAATGCCCTCGGTCCTGTATACCTGAAGGAGCATCTCCACCCCCATCGTTCAGCCCAGACACTGAGATCCAGCGCTGAGGGCCTTCTCAGTAGTGGCGCCCACCCTGTGGAACGCCCTCCCATCAGATGTCAAGGAAATAAGCAGCCATCCTATTTTTAAAAGACATCTGAAGGCAGCCCTGTTTAGGGAAGTTTTTAATATTTAATGCTGTGTTGTTTTTAACACTTGACTGACAGCTGCCCAGAGTGGCTGGGGAAAACTTAGCCAGATGGGCGGGGTATAAATAATAAATAAAATAAAATAATAATAATAATAATAATAATAATAATTAGTAGTAGTAGTAGTAGCACGGTAGGAGTGCGGTTGCCACAATCTTTGACCTTTAAACTTGCATTTTGTTTGCTCATGCGAAGCCATAGTTTGGTTTAGCATTAGATATGAACTGGGCGATTATTCTCACATGCAATAGCCTATAGGTGTTTCTACATATTGGATCTCCATATAGAACAGATATGTTCTGTAGAACAAATGTTATGTGTGGGGCAGACACCAATCAGCATATGGGTCACATTCACATCTTGAGATAGTTCACATAGCACAAAACGGAAATCCGCATGAGGCCAACATGAGATATGCAAATTTTGTACTTTGTGTATTCAGTAACTTTGCAGCAGCCATTAGACAAGAAGGAGATTAAGCAGGGGATGGACACGGGCAATTGATCTAGGTTTTCAAGGAGAGATTACCTACATCGATCCAATATTCAGTTACAATTGCGTCAAGTGTTTGCCAAGATGTTGTTACACACACATACACACACAAAAATCTCCAGGGCAGACTTTTGTAATCCATGAGTTGAAACACAATTAAAATTATGATGAATGGGGGGCAATTCAGCCCCCCCCCCAATATTTGTGTGTACATGTAGCCTCTTCAAATACACTGGACACAAGTCACCATGAGGTTCTCCTGCACAAGCCCAAACTGAAATGAACAGGAGCTATGCAAGAACATGGAAGTGCTTTTCACTTGGTCCCATTAATTTCAGTTAGCGCTTGTACTGGTGGATTGTGGCCATTGTGAAATAAAACGCTCTGGGTTGTATCTGATTTAAGCCATATTCAGAGTGAACCCATTGAAATGAATAGGATTTTTTGTTATGACTAGATTATTCCAGTGTTCTACTCTGAGTATCATTTAGTCAGATATAACCCTCTGTATCCATAGAAACTTTCCTTATATAGAGCCAGACCATTAATCGCTCAGGTCTGTACATTGACTGGCAGCAGCTATCCAAAGTTTCAGACAGGTGTCTTTTCGGGAATTGATCCCAAGACCTTTTGCACGAGATGCCTATGCTTTTCCATTGAACTGCACTCTTTTCTTTTCGCTATCAAAGTAAGTTTTTCATTAAAATATGCAGTAAATTAATTGCAACCTTTTATTAAATGATAGGGTCCCCCCCACTTTTCAATATATAATCCCCCTAAAGTTAAAAGCCCAACCTGGCTGCCTAATATTGCATCAGCTCTAGTTAAAGCCTAACTGCAGAAACAATAAGGAAAAATACTGCTCCATAAATGTTTCTTCATGGCTCATTGTGCTCCCTATTGTCTTTTGTGAGGGGGGGGGGGGTTGTGCTACAACTGTTGAACTGGGATGTGAATTGCAAGGATTTGTTGCTGCAGCCTGGAGGGACATACCATGTGGATTAAACAGATTTTGCACAGTACTTTGCAGTTCAAAATTGGGCTCCACAGAATCATGAAATACAACAATATTCCCAGCCCAAGACTACTTTCCCATGGCTTGCCTGTATGATATGGGATACATATAACATCAGGTCTGGAAGAGAACAGAAATCAGGTATATCGGGCATGATCCTTCACAGACCTGTTCCAACTTCACAGAGACCATACGTCTTCCAAATAACAAGCCTGGATCAACAAACACTTGTTTGCATGTGCAAGGTACCCCAGGGTCTTTCACCAAGATTGAACTTTACACTTCTCTATGCTACGCAAGCACACACACACACACACAACTTCTGACCACATTCAAGTAATGGTTGGATTGCCAAGCATTTGAGACTGCATATTCTTCTACGTACCAGAGTTATGCAGACTGCACTATTATGCAGCTTTAAGGTGCAACAGAAGTATGTTAAGGGCTTCACATTAGCTGGAAGGGGGGGTTCCCTCTTTTCAGTGGGATCAGGGGTCTTTTGGTCAACAGTGACAGCAGACTCTCCAGAAAAGGGAACTTTTTTTAAAAAAAGCAATGAGTTTGAAAAAGGATCGGGTACTATTAAGATACTATCGAGAGCCAGTGTGGTGTAGCAGTTCGAAAGCACACCAGTGCAAGTAGATAAATAGGTACTGTTGCAGCGAGAAGGTAAACGACTGCGCTCTGGTTTCTGTTCCAGTGTCCCGTTGCGCCAGAAGCGATTTAGTCATGCTGGCCACCTGACCCAGAAAGCTGTCTGTGGACAAACGCCGGCCCCCTCGGTCTGAAAAGCGAGATGAGCGTCGCAACCCTATAGTCGCCTTTGACTGGACTTAACCATCCAGGGGTCATTTACCTTTTATTTGCCTAGCAGAGTGTTGGACTAGGACCTGGGAGATCAGGGATCAAATCCCCACACAGCCATGAAGCTCACTGGGTAACCTTGGGCTAGTCACCATCTCTTAGCCTAACCTATGTCACAGGGTCATAAGAAGGGATTAAATGAGGAGCTCCTAGGAGGAAAAGGTAGGCTAAAAATGCAACAAATACGGTAAATAAAAGTCATTTAGGCAGTATTTTGTTTGTATAAGGGACAGCAAAAACACAAGGGGAAAGTAAAAGTATCATTATGTTTTCCCCTCCCTCTAGCTCAAGGTCAGCCTAAAAATGACACAAATACACAAAACAAGTATATGGCAGGCTGACACACAAGGTAATGGGGGACGACCATCACCTGAACAACTTAGGAGATATTTTGACCCTAGGACTAGGAAGCTTTGTAATGGTGAGGAGATAATAAGCATGTAAAAAAAAATTGGGTCATGCTAGTAAGTCAGACAATTTGCAGTACGTATATTTGTGTGTTTGTTTGTGTTATCTATATCTGCAGGGGGGTCATGGCAATGAAGAGCCAGCCCTCACTTACAAGCAAGTTAAACCATCCTGCCTTCCCACAAAAGAACCCAGAGAGTAAGGTACTGAGAATTTTCTGTAGCAAATCTCTGGTCCTGCAGAAAAGCCCACAGTTCCTAAAATTCCCCAGGGGAAAGAGAATAATTGTTAAGCCAGTTGGCAGTGGGGTAGATATGTCCAGAGAACACACATCTCCCTCCGGAATCAGTAGCTGGGGGAAATAGCATGAGTGATGTCGTGGTGAAATACTACATATCCTGCTCTCAACACCCCAAGAACTGTACTGGTGTGCTTAACCAGGGAAAACAGATAAACAGAAACATGTAGAAAGTGTTGCACCTGCCAGGAAAATCAGTTGTGACTTAATAGAGCAATTACTTGGATGACTCTGGCGCTTCCTGATACATGGAATATAGAACTTTATTTTAAACTCAAGAACCTCCGAGACATGAGCAAATGCTGAAGGGCTACTGAGAAGTGCAATATGCTCCTGTGAGAACAGGGGAGGAAGGAAAATTGGATGGATGTTTATGGATCAAAGCTCTACTGGAGGAATTGCAAAAGAAGATCATGCGAGGCCAACATGCAAAAGAACTGATTACATGAATTAGAGCTCCACTCCCTGTTCAGAGAGGTGGGTTTAGGTGCCAAGTTTTTCTTGTCAGAGATGTTATCAGTAGGACCAAAGCATGTCAACACACCCAGCTTGTAAAGTACATTATCCTCTGTCTCACAGAGGGGCTTGGGCCACAAAGACTCTTTATTCTCTCTTTGGATCAGTTCTGAAGGCTGAAGCTCTATGAACACTTGCTTAGCAAAAAGTACCATTGAGCTCAGGTGTACTTTCCCAGTAAACATGCTTCGGATTGGGCTGCAAGGGTGTGCGTCTGCACAGAAGGGCTCCGTGTGTGAATTAAGGTGCTTCTTTTACTGCTTTCTGCACTTATCAGCAGGAAACTGGTTTATTTCAAACTGTCCCAGTAAGCTGAAGTCACAGAGCCCAGTTTAGAAGAGGCGCTGTGGGCAGGCAATTATACACACAGGTTCCAGACAAGCAGACATTCATAAGCCTGATAAGGAAAGGTGCCCAGTGCAAACAATGAACAATCCACTCATGCATATGAGTCTGTGAATTAGCTGGGAGAAAGGTGGAATGGCAACAAGGAGGCAGAGCCTGTCCATGAGCCAATCAGGATTGCTGGAGTTACTTTCTTCTCTGCTTTTGGAAAGGTATATGCCCAGAACAGGTTAATGATCTCCTTTTAACTGCTCTGTGGATCAAAGAAGACTCTTGCCTGGCTGGCTATCAAGTGCCTCAGGGCTGGCCTTGCATTGCTGCAAGGCTGCAAATTCCTAGCCCAGCGATTTTTATATCTCTTTGTCTGCCTTGCCTTCCCTTCTTACGGTTTCCCCAGTGAACAGTATGTACTGGCAGGCACAGCCTTATGGTCGCTAGTCACAAGGCAGCAGCCACACAGCCAGTATAAGTGCACACACACACTTTTTCAACAGCGGCTCATGGACTTTGCTTGTGAGGGCTGGGCTGGGTGGAAGACAATGCCAGGAACCAGATGCAGAGCGTGTGTTTTACAACCCAGGGTAGTCCCTGCAGTAAACTTCTTGATCTGAGCATTTGAGCCAGGGATGAAGCCCCGAAAGAGGGTTTCTGTTCTGCTGCCCTGGCTAGAGCATCAGGCAGTGCTGGTCCATGCCATTCTGCTGTCTGAAGCAAAGCCCACATGCCCCCAGCCAAGCTGAGGGCAACACTTTGAAAATTCTTACTGCACCATTGGACACCAGTTCCCGCCTTCATCTATCACTCCTTTCTCCCTCTCCCTTCCACTACAGTGCTTGGCCTCCCTAAGCCACCCCCTAACAACACTCCAAATTCAGACCTTAAAATATTATAAAGTCTGCATTGGGGGTGTTGTCAGCGGGTGGCTCAGGGAGGCTGACCACTGGGTCTTTTGGATCTGAACTCCAGCTCTTCTTCCTCTTTCCTTCCCTTTTTAAAAAAAACAACCATGGGCCTGCCTAGGATTATGCTGCCTATACTTTCACCGACCCACATCTTCTATCTACTGCCCCCTCCCAAAGCATATCTGTTTCCCTTGAAGCCTTCCAGAGACACATGCCAGCCCTGATGCCTGCCATTATGCTTTCCCATTGCCAGCACCATTCATCAGTCTGCTTAAATTCAGCAACCGTGTGCCTGCTGCCGCCTACATCACCTCACCTAGCACATGAGAACAGTGGCACAGGAAGTTTTAGGAGTGCATCTCAAGTGTTTTTCCTGGTCCTACCTGGAGGTGTTTGGGATTGAACCTGAGACCTTCTTCATGCAAAACAAATGCTCTACCGCTGAGCTGTTGCCCTGCCTCTGCAACCCTTGACAATGGTGCTTACCAGAAGTAGATCACTTAACCCTCCTTCATGGCAAGACCGGCCCTTACAGCAGGCCAGACTCTTAGTATTGATCCTTATCCAAGCCAATCCAAAAGTTTGCAATGTCTGCCAATCACAGCGGACACATTGCATATTCCCTTCTGTTTCTCGAGGACTCTAGAGCCATGCACTTTTCGACTGCTTAGCAGCTAAGTTCCAAATTTGGACTATTTTCCTTCCCTCTTTGTTGCCAACTAATCTGTGCAATTCAGTCCTATCTAAAATCATAACCAGAGATTATATTGGTTTCCCAAGTTCTAAAAGAGTCACATAGTTTTGGATTGTTTCAACCACTTCTGTTCTACAACATCTACCGGTACTGCTCTTTTAGCCTTAAGAGTAGTGTCCCCCCCCCCCAAGGTGCCTAGTACCCAAGGCCACACAAAATATTTTGGCACTCAAGGCAGAAAATCTTCCAAGTATCTCCCTTCCTGGCAGTAAAATACAGCAATAATAAATTAAATTTGCTGCCTTTTCATGACATCTGAAATCAGCTGCCCAAGGCAGCTGCTTCATTCTGTCAAATAGTAGGGCCAGCACAGAATCGCTTTCCCCCCTCCTTGACATTTTTAGTGTCATGGACCATATATAATGAAGTCTGCGAAGGTAGGAACGGAAAAGGCAGCCAGTTTAGTACCCTGCAGGCATGATATAATAGACTGTGATCAAGGGAAGGAGTAGGAGCCACACCTTTTTGCCAAATCCATATGAATGTGGGAGTGCTGCAAAGTCCTGGGAAGTTCCCATGAAAAAAGGCAGGCATGAGCTATGCAGCTCTACAACGTTCCCCATAGCAGCCCCATTACAGCTCAGTAGTTCCTCATGGTTATTCTGAGGTTCCGGCCGGAAATATATTTCATCCTGACATCATGGCCCCAAGGAAACAAAGGTTGTGAAACTGGAGTCTGGGGGTGGTAGCAGAAGGAAGAGGTTATCAAGGCTCAGAGAGGAACACCAAGTACATTTCTGCGTTCCCGTTTTATTTGAAAAGTCATTCTGAGTATCTAGAGTGTCAGGCCAGTGTCATGGGATGGAAGATGAGATTGAAAAGGCCGCCTTCTGGTTTGCAAACTGCAGGGGAAAGCTCTAACACCTTCCCTTGCTCCCAGTTTGTTTCTTTTGTTCCAAGAAATAAGAGCAATTCAAGGAACTCCTGGCCTACCTCATTAAGGAACTGAAGGAGACACAAAAGCCATACATGCCCTCTTGGCATTGGCTCCTCTCCTCCCTTAAGGCAGTTTAGTTCACCTGTAAACAGATCCAAGCTCCCAACTTTGCAGTTCAGCCTGTCCCTTGAGCTACTATATCTTCCTGCTATATTTTGGAAAGGAGTGGATTCTGTTTAAACATTTCCTTTCCTCATAGGAAACAAAATGATAGCGTGAAGTGAGTGGGAGGGGGAACTCTAAACTGACAATCCGGAAAATGCGACCCAGGCAATGCCAGGTTGATACCCTCACTTTTGCCAACCTGACAGCCCACCCACAAGGTTCCAGCCGAGCTTTTGGAAACCTGTCCCTTACAAGTGATTAACTGCTGCAGCTCTGTGCTATACCAGGGTGGGGTGCATTCTGCACACCTGGAGGACTGGAAGAGCAAAGCAGATTTTTAACTTTTTTTTGAAGATGTTATTTCTCAAAATTGTGCTTGGGGTGGTGGTGGGGAAGCACCGTGACATTCCTCAGCATGGAGTAACATCAACGAGTCCCAGCAGAACCTAGCAAGAGATACACAAGCTGACTTAACCCCCAAAGGCCATGGCTTCCGCATTTGGGGGGAAATGCCTTTTAACCCTTCTGTTGCCACACCCAGCAATGGGTGGTCACCTCTGGGAACCTGGCAAACTAGCTCCCTTTCATATGTCAGTGAAACCCTCTCCCTGAAGAAGCCTGTTCTTCATGAAGAGAGAAATGCCATTTTAACAATGGTCTTGTAAAATAAGAATTCTTCTATTTGGATTTTCTCTCTCTCTCTAGTATTGGTTCACCTTTGACATTCTAACTCTCGGTCCTCACCAACCAAGATGACCAGAGGACCTTTACTCCCAGCTATCCTTCATGCAAATGGCAGGTCTTCAATTAAAACCAAACTGGAGGGATTTCCCCCCATCAGCATGATGCACGTTTGGTGAGTCCTGGAAACGTCATTCTCTCCTAGTCCCACACATCAGCTGATGGAGAGGAAGACACGCGTACACTCTGCTTTGCTGTTTCGGGTGCCGCCTCATCTGAGCAACCTTCACACACTCTTAATTGCTCTGGTACTTTGTCTGCTCCTCTAGCATACAGGGATTTCCTAGCAGGCAGGTGCTGTCTTCTGCAAGGGGATACATGTCTTGTCAGGGGATGGAATTTCTGCAACCTAATCCCAGATCCAAGTGACAATGCATATGTGCACACATGTGCCTGTACGTGCCGGGGGATGAGTACGCCAAGTAGGATTGGGCCAAATGGCACGGGGACACGTTTCCTTTCAAACCTAGATTACACGATCCATCAAGGAAAGACAAATGTTTACTGCTTTGGGAAGAAATACAATCGGCTGCGTCTATACAACCGCAGTGCAGCCCGCATCTCCAACTGCTTCCCTTTACGGCCCGGATAACAATGGGACAGCCAGGGAAAGGAAGGCTTCACACCCACTCACTCCCTTTCCATCACATGGGGGCTGATTCTAATGAAGAAGGAGGATTTATATCAGTTTGGTGGGAGTTTTAAAGAGAGGGGCTTTCCCACATCCACTACCTCACTTGAATCTATCCCACCAGACTCTTAACTGAGGAGTCACTGGGTAAATTCTAAAGATTTTTGCATCCCCTCCTATCTTTGCAGGATTGTCAGTCTGTGCCATAGATGCAAAAATGGGGTGTGTTCTTAGGATTTATTGAGCCCAGCGCAAGGGAGTGGAGGAAAACATCCAAAACTGAACAACACTGAGCTGGCACAGACCTAGTCCCAGTACACCAGGGGTGGGGAACCTTAGGCTTGTGACCCTCCAGGCCTTGCTATTTGACCACACCCTTCACTAGCCTTTCACTGCACCTTCCTCCAGTTATTTTGCTTGATTGGAATGTGTCTTTGAACTGTAATCATGCCTCTTGCTTACCTGGATGAGGAGTTGTACATGCAGGTACCTCCGACTTTTGCATGACTGGATTGTAGCCTACTGTACAGAGCTACTAGTCACAGGAAACTAGGCAGAGGGCCTTCTCAGTAGTGGCACCCACCCTGTGGGATGCCCTCACATCAAATGCAAACAGATAAACAACTACACAACTCTCCAAAGACATCTCTGTATGGGGAGGTTTTTAATGCTCAACGTTTTGCTGTGTTTTTATGATGTTTGAAGCTGCCTAGAGTGGCTGGGGCAACCCAGGCAGATGGGCAGGCTAATAATAATAATAATAATAATAATAATAATTTGTTGCCCCAGCCACCACTGACATGTGCCTCCAAGAAGGTTGCCCATGAGAAAATGTGGCCTTCAGGCTGAAAAATGTTCTCTACCCCACTATTCCCTGCAGAGCACTGAGTCAAATAAAAAAGTAGGGAATGTGGGTGGCTAAGGTGTCACAGAAAGAATCGGCTGATTAGTGAATGGCTGGGAATTGGGCTACATTGGGAAAGGAGAGATGCTCTGTTGGGGCTCTAGAACCAATGTGCTGCCCCAGTGACTACCACTGTCGGAAGGGTAGCTTGCAAAAGAAGTGTGGCAGATTGCAGGACATGCAGAGAAGCTGAAATAATTCTGTGATAGTAACGCTCCAGATGAGGACAGCAAGGGAATGGGGCCCGCAGCACGCACTTGGTTCTGTGCAAGTTCACTTCAAGGACTTCTGCAAGTAAGTCTATGAGGCAGCAACCCAGCTTTACCGTGTAGATGGAGCAAACCTGGTACCCAACAGATTTTGTTGGACTCCTGTTCTCATCGGCCCTAGAGAGCATGGCAAAGGTAAGTGATCATGGGATTCATTGTCCAACAACTTAGAGGACGCCAAGTTGTGGAAGGCTGCCATTTGTTTAATTTAGAGGACAGCTTTTGAGTCATTAAGATATGGTGGTGGCCAAACCAATCCTAGACCATTCCTGCATACTTTTGGATGCTTAAAAACAATATATTCATGGTGCTCACTTGCAGGTACCGGTACTTTGTCAGTTCATACATGTTTGCTTGAATAGGACCGGAATAGCCATGAAGCTTAATGAATGGTTCACACAGTGACTGTAAACAATAGTAGTATATGTCTTGGCATAAAAAGGGGAGGCAACATCTGAAAGGTTTATTCTTCCCATAATGCTTTAGCCACAGTGGGACAAATTATCTCTTGCCATTAACTAACCTGGACATTTTTACTTAGATACCAACCTATAAAGCAAATAAATGAATTGCACTTATGTTTGTATTCAGATACAGAACTCTTTGGAATATATGCAATAGAAACTGGCCTCAGCTCACTTTTTTTTTTTAAAAGGAGAATTTATATCCACCATAGTTCACTGATAATGCAACATGTACATGTCATGCACTTTGATATCTATAACCTGAGATCATTGTAGACTGCTAGATGTAGCCTGGTTTACAGCCGACTAGCCCAAGCCAGAGAAGCGGATCTCTGCATGGTCTGAGAAAAAAAAGTATAAAGGCAACTCTCCATTTACACAGGAGTTACGTTCCGAGGCATCACACGTTTAAGTGAAATTGCGTATATTTGAAACACCATTGGGGGAAACCTGCAAGCACCCTCTAAACTTCTAGAAACCCTTGAAAACCCCTTTAAAAAACAGTAGCACTTATCATACACCAAATTTCACAATCGCTCCCTCCAAACTTCCTTGCTCAAACACCAACTCTCCCCAGGCCTCAACAATTGGTGCAACGGCTCCTGGGATTGCACTTACAAAGACTTGTGGGATGGCTAGGCACTGTTTTCGTGCCCTTTTGGGGCACTTTTAGGGCCTTTTTTGTCATTTTTAAAGTCACTTCTGGGTTTGGGTGCATAAATTGGTTGTTGCCTGTATTATAGG
Source organism: Darevskia mixta (assembly GCA_034641385.1). Taxonomy (NCBI): domain Eukaryota; kingdom Metazoa; phylum Chordata; class Lepidosauria; order Squamata; family Lacertidae; genus Darevskia; species Darevskia mixta. Next base: position 19,526,582 of record JAWWNH010000008.1, read on the forward strand.
TAAAGGTAAAGGGACCCCTGACCATTAGGTCCAGTTGTGGACGACTCTGGGGTTGCGGCGCTCATCTCGCTTTATTGGCCGAGGGAGCCGGCGTACAGCTTCCGGGTCATGTGGCCAGCATGGCTAAGCCGCTTCTGGCGAACCAGAGCAGCGCATGGAAACACCGTTTACCTTCCCGCCGGAGCGGCACCTATTTTTCTACTTGCGCTTTGACATGCTTTTGAACTGTTAGGTTGGCAGGAGCAGGGACCAAGCAACGGGAGCTCACCCCATCACAGGGATTCGAACCACCAACCTTCTGATTGGCAAGCCCCAGGCTCTGTGGTTTAACCCACAGTGCCACCCGCGTCCCTGCCTGTACTATGGAATTGTCTAAATTACATCATCTCTTTCCTTTCTTTCTAAGATAAAGCGGGATATCAAATCCAAATCCAAACTAAGTGTGGTCAGAATTGCAATTTTAGTGTAGTATATTATAACATTTTAAAAAATGTAATTACAACAAAATAAAATATACTGCACTAAACAAATGCTTATGATGGATGTACAAAGAGATGCTGTAGGTTGGCGATGTAAACTTGAAGCCACTCTTATTGCAGGGATACTTCCCTGGAGTTACAGGTATAACTATACCAATGCAATAATGTTGAAGCACTGTGTAGGTGTGCGAATATTGACTTTATTAATATGCCATCCTTCCTCACTGGAGTTCAAGCCAGGATACAGGAGTTCACCCATTTTATTGCTGCTACTTTGTTACTAGGATAAATACTGACTAGCCCAAGGTCACTTAAGAGAACGTCATGGCTCAACGGGAACTTAACTTAGACCTTCTCAAATTTGAAATCAAACCTTCTCAAATCCAAACCCAACTCTCTCCAGTACTGGCCTTCATTTATTTTTGCAGATGCACCACATGCAAAACCAACTTGCCAGGTACAACCTTTTCCTACACCCGCACCTTCAAGCTGAGAAAAGCTCCACCAGTTGAATTTCTTCCATGACACTGTTGGAGTGCTGGAGCTTCTTTGGTGGGGTAGGGAAATAACTAAAAACCACCCAGATTGGCCTGCAAAGCAAAAATGAACACACTCACAAGCAGCAGGAGAGCAAGGAGAGGCAGACTCACCCCTACCATTCCACAGAAGACTCTACCTTTTCGGTGTAGCAAATTGTTAGTTATTATTGCTTGCTTGCTTTCTCCTAAGAAATGCTGTTGGGGCATTTCCCTTTCTTGAGTATAATATGGGTGCCTATTTGTGTCACAATTTGCTGTGCCACACCACCTCAGGCAATCGCCCGTGCCAATTTTGCACCCTGGGCAAGCCTAACCACTTCCACACGTAACCCCCCCCCCACTCCGAAAATGCTGATTGCAATGTCACAATAAGATGTCGAAATAGAAAAGTAAGATATTATTCTAAACTTATAAGATGCAACCAAAATGTATAAAACTGTGCACCTCTGACGGTCAGTACCGCGCTCCTGTGAGGTCTGTGCAAAAGGCCTAGCTGGACTCAGGATAGCACCGGCCCCCTTGGCCTCAGGCAACAAAACGCCTTCGAGCCGGTCCCGAGGGCAGCGGAAAGCAAGGAGCGTGCAGGACACACGGGCCGCCGAGGCTACCGTTGCCTTGCGAAGACCTCCCTGTGCAGGGAAAGCCCTTCCCCTCCCACGGCGTGTTGCTTTGGGTCGGGAAAGCGAGAAGGAGCCTGGCGTAGCAGGAGCAGGGCGCGCGCCGCCCTCCTCAGACAAAGGTGAGCTGCCGGCGGGCGCTGCGCCGGGGGGGGGGTGGCGCTCCTCATTCCCCTGCTTCTCGCGACCCCCTCGGGGCGGGATTGGGAGGCCCGGGGGGCGGGGGGAGCGCGTGACGCGCCTCCTCCTCCTCCCTCCCTCGCGCGCTCTCCCAGAGAGAACAAAAGGAGAATTCTTCGCGCAGGTTTGTGGGCACAACAACCTGAGGCTTGGCTGCTTCCCAAGCCTTGGCTCCCAAACGCCACACTCCTCCCCACCCCCCACCCCTCCAGAGGAGCAAGCACTTAATGTTATTTACTTAAAATATAAAATGAGCGGCGCTGATAAGCCAAGCCCATCTGGGGTGGGAAGTCGAGGCTGCAGCCCTGAAACGAAGAGGCGCGCCGTGGTGGCTTAGGGGGAAGGCAACTCTGCCCATGCCCAGAGCTGCTTTTGTTTTCTGGTGTTCTTTTGGAAGCTCTCAGGCGCTGCCTTCCTCAGCTGGTGAGCCTTGGCACAAATTAAGCCCTGGTATGACCCCCTAACCCCTTTGACCCCCCCCCCACTTTCCTGCTTCCTATTTGGAAAGGGCGGCGTGGAACCGCGTGCAGTTTGCTGATGCTTGCCTGTGCCATGCTCCGGCTTCCTCTGCAAATAACATGACTGCGGGATTAGGACGCGGCCCCTGCTCCGGTTCCTGCTCTTTTCCTTCTCTGGCTCCAGATCGAAGCAGGAGGCGCCCCAAAGCAGTCCTGCCTCCCGGGCAGCGATGCATTCCCCTAACAACCTGCTGAGTGTTTCCAGACCCCTCTGGATATATTACTCTGCACATGCTCGCTAAAACAAGGACCTTAAGTTACCTCGGTAGGTTGACTAACGACCACATGCTTGAGATCACGACAACCTTGTGCCCTGCATTAATTAACCTGGGATATTTTACCGCGTCGGGTTCTTTTGTATTCACAACCGGAAACCTCATTTTGCCATTTATCCCAGAGGGTGAAACTGTTGAGGAAATCGAACCCCTTTTCTCTCTTGAGCTGTCAGGGTTGTGAGAGGTAACTAACCAGTGCTAAATGAGCTTGAATATGCCTCGGCTTGAGAGCTGAGTTCAAGTTGGGGCGCCATACACCGCCTCCAGGTGGTGGCCCTCAAAACAAAGGACTTGGGGTCCCACCTGGTGTAAATCTGGTGTTCTGCAGTGTCCAATGCATGGACTATAGATCTGGTAGACGTCTCTTCAAAGTGAAAATGAAATAAAGCAGCACTGGCCCTTTAAGAACCGCTCCCTAGCTCAAGTCTCTGCATTCCCTCTCTTTCCTCTTGGGCATTTCTTTGGAACTGATACAGGATCCCTCCTGCAGCAGTTTCCAACTTGGAACAGCTGGAAAACCGTGCCCTCCGCTAGTAAACCCCAGTTGGAATTCAGCTGCCAGCCAAAACTGCAATATCCAACTCCCTTTAGTCTGACCTCTTATCCTGGCAGAGAGAGAAATTCTCTGCGCTTTCCAATTCAGTCTGACTCCCCCAGGCAGTATGATAATATTCTGCAGACTCCTATAAACTACCAGAGACTTTCCCACCCTCATTGCAGCAGCAGGTACCTGGGCAGAATTCCCAGGTAGAAATGCCTGATTTCATCAAAGGCCTGTCTCACTGATCCTCTGGGGCAATCTGATATGGTTTCTTTGTGGAAGAGCTGCTTTACCTTTGAGGAGGCTGCAAAAATCCCTAAGATGCCAATTCATGAGCCACCAAGGCAGAGGGGCTGGTACAGTGCACTGCAAATAAGGACTCTTACTCCCTAAAACTATTGGAGGGATTATCAAAACATTAAGTATTTATAGATGTGTGTTATCTTACATGATAATATCAGTGTTGGGACATGGAATGAACTGGACAATCTGAAGATTTGGTCTGCATAATCAGGGCTCTACAATGCCTAAACACCAGAGGGAAGGCAGTGAAGAGCAAGTTACTTTTTCAAGCAGGTTGCTCAAGTAATTAAAAGTTTGCATGGAATGAAACCCACAAGCCTCCTTCAATAATACACTTTGTTTGGCTACTACTGATTAGATTAAGGCTGCAATTTAATTCACATCTGCTGAGGCATATAACACATTGAGTTTGTGGGAACTTTCAAGTAAACAGGCATAGGATTGTGCTGCAATGCTGTAATCCTAAACACTGGGTTCAACAACGTATTTCTTAGCAAATAGGATTTCTTCCAATGAGGCTTTCTTTCAAGTAAAAGGAGATTAGTTTCCTTGATCTTGGTGGGGCAGGGAAAGACCCCTCCAACACTTTTGTACACATACATTGCTGATAATCACCTATGCAGAGTGTTCTCCCTCACTTGCTTTCACAATTTTATCACAAGTCTGAAGTTCACCAGGTAGGTGTTCCTTTCTCATTTCTTAAGGAAATACAATAAATTACTCACCTCGCTGCTGACGAGTGGCAGGTAGCAGAAACACACGAAGAGCACTCCGAAATTCATGCCGACTCCAATTCCCAGAAGTTCCAGACACATTGAAGGAGAGGTGGGTTATTTTTTAAGAAAAGAAAAGAAATAAGGTTCCTAGAGTTCAGGCACAGAGGTGAGAAAGGGATACAGTCTGTGGTATCATACACAGGGGGTCCTGCGCTTTCTCATTTCTCCTGTGCAAACGTTTGTTCTCCAAAAAAATAACATGCACTCTTACTTAGGTAAGATATCTCTGAAAGGCTCTGAGGGGAAAAATAATTACTGGTTACCTTTCTGCCTCCTCCTTAGGGGAGAGAAAGCATAGGTATGAATGTAGAAGGAATAAAATGGGGGGAAATGTCCCCATCAAAACTTGCAAATCCAGAGTTGGTCTCTTGCATACCCCATAACTTTTCTACAAGAACATTTCCCTTGATTTGGCAGTCCGCATGAAATCAGGGTCTTTTTTTAAAAGTGTCTGCTGGCAAAAGCAAAATTATTTGCAGTATTCCTTCAAAATCTTTTAAGCTTCGAAAGGTTAAAAACTTCCCTCATTCTTTCTTGTTTGACTTCTTGAAGCAGTTCCCGCGGTTTGAATCTCTTCTTCGCTGTTAAATTTCTGCTGGAGGCTTCTTTCCAAAGAGCATTGGTAGCTTTGGTCTGGTGAGAGTTTGAGGCTTGAGTTGTTATGTTTGCAGACAGGTGAAGAAATCGCTCTGGAGAAGCAGCCTCTGTGTGTGTGTGAAGTCTTGCTAAGTCTCCAGACTGGAATTGCTGCTGCTGATCTCTTGTATTCTTGTTGCAGCAAGAAGGAAAAAGGTAAGCTCCGGTGGGAGGAGAGACAGCACCAGGGAGAGAGCTAGCATGAATCTGGATTTCAGCCTGTGAGAAAATAAGGTGCTAGCAGTTCAGTTGTTCCTTCTTTTATAAGAGAAGAGCAAGAAAGGGGTGGAGACGGGTCTTGCAGGAACTCCTCTCTTGGCTGTGAATCAAAGAGAGAGGGGTGTGGAAATTCAGCACTCCAGAATTTTAAAAGATCTTCAATAACAAACACAGCAAATGTAGAACACCGTTGTTTTCAAAGAGGTGAACCTGGGAAAATTGTGATAAAGAGAGGGTGGGTAGCTCTCATCAGAACATGGTTGTGTTAAATGCTCTTGGCACCTAGTATTCTCTCTTGAAGCTCCTACTTTTTTTAAAAAAAAGACAAGATTAATTTGTGTTCTTTCAGCTCTGCCACCTCAGTGGTTCTGAAGGAAGCGAGAATTTTTAATATCTTTGATCTGCATACTAATGGAGAAGAGAGCCAAAGAAATCTTTAAAAGTTGTTACAACAAGATCCCTGCAAAGGTTGGCACTTGGCATTACTTTCAGTGCTGGAAGGCAGTTTGTTGCATAGTAATTTCCACAATGTAATAAACATCCAAGCTTTGGAAAGTTGAGCCAGCAGATATTTGCTGAGGGAAGTAGGGGCAATTAGTTAATAGGTGAGAGCAAGACAGAGTCATCATTTTCTTTTGAAATAATAACACCACTTCCCCCACTTAAACCAGGGCATGTTTAATGTTATATTTTCTCTACTCCAGTTGTGCATCCATGTACCTGTATAGAAAAGTCCTATCAGTCACGTCTCTTTAAATCTATACCCCATTTGGCAAAACTTCAAGACCCTCCTCTGCTAATCCTGTGTCTCAGACAAATGAAGTTGCCTTTTTACTGAGTCAGACCATTGGTCCATCTAGCTGAGCATTGTGTGCTCTGATTGGCAGTTGCTTCTCAAGCAAAGGTCTTTCCTAGCCTTACTGTTTAGAATCCTTGCCCACAGGAAAGGCTGAAGTGATGGTATTTGTGAGCACGCAAGAAAGAGATTATGGGGCAGGTCTGGGCCTTTCCACCAAGAGATGACCCCACAAGGGGATGCAGCCCCCAACAGGTTACCTAAAGTGCTCATCTAGATTTTTCCACCCAGACATGCCTATGATTAAACTGGGACCTTCCACATACCAAGTGTAGGTGCCCCATTGAGCTGTGGCCCCGCTGCATGTGAGACCTAGAGTGGTGATGGAAATTTTCTGACACCTGTTTGAAAACAGCTGTTTTCAGAGCAGACCTCATCTACACATAACTTTGATGATTACAGTGTAATGACTACATTAGGTGATCAAGGTAGGAATTCGGAGTGGGAAGGTCAAAGGCTGATTAAGGCCAAGGACATTGGAGAGATGGGAGAGGAATATGCAGGGGAGAAATCAGATGTAGATCATCCACAGTCAGATGCACTAGTCTGAACACTTTCTGCCACCCCCAACTCGGCACACTTGAGCAAATGTAATCACATAGCTTCTGACTGAGCCAGGGGTTTCCTGCAGGTTATTGCCATTTCAGGGGTGGTCTAGTGCACGTCCCATATGTGGAATTTGCACTATGTTGTGCATGCATAGACATAAACACACAAAGGATCCTGCAGTTGGGGAGGGGCACAGTGTCAGTGCTGCAGGGGATCAGTTGGAAGCTGCATGCATCTGTGGTGGTTGCTGCCAGCCAATTCATTTCTCTTTTAAAGCAGAATCATTCCTTGCCCTGCCATTCCACCCCCCTTCTGAAGACCACCTCTTGAGTCTTTAACATGCCTTGCCTTGCAGAAGTTTTCTAGGCTTTGCACAAATGGCCCATGAGACTGAGTGACATTTAAAATCCAGGATGGGGAACCTGTGGTGCTCCAGATGTTTGACCACAACACCCCTCACTCGTGGCCACAGGTTCTCCATTCCTGATGTAAAGCCACCTTGTGGCTCTTTGCCCTGGTGTTGGGTTGTGTACACATTACTGGCTGAAAACACAGTGAAGTCATTACCCCTGCCCTCCGTGCTTCAAGTCACATTTCCACATCATCATATGTAACAGTACAGTTGGATGAGTTTCCAAGTCGCTGTCTGTGCACACCAGTGAGCAGAGGGTGTGCGTGGATGTCTTCAAATGGCTTATGTTTTCAAATTGAATCAAAGCTGGTTGGGGGCAGGGCGGGAATGCATCAGAAAGCAGTATTTCTCAAGACACTACAGGATAGATGTGGATTGGGTCTCATGTCTATGCACATGGCTTCAGAAACCAGCAAGTGGAGCGCAGTGGGTGCAAAGTAATCAGGAGTGTATGCACAGCCTTAGTGTTTGAGTGCTTTTTTGCAGAAAAAGTTGGGTAAGATGCTATCTTGACACAGGTGCAGGAGACAAGGGGTCATGATTACACCTCCCCTGGCTTTGAGGAAACCTCACTGTAAGCGTAGGGGTTGCTCCCACACTTCCCTTTGTCTCTTGAGTCATTTCACTGTTATCATTTCTTCACCCCTTTTGGGGTTGATGTAATCAAGGATTCAACAAGGAAGTGTTTTTTGCTGGGAGGAAATGGGTTATGTGGTGGTTTCAGGGAGGGTTGGTGGGGTATTTTAGTCCAAGAGTGCCTCCTCAGTTCTGTTTTAAATAAAAGCACCATAAAGCTATATAGATGCACCAACATCCTCTTAGCCAGAAAAGCCCACACTCACCCTATCCAGACAGCTCACACATGTTAAGAGAATGACACAGCTACCTCATTCTCTTTTTCTGTCACAGAGATATAGTCAGACACATGTTGGATTATAGAGCATGCTCTAATTTCAGCTTTATACCTCTGGGATTTAGAAATACTTTACAGTGCAAAAATTAAGCGGAGCACAGACATCTCATGCTAAAGCTGACAGCCTGCCTCTTGTATCAGCTGTGACAGGCACTCAACCACCAACACCAGAATTTCATACAGTCAGAACACTGAGTCTGCTATCTGTGTGGTGCCCCAAGACCCATCAAGGCATTCCCTGAGGCTCTGCCATTGTCTGGCAGACTGGCTTAGCCATTCATTTCCTTAAAGACTCCATTGTGATTCCACCTAATCCAGTACAGCCTCAGGATTCAAAGATTTACATTACCATGCATAGCTGAACTGGATACATGCATCCCCAGGCCCTCTTTTATATGGATTATCTAACAGAGCCATGGCTCAGCAGTGCAGCATTTGCTGTTGCATGCAGAAGGTCCCAGGTTCAATACCCAGGGAGACCTAGAGAGACTCCTGCCTGAAACCCTGGAGAATTACTGCCAGCCAATGTAGACAAATGCTCGGCTCGATGGTCCAATGATGTGACTCAGTGCAAGGTCGCTTCCTGTGTTCCTAGTACTGCTGGAGAACTAAGTCACAAGAAAATGCAGAAGTGACAGGAGGCAGTGATGGCCACTACCCTAGAGGGACTTAAAAGAGGGTTTGTCAAATTCATGGAGGAGAGGGCTATCTATGGCTACTAGCCTCACGGTGGCCAACCAAATGCCTCTGGGCAGTCTGCAAGCTGGGCATGAGTTCAACAGTACTCTGCCCACCTGTGATTATCAGCAGCCGGTATTCAGAGAGATATTGCCTCTGACAAAGGTGTCCTGATCTGCTTGTCGCTTACCATTACAGTTCTCGAATTTAATCCATTCCGGGAGTCCGTTCGACTCTCGAAACCATTTGAAAACCAAGGCGCTGCTTCCGATTGGCTTTAGGAGTTTCCTGCACTCAATCTGAAGCCGCATCGGACATTCGGCTTCCAAAAAACATTCGCAAACTGGAACACTTACTTCCGGGTTTGCGGCGTCCGGAAGCCGATTTGTTCGACAACTAAGCCCTTCGGGAGCCAAGGTACCACTGTATTCATTCACCCCACACTTTTCAATTCATTCCCCCATTATTTTCCAAAACTCAAAAAGCCTGTGTGTTTTTTTAAAAAGTGGTTTTGTTTCACTAGGGAAATGGAGCACCTTAATCCACTTTAAATGTGGAAACTTAAATTTTGAATACATGCTTGCATCCCTCCAGCAAAATACTGATAGTCTGAAGAAGCTTTTTTATGTATCTTTTAACACTGGTATAACAGGGTCTCTGGATCTGAAACATACTTTACAGATTAGAGATGAGAAGAAACATTATTAAATTTGAATGCTTGTTGGAGCAACTATGGTAGGTGTTGTTTTCTTTTTGGAGATTTTAGTAATGCTGTTTTATTTATTGTTTTAGTAATGTACTGTTTTATTACATGTTTACTGGCTGGTTTTCTGTAAGCAGTGTTGATTATATATTTTACAGAAAATGCAGGCTATAAATAAAATTACAGTTTTGAGGAATGTAAAAATGAGTGTACATGCCAATTCTTTTTATATGGACTTTGAAAAATAAACCTGTGGACTTTGATGCTTTTATTATAGATTTTATTTTTTATTATTACTGTATACTGCTTTGTGCATTCTGAAGGAAAAGTATATTGTGCAGTGCTTTTTTTCTAAAAAATGTTTAGGGGTACTCTCATTTTGATTCAAGAAAACCACCATTTTATAGTTCAAAATGGGAAAAATAAATACAGTAAATGGACAAAGCTTCACAAATTCAATAAATACAGTAAATGGACAAAGCTTCACAAATTGTTTAGGGGTTTGAGTACCCCTGCGTACCCCCAGAAAAATAGCACTGATACTGTGTATATTTTAATAATCTGCTGTGTAATTCCTTGGACGTTCCAATGAAATCAATGGGAGCACTGCCTAAAGAGCCTTACCCTTATTAATATGTGCTAATGACACATGTAGCTGAAAGTCAAGGCAATATGCCTTTCACATGTATGTACAATTGGTATATTTTGTTTTGTTCATTTGGTTAATTTCTGGGCCAAATCAATTATCATAGTGGCTACATTACTTGTACTTTAAAAGGTGCTAATAGCCCTACCATTTTAGACTAGGCCCCCTTTGACTGGACCTAACCATCCAGGCATCATTTACCTATACCGTTACTGTTCCTTTAGGCTGCGGTTCCATGTGCACTTGCTATTGAGTAAACCCTGTTGAATTTAGTGGGACTTGCTAGGCATGCATAGGTTTGTGCTGTTGGATCATCGATTGTTGGCATCTGTCTGTCTTGAGAGACAATGGAGTGTGCTTCCGGGAGTGAAACCAAACCACTGTGTTAGCAGCACTGAAGTGACCTCTCTGGGTCGCAAGCCTGGGCAGTGTTTATGGAGGTCCTGGGCTGCTCAGACGACAAGACCCCCTTTCGGCCTCACTGATGTGGTCCAAAAGAAAGCAGAGCAATACATTTGGCACCAGCTTGGCTTGTAGGAGTTGCTGGAAGGAGGCGTACAAGGCGCCATCCAACAGTCTTAGAGACTCCACTCTGGATTTGTGTTAGGTTTACTCCTTAGCCTTTTCTTCTCCCAAAGATATCCTGCAAGGCAGCTGAGGTTAAGGATCAGAGTCTTCCTTCTCCTAGATGGGCTACCTTCCCAGGTCTGCCCCATCTGCTCCTCACTTCCCTCTACAACTTGTGCAGAAACCGCCTTCTTTTCTGTTGGACTCACTATTGGTCTTATTCGCTCAATCCCCCAATCCTGTCTTTGCACACGGGGGAAGTCCCTAACTCACCGAGGGGTTGAGACCCATCCACTACCATCACCTTGTTTAGCTGGCCAGTCGTTTCTAGGAGCCGTTTCTAGGAGCCATAGGTGAGAGCTGAGTGCATGCTGGAGACCAAAGGTGGATAAACTACCCCAAAAGAATCATGATTTGCCCCCCCCCTACCAGAGGTACTACTCTCCTAACACCCCATACACCCTTGGATCATCTAGGCATGTTTTTTCCAACTATCACTAGTTCACAGTTGGCCATCTCCTTATCCTGGAGTTAGGGAACTTGTACCCCTCCATACTTGGTTGAACTACAACTCCCATCATCCCTGGCCAATGGTCATGCTAACTAGAGCTGTTGGGGGCAGAAGTCCAACAACACATGGAGGCTCTCAGGCTCCCGCAGCAGTCTTATCCCTAAGGAAAAAGTATGTTCTGTGGTAGGACGTCCTCTGAAGTTCATTTTTTGTATGTATCACATGGAGCATGCGTAGAGTCCAGGACAAATTTAAAAGTGGCACTTGTGACACAAGAATATAGGAAATCTCAGGTTACGTTTTTGAGCCCTTGGCACACTGTCTTCTCCAAATCCGGTTTAATTACGTGGGAGCTGAGATGGGAAGAAGGTTATTTACACGTGGATGATGCTGAGAGGAATTTTTAGAAGCATGCCTGTAGAGAAGCTAATTCTTACTGATTCTTCAGACAATGAGGAAAAGGATGTTTGGAAACAAGACTATCCACCTATAGCACTGGATGGGGCCAGAAGTAAATAATATTCAAAGGCTTTTAAGGATTTCAGTAACTATTTATTTAACATGGGAAGGGAACGGATTGTCTTTCCCTGAGAAATCTTTAGAAGGGTTCCAGGCCAGATTTGGACAAGGTGGAAGGAGGGAGGCAGCCAGATAATGTATAGTAGTGGCTCTCTTGGAGGGTATCTTGTGGAGTGGCACAGAGCTGGGCTTTGGATGGGAAGACCAAGTTCAAATCCTTGCTCAGCTGCCATCTCATTGGGTGTCCTTAGGCAGGTCAGTGCCTTTCACCATCTCCTATTTTGCAGGGTTATTGAAACCAAAATATCAGCTTCTTAAGTGAAATGTGCAAATGACATGGATAGACACTATGCAAGGAGGTTCCCAGACCTCCCTACTCACATACATTCTCCTCACTGAACCAGGAGAAATGGCGCCAAACCACTGGACACTCGCCTGGTTCTCCCCCATCATCATTCTCCAACTAAGGTTGGTTTTCATTGACAAAATGTTCTTGCATGCTTGTTTTGATCTATTTTCCCCCCAAACTAAAACTGAACACTTCAAGCTGCTTGAACTTGTGTGCAGAGTGTGTTTGCTATGAGAAAAGAGCATTTATTTAGTGTGTGTGTTTTTAATGGTGCTGCTTTACATTCAGTAAACATTACATTGAGAGCCAGTGTGGTGTAGTGGTTAAGAGCGCTAGGCTTCTAATCTGGTGAACCGGGTTCGCTTCCCTGCTCCTCCACATGCAGCTGCTGGGTGACCTTGGGCTAGTCACACTTCTTTACAGTCTCTCAGCCCCACTCACCTCACAGAGTGTTTGTTGTGGAGGAGGAAGGGAAAGGAGGATTGTTGGCCGCTTTGAGACTCCTTGGGGTAGTGATAAAGTGGGATATCATATCCAAACTCTTCTTCTTCTCTTCCTCAGTGCCTCAGTAATCCTTACAATGGGGGTGGGGAACCTGGGGCTCTCTAGATGCTGTTGGACTTTGACCCCATCTCCCCAGGCCATTGGCCCTGTTGACTGGGGCTACTGGGAGCTGGGGTCCAACAACAAATGGAGGGCTACATCCCTGTATTGCAAATTGAGAGATGAGGTGGAGAAAGAGGAGCTTGCTTGTGCATGGACGGCTGTTTGAGTACATGGGCGTACCCAAGGGGAGGCAGAGGGGGGCATCTGCCCCCCCCCTAGAAGGCAGCCCTAGAAGCAAAAATGATCAGCGTCCATTCAAAGCAAACCTGAACAACCATGGCTTGCCCCCCCCTAGTTCAAAGCACAGCTGAACGACCATGGCTTGCCCCCCCCCTAGTTTTGATCCTGGGTACGCCCCTGTTTGAGTACCTTGCTATAAAGCCAGTTCTTATGAATGCAGTCCTACTGCATCCTGTTCTCACAGTGGCCAACCAGACGCCCATGGAAAACCTGCAAGCAGGACATGAGCACAACAGCACGATGCCTACCTGTGATTCCCAGCAGCTGGGATTCGGAGACATACCAGCTCTGAAGGTGGAGGTAGAACATAACCATTGTGTGGCTTGTTGATAGCTTTATCCTCCTTGAATTTGTCTTCTCTCTTAAAGCCATCCATTTTAAAGCCTAATCCTCTTTTTGAAGCTAATGGCACCATAAGCTGCAGTGGCTTCCTCTGCCTTTCAATTAGGAGAGAACCACAGCTCCTCTGCCAGAAAGTAAAATTTAAGAAATCCATAGAACTTGGCTTGCATGCTTTGTTTGAGCTACTTGATGCCTCATAAGGCATCAAGGGAGGGACTGGAGGTCAGTGGTTTGAACATTCTGTGAAACAGGATGCTAGACTAGGAAGGCCTTTGGCTTAATCTAGGTGGGTTCTTCTAGTGGCTTTGGGGGCAAGTCCTATGGTTCCACATCTATGGCTCATAGAGTGCCATTGTAGCAGAGTGGTTAAGAGACTGGTCTACAAATCAGGAAGATCCTGCTGCTTTGAATCTCCCCTCTGTAATAAACTCACTAGGTGGCTGTAGGCAAGCCAATCTCTTGCAGCTCCAGCCCCCACCTCCCTTTGCAACTGTCAGGGGCAATCTGACAGCAACATATGAAGAATTGCAGGGTTGTTGCAAGAATTATACCCAAATGATGCACTGCAAACCATTTTTCATGGAAATGATTGCTCAGTTAGCCTAGGCCAGGGTGACCGTGTTTGGGAAATTGTAGCCCAAAGGCAGCATTTTAGGCATAAAGCAGGGGCGTGTTGACATAGTGGATTAGAGAATTAAAGGGTGCTTTGCATTTGAATAGACTATGATGAATTCTAGGAACTGGAAGCATAAAAAAGACATTTGAGCTCAGTCTTTTCAGGTATCAAAGGATTATAAAGCTACTGAGCAAGATGCCACCTAGGTGGAGATTTGCTGCATAAGAACATCGGAAGAGCCCTGGCCAATGACCCATCCAGCCCAGCTTCCTGTTATCACAGTGGCCGACCAGATGCCTATGGAAAGCCCAAAAGCAGGACCTGAGTGCATGACATGCCACCAGCAGAGTTGTCACACCTCTGAACTCTGTATTTATTGACCTAGAAATACCATCCTCTGGTTGCATACAGTCACTAAAGTGGATGAGAATCCCTGCTTTATCACTGGAATGCATTGGAAGTAATGAAAAGGTGCACTCTTTAGCAGCGTTGATTACTAGACCCCTTGGATGGCTGAAGAGTTCTCTAAGGAGCACCTGATCCATGATGGGTCAACTTGACTCTTCTGCCTTACCATGCAGCCTTATGAATAGCTCCTCAGAGGTAAGCCCTATTAAGTCTAATGAGACTTCCAGATAGGTGTGTATAGCGTTGCAACCTAAGGACATAATATTCAAGTTATTCCAGCTGGGGGCAGGGGGGGGGGACATCAGGTTAGGTGGCAGCCCTGCGACTCCCACAGAACTGCCACCAGCACAACAGAAAAAGCCTGTAGATTTGCATATCACTCTGACAGAATGATTAAAACAGGATATGTTGACCCCAACCTGCAAAGCCAGACTCCAAAATTAAATTGGGTAGGAATTTTTTTAAGTTTCTTAAAAAAACAACAACACAAAACTTCTAAATATTATAGGAAAATAAAGTACAGTGGTACCTTGGGTTAAGAACTTAATTCGTTCTGGAGGTCCGTTCTTAACCTGAAGCACCACTTTAGCTAATGGGGCCTCCCCCTGCCGCTGTGCCACCACTGCCCGATTTCTGTTCTCATCCTGAAGCAAAGTTCTTAACCCGAGGTACTATTTCTGGGTTAGTGGAGTCTGTAACCTGAAGCGTCTGTAACCTGAAGGGTCTGTAACCCGAGGTACCACTGTACAACTTTACAATCAAAGCAAAAATAGAAATGTGGTCAAAATAGATAAAATTACAAAGATGATGCAACAAAAAATTTGACTTGTTATTTGAATCAAAGCCTGACCAAAATACCGGTAATTATATGATAACAGATAACAAAATGTGTTGAAGACCACATGCGTTTCAACCCAATTGGTCGTCTTCAGTGGTCGGAAGATCATTATGGAGGTGACAGAGTGGGGGCATTGTTTTGTGATGCCATGGCATGCAGGGGGTGTGTCCCCTTGCCCTGATGGCGGGCTTTGGCGGTGTTTCAAGATGGGGGTGCCTGCTCTTTCTATGCCCTTTGGGGGGGGTTAGTGGTGCGTTTCCCCCTTCTTTTCCAAGCTGAGCATGCCTAGGAGATGGCAGTCATTCAACGGGCAAGACAGTAACGTATTTCCCCACCCCCCTTCGACAAAACTGGAACGTAGGATTGCTTCGTAAGTCTCCTTCATAAGTGAAAGCACAGGGGAAATTAAGGCTGTCACTGGAGGGGTGTGGGGTGAGCTGATATACGCTGATGCCTGTGTATTTTTATGAGCTGGGGATTAAAAACCCTTCCCCTGTACGAAGACACACATGCGCATCATTCCATTCATTTCTCTGGTTTCAGGACATTATAGAACTCTCTTCCTGCACCAGGAGGAGCATTTGATGATGGGTACACCCCCTTCTTCCCCCTCCATCACCTCTTTCCTGTTTTGATGGAGGGGGGGGGGAGAATGTCCTGTTTTCCTTCTTTATTTTTCCGAAGTACCAAATAGCCCTGGAAAAGGAATATCTCCCCCTACTCTCTTCCACGCTACCACCAATATAACAATATATATGTCTGTTTATGACATATAACACATCACACCCTGTTCTTTGGGGATAATAAACATATCCCCCCCTAACTTGAGGAGGGTGGGGAACACCTTCAGCTCCCCCCTCCCTTTTCCACCCACCACCCAACCCCATCTCTTATAACCCGCCCGTTTCCCCCAACTCACCATTCTCCTGTCCTTCACCTCTTCACGCAGCAGCCGCTGAGGAAAGGAAGCCTGCTGAACAAGAGTAAAAATAGACCCGGCAGTTACTCAGCGCCTGAGAACATGATGACATGACTCATGAGGTAAAATAAAGAGATGTGAAAATCAAAAGCCCGTTGCATTCCCACCACCATCCATCCATCCATCCTTGCACGTAGCGAACCCCACTTCCATCCAGGCCTGTCTTGCATCGCAGATCTAAGGAAGGGGGGGAAATAAATTGCTCTTGAATTTTGGAAGTCGCCAAGCACTCAGGTAAATACTCAGGTAAAAGGGAACTAACAGGCTGCCTCCCCACCAAGCTGATTTTTGACCAAGCACCAGTTTCCATACTACCTACATCTGATGGGGTCACTTTCCAGGGTTCTTCTCCCCCCCCCCTTTTCAGGGGGTTCTTCAGGGTTTTCACCACCGGCTGGCAGGGAGGGCTGTGCATTTGCTGGGGGCCCAGGATCGTTCATGGGCTTCACTTAGCCAGCACTGCGTTCTGTGTTTCTGTTCTGCAGGGGGCATGGGGACATCGGAAGCAACATGTACAGTACTGCCTCTGGTCCACAAAGGCTTTGCGCTGCCTTCGTGTGCAGTTCTGCAGGCTGAAGCACTCTCAGTTTGCGCATCCCTTGCCACACATGTGGCTCATGCTGTAACAAGCCTTTTAGTGCTTCAAGTGTCGCAGCATGATTGATCTTGCTCCTTTCACTTTTAGCTCTCGACACGTACTGGGGGCCAGCGTTGAATCATTTAGGGCCAGTTTTATACATCATCATTGCCGCCATTAAACCAAGGTAGTTCCACATATATCAGCAGGGGGGCTGGCCATCAGGTGAGCCATTCATCTACATCAGACGGGTGATTTTCAGCATCTCGTTATGAGCAAACATTGGGCCACGGGGGAAATCACCTACTAATTCACGTAATGAGCCATTGCACATCAACAGCTTGCCACGTGGAGCAGTTTCATGTGGTTTTCATATGGTGGTCATAATGTGTAAGGTAAAAGGTAAAGGACCCCTGGATGGTTAAGTCCAGTCAAAGGTGACCATGGGGTGCGGTGCTCATCTCGCTTTTCAGGCCGAGGGAGCTGGCGTTTGCCACAGACAGCTTTCTGGGTCCTGTGGCCAGCATGACTAAACCGCTTGTGGCACAACAGGACACCGTGATGGAAACCAGATCACATGGAAATGCCGTTTCCCACAGCAGCGGTACGTATTTATCTACTTGCACTGGTGTGCTTTCAAACTGCTAGGTTGGCAGGAGCTGGGACAGTGCAACAGGAGCTCACCCGTTGCGGGGATTTGAACTGCCAACCTTCTGATCAGCAAGTTGAAGAGGCTCAGTGGTTTAGACCACAGTGCCACCCGCGTCCCAACATATTGCTGGGATCACAACAGCAGAGTGGAAGCAAGATCAGAGGAGTGCCCTTAAACTCCTGCACCCTTTTAACATGTTGTTCCAAAAGACCTTTCCTCCCATTGAAAACAACATGAGGGAAATTAATGGGATAGCCTAAGGCCTCTCTCTCTCTCTGGAAGCAGGGCAGCCTCTTCACCAACCTGGTGCCCTCCAGCTATTTTGGACTACAATTTCCTGGCTGGGGCTGATGGGAATTGCAATCCAAAACAGCTGGACGGCACTAGGCTGATGAAAGCTGTGCTGGGGCATTTGTGGTTTTCCACTGACACTTCTCAGCACCATTTTCTGTGCAGCCTTTTGCTTCCTTCCCTTGAGTGAACAGTTGAGGGAGATCCTGTTGCTCCGCCTTCTGTTTTTCATGGTGTTTAAATTTTCCAGCTTGCTTTTTGCATGCCGTGAGCTGAGGTGGCCACTGGCCACACAGTTCCTGTGGCTTCTCCTGAGAGTCCCCCCATTTCCCCCATCTTTTAAAGGCATGCTTTTTATTTGGGGGCATTTTGGCCCCATATAACCCATGTTGCGATGATTATTTTACATGGTTGAATGAGCCGTCATAGGCTGCATCTCCTGGAGCAAAATATTAAATGAAGACCGTTCACACATCCAGTTGAGAACTGTCTAGTGGTGATGAGCATAGCGCCTACAAATCGGTCCACGTGATAACTTTTTTGCTGTGAGATATTGCCTGTGGAAAATCCCAGTGACTGGGACTTTTCTTCTATTTGCTTCCAGACATCCTTGCACAATGCCACAACCCCAGCAGCATTTGTCATGCTGTATTCAGCCTACAGCTAAACACCTCTGCTGATGTTTTATTTTTCCCATGGCTGAAAGGTAATAACAATTAACCTTGGCCATATAAGTGACAGGAGGTGGTTCTTATTGATTCCGCACTTGAAAATGGAGAGCAGTGTGTCAGCTGTCTCCAGACAGGTACCACATCACCATCATCCATGCAATATTTCTCTGCCCCTCCGGCACCCAGACTAGGGCATCTTCTCTAACAAAACAAAACAAAAGCTCCCGCGTCTGAGCAGGTTAACAAGTCCCACCCCCGCCCCCCTCAACGGACCCAGACAAAGTGGCATCTCTGAAGACAAAGGGTTTCAATAGTGCTCCTGCCCTCTGCCCTCTCCTAAACAATGTGAAATCAAGGAATATTGTCCTCAGCTGAATAAAAGCCTCTAAATATAGTGCGTCTGATGTGTTCTTGGTTTCCTGCCCGTCATTCCCCTCCCGTCATTCCCCTCCCCATCCCCTCTGCCGGCCCACTTTGCCACTAATCCAACACATTAGCACAAAAGAGGGTGAGATCACACTAGGAAGACCACCTCCTCCCCACATGATGAGGCAGAGGGGATTTCCAGTGTTTTGTGCCTCTTGTTTGCAAGCTAGAGGTGGGCTGGCTTGGAGGGGGGGTAAATGTCAGGAGGCACCAGTGCTGCATGTGGGGTAGGTTGCTGTCAAACAAACAGAGAGCCTTTCACTCCAGCTTCCGCCTGCGCCCACTTCTAATTCTGGACCGCGCGCATGACCCTGCCAGTGCACACTAGCCTCTAATATCAGTCCTGGGTTGCTGCTTCAGTCTGTGAAGCTATGTTTGCCCGTGTGTATTTCTTGTTCTTGTTGTTCAGTCGTTCAGTCGTGTCCGACTCTTCGTGACCCCATGGACCAGAGCACGCCAGGCACGCCTATCCTTCACTGCCTCTCGCAGTTTGGCCAAACTCATGTTAGTAGCTTCGAGAACACTGTCCAACCATCTCATCCTCTGCCGTCCCCTTCTCCTTGTGCCCTCAACCTTTCCCAACATCAGGGTCTTTTCTAGGGAGTCTTCTCTTCTCATGAGGTGGCCAAAGTACTGGAGCCTCAACTTCAGGATCTGTCCTTCTAGTGAGCACTCAGGGCTGATTTCTTTAAGAATGGATAGGTTTGATCTTCTTGCAGTCCATGGGACTCTCAAGAGTCTCCTCCAGCACCATAATGTGCATTTCTACACATTGGCTTTTTGCATGATGCAAGTGCATCAGACTTGCATGACAGATGCATTGAACTGCTCCCGCAACATTGTTTCCCCCCAGGACCAAAGCAGGGTCTTCTGTGTGTGGTATCAGATGGGGGACCACCTTCGCAGTGATGAAGGGGATGGAGCAACTCTTCTATGAGGAAAAGTGGCAGCATTAAGGACCTTTTCGTATAGAGAAAGGGCAAGTCAAAGGGGACATGACAGAGATGTGCAAAACAATGCATGTTATGGAGAAAGCAGGTGGAGAGAGGTTTGTCTCCCTCCCATATAGTATTTGAACTCTGGTGTGTAATTTACTGTCTGGTATCATTTTGGCATCACTCTTCTTGCTGCAAATTGTGAAATCCACTCAGACCTTCCTCTTGAAGGATTGAAATAAGAGTTTTTTAATTAGGGACACTTCTCCATGTTCAAGTAACACGGGTGGCGCTGTGGGTTAAACCACAGAGCCTAGGGCTTGTCGATCAGAAGGTTGGCGGTTCAAATCCCCGCAACGGGGTGAGCTCCCGTTGCTCGGTCCCTGCTCTTGCCAACCTAGCAGTTCAAAAGCACGAAGTTGAAGTAGATAAATAGGTACAGTTCCAGCGGGAAGGTAAACGGCATTTCCGTGCGCTGCTCTGGTTCGCCAGAAGCGGCTTAGTCATGCTGGCCACATGACCCGGAGGCTGTACGCCAGCTCCCTCGGCCAGTAAAGCGAGATGAGCACTGCAACCCCAGAGTCGTCCGTGACTGGACCTAACGGTCAGGGGTCTCTTTACCTTTACCTCCATGTTCATATTTCCTCCTTGGCTATGCAAATAAATTACAGGTTGAAAGTCAATTAAAGGACCTGTGACCTCTATAAGCAAATCCCTAAGTGACGATACCTTGTGTGAAGCTATGCAATGGCTGGGAGTTTCTCACCAGCCCAGGTTCCTTCCTGAAAAGTAAAAAAAAGCAAGTCCACTAACTCAGAGATTTGGCAAGGGGCAACTGAGACCACCACGTTCCTTCTTCCTCTTCCCTTCTATTTCATTTTTAATGTTGTGGCCAAGTAAGTTTTCCTATGCCTTCTCCTGTCCTTTCTTTAATATTCTTTATTTTATTTTAATTTATTCCATTATATATTTTTTGGGCCAATTATCTGGGGGAATGTTGTCTTTATTTGCCATGGCTGATGTGCCAAAAGTGGCAGAGGCGTGGGGGGAAAACACCGGATCCCCACAAGGAGCGGGGGAGGAAGCAGGAGAACAGCAGCTACAATCTGAATCACAGACAGAGAAGCAACAAAGGGTGAGGAGAAGTGGGGAGGAGGGTGCTTTCTCTCTCTCTTAAGTCACAAAAAGTCTTTGTCAGCAGGTAAGAGATGAAGGGTGAACTGTGGAACCCTGTTGTCCTGTGAGTCACCTGCTTCTAACCTCATCCCAGACAGGGAGGGTTGGGGATGCCCAGGAAAGCAGCGATGGGAAATGACTGATGTCACAGTGATGGGCAATAAAACAATTGTTTTCTAAAGTGTGCTAGGTCTCCAGGAGGGGAGCCAGCATCGTACCAGAGATGAACAGGATCCCAAGGCAGGGTGGTATCTTCCACTCATACCAGCCAAGAGTTGCTTGTCCCCTGGCATGGGATGTCACTGATTCACACTAGATTTGTGGGCAGGGCTGAACCCTTGATGCTCCATCGTCCCAACCATATGGATCAATAATGGCAAGGAAACCTGCTTCACCCCACTGTGACGTGGTGGGAATGGCCTCACATGCAATGCAGTAATGCCAGTGTTGCTTGTTACGCCATTCTGCGAAGACGCCAAACTCAGCATCAGGATAAAGCACACGGAATAAAGCATCCCAATTCATTGCAGAGTAAACACATTCTTGCTGTGCACAAGCCCTACCATTAAAGCACATTTAAAGCACTTGACTTCCCCAAGGAATCCTGAGCACCATAGTTCACTGCCACAGACTTTCAGTTCCCAGCACCGTTAACTACAGTTCCCAGAATTCTTTGGGGGAAGCCATATGCTTAAATGTGTTTTGAATGCATGGTGCGTAGACAGCCATGCATACATAAATATATTTTGCATGCAGTTCGAGTGCAGAGTATGGACCTTTTGGAGCACCCCTCTTTTCTCTTCCCTACATTTATATGGTTTGATTGGTCACATCCACACCATACATTTAAAGCACTCTTCTGCCACTGTTAATAGCCATGGCTTCCCCCAAAGAGCCCTGGGAACTGTAGTTTAACAAAGGATGCTTTGAAAGTGCTGTGTGGGTGTCTGCTCTGTCTTGCCAGCAAAGTGCCTGCTCAGTTTTTCGAGAACTGGAAAGGAAAATGCATGAATGCAAAGACCCAGCTATGAACATGTACTTGAATTAGCTGCTTTCTTGCCACGCTTTCCTACCTCTTAGCAGGATGCTGGGCTGCCTCCACCTCCCAGACCCCATGCCAAGAAGCCTTTATTTTTAAAATCGCAAACAATGAATGAGCAGCTGTTATGATCCTGGAGGAAAATTATATATACATTTTAATTAGCTCCTTTGAGTCAATTTCCCTTCCCATCATTCATTAGCAAGGGCAGGTGCCAAAATGACCCTCTAACCCCTTATCTATAGGGTGGAGAGCCTTATTTATTCCCTGGCACACCTGGCATTTATTTTTGGTATTTACTATTTAGGGTGCCCAAGCCTACCATCTCAAACAGACCCCCCACCCCTTTGGCCTTGCTGTGATCTTGCACATCAGTATAAACACATCAGGGATTTGATATGTGTATGTGTCTGAGGAACACAATCCCAACACCATACTTGTGCCCTGTCGTCTTTTGGATGCATGAGCTATTTCTTCGGGCACATCTACACTACAGATTGGAACTGGCTTACTTGTCCTTCTCCCCTTGGGAACACTGGAAACTGAGGTTATTGGGCGTGGCTACTGAAACCTAGCAGAATGTTTGCACCCTCATTGTTCTATAATCCCCATGATTCTTTTGGAGGAAGACATGGGAGTTAAAATGGCATAAGAATGATATTGGAAACATTGTTGCGTGTAGATATGCCACTTGGCTTCCCCCAACTAACGGACTTAAAAAGAGCTAATGACACATGATATAGGGACACGGGTGGTGCTGTGGGTTAAACCACAGAGCCTAGGGCTTGCCGATCAGAAGGTCGGCGGTTCGAATCCCCACGACGGGGTGAGCTCCCATTGCTTGGTCCCTGCTCCTGCCAACCTAGCAGTTCCAAAGCACGAAGTGCAAGTAGATAAATAGGTACCGCTCCGGCGGGAAGGTAAACGGCATTTCCGTGCGCTGCTCTGGTTCGCCAGAAGCAGCTTAGTCATGCTGGCCACATGACCTGGAAGCTGTACGCTGGCTCCCTCGGCCAGTAAAGCGAGATGAGCGCAGCAACCCCAGAGTCGTCCGCGACTGGACCTAATGGTCAGGGGTCCCTTTACCCTTTACCTTTTAATGACACATGATGGCCAGGGGCATAAGAAAGTCCAACCTTTAATAGTTGTCTTTGAAGAGGGAATTTCAGCAAATCCCCTCCTCTACAGAACCATTAAAGGTGCAGTAGCCTAGCCCCCTTTTGCATCCAGCCACCTTACACAGATGAGGCAAGGTAAGACACACCAGGCACCAAGAATGTACAACAACACGGTGTATAGACAGATCTGCACACTTGAAATGGGATGCTGGGTTGTGACCGACGTCCTTCCATCCACCCCACCTTGGAATCCCACCTTGGAATCCATGATCCTTCAGTTTCCCTGCTGATTAACATAAGAAGATCCTGCTGGATCAGCCAATGGCCCATCCGGTCCAGCATCCTGTCCTCACAGTGGCCAACCAGATGCCTGTGGGAAACTACAAGCAGGATCCAAGCACAAGAGCCCTCTCCCCTCCTGCAGTTTCCAGCAACTGGTATTCAGAAGCATAACTGTCTCTAACTGTGGAAGCAGAATATAATTATAATGGTTGCACATGCTGAAGTCAGCTTTGCCTAGGATTCAATGCCCTATTGCAGCAGCAGCAGCTTTTCAGGTGTTGTGATTGCATGTGGAAAGCTGGCCCATGTGCATTTCAGTGCATGGTGCAGGTGTAATCATCACCTGCTATGTCCATGGCATTGCTAAATTGCAGGACATGGATAAAGAACTGCTGCTGACTCACACTTTGCTCTGGAGGGCTCCAGATTACTCGGTCTAGAGGACTCCAAAGTCAAACCAGCAGTGAATGTTGTCTGGCACATGAGGAGGCCAACAGGCTTGCGAGGGTTTGCTGCCAACTGGCCTGATTGCTCCTTTGCTTCCATTCTGCAGGAAGCTACAGGACATGTACCAAGCTTAAACGGAGCGGTGTGTCCACCTTGATACTTCCACAGGGAAAAGCTGGATCACATAGATCCATCCTGTTAACCATCATGAGCACAAATCATCATGAATGCACAATTTTTTTATATTAAAAGATGTCGGGGTGTCCCTTTGAGAGAGGTTATGGGGAGCTGTTGTGGGAAAGGTTGGATCACTGCACTCCATCGTCTGCTAGCGTCGTCGCCAACCTACAATGGAAGGTCAAGTCAGACGCAAAGTTTCGGCTGCTGCCTCAGCTATGGAGCGAGCGTGAATAGGTCGCCCTTATCTCAAGAAAACACTGCCATAGCCAAGGCATGGCGCCTGGCCCCCTGTGCCCTCGGCTTGCCAGCCCTTCCAGCCTTCCTCTCCTCCGCCTATGCTCTTGGAGGTTCCCTTCTCCTGCAGCTCTTGCCATGTTGCCAAGCCCACTGGAATGTCAGCAATGCCACTGAGATGAAACACTTCCACGTCCCTCAGAGTCTGGCCTCTGCCACTCAGAGGCACAGGGAAGGTTAGCTCCCAAAGGGTCCCCTTAGCAAAAATTCTTCCACTCCCACCCCTGTGTTGCCGTTTGGGACAAAGGTGGAAGGCTAGCTGA
This sequence comes from Darevskia mixta, assembly GCA_034641385.1. Classification (NCBI taxonomy): domain Eukaryota; kingdom Metazoa; phylum Chordata; class Lepidosauria; order Squamata; family Lacertidae; genus Darevskia; species Darevskia mixta. The sequence continues at coordinate 19,550,748 of JAWWNH010000008.1, forward strand.
TGAGGTAATGCAAATGAATGTGCTTTTGCACCCCTGTTGAACAAACATGTATACACTGTAGGCATGTTAGGACCTTCCTGTGATTGTCTTGCTCTGCATTCCTGCCAGTGCCCTTGTGAGGATGTTCTTCCTAACTGTGTGTCTGCATTTGCTGTTATTGTTCCTCTTGTTTATTTCAGCTTCTCCAGGGGTGGCGAGGAGGGAGAGCTACTCATTAACACTGCATGTTAAAAAATTTTTTTTGAACCTATGCAAGCCTTCAAACCTCCACCCTGTCAGAAACAAAAAAATCCAGGTAAATACGGGCCAGCCAAGGCAGGGCAGTAGTGATGTGTCTCCCAAAACTCTTCGGTGACTGTGGATAAAAGGTTTTGATTGTAGTTTTCTTAGAACACCCGTTGCTTCTTTGGTAAAGTGCCATGTCTGTTAATGGTATTGTGCTGCTGCTACCAGTAGTAATGGTACTCATCCTATATTTTTCAAGGCTTTGTAATGTTTTGTCAGTACTGTATGCTTATCCTTGCCACTGTCGCCAACCTTACACATTTAGCTCCACTGGATAGGAGTCTGGTTCTGAACCTGCATGGTCTGCACATCTGCTCTTATTTTCACAGGGTGAGCCTGATGTAGCAGCCCAGAAATTCATCTTAGTTGAGCGTCCTGCTTCTCACAGTTGCCATCTGCATGCCTTTGGAAAGTGCACAAGCCGGATAATATCTTCAGCAACTGGTCTTCTACAGTACAATCCTACTACCAGTATGCATGTCTACTCAGAAATAAGTCTGGATTTAGTCAAAATGGACTTACTCCTTGGTACTTGGATATGAGATTGCAGCCTTAGGGTGCAACCCTAAGGCTGGGAGAGTGCAAGAGGAAACTGAGGTAGTTTAATTACCTACGCAACATAGGTTAAAAAGGTAAAGGACCACTGGATGGTTAAGCCCAGTCAAAGGCGACTATGGGTTTGTGGCGCATATCTCGCTTTCAGGCTGAGGGAGCTGGCATGTGTCCACAGACAGATTTCTGAGTCATGTGGCCAGCATGACTAAACCGCTTCTGGTGCAACAGAACACCGTGATGGAAACCAGAGCACACAGAAACGCCGTTTAACTTCCCGGTGCAGTGGTACCTACTTATCTACTTGCACCGGCGTGCTTTCGAACTGCTGGGTTGGCAGGTGCTGGGACAGAGCAACGGGAGCTCACCCCGTCGTGGGGATTCGAACCGTCGACCTTCTGATCAGCAAGTTGAAGAGGCTCAGTGGTTTAGACCACAGTGCCACCCGCGTCCCAACATATTGCTGGGATCACAACAGCAGAGTGGAAGCAAGATCAGAGGAGTGCCTCCTGCACCCTTTTAACATGTTTTTCCAAAAGACTTTTCATCCCGTTGAAAACAATGTGAGGGAAATTAATGGGATAGCCTAAGGCCAGCTGCTGCACTGGCAGAGGAAGAGGAGTGCGGGGGGGGGGGAGTGCACCGCCCCCGGCAACGCAATCCTGGTGGGGTTCCATGGTGGCTGCTCCTCTGCCTGCGTTGGGCGCCACGCAGCTGCTGAACTAGTTTAAATCACAAAATCAGAGAACCATAGAGTTGGAAGGGACCCTGAGGGTCTCTGGTCCAACCCACGTCAATGCAGGAAATCTCTCACTGGCTTGAGGGCTGAGGAGGATACAGATCCTTCAACTCCTTGCACTTTCCTGATCTGCCCTCAGCATGCCGCTGACATGCCAAATAGCTGATGTCAGTAAGGCCAGGGCCACAGAAATTGCATCAACAGAGTTGACAAATACTGAGCCAGCCCAGGAGACACTGGGTAGCTTTAGGGCTCCCTGGATTCCACCATCCCAGTGGTACAGCTCCTGCAGAGAAAGGAGGGTTATGCAACAGGTATTCCTCTAGGCCAGCACAGAGCAATGAAGGGGTGGCAGGGAGAAGAGGAGATAAAGAGATAGGTCATTGACTTCTTAATGGGTGACAGCTTTCCCACATTGCATGCGAAAGGCATTCCCTGCATTCCAGGGCTAGTAACCCCCCAGACCAGCCAAGCTTTTATAGTTCACTGGCATGCTGCAGGGTGGTCTCTCTCTCTGCCTCTGCAGAAGCCCTTGAACACTGGGAAGAAATGCATCTCTCTCCCAATGAGAGCCTTTTGCTTAATTGCTCATCAAGCTGTAGCTGGCGGGCCACCTGCTGCCAGCAGAGCCTTTTGATGTGGTTACCAGACTCTTAGATTAAGAGGAGTCAGGGCTCAGAGGAGACCAGCAGTGTAGGAAGGAACTTTCACCCGCCTCCCCTGAGCTCCGGCTGGAAAGTGCTGCACTGGAGGCTGGAGTGGGCAATCCTGCAATCCTTTGCACGCTTATAGCACAATTCCATACATCATGCCTATTCAGAAGACCAATGATGCAACTGCCACTGAGTTCAATGGGGCTCGCTCCCAGATAAGGGTATAGGAATAGGATAAGGGTTTAGGCACAGGGATTTCTGTTCACAACTTGTGAAGGTGCAGGAGCCCAGCTCTCTACATGTATGCGGTGATTTGAACACTTGAACCACACTTTAATACCCAGACCCATCATTTCGTTTCTGAGATATGCATTTTTGGTTCCCATCAGTTTGACGGGACTTTCAAAGAACAGCGCTGCCTTCAAGAATTTACATGGGGGCTGCTTGGCAGCACAATCCTATGCATTTCTACTCAAAAATTAGGCTGCATTCCCAACCCCCACTTACCTGGGAGTAGGCCCCATTGAATTCAATAGGACTTCTGAGTAGTCATGGTTAGGTAACTGTGTAATGCATGTCAGAATGCCAAGACATTCATCCTTGCTATCCATGAGAATAACCTGCTAAATATTTACTGGATGTGATATGTACTCTTGTGAATCCCTTGGCACAATGGAGCTTGGCCCTGAGATGGCAGACTCCAGAGGAAGAGGAGGAGGCTGGAACAGATGGGAGCCGCCCCCCCCCCTCATTCTGTCAGCTTCTGTTGTGGATATAGGACTTCTAGCTTCTAGCTCATATCACAGCAAGCTCTAAAACTCAGGAGAGGCCCCACCCATTTTTCATTTTGTCCAGAAAAATGTACCATTCCTTTGTTCTCTTAATGGCCCATCACCCAGGCAATCGCCTGGCTCATCTTTTGTTCAGTGGTTTCCTTTAAAAAAAAGCTCAACAATTCTGAGGGCTTCCTTTAAAAAGCTCAATAACTTTCAGGGTGTCAGGTTTTTACTTTTTGAAACCCTAAGTAGATCCAAAACAAAATATCACACTCACACACTTGCTTATACCTTTAGCTGCTGCACAACAGGGAGAAATTTCCCCTGGCATTGTCTCTCAAAGCATAGGAAGAGCAGAACCTGCCTACTTTCTGCCCATTGTGGAGCATTGTAAAATGCACAGGTGTATTCCAAAAAATGAGATGGCAGGCTTGAGGGTTTTTCAAAATAATCGTGTTGCTTAACTCCTGCTGCCACTGAGTTCCCTTCCCTTCCCTTAACTTCCTAGTGCATCTTTGCCTCCCACCTTTCTTTCATCCTCTGCTGTTTCCAAGCAACTAACACACATGCCCACCTCAAACACAGCAACAGGCAAAGACGCTGTGTACACATTGCCGGCTTAAAACACAGCCAGGTCTTTCCCCCTCTTGATTCAGGTCAAAGCTGATAGGGCAGAAACGCATCAAAATGCAGTATTTCTTAAGAAACAACAGGATAGGCATGGATTGCAGCATTGCGTGTACACCATTTCCCAAACCAGCAGTGGGAGCACATTTAATGCAGAGTAAATGAGTGTGTAGTCACCTTACCTGCACGAAATTAGTCTGATGACCATAGATGACTGCTTTATTGCCCTGCTTTTAACCTCCAAGGACAACCTTCACTTAGTGATATGACTAATGTTACTACAAACATGCTGTGTCAGAGCATGGGTCCCGAAACTGGGATTCCCCCAACTCTGTCAGGGATGGGCAGGGCTCCAAAGAGTGTGTGGCGCAGGCAGGGGACCAGAGAAGGGACCCAGGAGAGGGACCATTGAGTTATGGGATGCCACCCACAAGACAGGAGCCAAGGAAGAAGGGAGAGTCAGGGCAGTCTGAGGCAGAGGAAGAAGGTCCAGTTCAGGTGAGGGATGGGTCAGTAGATTCCCTACTTTTTCCTTCCCCACTGTCTTGTAGAACCAGGAGGGGCATGAAAAGGGAAGAACAGCTATGCCTTCTGTGCTGGAGAAGTCTCAGTTTGCAGGCATGCCAGAGGAGGGGAGGGCCCCACTGTTGCTGCAACTGTACCCTAGCGCCCAGACCCATGGACAGCTGCCTAGAGGCTAGAAGCATGTGAGCATGTGTATCCGGAGCACCGTGGAAGCTGCTGTAAGTGTTTCTCTTGCCCATCAAGAGTTAAATATCAGACGTGTGCCTTCCTCATCTGGGACAGGCTGTGACATGCTGCTTCTTAAGTTCCCATTTTACACATTCATTTTGTTTATTTAAGAGACTGGTTCTCTGCTTTCTGAGGAAATCCTCCACGGAGTGGCTAACAATATTTTGAAATACAAATCCATTCCATAAAGCCTTTTAAAACATATAGACGGAAACAATAACAACATTGGAATCGTCAGCGTAAAGCAACATTAACTTAGCCATTCCCCCGTTGGCTTCCCTCATTCATAACCCCCACCGAAAGGTTTTAAGAACATGGGGCTTGTGAAGCGAGAAAGCTCTGTTACAGGGGTCGCCAGTCTTTTTGAGTCGCTAGGCACATCTGGAATTTTTAGAAAGTGTTTGACAGCTGGAAAATGGCTGCTGTGAGGGCAAGGCATATCACAAAAGGGTTGCCGTGGTGTCATAGAATAACACAAAATGGCTGCCCTAGGAGGGTGAGGCATGATGGCTGCCACTTCTAGAAGAGCAGAACAATCCACAGGGCCACAAAACGATGCAGGTATACTTTCCATCAATGGGGATAAGTCGCTTATATCATCCATTGCCACACAGAGAGAAGCCCTTTGGATCTTTACTCTGCTCAGAATGGAAAGGAGGGAGGGTGTCCAATCCTGGTACTCAATGAAATGTGGGCAGGAGAAGCTGAGCCAGTGCAAAGCGGAACAGAGCAAAGAGAGGAGATATTCAGTGCAACCATTTGTGGGCACCATGAGAGCCGCTGGTGGGCACACTGGCATCCGTGGGCACCACCTTGGCAACCCCTGCTCTGTTACATATGATTGCGAGCCTAATTGAGAGCAGTCCTGATGGTCTGGGTAGGACTCTATGGATGCAGGTAGAGCCTTAAGCAACCGGATCACAAACCGTTCAGGGCTTTAATAACCAGCACATTTTGGGTGGGTGGGGGATGCCGCTGTCACATTGGTCTCCTATTGACACTCGTCTTAGAAAGGAAACTAAAGACTCACTCAACCATGGGGGCTGAACTCTCCTCCGACCTCTGAAAGTGGTCCCGCTCCAGCAGAGCAGCTCCAGGGTCACATGTTGTAGGAAGAAGGAAGTCTCCTTGCCCTCTGTCGCAGCCCATGTTGTTATGGATAAACAGCCGACTGGTGCTAAGTTGCTGGGGGAAGGGAGGAAGCAGAACTGAGTGGCGAGACGTCTGTTTGACCCCCAAAGCCTTTGGCACTCCAGAGGGAGGAGCAGGGGGGAAAAAGCTGGGTGCAACTGAAAGGCAAACTGCTGCTTCTCCTTCACCGTCCCGCCAGCAGCTCCATCCCCCACTCCCAGCTGTGCCGAGGCGAAGTGGAACCTCTTCGTCTTGACATATCCATATCCGAGACCGATGGCTTTGCCTTGGAAGTCACATTTGGCATTCCCGACCAGTTTCAATAGCGGCCATTGTCCTTAGGAAAGGTCACCACCGCCAGACACTTTGCTGCACCCCAGGCTGCAGAGAGAAAGCCCGCCTGAGGAGCAAATCAGGACGTAGGAAGGGGACTGGAAATAAATACGTCAAAACAGATCCATTAACTGCAGACGGTGGAGTCCTGTGTTGCTGGGTTCTTGTAAGACTCACACTGCACACTGGGCCGGACTTAGGTTTGATGAGGCCCTAAGCTACTGAAGGTAATGGGGCCCTTTATATGTCCAGCTGTCCTTTGTCAACAACACATTGTCACTGTTTTTTGTGTTGAATATATGCTATATGGTAATTTATGGCCCTAATGCCATTTGCACATAACAAAATATGTATTTTATCAAAGTAATTGTTGAACTGAAATACAATTAAGAAGAAGTATATTAATAGTGAAATGGGGGGGGGGGGGCTAAACTATAGCTTGTTTAGCTTATACATAAATCCAGCACTAACTGCACAAGTTCATGACACAAATTTGCCTCTGGCAGGTGGCTGGGGTCCTGCCGGCATTGCATTTTGCAGCAATGTAAGCAGAGTTAAAATAATAATAATAATAATAATAATAATAATAATAATAATAATAATAATAATAATAATAATAATAATTTATTTGTACCCTGCCCATCTGGCTGGGTCCCCCCAGCCACTCTGGGCGGCCTCCAACAGATATTAAAATACATTAAAATATCACAGGTTAAAAACTTCCCTAAACAGGGCTGCCTTCAGGTATTTTCTGAATGTCAGATAGTTGTTTATCTCTTTGACCTCTGCTGGGAGGGCGTTCCACAGGGCGGGTGCCACTACCGAAAAGGCCCTCTGCCTAGTTCCCTGTAGTTTTGCTTCTCGCAGTGAGGGAACCGCCAGAAGGCCCTCGGCGCTGGACCTCAGTGTGGACCTCAACACAAATTATGGTTTAAAATGTGGGAGATCTTAGGCCCACTGCAAAAGATTTGGAACTAGCCACTCCCTAACAGCACCCTTGCTGGAGCAAAGCACAGAATCTCACCTGGGATTGGCAAGGTCTGTCGACTTGCCTCTGGGATCGTACAGCAGTTAAAGAAACTCTCAGAAGATTTAGAATTCCCTCAGCCTTTTTCATCTTCATGACTTAGAAATCTGCCTTCATAACAGGAGAGCATAGGGGAGGGGGCCTAGCTCACTGGCACAGCATTTACGAACGTAAGGAGAGCCTGCTGGATCAGGCCAATTGCCCCTCTAGTACAGCAACCTGTTCTCACAGTAGCCAACCAGATGCCTGTGGGAAGCCTGCTCCAGCAACTGCAGAGGCACGGATCTGATTGTTTTAATTTTTAAAATGAAGTGAAAAAATGAGAAATCAGGGGACTCGGGGGCCACATCTAAAGGGGTGCTGCTCAAGACCTCAGGGACACGCTTGAACACTGCATCCAAATATTTCTATTAAATAAGAAAGAAGTATTTCTGCAGGCTTGCAATCCCTTTCAGAGTTCTGTGTTTTCTCTACTCTGTGCACTCTGTCTCTCCCCCTATTTCCAGTGATCTGTTTCTTCAATTCCTCCACACAAAATGTATTCATAAAAAGCTATTCACAGCAGTTGCCAACATTTTTTCCATCTTATCATAGTTCTCCTGCATTCACCCTCCCCGGTTCCCCGTCTGTATTTTGGGAGGATAGGCCTGGGGTGATCATCTTACTAAGGCTGCTCTTCAGCATCTGAGTCGCCCTCAACTAACTCTCTTCAATTCTCAAAGTCTGGCTTTTTCCTTCTGAATATTTTGAATGACCCAGGTGACCTTGCTTTTTGCTTTTGGGTCAATGCAGACTTGTGCTGGCTATGGGAGACCACCACCCTTCCAGTCACATCAGTCCAGTGACTGGCATCCCCAAAACCTCCCTGGGTTGAATTCTGTAAATGCTGGAGGCTTCACACAACTGGGATAAAAATGTCATCACATCTTTCGTTAAAAATAATAGCACCAACAAAGGTTTTCAAAGAGTTTCAAAGGGAAGTGTGTTTGTTGCTCAAGACCTTCCTACCGGTAGCAACCTGAATTTGCCGATATGGGATTGAATCTCACTTGCAAATAGCAACAGTCTGGAAGCACCCCAGTTCTCCAGAGCAAAGCCTGGCTATGGACTATGATCTACTGCCAGAAAGACTGGTGTTTTATCTTGAGCATTTGCCGTGATAGCTAAACGGAACCACGAGGTTCAGAGGCAATATCTCCGTGGATTCTGGGTGTTTGTGAAGGGTGGGGATAAACAATACATGATGTCTGTTTCTTACACACCCTCTTTGTGGACTTCCAGAAAAATCTGCTTGACTGTTGTGGGAATTTATTTATTTACTAGTAGACTTTAAGCCCGTTAAATTAACGGGCGCTAGAACATCATGGAAAGCGGGGACGGCGAGAACTTGCTGAAGTGCTCGATGTACTTGGGCGCCCCAGCCAGCGCCGAATGGCCCTTCAGCAGGCAGTGCAGGAGGCGCATCGCGGCGGCGGCACTGGCACCAGCCAGGCCCCGGCAGGCCAACTCAGCCGCCACTTGTAACGGCCGCTGCCGCTTAGAAGCAAGTCCACGCGAGCGCGCACCCGCCGCTTCAACAGCCCGGCCGCCCGAAGTCTCTGCGCTCCAATCCCTGTGCCCATGGGGCACATGTGCAGTTTCGCCCGGCCGCCCGAAGTCTCTGCACTCCAATCCCTGTGTCCGTGGGGCACATGCGCAGTAGGACACAGGGACGGACACAGGGACTGGACGCAGAGACACTTGCACTTTATTACTGTAGATTTATTTATTTGTTTCAGTGTGTGTGTGTTTTATATTATTGCACCTTTCAGAATACCGATCCTTCTAAGGTGGCTTGACTTACAAATAACACCAGTATACATTAAACAACAGGGCTGGCCTGTCCATGAGGCAAACTGAGGCAGCCACCTCAGGAATAGGAATCCAAAGGGGCATAGGAATAGATTCCTAACAAATCAATTTCCCACAGATTCATTATGCCAACCAGTTCCTGATTGAGTCCTTCATTACCCTTCTGTCAGCTAACTCAACACCCACCCCAATCTCCTCTCTCTCTCTCTCTCTCCCAGGATCATAACCAAACAAAGAGGAGAGGAAGGCACTCTTCACCAGAAGATCACTGCAACCAAGAGGCAAACCAGAGAACCAGCATGTACAATTCGGAGCGGAGCCAAGCATTTGGTTTCTGGTCAAGACTGTTTGCACATTCTCACATTTCCCTCAGTCCCCATGAGGATCAGAAACTTTCTCTTTGAAGTTTGTTTGTTTGCTTTTGTTTTGTTAAGCTGAAATTCTTAGGAAGTCAACATCTTCCCAGATACCAGATTCTGCAGGCCCTGTAAATTCACAGACTATACATGTCTCCGACACTGGTGCCGTGTACAGCGTAGTAATGCTTTGGCAGGGAGGGGGTTTCTAGAAGGAGGTGGTGCTACTGTAAGCCAGAATGTGGTTTCAGGTGACTACACAGTCGCTGTAGGTGAGAAGAGGGGAGGAGGGAGAGCTCTCTGGGGAACAACAGTGCATTGAGGCCTCTGTATCTCTCTGGAGCAAAGGAAACGGAAAAGAGATAAGGAACCCTTTTGGATCAGGAATTCCTTCTCACTTTCCCCTTTCTGTTTGTCTTTCACTAGAGATAACACGAGACCTTGTACAATTTACCTGTATCCAGGGCTGCCAATAGGCCATGGGACACTTTCTGTTTCCACACAAGCTCCCTGCTTTCTAACCGAGGGATAACAGTGCGTTGGCTCCAGAGGGAACTGTTTTGAGCTCCCCCTCTGCAGCTGCCCCGTGTTCTCTGCATCACGCAAAGCTGACTTATCTCGAATGGCTGTAACTCGAGGAGCAACTCGGAAAAACAGAAGCAAGATTGCAGACAATGAAATGGAGAGAATTTGAAAGCCAAGGGGCCTGATAAAGAAGGGGGGGAGGGACGTGTGTATAGTGTTTCATTCATCGCTTCTGCTTCTTGCCGGGGAAATGATATGGGGGGAGGTTACACGGGAAACCCTGCTAGAGACCCCTCTTCTTTTGGATATGGATTATTCAATGGAGAGGCCGAAAAGCAAACTGCAGGAGGTATGCTTACAGGACAGGTCTGCACAAGCCAGTGTTCATGCTTTGCATAGAAAAGGTCCCAAGTTCAATCCCTGGCATCTGCAGGCAGGGATAGGAAGAGATCCTGCCTGAAATCCTGGAGAGATGCTGTCATTCAATAGACAATACTGGGCCAGGTGGCCCAATGGTCTGGCTCAGTATAAGGCAGCTTCCAGTGTCCACCAGTGATACAGCATGGACCGTGAAGCATTCAGCAACACCCTTCCTGGCTTTCTGTAGGTGACCACAGCAGGAGGTTTATCAAGCCATTGGCAGGTCACCCTACGTGCCACTATTGTATAGTGTGCACTCCAGATGTTTTGGATGACAACTCCCATGAGCATGGCCAATGACTAGGGAAGGTGGGAGTTGTCCAAAACATCTGGAGGGCACCAGGTGATTCATGACCCTAGAATCCAGTAGGGACCAACACTCAGAGTCAGAGGCTACAGTGTCACTGGTTAAGGGCCCAGGCTCAGCCCCTGGTTCTGATGGTGGCAATCAGTGGACCACTGAATATGAGGCCAGCAGGCAGGAACCCACTGAACTGGATGCCACAGCACCAGAGCCTGGAGCCAAGGTTCTTACAGGTGCCTTTCCCTAAGCGTGAACTGAATGCCTGCCACGCTGGGCGTATGTTTACTGCCTTCCATGCATCCCGTACACTCCCGCTGCTAGTTTTTGAAGCTGCATACAATGTTAACCACAATCCATACTTATCCTGTAGTTTCTTGACAAATTGCAATGGACTGGTTAGAATGGTGGGAGGGACCAGCTGGGGAACCCCCAAGGGAAGAAGGCTCAAAGTCAGGGGAGTGGAGGTGGGACAATGATGAGTGGGCAGAGGGAGAAGAGGGAGACTGGGAAGGGGAGGCGTCGGAAGCTGAAGGGGTAACAGGACTTAGTGAGCTGGGAGAGCCTGTGGCAGAGAGAAGTCAAGAATCAGGCAGAAGCTGAAGCAGGTGAGTGGGAAGAGGGAGGCCAAGAGGCAGATATTAATTGGGTTGGTGAAGAGTCACAGGTGTCCCCTCTCTCCTGCTGTGACAGGCTCCCCTCCCCCTCTGACTCCCAAAACCAGAAGAGGTATGAAACAGGAGAAGCAAAGACAGGCTGCACACAGGCACAATCTCTGATTGCTTGGAAGAAGCCTGGAGAGGAGGAGACATAGACAGGTGTGGGTAGGTAGGGACTTTTAGTCTCGGTAACTGGTTTCATAGAGTAGGGCCTACAGAACATGAGCTGCTGTACTCATTAGGCCTGAAACTCAGCCAAGGCCATGAAGAATATGTTTTGCTAATAAATAGTTAACTCCAGTTTGAAATGTGTGACACAGATACTGTACAGCTCTTTGATGCATTTTTTCCTCAAGCCATTTCAATCTGACTAGAAAACTAAGGCACATTCACTTCATGCTTAAGAATTTTATGAGCCTTTGAGACAGATGAGTCTGCATGAGCAGATGACAGCTTCATGAGCAGGAATTCCAGGGAGGTTGCAGGGGTGGGGAGAGGGTATGCACGCCAGGTGAGAACATAAGAGGGGCACTGCTGGATGAGGCCAATGGCCCATCTAGTCCAGCATCCTGTTCTCACAATGGCCACTCAGATGCCTGTGGGAAGCCTGTAAGATGGACATAAGTGCAGCAGAATTCAGCCCACCTGCAATTCCTACAAGTGGTTTTCAGAGGCATATTGCCCCTGACAGTGGAGGCAGACCATAGCCATTGTAGCTACTAGCCATTGATGAAGACATTGCCTAGCTTGCTCATCCAAAGTGGAGTTGTCTTGGAGAGGAAGCGTCTCAAAAGGCTTCCGTTCCCTTCCAACCCTTGTTGGAGCAAGTTGCTCACTAGGAGCTATCCCTGGTGCTGAAATAACCAATATGCCTTGCTGCCATGCCCCGTGGTCTACTCTTTGGGATCAGGACAAACTGAGGAAGGCTTGTGCAATAGCTAGAGTTGGACTGTGGTCAGAGTGTTGGACCAAGATTGGAGAAATTCGGGTTCACACCCCCACTCACCCATGAAGCTCTTTGGAAGACCTTCAGATAGTCATTTCCTCTCAGCCTAACTCTATTCATAATTGTTCGCCAGTGTGGTGTAGTGGTTAAGAGTGGTAGACTCGTAATCTGGTGAACCGGGTTCACGTCTCCCGTCCTCCACATGCAGCTGCTGGGTGACCTTGGGCTAGTCACACTTCTTTGAAGTCTCTCAGCCCCACTCACCTCACAGAGTGTTTGTTGTGGGGGAGGAAGGGAAAGGAGAATGTTAGCCGCTTTGATACTCCTTTGGGTAGTGATAAAGCGGGATATCAAATCCAAACTCTTCTTCTTCATTCAATCTGATCACCACAGTCTGCAGGGTGTCCACTCAACTTCTGCTCCTGCCATGCCTTCACTGCAGATATTGAGAAATCATAGCTGCAGTCCCTTGAAGTAAATGCAGTCCTGAGCCCACAGGAGCTCTGGTTCATTCATTTATTACAGCAGACTAATGATTCTCCTGCAGCATCCCATTAAGGAATTGCTGGACAACTTCATTTGCTGACTCCTCCTTAATACTGGAGAACGTAAATTCGAGCCAATGCCGCATCTGATGCAATAAGAGGAGATGCTAATGAGACGCAGCTCCGCTTTCAGCTCAACAACTTTTGGCAAAGACCCCTTCCTTTTATTTTTGGCTTGTTTGCCACAGCTCCGGTTGACGTAGAGGATCTAGAAGGTAAGGAACACAGGAAGACAGATGAGTCAGCCCAAGAAGCCAGATGGTGGTCCTAGCTATGGGACACCTGAAGAGCACTGGAGTGGCAGGAAGGAGATCGGAAGGGTGAACATACCCAAGGGATGGATTTTGGAATTCCAAAATAATAAGGGTTTCCCTGCCTTATTGTTCAGCTGTACATCTGGGAATCTCATTAGGCAAATGCTTAAGGTGAAGTCATAAGGAAAGAGGCCTATAGGAGGCTTGACACCAAAGCTGAGGATGTCCTGCTATAAGCTACCACTAAGAGTGAACATGATTGTGTTTTTCTGTACAGTCAAAGCAGAAGATAATCCTTAGGGTTACTGTGCTTTTCCACCCACCTCCGACTCTGCTCTTGTGCAGTGTGATGCACATAAATTTGGCAGATGAAGCTTTTCCTGGCTTGGACAGAAGTGGCAAGAAAATATTCACCAGCTAAATTTCTATGGGGCAGATTACTGTCAAGAAATATAAGATAAGCCTGCTGGATCAGGCCAATGGCCCATCTAGTTCAGCATCCTAGATGCCTGTAGGAAGCCTGCATAACTGGACATTAGCATAACAGCACTCTGACTACCTGCAATTCCCAGTAACTGGTATTCAGAGGCACAAAGCCTCTGACAATGGCTCTCCTAACCCATCTCCCGGTGGCCTGATCATCCCCATCTTAGACTGGAGGCAGTAGGCAATGGCTCCCAGACCACCTGAGAGCCTGTGCCCATCCCATATAAAATGGCAAGAAGGGCAAGATGGTAGAACTCAATAGAACATCAGACCCAATGGGTCCTCCTACACTGTTTACCCTGACTGGCAGCGACTGTTCAGGCTTTCAGGCAGGAAATCTTTCTTAGTCCTACCTGCAGTTGCCAGGGATTGAACCTGATGTTTTCTGCATGCAAAGCAGATGCTCAACCACTGAGCCATGGTCAACTTTAAACTGTCCAGTAAAATGCATAAGGTTTGACCAGGCATTGAGACAGCGGCAGTGTTGAGGCCAGTCCCACTCTTATGGAGCTGGTACTCCACAGACAGGGTACCACCACAGAGAAGTTCCTCCCCTTTGTGGTCACATAACAAATGTCCCCTGGTGATAGGACATGGAAAATAACCTGATGGCAGGACACCATCCTTCTTTGCCTACTTCCTGTCCTGATTTAATTTTAGGCAGAGTCCTAAACTCTATTTACAAATAATAATCAGAACCCTTCCAGATGGTTGCTTTTTGCAAGGAGGGTTCAATCACATACTTGCCAGCACAATTTTATTAGGTTCTCTTGCATAACAAACCCAATTCCTTGACTTTTTGCTGTAAGGAAAGTGATGGAGAAATGTCCTGGAAAGTGTGCAGTAACTGCCATTTAATATCATGGTCATATAGCCTCCTTGTAATCAAATCAGAATGAATTCTCAATAAACAGTGGGTGTCATATAACTTCTCCCTCAAGCTTTATGGAAAGAAATCAAGATGAATACTCAATAAACAGGTCATCTGAAAGCCTCCTAAGCAAGGCAAGTGCAGGAGGATGTGAAGTGTATGGGAGAATGGATTAAAGAAGGCCACATATGTTTTTGTGGCTATGCACTGCAGGAGCACCTGTTGTCACTTTGCCTGCCAGGGACCCCGTGCTTCTGGGGCTCACAGAGGTATCACCGTCACTTCTTGGCTCAAGGAAGAGAGGGGATATCCTTAGCATCTCATCTTTAAGTGTGGCATCCGGCCTCATGCTGCCCTTGCTTGAGTTCCTGTCCTCTGGAATGTGAGTGATCTAATACGAGTGGTCTCATCTTTCACAATACCACACTAAGACCCATCTTTAAATCTGGTCCATCCCATTGGGTTGTTTCCTAGGCTAGAAATAAACCTATTACATCAGAGGATCCTTCCTTTTCTTTGGGTTATTCTCTTCAAGGACCGCCAGTGGCTTCCCCTGTTTGAATTCTGATTGAGCTCTATTTTTATACAGAACCTGATTACTATAGTTCAAAACAGCATCCATATCCTAACTGGGAGTGTTGGGTGCTGCTGAGATGACCCGGATCACACCAATATGCCTCTCACCCTAACTCCATCTCCCAGCCAGGGCACCTCCATCCGAACTCCCATCCCACCATTCAACGCCCAACATGCAACACAGGCTCATTGCAATGCAAGCCCCAATTCTCTGCTCTGTATTCCTCTTTATTCCCATTCCATATGTGAGTGTGCATCAGATCTTCACAGAGGACACTCTACCCCCATATAGCCAACATGGTACTCTCTGGAGGCTATTGGATTCCAACTCCCATCATCCCTGACCATTGGTCCTGCTTCCTGGGGTTGATGGGAGTTGGAGTCTGGGCACTGCCACATACACCCAAGAACACTCTGCACTGTAGACGCCTGTCATCCCCCAGTGCTGATTTCTCCAATGTGTCTCTTGGGTCTTATTACCTCCAATCCACTGGTACCTCCCAATGCCATTCCTGTCCCATCCTGGCTGCCTTTTCTGCACACCCAAGGCTCCAGCCATGAGGGAGACAGTAGCATATGCAGATTGTTTTTCTCACTAATTGCTTCTCTAATAATGCTAATAGAAGCAAATAACACTTGGCAGACATCGTGTTCGGTAGCAGAAGACTGCTCTGTCATCTCAGGCAGAGAAAGTGAGGCACACAAAGACTGCCAAAGGGGTTTTGTTCCAGCTCAGTGTCTTAAGAGGACAGAGGTGGAGTTCAGGCTCTGGACATCTCGAGCACATAGCCGCTCCACTTGCTAGCCCAAATAATTAAGGGCGCATTCACATTACAGCTTACTCCACATCCAGTGTGCTCCCGGGGCTAGTTTTCGAAGCTACATTCGCAGAACATGAGCCACAATCCATATCGATCCTGTTCTGCTGTTTGATTTCTCAAACTGGCTTCGATACAACTACAAAACTGGACAAAGAGTAAATGGTAAGGTGACTAGGCCCTAATAGCCATCATGCATGTTCAAATGAGTAAAGGTAAAGGTAAAGGTGACTATGGGGTTGCAGCACTCATCTTGCTTTCAGGCCAAGGGAGCCAGCATTTGTCCACAGACAACTTTCCAGGTCATGTGGCTTCTGGTGCATGGAGGACCATGACGAGTGCCAGAGCACACGGAAACACCGTTTACCTTCCCACCACAGCGGTACCTATTTATCTACTTGCACTGTGGGTGCTTTTGAACTGCTAGATTGGCAGGAGCTGGGACAGAGCAACGGGAGCTCACCCTGTTGTGCAGATTCAAACCGGCAACCTTCTGATCAGCAAGCCCAAGAGGCTCGGTGGTTTAGACCACAGCGCCACCCACTCCCCTGTGCAAATGAGTGCACAAGTGTAGATGAATGGGGGTTGGGGGGCGGTTCAGGTGTAGAAGGAACAAAAACCTTCATGCCCATCAGATGAAGACACCCCTGTCTCCTCTCTGATGCAATTGCAGCTGGAAATGCAGTATGGAAGAAATGACTGACTGGAACCCTATACAGTGCAACATTTTAATGCAGCTCTCACTCATATGACTAAGACGCAAAGCATACGTGAAGAATATATGAGTGTGAAAACAATGGAGATAAAATGTTAGCAGCACACTTGCTCTAAGATCTCAGAATAAAGCCTGAGAGAGTGGATTCTCAGGGTAGCAGCAGGAGGTCAGAAAAGCCGGAAGCTGCTCTTTGGACTAAAGGAAACCAGCTGCGGCTGCTCTTAGTTCCAGGCAGGAGGCTGGGCAACGGAAGGAGCTCTCTTGAAGGAACAGCCCATCAGCTAACAGAGATCTGTTTCATTAAGCCACAGCCAAGGTGAGGTCAGAGTACAGCAGCTGGAACTGTTCCAGAGGCCAGGGACATCCTCATATGGAAATTGCTGGGGCTTCCTTGAGACTGCCAAAGGGAATAGTTCTTTTGGCCATTTTAATGCTCTCTCCACCAGCTCTTTGTTGGGAAATAGGGAAGTCCAAGGGGCAAAAGCTTCTACCTGGGTTATCCATGGTACCTAGCAGGAGAATGACCACTGGTTTGCCTCCCCAATGGAACAACCATGTCTGTTGAGCATATATGAACCTATGAAGCAGCCTTATACAGAGGCACACCATTCTTTCATCTCACTCAATATTGGCTGGCAGCAACTCTCCGGGATTTCAGGCAGGAGTCTCTCCCAACCCTACCTGAAAGTGACAGGAATTGAATGTGGGACCTCCTGTCTGCAAGGCAGATGTTCTGCCACTGAGCTATGACGTTAAAGCAAGTTGCCGATGGGTTGAGCTAAAGACAGAGGCGAACTGCTTCAGTGGTGTGGCTGGAAGGAGTCAGCAATGAACTGAGTGGATTTGCTGAAGATGGGAACTTGGTCATTTGGGCAGAGTATTGCGGGGGCCCAGGGCCGGTTCTAAAACAAATGGCACTCAAGGCGTGGACCGTCTTTCTTTATTTTAGCTACTGACATCATTTGCATATCTCTAAATTAGCAATATCCTCCGGGCGGTTAACAATAAAAGATAAAACACATGAATATCAAACACAATGAAACCACATTACAAGGCTAAGCAAATAAAACCTGCAGCAGCAAAGCATATACTAAACCAGCAGAGCTAAAGAATTACGTCTTCCACACAACTGTTAAAAGGGCAGGAGCCCTGTCCTCTTTTTCACCTGGCCAGCAGGCACCTTACTCTAGCGGCTTCCTGTCATTTACCTATTCCAAGCAACTATTAAAGGTGCAAGAACCCTCTGCAGAGTTTCACTCAGCCAACTTGCACTAAATTAGCTTAACTTTGTACCCTAGACATGGCATATGTCACAGGCAGTCATTAGAGAAGCTGCTGCCATGGGGGCATAATAGAGGGGTCATAGCTCAGTGGCAGAGTGTGTGCATTGCATTCAGAAGGTCCCAGATTGAATCCCTGGCATCTCCAGGTTGGGCTGGGACAGGTTCCCTTCCTGAAACCCTGGAAAGCCGCTGTCAGTCAGTGTTGAAAATACTGAGCTAGATGGAGCCAGCTTCATAGGTTCATCTATATTCAGCTGACATTGTTGATGAGCAGGGATGCGGCACTTAGGCAGACCCATCTCATACCCTCTAACATGCCGCAGAGGAAAATTGAGACGCACATCTTTCGGAGCTGCAATCTCGCGGGAGCCAGAATGGCACATCCTGGGATCCAGTCAGAAGCCCAGGTGGCTTCTATAATTCCGGGATGTCCTGCTTAAATAAGGACCATTAAGGGGCATGCCACCTGCATCCTGGCCTCCAACCCCTGTGTTGTGAAATGCAGGCAGAAATCAACATGCCCACTAATTCCATCACTGCTGCAATTTCATACCAATAAAAGTTTTGTATGTATATGGATGGATAGAGTTATGAAGCACATATGTGGCCCGAGAGAGAGAGAGGAGGAGGAGCTGCCAGCCATTGAAGTCACACTGCACTCTACTTTCACCCGATGATGTGACATCGCATGTGTGATGCAATGCCAGGCCCCCTCAATCTTCAGCGCTAGTTGGCGCCTCTGATCCCCAGTATCTTCAGGTAGGGCTGGGAGAGACTCCTGCCTGAAATTCTGCAGAGCTGGATTGCCAGTCAGTGTAGACAATACTCAGCAAGATCAGGGCCAGATTTAGGTTTGGTGAGGCCCTAAGCTACTGAAGGTAATGGGGCCCTATATATGTGATATTTTAGGGAGCAGGCTAGCAGGTGGGGCCCATTACTTACATCATAAGAGCCTACACAACACAAAACAAAACACTGTTGCTGTATGCAGGTTTTAGTTTATTTGTTTTTTATCTTATATTTTGGAAATTTCCATCCAGATTTAAATTTTGGGGGGGCCCCAAGCGAGTGGGGCCCTAAGCTATAGCTTGTTTAGCTTATACATAAATCCAGCACTGGGCAAGATGGACCGATGGTTTGACTTCATATAAGGCAGCTTCCTCTGTTCCTATGGAAACCCTGTCGAGTGGCAGAAGCAATACATTAATGGGGAGGAGCCTATCATGGACAAGTGTTATCTGTTTCGGAAGGGATATCATGACATCGTAAGTGTTTGTGCCCCTTCAGGCTGGCCCTGAAAACGGATAGCTGGGAGTGTGTGCCAGAGAGACAGACGCGCTGGTGTTTTCTTCTCCGTTTCTTGTGAGAAAGTTAGTTGGACCTTCTCTGTGGCCTCTCTCTCTCAAAGTTTCCTTTTGTGCTTGCTGGACACAGAGCTCCTTGTGCGAGCGAGACTTGCATGGAAGACAGCTGTCTTGGCATTGTGGAGTGGAAAGCAGAACCCTTGGAAATGGCCAAGAGACCCACACGCCCAAACCCTGAAAACAACACGAGGGGATGGTATTCCCATCTCAAATCTAAAAGTGCAACAGGCCAGCCAAGGCTTTTTAAGAGCAGTTCTGTCCAGGTTAGAGGGAAGCCCCTGGAGCAACCTTTCCCATTCCTCCTGGCAGCAAGTGATCCCTTTGCAGAAATGCCTCCATTACTTTCTCTCCCAAGAGTTGGAGAAAGGGCGAGAAGGGGCTTAAGAAGTCATCTAGCACCACGTCAAGCAGCTGCTATAAAGCCATCACTTCTTCACCTTTGTCTCCCTTTTCTTTAACGGATGCCCTTGATCCTGGGTTCTTCCTCATCACACAGATTTAGGGAATGATCAAGGATAAGGAGAGAAAACAGAGGCAGAGGCTGAGGGTGGGGGGAAAGAGAGATAGATCAGAAGAAGGCTGTTGAATGGGGAGACTGAGATTTGGGGAAAATGTAAACTGAATTCAAGACTGTAAGAATGAGGAACTGAGAGAAACCAAAACTGAAAAATAGAGCCATTCCTAAAGGTAAAGGTAAAGGTAAAGGGACCCCTGACCATTAGGTCCAGTTGTGACCGACTCTGGGGTTGCGGCGCTCATCTCGCATTATTGGCCAAGGGAGCCGGCGTACAGCTTCCAGGTCATGTGGCCAGCATGACTAAGCCGCTTCTGGTGAACCAGAGCAGCGCATGGAAACGCCATTTACCTTCCCACCGGAGTGGTACCTATTTATCTACTTGCACTTTTATGTGCTTTCGAACTGCTAGGTTGGCAGGAGCTGGGACCGAGCAACGGGAGCTCACCCCGTCGTGGGGATTCGAACAGCTGACCTTCTGATCGGCAAGCCCTAGGCTCTGTGGTTTAACCCACAGCGCCACCCACATCCTAGTGGACAGCAAAAGAATAGGAAACAGAATCAGGCAGCAGATTTCAGAGGAGATGGTGCTTTCTTGCCTTCAACCCTCTTTTGCTGTGTCATTTTTAAAAGTGAGGATTCAACGTTGATCTCTCCAATGTCTTGGATAGCATCTGCCTGGAAAGGCGAGACAGCTGCTGTACAAACATGCCCTAAAATGGAAGGGGAGCCATCAATATCTCCACAAAGTGATGGGTCTGATTCAAGGCCATCGGGTAAGCCTGGACTTCCTGCATCTCTTTGTTTCTCGGAGAAGCGCCTGCTGCTTCCTATGTTTCCCCTTCTTCCCCATCTCTTCCAGCCCAGGCAGTAGCACAAAAACAGGATCTGAGTTTCTTGAGAAGCCTCCTGCTGCTAATCCACAGCCTCAAGGTCGCCAGTATCTGTGATATCACACAGCCACCTTCATGGCAGGAGGCCAGCCAGACGGGTGAGGATGCTGACGCACTCGGTGAGAATTTTTGTGCAGGAAGAAGTGGTCCATGTATCAAGAACGTCCAGAGACTACTTTGCTCAGCAGCACAATGCCTATGTCCTATCCTCACTATGGGCAGAACCATGCCTGGGGAGCCCTGGTTTCTAATATATCTTCCTTTTCCTTCCAGAACCAAACCCAGCAATAATGGAGCAGAACAGGAGTGGGGGAAACAAAAATATTTCCCACTAATGAAATTTGATTTAACTGCCTAGTCCGCACTGAGATTTTATTTTCTAACTACTAGGGGTTGAGGTTTTTTTGGGGGGGAGGGTTGCAAATCAAAGTGTGTCTTGAACCCTGGAGATATAGAATAGTGCTTCCAAACTGCACTTGAACAAACAGAACATTCTCAATAAAAACGGCTTTGAACAGCAACAGAATTGATATTTTGCAAACGCTCTGTGTTTGAGAAAACCATTTGTTTTCCTAGCACTGTTATTATGTTATGTTTATCTGATAAAGCTCAATAAAAATGTTTCTTAAAGTGTTTCTAAATTCAGTAGTAGATAGAACTTCTGAAGTTTTTAAAAGCTGGACATCAATGAGAATTTCAGCAATTGCAGCTTCTCCTATCAGTAAAGTACTACAGTAGGAAAAGCTGTTGCTGCTGAGCAGTTAAAGGTACACAAGTACCCTATCCTGTTTTGAATTTGGCAAGCCCTAGTGGGAAGATTGCATTCGTGAGAGGTGATCGCAGCATGTTTCTCTTGATAGGGAGACGAGCTCCAAACTGATGCTTTAAAAACTGAGACCTGGGCCACTGAAAATGGTGACCGCATGAGGACTGCTGCCAGGATTACAGGTCGCTGGAGTTTCTGTTCTTCCAGCATTGGCACAGCTGTTGTCAGCAGCAAGCTTGTGCTAACAAGGCTAATTTATCTTTTCCTTTAAAGTCAATATACAATGCAGATATCTCAGGTTTGCATTCCCCCCCCCTCCCCATGCACATGCAGCTGAAACTTGCCACATTCAGGAGAACCTTTGAGTGCTTTAATAATCATAAAGGCAGGAGAGTTGCAATAGATGCTGTTTCTCCCACCACTGGGAGAAAATGCATGTCTTGCACCCCTCCTTTTCATGCAGGGTGACTGCTTGAAAGAAAAAGAAAAAAGACAGGGCCCCTATGCCTTTAATAGTTGTGCTAAAGAAGGGATTTCGGCAGCGGTAGCTTGTCATGAAACTATTGAAGGTGCAGGAGTCCTATTCTCTTTTGCTCCTGGTCACCCTGCTGCTACCGGTACTATTAAAGTCCTACTCTTTAGTCAATAGGGATGCCCTACCTTGAGGTTCTGTGGCTGATTGTCAGCTTTAAAAGCCATGTTACAAGCAAACATTTTGCCCATGTTGCTCCCTTTGCACAAGCGGTAGTAAAACCAGGAAGTCTCTAAGCACAGTTTAAGAGTTGGAAGCAGCAGCAAACATGGATTAACTAGCTTTAGAACAAGCCAAGGAACTTAAACCACACTTGGAAAGTGGTTTTGGGTCCTCGCTTGTTCTGACGCTGATAAACAGGGCCGTCCCACCCATGAGGCAAGGTGAGACGGCCGCCTCAGGTGGCAGGATCCACAGGGGCAGCGGGCAGCAGATCCCCTGGAATGTCTCACCTGCTGCCACTGTGGCAGCGATAGTTTCCCAGTTGAGTTGAAATGGGAAACTGTGGTTAGTTAGAGAGTTCCTGGTTTAATTTTGATTCATGCTGCTTTTCATTAACAAAACCATTCATTCATTTAAAATAACACACTTTGAGCCCTCCACCCCCCTTTACAAGCAAGTGGTGTATAATATTTTTTTTGCAAAAAAAGAAAATAAATAAATCTTAAGGAGGAAATCTGTGTGGGTTCAAACTGCAGCGTGAAGCTTTTGTGTGGTTGAAAGAGTGGGTGGGGAATCTTCAAGAGAGAACAGCTTCAAATGTGAGCTTGACAGGAAGAAGCAGCTGACCACTCACTTCAGCTCCTGCGAAGAAGCATTCGGAAGGCAGAAGCTTCCACTGACATTGCCACATTGGTTGGTTAAAGCGCTGAACTAGGAATGGGGCGAGACTCAGGTTCAGCTCTCCACTCGGCCACAAAGCTCAGTGGCACTATCATCCAGACGAATCTTCCACGCAGGGATGTTGTGAAGATAAAGTGGGTGGCGGATAGAATCAGGTTCGCTGCGCTGAGCTCCTTGGAGGAAAGGCAGGATAGAAATGCAATTAGTAAAGCAAAATAAAAAATTCCTTCCAGTAGCACCTTAGAGACCAACTAAGTTTGTTCTTGGTATGAGCTTTCGTGTGCATGCACACTTTTTCGGTCTCTAAGGTGCTACTGGAAGGAATTTTTTATTTTTCATTTTGTTTTGACTATGGCAGACCAACACGGCTACCTACCTGTAATTAGTAAAGCATTGAGGATGGCTTTGTGAGCCCCACCCTCTCTGCTACTGCACCTCAGTGACGTCACCTAGCGCTGCCTGCTCTGTGTTTATTCATCTGCAATAAACCTCTCCTGCACTAGCGTAGACGCTAAGAAGATGACGGCTCCCTTCATAGATTCATAGAATCGTAGAGTTGGAAGAGCCCCTGAGGATCATCTAGTCCAACCCCCTGCAATGCAGGAATATGCAGCTGTCCCATACGGGGGTCGAACCTGCAACCTTGGCGTTATCAGCACCACACTCTAGCACTTAGGTAGACAGGCTAGAAACTGTTGCAGCAGTTGTTTTACAATGTTTTTATCAGCTGTTCGTAATATACTTCGGCAGCCACAGGGTGCGAAATAGTAAGCCACACACGGGGCACAGGGAGATGCTTTCTAGCAAGTCAGCCCATTGGTCCAACTAGCTCAGTGCTGTCAACACTGACTGGCAGCGACATATTCTGTGTGATGTCCATGTTAAGAGCGCAGCACTGTTAGGCAGCCTCTGAGATTGCCAAATTAAGAGCGACGCTGCCTAGAACATTGCAAATTATTATTGCACGCTAGAAGGAAGTCTGGTGCTGGGACAAGCTGCTGGCTTTCTTCCCTACAGCGCCTCCTGCAGGGAGCGTCTGGGACTGAGGCACCTTCAAACTTCAACCCCGTAAGGCCCTTTGTTGCCTAATCGCTGCTGTCCCCCCCCCCCCGTGGATTTTCTCATTCTTTTCCTTTGGGGAAGAGGCCCTGCTCCCCAGACGAGCCCATTTGCACAGCCAAGAGGAGGAGAAAGAATGGTGACACATGCGTCAGGTGTGTGAGAGATAACAAGGCCTGCCTGAGGTCACTGGTATATTTAATTAGCAATGAAGCCTCGTTTAAATATTAACCTGGGGGATCTCGGGGGGGGGAGGGGGGAAAACACGATGCAGATGAATGCAACAAGAAGTTTAACCCTGTGCGTAGTAGAAGGGAAACAGGAAAAGATCCCAGAGATCTTTTTAGAGCAGCACGCGAGTCCTGGAACGGTGATTGCCAAAAAGGAGGGCAGATCTATATCTGAAATATGCATTCCAAGCATATTTAAAGCACAAGACCTCCCCCAAAGAATCCTGGGAACTGTAGTTTGTTGAGGGTGCTGCAAATGGCAGCTTTGAGGGAGAAACTACAGTTCCATGGGGAAGTCACGTGCTTTCAATGTGCATTGACTGCACTTTAAATGTATAGTATGATGTGCTCAGAATCGTTCCAAAGCCATCAACTGAAGACCAGTGTGCTGATCATCCTTTGGCTTTGAATAAGGCCTACAAAAGCTGGTGTCACACATGCAACATTGTGTTACTCTGTAATATGCCCAAAACTATTGTTTTTTGTGGGCAGATTGTCAACGTGAGTTCACACGTGGTGGTGCTCAGCATTTGATGTCTGCAACATCAAGTGATGAACTGCAGACGTGAATTCGTCATCACGCACTAGACATTGGATGGGACTTCCATATCTCAAAAATAAGGCAATATTTTTCAATGACTTCAGCTGACTTCAGCCAATTGTGCGTCACCAGGTGTTCAGTCACCAACAGGTGAGACGGTGAGAGATATAGCTGGGTGAACCTGCTTTTTGAGCATTCAAAACATACTGGCAGCTACATAGGTTTTGAACTGGGAGCTAGTGCGCTAAATTGGAAGCAGGAGAAAGTGGGAAACCTAGCAGTACAGACACTTTTTTTGGTCACTCTCATAGTGCGATCCCTGCTGGGCACATTACATGGCACACATTAGCTCTCATTTGCCGGCACCAACAGGGTCAAAAGAAATGAACTGCTCCACAGGCATCTGATAATGAATTATTATTATTATTATTATTATTATTATTATTATTTATACCCCGCCCACCTGGCTGGGATTCCCCAGCCACTCTGGGCGGCTCCCAACAGGATATTAATACTACTAGTAAAAAAGCAACAAAACATCAAACATTAAAAACTTCCCTAAACAGGTGTCTTCTAAAAATCAGATACAGTCATACCTTGGAAGTCAAATGGAACCCGTTCCGGAAGTTCGTTCAACTTCCAAAACATTTGGAAACCAAAGCGTGGCTTCTGATTGGCTGCAGGAAGCTCCTGCAGCCAATCGGAAGCCGTGGAAGCCCCGCCAGACGTTCAGGTTCCAAAGAAACTTTGCAAACCTGAACACTCACTTCTGGGTTTGCAGCGTTCGGGAGCCAAAAGGTCCAAATACCAAGGCGTTTGGGATCCAGGGTACAACTGTAGTTGTTTATTTCCTTGAAATCTGGTGGAAGGGTGTTCCACAGGGCGGGCGCCACTACCGAGAAGGCCCTCTGCCTGGTTCCCTGCAACTTCGCTTCTCGCAGTGAGGGAACTGCCAGAAGGCCCTTGGAGCTGGACCTCAGTGTCTGGGCTGAATGATGGGGGTGGAGACGCTCCTTCAGGTATACTGAGCCAAGGCCGTTTAGGGCTTTAAAGGTCAGCACCAACACTTTGAATTGTGCACGGAAACGTGGCTGGGGTGTACCAAAAGACTGAGGCCACCTTTCCACACCTTTCTCCTGGCACACCCACCCACCCAATAATGCCTCTTCCTTTGTAACCCAACCCATAACTGTAGGTGGGAGGCAGCAGGAAAACTATAACTTGGCAGGCCATATAAAGGAAAAACTACAAGGACTTCTCCGCCAAAGGCTGCCTTGTGAAGGAGCCACTGGTAGGTGGTTGAATACCCCCTCCCCAGGCTGTCTGGTGGAAAGATGCACTTTCTCCCTTGCCTGAGTCACTCTTCCCTTACCTCCCTGACTCACACCTGGACAGCAGGGAGCAAGACCGCCTCCTGCAGACACCTCTTCACCTTAGGCCCTGGAATTGTCTCCCCAGCTTCCTCTTGCAGAGTGACCAAACTTGTCCCTCCTCTCCTATTCATCCACCCACCTGGAAATTTCTAGACTAGAGGGACCATTTTAGGAGTAAGCCATCAAGGGGTATTGCTTGGTAGTGCTTTAAAAGGACAATGTGTTTGTCTTATTTCAGTATTTCTCTCATTTTTAAAACTTGGTTCCTGTTTCCAAACATAACTATTTGGAGGAGGCATGATTCAGATGCTCTGCTATTGAGATGCAGCCCTTCCCCCAGAGCTTCTGCATGAGCTGAGTCTGCTGGAATCGCCTACTCCCCCCCCCAACAAAAAACCAAGCGCTGAAACAAAATTGCATTTTAGCACGAATTTTAAAATCCATTGCTGCCCAAATGGGATGCTTAGATACATTGCCGCTCCACCCACCCACACAACTGTGTTACTCCCACAATTGTGGGCAGAACGTAGTGAAATATAGACACTTTCTCAAAGCATGGAAAGTCAATGGGATTATTTTCATGTGGAATAATATAATGACCAGGAGCTGCAAAATACCCATAGTCTGGAAGCACTCCTTGGCTTCCAGCAGCAATCTCATCATCACTCATCACTGGGAATCCCTTCCAGCCAATGGTTTGAGAACCTAAGTAGCCTTCAACATTTCTGGACCTGCCTGGGACCCACCTTTAACCCAAACTTGCCTTTAATTTATAAAATCCATATGGTGGTAGTGCTGCTGTTGTGATCAGTGCTTTCCCCCCGAGAAAAATAGGTGCCGGTACTCACCATGAAGTTGCTAAAGTAAGTGCCACACTTTTTAACAACAAAAGAAAGAGATGTCGGTACTGTGTACCCTTTGGTGCCCCCTGGAAAAAAGCACTGGTTGTGATCAACCTTGGACCAGACTTTAAACCAGCAGAGGTTCCTGACCCACCAGCTGAGACCAGAGGCTTAATTCAGGTTTGGGTTGGACCCCTGTTAGCAAAACTCCAAAGTGGCTTTAAAAAGCAGAAAGTGTATTATTTTCTCTGAGTCAGCTGTGAATTCTCCTAGCCTGGGGTGGGCAACCTCAGGTCCAGGGGCTTAAAGGAGCAACCCAAGTCTCCCTTTCTTGCCTTTGGGATTCTCACTATGTCATGCACCTTTCCCAGCCAGACCTCCTTGGCCTTGCCGTGCCTGTCAATGGCCGTGCTACCAGGGCCGGCGCTTCCATTTAGGCCAACTAGGCAACTGCCTAGGGCGCCAAAATGGAGGGGGCGCTGGCCCGCCGCCCCCCGCCGCCGCCCCAACCAGCGGCGGAGCGAGCAGGTTGGGGCGAAAACCGCGGCGGCGCCAAAATGGAGGGGGCGCTGGCCAGCCTGCCCCTCGCCCCCCGCCGCCGCCTGGTGGCGGAAATCGCGGCGGCGCGGGGTGCCCGGCGCGCAGGGGGCGGGGCACCGTACGTCATTGCGCATGACGTACGGTGCCCCACCCCCTCGCCTAGGGCGCCAGAAACCCTGGCACCGGTCCTGCGTGCTACATGCCATCCTTGCCTGTCTTTGCCTGGCTGGAATGTGCCCTTGAGTTCTGACGGTGGCTCTTGCTTGTCCGGAGGGAGGGCAGAGAGGGTTGCGGAAGTGCTGGTAGAAACTAGCCTAACTCTGTAAATTTGATTATTATTATTTGCACCGCCCACTTTTGTGCCTGGCCCCACCCACCATGGGCATGTGCTGCCCCCCCCAAAAAAAGTAGCCCAGAAAGAAACATGGCCTTTTGCGGGGGGCTGGGGAAAAAGTTCCCCACTCCCTAACAAAATGGCGAAGGCCTTATTTGCTGTCAATCAGTTGAAACTTGAGACCTGACGATCCAGATCACTTTCCGCCAAGCAGAGAATGGGGGTGTCACCACCCTCCAAATCCTGGCCCAATTCCAGGATCGTTTTGACTATTTACTTTAATGCACGTGGGACGGAGCTTGCTGCTTATGTGTGTATAATTTTAGCAGAGCAGGCCCAAAGCCAGGCTGTTCTCTTCCCTGGAGGGAAGAGTGGAGAGCGACGCAAGTGTATTTTTAGTGAAGTGGGATCGGGCCCAGGCTTGCCTGGTGTCTCTGTGCAAGCATGGAACAGCTGCAGGCAGTAGAAGAGGATGCACCGTAGCAATGATGTCACCTAGGCAAGTCCCATGTTGTCATGTTATGTGGGAGAGAGAGCAAAGGCAAGGAGACTGAACGAACAGAGAGGGTTCTGAGCCAGCAACAGAACATTCCCCAGGAATTATCGCATTCAGCACATCCACGCCTTTGTTGAAAATAGAAACCTAGGGGCTCCTTTATACAGAGAAAAGACCATTGGCCCATCTAGCTCACCAATGTCTACACTGACTGGCAACGACTCCCCTGAGTTTCTAACAGGACTAGGGCTAGGAATATCTCCCGTCGGAAACCCCAGAGAGCTGCTGCCCATTGGCGTGGTAGACATTTGCTGAGCTAGACACAGCAATGGTCTGACTCTCTATTTGGCAACTTCCTATGAGGTGAAATCAGGAAGCTAATGAATTTCAAGCTCTTGGGGAGCCGGATGAGCATGGATAGCTCGGTTGGCAGAGCGTGAGACTCTTAATGCCAGGGCCGTGGGTTCGAGCCCCACGTTGGGTACAGGATTCCTGCATTGCAGGGAACTGGACTAGATGAGGGGCCTCGCGGCCCCTTCACAATGCTATGATTCTATGTGTCTGTTGGAGCAACTTCAGTGGGAGATTGAAAGCGAAGGTGTCTCTTATAGAGAGTGCCGAGAAATAGATGCACAAAGTGCTTATAACATCCCCTTTTCAGTTGTTTCATTGCCTTCATTTCCTTGGCTGGTAAGAAGTTTTGGAGAAATGCTTCTAAGCAGTTCTTTCTGGGAAGAGCATACTGAGAATGCATTAAGGCCCACAAGCTTGAGGAGTCATAGTGGTCCCCCTCAGTTAAGCAGAGAAAATAGGAAGAGGTTTGGAATCATAACTATGGACTGACAAGCTGGAACGTGTCCAGAGGAGGGCAACCAAAATGGTCAAAGGCCTGGAAACGATGCCTTATGAGGAACGGCTTAGGGAGCTGGGTATGTTTAGCCTGGAGAAGAGAAGGTTAAGGGGTGATATGATAGCCATGTTCAAATATATAAAAGGATGTCATATAGAGGAGGGAGAAAGGTTGTTTTCTGCTGCTCCAGAGAAGCGGACACGGAGCAATGGATTCAAACTACAAGAAAGAAGATTCCACCTAAACATTAGGAAGAACTTCCTGACAGTAAGAGCTGTTCGACAGTGGAATTTGCTGCCAAGGAGTGTGGTGGAGTCTCCTTCTTTGGAGGTCTTTAAGCAGAGGCTTGACAGCCATCTGTCAAGAATGCTTTGATGGTGTTTCCTGCTTGGCAGGGGGTTGGACTGGATGGCCCTTGTGGTCCCTTCCAACTCTATGA
Source organism: Darevskia mixta (assembly GCA_034641385.1). NCBI lineage: Eukaryota > Metazoa > Chordata > Lepidosauria > Squamata > Lacertidae > Darevskia > Darevskia mixta. The sequence continues at coordinate 19,579,846 of JAWWNH010000008.1, forward strand.
TTCTATGATTCTATGAGGTATGTATTAGGAAATGTTTGTGCCCAGTATTTGCTTATTGAGTAAGCCCAACCATTCTGACTGCACTGCCTTTCTGAAGGAGGGCAGAAGCAGACATTAATATATGCTGAGTCACAGCAGCCTCAGCTGGCCATTGTGTGTGCACAGTGTGTGCAGGGGGGTGGGGATTTAGATATTCTGAAATCATGAATCAGCATCAATCAGCATGGGAGGAAAGCATGGTGCAAATTTTAATTCAGACTACAATGGGAGCTGTTTGAAAAGGGGTGAGCCAGCCAGCCAGCCAGCCCTTGGAAGAAGGGTACCGGTATTTCCTTTCCATTGCATATTATACCTCATGTCATTCATCTGGAAAAATGTACGGAGACGTCTGGGAATGTGAACTCGCTCTCCTCCTGGGCATATCTCCTCTCTCCTTCCTCCCTCTTGGGACAGTTGCTTCATCCTCATGCCCTCGGGGGCATTCTGAGATTAAGTAAAGGTTGCTCTCAGCCATTCAGAATCTCAAAGGTGTTCTTTCACCTTGCTGTTCTCCATATTCCCCCAGAGAAAATGAACTCCTGCTCATATTTCTTGACTCTTGCTTCCTTATATCTGCAGATCTCTTGAAATTGAAGTGGACAAAAAGCTTTCTCGGTTCTGGGAAGACACCGAAAACAGGGAGAGAAGTCCATTTGACATTATAGCCCTGATCCCAAAGGCTGTGGTTTTTTTTAAAAAAATTCCTCTGCAGTTTTTATTATTCAGCAGTGATGGTGGTTCAGTGCCCAAATGACTGTCAGCACCAGGAGCATCGTTTAGGGAGGATGCTTTTAGTTCGCTGGTGTTCTTACTGTGTTTTATAATTGTTTTACCGGTAAAAATTGTGTTCAAGGTCTTATTTTATGCAAGCTGCTTTTCTGCCCTGCCCAAGCTTCTTCCTTTAAGATTATCCAGTATCTCTGGTCCTCCATCATTTAGAAGTAGTGAGGACACATCCCTCCTCTGCCAGCCTGAGTACATAGGATGCAGATTGCTATCTAGCAGGGAACCTGGATCACTCCAGCTGTGGTTAGTACTCTGACAGCTCCCATCTCCCTGATATGGACACCTGGATTGCTTAATACTCTAGCTTCCATAAGGTGTTGTGCCCTATATGTGACTCCTGGGATTGGCTGCTCAGAAGAACTACCTGCAAGCAAATTTTATGCAAATGGATGTCCTCTTTTGCCCTTCATTTTTGGTGATGCATGTCCTCCTTTTTAATTTATTTATTACAATTATATACCGCCTTTTTCTTCCAAGCAGCTCAATGTGGTGTATGTGGTTCTTCTCCACAGTTAATCATCACCACAACCCTGTGAGGTAGGCTAGGCTAAGAGATGGTGGCTGGCCCAAGGTCACCCAGTGAGCATCATGGCTGAGTGGGGATTCGAGTCTTGGTCTCCCAGGTCCTAACCACTCTAACCATTATGTTACACTAGCAATAATTCATGGCTTTTTCAGCAATGAATAATTGGCCAACCTACTGTTGGGGCAGAAGACTGAACTAGAAAGGCCTTTTTAGTCTGGGCCTTTTAAGTCTGGTTATGCTGTTTTTCTGCTCTACAATGTTGATTGCTTCAAAATCTGTTTTGTTGTATTTTCTCTTGAGATTATGAAATATTCATGCCCTCCATCATTCTGATATCTAGAAGAATAAAGGGATGCTTTAAAACATTTAAATTAATTCATTTTCTTCTCTGTGCAATGCTATGAATTCCTTACTGCCCTCCTGGATTTAGGATGGCTGGAAGTGGCATTGCTGATTCCCCTCCAGTGGCTGGGGCTTATGGGAATTATAGTCCGAAACATCTAGAGGACACCAGGTGGGTTGGTAGAGGCTGATGTAGGACATCCTTTTTTTCTGTAGCTCTCAAAGAACTTCTGTTCCCTTGTCCCAGGTCAAAGCTTCTCCCCACCCCCGTTTTTCGCTCCCCTGTCCTTTGGGGCCTGTTGGGAATGGGTGTGAAGAATTTCTGGCCCCACTTCAGAGGAGAGAAGCCTGTTCAGGCAACAGCAGCAGTCAACACACGCCAGGGCTGCTCTGAATTCCACTTCCAAGAGGCAGAAACGGGACCGGAGCCAAATGGGACCGACTGGAGAGGGGACTCGCCAGCTGAAGAGGGAGCACCCAGCCACCTGGTTGCTTCGGCATGCGTGCACACATTAGTCTCCCTCCTCTCGGTGAATAAGGTTAAAGGGTGAGATGGGGGAAAGAAACGCCATGTGATCTGTTTTGTTAATGAGGGCAGAAGCTGAGATGGAAAGGCAGGGGAGAATTGGAGAAAGAAGAAGACTCTGGCCAGGATGTTTCCTGCTGTGCATCCGGAGTGTGAGACAGGTGTGAAAGGATGACATCAGCCCTTTGGATTTGGATTTGTGCAAGGATTTATTTATGACCAGGCCCTGAATATGTGCCAGCTGATAGATGTCAGAAATTACATAACTCTGGGCCAGGAAGGAATCTCAAAGTCACTCAGTCCAGCTCTTTGCAGGATGCTTGCATGCTTCACTAAAGAGCAGTAATAATTTTATGCCATCCCCCAACCTCCTTTACTCAGGTGCAGTGATCCAGTGCAGCGTGCTTAGTGGTCTGCTCTGAATAGTCACAGCTATTCAGGATCTGCGCTTTTGTAAAATCACAAGGCGGTTGTGCAACAATTACAGCAACAATAAAACATCCATAAAAACAGGTCAATAAAAATAAAATTAGCATTTCGAAGGCCTGTCTAAATAACACCATTTCTAGGAAAAGGAGGAGATGATGCCTGCCAAACCTCTAGTGGCAGGGAGTTCCATAGGGCACATCCTGCCACACTAAAGGCTCAGTCCCTAGTAACTTCCAACCGAACCTCAAGGACATGGGATACCACAAGGAGTGCCCCGTCAGAGAATCTCAGTGATTGAGGTGGAGCATAAGGGACCAGTTAGTCCCTAAGTTACTTAGCTGTTTAGGGCTTTGTGAATTAATACAGTGACCCTGAACCTGACCTTGAAGCAGAATGGCAACCAGCACACCTCTCTCAGCAGTGGGATAGCATGTTACCAGTAACCTACTCCTGCGAGCTGTTTGGCTACTTTGCTAACTGCAGCTTCTGAGCCAGATACAAAGGTAGCTTCACATTAAGCGCATTGCAGCAATCAGGTCTTGAGGTTGCCAATGCACGGAACATTGTGGTCAGGCTAGCATGGTCCAGAAATGGTCTCAGCAGGGATGTCAGCTGGAGCTAGTAGAAAGCACTCCCAGCCAGAGAGGGCTCTTTGGCTTCTAATGCAACTCCATCCAGAACAGGTGATGGAGCTGTGTCCTGGACATGGGAAGCACCCACAAGGCCTCAATCTTTCAGGATTCCAGCTAAGTTTTTCAGCCTTCCTCCAGTCCATCACTGCATCCAGGCATCAGTCCAGGGCTTCTGCAGACTCTCTTGAGAGAAATAGAGCTAGGCATCGCCAGCATACCGCTCCAATGGCCTAATGGCCACTCCAAACAGTTTCATATAGTTGTTGAATAACAGTGGGGACAGGACAGTGCACTGTGGCACCCCATAGCATAAACACCAGGGGGCTGAAGTGCGCACACATGCACACCCATGGATCCACCCACACCCATGCTACGTTCTGGAAACGACCCTACGGGTTGGAATGAATTTCCACAGCAAAATGTCACCAATACTCACCTTGTAGAGTCAAGGACGCAGGTGGCACTGTGGGTTAAACCACAGAGCCTAGGGCTTGGCAATCAGAAGGTCGGTGGTTCGAATCCCCGCGATGGGGTGAGCTCCCGTTGTTCAGTCCCTGCTCCTGCCAGCCTAGCAGTTTGAAAGCACGTCAAAGTGCAAGTAGATAAACAGGTACCGCTCCGGTGGGAAGGTAAACGGTGTTTACGTGCGCTGCTCTGGTTCGCCAGAAGCGGCTTTGTCATGCTGGCCACATGACCAGGAAGCTGTACGCCGGCTCCCTTGGCCAATAATGCAAGATGAGTGCCGCAACCCCAGAGTCGGTCACAACTGGACCTAATGGTCAGGGGTCCCTTTACCTTTAGAGTCAATCTATTCTAGGAGGAGACAATGGTGGACGGTGTCAAAAGCGTCATTAACAGGAAGATCAAAATGCTTACGATAGTTTCAGAGTTGGAAAGCTGGACCTGAGTGCAAACACATCCCCCTCAGCCACATGCTGATTACTTTAAAAAGAATTATTATCTTGCACCAGCTATCTGTACAGAATGGGTTAATAAGGATTATTCAGAAAAGAGCATTCTGCTGTTGCTGATGAGTTTATATTTTGTCTTCTATCTTTATCGCTTTGAAGGGGGGAGGCATCCATTTCAGCTTCCCCTCGTGCTCTCCAACCACCCACATGCAACCTCCCTCAATGGAACGGAAAATAGGAATTACCCACCCATGTTACAACAAAAAAATCTAGCAAGAAGAAAACGACAGCAATCGCCAAGTTTGGGAAATTCCCATTTGGGGCAGGAATCAGGGGCAACTCCTTCCTCTTCTCAAAACCTTACAAAGCCAGCTCATAAGAAAACTGCCAACTCATAAGAAAAGTGCCATGGCAGTGTACAATAAAATCATTAAATTATCACAAGGATTATAAAATCATCAGATACAAGACAAATTACCAACACTGAAGCTGTGTACACACCATACATTAAAGCACATTCCATTCGCCCGAATCCTGGGAACTTAGTTTACCCCTCACAGAGCTACAACTCCCAGTACGCTTAACAAACTACAGTTCCCAGAATTCTTTTATGTTGTGGATGTGTGTGCTTACAGCCTCAATCACATGAATTCTCTACAAATTCTTGGCAGAAAGAAACTTTTTCAGCAGGCAACAAAATCGTGGTACCATTTTGGGGGAAGTTCAACCAACAAAAGAGAGAGAGAGAGAGAGAGAGAGAGAGAGAGAGAGAGAGAGGGAGGGAGAGACGCTATATTTAGTGCTCCCTGAAATTTGTCAATGACAGCAATGAAACTCATGACTCCCCTAGAAGAGGGGGAACAAGAACAACTTCCGCATAAATATCACATGAGCAGCCTTTTCTAGGAAGCAAAAAACGTTTCCAATGAAATCAGAAATGAAAAGCTGTTGATACTTTCCTCTGAGTTCAAGGGGAGGTATTTGAGCATTTTGGGCTTCAGGGTGAGGCAGGCAGCAGACAGAGGTGTAGCGTGAGCAGGGCGGGAGGAGCCATCGCCCCAGGTGCAGTTTTTTGTGAGGCACATTCCTCATGATGCCCGTGTCGCAAACTACTGCTTCCTTCTCATGCCACCCTCCAGCTGAAGGGCAGCATAAGAAGTATGCGACAGGGCACCTGCCCTGCCAGTCCTGTGTGCCGCTTTTGCGAGTCTCACAAAGTGGCGCTGGGCTTGCAGGGTACCGTGAGTGCGTCCTTTAAAGCATTTCTGATCGGACTGATGTGAAGGCGCACTCATGCCACAACCACTGCCCTGCCAGTTCCATGCTGATTTGCAAGGCAGCAGGGTGGCAGCGACACCCAGACAGCCAGGCTTCCCACTACGCGGCTGGGCAGGGGGCATAGCATCGCCCTGCTGGGCTTCAATGGGCTGGGCTCATTCCACCACCACCACCCCACAGCGCACCCTGCCCCCATGGCATGTGCATGCCCAGCCCAGGCATCAGCAAGAAATGCTCTGCCGCTGGCAGCAGATGATGAGGACTGGTGGGGAGACAGTAGCAGCAGACCCCTGGCTATTCCCTCAGAGTCACCTAAGTTGGGACAGAGCTGTAGGCTATCGTTCTTCAACCTTGAGTCCACAGATGTTGCTGACCTAAAATGCCCATCATCCTGGATCTACGTCTAAAGTGGCTGGAAATTATGGGAATTGGGAGTCCAAAGATGGCTAGGGACCCAAGGCTGGAAAACAGTGCACTAGGCCATCTTGTTGTTATTTGCAAAAAGGTAGCAATGGAAGAATTCGGTTTAGATACACACACACACACACACACACACACACACACACACACACACACACAGTTTCAGTAGAGAAGAAGGATCACAGCTTAGCTGCTGGCCTTGGCAGAGCTGACTGCTGTCATAGTGGCTTCTTGTTGCTATGGATGCAGCTGATTGCATATGGATCAGTTAATGTTACTACAGCGAGGGGGGTGGGGAGGGAATCAGCAGAAGTCACCAAGAAAGGGCAGGTGACACTCTGGATAGTATGCAGCTACGTCCTAGTCAGAGTCGGCCCACTGAAATTAATGAGCATCACTAAATTAGGTCTATGAATTCCAACAGGTCTACCGCTCTCTTATTCCAAGCAAGCAGTTCCTATCTATTGCTATGCACTGTCCTGGAGATCAGCGCCTTTAAATGGCTTGACGGTGGAATGGGGCTGGTTTGGCAGTTGTAGCTAATCAGAGCAGGATGACATGAGATTTTGCACCTGTGGAATTTCTCCTAACTTCAAAACCCTGAAAGGGAAAAAAGGAGCTTTATCCAGGATGCAATTTGGTAATTAGAGTCAGACCAAGCCTGACGAAGATGACCAGGGAGGTGGCAATGCTGTTTTCTCTCTGTTCTCCTTTGCATGGCAATGACTCAAAGTACAGTATTGCATTTTATTATGTTCGCAGGGGAAGTACATAGTTTCGGTCAAAAGGGTACTGGTGATCCTACTATGCCAACTCCCCACTCGGTCATTGCAGCTCACTGGGTGATCGTGGGCCGGTCGCCACCTCTCAGCCTAACCTACCTGACAGGGTTGTTGTGGGGATCAAATGAGGAAGGGAAGACCCATATCCACCACCTTTGTTTCTTGGAGAAAATGGTGGGATATAAATGCAATCAATCAATCAATCAATCAATCCATAGTCTAGCCTAACCCTTATTAAAGCACTCCTTGCTACATATAGGAAAATATTCTGAATTATGGTGAATACAAATGACAGTTGTTAATCCAAATTGAAACCCCTTTGTGGATGCTGGGTTTGGATAGAAACAGTTCCAAATGCACCAGGCATCTTCACATCCTACTCATGTACAGGAAAGGTAAGACTATTCAATGCAGAATTGGCTGCTCTTACCTTGAAATGATTCTAGTAGGAGCTCCATTTTCTTGCAAACAATATTTGTGTGTGTGTGTCGTTTCAAAAACAAAAACAATGAGGAGACATCATCCCGCACTCACAAAGGAGCAGACATTTCCCCAGAGACTCCCCCCCCCTCCGCAACACATCTTGACACTCCCCCCCCAAGTGTCTGGAAAGAAGCCTAGTAAGGGTGGCTTTTTAAAATAGGGAGGCAGAGAAATGGCAAAGAATTCAAGGAAGGAAGGAGGCATACATTTAAAGCAGCTATACCACTTTGAGAGTCATGACAGTCCCCAAAGAATCCTGGGAACTGTAGTTTGTAAAGGGTGATGAGATTCCCCTCACAAAACTACAATTCCCAGAATGCTATGGGACGAAGGATTGATGGTTATACTACTCTGAGAATTGTAGCTCTGTGAGGGGAATAGAGGTCTCCTAACTACTCTCGGGACCCTTAGCAAACTGCAGTTCCCAAGATTCTCTGGGGTAGCCATGACTATTCTCTTCTTCTTCTTCTTTGGTGATCACTCATAGCCAAGTAAGATTGTCTTCCATAAACACAGTTTTAACAATGAGACTTTAAGTGACTGTGGAGGCCAATTCTGGAACCACACGTCCTTCCACAGTGGGGACATTGGTTTCCGGGCGGGAGTTGATCATGGTGTGGATTTGCAAAGCGTGCATTCCTCTTAGCACGTTTCTCCCTTGCGTCCTGAGTTCGAGTGTAAGGTGCAAGGTGCGGGTTGGACAAACATAATATAGACATGCCCTGTGTCTTGGCAACCGGGTTAGGACTAAGGAGGATAGGCATTGCATTTCCTAGCTTGCCCACAAAGAGCTACATAGTTTGAAACTACACACACACACACACACACACACACACACACACAGCCTCGAGCAAAATTATTCAAGCACTTTGCCATATAAAAGGAGGATCGTAACTCCAGCTTGTCAGTTTACTGTTCAGGGTAAGGAATATCTCAATATTACACAGTTTTTACATCAACTTGGTTGAGGCCTCAAGGTGCTTCTGTCATAGAGCAATAAATAATAATTAAGGAGACAGCGAGGCAGCAGTTTTAAACTTGCCTGATTGCATGTCAAACGAAGTTACTAAAACTTGTTTTAAAAAAACATAGCATGAAATACACACTTTCAAGTTAGAGCTGCAGCATCAAAACAGCACAGCGCAGGATGGGGGGGGATAATAATACGTCATTCAAGGGGTCTGGCAGGGGGGGGGGGCAGTGAGCCAAGGCACCAGCAAAGAGCCACAAGCTGCTGAATGAGCCTTGCTTCATCCCCCTTGGGCGCATTAATAAGCTCCTCTGCCATGTTAAGCATACTTAGTGTGCTCCACCTGTCGTTCTGATCAAAGCTGGAGGTCGGCTTCAATGCAAGAGTGTCAGATGGGCCAGTTGTGAAGCTAATTGTGGGAACAGAGAACGCAAAACCCAAAGCTCCCCACCTCCTTGTGTGCCTGAGGCAGCCTCGGAACACCAGTTAACGTCTTCACTAGCAAGTCGCAGCTGCTTTTCACTGCAACTCCAAAGCGGGAGAGGAGACTGGGAACAGAGGCAGAGTGAAGAATCAGACCCAGCCATCCTGCCCACGGACACAGGACTCAAATCCAGGTGCCTAGCCTTGAAGATCAGCCACGTTAGTTTGGTACCTGAGGCGGAAAATCCCACAAGAGTTATAAACAGGGCCGGTTCTACCATTAAGCACAGTGAAGTAACCACCTCAGGCAGCAGATGCTGGGGGGAAACAGCAGCAGCCCCCATGTGTTAATCTTCAGCTCTCAGCCATCTTGCTCTGTTGTCACATCACCTATCCTGGGCCCTCCTAAACTGACTGCTGTTTCAGGTGTGATGAAGGATACTATCCTGTCATCAGCATTGAAGTAAAATTGAACAGCCAACTCAGTCAGCTGCTCTACATGGTACAGGGAGTGGGGCAGCCACTTATTTCATTTATTTATTACATTTATATACCACCCTTCATCAGAAGACTTCAGTTCTGTTCACTTGTCATTCACCCTAGGTAGTGAAATGTCTCGGGACAGCTCTGAGTAAAAAGACAGTTGCCACAAAATAAATGAATAAAGAGCAATTTGGTGTCCCTTCCGGACACCCAAGTCAACTGCCTGGAGGTGGCTGCCTCTCGCTACCTAATGACAGAACCGGCCCACAAGATCTCATTCCTGAAGCAGGCTGGGAAACTCTGTTTTTCTGGGAGAGGCCATTTGCAAAATAGCCACCTGGATCCAGTGTTACCAGGTTCAGTAGGAACCCGTGTCTGAGATCCCTCATGGATGAGCCTAATAGAAAATGGCAGAGAGCATCTCAGATCAGAAACTTGTAGTGGAGGGACAAGTTGCGCGTGTGGGAATTCTGTCTTATATATCTAATAAAGCCGCAGGTGCCTGGTTGCCCGTGGACAAAAATTCCAATACTATTTATAGCTCCAGAGCAGTCCATGAAAATTGACAAACAGGGTGGGGTGGGAACAAAAATGGATACTGCTTGGGACTCTAAAAAATAATGTGAGGGAACCATCCTCCTCAGAGGAAAACTGTTTTTGTTTTTTAATTAAGCTTTGGAAAGTCAAGCCCTACCCAGCCACACAGAATCTTACACAGAGATGTGAGGCAGATGGACATGGCGTGAGGAAAACAGCCTCGTGGGCCAGATCAGGACCCTGTGCCAGTTCAAATTTGGGCCACAGGCCAGACACTCCCTACTCCTGAGCCAGAGTAACAGCCAATCAGTGACAGGTAGGTAGCCGTGTTGGTCTGCCATAGTCAAAACAAAATAATAATTAAAAAATCCTTCCAGTAGCACCTTAAAGACCAACTAAGTTTGTTCTTGGTGTGAGCTTTCGTGTGCATGCACACGAAATAAGCCAATCAGTGCTTATTTTCAAAGATTAAAAGTGCTGGGGTTCTAAACACGCCATCCTAAAATCTCACTTTTGACCCCTTAAGCTCTTAGCTCCCTCCGCACATGTCAGGAGAGCAGCTTACAAAGATGGCCCCTAGTCTTGGGTTTACAATCTAAAAGGCAGAACACAACAGGGATTGGTTGGGAGAAGGAAAAAACTGGAAAAAACTCAGGGGCCAGTTCTTTGTTTCTAAGTTCTCATAACATCTAGCTAGAATGGAAACCATTGAAGTTACCTAACTGCATTACTGCATCCATAACAAAATAATTCACATGAGAAGCAAAGTTACCAAAGAAGTTTTTAAGTGCACAACTATTTGCTCTTCGTCCTCTTTCCCAAATCTCTGATCTTGAGAACCAAACCTCTCGCCCACAGCAAAGTCCTGGTCTGTGACCTCACTTGATTATTACCTGTTGCTGTGGCGACTGTGTCCTAAACATGGGATGAAGAAACTGAAAAGCTGGTTGGCGGAGAACGCAGGTAGTTCAGCAAGAGCAGAGACCACCACCTACTGGTTCATTCAATTATCACTCGAGTGACTACTTTCAAGGACATTTCCTACCGGTATATGCAAGGCAATCAGTCACATTTGGGTTCCCAGAGCTATTTTATATTGAAGCTTGATCACTGTGGAAAACAGGAGATGCATTGATGAGGGCATTGGCATACATACCCCTTAATGATTTTTCTTGCTGCTGTTTAGCCACTGTAATGCGCTGTAAAGGGACCCCTGACCATTAAGTCCAGTCATGACCAACTCTGGGGTTGCGGCGCTCATCTCGCATTATTCGCCGAGGGAGCCGGCGTACAGCTTCCAGGTCATGTGGCCAGCATAACTAAGCCGCTTCTGGCGAACCAGAGCAGCACACGGAAACGCCATTTACCTTCCTACTGCAGCAATACCTATTGATCTACTTGCACTTTGACGTGCTTTCGAACTGCTAGGTTGGCAGGAGCAGGGACCAAGCAACGGGAGCTCACCCCGTCTCAGGGATTCGAACCGCTGACCTTCTGATCCGCAAGTCCTAGGCTCTGTGGTTTAACCCACAGCGCCACCCATGTCCCTGTTGTAATGCGCTGTACTAGATGCTAAAGTCATTCATTTTTAATTAAAACTTTCTGCCATGCCCCACCTGAATATTCGGGACCACTGGTAGTCCACAGACCACACCTTTGGGCAACACTGGTCTATAGCAAACCTGATTCAAATGAGATCCAGTTTAGGACTCAAGTGAGAAACATCCTTTATGTTCTTACACATTCCCATATCCCTGGGAGAATGCCCATAAGCTGTGCATTACAGGATATAATACTTGGCTACCTCCTCACAGGGTTGTTGTGAGGATAAAGTGGGAATGAAGAGAAACAAGTATGCCACCTTGAGGTGCTTGGAGGAAAGGTGGGGATATAAGTATAAATAAAAATAGTAATACTTTCCTAAAAATGCAGATTCCACTGACAAATTCAATAGCATTTTGTCCTAGCTTCCTTTGAAGGCTGCAGCCAGAGATTTTGTCAGGTGGATTTCTAAATGTGTCTTGGAGGCCATCAGGTGGCAGCGCAGACCAAACCTGGAGAGAAATTTGAGATATACTGGAATCTGAGCTGGTCCATCACCTCCTGCACCAAGCTTCATCTTCAACTATAATCTCACTCTCAAATCCTGTGGTTCAAGTGAACTGCAAACTCTGGGAACACAGACTAGGGGGCAAGGGACGGTGCAGGTGCAAGGCTTTGATGCATTTCTGACCCTCCCGACCCTCCCTGTACATCTGGGTTAGCAAATGCAGGTAGGTTCTCCTTCAAGAGTCCTGTGTATTAAGGAGCTAGAGAGGACCATTGCTTAGCACAGAGGTGGGGAACATCTGACATGCAGGTCAGTCTTATCCAGGGGATCCATAGGGCCAAGGAGGTTGGGTACTGAATCCTGTCTAAGTGCTGGGAAAGCAACCCTATGCAGCCGGTAGCATTGCACTCTCCGCTCATCACCTGGAAATGGGAAGATTCAGTCCCGCTGGGTGCTGTTTTGCTGGTGAAGGAGACCCCTCCCTACTACGTCAGATGATAGGTAGGTGGGGCCAACACTGCATAAGGAAAATGCCACCTAATACTTCACAGCAGTCATGTTCCCAAAGTTAGCACACCATCATGCAGACAAAGCATTTTGGTTTAAGCCAGATTCCTATCTGTTGTATACCTGTTCAACCAAAATTTTCTTCCAAGCAACCTTGGAACAGAGTGTACTGGACAACCTACTTTGCCTCATTTTGGAGCAGTCCTAGTGTGTGTGGCATTGCTAAAGGAATGTACCAGTCCTGACAGGAAAGATTTGTGACTGCTGTAAAGGGGAACATTGTATTATGAGAAAAGTGGGGGTGGGGTTTGCACATAAAAGGTGTCAGGTTCAACCAAGGGTATTTCCAGGTAGAATGGAGAAGGCTTGTGAAACCTTGCTTGTCCATGCAGGCAATACTGCCTTAACACAAAGGTCTGACTTGGTCTAAAGGTAGCATATGTTCCTACCTTATTCCAAACTAAATTTTCATTTAAATTCATTATCTGAAACCAAGAGTTTCTAGGAGCAGATGCTTTTACACTTGATTTTGTGTAAAGTTTGCTGCCCATACATCAGCAAAACTACTGAAATGAGAGTGTATCCACCACATAGCATCCTGTCTTGCAGAAGAGCAATGCTATATAACATTTTAAAATCCAAGCAATTATCACAGCCCACCTAAAGACCAATTACATTTCTATCATTCATAAAACATGAAGCAGACAGTGTATTTGATATTTGTAGCTTTATTATAAGACTACAAGCCAGATCAACATTCCAGAAATTAAGCTGTCTCTTCTTTGGCAATACGGTCTTTCTTGAGTGGTCCCTGCAAAGAAAATAGAAATGTGTCAGTCTAAACAACAGGAGATCCATAATCTCAAGACACACCCCAAACCATTTAACATTAATTAACGGGTGGGTTTTTAAAAAAAGAGACAAGTCAATAGACTATGAATTGTTAAAAGTCTGCTGCCACCAACTGGCCACAGCATATAGCAGTTCACTAGTGGACTACTGGTTACATTCCTGAGGGACCACTTAATGCTTGCTGGTTCTGGAGATTCCCAAAAATGCTAGACGAAGTGTCGGCAGCAAGACTCTTATGTGAGCAACTACTGTTGTCCCTTAACTGCAAATTTTGAGTAGATAAATGCACACAAAGGTCCCCCAATTGAATTTGAATATACAATGGCTGAATTAAGACTATGCCATACCATTTAATCCATTTACGCATGCAATGTGGAATCAACATAACCATTCTCATGCCCTTACACAGGAAGAACTGACCCTAATCCTGAACCGTTAAGTCTTTTTACACACCTTAGAACAAATTTCTGTGTTGCCCACTGTTCTATTACATAGGCATTAAAGATCAATTCAAAACATCAGTTTCTTAAGAGCAGATGCAGCAAGTTGCTTATATACTGGACACTAGAAAGGAAGTGCTCTTACCATGAAAACCTTCTTCTCCTCAGCTGTCTGGAAGCGGCCATGACCAAATTTGGAAGTGGTGTCAATAAATTTCAAGTCAATCTTCTCCAGGGCCCGACGCTTGGTCTGCACAAGCAAGGACTAGGGGAAAAAAGGACATATAGAGTAAGGCTGACTGGCAGGCAACTGCAAAATCTCAAATGGAAAAAGTTAAGTGATGGAAAGCCAGTAATTCAGAAACATTTTTCTACAGCTCTTCAAACTCAACTACTACATTGTACTGCAAACTCACTCCCTGGCATGTGGCTTGAAGAACAATATTAACTTTAGATCTCAGGCCTGCATTGAACCACTGTGCATAATGTGCCATTTAAGATGAATTTAGGCCCAATTTGCCAAGACATGATTATGGCCTAACCTAGGGCTTGCTGATCACAAGGTCAGTGGTTCGAATCCCTGTGACGGGGTGAGCTCCCATTGCTCGGTCCCAGTTTCTGCCAACCTAATAGGTACCGCTCCGGCAGGAAGGTAAACGACGTTTCTGTGTGCTGCTCTGGTTCGCCAGAAGCGGCTTCTGTCATGCTGGCCACATGACCCGGAAGCTGTACACCGGCTCCCTCAGCCAGTAACGCGAGATGAGCGCCGCAACCCCAGAGTCGGACACGACTGGACCTAATGGTCAGGGGTCCCTTTACCTTTATATAAACAGAGGTCAGCAGCCAACAACCTGTGGGTTGTCCCTGCTGGAAAGCCTGGTTGCTGTATACTGTCCTAAGAATGTAAAGAGGCCAATGAGCAAGAAAGGCCCTCTCACACTTCTTGGGGAAGCTGGTCTATTGGAAGCAGTGTGCATGCCTCCATTTGCTGTTTTTAGTGTCACAATCTGGTATAGAAAATGCTAGCCTTCTAGCACCCTGACATTATTGGAGAGCTTACAATACTCAAACTGACAGCTATACCACCTCATATAGCAAAGGAACTTCAAAGAGATCAGTCACCACCCTTTCACTGCTCACCTTGCGCAGAGTGAGAACTCTCTTCTTGGTCCCAACAACACAGCCTTTCAACATGATAAAATCATTGGTCACTTCACCATAATGGACAAATCCGCCCTGTGTGAGAACAGCAAATAAGTGTGTATGGCAATTATGTAGTACTACATACCACCAATATTCTGAATTCTGCAATTTCCCCTCACCCCCTAATGGCATTCAGAGGCCAGAGATTTTAATGTCCAGCCAAAGCAGAAGGCAGAACTCATGGCAGACCATCACTGAAGGGGTAAAAGGTGAGGGAGATGGTTTATGTTGGAAGTGAATGCCACCTTTAGGAACTGTTAAGAGGACAACTTAAAACTAAAAGCACTGAATGTTACTCTATGCCCCCAAAATGCAGCAGTGGCTTAATCTTTGAGGAACACACAGGCTTCCACCCAATGATGTTCTACCCAGACCCCCACATTTAAATTTGAAAGCCACTCACCAGAGGGTTAATGCTCTTGTCAGACTGATCATACTCAGTCGAAGCATTGTTTTTTATCAGCTTGCCATCCTTGATTTGGTATCCTTGGCCAATCTTGTAGATCTATGTGAACAACAACAAAAAAGGAAGAAATGAATACTTTTTGACAATGAAACACAAATTAACACCAGAATTTATGAATCTGGTTACACCTGGCAACTCACAGATCCCTACTATAGAGGTCTAATTTCCCATTATAGGTTTTAAGAAGGCAAGATTCTGAGCAGCTGTAGGTTTTCAATGTTTCTTGCCTTCATTAACCCTAAACAAATGTAAAAAGACCTTGTCACTCAAGCATGTCAAGAGTGATTGGTGGTGACCATGAAAAAAAATCCTGGCTCAAAAGCCACACCAAGATTTGTGGCCCACCAGTCAGGACCTACCTCTTTAAAAAACCTTTAATTCCCAAGGAAGTTGCAATCTTTGTGTTAGCTGGTACACTGCTATCTCCTACACATGTTAAGCTTTGGAATGTTTCACTTTGGGAATTTATATTTCAGAAGCAAGTTGTACCATTACAATGCTTGTAATCAACTGCAGTGACTATCTTTAGAACTTGCAATGACTCATGACCATTTTAAGAATGCACTCACATATTTACAGTTGAGGGGGAGGTAGTGACTGGCCAGCAAGTGACATTACTGGTATGGAACTATATTGTCCCAACTGCTCAACCAGGACAAGATTTCCAAATAGAATTTAGCAGAACAGGTTGCTCTTTACTGAAATGCTGCATTCTTATACAACCTGCAGTGTTGTAGGGCAAGTGGTAAGTGAAGTGGACACTGTTGTAGAAGAGCTTGGCACAGAACTTTTTCAGTCATGGGCTCAAATCCAGCTAAGTAAATCAACCTCCAATAACACCACAATCTCTTTCTACCCACCTGCCATGCTGCAGTAACATTTTATGAACACAGAACACGTTCAGGATTCAACTGGGATGGAATCATCATCATCAATTATCATTATTATTATTATTATTATTATTATTATTATTATTATTATTATTATTATACAAAGCACATCCATACCTTCTTATTGATTTCTGTGCGGTGATGGTACCCCTTCTGACCAGCTCGAGCTACAGAGAAGGCCACACGAGCAGGATGCCAGGCACCAATACAAGCCACTTTACGCAGACCCCTGTGAGTCTTACGGGGCAGTTTTTTGGTGTGCCATCGGCTGGTAACACCTAAGAGGAAGAGACATGGAACTTGTTAGAACTACTTAGCTCCAACATCTAATTGACTGGAGCCTCAACTGGGTGGGAATTCACTGAAATGTCTTCCAGACACGTAAAAATTACTATACTAAAATAAAGGGATCTTACAAATGACCACCCTGAAGTGACCAAACCCTCTCCCATTTCCTGCAAAGCTGGTCTCAGAAGGAAGGCAGCATGGAATAACTCCTCATGGGTATCGGGCACTGCGCCCAGTGCATATTCCATGATCTCATCACTGAACAGCCTCTTGCAAACCAAGAATATTTTTGCCAACCCTCTTTATGCCAAAGCCAAATAAACTACATAGGATGTTAAGGCCACTCATTAGTTTAATCTTTGACATATTGTTGACTGGGAAATACATTACCTTTGTACCCCTTGCCCTTTGTGACGCCAATGACATCAATCATTTCATCCTGGCCAAAGACAGTCGACACGGGCACTTGCTGCTCCAGCTTCACTCGAGCCCAATCCACCTTCTCAGCTACAGTGCCACCATTCACCTGGATTTCCATCAAGTGAGACTTCTTTTGCCGAAGCGGAAGCATTCGCATCTGAGATACCAAATAATGCATTGGTTGTGGCAAAATGCCTAATCATATTTGCATTTTTTCAGTATCAATTATTATTTCTAGCTCAATCAATCCAAAGTGAAGGGTAATTTAATGCTTTTTCAAAAAATTGTGTTTGCAACATTAACCGATAAATTTCATCCAATACCATCATTCTCCTTGAGGGTCTTCTGAGCCAAACAATGCAATGCATTGTTAAAGACTATATCAAAGGACCCCACATTTATTTTCTGATGCATTCATCAACAGCTCATTGCATGTATTAGACTCAGGACCCTTCACAAGTTAAACAAGAGCCTTTAGACAAATTACTGTGAAATAAGCCAAATTATAAAAACCTTGGAAGAAATAAACTATATTGTGGGGCAGCAAGGTTTGACTGAACTGACAAAATCCTGTATCCTTCCAGTATTTGCCACCTTCTGGTTTTCAATATTCCATTAAAAGGATTCTGAAAGGGTTATAAAGCACTGTCCAATTTTACAGTCACAAAGCTGTTTTTTAAAAGGGCTAAGTCAAAGGGTTGAAAGATAGGAAGCGCATCATGGCACAATAGCTTCCAGGTAAATATTACATCAAATACGAGATGCAACGAGGCCCCATTTATTTCACAAGACTTTAAAAACTGAACTTGACAAAAAGGTGCAGTCTCCCCTTTCACCTGATAATGGCATAGACAGAAGGCAAACCAGTCAAACAGTGGAATCTGCTATTAGCAGATCTTTGGCCATTGACATTAAACTATCTGAATTCATATGTGCTTCAGGAAATGGGCAAGGCAAGAGCTCACCTGAGTGTGAGCTATGACCCTGATAACCTGGCAGTACTTCTTCATGCTGTTGAAGTCCTTCTCCAGTTGTTTCTTGCCTTCTTCATCCTGCCACTTCTTGCAGTACTTGGTAAAGGCCTTCTTCTTGGACTTATGCCTTCAAGGAGGAGCAGAGCAGAGATGGGGATTGGCAGAGCCCTTCATCAGCCCACCCAGAGAGGTGGTTGAGTGGAAGAAGCTGCCATAGGAATCAGTTTTGGCTCATTGCTGGCTTCTAAGGAGCCTTTTCCACCAGCAAGCGGAGCCTGGAGCTCATCAAGCAAAGGCAAGACTGCCAGAGCTGAGCGGAGCTGCCATAATTTCATACCAAGAAAATTAATATGCACTGCACAGAACAGTAATTAAGAAAATGTATTCTGCCTTAGAAGCTCCATTTCTATTTCATAGGGTTAACTTCACTTTACTCATTTATAGCTTTCCAATCTTGCCTTTTAACGCCATAATGCCACTTTTACCTTCCTAACAAACAACCCACAAATTTTAAAGGGCAACTTTAACATTTGCATGCCTCAAGTTCAGATATTCAGGAAGGTTACTGGCTATAGTACCCGGACCTGAGTGATTAACATGAATGTGCCACACTATAAGGGGGAGAAATCCTTCCCAAGATCTAGGTTAAGACTATACCAGGAACCAACTCAACTAGAAATTTGATGCCACCAGAAAAGAAGTCATACTACACTCTCCTAAGATAGCAAACTACAGTCAGTGCTCGACAATCAGCAACAAGCACCAAAGGTGATTTTTTAATGTCCGCCCGTCGAGAAATCATCATCTGTAGTGTTCACATACCGGTACCCAGGAGGGTATCATAAAACCTTACCCCCTTACTGCAATATAAACTGAGTTGCTGTCAACTCAGTTCTCTATAGACAAGAGAGCAATATAATTGGGGCTAACTATTGCCTCAGTTCTACAAGAGAGCAATATAATTGGGGCTAACTATTGCTGCATCTTCCTAACTCAGGGAACTTAAGAATCTCAGCCATAATTACCAGTTCTTGTAGAACCGACGCTTGCACTCATCGCTGATATGCTCGGCAAAGATGGTCTTGAAGGTGCGAAGGCCACGGGGAGTTTCAACGTAGCCCACAATCCCCACAATCACCATGGGAGGGGTTTCCACCACAGTAACTGCCTCAACAACTTCTTTCTTGTTGACCTCTATGAAACAGATAACAGAACAGATGAGCACTAAAAGATAGTAATGAACCTAGTTTCTATAACTGAGGGAAATCAAAACACTACATCCAAAAGCAACCTAATCCTTCAGTTCTGTTGTCAGGTTAAAGCCTAACATGGGGCATGTGTGCTGTCCTGAAAAGCTAAAGGAGTGCATAAGGTGAGGAATAGGTGCAGCAAGAGTTCTTATGCCTGGTCTTTTCAAACACAAATAAACAGCCCTTGTGATCAGAACAATCCACTTCTTTCTTCTGCCCACTAGGAATGATAAGAGCACATGGACTGGTAGTGTAGAACAGCAAGTCCTGGCTCATACATACTCCATCTTGGCTATGAAGCAAGTAAACTCAGGCAAGCTGCTACCTTTCAGCCTCATACCTTCATCTAAAACAGTGATGGCTAATCTTGACACCCCAGATGTTTTGGAACTACAACTCCCATCATCCCTAGCTAACAGGATCAGTGGTCAGGGATGATGGGAGTTGTAGTCCCAAAACATCTGGAGTGTCAAGATCACTGATCTAAAATAACAAAGCTAAAGCTAATAATGTCACATTGCAGAAGTATTGAGAATTACTACGTGAAGTGTCCTAAAGTATATCAATGCCAAGTATCGATTTCACTTCCCTCCCAAGAAAAGAAATACTTACTGGAGCCAGGTCTGTCTACTTCACGGACAATGTGGGTCATGCCAGCTTTGTATCCAAGAAATGCAGTGAGGTGGATGGGCTTGCTGGGGTCATCTTTAGGAAAGCTCTTCACCTTGCCTCTGTGCCGACGGCTACGCTTGCGAGGCAGAAAGCCCAAAGACCCATGCCTGGGAGCTGAAAACTTGCGGTGGGACTAGAAGGGAGGGAAAGACACTTTGCTTAGTAGGAGACAGCTTTGCAAGTCCTCAACAACCTCAGGGTTCTTAGGAAGGCAAGGAAATGCTCTAAACCAGGGGTCAGCACCTTTTTCAGTCGTGGGCCAGTCCACCGTTCCTCAGACCATGTGGTGGGCCAGACTCTTTTTTTGGGGGGGAAATGAACAAATTCCTATGCCCCACAAATAACCCAGAGGTGCATTTTAAATAAAAACACACATTCTACTCATGTAAAACACGTTGATTCCTGGACCGTCCATGGGCCAGATTGAGAAGGCGATTGGGCCACATCTGGCCCACAGGCCTTAGGTTGCCTACCCCTGCTCTAAACACCCTGGGAGAAAAACAAAGTTCCCTTGCCCATAATAAATCCCTTGGGAGCAACACTAAAGTGTGCTTCTGTTGTGTACAGCAACACAGTGTATGCCAAGCAACATGCCTAGCCTGTTTTCCTTGCAAGGCTGGCAATACTACATCTCAAACACAGGTACACAAGACTCACAATGTTGCATTAAATAACCAACCCACCCTATGACTTCTCTAAAAATACAGCCAGGGTGGCCCTTTTATAGTTAACTCAACAATAACCTGAGGTAATGGAGGCTTTTTGTTTTTAAAAACAAGAGCATAAAGCAATTACTAAGTACAGTACAACTTACCCCCCAAATAAAATCAAAGACTATACTATAAAAAGAAACTATCGCCCCTCAGCCCCAGCCAAAGATCAGGGATAGAAGCAGCTGGAGCCAGCAACACCCGGACAGCCACACCACCTCCCATTCCTGCATTAAGAGCCATGACTGACCACGCTCCTTGGTGGAGCTGTTCTAGTCAATCACATGCAATGACCTTACAAAATTATCTATAATAAATACGTTCAATGCGTTTTAGCAAGGGCGATGCTACCAATGCACTCCGGAATAAAAGTACTCTTACGCGCGTCTACTCGGAAGTAAGTCGCGATGGGACCTTCTGCTTAAGTATGGAATTGCTGCCTAAGTAGCTATAACAAGTTTCAGCAATTTCAAGACACCCTTTCTTTAGATGAGAAAACGGCAGGCAGCCTCACGTTAGGCCAACTCAGCCGTCATCGGGAGCGAGAATAGGCCCAGGACCCCGTTAACGAGTGAGGCGTATGTAGCACCCAAATAATTCTCGGTGTCCCTTCAACAAAGACCCTAAAGCGAGATAGACCGGGATTGAGCGCGGCCGGAACGACCACTGACCCGATGGCAGCGGATTACATGTTTCCCGCAAAGCTCAACTCCGACCTACCATTTTGTCTCCGAGCCGGTGTAGAAGGGAAGTATAAAGGCGCGCGTGCGCTATTTATCCCTTCGCGTCCTAAGCGTGCGCAGACGCGTCCGGCCGATACTTCTGCGCATGCGTTTCCAAATCAGTCCCACGTGCACTGTAATCCTCTATGCGAAATATCGCGAGGAGACAGAAGGAAACGAAAACTTTAAAAAAAAGAAGAAGTAAAGGCTACGGGTGCCGGGAGGGTTCCGGATTCCTCCGAAGATGCCATTTCGCGTGAAGGACAGCTTTTCGGGAGGTCCCTCATTTAACTCGTGCATGTGTACGAGGAAGAAAATTCCATCCGTTCAATGGGAGATAGGGGAGGGGTGTCTCTATCTAGTCATAATACTGGAGGCCGGGAAATTGGGGCCTAAGTTTTGTCTATGAAAGGACAGGATTATCAACGACGCGGGAGTCCAGCATAAACCTATACCCCCCAACCCCTCAAACAGCAGTAGGATGTACAAAGCAGGATGGGGGCGTCTGTTAAAGTTTGGTATGAATGGCTGAATATACAAGCTTTTGGGTTCTATAGATCTCTTCAGACCCTCTGCCGAGTTAGAAGAGGTTTTTCTCATAACCGCTTTGTGGTTTTGTTTGTTTACAATCAAGTGATACATAAATTTTATTAAGTATAATAAAGAAGAGGAAGGAGGAGACTGAGAAACAAAATTACAGTATTCCTCACAGAAAATCCCTTCTGCTTCCCTGCACTGCTATCACTAATGCTCAGGCAGCTCTGTGTTGTTACTGACCCACAGTAATCGTACTGAGTATGGCCCATCTCTTTCCAGCATCCCCCACCCCCAATTTACAGCAGTACTGATAACTATAGTATATATTGCACCTGATGCAAACATCAACGAGGCATTGGGTCTTCTGCATGATGCCATTAGCAGACAACAAGGCAAGTATCCTGAGGCTGCATTCATTGTATGCGGGGATTTCAACCAGGCAGATTTGAAAGTGGTCCTACCTAAATTCTATCAACACATAAAGTGTGCAACCAGGGGAGAAAGGACTCTAGACAGGCTGTATACAAATGTCAAACAGGCCTACAAGGCTGAGCCGCTGGCACATCTAGGCCAATCTGATCATGTGTCCCTGCTCCTGACTCCTGAATATATTCCATTGAGGAAACGGACTCCAGCTATAAAGAGGAATATTACAATATGGCCAGCTGAAGCATCTCAACAACTACAAGACTGTTTTCTTGACACAGATTGGGAGGTATTTGCCCAACAGGATGTAGAGACTTACACTGAGGAAGTGTTGGACTACATCAGGTTCTGCACTGACAATGTAACACAGAGGCGCCGGATAAAGATCTACCCAAACAGGAAGCCCTGGATGACAAGGGAGGTCCAGGGGTTGCTAAAGGCAAGAAATACTGCTTTCAGAAGCGGAAATAAGTCGCTGTACAGTGTAGCCAGAGCGGATTTAAAGAGAGGTATCCGTGTGGCCAAGGAGGCGTATAGAGCGTTGGAGAATCACCTACAGAGTAACAACACCAGGCAGGTGTGGCAAGGTGTACAGGAATTGACAGGGTATAAATCCAAAGATTCCCTGGCAGACGAGGGAGGGGCATCCCTCGCAGAGGAGTTGAATGCCTTTTTTGCTCGCTTTGAAGTAACATCTGCAGCGACACCATCATCACCACCACCATCAATCCCTGGGGAGGCTTTGCCACCATCACCACTGTCACCATCATTGGTACAAAGGAATGTAGTACTCGCTGTGGAAGAAGGAGAGATGAGAAAGGTGTTGAAGGGAATCAACCCAAGGAAGGCCATAGGACCAGATGGGGTAGCTGGAAGGGTACTGAGAGACTGTGCAGATCAACTAGCAGGAGTTTTCACTGGGATTTTAAATCGATCCCTAGCCCAGGCTACTGTTCCATCTTGCCTAAAATCCTCTATGATTGTTCCAATACCCAAAAAATCTAACCCGGAAAATCTGAATGACTTTCGTCCAGTAGCACTCACACCTGTAATCATGAAGTGCTTTGAAAAGCTGGTACGAAATTATGTCATTGCCTGCCTACCAGAGGGACTAGACACATTCCAATTTGCTTATAAAACGAAAAGATCGACAGAGGATGCGGTGGCGATTGCCCTTCATGCTGTTCTAGCACATTTGGAGCAGCGGGGGGGGGGGGGGGCTATGCCAGACTGCTTTTTGTAGATTTCAGCTCGGCATTTAATACCATTCTACCATAACGTCTGATGTCTAAATTGGGAGATCTGGGGCTCCCGCTATCACTTTGTGGGTGGATACTGGACTTTTTGTCAGATCGCCCCCAGAGGGTTCGGTTGGGCCCTTATACCTCTAATATGCTCAGGACTAACACAGGAACACCACAGGGATGCGTTCTCAGTCCGCTCCTTTATATTCTCTATACGTACGATTGTGTCGCTGCTCACCCTAGTAATAGGGTTGTCAAATTTGCAGATGACAACCGTGATTGGGCTCATCACTGATAAGGAGGGTGAAACGAACTACAGAGATGAGGTGGAGCAGCTGACGAAGTGGTGCAGAGCTAACAACTTGCTCATAAATACAAAGAAAACAAAGGAGCTTGTGGTGGACTTCAGGAGAAAGAAGAACGATGTCCAACCACTTTTGATTGATGGAATCTGTGTGGAGAGGGTAACAATGTTCAGATTTCTGGGCATTGAAATACAGGAGGATCTGTCCTGGAGTGCAAACATAAGGGGGCTTGTGAAGAAGGCGCAGCAGAGATTGTACTTCCTGAGAGTTTTAAGGAAAAACCATCTTCCACAAAAGCTGCTGCTTGCCTTCTATCACTGTGCCATTGAGAGCGTGCTCACTTATGGCTTATGTGTGTGGTACAGAAGCTGTACTACCAAGGACAGGATGGGGTTGGACAGAGTTGTTAAGGCAGCAGAGAGCATTGTTGGCTGCTCGCTCTCCACCTTAGAGCAGATTTATGCCATGAGGTGCCACAGAAAGGCACTGGACATAGTGAAAGATCCATCGCATCCTGGTCACCGTCTATTTGAACTTTTGCCATCGGGACGGAGATACAGGACGATGACAACAAGAACAAGCCGTCTTAGAAACAGCTTCTTCTCCAGAGCAATCGCGGCCTTGAATGGGAAGCCTGGACTTTGAAGTCATTTACTCTTACCAGTTATGTTTTAATTAGTGTGTATGGTTTTAATCAGTGTGTATGGTTTTAATCAGTGTTTTTTAGTTGTTTTGTTTTTTAGTGGAGTGCCCTATCTGGGTGGATGGAGCAGCCAAGAAATTTCGTTGTCCCCAAAGGGGACAATGACAATAAAATATTCTATTCTATTCAACACCCAAGCACACTCCAGCTTCTTATCTGTGAACTTTCCCCCACTATTGGGTTGTAGTCTGGGAGTGAGGAGTCTGAATCCTGCCCAATAGGGGTTTTTAAAAAGCTCATGGTTTGAAAAGGCTGGAGCTCAAGGTAGCAATCCCACCCCAGTATAACCACACTTGGCCCTCTTTCTGATGCAATCTACTGTGGTGTCATCATCATCACCCAGTTACATAGGGGGAGTCCAAAAACAGATGGCTCAAGTCAGAAGGCAAGGCAAAGCAAAGCAAGGCAAGACATTTGTGCTGGGATGAGCATGGCCTTGTTTCTAAGGGGTCAACATTAACAAAATGGCAGGTGAGAAGCGGTTTGCCATTTACCAGCCAATTGGGAAGCAAACTGTGATGTACATGGCACAGCTGACTTTGAGGCTGCTGCCCCAAACCCAGCTCATGCTACTCTACTTCTTTATGCATTACCTATTGGTGAAAGTCTACATGCCGCTATTGCGCCCCTTGGTCACCATAGTCAAGCTAGTCTTCTGTTGGGTCACTGTGCAAGTGACTGGGGTCTTCATCTTGTGGCACTGCAGCCTAAAGATGTTACGTGCCATGCATTTAATTCTCATCAGGAAGCTCTGGAAGGAAGTGCTAGTCCTAGCACTTAAAATCCTATGGCGTTCTCGGGCAGCTGCAAGGTACTTGTGTTTTTATTTAGCTGGTGTCTTGCAATGGTGTGCTGCCAAATGGGCTCTGGAGTTGCTAGGGTTCCTGAAACAAAGAATACCAGCTATTTCATCTGCAAGGCACCAGCTGCACCACTCCATGAGCCCCTTCCTCCAAGAAAACTATGAAACCTACCAGACAGTGTTGCGACCAGTCATGAAGCAAATTATTTTCTCGCTCTTTCTGGGATTGCTTGATGGAGTTCAGGAAGCTTTACAGCTGACAGCAAAAGTAACAAAATGTGCACTGACCCTGCTTTTTAACTTGGTCAGACCCACACTGAGTTCAGCCTGCAAAGCGAAGATCTTAGACAACATCACCAGTACACTCCCACATCCCTGCATGCCTTTGTGCTCCCGTTTCGGGGGCTCTTCATTTACCATCTTAAAGGACAACCCACAGACTTTTGCTGCACTGAAAGTTGTTGTGGCCACTGAACACATAACCAGTGGGCCAGGCAAGTATGGTTTAGATGGCACCAATATTCCTCTGCATGTGAGATTCCAGACCAAGATCAGAATGAGGAATGCTTTTGCTATGCAAGAAACAAGTGCAACTTTGAAGCAGGTGAAGGTAGCCTGTGTTCTCTTCATTGCCATCTATCTTTCCGTGTTCTACAGTGCTATTAAGGCCATCATATAAATGGATAGATTAGACAACCTCTTACATGTACAGTTGTTTTAAATGGTGAACAAAATGTCCTTGCTGTAGCACCTGCACTCAGATTTTATCCTGGTCACTGTGATGATATGCAATAATCCAAAACTAATTTTGGGGTCAAGGGGCATATAAACTTCAATTCCATATTTATGTTGCTCATGCAGCTCTGTACCAAATAAGGAAATGTGAACTAGTAACTGCCTAGGGATCCCAGGAAGAAAATGTGCTTCTGAAAGTCAAGCCTCTTGAGAGTTGTAATTCATATCCTGACTCTGATGACAAATTATGATAATGGTGATGAAAGTGTGCCTAAATGCTTAATGGTGAATCGTTATGGCAATTTGCACACATTTTCTGATCTTGGAAATGTGAAATGCAGTCTGGGAAATTAGATAGATAGGTCTAAGAAGGTAGTACTCTTTCGATAGTTGCACACTCTGAAGCAACAATTATTATGCCAGCACAAACGTTCTTTCAACTCAAGGTTACTCTGTGAGAAAGCAGGGAGAACTCAGGTGACAATCTTAAGCTTGGGAGTAAATCTGAGTAACCAGTCAGAGGATTGCACTGTCAGAATACACAAAAATATGCAAGACTACCTTTTATCATATCAGACTTTTTGCCCATGATCTGGCCTGGTGTTGTTTACTCTGCCTGGAAGTGATCCTCCAGGGTCTGGGACAAAGGTTTTTCACATCACCCTGCTACCCAATTTTTTGCTTTCTTAAACAAATACCCAGAAATGCCAGGAATTCAGCCTAGGGCTGAAATCACTTCAATATATTTTATGGGAAGTGAGTCATAAGTGGAGTTAAATAAAGAAATACTCTGAATCACCCAGATGTCTCAGGGTCTGTAATGTTTGAAACCACACCAAAACACTCTTTACTGGGCTTAAGAGGGGGGCAGAAGGTTGATCACTAGTAGATCGTCAAGGGTTTCTGACTCCCAATGGTTTAACAATGTTGACCCTCCAAAAGCCGCTTTCCCATGCTAAATAAGGCTGCTGAACAAAGTTTTCACAAATGCTGTGACCAAGCAGTAATATTTCCTATTCATTTGTATGCAGCTAGGGAGAATATTATTATATTTCTATGCTGCCCTTCCTTCAAGGAGCTCAGGGTGACTGACATACATGGTGTCCCCCATCCTACTTTATCTTCACAATAACCCTATGATGGAGGTTAGAGTGACTGTCTCAAGGTCACCCACTCATAGATGAGTGGGGTTTTAAATTGGGCTCAACACTCTTAATATTTACACCACACTGCCTCTATTGAATGTTAGACAACCACAGTGGGTTCTTCCTCCACAAATAGTCATGGCTACCTGAAGAGAGAAGAGTTGGAGTAGCTTAGCTAGGTGTTTGAGAGAGAGAGAAAAATAAGTTCTGGTATAATTTGGTCCAGTTCTCTGGGGGAGTTGGAGTGGGTTCAGGTGGGGATGGCAAAACCTGGATCCCTATCCGAGTTTTTCAGGCACGGACGGTATGACTTCATTATTATAAATATTTTATTTTTCTCTCCCGAGTATGATCTAACCTTTCTGTAAGAGGCTTTGCACAATGTGATGCCAAATCTGACTCCATCCTAGACACGTTACTGTCATGTGCTTCTGTAAATATTATCAACTGGAGGTGGAGAGAGCAAAAGAGGAAATGAAAAAAAGCATGGAGAGGAACAGGGCTGCAGGAGTCAAGACAACAGGGTTATCATCTTTACACATAAAACATACACAACGGAGTAACATTATCTTCCTCATCCTGTTTGGTAGTGAACAAAAACAGATGTGATAGACATCAGCAATATCGCTGTCTGTTGTTGGAGGTAATTGTGTTGACTAATTTAAACCAGATTTTTGTGGGGGATAAGGTGCTGTGTATAATGCTGGCTAAGGAGATGAGAACTGCAACCTGAACAGGCATTAAATTGAGAACAAGAGGATGAGTGATGAATTATTAACTCTTCACGAATGCAAGGTAATGTTGAATGCAAGGTGTGCTCTCTTAAGCCTGTGCAGATCGACCACTTTGAAGCCACTTTTCTAGCCAAACTTTTAATTCAATCATCCTACTCCTAGCACATACAGATTTATATCTTATATTTTGAACCATTTTGTTATCAGTTGTCATGGATAGCAAAGATTAAGGTTTTTCTGTCCAATTTTCTATATATAATGTTATGCTGGTGTATTCTAATGCTATTATCTTATAGGAAGTATGCAAGAACTTAAGGTATCAGAGTGCTACTCCAGGTTTTTGCTCTGCTATTCCACACTAAATCATGCGCATTGCTCAGTCCCACTAATCTATGTCTCTCTCCCATCTAGAAAAGGAGTATTCTAAGTAGCATAGCTCAGCCTTTAACCAGAACAATAAAGCATATATTTTACTAACCACAAAACCAGACCTGCCAACTCTTTTGCTTTGGCTGGTAAACATCTGGTTTTAAAACTAATTTCTCCCATTTCAGAAAAGGAGGTTATTGTTTTTCCTCTTTTTTTGGGAAGAAAACTTCTAATTAATTTTAAAAAGTGATCTTCAGTCTTTCCCTGTCTTCTGGTCGGTTTCTACTGTGAGACTGCTCCCTAAAAGAATGTTGTTGTCCTCTAAGTCTAAAGCAAATTGCCCAAGAGCTGAGCAAAGAAGCATGCACTTCAGCATGCTTGCACAATATGAATCATAGTCGCTAACTAAATTCAAAGACTGTGCAAATTGGTTGGCTCTGAAAAATATCTGAATTAAGTTATCATTAGCTGGACTTTAGTCAGAGCCTCTAGTAGCTGAGCAGAAGAATGTTTCAGACTACTGATCAACCTTAAATCGTATCACATGGCAAGGATAGGACTGCCGGCTTGTAGTATAGGCCCTGCTGCTGTGTATCAACAGCAGCCTGACATGCAGACATTTAACAGGCAAAGTTTTCCCATTAGTAATAAATGGGGGGAGGGGGGGTTGGATTTATGTGTGTCATTATGCTATTAAAAGCAGAGGATCTGAGCCAGTAAGAACTGGCAAATCTATGCAAGGGGCCACATCAGTTTGCAAGACAACAAATTAAGGTCTTTGCTTAATGCAATTTTTAACCACACATGGGTGTAGCCAGGATTTTTGTTGGGGGGGGGGCTTTTGTTAGGGGGGCAGAACCTCAGATTTGTATTGATTTGTATTGTTTAGTAGGGGCAGCTGCCCCCCCGGCTATGCCCATGTAACCCCAATCATGTTGCACATTGTATGTATAATTTGCCAAAGCTGCCTTTCTGAAATTCATTATTCTTTTCTGAATGTTAACAAGATTGAAAGACTGACTATTTCCTGCAATATCCTTTTCGCTTTACAGAGTTTCCATTACGTGCGTGGCTTACAAGTCAAACAAAATATCACTTTCTTTCCTATTAATGCAGTCTCTAACATCAGCTAGATATTGTCTCCTGAGTGTACCAGTGGGTGACCCACTTCATAACGTGAAAGCATGCAGAAAAGTATTTTTATTGGCAGCTCTAGAGCCATTGAATTTTCATGTATTGAAGACTTGAAGCACTTGTTGGGTCTTTTATTTCAGCGGCCTTTCAAAGAGCTGGTGCTAAGCTGGAGGATGTAAAAGTGCTCTTGTCCTCTAGATGTAAAAGATAGATGTATTTATTTTTAATGCTGCATGACCAGAATTGGCAAACTGCCCCCCCCCCCGAGTGTACCTGCTGGAACATGAAACAAAGTCATCAGAAGTTTAAGCAGCATTGCTGAGCCAAAGCTAATCTGCCCTGCTACCGGTACATACAGACATCATGGTGCTGTGATAGGCAAAGATGTACAGGACAGAGTCTGTGACATCAGCACAGGAGAAAAGCAACACACAAGCATGCGATGCCAAGTACTTTTTTTAAAGAATAGCTTTTAACAAGTGGTTTTTTATCTTTGATGAAAAGTGAATGTTTAACTTACTAAACAGGATTGCTCTGTAACCCTCCTTTCCCAAAGAAGCTCTAGTTTACAGACAACACTATAATAGCACTAATAATATCCTGTTCATTTACTTGAGAGCAAGTCCCATTGAATTTTGGTGACTTACTTTTGGAGTGCAGGGACGCGGGTGGCGCTGTGGGTTAAACCACAGAGCCTAGGGCTTGCCGATAGAAGGTCGGCGGTTCGAATCCCCGCCACGGGGTGAGCTCCCGTTGCTGGGTCCCTGCTCCTGCCAACCTAGCAGTTCGAAACCTAGCACATCAAAGCACAAGCAGATAAATAGGAACCGCTCCGGCGGGAAGGTAAACAGCGTTTCCGTGCGCTGCTCTGGTTCGTCAGAAGCGGCTTTGTCATGCTGGCCACATGACCTGGAAGCTCTCGGCCAATAAAGTGAGATGAGCGCCGCAACCCCAGAGTCAGTCACGACTGGACCTAATGGTCAGGGGTCCCTTTACTTTTGGAGTAAAAATGCAAGGGATCAGGTTGTTAGGTGGAGAGACCCCAGGCAGAGAAGGGAATCTCCTCCTGTCCCAGGAAATAACCCTAGATAGCTGTTCCTTGTTTAGCTTTCAAGCCATTGGGAATATTATTCACACAATTTCAACACGCCATATCTATATGAACTGGTGTTTTCCTTCAATATGGAGTTAGTTTTCTGAATTTAGCCAGTGTGGGGTAGTGTTTTAGAATGCCAGAGTACTCAGTCATGAAGCCCTCTGGGGCCAGTCAATATCTCTCAACCTAAACTACCTCACAGGGTTGTTGTAAGTACAAAAATGGAGAAGGGGAAGTAATATACCGGTACCATCTTTTAACCTTGGGTTAAAAACGTATTGATAAACAAATAAATATTATCAGCACACACTGCACTACAAAAAACCGCTGCATGAAAGAAAATCAAATGGTGCCTCTCACTGGGTTCAGGTGGGTTTACTTCTATGTAAGTGTGCAAAACCTTTAAAGCTCAATCAAATGCACCTTTTGGCATGACGCTGGTTGTAGGTCTGGCGAAGCGTGTTTTAAGACGCCGCACCCCCACCACGGGGTCTCTGAGGTGCAGAAGCCCCCAGAGGCCTGCAGAGGCCCACCCCCTCCCCGCTCCCCGCTCCCTTCGCCCTGCCCTCCATGTTGCCGGGGCTGCGCGGGCAGGAAGGCGCGCGCCCGCGCTCTTCCTCCGAAGCTCGCGCCAGCCCCATGACTGCCGCGAAAACGGGAGCGCGCCTGGCTTGCCGCTGAGCCCAAGCCTGCCACTGGTGCCCTGGCTGCGAGCGTGTTGCTCTCTCCTCCATCGCCAGCCAGCCAGCCAGGCAAGCAGGCGGGGCGGTGAGCGAGCGGCGAGCCGGCCGGAGCCAGGGCTGCCATGCACAGATAGACTTTCCCTTGCCTCGCACACCACCCTTGCGGCACTGCCTCGGCTAAGGCTGCCCCTGCACGGCGCGCCCTCCTTGCCGGGCAGCGCGGGCTGGTCGCTTCCCCTTCTCCTAAGCACCCCCGACCCGCCAGTGCAATAAACTTTTCGGTGCCGACAGAGCGACCAGCAGAGCGGCGGGTCTTGCAAGCCCCGGGGTCGCTCCCAGGATGGAACAGGGCGCGTATGGAGCTGGCAAAGCCGGGGGCGCCTTTGACCCTCAGACCTTCATCCGGCAACCTCACACGATCCTCCGGATGGTTTCTTGGGTAAGGACTCGGAGGAGGACGCCTCCCTGGCCGCGCGGGGGAGGGCAGGCCATTGGCGTGGGAAATAACAAAAACACGTGCAAAGCAATCGGCACGTCTGAAAGCCCTTTTGGCGAGGAGGGAGAGATCTGCAGAGAGCCCTGGGCGGGCTTGGCTTGGCTGTGGGGTTGATCCCTATCCTGCTGACTGAGCACCCAGGGCAAGCTTTTAGATGACACTCAGCGGGGCTTTAAGGAGGAGGAGGAATGTCCTTTCCAGCGCGCGCGCGCGCACTCGAGATCGTGGAAAGGAAGATTAGGAAAGCCCAGCGCCGGGTGGTTGGATTTTGGGGACCCACTTCTCGGCTTCCCCTGTCCCCCGTGGGGCGAAGGAGATCGCGGGGTGGGGGTGCTGGCCAAGCGGGCAACTGGGGGGGGGGGAATCCTGCAACGCCGCCTGCCCAAAGTGACCTCTAAGATGGGAGCCAGGCTGTGTCTTCGCTGTCATGGAGCCCCCAGCTCGGCTTGCTTCTTCCATCTCCGTTTTCCGTCTCTTGTGCAGCGTCGCTTCTAGTCAGCTGCTCTGGTGGCGGCGGGGCGGCAATATTTGCAAACTGGTGCTGTGTGTGTTTGTGTTGTGGAGCGCACAGCTAGCCCGGCAAGCAAGGTGCAAAATGGCACTGTGAGCGCCCTCCCCCCCCCGCCTCTCTCCGTTGCCCAGATCTCTCCGGGTGAAGCGTTTGGAAAACTAGGAAACATGCCCTCGCAGCCGCCTCCCTCCCTCTCTTGTTTCTTCTTTCCCTTTCCTCCTCCAAAACTACTGCCGGCTTCCTTTGAAAGATGGAAATGGTTAAGCCGGTCCTCCAGCCTCGTAAACCTGACGCTGCTATTATTAAATGCTAATCAAAACATGCAGAAAATGGGAGAGTTTCCCATAACCTGCGCGATGAGCTGTTAATGGTGAGGCAGTTGGACGAGAGAACTGCAAAAGTGATTCTGAATTTCAGCTGCCCTTTTCCTAACCCTTCCCTTAATTTATTTCAGTTGGTTTCTGTTTTTTTCATTTACAGTGGATGGGGGGGGGGAGAGAGAAAAGGGTGCAAATGCGTGGTATCCTCTTCTTCCAAATCCCTACCCCCCCCCCGCTGCTCCACCTTCAATTTTACCGTGTAGCAAATTTTATGTAACACCGTGCATGTGTGATGGAGCAAGCGAGTTGATGGGATCCGTCAGCAAGAGGAGGGAAGGAAGGCTGCTCTCTCGACTGTGCAGCTCCCTCGGGGTGGGGGGAGGTCACTTATCTTGTGACACTTTCGCCATGGCCGCCCCATGTGTACCTGGAGCATTTGCAAGAAGGTCACTGGGATTAAGGGAGCAGGCTGCAAACAATAAGCTGGAGGGCGGGGGAGAGAGATTTGTCTCTTGTAGGAGTCTGTAGGGAGAGAGGGAAGGAGGAGGACACAGCGAGGTAAAGCAGATCTTGGAGTTGAGGTGCCTTCTTCTCACCCTCCCCCAGTAGGCCAAGAAAGAGATAGAGGGGGAGATTAAATGTTGGATAGAGACAGGGCATCTCTTGTTGTGAGGAATGATGGTGTAGGAAGAGTTTAGCTCTCCTATTGCAGCCATTAAGGCAGGGGTCAGCAAGGTTTATCTTGCCTGGGCTGGATTGGTCCTGTGGAGATCCCTCTGTGGACTGGATTGGGCGCCTGTGTGAGCGCTCGCGCCCACGATTTTCAGCATCTGTGCGTGCACAGACGTGATTTTCGGCACCGCGGAAGCGAGTCCCTGCGCTGCACTGGTTTCGCGCAGTGCGCAAGCAGGCAACTCAGTTCAGGGGCGGCTCATGGGCCGGTCAAATGACCTCCGCAGGCCACTTCCGGCCCATGGGCCTTAGGTTGCTGACCCCTGCATTAAGGCTAGCCCAGGAAGTTGCCTTGAAGTGTTTTGTTCATCTCACCCATTATTTGTCTACCTTTTGCAAGCACAGCGTTTATCTTTTACATTTATAGCCCACCTTTCTCAAGGTTCTCCCCCTCCCCATATGCCAAATAGTTGTTGCTTTTGTGCAAAAAAAGAGTTAGCAGCCTCACCAAGCACAACCAGTGTGCTTGCCACCTGTCGACTGCTGGTGCCCCTTCCCTTCCTGTGCTGCTGCCTGACTGCATGTGACTTGGGGGAAATGTTTGGAGATGAGAGGAGGAGGAAGGAGCTCTGCAGAATTGCTAGCAGTGCCCTGAAGATGGGATTAATATGGTTGGCTGGTGTGTCTGCCTGGGCTCATTTTGCAGTGCCGTATGCTAGTGTTCGAACCAGAGGGCGGAAGACATTCTAGCAATAATCTCCTGGCTTTCACATCCGCCAGTGAAATTCAACATGATGTGGTAGAAGAACCTTTTTTGTTCTTGTGCAAACACTTGAATGAGGCAAAGCAGCAAAGAGCACAGGTGACAGCGCTGGCCCAATTATGATTGACATGACGTTAGATGGGACTCTTCTGTCCTTGATAATCTGGGACAGAATGTTCTCCCCTTTAAAGCTGTGACTTCATTCTGTTACTGCAGGGCTTCCCAAGTACAGGAGAAGAGAGAGGGTTTCTGCAGTGTGCTTCTTTCTGCTTCAGAATATCACCTTATTGGCTCCCTTCACGAAATCAGATGACTTCCCAGCTGCAGAAAGAAACCCAGCATCCAAATTTTTCTTGGATGTCCTCCTGTTTCCCCAAAGCCACCAACTGTCTACTGCACCTTGACCTTGGAAGTGACTTTGATACCCTTCTATTTCTTGTGATAGTGTGTTTGCTTTGTAAAAACACGTGAGTTGCAGAATAGTGAAAACTCTTAAAGACCATTCCTGTGCATGTTTGCCTAGGAGTAGGTCCTATTGAATTAAAGGGGCTTACTTCAATGTGCATAGGACTGAAAATCTCAGGAATTGGAGTACTGGCATAGCTGAGCAAGTCAAGAGATTGAGAAATTTAGAGTCTCATATGGTAAAAGTTCAGTCTTTGTGCCTCTCACTCATTTTTCACTCGTGTACTGCAGGTTACAACTGCACTTGCAATGCAAGCTTAAGCACACTTACTTGGGAGTAAGTTCCACCGAGTTCAGTGGGACTTGCTTCTAGGCAATGTACATAGTAATATAGCTGTACATGTTTGAACCCCGACATATCATTAGAGATGTGCTCGGTACATTAACTTTGCATGGTAAAAGAAACCCCCCCCCCCTTTCTCCATCAAGTCTGAAGTGCTTAACAGATGAGGCACACAATATTAAATCTGTTAACCTATTTCCCCCCCTTTTTTGTCTCAAGTATATTGCAGTAGTGGCCGGAATATAATTTGTACCCTCCATGCTGTCTCCAGAACTTTCAGACTCTTAATTATCCCCCCCCCCAATTACTGCAGCAACATTTTAGAACTTTAAGGTGCTTGTTTTTTAAAAGCCATATTCCAATCATCATGGTAATAATGGCAAGGCTGAAAATGCAGTGGCAACAATGCCTGCTGATGGAGCAATCTCCAACTTGGTGCCTGCCAGGTAAATGCCATCTTGCTGGCTGGGGCTGATGGGAGTTGTAGTCCAAAACATCTGGAGGGCTATGTTAATGGCTCAGAAATAGGAAGGTAAGAACTAAGTTCAGTTTTTTCAAGTCCCAGAACCTCCAGGTGTAGTTCATGAACTGCAAGGGAGTGGCCTGAGTCTTTCGGTACTGGGACTTCTGGAACAATACATTGCCGTGTAGGTACAATATATTGATCAGTTGTGGCTGTACCTGCAGCATTCCACCTTCGAGATGAGCTTCATGGCAATCAAAACAAGCCAACCCATACAGATTCCCAGTGTGGCCCCGGGCCCTAACCCTAGCCCTCAAAGGAAAATAATGAGATACCTCAATGGTTAGATGTGCAGACGCGTCCGATTTGCAGATTTCTGATGTTTCAAGCCTTGTTTGTTTATACGGAAACTCATATGGATGCAGAAGTTGGGAGATTTGTAGGCCCATTCTTTCCACAGTTAAGGAATCTCCAGCTGGGAACAGTAGTGACTAAAAGAAGACAGGAAAGAGTTTCTGAAATTCCTGGCACTTTTCTAGAATGCCGTTGTAGAGCCCAAATCTCCACAAGAATCTGGGGGCAAAGATTGCTGGACAGAAAATAACAGTAACAGACCAGTCCTATGTATGCTTACTTGGAATTAAGCGCCATTGGGCTCAGTGAGGCTTAGGACTAAGTAATTGTGCAAAGGTCTGCAAGGAAAGACTGCACACTGAATTGAAGGCATTTTGAGCTAATAGTGACTTCACAGCTGCTCTGCAGAGTTGCCAGTTTCTCAACCAGCCACTGCAGCTGTGCCTTTAGCAATCACCTGGTGTGCAGATATTTAAAAAGTGATAGCGTTTCCTCTCCATCGTGTGAAAACATTTGAATGCTGGGATTTATTCGGCACCTCAAGCTGCACAGGAGCAGACCAAATTGATTTTCGTGGTCATTTGGCAACCCTAATACTACACCTGTCAAATGCAGTGCAGCTTTTAGAAGCCCATGAGCAGGAATACAAAAATAGCCCCACTCTTCTGTGAGGT
This sequence comes from Darevskia mixta, assembly GCA_034641385.1. Taxonomy (NCBI): domain Eukaryota; kingdom Metazoa; phylum Chordata; class Lepidosauria; order Squamata; family Lacertidae; genus Darevskia; species Darevskia mixta. The sequence goes on from JAWWNH010000008.1 coordinate 19,615,771, forward strand.
GTTATTGGTGGCAGCAGTCCAATTCGAACTGTGTTTGGAATCCTACTGCGTGGGAGAGGAGTAGGATCTTAAGAAGGTGATCTGCAGTATTTAAAATTATTAAAATTATTAATTATATATTTAAAATAACTTTTTTTAAAAAAATAATGAAGTGCTGCCTAATTAACTGAGGGTGGTTCTTCTTAGTGAATTAGCACCTTATGTACAACCAATTGGAACTGCCTTCCAGATAAGCCTGCAAAAGCTGCTACCGGTACCCTGCTTATTCCCACTTCATAAGTCACTTGTAGAACATTCATGGCCCCAGCAAACAAGAGTAAAATAACCAACACATTTTCACATTTGCAAATGCTTCTCTGCTTGGTCACCTGGAGGTAATTCTTACCTTGCTGAAGGTGATCAAGCAGGCAAGCAGCTGTTTCTAAGCCTCAAATAGATCAGCCAGTATTTATGGCACTAACTTTTATAAATGCGGATGCTCATGGCCGGTGGTATACCACTGCTCCCAGTAGCCTTCCTGTTAAGGCTACACACACACACACACACACACACACACACACAAAAGCAAACAACTCTTGCTTTGAAGCTATCTGGGAGGGCAAGTTTTCATTGTTTACCTTTCCGAATCGTTTTTTGCATGCAAGGCTACCCACAAGCCGAATAATGTTGGCTGAAGTCATAGGAAGAAACAGGCCTGCCTGCCAAACCTCCTTTCTGCAGTGTTGAGTGTGGAAGTCAAAATGTGGCTAGCAAAGACCAGGTGGCGCTGTGGGTTAAACCACAGGCTTGCTGATCAGAAGGTCAGCGGTTCGAATCCCTGCGACGGGGTGAGCTCCCGTTGTTCGGTCCCAGCTCCTGCCCACCTAGCAGTTCGAAAGCACGTTAAAGTGCAAGTAGATAAATAGGGACCGCTCCAGCGGGAAGGTAAACGGCGTTTCCGTGTGCTGCTCTGGTTCGCCAGAAGCAGCTTTGTCATGCTGGCCACATGACCCGGAGGCTGTCTTCGGACAAACGCCGGCTCCCTCGGCCTATAGAGCGAGATGAGCACGCAACCCCAGAGTCGGACACGACTGGACCTGATGGTCAGGGGTCCCTTTACCTTTACCTTTATGTCCAAGGAAGCTAGCACACAAGACAACTCCGTGTAACTGGAGAAGCTATGCTTCAAATCATGCAGGAGTTGGCAACCTTTTGGTGCATATTTGCAAACCAGAGAAACTCACAGGCACCCCAGAAACTGCCACTTATTCCACTGGCTACAACAGGATACATCCTTCATGCCTAATTTCAACAGGGGTGGCAACCGTCTGGGAGCAAGGAAAGGCCTCGTTGGGCCCCTTTGTACCTGTGGTTGTCATGTTGCCAACCTCTATTAAAACACAACATGGCCCCTAATCTTCAGAAGAGGGTTGTTGTCTTTTTGTGTTAACGGAGCCTTACCTGAGTATAAGCCCCACACAGTGGAACTTAATTATGAAGCCTGGAATTGTGATGCAAAGGGCAGAGTTGATAAGCTTTCCCCCATAGCGCTTTCCCCATTACTATCAGGAAAATGTTCCTCCACCTGCCTTGCACGTGTTAAAAAAGGCATGGGAGCTCTGGCGGAGAAAAGATTGGCAGCCTTATTTGTCACATGATCTACAGCAATCACTCCCCTCCATGTTGCAATTTGTCTCTGGGTACATCAATATATCTGGCACTGAGCAAGCTGTAGCTTTATAGGTTATACATTCACATTTTATTATAGTATTATGTGCTGTTTCAGGAGATCTTATTCTGGGCATTCATTTAAAAGTTCTTTGACAGGAACTGCATCATGTGAGTAGGAAAATGGCTGTCTGGAAAATCATAATAATTGTATGGTAATGATTCTTAACAAGCTGCTGCCTGTTTAAGGTTTTTTTGTTTTTTTTAAATCTGCTTGCAGAATAGTGCTTTAAAAAAAAAAAAAGGAATCCAAGCCATATTTAAAGCCCACCTTTTTCACTTGAAAGTATTTAAATGTAAAAAGACCTTTGCAAGCTGTCTATAAAATAGAGCAGAGCTGAACTTTCATTGCAGCGGAGAGGGAAATAGCACGGAGGGACGAATCATCGGGCAAATGGGGATATGCTGTATTTGTTTTCGGGAAATGACAGAGAAAGTGCTCCGAAATGAGAAGGGCTCATGCATGAAGCTTAAATGCTGAGAAAGATTGGAGGTGGCAGCTGTACTGTGAATTAAATGTGAGCTTGCAGCATGTTGTGGCAGAAAAGGTACTCCTTGTTATTTCAAGCAACATATGCAGAAACACAGAATGTTTGTTAACGTGAGACTGTTGCATTCAAACCGAATCTTTTGGTCGCAATCGTATGCACCTGTTATGAGGGGGTTTTTTGGGGGGGTAGGCAGTATGCCTGAGCCCCTCTTCTTGGATCCAGCACAATTGCTGGAATAGCCAAGCCAGCATAGTAATGGCCCGCTAAGTATGGGTCATTAAGGGAACAAAGGGAGTGGCTCTGTGCCAGAGGACAAATGGGTGGGCCTCTCCCTTCCACAAGTGTCAGTTAGAAAGACAAAAGGCCAGGGTGGAGAGTTGAGTTATGGGGGCTAGAAGCTGGAACAGCAGAGAGAGAGAGAGAGAGAGAGAGAGAGAGAGATGCCTAATTTCTGTTTGAATCCAAGGCTGTGGCTATGCGAGAAGCATGACCCTCTTGGGGTGTTAATGCTATGAAGCATAGCTGTCAACCCTCCCTTTTTTTTGCGGGAAACTCCCTTATTCCAATGCCATTTCCCCGCTGCTATCCCGGATTGTTGATATCCCTTAAATTTCCCAGATTTCAAAGGAAGCAGCTTCTCTCCCTCCCTGCCGGCCAGGGAGGCTCCTCAGCTGCGTTGCTCGGCTGCCAATAAGGAGTCTGAGACCGACTGGGGGCGGAGCTTGCATGCCTTGTGCAGCCAGACCCTCACGCCCAACCAGACAGACAGACTGCCTGCCTGCCGTCTATGCGCTCGCTCTTTCGCTCACCCGTTCGCGCGCAGCCTCTGGAGCGCAGGGTGGCGAGGCTACTTGGTGCCATTGCACCGCCCTCGCGGCATCCCTTATTTTCAAATCCGAAAGTTGACAGCTATGCTATGAAGCCTTCCACCATAGGCTCAGGTTGTGCAAACGAACCATATACCGGTAACCTAATGACACCGCAGTCTCCGTGCCTCATTCCAAAAAGAAACACAAACCCTGAGTAAGCGCCTGGAACCCCCGGCATCTTGCGCAACTCAGAGGTTGGGGTGGCATGCAACAAACCTCTAAGTCCAATTGCACTTGATAGGATTTACTTCTGAGTAGACATGGGAAAGATTGCCCTGTCAGTAACAGAAACATTGTCGGACATTCCAAGCAACATAAGCCTTCATATCGCCCTCATGAACTTCCCCTTTATGTGAAGGAAAATTCAAAGATTCAAAGTACGTCTTCAAATGACGTCACATGGAAGAGGGAGGCACCATGAGTCCAAAAACAAAGAGAATAAGTGGTGTGCAATAGTCTGTTCTGCTAGTGCAAGATACTTCCGTTGGTAGAACAGAACTTTCCTCTCCCCTAGCTCCCCCCCCCCCTGCCACCCACCCAAATCTGCTCTGGAGGGTTGTGGAGCTTTGTGTATAACCCAGTGACTCTGATGGGTTCAGCAAGCATTGTTAAGCAAAGCAATGATCCCAGTGAGTTTTAAGCAACAATTTGGGGAATCTTCTCCAACCTGCTGTCCTCCATATGTTGGTGGACTACATCTTCCTCACCCCCAGTCAGCATTGCCAGTGGTCAAGGATGGTGGGACTTGTAGTCTGACAACATCTTGAGGGCACCACATTGGGGAAGGCTGCTTCACTGAAATGTTTTCAGAGCATTGGGGCGTGGGTGGCAGCGGAACACCCTTTTGGAGCAAGGGAGCCACTGTGTTGCAATGGTTAGAGTACAAGAGGAGGAGTGGAAGACCCAGATTCAGAGTCTCCGCTCTGCCAGAAACCTTGGACCAGGCTTTATCTCAACCAACCTCACGGGGATAGCGTCAGGATAAAATGGGAAGGGAATCGAACTGTTTTTCCCATCCTGAATTTATTGCAGTAAAGGTGGAATAAAAACAACAAATTGAGAGTTCTAAAATATTCCCCAATGAAAGTTTGAACATTCAAAACTCAGGATCGTTGTATTTGACAAATACCGCTTCATATACCCACTGGGATAGTTCCTACTTTGTTTGAAAAAATAAATAGCAAAGAAGTCATTGTTCCCTCGTAATGGCATCAAAATCTCTAGCATACAGTTATTGGGTCCAGAGCTCAGGATTCCTCCAGGGCTTTGATTACATACAATGCAGAAATGACAAGTCGTCTTGTGATACCTTAAAGGCCAACAAATTTGTCAAGGCGTAAGGATTCATGGACTTAAAGTCTATTTCCATCAGATGCAGGAAGTCTTATCCTGAGTTGCAGGTACATTGTTGGAGTTCATTAGGCTCTGATTTTTGCAATGCTGCAGAGACAGGAGAAGCCATGCCTGCTGAGATCCTACACCTACCCCAAATGAAACTTTTAAGGTCCAAGAGCTCTCTTAGTGCTGAACCTACTACCCCATTTAGCATTGTATCAGAAATACAGATCAGCTTCCAGACTGCCATCAGATGCAATAAGAGTTGATGGTTCTCAGATTTAAAAAAGAGAGAGCAGCAAAGCAAACTCTGTTCCATGAGTAAAGTTGACTTTGGAAAGAACAACACAAAAGAAGGGGGATTGAGAGAGATTCTTGCTTTAGTGAAATCAGGCAGACAAGTCTCCAGGTAATGACTGTCCTTGAGGACTGCCCAAGGCAGGTGTATGGGTCATTAGCATCCATAGCAACAGTGGAACGTACCTGCAGTCTTATTTTTCCTGTAAAGCGTTCTGCCAGCTATATGTCTTGTGCTGTTGTCCATTCACAAAAGTCAGCCAATTACAAAAACATTGCAGTTTGCAGTACTTTTAAGAAATATTATATGCCTTTCCTGCATCCCACCAGCTGGAGCTATCCTGGGATATAGGGGCAACTTGTGTGAATCTTCCCTGAGGTTTTATGAACAGCAGCAGCAGAGCCATCAGATCAGACCCTTCCAGATGTGTTGGTCTAAAGCTCCCATCAATGCCAGCCAGTGTGGCCAATGGTCAGGGATGATGAGAGTTGTGGGACATTAACATCTCCCTTACACTGGGCCAGTCTATTATACATCTGGACCAGGGGTGAGGAACATTTGGCCTTCCAAATCTTGAATCACAACTCCCATCAGCCCCAGCAAGCATGGCCAGTGGCCTGGGATGATGGGAGTTGTAGTTCAGCAACAGCTGGAGGGCCAGAGGTTCCTCACACGTGATCTAGCCCACTGGGTTAGGTTGCACAGTTTAGCCTGTCAGGATGTTAGCTGTGCTGAAGGAAGGAAGCCAGGTAGCAGCTCTCCAGAGGTTCAGGCAAGGGTCTTCTCAGTTGCTTGATTCCCAGTTGCTCAAACCAGAGAAGCTAGGAATTGATCCCGGGATCTTCTGCATGCAAATCATGTGTTCTGCCACTGAGCTCTGCTCCCTCCCTGCAACTCGCAATCAAGAGATCTCTTCTGCGGGAGGAATATTATTATTGTTCCCCAGGGCTGACAGGTCCCCAGGGCTCTTGTCTCTTCCAGATTTGCATGGAAAGAACAGTTTCCCCGCTGTGCCTTTTTCCATCTTAGAGCTGCAATGATAAAAGTCCTGCCTGGTAGAAATTATTATTCTGAGCAACTCTTAAAGGTACAAGAGTAGACTTGGGTTTCGGACTGCCTTACATGCTCCCTCGTTTTTTCTTTTTCTCTCTGGCTAGGTGTGATAAAGATTGCTTAAACGCAGCCTTTCCCAACCTGGAGCTCTGCAGACTGCAAAGCCCATCAGCCCCTGCCGGCACACCTGTCCCAGCTAGACCCGATGGGAGTTGCCCAAAAATATCTGGAAAGTCTCAGGTTGGCAAGGGGTGGGTCACAGTACTGTAGAGCAGCTGCCTTTGTAAACGTAGTCTTAGACCAGGCCTTTGAGAGGCTACCACAGTGGGATCCAGTCATGGTTCCAGATGAGTCTCCAAGGGAACAGAAATGGCTCTGTGTGCTTCCTTCATTGGTGCTGATCTCTTCCAGCGGGAGGTAAAGCAGCTAATGCTGTGGGATCAGCAGTTAAGCTGGGGGAGTGGGCAGGGGATAGGGGCCAGATGCAGCAGCTTGTAAATACCATTCAAAGGGAAGGAACAAACAGTGGAAGGAGAGTAGGCAGCAGCTCACATCCTTATCAGTTTGCTGCAGTTCAATTGCTTGCTCTCTGCGGGTGATGAAATGTTTTTACTGTTTGCCTGTTTGAGGGGCGTACTAAGGAGGTATTTAAATATATCCGAAACAACTAATTGCTTTGAAGAGCAACGGTTCAGATTGAGAAGTGGAACTTGCGTTAACCCTGCCTGCTCCTGGCAGCTCCACGCGTGAACTATGGTGGTTCCACATCGTGGTGCAGCCAAGTAATTTTTGACTCTGGACTTCATGGTCTCGCCAGCATAGGGGACAGTTTTCAGTCTGCCAATGTGTGTTACTTCATTTCCTTCCAAATGTTGCAAGGCAGCCCAGCTGTCTTTGGGGCTCCTTCTGCACATTCTGCTAAGTGGAACCCCAGTCGTTTACCCTGCATTGGCTCCATGCCGGCATTTGTTGCAGCAGTCGCATACCTCGGAAGGCTGTTGTACGTGTGTCTGGATCAAAGTTGCCCCAATGCATGTACTCCAGTGTATGCCACTCACAAGTTACCGGTACCTGCTTGCTTTGGGTAACCTCAGTATTTCCAGTAGTGACTGTAACGTGTGGTGAACTGGCCAGTGTGCTCCTGCTGTTTGAGTTTCTTGGCGCTCGTGCTCAGTTCTGCCACCAAGCATGTCTCTGGGGGTGTAATACTGAATCCTCTTATCTTCAAAGTCCACATGGCACAATTTTGGATGGATGCAGCATAGACGTTTCTGAAAAGCATAGCTTGGGTTGGTTCTGCTCTCTTTCTATTCTAAAAAATATGTACTTAACAGCGTGGAGTAACTGAAGAAATCTGAAAAGCAGGATTGGGGCTGGAATCTGACCTCGCTTCCTCTCTCACACAGGTTATTCCAGGTGATGGCTCAGACGTATTATCAGGGAAGCGTGTGTGAAGCTTTGCTGGGGCATTCCGACTGATTCTGTGTGCATAATGGATAACACCATTTCTTAAAACAGTTAATCCAGCAGCAATTTTCTGATAGCAATAAAAGCTTCTTTTTTTGGCATCTTTTTGGTGTATATGCCTTTGAGGTCTTTTTGATACTACAGTCGTACCTTGGAAGTCGAGCGGAAACCGTTCCGGAAGTCCGTTTGACTTCCAAAACATTCAAAAACCAAAGCGCGGCTTCTGATTGGCTGCAGGAAACTCCAATCAGGAAACTCCAATCAGGAAACTCCAATCAGAAGCCTCGTTGGACATTCGGCTTCAAAAAATAGTTTGCAAACTGGAACAGTCACTTCCGGGTTTGCAGCATTTGGCAACCAAAACGTTCGAGAACTAAGGTGTTTGAAAACCAAGGTACGGCGCTATATGTCGTATGGGAGTGGCCCAGACCCCAGATCTTCTGTGATGGGCCCCATATTTCCTATCCCTTCTTCTCCTCTCTCTTTTATAAAAATAATTTTTAATTTGCTTGTAGGGTCGCCAGACGCCGTGTTAATGAGACCCTAAACTGCCCACCATCTTAATTTCCCAGAGGCATCTATACATCTAAATTGGCTTATGGAAATGTTATGGAAATTCAAGGCCTTTGCCCAAAGTGCTTCAAAGTACCCAACAATACCCTTGCTTCTAATAACAGCTTATAGAACAGCAGAACTGCTACCAAACACTTTCATCACCCTTAAAACATTACTTGCTTAATAGCCGCTCTTTGAGTCTGAAACTAGTTTTCCAAGAGATCTGCTAAATTCTGAGCAAGGGTATCGCCCAGAAATGATTTACAGCTTTTTTAACATTTTGTTTTCAGTGGTGGGGAAACGCTATAAGGATGTGTTAACCATTAAATGTTAAATCTATATGTATGATTGAGTATATTACTTTATATTTATGAAATGGCTGTTATCCCAGCCTGAGGGATTAGGCTAGAAATAATGTTACTTTTATAAATGAAGTAAGAAATAAGAATACGCAAAGGAAGAAATAATCTCGTTCCTGGCTCTCTGGAGGTACCCAAAGCTTGCAGCTGTGAATGGTTGAATAGAAATGAAATGGGAGTTGGATAATCTGTAGCCAGCAGCTTCCTCGTTTTTCTTGCTGTGAACTTGGAACTCTCTCTATATTTGGCAAGTGGTCCTGCAAATGCAAGAAAAGCTTTTGCTTTGTTCCATCCGCGGTAGATTTGATTATAAATCCAGCGAGGAATATTATGTAACGGAACAATTTCCTTTTCATAACTCAATTTATAAAATTTCAGCAAGGGAGATATTGTAGCAGCCTCGTGACTGGCAGGGAATCATGGTGAGTTAAGGGCTGGGAGCAAAGAGGCATGCAGAGCCTAACTAAAAAACAAGATGGGCATAGTAGGATGGCGAGGGAGAACGACAAGAGTTCTTCCCATGGTGCTCAAGGAACATTAATGGGGTGAGTTGCAGAGGCATCACATGATACTCAGGAGGGCTTAATAGCCTGCTTGAAATGGGTATCATGCTGCCGGCATCACATGGCACTCAGAAGGTTCATCTACGCTAACTGCTCAGTTTACTGTGCAGTACTGGGGCCAGAAGGGGGGAAATCGCACGTTTGCAGGCCTTGATTTCTGGAGGTGGCAATGCAAGGAGAATACAGTGGCACCTCGAGTTACAAATGCCTCAGGTTACAAATGCTTCAGGTTACAAACTCCGCTAACCTGGAAGAGTTACCTCGAGTTGAGAACTTTGCCCCAGGATGAGAACGGCAGCAAGAGGCCCCATTAGCGAAAGCACACCTCTAGTTAACAGTAACACCTTAGAGACCAACTAAGTTTGTTCTTGGTATACCAAGAACAAACTTATTTGGTCTCTAAGGTGCTACTGGAAGGAATTTTTTTTACTTTTTATTTTGTTTTGACTATGACAGACCAACACGGCTACCTACCTGTAACTCTAGTTAACAGTTTCAGGTTAAGAACGGACCTCCGGAATGAATTAAGTTCGTAACTAAAGGTACCACCAGTGGTACCTCCGGTTACAAACACTTCAGGTTACAAGCTCCACTAACCCGGAAGTAGCTGCCCCTGGTTGCGAACTTTGCCCCAGGATGCATGCAGCGGGAGGCCCCATTAGCGAAAGCGTGCCGCAGAATAAGAACGGTTTCAGCTTAAGAACGGACCTCTGGAACGAATTAAATTCGTAACCAGAGGTACCACTGTACCTCACCATAACAGTTTGCTTTAGGGAAATAGATGGATATGCAAAATATTTTCCAAAACAGTTGGCAAGCAGAGTAAGGGAGCTATGGGGGGCAGTTAAAATGGTAAAGGATGCTTAAAATTGCATCTTCTGGACACTGGAATTCTTCCCCAGACGTCATCTAAATTTAAAGTCTTCACAATGTACAGTATTCACTTTCACCAGGCTCCTGATCCGGTGCGTGTTGTGAGAAGGGTTTTTCTTCTTTCCCATGTGCATTGATCGGGTCAGGAGGCAGACAGCCAATTCATTCTGCTCCCAATCAATAGCTAGAAGTTCTCTTTTTTATTATTATGTGGCCAGATCATTTTTCATTGCTAGAAACAGGGCTTAGAAAACGGTTGCTTCAGGCAGACAACTTCAAGGGGAGCACAGTTTTTCTCCCTTCTCCATTCTGTGTGTTTGTATGAATAGAAAAGGAAAGAAAACCACAGTCCATAGTTGAGTGGAGCAATTCTGACTTCTTAGTTTAGGTGTGGATGAACCATTATCAGTAGTGTTGGATTCTGTAAGCTCTGAGAAGTCTTGTCTGGGTTCTGGAAACAGACTCTTTCCATATCAAGGTATACCTCGGATTGTTCCTTTCCGCACTTAAAGTGCTTTAGAGCATATTTATTTAAGGAGTTCTATATCACCTTTTACAAAACAGTTGACAGGACAGTTTGCAAATTCAAAGCAAAATACATAATATAAAACATTAAAATGGCAAACTAAAATAAGAACTAGATTCAGGTAGGTAGCCATGTTGGTCTGATGCAGTCAAGATAAAAAAATAAAAAAATTGTCCAGTAGCACTTTAGAGACCAACTAAGTTTGTTCTGGGTATAAGTTTTCGTGTGCATGCACACTTCTTCAGATACTGTATCAGATGGCATCTGAAGAAGTGTGCATGCACATGAAAGCTTATACCCAGAACAACCTTAGTTGGTCTAGACTCTATAAGGTGCTACTGGACAATTTTTGATTTTTTAAAATTAAAATAACTGTTTCAGCAATCACCTAATTTTGCAATTCCGCTATTCCTCATCACATTTCCTCTCCAACAAAGGCCTGGTGGAAGAAGTGTGTCTTTACCTGTTTCCTAAATGAAAGCAGCGATGCAGCAAGGTTCACCTCCGTGGGGAACTTATTCCAGAGTTTCGGAGATGCCACTGAGAGGTTGCAATTACAGAACCCCTTGCTCAGTCTCTAGATCATCAACGGAACACCAAAAGTTCCCCCTCCACTGTTCTTTAAGGACAGCAGACTGATATGGAATTCTATGGAGTTCTAATTGTATTTCAAAAATATACGATATAAGAAATAAAACAAGCAATAACAATACAATTACAGCATCTAGCACAGCACAGCAAGGGGGGGGGGGGGACATTAAGCGGTCTACCAAAACCAGCAATTTTTAAGTGGGGTGGGGGGAGTTCGGAAAGTGCAAACTCATGCATGGGTGTATGATTTTGGGGAGCCAATGTTTCAGCGGAAAATGTTTGCACATAGATGATCTTGTTGACTACTCCATGATTATGATGCTTGCAAAGCTATATCTGAACGTTTTCCAGAGGTACAGTCAGGTTGTCTATATACTGGGATTGCTGAATGACAGCAGGTGGGGAGGTAGAGCACCTCCCCAGTTTTACAACTACTACTCTGGCTCCCAGTTAGTTTCCAAGCCCAGCTCAAGAAGCTGGTCTTAATCTTTATTTAAAAAAAAACCTTAAATAGCTTGGCAGCAGATTACCTTAAATTACCACTGCCTCCCAAACAAGCCTGTCCTGTTATGAAGACATTCCTCAAATGGGCCCTCTTCCCCCACCCCATCAAATGTCAGGCCATTGGAGGCCTATGTGGAAGCTTTTTCAATGGCACCACCCTAACTTAGTAACTCTGTCCCCAAAGAGACTCATCTGATGCTGAGGCTGATGACTTTTCAGTGCTAGGCAGACTTTAAAAAACAAAAAACCACGCAGCAATAGTTGGTGTGTGTTTTAGCATTAAATAAATGAATGGGGAGTGGAGAACTGCAGCGGTAGTAATCGTAAAATTCGGCAAAGGAAAGTAGGTGGTGGCAGGAATACTGAGCTAACAGATGGGAAAATAGATTGCAGAGATGGTAGGTGGAAGACTGAGTGGGTGCTTGAATTGTGATAGCGAATTACTAGTTCTGGGTGACTTAGAAATAACACTGCTTCCGTTCTCAGGCATCTTCCAGCTGGATTAGCTACCAGCGATGGCTGAAAGCAAGGAGGGGCTGTTCAGATCTAGGGAACTTCTAAAATAGTGCATTAAAATACCTGGGGTATAACCCAGCCACATTGTGCAGCATATTTAAGTCTTAGCTAGGCTTAACTTTGCCCAAGCTTTCCCTCCACCATAAGATCAGACCCTGTCTTATGTGTTTGAACCTTCCGAATTCCTGTTCTATGGGCTGTTTTATTCATTTTAGGTTGCATTTTTGTCTTAACTGTCTTTTAATACTGCATACTGTTGGTGGCGCTGTGGGTTAAACCACAGAGCCTAGGGCTTGCTGATCAGAAGGTTGGTGGTTCGAATCCCCATGACGGGGTGAGCTCCCGTTGCTCAGTCCCTGCTCCTGCCAACCTAGCAGTTCAAAAGCATGTCAAAGTGCAAGTAGATAAATAGGTACCACTCCAGCGGGAAGGTAAACGGTGTTTCCGTGTGCTGCTCTGGTTCGCCAGAAGCGGCTTAGTCATGCTGGCCACATGATCTGGAAGTTGTACGCCGGCTCCCTCGGCCAATAATGCAAGATGAGCGCCGCAAGCCGGTCACGACTGGACCTAATGGTCAGGGGTCCCTTTACCTTTTACTGTTTAGAGCAGGCTTCCTCAAACTCGGCCCTCCAGGTGTTTTTGGCCTACTACTCCCATGATCCCTAGCTAGCAGGACCAGTGGTCAGGGATGATGGGAATTGTAGTCTCAAAACATCTGGAGGGCCAAGTTTGAGGAAGCCTGGTTTAGAGATTGGGGGCGGGGGAATATTAAAGGCTTTAGAAATGATTTTGAATAAATTACATGAATTCTCTTCCTTTGAAATGAGTTGGGTTTTACAAGTGCTTCTGCCTGGCTGGTTTGTATCCCCAGCATGTAGAGTGAAATCTTCTAAACCCTTCTCTCGCCTCCCCGCACCCAGCTCTTCTCCATCGTTGTGTTTGGCGGCATTGTGAACGAAGGCTACGTCAACCGGCCGGATGAAAAGGAAGAATACTGCATCTTCAATCGCAACCAGAACGCCTGCAACTATGGCATCACCGTGGGAGTCCTTGCCTTCCTCAGCTGCCTTCTTTACCTGGCGCTCGATGTCTACTTCCCACAGATCAGCAGCGTCAAGGACCGCAAGAAAGCTGTGCTCTCTGATATTGGTGTTTCTGGTGAGCTCTCCAGTGGATCAGTACTGCAGGGGTTTCCATATGGATGGTGTGTTTATACCATGGTTCTTTGTGAACGAGGCTGCCGTCCTGTGCATGCTTGCTGAGTGTATGTTTCCTTGTACACAGAGGGGCTTAGTAATGACGCCTAGGATTGGGCTGCACAGAGGCCTGTCCTATTTCATAAACTTACTGATAAGCCGCCACAGTTGGGAATGCCTCTACCTCTTTTCCATCATCTTCATTTCCCCCTTCCAGTTTTTATTATTGGGTTTTCTTCCTGTTTCACCCAGTTGGGTTGGGGAGGACCCCTAGTTCAGTGGTTAATGGGGCAGTTAGGTAATTTATAGATTTGATTTAACTGGTTTTATGGTCCTGGCCTAACCTCCAATTTAGATGCTAATGGTTCAAAATACGGTAAGCCAGCCCTGCTGCATTTGGGAAGTGTGAGACGGATGGGTGTCTCCTCGGAAGTAAGCATCCACAAAACGCAGTCTGCTAAACTAATCACTTTATTTCATAACATTGATAATCCAGACCTTGCGATTATGCATCCGACCCCTCGGAGTCAGATCCTTCTAGTACGGATTTGCGGCTCCGCCCCCAGCATAGGAGCTTCGGAAAGCCTAGTCTCCGCCTCTCCTTTTTCCGCTTCCGCGCCCTTGACCTGGGCAGCCCTACGGCTCCCCCTTCCCTTTCGCTTTCACCTTCCCCGCTTGTGGTGTCTGATGCTCCGGTAGGCTCTCTAAGCCTCAACTCCTCCTCGGTCTCCATATTCTGATCCCTTCCCATTGGCTGTGCTAGCGCTCTGGTGGAGCTTTCCTCCCATTGCTGCACTACCTGCTCTGGCGTCAGCAGGGGCTGTGCCTGTTCCTGATCCCAGACCCTCAATAACTCTTCGGGCGTCAGCGGAGCCCTATCTAGGTCAGCTGTCTCCTCTGGCACCGCTTCGGAAACCGGCCAGCCCCTGACAGGAAGGGATCAGCTGCTCATTCTGTTGAATGAGGCCCTAGATCTCTGCCCCAAGGCCCTTTCCTGACTGCGAAATTGTCCATGATAGGACACACCTTTGGCATGCAGAAGGTCCTAGGTTCTGTCCCAAGCATCCTAGATGGCTGCTGTCAGTCCAAGGGTCTCAAGTGTAAAACTGCTCCATACATTCCTATCTATTTAATTGTTTCCTATTTTATCATTTATCTGACCAGTTCTGTATATGTTCTTTGTCCAATGGACGGCAAATTGGTTCATGTCCTGGCTGACCTGTCTTCAAATAAGCCACTTGACCTGCATTGTAACTTCTTCCGTGCTCAAGGACAAGGATCGATATCTGTACAGAACAAATTGATTTAAATGACACCCACGTAGATCAGGATCTGTCCCTGCAGAATAACTGCAAAATGTTAGTTCACGCTGCACTACACTAGTTGGCAAGACTGTCTTAGGCTCAGTAGTTTGCACCTGTCGCTAGTAAGGTCACCAGTGAGCCAAGATTAACCCACAAAATGATCATTGATTGGTCATGGTCATGTAAGCAAGAGTACACAAATAATTCCTGAGTTACATGTTAGTTTTGGGCTTGTTTCTGTAATGAATAAAAGTAGCTTGAGAGGTTTTGCAATCACTCCCTCTCCCTATTTCATCCCCTCCCCCCCTGGTTAGAAATTTCATATTTTGTGTGAGAGCTCTTGGACAAAATCAGAAATGAGAATGGCAGCTTTCCAGATATTTTAAGTGCAGGGTGGTGGTATGTTGGGTTGCAGAATTACCTCTTAATTGCTGATGAGCTTTTTCCAATCAAAACAGATATGAATCCAAAGTCACTTTCGAATTAAAGCACCAATGCAACCAGTACGCCATGCGCTTTCTGGGGGCTCCAAAGGACTCTGTCGAACTCCTGACTCTCATAGCAAGGCCCAAGTTATTTTCTGCTTCCTGTGAACCATAAGAGCCAAACTGAAACGCAAGTGCAATGGGGGAGCAGAGAGGCAAGAGTCAGCCTAGGGCTGTGATGGCAGTTCTCTCTCAGCACAGGGAATAGTCTGCCAATGCAGCCACCAGGATCCTTGAAGTGGAACAGAAAACCGCTGCAAGGTTTTAGAGCTGGAGCAGCTTATGCGCACCTAATATTTTCAGCCAGAGGGTTGTAGAGCCAGGAGGAAAATCCTTGCGCTCATAACCACATCATCTTTTGTATGCCTGGCTTCTCTGGCTCTCGCTCTTTCTCTCCCATCCCCTCCATAATTAATGCAGAGCTTCTTGTTTTGATGCTTTTTCTCTTCATCTGTGATTTCATTATTATTTCTAGCCTGTTGTATGCGTCTCCTTGCTCCGCTCTCTCTCTCTCTCTTAAGCCTAGTTCTAATTCATGTTTGTGAATTCTTGCTATGATTCATTCATCCTTTGTCTCTGTGAACATCAGTCATACAAATAGGCAGGTGATTCTGACAACATGGTAAAAATGCCCATTGGATTGAGTTGGACCCTAGAGCTCTTTTCCGGCTGTGCACAGAATCACAGAATCATAGAGTTGGAAGAGACCACAAGGGCCATCCAGTCCAACCCCCTGCCAAGCAGGAAACACCATCAAAGCATTCCTGACAGGTGGCTGTCAAGCCTCTGCTTAAAGACCTCCAAAGAAGGAGACTCCACCACACTCCTTGGCAGCAAATTCCATTGTCGAACAGCTCTTACTGTCAAGAAATTCTTCCTAATGTTTAGGTGGAATCTTCTTTCTTGTAGTTTGAATCCATTGCTCCGTGTCCGCTTCTCTGGAGCAGCAGAAAACAACCTTTCTCCCTCCTCTATATGACATCCTTTTATATATTTGAACATTGCTATCATATCACCCCTTAACCGTCTCTTCTCCAGGCTAAACATACCCAGCTCCCTAAGCCGTTCCTCATAAGGCATCGTTTCCAGGCCTTTGACCATTTTGGTTGCCCTCCTCTGGACACGTTCCAGCTTGTCAATATCCTTCTTGAACTGTGGTGCCCAGAACTGGACACAGTATTCCAGGTGGGGTCTGACCAGAGCGGAATACAGTGGTACTATTACTTCCCTTGATCTAGATGCTATACTCCTATTGATGCAGCCCAGAATTGCATTGGCTTTTTTAGCTGCTGCATCACACTGTTGACTCATGTCAAGTTTGTGGTCTACCAAGACTCCTAGATCCTTTTCACTTGTACTGCTCTCAAGCCAGGTATCACCCATCCTGTATTTGTGCCTTTCATTTTTTTTGCCCAAATGTAGTACTTTACATTTCTCCCTGTTAAAATTCATCCTGTTTGCCTTGGCCCAGTTCTCTAATCTGTTAAGGTCATTTTGAAGTGTGATCCTGTCCTCTGGGGTATTAGCCACCCCTCCCAATTTGGTGTCATCTGCAAACTTGATCAGGATGCCCTCAAGCCCATCATCCAAGTCATTGATAAAGATGTTGAATAAGACTGGGCCCAAGACAGAACCCTGTGGCACCCCACTAGTCACTTCTCTCCAGGATGAAGAGGAGCCATTGATGAGCACCCTTTGGGTTCGGTCAGTCAGCCAGTTACAAATCCACTGAATGGTAGCATTGTCTAGCCCGCATTTTACCAGCTTCTTTACAAGAATATCATGGGGCACCTTGTCAAAGGCCTTGCTGAAATCAAGATAGGCTACATCCACAGTGTTCCCTTCGTCTACCAGGCTTGTAATTCTGTCAAAAAATGAGATCAGATTAGTCTGGCATGACTTATTTTTCAGAAACCCATGCTGACTTTTAGTGATCACAGCGTTCCTTTCTAGGTGCTCACAGACCGTTTGCTTAATGATCTGCTCTAGAATCTTTCCTGGTATTGATGTCAGGCTGACTGGGCGGTAATTGTTTGGGTCCTCTCTTTTCCCCTTTTTGAAAATAGGGACAACATTTGCCCTCCTCCAGTCTGCTGGGACTTCACCTGTTTTCCAAGAATTCTCAAAGATTACTGCCAGTGGTTCTGAAATCACCTCTGCCAGTTCTTTTAATACTCTGGGATGTAGTTCATCTGGCCCTGGAGACTTGAATACATCTAAACTAGCCAAGTGTTCTTGTACTACCTCCTTACTTATTCTGGGCTGTGTTTCCCCTGCTGAATCATCTGCTCCATATTCTTCAGGTCGGGCATTGTTTTCTTTTTTGGAGAAGACTGAGGCAAGGAAGGTATTGAGGAGTTCTGCCCTTTCTGTGTCCCCTGTTCGTATTTCACCATCTTCTCCTCTAAGTGACCCCACTGTTTCCTTGTTCTTCCTTTTGCTACGGACATACCCATAAAAACTCTTTTTATTGCTTTTAACCTCTCTAGCAAGCCTGAGTTCATTCTGTGCTTTAGCTTTTCTGACTTTGTCTCTACATGTGCTGGCTATTTGTTTGAATTCCTCTCTGGTGGTTTCCCCCTTTTTCCATTTCTTGTACATATCCCTTTTAAATCTTAACTCAGTTAAAAGTTCTTTAGATAGCCACCCTGGCTTCTTTAGGCACCTTCCATGTTTTCGTCGCATTGGTACTGCTTGAAGTTGTGCTTTTAATATCTCCCTTTTAACAAACTCCCATCCATCATGAACTCCCATCCCTTTTAGTATTACTGACCATGGGATCACATCCAGCATTTCCCTAAGTTTTCTGAAGTCGGCTTTCTTAAAGTCTAGAATTTGAGTCTTAGTATGCTTGGTTGCTCCTTTCTGATGTATAATAAACTCCAGAAGAGCATGATCACTCCCACCTAATGATCCTGCCACTTCTACCCCACTAACCAGGTCATCACTATTGGTTAGGACCAGATCTAAAATGGCTGATCCTCTTGTTGCTTCTCCCACTTTCTGGACAATGAAATTGTCTGCAAGGCCAGTGAGGAATCTGTTCGACCTTATGCTCTTGGCTGAGTTTGACATCCAACAAATATCAGGATAGTTGAAATCCCCCATTACTACTATCTCATTTCCTTTTGAATGCTTGGTCATCTGTTCCAGGAAGGCATCATCTATGTCCTCAGTTTGGCTTGGGGATCTATAGTAAGCTCCCACAATGAGATCACTGTTATTTTTCTCTCCCTTAATTTTGACCCAGATACTCTCAATTTGGCTTTGAAGTTTTAAATCATGGATCTCTTCACAGGTATACACATCCCTGACATATAATGCCACTCCTCCTCCTTTCCTGTTTGGTCTATTTCTCTGAAATAGATTGTATCCCTCTATTACTACATTCCAATCATGAGACTCATCCCACCAGGTTTCAGTGATGCCTATTATGTCGTATTTAGTTTGCTGTACCAAGAGCTCAAGTTCATCTTGTTTATTTCCCATGCTCTGTGCATTTGTATACAGACATTGAAAACCATTGATCATTCCCCCTAGTCTCCTACTTAAGGATTTTTTCCTCCCACCACTAGGTGCATTGTAGGGGAAAATTGGTAGTGGTGAGCAAGTTACCTTTCAGAGAAACCAGCCTGCCATTACTGATCTTCTCAGCAAAGAGCTGACAAAGATCCAGGAATCCTCAAGGTTCCCTGGGATGCCATTTGGAAACTGCAAAAAGTGCTTCTCTACCTCTTAGGCCTTCTACCACCCAACTTCCAGCTATGAATATAAATGAGTTAAACAGTCTCATTGCAAGAGGTGAATCCCAAAGAAAACATGGTTTCAAATAAATAAATGTCTATATAAAAAGAAAGGAGTGAATCTATATATATAAAATCGTTCAAGTTGGATGTTTGTTAACGATCGCCTTTCTCCGTAACCCCTTGTTCGATTCCGTTCAAATTTGGACACAACGTTCCATGGCCATATGGGAGTGATCATATGTACTTACATTGCACAAATACCACACCTTTCCCAGGTAAAAATGTGATTTTGTACAAAAAATATAGCGCCCTCCAGTGGACGTTAAACAGCACAGCACAACACATGCTTTCTCTTTCATACTGTATCTTACTTTTGCATTTCACCAAATCAGCCACAGCAAGGCGTGGCCCGGTCAGCTAGTATATATATAGAAAAAGACTACTGTATACATGAACACCCGCCCACACACCCCACTTTCAGTTTATCCTGGCCTTTGACAGATATACACTGGCCCACCCTATTCTCCTGATGTAAATTGTTTTAACTGGTTTTAATGCTGTATTATTATATTCTTGTAATCTGCCCGGGCACCTTATGGGCAGAAGGAGCTTGGCAATACCCATGTCTTCCTTAGGTATGATAATAATACACAGGACTGATTTATAAAAAGCACTTGGGTTCCAACATAGGATGGTGCCTTTTGAGAAATAAATCAAAAGTGCCAGCAGGCAACCCACATTATTTCATTAACGTTACAAACTGTTTCTCTTATTGTCCTTTAAGTAAATTGTCCACTCGTTCTTAAAACATCCTCTTCATTCAATAAACTGGACTCTAGACATAGCTCTCCTGCAGTTAATGACGTCAGTGTGAAAGGGACATTGGCTCAGTGCTGGTTCATTTTTCTGCCTTTAATTAAGTTTGCAAGCTTATCCAGGGACAGTTTTCTTTCCCTTTAGCAAGTTCCTTATTGCAGCTAGGCAGCATACAGCCAGGAAGAGACTATATTAGTAATGAGCACTCAGACACAGTGAAGGGTAATAGACGGAAGCAAATTTTAAACTTAATAGCTCAATCCTCCTAGCCATCATTACTTGGAAGTAAGTAAGTAAGTACACTTGCTTGTGAGCTAATAAGAGTTAAGAAGTTCCCAGTTTAAATCTGGCCTCTGCTATGAACTTTAAACAAGTCCATATTGATTTCACTGGTCCTAATCTGAGTGAGTTGGCTGGGTACCCCTTGCAGTACTTCATCTGTTCTCAAGAGCAATATGAATGCTGAGCTTTATTATTGTTATTATGCAGTCTCTACTTTAAGACTGGAGACAGAGATAGCTTTGAAGGAAGCTGAAAGTGGTTTCAGATACTCTACTTATTATGGTGTACCTATACGTTTCTTTTGTCTTAAGGTGTACCTATATGTTTCTTTTGAAATACTAAAACCTGCAAAACCTGTTTACCAGTGGAGGACGTGGGAGTGAGGTTTACACACCATAGGCAGCCACCGCTCTTCTAAACTGCCTTCAGTGCTTTGAAAAACACATTTGTTTGGAGCTAGACTTAGTAATACGTAGAGTAGATCCACTGAAATCAAGCAGGCTAACAAGTCCAGCCCATTTTCTGTCTCATCATACACAAGGCTCTGTTTCTGTATTTCTAGAGTGTTTTTTTCTTTCTTTCTTACTGCTTCCTGGTGTTACTTTTCTATGCATTCCTAGTTCATGTACAACTCTTCTGGGTATAAAGCCCAGCAACCAGGTCATACCAGGGACCATTCAATAGTATGAAAATATTCAATGACACATTTTCTCCTTTAAAACAAACAAACAAACAAGTCCTAGGCTTTTGGCAAGAGTCCAGTAGCTGTGTATGCAGTCTGGAGTCCTGCTGCAGTTGATTTCGGAGCTGTTCATCCTTCAGCTTCCAAATACAATGTTTAATTGTATGGCTCAGTTCTGCAGAGATGCTGCAATTCAAGAATAAATGAGCAATTGGCGCTTCTTTTTTTGATGCCCAGTGAATTAAGTGAATAGACCCATTGGCCTTACTAGGTACTTAAAGAACTGGGGGTGGTCCATTGGACCTTTGACCCAGATTTGCAATAAATAAATAATGCACATGTTAATTTTTATGCAAATAAAGGTGGCAGGTGGCTGGGGTGTCACCTGCACTGTGCTTTGCAGTTTGCCCAGCAGTCCCGTAAGCAAAGGGGATTTTTTTTTTTTTAAGAGAAGGGGAATGGGTGACATATCTCACAGCCAGAGGAGGACCATGCGGCCCCAGCCTTCCACCAAGCCCTGGGTCATCTGGTGATGAAGAGCCAGGATCCTGCAAATAGGCCAAGGAAGGGCCATCCATACACAAGGGTGAGATCAGCCTCTTACTTTGAGGCTGAACAGGTCCCAAGCCTGAGGAAAAGGTGGCGCCTCAAATGCCAGATGAAACTCTGGCTCTTCTGGAGAAGTGCTCAACTACAGGCAAGGGATCCTCAGGAGTAAATGGATAGATGTCTCCTTGGGCATAAGACTCTCTTCTCTGGAAGCAAAGGGAGCTGAGAGAAGTGGACAAAATGCCAGGCAATTCCTTTGGATATATCCACTGTGCAGGGAGTTCACTGCTGCTGAAACTGCCTTCCCTCATCACTCCAGAGCATGGGTAGGCAAACTAAGGCCCAGTGGCCGGATCCGGCCCAATCACCTTCTAAATGTGGCCCGCGGACAGTCTGGGAATTGGCATGTTTTTGCATGAGTAGAATGTGCCCTTTTATTTAAAATGCATCTCTGGGTTACTTGTGGGGCCTGCCTGGTGTTTTTACATGAGTAGAATGTGTGCTTTTATTTAAAATGCCTCTCTGGGTTATTAGTGGGGCATAAGAATTTGTTCTTTTCCCCCCTCCAAAATATAGTCCGGCCCCCCACAAGGTCTGAGGGACAGTGGATTGGCCCACGGCTGAAAAAGTTTGCTGACCCCTGCTCCAGAGGATGTCACTTCCTTACTTCTTTCATTTATTATTACATTTATACCCCGCTCTACTCTGTGGTGGTTTAACAGTCACTCCCTCTTCCCAGGGAACTCTGGGAATTGTACCTCTATGAGGGGACTCAGTTCTCGTAACAAACTACACTTCCCAGGATTCTTTGGGGCAAGGGGAGCCACGTCTGCTTAAAGTGATACGATGCTGCTCTAGATGTATAGGGAAGTTGGGGCCTAAATGTTATGATGGAAATATGAGACTGAGAAGGTGATAATTTTGCCTTTTAACCTGCAGTTCCATATCAAATGCCCTTGCAGCAGGCTACTCAATTGGACTTTGTCCCAGTGTGCGAAATAGATTTGTAGGGCAGCCTTCCTCAACAAGATGCCCCCCAGATTCTTTGGACTACAACTCCCATCAGTTGACTACAACTCCCATTGAGCTGATGGGAGTGGTAGTCCAAGCCTTCTGGAGGGCACCTGGTTGGCAAAGCCTGCTGTAGGGTAGTTGTTGGCTGGGAGAACCTTCAAACTCACTTAAACCTTGTCCTCCCTTGTCCTCCTTCTTCTTTTGATGGTGGTTTTTCACAGGCTTGTGGGCCTTCCTCTGGTTTGTCAGTTTTTGTTTCCTGGCCGACCAATGGCGTGTTTCAAAGAAAGAAAACAACCCAATGAACGAAGGAGCAGATGCCGCCCGAGCAGCCATTACGTTCTCTCTCTTTTCCATCTTCACCTGGGTGAGTAATACAGGCCCAGACCTGGCTAGCAAGCCATGGGTGTCATTCGCAGACCATCCTGTTGTCTCCACCTCCAGTCTTACTAAATGCAATGCAGTTCCCTCATTTCAGGCTCCAGCTCCACCAACTAGGAAGTCACCTTACGAGCCAAAATAATCATTGGCCAGAAAAACGAAACAAACATTGGACAGTTTCACCGGCCATACATTTAGTTGCCCACATCTCTTTGAAACCTAGCAGCCCACAACCACATAGGAAACCCAAAGAAAAGATGTAGGCAGAAACTGCACACCAAGTGCCTCGAGTAACTATGGCAGGGAAGTCATCAGAACATAAGATGAGCCTGCTGGATTTGCGCCACACAGACCTCCAGGCAGCAGCCCACCTGCCAGGAAACTAGCATAGTGACTGCTCCCTACCAGGTGAGCTGGCTCTGGATGAAGGGAGGGGGCCGGTTGCCCTTGACAACTATGTGGGTTTTTTCAACCTTGAGACGATAATACCAAGAGTGAAAGGTGGCCCTCCAGCGGCATCCCAGCCCTTCCCCTCTGCCAAAGAGACCTTAGACACCCTTCCCCTTTTGTTCCATGGGGGTCCTTATTTCAGTTCCAGGGCCTTGCTTATGTTCCTTCACCAGCTCTCTCCTCTCACGCCCACCCACCTCTTCCTTCCTGTTCTCTCCCTACAGGGCATCCAGACCTTTCTGGCCTTTCGGAGACTCGGAGAAATTACTTTTCAGGAAGAATACAACACACTGTTCCCTAGCTCTCCACCAGTGCTCCCCTAATCCCAGTCCCCATTAAAAATGGGCATATTGGGGAGGAAATTTTGGAGTGAAAGTATTTCTGACTTTCGATCTCAGGGGCAGGAAGGAAGATAAGAGAGAAAGAGGAATAAAAGATACACAATTTGTGCAGCTGATGGGGTGAGGAGGGAGGGGGAGAGAGAGAGAGAGAGAGAGAGAGAGAGAGAGAGAGAGAGAGAGAGAGAGAGAGACAGACCACCAGCCCCCCTTGGAATTGTGGAGGGCTTCACCTATCCCCTGGCTCTTAAATAGTTCAAAGTACACCTGCGTACTGTTCAGGGTTCCCTCATTTGTGCCTTCTCCCCAAATAACTAATGCCAAATAACACCCATGTGCCTTTCTCTCTGCCTCAGTCCTGTCTTAATATGTTTAACCACGATGGGTCACCGTTGAAATCAAACTTCTGTTTCTCCTCATGTCCTCTTTGCTCTCTCTTTTCCAGGCACAATTTCCAATCTGACTATGTCACATCCACACCAGGCATTTAAAGCACTCCTATACCACCTTAGCTGGCATGGCTTCCCCAAAAGGATCCTGGGAATTGTGGTTTACCAAGGGCTCTGACCTCACAGACCTACAATTTCCAGCATCCTTGGCAGACTACAGTTCCCAGGATTCTCCATGGCTGTTAAAGTGGAGCAAGCGTGCTTTAAACCTACGGTGCAGATGTGACCTGTCCTGTGTCAGAGGGCAGCTGAAGAGCCACAATCCCTGCACCACCCACCCTCTTTGTTTTGCCAAACAGCATTGCACAAACGAAGGTTTAGTGATGGAGCCGGGCCTCTTCACAGCTGCCTTGATCAGCCGTGCGGTTGTGTGTGCATGTGTAAAATGTCAGTCTTCCTCCGATCCCTAATCCGTAGTCACCCAGGGCAAGTCCTTGGAAAAGTCAGACATCTCCCCCCCCCCCCCAAGCCACTGCTGCCGTTCCCATGCTGATGCTGCCAAACTGGCTACCCAGCCCTGCACTGATTCTGCCACCCCCTTGAATGAGCAGGAAATTGGCATGGGCTGAAGCCCTCAACAAACCTAGGCTTAGTAGAGGACTTGTGTGCACTAAACGAGCACATCCAATCCCAGAAAAAAGAAGGCGCCGCCTTCTGTGTGGTGAATTGGAGCACCCACATTAGTGCTGCCTTGCTTCTGCCAGACTTTTTCGTGACGACAGTGAGATACATACAACGGGTTGTGGAAGCAAGCCTTCTGCCAAATCATCTCCCACCGAAATGAGTTCCTCTCCCCAGTTGCTCTCTCTGTGGCTTCTTTCCTGAACTTGTACTCTCTCTAGAGTGTGCCAAATCTTCTTCTTGCTTTAGGATGTATTTGCGTTTTAACTTGTTAATTCCAGTATGCCTCATGCACTAAGTTAATGTCTTGTGCACTAACCACTACTAATCCGGCTTCTGTTTGTTTCTCCTCGGTATGCTTCCCTTTCTCCCCCCCCCCTCCGCCCTCACCAAATGCCCTTTTCCTTCTGGAAACCTCTCCCGCACTGCCGCACCCTCCCTTAAAGGTGGGCCAGTCATTCCTGGCATTCCAGCGATACCAGCTTGGCGCCGACTCAGCCCTCTTCTCCCAGGACTACACGGACCCGAGCCAGGAGGCTGGCATGCCTTACGCTCCCTACACAAACGAGGATGACACTATAGATAGCATGGGGACGTACCAACAGGCCCCTTCGGCAGATGCATTTGATGCTGAGGCACAGGGGTACCAAGCCCAGGACTACTGAGAGCCGGTGGAGCCCTCCCCCCTCCCTCCCCCTCTGCCCGCTCCCCTCTGCCACCAACAAGCCAAGGTGCAAAACAAGACACAGGTGCATCAGAGTCAGAGGGGGCTCTTGGCCGCTCTCCAGCCTTCTAGGGTCTCTGTTTTTATTTATTTCTTTTTTTAAAAAAAACCGGGGTGGGTGGGGAGAAGCAACAGCCCTGACACCTCTTCCCCACTTCTGAATTCGCCACCCAAACCAAATTGTTGATTGCAAAGTGTTTTACGGTCCATTCTGCAGCGCAATGTCGTTCTCTCTTTATAGGAGAAGCTGCCCAGGGCAGGAATTCACCCTTTTCTGTAGGGGGGGAATGGGGTGGGGGGAGCACGGCTGCAGGGCAAGTGGGTGGGGGGGAATGACTGGCTGAGGTAGTATCCAAGGCTGACATGTCTGTGTGTAAGTAGTGAGACGAGAGAACAGGACTTAGACGGGTAGGCAAACCTGGGAGAGTGAGCATGCAGGCATGCAAGGGCGAGTGATGTGTAAGCTTTGTGTGGTATCAATGATATCAAATAGGACTGTGATTTGCCCTTTACCTGAAATTACAAAGATTCACATCTATTCCTTGCCAGAGTTGACAGTATTGAGCTAAAAAAAAGGATACTCGCTTTGCTAAATTTCACAAACATTTTGACCCCGATAAGAGTGCTTATTTTTTCTAACTGGCTATGTAAGGCTTTTATAACAAGCCCGTATTGGGTGCTTGCTCAGCTTGCATTTTTGGAGAGGCCATTGGGAGCACCCAACTGCAGTCTGAGCCTGCAGGCAGAGGTATCATGTGATTGCGTCGCTAAGAGCAAAGTGCAGGTCAAAGTTAATCCCAGTTGAAAAAGTACAAAGTGGCTGTGAGCATTTGTTTTGAGTATGAGGCAGCTCTTTATTCCTGGGAGAGGAATATAATTCCCTACCCATTCCATGGCAAGCTAACACATGGTCTGATGAACTGAGATAATTTGCTTTTTGTTTGTTTTTTAATAGAGGAAAAGTGTTGAGAGCCTGCAAGGAAATTTTTCCGGCACAACCAAAATCCACAGGAACATGTAGTTTTAAAGGAACATGTAGTTTTAAATGTTACTCCAGCTGTGTCTCATTTATGACTCACCACAGGGTTGGACTGGACTGAAGTGGGATCCCAAATCCAGGGCAGAGGCTATTACATAGGAGAGATTGCCATAGGCTTACATAGTGCGGAGCAAAGTTCAATTTGGAAAATAGCTACCTACAATGGTTTGGAAGATCTTGGCAAAAAGGCTTCGATTATTTGTAATCTGGACACATCAGAGCACTGGCAGAAATGGTTCAATGTGCCAAAATTCCCTGAAAATATTAACCCATCTTCACTGTGTTGTAAATCCAGCTTCAGTTGAGCAAAATGACTGTAGCTTTGTTGTAGCTCATTAGAAAGCTCCCCGTTTCCAAAGCTGATTTTTGCTCTTGGTTGATATGGAATTTGTCCTTCTGTACAAAGTATTGGGGAGAATAAGCCACACCTACAACTTGATCCAATACACCTTTACTTGGAAATAAGCCTCGGTCAATTCAGGGAGACTTACTTTTGAAAAAACGTGTCTATTGGATTACATCCTAAAGATGTTTTTGCACATACACATATAATGAACTTCTAAAAAGAGGTGTATCAGAACCTCCCTGCAGGCCACACGTAAAGCATCAGTTCACACAGGGCCATGTTAAGATGTCAGGGTCAGCTGCATTGGACTAGATCAGTGATGGCTAACCTTGACACTCCAGATGTTTTGGAACTACAACTCCCATCATCCCTAGCTAACAGGACCAGTGGTCAGGGATGATGGGAGTTGTAGTTCCAAAACATCTGGAGTGTCAAGGTTAGCCATCACTGGACTAGATGATACTCAGGGTCCCTTCCAACTCTATGATTCTATAATTTACTTGGTGTGCAGTGTAGTAAATCAGAAGTTATTTACTGTAGGGTCTTCCCCAACCTGGAGCCTTCCAGATGTTACGAGCTACACCTCCCAACAGCTCCAGCCGACATAGCCAAAGATCAGCAATGATTGATATTCCAAAACATGCAGAGGACTCTAGTCTGGGGAAGGCTACTTTACTATATGTTAACCTGTCACGTGGAAGTACCCTCTGTGACTGCAATCTTTGAGATGAACAACATCATGGAAGAGAAAGAATTAATGGGACTGGCTCACATGGACACTGGGCTATTCAATCTTACAACCATGGCAGCCTTTGCCAAGTGGGATAAAGAGACCGTCTCTTCCACTGGACAAATTCCCTAGCTTTCCTGGAATTAAGAGGGAAGCCAATTTAGCTCCAGGGCTGAGCAGACCATCTGTCACCCCTGCTATCTTTGTGCTCAAGAAGAATGAAACCAGAGTTTCCACTCGGTGAACACATTGCCATGCTGGGAGAAAAGACAGTTGGTTGTGTTAGCAAACTAGAGCCTGAATATTCTAGATTGGATGGGATAAGTGAAAGTGCCTGCACTGTGTTATGCTCGTCTTCCGTTAACCCTGCGTGAGCTAAGCATTTAATAAATGGTTGAGAGAGCTACAAAGAGAGCGCACCCCTTGCTTCTAAAAGCATCTGTGGAAGCACATTGACATCACAGCACTCTCTTATTTCAAATTAATCTATTTGAAATAGTTGCAAGCTCTCCCATTCGCTTCTTGTAGTTGTTATTCCTGATCAGATGAATAATCATTCAATCTGTAAATAGCTATGCATTAAAACATTTGTTAGAAAAACCTCCCATAGCTCTTTATATGTATCTGATCCTTTCAGCATTACCAAAAAAGAAAATGAAAAAAGCTGTGTTGGCCATTTGTGTTTTCACACAAATAGGGAAATACAATGTGAAAAGTGACCCAAAGTGAGTAGGGTGGTGCCATTTGTTTGCCCTAGGCCCTCTGCTGCCTTCTGAATCTTAATCTCTTGGTTTCTGAGAGCTGGCACTCAGTTAATGTGGCTTAGCTCAGGCAGGTTACCTTAAGAGTTTCATGCTTTCAACATCCCAGGAGATAATTTCCTTGCTGGTCAGCTGTAAGACTTAGTGAGCTAAGGACTATATAGCTAGGATGAGATCTATGGATTTCTACACCAGAACATCACAAACCAAGGCACTACATGGGCCCTTTAAATGTTTTAGTCTGCTCTGGGTGATTGCTTGCCAGTGGAGTATAGTAATGCAACAAGAAGTAGGCAATCTTGTTAAAAGAATGTTTTATATGTGCTCAGAGCCACGGTGGCTGCATAAAATCATCTGTGGAACATAATTAGCATACATCAACTAGTTCCTCACTTGTTAATTATCCATTTGTAGAAATGCTTGGCTGCTTCTAGTTGCATCATCATGCCCCAGTGACAAGCATTTTCCCAGAGCCAGTCTAAAGAAAACAATTTTTAGGACGTCTTGCAATTGACTGGTAAGAAATATATCCTAGAGGAAGGCACACAACAGGCCTGAAGAACATTTTGATTGTAGCATTACAATGTAGAGATCAGAACAGAGCACTACCTTTCAGGAATGCAGGGAGTGCATAGCTCTGAGCCCAGCATGAAGAATCAGTGCTCACCTGACTATGCCACACTAGTTCCAATACTACACATTCCTTCTCCAGTGTAAAGAGAAGCCTGCTTTGTGTCTTCATATTGCTGAAAGCATCAGATGCATGCACCTGTATTTTATGAAGCTCCCACAATCTTCGTCTTTAACGTATGTATAGTTGGCCTTGCCAACATGACAGGAATAGGTTGGTTTGACCAATTTGTAGCCGAGTCTCTAAGCTGATGCCCTCCAGGTGTTTTCGACTGCCGTGCTGGCTGGGGCTGATGGGAGTTGTAATCCAAAATATCTGGAGGACACCAAGTTGGAAAAGACTGCCATACATTTTTTTAAAAATGTAAGCAAAGAACAGTGTTTGAAGCAGATGTCATTTGGCCACTGTTTCACTTTGCCAGGACCCAGCTAGGAAAAAGATAACTGGAAAAGACACAGCTTTGGCATCAAGAGAGAAACCTTCCTTTAAATAGCATGTTGTTGTTTAAAATGAGAAGACATGGGACCTCTCTCAAGGGATGCAGTGGGAAGGAGCCAGTGTAGTGGCAATGGGTCTTCCTGTGGTGTGTGGTCTGCATGTTGGTGTGAGTGGGTGTGTGGAATTGCCTCTAGATCCCCTCTGTTGGTACCTCCTTTCTAGAGATCCACTAAATACTGTGTGTGGCTAGAAGCCGGCAGGGAGTGAGACAAGGGGTATAATAGCCTGTTACTCATAAAGCACAAAGAGGAACAAAGTCTCTCGCTTTATGGTCCCAAGAGAAAGCAATATTGTACAGGGCTTGAGGGAGGGGGAAATGTTCTCCGTCCCAGAGTTCCTCTTCTATTGGGATGGCCTAATATTTAGGCTTGCGGGTGGGTGGGTATTTTGCTGAGTGGGTTTCTTTATAACTGTGGTCAAGGAGAGGTCTTTTCTTCATCTCTCCCCCTGGAGGGAAAGAGAGAAACATGGGATTGGAGGGTAGGGAGGGGGGAGGAACCCAGTGTTGCCGCAAAGTTTTATGGGAGTCCATTGCATGCTTTTCACGTGGGGGTGGAAGGGGAGATGGTCCATTTTTCAACATCTGTTCTGTTAGCAGATTTATAAATGGGTTTTGCCTTGGGGAATAGGCCAAGACTGTGTTAAACTACATACATAAAAACTGAATCCTAACTTGTTCAATGGGGATTGTTTTTACATCTCCTTCCCTGTCACATATGGATAGATTCCTAAGACCAAACAGAAATGCTTTTCCCGGTTATGCACAACACACTCACAAAACTACGAGAACACACTGCACATAACTCTGGTGGAATATGTCAAGTTCAGGGGGTCCCAGTCCAAGAAGAAAGCATGGAAGGCCATGAATTGCAATTGGTGCTGGCACACCTGTAGAATTGTTGTTGCCACGTGTGATAAAACTTTCACCTGGAAAGAAAACTAGGCCCATCTTGACCTTTTCTCCTTGCTCTTTGATGATTCCCAGTTGGCATTTGTTGGTACATTTTCTGTTTTAACTGATGGGTGCAAGAACAATTGTTTTGGGTGCGTTCACAGCAGAGTTTTAATTGCACGAAGAGTGTCCATATAGCCAGAAAATGTGTGTGATGAAGCTGGTTATCATGCTGTGCAAGCCCTTTTTAAATTATACAGGGTGTCCTTTAAAAGAGGCCTGTGGATACAGAGTACACATGTTCCACGGGGCCTCTTTTAAAAGACTCGCCCTGTAGAAGGGCATCCTTCAGTGGGCCAGGCATTCCATGCGTCTGAGAAGATAATTCTGGATACCCAAAAATTGCACTCCAGTGATTGCTGTCTGATTATGCTGCTAGAATACCTTTGTATCCTGTGAAGCTACAGTCTAGCACTGAGTTGCACATAAATATTTGCCATATATGATTACTGCAAACCATTTCATAGTTTATAGGGCAACTGAATTATACCAGTCTTTCCCTCAGTCAACATGTCAAGTGTGAAGGACCAATGAGCATCACTTGCACATAGCAGACATGCACGGAGCTGGGATCAAGTGTGGCTTCCTGATACATCCATGTGTGTGTGTGTTACCAACACACACCTGCCTTTCATACTTTGTGTTTCCCATGGGGAACTCTTGACATAACTGCTGAGCCAAATGTGAAGCAGTCCTAAATTGATGGTATTAAAAACCCATTCTCATTGCGCTTGGATACCGCATGATGCTTTCATGGAATGTAAGCCATGCACACAGAGAGAAATATTGTTAAGTGCATGAGACATCTCCCTGTCAAAACAATACTGTCAACCAGGGCCGTCCAACTTCTGACCCACCAATCCAAATGTGGCCCACCACCAGCCCAGTAGCGCGCCTTTCAAGTGTTTTGGGTCCCAAGTGGGCATCAAAACCAAGAGTGTTTATTGAACCTACTGACTTGAGATTTGTGTTTACTGGTTGATGAGTTGGAAGTTCTGTGTCTACTGCAGTCTTTTAAGTGCCCCACACACCCAACTCTAGATAGAGGCCCTTCTGATGCACCGATATCCAAGAGTGCAAACCAGCTCAGTGTCATTCCAGTTCCTTAGCCATTGCAGCAAAAATAAGGTCTCCTTTCAGCTCCAGATAGGCATATGAACTTACTTCATTGACTTCTCGCACATCTTGGGAATAATGGAAGAGAGACTCACTATTTGATGCTGCCAGTCCCCCATAGCTTCACATACACGTGGGCAGAACCTCATATGCCTAGACAGGCAGACTGGTCTTAGGAATCTAAACTGGAACATATTTGAAAATATGAAATCGTAGACCTCAGTTCATTTTGCCTCATGCAACGCACACAAAGACTTGTTCCGACAGTCTCGTTGCTCCTGGGGCGTTGATAACATCGTGGGGTCTCTACAGCCCTCATCTACAGCATTACTGCCTCTGTATAGTATATATATTATATATGTATAATATAAAACTATGCATATGTATATGCATACATATGTGACAATGAAAGGGTGGCCTGCTCCATACAGGATCTACAAAACGTCCGATGAACTACAAGCCCTACCCCAACTGGCCCATTTTCTCCTCCAGTATGTCTCCCTCAACTAACAAAAACCCTGCCACCCTGGCACCTGTGTTTACGACGTCCTGTATATTTGTGGTTAAAAAAAGTGAAGGTGGTAACTACTGGTGTGTCTTATCAATAAAGTTATTACATTCAAAAACAATTGCCATGGTGGTGTTATGATTTCTTACCCCTGGGTTTAAACGTTACATCGATCATTTATATCTGCATTTGAAAACCTTGTACGGTGTGTTTTTCCACACATCTGCACTGTATAATTAAAGCACTGTTACACCACTTGTAACGGTTGTGTTTCCACTGCCCACCCCCACATTCTTGGAAACTATAGTTTGTTAAAGGGACTGAGAGTTCCTTAATTCTCACCACTGGATTTCCCATTGAAAGAGCTTGTCCAGTGAAGAACTTGCTCTCTCAGAGAGCCATTCTTAGCATAAGTAGACAGCATTGGGTTAGTCAATATGGTTTCCTCCAGATGACATTGGACTCCAACTCCCATCATCCCTAACCATTGGCCGTGCAGAATGGGGCTGATGGGAGTTGAAGTCCAGTAACATCTGGACAGCACCATGTGGGCTCCCTTGACTGATGGTCTGACTCAGTGGAAGACAAGTTCATACGAAGTTGAGCAGTATCAAATACATATGTACCCATCTTAACAGCTGCTGAAGGAAAGGCTTGGTTAGGTCTGGAACAGGAGGAAGTATTGAAAAGTGAGCCTCTGAGCATGTGCAAAGTGGATTTCTCTTAACTCTGGAGCAGATCCACACTATACATTTAAAGCACATGATTTCCTCCCAAGAATCCTGGACACTAGTTTATTAAGGGTGCTGGAAATGGTAGCTCTGTGAGGGGGAACTTCAGCTCCCAGAAGTCTTTGGAGGAAGTCACAAGCTTTAAATGTGTTTTGAATATGCTTTAAATATATACGGTAGTGTTGATCTGCCCAACAACTCATACTTGGCTGGTATAAACAGATTTGAGTGCCACCTACCCCTTTCTAAAAATTAGCCATGAGTTAAGGCTGTGTAATGAGTAGTCTTCCCATATAGCCTGTGGTTGCTGCTGATTAATGCCGCTAGCAGTGACATTAAGATGTCCTGTACATACCTATTTTGGGAATTAGCTACATTGAACTCGGTGGGAGTTTGAATAAGCATGCAAAAGATCAGGCCACACTTCTGCCAGTTTGTTTCTGGCTATTGGCTGTCTGTTTCCAGGCATAATTCATGGTGCTCATGCTAAATGTTTCAGGTCCCAAACATTTGAGAGAGTGCCTCCTTCCCTGCATTGCCTTCAGGTGTTAAAATCAGCGGAAGGGGCCCACTTGGTAGATCCACTACCCCTAGAAGTTCAGAAAGTGGTGGCCCAGGAAAGGGCATCATTCTCTGTAGCAACCCCTGTTTGCTCCCCACAGAGGTGCTTCTGGTACCTTCACTGCACAACTTTCAGGGAATGCTGAGGTAACATGTCTTTACCCTGGCCTTTGATGTGTGTTTTCTGAATCCACCTTATTCCTCTGACTAATATGTTCTAACTTTTTAATATTGAAGGGCAGGCAATAAGTTTATTTATTTAGGTATTTATTTTATATAATCTCTGCAGTTGCTTAGCAGTAAGCCCTATTTAAAACAGTAGGACTTGGTTCTGAGTACACCAGCTTAGGGTCATGCTGCATAGGACACAGGTAACCATGGTAGCTTCAGAGTAGCATAGGCTTCCCCAGCTCAAAACTTTTTGATCTCCCAGTAGGTGACACTTATATAACCCAAGTGAAGTAGCTGAGTGCAATAAACTTTATATGAACCAGCGGTTTGCACAAGAACAAACTCTCAATTCCAGGCTTCATTGTATTGGATGCTTCTGAGTTCATTATGTATGGCTGGGACAGCCTCTTAGATCACCTGCCTGTGCCACCGCTGTCTGTTCCTTAAACCTACCTTTTTCCATGAAGACTATGGCACACATATGCACACATAGAGCTCCCATGCCCTACGGATTCTGTTGTCAAGTCTTATCCGTCATCGAAATAAGCTTATATTCTTCCTCTGCTTCCATCTTCCTCCTGTATCAAATGTTAAGATTGTAAGCTCCTCGGGGCAGGGACACTCTGAAGCAGTGCCACACATATTGATGGTGCATAGGCGGAGCTACAGCGCAGCCAGTGACTTCACCACTGATGACGTTCACCACAAATATGGGACAGATCTGTATAGCCACAACAGGTCAGTGCATGCAAAGGATTCAAGATTATGCCTTTGCAACATTCAGGGTCACAACCAGTCACTGCAGGGTCACAACCAGTCTGATTCGTTGTAAGGCAACTTCCTTTGTTTTCGGGTGTGTGTGTGTAATTAAGATGCCAAAGGCAACTGGCACATTGCTTCCCACGGCACCCTTCCATCACCATCGAAAGCCTCTCAGCCCCATAGCCCACCCCCTTCCAAGAACGGCTTGGAGAAGTGGTTGCTGCTATTCAACGGCTACTAGTCCTCATGCGGTCCTTCTGCCACCTCCAGGATCACAGATGCCTCCCTTTGGATTACTAGCTACTGGGAAGAGCAACAGGAGGAGGATATGGAGCTCATGCCCTGGCTTCCCAAGAGGCGCCAGGGTGGGAAATACCGGTAGGATGCTCAGCTAGGGGGCCCTTTGGTCCGATCCAGCAGGGCTCTTATGTTCTCCCCGGAATACGCGTACAACCCACCCGCCGCGTCCCCTGCAATGCCTGCAATTTCATTTTTTGACCTGCCACAGAACAACTTACAGCAAGTGGGGAAGAAGATAGGAGAGTCAGTCGCCTGCGATGCCTCCCTCCGTCCTCCTGGGGGAGCTGTGACCGAGTTTTTTTTTGTGTTGTTGTTTTTTAAGTCACTACGCTTCCTGTCCACCCGGCGGGCGCTCTCGCCCCTTCCTCTCGCCTGCTCCTCCTCTCCCTTGCCAGGGGAAGGGCGGAGGTTGATGTTGCTTCTGCTTAAAGATGGCGGCGGCGAGGAGGAGTCTCCTGCAGAGCGTGAGCAGCCGAGCCTGTTCTAGGGGGGCGCTATGGGCGGGAGCTCTCCGGGGCCAAGGGGAGGGTTCGGGGCCCCTGGGCTTCCCTATCGAGGAGGCGGCTCCTGTCTTGGGAGCACAAGGCGAGGGTGGTAGCCTGTGAGCGAGAGAGGGAGGGTGCGAGAGGTGGGTTCGTGTATCTGTGCAAAGCTGGAATGGGGAGCCTGTGGCCCGCCAGGTGTTTTTGGACTCCAGCTCCCATCAGGCCCAGCCAAAATGCCCCATGGAGAGGTATGCTGGGAGCTGTAGTCCACCATCCTGTGGAGGGCCAGGTGCAAAGAAAGAGGCGTGTTGCTCTCCTGCCAGAGCCAAAGGGAAACGGCGCCTTGTTCCTTTAACAACGACATCAAGGAAGGTATTTGGGGCAGGTGGAGCTCACAACGGGAGCACTGAAAAAAAGCTGCACTTGTCGGACACTCTCTGCAACACGGTGACAGATTTTCCCCTGCTCAATAGATGTAGGGAGGAAAGCAGGGACTCATTCATTGACTTGCTAGATAGAAGAGGGACATGATTTACCTTGCAAAGCAGTTTGTGAGTCTCATGGCTAGATCTTTGGGATTTAGTGGGCCTTTGAAAACTGTTTCTCAAATCCCTGGCGAGCCACAGCACAAGGTGGGCTGTGTTCATTTAGTGGGGTGTGCAGACCTTTTTCAGATGTTGGCTTTCCTCAGTAAATCATAGTCTTTCTGTGGACGACCAGCATAATGACATGCCAAATATCCACATGCGAGCAGGAAATTGGGCCGCTCTGCATCCCAATCACTGCTGGTCCAAAGGTACTAAAAAGATTAGTATGTAGAGAGATTAACGGTTGCGCAAAATCAGTGACAGTAGCTCCAAACCCATGCAAAACAGGTACCTCTTGTTCAAAATTCTTCCTATGATGCTTCTGGGGAAGCTGATATCTGGATGACCCCTTATAGTCCCATAGTTCTGTAGGACAGAGTGATGTCACTTCTTCCACAGACCATGTATAAGTACAGATGGATGGTACAAGTTCCCTACTGCGGGGGTGGGGGACCTTTGGCCCTCTAGATGTTGCTGAACTACAGCTCCCATAAGCCTTGACTATTGGCTGTGCTGGTCAGGGTTGAAGGGAGATGTTGTTCAGCAATACCCGGAGGGCCAAAGGTTCCCCACCCCTGCTGTACTGGGAAAGGAATGTTACCCTTTCCCCCTTGCAGAGAGAGCTGGTTTACATCCCCGCTGCTCTGTAAACAAGAGTTGTGGCATCCTGAAAGGCAGCTATTTAGAAGGCCCAAGGAAA
The DNA here is from genome assembly GCA_034641385.1 of Darevskia mixta. Taxonomy (NCBI): domain Eukaryota; kingdom Metazoa; phylum Chordata; class Lepidosauria; order Squamata; family Lacertidae; genus Darevskia; species Darevskia mixta. The sequence continues at coordinate 19,651,393 of JAWWNH010000008.1, forward strand.
GTGTTCAGAAATATGTACCAAAATATCCGAATTATGCGCAGAGAAGCATTTATGTGGCAAGAAAGCTTTACTTCTCTAGTTACAGTCATTAAAATGCATCAAACTTATCTGGCTTTGCTCTGCAGAACCAGCTATGTATCTGAAATATGTTTCACGTCTCTTTTGGAACCTAATGCTAGATGAATTTTGTGTGTGCTTAATTTGTGGGGAGAAGTATGAGTGAAGGAGGACAAGGAAGCTGGGTTAGCAAAGAAGTAGCAGGAGGAGAAGTGTGGGCATGTAAAATAAAGTACATAACTGAATAAAAAAGAAAGGGAACAAAGGGATCAGCTGCTAGTGGGAAAGGGGACTCAATAAGAGATTGTCAGCTATCTTAAAGTAGCACCCTAATTGGGAGGCTAACTCTTCAGCTGATACAAAACAAAACAAAACAAAAAAAATTCCTTCCAGTAGCACCTTAGAGACCAACTAAGTTTGTTTTTGGTATGAGCTTTCGTGTGCATGCACACTTCTTCAGATACACATGAAATGTGCATGCACACGAAAGCTCATACCAAGAACAAAATTAGTTGGTCTCTAAGGTGCTACTGGAAGGATTTTTTAAATTTTATTTTATTTTGACTATGGCAGACCAACACGGCTACCTACCTGTAACTCTTCAGCTGATGTATAGTCATTATCCTTGTGGCTTTTGCTGGAAGAAGTTCATTGGGGCTTCTTTCTTACTCTATTATCCAGGAGCAGCAACCAAGTTGGACAGATGACTTGCCTCTCTGCCAGCTCTCCGGTGTGGGTTCAGCTCCTAACCGTTCCTATACCACAGATGGAAAGGGGACAGAAATTCACCCCTTAGAGGATAACTGGCTGAAATTCAGGTAAGCAGCCTGTAGATTTGGGAGGAGCAGAGCAACAGAAATAATGACAGTCATTCAACAAGCCCACTTTAACCAGCAATATTTTTGTAGGGAAGGCCAACTCCCATCAGCTCCAGTTAGTATGACCAATTTGTCAAGGATGATGAGAGCTGTATTTCTGCAACACCTGCAGGGCATCACATTAGAAGCTCCTAATTTATTGAATGACCCGTGGGCCAGGTTTTTACTCCCAGACCACAGGCTGAATGCCATGCCTTTAATTGTCCCTTCCCATCCTGACCCTCTTTGGCAGGAGTGAAAACGACTGCTACCTCTATGGGGTCTTCAATGGTTATGATGGCAACCGGATCACCAATTTTGTGGGGGAAAGACTCTCCGCAGAGCTCCTGTTGGGCCAACTGAATGCAGACCATGATGATGCTGATGTGCGCAGAATACTGCTGCAGGTAATGGAGTTTTTTCTTTGGAAAAAAAATCAGTCATAAATTGGTACTTCTTGTTGTAATTAAAAGCTCCTGAGTGGTTTGTAAAACATACAAAGTTTTGATGTTTTATGCAGGGAGAAATAAGTTTGGAAGATTCTGTGTAGTTAGCAGTTCAAAGTTTCTGTTCTAATACATAATTTTGTGTTGCCTACCTTCTGGGGCCTCCTCAGGCTTTTGATGTGGTGGAAAGGAGTTTCCTGGAGTCCATTGATGATGCACTAGCAGAGAAGGCCAGCCTCCAGTCCCAGCTGCCAGAGGTAACTTCTCTTCCTAGCCTGAAGGAAACATCGAATTCAGGAAGCGTTAACAGTGCATTTTCTTCTTGGAAGGACCTTGGAGCCTGCTGAACGAATTTGAAAGTGTGTGTTGGGAGGCAGGTGGCAGCAGAACAGGCTTACTCCCATTTGCAGCATTTCATGTTTCAAACTCCCACCTTCATTGGTGCTTTTTGAAGAATTGGTGGTGGTCTCGGAAACACTTAATGGCAGAGCAGTTAAAATTGGGACCTGCCAGAGTTGATGTGGCTCCTGCAGCCTGGGGTGAGAAACAGTCGGTGCAGTGCACCTCATCTGTTCATTTTGCACTATAGGCACTAAACTGCATCCTTGTACCACTCGCTGAATAATACAGAAGGGATACCAATCCTTTGGTTTCCTGTGCTCAAAATCACTAAAGTGAATTTCAGTCCCCACTTCACCTATAAAGCATGCCTATACGTCAAGAAAAAATGCTTTCACAACCCTGATGAAAGTATTTTAAGGAATGGCTGATCTATGTTAAATGAAATACGTTCTGTATTATTTAAGAGCAGGCATAGGCAAACTCCAGCCCTCCAGATGTTTGGGACTACAATTCCCATCATCCCTACCTAACAGGACCAGTGGTCAGGGATGATGGGAATTGTAGTCCCAAACATCTGGAGCGCCGGAGTTTGCTTATGCCTGTTTAAGAGTAATCTGCTTAGAGCCTGTCATGATGCTGTACAGCTGTTTTAATGTGAAAATGACAGACTCCTGAAGTACCTTAAAGCAGTGTTTCCCAACCAGTGTGCCTCCAGATGTTTTGGGACTACAACTCCCATCATCCCTCGCTAGCAATACCAGTGGTCAGGGATGATGGGAATTGTAGTCCCAAAACATCTGGAGGCACACTGGTTGGGAAACACTGCCTTAAAGGCTACTGCATTTGTTATGACACCAGCTTTCATAGACTAGTGCCCAGTTCACCAGATGCCTGAAGCTGGCAGGTATCTATACACCTGGGTGGAGGTGTGCAAAAAGTGGGATCAAATGTTTTTGGTATGTCTAGAGAAGACTTCAGAAACGTTGCACTGATAAATTTTTACACAGGCTTCCACAACCCTGTATTCTAGGGGGTGCCCCATCACCAGCTGCCTTCCCAGTACCAGAAAATCATGGAACGGTTGAAGGCTGTAGAAAAGGAGATCTCTGGAGGGGCCATGGCTATTGTGGCAGTCATCCTCAACAACAAGCTCTACATCGCCAATGTAGGTGTGTTCCTCTTCAATGTCGTTTTTGATTTGGGCACTTCCTGGTCACAGCACTGAAGGATGAAGAGTTAGAGCAGTTGCAGCTGGATTACTTTATCCTGTTTGCACAAGAGTAATGCTTCACTGACATCCTTACAGAGCCACTAAACCTAGTTGCCTGGGTAAATACAACAGGGAAAACGGGAGAGATGAGACATTGGCATTGACAAGCACCACTTCCAGGTTTTGCTGGAGAGGGGTCGTACTGGGTTGCACTTAATAAGTGTGTGTATTTCTCAGGTGCCTCACTTGTCCCCCTTTCCACCTTTGCAAAATGCACTCCTTCTCCACAGGAACAAACCGGGCACTCTTGTGCAAATCTACAGTAGACGGGTTGCAAGTGACACAACTCAACATGGACCACACCACAGAGAATGACGATGAGCTCTTCCGCTTTTCGCAGCTGGGTGAGTGTTGTGTTCCTGGAGCAGCAGAGAAGTAAGTCTAGGAGAGGATGGGCCTTGGTGCACAAATGAGCCAACAGAGCAGGGGTGGCTTTAGCTGTGGCCCTCCAGATGTTATTGGGCAAGAACTTGCATCATTCCCAGCCAGTGTGGTCAAGGGTCAAGGAAGATGGATGGTGCAGTTCCTTAATGTATGGAGGGTCATGGGTTCCTCAACCGTGCAATAGAGAAGAGGCTGCCAGAGAGGAGACTTTTATGGTGATTTCCCCACCTCTGTTGCACATCACTATCATTGGTGGCTTTTGTGTTTACCAAACACAGGAGTGTTTAAATGACCAAGTTACACTGTTAATGTCTTCTCTTCCACATAACAGGGAATGCATGCTGGATATCAGAAATGATGAATAACGGAGGGATTAGAAGTAGCTTTCTTACATTTTCCTCATACTGAATCTGGGTGGGGAATTGAGTTGGAGAACAAATAATAAAAATAAAAACTGACAAATAATATACAAAAATTTCAAAATTATATAAATAGATGTAATCAACCACTAAACAATTCTGTTGTAAGGTAAACAAGCAAAACTACAGCAACAAACATTAATATTTCCAATTTAACTAACTTTCTAGGTAAAAACAAACAAAAAAATTGAACAAATTAAACAGCCAATGCTTTTACCAACAGCTCCCACCCCATTTTTCACTTGCAACAGCCCACTTACTCCATCTCTGCCTCTGACACAAAGAGGGCCCCAAACTGTGGCTTTTGAGTAACTTAACCTCTTTAGCGCAGGCTCTCCAAACCACCCTGGCTTTCATGCTGAGCTGAGTGGTATGTATTGTTGCCCACAAGCATTGATTGCAAAAAAAAACCCTCCCATGCCTTATCCACAGTAGCAACAATCATAGGTTGTTGCGCTTTAACTGCCCCCTAGAGGGCGAGCTGCTAATAATTGGTGTATGCTTCAAAATATGACAGTGGCTTACTCGCTGCCCTGATCAAGTTTTTTACTCTTCAAAATACTTGGCCATCTGCATCAGTTTTTTCACCAAACGGTTATGAGACCAGTTCTGTTGGGATCCTTGTCCAAACTGAAATCCTGTTGAGGCCCATAATGCAGTAGGGGGTTCACCAAGGAGAGCCCTCCAAACTTTCTTCTCTTCACCATTGCAGCCAACTTGCACACCTGCATCACACTCTAGTGGAGCTGTGAATGCTACTGCTTGCTTGCTTGCTTTATTGACTTTCTGCAGCAGCAGCTGGTGATACTGGTGGTGATTTGCAAAACTCACTGTAACAGGGGGGCTGTAAAGAGTGTCTTGCCCATGTTCCCTCCCAAACCTAAAGCCAGCACTGCAGCAGACTCTTCTGGCACCTTAAAAACTAACGAGTTTTTAATAGCATAAGCTTTCATGAACTAGATTCCACTATGTCAGATGCAGGACATGTAATCCTCTGTTGACATGGGTGTAGGGAAATAAAATTATTATTATTTTTACATGAAATCTACCTGTTGACTGAGGGTAACTCATCCTGCACTGTATTCCCAAAGAAAGCTTATGCCAAGATGGCGGTTGATACTAATCGTTCTCATAGCGAGTTCAGTTATGAGTCCAGTGCCTATTAAAGAAATTGAGATTCTTTCTTCCAAGGAAGAGCTGTGACACAGTAGAGTTGAGTGCAGTGGGGATTCATCTGGCTGGCTGTCTAATTCTGTTTTTGCCAAGTGCAAAAGATCTCAGGCTGCATCAAAGCACCCTGACCACTTCTGAATGCATGTGCAGACTTCCTTTCTTGTGTGAATATATTGCAGATGAAAAGCTCCTCGCTGTCCTCCATTCCTTAGTTGAGTTTATTCTGCCTTCCCTCATTCATCAGCTTTTTGTTTCAGTCAAAATGCCCATTTAGCTGGGGGTGGGGTGGGCTTCCTCTTCTTGCCTTGGAATATAACTATAGGACACATTTAGCATCTGCCCTGAAGTCAGTGAGCTGATTCTTTATCTGCAGGTTTGGATGCAGCAAAAATAAAACAAGTAGGAACCATATGCGGGCAGGAGAGTACCCGGCGCATCGGGGATTATAAAGTCAAATATGGCTATAGTGATATTGAACTGCTGAGGTGAGCCAAGACCCAATACTTGGTCTTACTTTCCTTTCCTGTCTTTGCTTTTGAAGACATAGCTGTCTCTGTCGCTCTGTCCAGTACTAAGTTAGTTCTTCTCCCTTTGAAGTGCTGCGAAATCTAAGCCAATCATAGCAGAGCCTGAAATCCACGGAGGGCACCCACTCGATGGAGTCACGGGCTTTCTGGTTCTGATGTCAGAAGGGCTCTACAAAGCTCTGGAAGCAGCTCATGGGCCTGGGCAAGCCAATCAGGTAAGAGCGCCAGAGCAGTTTTAAATTGACCTTAGAATCCTGTGCAGGTCTTCAGATTGACTGTGTCTATATAACATACTTAGATGCACCCATCATTAGATTTGCAATTTGCCCCAGAGTGTTTGAGCTCTCTGTGCTCATAGGCCCTTCTTGGTAGCCCTAGGCTACAGAGACAAGCAAGGCTAATAGTTATAAGTACATAAAATCAATTGTGCAGGAGAAGGCTGGAGAGGTGAAGAGGATTCCTAGGGACAACTTTTTTCAGGGAAGTGAAATCATGTTCCTGCAGAAAATGTTCCCTCTACTTTCCATCCCCGCTGCCCCAGTCAGTGGCTCTGCCAGGAAGGAATAAGGAGTAGGTTCTGCCTGCTGCATCAATTGAACATTGATCCAATAATTGAACTATGGGACTCTCTCCTATAGGAGTCGGTGTCAGACACCAACTTGGAAGGCTTCAAAAGAAGTTTAGATAAATTTATGGAGGAAGATAAGGCTGTCAATAACTACTAGCCACAGAGGCTATGTTCTGCCCCCACAGTTGGAGGCAGTATGCCTCTGAATGCCAGTTGTCATAAATCACAGGTGGGGAGAACGTTTTAGGCTTCCCATAGGCATCTGATTGGCCACCTTGAGAATGCTGGGCTTTTGGCCTGATCCAACACCTGATCTTCCGTTCTTATCCTTACTTTTACGTCCACCATTAAAAACTGCAGGCTTCTTATCCTCCACTTCCAGTTGCAGGACAGGGAATGGAGGAGGCAAGAGAAGCAAGTATTTAATGCTGCTTTAATCCCACCCCCACCCCCTAAAAAAGCCAATGTAAAAGTTGCAACCCACAAGGGTGGACGTGAAAGCCTCCTGTAAGAATGCAATGAATGCCTTCACCATTTAAACACAATGCATCTTTCAAGCAGCCGAACAAAGGCACCCTAGAGAGTGACCTGTTGCAGCCTTTACCCTAAGGCTGATTACTTGGGTGCCCTTCAGATGTTCTCCCAGCTGTTTGGGAGATGCTTATCCATCAGAAGCTTCCAAGCAGCTTCTGTGAGAATGTTTGAAGGACCCATGCGCATGGGCAGGGCCACATTGTGTGGTTCTTTCCCATGGAATCAGTCAGCACAGACTTGCTCCCCCTGGTAGGATGCCACTTCCATGGCTGACATCTGCCACAGTCAACTGGGCGGTTGGGTCCTTTCAACATTCGTCCAGCTGCACAGGGCCTGCTTCTGTACATGGCTGGGAGAATATCTGAAGCAGCAGCTCCAGTTTCCCCACCCCTGAGAACTCTTTCTCTTTCTAGGAGATTGCAGCCATGATTGCCACAGAGTTTGCCAAACAAAGCTCACTGGATTCCGTGGCTCAAGCAGTCGTGGATCGAGTGAAGCGTATTCACTGTGACACATACGCCAGTGGTGGGGAACGGTCCAAGTTCTGTGCTCGACATGAGGACATGTCGCTGCTGGTGAGGAATTTCGGGTACCCGCTGGGTGAGATGAGCCAGCCCACACTGACTCCGACGCAAGGTATGGGGGAGGTCAGTGTGCTTGCATGGGAGACTGCAGACCAAAACTGTTCTGTCCAACTGTATGTGTGACAGATAGATAGGCAGACAAGCTGTGCCTGCATTTATGGTGAGCTTGTGGGTGCTGTATTTGTAGTCTCTCTCTCTCTCTCTCTCTCTCTCTCTCTCTCTCTGTGTGTGTGTGTGTGTGTGTGTGTGTATGCTTGGGTACATTGGCCGTGCTCTTTATTTGCATGTGGCCCTCGGGGATGACTGAGCATTAATGAGCCAGAAAAGATTCATCATCCTTGTCTTAGAGAGTGATCTCTGTCCATGGTGTCCCAGGAAATTCTTCCCACTTGTAGAGTGACACAGGTATGAGGGTTTTCTGAGAATCTTGTCCTTCCTAGTGCTTACAATGTTTTATTCTGCATGTTCAGGAGGTCGAGTTTATCCTGTGTCAGTGCCGTACTCCAGTGCCCAGAACACAAGCAAGACCAGTGTTACGCTATCCCTTGTCATGCCATCCCAGGGTCAGATGGTCAATGGCGCCCACAGTAGCTCCACGTTGGATGAAGCCACGCCCACCCTCACAAAGTAAGTGCCCCTTGCTCAGACCAGGTGTCCTTTTGCCCTCCTTTTTGCTGGAGGCAACATTCCACTTCCCCTGTTAGCTGCTTCTTAGGCCTAGCAGTGGAGGCCTACTAGCTGTTTCACTTTTAAACCCGTATGATAGGGGCAGGCAATCTGTGGTCCAATGGCCTAATCTCAGAAACCCTCTTTAGATGATGAGCAAGAGTGTTGTGTCCCTCCCCCTTGAAAACATAACCATGTCATTCATATCGGAGAAAGCTCAGCTAAGAACAAGCTGCTGCCTTTTAGCTGCTCCCCAGAGAAAGAGTGGGTTGCCTGGTTTTTGCCCAGAAAAAAGAAAAATGATTCTGCTCTTGGCTGATTTTAAGTGTTGCCTCTTTTGGCTGTTCAGGGATAGGGGGAAAAATATGAGCATGCAGGGAAAAAAGTACCCACCCTTTATATTTGTAGAATGAAAAATCAAATCTATTAGCAGTTTTTGCTGAAAGTTCCTCTTCATTATTATAAAAAAGCAGAAGTGGCTTGGATAAGAAAGGAGAAACTTCTGTGTGTTACATACAGGTGCAAGATGAGAGGCTTTTATTAATAGACTGTATATATATTTACATTTTTTAATGCCCTCTTCACACTTAAAGACGCTCCCAGTGGGTGCCCCAAGCCTGCATTTTGCAGGTCTGTGTACTGATACAGGTGCTCACATCAGGCAACAGGGATTGTCTGTGATGCTCTGTGACAGCCTTCGTCAATCTGGGCCCTCCCCATGATGTCGGACTGCAACTCCCATCAGCTCCAGCCAACATGGCTAAGGATCAGGGATGATGGGAGTTGTAGTCCAAAAACATCTGGAGGGCTGCAGATTCCCCAGAGTTGAGGGGAGAGGCCTCAGATTGCCTTTGCTGTGTCATTTGTGCCGACTGAAGGTTGCCTCTCTTTCTCTTTCCCTCCCTGGCCGCGTCTGCAGTCAAAGCCCAACAGTGACCCTCCAGTCTACCAACACTCACACCCAGAGTAGTAGCTCCAGCTCAGATGGGGGCCTCTTCCGTTCTCGCCCTTCCCACTCCCTCCAGCCGGATGAAGATGGGCGTGTGGAGCCCTACGTGGACTTTGCAGAATTCTACCGCCTCTGGAACATGGACCACAGTGAGCAGGGAGCACTCACCGTGCAATAATGCGCTGAGACCAATCCCTCCGAACCTGTCAGGTGGGGGGAAATGGAGCCTGGCAAGGCAGGAACAGTTCACCGCCCGTCAGCCCACCTTCTGCCATTAAGGGATGAGGTTAATGCTGGGACTGATCACTCATAGCATTTGTTTCTTGTCAACTTATCAGGGCATGTTAACACGTCCCTTTTCTAAAGGTCCCTTCCACTGTGAAACCTTGTGGGCATTAGAGAGGGTTGTGACCAACCTCTCCTGCACCTCCAGTATTACAGACGGTTGCTCTGTTGCGGAGAAGATGACAACTCAGATGTCTGGCAGGAGAGGTACTTTGTGTGCATATAAGCTGCTGCTGGAGATTTAGGTGTGCCTCATGATACTGATGTGTTAAGTCAATGAAAGATACCTCTGTTCTGCAGAATAAATGGTAACTTATAGCAAACGCTCTGGCCATTTATGTGATGTGAGTTTAAGAAATGGTATTAACCTCAGCTACCTAAGTTTTTAGTTGCCTTTGGGGCCCAAGACGGAACAGGGTAGGCAGGCAGACACACACGTGCGCACACACAAAAACACAGACAGCTCCTCTACATCATCTACAGGTGATCCAAATGTCATTTCAAGTCTTTAGAAACAAACATGGAAGGTGGGGGTGTTGTCTTCTGCTTTGATACCCAAGATGCCACAGCCACTGTTAAATGCTTCCTTTCGTATCCAAGGTCACAGTAGGGTGAGACAGGCAGCAGTAGAAAGATTTGGAGCCAGATCTAACCTCTTCTCTGCCTCCTATCTGGGTGTTCAGAAGATTCTCCTGACTTCCTTTGAAGAAGTGGCATGTTTTTCCCCATCATCATATACAGGTTTTGGAAATGCTTTGCTGCTCTCAGACAGTCATCAAGTAAGAATTCCTTCTGGGAAAGCAGCTTAGCAGACCCACCATGCATGCATGCTAACAGGAAAAACGGCAACAGAGGACTACTATTGTAGACTTCATGGCACCAAGTGCCCTGGGCTCCTTTGGAAGAAAGAGCAGGATATAAATTCCATTATAAATAAAACAGTTTTAACTTTTTCTTAGAGTTTCTAAACTACTGTTAATTTTCTTTGCTGGTTTTATTCTGATTTGTTTTACAAGGTTTTTTTTTTAAAAAGAATCTTAGATTTTCTTTATTCTTTGTTTTCTGGTTCTTACCTTTACTGCAGAGGTGCCTAGCCTGCACCCCTTCAGATGCCATCAATTGACCCCAAGAGCCACAGCCAGCATGACCAAAGGTCAGGGATGATGGGAATTGTAGTCCAGCAACATCTGGAGAGATGCAGGTTTCCTACACCTCCTTTACTGTAACTGCCCAGAGAACTTTTGTTACTGGATGATGTGGAAGTGTAGCAAAAAAAAGCTAAATTTAACTGCAGCGAAACCCAAACCAACTTTGTGCATCTCTCAGAAAGGTGAGGCCAGAAGGAGAAAGAGCCAGGAGGTGGCACTAGCAAAATATGCTGAAGCTGGATTCAATGCAGTTTACAGGAAGGCTGGAGGCTGCTTTAGCAACACCTGCCTGGAACACTGGGGGGAGTGGGCGTTCTTGGACTGGGATCAGGAATATTCTGATAAGCAGCACGTGCTGCAGGGTCAGGATCACACATGAGTGGGCTGGACTCCCACAGCCAGCGCTTCCATTGTGGCGATGTGCAAGAGCAACATGCCCTCAGTGCCTGCGTGGGTGGCAGTTCCTGCGAGTGCCAAATACGGACGCAGTTGGCTGCACCTTACTAAACTTGGACTAGCCCCAACACTATGACTCGTGGCCTCTGACTGCTTTCGCTGACTCCGTCCTGGTGAGAAATCCGCTCCACTGCCTCTCCTGAATGGTACAGGGACAGCTGGTTGGAGCCAAGCATGCCTGGGCTGTCCCTTTGCGAATTCTTTGAACCCCAAGGGGGGAAGTGGGCTTGAGCAATGTGCTGAAGCAAGCAGGGTTCCAAACAGCAGGGCAGCGAGGGCTGAGCCCATGAATTAACCCACCGTCAGATTGAGCCATCTTGGTGTGACCCTCAGGGTCAAATCGAAAGGCGAATTGTTAAGGAGGAGGGTTGTGCAACTTGAGGTTTGCTATAATTAAAAAGCTAAGCCGTGACCAAGGCTAAACTGTTTAACCTGTTGCATTTCCAATGTGCTGCCTATGGATTCTCTCCACTCTCAGAGACCAGAAATGGCCATTGCATTAATTGAAAATTTAGGGGTGCACCTCTTGAAGGACAGCAGAGCAAGTGCTTGTTCATGGATGCACAGGCTATAGAGTCAGTTTCAGCACATGAATCTTATCCTGGCGGTGTGACAATCAAGCCACCCCACCCCAGGAAAGTTTTCTAGCTATCTAATGTCACTGAAGGCCCTACAATGCTATGCTAAGCCCAAAAGTTCCAGATTATGAACCACCTTTGTTGGTGGATTGGACAGATGGATAGAAGCTAAAACAGAAGAATGTAAGAAGAGTCCCTGTTGAATCAGGCCAAAGGCCTATTTAATTCAGTGTCCTGTTCTCACAATGGGCAACAAGAGGCCTAGAAGGAACCCACAAATAGGGCATGTTGCATTCAGTCTGTTGTGTTCATTGGCAGGATATGGTACATTATAGAAATTCCCAGGTAGAGAATTTGCTGCTGGGATCCATCAGCTGCCACTGTGTGGCAGGAGGCAGTGGTGGAAAGCTCCCACAGACACCCTTGGGGGTGTTCCTCCCATTGCAAACAGCAGGCATGGAAGGGGATATTTCAACTGAGACTCCCATGGGTACAATTATTACAGTTCCCCTCCCTCCCGGCCGTGGTCCAGATTTGATTTGGCTCCTTCCCGCATAGGCAATTTGTTTTCAAAATAAAGCAACTGCAAGGGTAGACTATGACAAATGTCAAGTTTAAGGCTTAATTCCAGTTTGGATATGAATTTGCTGGGTGGCCTTCCCTGAGCCATCTTATTTATGGTTCTACAGCAATAAGAAGGCATAGCGACCACACAGATGAGTCACTAAGTTGCCTTAAAGGTAAACTATACAACGACTGCAAAGCTTAAAAAAAAACCTGGGACAGAAATGGGTAATGAACATGACAGGTTATCTGTGTTTAGCAACTTAAATATTCTACTTCTTCAAACTTCTAGGTCGCTTTTCAGGACTTGCATATTTATTTATTTACTTCCTTGCTTACTCGCTCTGTTTAGCAGATGCCCCATAAAAATTGTTCCTAGGATGATGTACAGACATAAAAGAATAAAATAAAAGCACAGTTCTGCAGGAATGACCCAAGTGACTAACAGAGAATCCTGGAAACATTTCTGTCTTCTGTACTATGAACCAATCACCTCTTTGCCCAGCTGGACAAGTCCCTCCCACCTGCCTCTAGGTACAGAGGAATATGTTTTACCAAATTAGCATTTTACCTAGTCTCCATCTCCATAGTTTTCTACCACAATTTCTGCTTACACTGATGATGGGCTACAGATTTCTGTAAAAAATAAATTTGAAGTTGAATTCTATCAGCTGCACCAGTGGAGAATAGCTTTCCAATATGGAGGGATACGAGTATGCATGTGGCTTTCATTGAATTCTGGCTTATTTTCTTTCCTAAAATTTCCTAAAATTGGTATTATACAGGCTCCAGATGTTTTCACACATGCATGCTTCACCCACAATGATCAATCACACTACAGTGCAGGCTTTATAGACTGCAACTGATGCATCCATAGTTCATTACTGAACATATAAAATTAGCAAACATGAAACCAGCCTAATTGCAGAAAAAGCAATTTTGGTATAGTAGAAAACCCATAATGCACCACAACTGTGGTGGAACAACAAATGCATGAACTCTGTCAGATAGCAGTGCAGAGGAGATCAGCCAGAATCTGATGGAAGCCATACAGATGCCAGTATGATTTAGATAAACCATTTTAATTCCCTACTTTTTACCAGAACTCACCAACAACCCTGTTACCTTTCCCTGGCCCGTGTCCCGTTTACCCTTGTCATTGCCAAAAATACTGTGGAATCCTTGAAACCTCAAATATTGCAATCACAGTATGGTGTCCACTTACGCACCACCCAAACAGGGAAGAAAAGAGCTGCAGATCTGAATACAATTTACATATGCTAATTTATAGATGCACATTTAGAAACTTTATTATTTAAGTAAAAATATAACTCCTCCCATTATAGAAAACTAAGCAGGTGAGCTGTGTGCCTGCACAATTTGCTCTCTAGATGCTAACCATTGATGGCAAACTTTTGAGGGTTTTTTTTATCTTTCAATCTAATTTGGCCCAGCCAGCTGTTCAAGCAGAAGATGCCTCCTACAGAAGACAGTCGCCTACAAAGTAGGACAAATGGCCGCCCTGATTCAGAGCAATGTGTGCAAATTAAGATGTATTTAATGACATAATTTCTCTTGAGTGCAGATTGGCCGTTTCCTTTTCATAGAATTTGGATACCTTTCATACAGAAAAGTACGTCCTGTACCAGCCGCTCATTAGGTGTGTTGCTCATGTCTAATTAATATGTCTTTATTTTCACTTTAGGCCAGTTCCCATTGAAATAAGGCAGCCGGTGATTAGCAGTTCCTGACAAGGTGCAAGAACTGTTAAAACACAGGAGGGAGGGAGGTCAGGCTGCACTCACCGCTTCGGTGTAATTGCCTGCTTTAGTAAATATAGGCATTAACGTAGCTGTAATACCAGCATGGGGGCCTGCACTGATGTATTCATGCAGTGCCGTGAGAAGGAGAAAGATCCCTTTCTTTAAATGCTACAGAGGGGTTTACAAATCGAAATAATGGGCCCACAGGGAGGGTGTGGGTGAGGTGTGGAAAACAGGATACCGTAAGTCTAGAGGTCCATGTTTTAATATCTTTCATTAGAGAGGTACAAGGAGAGACAGACAAAAGGAGCGATCAGATTTCCCAACGCGATTCCAGACGTATCGGATATGTATCACGGACGTGGGCGGGTGGACCCGAAACGACAATGTGATCCTGGGGAGTCCAGAACAAGGCCTCGAAATGCAACGTGATGAAACCCAACCCCGGCGAAAGACGAATGTCCTGCTCTGGGGGGGGGGGGTGAGAAAAGGCCCAGCTGCGAGGTTGGGGACAGCTTTGCAAAGACTGTCGAGAGAATGCACCAGCGAAATGGGGAGCACGCAGGGCAATGCAGGTGCAGGAGGACGAGGAAACAGGCAGGACTTTGCCAACTAGCTTCATCGAGCAATGTCAAAACAGCCCAGTCAGTAACCTCAGGATGGCGTGGGGAGCAAGAGCGGGAGGGAGGTCGAATGTAGTTCTTCTGCTCTTCGGAATAAGGCCTGGAGTGGAAAAGGCGGGGGGGGGCGGGGCAAATTGATATAAGGCTGGGAGATGGAGGCACTAAATGCCTGTAATTTAAAGCAGATGCTTCTGGAAGGGGACCTCAGCACAAAGATATATGCAATCTCAGAACACCTTGAGGGGGTGGGGGGTAGGCATAAATCAAGAAAAGTGATTGCTCCCAGACACACACATACACCCCGGGGTGGGGGTGGGGGGTTTGGAGCGTGAGGCTAAAATAATAATGTGCCCAAAGCAAAAACCAGGTTGTGGGAATGTAGATATCTGAAGATGGATTATGAAAGTGGCTGGGACCCACTTTTAGATCCTGGAAGGGGGAAGGGCGGAGGATGTGGCTGCAGATGCCTGTTCGCCCCAGTCTCTCTCTCAGCCTGGTGAGCTCATCTCTGGAGTCCCCAGCTGCAGATCAAGCTGGGTCCCAATTCAAGCAGGGACTTGCCAATAAGCGGCTTCCTTTCCCCGTTGACCTTTGAGCAAATGTCAGCCCCATTACTTCAAGGTATGGATTTGCTGAGCTCAGGTAATAAGAGAGTCAATTCATTGTGGGGTGGGAGTCATGTTGCTTCTCTCTCTCTCTCTCTCTCTCTCTCTCTCTCTCTCTCTCTCTCGTTACCTTTTTAAAAATCTTGCCCTTCCTTCAGAGATGAGCAGCATCTTCGCCTCAGTACAATCCTGCACCAAAGGTCCACCATGAGGGCTTCACGCCTGACAAACGATTTGATCCTGGCTTTCCAGTGTACTCCCTTAATCACACTGCATCTCTGTTTTTGTTGGGAACCTACCTTAACACTGGTCTTATCTAGTGCAGTTTTGTCTACATCGAGTCATTTGAAGTGTAGTTTTTTGAAGGTTGTATTGTTAGGAAGCCCCTGTTCACCTCAAGAGAGCTACAGTTCCCAGAGTCCCCCAGGGAAGAAGGAGCGACAGTTAAACCACTCTGAGAACTGGAGCTCTGTGAGAGGAACAGGGGTCTCTGAACAACTCTCAGCACCCTTAAAAAAAACCAAAAACCACTTTCCAGGATTTGGGGGGCGGGCGGGGGGGGGGGGCTTGACTGTTTAAATGGGCACGGTAGTGCTTTAAATGTCTAGTGCAGGTGGGCCCTACGGGTGGCAACCATTTTGCATGGGGGTTCTGTTCCTGGCCCCCATGTGCATCAGCGAAGCATGGAGAAGCCCACCCTCGTTCCATTCCACCCTGCCCCAATTCTGCCCTCTTCCAGGACCAAAAGGACCCGTGTCAATTGGACGCACGCAGATGGTCGCCACCTGTACTCTCATCTCTGTATAAGCTTTGTGCAAGCAAACCAGGAGGCGTGTTCAACATAAAGGTTGTTTGGAGCATCCTCTACTCTCACACATAGTATTTCTTTCCTCAATATGGTTACCGCTTGCTGCTGTGTACCTAACATTGGCAAACTTGCCAGTTGTAACAATTTGACCTCGGACGTTTTTCACAACTTTTCGACCCTGCCCCCATTTTTATCACAAGGAACAGTTTTGTGCTTCCCTGCCCAGATGTATGACATACAAGAAGTGTTTCTTTAACCTCAAATATGCTCTCTGGGTTGCAGGAGGCCCAGCGGAGTAGCCTGTAGGAGACTTCTCGCCATCCCCCAGAAGAGGAACGCAACCACATGTGGGTGAGCCAAAGGCTGACAAAAACAGCAGGGGCCTAATCCCAGCGAAGATGGGATCCAACACAAACAGAGCGGGACGATGCAAGTGGTTTCATCTGAGTGCTCCTGCCCAGCAGTCTCAGGTCCAAAATCAATATATAAACAAAACAAAATGTGTCCACTCGCCTTTCAGAAATGGCACATCTCTTTCCAAAGAGACTGAAGTTCAATAGTTCACTTGTACTGGAAGCCAGGTATTTAATCTGGCCCCTATCTATTTCATTGTTTAAGCCCACTGTGATGTGGTGGAGGGTACTTTTCTTTTTAATTTTATTTATTTTTCGCCTTTTTTGCTGTGCTGGAAGAAATAACTTCTCCAGACCCAAATTAGATTGCTTGCTTATTATTACTTGCGCAGGGGAAGGTCACAAGGAACACAACCACACTCTGTGCACATTCTTCTTTTTGGCGATCACTCGTAGCCAAGTGAGATTGTCTTCCATGAACACAATCTTAACAGTGAGTCCGTAAGTGACTGTGGAGGCCAATTCTGGATCCACACATCCTTCCACAGTAGGGACATAGGTTTCTGGGCGGGAGCTGATCATGGTGAGGGTTTGCCAAATGTGCCTTCCTCTTAGCTCGTTTCTCCCTTTCATCTTGAATTTGAGCGTCTTCAAAGTCCATGACACCTTTGGTAAAGGCTGTTCTCCAATTGGAATATTTGCAGGCCAGTGTTTCCCAGTTGTCAGTGTTTATACTACATTTTTTAAGATTTGCCTTGAGAGAGTCTTTAAACCTCTTTTGTTGACCACCAGCATTAGGCTTTCCATTTTAAAGTTTGGAATAGAGTAGTTGCTTTGGAAGACGAAAATCAGGCATCCGAACATTGGTGTTGAAGAATCATTGCTTTGACACTGGTGATCTTTGTTTCTTCCAGTACACTGGCATTAGTTTGCCTGTCTTCCCAAGTGGCATGTATACATGGCAGGGCTCTGGGGCTCTTCCCCCTGCTCCCCAGAGCTGCAGCTTCAAAAATTAGGATAACATCAAAAACAGTCTGTGATACAACAGACGGTCTGCCAGGCACAGACCAAAAAAAGGAAAGCTTAAACACACATATGTACGTCCTCAGTAATCTTGCAACAGCAATGTCATTGGGCAAATGTGAAAAGCAATTACAAACTCATAATCAGTTGTATGTGGAAGGGGATGCAAGCCCCTTTGAGAGAAGAAAGCTGGTGCTGGTGGCAATAGTCTCTGCACTGCATATATCCTGGAAATCCCATCACTGATAACTCAGAAGTTGCTAGAATATCATCTAATATGAAGCTATTTAAACAGATGCTAAGTTTTAGGCTCAGTACACACTCAACACAAAAGTGGGTCCGCCACAGGGCCCAGGAGGTGGGCTGAGGTGGTGGACACACTGCACACCCCACTGCTGAAGGAGAAGAGGTGACAACAATGGGTCCTGGCAAGATCCTGCCCAAATCTCGCAAGAGCTTGTGCTCTGTGAGAGCTTGTGAGATGTCTGCAAGATCTTGTGAGATCTCGCCGGAACTCACTGCTATCACTTTGCGTGCATCACCACACAACCCAGGCAAGGGAGGCATTTGATGGTTGCAGGACAGCAGCTTCCCATTTTGCCTCATGTCATTGATTTCAAGCCGTCTGCTCTAATTATGACTAAGCCTTCTGGATCCCACCCTTTTCCAAGAAAGTATTTTACAGTTTTCATTTTGTTTGCTACCCTTTTCATACTTTGCTTTGCCCGGGTTACTCATTCCAATTCTTTCTTTGCTTCCAATAGCAAATATTTTGGCAAGATCCCAAGCCACAAAAATGTGTTCATGATGGGGATGGAGTGTATTGTCAGGGCAGGTCAAACGCATAGCGGCACCTCATAACTTTACAGATTAATAGAGTCAACTTTGGATCAAAGACTTGGTAGAGGACCTTATTTAACAAGAAACACATTGAAAAGTAGCTTTATCAAAATGACTATCACCATCATTTGTTCCCCACCTTGAACCAAATCAATAAAATACATGTAACAGAATAAGAAATACAAACCTGAAGCAAAACAAAACTGAAAATAATCAAGCAGCCCCTAAGTTGTGGAACTGGATTCCCACAGAGGTGCATCTTGCACCTTCCTTATACAGATTTTCACAAATGCTGGAGACACGCCTGTTCACCCTACGGTACTTTTGAAACCTGAGATGCATATTTTTAAGACCCACCTTATTTTTGTAATTTTAAGTTGTTTTCAATATTGTGTTGTAGTATTAATGTTGTGTTTTAATTGTTGCAACCCGCCCTGGAGCAAAAATGTGAAAGTTGAGTAACAATAATAATAGTAATACCTTACCAGGCAATATAATGTTAAACCACAGAAAGGCCACTGTAACCAGACTTGCAAGCCAAGCTACAGTTTACACCTCTTTAATTAATTGTCACGATTTTCCAGAAAGAATCCCAAGACTATGGCTGCATAGACACCATGCATTTAAATAACATCCCCACCACCACTAAGAATCCTGGGAACTATAGTTTGCCCCTTACAGAGCTACAATTCCAAGCACTCTTAGCAGACTACAGTTCCCAGGATTCTAGGGGGCGAGGGCAAGGAATACACTTTAAATGTGCTTTAAATTCATGGGGTTGTATGCAGCCTGTAGTCTGTGGGGAGCAGGGGAGATGCCCAAAATTCTACTGCAGAATATTATCCCTCACTCCTCCACCCACTCCTGGCAGAACCATAGTTCCCTCAGGCTAGGGAATGACTTGACTACTAAACCAATTCAAGTTAGGATAGACAGATACGCCCTCTGTTTTCTCTCCTTCCATCCTTCCTCAAGGGAATCAACTGCTCACAATTATGTGCCTTCCGCGTTGGAGGAGAGAGGTATTTTTGAAAGCCTCAAGCACTCTCACTTGTTCCTAAGAACTGTTTAGCTGCTAATCTGAGCGCTGTGGTTTGTGTGTGTGTGTATTTTTCAGCCAAAGGAGGGCTTGGTTTTACTCCCGCTGCAAACCGCAGGAATTTTGCCATGGGGTTCTATGGAAATAACACCTGCCTCCCTTGATGCAAAGAACAGAAACCAAGAACGATGATGTAAGTTCAGAAATATAGCAGGAAAACAACAGAAGTGGAGATCCATCCCATGAATCCCAGTCACAGTAAAGACTTGCTTATACAACCAAGGCTCAGGACTGAATTAGGCTGAAATAACAACATTCATCCGCGCAAACAAGGAATTCTTGGGGATTTCAGCTGCTCATCCTTGCTGTCGTGGAGCATTCAAAGGTGGTGTGTGTTTCTCCAGAGCTGTCTATTTCAACCTGGTGCTTTCAGTGCTCCTGGACTATGGCACACTAACCCATTTGGAGTAAAATAATGTAGCTTTTCTAAGTCCAATGCCCTTCATCCTCGCCCTGCTGCTTTCAATCTAGATTGATCCCAGGTCTTGCAACCCACAAGGGTAGGTTACTTGAACACATTTGAAAACCCTCCCCTCAATTAGGCTCTCCCTGCCCTTTCCTCCCAGAACATGCCCCAAGTGAATGAAGTTGGGAATAGTGATGGCGGTCTTTGTGTATTTCCAGCCACAGTGTCTTTGGGCAGGTGTAGATACAGACCCCATTGCTAATGTGCCAAATACACAAAGAAAAACTGGGTTTTTGTGACCTGTTTGCAATGCAAGGCCCCCATCAGCAAGCAGCCCAAGCAAAACATGTGTATTGCAGTGCTGGCTCAGACTTAAGGTCCCTTTGCTCTAGTCTTCTGTCTCCAAAAGTGGGCAGCCAGGTTAGGAACATAGGAAGCTGCCTTATACTGAGCCAGAGCATCGTTCCATCTAGCTCAGTAGTGGCAACATGGATTGGCAGTGGCTCTCCAGGGTTTGGGGCAGAAGTCTCTCCATCCTACATGGAGGTTCTGGGGACAGAGGGGGGGCATTTGAGCCCAGGAACTTTTGCGTGCAAAGCAGTTGTTCTGCAACTAAGCTACAGCCCATGTGTGCTTAACTTAAATAGATAAATAGATAGATTAGATGTACTCTTCTATCTTTAAAAAGGGAAGAAAGCACCACTGCCCCTGAAAAATGCACCTCATTCAAATTCACATCACTGCACCTGAAAGAGACTGTTTCACTACATCAAGGTGGGAGGGAGAAGGGGGGGGGAGAGAGAGAGAAGCTGAAAGGGAAAAAGAAATTACTGGCACAGACTAGGATCCAAAGAATCTCAGAGGTATTTGATGCCTGAATGCTCGAATCAAAAGCCATTGTCAGCAGCCAAGCAGTCGGAGTCAGTTATTTATTTAAACACTGAACAGGAATGTTACTCAGGTTGTCTGCCAACAGCTGTCAATCGGCCCAAAGCTTCTGATGGGAATGAAATCCTGCATGGGGCAACAGAGGCAGCCCCACGTGAGAAAATGCCATCTTACAATCTCCCACTTCAACATAAATAAATGAACAACCCTCAGAGACATTTCTAATGCATCCATAGAGAGGAGACCATGCTTTAAGACTTGCAACTGTTTAAATGTTTAGTTTTGCTAGATAATGTCTTTTTTCTTCCATACATCTTTTACTAGTGAAATGCCCATCCATCATTTTGACAGGCAGCTTGTTGGGGAGCCTGTATATTGCAAGATTCCCCAAGGGGTGTGTATATGGGGACTGCTGCTGGGGTATACTCAAACCTGCCACACCTAGCAACCATACACCCTATCATTTGACACTTTCAGTGTGCCAGAGAAGAGGCTCCAAGTGTGCACCAACGAATACATGCAGAGATCTTTCATCTGAGTGGATCATGTCTGAGCCAGGATTCCCTCCACCCGCCTCCCAATGGTAGTATAGTATTTAAAGATGGACAAAGATGCACCTAGACACTGGAGCAACCTCTGCCACAAAATGAAGTGCTGGGCAAAGTTGCACCCCCAAGATCCAAATCTGATCTTTCATGGGGAGTGAAACTTAAGACTTCTAAACATCTGGTGGCAAAGCAGTGGCCCCATGTATCAAGCTGCTTTGCAAAACCAGTTCGGACTAGTTACTTCAGTGGGAGAAAACAAGCCCTTCATTATGTTGCTCCACCCCCAGGTGAATGCCTTCTTGAGCAAGGAGGAGCACTGGGCCAGAACCATGCTATTTCCTATCTCTAAATGTCTTCAGCTCCAGCACCAACGGACAGTCTTTGAATGCCTGCCTTGACCACTGTAACTTTCTCACATCTCCAGTGAGGATTAGGATCAGGGTGAAAATGAGCCTAGTTTCGCCCCTGCCTACAGCACAGAAGGCAAACGTAGCTTGCTTTGCATTGGAGTCTAAACCATTAGGGCAAATGGGACATTGCCCCAACATGCTCAGCCTGCCCCCACCTGCCTGCCTTCTTACTCACAGCAAGTCAGGTGGTGCCTCTGCCTGTCATTGGCTCGGACTTTGCCTGCTGTTTGTCTCCCTGCTTTCCGCCCCACCAGCCTCAATAATCACCAGCCACCACTGTTTGGACCTCCCAAGTTGAAATAGTTGAGTTTAATGTCCTTTTCCAACAGAGCATCGGAAAGCCATAGCATTTTTCTCCCACTGAATAGGGACCAAATCGAGGAGCATTATTAAAATGGGATTGTGCCATAACTGCTCCAATACCACCATAAACACAAATCATCAGGAACATTCAATAAAAATTACATCTGGAGGAGCCCTCCCGCACCAATTTAAAAGAGAAAGGGTGGGAAAACTTGTAGAGAGAAAGTGTTTCAACAAGAGAGATGGGATTGGGGTGGCTGTGATTGAATCGATTTGTACTATGAACCATTGATTTGTACTGCGGGCTGCTAAGGCAGTTGAGAACATCAACGATAAAAGCTGAACTCCTAAGTGGCTCAGAATACTGTGCAACAGCCAGGCTGCTAGCTCCAGAGACACCAGATATAACACAGTGGTACACAAAAGTCTGGAATGTAGCTTTTCTTTTCACAAGGTTAACAAGGTATTCAAAGTGTACAGAAGATTGAGCTGGTAACAAATTCATTGGCAGATAAGAGTTCATTTTAAAAATTATTGGAATCTTAGATTTCAAGGTAACATTCAACAGTATGTTTTGTTCAATTTAATTTAAAATGAATCAATATTAGGTATTTTACTGATTTTTTTCTTATTTCCCTTATTTAATTACTATTCAGAAAAATTATGTAGCATTTTGATTATTAATTACATATGGCATTATTTGATTATT
This sequence comes from Darevskia mixta, assembly GCA_034641385.1. Lineage (NCBI taxonomy): Eukaryota > Metazoa > Chordata > Lepidosauria > Squamata > Lacertidae > Darevskia > Darevskia mixta. The sequence continues at coordinate 19,673,578 of JAWWNH010000008.1, forward strand.
TTTATGTACATAGCAGCCATTTATTTTAAAACAAAACTACTACTACTACTATAACCAATAATAATAAAGTGATCAACCTACAATTTGGTATAAACATTCTGATCGCATTTTCCAGTGCTATTTCAGCTGCATGGGCTGACAATGATTTTCCAGGCTCAATTAAAAATACTAACCATAACCTTTAAGGTCTTGGACTAGAATTCCTTGGGAAACCTCATCATTCATACAAACTTGCTCATATACTTTGTTCAACAAATGAAGCCCTGTTGATTTCCCTCCATCACCTGATATATGGCAGGTAGTGTCCTGAACCCCTGGCCTACCTGGAAGCAAGTCAGTAGGTCAAGTACCCAGTTGGAGGTCAATCCACATGTCCAAAGTCCAAAACAAAACACCATCCCATAGAGGTCCAGGAGCATCCAAGTCAAGGTCCACCAACATGGGCAGTTGAGCAGACACAGCCCCTCAGCTCTGCTTCCCTTTTGTACTTTGCCTGCTGATTGCAGCATCTGGGCTTGACCCTCACTGCTCCAAGCCTCTTCCAGCTGAGGAATCACACACCTCTTCCCAGAGCTAGCAAGACCCACCTGGCCAGCTAGGGAGCTGGGCTGTGGGCCCTTGCTTGCCTCAGCCTCCTGGAGTGCCCAGCCTGCTGTTCCCTACACCTCAGAGCCCTCCGTGTTCATGAAGAGGGGGGCCTCTCTGACTCTGGCAATGGGTCCTGCTGCTCTGGTTCCTGTGCACTGACCCCCATCCCCTCGTCATCCTCCATCACCCCATGAGTACTTCCTACACCAACCTCTCCTTCCCCATCCCCAGCTTGCTCCAGTGTGTCCCAGTCCCAGCTACACCCCTTGCCAGGATCCTCTTCCTCGACCTCTGCCTCCTCGTTGTCCTGCCAGTTCAGGACAGGTGAGGACCCAGGAATGGTCTTTTCAGCTGCTGCAGCATCACATCCACGCCACACATTTAAAGCACCTTGCTTCCCCCAAAGAGTCATGTGAACTTCAGCTTGTTGATGGCAGAGGCAGTTTTAGGGTAGCATGACCAGTTCGGCCACACTGGGAGCTACAACAATGATGTAGAACGGAGTGCAAGAGACAAGTGTGTGTAATGGTAAACTGTAGTTTCCAGGATTCTCTGGGGGAAGCCACATGATTTAAATACATGGAGTGCCTTCCCAAAAAAGTTAGCTTTCCAGCGAGCAGCCAGAACTAGCCTTTTTTTACTCAGTGGATTGTGGTTTTGTAAAATAATAACAAATAAAAACAGAAATGTCAGTGTATGGGCTCTTGTCAGCTATTTTATATGTTTGTTTGTTTGTTTGTTTGTTTGTTTGTTTGTTTGTTTGTTTATTGATTGTTCAGCATCAGTAGCTTTATTTACCCTGGGATGGTGATCCAACCAAAAAAGATACATTCCATGACAAACAGTTTTGTTTCATTAAATTTGGGGCTGACAAAGATCATGACTGACATGCTCCCTTGACCCAGGTCTCTCTGTGGAAGGATATCTTGGGATAACTCATCCAGATTTCTGAAATTCTTGTTTCCTTTTCATTTGGCATACCTTCATGTTCTACACCTGACCTTTGTGTGTGATGCAACACTTGCAAATGGAGACCTTTGTTATCTTTACAGAGGATTTTTAAAGTATTTTATTGTTGAATATGTTTACATGTATGTGCTCCATTTCTTTTTTGCTTTTTCTATACCACAACCACCCCCTTTTATCCAGCTTTTCTAATTTATTTTTTGGAAATTTTGTACTAAGTACAGACCATTGTACATTATTTTCTTTTATTCCTTTGTATTGCAAAACTTAAAGGAAAACTTTCTTTAAGAATGTCCCAAACCGAAAACACAAGCTATCCCTAGACAGTCACACTTCTCTTAGTTTTACAATGCAGTTCTCTAATCAATGTGTGCAAAATGCATATACAGTATTAGGGTAAAACATGCATAAAAATGTATATTAGTGAAAATAAAGTACAAAAAGTCATTATAGTAGGCAAATCTGCTTGCAAAAATGTGCGCATGAGAGTCAAAGCTGCATAGAAAAATGTGTTTATTATGAGAAATTTGCACTACCGGTAGGAGGCTGGTAAATTTTCATGAGGTCACCCAGTGAGCTTCGTGGTCGAGTAGGGATTTGAACCCTGGTCTCCCAGGTCTTAGTTCAACACTCCAACCACTATACCATGCTGCAGAAATGTGGGAGACTGAATTTAAGATTGGAAAAAGTAAGTAATGGAGAGAATCTGACACTGACAGATTCATCCAGCCCTAACGTCTACCTGTTGGCATCCAAAAGTTGCTGCAGAAACATTCTGGTTCCCATTACATTTTTGGGAAGATTTTGAAGCGTCTACTACCTGCAGCCTCCATCTATGGAAATGCTCTAGGAGGTGTTCCCCTTCTCATCAACACATAGCAGACAGTATTTTATGTCTTAGGAGTGTTAAGAAGCTTCAAAAAATATATATAGAAGTGTTGCCGATGCTGAAAGCAAACTCTGCTATTAAAATGTGGAAGGGAACACATGAAAGATGAGAAATGGAACAAATCCCAGCTTGAATCAGACGGTTCAGGGACCGGTTTAGAGCCTATTGAGCACCAGCTAATTTGCTATTCACAACATGCAGAAAACAAAGACAAGCCAGAATGGCCCTGAGGTAAAGTTACTCTGTGCTGCATCCGGAAGAGATACTGACTGCCACATCTGCTCAGATGCTGATCTGAAAACTTTCTGCGCCCGCTGTCACGCCTTTGTGTCACCACAGGAAGAGATGGACCGAAAGAAGAAGTCACTGTTGCATGTTACAAGAATACAAGGGTTGCAGAGGTAGATGACTGAAGTGTGCATTGGCTCCTGAGAGGTTTTGGACCAGGTGTGTCTAAATTTGGAGGAAGGCAGCAGTGGTCACAAGAGGTAGTGATGGGCACCAACGGATGACTTTAAAAGAGGATTATATAAATTCATGGAGGCTATCAATGGCTAGCCACCACCCATGATGGCTATGTTGCTGTCTTTCTCAGAGGGACAAGCTATTTGCTTATTTACCATTGTTGTGGTTTTAAAATGACTAAATCAGATTCTAATAGAACGTTGCCAAACAAACATCAGTTTTAAAGAAGTCAACCAAGTGATTTAAAAAGAAGAAGAAGACGACGACACAGGGAGGGCAGACAATAATCCTACTCTATTTGGTTTTTTTCCCCATGTCATCAGCCGTTTCTACTGAATTAGTATATCATATTTCTAGACAGGAACTCAAAAGAAGGCTTGTTTCAAAGATTCTAGCTCAAAAGGATTCTTGAACTTCTGAAATCCCATGAGATAAATTCTTTTTAGTGAAATTGTAGAAACAGGTTAGTGGTCAAAAAGTTAAGCTTGGGGAAGAATATCAAGACCTCAAGGATGCTTATAATTAAGAATCCATCACGTTTTCCAGATTTTAATTTTGTGGTAAAGCAGAAATGAATTGTGTTAGTCAAAACCAATTCTAACATTACCTTGTCAGTGTATTTCTTCTCCCCTGTCTCCCCTTCCCACCCACAACTGTTGAAATCCCCATCCTTGATCTAGCCCAGTGATGGCTAACCTTGACACTCCAGATGTTTTGGGACTACAACTCCCATCATCCCTGACCACTGATCCTGTTAGCTAGGGATGATGGGAGTTGTAGTTCCAAAACATCTGGGGTGTCAAGGTTAGCCATCACTGATCTAGCCCCATGGAGTCCTCTGCCTCCCCTGCAGTTGAGGATGAAGATGGTCCTGATGATGAAAACTATAGTTTATTCCATAATAAATTTGTTAGAGATGCCACAAGGCTCTGTTGTAGGAGGAGGAGATCGGCAAATGTTTAAATCTGTACAGTGGCATAACTTTAGGCTGAAGTTGCAGACACTCTCTCCCTTTTCCATCCCTTTTCCCCTGGAGCAAAACTCTGGCTCCAAACAGGAGGGTGCATTTCAACCTATGCATCTGCACTTGGCGATCGCGCCCTTTTGAGCATCTGGATTTCAGAATGAATTTTAATGCCTATTTCAAATTGGCTTTTGTAAACCGCTTAGAGGTCTTGTTTCAGTAAGCAGAATATACATTTCGTTAAAGAAATAAAAACTGCTAGATGTCTACATCCAGCCACTACTGTCTACATACACAGAGAGATTACACTTCCCTGTTGCCCTGGCTGTTCACATAGTCAATGGGGAGGGATGGAGATTTGTTCACACACGATTCAACATTTTGCTGCTTGGAGCTGGACAGTAAACTGCACCAAGACTAGGGGTGGGGACGGTGTCAGGGGATGAAACCTAGCACCCAAGGCTAGCCAAGTTATTTTTGGCACCCCAAGGCAGAAAATCCCACAAGCACACCCACCCACTCTGGCAGTAACAAATATAATAACCATAAATTAAATAACTAACAATTATGCTACCCTTTCATGTCACCTAAAACGAGCTGCCTGAGGAGGCTGCCTCGTTCCGGCTAATGGCAGGGCCAACCCACCTAAACTTGCTACACTGACATATTTTAGCTTGTAGAACAGATAGCAGCACCCAAATATATTCATGTAGGAGGAATATAAATCAGTGGCCAGATGGCTGTATTCGGGTAGCAGAATAAGAAGGCTGAAAACATGACTGGCATGTTATACATCAGGGGTGGGCAGATTTCAGGTTACTGGAAGCGCCTTTGTTTTTCCCTAGAACAGTCAAGTCCCACAAACTGGAGCCAGATATAAAATGATGGCTTGGGGATAGGTACAGCCAATTTGCTTTTCCACCCAAAGCAGAATACATCAATTGGATGACCTGCACCTACTAGGCTAAATTTACATCTGAGTTACTGTACCTAAAGGAACACATTCCACCACCCCCATATGAACCTGACTGGACCATCTGAGCTCCTTCCCTGCATGCCACATCTGAGGGAGGTCCAGCGGAAATGACAAGAGGACAGGCCTTTTCTGTAGAAGATCCCCATCTATGGAATGCTCTTCCCTAGTGCCAACATTGTCATAATTTTGGTAGCAGAAAAATATGATTTTGTTTTCCTGGGTATCTGGGCATCACCCGTGACTGGATATTTGTGTTCTGACATGCTTGCTTTTAACATGCTTATGTCTTTTATTATTATGTTTTTATTCTGGTTGTAAATCACTTTTTTTTGTAGCGGGAAGGGGTCTATAAATTTAACAAACCTAACCTCCCTAACTGAAACTAACCTAACCCAACTGTAAAGAGCAGGGAAATTTAAGGATGGGAGGGAAGAAGCCTATGGTGTTATTGGTATTGATAGTTAAATTGCTGGGAATCAAGAGCCTCTGTCTACTGCAGAGTATCCAGTCATCTGCCAGTACATTGAAATCTACTTTCTTCCTTTCCCTGCTATACACATTGCCGAGAACCTGTTCAAAAATAATTCTGTAAAGGTACCAGCATTTTTGAGTGAGTGTCATTCATGTTTATCAAGTCGCTAGACCATCATAGAGGTGAAATGTAGCCTCCCCCTCCCCATCTTTTTCATATAAGAACTCAAGCCAGGACGTGTTGGTTATCGATGGGCAGTTCTCAGCTAATCAGTAAAGAATAATTGATGTACTGCCCCCCCAAAAGGGAAATCAAAGTAAGTTAAATGACATAATTTTTGTGGACCAGTTTAGGATGTTGTACAGAAAAATTATGTGTAAGCTTTCAAGTTTCACAGAACTCTCCATTTGGGTAGAATTGAAAGGGATCAATATTCCAGGTACCATTTCAGTCATGTGGTTGAAAAATATGTGCCTTGCTGATAATGAGCTACTTACAAAGGTAGAGAAATATACAGTACTGATAGGATAATTGCAAAGTTAGGCCACAGGAGACCTGCACTGTTGATAATGGACATTTTACAAGACGTTCAGAACTTGCCAACGCAGTAGCAGGAACAGTCACAGTGATCCAGAAACATTTGGCCTTAAATCAAGCAATTGTGTTTAGCAATGTCAGGGCTGAATGCAGCTCTCTTTGGAGGACGACAGGTTTCTGGGGCAGGAAAATAGGGATGGGTGAAAAAGAGTGAGGTAGGTGAAATGATCCCTCACACTAGAATGGGTTGTGGGGTTTACTATCTGTTGGTCTAGGCTAGGGCCTAAATATAGCACACACAGCTATCTTTGGATAAGACTAGCATCAGATTCAAGGGAGACACAAGGAAACAGCATCAAGCCTTAGCTTCCATAACTTCCTAGCCATGGCAATGCCCAATATAGGGCATGAGAAAATTGGTGGACTTTAATTCTCTGGTATGCCTATTAAGAGTGTTCTTAGAATCTTAGAATTGTAGATTTGGAAGGGACCACAAGGGTCATCCAGTCCAAGCCCCTGCAATGCAGAAATCTTTTGCCCAACATGAGGCTCAAACCCACAAGCCTGAGATTAAGAGTCTCATGTTCTACGACCGAGCTTTTCTTTTAACTTGAGAACCAAGTTATTTGAAAAAAACAATAGCCTCACCATGAAAAATGCCAACAGGTGGCAGACAATTTTAATCTGTGTCCGCAATGTGAGTTCACCTGTGACGTCAAGTCTGCCTAGTCTAATTTCTGAAATAACTTGCCTGGCATCTTTTGTACTGTAGGAGATTTTATGTTGTGATTCATACATGTTTTCTTGGGCATGTTTTCCCTAAAAATATGACTGCTCACCCCACTATCACATCTGGTAATTAGGTTTTGCAGGATTCTGTAGTGCTCCAAAAATAGGGCATTCATAATGATTTGTGCTCATAATAATATCAGTGTGGTTATACACAATCCCACTTTCAAAACTGTTTGCACCTGCAAAGGTTTCAGGGCAGACATACTGCTTCACTTCCAGTGTATGTCCTGTAACCTCCTGCTGAAATCCTACCAATGTTTCAGTTTATTTTTTGTGGCCTCCTTTTGTTGCACTATAATGGAAGAGTGACCCTCCAGATGGCAGTAATGTTTTAGGACCAGGAAAGCATCACAGCACAACTAATAAGGCACAATGATGTGTAGATGATCAAGCATAAAACCACCGCTAATCCTCTATTATTGTGTTAATGACATGTTGCAGAATCACTTGCAAAAAACCACCACAACCACCACAAACCAGTCTGGAGGGGCCCTGGTAGGAAAACGTTGGCAATTAAGGTTGTCTAGCCCTCTTGATTTGTGTTTATAGAGATGAGACTAAAGCCACTTTTGAAAACATCAATCATATGTTGCAGAGTACGCCAGAAAGAGACACTAGTCTGTAGGGGCCATTAAAATACTGACTGCCACTAACTCCTTGTAGAGACAGTGGAATGCTCTCCCCTGGGAGGCTTGCCTGATACCAGTGTTTTTCTATGTACCAGACAAAAATGTTTTTCTTTGCTCAGTCTTTTTAAAAAGGAATGCAAAAAGCATTTTAAATATTCTTGACTGCTGTTTTATCTGTGGGCTCATCTTTTATGTTCTTGTCTTGCAAACCACCCTGGAAACAATTTTGATGATGGGTGGCATGAATATATTTCAAAATAAATATTCTGAAAAGGTTTGCACGATCCGAGTCTTTGAACCAGACTTGACTGCTGGCAGGTCAACTGTTCCCAAGGTTATACTCAGTGTCATAAGCTCTGTCCTAAACCCATCACTTCATAGCATCACGTAGGACATGATTGTGTCCCAGCTCCCAGATGTATACTGAAGACACACTGGATCAAAAGAGAGATTTTCAGACTGTGGAAAGTCTAAAAGTTCTAGGCTTTTTAGGAGAAGTCCATGGATGCATAGACCAAGACATACCGGTATGTCAGTTTCCAATTTCCTCCTTCACTGTTACCTTGGCAGGTAGCCACGTTCTTCCCTTTTCTCTGTTGCTCATCCTATCCTGCTCATCACTTTCCTGTTTCCATCCTGCTAACGATGTCCCCCCGCTGTGCAAAGTACTAGATATTTAATTTTAAAGTTTCCATCATATGGATTCACTGCAATGGCCCATTTCCCTTTGAGGAGTGACACCCATGGCGACATCTGCAAATTGATCTCTCAGGTTGATCTATAAACCTGCCCCTTGTATAGCAGCTCAAGAGGACCACATCTTGCAAGAGTATAGATGTCTCTGGCCGTGATTGTAATGTCCAGACAGTCAACTGTGCCAATAGTGAAGTTTCGATGGCTTTACTTATCTGATGTAAATGAGCTCACACTTACTACAAACACCTGATGCTTCAGCTGACACCCCTTTTATGCCATTAACATGGTGGTGGAGAACCCAGGGGCCACATTGCATTGTGGGAAACCTTCCAGGGGTTGTGGGCAAAGTAGGTCTGGCCAGACACACACCACTCTTCGCCTTTCATGCAAGCAAGCAAGCAAGCGGCATTTATCACCGTTCAAGAACATATTCCAGCCAGAGAATATCACTAGAGAAGTACAGAGAGCAGAACAAGTGAAGGGTGTGCCTGGGAGGGGACTGGCCAGATAGAAAGGTCTCCAGGGCGACTGAGGTTGCATCACTTGGAGAGACCCAACCAGTGAAGCTTTTGCCCATCTGTGCATCTCTCAGCCAGGAGAAGCTTCACTTGATTCATGCCCGTTACGTGCAGCCCAAGAGCCTCTATCAACAAAGGTAGCAGCACTACCTGTCAGTGACCTCGCGTTTGTTTTTTCCGACAGTCCACCAGCTATTCATGGCTATTGTCATCTGATAGCTGTTCACTGGCCTGTGTGAAATGAATTAGTGGACTTTGCTCATTGCCTAATGGGATTCATGTTTGCATAACACAAACTACCAACACAATTAGATCTAATTGATCCCACTTGCCAGCAGTCTCAGAAGAGCACTCAAGGATGAAACAGGAAAGAAAGACCACGATGACTAAAGTTGCCCCTTTGTCTTTCTGTGGGTGATCCCCACTGAACCAAGCCTGAAGAGTTCACCCTCTGTTGGGCTATGCAGGGGCCATTTCTATTTTCTGGTGTCTGTCCCCGGGGGGGCGAAGAGCAAGCGGGGGCGGGGCTGGCGCACGTCCCGGAGGCGTGGCACGCCACCTGCAGGGGCATGGCGTCCAGCGCAGGCGGGAGGGCAGCTGCGATGGCACCCCAGTGGGTCCGCGCTGCTGTGGGCGATGCACTCTCCCCACACTCCTCTTCCTCCGTCAGTGTCTGTCCCTAGTAAATCACTATGGGCATTATTAAAGGATAGCTGAGTGGACCTGAGCCCCGGGGTACTTTGCACCAGAGATCTCTTGTCCACCCAACATCTTAGTTTGCCCAGAGGTACCGGTATCTATGCATATAAATTACACCTGCAGATTTTATGTAAATTTGTGTTAGTTTGGGCCTAGCAATGAATTGGTCCCTTCAACTGTTTTGCTTTTAAGTAGTCATCACTGTCTGTTCTTTTTGCATTTCATTTCATCTCTCTCTCTCTCTCTCTCTCTCTCTCTCTCGGGTTTCCACCTTTGGTTGGGCAGAATACGAGAGAGGTTGGGGTCCCCCCTAAAAATTACTTTACCTGATGCAGAAATGACTTCAAAACAATCTATTACAATGACACACATGGTTTACGGTGCTTCATTCAATGAAAGAAACAAAAGTGCTATTATTTACAACTGTAAGAAGAATATTGTATTTTAATGTTCTGTTGAAAGCCGCCCAGAGTGGCTGGGGAAACCCAGCCAGATGGGCGGGGTATAAATAATAAATTATTATTATTATTATTATTATTATTATTATTATTATTACATATTATATGCATAGCTGGCCTTTGTAATGCCAATTCGTTTGACACAAACCAGCATGAAACATTACAGTTGCATGGTGTTCACCCCAATCAGAGAGCAAGAATTTGAGCCGACTCACCATCACCTTTGCAAGGAAGGAGGTTTTTTTGGGGGGGGGGCAAGTGCCCTCACCTTTTAACTGCTACACTCTGCTCAGTGATTTCTTTATCTTCTGATCTTGCTCTTGGGCTGGCCACCCTTCCTTCTCTCTGCCCATGAAGACTCTCCACTGAACTAGATGGGCCAGGTCTGTGCAAAGTGCAAACCTGCTCTTGCTCTCCGTGACCCACCTCTGCCCGACCCACCTCTGCCCGCATCCCACTCTCTCAAACACACTCTCTCAAACTGCTCCTCCCAGTCCCACCCTCTGCCCACATGCCATTTGAAGTCCAAACAGGACTCCCCCACCAAAAAAAAGGATGATCATGTTTTTCTAGGGATGGGTGGCAACCCTACTCTGAGCTCTCCCCCCCCCCCCGCACAACCAAGCACATACCGGTAGGTGCCAGTCAATCTGGGGTTACACTTCCTGCAATTGATACAGTAGGCTGTAGTCCGCAAAAGCTTATGCTGTAATTAATGTAATGTGACTGCTCTGAATCCCACTGAACTCAATGATGCTTACTCCCAGGTAAGCAGGGCAAGGATTGCAGCCCCAGTCTTTAAGCAATCACAAGACTCTGTAGCTTTTTCCAGCTTGTGGGATCTGGTCATCCCTGGTAAATCACAGTCCAATTTTTTTGTCTTTTGAAGATCAGTTTGATTATTATTTTTATTCCATCCTTTTCCAAGAAGCTCAGGGTGCATATGTAGTTTGCACATCCCATGAAGAAGGGTAGACCAGGACATAGTGACTGGCTGAGGGTCACCCAGTAATTTCTTGCCAAAAGAGGGATTTGAAGCCAATTCTAGTCCAACACTCAACCCACTACACTGCTTGAAGTTTTGTGAAGATGAGTTGCTAGCATTATCATCCCTCAGAGTTCAGATCCTAATTCAGGGTCTTTAGAGCAAGGGCTGCGGAACCTGTGGTCTTCCAGATGGCATTGGACTTCAGCACCCATCATCTCTGTCCATTGTCCACATTGGCAGGGACTGATGGGAATTGGAGTCCAATAGCATCTAAAGAGCCACATGTTCCCTATGTGTGCTTTAGAGGTTAAATCTCTGAGTGCACCTTGACTCTAGTGTACATGTAGGTAAAAGCATGAACATGAATGCTAAAGCACCATGCGCAGTACACAGCTTGCCATTTCACATTTTCATTTGGAACAGCTGATAACTTATTGTAGGCGAGTTTTATATTCTACTGGCATGCATCTACTTGAGCTGTGCCTACATGGTCTCTTGAAACATATTCTCCAGGGAAATGGGCACAGAAATAGGTGAAGAAATACAATTTTTCACTTAATTTCTCCAGGGGGAAGAGAAATTTTCTAGCAGGTTTTCAAGGGTGAGGTATCTAGGGAGGAAATTGTCCTTCTTGAATTATAAAGTGGACTTAACTTGATCCATTCAGGATAAAACTTGAACTAGGCCAGATTGTATCAATGGTCTACTTCATATTATGCCATCCAGTGGATTTGATTACAAGCTGGTCCAAAGGTTCTGCAATGCCCTTGTTTCCAGTCTCACCCAATGGTTTCCCCTTTAAACCTTCTAAAACCATGTATCCAGCAGCCCACAGCCTGAACAGCTAGATCACAGGCCTTCTTGAATGAGCACATGCCTTGCATGAACGTACAGCAAGCCCCCTAGGACCAATCCATTGCTCCTGGAGGGAATTCACTGGGGCAGCCACATTTCCTCCATACAATTCCCCCTTGGAGTGATGGAAAATCATCAAGTCCTGTCACTCCCAGAGGGACTTGCTTTATGTTCACTCAAGTCACGTGGCCTAAGTAATTCCTGCAAGCTAGCTCTGGGCAGTCAAATACATGATTTCAGCTCTGCTCTAATACTTACCAAAATTGCAATTGGCATTCTTGGCTTTTAAATCTGTGAAGGAAAGGCTTTTGCAGAGGGCATGAGCTAATAACTGGAGCCCTACATCTTTGGACAGATTCGTGTAGACATGTGATCTACCCATCATGGGTTGAGTCACACAGCTAGAAGTGGCAGGTCACCACAACCTGGCAACACATTCCCTGCCAATCTGTCAAAAGGAACTCTACACAGACATGCAAATACACAGAGTCCAAAAGAAAAGCAATATATTAGAAAGTGCTTCAAGAAAACAAAACCCAAATCACTATCAAAATGGGGGAAGCACTCCCAATTTTCCAGGTGGAAAGTTCAGTGAAACTAGAATCATATGCCTAACAAATAACTTAGGTATGCTGACCAAACTGCAGGAGGCAGCAGAAGACAGGAGTGCCTGGCGTGCTCTGGTCCATGGGGTCACGAAGAGTCTGACACGACTAAACGACTAAACAACAACAATGCTTTTTTAAAAAGAAGTTTTGTATATCTTTCTAACATTCTGCAGGGGTGGACTGAGCTTCAGTTTTCTATTTAATTATTTAATTCAAAGCATTTTTATCTCACTTGCCTCCATTCCAAGAAGGGTTCTCAGAGTGGCTTATGAAGATCAATAACAAGGCTTCAAATCTCAAAGACACACCACAAAAGGAAGAGAGTTTGGAAGGAAGGGAGGGAGGGAGGGAGGGTAGGAGAAAAGTAAACTCATGCATTAGCCAAAAGTTGCTGGACTCTCAGTGGCATTGATGGAGTGGTCCTGCTTACCTTCCTCTCCCACCACTTCTGATGGAATGGCTGCTGTCAGTTGACAGGTGAAGGAGGGAGGAAAATTCCTCTTATATGAAGGATAAGTTCCAGAGCACCAGGGCCACAGCGGAAAAATCTCCCCTATCTGAAACATCAATCTTAAATCAAGCGGGCCTCCAGGTTTGTCACATAGCAGACTGGAGAACCGGTACAGCTGCATCTCCCATTTAATGAGTAAATAAAAATATCAAAGGGTCAGAATCAATTGCTGGGTTGAGTTCTGGCAATCACAGCAGCAGCTCAGGAGAAACTGCTATTTTCATAACTCAGGTTCCCTTCCAGAATGGCGTTTTGTTGCAGGTGTATTCTGCAACAGAATGCTAATGGTGGATTTGTCCCACTTTATTAGTTGTTCTGTAATGATGTTCCAATGCTACCACATCACTGCTATCAGGAGGGGCCCTAGCACAACAAGAGCAAGAGAAAAATATACCAAAATTTGCAGTATAACAAGTTGCAGGATTGCAGGAGGAAGTTACCGGGCATGCACTAGTTGGAGATGAAGCAGTGTGATCACCCTGAAACTGACGCGAAGCGGAATTATTTAAGCAGAGTTTTGATTGAAACAAGTAAAACTTTTATTAAGTTTAAAATAAACTTCTTCTTAGAATAGATCACATATAGAATACAGGCTCTTCTTTATACTGGCACACAGTCTGAGAGAAACTAGTCACCACAGTCAAGGTAAGTACCTCACACAGCACAGACACAGACTAGACCTGCAGTTACACCTTAGAATGTCAGTTATGGCAGTTGCTAACCAACAGCTGCTCCTGTTCTCAAGAGTCTTTGTCACATGACAGAAACAGTATTGAAAGTGGGATCACACCAATTGTTGTTGCTGCTATTGCTGGAGTAAAGACTTCATTACTGATCTATGGCAAACCCCACAGTATCTGCTAGGAAGTAGCTGCAGATCCTCCTACCTCTGGTGTGGAGGTGTCAGTTAGTATGGTTCTGTTTTCTTATATTGATGTCAATTCAACTGCTCTACTCAGAGTACAGCCTAATGTCAATGGGGCTTACTCTGAGGAGGACTAACACTGGCTCCAAGCCTCTGTGCATCACTTTCCTCCAAAAGAGTTGTTCCAAGTGGTTTACAAATATAAAGCCTACGGTGATGCAATCGTGAAGACACAAATTGTTCCACTGGAAACAGCAGCAAAAACACAAGAATGGAAAGAGCTTCACCCATGGACAATACCTGATGCAGCAACAGAATCAAAGCTTGGTTAGAAAGGAATGGCTGAATACAAACAAGGAGCAAGATAGCCGAACCTTTTGAGGTAGGGGGTTCCCCTGAAAAGGGGTGGTTCCCCACTCCCATCTCCACATCATGTGTGTCTAGCCATGTAGGAAACTATTCTAAATCTGAAAACAAATTATTATTTTCCAAAATGAGCATGAAATGTGGAGCTTTATTTTCTTTAATGTTTTGGTTTTGCTTTCCTTTACCCTTTGAAGGCTGTGTGCACAGTTGTTGTTTTTTAAAGTTTTTTTATTACATGCTTAATAATACAAACATAACCAGCAGCAGAAAATAAAAATCTAAACATTGTTTAGCTCTCTATAAAATATAACCTATTTTTAAAATGTCAGTGCATCCGAAGTGTGAACTACTTAATTTGATCTTATGGTAATTTGCTCTTGCGTTCAGTATGTAAAACGAAGAACATTAGCTCAAAGATGAGTGCATTTTTAAAGGCATAAACATTCTGTATAACATTAACTAGGAATACTGAATCAGACATTAGGTCTATGGGAGTGGTGTCCAAACTTTTTTTCAAAGAGGGCCAGATCTGATGAAGTGAACATGCACGTGGCCCGACCATTTTGCCTGACATTCTTAGAATCATTAAAATTAAATGCAAATTTTATGCAACGATTTTATGCAAAGTTTATTGCAAATGGCATACTTTTCATGATGTCACATGGATGACAAATCTATACAGGTGCTAAATCACTCTGCCTTTCATATCTGAAGGCCAGATGAAAAATAAATCCAGAAAGCTGAAATATATTTCAGGAACATTGTAAAGTATATTACACAGCACTAAAGGTTGTCTGTCAACTTTTAAGTTCACAACATATGAACAGGAACATAACACCAGGTATACTTGTTGTGTCCAAATACATTTATACCTGATTTAGACCAACTGACATTAACTGAGATTTTACAATGTATTCATCTCAACTGAAAAAAACCAAAACATGCCTGTACTAATGTGAAGGGTGACACTGAGATCTTCTGGACTGCAGCTGAGGGATCCCTGCCCCCTCCTGCTTGCAGGCAAGTAGGAGTGGGATCGGGGCTGCTCTGATGGGATCCCTGTCCCCTCCTGCTTGCACGCAAGTAGGAATGGGATCGCCGCAGGCCGGGTCGTCCCCTTATACCGGTATACCTGCTGGGATTGACAAGGCATGAATCTCATAGCTCTCCTGACGAGTGCTTTGGTCTGCCCACCAGATACCAGGCACTCTACTATTCAAATTAGCCTCCAGTGTTTTTGTTACAATCCCCTTCTCAATTAAGTAATCAATTTTCATCTAGGATTTAAATTCTCAAAACTTTCTTATTTGCTAATTTGAGCAAGTAAACTACTGCTCTCACTTCATTACAAACAGTATTTCTACCTACAACACACCTATAGGTAGAGCAAACCTGCTCCTCTTCCTTTCACAGATATTTTGTTGCCATTTGCAACTGTAGCTGCCTCCTATAACTTGATATTGCTGGATAGTTTTGATGAACTGCAAAAGCATTTTTAGTTTGCTTTCTGTTGCCACCCGAGAACTTTTCTTTATTAGTGCCACTTTGTTTTGTACGATTCCTTGCAAATGAAGGAAAACAAATTTTCTGCTTGTATTTGTTGATAATATAATTTTGGTTACTGAGGACAAACAAGATTGTACAAAAACAAGATTGGGTGCAGGCCTGGCCAGGACATAGGCATCCTGACTGTGACAAAGGTGACCTGTGTGCTTGCTTGCTTGCTTGCTTGCTTGCTTGCTTGCTTGCTTAACAGCTGTTGGGAACGTCAAGGTCCCTGCTCTCCCTTCTTATGGTATTTGTACTGAACCTGGAGACTCCAATAGAGAGCATTCCATGTCAAGAAGGAGAGCAAGTGGGCACCCTATCAAATGACAGGGCAGGAGCTACATGGAGCAGGGCCTTTTCACTGGTGGTGCCCATTGTATGCCTCACTCTTCCCAGACCTGCTCTCTTTTGGCCTGTATTTTGGAGCTTTATAATTTAGGAAGACTTTGGAATAACTGGTTGACAAGTCTTATTAGTCACTGATGTATGAGTGGATTTTATTTGCTGCTATTCTGGGCTTCTGGTGCACCAGGGTTTACACCAGCATAATAGAGTTGGCCAGGATGCCAGGATGGATTTTTTGGGAGAGGGGACTGCCCATTTTGGGAGAGGGGACTGCCCATTTTTGGGAGAGGGGACTGCCCATTGGGGAGCGGGCTGGCTGGCAAGGCCCCCTAGATTTAGAGGCCCTAGGCTTCAGCCAACTTAGCCTATACATAAATCCGGCACTGGGTCAAGGCGGTGGCCACCCCTCTGCCACCGCCATTGCTGCAGCATCAATGTCCTGAACGTGTACTATAGTATTCATTTATTTACCCCCCCCCCGGCCAACCAGATTGGTCGACCCAAGGAGTGACGCAGCCGGGGACTTCCTAATGGCACAGGGGCTAGCCACACACCCCGCACAGAGGGGAGAGCTCATGACGAGCCTGCAAAAAGGAAATGGCTTGGGTGGGCAGGCGATTGGGGCCGCAAGAGATTGCTTTTTCAAAATTGCCTGGGGGGGGGCCATTGGAAACCAGCCCAGGGGCTGCAAGTGGCACAGAAGAGGAGAGTGGTCTTGTGCTCAGGTCCTGCTTGCGGGTTTCACATGACCTTGCTGTTCATGGTAAGACCAGCACAACAGGTAACATGATAGACCTTTTACAGTTTTGTGCTGAGATGGGGTGAAATATTTAAAAATTGGAAACTGGGGCAGGCAATGCTAAGTATACATCTGCAAGAATGCAGAATGAGTTAGTGAAGTAGGGTGGCCAGATTTTGAGGGGAAGATATTGCTTTGAAGCCTAATGCTTCCAAAAAAATTCTAAATTTTAGCAGCTGAAGCAGCAGATATTTATGGCATTGAACAATTGTCTCTAGGTGTAAGAATTGTTGAAGAAAGTGGTGGAAAGGCATTTGTACATTAGGAGATCCTTAGGTTCATTTTAATCTCACACCAGCAGGCATAGCCAACACAATCTGATCTGCTTGTTCTGATTTTGGACTAAATCTCAATACCTTAGTTGGGCAAGGATACAATGGTTGTTCAACCATGGCAGGAAAAGAAGGTAGGGTTCAACCACAAATTTGGGCATTCTGTCTTCAGGCAATCTTTGTCCATTGCTCATCCCATAA
Organism: Darevskia mixta; assembly: GCA_034641385.1. Classification (NCBI taxonomy): domain Eukaryota; kingdom Metazoa; phylum Chordata; class Lepidosauria; order Squamata; family Lacertidae; genus Darevskia; species Darevskia mixta. The sequence goes on from JAWWNH010000008.1 coordinate 19,690,585, forward strand.
ACATAGTCTCACTGCAAATGATCTAACGGTGTAAGTGATGTGTGCAATAAAGCTGACACATTTAAGCCACCATAAAAAAATCCCATGAGAACATTCAAAGATGACATACCCAACATATTAATGCTATGTGAAATGTGGTGGACTAAAAAAATAAATGAATCCATGCCTTTGCAGAAAATTACACATTTTCTCACAGCTTAAGCAATTAGCAGAATCAGACAAGACAACTTTTGTATCAGTTGTTCTGTGCATCATGGGCATCAACTTTTATTATTTATCTTGTGATCCTAAGCAAACATTTTTTGATGCTAGAACCAAGCTCTACAAACTGTGAAGTTAAATATGATTTATATGAAAGTGCATATAAAGGCTTTGTTGGAAATAATGGAACAACACAGGGACGCTTACGAGAGGACCATTAGCACAATAATAGAGAAGTGCAAGAAACTGTCCAATGAAGTAGATGTAGGATTTACAACATCTGGACAAACCATAGGACAGAAAAACCATGCCAATCATAACAACCAATCCAGAGAAGAGTGCTACCTGTGGTCCATCAACATTCTCTACCTAGATTTGCTTATTACCTCACTGAATACTTTTTTACAATTTGCTGAAACTACATACATCTTGAAAGAAAAAACTTTCAAGCCCATGTCAATTCCATTCAGGGACTTTACAAATTTGAAAACTATGGAGATGAATCGGTTATGGTATGAGTTGTGGGCAAAAAGACATAACAAAGAAATGCACCTCTCATTGTGTGACATAAGCCACATGAGCCTTACTGAACTGTTGAACCACCCTAAACCGTTCCTTGTTATTAAAATGGCCATCCTTGCAGCACTCCCCCCCCCCCCCCCGTTACAACAAGCGCAATTTGAGTGAAGACTGACCATCTGGCTTCTGTTTGTTGAGTATAGAGAAAAAGTTGAAGCCTGTCCCAAGGAGAAATTTATAATCTTATTGGCCCTTTCGGCTACAACCCTCAAGGACTCTGGTTTTCATTGAAAGAATGGCCCACTTTGTACTCTATTTTCCATTATATTACGCACAGACGAGCATTAACACAAAGTCTGACTGTTTTAGACATTATGTATGGCATTTAACCAAGGCAATTCTGTGCAAAAGGTGTGACATACAGCCTTAATAGTTTTTAATTTGGCTTAGAGTCTTACAGTATTGTTCTTTAATGGCCAAACTGAAGCTGTGCGTCTTTCTAGTACGTATTCTGTTATTGTTAAATGAACAAACAAAGCAATTTGTTAGGAGTTAGTTCTGAAATGTATGATCCCACACAATACAGTAAATCACCAAGAGGCACAGCCCATAATTGTTTCTCCTGGCTTCTCTTCAGCACCATGTAATGGTGTGGGAAGTTCATTCCCATGAAGACTGAAAACAGTCACATCAACAACCTGTAAGTTACAAAGCATAGACTTCCCGCCCTGCTCAATTTTTTGTGCAGACACCCAAACATTGGTCCATCTATCTCCACTCTAGAGATTGAAAGACCTTGCCCAGACCATTTTGACAGATGGATGGGGTCACCCACCTGTCAATCACCTGACATACCCATATAATATCAGGTGACCTAAAAAGTCCCTCTCTGGGCATGGGTTAGATTCAAATGGCACCTGTGGAGTCTGAGCTTACCACCGATCAGTGGACCGTTGATGATTTCAAGCCATGCTTTTGCAAGAATCAGATACACTTGGAGTATAGGTGATGCTAGCACAGCTTTGGGCATTTGGTGCCAAATTTGAAAGGCTATAGGACTCTCAGTTAGTCCTTTGCAGTCAAGTCCTTACCTGCCCTACACCTGACATCATAGATTCTATCCGACATGGTGTGGATGGGTGTGGTTTGAGGAAAACTGCCTCTCAGGCTGGAGGCTTCCCATGCCTGGCCTACAGACAAGAGAGGCCAAGATGGGCCAATGGTCTGACTTCATTTCTGGCGGCTTCATATGTACCATTAGAGATGTTGCCTTCAATAAAGAGATCTTTACATGCAGGATTGTTTGCCTGAGCCTATTCCTCTCTTCAGCTTCCAGCCACAGAGCTGTGCAAAGCCAACACGTTACAGGATAACAGAAGATCACTGACATTGTGTCATCAGCTGGCACATTCTCCCTTCCTGGCCTCTGAAGTTTCCAGCGTATCTACAGTAATAGAAAACCATAAAGGAAGGAACTGATGCTGCCTTTCTCCCACGACCTCTCCTGTGCCTTGCTGAACCTCTGTTCGATGATGCTCTTGCAACTCACAGGATCTCATCCTTCCCATTTTCTGTTCCTTTATGCAGAGGCTTATCCCATATTAATATGAAATACAAAGCTGAAGGAATCTGTTTGTATTTAAGGCCTGGATTTTCTCATGGTTCAGTTTTGTACTTTTGTCTTGCAGCTATTCATCTGTGGCCTCAACTTCTAATAAGGCAGGAATAAGAAATGATTTGTCAATGTAGGAAGATGGGTGGTAACTCTTTGTTCCATTTCTTTCTTCCTATGTTTTCATTTATATTGCAATATATATATAATTCAGATCACTACAAAAGAAGTCAAGTATGTTAACGATATACAGAAACACAAAACATACATATTATTTTATATTATAATTTATTCATGTACAAAAAGTCAATTATGATTTAAAGAGCATCATAAGCACTTATTAGGTGCCCTTGGCTACTGCTGTATTTTAAGGAGAACATAAAATTATATGCATGAAAATGATATATAAGGTTGGGCATTGCCTTGGAATTTTACATTATTTAACCAACAAACTCTATATTTTTCATTACTGGTAATTTATTTGGTGCACTTCCTTCAATGTCTCTTTTATAATATACAGCTTTTGCCAACACTGCTATATCCCATACATTTTTATGCCATTTGTCAACCAGTTTATCTGATTTCCAATTTCTTGCTGTGACTAGTCTGACTGCAGAGATAATAGCTGTTGCAAGTTTCATATTTTCCTCTTTTACTATGCCTTTCAGATATCCCGATAAGGTATATTTTGGTGTTCAGATTATTCTGCTACCAAGAATTTCAGTTATAATCCTCATCACCTCTTGCCAAAAAGAATATAATCTTAGGACAGCTTCTATTTCCAATAGTGGTCTTCTTGTGAATTATACATTTTCATTAAATGGTTTGATGCAATATACTATCTGTCTATCTGTCTGTCTATCTATCTATGTTTGAAGAAACTTCATTATAGGGATAATATTTGGCTGCATTTTTATTTTAATATTCATATTATTACACCTCTTTGTCACTAAGGCCCAAGTGTCCTAAGAGGAAGCTCCATTGAACTGAATGGAACTTTTTTCTTAGTAGGCATTTATGCGATTGCATTCTTAATCAGCTAAAAACGTGTTCCTATTAAGTGGGGAGCAAATTTGAATGTATGTATTTTTTAAAAATAAAAAATGCTTCAGAAAAATGCTCACAAGCACCATCTTCAAAGAGACATTCTCTCTTCTCTCACACACAGGAGGAATCTTTGTTATATGACAAGGGAACCTGTGACCTTCCGAATGTTGTTGGACTCCCAACTTCCATCAGTTCCAGGTACCATGGATGATGTGGACGGTAAACCAGGAACATCTAGACAGCCACAGGTTCGCTACCTGTCATCTAAAATGATGTGTGCTATGACACAGGTGTGCACCATTTAAAAAACAAAGTATGCTTCTTGTTTCAGAAAAATTGTTTCACCCGTATGCAAATGTGACCAACAGATTGACTACGGTATAACTCATAGGTCCAGTTACAGGTAGGTAGCCGTGTTGGTCTGCCGTAGTCGAAACAAAATAAAAAAATTCCTTCCAGTAGCACCTTAGAGACCATGAGCTTTCGTGTGCATGCACACTTCTTCAGATGCACTGAAACAGAAGTCACCAGACCCTTCTATATAGTGAAAGGGTGGGGAGGGGTATTACTCAGATGGGTGATTGGCTGATAGGTGTGGTAAACCTGTTGACTACTGTTAACGACTGCAATTGGTCTTACAGGAAAAAGCAAGGGGTGAGATGGCTAAAAAAAGCTTTGTTGTGTATAATGAGATAAGAATCCAATGTCTCTATTCAGACCAGGTCTCTCCATGGTTTTAAGTTTGGTGATAAGTTGCAATTCAGCAACTTCTCTTTCCAGTCTATTTCTGAAATTCCTTTGTAATAAGACAGCTACTTTGAGATCTTGTATAGAATGTCCTGGGAGGTTGAAGTGTTCTCCTACTGGTTTCTCTGTCTTGTGATTCCTGATGTCAGATTTGTGTCCATTTATCCTCTGGCGTAGGGATTAGACTAAATTTCATTTCATTGGGTTGCAGCTGTTACTACTACTACTACTACTACTACCACCACCATTTCATTCCTGAACCAACTGCATTTCATATGTGTTCTATTGAGAGAGCCCACTTTGTAGATTCTGGTTAAAGCTATGTTTGGAATGTGCAGTGAACCCATTAAGTGCTTATTTGTATTGATTGGTCAATTATCGCTTTCAGGCTGTGTACCCAGATTCACACAGCGCCAACAATAACAGAACACAGAAGCCACGAGTGACATCCATACATAAACTCCAAGGGGAAGCTCTCTGTGAAGTGCACAAGCAAACATTTAATAGCATCTTGGAAGAGACAACTGCTTACAAGCATGCTTTTAGCATGGGCGGGGGAGGGAAGAAAAGAAAATTAAAAAGAAAAGAAAATGCTCTTGGTCCATCCAGCAGTCAAAGAAGAGAAGGAGGGGATGAACGTCCAGCACCATGGCCAGCCTCATGGTTGACAACAGCTGTCGTGGACTGCAAATCCCATCAGCCCCAGTTGCAGTCCAAAATAGCTGGAAGGCACCATGATGTGAAAGGTTGTCCTACATTGTGCTCTGCTACCAACGGCTATTGGCCATGATAAGTATATAGAAGTGGGATGGGGGGGATTGTTGGCACTCCAAATATTGTTGGACTACAAGTCCCATCATCCTTGAACAGTGACAATGCTGTTTGGAAGGGTCCAACAGCATATGAAAGGCCACAGGTTGTCTTGGAAGAGGGAATCCTCCTGTGTGTGTGTAAGTGAGAGAAAGTCCCATTCAGTAAGTGGTGGTCCATCTTAAATTTCAGGGAGGTGGTTGTATGAGAAGTTGGAATCCAAAACAGCTGGAAGGCACCAGGCTGATCTACAGCACTTCCCATACAAATACCTAAGCGCTTTAACCACATATCAACCTGCAAAAATTTATCTTTCTTTCCCCTTAGCATTAAAGATGCAAATGTCTTCCCTGTTGTTCTTCTCGCTTTGTGTGCTGCATCACAGCGGTCATTTATGCATCACCAAAAAAAGAGGATGAAAGAAGGTATTGATTTGCAGAAAAATTGCATGTCCTAATTTAAATGTACAGTTAAAACGCTTTTCCCAGAGAGATGGGCCTAGTACCATCACTATCTATCTTTAGGCACCAGGTGAAAATATTCTTATCAGGGCTGGCTCACCCATGAGACAAGGTGAGGCAACTGCCTTGGGCGGCAGGATCCACAGGAACAGTAGATTTTTATTTCCTGCCTTCATTCCTGATGTAGATGTTCACTCAGCCCTTCTTCCCTGGTGGGGATCAGGAGGCCCCATTTTGTGGTTTGCCTCAGGCGGCAATATGTATTGGGCCAGACCTGATTCTTATTTACCTATTTTATTAAAGTTTTTTATATGACAATAAAACAGCTGCTTCAAAAAGTACAAATAGAAAAAGTAGAAAAAGTCCTCTCTTAAAATTAATTCTTAGCCCGTAACACCCACAGAAGATAGTAGCTCCTCCCAGCTCTCACCTGGGATCTTTCCTTTCTCCTCCCAGTCTCTCACCCTGGGAGACCGACATTTCCCTGTCTCTCACCCAATGCTCTCCATCAACCATCTGCCACCCCCATGAGTATACACCTGATTCTCATTTACTCAGAGATCTTACTCCTACTTGGTGTTCCTCTTTTAGCTGGGTGAGGTATGTAGGATGTGTCCTTTTTATGTCCTTGCAGGATGAACCTTTTTAGCTAATAAAGATTTTAAATATTCATATAGTTTAATTTGGTATTGAGGGCTTTTCTTTTTTGAAACAATAAAATGTAGCAAGTGACAAAATAATAATAATAGATACAAATGTAAAAAAAAATATTAGCTAGGGTTAAAAGTTAAAATATTTAAAACAAAAACTATACCCCCTCCCACTATGATTTAAAGAGAAATAAATAGACCTCCACATGATGGGGAAGACTGAGACAAGGCGGCCTATGTACCTGCTCAGGTGCAAACTGTAGATCTGTGCTCTCTTTACTTCTGGCTCTTTCTCATTAACGGAGACATGAACCAGACAAACAAAGGACACCTTTAAACAGAGAACAGTCTCTATAAAGTAGGGCAGATGGCCACCTTGTCTCTAGTGTCCAGAATTCTGCTAATGTTGTTTCTCAGTCCTCCTCCCCCACCCAACCCTGCTACTGCAGTCAATCCATCCCAATTTTTTTTAGACTGGGAAGTACAAACCCTTCCCAGTTGGGGCATGCAAACAATGTCTGGGTCAGCACAGTCTTATTTCAATGGGCATTGTAGAGAGCACTTAGGCAACATAATGTTTGAACATAATGTGCTTTCCAAATGTTATGCTCTTAATCAAGGGTTAGGAACCTCAGGCGGGGGCTGGCCTCTTTTTCTGGCTGTTCCTAGGCCACACCTCTCTCCAGCCTTACTCTGCGCTCTTCGCAAGTGCTTTTGCCTGGTTGGGATATGTAAACATGCCTCTTGCTTGCCTGGATGCAGAGAGACAGGTTTGTGCAGAAACCATGGATATGTAAACATGCCTCTTGCTTGCCTGGATGCAGAGAGACAGGTTTGTGCAGAAACCATGGATATGTAAACATGCCTCTTGCTTGCCTGGATGCAGAGAGACAGGTTTGTGCAGAAACCATGGGCTTTTGCATAGCTGGAACACAGGCAGCCCAACAAAGGTGGAAGTCATACCTGTTGCTCCACCCACTTTTGCCTCTGGCCACTCCCACCAGTGGCATGAGGACCTTGGGAAGTTGCCCATGAGGTTATGCAGCCCTTGGGATGGAGGGTAGGAATTCACCACCCCTCCTCTAAGTGCTTTGTTCTTGTGCTAGAACAACAACAATTTTCATCTACAGGTTTTGAATAAAGACAAACCCCGAGTTTTCATGTAGCTATTTTGGAAAAACAGAAAAGGATTTAAATACTGGCATATCAGAACATAACCACAAAAACATGATATCTAGCACTTTGCGCTAGCTTAGGGGTTAAAGGCTGTAGAAAAGAACATGGACAGCTGCATTTCTAGGGTCCAAAGGAAGTTATTAATCGTTCAAGGAGACTTTCCTTCAGCCAGACAGAAAGTAAAAGTGAGACTCTCTATCTGAAGATGCTGCTGCTGAAGTCCAACAAGTGTGCAAGACTGAATACAAAAAATGAAGATGAAAGGTAGCCAGAGGCAGCCCTTTTATTGTGGTGGCAGGATGTGTGTCTTCTGACATTATAAGCCCATGAACCAATCAAAACACATTTCAGTTGTGTTTCAACACTGGCAATGCACTCAGATGAGGAAGCAATTGTGATGTGCAGGAGTTGCCCTTCAGAACTGTGTGGGGTTAAGTTCCCAGTCACAGAAAGGATTCTAAGCCTGTTCAGCTGAATGTGCAAAGAAGCTCTTTCCAGACTTTGTCAACTTGTGAAAGTCAGGGATGGAGCCAGTGGGGACAAGGGAAAGCCTGCTCTCCTACAACCCTTATGCTTCTGAAGGTGGCTCAATAGAGTTTGCCACTCAACAGAAAGTGTCCAGTCTCACAAGAGATAACAATGGATACCAAGCCTATTAAAAACAACAACAACCAGGTCTACAACCCAATTAAGGGTGGGGGACAGATTTACTAGAGTGGTTTTGTTCTTAGAGCTTTCATTTTTATGTTTTGTTCTATTTTCATCTTATACGATGCTTCTGTGGCTTCATGCTATGAAGCAGCTTCTAAATTTGTTAATACAGTGCTAACTGGCACTGGACTGAGGCTTGCAGGGCTATCCTGTGAAGACTAAAATGTGCTTTGAATGTGCTTTTTGACTGACTTCTGGATGTCCCTGTTGTTCTGAAGCTTCCATGGCTATCAATGGGACCCAATCCTACTTCCGCACCGACAATTCACTTGTAATGGTAGGCCTGGACATTATCACCTGTCCCATCCCATTACAAGATTACTATTACTATTAGGCACGATCCAGTGAAAGTTAACTACCGGTACTTTTAACTCCCATTCAGTTCAGTGGGAAAGCAAACTGTGTGGGCTTATTTCAAACCCATAGGATTTGCTACGGTGCTCAACTTTGGACAGATTTTATGCTTTTTTTCTTATTTAACAGCTTCCTCAACATTTTAACCTAAAGCATGCTCTCTCATCTTTATCAGCAAGCCTGTGATCCCTCAAAGCATTATTCAGCTGCATTTCACCTTCAGCCTGCAAATGGGGTTGCCATTTATGGCATGCAGTTTCCATGGGAGTGAATGTGCACAATTGTGTGCCAGAAGCAGTGCAAGTAGGCACATCCCTTTGAGGGTGGGGAGTTCTTTGGCTGCTTGCCCTTTGCCACTCCTTCGGCTTCTTCCTTCTCCAAATTAAACTACAAAACATGCAGCCTGTTGTGCAAGTTGCTGTTTGCACAAAGATTCAAGCTGTTGGTGCTGGCATGCCCACTGTCCTTATCTTTAAGCAACAGGAGGTGAGCTGGAGAAAGAGGTTAGAGAACTGAGTGATAGGAGTCGGGGTAGAGTGAGGGGATCTCTAGAAATGCAACCTCCTCTCTCCCAGGATGCCAACCACCACAATTCCATTAACCACCCCACATACATGTGCTCACATGTATATGAAAGCAGCCAAGCCTTGTGGCACCTTAAAGACTCACAAATAAACCGTAACAGTGAGAATATAATAATAATAATAATTTTTTCTTTGTACCCTGCCCATCTGGCCGGGCCTCCCCAGCCACTCTGGGCGGCCTCCAACAGACATCAAAATACATCAAAATATCACAGGTTAAAAACTTCCCTAAACAGGGCTGCCTTCAGATATTTTCTTAATGTAGGATAGTTGTTTATCACTCTAACCTCGGCTGGGAGGGCGTTCCACAGGGCTGGCGCCACTACCGAGAAAGGTGGGTGTGGAGAAAACTTATGCCACAATACAGTGCCGTGAAATCTCTCTGTTGTTTGTGCTAAATGGGTCAGCAACCTTTTTCAGCCGTGGGACGGTCCACCGTCCCTCAGACCATGTGGTGGGCCGGACTTTTTTTGGGGGGGGGGAATAAACAAATTCCTATGCCCCACAAATAACCCAGAGATGCATTTTAAATAAAAGCACACTTTCTACTCATGTAAAAACACCAGATAGGCCCCACAAATAACCCAGAGATGCATTTTAAATAAAAGGACAGATTCTACTCATATAAAAGCACACTGATTACCACACCGTCTGTGGGCCGGACTGAGAAGGCGATTGGGCCGCATCTGGCCCACGAGCCTTTGGCTGCCCTTGGGAATTTATGTGCACACACATAACACATACAAACATATTTCTCATCCAGATCCTTCCTATTGATTTACTATGCTTTGATCCTGCTGTTCTTTGAACAAGTTCAGCTGCAAGCCGTAAAAGCCTAAGAGGTGCAACATCAGGCCAAGCATGATAGCTTTATGCTGCTGCTCCAGACAGAGAGCCCTGCCATTAGACAAAGTGAAGCAATTGCCTCAGGCGGCTGATGCTGGAGGGGCTGGTTCTCCTAAGCCACCCAACCATTCCCCCTGTTGCAGAATAGAGCTGTGCATGTTACACTGCCTGTTCTGCCTAAACGTCTAGACTAGCCTGCTATGCTGTAGAGATGCTATCCCATCATTTATATTGAAATAAGACTCAACTGCCAGCCCAGTGGGTTTCTATACATGGAATGGGGAGGAGGTAGCATTTCCCCTTTTGCTTCAGGCAGCAAAATGCCTTGGGCTAGTCTTATCTTCAGGTCATCACCTTCATGCCCTGCTTGAGGACTTCCCAGAGGGATCTGATTGGTCACTGTGGGAAACAGCATGTTGGACCAGATAGCCCTTTGGTCTGGTCCATATTTTTCTTAAGAAGATTGACCCATGCACAGACTTAACAAAGGATGCTGTTGGTCAGCCCTTGCAGGGCGGCTTCTCATGCACAGCCACACAGCAGACATGTTTGGTTCATCCATTTCCCTCTTTCTTCGCTATAGATTCTTTGTCTCCTTGTCACTTGGGCAATGGCCTGTAATAAGTACAGCAGAAACCCTGGACTGAAGAAGTGGGAAGACGTGTCATGTCCACTGAAATATACTCGGAGTCGAGTGTGGATTTCATGCTCTTTATTCAGCTCATAGTAGCGAGGAATGAAAGTTCCCCCAGAACGTCTGCTTTATATACATTATTTACACAATGGGCCCCACGTGATTGCCTAATTCCAGGATATTCCTGTAGGCCAATCAGGTTGCGGATTCACTTCCCCCTGGAGCTGGATTGGGTGGCTCCTGCGGACCAATCAGACTGCTGCATTCTGAATCCTATTGTTCTAGGACCATTCAGACTGCTGCATTCTGAATCCTATTGTTCTAGGACCATTCAGACTGCTGCATTCTGAATCCTATTGTTCTAGGACCAATTAGACTGCTGCATTTTGGATCCTATTCAACGCAGTACATAACATCCACTATAGGGAACTTTCTGAACAAGCTGTTCCTAGTTCTTTGTTATTTAACCTTTATACCCAACAAAGAACTTATCAAACCAGGAAGTAGAAAAGATCGGTTTATTATATGGAAAAGAAAAATAGAGAGTGTGTGTGCTGCTTTAGAGGGCAAGATACAAATATGCGGGCAACACACACCTTAATCCTGCACACTTTAATCCCGAAAAGAACTACCCAAAGGTCGGTGAATGAGTGCAGTTACGCGCCACAGACTCACAGTAAAAAGAAGACGGGAATACCTGATCTTGGAGTTTCATGGAACACAAAGTCAAGAGATCTGTGCCTTTTTCGAGATGTAAGCTCTTACCTTAAACTCCTCTATCAGAAACAGAAATCTCTCAGAGAGACATAGGGCTGATCTTTGAGAATGATGTGTGGCAAGAAGGGGTTCCATTGGAACAGTGAGCTGACAAACCACTGTAAAACCTTGGGTTTAAATATAATTAGAATCTAACTTTTCATGGGCAAAGGGAAGGGGCTTGCTCAGTGAGTGAATAATGTGACACCAAATCCTTTCAACTGTGGTTTGTTCTTCCTGGTTTACTACTGTGTTTCTGCGAGATAAGAACGAAGTAAGGATGACATGATCTTAATTTTGGGAAGGCCACATCTTATCTTTACAGCTCTTGAATCATAAATTTGCCTTAAAAGTGATCTTTCTTGTCTTCTTCCTGCCCACAGGAGGTTGATCACTAGATCTTCTGGCTAATAAAAGGATTAGAATGCTGATCTTTGCTACAACTATTAGGGGTCAGGACCTCAGCTGTTCTCCGGGTCATGTATGAGATAGGAGCTTGTAACCAGGGTCAGAGATACTTCATACAGGATATCTTTCATATTAAACTTATGCCTGCTGCACTGATGCCATGATCCAAAGAAATACAGTGGTACCTCGGGTTATGAACAGTCCTGCTTATGAATGCTTCGGGTTATGAACTCCACAAACCTGGAAGTAGGTGTCCCGGGTTGCGAACTTTGCCCCGGGATACGAACGCAATCTGCTTCCGGGATCGCAGGAGGCCTATGTAGGGAATGCGCGCCTCGGATTAAGAACGCTTCGGGTTAAGAACGGACTTCCAGAACGAATTAAGTTCGTAACCCGAGATACCACTATAAACCATGTAAAAAGTCCAGAATAGCACCCATTGTTACAGTAAGAAAGCCACTGCTGTGTTTGTGGCCCTACCTGCTCATTCTGCTAAACGGGGACCCCAGACCTCTGCCCCAAAGTTGTGTCTGATGGCACCACTGTTTAAACACCAATAATACAATATCTGTTCCCAACTAACAGAAGGAGACAGCCTTACTATAGGGGGAATTCACACTTGAAACCACTATTTGGTGGGGGGAATCAAGAGAGTAGTGTATTATTCCAACATTGGAGAAGAGTGTGCAATTTCCAAAGAAATAAGCAAAATGAATAAACAAAAGGGTTTACAAAATGTAAAGGAATTGCTAGGTGGGGTGAAAATTCTTGCTAGCATTTTCTTTTTCTTTTTTCTTTTTTTAAAAAAGGTCTACATAAACATTCCTGGGTTTGAATGGTACCGTGGAGACCCCTTGAAAACAACCCTGCTCATGGTGCTTTCCCCATGAAACTGCTAATAGTTAAAGGTGCTGGTACTGGTTTCAGAAGCCCCACACTGCCTGGAGCCAGGATACCTAAAAGACTGCCGTACCCTTTATATCCCCAACTATCACTGTGCTCTGCAGGAGAGGGCTTCCTGCGTATATAATCTCATCAGGAAGACACTTCTGTAGGAACAGGGTCTCAGTGTGGTGTACCTAACCTTTCAAACTCCCAACTACATATCATAATCTGACACTACATATTACATTACATATCAGACAGATGCGACCCCCATTCTTTTTTCCCCAGCACCTCCTGAACACCTCCCCGCCCCCGACGTATAGGTGCAGATTTTTATCTCAGTCTGCATTGGATTTGACTTTTTTAAATTACAGGTAGGTAGCTGTGTTGGTCTGCCATAGTCGAAACACAATTTTAAAAAATCCTTCCAGTAGCACCTTAAAGGTAAAGGTAAAGGGACCCCTGACCATTAGGTCCAGTCGTGTCCAACTCTGGGGTTGAGGCGCTCATCTCGCTTTATTGGCCGAGAGCTGGCGTACAGCTTCCGGGTCATGTGGCCAGCATGACAAAGCTGCTTCTGGCGAACCAGAGCAGCGCACGGAAACGCCATTTACCTTCCCGCCGGAGCGGTACCTATTTATCTACTTGCACTTTGACGTGCTTTCGAACTGCTAGGTGGGCAGGAGCTAGGACCCAGCAACGGGCGCTCACCCCGTCGCAGGGATTTGAACCGCCGACCTTCTGATCAACAAGCCCTAGGGCCCTGTGGTTTAGACCACAGCGCCACCCACCTGACTGAATTCAATGGGACTGACCTCTGAGTAGACATTATTAGGCTCGCAGTCATTTATTTGTCCACTCAGCTCCTAAAACACATTTGCATACTCTCCAACATTTTTCAATGAAGATAGGGACATCCTATTCCATAATAATAATAATAATTTTATTATTCATACCCCACCCATCTGACAGAGTTTCCCCAGACACTCTGGGCAGCTTCCAACATAGCCTATATAAAACATAATAAAACATTAAGCATTAAAAAGCTTTCCCTAAAGGGCTGCCTTCTAAAGGTTGTATAGTTACTTATCTCCTTGGCTTGGGGGTCGCATAATTCCATACCCTCCAACATTTCTCTGATAAAAATAGGGCTGTCCTAAGGAAAGGCGGAACATTCTGGAATCAAATCAGAAACCAGGACAGTTTCTGTAAATCCAGGACTGTCCTTGGAAAATAGGGACACTTGGAAGGTCTGCATTTGTTTGGAAGTTAAGTCCAAGCAAATCAATAAGGCTAATGTGCAAGTAACAGAATCTAGGACTACCACGTCAGTCTTCAAACTCAAAACAAAATAAAATAAAAAAATTCCTTCCAGTAGCACCTTAGAGACCAACTAAGTTTGTTCTTGGTATGAGCTTTCGTGTGCATGCACACTTCTTCAGATACACTGAAACAGAAGTCATCTGGTGACTTCTGTTTCAGTGTATCTGAAGAAGTGTGCATGCACACGAAAGCTCATACCAAGAACAAACTTAGTTGGTCTCTAAGGTGCTACTGGAAGGAATTTTTTTATTTTATTTTGTTTTGACTATGACAGACCAACACGGCTATCTACCTTTAACTAGTCTTCAAACTGTTTTCCAAGTGTTATATTTATTTAAGATATCTATTCCCCATTTTACCAAGTCCACAAGGCAGATTATAGCAAAACCTTTACAACAAAACAACAACAACAACTTAATAGTAAAGGTAATAAAGTTAACAAAATAATAATAAAGATGAAATTACAACCAACTAGAAAAGATGAACAGCTAACAGAAAATAGCAGAAAACCCAGCAACTAATTACCCATGAGGGATTCAATAATCAACATGTCACTCATCATTCACCCCTAAAAGATATCTGAAGGTAGTTCTCACTCATGTCTAAAGGCTAACAGGGAAGGAGAGAGACAAGACAAAATTATGTAGCCTTCAGGCTGCTATTGGGAAATTCTTTTCCTACAGCATCACCTGTTCTACCGCAAGCCCTAGGCTCTGTGGTTTAACCCACAGCGCCACCTGGGTCCTACTCAGTATTACTCAGGTATTACTCAGAAGGGTGGTGGTAGCTGTGGTAAACCTGTTGGCGACTCTTAACGACTGCAATTGGTCTTACAAGAAAAAGGTGTAACTATCCTGTAAGACCAATTGCTTTTTCCTGTAAGACCAATTGCAGTCAACAGGTTTACCACAGCTATCAGCCAATAACCCATTCCCACCACCCTTCTGAGTAATACCCCTCCCCACCCTCTCACTATATTGAAGGGTCTGGTGACTTCTGTTTCAGTGTATCTGAAGAAGTGTGCATGCACACAAAAGCTCATGCCATTAACAAACTTAGTCGGTTTCTAAGGTGCTACTGGAAGGATTTTATTTATTTATTTTTTAATTGTTGATGTTTAAATTGTCAAGTTCCTTCAATGTGTTTCCTGGGAAGCAATTCAAAAATGAAATGAAAGGCCTTGTGCCCTGAAAGGCAACTTACAAATTCCTTTAATAAATGAAGGAATTCATACCTAAAAGTAACCAGTGACTCAATCAGTGGATGAACACAGCTTGAAAGGTCCTCATGTCTTCATCCCTTGCCATGTCACAAGCCTTGCCCAAGAGGGGCTCATGAAGGCACTTGTGCAACCGCACTGCCACAGAGGATTCATAATTGCATTTGCTGGATTGCTGCATTTTCCCAGTGACAAAATAACCCAGTCTGAATGCTGGGGGAATATTAACTTGGCACAACAAATGTTCCACTTTGTAGGGAAGGGAATAATTTGTATCACCAGCAAAACAATATGAACAATGGCTGCTAACCTGTGCATGATTACTTGCGAGTAAGATGCACAGATGTACTGAATGACTGTATCAATGTCTAAATTTGCAGCAATACATATAAGTTAGCCTATGTAAATTTTAGGTAAATATGTGCTTTCCATTTCCTGTTCTTTGGTGATGGATAAGTAGCAAGGATGGTTTGCTGGAAGGCTCCTAAAATACCGCCCCCCCCCATCATGGGTCTGCCAGTCTGAACTGAAGAGTGGAGTTGTGCCTCAAACTGCACCTCGACCCACCTATTTTTGCCACGGCCCTCTCTGGAACATGGTGTCCGTTGTGCCCATTTTACAGACGGTGCCTTGAACGCGCAGCACATTCAAATCCAGGCCTTGCCGGCTCCACTCCCAGCTGTCCGCTGCACCGTCCTGGCAGCTTTCCCTGCCCTTTCAGGTGCCTTGGGAAAGGGCCTACTCCCCACCGCCCGCCCCCTTCGTTTTCGAGCTTGGCGCATTCCTTCGCCCAGCACAAGTGGTCGTGCCCAGTTCAGACACTCACCGAGCCCACCCCGCCGTCTCCTCCCCGCCCTCCCGCCGCTCCCACCCCTTCCCAACTCGGCTTCCAAACACAAGGCGTTCCTTTGTATTGCCTTCCATTGAAGAGGCAGAACAGGAGTGCGAGTGCACAAAAAGACACACACACACAACTCTTTAAGCTGCAAAAGCCGCCGCCAATTGCTAGGCATAGATTTCCACACTCAAATATCCGTCCCGGTTTATTGGGGGTGTTTTTTTTTGTATTGTGAGGGGCGTCGGGTTGAGCTGGCTTTGAAGATGGTGGGGAGCCCACCCCCGACTCCTACCTAGATGCAAAAAAGAAAAAGAAGAAGAGAGAGCGAGCCTCTGGGGGTCACGATGATGCTCGGATGACTTAATCCCTCTCCTCCCGACGAGTCCTTTCTCTCCTCATTCCCTCCCCCGCCCCCTGTCCGCTCCCTTCCCTTCCCTACTTTGCGTCGGGGTAGGGGGCGGGATATTTTTAAACCGGAGGAGGGACGGGAAGGTGGGGAAGGAGCTGCGGCGATCAGGCTTGGCGGGGGTAGAAGGAGGTTTTTTTGGGGGGCTGAGAAGGAACCTTCGGGGGCAGAGCGGCGGGCGGAAGGGGCACGGACGGACCCTCGCTCTCACGCACGCAGGGCTTTTGAATGACTGCAGCAGCAGCAGCAGCAGCAGCATAGAGACCTGCCAGGCTTGGCGAGGCGAGGCGGGAGGGAAGGAGAGCAGCCCTCCCAACCTGATCTCTCTCTCCCCGTTTGCATCGGGCTCCCTCCTTTGGCGGCTCCGAGGAGGAGGAGGCGGCGGGGGAGGAGCCTCGGCCGCATTATTATTAGAACTATTAGTATTATTCTTGCGCGAGGAGGTGATCCCCCCCCGCACACATTCCCTATTTCTGCCCAGATCCATCGCCTGCCCCGCCTGCATATCTCTCTCTCTCTCTCTCTCTCTCTCTCTCTCTCTCTCTCTCTCTCTCTCTCTCTCTCTCTCCTCTCTCTCTCTCTGCGCCTTCATAATCACCACCACCATCTTCATCATCCTCCCCTCTCTTCATCCTGCGCTCCCTTCGTGTCTCTCTCTCTCTTCCCCCAAACCACGCTCCGCACCCCGGTGTGTGGGTCGCTCGCCCCCCCCCTCCCCTGCAGAGGCTGCTGCTGGAGGGGGGAAGGAGGAGGAGGAGGAACAGGGAGGTGGAGGGCTTTCGCCCCGGCTGAGCCATGCCGGGGGGCGGCCACGGCTGCCGGAATCAGGGATGGGGCGAGAGGCTGCTGCGGAGTCCAGCATCTCCCCACCGGGGGCCCGCGAGGCAGAGGAGCCGCCGCCGCCGCTGCCGCCGCCGCTGCTGAAAAACAACGGGCGATGGGTAAGTGGGAGAAGCCCCCCCTCACTGCCCCCCCACCCGCCGTCACGCTCTCCTCTCCGGCCCTCCTTCCCCGCTGCCCCCCTTCCCACTTGCACTCCGAACCCCCCACTCCCCATCTCGCTGCCACCCATCTTCCCTTTTGACGTGTGTTCCACCCCACATCGCTCCTGACCCCAAGGGTCTCCCTTGCCACTTGTGCCTCCTCGCTTCGTCCCTCCCTCCCTCCCCCCACCAGATCGTCAGATCTTTGTGTATGATTAGGAAAGGAGGGGGGCTTCTTTGGAGACACAATTATTTTAAGACTGTAGGGGTGCGGGAAGAGGTCACAATCAGTCCATTCTTTGAGTCAGGGAGCTAATGGTGGTCTGGGGACCAGACACTCTGCACCATCCATCCAGGAGGAAACTCTTAAGTGTTTTTGATCTTTCACTTGCCTTACTTCACTGTGAGCCATAGAAATGGGGGGGGGGGTGAGGTAGGTGTGTGTGTGTGTGTGTGTGTGTGTGTGTGTGTGTGTGTGTGTGTGTTGGGAGGGCAAGGGGTGGCAGGGACCCTGCCATCTCTCCCCCAATCTCTGCTGCTGCTTGTGATTGTAGTATGGGGGAAAGAGGGAACTGGGGAGGGGGAGGGTTCCTTCTCCTCCTTAGCACTGTAGAGAAACGACCCACCTGTATCTGCAGGGATGGCTAAGACATGACCAGAGCGAAGATGCTGCCCCTTCTGAAAGACCATAACCCCAGCATCTCTCTCTCTCTCTCTCTGTGTGTGTGTGTGTATCTGGAGGTGGGGGATGATGGGGATCTCCTGCATTGCAAAGCCAAGGCTAGATTGCAAGCCCACTCTGCCTTTCCCCACCCTACAGAGAGAGAGAGAGAGAGAGAGAGAGAGAGAGAGAGAGAGATACACCTCAAAGCAAGGCTGGGAACCTACAAGCGCAGGCACTGCAGCAACAGCCCATCTGCTGCCCAGCTCTCAATGCCAGGAGGGCACTGATGGTGTATTTGTGCCAAGCCTGCACCGTGCTATAGGCAGTAAATAAAGGGGGGAGAGAGAGATGAGAAAAAGAGAGCTGCGATTTTGAACACTTATTCTATAGAATAAGCACATTGGTTTTTCTTTCCGATTCACTCCCTCACGCATATTGCTCATTGTGTTGTTGATTTTAAATGATCCCTTGACAGGGTTTGATACAGAAGCTGGGCTTCTTTCCCTTGGCTTATACATAGGGCCACTGGCAATGTCTGAAGATGCACAGCTAGACAGACAGACCTCTCCCTCTCTGTATATTGTAGTGAAGGAGGGACCATCCAGTGCTGCTCCATCCCAGGGAGATGTGATTGTCTGCAGGAGCACAACAAAGGTGTTGTGGTGGTGGGGAGTGGAGCCTGTGCTGCAGATGTAAACCTACTTAGGCAGTATTATGGAAAGAAGGGGCGGGGAGAGCAAGCAGGAGGGATGGAAGAGAAAGAAGACTTGGGCCCCCACAGCTTTCCTTTCTCCAGGGATTTGTGGGTTCTACCTACTGGGTTCTCTTCTTGGGCCACATTAAAGCTGTCCTCTTGGCACCTTTTCAGGACCACTAAGTATATCAGGCAAGAGCAAGTATTCCCCAAGAGTAGAATTTTCACAATTAGGAAAGCTGTCCCCATCAGCAGCAAGGATAGCATAGCAGAGCTTTTTGCCTGTTGAAGGTTCTTCACACAAACCATCTCAGTAATATTTAGAACAGCCCTGTTAGGTAGGACAGTATTTTTATCCCCATCTGTAGGTGGAAGGCCAGTAGTGGCTTGCCAAAGACAACCTGGTGAGTTTGAGTTAGATCTGAACCAGGGACATACTTGACAATCATTTATAGGCTGCTTTTGCACATACAGTGGTACCTCTGGTTAAGTACTTAATTTGTTCCGGAGGTCCGTTCTTAACCTGAAACTGTTCTTAACCTGAAGCACCACTTTAGCTAATGGGGCTTCCTGCTGCCGCTGCGCCGCCAGAGCACAGTTTCGGTCCTTTCCTGAAGCAAAGTTCTTAACCTGAAGCATTATTTCTGAGTTAGCGGAGTTCTTAACCTGAAGCGTATGTAACCTGAGGTACCACTGTATATACATCACATGAGTCAATGCACCATGGCTGGGAGTAGAATATATGAACTTGACTACACTGAAAAAGTATAGCATCTGAGTTGGGACATTTTGTGATATAAATAACCATTTGTGGTGATAGATTGCAGCTGACTCTTTCACACATGCCAGTCATCACTTGATATTGCAGTCATCATGGGATGAGCTTGATGTTGAGCTAGACCTTAGGCTGAGTGTGTTACTCAACCAACAAATTTCCTGGAGGTTCAGATGCATTTATGCCCTTCCACAGCCACTGCTGAGAGAGGAAGGGGCTGAGTCATCTGTAAATCCCAAAATATACATACATTTCAGCAGAAACTGAATCATCCACAAGGCTCACTACCTTCCCATACATAGGAGCACAGGAAGATGCATCCTACCAAGTCACACTGGCAATTGACCAAAAAGTTGGTGGTTCATGGTCACCCAGGGATGGTGGTGGGCAGGATTCCTGCATTGCAGAGGTTGGACTAGATGACCCTCAGGATCCCTTCCAACTCTACAATTCTCTGATTCTGCATGCAAAGCATGTGATCTACAATTGACCTACAGTCCTTCCCTGACCTACAGCCCCTCAACTCCCTATACAGCAGAGCTCAGATCACAAGGAATCACAAATATCATGAAAAGCAGCCCATTCCCCCATTCCTTGGAACTGCTGTGCTTCTCCCTCCACACCAGCATTTTTTTTTTATGGCACAAGCTTTAATGGACTACTACCCATGCCATCAGATTCATTATGTGCTAGTCCCATGCACATGCTAGAGTGGTGGGATTGTAAACAGAATAAAAAGTAAATGCAGGGAAGCAGAGAGGCAGTGATAATTCTGTGATGAGCAGAGTGGCTACACATTCCCTTGTGTCACCTGGAAGTTCCTCATTTAATTTTTCCTATTGATGATCTCTTTTCCATCTACGTTATCTAATCCACCAAACTCTAGTCACTATAATCTATAGTACCTTTCCCTTCCCCCTGTGCTGGATGGCAGGGCACACCGTAGGGTATGTGATCCATGTGTGCTATCGCTGCCTGTTAGTACGCATGCTCTCTTTTTTTCTATCCCACTGGCCTCTGGTCCAGCAGAATTTGCATTGCTTGAAAAATCTTCTTTGCCCATAGTGGGATGAATTGGTTTTTTTTTTTAATATGCATGTTACTATGGTTCTTCTGTACTTCATTCAAATCTCTGAAAGACTGTAGTCAGTCAGGATAGAAGAGGGGAACATAGGAAGCTGCCTTATATGAAGTCAGACCATTGAGCCACCCATCTCAGTGTTGTCTTCACAGACTGGCAGTGGCTCTTCAGGGTTTCATTGCAGGATTCTCTCCCAGCCCAACCTGGAGATGCTGGGGATTGAACATGTGACCTTCTGCATGCAAAACAGATGCTCTACCACTGAGCTACGGCCCCTTTCCCTGGAGCCCCACCTCCAAAGATAAGTTCCATTCCAAATAGAGAAGTAAAAGTGGGGATAATCCGTGCAGCATTTGGTGAGACAATAGAGACAGGAGCATTAAAAAACCAGCAAACCCTAGGTCTAGAAAGATGGCATTTCGTCTGTGTCTTTTTGAGGGGAGAAATGCCCAAATCTTCCCTTCCCTGATGCCCTTTGAGAATCCTTGAGTCTCTGCAGTGAAGTCTTGTTGTAAACAGTAGACTTGGACTGAAGCCTACAATTACCACAGGCTGTGGCAAAGCTCCCAGCCTAGTAGCTGGACCGACTGACTCAAGGTAGCTTTGCAGTAGAGACAGGAAGTTTGCTGCAGGTGTGACATCCTTTCCTGCTAGGGTGCTGTGCCAGATATCTATATCCCTTGGTTTGGATTCTGCAAATATGCAGACGACCCAAAACTGGATGCAGAGTGCACCCAGCCGAATGCGGAGAGGGAACCTGACCAATTTTCCCTGCGGGTGCCAGCTCACATTAAGAAGGCCCTTTCCCAGATTGCTGTCCAAGCAGCTGCTTCTAATACCATCATGTTTCTTTGCGTCTGTGGTCCCTGCTTGAAATGCCACTGTATTCCTCAAGCACTTTGAGCTGCTTCAGGGACATGCTATGGCCTCTTCCTTATAGAATATATCAGACAGACAGACAGACAGACAGACAGACACTCAGACAGAGATGCAGCTGAAGAAATAGGTTTTTGTTGTATTGCATCCTAGGATTTATTTTGATATAAACACACACTACTCATGAAAGACAACCAGGAGACTGGAAACTGAACACACTTTGTCAGAAATCAGAGTCTCTTAGGTGTAATCATTTTCTATCCAGAGTTCATGTGCTTATCAAAGTGCTGGTTTAGGGTTGTTTTTCCATTTGTTCTTATTTGCTCCTTGTGCCTGTATTTTTGTGGGCATGCTTGCATAGTAAGCTGAAAGTGGTGCATGCACATTACTATGGGATGTACACAAAGCATACAGAGTGGCCAGGGACTAGAAGACATTTTAGGGTTGCCAACTCTTTCCAGCACGGTTTCTATACCTATTGCAGCTTTGGGAGAAGCAAAATTTAGCTGGTGAATGTTTTCCTATCTCCAGTGCATCTCCATGCTTTGCCTGCTGAATTTCTGTTTGCTGTTAAAGGCACAGGAGCCATGACGAAAAGAAATTTGGTAGCCATGAGAGAAACTCAGCAATAAATAAATTTAAAAGCTGGTTAAAGAAATTCTTTTTTTGGATCTTTTAAAAGAAAGGTTGGATAGATAGCCAATATAATCTCACTTTCTCTGTTCCTTCTGAACCAGAAGAGGCAGCTGAGGTGTTAGAAAGGTGCTTGGTGGCTGTGATGGGCTGAATGTGGGCCAATAAGTTGAAGCCAAATCCTGAAAAGGCAGAGGTGTTATGTGTCCCAAGTTCTCACATCCAGAAGGTGGGAAGACAGTCTGTTATAGATGGATTTGCATTGCCCTGGAAGGGCTGGTCTGTTGGTTGGGGGTGCTTCTGGATTCAACATGGTCACTGGAGGCTCAGGATACCTCAGGGGATAACAGTGCCTTTTTGCAGCTACAGCCTCTTTTGGACAACAATGATTTGTGCCCCATGCTCTAGTCACTTCCAGGCTGGATTATTGCAGTGCACACCTATGTGGGACTGCCATTGAATGCAACATGGATTCAGCAAATGCAAGAGACACATCTCTTTGCCCTGGACTTTGACACCTAAGATGTGTGTTTTCGGGATCCATCTTATTGTTGCGATTGCGAGCTGTTTTGAACAGTTTTGAACTGTTCTTAGCATCGTGTGCTAATTGTTGTAACCTGTCCCGGGACCTTAGAGTGAAGGGCAGGTCATAAATTAAAATAAAGTAGCAATAAATAATAAGAATAAGAATAAGAATATGTGAAGCTATATCCAGAAAGTTTGCGGCATGTTCTTGTAGGTGTGGGACTTTTGTAAAAGCTGAACCTCCCTTTGTTTGATCCTTGGTCCATCACCACCACTTGACTCTCCCCTAGCCCATCATGTAGCATGATCTCCCCCAGCCTGGTGCTCTCCATCTGTTTTGGACTAGCACCGACTGGGAACTCATGGGAGTAATATAAAACAGCTGAAGGGCACCAGGTTGTGGCAGGCTGAGGAAGGCCTTATCTTCCTTATCTTATCCTTATCTTGTACCTTCTGGGCAGCCACTGCAACCGTTCTGTGGAGGATCTGACACACTACCAGGCCCTAAGAAGTGCTCCATGCTTCTATTCGCCCTTGACCTAAAAATGGATAAATATGCATATACCCAAGATCTACGGTTTTACTTATTTCACAGCATCTATACTGCTTAATTAAATAATAACAATCTCTTGAGCGGTTTACATAAAATAGTAGGAACGTCTGATATACTTGAACAGTTAAGGAGTGTGTATATAACCTGATTGCAGCTTATGCCATCTCTCTCTCTCTCTCTCTCTCTCTCTCTCTCTCTCACACACACACACACACACACACACACACACACACACACACACACACAGAGAGAGAGAGAGAGCTGTGTGTTAATCTTTTGGCTGGGGGATAAAACTCTGCACGGGGACAGAGGTCTTATCAAGCTGCCGCTGGATTTCCTGTCACAAGCTTTCTTATGAACAACATCTTGAAGATTAAAAAAAAAAAAAGCCAGAATGGGCAGATTGGATGAAGGAATGGAGTCGGGGGGGGGGCAGGATAAGTGCCAGTGGGGACTATCCGCCCAGGAAATTCTCCTGTAAAAGCCCCATTGAAACAGACAGGGGCAGTGGGCAGAGCTTCCCCAGAGGGCTGTGACTAACGGTTGCCAAGGCTGGCAAGGCTCGAGGTGGGGCCGCGCTCTCTGAAACGGGCTCTTTGTACATTGTTGGAATCTGTGACCCAGTCAGAATGGGATACGGTTTGAGGAGGAGGTGGCAGTGCCGAGGAAGCCTGGCACAGCCTGAAGCCATGCCAGGGTGGGTGGGTGGCCGGCCATTGCCTGGCAAATCAAGCCCGGCTCATATCTCTGGGTCAGGTCATGTGCACCAAGGAGGACTGGCTTACACTCACAGCGCATCGGCTGCGGTTGCACGCTGGTGGGCGTGGGCAGTGCTTGCTCCTCTTCCACCCTGCTGTACTTTCCGCTCGGTGTGCCACCAGGTTGGCAGGTGTGTGCTAGGAGTGGTCAAGCCATTCTGCCTTCCCCTTAAGGTTGTCATGAGAAGAATGGCTGAGGGACATTGTGTCCCTTGTTGTTTTTTATGGACATTTTCCAGCATACAATACAATAAATAACAAATTAATCTAAATAAAAATTAAAAGCAAAAAAGAGGGAGAGGGAGAGGCGGGGAGGGGAGGGGATACAAAGCCCCCTATCAGAGGTAGATCTTAACTCTTATCACAGATAAAAGCTGGCAAACACTCCCAGCTCTCACCTGGGAACTTCCCTTTCTTCTCCCAGCCTCCCACCCTGGGAGATCTTCCCTTCCCTGCTTCTCAAACAGGGTCTTTCCCCTTCCATCCATCACCTCCCTCTGCATTCCCTCATTAACTCAGAGCAGAAGACATCAAGAAACAGAACGAAACATAAGAATAAAGTAGGTAGAAGAAAGAAAAAAAGAAAACTCAGGAAGTTTAAACCAGGCATGGCCTAGAAGGACACAGTCCTGACCCCAATCCAGGTAACCAAGCTGATGCCAGCATGGTGATCGCTTCAGTCTAAGGTCCTGATCAAGCAGATTAATTGTGTATTGGCTTGAATTCCTATGCCCCACAAATAACCCAAGATGCATTTTAAATAAAATGACACATTCTACTCATGTAAAAGCATGCTGATTCCCGGACTGTCCATGGGCCGCATTTAGAAGGCGATTGGGCCGCATCCGGCCCCCAGGCCTTAGTTTGGGGACCCCTGCTCTAGACTTTCGGGCAGGAGTCTGTCCCAGCCCTACGCGGAGGTGCCAGCGATTTAACCTGGGACTTTCTGCAAGCAAGACAAGTGCTTTAACCTCTGAGTATCAGCCCTTCCCCAATGTGCCACCTTCATTCTCCACGTCTACGGAAGTATTGCTTCTTCAATATGCTCTGTTCCTCATGCCCAAAGAAACACTTCCCTGTCTGTAAAACGTACAGCCTCCATTCTTAAAGAAATGAACAGCTTCATTTGCAAGCTTAATATTATCTGCTGCAGCAATGCTGATTGTTGTTCTAAGGACAATGCGTGGATAGTTCATTTTAGAGTATTTCTCTAGGAAAGTGCATCAGAGTAAGCAAGCCCATTAATTAATGTGAAATAGTTAAGGCGGCTAACATAATCAAAAGAGCATTTAAAAAGGAAGTCATCAGTTTAAAATGGCACTTATAGCATAATATAAACTTCCTAGACCTGACTTCTGCTGCGTACAAACCTTACCTTTAAAGCACATCCCCAGCCCCACCAAAGTATCCTGGAAACTGTAGTTTGCTAAGGGTGCTGGGAATTGTAGCTCTGTGAGGGGTAACCCACCATTCCCAGAATTCATTGGGGGGTGCTTTAAACATATGGTGTGGGCAGTCTCCATCTCCTAAGCAAGATAAAAAAAAACCTCTGTGTTGCAATCTTCAAACAGAAACCAAAAACGAGCAACACGACGGCCAATGAAAGTAGTGTATATTTTTTTCTTGTCTTTCTGTTATTATACAAGAAAAAAAATATACACTACTTTCATTGGCCGTCGTGTTGCTCCTTTTTGGTTTCCATCTCCTAAGCAGCAGATGAGATGTTATGCCTGGATTATCTCATGTCTACTTGAGACTGCAGGTCGGAGCTCACACGACTGAATGGTTCTCCATCCAAAGAAGTCCTAAAACTAAATGCCTGATAGAAGGATGCTAGCCTAGCCTTCTTCCAGCAATATTCTTTTTCTGTAAGCACAAAATCCTTTTTCTTCATCATGTCATCAGCACCCTATCATGTGAACTCCCAGTTGTATGCCAAAGTCATAAACAGGTTTATGAAAAGTAAACAGCCTCTCCCTGGCTATTGTGGCCTTTCTGAAAATATAAAGCTCAAACCCTGATGCCAGCGACCTTCGGACTCCTGATTCATTAGGGCTCACTTGAAAGTTATGGCTGCTGTAGGTTTCATAGTGACAGCAAATGTTTAATAGACACAGAAAGGAGCCTGCAGTATAGACACACTGTCTAAAATGTCTTTAAAGTCAACTATCTTTTTATGGATGATTGTTGTGTTGGCTTCAGCCTTGCTGGGAAGGATACTAAACAAATAATTGAAAACGAACAATATGAGGAAAGCAGTGCATCTCAAAGGGAGAGGAACTCAGAGAATAATAAGCAATTAGCCCAAAGACAGGCGTCGTCATGGCAGAGATTGCTTTAAAATAAACTTCTACAAGCTATTGTTATAACTTGGAAGGCAGAA
Organism: Darevskia mixta; assembly: GCA_034641385.1. Classification (NCBI taxonomy): domain Eukaryota; kingdom Metazoa; phylum Chordata; class Lepidosauria; order Squamata; family Lacertidae; genus Darevskia; species Darevskia mixta. The sequence goes on from JAWWNH010000008.1 coordinate 19,716,697, forward strand.
ATCCATGCCAACCTGCCACAACTCACCCAGATATCTACCAGGAGATCCAAGGATATCTTCATCCTGCTCCTGATTGACAAGAGTTCTCTGCTTGCTGTCTTACCCTGCCCTGCTCTAGACCAGCCCTACCATTAGGCAAAAAGTGGGCAGTGGCCTGTCCTGGGGCCCCTAAACTAGCCTGCTGACTTCAGATATGCTATCCTGGACAGTGTTTATGTTAGTTGTAGGTTCCAGCAGGGCCAGCCTGCCCATGAGGTGGACGGAAACAGATCATGGGGTGGCAGAATCCCACACAGTGGTGACCCTGCGGGCGCCCTGCCATCTCCTGCTGCTGCTGGGGTTGTGTGGCTGCAGTGGCTTTTGCCAATATCTCACGAGATCTTGTGGAACTCATGAGAGATCTCAGGAAATCTTGCTGGAAGCCACGACTCCAGAAAGTTTCCAGTTTGGTTGACTTCTGTATGTTGCTTGGGTAGGGGGTGCCATCTTCTCCTTTGCCTCAGGCAGCAAATTGTCCCCCACAGTTGGTGATGGAGCAGGTGGTGCTGTAGGAAAAGAATTTCCCAATAGCAGCCTGAAGGCTACATAATTTTGTCTTGTCTCTCTCCTTCCCTGTTAGTCTTTAGACATGAGTGAGAACTACCTTCAGATATCTTTTAGGGGTGAATGATGAGTGACATGTTGATTATTGAATCCCTCATGGGTAATCAATTGCTGGGTTTTCTGCTATTTTCTGTTAGCTGTTCATCTTTTCTAGTTGGTTGTAATTTCATCTTTATTATTATTTTGTTAACTTTATTACCTTTACTATTAAGTTGTTGTTGTTTTGTTGTAGGTTTTGCTATAATCTGCCTTGTGGACTTGGTAAAATGGGGAATAGATATCTTAAATAAATATAACACTTGGAAAACAGTTTGAAGACTGACATGGTAGTCCTAGATTCTGTTACTTGCACATTAGCCTTATTGATTTGCTTGGACTTAACTTCCAAACAAATGCAGACCCTCCAAGTGTCCCTATTTTCCAAGGACAGTCCTGGATTTACAGAAGCTGTCCTGGTTTCTGATTTGATTCCAGAATGTTCCGCCTTTCCTTAGGACACCCCTATTTTTATCAGATAAATGTTGGAGGGTATGGAATTATGCGACCCCCAAGCCAAGGAGATAAGTAACTATACAACCTTTAGAAGGCAGCCCTTTAGGGAAAGCTTTTTAATGCTTAATGTTTTATTATGTTTTATATAGGCTATGTTGGAAGCTGCCCAGAGTGTCTAGGGTGGGGGTGGGGTATGAATAATAAAATTATTATTATTATGGAATAGGATGTCCCTATCTTCATTGAAGTAATGTTGGAGGGTATGCAAATGTGTTTTAGGAGCTGAGTGGACAAATACCGGTAAATGACTGCGAGCCTAATAATGTCTACTCAGAGGTCAGTCCCATTGAATTCAGTCAGGTGGGTGGCGCTGTGGTCTAAACCACAGAGCCCTAAGGCTTGTTGATCAGAAGGTCGGCGGTTCGAATCCCTGCGGCGGGGTGAGCTCCCGTTGCTGGGTTCCTGCTCCTGCCAACCTAGCAGTTCGAAAGCATGTCAAAGTGCAAGTAGATAAATAGATACCGCTCCGGCGGGAAGGTAAACGGTGTTTCCGTGCACTGCTCTGATTCGCCAGAAGCGGTTTTGTCATGCTGGCCACATGACCTGGAAGCTATACGCCGGCTCCCTCGGCCAATAAAGCAAGATGAGCGCCACAACCCCAGAGTCGTTCACGACTGGACCTAATGGTCAGGGGTCCCTTTACCTTTAAGCAAGTTTAGGACTGTCACCTATGGTAGTTTTGAAGCATGGTAATTATCACGCTGAGGCAAGGAAAGTGGGTGCAGAAGAACTTGGCCATTCTTGGCAATGCTCTTAAGTATACACTCCACTTCTTTAGGGAATGCAAAGCAATTAGCAAGCACTGGCGGAGGAAGCGTAATTAGCTAAGGAATCTCATGTTTGTGGCCAATTTGCATTAATCAGCCCCAGGTGGGAAGGAAGTAGCACTACCACCATTTCACAGAATGGGAAACAGAGGCTCTGTAGCATGTAATTTACTCTTCTGAAGAATACCAGAAGGGACCAACATCCAGTCTACTAACAGTGTAATGCTATATGTGTCTGTTTAGAAGTACCGGTATGTCCCATTGATTTCTGAGACATACAGTACTCCCAACTAGGTGGGTAAAGGATGGTAGCCAGGAGTTTCTGGGTAATGGCTACCCAGAAGTAGAAAAGCAGCTTCTCAGTAGGTAAGAAGTGGGGTTTGTTCCACTTTAACCTCTCTACTGTTTTTATTTCTTTTCATTTCTGCTCTTATCCATTCCTGTTCTTTCCCTGGATCTTCCCAGAGTTTTGTTTCCTGATCAATGCAGCCTTACTTACATTGAGTAAAACTTAGTTGGTCTCTAAGGTGCTACTGGAAGGAATAATTATACCCTAACAGTGAAACCTATGGGCCATGTTACTGAGGGAAATAAATCTGCAGTGAGCATCCTCTTCCTGTATTTTTAAAACATGTTTGTTTATATTTATTTAATCAAAAACATAAGAAAAGAAATAAGGTCCAATTGAGGGGGGGGAGAATACAACTGAATAAAAATAACAAAAAAAGAGTACAAATTTGGGTGGTTGTGTTCCTTGGGAATAATTATTAGTGTTGGAGGATAGTAAATGTTCCTTTTTAAATATTTGTTTTGCTTGCAAGTATCAGGATGTCGTCTTATGTTATTCACAGTTGAGGCTGACGGGTGCATTTTTTACTATTGTAAAATTTTTCCAGGTATAGGACTGAAGTTGCTGTATACCCTTTGCTTCAGAGTAGTTCCTATTGACTTCAGTGCATAACCAGCTGCCTTTTACTGAGTCAGGTCACTGCCCCATCTAGTTCATTTTTTAAAAAAAATCTTTATTGTTTTAAAATGAAAACATTTATAGAAGAGAAAGGGGGAAAACAAACAAATATACAAACAAGCAAGCAAACAACAGAAAAACAAACAAATAACTACAATATCAAAATCAGCAAAATACACCCATCTAGTTCAGTACCATCCACACCAGTTTAAAATTGCAGAGGGTCTTGGCAGAACACTTAATGGTTTTTGTGCCTGTTGTAGCATTTGTAACGTACCGTACTATGCTAGATGCTGTGTGATTTTAACTGTATTTTTATTTCTTAGGTTGTGCTGAAGGGTGGGGAAATTGCCACCATTAAAAACAAATATATTAAAATTGAACTTCTTGATCCTAGCCTCCCATTAACTTTATTAGATAAAAGATGACAGCAGCTTATTAATGAGTTTACCCAACAACAGATAAGCAAGCAGCTGGATGTAACTACCATGTACAGTACAGACCTATTAGAAAAGGGTTTCTTGCTATCCTCCTATTCCTATCACTTCAGGTTTGTTCTTCTCACCTTTGTTCCCATTTATTGGATATTTTTCTCACTGCTTCCTCTTTCTACCTTTCACTTTCTTTCTGGCTGCTAATCCTTTCCACTCCTTTCAAGTGCCTCTTCCCCATATCACTTCTGATCCATTCTGTTCACCTTCCCGGAGGACCTCCAGGTTCTAAGAGTGACTAGAGCTGCTGCACCCACTGTTCTTCATGTCTCAGATCACCTGAATAAAGCTCACAGACCCCAGTTTAGGAATCCCTGGCCTACACTGACTGGCAACAGACAGTAAGAGTGCATGGAGGCATGGGCTGCAAGATCTGAAAGCACTTGCAATGCAATCCTGTGCATTGACTTAAGAGCAGCCCCATTGGACTTACTGGCACAATTCCCAATCCATCTGCAAAGGGATAGGGTGCTCGAAGTGGGGGGGGGGGAGAGAATGCAGAATGTCAAGCCCTCTTTACTACTTGCATTTGTGGAAATGCAACTTTTGAAACAAGAACTCTCTCTCTCTCTCCCCTATTAGCATATATGGAAGCAAACTCCATTTATTTATGGTGTTTATGCTGCCCTACAACCTACAACCAGAACTAATGGGTGGCTTACGATACAAATAATAAATTAAAGCATAAAAAACACAAATGCAGCATAAAATTAAGCATCAGAGATTAAATCAATTGTTTAAAACCAATAAGAACTGAAATTCACCAACAGTGCCTCTTAGAAACACTTTTTTTTTTTTTAAAGTATTTACTTGATGCCAAAATCTTCGCCTGGTGCCAGAACAAATGCAGAACCTCCCTGCGGAGGATATTCCCTCACTAGAGGTGCCACCTTCCATCAACACAGCTCTGTCTCTCACTTCTTTCTTTCACATCTTGCTTGGTAGGCAAAGCCCTCAAAAGATGACATTTTGGCTTCAGTGGAATTTCAAGTAATGTACTTAGGCTCACAGCCAAGGAAGTGCTTTTGCAATTTGCCTTTATTCAGAGTTAGGTGTGCTTAAGCCTCATTAAATTGATGGTGTGAGGCACACTACGGTATATCTTCACACACGCCCAGATTTCTAGAAATAGGTTTTGTTGAAATAAGTGGGATGGACTTACCCATGAATATGTTTGCGACTGGAGAAGGTTCACCTGGGATACACCTGTTGTTAATTTTTAAAAACAAACAAAACCACAGTATTAGAGACACTCCTTTACGTGGCCACCCTGCATAAAATCTCTTGCTAGTCTGCAATCTTCCTTGTGTAATTGCTATGTTGGTTTTAGTTACAGTAAGATAGTTATCGTAGCACTAAGAATAATTAGAACGGAACTGAAAACAACTGTCTTGCAAACACTGATGCCTTGAGAAGCCTGTTTCTCCTTGTGCAATAGTGGAGGGTATTGAGTTTCTCTCCATTTGGGCACTAAGGCATAGATCTGCTTCAAACCTATATACTTAATACCACTTTAACCTCATGGTTTTCCCCAAAGAGTCATGGGAACTGTACCTTTTCAATGCTGATAAGTTTTAGAGATTCCTTGCCCATCTGACAGAACAATGATGCTGTTGCTTCCTAGGAAGAGGTTGATGCTAAAACTGACTTACATCTGTGATTGTGGATTGAGGTGTTCAGGACTGGTGAGTGTAGGATTATTGGGATCAAGAAAGGGTGAAACTTTGGGCTTGAACTGAGCTAAGTGCAACTTCAGGTGCACTGATGTGCCAGACACTTGTAAACCATATGGGAATTAATGATCTTTGCTAATCCTAATGGCAGACTAGTACATGAGCAGAATCAGGACAGGTAGCATACTGTTGATAATAATAAAATAGACACTGCATGAAACCCCTGTCTTAATTGGTGACCTCCCTTTTCTGGCTTAGCACTACAGTACTGAAAAGAGGTGCCATCCTATTATTTGCACTTTCCAAAATGATACATGAAATGAAACACAGGGCCATCCTTCAAAATTTGCAATACTCTAAATTTTGTAGTGCAGATTTCCAGTCAATGACATGTACAGTAGTGCATATACTGAGGTGAAGTCTGCATTAAAATGCATACAATGGTGAAAATACCACACCAAAATGCAATATATATGGGGAAATGGCTTTCCAAAAATGAGTCTATTTGGAGAAATTCTCACTTAATGCTAATTAGTTTTCATGAGGGTTTTTTTATTTTAAAAAATTGCAAACAGATGTGGAAATATGAAGAACTGAAATTAAGAATAAAAAATAAGAAACCGAGAGAAACCGAAATTGACGCATCCCTGCTAGTGAGAGGAGGAAACAGACCAAGCACATTCTGGCTGGAGTTACGTTGGACATAGGAGAACTACGTACTTAAAGGAGTAGCCCTTTGGGGAAAGGCAGGATGCTCTGTGGTGACTACCGGTATTTGCCCAGCACAAAAGAGCAATGTAGGCACCGCCATAAAGGAAGCTAATTACTAAGGTCAGGCCAGTTCAGGGATAGAGTCAATCTTTTGTGCCCCAGAGGAAGTAGAATGAAGCTATGTACAGTTATTAATTAACAATGTTGTTACATATTCCTCTTCCTTTCTTCTTCACTCGAAATATCTGGATTGGCAGAGATTGGGAACAGTTTTTTGGTGGGAGAGATGCTGTCAGTTTGTGGTAGAAATGTGAGGAGGTGTATTCTCTTCTGCAATGTGTGAATTGGGCCTTGTGCAACCTAGGTGGGTGATGTCTTATCTCGAATACCTGGCATAGTTATTTTGTGTTCTTTCAATGAGACTGAGAGGAGATACGATAGCCGTCTTAAAATATCAAAAGCGCTGTCACTTGGAGGAGGGAGCCAGCTTGTTTTTTCCTGCTCCAGAGGGTAGGACCTGAACCAATGGCATCAGGAATAACATCAGGAATAACTTGCTAATGGTAAGAGCTGTTTGACAGTGGAACGGACTCCCTGGGGAGGTTGTAGACTCTCCTTCCTTAGAGGTTCTTAAACAGAGATTGGGTGGCCATCTGTCATGTATGATCCAGTTGAAATTCCTGCATTGTTGGGAGTGTGACTAAATGACCCTTGGGATCCCTTGCAACTCTACAATTCTGTGACCCTGTGTGTGTTGTTTCCATCATCCTAAACTGAAGCCCTAGGAGAGAGTCTAAAGAGAGATGTTTGCTACAATCCTACGTTCAAATGACATGTGAATCTGGTGGGCAAATGTGTCCATTTTAGTTTCTCACTTTTCCAGTCATTAGTTCAGTTTTTACACATTTCCACATCAGTTTGCAAATTATTTTTAAAGACCTCATGGAACTTCACCAGCAAATTTCTCCTAATATGTTTGTATGTAATTTTGCCGAACATACACATTTTTGCAAAGCAATTTCCCCCAATATAATGCAATTTTATGTTATGTTTGCCAATATATCCATTTTTGTGCACACTTTACTGCACCATGTACATTGTTGTACACATTACTGCTTAGCAAAATTTGGGGAAGTGCAAATTTGGAAGGATGGCTGTTGCGGTTCATGAATTGCTTCGGAAAGTGCAGATTAAGCAGCTTCACCTTTAAAGGTGAATTGAAGCAAATCTCTCTGCCATTCCTACTTTGAGCATGATTTTCTTTTTAGTATCACAGGCTTGTGGCTAGCCATATCTCTTTGCAGCTGCAGCAGCTCCTCAATTATAACTGGGGTGGAGGGTGGGGCAACAGGATCTTTTTTAAACCCTTTGCCATATGGCCATTCCCCACTGCTTACTGGCCCTGTTGTCATTTTAAAAAAGTCTTTTTGTTGCATGAGTGCATGATCCAAATGAATCCTGCTTTCCCACCAGTTCCTGCCATTGTTTTGTGGCCACACCTGCATTTGGAACGGCCAGGAGAGCTATAGGATGGCTTTTGCATTATTAAACAAGCTTGTGCATCATTTATAGGCTATTTGTGCAGTGGAACAGCATCTTCTGGTTTCCTGTAAATACTGGAGATAGTGCTATTTGGTCCTGGTGATTTATATCTCAGCAGCTGAAATCAGAGTGGCTTTACTGCCTTTTTTCATTCTCTCTCTTTGCCCCCACCCCTTTGCCTGTTAGATGCTCTTCAAATATTTCCCTTGCTGACTGGGGCTGATGGGTGTTGTGGTCCACAACATCTGGAAGCCACCAGACCGGTGGAGACTGGGCTGGTGGCTTGCAGACAAACTACCGGTAGGTGTACTGACTGTGCAGTGGTTCAGACTGGCTGGTTTAGGACTTTGTTTTGGCACAGTGGGACCACACATTTCCTGTCAACAGCTGAAGGGCATTTGCACATCTAAAATTAAGTAGTGAACCCAATCCCGGGAGATGCAGTTGGCTTGAGGCTTGGTGCGTACATTTCACCACAAGTTTTCTGAAGCGCAGATGTTTTAAGCCACTAAAAGACTAGTTTGCTGGCCATAGAAATGTGGTGTTTTTTCACTTCCTGTAATGTATGAAATGGCCTCTGGGTACACTGCAGCAAAATATCAGCATGCCGTGAGACAAAAGGCTGCTTCCATTCTAGATTCCTTTTCCTGAGTGCTGCTGAGGCATTGCTTTTCCTCAATTAGCTGAAGGCAGAATTAAAATGGGAGGTTCCACACAAGCACTTGATAAAGCGCCCAGTTGTCCAGCAGGGCCCTTCCTTATGGCCAAACTCCTTCTGTATTAATTCCCAAGTCCCATTCAGCAAAGGTTTCCAGTAATGCTTATTAAAGCTTCTCCCCTTGTAGAGCTGGCCTGATTTGCTTCTCAATGACTGTAGGAGGACGATTAGTGATATCCTATCCCCCACAGTGTCGGTTTCTGTTCCTGCGTGAGGGGAGGGCATAATTGCTAGTTTCTCTCCCCCCCCCGTCTTCTTTTTTGCTGTTAAAAATGAGAGGAAACTAGTAATTGAAGTCCCCCCCCCCCATCTTGTGAGAACAGAAACTGAAATGGGTCGATTGAGAGGCTACCCAACTGTGCTATTATCTATCATAAATTCCCCATTTGCATTCATAAGGAAGCAGTAAAATGGGCTGAACTTGCAAACAGGTGCTTAAAAAGAGCATTTGAAAAACTTTTTCACCTTTAATTATTTAAGTGATGTTGTGGAAAAATGGAAACATAGTATCTAATATAATCTATGTTGGTTTTGTAAGCTCTGTAAATGTTACTGTTCCATTGTTGTAACTCCAGCCTTTTTAAGATCTGTCAAAAGGGCTAACAAGACTGGACTGTAACACTTATGCAACTATGCTGTGTGAATGTTATGTTTGAAATTCCTTTGCTCAAGTATGTCTACCTTGGTATCAGTGGCAGAGTGTTCTGGTAGACTGAAATGTTCTGAAGGTTTGACATGTTCTCCTTTCTCAGTCTGTCTTGTTCAGTAGACTTGTGCAGCGGCTCTCCAGGATTTCAGAAAAAGTGTTTTTCCCCAGCCCTGCTTGGAGATGCTGGGGTTTGAACCTTTGGCTTCCTGCATGTTCTCTTCTACTGAGCTATGGCTCCTGCCCTTGTAAGGCAGGTTCTGGTATAAGGCGCTGCAGGCTTCCTAGGTTGTAGGGGGTCCATTGTCTCCAGAAAGTAAGGTAAAGGTAAAGGGACCCCTGACCATTAGGTCCAGTCGTGACCGACTCTGGGGTTGCGGCGCTCGTCTCGCATTATTGGCCGAGGGAGCCGGCATACAGCTTCCAGGTCGTGTGGCCAGCATGACAAAGCCGCTACTGGCAAACCAGAGCAGCACACAGAAACACTGTTTACCTTCCCGCTGCAGCGGTACCTATTTATCTACTTGCACTTTGACGTGCTTTTGAACTGCTAGGTGGGCAGGAGCAGGGACCAAGCAACGGGAGCTCACCCCGTCGCGGGGATTCGAACCACCGACCTTCTGATCAGCAAGCCCTAGGCTCTGTGGTTTAACCCACAGCGCCACCCACTGTGCTTAAGTAGTTTGTGCTTAATGCTGCACAGACTCTGTGTTCTTTTGGAAACACTTCTCAAATCCCAACGGTGAAGTTATTGCATCATGGGCAGCACACTGTGAACAAAATCTGACCACAGCATTTCCTGCCACTGAAACTGCACTTCCACATCCCTGCCTGAAGGGTGGTGGCGCATGACAGCTTGAAGCCCACCCTGTAATGAGGCTGATCTTGAGTATGAAAATTAGCCACATTAACAATCGATCCCTCTTTACAGGAAACTCCATGAATTGTGGATCTGTGGGGGGAATAGGGGCCTCCTAACAACTCCTAGCTACCTTACCAAACTACAGCTCCCATAATTCTTTGGGGGAGCCACAACTGTTTAAGGTGGTAACATACCTGTATTGTTTTCAAAGTATGGTGTTGCTATAAGAATTTTAAGGTCATATATAAAAAAATTAAATGTTCATAACTGTATATATAAACCACATGTCTGAAACCCCACAGATTAGGTCCTGAACAAATTGACCTGAAATATTTATCTGCAAGGTCAAAGTGGGAAACCTCCCCATTGTCTCTTTCTTCACAAATCCTGTCCTCACAAATCCTGTCTTAAGGGCACATTCAAGATATGAACAGGGTGTGAGCCTGTGACCTGTGACCTAGATTCAAGAATTAAGTAGTTATAATAACGAAAGAGTGGCCCAAACCCAGATAATGCAATCAGGTAACTTGCCAGACAGGAGATAAACAATGCACTCAGATTTCTGTTGTAGACCACCTTTTCTGTGATGTAGGTATGATGTATCTGGGGGGTGGTCTTGGGCTACACCCCTTCTATGATGTATGTATGATGTTTCTGGGGGTGGTCTTGGACTCCAGGGCGGGCAATTTAAAATGTCTATATAAGGGCAGGCACACCTTTGTTCTGGGTCCTTCTCCTCTCTCCTGTGAGTGGGGGAGCACCCTGTTGCAACAGTTAATAAAGATCAGGCTTACTAGCTGCTTTGCTTCTCAATATTCTCTGGCTGGTCTCCGTTATTTTCTCCTACAGATAGATAACTCTATATGGGCTCTTGGGTACCCCATAAGGGAAAAAGAGCAAAAAAAAATTCTTATAACAGTGTGGACATGATCCTAGTCCTCCTGGCTTTCTCGCCACCCACTATTAGAAGGTTATATCTGAGGTCAAAAACATACATCTCTAGAGGAGGCAATTCTGAGAAATGTCCAAATTTGGTGTGCTGAGAATGTAGATTCAGGGGAATCTTTTCCAAATCTGCACTCAGATTGAATCATATGGAAGATACTTCTATCATAGTTCAAAGACCCTTAGTCTATATCCCCACTTTTCCTCTGAAATAACTGAGAGGTTTCTTAAAACTCAGTGCCCAAGCCTTGCTTGTGAGTTTAATATGCTATAAAATGTTTGCTTTAGGTTTAGCAATTGTAAAACCTGGTTTGGGGGTATGTTTTGCTGGTCACTACTGTGCAGAAACTGTTAACTAGCTAGCTTCTACAGAACTTTAATCCTATTGGTTAGGGTCCTCTAGCTGCAAGGCCATTATTTGCAAGAAAATGGATATCGGCTAAGCAGAAATCTACTAGGTGGGCAGTACATCCTCTTTTAAGCCAACTCATCAGACTTTGTTGGCTACATATGTGGCAGTCCAGGGTAGGGATGGATTTATTTTTTTTTGCAAATCTCAAATGGTGAGTTTATCTGCATGGATTTTTTCTAATTCCTGTCTTGCTTCCTAATCTTGATAAGGACCCTTTTGCTAAAAATACGAACAGTTCTCATATATGAACTATTATACATATAATGATGTACACATATCCACTTCTTAAAATAACCAGCACATCATACAACAATATGTATAACTGTGTGAGTGGGTGGAATTGTGCTGGAGAAATATACAGTGGGACCTCGACTTACGAGCGATTCGACTTACGTGTTTTTTGACTTACGAATGACTTCCGGGAGAAACAAAATGGCCGCCGCAACCGAATTTTTCGACTTACGAATGGAAGTCGCGGCCGCTTTAATAGGATTTTTTCGACTTACGAATTTTTTTCGCTCAATGCATTCCTATGGGGATTCGACTTACGAATGTTTTCAACTTACGAAAATTGCGTCGGAACGCATTATCGTCGTAAGTCGAGGTCCCACTGTACCTGTAGTACAGCATGAAGCTTTAGATTCCACACACACACACCCATTTAATTTTGCACATTTTTAAACAATCACAACAATGCACAAGCAGCTTGGACATAAATTGGCATATTACACAAGAAGCAGTGATGTCAGCAAAACACAGTCTGATCAGAACCTCCAAATTCCATGTATAAATAAATCCGTTTAAAACAGATTCCATCTCCATCCCTAGTGTGGGGTATTTCATTATTTCTCCGTTTGGCTAACGGCATGATTCTTAAAAATGCGGGGGGTGGGGTTAATCTTATAGAATTGCTGGGGATGAGGTGATTTGCTGGGTCTTGCCAGAGCTCAGGAGGAGGAAATGGAGAACAAAAGAAGGCTGGAAAAATAAATAAGGCCACTTCTTGGATCAAGTGAATCTCCCTCGAGCAAAAGTAATGCATACTGGAAGGGGCTGTGCTCCCCTGCTACCTTTGGATTGTGATTAGAGGAAAGGGTGGGGGTGGAGGAAGAGAGAGAGACCCCCTTAGATTAAAGTGTGGAGTCAGGTTTCCCCCTGTCTCTGTGTGTGTAGTGAGTGGGAGGGGTGTTCAGAGAGAGAGCGACAGGGAATGCTTTTTGCATAGGATTGGCTTATCCCCAAACATTCATTGAAGCAGAGAAGGAGCCAAGTTGGGACCCGTGCAGACAGAAAGGGAGGGGGGAAGGGGAGGTGGAGTGACTGCTCTATTCCAAAACAGTAATAGAGCTGCTACTGTGGGAAAGTGATCCTGCTGCCAAACCTCAAGTGACCAGGGTATGTGTGTGTTTGTTGCCGCCACCCCCCCAGTAGTGATCCTGTCATTTGTGTTTTGCAGTGCCTTCCTCTTTCTGAGCCCCTCTTTCCAGAAACCTGCCCCACAGAAAAGCCATCCATTAAGAAAATTGCTTTGCTTTCTAAAGGCCATTTTTAAAACACCCCACCCCCACCCCACCCCGCAAAGGTGCTTTGTAACCGTAGCAAAATTACAGGAGCTCCTTCAAGGCTACTTGATCTAGGAAATCGTTGAAACTCTGCATCATTATGCCCTTTAAAATGTCTTTGCACCTCATTCCACTGCCTCCCTCCCCAAGTCACAATCCTTTTGTGACTTTTGGGTGGTTATATCCCAATTATCCTAAAGAAAGTTGCTGCAGCAGCAATACTGAAGTGGCCTGATCTGGCTGGACACAGCAGAACCCATTTAAGCCAAGTTGGTTTCCTTATTTGAAAAACAAGCACTAACGTATCTTTATGGGCATTCATTGGGAAGCAGGGATTAAACAAGGACAGATAACTTCCTGATTTGTCTTTAAGAACAGCTTTTTAAAAATGTTGTATCTGGCCTGGAGGATTAGTCTTCAAAACACAACTAAACATTCCGTACCAAAATGAAGATATATGGCCTCATTAAGTCCATAGACCAGTCCATCAAATGCAAAGTGAAAAATAAAAGGGCATAAACATGGAGTTCTTCAGAGAAGAAACGGCAGTAAAAGTAGGATGTGTCAGCCTGAACTGACCTGCCAGGGTGACATAATCCAATCAAAGACTGACTCTGTTGATATATGACAAAGGAGAATTTCACAAGAGAGAACTGTTTGTATTTAGATGTCTGTGCACAGAAGGAAGTGACTGGATGGGACCAACTCCACTTTGATCAAACAAAAATGTATCTTGAAGCCCCAAGGAAGAAATAAAGAAGGTGGAGAGTTGTAGCAGAAAAATAGTGGGTAATAGGGAGTTAAGCATCCCTGCCTTCTGTTTCTCCATTTCACATCATCCAAAGCGGCTTTTCAGAGCAGCAAGAGGGAACCTGTAGCCCCTGTTGGACTGCAACTCCCATCAACCCCAACCTGCTTGGCCAGTGGTCAGGGATCATGGGAGTTGTAGTCCAATGCATCCAGATAACCATAGAAGTAGAAGCCATCACGATTTTTAATACACATTTGCATGTAATGTGTTGTTCTTTGTCCATTGTTACCTTTGTTAGTCAATCAGTTTTGGAGTTACTTCAGGGCAGTCAGCGAAAACTGAAGAAAGGCAGGCCTGTTGGTGACTTCATTCTGGAAGGAAATATATTTATATACAGTGGCATCTTGGTTTAAGAACAGCTTAGTTTAGCAACAACTTGGATTAAGAACGCTGCAAACCCGGAAGTAGGTGTTTTGGTTTGTGAACTTTGCCTTGGAAGCAGAACATGTTTCGCTTCCTGTTGAGTGTGTTCCATTTGTAAATGGAGTTCCCCACTGCTATGGGAAAGTACGCCTTGGTTCAAGAACACTTTGGTTTAAGAACGGACTTCCGGAACAGATTAAGTTCATAAACCAAGGTACCACTGTATTCTTTTTGGCTTGGGGTAGAGGTGGAGTTCAGAACCCAGTCTCTTAGTGTGCAGAAACATAATAGAACTACATACCGGTATGGTTGTGTTGCTAGTGTAGAATGAATTTGACATTTAACCTGTGTGTTCTTAAGAATCATTTCATTGCACTGGAAACATGAAGTTGCCGCTTGTACAATACACATGTGATATTTTGAAAATTAGCACATCAGTTGTGGGGTAAACTCATTTTACCAGCAACCCCACCCCAAGGTGGTTACAGTATTTCAGCAGGGTAGGGTAGGAAGAGATAAGTAGGGCATCACTTACCCCATCACTACAATCTGTCCTCATTTCCCTTTTAAGGACAGGGCATACTGGGTCTGCAGACACCCACTGGCATCACTGAAGAGGAAAAACCCATTCCTAAAGCCATTTTGAGACACCCTTTTTAAAGTTTAAAAGGCAAACACCTACAGCACAATTGCTCAAAAGTCTTACCATGTTCAGTGGGGCTTATTCACGAGCACATAATTGCACTCCTAATGTTTTCATCCTTATAATTTTAAGTTTTATTTTTCTAAAGGAGTCCTCAAACAATCTTTGGAAACTAATTTAAAAATATTATAGGTATTTTTATGATTGTCACTACCGGTGGGCAGCGGGATGAGGAACAAAGCCTCTATCTATTCTGCCTCAGGTGCAGAAATGTCTTAGAACATAAGTAAGTTCTGTGGTTCCCAGGTTGCTGTTTCATTTTTCAAGTGTCTTGTACTGGTGTGCACAGACATCTGAGTGCAAGACACATCCCAAATACTTTCTTATGCTTCCAGATCACATACAGTATTGGAGAATGTCTTGTAAGGGCAGTTCCTTGGTAAGGAATAATATCAAGTTGTTTGCATCCTCTGTTTGTTCAGCTCCCAAGGTGAACATTAATGTCAGTAATTGTTGACCTGTTTACTAAAGTTCCATTATGTTTCGGATGTGAGTACAGGATGGTATAAATCACTTGATAATTCTGAACAATAAAAAGGCCTAATTCTAGGGAAGGAGAAGATAACCTCTAGTGTATTACTGCACTTGGCCCTAGTTTCTTACTGCTTAGGAAGATGACAATAAGCACAGAATTATAATAGCCTAGATCTAAAATAGCTTAGATCCAGTCATTTCCCCATGTACCAAATAAATTACAGCTGTCTGTTGAATGAACCTGTAAAATGGTTTAATTTTCAGAAGGAGATTTAGGTGTCTTAATTCAGGTAATAATTTGAAAAGAGTTTGTTTCTTGAAAAAATTATTAGGGAATAGCAGGTAGCAGAATACCGGCCATTATTATGTTGGTTGGAGTAGTCAGTATGGTTCCCTCCAGATGTTTTTGGACTACAGAACCCATCACCCCATTGGTCTTTCTGGCTGTGGTTGATGTGTGTTGTAGTTCCAAGTTATCTGGAGGGCACCATGTTGGCTACTCATACAGTACTAGAAAGGGTATGATGGAAAGTGAATCTATGTATTGGAAGGGTCCTACTCAGTGGGACTCAGTGTCACAAGTAGAAGGCAGGCTTTGCCCTACCTTGACCATATCTCAAGTGCCAGAGCCATTGACTTAAGTGGGAAAGAAAATCAAGGATGCATTCAAGGATGCTAGTTGGAGAAGTCAATCTGCTCCCTGTGATTGGTGACCCCAGTATCTTGAAGTTGGAGAGGATGTTTTCTCATTTCTCAGTCTCCTTACATTTTTTGTTTACTTAATAAATTTCTATACCACCCTTCATCCAAGGACCACTGCATTTTATTTACAATAGAAACACACAAAACATAGTAATGAACAAAAACAATTACATGCCCCTCCCATAAGGCTTGTTTATGTTGTGTCCCATAGAAGCCATTGGGAAACCAGCCTCTTCTCTGCCATAGCCTAATTCTGGCTTCTGTTTCTTGGTTACCAGGTAACAGGACTGTGTTATACTATTAGCAATCAAAATTCTGCTGCAGGAAAAGGTGCTCATTAAATTGCTGACCTAAAAAAAAGCATGGATTTCTAATCTCTTAACTGGCTCAGTTGATTGTTACATGCTGAAATCACTAAATCAGGAATGAGGAATCTATGGCCCTCCTTGTGGGACTCTAAACCAAATCAGCCCTAACCCGTATGGCCAATGATCAGGGATGATGGAGTCCAACATCTGGAAGGCCACAGAATCCCCATCTGTGTCTGCCTGGGTGCTCAGCACAACACCACTCTATAGGTCAGAGAGGCAGGGAAGGGAGGTCACTATCACCCATTAAAAAAAAAATCCATCTCCCTCACTATGAGACTGATACACGCTGTGTCTGGGTTCAAATGATTGCTTGTGGTGTTTGTGGCCAGTGAGACAGAAAGGGGATGTTGTTAGTGCACTGACTACCTTAAAGGTAAAGGGACCTCTGACCATAAGGTCCAGTCGTGGACGACTCTGGGGTTGCGGCGCTCTTCTCGCTTTATTGGCCGAGAACCGGCGTACAGCTTCCGGGTCATGTGGCCAGCATGACAAAGCCGCTTCTGGCGAACCAGAGCAGCGCACGGAAACGCCATTTACCTTCCCGCCAGAGCGGTTCCTATTTATCTACTTGCACTTTGACGTGCTTTCGAACTGCTAGGTTGGCAGGAGCTGGGACCGAGCAACGGGAGCTCACCCCGTCGCAGGGATTCGAACCGCCAACCTTCTGATCAGCAAGCCCTAGGCTCTGTGGTTTAACCCACAGCGCCACCTGGGTCCCTCGGTGACCCAGACTCGGTGACTACCTTACTGTATTACAAACTCCTTCACCAAGCTGGCAGAATGTAATATTGAGTGTGGTGATGGAGAACGCTTTCATGATTGTATTGAGGGACTTCCAATATCCGTGCTGAGGCTGGGCCAAGACCTCATGACAACCATGAAACTGTCTCAGTACATCGTTGACCGACATATGTATCTGAACATACCACCTAGTGTTCGCCACAGTGCAAACTAGTAATATTTTGCTGATTGTGGGGCTTGTTGTGCCTTCCCCACAGGCTCACTTGTTTGAAGATGTGCCTCTTTACCCCTAGCCTTTGACACCTCATATACCGGTATTTTAGGACCAAGCCTTTTATTATGTGATTTGTTTTAACTGATTTTTATTTTAACAATTGCATTTTTAAAATGGTAGCCCACCCCAAAACCTCTATGGTGAAGGGAAATAATTAATAATTGGCAACCAGTACAATATGCTCAAACCATCTTGCCCCCATAAGCAACCTGGTCACCAAATTTTGTACCAGCTAAAGATTCTGAACCACCTTCCAAGGCAGCCCTTGCATATAATGTGTTGCAGTAATCTAACCTAGATGTTAACAGAGCATAAACAACAGTAATTAGGCTATCCTTGTCCAGATAGGGGTGCAGTGCCTCAGTCCTACCTGGATTGAGCTTCAGTTTGGCTTTCATCCAGGCCATTACCAAGGAAAGACAGAGGTCCAGCACATCCATACCTGCAGATGTAAAGGAGAAGTAGAGCTGTGTGTTGTCATCATATTGCTGACAATGTACTCCAAAACTCCAGATAACCCCACTCAACAGTTTCATGTAGGTGTTATAGGAGACCTCTGGTTTCCCATAGTTATTTTGGGGGTTGGGAAATCATTTAAATTCTCTGATTTTCATATGTTGCCAGGACTGGTTCATGTTCAGGCAGCAGCTGCTGGAGGCATTTCTTGCATTGCAATGTTAATCTGAGGAAATGGAAAAAGGAAAAATGGGAGAGAAGGCTACAGAATGTCAGCCCACCCAGAGGCCAAGTGTTTCTTCCTCTCTGAGATGAGGAATCTGTGGTATGTGAGGATGCAGAGGTGACTCTGTGTGTGGTTAGGAGCAGGGCGGGCTGGTCTTAATTTGATAGCTTTGGGGTGCTATGACAAATAGTTTCTATAATTCAAGTTTCCCCAATGAAAGACCATTTTTATTGCAGTGATGTCTCCCACAAGGGAAAGAGACAACTGGAACCCTAGGATATGAATCCATCTGCCAGTGGGTAGGTCAAATCCAGATTAGAAATCAAGGTTTCTAGTGTGTGCATGCTATATAATAGTACTCTCAGAGGTGAATTCAGATTTAACAACAAAGTTGCCCACCAGGCAATTTCTCTTTGAGAATTTGTGTGATGGTTAAGAGTAGGGTTGCCATATTTCAAAAAGGTGAAAATTTGGACACAAAGGTTTGGCAAAGTTGTTGAGCCGATTTCCGGAAATTACGCCAATGACATTTTTGACGGATGAATCCCAGCTATGTCCGGGAAATTCCAGACGTATGGCAACCCTAGTTAAGAGTGTGAGGTATATGCCCTAGGGCTTTTTTTCAGCCATAACTCAGTTCCAGCACCTCTCAGGTGGACACCATTGCCATCATAAGAGAACATGATGAGTCCTGGCACCTCTTTTTCTCGAAAAATGGCACCGACTATGCAGAAGCATTTTTCGGGGGCTTATCAGTGGGGGCTCCTATATCTTAATAAACCCCAAGCTGAACTGCCAATTTATGGATTTTAGTGCTGTGCTTCTGTCTTTCTAATTATCCACAAGCCCATGATTATTCAAGTCTTAAAAAACCTGTTTATTTAAGGTAAGCAGGCCCTTCTTTGAACAATCCTGTATCCTCATCAAATAATCCTCTTTGGGCCAGTATCTCCTCTCATGCGTTGTAAAATTTTGTGTGTGTGTGTGAGAGAGAGAGAAGAGAGAGATTGCCTCATATTTTTAGACCAATGTTTTAACAGTCATGACCCATAATAGTGTTCAATGTTTTGGAACGCAGAAATAAAATCCTCAAACCATCAATTCTAGCATGGGGGGGGGGGGAACCTAAATTATGTAATTCAGTATTTGAACGACTGGTATTAGTAATTGTATTATAAATTGGTATTGTTATAATGAGGCTATTATTGGATAGTAATTGAAAACTAATAAAACGTATTCTCAGTAGTGTTCAATGCTGCGGCTGTGAAAAGGGACTTCTGGGTTTACTTCAGAAGTCCTCATTGTGGTATATGTGTGTATAACAGAGGGCGAGATACTATTGCTACCAAGTTGTGAAAGCTTCTGCTTTCCTGTGCTTCCCAATGTCTTCAAACTTTTTTTTAAAAAAAAAAGATTGCAAGCAAGATAGTATGAAAAGAGTCTTTCACAATGTGACATCTACGGGCCTAGGCCCAGTTGTAGTTCTAAGGAAACCGTGGGGAAAGTTTGAGGCCTAACCACCACCAACCTAAGGGGGGCTCATCTCCTGCACCAGAACTACTTGGTGTCATGTGAGCAGCACTCCTGTCTTCCTGTGGAGCTCCATTGAGGCCTCTCTCCTTGGACCTGCTATCTGTAAGTGAAAAATGGGCCTTCATCCGCTTCTTAGCTGAGTGGCAGACTGAGAATGTGGCAGACTCTCCTGCCCAAAAGATGATTTCTGGGAGGCTTTAATACGTTGCCTTGGTGAACAAGGGTTTGCGTGCACTGTTGGAAGCAATGTTTCTTGGCCTCTGAGGTGGCTCGGGTGAGGTTATATTTTGTGTGTGCGGGAATATCACTAATTGGTGCTATTGCTACCTCGTTAGCAGGAGACTGGACAAGAGGAGCTATGGACAGAGATAAATTTTGTTTGGGCAAGTAGACCTAATAGTTAGGTGCAGGGCCAGAATTGGAAGCCTGTGGCCTCGGGCGACGCTCACATCCCAGCAGGAGTCAACTGGCAGTCCCCTGATTTTGCTGCTACTCCTTGCTCATGTTGCTGGTTCACCGGTCCTCTGATGGGTCCCGACAGGAGAAGCAGCCTGTGTCACCTTGCCTTCTCTTTTTAGGCAGTGGCACAGACGGAGCTGAGACACGGAGCAAGAGAATGGGCAGCAGCAACACTGATAGGGCTACTTGGGCTGGCAAGCCTGCTAAGGCCATATAGCCAGAGGGTGCCCTAAAGCTTGGGGTTTTAGGTGAATAGGCAGTCTTGTTCCCATTGGCAATGCTACTTACACAAACAACTGCTGGCATTAGCTGTCTTGGCTTCAGGAAAAAAACCTTTGTCCTTGGTTTTCAATAATAACCGGCTATATAGCTCCGATCACTTTTTCACACACATTCTTGGTCAGCCCTATGCTATCCTTGTAAGATAGGCCAGTTTTATGCCTGTATTGCCAATGGAGAGCTGAATGGAAGAAATAGTGCCTTGTCTAGAGAGTTCTTAATGGAGGCAAACCAAAGACTTCTATCTGCTGTGCAATGCTACTTCTTTTATCAGGAAATGAATTGCTTCATAAGGTAGAGGAAGGAGATGTAAGATAACTTTAGTCTCTGCTTCTGCTGGTCGTCTTCTGCCCTGTCCCCTTCCTCATTTTCTAACCCCTAGCTTGCATAGACCTCCCCATACTGTCCACTGCCTTCATAATTAAATGTTGAGTATAAAAATAAGTATGCACATAATTAAATGTCGTGCATAAAAATTTCGAAAGAAACTTTGGCAACTTGTTCTTGACTCCTGAACTGGAGTTTAATTAAGCAGCCTCACACCCTCTGGCTTGAAACTTACTACATCTCAGAGATCCCTACTGATTTATGGTTTTAATTTGACATAACTCATTTAGCCTGCAATCCTGTGCACACTTACCTGATCGTACGTCTTTCCTTTTAAAGTCAATGGGCCTTTATTGGAAGTTTCCTATACACATGCATAGGTTTGCTGCCTTTAGTTACTTTGGAAGCAGCATTTATTTCACTGGAACATTTTGGTCTGCATTTCCTTTGATGCCCAGGGTTGTCATTCTGAAAATCATTTTGAATTTAATGGCCCAGGTGTATTTCTACTAGGATACCGGTAGCTGTGAATGCACTTTGCCAAAGGTCTTCATGTTTTACAAGCATTAAGAAACAGAACAAGGTTTTCTGGCCTTTTTTGATAACCTCTGCCTGGGTCTCTTTATTAAACCTACTTCAAGCTGTTGCCTTTTTATTATTAAAGCAAATTCTTGTTTTGTTTTGTAGTTGTTTTTTTAAACCTTTGTAATAGGATACATTAAATGCTTTCCACTTGATAAGTTTTACTAGTTGCAAATTTAGAGGATTGTTTTTCTTTTCTTCAGGCATAGATAATTGTGTCTGGACGTGAAGGAATTTCCTTCATCTTAAAATCTGCTGAAGAACATCTATGCCTGAAGGGCAAAACTCCAACTTAGTATTATCCACACTGACTGGCAACCGCTCTGCAAGGTTTCAGACAGGAGTCTCTCCCAGCAGAAGCTTTACCTGTCTTTTCCTATGCTGAGTATCTTCTTAATCACCATAGTTCTTGGGCCTCTCTCAAGTTAATACATGAATGTAGTGAACCCTTCTCTGCCTGCAGATGTAGCTGTTATAGATTTTCGGGGGTGATCCCGCTAAACCCTAGAAATTAGTAAATGGTAGGATTTTCGTTAATTGAGATTTGGAAGAAAATACAAGCTGTGCCAGACAAGGAATTCCTCCTGTCTTATGCAAGCCAGCCTGACTGGTCTAGTGAAGAGCAAATCTGTTAACATGACAAAAGGTGTAGATCGGCTATCTGAAAGGAATCATTTGGCCTGGGGAGACAGATATTGCCAAGGTGATGGGGTGTCTGTTTGAGGTGATGGGATTTGCCAAAGGAACACAGAGGGGGGGTGAGGGGAGTGCCTGAACCCCCCCCCCCCATCTTCCTATCACTGGGCAGAGGCTTGCCTGGAATGTTTAGGCCTTGTTGCAGTGGCAAAACCACTTGTCTGAGTACTGTATAGTACTGTATATCACTGAAGGCAGAAGACTCACAGGATTACTGTCTGGAGGATCATTCAGTCATACAATTCTCCCACTTGAAGTCTTACTGCTCAGTGAGAACTAGGTTGTAGTCCCAAGGGCTGTTGTTATTGCACTGTTGGAGGTTTGCCATAACCTCTTCTGAAGATCACTCCTTGTTTATCTTCCGGCAACTCCTGCTGATAGTGCTTAACTTCTAACTAGAAGATACCAGATGGAAGCATGCCGTTTTGATCCTGGGGAGAATGCAACCTAGGCTGCCTGCCTGGGTACAGTTGGTGGACTTTGGCTCTTTCTGCTTCATTTTCTTGGCAACAGGTCATGGAGAGACAGATAAAAGAGGAAAATTATCTTTTCTGATTACGTCTCTTTGATTCTTGCACATATAAATTTCTAATTGCATGATGTTTCCAAGCACGGAAGATGGGAGGAAAGGGTCAAAGTGGGCAGGCTAGCTTGCTTGCTCTTTAAGCTATTGAAATAATCAGAAATCTGCTCTTATTCCCTTATGGGGTACACAAGAGCCTTTCCAGGTTCTCCATCGGTAGGAGTAAATTACAGAGGCCAACCAGAGAAAAATCGAGAAGCAAAATCTTTATTATATCTGTTGCAAACAGGGCCCTCACTCCCAAAATGGAGGAGGGAGGAGGAACCCAGAACAATGGTGTGCCAGCTCCTATATAGACTTTTGAAATTCAGGGATTGAACTACGAACCTTCTGCATGCAAAGCATGGGCTCAACCACTGATCTATGGCCCCTCCCTTCCATTAGTGTACCTTCAGGCACCAGGCAAAAGCATTTCTAACATTCTGCGTTTTTAAAAAAGTGTTTGTGGGGACGGCGCGGGGAAGGTTATTGGTTTGTTTCTATTCTTGTTTTTATTATGTATTTTGTGTTCTCATTTTGTATTTTTGATCTTTGGATGAAGTGCGGTATACACATTTAATAAACAAATAATAATAACAATAATAACTTAAAATCCAATATTATGAATATCAGTTAGAGTCTGGGAGCATCCCAGGTGTACTGAACTAGTTTTGTGGGTTTTGTTCCATCTTCAGCTGCATCCTGCAAACATTACCAAAAATAGAAAGTAAGGCCTTTTTAACCTTCCAATTACTGATGAAACTAGCCTTGATGTCCTTCACATTAATTGTCTTTTCTGCATTGCAGCTGGCCTGCAATTTTTGCAAATAGAAGTTCTTGCAAATAGCGGTTTCTGCAAGTGTGGTGACATCTGAAACGGCTCTTCTTTTGCATGAGCTGTTCTTGTCCTTTCAAAGACAGAATTTTCTCTCTGACACCTAGAAGAACAGTATCAACCTTACTGCAGTATCAGTCCCCAGTAGCAAAAGCAGTACCCTAGATTTTAAACTTTTATCCCATTTTAAAACTGAAAAAGAAGCAGCTCACAAAATGGGGGAAGGATGGGGTAACTGTGCCCCTAAAGAACCAGATGCGCAGCTTGGAAGTTGTTTTGGACTCAGAGCTGTCCATGGAGGCACAGGTCAATTCTGTGTCCAGGGCAGCTGTCTACTAGCTTCACCTGGCTGAGACCCTACCTGCCTGCATTGTAGGGTACTGGGAGATTCTCTGGTTATCTCCCACTTGGACTACTGTAATGCGCTCTATGTGGGGCTACCTTTGAAGGTGACTCAGAAACTACAACTAGTCCAGAATGTGGCTGCCAGATTGGTGACTGGGAGCAGCCGCCAGGACCATATAACACCAGTCCTAAAATATCTATATTTGCTCCCAGTACGTTTCCGAGCACAATTCAAAGTGTTGGTGCTGACCTTTAAAGCCCTAAATGGCTGCAGCCTTGTATATCTGAAGGAGTGTCTCCACCCCAATCTTTCAGCCCAGACACTGAGATCCAGCTCTGAGTGCCTTCTGGCAGTTCCCTCAATGTGAGAAGTGAAGTTGCAGGGAATCAGGCAGAGGGCCTTCTCAGTAGTGGCACCCACCCTGTGGAACGCCCTCCTGTCAGATGTCAAGGAAACAAACAACTGACTTTTAGAAGACATCTGAAAAAGGTAAAGGGACCCCTGGACCATTAGGTCCAGTCGTGACCGACTCTGGGGTTGCGGCGCTCATCTCTCATTATTGGCCGAGGGAGCCGGCGTACAGCTTCCGGGTCATGTGGCCAGCATGACAAAGCCGCTTCTGGCGAACCAGAGCAGTGCACGGAAACGCCGTTTACCTTCCCGCCAGAGCGGTTCCTATTTATCTACTTGCACTTTGAAGTGCTTTCGAACTGCTAGGTTGGCAGGAGCAGGGACCGAGCAACAGGAGCTCACCCCGTCGCAGGGATTTGAACCGCCGACCTTCTGATCAGCAAGCCCTAGGCTCAGTGGTTTAACCCACAGCGCCACCTGGGTCCCTTTTAGAAGACATCTGAAGGCAGCCCTATATAGGGAAGTTTTTAATCTTTGATGTTTTACTGTGATTAATGTTTTAATTAAGCAACCCAGTCAGATGGGTGGCATATAAATAAATTATTATTATTACTAGTAAAAAAAATAACAAATCAAAGCTGAAAAACTAAATAAGTGGGTCCCCACCCCAATAGACCATTTGAAAATTGCTGAGTGTCTTGGGAGACTACTTAATGACTTTTCCGCCTGATGTAGAAATTGTAATTTGTTGTGCTAGATACTGTATTATTTTTAATTGTATTTTTTCTTTATGATATGTTGCACTGTATTGCAATTTGAACTAAATAAATTCAAATTTTAATACAATAAAACACCAACGATATTAAGAAATCAAATACAATTAAAAGAATATTTAATGCGATGGAGGTGCCGTCTCCAACCACAAATCCACAGACACTGGATACTACCTAAATGAAGCTTGTGGGTTGCTGATGGTCCCTGGAGTACAGTTTGGGAACACCAGGAACAGAATGTTGGGGCCTGGTGGCAAACTACCGGTATACAACTGCCACCACAACCAAGGAGGCCCTGTTCTTAGTAGGCATGTATTCTCCACACTTCATTTGGCCAGTGTACTCAGATGTTGGACAGAGTACAAAAGGATGTACATATGGGGGAATGCAGACCTTAAAACTACTTAGATCTCAAGTTTTTTTAAGTGTTGCAAAGATCAGAACCAGCACTTGGAGCTGAACCTAGAAACAGGAAGGCAGTGCAGATTATGAAAAGTTTAAGAAACAGCACCTATCACAAATGAATAACCAGGCGGGTAGCATTTTATATCAGTTTACATTTTTCATTGCTTTTCAGGGCCATTGCTGTGTAAGTCATGTCCCAGGAGTCAAATCTTGATATTATTAAACCATGAATAATCACATCCAGGTCAAAATGACAGCATAGCAATCCCTAGATATCACCAAAAGTATTTTAGATAATTTGTTTTGGTATCTGCCCCCAACAGCAAAAAAATTTAATTGAGATATAGACTGCTTTTCATTACAAGACCTTTTAAGCAGTGCGCTTCTTTTTTTTAAAAAAAAGCATATACAATTAAAAACATTTCACTGAACTGCAAGACATGAAGCTCCTACCCCTGCTGTTTTCTCCCCCTGCCCAGAACTACTTGATTCACTCACACACATGAATAGCGTTATAATTGTTGGGGCACAGGCTGATCCCCCTCAGCTTGATAAAACAGAAACAGCAGCTAATTGTGAGGCGCAAACTTAGCCTGATAAACTGCATCAGAATAAGACAAAAGGGCAGGAAAACATTATCTACACAGATTGACAGCAACCAGATAAAATACCTATCAAAGGGCAAAGACAAATGAGTTCAGGATTGATTTTCCTTCCAGTTGCTCATAATGCCAAATAGCAGTAAAACAAAATGAGTAGGTAACATCCTATTCTCATTCCTTTCCCACTCCTGCTTCTCTTGTCAGTTGGACTAAGCACAAAGAACTAGGCTCCTTGTGAGCCTTGCCTTCACTGCTGTATACCTGGCTAGCTTCCCCAACTTGTGCTGCAGCCAAATAGTCTCAGGGGACCTTTAAAAAAAAAGTGTGTGTGTAGATCAACTACAGGAGTTATTCTATTGAATAGAATAGACCAGACCCTTCTATATAGTGAGAGGGTGGGGAGGGGTATTACTCAGAAGGGTGGTGGGAATGGGTGATAGGAATACCCCTCCCCACCCTCTCACTATATAGAAGGATCTGGTGACTTCTGTTTCAGTGTATCTGAAGAAGTGTGCATGCACACGAAAGCTCATACCAAGAACAAACTTAGTTGGTCTCTAAGGTGTTTTGTTGTTTAGTCGTGTCTGACTCTTCGTGACCCCATGGACCAGAGTGGAAGGAATTTTTTTATTTTGTTTCAACTAGAACTACGGCAGATCAACACGGCTACCTACCTGTAACTAGAGCTTTGGTTCACTGTAAGCCTGTTATTTGTTTATGAATGGACTTTCCTGCCAGCTAGGTGTGCATTGTGGTCTTTGTTAATGCAGAACTTTATATAAGCTTCACCCTATTTTGGAAACCGAGCTAAGCCCAGGTTTCTGGGTTGTGGTTTACTGATAGAGGAGAGCTGCAAGAACTGTAAGTTTCTACAGAATTATTATCTCCCCTAGGATCGATTTCATGAGCTGTACATTTCTACAGGATTGTCGGGACTCAGTTCATGCCATGTAGTGCCCTTTGCTGAACCTTTGTTGCTTAAATCTGTGAGGAGGAAAAACGCATAACCCTGGTTATGCTTCCCATCCTGCAACATTTTAACTGTGGTGCAGTTAAGTAATTTTAGACTCTGGACTTAATAGTCTTATGGAGGGCTCCATCTTTAGATCGTAAACGTGTATTCCTTCACTTTCTTCAAAATGTGGTAAGCCAGCTCTCATGTGTTAGGGGGACCTCTAGCTCATTCTGCTGAGTGGGGTGGCGGTGGGGGCTTGGCTTCTGCCCCTGATGGCACTGCTGCCTTTTACCCAACCAATGATTAAACAATCTCTGTGGGCTAGGAAATATTTAACCCAACTTCTCTCTTTCTCTCCCTTTGTCTTCCCTCCCTCCCATCCCAGGATGAAGATGAGACGCCACAAACTCTTTTTGACTCTGTGCATGGCTGGTCTTTGCCTCATCTCTTTCCTTCACTTCCTGAAGGCCCTCTCCTATGTCACATTCCCCAGGGAGCTGGCGTCGCTTAGCCCCAACCTGGTCTCCAACTTCTTCTGGAACAATGCACCCGTCACACCTCAGGTCAGCCCTGAGCCTGGGGGCCCGGAGTTCCTCCGTACGCCGCTGTACTCCCACTCACCTCTGCTCCAGCCCCTCTCCCCAAGTAGAGCTGGCGAAGAGCTGCATAGAGCCGAGTTTGTGCTGCCTGAAGACACGGCGGAATACTTTGTGCATACCAAAGCTGGCGGTGTCTGCTTCAAACCAGGCACCAAGGTGTTGGAAAAGCCACTAGCGGGCCGGCCAGAGGAGAAAATAGAAGGAGCTGCTTCTGGGCGGACAGGCCGGAAACCTCTGAGCACCAATGGGACAAAGCGGCGCAAGTGGGTGGAGTGCGTGTGCCTGCCTGGCTGGCATGGGCCTAGCTGCGGGGTGCCCACCGTGGTCCAGTACTCGAACCTCCCCACTAAAGACCGGCTGACTCCACGGGAGGTTCCTCGGAGAGTCATTAATGCCATCAACGTCAACCACGAATTTGACCTCTTGGACGTGCGTTTCCATGAGCTGGGCGATGTGGTAGATGCCTTTGTGATCTGTGAGTCCAACTTCACCGCATATGGTGAGCCACGCCCCCTCAAGTTCCGCGAGATGCTGCTCAATGGCTCCTTTGACTACATCCGCCACAAGGTGCTCTATGTCTTCCTGGATCACTTCCCCCCAGGCGGGCGCCAGGATGGTTGGATTGCCGATGACTACTTACGCACTTTCCTGACTCGGGATGGCATCTCCCGCTTCCGCAATCTGCGGCCCGATGACGTTTTCATAATTGACGACGCCGACGAGATCCCGGCCCGCGATGGCGTGCTCTTCCTCAAACTCTACGATGGCTGGACGGAGCCCTTTGCTTTCCACATGCGCAAATCCCTCTACGGATTCTTCTGGAAGCAGCCCGGCACCCTGGAGGTGGTTTCTGGTTGCACAGTGGGGATGCTCCAAACTGTTTACGCCACAGATGGGATTCGCCTGCGCCGGAGGGAGTACTACACCATGCCAGGCTTTCGGCAGTATGAAAACAGCACAGGTCACATCCTGGTGCAGTGGTC
Source organism: Darevskia mixta (assembly GCA_034641385.1). Classification (NCBI taxonomy): domain Eukaryota; kingdom Metazoa; phylum Chordata; class Lepidosauria; order Squamata; family Lacertidae; genus Darevskia; species Darevskia mixta. The sequence continues at coordinate 19,744,556 of JAWWNH010000008.1, forward strand.
GCTGGGTAGCCCGCTCCATTTTGCTGGCTGGCACTGCTCTTGGTGCTTTACACCAGAAGGAATCTACTTCAAACTGGTGTCAGCCCAGAATGGGGATTTCCCCCGCTGGGGTGACTACGAGGACAAGCGGGACCTTAACTATATCCGGGAGCTAATTCGGACTGGCGGGTGGTTTGATGGCACCATACAAGAGTACCCTGCTGCGGACCCCAAAGAACAAATGTATGCCCCCAAATATCTATTGAAGAACTACCAGCGGTTTAGTTACTTAATGGAGAACCCTTACCAGAAAGCAGAGGGGGCTGGGTGAGGGGAGTGGGGCTTGCATGGGACTTTATGGAAAAAGGGGGAAGTGGGGTACGTCTTTTGTTTTTCTTCCCCCCCCCTCCCCACCCACACCTCTTGGAGAAGTGTGTGTTCTCTCCAGCCTCTGTTTGCCCCATCCCAGAAAATATACTTGGGTGTGTCTGGGTGTGGGGGAGATTCCAAACCATGTAAACAAGGACCAGAGGATGTAGGAACTGGCCCTGAGAACCAGCAGGAGGTACAGCTCCTTCACCTCTCTTGTGGGATGGAAGAAAACTCTTAAGACAGGTAGCGCCTCTCTTGTGTGACATGGAGATGAGAAGGAGCACACAGCTGGATGTGTGAGGGTGCAGAAGCCTCGAGTCTTTGTAGTTTAGGTGGGCGTGATGTCAAACTCCATTGCTAAAAGCCAATGTTCATCTGAGTCATTTGAAACCAATGGATGTCCAATTAAGTTCCGCTCTCCTAGCATATTGCCACTTGTTCAGCCCATAGAGGTTATGGACAGAGGTCAGGGTAGATGTGTGGACTCTTCTTGTCTTGGTTGTTTTCAAGAGCATGTGGTGGTGTTTTGCCAAAGAGCACCGTGTCCCTGGATACAATGCTCTTTATTTGGAGCCAGAACAGGTGGGTGGCAGCTTCACTAGGAAATGTGTGTATAAGTGTGAAAGAATTTTTGTAGGTGACTCCAGGAGTCATGTCTGTGTAGGATATGTATATTTTGCCACGTGTGTTTGTTACATTTGAGTGTGGGTGTGCACACAAACTGGGAGCACGGTAGCACCAAAGAACTCTGCTTTCCACCTGATGATGATGAACATTCAGGGAAAAACTCTCTGCAAAGTGGCAGGCTATGGAGGTTGAAAAGCTGTCTGGTTTTGCTCATTAAATGGATAGTTTTGGTAGCCAGTCTCTAATGTGGAAGGAACATGACATTAGGGCTGTAGCCCACAGACTTGTAAGGGGAATGCCCACTGAGGTCCTATTTTCCCTCTTCCACGACAACAAAATGTGCTGTTTACATTTTCAATTAAAACAGTGTGCATGTCATGCTTAGAGTTGCTTTTAAGGAAAGGGGATATTAGGATGCTAAAGCTACAGCGCCCATCCTACTACTTCTGGAACAGGAGAGGTGTAAAGGTACTTGGCTCTATGATGCCACCATTTTGAGGACAGTGCTATATTGGAAGTCTAGCACCTGCACGCCTATAATGTGGTTTGCATAGGCAAGTAGAGGGGACAGGGTGTGTGGCAGATGAGGCTGATGTAAGAGCCCAACAGTTAGATCTGGGTGCCAAGCGTTTAAGTATTCCATTTACGGTGTGCATCCTTTCTCGTCTCTTTTAAGTTACTATATGGAGTCAGGGTGAAATGTATTGTAAACCCCATGTTATGTTTGCTGCTAAGGAAATATATTAAACAGTGAGCTACTATGCTAACTGCAAAAAATGGGTGATGTGTGTGCTGCAATAGGAGGTGCACACATCTTCCTTGCCACAGGAACAGAGTGTTACTCTGGCGTATGGTGTGTGTGTTTTCTCTCTCTCATTCCCTTTGTCTTTCCTGCCCTTCCTGATCCCTATAAAAGACACAGAAAGTGCTGTGTCTTGCTTTATAGTTTTCCTTTGCCATCACTCCTAATGCTTTATCTCCATGATGCGCTCAGCCAGTTCATGCTCTACCATTTTCCCTTTGCATTGACTCTTCTTTTTTGGTGCAGCTGTTGGTCTTGTGAATGCTTGGATAGCTCAAGATGATTACACCTCTTCTAGTGGCAAACTTTCTGGCCTGTGGGTTTGAGCCAAGGGGTGGTGGGAGAAGTGCTTCAGCCAGTTGCAGGATGGCTCCTTGTACCAACCCAAGTCATCTTGCATTTAGCTGTGCCATGTAAAAATGGTTGTATGAATTGAGCTTTATGCCTTTAAAATGAAGGAAATTCCGGCGTAAAGCTGAGCTCACTTGAAGCCCCTTTTCTTTTCGTTGGATGGGTGAATGGATTGGCTGGTGCTGCCAACCTAACTCTGTGCACCACTCTAAGGCAATGCTAAATTTTGTACATGGTTCCTTTCTCTGTTGAAGCATTAGACCACCCTTCTCCAACCTGGTGCCCTTCAAGTATTGTTGGATTCAAACTCCCATCATTCCTGACCATTGGCCATGCTGGCTGGGGCTGATAGGAATTATAGTCCAAAACATCTTGAGGCCACCATGTTGGGGAAGGCTGCACTAAAATGACCCGTGGAATGGGCTGCATGCTTTTTCTCTGAGAAGATCTTCATTGGGTTAAAGGAGAGGGATCCTGAACCATAGTGGGTACAGCGGGCACAGTGGGGTGTAGAGTTGATGGAGCAGATCTCAAGCAGCTATTCCAAAATAAATGTGCAGCGATAGCAAAGGAGCTGCTGGTGACTAATGGAGGTTAGTTAAGCACCATTGGTTCCCAGTACTGCCATACAAAGGCCCACTACACAGAGGGAATAGTTTTCTTTCAGTCTTGGGAGGAAATGGGAATCTAGGCTTTGACCTTCAGCTCTTATGACCCAGCCTGCCTGACACAATCGTTGCAGTATGTTCCTTCACTACTGATGTGTGTTGAGAGGCAAGGGAGAGGGAGGGGGGAGAGATGGGCTTCAACCCTTGGGACATGGAGAATGTGCGCTTTGGCTATGCTGCAGTGCTTGGTTGTGAGTCTGCAGCGTATTGGGACGAAATTCCAGAAAAATAGCCTGTCAAGAAATGAGGACCAAGGGGATGACTTCACCATATCTTCAGCACTGTGCTGCTTTCCTGCAAACCGAGCTCCTTCCTCCAATCCAGCCCGCTGTTCATTTCAGTCCTTGCACTTGCTCTACAGGGCATGCTTTGTGCACATCTAGGGCTTTCACAATTACTGCTCATGAATTCGTAATACTCCCATCACTGCTGTCTCTAGGCTCCATCTGTCACTGAAAAGCGCAACACACACAAACAGCGAGGCTGTTCCTAGCCCGTTATACTTTCCGCAACTCTCCCCCTTCCCCCTTCCCCCTTCCCCTTTCCTTGGGGTGGGGGGTTCGTCCCCCCCCCTTGTTGTGTGCAAGGAACAGATCCCATTGTAATTGGATAAGTTAGCGCTGAATTCCTTTGGGACACTGAAAGAACTCTTTGTTCTGCTCCCCTTCTTTGACTGCACCAAAGTGAAACTTGAAACTGACCTCTTGGGTTGGGGGTAGGGGAAGAAAAGGAGAATTTACAGTAAAAGCTTTGCTTTTTTAAAAATAGGACTGCCTTTTGCATATGGTTTTTTTTTTTTAACATTTCCAGTTTAAGAACCCTCTATTTAATTATTTATTATGTAGTGGGAACAGAGTCCCACATTAAGGAACTTTGCACTAATAGAAAAGCCTTTGGACTTCTGCATTCCGGTGGGGGGGTGGCTAACAGTGGCTAAAGGAGAAACAACTTTGGGGAAATACCTTGGCAAGCCAGTAATTTAGGCACCTAATTTTACCCCTTGACTTGCAGAGTCAATGGAAAATGAGTAAGTCAAATATTAAATGTGTATGCAACAGGTAGAAGAGGAGAGCTCTGAGCTTATTGAAGAACCTGCCCTAATGGAAGACCCTTTAGGCACAATTGTAGAGGGACCGATGTAGAAAAATCAGGGTGTGCACACACTCCATCTTGTAACAAGACTGTATCCAGCTGGTACCACGTAGAGAATCTGAGATCCTTGCACATCATTACAAAGGTAATTAAGGGTTCATCCCCACTTCCGCTTGTCCCCTGCTTTCTAGCCAGAGGTCTGAGTGATTTTGCCGATTGCGGTTTGTTGCGATTCAGCACTAAAATATGGGTTTTCCCATGAGAAAGCAGTGGGGAAAACAGAAGTGTAGATGAGCCCTTGGTGTGGTTGGTGGGCAAAGCCAGCCTCATTTTGGAGCGTGTCAGTGGCTGCATACTAATGAGGAGCTGCTGCTGTGCAAGTGGATATTTAGTGCCTGCCCCTCTGTCAGTTTAATGTATACACAGAATTTGTGTTCAGCATTGCAGCTGCAGTGACGTCGTGTCTTAACTGTATTGATGAGTGTTTGGAAAGAACTTTGATTTTTAGATTAACTCATGCCATTTCAAATGGGCAAAGGGTGGGCTGACTTAAAAGTATTAGCAGTTCTTTCCTGCTACGCAGAAAGGTTTGGAGCAGTCTTTGTTATAGTGCTGCATAATGCTACTTGCAAGTGTACCAATAGTACTATAACCATCATGATGCACTATCCTCATGGATGCCAGCATATAACTCATAGCAGAGCTAGCTTGAGTCTCCTCTCTCCATGAATAGCTGGATGAAGTTCGGGAGTATATCTTTCCCATTTTCCCCACAACAAACCCACCTCGCTTATCCCTAGTAGACCTCCAGAAGTATTGTCATGGCCAGTGACAGCAACTATGGCCAGTTAATGTGGAGAGAGTGCCCACTTCGTAGACAGGATTTAGAGGATAACTTCCCATTTGTTCAGAGAAGCCCTATCTCCCATAGTGCCACATTCCACTTTCTTCAAACCTGATTTGCACAAAATGAGGTTGTGAAATTGGTCTTTGACTCTACCTCTTTTTAAGTTGCAAGGTGTGGGGGGGGGCGGTGTTGAATGCTTTTCCTTATTTGAAAACAAAACTAACTTCCCTGTGTGTGGGAAAGAAGATGTGACGGAGAAGAATTATAGCCACCCTAGACTTTTCCATGATACATTCGTTTTGTGTCTCTAGGGATTCCTACCCACCCTCACCAATGAGATAGCACTCTGTTATGAGATCCCATAGCTGCAGCACAAAATGGGTATGGTCCAGGAACAGTTTTCCCATCTTAACTGCTCTTTACATGAACTAAGCATTAGAGAACAGCTCCTTTGACCTACTTGTAAGCATCTTTTCACCCCTTGACCAATACAGGCAGCAGCTTATGTGACTGGTTATCAATTTGTACTAATTCTTGCTCATATTCATATGTTCTCTGTGACCTTGGGGGCTACTTCACACCTTATCCAGTTACAAGGGACAAAGCTGGCACTGCGCAGAGAGCTGGATAGGCTGTTCTTTTTAGTTCTGTGTATCCGTATGGAAGAGATATTTTCTCTGCTTTGTAGCTCCTTGTCTTCCCGATACTGTCATTAAGACTGGGTATTCAGTTGCTGAAAAAGGAAAACTGGAAGATTCATAACTTTTCTATAGCAGGCACATAAGGATGTTCTGAATCATTTCTGGTGAAACTATGGCATTTTCATTGTGAATCTAGAGCTCAGACTTGAACTACCATTCATTTTCACTCGTTGCCTGCTCCTAGGCAGTTGCCGAACTTCATTTCTCTGTCTGTCCTCTACTGGTGGAGATCTGGAGTAATCGTGGAAGTAGTCACACTCTGGATTGGATTGGAAGGGACAAGGTGCCATGGCTTTATAGACCTTAAACTGAATGGTTTGAAAAAAAGCAATGGTACTCCACTCAACCTTGAGTGCTTTTCAAACTCTGAAGGATCTTAAAAAGGGAAAATATGGAGTTGATGAGTTTTGTTGGGGGGAAGAGGGGGAGGCATTAAGGGCCATAACCACGCTATAAAAGTAGGGCTGGGAAACCAGATGTTGGAGTCAATCACCAGCCCGCCCCAGCCAGCATGGCCAATGGTCTGGGGTGATGGCAGTGGTAGTCTAATAACACCTGGAAGGCTATGACTTTGCCACCCCTGCCATAAAGAAGCAAGAGAGAATTTTGATGCAGAACTCTCTCATAGGTGGGGGTGGGGGGGAACAAGGCTAGTAAATTAGCCTAAAAGAGATATGAAGAAAAACCTGCAACAAGGGTACACACCACTATCCAGCATGATTCCTGAGGGAACAATTGAGCAGTATTCTGCCGTGGAAAGTCTTGAAAATAGCTCATTTCTTAAAGAAAGGATACGGGATCTCTCGTCCCAGCACAAAGAAATAGCTTTTGTGCCCCCTGTTGGCTAAGGAATACATGGGACTTGCCAAATAAGTTGAAGAAGCCCTTTAAAGTCTAATTTATAAATACCAATTATTAATAATTTTTTTGTAAGGGAAAAATCAAAGTGTACATTCTGAAATCATTTTCTCTGTAAATGGTTGGATTTCATTTCACCCTTAAAGGGATGTTTAAAGGAAGAAATAAAACAAATTACAAACCATGAAAGGGAAATGAGCATGTGTGGTGGTTTTATTTCCAACTGAAACTGGAAGATGTTTGTGGAAGAGGAGATGGGAGCTTGCTTGTTTCCTTCAACTTGGAACTGACTGTGTTTGTATATTCCTTCCCTTTAGCCTGAAAGCACAATTGCCCAGTCAACTGAGGAAGCCTATGCACAGTTAAAGATATTTTGTGTTTTCTCCATAGCAGGATATAGCAGAGTATGTAGCCACTTTCAACCACATGATTCCCAACTGGATTTATACATGTATACCCCTCCCCTGAATATTCCACGCAGAACTGTCAGACAAACAGGAATGAGAGATTTGGTGCCATGCACCCATCTCAACTGTCTCTGATAGGAGAAGGAGCAAATGAGACATAATACAAAATATGTGGTAATAAATGACATATGACTACAATATATACACAGCAGATGAATGAATAAGTGAATTATTGCACAATCTTTAGTTAAAAGTTCAGTTAGTCATTGGAGGCTTACTTAACAGCAGTCTTAAAATCATAGGACAAGTTCATACTATGTAGCAACATTTTTCCTTCCCTCTGCAAATAATCCACCTATAGTAAATGCCTGCTTATTTGTTAGGACCCATTCATCACCATACTTTCCTTCCTCTTTCTCCCTTCAATCCCTGGGTCAGTTTTGCAACTATTTATATATAATTAAAATTAATTAATTAATTGAGTGAACGAACATCTTCCTCTGCACCATGTACCTCTCTAAATCAAATCTCAGGTCAACTAAAGCACACAAAACTGTTTACATGGGTTATTAATGAGAGAGAAGGATTAGGAAGCACCTACATAGATCAACCTATTCAAGCAAACTTCAGTTAACAGACAATAGGTGATCTTGCATGAACTCCCTCTTATAAGAACAATCCTATGCCATGTTTTCTGCTCCCCAACACTACTTCATGGTATGAATTGCCCAGTGTCCTGCATGGAGCAATTTACTCACTTCTGGAAATGGTAACATGGGTTCAATTCCCCTTCATGTAGGATTGCAAATATTGTTAGTTTATCTTTTGCTATGCGTAGCAAGTAGCAGTGCCACTGCCATCTGAACCACGTCTGCTCAGAAGTAAGCCCTATTGAATTCAGTGGGGTTAGGATTTCAGTCTAATACAACTGGGTGAGGAAATGTTGGTGTGTACATGATTCAATCACAGAGTACCTGCTATGGGTACAAAGCCTAGGTAGGGGCTGGGTGAGACTGTTGCCTGACAAGAGCCACTGCCTGTCTGTGTAGTCAATAATTATCTAGGTGGACCAATTGACTCTCTTGGTATAAGTCAGATTCCTATGTTCCTAAATGCAGTAACTCCACTGATGGAGGAAAAGAGCAGTGACAAAAGAGGAACAGTGTGAAACTTTTGGTCCAGACAATAGATCTTATCCCCAGAGTACTGAAGGTTCACATTTTCTCTTTGCTTCCTCCTTTTGCAAAGCTTTTGATTATATGGCTCACTGTCTCAGCTCAGCTCCAGGTTTGTTGGTAACAACTTCAGAGAAAGGGATTTGGTGTCATTATTAAACCTGTAAATATTCAGCCTGATAATAGCAGCCCTGCTTCGGTGGCCAACTTTGCAAGTTGGGATCTTAAATTGCATTTTTAAACTTTTGCACTGCAATTATTCCTTTATGAAATAAGCTCGATATTTTACACTCCACAGAAATGATTTCAATATTGCTTGGGCATTTAGGGAAAGTGTTTTTTAAAAAAATCATAGGTTTCAATTCCATGCTGTATGACAGCCAAAGTGGTTATTGCTACCCGACTTACGATAACACTCTAGGAGCTGATAAAGCAAGTAAGACTGAACTGGCTTACTGCTGAAGTCACCATTGCCTTTAGTTTATTTTGATCCTTCTGAGACAGCATACCACAAAGCATTCTCAGTGTAGCATAAGGAAGGAGGCGCTCCCATCTTCCTAACCCTCCCACCATTGTGAGGAGGGCGGCTAATGCCATTTGTTTCTGGAAGCCCTTGTGAGCTCAAATACATCTAACAAGAGAAGGAGGTGGCACCAGGGATAGTTCTGACATGGCATCCAAAGGAAAACACCTCCAAGACAAAGGTAACAAGTAACCTGTGTGTTTATAGCTACCATGGCTGGTAGCTATAAACACACAGTGGAATGTGATTGTTCTGCTACCTACACTGAACCTACTGGTTCACATACTGCAGGGATGGGCATTGTCCTTTTGTGAACTGTGGGTGATTTGACACACCTTAGCTTCACCAGCAACTGTCTAGAAGTGCTCATACTGCTCTTTGAAGACATCTGATGCCAGACCAGTGTTCCTTCCACTCTGGACCTCTGTTTATCACAAAGGAACAATTTCAGCAAATGTTTATTTAAAAGCTCTGGTTTCATGCATAAAACCTCCCATCTGGTAGTGCCATTACTGCATGCACAAGTTTCCAACACCATGTACAAAAAGAAATCTTAGAGCCAGTGGGAGGAAGCTTGTTTGTTCCTTCTGGATTCCAAAGAATCACACGGAAACTGTCTTATATATAGCTGCTCATTAGGGGCTCTCCTTGCTAGATAGCACTGCACACATTCTTCAAATAAAAATGAAATAAATAGGCATATGTTGTCTTTTTGGAGTTGTACAAAACATCTATTGATCGGATGCATTCAGAAAATGGAAACAAACCCTCTAAAAATAGCTAAGTCCATTGCTTAAAAATGTATACGCCACAGCTCTCTCAGCCAAAAGAGAATCTCTGTGGCATACATAAAGCTGTATTAGGGCTTACCTCTGAGCTAGTCAATAAAGTGCAAAATGAGAAGAAGCCCACGCACTGGCATGCTTAAGTATTTTGCAGCCCAGCAATGGGATTACTTAAGGGTCTGAAGTTAAGCACATGCCCAAATGCTTTGCTGAATTTGGGTTGTACACTGTTGGGAACATTATGATCTGAAGGACTAAATATAACTTTATATTGCAATCTAAAGAGCTGGAAAGATTGTGTCAATAAAGCAAAGCCCTCCAAGTTTATGGGATTTCCATACGCTCTGCTTATTAAAATTCTGAGTAGAGAAATTATTTTCAGTCACTTCCTCCTACCTCCCCTGCTCTTCTGCTAATGGCTATAGCTACAGTTCCAGATAACAAAATGTTTTCAGCAATAGTCCTAACAGTTTATTTTACCTAATCATGGTGCTTTCATCCAGGCACTTCACTCTGAGAAGCAAGCCACAGCTCACCAGTGACAGGTTGTTCTTAAGCCGTTCCAAGCACAGATCCCAGATGATTTCAGACAACAAATAGAAATGCAATCACTGCTGCAGTGCATTCCTATGCACATACGGTACTTAGTAGGAAGAAAGTCCCATAGGACCTCAGAGAGTAAACATGCTTAGGAATGGGCTGTGTATGATGTGTTTAAGTGTGCAGATACATTAGTGCCGTGAGGCCGAGCTCTTCAATCTTCCTCATCTCCTCTCCCAGCTACACTGCACATTGAGAATAGAAGTGGTTAGCAAAGAAGGAAAGGGCCTGTGATCTGTTGTCTGATTGGTGGAGGGAGATTCTGGAGCTCAGGGCAAAGATTGTTGGGCCAGACTAGAGGGAAGAATGGTAGCTGCAGGACTTGTTGAGGGATGGAAGGCAAAGAAGGCAGTTCTTCTGTTCATTCTGCAAATACTTCAATTACCGGTATGTGGCTCAAAAGCTAATAAACTTTGCCACCCCTACTTAAGAGCATAAGAAGAGCCTAACAGACTTGGGACACAGACCCATGACACAAATTTGCTAATAAAATAATTGCATACACAAATTTATATGTATAGATGCTTCTGGGAAAATCAAGATGATGGGTGGTTGGAGGTCTCATCAACACTGTGCTTTGCCATGTGCTCAGCCACTCTGTAAGCAAAGAAAAATAAGTTTTTAAAAAGAAGGTGAAAGGGGAAGGAAATAGGGGCTTGGTGCAGAAGATCTGGCCCCCCCTGAGCCACTTCTTAGCAGTGCATCTGAGGAACACTAAGGAACCAAGTCTGCCTTAACAATTGCCGTGCATCTTCCCACCATTTTCAAGCAAGCAGGATTCTCAGCTCTAAACCAGTGCAATGCAATCAGAAAAGGAAAAATATTTTCATTCTTTGCAAACTGTTTTTAATGGAGGCAGATCAATGGCAGCTAGTAAACATGACACCTTACCATTTGTAAGATGGTTGTTTTCAAGCAATTAAAAAAATAAAAACCCAGACGAGCTACATACAATGCATAACAAATCTCCAGCGGAAACCTTAAGCTGCCAGTGCTGCCAACAACTGTTACTAGCACATTGAAATCCCATTCAGTACAAGCTCAAAAACAGTTAGTGCATTTTTGCCTCCTAATCAACATACCAGAAGAGAACATTCAACTTCTGGTTCCATCCCAACCAAAGTAGCAAGCACTCCCTTAGCTGCAATGTGGTAAAGGAGCTGCTTCAATCAAAACCCTCCACTGGCACTAACTCACACTACTGGCCTGTAAATCCAGATGTGAACCGGTCCCTGCATAGCATCAAACCAGGCTTTAGTACTCTGGCCACAGCCACACCAGTAGAGCTGACAACTCGGTCCCAAATAAAGGAATGGTACAAAAATACCATACCAAATTCTAAAAAATATCTAGGACTCACAGGAACCCGTGACAAGGAAAAGTGATATTGTTGTTGAATATATGATTTGGTATTGAGATAACCAAATGCTCTGTTTATGTACGTCTGGTAAAATTACCCTGGGCCATAATTTGGCTGCTGTGTCATGCTTGTGAATGATGAAGAGCTTAACTTTCAAAACTATGACAATTGCCTAAAACTTGCTTTAATAATATTTTAAACTGGGCTTCTTGTTTTCAACATGATCACAAAACAGGTGTAAGAGAATAATTTGAATTGTGGGGTTGCCGTTTTGTCCCACTCAAATCACTCCTACCCACCTTTCACTACTTTTGTTTTGTTCTGTTCTGAGGATGTACTATTTTTGTATTTGTGCGTACACACTTTTTCTTATACGAAAGAAAAAGTTACCAGGAAAGAATATACCGGTAAGAACAAACATTTCCAGCCTGTGATATTGATTCACAATGGGCAAAATGGAGACTTTTGGGGTACAATACCCATTGCCATTCAGTTTTAACATTTAAATAATAACCAGGTATTGCACAAGCATTATATTTAGTTGACTCATATAAGGCTTGCACAATAGGTCTTATTAGTATTCTTTTTAAAAAGTCCACTATATATGTAGATTATAGTCTATGAGACAATCTGTCACGCTTACTGTGTAAATGAGAGAATGGCTCCTCTGAACCTGATGTGCTTTTAGTAAGCATAAAAAATGGGTGCTTTTCATCTGGTATTAGGCTGCAGGAAACAAAATGGCTAGGCTGTGCCCAGATAAGGAATAAAGGGAAGTGTGGGTGTGATAATAGAGAGTAGCCCCTGAAACTTCACCAAAGTATGACAAACCCATTCACCCCAAACAATACTAATGAGCTTCCACACGAGCAGTGACTGCAGATGTATAATGGGTTGTTTTTATTAGCTGGAGTAAGGGGAAATCCAGATTAAATGTCAAAAAAAGCGGGGTATTGGCATTTTGATGACATCATAATGGAGATGCTATGAAACACATGTGTGGATAAGAGCAGCATCAATTCCACAATAAATTCCAGTTTGGGAACACCATCTCACAGTTCTCCAGTCTCAGGAATCACCATTTAATGCTTGGGACCACAATGACCACTCTGCAGTGAAGTGACCATCTTTTGACTCCATAGTCGTTAAGGTGCAGTTAATAAACTAATGAATTACTCATACCAATGCTTGTGAACCACTATGAACACTCTAAACTGCTGTAGAAATGATAAGCATAATAGTCTTTACTACCCAAGCAGCAAAATCAACCCAGGTTTCCACATGCTACCAGTACATTGTTCCTACTTTGCTTGGCACTATGGGTTAAACCACAGAGCCTAGGGCTTGCCGATCAGAAGGTCGGCGGTTCGAATCCCCGCGACAGGGTGAGCTCCCGTTGCTCGGTCCCTGCTCCTGCCAACCTAGCAGTTTGAAAGCACGTCAAAATGCAAGTAGATAAATAGGTACCGCTGCAGTGGGAAGGTAAACGGCATTTCCGTGCACTGCTCTGGTTCATCAGAAGCGGCTTAGTCATGGTGGCCACATGACCCGGAAGCTGTACGCTGGCTCCCTCAGCCAATAAAGCGAGATGAGTGCCGTAACCCCAGAGTCGGTCACGACTAGACCTAATGGTCAGGGATCCCTTTACCTTTACCATTACAGTGGGAGAACTTGCCAATCTAGTGCAGATGCCCTCTTGTTAGCTTTGGACAGTACACTGAGGAAGTCATTACTTTGTCTCTCATTTCTAACGACAGAAACAACCTGCCTACACAAAATTCCTTTACAAATCATGTTGCACAGAGCTCAGGTTTTCAGGTAAAAAATAAAAACAAAGGTTGCTCATCGGTACCAGTTTTCAGCATGTGCAGTTGGAAGCAAGTATTCAACACATTCTTGGCTTTGCATTTGCCTCCTTAAACCAGTGTTTTTCAACCTTTTTTGGGCAAAGGCACACTTGTTTCATGAAAAAAATCAAGAGGCACACCACCATTAGAAAATGTTAAAAAAATTAACTCTGTGCCTATATTGACTATATATAAAGTAATTCTCTTGAATAGGAATCAAATAAACACAAAGAAAGTATTTTATAATTACTTTATTATGAAATAGTAAGTAAACAGAAATATGAAAAATTATAAAATACTTTATTCAGTGCGCAACCTGGGCATGTTTGGCTGAACACAAAGCTGATATTCTGGCTGGAATCGAAGAAAGACACACACGTGTCTTTTTTTTTTAAATCTTTCGAATTTTTCAATTTTTCCCACGGCACACCAGGCAACATCTCGCGGCACACTAGTGTGCCACAGAACAGTGGTTGAAAAACACTGCCTTAAACAACCTTGAGAAGACATCCTAGAACACACTATAGAATCCTGATGTGTAACAGGTTTCGTGCAAGTGAATCCACATGGAAAGGATTCCCTGGACATTGGACATTTGAAGGCCACTAACCTTCACTAAGCCCCTGAAAAATGCTTCTGCATAATCGGTGCCATTTTTCTAGAAAAAGAGGTGCTGGAACTCACCATGAATGCCTCCCTTGTTCTCTTAGAATGGCAATGGCTGGCGTCCACCTGAGAGGTGTTGGAACCAAGTTCTGGCTGAAAAAAAGCCCTGGAAATCATAATGATTGTGTGGTTTCTCAGTCTTATATGGATTAATTGGAATTAAGGACCTCAGTGAAAATTACTTCCAAGCATCCAATTATGAGGAATATGTACGTTCTCATGAATATTGGATATTTCTGTGGGAAGGATGCCTTCTGCAGTGTCCACATACTCCTTATGTACAACTACGCATTCCCCAGTTTCCCCCACAATTATGCTCAAAATAGTTATGCAAGAGTATACCAGATTTTTCATAGGCCTGCTCTCTAGAGAGGAAGTAATCCATCTCTGTAGTTTAGACAGAGACCCCCTGGAAAGTGATGGCGTGGGCCCTTCTCTGTTAACAACAAAAAATCAGGAGCAGGATAGGATACACATTCTTCTTAAAAGAGAGTGATCCATAAATCCCATGTACTCTGCAGTTTAACCCTGGTGAGAATATCCAAGTTTAAAGTTCATTATACAGAACTGTTTGCATGTGCATAAAGACTTTTAAACAAACTAAGGGCAGAAAGTGAACCATATTGCCACCCTCCAAATTTGAAGCAATGCAGCCACCAATGCAGGTTGTAATTCCTGTTCCATAGGAAAACATACACTGCAAAAGAGCAGGAGGATTTACTGCCCCCCCCTTGTTATTCTTAATCACCCTGAGCCATGAATGTCTCAGCAACCTCTTCTTCCATCTGGGCACATGGACTAGGACACGTCCACAAAGTCCAGCAACCAAGTCCACAATGCTTTGCTCTTCCCACAGAAGTGGAAGGAGTTTATTTGTAGCACTTATTGTGCTGCTGACCTTCCCACAATTTTCAATCAGAAATGCTATTCTCAAGAATAGTGTGTCAGCAAAGAGCTTTCAAGAAAACAGCCAGAAGGCGGCACCATTGAGCTGAGCTGAGCATGAGGGGTGGGAGGAGAAGGAGAGTCGGCTCTTGCGCATAACGGGAGCCTTCCATGCTATTCTTTCCTATATCTGTGGTCTCAAGTCCTTCTCTAGAATATCACGATCATTTACAAAGGAACAGTGCTTCTTGAGCACCACTTGCAGCCTGTGATTGCTGTTGGCAGAACCCTCTGTATGTGGGGCAAAACTGACGGAAATGCATAGGGATTAATGTAACAACGGAATTAAAGTAGGCTGGATTAGGGTCTCCGTATTGCTGCTGCTTTGAAATTGTACCCTCTATCAAAAACAAACACACGAAATAAACAAGGATTACCTTCCCCCTCCCCCAGGCAGTGCTTCATATTCCACCCCCACTCCGCAATGCTGGTGTACATTTAAATGCCTCACAGCAAGCACCAATTCAATAGCAAGAGATGCACTTTTGGGGGGGAAAGCTTCTCCCATTGCATTTCTACCTGTTAGTTATGTTTTAAGGCAGGGGCGGAGCAGTAATTTGATAGGGACTGCAGGCAGTGGGTCAAGTCACAGTTGATGCCCTGCTGTTCTTTTGTTGCTTTGTTATTGGCTGTTTTGTGGATTTTATTTATTTATTTAAATGTCAATTGTACTTGTTTAATTGTAGCAATTTTATAACCCACCCAGGGACCATTTGGTGAAGGGTGGGCTATAAGTATAGACAATAATAAATATGTTTTTTGGGGTCTATGGACCACAATAAAGCTGTGTGTGTGTGTAAATAAAAATAAAAACCTGCTTCAATTTTTCATCCTAACTACTTCATATTAGAATTCCCAAACCTATGCAGTTCTACTTAGATGTAACCCACACTGAGTTTGATGGCGTCACACACAGATAAGAATATACAGAGGATTTGTTTTTAGTTTGAAGGATCAATACAGCTACTGTTTGGGAATGAAAGTGGAAGTAATTACTTTTTGACTTCAGTGTGTTTTACAGCACATACGCACAGCAGAGGCCTATCAATTTGTTCTGGGGCAGCTGGGGAGAAAATGAACAGCACAATTCTAACCATGCCTACTGAGAAGTAAGGCCTAGGACTGAAAACTTATTTTCCCCAAGCCATACAACTAGAAAAGGTTTAAAACATCAGTTCATTTTTTATCAAATATAATACTATCATGGGGGCATGCATGACATAACACAAATTTAGAGAGAGTAGTCATGGTGAAGCTTTCCACATAATTGTATTTTCCACACAGGAAAAAGCTTTAACCTGTTGAATTTCTCCCTGCCATACAGCTGTTAAATACACAAGAACCCTTTCCTCCCAAATGTCAACCCTACTGTAAACCAAAGCCTCAGTTGCCATCCTGTACCCACTTACCTGGGAGTAACCCCCATTAAACACAAAGATACTTCTGGGTAGAAATATATACCATTGTTAACTATGCAGGGAATTCTTAATGAGTGCCTGGTCTTTAGTTCCTGCAAAACAGGAGATGTGTCTAAGCCCCTTTGCAATGTTTTCACATTTGCCTTTTGGGAAGAAGAGGGATTCTTTAACATTCATGCACACTTACTGTGTACTATGATTTGCAGAAAGAAACTTCTAGGGACTATGCAATGTCAGGTGAACCCAGCCCAAGAAAGATGCATCCTGGTTGCTGGGAAAAGGAAGTAAAATATAGATTCCAGGGAGTAGGAAATAAGCAGAATCAGTAAACAGGAGGGAAAACCAGCAGCTCTTTAGGACCTCAGAAATGTCTATCCAAACCAACTCACTTATAAATCATAGCTCTGACTTCATTCATTGGTTAAAAACACTGACAAGCAGGAGCAGCCAAGAGGCTACAACTGCATTGCCCAAGTCAACAAAGCAATGTAGACCAAAAGGCCAACTGCTTTTATCCTCGATCAGGCACACAGCCAAAGAAAGACATGATGGGGAGATCCAGGAAGGGAAGGCTTGGAAGAGTAAATCCATCCTCCATAGTCTTCTGAAACAGGAGCAAAGGATGCCACTATGAAGGGTAGCAGAGCTATCTATCTGTCTATCTATCTATCATTGATTGATTGATTGATTGATTGATTGCATTCAAAGCCCAGCTTGTTCTCCAAGGAGCTTAAGGCAGCATAATGTACATGGTTCTCCTCATCCTCTACTAATCTCCACAATAGGTAAGGTAAAGGACCCCTGGATGGTTAAATCCAGTCAAAGGCGACTATAGGGTTGCAACGCTCATCTCAATAATCCTGTGAGGTAAGTTTAAACTGAGAGGAAGTGGCTGGCCCAAGGTCACCCAGTGAGCTACATAGCCAAATGGGCATTTGAACCCTGGTCTCCCAGGTCCTAGTCTGACACTAACCACTATAGTAAGACACTATAGTAAGACACTAACCACACAGTAAGGTTACAAGATGTCCCTGTTTCCCAGGGACAGTCTCCGGATTTACAAATCAGTCCCCTGACAAAATCCATCCATTACTGAAGTTGAAAAGTGTTCCCGGATTCATTGGGGGGGAAAATCTGGTAACCTTACCACACAGGCCACCAGTTCTGGGCAGGAGGACCATTTCCAACAGCTCTACTCTTACAAATGAGCAAGACTGCAACCCATTTTCCTAGGAGGAAATCCCACTGAATTCCTTGGGAATTATTCCTGCTGGATGAACACGGCTAGTACGTACTGCAGCCTTTTTTCAGTCATGCCTAAGAATTGACCAACTTTGGGGGGGGGGGAATGAGACTTCCAAGTTACTACTACCTGAAGCGTGGATTTCAATAGGTCTACTCTAAGCATAAATCTGCACCCCAGCCTTGCCACAGAGAACTCTTTATTTATAAACAATGCGACTTACACACGTCGAATGCCTAAATTTAACTCCGTTGCTTAGCTCTTTGCTTCGCACATCACCTTAAAAAACAGAGCCTTTAATAGCATCCTCGACGCAGAGGCTCTATATGCAAACAGCCCAGCAGGGGCGCAGCCTCCTTCAATGAGCAAAATATAATATTTTTAGAGTGCAGAGTATTATTATTTCCGAGCGCAGGAAGGGGGTTGGTCGGTTTTGTTTTTAGCCCTGTTCTGTTTCATTTAAATCCTCTTCCATCGATGCCTCTCCGCCTCAGGGCCGAACGGGAAGCGGGGCCTTTGTGGATTTTTCTTCTTCTTGGGGTTTCCATAGCGAAGGAGGTCGTGCCCCGGAAGAGAAGCCGCCATGTTGCCGAGTGACCCCGGGAGCTGTGCCGGGAGCGGGAAGAGGTGGGCTCCGAGCAGCCCCTGAAACGCGACCGTCTCCTCTCCTCCGCGAAGGTATCGAGAGCAAGTGCCCGCCCTTATTCTCACCCCTTCCCTCCGGGGGAGACGCCCGGAGCCATAGGGGCGCCCCAAACTCGGTGGGACTGGCGGGGCTCTTCCTTCGGACCCTCGGCTCGGAGGGGAGAAAGACTTCCTTGATCCCTTGAGTTCCAGTTTCCTCTGAGGGCCTTTCATTTTCCTCATCGTGAAGTCAATATATATATATATAATATAATATATACAGTATATTATTCGTTTTGTGGTCGGCTGGGGGGAGCGGGGAAATCTGCCAGTCGTCGTCACCGCCATCTCTGAAATCCACCGGATTCCGGTGCTTCATACTGTCTTCTCCTCCTCCTCCTCCTCCTTCTCCTCCTCCTCCTCCTCCTCCTCCTCCTTCTTCTAAATAATCTTTATTGTACATCAATTAACATCAATTTACATATAACTTATAACAGTTAACTTAGTACATACACTACATACCACACACACTACAACATATACACACCATAAACACTGACTTCCGATTCTTCTCATTGTGCTATTTTACATTTTGTTAGTCTGTACACATTTTGTTATTATTATTTTGCTTTCCCATTTATTATCAAGAACATTTTGCTATATACTTTCTCTATATTTCAAGATTCATTCTAAGTCTGCCAGGAGATTGACATTGTCACAGTAATTTTTAATAAATCTGACTTAACAATAATTTATTTTAAAATACATATATGATGCTTCCCATAACCCAACTTTACGATTAAGCCTAGAAAGAGGCAACGCTGCCACAGGCTGCTTGATTACATCTCCCTTTGAGATTTCATACCTAGTTTTGTGGGATGTGAATATAGGTTGTATTTTTTTAAAAGGCTTTTCCTCACCTTTTGGAACTTTTTTTGGCGTTTCTTTTAATATGTCTAGTGGAGTCTTTTCTGTCTTTTGCTTAGAAAATAAATAAAGGATAACTTTGCAGGAGGTTGTAATGGATAGAGCTTTAAATAGATGTATTTCTTTTATTTGTTGATATTATTACTCATGTCCTCTTGGATAAAACACAATTGACAACTTGGCTAAATATTATAATTTGCAAAAATACCGGATTGTTTCATTGTCTCTGTTTATTCTGTGTGCCTTCAGTTTGCTCGCCCTCCACTCATCCTCCATGGCAGCGTGGACCCGTGAAGCAGTGCTGAAGCTTTATCGTGCTCTGTTGCGTCAGGGACGTGGCCTGCGCTATACTGACCGTGATTTCTACTTCGACACAATCCGGCGTGAATTCCGCAAGAACCAACAGCTTGAGCAGCTCAAAGATAAGGAGAGACAGCTGGAGAAGGGCCAGGCTTTCTTGCACTCCAAACTCGGGGGGTTGGTTTAGAGACTTCCTTTCCTTCCTCCCCACCCCACCCCACCCACCTGTTTTCTCACCACTTTCCTTTTCATCAACCCTTTTGACCATCTGGGCTAGATGGTCAATATTAGCTGTGTGGTACAAACTTGAAAAAGAAATCCCAAAAGTGTCCTGCTTGGGGAGTATTCCCCATTCTTCACAGATGCAGTAAACCTCAGGTAGGTTGTTTTCCAGGCAGAAAGT
The DNA here is from genome assembly GCA_034641385.1 of Darevskia mixta. Taxonomy (NCBI): domain Eukaryota; kingdom Metazoa; phylum Chordata; class Lepidosauria; order Squamata; family Lacertidae; genus Darevskia; species Darevskia mixta. Next base: position 19,764,076 of record JAWWNH010000008.1, read on the forward strand.
GCTCTCTTACTTATTCAGAATCTTTATAAATGATTGTAGATTTGTCCTAAAGCACTACTTTGAATGACTAAATGTAACATGACTAGGATATATGGGAGCCAGAGTAGTTCCAGGAAGCTTGCAGATCACACTGCAAGGAGTGACCTATACATTTGGTGGTAAGAACAAGAGAAATGCATAACTGCAGAGGTTGGGGAAACTCCCATCTAGCTTTTGATGGTTTTTCATAATGGAAATATCTATTTCTCTACAATATTGTAAGCTCTTATTACAACTATTTTTTTGATCTGGAAATCATTTTATGAAAACTTGAGATAATTTTGTCTTGAGTTCATTTTTAAAGAACATACCATTTTTCATATATTCTCATTTGCCTTAGGAACTTAGTTTTCTTTAGCAGTAAAAGGGTTTAGTTGTTGAGCTGCATTCAATTCCTTATTCAGCCATGAAGTTCACTGAAAGGACTTGGGCAAATCTCAGCCTAAGCTGTGTCAGAGTTGTGTGTACAAATGACTTAAGAATTGTGAAGCATGTTATCCCATGATAAGTCTGGTAGAATGGATAATTAGGTTCTTTGTAGCCACCTATGGGGCAGAGTGAGATTCCAGCTTTAATCAGGAACCACTGAATGACAAATGGGCAAAATGAAATCTGTTAACAGTTGTGTTTGGTTTTTCTCTTCCCGTAAAGGAGCAATGGCAGGCTCTGGAGAGCGCAAAGGAAAGAAGGATGACAATGGCATTGGCACAGCCATTGATTTTGTATTGTCCAATGCTCGACTTGTCCTGGGTGTGGGAGGTGCTGCCATGCTGGGGATTGCCACCTTGGCTGTTAAGCGGGTAAGAGTGAACATTATGAGTGAAAGGGTGCCTAGACTTTGGGGTATGATAAAGATGCAATGGGAGTTTTCTGTCCCGTGGGTCGAAATACAGACCAAAGTGAAGGATTGACTGGTGCTCTGAAGGACCCAGTTGCAGGGATTCCAAAGAAAGATGCACAAAATACCAGAGTAATCACTTCTAATGTTTTATTATAAGGATATATACAGGTGAAAGTCGAAAAATAAGAATATTGTGGAAAGGGTCAGTAATTCAACTTAAAAGGTGAAACTAATATATGAGATAGACTCATGACATGCCATGCGAGATATGTCAAGCCTTTATTTGTTATAATTGTGATTATTATGGCGTACAGCTGATGAGAACCCCAAATTAACAATTTCAACTTTGGGGTTTTCATCAGCTGTACGCCATAATCATCACAATTATAACAAACAAAGGCTTGACATATCTTGCATTGCATGTCATGAGTCTATCTCATATATTAAACTCCAGTAGCTAATGAAAACAATTGCTTACATAAATGGACTTTTCCACGATATTCTAATTTTTCGAGTTTCACCTGTATAAGAGACTTTCAAGGCAACATAGAATTCTTTGCCACTACACCCCAGGATGGACACTGAAGCAACAAGCACCACCATGCTTCGTCTCTGAGGGACTAATAGCTTATGCGTTACTTATACAGAAAACAAGCTATATAAACTGGCAGAAATAATCCAATTAATCACACTGTCTTATTGGCCTGTTCCCCACTTACATCCATCTCTCAGATAAGTGGGTAGCTGACAGGTTTTCCCAACTAGCCAAGCCAGCAGCCAAGGCTTCAAAGCAAGCTCATTTTACAGCTCACATTGATTAGTCCCATGTTTGCTTGACTACCAAGATAGAGTTTACAGGCCTTCCAGGATGGTTTCACCATTGGGTTCTACACAGGGAGGCTGTGGAAATGAAGGCTTTTGAATGGATCATACACTTAATTTCTTGTCTCCCCACTTTATTGCTTCAGATGTATGACCGAGCAATCAGTGCTCCAGCCAGCCCCACTCGCATGAGTCAGTCAGGAAAGAGAAGCTGGGAGGAACCAAGTTGGCTTGGATCATCATCTCGGTTATTGAACCAAGATATGAAGACTAATATTAGCCGCTCTCTGCAGACTCTTCCCACTGATTCTTCAGATTTTGATATAGGTGAGGGACATCCTGTAACTCTTATGCAACTTCTTACATAAGTTGGTTGCCAAACAGCTAAACCTTTCACCTTTACGTGTTCTGGTGTCTAAAAACAGTTAGTTAAGAAAGGATCTTAGTTTTGGAAGAGAGCTTAATGATCAGTAAGTCCAGCACATTCTTCTGAGGAAGAATACTGCTGACCCAATGTATTCCTGACAAGTACGGTTCTAGTGCCTTTTGTGAAAATCTTCAGGGAACAAGAGCATCTTTTTCAAATAAGTCGGTTTATTTTACATTGTACTTTCAACAAAGATATTTGTGCTCAAAGCAGTTTACAGAAAACAGACTGTCGAAATTATTACAATAATCATATATATAAGAGAAATTATATCACTACATCATAACACTAACAATGTGCAGGAAAAGCACATGGGTACTTTTCAGTTTGTCCTCATAAGGAAGAATAAAGCTGGGAAGTGTGACTGTTTTTGTCAGGAAAATGACATGAATTAAAGGGTGGTGTTGCAGTCTGTATCAAGATGCACATTGCCATTACTTTTAAAGAAAGGTTAAAAGTGTGGTCAATGATTTTTTTGTCTCGCATAGTTTAATCCCCAGTGTTTCCAAATTCAATACAGGTCCAATTCAGTACAGGCAGTTTGTACCTAATGAGTCCTGTGTGGTGAAATATTGAGGCCTGCTGTTCTCTCTCCAACCTATCCTGGCAGATTTGATCAAATCCACAAAGCAGAAATCATCCATCAAGAAAAGCCAGGTGGAGCTGAAGAAGTCCCGCCTCCGAATGTCCTTGCAAGAGAAGCTGTTCGCGTATTACCGGAGGAAGGTGGCCATCCCAACAGAAGAGCAGGCCAAAGCCAAGCAGGCTGCTGTAGATATATGTGCAGAACTGCGTGGTTTCCTCCGTGCCAAGCTGCCAGACATGCCTCTCCGTGAAATGTACCTGAGTGGTAGCCTCTATGATGATTTGCAGGTAATTTGGATGGGTGAGAAGGTTTACATATTCTTCAATAGGCGTGATAGAGACAGAGAACATTCAAACTTCATTGTTGCCGGTGTTTGTCTCAGCATCATGTTCTTGTGTCTAGAATTGTCTGTGGTCATATTTCTTGGCTTTTTTGTGATTTGATCTTGCATAGGAAATAATTTGTTCTCCCCAAGACTGTAAAGCACTTTCCCTCCTTTTTGCAATTTTAATGTCCTCTCTTTCCGACTGAGCAAGATTCAAATCTTTCTCTATCTTTTCTGTCCCACATATGTTCTTGACTGTGCATGGTCCATCTACATTATTTAGTCTCTTCTGTTCTTTTCAATATATAATGGGCATGGGAGCCATTCCTGCATGTTACCCTGATGAACATATAGCCTTTAAGTGAGCAATTCTGAATGGACGTACTTTATTCAACACTGCATCAATACTTCTATGTGTAGTATTTTGTATTAGAAAAAACTTAAATTTACACCTAATGGTGATGGCGATTTCCTTGGAGAAACATTGTATTATGTTTCGTCAAACTCAGTCTTTAAATAGTTGTCTTTTGGCTTTAGACAATAAAAACTTAGAAGCAACAATGTCCCAGGTTCAGTCCCTGCCACTCCAGGTAGGTCTGAGAAAGACTCCTGTGTGAAAAACCTTAGGTATTTGTTGCCAGTTGATGAATAAACAATTGTGAGCTAGATAGAACAATGGTCTGACTCAGTGAATGGCTCCCTGTTTTCTATTATATGCCCTTGGCTCTTTTATTGTATTCACCATAAATGTGAACAGTTCCATTTTATTTTGAGGAAGCAATTTCATTTCTTTGTTTCTTACATTCTTAGCATTCTTCTCGGGCTTTAGTTAATGTAAATGCACTCTAGGATAGGTTGCAACACATTTAAATCTATATATGACTAAATACCCAAAACATCTCAAGAAAAAAAATCACACAACCTCTACAAAATTAAAAACATCAGGTATGCTTCACCTACATGCAAACTTACTCCTATTCACTAAAACTCAGGCAACTCCCCCATCTGTCTCTCTGGTCTGTATCCAGGGAATGCCTATCTGCAAATCGTCACTGTGAGCATGTGAATGGCATAGTCAATAAGGTGGTAGTTTCCTTGAAGCATAAACTCTGCTTTTATTTCCTTCTTACTGTTTAATTTTTGAGGAACTATTTCTAATACATCAGCATGTTCTAGCACGGCACCGAGCATCATAGAGATCCCAGCTCAACGTTCCTTTGCATTCCAGCCTTCCCCTTAGCCAAATAGTGTGGCCTTTTAAGGGCCTTAGAAAACCTCTTCTTTTTCTCCCCCCTGGCAGGTTGTGACTGCTGATCACATCCAGCTCATGGTTCCTCTGGTGTTGGAACAGAACCTGTGGTCTTGCATTCCAGGTGAAGACACCATTATGAACATCCCTGGCTTCTGCCTGGTACGTCGGGAAAACCCAGAATACTTCCCTCGTGGTAGCAGTTACTGGGACCGCTGTGTGGTGGGGGGCTACCTTTCACCCAGGGCTGTGTCTAGCACCTTTGAGAAAGTTGTGGCAGGCTCCATCAACTGGCCAGCTATTGGGACCCTCCTAGACTATGTGATCCGTCCAGCAGCACCCTTGGAATCTCTGACGTTGGAGGTCCAGTATGAAAGAGATCGGCGCCTTTTCATAGACTTCTTGCCATCTGTGACGCTAGGTGACACTGTCTTGGTAGCCAAACCACACCGACTGGCCCAGTATGATAATCTGTGGCGGCTCAGTCTTCGGCCGGCAGAGACGGCTCGCCTGCGGGCCTTAGACCAGGCTGATTCTGGCTGCCGTTCCTTGTGCCTCAAGATCCTCAAGGCCATATGCAAACTGAACCCGGCGCTGAGTCACCTTTCTGCCAGCCAGCTTACCAACGTCATTCTGCACCTGACACAGGAGGAGACTGACTGGTCACAAGACATGCTCGCTGACCGTTTTCTGCAGGCCTTGAAAGGGCTCATTGGCTATTTAGAAGCAGGGGTCCTTCCCAGCGCTTTGAATCCCAAGGTGAACTTGTTTTCAGAGCTTACTGCTGAAGAGGTGGATGAGTTGGGTTACACTCTGTACTGTTCCCTTTCGGAACCAGAGGTCCTACTGCAGACAGAATAGCTGCCTTATGCGTGAGAACAGTGTTGGAGCTTCCTGCCCACGACAGGTTCTCTCTGACACATCCTGAGTGAGATATGCATACATTGCCCCATTCTTTTCACAAGTTCGTCCTGTTTTTCTTTCCGTTTTTATCATACCGTGAGAGCAGGGAGGTCCATTAGATTTCTTGGTGCTATTAGTCCAGTTCCATTACCTGCATAGTCATTGTCTCATGGGGCAAGAAGTTATGTGGATTGGCTGCTTGGTCTGTTAGAAAGTCCTTGCTTTGGTCCCAACTGCCTGTCCCAACCCTGTACAACCCGCTGCCCCAGTAATATGCTATGACTTGTTGCACTGAAAACACTCACTCCCACCTAGGAAAGTGTGGAATTGGGCCAGTAACCTACTGCCAATTTTTGGAAACATCTAAATATGGTGATTTTGTGCCCTCTTCCCCCAAGGGATTCAGTCTCCTATTGTTGGTTTGTGTGTGGGAGTTTGGTTTTGTTCCTCTCACACCCCAAAGTGCAGCATGGCAGTCTGGATGAAAAGTTTCAATAGAAATATTTATAGTGGAGAATGTATTTGTGTGCGCTCTGTGCATTGATTGTATTTATATTTGCCGTGGGGGGGTGTCCAGAGAGAGTTTGCACATTTGCATAGGTTCTCACCAATGTATCCCCATTTTGGGGAAACTAGGGATAAACTCTCCAGCCAATCTGATGCCCTTCAATGTACACAAATTTGGTTCTTTTATTGCATGCATGTTTGTAAAACTGGCGCTAGACCCTTAACGTGTCTAGAAGAATGTAGGGAGAGCAGTTTCCTGTATGTGGCTATCAAGAACACTTCCCACTACAAGTGGTAACTGCCCAAGAAAATGCAAACTGCTAGGGAAGACACATTCTTTAGCTTTTATTGTGACATAGAACAAGTAGCTCTGGAAGTAAGGCGCCATATTTTCAAATATTTCCGTTTTGAACACTCAAATTCTTGCTGAGAGCACTGCGGCTGGAGTGTGCTATGAGGAGTAGTTGAGGTTCAGACCTTCATCGCCCAATTGCTTGAATTGATGGTCACTACCTTGTACCTGCCAAACTTTAGGTCCATAAAATGACTAGTCACTAGAAACAAGAGACGAAGGTTCTACAGGAAGGCAAAAGAAAGCTTGAATAAAAAGTAAAATTGTGCTTTTAATACGCTTTTAAAGAAGGTGGCACATTTCATGCTTAATCACCTTGCCCCTGCTGCTTTTAAGGAGTCATCAGCTTTAATTTACGCAATGCTGCTCTGCATCTCTGGCTGCTCCTTGAGATAATGGCACAGCTCAGGGAGTGGCCACTCACTCTAGCTATGTCTCCCGCTCTGCAGACATGAAATGGGCATTGACTGTGAATGTCTTATCTCTCAGGAATGTTTGGTTCTGTTACTGCTGCCATCACCAAAAAAGAAAGAAAAGTAACAGGGGGTACCCTAAGTGGCGAGATTCTTGTGTGTCGAGTCCGCGTGGTTATGTGTAATTTTGCAGGCATGGCTCCCCTGCTTTCACATCTGAAATGCTCACCCTTGCTGCTGAAAAGGCAGCATAAATAATTAGATAATTTGTAGGTATAAGGAACAAGTGCCCTTTCCTGTTCTTCTTTTTTTTTTTTTTAAGGTGGTGCTTACGTTAATAAATTAAGCCTTTGGTGTGGTTCCAGAGTGGAGGCTTAAATCTATATACCAATTTAACCCGGGTACCCCCCCCAAACAGTCTGTCTTTTCAATTTTGTCTGCTAGATGGTATTTGTTGCTCAGCAGAGAAACAGTGTTGCGGTTATTTAAGCCTCACCAGATTTACAGCCAAAGACTTGAAAGGTTGTGTGTGGGTGTCTGGTAATACATAGCCTGGAAAAACAACAGGTTTTTCACTCATCAGCCGTCCTTCCAGTACGAGTCTTCCTGCCACCCATGCAGACATGGATGCATGCGGATTTTAGGGGGATGGAGACCTTGCTATTTGAACATGAATAGATATTTTAAGAGTTGTACGAAACCCCGCATTGACCTCTTCTGTGTTAATCCAGTTTCCTCTTTGCCACCATTCTGTTGCTTGTTTCAAAGTTGCAATATGGTAAGCAGGGAGATCCTGCAAGGAGAGTAGGATGGATCTTGTTTCTCCTGCTTTTCCACTTCTCAAATGCATATCATTACATGCTCAATTAAGAAAATGAATGCTTTATTACTGACTAGGAACATAATTAATAGAAGCCTTGACCAAGACATGTTGCCATGAAGCTGAATGCGTATTGAATGTAGGCTTAGGCCAGCAAGACACACTTGTATTCACTTTGATCGCTTTAGCTATTCCTTTCTCAAAGTAATGAATTCTTTCTTTGAGGCACCTAAAAAAGGACGATGGATTTGAGCCTATTTCTTAGTATGGTAGGTGTGCATAATTCCACAAGTAGGAAATAAGAGACCATGCTATTGACAGTCAACACAAAGTTTAAAGTGGTAATGGTTGGGAGAAGCATGTCTGGGCTATTTCTCATTTCTGTGGCAGGGGATGCATCTTGTTCAGCGTTTGGGCACCGGGCTATGCTGGACAGCTATAACAATATTGCACCATTTCTGCTATGTGACTAGATGATTCATTCTGAAGAATGTTTACACCGCCACCAGTATTCAGTAAAAATGCATGTGTATTGGTATATCTAGGAGGGTTTGGTCTTAAGCATTTGTGGACTCCTTATGTGAAATGTCAGAACAAATTGTAGATGCCAGTAGTGTCTAGCTGCTTTCTCATATCATGGGGAATGGGGAGGCTTTGACATAAAATAAATGATTGTCATAGACCCACCCAGAAGTCAAAGTCTGCTCCTGCATTCTTGAACCTTGGGAAAGCATCGACATACTATCTTGATGTTTAGGTCACACCAGCTAATGTGATTTGCCCCTAAACTGCAGGGTGGGGACCATCTTTCTCAACTTGAAGGTTTTCATTGTTGTCAAACTCCACTACTGATCTTCCAAACCGGTTAAAATTCTTAATATGACAACTTAATTATGTAAATTGTAGACTTCTTCCAGTGTCTGTGTGTCCAAGATATTGAAGAGAAAGGAATGAGATACTTCAGCCTCTCTCAAGCCCTAATGCTGTGTAAGGGAGTTGGAAGAACAAGGTCTAGTGCATGGTCTGTGACTGTGTGGAAATTATGAAATAAAACAACTTTTCCACAATTGTGTGGCTGTTTTTGAAAGTCTCTACAACATAAGATGCATAGCCTTTTTCACATTCTGTATGCTGGGGGACAGGAAAATTCCTTGTGTGCTAGTTAGATTGATAAAATCTTGAAATTATCAGCTTGTAATGCCCATGGAGAGAAATGTACTTAAACCATACAATAATCCATCTACAACCACATACAGCTTTCAAATAGCACTTACTGGTTTGTGAGCAAAACGTGGCAAGGAGTGAGCAAAAAATTATAGACTTTTCTGCAGAACATGCTGCCTTGTGTGCTTTTAAAAATTCAAATAAGATCGTGCTATAGCTTTACACCAACATTTCACCATTGCCTTGTGGAAGTCACTTGGAAATGCCACAAAGGATAGCTGTCATATTACCTTGGTGCAGAGGTTGCAAGAGTTGGCTTCTCACACAACTCAGTATTCAATTATTATTTTTTAAAGGCGCAATTCCTCAGCAAATCATAGGTCAAGGTGTGTGTTTGTAAGGAGGAGTTGAGCAGAGAACTTTGAGGTCTTGGCTTTTTTGCCTAGCATGGATGCTTGTCCTCCTGTCCTTAAGATCGCTGCTTTTTATTTATTAAATTTCTATCCCACCCTTCCTCTCAAAGGAGCCTAGGGTGGTACCTCCTGCTTCAAGTTATTTTTTTAAAAATTAAGTAATAACTTCTGTCGCACGGCCTTGCTCTGGGCCTGCTCTCTTGGAGCGCTAGCCACCATGGAGTAGGCTCGGGTCGGGCCTGGGCTCCACCACATGTCCTTGCCCTCCTTGTGCTCTCCTCCCTCTCGGCGGCAGCAGCGCAGCCAGGTCGGGGCTCCCCTTTTTTTTCTCCTTCCTCTTTCTCTCTCTTCCTTCTTCTCTCCTCCTTCTCCCTGTGTTGGCTCCGGTGTTTTCATGGCCCCAGAGCGCCTCTGGGCAGTCGGCCTGGTGACTGGGTGCTCTCACTCCCGACTCGATTTGGGTTGCAGGGGGGGTCAGCGGTTCCCCCAGTTGACATGCCAGGCATCCCCAGTTCCCCCTTGGCAGTGACACCCACCATTTTGCCTAGCTAGAAGTCCCCATATGATGTGTCTTGTGCTGTTGAACCAATCACGCAACATTCATTCCTTACTAATAAATCTACAACACTTAAAATATAAATCTGGGGACATTAAATGAAATCCGGGGACATTCTGGGGACAGATTTTGTCCAGGGACAGATTTGGAAATCTGGGGACTGTCCCCGGGAAACAGGGACGTCTGATAACCATATGATAATAATAATGATACACATTACTAATTCTGAATATAGAATCGGTGATTTCTTGACATGTAATTTGGAGTTCTTTGGCTCTGGAATCCATCCATTAGAATGCTGTGTCTCTTCTAAGTTAGCATTACTATTGAGAAATTGGGTTATTGGGAAATGGTTAAAAAAGAGAGCGCAGTTGACATGGAAGATTTTCCCCATCTCTCCCCACTTAAGATAGTGATATGGAACTCTTTCATTGGGGAAAAATGAAAATGGCTCTCTGTGATTTGAGCTGTACTGTACACTGCTGCCATACATCATGACCTGAATTTATGATAAACATTTGTGAGGTGAGCTCTGTTACTCTCCCACTGATGCATTGTACATCATGGAGATAAACTCCCTGAAAACCTCAGGTTTAGTTTTTAACTGTATCATCCTATACTTTTTGGAAGCAAGACTCATTTAGTTCAATGGGACTTGCTTACAGGTAAACATGCATTGAATTGCAGCCTTAAACAAGTTTGCAGCTCTTACGGTTACAGCGAATGTGAGCACATGGAGAAACAGTCAGTTGGAGGCTTGTAAGCAATTTAGCAGTCTTTCCTGTCACTGTGGAAAGCAGAGAGAGGAATGTTGCAGCCTTACCAGGCAGTCACCATTCCTATATAATGCCTTGCTTCCCCATAAGGCAACACAAGTTGGGAACCTGCTAGAACTATTGTTCCTAAGGTTATTTGAAGGGGGGGCAGAAGAGCCAAGGCATCTTAGGACTCTAGCCTTCATAATCACATCCCCAATGTTGCATGGTATGTTAGGGACCTAAACAGCAGGCATATACAGTATGTAGGGGCGCTGAAAACTTAAAAATAAGCTGCATTATTCAAACTGCGGACAAACACTGGCTCCCTCGGCCAATAAAGCGAGATGAGCGCCACAACCCCAGAGTTGTCTGCATCTGGACTTAACTGTCGGGTCCTTTACATTTACCTTTTTACATCCACCCCTATGGAAAGCAGCCCTCAACAGGAAAAAAGGATTTCTTACACCTTGTCTATAAGCTAATCAGTTTACCTGGCCTAGTGAGGGAAAGACTGGCCACCAGGTATGGAATATATGTTTTGAATGCATGATTTATCTTTAATTTTTTGACATCCCTTAAGTTACTGTATCACTATCAAACATCTGTGTCTGTGCGTTCAGCTTTTAACCCCACCCCCTTTCCCCAAGTATCAGCATCTGCATTGATGGTTCCTTTTGCCATAATTTGGGTAACAACTAAATTTGTTGAGTGGCAACTGGGACAAATTGCTTCCTTCCACCACCCTAAAATCTCCATAATAAATAAAGGAAAACAGTGCTTTTAAAAAACACTGTTACTTTTTTTTAAAAAATTGCTTTGATATTTATATTTCTTGTGTGTTTTTAGTTGTATCTGTTAGAATTTATTATGCCTTGGGTCCTGCATTTGGAGAAAGGTGGATTAAAATAAATAAGGGCATTAAATTAAATAATAAACATTTTTCTATGCTGTATGTCGGCTGCTGTGTTAACCATCTAGCAGTGGAGTAATAGCAAAGTGTTGGTGCCTTTGGGCCCAGTGAGCTCACTGCAGCACAAGACTCTGCTTACAGTTGTAATTATAATATTTTCATGGTGATTCACTGAAGAAAAATGAAACATGAAAGAGGGGGAAAGGAACGTTGTGTAATTCCAAGAATCGCCTGACAATATGGTTGCTCTGAACTAGTGTAGAAATGTACTCAACTATGTGTCTGTGGGTGGAGTAAACTAGCCAAAGGATCCCATTGCAACCCAGTATGACAATTGCATCCTTACCTGATCCCTTATTTTGTTTTAAGTAACAAAATTGTAACCCTGTCTGCCCATTACATTCCAATACTCATTTGCAGTTTTGACCTTTTGCTGTATAACTGGTTATGCTTCAAGGGAATGAAATGAAGCGTATCAGCTTCTAAAGAACAAAATGCAAAACAGGAGCATGTTATTTGTGTTAACCTGCTATAACTGGGCTTTCCATAGGACTTCCCCCTCTGTAGATTGAGGGGAACAATTCTGAGCACTTCTTGCATTTTCTTGAATGTAGCAATACTCCATTCCTGCCCAATGGCCAAATGTGGACTGTAGCAACAGAGTAGATGGTCATCAGAGTCTTACACAACTCTGTCCTGCTGCCCCCACCCAAGTGGAAGGAAGGGCCATAGTTCAGTGACTGAGCATCTGCTTTGCATAATGTTACAGGTTCAAACCCAGGCTGCTGCCATTTGGTATGAACTATGCCAAGCAGTCATAGTGGACCCAGGTGGCGCTGTGGGTTAAACCACAGATCCTAGGGCTTGCTGATCAGAAGGTCGGCGGTTCGAATCCCTGCGACGGGGTGAGCTCCCGTTGCTCGGTCCCTGCTCCTGCCCACCTAGCAGTTCGAAAGCATGTCAAAGTGCAAGTAGATAAATAGGAACCGCTCTGGCGGGAAGGTAAACAGCGTTTCCGTGCGCTGCTCAGGTTCGCCAGAAGCGGCTTAGTCATGCTGGTCACATGACCTGGAAGCTGTATGCCGGCTCTCGGCCTATAGAGCGAGATGAGCACCGCAACCCCAGAGTCAGACACGACTGGACCTAATGGTCAGGGGTCCCTTTACCTTTATGACAAGCAGTAATGTCTACAGATGCCTAAATTCCATTTATTCAGTTGGAAAATGGCAAGGCTTACTTTCCCCCTCTCTGTGGATAACAGCACGAAGTGAAAGCAGTCTTTTGCAGAAACAGAGAGGTTTATTGAACACAGCACAAACATTCAGTGTCCGTTCTCACCGTGTAGGTGCTCCCAGTTGAGTTCCCCCCACTTCCCTCTAGTTACTTCCGTCTCCTCACCATGTGATCCCTCCACCACTGAGCCTTCTGAGAGGCTACCCTATCCAGACGCCTGGCTCTAGGGCTCATGGGCTGCACACTTTCTAGTGAGGGAGATCCAACCAGCTCCCTCTCTTCCTGATCCTCTCCCCATGGTTGCTCTTCTCCCAGCTCAGCCCAACTGTCAGTTCTCGAACTGTGTCCTTCTGCGAACCATTGCTCTAAGTAGATACTATCCTCCTGCTTGACAGGAACTTCAGGATCAGGCCCTTGAGCAGAGGGAGAGGGGGCTCTCACCATTCTTCCTCAGAGCAATACCCTTCAGTCTGGTTCCTGACAGTAGAGAAACATCTGCTGTGCATGCAGAAGATCCCTGGATCTTTGTCTGAGTCAGTGCAGCTAATACTGAGCTAGATGGAGCAATGGTCTGACTCGATATAAGGCAGCTTCCTCGGTTTCTAATAAATGTAGAGACAGGTATCTGACGCCCCCTCACAAAGGTACAATTCCTATAATTCCCTGTGAATGGGGATTGGTTGTTAAACCACTCTGGAACTGTAGCTCTGTGAGGAGAATAGGAGACGGCTAACAATTCTCAGCACCCTTAACTACAATTTCCAGTAGCACCTTAGAGACCAACTAAGTTTGTTCTAGGTATGAGCTTTTGTGTGCATGCACACTTCTTCAGAATTCGTGCATGCTCACAAAAGCTCATACCTAGAACAAACTTAGTTTATAGGGATGCGAGTGGCACTGTGGGTTAAACCACAGAGCCTAGGGCTTGCCGAGCAGAAGGTTGCCGGTTCGAATCCCCACGACGGGGTGAGCTCCCGTTGCTCGGTCCCTGCTCCTGCCAACCTAGCAGTTCGAAAGCACATCAAAAGTGCAAGTAGATAAATAGGTACCGCTGCAGCAGGAAGGTAAACGGCGTTTCCGTGTGCTGCTCTGGTTCGCCAGAAGAGGCTTAGTCATGCTGGCCACATGACCTGGAAGTTGTACGCTTGCTCCCTCGGCCAAAAATACGAGATGAGCGCCGCAACCTCAGAGTCGGTCACAACTGGACCTAATGGTCAGGTGTCTCTTTACCTTTAATGCTGGGTATAGATTTTGGGATGCTGTGTTCAATTCCCTCCAATTGCCAGGGACAAGTCTTTGTCAGTAAGACTAATTATAATAATCTTACAAATTTGCTGTAAGGCTGGAAAAATGTTGTTACCCACCCAGGTTAGGTACATTAGTTTCTCTGCAGAATTCTGAAAGTAATGACATTTCATGCCTAAATAGAAGACAATTCTAAACTATCAAAACAAGAATTTTTGAATTAATTTATTTTTGGCCCAGGGATCGGGAATTTCTTTCTGGAATCTTTCATCACCACAAATGCCAAGGATTTATTTCCTTTGTAATGCTAGGGCAAGCCAGTTCTTTTTATTTAACTTGTGTCTTTTGTTCAGCTCCACAATGAGCTATTTCATTGAGATTTATTATCTCTAGGGAGTAAAGGTTAAGGTTTACATTTAATTTCCATTGATTTAACTATGATTAGAATGACCTTTTAATTTTACCGGTAACTTAAAAAGGCATTCACTAAAGTAGGGAGGGGAATGATATGAGATCGTTTACAGCAGCCAGTCAGCACCCTGTGATGATGTCCACCCATTTGCCCAGCCAATTAGACAGGCAGCAGCTGCATCCCCCTTTATGAACTGAAAGCAGAGTTTCTTAGATTTCTGCAGTACTGAAGTGCTTTTGGGGATTCTTCTTTGGCAGAGAGCAAATGACAAAACTAAAGTAAGATTTTGTGGTTTTAACACCCTGAATGTTAAAATATCTCACATGCTTTCTGCACAGGTATTTTCCTATCTGAAGAACTGCACGTATTTACTTCAGTGGTTGTTAAAGCCTAATAGGTTCTGTTGCTGTCATTTTTCAAACCCAGCAGAAGTAAATAGGCCAAGTATTGCTAATGTGTACCAGTGGATTCTTCAGCTACCGGGTAAGTTTGCATTCCCCACCCCTTTCACAGAACAGCTGCACACACACAAACCTAGTTAAGGCCATGGGGCTGAACAAACACAGATACACTTGCACCATCAAAATCAATGTGACTGGGGGCTGGTTGTAAAAATGAGTGTTTTGGCCTAGTGAAATCTATTTTTGCATATATGTAAAAAAAAAACCTTCATGTAATCTATCTTCAACTAACCAAACTACATTTGTAAAAGAAAAAGGAGGTAATCTAACGTATTTGCCAAATGCACATACCGGTATTTGGTGCAATGCAGTGCTAAATCAATTAAAAACAACAACATAATCACTTGTGACCCTGAGGGGCATGGTTGTTGCTTTTTTAAATACAGTAACAGATTGACCTGCATCAGTCAATAAAATCTTGTACGACCTTTTAAGCAAACAGGAGAACTGCTACTCTGTCAATGGAAAACACTGGTGCTGACGTGTCCACCTAGTGATTATTTCCCCCCTCATCAGTCTTGGAAAATGAAGTTTCTTTTACTATATCCTGTTGAAGATATTATTTTGAAAAGGAAACAGAAGCTGAACAAGGCTTATCTTAAAGAATGAGTCAATAAGGTGTACGTGTTAGAACTGGTTTATTTTCAACTAGCAATGCAACCTCATGGGCTTCATATTCCCAAGGAACACACAGGTTTAAGTAGTACTGGACAGGCTAAAAAGTCCAATTGTGAACATTTGTGAACTTATTAATTTTGAAACACTAAAGCTTTTAGGAGCTACATAGCTTTGAGACAAGTTGTGTATAGTATTAACAGTATAACAAAATTACAAAAATTACCTGGCCTTCAAAGCACTGCACCCAACATAATTAATGCATCAGCTATCTGTAAATTCATATGGATGGAACTGCAACAGTAACAATAGCAATAGCCAGTTCAAGTAAAGAGTTTTCCATTCATACATCTTCAAAAATACTTTGTTAGTCTCTTTTTGAAAATGACAGTAAATACAGTATCATATTTTGCAGAAATCAGCAACTACTGCAAGTATTCTGTGACTATGTCTTTCCTTAGCTAACCATTATTGCTGCGCAGCTGAGTCCAGTGCTCGCTTGGTAGATGTAGCATTGTTTTATTTTTGAGGAAAAATGGATGCCACAATGGAATTGAGATAAGGATTTGTTGGACCAAAACTTAATCCGCACAATTATGACACTCGCTATATGACCTTGAAGCTAGCCTGCCTCACAGGGATCTTGAGCAGATAAAATGGGATGACTCCATGTATGTTGCCTTCAGTCTCTTCAAGAGAGAAAAGACAGAATACAAATGAGATCAACAAGAAAAGGCAGCAGTAGTGGAAGAGGTCACAGAGCTGTGCACTTTATACTACAAATCATGATTAATCCTTCTATTGTGAATGCCTTAGTACACAGATAAGTGTACTGTAGTTTTTTAATTTCGCAAAAAAGAAAATCCCAAAGACTTCCCTTTTCCTCGATTTTCATTTGTTGTTACAAACAATTGTGGTTTTATTGATTCAGGGCTACCAGACTTTCATGTTGATTCCCGTTATGAGGGAAGGAGGAAGAAAAAGTTGTGAATCACCCAGAGATACTGGCAGAAGAAAGGAAGTGGATTACCCAACACGAAGGGGGTCAAGCTACATGTTATGTTATTTTTAAAAACCATACCCTATGCTTAGCACTGACAACGTTATTCTGCAGGAAAAGAAGCCGAATGGAGAGGAAAGGAAAAGGTGACCAAACAATTTATGCCATCTGCATCAGATGCTGGAAAGGATGGGGGGTGTTCCCCAACTTAGAAAGCGCCCCAGAACACATACACCCCAGCGGCACCATCTCTTCTACGCTCTCCCGTTTTGGGGAGGGCAGAAATGTGCATGGCAAGGGCAAAGAGCAGCTCCTTACACCTTCCCCTCTCTCGCTTATCATTCCTGGGTGCAGGGAAGAGGATTGGGCCTACGGTGCTGCCTAGAAAAACGTGCGAGCAGCGACCACGGCATAGCGATCTCATCCTTTTACCCTCCCGAGAGCTCAGAGGCGCGGATCCAGTTCAGCGCACCATATACTCCCCGCTATCCTGCCCTGAGGAACAGGCAGGCAGGCAACTGCGAGGAGTCAGCACGGGCGGTTGCTGCTGCCTGAAAGCTCATGCCCCCCCCCCCACCGCAGGCTTTATGTCCACTTGCGCCTTCTCTGTG
Organism: Darevskia mixta; assembly: GCA_034641385.1. Classification (NCBI taxonomy): domain Eukaryota; kingdom Metazoa; phylum Chordata; class Lepidosauria; order Squamata; family Lacertidae; genus Darevskia; species Darevskia mixta. The sequence continues at coordinate 19,780,738 of JAWWNH010000008.1, forward strand.
GGCAGCTTGGCCATCTTGAGGGAAAAGCAGCTGCGTTGCACTCAATTCTTATCTCTTTCATAGCGCATCATGGTGGGGAGCGATTAGGCTCGCCAGGCGCCATCTGCACCCCAACAAAGCCAAGAGAGGGAGAGGAAGAGGCGGTTACTGCGCCCTAAAGGGCTCCAGCGGACGGAGCTCCACAAATGTCAGGCCGATTCCAGGGGAGCAGCCATGTTTAGTCACTTGCCACACCGACCAAACATGGCAGCCGCTCTGGAAAAGGGGGAAGGAAAAGGATGGCATAGATAGAAGATGGAGCACGGTCCCTTTTCTTTCCTATATTCACATTCCAAAAGGATTTGGGAGAGGCAAGAAGCAGTGCATTAAGAAACACGCAGGAGGGGGACAACGAAAGGACGTTTGCGCCGTCCTCCAACATGAGGCGGTTGAATTTTTAATGCGCGCGTGCGAGCGACACAGGAAAGAATTCTGCCTGCCTCCCTCCCCCCAACTGCCTTTCGGAACCCATTGACGCCCTTCCCGCTCTAAGCCAATGACGGTTTACAGTACACGTGGACAGGCGCTGTCAGCCAATCGGGTGTTTCTATGTTCACGTGCTATCTCGAGTTCGGGAGACCATCTGCTCCAGCCAGTCGCCTTCCCACCGCTCCAAGGAGCCAATAGGAAGCCAGCCAGCCGTTTCTGCGTCACGCGGTCTGACCTTAATTGAGTGCCTGGAGAGCGGCATTAGGGTAAAATAGCACAGTGTAGTACCTGAAAACCTTCCGCTGACTTTTGAGCAGGGTCAGGCAGATCCAGTCGCCAAGCCCCGCAAACTGTACATTTGGCCCCTAGAGTCCTGCAGAGTGCCCTCTGAAAAAATCCAGTTATTTGAACCAAGTTATTTTAACTCTGGAAACGGTTGGTGGAAGGATCCTGTTGGAGTGATTGCTCTTCGAGGGGCGCGTCCTGCCGGATCTTGTTGCATATAAATACGGAAAGCGCGGGCGGCGCAGCCTCATTGTCTGCCTGTAGAGTTAAGAATATAGTTGGTCGCTGAGTCTCGTTGTCTGGGGCGCAGCTCAGACGCGTCGAAGCGAGGCGGTGATTTCTGCTTCCGCAGCCGCCGCCATGGCATGGTAGGTGCGGCAGTGCCAGCGGCGGCATCGGCCAGTGCAGAGGCGCAGCAGCATCGGCCGCGGCCTCGGCATCTCCAGGCATCTGCAACCATGGCGTGAGTATCGAGGGACAAAACTACTGCGCGGGAGGATCGTCTCAATTTTCCGAAGGAGGGGGCGACGAGAACCATCTTTAAACCAGTAGTGGGCGGCGGTGGAGGGAGCTCATAGACTCATCTCATGGGATTAAAAGCCCGGGGGATGTAATTAGTAGCATTTTACGCTCCGCTTCCTCCACTGGAAAGGGTCGTGCTTTGACATCTGCTTTTGTGGGCGGGGCATGAAGTGGGGATAATGTGACATTCTGGAAATGGTTCGTCCTCCCAAAATAAAGATCTACCTTGGAAGTGGAAAGGAGATCAGAGGGTGGGTCGAGGCTTCTCTTTGGGAAAAAGGATGGGAGAGGTCTATTTATCCAAAGTGCAGGATCATTTAATGAGCCTCTGGGCTTTCCAGGGTAATTAAAGTGATTTCTCTTCATAGCTAAGCAAATGCTCATGAGATCTGAACTTGACAGATCTGTGGTGTCTCTTCCGGTCCTATATTGACCAAAGATGGCATTTAAGGTAAATTTGCTGCGGCTTTCATGAGCCGAACAGCTGTGGTTTATTACCAGGCAACTGGCAAAGCTTTTCTCAACATAAAGTGCCGGGCAAAAGAGGCAGCTCTAATTTATGCTTAATTTTGCTGGGCCCAAGACACTTAAAAAATGCTGGCTTTCCCTAGCTTCAGATCTGGCTGTTTTGGATTGGTGCCATATTGAGCTTTCCAAGAAAGGGTGGGGATTTCAGATGGCTCCCTGTCACCTTGAAATAAATTTTGTGTATATCTATTTGTGGAAAATATTACCCTTTTTTGATCACTGAATGTGAATTCAAACTATTTTGCACCCCCTTATATTGCTGCTGCTCAGCCTTGATTAGAAAAATGCCAGGAATAATCGAACCTTCATGGAAACGTGGCAGGACACAAAATGGCTTCCTATTTATAGGGTGGGGACACGCACAGCAGGCAGATCATGAAATGGCTGCAGCTGTTGCCTTTGACGCTTGTGAATGCATGAATCAGACCAGGAAAAGTGGTGGGTGGAGCTGAAGCCGTGGCTGTGACCATATATGGTTGGGAGGAAACCCAAGCAAGCTGTCTTGCAGAAGTGAGAACATTTTCCACAAATCCTAGTTGGCGCTATTGTACAATAGTGCCTTGTTGGTATTCATTAGAACTCTCTTGGATAGGATCCAGATACAGTGTCGGTACCCTGAAAAATCCTAAACTGGAATCATGGGGTGCTGTTGTTGCAGTAATGTACTTTTTTTCGTCTTTTCCCTCTTAAGGGACAACCTGAATTCAACATCAATGGACATCTTGATAATAACAACAAAAATTGCTTCTGTCTTTCAGGTTTTTCAAGCCATCAGACAGCAGCTTTGCTGTATTCGACAAAGACACCATCTATTTGTCCACACTTTTTGACGACAAAGTACTAAAATCTGACCAAAATGAGCTTCTCAAACACAGAGATGTTGTTGGGGGATTTTCTGTCCCCCTTCAACCAGCCGTGTTTGGTGGCTGAGGAGGGCCTGGGCCTCCTAGATGACTACCTGGAGGTGGCCAAGAACCTCACTTCGCATGGGTTCTCCAGCGACAAGGCTAAAGTGGGCTCCTCCGAATGGCTGGCTGTGGATAGTTTGAACAATGCCACAGACAACAGCCAGGGTAAGACACAGACTAAAATGTATTCTGAAAAAGTTGGGTGGCCTTGCTGAATTATAGTTCCATGTAGTAAATGTGTGACAAGATTAAAGAGCTGAGCTGATATGAGTGCTAGCAACATCATCTAAATATGTTAAATGAGCACAGGAAAGGAGGAAAAAATACTTTTTAAAAACCCTCATTCTAAAGTTCGTGGTTTTTTTATAAAAATGTCATTTCTTTAACAGAGGATGCCTTCTCTGGCATGGATTGGATGGTGGAGAAGATGGATTTGAAGGAATTTGACTTCGATGCACTGTTAGGTATCGATGATCTGGAAGCCACCGTCTCCCCAGATGAGCTCATGGCCACGTTGGAGGACACGTGTGATCTATTTGACCCTCCTGTCCAAGAAATTCCCGACAAAGAAATCCCCAACAAAGAAACTCCACAGCTAACAGAATTAATTATTCATTCTCCTAAGTCTCCCTCTGGGGCAGACCAAGTGGCCCCGCTGACCTCCTTGTTACCATTTCCCCTCACTCCAGAGTCAGTGATTTCCACTACAGACCATTCTTTCAGTTTAGAATTAGGCAGTGAAGTAGATGTTCTTGAAGGAGACAAGAAAACTGAAGCCCATATCTTAGTAGTGGTGATTCCAAAGTGTGAAAAAGAGGATGAAGCTCACTCAGACAATGATAGTGGAATATGCATGAGTCCAGAATCTTACCTGGGGTCTCCCCAGCAAAGCCCCACCACTTCTGTTAATTCCCTCAGTGATGGCCAATCAGTCACAGTCCTGCATGATAGCCCTGTGAGGTCCAAACCGTATGATCATCCTGCAGATAAGGTAGTGTCAGTAAAGATTAAAGGAGAAAAGAGAGTAGATAAGAAACTGAAGAAGATGGAGCAAAACAAGACTGCAGCTACACGCTATCGACAGAAGAAAAGGTTAGAGCAGGAGGCCTTATCAGGGGAATGTAGAGAACTAGAGCAGAAAAATGAAACACTGAGGGAAAAGGCAGATTCCCTGAGCAAAGAAATTCAGTATTTGAAAGATCTAATTGAAGAGGTCCGGAAGGCCAAGGGTAAAAAAGTTAAAGTCCCAGAATAGGGTAGTCCAAGGGTATATGTTACATGCATGTATATAAGAGCTTAGTACAATGAGCTGTGTATTGTTGCTTAATAAATTATTTTCTAGTACACATTTGTCTTGTGTCTTGCAAATGGAGGTTTTACTTGCAGCAGGCTTGGTCTGCAGATTTTAATAAAACTCAAAAAGAATAAAAATGCAGGGGTCTGGATTATGCTGGTGAGGGGGGGAACCTGGGAACTCCCATTTGATAAGGCTTAAAAACTGGGATATGGCACTTCTGGCAGTATTCATCTCCAAGCTAGTTATGTGTCTGGATATTTTCATATATTAATTATTGGTACAACCAATAAATAGTTTGATCCAAAGGCCTTTATTCTCAAAAGCAACCTTAATTGCCGTTTTACTCTGCTATGTACTTGGGGGGTGTCATTTGGTTAGATACAGTTAACAAAAGTGCAAATGAAGGGAGCAAGAGCCTCAGATGATCATAGGGTCTGGGTTGGTTCATATGGTGATAGGAAGTCCTCAGCAGTTCAAGGCTTAATAGGTAAAAAACCACTTTGAATAGGCCTGGAAACATCGAAAGGCAATGCAGGATTGGTGTAATATGCTCAAACCCTCTTGTTCTGGTTAGCAACCTGGCCACTGAATTCTGCACCAGCTGGAGTTTCTTAACTGCATAGGCAGCCCTATGTACTGTATAACATTGCAGTAATTGCCCAGAGTGGGGCAAATCAGTCTGATGAGCTGTGTATAAGAAATGTTACTACTAATACTACCACCCTAGAGGTTACCAGAGCACAGATGGCAGAAGTTAGGCTATCTGTGTCCAGATAGGGGAGTAGCTGGGTCACTTGCCGAAGCTGATGGAAGGCACTTCACAGAGACCACGTGGGCCTCAAGCGACAGCAAAGGATCCAGAAGTGCCCCCAAGCTACTGTAAGAGCACAAGTTAATGCTATACCACAAATACAATCCCTACCTACCTTGTAAGCCTCAAGAATGATTTTCAGAAACTGTCAACTAGAGACCCTTTTCACTTACTAACAAGCAGTGTTACTACAGCCTCACACTGAATACAGAAACCTAAGATGCTTTAGTTTAGACTTGGAGATGATCACTTGGGGTACGAAGCACAACTGTATATAAGCTGCTGTAATTTCTTTGGAAGAAGGACGAAAAATGCAAGTGTAACAATAAAATACACATTTATGGAGTTTTCCTAGTGGCATTCCTGCAAAATGAAGTGCATTTAATCCCCACACTTTCAGCGAATTCCCCTTGCCCCAACATTTGCATTCCTCTCACACACACCCTATACAAAGTAGCAGTTTAAGTCTCCACAGACCTCTTAACTATTTGGGGCTGGGGGATGATTGGTTCAAGCCAGCATTTTCTCATACTGCTGCAAAAAGTATTGGAGAGGTAGAACTCTTAAGTCCCAAAGTAGGTAATTCCTAGGAACAATGTTTTCTTGGTAAGAAAGAGCAGACATCCTGCATGAGAGGACAGAACAAGTTACAGTAGATGTAGAGGTGCTTCAGTTCTGCTCCCAATTGCTTATAAAAAGGAAGTATCCTAATCTTTGATGTTTTCTCTCTAACCAGGAGACAGCGCCATTTTTGTCAGACTGTTCCAGTTCCCCCAAAATATTCTCTCTCAAATCTCTGGAAGTCTTCCTCGGTGAAAACAGTGCCTTCGGGCTTCTTTTTCTCCTCCTCTTGACGGCGGTCTCTGGCTTTCCTGCCTCTATTTTGGGCCAAAACCTTCAGACACAAAACAAAGGGAAATGAGAAATTACAGCTTTCTATTATTGCACAACTACTTAACGGTTCCCAAATCTCGATTTATCTTCCAGCTCAAACAATCATCTGAGCACAGACTGCTGACACACTGTTCAAATAGAGCCAAGTCTAGGCTCTGTTCAAAATAATTTAAGGAAATTCAGTCCAACAAGGCTACACTCTGCACTGCTGCATACCAATACTAAAATTCAATCATGGTTGAATTTCAAAAGCAACTGCCTCTTCCTTTTGGGAAGAAAAGGACCCATGCAAGGTGAGAATTAAAAAAAAATTACTTTAGTCAAAAAGTCTGATTTACAGTCTAGTAGAAATCATTTGAGGAATTCCCCAGACTGTTTAAAAATATTTTTAATGTATTAAGATACATATTTACCATTTGGTAAGAATGGCAGAGCAAGAAGCAATAGGAATTAGAAGGTAAGTGGAAAAATGCAAGTTCTTTCTCAAGATGCCCTGACCTTAGGAATACAAAAAGCTGGCTTTTTGTCAGACCATTGGACCATTTAGCTCAATACTGTCCACACTGACTGGTAGTTTCTGGCCAGGAATATCCCCAGTCCCATCTGGAGATTGAATCTGGGACTTTTTGCATGCAAAACAGATGCTCTGCACCTGAGCTACAGCTCTTCCTTTTGAGACATTTCAACTGATACTTTACAGGTATAGAAATTTCTTAGTTTTTCTTACACGACATATGGCACATAGAACCCATATTTCAGGCAAGCTTTCTCAACTCAATTTCTATTAAAGAAACATTATCGTTAGGGGGTGTGACAAGGCACAAGGCAGGAAAAACAAACTAGCAAGGACAGCACATTCCTCACCCCTGCCTCCAAGTAAACTATGGGATCTAATGAACAGAGTAGAAGGCTCACCTTCTGAGTGATGGTGCTGTCTGTCATGAAATGGCTTCTCGTCATGTACTTCACATTCTCCTGAAAATGGTCAACAGCTTGATGTTTTGTATACTCCTCTGGGAAAGTTAAGAAAATAATTGTTAGTAAGATTGTTCAACAGATACGGCGAGGTATAACATGCTGCTATGACTGATACTTTCTTTCATGTATGGCATGGACATTGCCACTGCGGCCCAGATTATTATTATTTTTTTAATTGCCCATCATACAGTATAGCACAGGTTATAGATCTAAAACTACAGATAAAACCGGTAAGGTGGTCTTTCGTTGGATCAACTAGGACCATGCATGGGGCAGAAAAGAATGTGTTAATTCCCAATGTGGAGAGCAAAATTATTTACTAAAGTGAATACTGCAGTCACTTCAGGTAGATAATAGGCCAATCACAAAACCTTCCAGATATTAATTATAATATAGTACATTGAGAAGTCCAAGGAAGTGGGGAAGTGATGGTAGTAGAGAGATTCATGTCTATACAAATACACAATTTGGATCATTAAGCAACTAATGTAACTAACGGATACAAAGCAAGGACAGATGCCTGGCATGTATTATTACAGTCTTGCAGAATGTTCCTGCATGTCATTCACAATTTCCAACATGCACAAAGTTCTTTAAGCAGCTCCAGTTGGGGCAAAAGTCAGTTTGTCTTTTCAGCTTCCTTTTAGAATTCCTTATCTGCAAACCATCAGAGGACCTCAAGGACTGCCTTTCCCCATATGAACTGACATAGACCCTGCACTCACCACCAGTGATTTACAAAACAGATATATTTAAGCAAAACATTTTGGTTTCCATATTCCTTAGTTTCTTTGATGTGAACAGAGGGTACTGTAGGTGAGGTAATATTCAGATAATTAAAGCTTCTCTGGTTGATCCATAATTGCAACAGAAATGTCATTTGCTCTAGAAGAAACTCAAAATGCCTGGATATATATGCTTGGAGATATATCTATATACTTGATACAGGACCTCATTGAAGAAACACAGAAGAACATGCCAATGGCCCATCTAGTCCAGCATCCTGCTCTCACAGCTGCTAGCCAGATGCTTACATGAAGTTAGTAAACAGGATATGAGCAGAATAGCACTCCCCCCACCTGTGATTCCTAGCAACTGGTATTCAGAAGCACACCCACAGAGGAGGGAAACATAACCAGCATGGCTAGTAGCTACTGATAGCCTTATGCTCCATGAATTTGTCTATTCTTCTTTTAGCGGCACACAAATTGGTAGACATCACTACCTTTTGTAGGAATGAATTTTGTCGTTTATACATTCCTTTGTTTCTCTTGAATTTTCCAACATTCAACTTTGTTGGATTGCACCCAAGTTCTAGTATTATGAGGCAGAAAAACATTTTTTTTTTGATCCACCTTCCTCACACCAAGCATAGTTTAATGCACCTGGGTGCATTTCTCCTATTATCCCCCTTCTCTCTAAACTAAAAAGCCTCAACCTGGAGGATAGTAACAGGTATCACTCAACAACAGCCACACTGCCAAATACTCCCTCGTGTTCTGAAACTGCCACCTTGGCTGCAGCATCTGATACACATAAGAACAGTTGAAGAAGGCGGAAGTCAAAGCGGTTCGCTTTAAAACTTTAGCATCTCTGCTGTTCGTCATCGTAATAAATATAAGGTTTCGGTGATTAACTGCATCCTCCTGGGATTCAGAGCAAGCTTGCCTGAAGGGTTTTGTTTTGATTGTTAAAAAACTTATGGGTGGATTCGAACATAATGGCTCCTCGGCGCTCACCTAACGCAGACTTGATGACTTTGCCCTTGACCGTCGCCTTCTCCTTTTGGGGCCGAGAAAACTTCTTCTTCCTCGCCTTCGCCAGCGATTGCTTGTTGGGTGGGCTGGTGGTGGCTGCCCTCTTGGGCCGAGGAGCGGACGCTATCCAGAGGAAGAGAGAGAGAAAGCCTATTAGAGTACAGAACGAACGGCTTTCGTCCCTTTCCCTTAGTCCCCCGCTGCCTTAACGCTACCTCCCGCCGTCTCCAGCAACTCCAGACCCTTCCTCAGCAAGGAGGCCGACATGTTGCCCCGCTTCTCCCACGTGAAATGCCCTTCTTCCTGTCTCACCTCTATGGTTCTACTGTCTATGATCTACTGTCTTCCGTGTTTCGTCCAGCCACACTTCCTGGTGTGCCGTGCTGGTTTCTGCCACACTTCCGGTAGTTCTATGCCGCGCCGGCTTAGGTTTTGCTGGCGGTTGCGCAGAGGGGAGGGCATTGAAATCGGATACAGTACTTAGGAAGCGGGTGAGGGAAGCAGTGGCCACTTTAATTTTTAAGCGGGAGCGCTGAGGGTGTCCGTGCAGTCTTTTACGTGTCTGCTCGGAACTAAGTCCTATTGAGTTCAGTGGGCTTACTCCCAGATAAGTGAGTAAAATATTGAACCCTCAGTGGCTGAAGTATTCCCCATTTCTAGGGCGACATCTTGTGAGCCTCCAGGGGCTGAAGTTGGCTGTTTATCCTTTTTATTTATATAGCAGCTTCTGCCCCGTCTAATTAGCGCTCCAGACACGTATCCATAAAGTATGTTGTGTATGGGTAGGAGGAGATTGCAAAAGGCTTATAAAGGAGGGATTTACTATTGGTTAAAATGGGACAAAGTGTGATAACTTGGTGGGACAGGATTTATTTCCTTTCTTTATTGCACTCCACTTATGTCTCAGGGTGATGTACAAAACACAACAAACACAACTAAAAGCAACACAAAATAAATTAAAATAAATTTAACACAAAATAAATTTAAAAACGTCAAAGTAGACAACCATAGCAGAGACCTTCTCCATCTCAGAAAGCTTGTCAAAACAAGCATGTATTCAGGAAAGCACAGATAGTGGGTGCCTGTCATATTTCATTATAAAAAAGGCTTTAACAAGTGTGATATGCTTTATGGATGGCCCTTAAGTCAGTGGAGTTCTGCATGAATAACTGATCTCAAATCTGCTTATTTTCAGAAATTATATCAGTGACAAACTGAGGTTGTTGGGTTTTGTTTTATTTTTTACAGTCAAGCGGTATATAAATTTTATGAAATGAAAAATTATATGAAATAACAAAGAGATCCTAATAGGAAACACCATGTGGAGTTTAGGGTTTCCAAATGGCTATACTGAGAAGGCAGGATCCCTCCATGCTGTTGAGAGGACAATTTTGCATCCATGCTGCTGTTCCAAAGCTTCATCTCAACTAAAAACCCTATAAGAAACAATGCTCTGGGGCAGGCGTGTGCAGAAGAAGGTGGATTGGGATCTGTTCTAGATCTCAGGGTAATTTGCAGTTGATCAACAACTCCCAGCTGTTTAACAATTTCCGCCCTCCCTTCTCAGGTGGGCGGGGTTTGCGGCACCGAGCAGGGGGTCCCCTGGGCGGGAACTGCCCACCTGCATAGGCCGCCCCCTTTGATCCGCCCTCGGCCAGGTGGACAATGGACAGTCGGCCGGGGGTGGGGTCAAGGTGTTGAAAAGGGTCTGAGCTCCTCAGCCAGCCCTCTTTGGTTCTTTTCCTTTCAGGGTGATACAGTGAATGTCCGAATTCGGGCATAAAAAATGGACCAACTGCGAAAAGGGGTCACTGGCTCTCGCCAAGGCGGAACCAAAGGGCCCCTGCCCTTATCAGGACACGCGTAGCTTCCTCAGGGTTCGGCCTAAGTCCAAGGGTCCTTTCTTCATACATTCAAACATGCGTCCTTTATCGCGATGCCAATTCACGTCAGTCTTGCGCAAAGTCATAGCAGCCTGCGGAGCCGACCCCCAAGGATATTCCGGGCACTCCTTCCGTATTGGGGCTGCCACTTCTGCGGCAGCACAAGGCTGGGACCCAGCACGCATCAAGACTCTGGGATGTTGGCGGTCGGCAGCGTACAAAAGTTACATTCGTCCCGGCTACTCCTCTTTAACTCTGACATTTTAATTTTCTTGCAGGTTTGCCCTCCACGAAGATTTGGGTGGTGGGGCACAGCATCGTCCACTGGGCGTCGGAGCATGCCTGGTCTTACAATGGGGAGCGCAACCTTGACATTCACCCTAAGTTACGGATATATTGGATGGGCCACCAGGGCATGCGTTGGCAGGGCATGATGCCCTTGTTTAGTAAGGCTGCAGCGGCCTTTGGCCCCCCAGGAGTCTTGGTCTTACACCTGGGGGAAAATGACCTAGTGGAGAGGAAAGGCATTGCTTTGGCCCTGGCCGCAAGGGCGGATATTGAGCGATTGCATGCCTTGTACCTGACAATGGCGATTGGCTGGTCCAACTTACTCCCCTGTCTGCGCTGGAGAGGGGTTCCAAATCCCTCTCGCATTAATTACGCTTTTGAAAAAATTAACAGGGCCATGCGGAATACCATGCGGCTTATTGGGGGATTCTCCATCTCACATCCCGCCATCAGGGCAGATGCGGCAGGAATATTCAGGGCAGACGGTGTGCATCTGACGCCTTTCGGTAATGATCTCTGGCTGAGCGACTTGCGACAGGTACTCGTGGACTTTGTAATGGCAGAGTAGGGGTGTTGGTTCCTCAGTTGTGGGATTCTTGGCGGCGAGGCCCTTATGGGCCTCGGGTGGCGGTTTTAGGCCTTGGCAAGGTAGTCTTTAGTCTATCATCTGGTTGGGCGGGATGCTGGCATGCTCCCAGCCCATGCGGCGGCGCATGCAGGGCCCGTTAAAGGGTACACCGGGAGTTTCCGGCCATAGAGTGACGGCGTGTAGGTTGAACTCCCGGACCGAGGTTAGTGGGAGGGCATGCTGTGTAAGTGTGTGCTTTGCAGTCCCCTCCCACTGCACCTCCTCATCCTGCATATCCTCAGCCACAGGGGCTGAGAGGGTTGCCTGCCAAGGCCTGTGCCAAGTTTCCCACTTCTGAAGTTCAATAAAGTTGTGGCCAATTTAATCCCATACTCTGGTCTCATGTCTCTTTCTTGGGGAAAGGGGTGGGCACCACAGACAGGGTTTCGCGTGTGTGTACACAATTGCAACAACAAAAGGCTCTCCCCTATCCCTTTCTAAACTATGCTGCTGAGCTAAAGAGACTTGAGGGAAAATCAGGAATGGCGTGTAGGTGTAACAGAAATGTGAGCTCATTTCTGATAATTAAAACAAATTCCTAGCTTGAGCATGGGAAGGCGCTCTCTGTTCTTTAATTCTAAAAGTATTCCACCACCACCACCTGCCAACTCAAGTCATTATTTTACCCCAGGCCTTGGCTTGTAGTTAGCATTTTAGTCAAAAGAAAAAAAGCAAAGTAGGCCCTGCAAAAGTGGTGTCTGTCAGCTTCTGCTGTATGGTTTTTCAGAGATCTGTGATTAATCATATGGGTTTTAGGGCCCAATCTTCTACTGAAGATTTGGGCCCCATCCATAACTCATCTTAGTATGGATTATGAGCCCCTTGCCTCTCCTTTAATTCCCCCTCATCCATACAGCATTGTCTTGCACCTACCATTGTCACACACTTTCTCCTCCCTACACCTGGAGATTCCCTATGCAATCAATGCAATTCTCCTAACTGGATTTTGAAAGTACAGAGAATCTCTGGATTTAGGGAGGAAAGCCTGTGGAACTGCAGTAGTTGGAGGAGAGCACTGCATGCACAAGGGAGAACAAACTCTGTGAGGTGTAAACAATGGTGCTCAGAATTCTTTGAGGGTAAATAAAGTGCTTTGAATGTGTTTTAAAAGGTACAGTGTATTGCAAGCTTACAGGGAGGAAGAACGTTTTGCATAAAAAAGGGAGCACATTGTACAGAACAACTTAGTCTTACAGTACAGAGAACCTGAGAACAGAGCCAGCCCATCCATGACACAGGGAAGCGGCTGCCTCAGGTGGTGGAAGTGCAAGAGCATTCTGGCACATGGCATTGCCACTCATCTTCCCTACCCCTGGGGCGGAGAAGATGATTGTCAAAGCCTTGTGAAACGCACTCCCTCTTGCTGAGGTCAGCGGGGTGGTAGTGGTTCTGGCATGCAGCAGAAGGGCGGGATGGGGGGACTGGGGTGCAGGGAGAGGCACATTCCTGTTTCTCTTCAGACAGCTTGATAACATTACCAATATTTATTTGTTTAGAACCCTAACAGGCCTTGGGATTCTAGACACAAATACCAAACTCCACTCCATCAGCTGGGGATGCCTGGACAGAGCAACCCACACAGGTAAGCCTGGGAGAAGGGAACACATGCTGTAGTAGTCTACAGTTGCTTAATTGTCTCCCAACTCTTCCTCTCACTGCCCTCCCTTTACTGAATGTGAATATGTATATGTATTACTGTATTCAGTTTGCTGAGCAGTCTAATGAATGTGGATGGATACAGGCTGAACTGGCAATGCACCATATATTTAAAGCACGTTTCTGCCCTCCCAAGAATCGTGGGAACTATAGTTTGTTGAGGGTTCTGGGAATTGTAGCTCTGTGAGGGGCAAAGTACAGTTCTCAGGATTCTTGGGAGGGGGAATGTGCTCTAAATCAGGGGTCCACTGGTTTTTATGCAGCCTCATGGGGGGCTAATTTTGCTGGTAGATGCTTCTGAGGTTTTTTCCTTCTCCCTCTGCATCAGTGGAAAAAATTGGGGAGTAGTCTGTGATTTGATCTGGAAAAGAGATGACTAAAAATGGTGTGCTAGTGCCTTCACCACTAGCCTCTTACCTGTACATGATAACTAGTCACAATTTCCCCTCACTTCATTTCTTGTGTGTGTGTGTTCATGACTGGGATTTATAGTATGTATATGTATGTGCGTGTGCGCGCGCCCTACTTCTCTTGCATATTTGGCCACATGAAATATCCTTTGAAAATCTATAAATGAGAAAAGGCATGTATTATTACTGTATCAGTGCAGCTCTTGATCTTCACTTTTTCATAGACTTAAGAAAATCAATTCTGGAAAAGCACGACAGAACTTTGCTGGAAATAACTTACCAGGCAGGGATCAATGATAATTTATTGCATCCAAGTTGCAACTGGGCAGCATTTCTTGGACAAGGATAGCTGACACCCCCTCCTTTCGGTTTCTGCTCCTCTTTTTCTATTCTGATCTCACAGCCTACTTGGCATGTGCAGCACAGCGTAGCACTTGCAACAAATTGGTGACTTTGGTAGCCCTTGTCCTTGTAATGCTAATGCTGGCACTATTAAGAGATTTTCTCATTACATTTTCTGTTCCTCAAGGAATCAAATTTATCTCGGCCTTGCCTGTGCCAGACAATATCATTTTGTGCCAGTTCTTGAAAGGGTTTATTGACCACAGGCTTTGAATTAATCTTGCTAGATATTTTATTATTCCTTTAAATAACTAGCGAGGATGTATTTTATACTGAGCAGTGTGCTTTTCAGCTGTTGTGTTGTTTTATCTGAATCAGCAGTTTAATAAAATACCACTGCTCAAATTAGTTTCAGTAGCTGAGCTCTTGGAAAGGCTCCTCTGCTTTTTCGCTTTAAAGTCTTCCTCCTGTGTTCTGTGCAGACAGTTTGAGGCTTCATTATATTCTCTTAAATCTCTCCATTCAAGATTTATTACCCTTAAATGAAGTGTACAATAAGGATTGACTCACTTGACCCTGAAAGAAGGATTGATATGGGCTGAACTGAAGTGTGATATGTTTGGAGTTGGGTGTGCAATGAAACTGCCAAGGGATCTCTTTATGTGATGGAGATACCATTTTTTCAGAGTAAGCTGACTTCTTGATGTACCAGTACCGATCTTAGAGGCTTTCATAGTGACTTTTCACAGTGTCACCTGCCGTGGTAAAATTAGGATTTGTGCACATAGTGAATCAATCACATGATGAGATGCCCAAACCTAGCCCACTTCTACCCCACTGTATGGAAAGGTGGGATATAAATAATAAAATCATAGAATTGTAGAGTTGGAAGGGACCACAAGGGTCATCTAATCCAATTCTCTGCAATACAGGAATCCTTTTGCCCACGTGGAGCTTGAACCCACCACCTTGAAATTAAGAGTCCTGTGCTCTACCGACTGAGCTATTCCAGTTCTCAGTGTTTTAAAATTAAGAGTAGTGGGTGCTGCCACACTGAAGGATTGATCCCTTGCAAATGTGGGACAGACAACGATATGGCATTTGCAGAATTGAAGAGCACCTTTTGCACAGCAGTTTATTGTGGATTCAGTTTTGTTCACAGAACTGAAAGAGGAGAACAGGATTGAGGCCAAGGTTGTGTACACATTACCAGCTTAAAACACAGTGACGTTCTTTTTCTCAATTTCGATTGAAGCTGGTTTGCGGGGGAATGCATCAAAATGCAACATTTCCTAAGAAGTGACATGATAGGTACAGGATCAATATGGATTGTGGCTAACATTGTGTGCATACTGCTTCCCAAACCAGTGGTGGAAGCGCACTGGAGGAGCACACTTAAAGTTTGTACAGGAGTTTGTACACAGCCTTAAAGTTGTTATTACCTCCCAAGAATGACCTCTAAGAGCTGGATTAGAGATCCAGGTTGTTCACCTGTTTATCATCTTACTGTATGTCTTGATGGGGTATTCATTATTTATAAACCGAGAGGAGGAGAGATAAAAAATTTACAAGGGAGAGATGAACTAAATATTGGAAATAAGAGCAGTAAGGGTTTGGGTTCTTCCCCCACCTTGACAGTCAGAAGTAACTACATGCTCAATGCATTCAAGACCGAAATTCAAGGAACTGCCTTCCATTTGCTTGCATTCAGTCAGCCATAAAGGCAAGGGAGGAAAACATCATTTTTCAAAGCGATGTCACCAGTTAAAAGCCAAAAGTGTTTACACCACACGCCTGCAGAACAGCCAGCCAGTGATCCATATCTCTTTGTAGGTAAAGTGACTGCCGAGTAAATTGCCTCGGGTTGGCAAATACAGATAAATATGAAGAACGATGGAGCTGGATGTTGACACATAATGCAGTGCTATTCCAGTGGAAATGTATAATACTGTAACTAATGGAACAGTACAGATTCAACAGTAAATCACATTTTGTATTCAGGCTACGTAGGACCTCTGTGAGAGGAACTAAGGAGCTAATTAGTTCAATTTGTATTTTAAAAAGGTAAATGCAAATTAGTTTTCAAAACCTTGCTAATGAGGACTTTTTTAATGGATTAAAATGGTAGTGGGGGAATCTTAACTCTGGGCGCTTCCACTAAGCAGTTTATTTTGGACTCGGTTGCTGCTCATGCATGCAAGTTTTGCACAGTCTCCACACAACGACATCCTTATCAAAATACCATCCCATATCCCTCCTTGCTTTAATCCAGATTTGCCTTTTCCACTAATAAGTAAAAAAAAAACAGCAACCAAAGAAACAACCAGTTCAGATTAAATGGGGAGGGGTAGAGAGAAATGTGGGATGGCATTTTGATGAGAACAGGATTGCGTGGGTGCTGCAAAAACCTGCATGCAGGAGGAACTATTGAGGGAGTTGGGTATGTTTAGACTGAGAAGGGACAGGGTAGGCAACTTCAAATATCTGAAGGGCATGGAAGATGGAACAAGCTTGTTTTCTGCTGCTCAAGAGGGCAGGAGCTGAACTAATTGATTCAAATTGGTCTTAGAAGCACCATTAACCTGGACAGGCTAAACATTAGGAAGAACTTTCTGACAGTAAGAGCTGTTCTGGCATGGCCAGAAAAGAGACCCACCTTTGGCTAGAAATTCCCAATCCCAATCATAATATAAATGATAAAATACAGGGTGTTTTTAACATTCATTGTGCCCATGGAATCAATAGCCTGAGACAAGGGATGAGGTAGCTGACAAGCTGTGCCATCCCTATTGACTGGTTGTGAAAAGGTAGGCAGGTGGGGGACTGGCTAAGGGTAGACTGAGGTTGGTTGGGCAGTGCCCCCTTAGCCCTAGTGGACCAGCCTCCACTTGTGGCTAGAATTACTCGAGATAAAGAATGCACTTTGAATGTCCTTTAAAGGGAAAGTGTGTATGCAGCCCTAGAAAACCATCACAGCAGCCAGAGAGACTGCCTGGCGGAACAGAATGCAGGAGGAGCGGAAGGGAACTTTTGGAAGCCTATCAGCTGTGATGAAATTCTCCCGCTGTTAAGTTTATGGCACTTAAAATATATTGCTCCCCCCACATACTTTGGTTTTAATATGAGAACAATGATTTATGGGATAGCTCAGTTGGCAGAGCGAGAGAGTCTTAATTTCAGGCTCGTGGGTTCGAGCTTCATGTTGGGCAAAAGATTCCTGCATTGCAGGGGGTTGGACTAGAGAACTCTCGGTGTCCCTTCCAACTCTACAATTCCACAGTTCATTATAAGAACAGTAAAAGAGCGCACATCAAAAGGCTTATGCACACTTGCCTTTCCTCCGTGCTTCCCAGGCACTGTCTCGGCTTAAAAGCTCTGTGTCAAAGCACAGTTTTATTTTTTGCCCCAGAGCTTTCCCTATGAAAACCTGCTCTTTTAAAGCTCAATCAGAGTACATTGCAATTGGTGGAAAACCAGCTGCTGGCTTCTTTTGCTTCCACTTATTTCACACACACACTGTGGCCCAAATAGCGGTGCTCACAGGAGGTGATGACAGAGGATGGGGGGGGGGGGAGGTTAGAGGAGTTTCCTGGTTGGGGGCAGTGTCCCTCCTTCTCTGCTCTTTTCCAACATCTTCTGCAGCACAGGAGAAGGGAGTTTTCTGTTTGTTCACTTCTCCTCACCAGTGACAGCAAAGTGGCCTTTTCAGAGGTGTGCTTAATGTCAGGTGGTGTTGGGCCCATCAGAGGATGCCCAGAATTACTTTGGTCCTTGTTGCAATTGCTTCCTCTCATCACAAGGTGTCGCCATTCCATGACAGACTGAATGTTTTGCAGTTAGCCTCTTGGAAGGCAATGGAGGAGGCTGCTGAAGGAGGAAGGCCAGCACTGACCCGCAGTGTGTGTGTGCCAGAGTGTCTGTTGGTGGTAATGCCTTTCTCTGGATTGTTGATGAGGACGATGACCTATTTCTTTTAACAACATGCGAAGTGCATTTAAATAATAAAAAAGGAAAAAATGTTCATAACAATAAACCATGCTGAATACAGTTAGTATAATAGCATATATATAATATGCATAAAGGTAAAGGGACCCCTGACTGTTAGGTCCAGTCGTGGACGACTCTGGGGTTGCGGTGCTCATCTCGCTTTACTGGCCAAGGGAGCCGGCATACAG
Source organism: Darevskia mixta (assembly GCA_034641385.1). Taxonomy (NCBI): domain Eukaryota; kingdom Metazoa; phylum Chordata; class Lepidosauria; order Squamata; family Lacertidae; genus Darevskia; species Darevskia mixta. Next base: position 19,798,568 of record JAWWNH010000008.1, read on the forward strand.
CTTCCGGGTCATGTGGCCAGCATTACTAAGCCGCTTCTGGCGAACCAGAGCAGCACATGGAAACGCCGTTTACCTTCCCGCTGGAGTGGTACCTATTTATCTACTTGCACTTTGATGTGCTTTTGAACTGCTAGGTTGGCAGGAGCAGGGACCAAGCAACGGGAGCTCACTCCGTCATGGGGATTCAAACTGCCGACCTTCCGATCGGCAAGCCCTAGGCTATGTGGTTTAACCCACAGCGCCACCTGTGTTTGTAAGCATTGTAAGGTTAGTCACTAATGTTCCCCTTTTACAAATAGATAACTGTGGCTGGGAGTGTGTGAAGTGTCTACAACCAAAAATACAAGTGATGGTTGGCCCAGATCTTGCTGACCCAACGTTATATCCAGAATGGCTCTTCCTGCTTGTTGTTAGGATGACTAGAATTAAATACATACATTCATTCATAAAAATGTATGCTGCTTAATATGATAAAGATCTCTTAAGCGGTTTAAAAATACACTAACACAGCATTCAAAACTCCTATTGTTCTAGGGCTAGGTGCATTTTGCGACAGGGAATTTCATTAATGCAAGCAGTTTCTGAGCTCTGGGCACAGTACTGCACCTAAATTTTCAGATTAAAACTGCCACTGCTGAAAGAAAAGAAGGACCTTTTTCTGCCTCCCCACTTCCAGCCACTCTCTGAAGGCTGGAGAAGGGACTCTCATAAAAATATTAGGGGGACGGGCAGGGGAAGCAAGGCTTTGTTTTTTGCAGGCTTCAGAGGAGGACTAGACCATGTGAAAAATGAACATATTTTCAGCTTTGTATTCTTGTTATAAAAAAGTGTGCCTAGACACTCCATTGCGGCGTCCATAACCTAGGTTTAAGGTGCCATTCAGCTCCTAGCTTTCATATCTCAGTTTCTAACACCGCACTAACAATGTATTTTTAACAAAATAATAAAAATTCAAACAACGTTCAATAAAATCACCTTAAAAACCGGATAAGAATAAGAAAAACACAACGGAATATTACAAATAAACTAAGCTCAATTGAAGACTTGCCCCTTGTATCTTTTAAGACTTGCACGGGGGTGGGGGGGATCTCAAAGTGTGCAACTTGTTATGCGTGAGTGAGAAGTACACCTGCTGAAATTTATTCTTGCACACAAGTCTCAAAGTAAAGAAGCTGTCTTCTCCTTTGCACTTTATCAAACTGTGTTTTTGATCAATAACGCTTCTGTAAATGCCACAGAACACTGAGTGGGAGCCTCTCATGTTCCTCCAAACCAACCTTTGGCCCAGTTTGTAAGGCATCATGCACAGACTTTTTCAAAGCAATGATCCTTCTGTAATGACCATTATGTCAGTCCTAGCAGAGTCATTAGGTGTTGCTTGCAGACTGCAGTCCTTCCCCTTACTGACATATGGCTCAGTCTGACATGATGCGCTCGCATGCTTTTTTGCCATTTCAGCTGCCATCTAAGGGCTTTTCTGCATGATCAATTGAATGAGCTCTTGTAATACTTTCCTCCTCCACCTCCAGTAATGGTTTTTTTAAAATTGGGTTTTGCAAAATGAGTATTATCACTTTTTATATTTTACAAACAAAAACAAACTACAAAAGAACCCTACCCCCAACCACATTCAAATGCAGAAAGTCTTTGTTGAAATGTCCATGTCATATAAGTATAAAGGTAAAGGTAAAGGAATCCCTGACCATTAGGTCTAGTCACGGACGACTCTGGGGTTGCGGCGCTCATCTCGCTTTATTGGCCGAGGTAGCCGGCATACAGCTTCCCGGGTCATGTGGCCAGCATGACTAAGTCGCTTCTGGTGAACCAGAGCAGCGCACGGAAATGCCGTTTACCTTCCCACCGGAGCAGTACCTATTTATATCTACTTGCACTTTGACATGCTTTCAAACTGCTAGGTTGGCAGGAGCAGGGACCGAGCAACGGGAGTTCACCTCGTTGCGGGGATTCAAACCGCCGACCTTCTGATCAACAAGCCCTAGGCTCTGTGGTTTAACCCACAGCACCACCCGCGTCCCCATATAAGTATATTCTTGTCTAAATTGTTGAGATGCCACATGCCTCAGGAAGGCCACATTTCTTTCTTTTTTTGGTATACGTAGGGAGCCTTGCAGGTTGTTGGTTGAGATGTAGAGTTTGAAATCCCACCACCATATGCAATTGTGTTCTTCATCTGAAGGAGTGTCTCCACCCCCATCATTTTACCTGGACACTGAGGTCCAGCGCCGAGGGCCTTCTGGCGGTTCCTTCACTGCGAGAAGCCAAGTTACAGGGAACCAGGCAGAGGGCCTTCTCGGTAGTGGCACCTGCCCTGTGGAACGCCCACCCACCAGATGTCAAAGAGAACAACCACCACCAGACTTTTAGAAGACAAGGGAGAGAGATGGGACTGCAAGGCCTCTCCATCTACTCTGCTGAAAGACCAACAGCTTTGGGGGGCTTCCTCTCTTTGAACTCCTTCAGTCACAGTTCGCCATTGCAAGAATTATTGTAAAGTAAGAAATAGTGCCTAAGCTTGCTCCCTCCTCCTCTTTCCCAATACCTTTTTCTGTTGTGTTGTGTCTTTTAGAATGTAAGACCAAAGGCAGGGACTGTCTATGAACATTTTAAAGCTATCCTGAGAACTCTTTTTGATGCTGACAATGCCAAGGTTGCAGGTTCAATCCCCTTATGGGACAGCTGCATATTCCTGCATTTCAGGGGGTTGGACTTGATGATCTTCAGAGTCCCTTCCAGCTGTACAATTCTATGATTCTATGAAGAACAGGAAAAAATGTGTTGTTGTTGTTTAAAAAAACCCATTATGTTTGCAGGGACCATGTGTTTATTTCAAACAACTGTTCATTCTAGTGCTGGGCTGAATATTCCACCCCACCTTTGCCAGATGGGTGGGCTGTTTCATGATTTTCGGGGATGGGGGGATTTGAAGTATGTTGGGCTTACCTTATATACAAGACGGCGAAGGGAGTTCTGTCTCTCTTTCAAAATGACCAGTCATGCCGCTACTTGAAGCAGTGGCTCTGCTGATCTGCCTGCCTTTCTGGGGAAGGATGCTCCTGGGATTGAAGCTGGCTGTCTCATGAGATGTAGCGTCGTTCCCAGGGGGAGTCTGTCTGAGGGACATGCCTGCATCACCTTCAAGTGGTAGCAAGCCGTGTTTTTTTTTTTTTAAAAGCCAGAGGTGGCGGCGGCGGCAGCGGGGGAATCAGGGCACTCGTATTTAAAATAAGAAGAAAATTCTTCAAATTTTCTCAACTATGCAAATTATGAATCCGATCTTTCTTTGAGGTAGGTATTTCATCTGGAGGTGTGCCATGATGTGCACAAACTGCTGTGCATCCCCACAACCGCACTCCGCTGTCCCAGACGCTGGTTTGCTCTCCTGGCCGCAAGCACAACTTTTACCTTCCCTGCATGCAAAATAGTTCTCTCTTAACCTGATGCTGATGCTTACAGTGACACTAGGTGGTCGGAGGTGCTGGGGGTATGGCCTCAGGCCCTGTATAACCATGAATAACGAATAGTGGGCAGTGCCATTAGCTCTGTCAGAACCCACAGAGCAGCACGAGAAAGCTTTACTTTGGCAGTCGTACAAGTGGGGCAACCTTGTAATGCTGGAAAATCAGATATGTCTCATCTGATCAGAAGTCTAGGAAAACAAATTGTGCCGCACCGCAGAGGGGAAGCGCAGGTGCTGTTGCCAGCTGGATCAGGAGAACGTGAGCAGCTCCAGGACTCAAGAAGGCCCTGATTCCTCTGTGTTGTGGTTTCTGCTCTAACTTGGGGTGTGTGAAGGAGGAGCACAGCGTCTCCCAGGTTGCTGTGCTCATGCTTGGCAGCGTGCTCCATGTTGCCTGTGGCTGCCCTGCTGCATTGCTGAAACGAGAGCCAAGCAGTAAGCGTGACACTCTCTGTCTCTATTAGCAAACAAACAGTGTGCGATTAGAGGGATCAAGAACACAAGCCCATGCACCCATTTGTATTCCATCTCACACACAAGCACAGAAGGGCAGCTGTCCAATTAAATGGACAAAAATGCCAGTTATGGGTCCAGCTGTGTGGGGGCAGACAATATATGTCTCACTCCTACAGAACTGCTTTTTCTCTCACAGCCAGCAGCTCGGCAGCATCTCTCCCTGCCTCACTCGGACCCAAAGCGAAGGCAGCAAAACTCAGGAAACTTGCACAAGTTATGTGGGCAAGCCTTTGTGAATGTGCAGTCTGCAAGTACAACCTCCACTGGGTGAACTCTGTGGTATCTGTTCTATAGGTCCGTTGTCCCTCCTGATGTAGCTCCAAGTCAGTGCAAGAAAGTGCAAAGGGCTCTGTGTTTTAATTTTGCTAGGGGACTGGAAATTTACTAGGCCACTTGGATATATGTGATCATACTGAAGCCCAGCCTCTTGGCCTCAAAGGCTTTCTACATAAAGGGCGGGGTGGGGAAGTGGTAAAGATTAAAATTTTCCAAACCTTGATTCACAGAACAGTAGGTCTGGCGAAACATTAGTTTCTCTTTGAGCTTTTGCCTGTAGGCATGCACAATGCTATTGCCTAGAACAGGCATAGGCAAACTCCGGCCCTCCAGAAGCTTGGGACTACAATTCCCATCATTCCTAGCTAACAGGACCAGTGGTCAGGGATGATGGGAATTGTAGCCCCAAACATCTGGAGGGCCGGAGTTTGCCTATGCCTGGTCTAGAATAGTCTCTCCTTATCTTTCATTCACACCAACCCTATTGCCTCCTTTAAATTCCCCATCAAAAATCCTAGTTAGCCTGCGAAACCTATTTGGCAATGGGAGACTACAACTCCCATTAATGCTGGGTCTCAGTCAACCTTCCCCACCCTTGCTGTTTCCTGACATCCCAATAAAGGCAGATTTCTCTCCTCATTTCTTATAAATGGAAGGGGCAGATGGGGGGCGGTAGGGGGGAAGGGCTTCTATAATACAAATGGCTACATCAAAAATACACTGATATTTCACTCTTTGGCTGAGCCCCATCTCAAACTGTATGAACAGTAGACAGGAAAGCAGAACCGACAGATGGAAGGCAACTCGGCCTTCTCTGGGGACTCTAACATGGGGCTTTCTCAGGCATAAGCTTCTGCAACTGCCACCCATTCCAAAAGGGGAAGGTGTCCTCAAAGACATCTGCTCTCTCCACATTCCAGGACTGTGGCTATCATTTCTGCTTTGCCAGGCAAAGGGGGCGGTGGGTGGGTGGGGGGAAGGGTCTGGCTACGACTGCGCTTGATGAAATGCCAAGGTGCATTAATCTCCCCTCCATCACAGGGCTGTGCAATTAATATTTGATGCTGGCCAATGAAGGAGGGCAGAGGAGTTAAATGGGGTCAGCTGCGTGGAATGGAGGAAGGGGTTCTTTCCCGAGGAGGCCCAATTGAGAGCGCAAACACTTAACCAAAAGGGAACTCCCAACTGCCTAAAGCTCCCCCCCTCTAAATAATCAGTGCTGCTATGGAAACGGCCCTAAACGGTCTACATGATTCTGTTACTGATGGAAGTGTAGTGGGGACAGGACATCTGTGGGGCTAAGTTACTATAACAGCACAAAGGACTTTCTTGTTTTTTACAATCCATATTTTGCAACGCCACATTACAGCATCAGAGCAAGCTCGGCTAGTTTCAGATGATTTGCCCATATTATCCCGAGATTCTCAATTTCCTCCAGGGTTAAATGTTGCTCTCCAGTGGCTGGGAATGAATGGGCAATGTGGGTGATGGTGGCACCAGCATGAGAAAAGGATACTGTGAATAGGGAAAAGAAATTATACAGAGAACTGCCCTGAAATCTATGGGTATAGGGCAGTATACACATTTATTAAATAATAACCACCATCATACTTTCTGACCCTTAAAACACTTGGGCATCTTTAGCAGATGCCGCCTTTTTGAACATTGCAGCTTTGTGCAATGCAGCCACGAGTCAGATTTGCATTTCTTCCTAAAAATCCATTGGCTCCGCTTTAGTGGCCTCCTTCAGTAATGTTCCACAATCTGGAGCCACCACTGAGAAGTCCCCTTATCCTGATCTTCCCTGAATTCCACCATAAGCAGGATTGTTGCAACTGTCCTAAATGGAATGAATGGGAAGGGATGCTTGCAGATGAGTTTCTCATGCTTATTGCTGGGTACTTCCTTGAGAAATCAGAAGTGCAGGAAGAAAACCTTGAAGAAAGAAGGTATATTGTGAGACAGGGTTTCCCACCCTAATGCTGCTTTCCCTTGAATGGGAAATGATGAAGGAATTCCCCAGGGAGCCATGACGGTCAGATATGCAACTGAACATCACTGGTTGCAAATAGCTTTTCTTGCTGGCTGCTGGTGACAGAGTCCCAATGTTGGGTAATACTAACCAAACATCTGTCCCTGTGACCTCCTGCACTGGCCTTGCTTTCTATCTCATTCCAGGTTCTGGAGCATGATAAGCATCATTTTCTGTTTCTGGGTGGGATTCAGTCACAAAGCGACAAATTCAGGTTCCACAATCAAAGGTTGTGTGGTGTCATTGTGTAACATATCACTTCTCCCTCCCTCCCTCCCTCCCTCCCTCCCTCCCTCCCTCAAAATCAGACTTTTTTTGCAGTAAGAAAAGTGATGGTCAAATGCATTGGGATGTGTAGGCTATAACAGTTGAGTAACATCGTATAAGGGACCCAGGTGGCGTTGTGGGTTAAACCACAGAGCCTAGGGCTTGCTGATCAGAAGGTCGGCGGTTCGAATCCCTGCGACGGGGTGAGCTCCCGTTGCTCGGTCCCAGCTCCTGCCCACCTAGCAGTTCGAAAGCACGTCAAAGTGCAAGTAGATAAATAGGTACCGCTCCGGCGGGAAGGTAAACGGCGTTTCTGTGCGCTGCTCTGGTTCGCCAGAAGCGGCTTAGTCATGCTGGCCACATGACCTGGAAGCTGTACGCTAGCTCTTGGCCAATAAAGCGAGATGAGCGCTGCAACCCCAGAGTCGGGCACGACTGGACCTAATGGTCAGGGGTCCCTTTACCTTTAACATCGTATAAGCTCCCCACAAGCAAATCCGAATGGATGCTCAGTAAACAGCCAACATCATCTAATCTCCCCCATCATTTGTGCAAACAAATGGAGATGAAATCTCCATACTAGGTGGCTATGCAGCCACTGCTGATTGTATGGGTGAATATGCCTGAGAGGACCCCATGTCTGAGAACTGCAACACCACAGCTAAAATATGAGAATATAAGTGAAGTCTTTGTATACTCAGGCTCCACTAATCCAGCAGTATGGGTGGGAGGGCCAGAGCAGTGCTGCTACTTAGCAAGAAGCTGGAGCGTGGTGGGGAGACACTGACAGCAACAAGCTGCTACTAGTAGAACAACAGCTGAAAAGCTTCTTGGAATAATTTATATAGGCAAAAGGGGGAAATGGGGATGGTGCAGATCCAAATGGAAAAAAAATCTCCCATCTGTTGAGATTGTGGATCTGTTCAGCATAAAATGCAAGCCGTTCCTTGTTACCCCCTGAGAGAGAGAGCTCAAATTCCATATGCAGAGGTAGAAGTCTGATGTAATCTCAATATTATTATTTTTTTTGGGGGGGGAGCCTGTGGCCCTCTGGATGTTGTTGAACTCCCAACTGGAAGCTTCTTTCCTAAAATTGAGCACTTCTTAGTTCCCACTTGGTTCCATATTCAGGTATTTGGGTTCTGTATTTGTTTGGTGGGAGTTGTAGTCCAGCAGCATCTGAGAGCCACAAGTTCCCTATGTTGGTTGGCAGGGGGAAAAGGTATATGGAAAGGAGAATTCCTGGATGCCAAGATCCAGGTTTGGGGCAAGTAGTTGATGGTGGGAGAACCCCAGCAGAGATTTAAAATTACAAAATATGCAGCAGAGCATGGAAATACAGGTTGTTAGACCTTTAAAACATGTTCTTCTAACTTCCTTCCAAAGTTCCCCTCTTCCCCTAGCATAGAAAAAGGCCACACGTTTGGTAAGTTAAAAATTGGTTTACTTACAAACTCTTCAAAGGTCAAGTTCATGTGCTTTTCCATATAACTGTCAGAAAACACATGCAGTAAAATGACAGTTCCTAAACCCCACTCCAGTCTTAGTCAACGCAGGTGGAGCTAATTTTGTAGCTAATTTTTGTAGTGGTGTCCCTCTGCTTACTTTTGTGCCATTTCCAGCAAAGCCAGTATGCAGAGATGCAAGTTAATTCCTGTGCTAACCTGCTGTACCGGTACTTATGTCAGCAAACTGATATACCAAGTTCAGAAGAACAATGTATGGATCCTATTTAATATATGTTCTGTGACTATGACTATATTTAGGCCTTAAGTAATATCTTAAGGCCCTTCTACCCCACCTGTTAGTAATACATTCGGTGGAATCTAGTCACATATAAATAATGCTGTGAAAATGCTTTTTTTAAAAAAAAAAAGTTTTGAAAAATATGTTGAATTTGCCATAAGTGGGTGGTGCTGTGGGTTAAACCACAGAGCCTAGGGCTTGCCGATCAGAAGGTCGGCGGTTCGAATCCCCGTGATGGGGTGAGCTCCCGTTGCTCAGTCCCTGCTCCTGCCAACCTAGCAGTTCGAAAGCACGTCAAAGTGCAAGTAGATAAATAGGTACCGCTCTGGCGGGAAGGTAAACGGTGTTTCTGTGTGCTGCTCTGGTTCACCAGAAGCGGCTTTGTCATGCTGGCCACATGACCTGGAAGCTGTACGCCGGCTCCCTCGACCAATAATGCGAGATGAGCATGCAACCCCAGAGTCGGTCACGACTGGACCTAATGGTCAGGGGCCCCTTTACCTTTACCTTTTCCACCATCGTCATCTAGGGTCACATCTGTATAACGCAATTAAAATGCACTTTAAATATTATATTTGCAGCTGTCTAGCTGAGTCCTTGCTCCACTTCCTCATAGATGGTTCTTTTCAGGCCTTCCCTTCCTGATCATGTTCTTGCTAATGTCATCCATGGTTAAGTGATTTCCACCCGCCACCCTTTCTCATCACATCAGCAGATGCTCTGCATGCAAACCCTGATCTGCTGATGAATGCTTTTTGCCGCACTCTATGCTGAAAGAGCTTTCATTAGGCAGTGTGCACCCTTATAGCCTTTGCCCTCAGATCCCTGCCTTCTGTTGAGACCTAGGCCTTCAGATTAATACAGACCATAAATACAAGCATGCAGAATTATGTACCTGCAGAATTTCCCCATAGAAACCAGCCTGTCTTCCGTGCCGGTGCCAGGCTATTTTGCACCCTATGCAAGGCTAACTACGCCCCGCACCCCGCCCAAAAATTTGCTAACTTCAATTTTCAAAAACAGATGTCTCGTTGAAAAAACGAAAAGCACAAAAATAGAAACTGTTAAATTCATTTTAAATAGCACAAATAAGTAATAGCATCATAGAATCATAGGAGTTGGAAGGGACTCTGAGGGTCATCTACTCTAACCCCCTGCAATGCTGCTTCCAGGGATCGAACCTGCAACCTGGTCTAACCAACTGGATACAACAATCTTTGATTACCTTTCTCAAATGCAGAAGAAGATGTTTTAACACACAAATTATTTTGAATAATTTTGTGAATTGTGATGTTGAAATTTATGTCTCTTAAAAGTTTCAGTTTCGGGCACATCAAAATCTCACTTTGCATGCCTTTTTCTTTGTAAATTTTTGTCACCAGTACCTTCAGGTCAAGTGCTGATACTTGGGCATGTTCAATTAATATAGTCCCCGAGCCAACTAGTCTCTTCTGCAACATGGTTCATTTTATTAAAGCTTTTTTTTATAAGTTTGAGCTTTGAGAAACCACATTCACCACTTGCCACTGACACAGGAAGTATCAGAAGGATCCTTAGAGCAACAGAAACATTAGGAGCAACAGAGCAACAGAAACATCCAGGAGTTTTTGTTGTAGTATGAAGAGTTTGCTTTGTGGCAGCAAAAACAAAAAAATCACATCTTTTGAGATTGAATATATCAACCATGGATGGCACACTTCTTTGTCATTTGCTCTCCTCTTGTAGTGTATAGGAGAAAATCTTCAGTTTTTTGTCTTTAGGAAAATCATGTGATACAACCTGCATGTCGTATATAAGTTGTCTCAAATTATCATGGCAATATTTAGGCCAATTAGCAGGATCACTGTAATTGAAGTTAGGCACAATGCCATCTCCTTGCAGACTTTGCAGCACTCTCACTTTTCTTGACATCCTATTTTTCCGCTGTGTGTTTTCCAAAAATATCTCCAATTTGTGAAACTTCTGTCTTGGAGTTTATATCATTTGTAGTAGAAGCACCACATTCAGCTCCCTTAGTGCTGGTTTCAACAAGAGTAGAGTCATAGTCATATTCTTGTTCTCCAGTTGCTTTCTGTGTACAAAGGTATTTCAGGAAAAACCTCTTTTTGCTTTGCTTGCTCCTTAGCTTTTTCTCCTTTTTGTTTGCGGTATTGAGTTACCGATGGTCTTTTTTTTTTATCAGTCATAGCTCACTAGAAAAATGAATACATTTTCTATATAAGATTAAGATGTGAAGATAAGATTTAAAATTAAGTGATATACACATAACCTCCAACTCTACAATATGTCCATTTCATATATACATTAAAAACCATTCTAATGTATGAATTACTTCAAAAATGATAAAATACTTTAAAATATAAAAGTAAAATATTTTCAGAAATTTAAAAGATATAACCAAAACTAATCTGTATAAAACTATGCCCCTCAGAAGACAGCCCTGTGTCCCTCAGAGGTGTGCAGCCTTGGCACTAGCCCTGCCTTTCTCCTGTTAGTAATGTATTTAAATAATGTTGTTTTTAGCAATATGCTCCTCAAATTCTTTTTTAGCATCCCTTACTGCCCACTTGCATTTCTTTTGCCAATATTTGTATTCCTTTTCGTTCTCCTCATTTGGAAGGGACTGTCATATTTTGAAAGATGCCTTCTTGATAGTAGTAGCTTCTTTGACTCCGCTAGTTAACCACGCTGGCAATCTCTTTGCGCTGCTGATGCCTTTCCTGATCTGAGTTATATTCTACTCAGCTTCAAATATTCCGCTTTTAAACAACTCCCATGCATTTGGGGTGATTTGACCCTCCTGACTTTGGAGGCTTCCAACTTCCTTTTTAACAAAAACCCTTGTTTTTTTTTGCGGTGGGGAAGTTTCCTTTTTCATTATGCAATATTGATTTGTTCATGAAGTTTCCTCTTCTGAAGTCCAATGTGACCATGTTGGATTTTCTTGGAAATTGGCCATTTACCTGCACATTTAATTTAATAGCACCAGTGCTTTTTTCTTTAAAAACAAAACAAAACAAAACACGTTTAGGGATACTCTCATTTTGACTCAAGAAAACCACCATTTTATAGTTCAAATCGGGAAAAATAAATACAGTAAATGGACAAAAGTACAAAGATTCCCAAAATGTTTAGGGGTATGCGTACACCTGCGTCCCCCCAGAAAAAAAGCACTGAATAGCCCTATAGTCACTGCTCCCATATTCTGCATAACTGTGTTCCGTGAGAGAAGCTACCAGATTATCTGACAATGGGCTACCATGTACTTTGTCCTTTAAATCCTTCCCTCCCCCTTTCCCTGGCTCCTAATCTGCTGTTTCCATGTGCCCATTAAACACTGCCTGCTTCTTTTCAAACACTGCCAGCCTCTGGTTCTTACCTCTCAAGGGAACGGTTAAGCAGTTCATTATCACTTCCCTATTAATGTGGGCTTTTCACAGGCTTCCCAGCAAGGTGCAACCAACCCCCTACATTCAGGAACCACCCCTCTCTTTTGCTTCTTGGGACCCCTTACTCGCAAGATGGGGAGGTTTCATGCTGGGCTGCATTTTAGCCCAATCAAAGCCTTGGATGGGCTCCAACCAACATGACTTTTTGGGCCATTCCCCCTTAAGCCTGGAAGGTCCCCCCTCCTTCTTGGTCTCTTTCTCCCTCTCCCCCTTCTGCTTTCCTGCTCAGGCGTCATGTCACTTTCAAATTGAAAAGCCAAATGAAATTTCCAGGCGGTTTGCAGCTTTTATGATTCACTTGTTTGCTTTTCTCCCCTTTTTATTTTTAATTTATTTCTCTCTCCCTCCACACCCTCTCTCTTCCTATTCACTCTTACCAGCTGCCTGCTTTGAATTTGGTTTGCACCGAGGGCAGGAGAAAGTCATTTTCTGCCTTTCAAAAAAAAAAATATCTTTTTTAATACAGAGTGGATTTGAGGGGTGGCGGTGGTGGAATAGATGCAGGATCAAATGAAGATGTCTTAGAAGTTTTTTTTTAAATTAAATGTTACCTCTTTTGCCCTTTCTAAATATCTGCCCATCTGCTGAAAATGTGTGACAGTTATTCAACAACATGTCTCTCTGATCTAAGAAACTGAAGGGGAAATAATTACCCATTTGCTGTGAATTAGATATTAGATAATGCCTAGGAAGGGGAGGGGAGACAGGAGAATTCTCTGGAAGTTTATACTTAATTACCAGAGATCAGTAGTGTCATACAGTAATTTTAGAGTTGGGACTTGATGGTCTAATGGGTACACTCCCCTTTAGATCATAATCTGTGTTACTTCACTTACTTCAAATGGTCTTATAGGAGGTCCCATTTTGGATTATAATGTGTATTAAGATCCCTGCAGCCTTTGGGAACCCCACTGCTCAGTTGACCAGGTGGAGCCCCTGACATCTGCCCCATATTCCTGCCCCGAATGGCACCGCTGTCAGAGATTCCCAACACATATCTCCTTTGTGAATATTTCTTTCAGAGTACACTTGGCTGAGGTCCATGGGACATGTTGTTTCCCACCCTTGGTTGCTCTGAAGCATTGCTATAGCACAGGGGTGGCCAACTCCCAAGAGACTGCCATCTACTCACAGAGTTAAAAACTGGCAGTGATCTACCCCCTTTTGGGGGGTTCAGGTCAAAGTTGCTGAGCTTCTTTTTTTTAGGAAGGAAAGCCCTGTTTTTTTGGGATACAGGTCAAAGTTGTTGAGCTTTTTTTAGGGAGGAGGAAAGCAGGGCTAAAATCATGAGCTGTAAATGTGGGATGGCATTCAATTTCGTTGTACTACGTACAATGACAATAAAGTATCTATCTATCGTATCTATCTATCTATCTATCTATCTATCTATCTATCTATCATCTATGAATGCTCAATAAACCAGTTGTCTGGATGTGCCCCGTGTACAAGCTGTCTTTTAGGGATGCTTTTCTGCTATTACTGTTCTTGGCAGCAAGAAGCCTCTAAAAAATCCACCCCAAACCCAATGGTTCTCTGGTGCACAGTTTGGAACTCACTGATTTAGTGCATCCATTCCCCATGAGTCATATATTGGACACACCCTGACAGAACCGATGCTTCCCTTGCTTACTGATGGAGCTGCACACAGAGACCAAGCTGGGACAAGAAGCAAAGGCTGTGCCTTTTGCTTGAAATTCTGTTGTAAACCTACACAGACCCTTCCTATAGTATAACTTTTTCCAAATTCTCTCTCTCTCTCTCTCTCTGTCTGTACTATGTTGCATAGCATCATTGTGTTACGTGCCATGGGGCGTGTATGTGTGTTTATTACCTCTTAGAGAGGAGGAAGCATTTGTCTCAACATTCTAATTGTGTCCCATTAAAATGCAAATTTTGGTTTATGGCTTGAAATCGTCAGTAATGTTGCCATGGCAACAGGGGTTTGAGGGTGGGGAATTGGTAGAGGTGGGCCTGGTGCATCTTTTCACAGAATCTCTGCAGAACAACTCCTTGAAATCCCCAGTACTTTGAAATAAAATACAGGAGGCCCAGCCCAAATCAATACTTGCTAGGAAGCAGAGGGTTACTCCCAGTGCCATTGCAGGACAGTCCTTTGACTGGTCTTGTTCTGTTGGCTACAACCATCAAGAACTAGCAGTGGATTCTTCAGGAGGAAGCCCATCATTTCATTCCTACTAGCTGTTCTATGAAACTGAATGTTGGTATGAGATCTTTAAATATAGCCAATTTATATCTGTGGTGGCTAACCTGTTGTCCTGACTCTAACTAGATGAAGACATTGAACTCTGAGTACAGTTTCTGCCAAGATCTTTAATGTTCAGATGAGCGCAATGCCTGGGAACGTACAGGTCAAAGGCACAGCAGGTGCTGAACATGGCTAAGTAAGCTAAGATGCTGATCCAAGAAGCAACACAACCCTCTTGAGTCCCGCTATATGGGAATGGGGTGGGCACAACTTCAGCTCAGAAAATGGGCAAATGAGAAATGGTTGAGGGAGTTGGAAATGATTAGCCTGGAGACTGAGAGGTGATATGATATCTGAAGGGCTGTCACATGGAAGATGGAGTAAGCTTGTAAATTACAATTAAGGAGATTCCAACTAAACATTAGGAAGAACTTTCCGATGGCAAGAGCTGTTCAACAGTGGAATGGACATGGAAGGTGGTCGACTCTTCTTCATTGGAGATTTTTAAACAGAGGTTGGATGCCAGGGATTCTTTAGGTGTGTTGCAGAGGGTTGGACTAGATGGCCCTTGGGATTTCTTCCAACTGTACAATTCTATGACTCTATGAACTTTTGATGGGCTGGACCTGTCTGTTTTTACTTGCATTGGTGTCTCTGTGACCTAGATGATGGGGGAGGTGACAGCTGCTGCTCCAAACCAGACTGGGCACCTGACTCCTCCTGAGAGGTTGGGCTGGGAATGGGCTTCTGTGCTGTGGATGTGGTGCCAGGATGGGAGGCCAAATGGGCACAGAAGCTGAGGATGCAGTGGGTGCAGCATGCCTGGATGATGTAGGAGAGGGTGAAGTGGAGCACTGGGAGGCTATGCTGCTGAGACTCTCCCTGGGATCTGACTCCTTACCTGTAACTCCTTCCCCCTCTCAAGGTCCTGAAACAGCCCATTCCCAGGGTCATCAACAAGTGGCTCCTCTGACTCCCCCTGTCCTGATCGGAACAGCCACTCCTTGATGTCTCTTCAGGACTCACAACACCTACGGACTTCCAGATGTTGCTGGACTACAGCTCCCACTATTGACCTGATTTCATGAACTGACAGGATGATGGGGAGGAGGAAGAAGAAGAAGAAGAGGATCCCTGTGACGGGTGCAGCTGGGACTGGGACACACCAGGGTAAGCAAGGGATGGGGAAGGAAGTACTCACAGGGTGATGGGGGATAGCGAGGAGATGGGGGTCAGTGCACAGGAACCAGCGCAGCAGGACCCATCACTAGAGCCAGAGGGGCCCCTGTCTCCACAAACACGGCAGGCTCTGAGGTGTAGGGAGCAGCAGGGTGTGCTGTAGGAGGCTGAGGCAGGCAAGGGCCCACAACCCAGCAACCAGGTGGTACTTGTTAGCTCTGGGAAGAGGTGTGTGATTCCTCAGCTGGAGCAGGTTCAGAACAGGTGAGGGTCACCTGCCTCGTCAAGCCCAGGTGCTGCAATCAGCATGCAAAGTACAAAAGGGAAGCAGAGCTGAGGGGCTGTGTCTGCTCAACTGCCCATGTTGGTGGACCTTGACTTGGATGCTCCTGGAATGCTATGGGACTGTGCTTTGGGTTTGACTCTGTACTGTATCCTGACTGCTGGACTTCAGACTTGGCCTACGTGGATTGACCCTGGAATGTGTTTCCCGACCTTTGGACTTTGCTTGTGTAGATTGGCCTTCAGACTCTGAACTTTGGACTTGGCCTACTGATTTGCTGTCAGGTGGGCCAGGGGTTCAGGACACCTGATCATTGGCCATGCTGGTTGACCCTGATGGAGGCTGTAGTCCAACAACATCTGGAGGGTCACATGTTAGCCACTGCTAGTGAATACCCTGAATCTTTCAGCATGTCTGCCAGAGAGGGAAACAGAAAAGATGGCTGGCAATTGTTGAATGGTCTGTTACATCTGTACGCTTGCCACTAGATTCTCCACTCAATGATCTCCTGCTGCAGAGACCCACAGGTAAACAGCACAGTAAGTCCAGAATTGCTTCAAAGGGGGTCCTAGTCTATTATCACAAGCCATAATGCTGCAGGAGTCTTGCAGGCTGCAATAGGGTCAGATGGTGGGACCAATGGGAATGTTTCCACCATTCTCTCTCCCCCCCCCAGTCAGCTTAGGAACATTCCCAATATAGTTTTTGTTTGCTGAGGGATCTCACTGAGCAGTGGAGAAAGGAGTGTGGAGAGAAATGAGATTGGAGTAAATCATTTCACTTTCAAGGAGAAATTGTGTGTCTCTAGTTTGATTGTTGACTGAAAAATCTAATAACTGTGCTGCACAATAAAGCATAAAGATTTGCACATCATCTTTGCTGCTGTAGCCACTGACGCTGTGTCTTTCCCAACCAGCTCTCCTTTCCTCTCACTTCTCAAAAAAACTCGGAAGTCTTTCCCACCAGCCCATATCAGGATAAAATAACTGTTCCTGGTGGTGGTACCTAAAATGTTTGCTTGTGTGTAAGCAATGAATGCAGGAACCAAGTTTCTAGTTTCATTGGCTGTAATGAGGTTGGCGCTTATTGCCCGTTGAATTTATGGAGTGGTGGTGGTGAAATCCCCCCAAGGCTTTGTGGCTTAGCATGGGGAGACCTTTCATTTAGGTCAAAAAGTGAGGTTTGCTGGAGTTAAAAGCCTTTGTGTGCTCATTTTGTTCCCCAGATATCCCCGGTATGTTAAAATGAGTAGGAATGAGTTCCTGAGTCCTGGGGTTTCTCAGTTTGACAGGGGAGAGAAAAGAAGCTGTATTCTATGCACTATACTAGCCCTACTGCGTGCCAGTGGTGCCTTTATTTTAATAATAGTACTATTTAATATTTCATAATATGGGAAGGGAAAAGAGGTTGTTGCCCTCTAGGCAAGGAAGGAAGACCCTGTGGTCCTCCAGATGTTGCTGGACTACAAGTCCCATCATCCCTGACAACTGACCATGCCAGCTGGGGCTGATGGGAGCTTGATTCCAGTAACATTTTTTTTGGGGGGGGGAGCAAAGATTCTCCATCCCTCCTATAGGCAGAGAAATGACCCTTGTTGATTGCTAGTTTCGTTTTTAAAAGCTATGCAATGTTCTCTACAAACCCACAACCTGCAGAACATTCTCAGCCCCTTCTTATGCTGGAGCACATGGCTTAGGATGTTCTCGTGTTTTTGATGTGATGTGGATCCTGGGGAAGTTTTTGCAGTGGCCCCCATCTCAGTTGTGCTTACTATATGCTGCATTTCAAAGATGTGTAGGGTTGGTACACCAACAGCTTTTCCTCTGAGGTTGCAGATCACCAGTGTGCTAATGTTACACATGTATGGGCTGGCTCATGCAGTACGTGCAATTAAATGAGAGACTGGCCACAGGGATTGCATGCTTGAGTAAATTATTCGCTTGTGGGCCACCATATGAAGCAAATCAGACTTCGTGTAAGTTAGGAAAGTCATTGTATGTACAAGGTAATGAAACTGTTCTGTTTGCCACTGATTAGGCCTCAGTATAATCTCTAGGGTTAGTAAGGCAATATCAAGAAAAAAGAGAATCCAGTGGTGTGCAACAGTGATGATAAAGGGTTTAGGTAGAAAGTGTGGAAAATTGTTTCAGCACAAAAATGCTAGATATTGGAAGGAAAAAAGATGCACAACCTTTTGCTGAATTGCTAACCTTAAAAAAAGAAAGACCAGACATTGTGGAATGAAAAAAACCCAACAACCCTCAACATTATCATAGAATTGTAGAGTTGGAAGGGACCCCAAGGGCCATCTAGTCCAACCCCCTGCAATGCTGGAATCTGAACTAAAGTATCCATGACAGATCACCATCCAACCTCTGCTTAAAAACCTCCAAGGAAGGAGAGTCCATCACCTTCCGAGGGAGTCCATTCCACTGTCAAACAGCTCTTACTGTCAGAAAGTTCTTCTTGATGTTTTGTTGGAATCACCTTGTAACTTGAATCCATTGGTACAGGACCTACCTTCTGGAATAGGAGGCAACAATCTAGCTCCATCTTACATGTGACAGCCCTTTAGAAGATGGCTATCATATCTCATCTGTCTCCTCTTTTCCAGGCTAAACATACCTAAGTCCCTCAACTGTTCTTCATAAGGCTTGGCTTCCAGACCCTTTATCACCTTGGTTGCCCTCCTCTGCACACATTCCAGCTTGTTAATATCCTTCTTAAATTGTGGCACCCAAAACGACACAGTACCTGTTCAAGGCAAAATAGAATGGTACTATTACTTCCCTTGAGCTGTACACTATATTTTTGTTGATGCAGCCTAGAATAGCATTAGCTTTATTTGCTGCTGCATTACACTGCTGACTCATGTTAAGCTTGTGGTCTACTAAGACCCCTAGATCCTTTTCACATGTACTACTGGCAATCCAGGTGTCGTCCATCTTAAATTTGTGCAGCTGGTTATTCCTGTGTAAATGTAGAACCTTACATTTGTCCCTATTGAAATTCCTTTTGTTAGTTTGGGCCCAGTTCTCCAATCTGTTAAGGTCATCTTGAATCCTGATTCTGTTTTCAGTGGCATTGGATGCCCCTTCCAGTTTGGTGTCAACTGCAAATTTGATGAACATCCCCTCAATTCCTTCATCTAAGTCATTTATGTTGAACAACAACAAGCACAGGACAGAACCCTGTGGCATTCCACCTGCCACTTTCCTCTCAGGATGATGGGAACCATTAGTGAGCACTCTTCGGTCAATCAACTGGCTACAAATCCACCTAGGTTACCTCATTCTGAGTACCTCACTTGAAACTTTATAAATTACTTAATATACAGTATTAACACAAATTGAAACCATAAGATTGTAGCCGTTACATAAGGGATTATTAACTTGAAGGGAATGTAATTGAAATTATTAAGATTTTGGAATGCAGAAAATAAAACAAAGAGGGAGTCATCAAATCTAGGACGTGAGGAGGCCACTTTAGCTAAATTGTATAATTTGGTATATTAATAATTGGTTTTAATAATTGTATTAATTGGATAAAATTGGCATTGTTATAATGAGGTTGTTATTGGAACGATATTGGAAAATCAATAAAAATATTAAAAACAACAACAGTTACCTCATCCAGCCCACATTTTACCAGACTCCTCACAATAATATTATGGGGGACTTTTTATATAGAGGTGAAATGAAGATCATATACCACAGGACATGATGAACAAATGAGTCATTTATTATTGGACTACCTAGGTGTAGTGTTGGAACATCATCTTTTAAAGAACATAACACCAAGAGTCCTTCTAGATGAGACCAAAGGCCCGACTTAGTTCAGTTTCCTGTTTCTTACAAAGGCCAACTAGAAACCTCCAGCTGGTGCAGATGTAGGGCCTAGTATCCCGCCACTGTTGTTCCCCAGCAGCTGGTATGCCAAATCCACCCTGGCGGTAGCATATAACTACCATTACTAATTGCCACTGGTTGTCCTATTGTTCATGAATTTGTTGTATCCCTCTTTAAAGCTGCCTTAAGTTGGTGGCCATCACCCGTCTTGAGAAGGCACATTCTGAAAATTAACCGTGTGCTATGTGAAGAAATTCCTTTTGTGTGTCCTACATTTCTCACCATTCAGCTTCCTTTGGTGAGTAGTGGAATATTAAGAAAGACCATTGTTCTTTTTGAGGCATTTCGGTGAAATACAACAATTGGCTCCTTTCCTTCCTGGACAACCTTTGAGACTTGGGGCTTTAAGTGGTTAATTCTCTTTCCCTCTTGTTATTTTGTGAAATGTTAGCTTCTCCGAGTTAGTTATATGCTGAGATGGCACTGCGTGGGAAGTTTAATCTCTAGGTAAGCCCTTAACAGGATCCCATGAGAGGGCAGCTGGTACGGGGGATTCACTAGTTTTAGAGCTATCTCTATTGGCTGCTTGACATATACTAAGTGGTCCTTCACTCAGGCAAGAATGCATAAACATTGCCAGGGCTACTGATCTAGCACACAAATACCAGATGTGACTTATGGAACACCAAGAGTATATAAGTCCAGAGAACAGCTTTGTTAATCAGAACTTCAATGCAGGCCATGTCCGGAACATGATATGTACTGACCACCACTCTGGCTTCAGGAGTCACATTGGTTGCTGATGGGGGTCCCAGCAATCAAACAGAGAAAGGATGCAAGTTAATTGCTATGTTCTGTAGCTCTTTTAGCTGTAAAATGAAATTTTTAGCCTTCACCCCATTTGTGTGTTCATTGTGTTGTCAGAACAATGACCCCTGGTTTTAGCATTATGAGAGAGAGAGAGAGAGAGAGAGAGAGGAAACCTTCTTTCTTATTCTCACTTTTTACTGAACTAGAAAGCCCAAAAACATTGTAATATTTTCTTTTTGGAAAGTCTTCCAGTCATTTTGATTGCCCCTGTCTGCACCTTTTCCAGTTCTATAGTATCCTAATTTGAGATGGAGCAACCAGAACTGTATTCCATTCCAAGTATGGTTGGCCCATAGGTTCATATATAGCAGGTGTGAGGAACCTCAGGCTAAATGTGGTCCTCCATATCTCTCCATCAGCTCCTTGGGGTTCTCCCATGCAATACACTCTCCCTAGGCAATACCTTGCATAGTTCCTGCTGTGCACCTTCACCCTCCCCCCCCCATTTGAATATTTTTACCTGGCTTGGACTGGGCCCTTGAACTGTGATAATGCTTCTTGCTTGTCAGAATGGAGAGATGTGTTTGTGTGTTTGACTTTTGTGTGGCTAGAATGGAAGAACCATGTCCATTGTCACACCCACTACTGGGATGCAGTTCCCAGAAGGCTGCATATGAGGGAATGTGACCCTCAGACTGAAAAAGGTTCCTCACTCTTTGCATAAAGGCATTACAAAATTGGTAGTTTTATTTCCTGTCTATCTCTTAATTTCCCTGAGCAATAGCTTGGCTTTTTTTTTTACAGCTGTCACACACTAGATTGATACTAATAATTTTACCTTTAATTGCTACTTCTGTTGCTGTTCATGGTATTTCTTCTACATTTAGCTATCTACTGTGACTCCAAGATCTCTTCCTTGGTCAGTCTCTGCCAGCTCAGACTCCATCAGCATATATGTGAAGTTAATACCTTTTGCCTTGGTTTCCCTCACATTGAACTTCAGAGTGATGCCCTCCACCCCTGAGACCCTTGCTCTCTGGGGCAACAGAGGAGCTGTTGCTCTGAGAGTGAGATGTTGCACTCAGGTTCTGAAGGACTTGCCTACAAATCTTTCAGCCTTTTCCCGCTTCTCTAGGCCTGCCAGCAAGGCCTGAAGGGAACAGATTTGCCCCCTGACAGTCAGGAGTTCATTGCACCAAGCATGTACACACACCTGACTTTTGTCCAGCTCTATGAAAAATAGGTCTCTACTCTAAACACTGGGAAATAACTAAATAAAAGGGGGGGGAGTCAGCAGTAGGCGGGGGAAGACTGTGTTGTTATTTCAGTTGCACATACATTGGCTTTCTTCTGATAAGGGGTTAAGGACCAGGGAGGGCAAGGGAGTGATAGTTCCAATGGGAATACAAGAAGGGAAGGAAGGAGGAGTGGGAGGGAAAGGAACTGGAATAAGGTTAGTAGAGAGAGGACAGACAAGTGCCATAATGTTTGAAAGAGATGGCTGGAGGCAGAATGAGGAGTTCAAGGTCTCACTGCACATGCAGGGTCTTCAGGAGTTCCTGGCAGTTGCTGGAGTTCTCAAGGTGGGAGGGAGCACTGTGTTTTGTGATTGATCCAGGCTCACAGGGGAAAACCCAGCAAATTCCCTTCCATAGTCTGAAGCAATAGGCTAAGGAAGGACTTCGAGAAACCCAGAGCACCTGCAGGACCAAGGAGAGCTCCCAGCTGTTTTTCTGCAAGCACCTCCTCTTTCTCAGATTTTAATGGACTTCCAAGGCCATAGGAGAGGCCCCGTTACCATCAACTACTGGCTCTAATGTTATTACTTCTCAGTGACTGTCATGTTTAGTTTAAAGACATTAAAAAGGAACAGCCCATTTTGAAATGTCCAGAATACTTCTTTAACGAAGCTTACTTGGGTCATGGAGGGAAGAGGCAGAAGCAGTAGCTATAAGTCTGAGAGGCAATCAAGAATATGATGCTGCATCAGGAAACAAAAGATAGGTTCAGGCTTTGGCTGAAAGCAATATACGGCTCAAGGGTGAAACAGAAAGGAGAAGTTGGGAGAGGATATAGAGGAGAAAGGAAAGAAACACATTGTTTGTGTAACCTTCTCTAGTCCCACTGAAGACCCTGGTCAGCGAGGGGAGATTTCTTAATTTCTCATGCATTACTCCGGTGACATCCATTTCCCTTAGTGATGAGTTAGGTGTCTCTGCTCCAGCACAGAGCCTCTGCCTGGCATTATTGCTCATGATTCCTAGTGTGCGTTGGCTCTCCATCCCACTCTTTAAGTGATATCATTTGTGACATATTATTTTCTCTGCATCACACCAGGGAGTTGCAGGGATTCCATTTCTTAGCTGGCTCAGAGTTTCAGGGAGAGAAGGAGTTTTATTTTAACTGCCTGTCTGCCAAATAAGGCTTTGCAATCTAAGGAGTAAACTTTATTGTAATTGTTCGCCTCCATTTAGAGGCATCTTAGACCTGGTGCCTCTTGGCTATATGCTGGAGCAGAGGAGGATATTTTAGGGCTTAGAGTGAGATGTACTATTCATTCCCCAGCTATTTGTTCTGTGTGCAGTAAGGCAAACCCATTCCCAGTACATTGCTGCTCTGTTCACCTAAAGTTTCCTGTTGTTAACACAAAGTGATGCAATTGTTCCCTTGCTCTAGCAGCTTTGTCAAATTAACCAAGAATGAGTGGCATTAGTGGCACCTTCTGTGTTCTTTTATCATTGGTTTGGGAGCATGGATTTGCTAAGAACCAGTGTTGTCTAGTCAGCTGTGTTTGACTTGGATCCAGAAAGCCTGGGATCAGTTTCTGACATGGACTCTTATGGCTTTGAGCAAGTCACCTGTCTCTAACAAGCTTCCTTTCCCTTTTAAGATTGTTGTAGATGCAATTCAGATTACAAAGCATTTTGCAAAGAAAAGGTGTAGAAAGAAACTATACGAGCCTTAATTAATTCATCTAAAGATTTTTACGCTGCTCCTCTGCTGGAAAAGTCTTCTTGAGTGGTTTACAAGGACCAGAAATTTTGACACATGCTTGATGTGTGCCTTCAGGGAGGTATGGGAAGTCAGCGAAGGCTAATCGGAAGTCTGTGGGTGGCATCTTCCGATTGCTTTTGGCTTATGCCCTCACTTATAGCCATGTTGCAAGTTGTATGGGAACTGCAGAAGCATTACTGCCAGAGAGGTTCTTCTCCTGGGGTTGGCGGCTGGGGAGTGTCCTGACCCACAATGGAGTGCTCTGATGAGAACAAGGTTCAGGCCTTCTTTGTTGGGAGCATGGGCAACCATCACTATCATATCCACGGCCCTCCCAGGCAGAAGACAGTCCTCTCATCACCCTGACACAGTCCTCTCATCACCCCTGACCCCTCTGCAGACCCCCTCAAGCCTTGCAGAAGTCAAAGACTACACAGTCACTACAAAGCAAGGCGAGGACACTTTAACCAGCTAGCCAGAGAGGCAGGGCCTACCACACTCCAGGTCTTCAGTGGGCTCTATCTCCTTGCTGAGACACATCTTCTTTAATTGTTTCAGGAGGAAGATGCCAGTAGGTCCCATTTGGAGTGGTCTAAGGTCATGTTCTTGCCTTCCCTGTGCTTGGACTTCACTCAGACTGCCCACTTCCTCTGTGAGCCTTAAGCTCAAAGAATGCTGCACCAGATGGGACTTTGGCCTGACCCAGCAGGGTTCTTTTCATGCTATTATGACAGGACTGGACATGGAGGGTCTAGCTCACAAAGCCAATGTTGGTTGATTAGATTTATATTCCATTGTGTCCCATGGACCTTGTCAGCAGTTTTTTCAAAACGTGAACACTTCTGTCTCCAAGGGGCTCACAGCCTAAGTTTGGTCATTGCTGCTCAAAGGCATGTCTGCACAGGTCTCATATTCATTGCCTTTGAATTTAAGTTTTATTTTGCTTTTGTTCTTTTACTCCTTCTCTGTCTTATCTGCTGCATTTCATATTGATTTTATGCCACAGTGTGATGTTTTTATGTTGATCTTTGTGATGGAATTGTTATTCCATTGATTGCTTTTGGCCTTTTAATTGTGTCTTGTGTTTTATTTTATTAATTTTTAAACTTTTGTGAACTGCCCAGAAGGCCAGAGTTGATGGGTGGTATATAAATTGCCTGAATAAAAAGCGCCTTTAATTCCTATAATAAGCTAAAGCAGGGGAAGGGACTGTACCCGTGGCACAGTCTACAGAGTGAGAAGATGCACCAAGTCCTCAATAGTGTTGCCTCTTTGCCCTCCTTGACAAGCTGGTGTGTTTGTGCTTTGCACAAGTTCTATCCCATCCCTGGTGACTCCTCTCCCTCCTTATGACAATAAGAAGCTTCCTTTAACTGAGTCAGACCATTGGTCCATCTCACTCAGTACTCCCTACACTGATTGACACTGACTCTCCAGGTCACTCCAGGGATGGAGCTCAGGTCCTGCATACAAAGGTGATGCTCTGCTGCTGAGCTCCAGCCCTTCCACCTAGTTACTGGTCCCTAGTGACTCCGTGCCCTGGTTGAAAATGTCCAGAGTCTTTGTAGGCCCAGCTCCTGAGAGTTAATGAATTGCACGTATATTTCCTTTGCGGAGTTGAATAATTGGCATATTTTATGGAGGCATCACCCTGGAGGGGGACAGGTAATGGGCAAATGGGGCTACAGCAGAGATAGCCAACATGGTGACCTTTTGACATTGTTGGACTACAACTCCCACCATCCCTGACTATTGTCCATCTTGACTGAGGCTGATGGGAATTGTAGTTCAAAAACATATAGAGGACATCGTGTTGGCTGCTCTTGGCTTAGGGCTCTGTGCTGAGGACAGTATGAAGATTCTCCTGCCTGACCTTTGGAAAGGAGTTAAGCTGCCACAATCTCTCCCATGCATCATTTGGTGTTTTTTTTTAAAAAATCTGACGCTTGATTGATGCCGGCTTGTCATCATGCAGAGCCTTCTGTGCAAAGCAATAAGTATAAATGAAATTTCAATTATTTTTCAAATCAGTGCTGCTTAATTGGCATTAATTATTTTACGTGTTTACAGCTATACAAGTCCATGGGAAATGTTCTGTGAGCTAGTTTAGTGCTGGCTGACCTCTGCTGTCTAGATGCAGGCAGGGAATCATAGAATCATAGAGTTGGAAGGGACCACAAGGGTCATCTAGTCCAACCCATGCAATGCAGGAATATTTTTGCCCAACCCATGACCCTGAGACTAAGAGTCTCATGCTCTACCAACTGGGCTAGCCATGTTTCTGTAATATTCAAGACAGGTTGGTGTGCTTGGTTTAAGCTGGATGTGCTTAAACAGAGGCTGAACAGCCATCTTTGCCAGGGTGCTGTAGTTGCATCCTGCATGGCAGATCTTGTGCTGAAGTAGAGGGTTGGACTAGATGACCCCCAAGACCCCTTCCACTTCTAAAAAGCTCTGATGCTTGGATAGACAGTTCCTTGGGATTGAAAATAACATGATGTGATTGGCACCTGCCCTTCCTTGGAAGGTGTACAAAGAGGAGGAGAGGATCCAGTAATGCCATGGCATTTACAGATGTTATTTGGGTGTTAGAGTAGAGCCTCTGGCAGAAAACCACCCTCCAGTTTACTGTGGGTGGAGCGGCTCTTTGCAGAATTTGTCACATGTTAAAATAGTTCTGTGGTTGCTTTAGTGCAGCATGAACTGCCTTTGATGGGGCTGATTGTAGTCCCCCTGCTTGGCAGGGGGTTGGACTGGATGGCCCTTGTGGTCTCTTCCAACTCTATGATTCTATGAACAACATCTGGAGGACAGCATGTTGGCGCATTTGATACCCATGACACAGATGCTGAAAGAGGACTGAGAGGTGCCATGGTCAGTGTTTTAAGCTGATTCAGTGTTAAGCTGCATCCATTGCAGGACTGTTTATAATTGCATGCAGAACTCAACACACAACCCCAGCACATCTGGGATTGTAGGAGAATTGTAAAAAGAAACTACCTACCTGGGCTGCAGCCTATTGCCGAGTGTTGTCAGTTCATGCCCACATTATTATGGGAGAACAAAAATGGGGAGGAAACTATCCAAACAGGCAAGAGAGCGGCAGCTATTTTGCTGATGTCTAAAGTCTTAACAGAAAACATGTGTGTCAGCCAGACGGTATAAAAGACCCAGACACCTGTTCCTCGCTTTCCCCTCAAACTAGCAAGCCTCAGCCATCCAGGCAAATAATCCATCTTTGTGTTCCATTAAACAATAGCAATCCTGGCAACTTAGTCACTTGGCTTTTATAACAGTGCCTCAGTGCCTGTCTCTGGGAAATGTCACCCCTGACCTCAGCCATCATACCTGTGTCAGCTGCACGGGGCTCAAACACCTGAGGCCCCGCTCTCTGCCAGTGACATATTTTGGGCAGATTCTGACAGGCAGTCAGGACTCATTGTCTCTGTAGGAAGCTAGGGAGAATAAGCCTGCCTCTAAATTGTCACAGGCAATTCAGATACTGCACTGCCTGGCAATTTTATGTTCCTTCCGCACGTATATATTTATTTCCCCCTTCCTTTCTCTCTCCTTTCCTTTGCTGCATCGCCAGCAGGCAAGGAGTTCTTTTCAAGCTGCCCTGGAGCTGGAGCTTGGGAGACGTGAATGAACTATAGTGGTTCATTTGTTAGGGCAACACATTGGCTACCTTTTTCCTTCACTGTGGGAGGCAGTGTGCCTCTGAAAGCCAGTTGCTGGGAATGGCAAGTGAATGGAGTGCTGTGGCTCAGCTCCTGCTTCTGTGCTTCCCATAGGCATCCAACTAGCCACTGTGAGGACAGGATGCTGGGCTAGATGAGCCATTGGCCTGATCCAGCAGGGCTCTCCCATGATGGCTATGTTCCAGCTCTACTGTTGGAAGCAGTATGCCTCTGCATAGCAGTTGTTGGGAACTGGAGATTGGGGAAAGTGCTGCTGTTCTCAGGTTCTGCTTGCGTCTGTTTGGCCGCTTTGAGAACAGAGTGCTAGACTAGATGGGCCTTTGGCCTGATGTATTAGGCTGTTATGTTCTTTTAAGCCAAAATTTTGACTGGCTAGGTATGAATTGTACCTCCCCGCATATATACTTTCTGGCAGTGCAGATCCATTTTGCTGCCTAGAATGGAACCCAAATTCCATCCGTGTCCAAATGCTTGACAAAAATGTTGCTACACCAAGCAGACATTCAATTCACGCGTTAGTCTATTCTTCCCATGGGGGTGCCTCCTAAAGCAGATTGCTTTGTCCTGATGCAGGAGAGGGTGGCCATGTTTCTTGAGGTCACAAATGAAGGGGGAGGTTGCATTCTGCTCATGCAGTCTGGAGTATAATAGCAGAGGGCTATCCCCACCTGCATTATACATTTAAAGCAGAATCATAAAGAGTCATGGCTGTCTCCAAAGAGTCCTAAGCACTGTAGTTTGTTAAGGGGCCCCTAATCCCTTTGCAGAGCTACAATTCCCAGAGTTCCCTGGGAAGGAAGATTGACTATTAAACCACTCTGGGAACTGTAGCTCTGTGAGGGCAATAGGGACCACCTAACAACTCCCAGCACCCTTCACAAACTACATCGTCTAGGATTCCTTTGGGAGAGCCACGACTCTTTAAAGTGGTATGATACTGCTTTAAATGTATACCATAGCTCGGTTCATTTCCCTTCCCCAGGCTAAATATTTGAAGTGTGATCATCCTTCAGTGGCAGATGCATGGTTCACTAAAAACCTAAAAGAATGCAAAAAGGAGAACCTTGTTCCTGAAAGTGTCAAGTAAGAGGATAAGTTGCCAGATAGGCAACAGTACTTCAACAAACTGCAACAGCGAGTGTATAGAATTTGAATATTTAGGAACACTCCTGACGAAGGAACTTTGGTTTGAAATGTGTTGTGCTGAAATAAATCCTATTTGCTAGTGCTTTTGAGAACAAGTTTCTCCTTTGGGAGGGTGGTATGCTGTTTGATTTCTGCCCCACTCCCTTTTGTGCTTACCAGAAACTCCAAATTCTGTAACAGAAGTGAAGTAAGCAAATCAAAGTTTAAGAAGCTGTAAGTCTATTACATTTATGTTTAAGAGAATCCGGTGCATTGAAAATTGCTAAGCATGGATTTTGGTGACTGGAGAGCCAGCCTTTCCAGGAATCAACTGCGGGGGGGAGGGGCATTTTCTCCTTCATCTTTTTGTGTCATTACAAAAACATGGCTAGATACAGAGGTGAGGGTCACCATTTTGCATTTTTGCTTTGGGTGCTGAAATGTCTAAGGCCAGCGCTGGGTGATTGCCAACAGCTGGTAAAATGTCAAGCATATGCTTTTGCCTTATACAAAAGGAAAGGAAAAAGATGCTTTGCATATCACGCTGCAGGCAAGGACTCTGGTCTGCTGTTTCAGCACCAAGGACATGGACAGATCCACAGATACTATTGAAGACTGCCCTGGAATTTGGGGTGACACACTCCTTCTGTAATACACTTTGCAACCTGCACTTTCTAACTGTGGAGGTGAACCTGTCTCAACACTAGACCAAATGGTGGAAAACAGAAATGAGGCCAGTGTACACAGTGAGTTGTTGCGATGGCCATAAGCTGGGAGAGGATAATTCATGGAACTTGAGTGCCTAGCCCAGGCGGCTGTAGCGACATCCACAACAGAGTGACAGGGTAGAGAATGACAGGCTGCACAACCGATCAAGCCTCTTTTTATTTTTGTTCACTGTGCTGAAATATATGATGAAGGGTTGTATAAAAATATTTTAACTAAACAAACAAGCCTAAAAACAGTCCATTTTGATGCTCCAAGCACAGGAAGTAACTGCAAGATGACTAGCTAGATATGCGGGAACTCCTGGTCCTTGTAAAACCTGAGTTGGACTTCCCCTCTGGTCTGAGCAACAAAAGAATTAAGACTTGCCTTCCTTCAACCTGGCACAGTGCTGATTTGCATTGTGCTCCATCTTTGCCCCTATTTGTCATGCATGCTTTCTTTCCTTTGTGTCCAAGTGAGCTGGTTTACGTATGCAGGATGCATCCGAAGAAGGGGGTGCAGTTTGCTTGTCTGTCACTCTCCCTGATTGTCTATTAATGTTGGGTTATTTTTAGTCTGTCACAACAGCACAACAAGGCATCGGCAACAGGGTGGGTGGGGAGATCTGTGCCGTCTGGTCAACCAAACTGAGGACTTAGTTGGTTCCACCCAGAGGTGAAATTGCTCAACAGTTTGGTTCTCTCAAAGGAGCATGACTCCTTTGACTTTGGGAGTTGCTCTTTGTCTCTTGGAGGACGCTAATTGTCGTCATTAATAACTGAAGATAAAGGGCAAAAACCCCACAATTAAAATGCTTTTTCTGACAGTTGTGATGGAGTGACTGAATAGGATTTCCTCTTCCTCCCTACAGGGTGGATAGATTCCAGCTCCCCTTAAAACATACCACATTCTTGATATGGGTGACTTGACCCTAAAACAGCGATGGCATGGAACTTTCAGTGGGCAAGGTGATGGATGTGTGTCCCTTGGATAGTAGTGGAAGATACTGAGTAGCAAAAGACTGTAGAGCAAATAGGAGATGTGCTGTTGGAAAGTCAGAGTAACAGGATGAATTTGGAAACTTGTTAACAGTTCACTTAGAGCAGACATAGGCAAACTCGGCCCTCCAGATGTTTTGGGACTACAACACCCATCATCCCTAGCTAACAGGACCAGTGGTCAGGGATGATGGGAGTTGTGGTCCCAAAACATCTGGAGGGCCGGGTTTGCCTATGCCTGACTTAGAGGAAAGGGCCCTTCACCCCTGGGATCGCCAGGAGAGAAAACTACAAGGTTTTTTGAGTGTGAATCTTCAGTGCTTTGTGACATTAGCAGGCGACATAAAAACCTCCTCTTTACTCTCCTTGCCTACTTGCTTGGTTAAAAATCCCAAACTCTAACTGGCGATCTGGTGGTGTGCATTTTATGTGGCTAATTCAGAAAAGGTTGCTTAGCAACTGGGTGGCCCAGGCCTCAGTTTGTTACTTAGGTTGCTTCAACACTAAAGCCAGATCTGCAGTAGTCATGAAACCACTACAGTGCTGAATTTTGGAGGAGGGATTATGCCCAAAAATTATATTGGGAATTCATTAGGCATCCCAAGCCACAAGCCTGACACTCATGTAATAAGAGCATACAACAGAGAAGTGAGAGGCTGGATAGGGACGCTGATCAGCTGAAAGTGAGTAGCAGAGAAAATTTACTTTTTTGTAGGTGTCTCAATAACGCTTAATACACAATACTGTTTAGCCAGGCAATTGATGGCTGAAAGATACAGCCCATGGCAACCTTGGAATGAGCAACCATGAGGGTATGTGATTGTTTTAAAATGTTTCTTAGATGCTCTAAAATCAAGGCGGCCCAACTTTTCATACCAAGTGGGCCACAAGAGTACTTTGGTATGGAACCTGCAGGTCACACACTGCTTTGTTGCGTGGTGCAGGGAAGCGAGGCAAAAATTTGATGCCCCCCTGCCCTCACGCTGCCTTCCCTAAGCCGGCAAGGCTCCAGGCTTTGGGAAGGAGGCGCAATGCTCTGGCAGGGTCCTAGAACCCTCCTGTCTCCTTCCCGAAGCTGGGAAAGTGCTAACTAGGCTTTAGGAAGGAGGTGGGAGGACTCTGGGACCCTGTCAGAGCCCTCCTTCCTCCTTCCTAAAACCTAGTGCCCCGTTTCCCTGGCATTGGGAAGGCAGTGCAAGGGCTGGAGGGTGTGTGTCAAATGTTGCTCAGGACTATCAAATAAGGCATTGAGGGCCGCATTTGGCCCTTAGGCGCTGCATTGGACCACCCTGCTCTAAATATTTTTGGATGGTTTTAAATATGTTTTTATTTTAAATTGTGTGGTTTTTGTTTTTTAATGTTTGCCGCTCCAGGATAGAAATTTCATAAACAACAACAAATAGTAATAAATATTATTATTATTACCGGTAACAAAGAGAAAACAACATCTACACAGACACACAAAGGGAAAACAATTTTACTGAACAGAAAAAATGCATGAGGATGAATTTTATCTTGGAGCCTATTGTTCCAGAGCATAATAAATACTATCCACTTTTCAATGAATTCATTATTTGCAATTCCGTATGGTTCATCCAATCATAAGTTTATTTTGATATGAGAGTTGTGAACCACATAGCACTTTGATGCAGATGGTATCTCTTGCTTTCCTCCACAATGAGCTGCCATACACATTTTAGCATCTGTGCGTAGACTGATTTCTAACTCTATAACAATGCTGTCAACAATTTCTTTGAGAAAACATAATAAGACTTGGGATCATAGGCTATCAAATCCTCTAGCATCTCATTAAGCAATTACCCTCTCAAAACGATGTGTAAGGGAACATATCCAGAATGTATGTTTTAATCTTGCAAGCTCTGCCTCACTCTGCTTCACAACGGCAACCTGTGACCTACAGCAAAGTACAAATACACGTTAATTTGTGTTGTCAGATACCACTTATAGCAGCTTTTTAAATTATCAGAGATTTATTTAGAAGTTATATTACGCCGTCCATTCCTGTTCTATAACTGGTATCTTATACCCCAAATCTCTTTTCCATTTCTTAAAAAAAACACAAAAAACCTTAGGTGATGAACTATTCCATTTTCAACAGCACAGTTGTGTGTAAAACCTACCAATCAAATGCGAGGTATTTTTTCCTTTTATTTAGATATATTTATCTAGAAATGTAGAGATATGCCTAGTCTGTTTAACTGTACTTTCTGCATAGATGTGTGCCATTTTCCCATTGGTTGAACCCCATGGTGAAGGTTCAAATACACCCTTCATCATGTGGAAGAACCATCGCTCAGTGGTAGAGCATCTGCTTTGCATGTGGAGGGTCCCAGGTTCAGTCCTTGCCATCTCCTGGTAAGGCTGGGAGAGAACCCTGTCTGAAATCCTGGAGAGTTGCTGCCAGCCAGTGCAGGCACTATTGAACTAGATGGAACAATGGTCTGAATAAGCAGAAGGCAGCTTCCTATGTAGAGGCTTGGCTCAAGGAGTGGGTTTGCTAGAGCAGGCTAGTCTCCTCTGTCTGTTTCTTGAATAAAGTTCCCATTTCTCATAATTTTCCTTGGTTTGCCCCTATTCTGTGTAGCTTATAGTTTGTAGATTTAGGGGTACTTAGTGACAGTCAAGGTTTTTGAAGGACAGGTAGAATGAAAAGATTGACACTGTTGGGGTTGTGATGCAGCGGGCAAATAAAAATTTCCTCCAGATCGGGTGGAAATGGAAAGGGCAGATTACATGCATGGTTAACCCAGATTATCCAGAATATTATGAAAGAAGTTAAACAGTGAGCCAATTTAGGTCAGATAGCGAGAGAGAGATAACAAAGCCCCACAGGCTCCTGTGGAGACATCTTTGAGAGGAATAGTGGCTGAGAAAGCAATGTTTTTTTCTTCTTTTTCTTGCCACGAGGATTGGTACTTTAATAATACAGGGAATGCCTGAAGTCAGTTTCTCACCAGTAGAAATATTACAGAGGCTTCCCCTCGCTCCAACCTTTGCTTATCTGAGGGAATCCCTTGCATAAAAAATGTTCTTAATGAACTTTAGCATCAGGAAATAGGAAAAGTTAATGCTGTGTGAGCTGACTGCTCAATGAGGAACAAAAGTAATATTCTGTGGCCATCTGATGGCTCATGGACTTTAGGAGGGACCTTTGAGGATGAGAGGCTAGCAAGCCTGTGTCCATACTGGTGCTCTCCATTGCCATCCCATAACACATTTCATTGTGATGACCAAGCACAATCGTTTGTGTGAAAGGTCTCATGTTATTCCTCGTTTCCAACATATTTGTTAACTGGGCTGCTTCCCCCCCCCTCATTTGTGGAATGTGTCCTTTTTATGCATCGATTTGTTTGTTAGGATGAGTAAAATGTCTCTGTGTGGTGGTGGTGGGCAGCCACAATGGACTCAGAAAATACATCTTTGTAAAAGGCTACATGATATGTAGGCATGTACAATGCCAAGGGATAAACAGATGGCAAAGTTTAGTGATCAGGTGGGTATGTCGGACTAAAAACCCTGCTACATGTAGGAAAGGAGTTGCAGAACAATGTTCATTTTCTCCACAGGATTAGTTATAGGAAAATAAGCATTGTCTTAATGAGTACATACAAGAGGCCTCCTCCCTTTAACACTCTCCTTGAAGACATGGAGAGCAATAGAGATGAAGGTCAGAGCTTGTGCTCTCATGCACACACTACAGTCCCCATAAAGGGCTGAGATATTCATAACTTCTTGTAAACTGGCCCTATGAGATGTCACACTAAGGTTGATACCTTTTGGTGAGGTACCAATTCAGTGGCTTTAAAAAATGCAAGCAGAATGCAAGTCTACACTTGTGTACACAGCGCTGTCTATTAGCATGAATCAACAGAAAACTAGCTGATGTAGATATATATATTTAGCAGGTACATGGACCCATCTTGGGGACCCACTAAATCTATATTTCTGGTGGATGCATATCA
This sequence comes from Darevskia mixta, assembly GCA_034641385.1. Lineage (NCBI taxonomy): Eukaryota > Metazoa > Chordata > Lepidosauria > Squamata > Lacertidae > Darevskia > Darevskia mixta. The sequence continues at coordinate 19,832,167 of JAWWNH010000008.1, forward strand.
TTTTTAAAAATTGTATGCACACCATGCTGGGAAACCACCGCCTCTCGTAAATCTGCTGGATGGCATTCAAGGCTAGTCCTACCCAGAGTAGACTCGTTTATAATAAGGAAGCAACGTTAGTCATGCTCATTAACTTCATAGAATCACAGAGTTGGATGGGACCCTGAGGGTCATTAGTCCAACCCACTGTAATGCAGGAATCTCAACACATGAGCCCAATTTGAAACCATACTTACCGGTAGCTTTGTGCTAGCAGTTTTAATGCTCCACCACTAGGAGGACAAAAACAGTGATCCTACTCTGAGTAGGACTAGCACTGAATGCCTCCCATTATTTGGTTACAGTGAAATATAATGCATGAAGTAGTCCCAAGCTTAGCCCTGCTTTTTGATGACTTAAACTAGATCAGCTGCACCCGGTGGTGCCCGTTTCCTCCTCTGTAACGCGGGTCATTTGTTCTTTCTTTCCAAGCAAGCTCTGTATTAATATTTGCAAACAGCTTTGAAAAATGTGAACTGTTTAATGGAAGGCAGTTAACGGTAATAGATGCTGCTTAGGAGGGAGGGAAAAATAATAGCACACATTTAAAAAGAAAATCTATGTATAAAAGTCTACCTCACTTTCTGCAACACTCTAAGCTAGCTGCCATAACAATCAATATATAAAATCAATAAAATATCATAAAATAATTCACAACCATAAATATATTAATTAAACTATATTAAAATATATAATACACAAAACAACTCAGCTCAGCAAAGACCAAACGTAGCCATTATAAAATACCATTAAATGCCTCCTTAGGAAGAAATACCTTAAATTGTTTCTTCATTGTTCCTATAGGGCGAAGAATGACGGTTTAGGAACTCGCTGAATACAGATAAGGCTCTGATGGTTATGAAAACAGTCAGTGAACTATGTCTCTAACAGGAAATCCTTGTATATTTCTTTTTTAGCAGTCTCCTGGGATTTATGTCGTGAGCTTCTTCAATCTTTCCCCAGGGACTGACAGCCTTGTTTGTGTATATTAACTCAACCCTGTGCAAGAGAACTTTGCAGCCGCAGCAGAGTCCTTTCTTCCCGCAGTCAGCCCCTTAAAGAGTTTACTCTGAAAGTCAATCAGTCCATCCCACAGCCGTCCAGAGCCATAAACAGGGATAAATAGTAATTAGTATGGTAAATAGTTTGGCCCTGTGTGTGTGTGTTCTGGTTACAGTATCATGGTAATTACTGCTGGCTCCCTGCCTGAGTCTTCCTGCCGCCCGATTTCGCGCTCTGCACAGCCTTGCCAGCCTGATTAGTACTGGACTCATGCGAATTGGCAGTTTACTTTCAGCTGTCTCTTCAGCTCACTCACCAGGAGGCCAAGCATTTGCCCAGGTGTGTTGCAGCGTGCTGAATACAGGGCCTGGTCCATGCTCATTGTGGCTGAACAGAGGCTTTTTTCACACGCATCTGAGCTCTGCTTCAAACGTTTGGGAATTGATATTCTTAGACTGTCTGCCATGGAAATAAGTCCAATTCACTAGCTAGCCCATTAAAAAAGAAATCAGCACCTGTACCTATTCTAATAACTTGTGGTACAGCAAATCCCTGAAATATATATAAGACTGACTTTGTTTCCTTCCCCCACTCAGTGCCTATAACAGCCTCACACCCTCTTTTGGTAGTCCTCCAGAACTGCTTCTCTGACAAACCCTTTCCTGAACCACTTAGTAGCTCCATGGTCAATGGCTTGACTCCTCTCTGCCAGTCTTTAACATCTTTCTGATCCCTGTCTTGGTAATTATGTAAAATCTTTAGGCAAGGACACTTTCACTTTCTGGCTCAAGACAGCTTCATATCTTATGTAGCCAAATGATAGTCCACAGAACTTAGCACTGTTGACACGGAGAAAGGAACTTATTTATTTATTTGCTAACCATTTGGATCCTAATCCACTGGTAAAATCTCCTCTGGTCCCTTTGAAATCAGTGAGACTTGTTTTTAAAGATTGTGCGTAGGGGAACTTGGTTAATTGTGCCCTCCCACTTTATACAGGCCATCCCAGGTATAGGTGACATAAGGCAGATGTGCTATAAGAAAAGTGAACCAAAATTACAAGGCTGCAAAGCACACACCTATGGGTAAAGGGTCAAGTATCCATTTAGTGTGGAACTGTTATCCTTCATTCACTTTTGACAGAAAATTCAGACAATGTTATTTCCAAACGGTTGCATTCCAGTGTTTCATCTCTTCTCACGCCATTGCTTTTTCAGACTATTGTGCTTATTCCCGCAAACCCCTTAAAATGCAGTTGCCCCACTAGTTTATCCAGTGTTAACTGACAAAGCTCTATTGAGGTCATTCAGGGCTACTGTACCTTTAATTAGAAGCTTCATCTTTGCAGCAGCTGCTCATGTTTGCTTCTTGTACAGCAGAGCATGTTAGTGATGAAATGCTTCTTAATTTGTCCATTTCTTTTCCTCTGAGAGGAAGGGAAGTTGTTTTCCCACTCATCCTTAAACTGTACTATTTTGCAACTAAAGAAAAAAAAATGTTTTAAGTTGCAGCAGATATTTGCTGAATGAGACTTCTGAGTAAAACATTTACTAAAAGAACTTGGCTACAGGGAAGGGCATTGTTGGATGATATAGAGCTAAGGTGATTATGAAAATGCAGTGTCTTAGCAACACTAAAGGGCCCTAGCATGGTAGCAGCCAATAAGGACATTTAGTCTTACCTGGTGATTCAAGGCCTTTCTATTCTGGGGAAGATTTTCAAGGCCCAGCAAATTTTATGTGAGATGTCTTATTGGTCTCTCTCTACATCGGGGGGAATTTTGCTCTTGTGAATATAGCATCATCTCAAACCCTCCTTTTAAAAATTTCTATATGTATCAAGAGTTACCAGTTAGTTATTTTCTAGCAGGTAATCCTACCTTCTATTTGTTTGTGACCGGTCTCCCCAGGCACTTTTTGGATGGAGCCATAAGTGAAGGCAACTGAATAAACCGCGCTGAAGCTGAAGCGTGCCAAAACAATTGTACAAGCCTGATTAGTTTTCAATGAGTTTTTGAATAGATTTGGGAGTGAAGTAGGGAGAGGGGATTAATCAGTGAGTAGGTTGGCTAGGACTCCCTGCTTGTTTTAAAAGGCAAGGCGACCCCAAAGAAGGAAAGGATCTGGTGACAAGTACCCTGAATCCATTCATTGGGGTCTCCATAATATGTAGGTTAGATCTCTGTGCTTGTTTGTGATCCAGCAACTGCATCTCAGTGGCATATAAAGTGTTAAGAACAGAACAGCCTGCTGAATCAGTCCAGTGGCTTGTTTGGCTCAGCATCCTATTCTCACAGTGGCAGACCAGATTCCTGTGGGAAGCCTGGGAGCAGGACATGAGCGGAACAGCATGCTGCCCACCTGTATTTCCCAGCAACCGATATTCAGAAGCATACTGCCTCTGATGGTGAAGGGAGAACTAGTATCCATTGGCTAGGATCCATTGTTCTACGGTATGTGTGCATGGATGCACGCTTGACTGAAAGGGGTTGGCAGTATATATTAGGGGGAGCCAATCTGCGGCAGGAAGTTGCAGCAAGTCAGAAGCTGTGTGAAAATGTCATGCTTTCTGAAACAAATCAGCATGCCTCCTTAACGCTTTGGTCTCTGAGGATAGATACAGACACTTTCCCCCCTAAGCTGAACCTCTGTCACTGGAAATACTGTGTTTGTTGGCAGTCAAGCTGCAAACTATGGTTGATGGCTAAATCCAATTTTCTATGCTGCTCTGGTGCTATCAGTATTTCTGTGACTGGGTGCATGCATTATTGTTTCAAACACCTATTGTATTGTGCACATGTGTAAAAACTGTCTCTGCCCCACATACATTTTTTTGGATTTCTTCTAATTTTGTGTCTCGTATTTCTGTACTTAGAAGGTAATGGTCGAGTGCTTATCAATTGTATTGGATAGATTCTAATGGATTCCTTTTACAGGAAAATTTATAAGCACAACAGTGCAAGGCTACTTCTCCTGCTCAATAGTGCAGAATAGTTTTTTGTGTTTTTAAGGTTTCCCTTAGAAGCGCAATTGATTAGTCCAAAGTAGTTTTCAATCTGGTCTAATCAATTTCAGCACTCCATCGGTTTGCTCATTTATTTATTTTAATTTAATTTAATTTACTTGTTTGCTCCACTTTTCCTTAGTAAGTCCAAACAGCTTGCTGCCAAACTCAGTGAAAACTACAGATAAGCAAAATTACACAATGAGTTACCCTTATACGGAGCCAGAGGAAGCAGCTTCAATTAGTAACTAGGAAAATAGAGGCCATTTCTGTTTTTCATCCTTTGTGAGGCTTCTCACTCTCACTCCTGTCCCCCACCTCCATGACATTTGTCAAATAATCAGGCTACCAGTGCTGAATCGGGGCTAGTCTGTATTCCTTCAGCTTTGAGACATCACTGCCTCTCTCTCTTCCTTCTGGGACCTTCTGGGAGCTTTCCTACTCTCTCACGTCCAAAAATCTAAACCACTTCAGTGACTCAAGAAACTTATTCAAGATGCATAGTACATTGTACCAAGTGTTCTGTGGTATCTGATGACCTGGAATCTTTCGCCTCACCCCTCCAGCAGTTCTTTGTTTCATTTGCCATAGAAATGACTGTACATATTTCAGATTTCAGTCAGCAGCAGCACTTTACACTTCGCTCCCCCCCCCCCGCTCCTTCCATTACTATTATTATTGACATTGCCTAGAGTGGCATGTTACTGATTGTGGAAAAATACCTTCTGCCATTTCCCACCTCTCCAAAAATTACTATCTTGGTGTCTTCTCAAGCACTGTAACCGCAACGCTCCACTGCAGAGTCACCTTTGAGGCACTCCAGACTCCTGTGGCAAGCCTGAGGGCTGTGCTTCATTTGCATATCATTTTTCATTAGTGGGTGCAGGGTTTTAATCAGAGGGCAAGGCAACACCGTTAATTTTGCCTCTGGAATGCCATTGAGTTTGCACAGCTCTTAGCAAGACTTGCTGCAGAGGCTGACTGTGCTTTGCGAGGCACAGAGGATCCTCAGCGGAGACGGCTGCTTTCTTGATGCTTGCTTTTGCATTTGAAGTGACATGTACATTCTGGATTCTGCTCAGCTGTTGTAGGTTTTTGGATTATGGAAGGACACACGGTCAAAATGGATTTTTGTTTTTGCCGTTTCTGAGAGGCTTTTGACCATTAGCAGTTGTTAGTGCTGGCCCAAATATGTTTTGCTGCCGGAGGCAAAAGGACTCCCTTCCCCCCCAATTGCAATTTTTTTTGTCATGCCAACATTTGAGAAGAAATACCCTGGTAGTGAATTGCATAAAGTCAACAATGAAGTTACATTCATAAAACAAGTGGAAAATACATTACAAATTAATAGATTAGCTTAACATCAATATAACTGGGTCTGTCTGGGTGAACAGGTGAATTTTAAGCAAGTGCCTAAATGCCAGTGCTGCAGGTGGCTGGCTGACATTAGTTGGGAGCACATTCCAAAGATGCCAGTACACTGAAGGCCCTGCAGTTAGTGGGCACAAGGCAAGTCCAGCAGGGCAACTAAGAGTGTCTCTCCTGACAGAGGCGTACCCAGGATCAAAACTAGGGGGGGGGGGGCAAGCCATGGTCGTTCAGGTTTGCTGTGAATGGACACTGATCATTTTTGCTTCTGGGGGGGGGCAGCTGCCCCCCTTGCCCCCCCTGGGTACGCCCATGTCTCCTGAGGATCAAAGCAACTGGGTAGGAGCATACGAAGTATGGCATTCCCAGAGGTAACCAGGCCCCTTGACTTAACTGTCCCACAAGAGTCTAACCCACATACAGAAGCCAGCTGGCTAGGCAGTTGAATCTTACTTTAGCACCAACAATGGGACAGTGACTTCACTGCACACAAGGACAGGAAACTCAAATCTGGGTTGGATCTAAGAACATAAGAGCCCTGCTCAATAAGACCAAAGTTCTGTCCAGCCCAACACTCTGTTTTCATAAGAGCGGCGAACCAGGTGCCTATGGGAAGCTTGCAAATAGGACCTGAGCTCAACAGCACTCTCCAGAATCAGACATATTGAAATATGATGCATCTTACTTGGGTGTAAATTTCACTGAAATCAGTGGGACTTGCTGTTCAGCACAAATGCTTAGATCTGCATTATAAAACTGCAAAATAATAAAATGGAATCAGGACTCTTGGAGCTGGTTTATAAAATGCATTGTATGGCGAATGCCCACACAAGTCTCCTGTTGACAGATGACATGCAGGTGATTTTCCTTTTTTATTTCATCTCTGAGTTAATGATAGTGGCATCTTGTTGATGACTGCCCCTTTGCTATATACACACTCAAACGGTGTATTTTGAGTGTTGAGCACTGCAGATGAGGGATGCTGTGGCTTGCCATAACCGGACTGCCTTCGCTAAATAAATAACCTGGATGCTGTGAGGAGGTGATTTGGAGAGGCTTTGTTGATTCAATTGCAATTCATTTGTCCTTTCCAAGAGAGATTGTTTGGAATGTGAATTTCAAGCCATTCAGGAGCCATGGGAAAACAAAAATGGAAATGCAGCAATGTTTGCAGTTAGGCAACTCCTCCAGCTTCAACTCCATTACTGTTTCAAAGAGTAAACCAGGAGTAGCTGAAATGATAAACAATGTTTTCCTTTCATCCTTCATTTGACTGAGCAGAGATTGTATCCCCTCCCTTTTTTGCTTCTGTTGATCTGGTGAGAATGTTCTATTTTCTTGTTCTCTCTCGCCCTCCTCAATAGGATATGGTCCTCCCTGTCAGTTCAGGATCCACACTGGGCTAACCTCATCTAAGAGGTGGTGGTCAGTGTTTACTTGTCAAGGTTGTCTGGGGTATCAGTGCAAACTGGCATGAGGCAGAGACATTTTGCATCAAATCTGTAGACTGACATGGAGTGACAGAGCAGAAAGAATTGAGTGATGGGGAAGGAAGAGGAGGAGAAATTGGAGAGGTGGAGTGGAGGGAAACAAGTTCCAGTTCTGAAAATATTTTCATTGAGGGGGAGTAGAATGTAAAATGCCCTTTAATAACAATAAAAAAAGAGTCTCCTTTATTTAACCTTGTGTTTTTATAAACTGTGGTTTTAAAATTCTCCCTTAGGCTGCTGGAACTCAAGCATTGTCTCAGATATTTATATCTTCCTGTCTCTTCTCCTTTCTCTTCTTATGTGGAAAGCCCACCCAAGGGGATTGTGGGACACAAGAGGATTTAGAAACAAAGGGGCTGCCAAACTGGATCAGTCAAGCCAGCCCAGAATCTTCTCCCCTGGCAGAGAAGAGGAATAAAATAAAATTACAAAAAACACACAACACATTTCAGCCATCTAATAGTGCATTGCTAGAGGTGGTTCACACAGTGACCATGTTACACCCTGAAATGTGGTATTGGATGGGTTTTTAGGGTTGTGTGGATATTATGACAGTGAAAGAATCTAGTAAGATAAATGGGGTTGTTTTTGCCATCGGATATGTTCACACAGTCACCTTTCCCCAATTATGACCAGTGGCTTTCATGGTGATCAGGTGAAAGGAATTAAGCAGAACTATGTTGATTTAAGGCAGAGATGGAGAACTCTTCGCTCTCCAGATGTGTTGGATTCCAGCTCCCATCAGCCCCAGCCCCAGTGTCAGAGGTCATGGGAGCTGTGGTCCAGCAACATCTGGATGTGCCTGGGTTTATCACCCTTGCTTTAAGGAGCACAGGAAATTACATGGATTCTATGATAGCCTTTTGGACCTGTTCAAACCAGTTTCAAGGCTTATATGGTGATGATATTTATTATTATTTAAATTTTTATGCCACTCATCATCTGAAGACCACAGGGCAGTTTACAACATAAAAACACAAAAATATATACCATAATAACAAACAAAAACAATTCCCCAGTCATAGTTTGAAAGACCATAAATTGTTTAATTACCCCAAAGCCTGTGAGGAAAGGAATGGCTTTGCCTAAAAATATCTAACGAAAGTGCCTGAGGAGAGCGTTCCCTGGGGGAGCCACCGCAGAAAAGGCCCATTCTTGTGTTGCTGCCCTCTGGACCTCTTGTGGAGGAGGCACGTGAAGGGCCTCGGATGATGATCACAGGGTTGGTTCATATGGGGAGAGGTGGTCCTTGAGGTATTGCAGGCATAAGCTGTTTAAGGCATTATTGGTAAAACAAAAAAAAAAAGCATTAAATTGGGCCCATAAACTAATTGGCAGTCAGTGCAGTCAGGCCAGGATTGGCATTATATGCTCATACTGTCTTGCCCTGGTGAGCAACCTGGCTACTGAATTCTGCACTGGTTGAAGTTTCCAAACCCTCTTCAGAGGCAGGTATAACATGTTGCAGTAATTTAACCTAGAGAGGTTACCTGCCCAATATTCTCCCAAACTTGTTAGTTTGAATCGAATTGTAGAAGTTCTGAAGTTCTGGCCTGAGGGCTTCATAATAGACCCTGTGCTGTGTTTACCAAGAGCATCACTAGAAGACCATATTTTATGGTGTACTAAACTTGTAGCTCTGCCAGCAATAAGATATGCAGACGACAGCATCTCTACTACCTTGGCACTAAATCAGGTTTGCAAAAAAGAAGTAGTAGTGGGGGGTAAGGGGAAGGAGAGATTCAAGAGATGGATGAAAAAGAAAGGGGTGGCCAAGAAGAAGAGGGCTACAATTAATATTGTCATGGAACAACTTGATAAATGTTTACATGGCATTGCCCTTTCAACTAAGCTGCACAATAGTTAGTGAACAATAAATGCAAAAACTGGAGAGCATCCTAAATGAACCCCAAACCAAAAAGTGAATGTGTCTCAGGACTTTGATTACTGTGAATAGGAAACATATGTAACAGAGATCTCTGCAGGCTGCTTTTTCGATTTAACCCTTGAAGATGACCTTTTAAACAACCATTGGGCAAAATACATTGTGCTGCTTTGACAATAGCTAGTGAGGCCACCTTCCCTCCCTCCCAGCTGTTTTCTGCTTGGAGTGGTGTTGTGGACCGAATGTGGCCAATGATGGAATGCAAACCTCCTCCATGACTCTTGCTGCTGGGCAGCTGAGGGCCAAATGACATGTTACAGAAGCCACGTGATTGCATGGAATGTCTGCTTTTAAATAGCGGTCACAGGGTGGATTCAATTCTGAATGGAGACCATGGTTTGGGGAGATAATCCGTTTCAACTGTGCTGTGTTTCCAGTGAAAATTAGCAACCCTCCTCTCCCCTGCCCCACCCAGGAATGTTGCTGCTAATTCATGGTTGGGAAGCTTGTTATTGGTGCAAATAGCAGCCTCCCTCCCAGGGGAAATAATGGCTACCAGGGAATGATGTTCACCTGGATTGAAACAAATACAGAGGGAAAGGGTTAATTCCCCTCCTTTTGCCCCACAGCTACAACCCTCTTTTGCTCCTGTCCGCAGCTGACTGAGTTTTGAAAACAAACACCCAGATACATTAAATGCAATTATGCATTTAGTGCAATGCGTAGTTTGTTCCAGGCTGGTCTGGTTCTCTGAACTTCATTCGGTAGCTGTAATGTCCAGCTTCTTCTGCTTTAGAAGCTTCTTGTATCAAGCTAGAGTAAGAATCAGCAATAGAAGTTGTTGCTGCTGGGGCCTTTCCCCAGCCTGTGTACACACCCACGCCTGTGACATTTTCGGATCCTCCAGACATCCTTTTTTTCTGTTATGCATTCATGAGGATTTGTACTCCTGATGGTATCACTGCAGTTATAGAATTGGAGAGTTGGAAGAGACCTGGAGGATCATTTATTCCAATCCCTGCAATGTGGGAACATGCAACTGTTCCTTACGGGGATCAAACCTGCAACCTTGGCATTACTAGCACCACACACTATGCATCGGAGCTATCCAGGCGGATGTGATCCCACTTTCAATACTGTCTGCGCTTGCAAAAGTTTCAGGGCCGATATACCGCTTTGTTTCCTGCAGAAATCCTCTAACTTTCCATACCAGAATTGTTCTGATGACAATGATATGAGAATATTGAGGAAGCATGGCAGAATAACTAATAAAGCAGAATGATGTGTGGATGGTCCACTGTAAATCCACCACTATTATTGTATAAAGGACACATTGTGGAATACACTTCCAAAAAACCACCACTTCCAAGGGGGCCATTGTGGGCCTATCATGAGCAAATAAATAATCTCTGAGGAGGGAATGGAAGCACAGGCCTAGATATTTCTGTTCAAAGGGTGAACAGAGCCTCCAACTATCCTACTTAAGAAGTGCAAGGATATAGGCTATTTTTTCTTTCTTTCTGTGATCTGGCCATGACTGAATATGTTTTGAAAGGCTCTCAAGCTGCATCGCTCACTGAAAGCGAGATATCTAATTGCAGTTTGCACTTTAGAAAGATCTACCTATATGAATGAAAAATAGAAGAGAATATTTCTCGCAATAGAAGAATCTTCAGAAGTTGAATAAATTAAATACACTGAAGGATGTTTCAGTTAGCAGCCGGCAGAGTCGTGGATTCTTTGTTCTCAAAAGCTGCACTTGGACAGAATCCATATTGCTCTAAAGTTTTTGAGTGCAACCTTTTCGATAACAGTGAACTTGCTAGCCTGAAATTGAATCAAATCCCTGGCATGATAAGTTTGGCCGAGGTGTTAAGAGTCAAATACAATTCCTTGATTTGGCTGCAGAAACCAGAGAAGCTTTTCCAAACACCCATCCTTCTGTCAATATGTTCTGACATCTTGTTATGGCTTGTCCTTTCTCCTGGAGCAGGAATCGTTCCATGTGACTAAGGGAGAGTCTTCTTCATAAACTATTTGGGAGTGAATACCAGATTGAAGTAGAGCCGTGTGTGTGTGTGTGTGTGTGTGTGTGTACACGTAGTTTCTTTTCCATCTTTGTAGTTGTTTCTCCTTACTGTTTTTAATTTTGAAACACTGCTGTAAGTATTGTGGGGCAGAGGGTTGGGTAGGGCTGCAGGGCTGTCAGCTGTGGCCACCAGTGTCAGGAATGTCGCCCAAAAGCTTAGCGTCCAGAGTGGTCACCCCAGTTTGGTTCCCAACCCCCAGGATAGCCCTGGTGAAGCACGATAGAGTATGGGAAAGGAGGACGGTGGTAATCAAGGATCTTGGCCAAGTTGCCAAGGAAGCAGAGACTCAGTGGCTGGGGTTTTGCTTCCTTGAAATAGTCATTTGAGGAATCGGAAAGGAGATGCAATAGCTTTGAGATTGCTGAACTGTGAGACAAACAATCAAGCCCCCACTCCAGCATTGCATCACAGGCTCACTTTGAAAGTAAACTGTACTAGCATGTTCTAGTAACTCATCTTGCCCCCATTTTTTGATAAACTTTTGAAATCTAGAGTGCCGTTTCTTCCACCTCCATGCCTGCCTGCCTTGGCAGAGTGAACTGAGGAACTAAATTGAATTCCACTCTTGGACGATTCCTACCACTGGAACACTATCACACTCATTACTCTTCCCTTCTCCGCTTCATGCTTGCTTTGTTGTTTCTGTCTTCTAAGGCTTATATTTCTGTAAATAGTTTTTATCTCTTCACATGAGAGCTATGTATCTCTGTGTCTCTTGCTTCCTTCATGGCCTTCCTTGCCAAGCCTGCCTTCTTTCTTTCTTTCCTTCCCAAGAAGGTTGGTTGGTTTCAACTCTTAATCATTTGGATTCTGACACACACACAGAGGCACAGGTGCATCTGGAGATTTCCCTAGAGCAAATGTGACCCTCCAGATGTTTGGGGCCTTCAGCTCTCCTGAGCCCCAGCAATATGGCCACCAAGCAGGGATTATGGGAGGTGTAATTGAGGGCATTGAATAGGGGAGGGCTGGTACATTACCTACCATTAGGCAGTGTGACTGCGGCTGCTTCAGGTAGCAGCCACTGATATATGTGGAGTGGTGGCAAAGAATCTTGGGAACTGTAGTTTACCCCTCATGGAGTTACAGTTTCCAGTGCCCTTAGGAAACTACAGATCTCATTGATTCTTTGGAAGAAGTAATGTGCTTTAAATGTGTGGATATCTCCCTTCTGCCCACCCACCCCTTCCCAAATCCATGTGGGTTACACACTGAGTTTCCATCTGAACAAGAAGAGAAGAGTTTGCTTATGGGAGTGGTGGTCTTATAACATCTGGAGAGCCGCAAGCTCACAATCTCTGCCCTAAATTCTCACCACTCATCCAGATTCTGGTCCCCCTGCTGTCTCCCATCTAATGTCCAAGGAGCAGATGAGCAGCCAATGATTAGAGGGCAGCCTGGCGTGCCTTGAAGCCCCTCCCATTTCCAATGTGCTGGTGATGGTAACCCGGTTTCAGAGATCTCACTTACTTGTGCACACCTTCTGTATTTCTCAGTGGGACTGCCCAGCGCCTCAGATACTCTTCTCTCTGCTTCCATCTCCTAGCTCAGGGCTGGGTAACCTGTGACCCTCCAATAGTTGCCAAACACCAACTCCCATTAGCCCCAACCAGCATGGAGAATGGCCAGGGATGATGGAAACTGTAGTCCAACAACATCTCTGCTTTGCTTGGTCTTTTCATTCCAAGAGCACATCCAGATCACAGACATCTTGGTTTGGCATGAGCTGTACGCTAGAAATGAAGGAAGCAAAATGTAGCTCTGTGGTTTGCGATAGAGCTTTTCTGTTTCTGCGTGGGGAAAAGGAAGTTGCACATACTTTATTTTTGGAATGCTTCTTCTTTGACTCCTGCTTTGGAGATGGCGTGGCCATGGGAGTAGCCAATGGGGGGGGCAGGGAAGGGCAGCTGCCCCCCCCAAATCAATAAATATCAATAAGAATACATAGCTAACTCATGCTCTGCCCCCCCTCAAGAAAAGGCTGCCCTCCCCAAATCCTGGCTATGCCCATGGGCCTGGCTGCACTGGTTTCACAACGGCTAATGCTTGCAGTACAGAGTGACAGGACCAGGCAGGATGGTGTCGGATGCAGTCAATACAGGTACAGCTAAGGCAGGAAGCTTGGTTGGAGGCAGTCCTTGTGAGCAAAGGTTGGACATGAATGTGCATCAATCTCCCTGCAAAATGTGCTTCAGCTTCTCAAAAGCCTCCTCTGAATTCTCTCAGATGTATGACCATCGCTACACCACCCAGAGCAGGACACACGTTCCAAATGGGCACTGTGCCAGGCACCAGAACTATCTTTCCCCATAATGACACCCCCTTTAAGCTGAACCTCAGCTCCTTCCCATGCCACTGCCTCCCTGTGCAACTCTAAACAATTGGCTTATGTTGGTTCTCCCATGGGTACAGTGGCAGCAGGGGTGGCAGAAATGGTACTTTTTAGCCCTGCATCTTGCACGGGAGCTGTCATGAAACCCAAACAGGTGATTTGATACCTGCTGTGCCTCATCAGTCCTGCTGATGAAGCCATCCGGGCCTCCGATAAGTGCCATAGTTACGCACGCCAGCACGAGCTCCTATGAGTCACCGCTATTGTGCATGCCACGGCTGGCATGAACATCGGATGAGGAGCTGTTGAAGGTCAGGGTGTATCCTGCCTTGATATGTGAGGAGCCTGCCTTGTGTGCAAAACCCAGCAAGAGGAGGGAGAAGGTGATGCAGCCACTACCACCCACTCACGACTGGCAGTACGCTCTATATTTATTTATTTCCTCCCAGAAATCCAGGCTTGAGGCCCCACACCCTTGAAAATAGCAAGAGAATAAAAGAGAGAAGAGAGAACACGAAAATATAAAGCTGTGACATGAGCCTAACTTTAGATCTCAGAGCTGATGACTCACTCCGCCAGGGAGGGGGTTGAAGTGGCTGAGTTGGCTGTAGATTTTCTGTATATATATCTCACTGAGCTAAATATACAGATTGAGAAGTTCTTCTCCTCTTCTGCTGTGGCAGCTTCCATCTGCGTTGGATCCCACTCTCTCTTCATGCACTCAGTTTCTCTCTCTCTCTCTCTCTTCCCCCCAGCTCTGCCTTTCCTAATACCCTTTTTGTAGTGGGAAGCTGAGAAACACATGCCGGCTCTCATTGGCTCCCTCTGTTTAGAGAGCAAGCCGGCAGAGGATTTGTGGCGCTTATGCTTCAGTCCTGCTATTACACATCCACGTTCAACACAAAGCTCTGTGAAATGGAAGGACTCCCCCCCCCCCGCCCTTCCAAGACTGGCAGGAGCTCTCAGCCCAAGTGATTTGCCAGCTGTTGTCCTGCAGGTGGTACTGAAGCACCAGCCATGTGGTAGGACTTGTGGTGGTGATGGCATTTGGTCCTCTTGCTCCTTATCACCCTCCCCAGCCCATCCTGCTGCAGAGGATAAGTTGTGGATGGGACATCTTCTCATGGTAAAGCATAAAGAAGAAGCTGAGAGAGGATTTGGTTAGAGAACATGTAGATCCCAACCTAGGGATGGAAGGATCTGTCAATGTTGGTTCTCTCTGTTTCTTATTTTTCTAATCTTAAATTCAGTTCTTCACATTACTGCAGCAAATTGCAGGGGTTTTCTTTAACAAACAAACAAAAAAAGATCCCCAGGAAAATTCATTAGCATTTTAGTGTGAACATCTTCTAATAAACATGGTTTTTATATGCAATTTCCTCTAATATGCATTTTTGTATGCTATTTCCATTAATGTATTCACACTTTCCCTTGATTCTTTTGCACACTTTCCATTGATGTATGCATTTTTGCAAGTACCGGTTGGAGAACTGCATTGCAAAATTCAGATAAGTGCGAATTTTGGTTTGCATATTGTTTCAAAAATTCTGAATTTGACAGGTTCGTCCTTAAATGAGAAACTCCCCCTGTCCTTAACCCAACTGCAAGCAGAAGGTCTGAGCTTGGGAAAAAGGTTTGAGGCAGAGAGAAAATACCTCAGGCAGTGGAAGCAAGCAAATAAGAGACCTTGGTAAAAGACATGCTTTTTTATTTGTTTGTTTTCTTAACTATATGAATTTTGCCATATTAAAGTTTAAAATTTTCATGAATATTAAGAAACATATATTGGTTCTGATGGCATAAGATCAGACCGGGATGAACATGTCCTCTCCAGTCAGCTGATTATATAAACAAGCCACAACTAGTGGCTGATGCTGGATCAAGTGCTTGTGGAAAGGAACAGTATTGTTTACATGCTCATGCCTTTATAGTTGTATGTCTAGCTGCATAAAGACTTATTTATGTGTCAGAATTCCTCATCGCTCTTTTTACTGATGCATTCCTTTGTATTTTTGGGTTTCAATGTTCTATATACATTTTTCTTTCTTACTTTTTAAAAAAAATAATTTTACTGTGCTTTATGTAAACCGCTTAGGAATTTTGCATATTAAGCAGTATATAAATGTTGTTATTGATTATGATGATGATAGTAGTTTTCAAGGAAGAGCTGAGCAAAAGCATCTGTTGGGAGGCTTTTATAAGTTCACTGCCTATGGCCGCAACAGCAGAGGAAAACGTGCCAAAATACTTGTTGGTATTTGTCACGATGCATACCAATAGCATCAAAATGGAGTCATCCTTGGTAATCACTGGTTGTGGTACGGCTGTAGGGATGAAGGCGAGGTGTGAACAGGTCAGGTTTTTGTAAGACAGACCCTTTAAATTCAAACATTGGCTGTGGCGGAACAGCTGGAAACCAGGAAGCCTGCCTTTCCCCTTGGGATGTGGGTGCTCATGCATTTTAAATGCCGCAAAGCAGATTGGGCAGAGGCGTGGGAGAAGAAGAGAGGACGTCATCCGGCCTGCCCATCCACTCGCCCTGGGGACAGCCATTGACCCAAAGCTGCTTCTTGTCTGTGAGAATCTTCTTTCTCTCCCTGTCCCCTACTGGCATCCCCTTTCTCTGAAGCTGTTTGCAGCCAAGTCACAATGAATAGTAGTTCGCCCCCTCTAAATAAAAACAATCGCTCTCATTGAAGTCCTTTTCCTGGAGGGCTCCAATGCTCTTTAGAACTGAAAATGTACCGCTTTCCCTTCTTTACCACTGAGCATCATCGATTCAGGCGATGAAAAGGAAGGCACTTTCTTTATTTCTTTCAGACGCCATAGAGCAGCCCCTTCCCCAACCTCTTGGCACTGTGGGCTCCAACATCCATCAGCCCCAGCCACCATGGCCAATGGTCAGGGATGATGGGAGGTGTAGCTGAACAACACAGTGAGGGCACCCAACTGGGGACGGCTGATGTGAGGCAAAGTGAGTGGGGCTGCTTCAGGTGGCAGACACTTGTGGGTGTGGAGTGGTGGCAAAGTGCACATCCTCAGCCTGCTCTGTGTCCCCAAAGGTAGCCTGCTGCCCTCAGGGGTCGTGGGGAATATTGTTAGAAACTGAGATATGAAAGCTAGGAGCTAAATGGCACCTTAAACCTAGGTTATGGGTGCAACAACAGAATGTCCAGGCGCACATTTTTATAAAAAGAATACAAAGCTGAAAATGAATGAACTGCAGTTGAAATCTTATGTTCGTTTTTCACATGGTCTTGTCCTCATCTGAAGAGTGCAAAAAACAAAGCCATGCTTCCCCTGCCCATCCCCCTAATGTTCTTATGAGGGTCGCTTCTCCAGTCTTCAGAGAGTGGCTGGAAATGGGAAGGCAGAAAAAGGTCCTCCTTTCCTTCCACTCTGTAGACAAGCCCCTGATTCTTCCTATACCCCCTTTCCTTCATATAAATATATATTTTTGGCACTACAATTAACACATATTAAAGGCCTATACAACTGATGGCAGAGACACCCACCTTGAGTGTCCAGTTCACAAACCTAAGTCTTAAGGGTCCTTCAATGATCCCACTCCAAAATTTGTTTTGATTTTAAGCATCACTGTGAGAGTCTGAGGCAGACAACACTCCTTAAACCATGATAACTAAGTGGCTAGTAATATTTCAGATTAAAAGCACACCATACATTAAACAAGGCAACATAAACAAACCATGTTGGGTTTAAAAGTTTTCAGGTCCCCAATCCATGCACACTTTACTTGGAAGGAAGCCCCATTGAACTTGGTTGGGATTTACTTCTGATTAACAGTGGCAATTTTAATCTGAAATTTTAGGCGCAGTACTGTGCCCAGAGCTCAGAAACTGCTCACGTTTATGAAATTCCCTGTTACAAAACGTGCCTAGAACAATGGGATAAGGTTCAGCTGCCAGTCTGGTTTCCTTCACTATATGGACTTGGGGGGGCGACGGCGCTGATGGGGGCCATCTTCTTTTTACCTCAGACAGCAAAGTGTTTTGTATCAGTCCTGTGTGAATAGTTAAATAGTGAGTGTTTTTAGACTCTCTCTCTCTCTGTTCACACCCACCTCATACATTTAAAGCACATTTAATGCACATGAGCAAACTATAGTTCTCAGGATTCTTTGAGGGAAGGCATCTGCTTTAAATGTATGGCGTGGATATCTATCTATCATTTATCATCTATATCTATCTATCATCTATCTATCGTCTATCATCTATCTATCTATCTATCTATCTATCTATCTAATCTATCATCTCTCAGAAATCCTTGTGGCTTATACACCAAGTTTCCATCTGAGCAAGTTCAGAAGAGTTCCACTTTTTTAAAAAAATACGTTTCACAAATGAGCATCTGTATGAAAAATGAATCAAGACATTCTCTCTCTCTTGCCTGCTGGGCTGTCCTCCGCAGCCCTCGCTCATAGATTTCTCCCTGTATTGGTATGAAGAGTTTGTGAGTCTAAGTTCAAAATAATGCCAGGCAGTCTGGATCAATAGAAGATGCCTTGAAGATGCAGTTGGACCTTTTTGTTCCTCTTTCAACTTATAGCATTTTATTATTAACATTCCTCCCCTCAGCTCTCCCGTTTTCTCTCCCTGCCACTTCCCCCTCTCTTTTCCTTTTCCTCTCTTTCCATCCCCAACATCTCAGTCTCTTCACTGCCCTCTTTCTCCCTCTCTCATTGATATTCATGCATGAATAAATTCAATTGTGTTTCTCTCTCCCCTCCACCCTGAAAAGGCTTGTTGGTGTACTGTAGACATTTGAAATCATAATGCTCTGATTTATCATTTGTGCAATAGCATTGAAATCCTTCTTTCTCAGCCTGTCCTCTCTGAGGGGGGGAAAAGACAGCAAGGGGGGGGGGAATAGAGCTGTGCAACTTGGTAACAAGGAACACAGAGGTCCAGTTCAGATGTAGTGATACAGTCTTTTCAGAGGGACCTTACCACCTTGAGGGGTTTTTTTGGGGTGTGTGTGAGTAAAGCAGGACATGATAGAGGTGTATAAAATTGTGCGTTGTATGGAGAAAGTGGATTGGGAGAAGTTTCTCTCATAATACTAGAACCAGGGGTTATTAATGAAGCTGAATGTTGGATGATTCAAGGACAGACCAAAGGACATACTTCCTCACACATAGTTAAACTATGGCATTTGCTCCCACAAGAGGTAGTGGATGACTTTAAAAGAGGAATAGACAAATTCATGAAGGATAAGGATATCAATGGATGCCAACCATGATTACTATGTTCTACCACCATTTTCAGAAGCACCTCTATATACCAGTCGCTGGGAATTACAAGTGAGGAGATGCTGTTGCACTCAGGTCCTGCTTTTGGACTTCCCATAGACATCTGGTTGCCCACTGTGAGAAGAGGATTCTGGACTAGATGGGCCATTGGTCTGATCCAATAGGCTCTTCTTAAGTGTTTCCTAAGTTTAGGGAGATGGTCAACTGCAAGCCTTTCACTATGAACCTTGCACTCCAGATCAACAGTTCACTGGCGAGAGGGGAGGATATTGAGAGAGGCATACAAACTCAGTAAAGAGGAACAAGAAAAGCCAGTACAAATATGCATCATGAGATGGGACAGTCCTCCTGTGGAGACTCTCCCACCTCGAAGTTTCATGTGGGGAAGTAATCTGTTTTTGGATTTGATAAATATTTTTAAGTTTTCAAAACTAATTTGTTGTTTATATTATTGTATGCTGCTTTGAGCAGATGAAATGCACCAATAAATTTATTATAAAACAACAATTGATATGCTTAAATGAGGGTGGAGAGGCTTTAATGTAGGGAGACATCCAACTGCAAGCTATAGTTTGTTTTGTGCAAACCAAACCATTGAGTCACATTTGTGCATTTTAATGCCCACTCACTCAGCTTGGAGAGATCCTTTTGGAGCTCCTCACAATCCCATTTTATTCTTCTCACCCAGGTCAGTTTGGTGCCATCAGTGCACTTGGCCACCTCACTGATCACGTCTAACTCCACATTGTCTGTGTCACTCCACCACACTGGCAAGTGCTTAGCCTATTATCTATTACAACCCCAGAATATTTTACTGCAACTGATGCTACTAACTTGTTAACTAAGTACTCTCAATCTAACACTATATTTAACACTTCTTTTCTGTGTGTAATACTTTACATTTTATACATTTCATATTTTACATTTCTCCTTGCATGAACTGCCCAGTTCTACAACTGATTGAGATCATTGATCTCTATTCTCTCTTGCACTGCCATGCTCAAATCTCATATTTTAAAGCATTGTTTAAAATGCATTTCAGAGGCTACTACACCTACCCTTGATCCAACATCACAGGATGCACCACTGGGAACCTGATGTGAGGTGGAAGCAGAAACAGTTGCAAGGACAAACTGGATCACAGGGAAAATATTATGGACTTAATATGCCCCCTGAGGTATTGCAAACTGTTACGGAAAACCAGAGAGCTGGGGTTACCTTGCAACTGGGTGTCTGTCTCTCGATCTCCACATCGTTCTAAATCACCAGGGAAAGATAACTGGGAGGGAAGGAGAGAAAGGGCTTCATCTGCATGCATCATTCTAACTGATGGTGCTCATATCTGTAGCCACTAAAAAGATGCCTGACAGTGGAGAAGCTTAAAGTCAGACCCAATTTGGTGTGTGCTTGAATGGAAAATAGTTAATGCTGTTCCGTGTTACACATTGCCTAATCTATCTGCCTCCACAAAATCTTTGAAAGAAGAAAATAACTCAGGCTTCCTCAACCTCGGCCCTCCAGATGTTTTTGGTCTACAGCTCCCATGATCCCTAGCTGTCAGGACCAGTGGTCAGGGATGATGGGAATTGTAGTCTCAAAACATCTGGAGGGCCGAGGTTGAGGAAGCCTGAAATAACTCTATATAGCAAGATCTTTTATGGCAGAAAAGAAACATAAAAGGCATTGATTTCCTCCTGCACTGTTCTGAACATCTGGTTTGAAAAGGGGGCAAGACTGCTTGCTTTTTGGTAGAGATAGTTGACCCTGTAGTTCTCAAGGGCATGTTGACTGCATTAGAGCTAAAATGATTTTTGACTAGTTGTGGTTCTGGTCAATTTACTTTAATAGAGTAGCAATGATTTGAACCTAGTAGGAAGTCATTGGCCCGATGATTTTGATGGAGGGACAGTAGAACTCCCATTAGACTTGCTGCAGAGCTGGGAGGAAGGTGAAGGCTTCTTAGTCCGGTCTTTACTGGACTGGGTACACAGTCAATACACCCCAACAGACTGTGACTGCATCCACAAAATGTTTTGTTTTAGAATCAATGGAGACTCGAATACTTTCCACTACCACCCTACCTCCCCATGTAGTCCACACACAATTTCAATCTATTGCATACTTGTTGGCCCTGAAAAGTGCTTCTTGAAAAACCGGTTTCATTTGAAAAATAAAAGCTCATTGCAGAGTGATCCTACGTTACCCTGCAGTTTGTCCACTTGGGAAACAGATGAAAATAGATGTGGGTGGTCCTGGCAATGAGTGGGTGTGTCCACACCTGCCCAATGATTTTGTGGGCAGACATATACCAGTGTTTCAATCATCACTTCCTTCTTCATCTGGGGCATGTGCAGAGAGGAAAAGGCATAGATAACCTAATCAAGGGGAGGGTTTATAACCATGCATCGTTGCCATGCTCACCCTTGTGGATGACAGGATCTCGACTCAATCTAGTTGCAATCAGCATGCTGAGGATGAGCACGAACAACTCCAGACCGAGAAAGCTACATTTTTGTGCCACAAAAAGCTTAGTGTGTACACAGCGTACATCATTCATATATAAACAGAAAACCAGAGCATGAAAGATGCAGCATGCTAGAGATGCTTTCAGGTGAAGGAATAAGAGCCCCTTCACATACTCACGTTTGGCATACCGAGAATCTGCTTCATTTATATGCTCATCTAAACTTACAAGAATAGTGCGTTAGCACAAATCTATTGAATGTAGGTCAACAGAGGTGCAGTAAATGCGGAATAAGCTGCAAACTGGGAGCACAATGAAGTCGAACCACTGTATGGTGTGCCAAGCTCTGCATGGATCCTCTCAACCCACATTCCCAACATGCCAAATTGGTTGCTAAGAGTAGTAAAGCTCAAAAAAGTGAGTTATGTCACATGCTCCATGCTGCAAACCTAGCATAAAGTAGGTCAATGGTGATGCGACAAATCTGGATTGAAGCTGCAAACTGAGAGCACAGCGAAGCACCACCACCACCGTGTCATGTGCCAAGCTCTGCATGGATCCACTCAATCCACATTGTCAACATGCCAACTTGGTTGCAGATAAGCTAAGCAAGACTCAAGAAAATGAATCATGCCACATGGTACACATGGAAACAGAAAATCTTTTGTTGGCTGCCAAAAGTACCTTTGTCAGAGATAAAATTGTGTGATCTGTTGCGCACTGAGTTTCCACTAGCACAACTGTTGCTTTGGATTCCTTTTTTTGCACAACATTAAAACTCACCCATTCTTTAGTGCAAAGTCCCTTCCACCCGCAGGAAGGAGGGGGGTTGCAGGCTTCACGAGCCCTTCACGTGCGCAGGGGATGGCTTCATCCCCTGTCGCCATAGGCTGAGCCCTGGGCGCGGCGCCTGGCAGGCCGACCTATCGGTGCGGCCGGCAGGCGTGGCTTGCTGCATTTAAGCAAGCGCGCGGCCAGGGCTCAGCCTCTCGCTTCCTGCCCCCGCAGCTGATACTTTTTTCTTTCGTTGGATCAAGAAACCGCCGGAGCGTCGTTTGTCGCTGGAATCACTTTCTTCGAGCACGGAGCTTCTTGGAGCCTTCTCTCGCCGTTGAGGGACCTGGTAGGAATTTTTCCCACCTGGCAAATTGGCTGGAGCCTGGTGGTTTTCGCCTACCTCGTAGCAACTCGTCACAACTTAGGTTGGCGGCTAGGCATTGGATTATCTAGGGAAGGCTGAAGGGGGGGGGAGGTTGGGCCATCACCTCCCCCAAAATGCTGAAGGGTACTTCGTTAAACGAGTCCGGGGGGCGTGTCCCTGTCCGAAGCCGTGGTAGGTGAGGGCCAAAGGCACGCCCCATATCGGTGACCCCAGGGTGAGTTCCTAGCTGATGTGCAGCAGCAGGGCTCTCCCATCGGTGGTTAACCCTTCCTGGACTGCCAGCACGGCGTGCTGGAGTCAGATATAGTCGGTTAGATCCAATGCCTAAGCCAATACCTCTCTACATTCCGTAACCAATGAAGTTGTGGCCTTTCTATGCCCATTAACCTTAATTATTGAGTCTTGTGTCTTTATTTCTCCACGGGAGGGCTCGGGATTTGACATGCAAGAGACTTTGTGTGAGTGGACAGAGAATGATGGGTATCCAGCCCAAGGCTAGGGATTATGAGGAAAGATGCCTTTATCCAAATCTGTGGTGCAGCCTAATTGGGAAAACTATGCCTCTTTCTATGTAGCTAGACTGTGTTCAGGTGAAAAGCAAACAGAAGCAGGGGATGTGATTGAAGAAACCTCCCACCCAAATGTCACCACATGTGACAAATTGTTCCCCACCACCCAAATGTGCTAAGGAACTTCTACACTAGCAATGAATAATTTTGGTGTAGTCCATGTTAAGTCCTGATTACATGCATAAAGAGTGTGGACTTTCATTTTGAAATGTGTGGTGTGGATGCCCATTCTACAATAAAGTGGTTTGACTGATAATAGTTGCTACATTATAATACAGGCATGGAACAGTGAAGCAGCTGGAGGAGAAGAGGAAGAGAGACTGGGAAAAGAATTATGAGTAGAGGGGTCTCCTTTTTTCCATCCTTGGGGCCTCCTGGGAAACTCACCAAACCTATTGTGCCTGGAACAGGGTATGAAGAGTGTTAACTCTGTATTTTTGTAATGTTTGTTATTTAAGCTGTCTGTTGTTACACCACTTTGATATAGTTTTATATATTAAGCGGTATCGAAATGGTGTAAATAAATATAATAAACACCACAACACCAATTCTACAATAAATTCACACCTGGGATCTGCCCAAAGTTCACCTAAACATGCTTAGAATCCCTCTTCAGATCTTCAGATCTTCACGCCGAACGTGAGCCAGTCTGAAGTGCATATAGGGATGTTGGTGGTGGGGCTGGCATGCCTGCAGCTCCCCACTTTTTTATACAGTATATTAAAAAATATTATTTTCAAGAAAATATTCTATTCTTTTATGAGGAAAAGAAAAAAAGAGAATGTAAAAATAAGAAGTGGGGGAAATAAAGAGAAAAAATATTATATACTAATAATAGCAACTCACCATCATTTCATATTGTGAATACAGTGACTATCAGTACATGGATCTTATATACTATATTTAATTTAAGTGTTTTTACTATTCTGCTGGGAGCCGCCCAGAGTGACTGGGAAAACCCAGCCAGATGGGCAGGGTATAATAAAATAATGATAATGATAATTAATAATAATTTCAATGTAAGTCCTCTAGATGTCCAAATGGGTACCCACATGAGATTGATACCTATATGAAATATGTTTGAATGTAGCCAGGGCAGTAGGCCCCCTCCCCACACACATTTACTCTGAACACATCAGTTTGGCTTATGCACCTTTTCAAACTGTTTAGATAAGTGTGGAAGAAGTCGGAGCAGGTTTTTGTACCAGCTTATGAAGTAGTGTCTCCATCCAATTCCCTTCGGAAGGTTCTGATGGAATGACTTGTTAAATGCCAGTGTGCAGAGAGATGGAGTAGAAATTTGATTCTGTTTGAAGTTAAAACCAAAACTACCCAATTCAAACTTTCTGAAACAATGTGTGAACTGAGACACAGCCATCCTTCAAAATGTGCACTTCTCTTAATTTTGCAATGCTGTTCTCCAGCCAAGTATGCACAGATGCATATACCGGGGTACACAGAGAGCATAAAAATGTGCATATTAGTGAAAATAGCATATTAAATGAACTCTATTAGGGAAAGTTGCTTTGCAAAAGTGCATATGTTAGGCAGAGTCACATGCAAATGTGTGTATGTTAGAAATTCATACAAAAATGCTGATTAATGTTCATGTGTTTTTTTTTTTTAAAAAAATGCAAACTGATGTGGAACTGTGGAAAACTGAATTTATGGTTGGAAACTGAGAAATTGAGGAAAACAAAAATTGGCATATTTGCCCATCTGTAATGTGCCATAATCCTAATTTAGGAGTGTAGTCCCAAACTCCCTGTAACCAAACATGTTGCCTGCCCTCCACATCCACATTACAACATATTTTTGGTGAATGGTTTTCAGTCTGATCCTTGCTTGGAAGTGACTTGTTGGCAATCCAAAAAGCACAGTTTTATTCTAGGCGCCTCTAGACATGTTCATTGTGGGATCGGTGCTCCACATGGATACAAGTGGTTTTTGTTTGTTTGTTTGTTTGTTTTGCAGCATCCACGCGTCATTATCATCCAAACACCAGCCCACATTCCCCCCAAATTTAATCCAGATTATATCCAGGGAAAATCCAATTAACAACAACAACCCTAACCTGTTGCCAATCAATGACCCATTTGGCAGCCCACGCATTTATAGCACCAAGTTCCCCTCTGGAAGTACCTTCCATCTCTCTGAAAAGGGGGTAAAATTCACAATCTCCTCCCAACCTAGAGGGAGAAACCTGAAGTCCTTCTCAGATGAAAAGCTGGAAATGAAGACGCATTGTGTGTGTGTCTGTTAACCAGTCATCTTGAGCCCAACAGCGGAGAGCTGGGGCAGAATTGTGTGTGTGTTGGGGATGGGGAGAGCGAGCGAGCGAGCGAGCTTCACCCCTTCCTTTCTCCCCTAAAACTGCCTTCCAGTAATTGTAGGTTTCCCCTAAAGACATTTGGTGTCACTGTAAGGACAGCATTTTTCTCTGTCTGTTCAGCGGTTCGGTTGCTTCCCCGGTGCATCCACTCTGCGAAGCCTGAGCCGAGCCGAGCATAAGGCACAGCGCGGGAGAAAGAGAAAGCAACGGCAGACGACCCTCGCCTCTTCCTCTTCCAGGCTTCCCTACCAAACTTCTCCCCTGCCATCTTCCACCTCTCCTCCCTCCTCCCCTCCTCCTCTCGCTCACCTGGCTCTTCCCTGGGAAGCTCGCTCGCTCGCTCGCTCTCCTTCTCCCCCCTCCATCCAGCCCCCTTTCCCACCCTGACGCGCAAGGGCGCGCGCGCCAAGAGTTCCAGCTCAGGCTCCCAACCTTCGGACTCCAGCCTGAATCGGAGGCACGTTTTTTACCATGTATTTCCCCTTTAAACCTTCTCCTGCCTCCCAGCCCTCGCCGCCGCTTCCAGCTATGGATCCAACGCAACTGCATACTCTCCACTCCCCGGCGCTCAGCTGATCCTCATCGTCTTCTTTTTTTGGGGGGGAGCCCCGTTGTAGATGTGCGCGCGCGTGTGGGGTGTCTTTTTTCTTTCCTCCCCCCGGCTGGGAATTTTGTCAAACTACCTTCTTTTTCAAACTTCTCCGAACCTGGACTCCCCCCACCCCTTCCTCCTTGGATATTTCTCTTCCATGCAAAGGTAGGTGACGAGAACACACCTGGCTAACCTATTGCCTGGATGGCTTTTGTTTGTTTGTTTGTTTGTTTGTTTGTTTTGTTTTGGTTTTCTTTTCTTTTTAATTAAACAAAAACAGGGAACTTGGGGGCTGTGGCCAACTAAGTTGTACTTAGAGTAGACCCATCGAAATGCAATGAAGGGACCCAAGTTAGCCATGCCCGTTCATTTCAGAGGATCTAGCCTGACTAATGTTGGAGGCGACCCTTTGGAATCCTCTCCCCCATAAGCGTTTCACTTCAGCACCTGTTTCCTCCTGGAACTGTAGAAATAATAACCTTTAAAAAACAGACCAAGCCTCTCTCTCTGGCTCCCGCTGCTTCTGTTTATCCCATAAGTGATAATCATTTCTATGGGGAAGGTGGGGTGGTGATCGAGTGTGCAGGGCATGTAACTAGTGATATATCTGCAAAATTGTTCCAGGAAAAGATCTGTGTGCGTAGGACCAATAACATGTTCCCTTTATGTGTGTTCTCGTATGTCTCTAAATATGGCATAGCAGGTATGAAGGACATATGATATCTGACATGGGTGCCTTATTGTTCTGTGGGGGTGGAAAGGAATGGGGAGGGCTCAGAAATTCCCCCTTCTTGGACCAGGCTTTCCCCTTTCTATTTAACTTTTGGCTAAACCGTCTCATAGCAAAAGATGCTTGGCTCTGCTGCTGCTGCTCCTTCCCCTTAATTTGACTCCGTGCTTAAAAGCCCTGGGATCTCTTCACAATGTTGTTGTTTAATTTGTTTTTTACGGGAGTAATCCTACAGTGGTTGTTATTTCCTGGCAATTGTCTGTGCAGTAGCCCAAAGTGCTCTGGAGAGGATAGCAGTTGGAAAACACTTTATAATGCAACCAATGATTAATTATTCTCATTATTTGGAGCATGTGGGAAAGCTGTTTCCAAGAGGGAGAGCTTATAAAAAAATGGGGGGGGGGAGTTATGTATACTGGCAAATGTTTAGCAGTCTCTTCCTCCCACCTCTCTCCTCTTCTCTCCCCCCACCTCCTTGCTTTTGTATCGTTTTGCAACACTCAAGTGAATTCAGTTTGTTTCATGGACACAGGCAACAGTCGGATGAGAAGTAGCTGGAGGTTTGGGGGATGGCAGGGAAGGGGGATGATTTCAATAACAGTCATTGCCTAGAAAATGAAAAACAACAAAAAGGAACCCCCAGCTCACACTGGTTTTCCTTCCAGGCGCAAAAAGATTGATGAGAGAGGTGTTGTCTGGTTCTGTTTAGGGCTTTGGTTTTCTCTCTCCAGCCTTAACAGTGATAGTTGGTATTAGTTCCCCTGTTTCATATAGCAAGCTTGCTGATCTCTCCAAAAACCGGGATGGTAATTACGGTAATGGTTTGTTTTCTTATTAGCAGTTGAGAAGGGAGGGCTCACCAAACTCTTGACTTCCTCCCCTCTCATCTTGTTTTGGATGCTTCTGATTCTCCCGAAGCAACTTTTTCAAAATTACTTACCCATGGGGTGGTGGAGGTGGTGGGAGAAGCCTCAGCCTTATAGGTCATTTCAGATGTGTGTGGGATCTTGGATGGATCTCTGCCTTGATAGATTCTCTGCACACATTCCAACAAGCTAAAGTGGGTTGTGAAGCCGCAAAATATCACTGTATTAATGGCATATAATTCTCTATTGGTTGAAATGGGGTGGGTGGGCTGCAAGGGAGATATTCCCTTTCAGTCTAGACAAGCCTTCTAGAAGGTCACCATCTTCTTGCAGGGGAGGGTGCAGGTGCACCCTCATACCAGTGACACATGGACATGCATCCTTGTGCGCCTGACTAGCTTTGGAAGAAATGTCACATTACCCTGCTTTACAAAGGGGGCAGTAGTTATCCAGCTGCGGCTGGCATTTGTGAGTGTGTCCTGTTGTTGCTGGAAAGAATGGGGAAAGCAGGTTTCCCAGGCATCTCACTAGAAAGCATGTGTCTGGGCACTTGCAAGCTCAACATGCAGAGCAGACCTGGCACCTGCCTCTCCGTATGGTTCAGAAGCACAACCTCTATGTGCAACAGTGGGATGGGGCGTTGATGGCTAATTCTGCGGGTGAAGGGTGAATACTGTATGTCTGGAAGTGCTTAGGAGTGACCTCACTTGCTTTTCTATATAATTATTATTTCAAGCTTTGCGACTTTAGTTGCAACTTCACTGTGGTGAAGGTGGCAAGAGCACTAGAGGATGCTGCATATGCTATGGGTTTGTGGGAAAGGGCCAGAGCTCAGTGTCAGAGCATGCAGAAGGCCCCGTGTTCATTCCCCAGCATCTCCAGGTAGAGCTGAGAAAGACTCCCTGTCTGAAATCCTGGAGAGTCAATGCCAGTCCGTGTGGGAACCCTGAGCTAGATGGTCCAGTGCTCTGAGTTGGTCTAAGGCAGCTTCCCATGCACCTATGTTTATCCTGGGGGAGTTGCTGGCTCTCCCCATATTATGCTATCTGAGTTGATGGATACAGAAGACTGAACTGGGGCGTAAACATTTTATGTTTTCCACTCAATCCAGCCAAGATGTAAAAAGGAAAGGCTCGTATACAGTATGTAGAAATCCACTCCAGTGCTGCCACAGCTTTCTTTCATCCCTACACTTTCTTCAAGGAACTCTGGGTGAAATACATGGGGGTTATCCTGTTTTTTAAGCAGATTAGTCTGGGATCTGAACTTGGGACTCCTTAGTTCAGCACTCTGAACATTGCCGCACGTGCCACCATGAACCCCATGCAGGGATAGGGGACCTGTGGTCCTCCAATTGTTGCTGGACTCCCTAGCTCCCATCTGCCCCAGTTAGAATCGACAATGAGCAATGCATGGTGGGAATTGTAGTCTAGCAATATCTGAGGGCCCCAGGTCCTCCATCTCCGTGATACATACTGTTTATCCCCTAGTAGGGGATTTCTCACCACTGCCGAATTATTTCTATATATTTCATTCCTTGAGAGTTCTTTCCTATACTGTTTCATTGCTTCAGGTGCATAACAATGACTTACCACAAATATATGTGAAACAGATGCATATAAAACAGGATAAATGCATGGCAAATGCTAAGGACTCCACTTTCTGCTGGTTTGACCATGTTCCCCAAAAGCCAGGTGAAGCAGTCAAGTCCAGCAAGTGCCCCTGCCAACATTGGCTCAGAACTACTGAGAGTGAGAGGTAAATATTATTGGTACAGCAGCTGTGTGCGGAAAGGCTGGGGTGCTTCCATTTGAAAGATTTATCAGCTCTTGGGCATGCTTGCAGCCATGGAGGCCTGTGTCAGTCTCTTTGCCTTTAGTTCAAAGGGCATAGTGTGATGATTTGCAGAGTCAACCCAGGTGACACAGCCCAAAGGAACTGCGTTCCTTAAAATCTCAGGCAGTCCTATGATTCTTTTCTCCAGCACATCTTTTCACACTTCTGCTGAGTGTGAAATTGTGCATCTGGAGAAGCAGGCAGCAATCCGCAATCCGGACACACAGCCCCAAAGCACTTGTATAACAAAGGCCGCAGTGAGTAGTTTCTGTGGTTTGCAAAATAGCTAGGTGCTCTTCATATAGTGAAAAGGGTAAGGAGTTGTGGGGAGAAAGGGGAATTTTGAGACGTGAAAAGTCTGTAAGGCTGTGTATCAATCTGTCAGTATGTGTGTGTTGCTGTGCAAACCCCTGGTGTTCTCCAGCTCATCTCCCTCTGGTTCACTCAATGCGCTTCCATACCCGACTGTCCTTTCTGCTTGCTCTGACATTCCTGGTCTCCTTGCTGCTTCCAGCCCCAGGTCCACTTCTGCATTTCAGTCATGACGGTTGCAGCATCTCCCAAGTGAATCCAGATTGGGAAACTCCATAAAGCTCTGCCTGGTGCAACTCACTTTATTACAGCAGCCTTGTGCTTCAATAAAGAAATGCCCAAATATTGCAGATCTTCAGAGTAGGAGAGGAGAGGGAAAATTTGTATCACTTGTGGATGGGGAAGGGAAAGACTAGAATCTCAGCCACTGCACATAATGACACACAGAAGTCATTTGATGCATCTTCTTTGATTTGAAATGCAGAAATGTGGGTGGGTTTTATTCCTGTTTCTTTCTTGTTGCAAAAGAGAAACAACAATTAAAAAACAAACAAATCCAATCCCATTGGACTCATAACTGTGTGAATGCAGCAGAATTCATTAAAATAACCAGGCTCTGATTTGCTGGAAGCTGTATATTTTTAAAAACTGGTCCAGCAGCCTAGGGCCTGCTTCTGAGTCTTTATACCTGCCGGTGGGCTATGTTTGAGTCAATGGACCTTTGCGTGAGCTGACCCATTGTATTTTAGGATTAAGGCCACAGGGTCTCTCTGCTTTAAAACCAACTGACAGAATCGTGGGCATTCTAGCTGCCTCCTCACCCAATGATTTGTTGCTTAAAGTCTCACAGCTGAACATGTGAATCACCTGTGTTGAAAAGCATTGCGTCTGCAGTGACTTCAAAGCTCTGTCTGTGGTAATTTAGCTGTTTATCTGATGGCTGTTCCACACATGCCGGTCTCCCTTTGATGTTGCACTTGTTGCATTATGAATGTGCATGCGTAAACTTGTCATCACTTCCCCGTCCATAAAATGACCCTAATGGCTCTTGGCTTCTATAGGCAAGGTGCTTTGAGGGCTTTGGATGAAACCCAGTATGCCTTTCATTTTGGTGTACGATTGTTATTTGGTATTGTACAGTTAGAGAAAGCCACAATGGGCATACTGTACTCAATTGCACTTGAAAGGGCCCAGTGTTGTTCATTATCTGAAGAAGCTGTTTTGTAAAGTGTGCCTTTCAATTATCAGCTCTGTTGTCTGTCTGTCCCCCCTCCCCCACATCAATTTGTCATGACTGCCATAACCATTGTGCAACTTCGGAGCAGAGGGAGGAAAAGAGAGTGCGCATGCGCTGAGTTTTTGGGCAGGCAGACTGAATGGAGGTGGCAGAGGACAGGTCAGTGACAGATATGTGGAAGAAAGCAGGTTGGGTACAAGAAGTGCAGTGGGAGGACACAGTGGCCTCCTCTAGGGACAAGTTATCCACAATGAGGCTAGCAGGTCTTGATATCCTGTAGTAGCATCAGAAGGGCCATAACTCAGAGGTTGAGCATCAATCGCCGGCAGCTTCCTATGCTCTCCAAGCACCACCTGGTTCCCCCAGGCCCTGAGGAATATGGTCTGCTATAGCAAACTCCTAGCTGGCTTGCCCTGCCCATTCTCACCTCCCAGTGCTTTGATGCTGCAGGGAGCTGGTGCCTGAGCCATAAGGCTCCTTGTTTGAATCTTGTCTGTGCAGATGCACAGGTGGTGACTAATAGTGTGGGACTTCCTCAAAGCTAGCCAGTGAGTTCATTGCTAAGCTAGGACACAAACCCAGTTCTTCATATCCCACAAGTCACTCATGGGATCACACTGGTGGTCTCTTGGAATTCTCATCCCTCTTGCAGAAACCAGTCCAGTTCTAAATGTAGTGCTTGACCTAGTTTAAAGTTGTTGACAAAAGCTTGTGGGCAGAGAAATGAGCCATGCATTGTTTACCAAAAGCCACATAGACCTATGGATAGAGTTGTAGGCTTGGATCCATGAGCCTTGGGTTCAAAATGACCACTCTTCCTGTACCTTAGGAACATCACTTTCTTAGCCTTCATCCTCATCTGTAAAAAGGAGAATAGTAGCTTATGTCAGAATTGTTTTGAGGACAAATGAGAGAACATTTGCTATGTACGCCGTACAGTAAAAGCATATTAATAATAACTTTTAGAAGAGCACTTCAGGCTCCTTTGAATAAGTAAAAGAGGCCAAAGCCTAAACTGGGACTACTTTGGAAATCATTCTCTCCATTTAAGTATTGAGAATTGTAATCCATGTCTTCAGAGCGGGATCTGTAGATGAAAACTGACCTTTCAGATAGGTAGGCCAACAACCACCCAAGTTTTTCTTTATTGAGAGCAACACCTCTGGATCTGCTCTCAGCTGCACCCTGTGCAGATGGAGCACCATGCAATAAATCAGTAGTTCCTTCTTCACTTAGTTTTAAGTGGCCTTGTGGTAGATCCACATGTGGATCATAATGTTGCAACCTTGTCTTCAGGTAGCCGCACACCACTAAAGCCATGTCTGCTGTGCTTTAACAACAGAAGACAGTGGGGAGGAGGGTTTTCAAGGTAGCTCAAAAAGTAAGAATGGTGAGGCACAGTTTCAGGAATTCTTGAGCCTTGAACTAGGAACCTTAGAGCAGGAGTGGGAAACCTCAGATGTACATATGGCCCTCTAGGCCTCTCTTATCTGGCCCTTGGAACTATTCCCCCTTTTCCTAGGCCACCTATCCTCACTGGCCTTGCTCTGCACCCCAGTAAAGCACTTTTGCTTCACTGGCCCATTATCTTGAATGTGATGATGCCTCTTCTTTGCCTGGGTAGAGGATGGAGAGGCATAGATCCAAAGTCATGGTTTTGCCTTAGTTGGAAGGTAGCCTATTGTACAAAGGGCTATTTTCCTCCGATGCCACTCACTGCTGCTATGTGGCCCCCAGGAGTTGTACCTGAGGGAATGATAACTTTACTTCATTTCTTAAGGTGTGTCTCAGTTGTGATCATAGCAAGGTTTGTGTATTCCCCCCCACATCCATCTTGTCCTTGATGTTCATATAAGTACAGTACAGGGTTTTTTTTTAGCTCAAATGAGCTGATGTGGGATATGCTCCACTCTCTTGGTTCTGGCATTTTAATCACTCTATTAGATTAGAATTTCTCTTTTGCCTACATTCTCAGGATTGGTTTATGAAGTCAGTATCCTTTTCTTTGCACAATCAGGCTGGTAAGGAGTCAGGCTCTGCTACTGTTTCATTGACTATTTAGGAAAGCGTCCTCACAACCTTGAACACACCCATATCTTCTATCCAGGATTAATTAACCTGGAGTGTACTAACACAATCCCTAAAGTGGAATGGTTCGTGTGTTTTGGAAGACTGGAAAATGCCTCCCACTTTAACCATTGTAGGTTGAAGCATCATTTGCTGTAAATTTATCTGAATTAAAGTACAAATGTATTTGTAGCAGTAGTTGATGGTTTTGTATGCTTGATATTTGGGTTAATAATGGTTAAGATGAACAAATCTGGCATGTAGATGTGAGGGTGATTTTACTGTCTGCACCTTTGACTTTTATTGATGGTCTTGTTGAGGTCTCCATTGGTGTGATTCTGTGTACTTCCATACTTCCAGACTGTCACTATTTTCTGGTGGGATTCAGTCACATCTCTACAAATTATGGCTGCGTTATTGAAGCCAGTTTGGAGCTCTTGCAAAACAAACCCACTTCCCCTAAAGGTCAGGCCTTGTCCCGATAAGGAAAGTGTGGGATAACGCTTGGTAGATACAACATCTTCTACTCAGGCAACAAACAAATCTGGCTGAGTGTTCACCTGGTCACCTGGAAGCAGCTTTTAACTCAGGAGAGGCTAACCCTATGTCCCTCCTGATATCGTTGAAGTCCAAAGTCCCATTAGCCTCACCTACCATGGCCAGTGAGCAGGGATGATGGGAGTTGTCATCTGGAAACATCTGGAGAGCCATAGAAGAGCCACCTCTAACTCTTAGTAAATAACATTTGTTTATTGGGAATCTCCCTGATTTTTATTTCCCCTGTAGGTGTGTTTCCAATCTGCTAGCTATTTGGATTGGTTGTAGTGGAGCCATAGCTAGACAGAGGGTTGGCCTAAGAATTAAACATAGAATACTATACTGTGTGCATCCCACTCCCTCACTTGGTGAATGGCAAGAACACTAGGTGTCTGGTTTGTTCAGAGCACAGCACACCTTCAGGCTGCCCCAAATTTGAGGGAGCAGGAGCCCCCAAAGTTGGACATTGCTATT
The DNA here is from genome assembly GCA_034641385.1 of Darevskia mixta. Classification (NCBI taxonomy): domain Eukaryota; kingdom Metazoa; phylum Chordata; class Lepidosauria; order Squamata; family Lacertidae; genus Darevskia; species Darevskia mixta. The sequence continues at coordinate 19,865,823 of JAWWNH010000008.1, forward strand.
CAAATGGAGTGTGTGTGCCATATTTTGTGATCAATTATGTGGGGCAGGGCTTACCTGCCCCCCAATATTTTATTCAAGTTGGCACCCCTGACCTCTACAATTCTTTTGGAAATAAAACAGGAGCACGGGAAATCATTGTGGCTTGAGTAAGGGTGATGTTGCCGGAAGCAACAATGTACATTCATGCTCCTTCCAGTGGCGCAGACTCTGTTTTGTGATCTGACTCTTTTGTGATTTCCATATATTGTTGAGACAGAAGCAGGTCAGATGTAAGGTATATTGTGATCAGTGAAGGCTGGGTGGGTCTTGGAGTGGTTCATATTTCTAGACCTGGCTGAAACGTAGTGAGGCATATTTCTAGGCTGTTCTTTTTTCTTGGAAGGTACACCAGTGCATATTTTCTCTTGCACACATATATAGCTCTTCCCTCACTCACATGCTGTTCTATCCTTGAAATTATCCCGGCAGGGAATTTGGTATTCTGCACACCTCACTGACCAGCTTATGTGTATTTCAAACTTTCCTCCAGTTGGGAGCATGACTGCTGTTTCCCATGTCTGGCAATGAGGGATCAGCCATCATAGTGGAAATGCTGAGGAGTTCAAAAGAAATCCAGCACAAAAACCCTCCTTTTCGCTCTTGGGTAACGGTTTCATGTCCAAGACCCTATTCTGTAGAGTACTCTGCATTAAGGTTGGTCTAGTCCTCTGCTTGAGAGACCCGAATTCCCAGAAAGTGCAAGCACATTCTCAAGTATAGACAGTAAGAACATAAGATGAGGCGGTTGGATCAGGCCAATGTCCCATCTAGTCCAGCATCCTGTTCTCACAGTGGCCAACCAGATGCCTTTGAGAAAGCTGAAAGCAGGACCTGAGCACAAGAGCCCTCTCCCTTTCTGCAGTTTCCAGCAACTGTTATTCAGAACCATTACTGCCTCCGACCATCAGGGGTAGTAGCAATTGATAACTTTACTCTCCACGAACTTGTTGGTGGCCATCACTGCCTCCTGTGAGGTCTGTAGTTTAACAAATGCGCAAAAGACTTTACTTTCAGTGACTACTGTACAGCTGGAGGCCGGAACTCTGTAAGAAAATGAGGATTGTGTGTTGTGCAGATAAATATTCTGACCTTAATCAAATACCCTGGAGAAACAAAGACCTCCTCATACACTGAACAGGTAGTTATAAGATAAGGAATATTAGGCAAGAGGCAAAGAGCTTTTCATTCAGCTTCCACTCTCCTGCCGCCAACGCTAAACATCCTGGCCTGAGGCATCTAGCAGTCAGGACAGCTCAAATCCCTTTTCTCCTGGGAGCTTCCAGGCTCTTCTCCGCCTCCTTCTCAGGTCCCATCGTCCTTAACATCTTCATTAGCTATCTGGAAGGAGTAAATAGCATGTTAATGAAATTTACAGATGATAATAAATTAGAAGGTTTTTTTTTTAATACCACCGAGGATATAGAAATGATACAATGAGAACCAGAGAGATTAGAAGTGTGGATCGGAAAAAGAAAGAAAGAGATAATGAGATCTGGCTTTAAGAAACAAAGAAGCCAAAGGAACATTGGAAGCTGCCTTCTACGGAGTCAGACTGTTGGGCCATCTAACTTATTATTATCTACACTGACTGGCAGCATCTCTCCAGGGTTTCAAGCAAGGTGTCTTTTCCCAATCCTCTCTGGAGATGCCAGAGATTGAAGCATGGATCTTTCTGCGTGCAAAGTCGATGCTCTACCAATGAGCCTCAGCACACTCATGTCTCTGGGATGCTAGAGGGTGGGGGGCAGAAAGTAATTGTAAAACTTAAGCAGGTGGTGCTCAAAGGTTACAATATCGGAGTAGACATGCTGAAGTTTAGAGACGCGGGTGGCGCTGTGGTCTAAACCACTGAGCCTAGGGCTTGCTGATCGGAAGGTTTGAATCCCCGCAACGGGGTGAGCTCCTGTTGCTCGGTCCCAGCTCCTGCCAACCTAGCAGTTCGAAAGCACGTCAAAGTGCAAGTAGATAAATAGGTACCGCTCCGGCAGGAAGGTAAACAGCGTTTCTGTGTGCTGCTCTGGTTTTGCCAGAAGTGGCTTAGTCATGTTGGCCACATGACCCGGAAAAACTGTCTGCGGACAAACGTCGGCTCCCTCAGCCAGTAAAGCGAGATGAGCGCCGCAACCCCAGAGTCGTTCGCGACTGGACTTAACTGTCAGGGGTCCTTTACCTTTACCTGTGCTGAAGTTTAAGGTATGAAAGAAATCAGCAAAAAATCTGGGTATGAACTTGCCCCTTGAAAGGAGGGGGTAAAGGCCGGGGAGGAAATCAACATGGTCATTTGAGGTGCCACCTCAACACGAAGGCACCCGTTTTCTGTTTCTGCCTGTGACCTCTCTGAATACAGTTCTTAATTGTTGGCATTTTACTGCCCGTAAGATGCTGGAAAATTAGAGGGATTTAACGAAGGAGGACACAGTTGACCAGGGGGCTTGGAAGATTAATTTATCAGGAAGGATTAAGAATTAAATATGTATAGGTTGGTAAAGTGAAAGGACATGATAGGAATCTACAAATATGCGGCAACTATAAATCTGGGGATGGAGACGTGGCACGGTGCAAACTTCCATGGTAATTCCCATCATGTTCCTTTCTTCATTATCAGCTTGCCAAGCTGAACCTATTTCAAACCACAGTATCAAATGTTTAGCAGGTGCTGTGCCTGAAAAGTGTTAGTGAGGTCTATCATAGCTCCAACTTAGAGTGGTCCACGACCATTACTAAGGTCCAAGCTTCATCCTCTAAAGCAAACAAGAGTCAGAGCATGAAGATTTTATGGGATTTTTGGCAGAGTTCTGCTTACCTTCCAAAAGTGGCCTTACCACGAGGAAAGGCCAGGTGGCAGGTTTTGGTAGCCATTAAGAAGGAGCAGAGACCAGTCTGACCTATGGATGGGGCCAGCCCTAACATTAGACAGAGTGAAGCACTCACCTCAGGTTGCAGATGTTGCTGCTGTTGCTGAAACGTTGGAAAGACAGAAAAGGGGGTTATTGCTGATGTAGCCGGAGAACAGGCAGGCTAGAGCTTTCACCTTCCACATCCATCTTCTCTGTTGCAGAGAATGACAAGGCAAAGGCATGTGGTGATCTTCTCGTATGAAAAATCATTGTGGTTATGGGATGCCACTAAATGTGATAACTGAGTCATGTATCCCAATCTGTGTTTTGTGGGTGAAGCACATTGGCAACTGTTCACTATGTGCACTCTTTCCTGTCCCCCTTTGTGCCAAAAACCCTTGTGTGACTCAGCAAGCCACTAACATTAAGTTTGAGCCAGTAATTAAACCACAGCTTCATAGATTGCATGTTGGAGAGCAAAGAATTGAACCTAGGTCTTCCCTGGCCCTAATTTTCACTTGAGTCATTAGGCATCAGTTTCTCCTAACAAAACAGAGCAGAGATGAGGATGATAATGTAAAGCACTTTAGGTTCCGATGAGTGGTTCGTGCAGGACATGTTCTGTTTACATGAACTGTCTTGATTGTTCTCAGGCACATATCTGTGAGGACAAACATTTAAGTCCTCTAAACAACCTGTTGATTCAGCATTCATCCTAATTTTCTTGCACACAGTTTATGCAGTGGTTAGATTATATCTAATCTTCAGTAAGCATTCATTCGGTGGGTTTTGTGTTTGGCAGTTATAGAACAATCAGGATCCATCTGGAGTTGCTTGTGAGGTGTTTACACACCTTCATTTGTTCACTTCCCTATCACTTTCCTAACTACAATAAGTCCTTTAAAAAAGTAGATTTGTTGCACTAGGGTGGCAGCCTGCTTTAATCCAATTCACTTGTACAACTTAATGTTTCAGTATGTGCTTGAACTCCTCTTGCAAAATAGTGACCATATGAAGGAACCTCTGTGAGTGATTCTTGTGATCATGTTGGCTGGCTCAAAGAAAGAGCCATTTTGATCACATGAAGTGCACCTGGTCATATCACCCAGTGTATTTATCCACATAAATTCATACTCTGGGATAGAAATATATTGCAAAATCTTGTTCAAAGAGTGGCATAGAAATGTTAAATAACAATTCTGTTTTCAGTACACAGAGAGAGATGCGATCACTTGCTTCCTTAAAATCTGAGCTCTTACTCCTACCCTCTTGTCAGTTGTCACACAATTCTGGATGATAAAATGCTTCACTGGAGGCTGCAGAACCAGGCATATTTTAAGTTGGTACAAACTGTTGTGACAGAGGTGGCCCTTTGCCTACCACTCTCTGAAGCACCTCTCTTGTGGCTTCAACGCCAGATACCCTTTTCTCCTCATTAGGAAGCTCAGAATTTGAGACCAGCTGCTTCCAGAAGAATCAAAATACACCCGCCAACCTTCTGGCTGCAAAACCAGATACTTCTGAAGCCAGAAAGGGGCAAGCTAAAGGCCATTAACTACCTGTGATGGCCAAATGAGCAAGCTTTCTTCGTATTAGTGCATGTGCAAGACAGAGGGAGATGCAAGATTCATGAAACTAGGGAGCAATTTTCAGGGCATGGATGTAAAATAACTACAGGTATAGTGGTTTTTAAGGGAGGATGGAGCAGAGAATGTCCATTTCTGAGACCTCAAATGCCAGCAACATTTTGGGTAGATGCAAGGAAGAAGAAAGAGAGTGAGAGAAATTTTGTTGGATTGTCATGTTCCCTGAGGCTCTTTCTCAGACAGCTTTTAATTTTTCTTGAGAAAGGGCACATTTGTTAGCATTGCTGCTCCTGAATATTGCATTTTTTCCTTATTAAATAAGGCTAGATTTGCACAAAGACCCACATGAATTGACTTCCCTTTTCTATAACCTACACAGTTCTTTGATCATTTTCTGTCCAAATCCACGGGATGGAAATTTACCTTGAATACATCTTGGAGTATTCCTTTCTCAGTGAAGCTCTTATCACACAATTAATCTGTTCTGGTTTCCACTTGGGGTGTCTTCCTTTTCACTACGAAAGCAGCACACCCTTGTTCCATAGATACGGATAAAGTTATCCCTCCCTGCCAGAGATAAGTGATGAGCATGGGCGGTGATTCAGCGGGCTTCTCCCCATTTCTCCTGTGAATGTATGACCTGTTGCATCACTAGGTAATAGTTAACTGGGGAAGCTGCATGACTGCAGCATCTAGTGAAAATTTCAGTTGGGCATATTTAAAACCAGCGGCCCAAGACGGGGAGGCACTCCCCTGTTTAAATCAATTGAAAATGCACATTTACATAGTACATAGATAACCAACAGTAACAGGGTGACCCTCGACCCATATGGATCGTGCAAACCTGTCCTTTTTCTTTCATCAGAAATCATGGCATCTCTCCATGTAAATTTTACCTGAAATTGGCTATTTACATAAGGCGTACATGATTCCCCCCATATCAGTTGATCTACCTGTGCCAGTTTCCAAGAAGGGGAAGCAGAAGTGGGAAATACTGACTTCAAAAATAAGATAATCGCTGCTCTTCTATTCTAGGGCAGCAGTTTGTCATCATGACTCATGGTGCTCTTTACTGCAGATGCCCACAGTGACCTGTTCAGGTGCTCATAATGGGCTTGATTCAACTAGCTGTGTGAGAGGGAGCCAGAGCAGCAAGTCCTGCTAGTGCAGTCGTATCTTCCCCCTCTCCTCCCCCATTCCCCCAATTCAGTTCTAGGTGGGGGTTGGGAGATCTCCCAGAACAGTCTACAAGGATAGGAGAGGGGCTATGTACCCTGAGGCCATTTGGGTAAGGAAATGTTAGGAGATAGAGAGCAGCAACATCAACAACAGGTTCTCTAGTCTGATGGAGGTTCAGATGTTACATTTCTTGCCCATGTGAGTTGTCCCAACCATCACTGAATGGGCCCTTGCCATTTCAGACATAACATGTGATGCCGGGGCATTGCAGATGTGGGCCAACTACATCAGTTGCATCCACATCACAGACTTAAACCACTTGTAAACAACTTCAGCTGTTTTGGCTTTCACTTCAAGAACCTTGGGCATCATAAGTTCTGGAGAGAGAGCTTTACAGGCTCCAATCCCCAAGGTTTAAGTTTGTGATGTGGGTGCACCCATCCTTTGCAATTATGGAACTTTTCCTGGGCATTGAGATGATGGAAGTTTCTGCTACCTACACCCACATTATGTTTGCATATCTGCATCTAAACTTTAGGGTGCTTGGGATGTGTGCACAAAAACAATCACTTCTCAACCACCCTTGAAAGATTTTGACCCTCCCTGATTAGAACATTTTGCTAAAAGCGTTCAGCTTTTTTTTTCCTGATTCCCCCCTCTCCATTCAGAATGTTCTCTTCTAGCATAACAGCTGTTGAACTAAGATTGAGGTAAATAGTTGTGTTCATTAAATACTCTTTTATCTCACTGGCTTATTATTCTGCTTCTGAACAAGACTTTCTCAACTTGGTGCCCTACAGATGTTTTAGACCAGGCACCCCCAAACTTGGCCCTCCAGATGTTTTGGGACTACAACTCCCATCATCCCTAGCTAACAGGACTAGTGGTCTGGGATGATGGGAATTGTAGTCCCAAAACATATGGAGGGCCGAGTTTGGGGGTGCCTGTTTTAGACTATTAATTTTTATTTTTTTTTAATTAAAGATTTCTAAGTTTACAAAAATACATGCATTGTCTCTTTTTTCAAGTTGTTTTTTCTACAGATCAGTTTCATGTGTTGTGAGACATTAGTGCTGCATACAGTGTTAGGTTAGAAAGAAAAGAGGGGGAAAGGGGGGGAATTGTGAGTGGGATGAGGTCGGCTGGCATTGCTTCTATTCTTCTACTTAGTGTATATGTGGGGTTTTGTGTCAGCATCACTTGTATGGGTTCTCTTACTATTCACTTGTTGTATTTCCTTGGTGGTGAGATAGGTTGGGGGGTGGCTTAGGGTGTGGTTGGTTGTCTTTGGTTGGTATTGATGGGAGCTGTAGTCCAAAACATTTGAGGACACTAGATTAGGAAAGGCTGCTCTCTAGGTGTCCGTTGCAGCCTTGGCATATGAATGGCTAATTGTCCTCAGTCACTGAAATGTGGCTCCTTTTGTATGATGTAATCACGCATTAGCAAAAACAAAAAAGTGCCAGCAACTCTCATGCACAAGGATTTGACTTAGTTGCTTCGAGATTGGCTCAGTTTATTTTGTGACACGTTGGCAGCAATTCTAATCTCACTTACATGAGAGTCAACCCCATTTAATTTGGTAGGTTTTCTCTGCATACATGGTTAAGCTTGTGCTGTTAGTTGAAATTCTCCAGACTGACAGTGGGTTTTTAACGAGTGATTATTTTTAAGACACATTAGGGCTGAAATTGCTGTATATTTAATTACTATTTCATTAGATATTGGTGGGTCTCTCTGATGGCAGTGATGTCAGCAGTGGGCATGGAAGAGGCAGGTTATTTTTCCTGTGGTCCTACCTCTCCTAGGGGTCCACAGCCACCAGTTTCAGGGGCCCCACTTTCTCATTTTGATGCTGTGTTAGTGCATCTTGGCTTTTCAAAGTAAGGACACAGAGCAGAGAAAGTTTGGCTCTCTGCTTCTATTTCTAGTAAAGAAAACTGGATTCCAGCAATATGGTAGCTCCATACACATGCATCTTGGTAACCAGGGAAGGGATAGTGCTGCAGTATCCAGCCTTTCCTGGGAAGAAAGAGCCATGCAACTGAAGTAGCCTAGCTGCTTAGCAACTTAGGTCACATCCACACCATGCATTTAAAGCACTTTTATGGAACTTCTAACATTTATGGCTTTCCCCAACGAATCATGGGAACAGTAGTTTGAAAAGGGTGCTGAAAGTTGTTAGGAGAACCTTAACAAACTATAGCTCCCTGGATTCCTTGGGTGAAGCCATGCTTGTTAAAATGGGATGAGTGCTTTAAATGTGCAACGTGGATGTAACCTCACAGTGCAATCCTACCCATGGTTGTTTCCAGGCAAACTGTGTATTGAGCATTCTTTGTGATTGTTTGCACAAAATTCACAGGGAGGTTAGGTGACCACGGCTAGTATTTACTGAGCATTCATTTTGATTTGTTTGCAGGGAGGTTAGATGTGGTGTTGGATCAATTAAATGTTATCCCACACTTCCCAATGCATTTTCCTGTTACTTTCCTTATTGCAAAAGGTCCAACCTAAAATTTGCTGATAATGTGACGGAATCCCACCTGAAAATTGCAAAAGTCTGGACGCACCCCATATCTACTGAGAAGTGAGTCCTATTCAGTGCGGTTTACTCTTAGGCAAGTAGGGTTGGAATTGCAGCCTCAGCAGAGCAAGAGGAACTGGAGGTGGACAGGAGTGCCAGTCTCTTCAAGGTCCCAATATTTCTTTTCAAGTTCCTTATTGTCAGCTGAGGTACCCTTCTCAATTCAGATGATGAATTTGGGTTGATTAAGTGGTGTACATTTTGTTAGAGAAATTATTTTATCCTGGGCTATTATATTTGCATTGAGAAATCATAATAATTTATCTGCTAATTAGTGACAGCCAAGAAAATCAACAAGCTCCTTACTTTGCATACATTTAAATGCAACACACACCCCAGATATGTTGCTAGTTTGCAACTATTTTTTTACAGAGCCATATTTTGATTGATAAGCAACAGCCGAAGGGCATCAACACTGGCTCAGCTCACTGACTCTCTCCTAGTGAGCTGGGAGACAGGAAAAGGACACATTCAACTGATGCCTCAACCACTGGACCAAACTGGATGAGATGCTGGAGCTCCTTGATTGGATCTCTCAGTTCTTAAGTGTGTTTTTGTTGTTGTTGTAAAAAGCAGTCAGAAGGAGTGGAGAAAGAGCTGAGTGTAAGAGCCAGCCATTCTGCCCAAGGTTACTGAAGATATTGTTAATTTACATAATTATAATGCATGCATTTTTTAAACAAGTTGATATGAGAGGTTATTCAGCTGAAAATATACTAATAATGAATAAATTACACATGATATCTCCATTGTTCACCACTGCCCTGGGATGTGGGGTGGTGGAAATGTTCCTTGCTGCTGGGTTATAAACCCAAAAGAAATATCAGGAGCCAATGAATCTGCCTTATACCAGATCCAGCTACTTCTTGCTCTAGACCAGCATTGACTACTCTGATTGGTACTTGTTCTTCAGGTTCTCAGGCAGACGCCTTTCCCATCATCTGCTGTTGAATGGAGGTGCCAGGGATTGAACCTGGGGCTTTCTGCATGGTCCTAGCTATGTTCCTTTCACACTGTGTCCTACAAGGGAACATAGGAAGCTTATACCATCAGACCATTCATTCATTTAGCTCAGTATATATAGGCTGCACTGGTTGGCACTGGTCTCCAGAATTTCAGGAAGGCGTCTCTCCCAACCCTGCCTGGAGATATCTGGGATTGAACTTGGGACCTTCTGCATTCAAAGCATTCTACCAATGAGCTATGGCCCTTCCCCATGAGGGTGATCTCCAAACAGAGGAAATGGCATGAATCAGCCCTAAGGGCCAAAGGGTCTATATCTGCTCCCATCCTGCTCCCCGAATTACAGTACGCTGCCTCCTTGGGAAGTAACTAAGCACAATCTTGCTAGTATCTGAGCTGGATTGATTGAAGGATTTTATTTGAGCTGGATGGGGTGGGGGCTATACTCTGTCAAAAGGCTGCTCTTAGCTTCACAGTGCCCATACTGGTTAATCTGCTTCTGCATTCATGCAGCCTGTAATGAATTGTTTAGGCTGCAGCAAATTGGAGTAGATAATCTGTCTGATGCAGCAATTCCTTCCTTCCTTCCTTCCTTCCTTCCTTCCTTCCTTCCTTCCTTCCTTCCTTCCTTCCTTCCTTCCTTCCCTCCCCAAAAAAGGTATCCCTGGTGAACTGCCAGACCAGTTGCTACCCCACCAGTGAGTGCTCTAAGGCATAAACTGTGTGTTTCAGTGCCAGAGGGAGAGAGTTGTGCTCTTCACTATGGCGGATGCCTGGCAGCAGGAGTGCAAAAGAAATCCTGAAAATAAAACTGTGGGCGGAAACTGGGAAATGCTAATGAGGTTGCTTTCCATAGCTTTGTTGCATTGTATTGTTAATTATGAAGCCATGTAAAGCATAGCTTGGAATTGCCAGCCTTCTAGTCTTTTGGAGCTTCACAACAAGCAAGCCTTTTCTCCCAGTAGTCTTCAACTAACCTTTCACCTCTGTGGCCTTGATGGAACAGAAGGTGGACTCAACAACAGCATGCTGGGAGGCTGTAGGAAAAATCCTGCTCAAGTTGTGAAAGGGAGAAGGGATCTGCTTCTATGTGTGATGTGTCTTGGAAGTCACTGCCCGGTTATCTGGAACAAACGTATCACCAAAGGTGCAAAAAGCAAATAGTTTTGAGAAAAAGGAGTTGGGTATTTTGGGATTTTTGTGGTGTGCTGTAAGAACATCCTTGTGCTTGGATTGACTGGAGGCAGATCTGTGTGTTTTTAATGGCTGGAAAATGAGAATGAATGAATGGGCTCAAAAAAGGGCTTTTGCTGGTATGGTCACAATGACCAGCATTTTTGATGGTGCCACCAAGATTGCTCCACTGACCTATATCTGTCATGATGGTGTTGGGGCCACACCTGTAGTATAATGCAAATTCTGTAGCCATGTGTGTAATCATTTTGAGAACCAGATGTGTAAGATCTAAATCCTTATACAGTGGTACCTCGGGTTAAGTACTTAATTTGTTCTGGAGGTCCGTTCTTAACCTGAAGCGTACTTAACCTGAAGCACCACTTTAGCTAATGGGACCTCCTGCTGCCGCTGCGCCACCAGAGCACGATTTCTGTTCTTAGCAGAGTTCTTAACCTGAAGCGTACTTAACCTGAGGTACCACTGTATTTGATTTAAAAGTTTTTTATTTGTTTATAATGCTGATGGATTGATGTTTATTTGTTTAAATAATTGGTTTGTGTACTTTAAGCATGCTTTATCAATCAGTTTATAAATTTCCTAAATAAATAAATAGTGTAGCCATTTAGTGAATCTGTCCATGTCTGTTTGGGATAGATTTGCCCTTGTTTCCTAATCCACCCTCATACTAAAATAATAACAGCTTGTGTCCACCACTGCATGACCAGAGTTTTGCTCTTGCAATGGGACTTCTGTTTCCTCCACACACACCCCAATCTGTTCCAGAAGGTCCAACAACCCTCCAGAGCTGATTTTGAGGGCACATGGGGCCTTGGGGGACAGGAGAGGAAGAAGCTCCATTGGAAGCATGCAAGTTTGTTGTGCGAGTAGAGATGTGGTGATGGATGCAACCCAATGTCTTATGAACGGGACTCTGGGTGAACTATAAGCAGATAAAACAAGCCATGTGTAGCCCTGCCAGAAGAGAACACACCTTTGTATCTCAGCAAGTCCCACTGAGTTTAGTTTGATCTGCTCCCATGTACATGTGCACAGTACTTATATCACAATCCTATGGAAGTTTACTCTGAAGTAAGTCCCACTGCATTCAGTGGGAATTACTGTCAGGTAAGTGGCATAGAACTGCAGCTGCAGAGTATTAGTAAAATATTACAGAATACTGGCAATGCATGCTAACATTTTAATTTAAAATGCAATTTATGCAAACAATTTCAGATCTTAATGTATTATCCACAGGGTCGTGAGAATGCGAAGAGATTTTTCCTTATAATTGTTTTACTTTGTTATAAGGAGAATTTATTTGTACTAATATTTCTCTTAAAATAGATTCTAATAATTTTTAGCTAGCTTCAAATGTTCTTTCAGAGTAAGCATTCTGTAACTCAAACATAAGTTTTTGATTTAGACATTATTATCAGATCTCACACTTCCCAAATCTGCTATCCACACCATAAAGGGACCCCTGACCATTAGGTCCAGTCATGTCCGACTCTGGGGTTGCGGTGCTCATCTCGCTTTATTGGCCAAGAGCCGGCGTACAGCTTCCGGGTCATGTGGCCAGCATGACTAAGCCTCTTCTGGCGAACCAAAGCAGCGCATGGAAACGCCGTTTTACCTTCCTGCCAGAGCGGTACCTATTTATCTACCGGTACTTGCACTTTGACGTGCTTTCGAACTGCTAGGTGGGCAGGAGCTGGGACCGAGCAACGGGAGCTCACCCTGTCACAGGGATTCGAACCGCCGACCTTCTGATCAGCAAGCCCTAGGCTCTGTGGTTTAATCCTGAAATAGACAAGGAAATAATAACAGACTCGGCGGTAACCTCACCTGTGATCCTCCCACTTCCATCAGCCACAACGAGTGTGACCAGTGGTCAGAGACTCCTGCTCCTGACATCTATCTGGGCAGTTGCAGATTCCTCACCCCTATAATATACCGTTCTGTTAATATGCAAACTGCCATTTCATTTGGGAAGATTTCCTCACTTTTCTTGGGCATAAAATATTTGCATTTGCACATTTCCAACATAATGTACTCGATTTCCTGTGTTCTTGCTGCAGTTCTAACTATGCTGTGCATTTATCGATGCATCCCCAGTGCCCAGTGGTAAACTCGCCTTGATGGAAAGAACTTGAGATATAATTTATTAAAACAAGCTAGAAGCAGGTATAAAGACTGCCCACAGATTAGAGAGCAAGGTGTTGGCCCCACTGTGTCCAGGCGTGACTGGAATGCCTAGAAGCAGATCTGCACGGAGAACAAGGGTCTGCAGATAAACAGCAGGAGGTGCTGCACGTCTAGACCAAGCAACATTGATTGAACATGGGCTGTATAGCAACAGCACAACAAAGGCAAGCTCATGGGCAGAAAGATCTGGGAAACACGGGGAAGATAATGTTCCGCTTTTAGAGTGGAGACAGGATTATGAGCAGATAAGCTCTGTGTTTTGGATCTTTGTCACTGATAAATCCTCTACTGTTGGCAATTGGATTTTACTGGAAATTGATGTTTTTAAATGCTTTCGCATTGCTACATAAGCCACCCCAGTGTGCCATGCTGTTCTGTGCTGCCCTCTTTGTAATAACAGAATGAGGGGAGACGCATTCCATCACACAGCAGACCAGAACGCCATCGCATAAGGCGCCAGGAGGGGGCACAATGCAGTCTCCTGTCAATAATTGCACTTCCTCCTTGCGCTCTGGCATCTAAGCTGTTTTTATGTGTTTCAGGGAAAAAAGCAAGTGCTGTTCCCTGCTAGGGCTCTTCAAATGAAGGGGGGAAACAACAGGGACATCATAAATGTTTATGTAGTGCCTCCTCTGCAATTGGTGCTCAGACACTTTACATAGAAGTTAATGCATTTAAATCTACATTTTTTTTAAAGAAAAAAACTTTTTCAAACCAAATAAACACTAGATGGAAGCCAACACTGAATCTCCACGAAGAAGCGCAGGTGGTTTTCAAAATGGGTGTAGGGGTCTGGGTGCTTCCAGCCTGTAACTATTCTTTTTTTGAGAGGGGAGATTCCATCACATACCAGCCAGTTCATGTTGCATGATTAAAGTTGGTCTGGGACTCTTACTTACTTATCACATTTATATCTCACCTTTTTCTCCAAGGAGCTCAAGGTGGCATATATGGTTCTCCCTCCCCTCATTTAATCCCAACAACAGCCCTGTGAGGTAGCCTAGGCTGAGAGGCAGTGACTGCACTAAGGGTTTTTGCAGGCAGTTGCAACTGAGGACTTCTATACTCCCCAAGTATCCCAGAAAAACTGGGGCATCCTGTTTTCCCCTGCAACAGCATAGCATCCATTTGGGAGGCCATGATCTTGCATGATTTTGTGCTGATATTTCTCCTTGAAAAAATGCAGGGTGGGGGGCTGTGATCTCACATGGTGCCCCCAAAAGCACATTTTGGGGCACTGTGAGAGCACACTTCTCCCAAGCACATATTTTGGACTCTGTAATCTTCCACATGAGTCATGTGACCAGCATGAGAACAGATGGGAAGATGTATGTCCCGGTTTTGGGACTCAACATCTTGGAGGGTATGGACTCTCACATCCATGAGCTTTTGTGTAATTGTGCCTCCCCTGGGAGCCTAGAGGTTCTCCTCAAGTAAACCCAGTTGAAAGGCTGACCTTCCCTCCTTTTTTTGTGTTCTGTTACATGAAGTACATGTGCATGATTTTCTAATTCAGCCAGTAGTCATTATGTGTTTCTGAATGACTTAAGCAGCTGTTTGGTAGGGCACTATGCCAGAACCAGCAGTGCTTCAGGGCTGCTGCAGTGAAGCCTTATGTCCTATGCTTCCCAGTAACCTTTTCTCACCTTTTGATTAATCTTCCTAAAAAGCCACAGTATTCCATAGCTGTTCACTTTGTGGAGCAGAGCCTTGCTTCAAGTGAGAACTGGAGCTACGCAATACCATCCCCTCTCTCCCTGCACCTATTTAATAGCTGCCACATTAATTTTTTTCTGATTATTATTTGTTTGTTTCCAGAGTGTGCTGCTGTGACCTGGTACCAGAGCTTACCTTTCAGACTCAGCTGGTTGCTATTTCATTTCGAGGCCCAGTTAAAGGTGCTCACACTAGTGTTGAGAGTCCTCAATGACTTAGGTGCCAGATATCTGAAAGACTGCCTCTATCCCTGCTGACCTTCTGGGGGCACCCTTGGGAGTTCAGAAGTACAGGGAATTGTGACCCAGGAGAGGGCTTTCTCTGTGGCAGCCCCTAAATTGTAGAACTCCTGGCCCATAAATGGGCTTGTGGCATCTTCATTGTACACCTTTCACTGGGGCCCATCGCTTTTGTTGAATTTACACTGTTCTGTTCCATTTATAATGGTACATTATATTGTTGTAACCTGCCTAGGGACCTTATGGTGAAAGGCAGGTTTGATGGCCATGTCCCAACTCCCTGGGTCCCTGGCTATCTGGCCACAACAGAGCGTACCCCTTTGCTTCTGCCACTCTTCCCCCATTTGAGTTATCCCCATGTAAACATTACATATAAATGCAATGTCCCAAACCTGCTGAAACCAAAAATATTCTCTTCAGAACAAAATTGGATAAATATGATCCTTTAGCCCTAGGTCTGAACCATCCCTAACTTACCAGGCTTCCTTGGTCTCAAGTAGGCTTTTTGTTCCTTCTTCCCAAACTTAGATCCCCTTAATCTGCTTGTCTCTTGTCTGTCTGTCTATCTGTATTCATGGCATTGCCTGTCAATCATATGCTCCTCCACTTGGGACATTTGCTCAAGGAAATTTAGAGCTTTCACATTTCCTGCCCTCAGATGAGGGATGTGCTATCCTGCACATCAGCAATGGCGGATGCCTCAACCCTGTTGTTTAATGAATCATAGAATCATAGAATTGTAGAGCTGGAAAGGACCATGAGGGTCATCTAGTCCAACCCCCTACAATGCAGGAATCTTTCACCCATTGTGGGGCTCAAACCCACAACTATGAGAACAAGAATCTCATGCTCTGAGCTATTTGAGCCTTGACAAATCTGCCAGGTCTCCAAGTTAACCCTATACTCCCCATAGACAACAAAGCTATGTATCCCTTTGCCAGTTGCATGAAGACATACAAGTACACCATATGCACAAGCAGTCCAGGACTATAAATTCATTCCTTCAAAAGGGGGGAGGAAAATTTCTAATGGCAGCTGAATTTTAAGTCCCAGGGAAAAATAGTATTTGAGAGTGAGATGTTATATGATAATGAAAACCATACAAGTTTTATACTTTTTCTAAATGTACTCTGAGTTTCAAGGCATCATGTCGAACTTTGATGCAGGATTCAAGCTAGAATCCTGAAGGGCCTTGAAAAGACAGAAAATGGTTTGTATGCAGTGTTGTGTTCATGGAACATGTAGGACCAGTCAAGTGGCTCACACTGTATAATGGATTAGAGAGTGATGTGGTTTGATTAAGTAGCAGGAAAGATGACTTTGGCAACAAATTTGAGTGGATTTTAGTGGATGAAGAGGGAATAGATGGGGTGAGACTCTCATTTTTAAATGACACAACCAAAGTGGGACGTTGAATGTGAGCTGAGTGGATCTTGCATACAGTGTCCAGGCAGCATGTGGTGAAACAGTTGGGTGATTGCATCACTGCCCGCATAGATCATGGCACGATTCATGTTAATCGTTCCAATACTCGACCAACTATAGGCAACTTTGCAGGGGCCTGTTACATGTGGGTTGAGTTGCCAACCAAATTTGGCACGGATCCTGTCAACCCACATCCTCAATATGCCAAGTTTTGTTGGGTATAATTAGCCGTAGATGGAGGTCTACCATGAAGTTTCCTGGCCTCGTCAGCACTGTGTAACACACACAAACACACTGACAGCTTGCGCTGCTTCTGCCAGTGGGGTCTACCGAGGGCTATAATATTACTGCTTTTTCATCATGAATGTGTTTATTGAGCCAGAGTGAGGAGGAGTTATGAAAACTGCTCAGTATGGCCTGGAATGAGAAGGACATTAGTAAGCAAGCAAGTAAGCAAGTTCACCTAACATTTTGGATTGGTTCTATCAAAGCAAAGGACAGTTGCACTGTGCATTTGGTGGTGGACTGTTCGTCAACTGTGTCACTTCTGTCTCTTTCCAGGGATTCACATTTCATGCCAACATGGCCGAACATGGCTCCCACCCCTCCTCTGCCCGGCAGTCAGGGAACCCACCCACTCGCAATCCCACTCTGTGCTCCCTAGAACATGTGGATCCGGGAATGACTGAGCAACCAACCCTGCTGGAGCAACCACCACCATCCCCAGACCTGGGTGACGAAGATGATGATGGTGACATGGAACCTCTGCCGGACCCAGATGTGCCCTATCCTGATTTGGCCCCCGTGGTTTTCTTCTGCCTGAAACAGACCACCAGCCCTCGCAGTTGGTGCATCAAGATGGTGTGCAATCCATATCCTTTCAAAACCACAAGCTGCCCTTTCTAGCCTTTCTCCTTCCTCTCCGCCCTCCCTTTGTTCTCCTGCCCTTGCAGAGCACCTGACAGGTAAGAGACGACGTTTCTTACATATTTAATGCATCACTTTGTTCCCTGCTTGCATATAAACAGTGCCTTGGCTGCTGCAATATGCAAGCAAAAGGAGCTGCTTGCGAAATGGGAGACTTCAGAGGGAGCAACTGTCAGTTAGAATCAGAAGAACAAAGATGAGGGCAGGGAGAAGAGAGGGGACAAGCATTTTAAAACGTATTTCCCCCCCTTCATCTCTTTACTTTTCCTGCGCTGCCAAAGGCGCCACGGTATGACTCTTTGAAAGCTTCAGAGCATAGGTTATAGTAGTGCTAACTTGTTTCTAGGAGAACTTGGTGTGGTGGCAGGCATTTATTTTGTAGTCTTCTCTGATATACAGTAAGCTATCTGGTAGCTATAAACATGGCCACCCCAAGGCTTATTGCTGTCCTGAGGCAAAGGACAAGATCACCACCCCATTCTGTGCACAAATGCTTGCAAGGGATCTAGCAGTCTGATCTTTTTTCAGCACTGGTGAAGGGACAGCATCCTTCATTGCATCTGGAGGGCACTAGGGCAGCTTAGAAGGCGCAAGTTAGCCTGTGTGGCACACACAAGCCTGCCTGTTCTCCACCCGTCATCATCTGCCTTCTCAGGCAACCACCTTGCTCAACCTAATGGTAGGGCCAGCCCTGGTAATAGGATTGATTGATTGATTGATAATTAAATTTTGCAACAGGTTGCAGTTGCAGTTCATAACTGCTTGACAGCTGGAATTATTATGGATGGCCCGGAAATTTTAGGGCTAATACTGATCATTAACTAAAATGGGGTTTATGGAGAGAATCATGTCTGGCCACATTATTCCACATGCCAGCAAGAAGCTACTGGATTGGGTGAAACAGGAGTCTGAGGGCCAGCCCAATACAGTTTTCTGCCTGCAACAATAGCCAAGATGCACCCGTTCCTCTTTCCAGGATGGGCAGCTTAATCTTAATTCAATACAACTGACAAAACAGCTTGTTCTCCTGCATCTGAGGACAACAGGCCAGATTAGTGGGTACAGAGCAGGCTGTATGGGGCACACACACAGTTCTGTCCAACTCCTTGTATCTGTTGCCTTCCCTTCCCGCTGCTTGCCCCAGAACTGCCACCTGAAGCAGCTGCTTCACTTTGCCTATTGGTAGAGTTGGCCTGATGAGTCTGTCTGACATACTACAGAAATTCTTGCCTTTGTATATTTACTGAATTCACTAACTGCTTAGCTTATTGGCCTAGAAGTATTCGATCTATGTCCTCCCTCAAAACACAATACATGCTTGGCCCAGGGAAACCACTCCAACTTTTTAAAATCCTGGGCTAAACACATCCTGGAGGCAGGGCTTTGGGCAAGAATAGCAGTGTGGATAATTCATCACAATCCACCAAGTATTGCTCCCGTGAAGAGCCTTTTGTTTTGCAGCAACACCTTATGGATTGTGACCATGATCAGCTGCTCCTTTTATCATGCATTTCCCTACTGAATCATAGAGATGAGCTCTGAAGCTGCTGTAAGTCTATTCAGCCTCAGTCTTTGCCTCGTGACTATAACAGTAACATCTTTTGGAGACTCCTAAGTTCATTCCATTCTCCCTATACCTGTAAATGTAATCAGTGCTTCCATGGACTTGTGGTCTGCCTGTCATGTGTCTCACTATTGTCCTGTTAGCAGCTAAGGTGGTGGGATTTCGTAGTTATTGAAATGACTCCTGGGGTGCAATGAGCAGAGACTATCAGCTGATTGCAGCAGTGACAGCTGTTTGCAGCTAACTTACATGAACTCCCTGAGAAGGCTATGTTGTGGAGGAGCAGTTCAATTCCCTTGGCTGTTTTTGTAGACATAGCATATAACAGGAAAGCATCCATCTTCCACATGTCCTCTTTGCAGCCACATTTAATGGGTGTCGCACTTGTGCCAGCCAGAAGTATCTGGAGAACTGAAAACTCTATAGGAGTCGTGGCCTCTCCCTGACTTTTCAGCACAAGTTCGCTTGCAACAGCTGACTGGATGGGAGGGGAACCCCACTTCATTCTTCTGAGAGGCAAAGGTATTTGTTGGGGGATAATCTGAAAGTTGATTACAAGTCAGTGACACTGGGCTTATTTACAAAGTGTTTGCATTAGGATTAAAGGATTTTGATGAAGCTTCTGTCTTTTGAACCAGTCTTCAGAAGACTCGTGTATTACCATAACCTCCCTAAAAGTGACTGCTTGAAATACTGAAGTAAGAGAACTTATTTAAGAAACCCCAAAGGCCACTCATTGTAAGAAGTAAAGGGATGTATTGATCCATCTGTGGCAACTTCACTAGCACAGCAGCCATTCTGCTAGTGGGAGCCCTGTTCTCAGGGCAGTACAACTGCCAGCTTGGGTTGGCGGAAGAGTTGCAAGTCATTAACCTATTGTATGCTGTGTTGTACTGTTACACTGCTTCTGCTGCGACCTGAGCAACGCCTCAAACTCTCCTGCTTCTTGCACTAATGTTAGATTGCATCCAACTCAGTAATACGTATTTCATTTCTTACTGTGGTAACATGCCAGTACCATCAAAATAGCCTACAAATATGAAGAATTGTGCCTTTAATACACCCGCCCACTAATTCAAGTTAATCTTCATTGGTTAAAATCAGCACACAATAAACTTGAACTCTAAATCCACCAATTCAAGCCAGTAGTCTTAGGGCACAATCCATCCTTGTGCATCAGCCACTCATGGATGGATCACCAGACAAAGGGCTCAACAGACAAATGACTGATGGGTCATGGACCCCAATATGGACTACTGTCTTCTGTGGGCTTATTTGCAAGGCTTGGTTTCAGTACAAACCAAAAATTGAATGTAGTTCTGGTGGTGGGGAATAGGGAGCCAGGTTTTGAGATTGAGTTCACAGTCAATATTTGGGCTCTGACACAGATTCTCACAGGAAAAGGTACATTATGGATTGCAACAGTTTAAGAGGGAAGCTCAGGAAGGTTTAGTATTGTGTTTTGTATGCTTGTTTGAATTTAGGGACCTGCGGAGGACCATTAGGGAAAATGGGGCACCATGACAACCCCTACCTGACTGCCATCTTACTTACAACCAATAAGGAGGTGGCTCTGCTTGTCATTGACTTTGGTTTCCTTCTTCCTGCCCTACGAGTCCCAATGGACACTGGGTACCAGGTACCAGTGGTAAAGACACTGAAACTGTAGAGTGAGGAGAGTCTGCATTAATGTACACATATTTACTAATCTGTTTCTCACCCTAGTAGAATGCTTTGTGGTTGAGTGTACTATTGTCCAAGACAGATAATGGACTGTACAACAGCGGTAGGTGGAGCCAAGAGGGTGTGGGGAGATTGACAGCTTTCTTGGTCTTGTTGCTGATGACCTCAGCCTCCGAGAGGAGCACAAACTGGTTGGCCATGTGAGAAAGGGTGGGTAACTTTGCTAGTATTTGAAAGGGTCCAGTTTCTTTATGGGGGTTTTCAGACTAACTATTTATTTTATAAATTCCAAAACAGAACCAATTCAAACAATCCCACTGCTGTTTCCTAGCTTCCATTATTTTACGCTGAAGACCGTAACAGTGGTATGAAATTCAGGATATGCACTAATGGGTTGAAATGCACTACCTGTTCATTATACAAGCAATGTAATGACATATGACCCAACAATTTACCAAATTCTGACTTGAGAACCACCCACTCTCAAGACCCCAGTTTGTTAGGATTCAGCCTCACTGTAGTGACCTTCATCCAGTCCATTCCTGTTTCAAGCATCACCTTACCTGATTCAGATAATGAGAAATAACGCTGGGCATCATTAACATTAAGGAGAGGGAAAGCGTCTGTTTTTTAGTCTACTTTTACTGCTCAGAATTTTAACAAAGGATCTAGAGAAGCTAGCGTCACTATGGTTTTCTCAATTTTTCATTTGCATTTAGTAATGCAAGTTTGAAAGGGCTGAATCACAGTTACTGTGCAGATATTTATTAGCAGAAAATATTTATTAGCAGATGTCTGTTTCTGTTAGATCGTTTTTTTAAAACAATCCTGAAATTTCAGTTCTGAAGGCATTGTGCTTTTGCAGAGCCCATGTTATTTGTGAAAGATCAAAATTTAGATTGGAAATGAGAAAATGAAAAGCATTTCTTTGCAGTTTTATCAAAGCTTGGAGAGATAAAGAAAATGTGTTAGTCTTTAAAGTGCTGCAAGACTCTTCCTTGGTTATGCTATAGCAGACAAACACACCTGCCCCTTTGGAAAGAGATAAAGAGGTTGAGGTAGTAAATTGTTTCTCTAGCAAAGGGGCATGCAGTGTAGCTGCCTGTAACTGTCAATGAATCTCCCTTCTGAGAATCTTCATTTTCTTGCTGTTGTTGCTGCTGCTCCACTTCACTTGATAACCATTGGCTGATCTGCTGTGAGGTCACAGTGGGCCTCTGTTGACTTGCTGGTCTAGATGCAAGCCCACATCTGCAAACTGCTTGGTGGAGATGGTGGCTTTTGCAAATTTTGCAATCCAAATTTGGAAGCCAATTAGCGACATAGTTCAGTGATGAAGCCAATGCTTTGTACACAGAAGTCCCAGGTTCAGTTTTGGGCAACTCTCCAGTTATAAAGACATGGTGAGTTGAGAAATCTTTTTGCCTGAGGCCCTGGACACAAGCTACTTGCCAGTGTAGACAATACTGGGCTAGATAGGCTACTTGTCTGAGCACGTATAAATTAGCCCCCTCTGTTCTAAACTACTTCATCAAGAGCAGAGGTAGCCAATGTGATTCCCTCCAGATATTGTAGGCCTACAACTCCCATTATACCTAGTTATTGGCCAAGCTGGCTGGGGCTGATGGGAGTTGGAGCCAAGCAACTTCTGGAGGGGGCACCAGGTTGGTTTTCTCTGATCTAAGGCAGTGTGCTATAGGCTTTCTAGTTGCATGCATACCTGCTGAGTGGTTTTGTATTGGTACAGAGAAGCTTTTACCCACAAGGATCCTGGTGCCCTTTATAAACTTAAATTAAATTCACAATCAGATTGGCATAGTCTGCTTTCATATAATCACCATTACTTTGTGGAGATGCCATGGCCAATTGCCTTGTACAGCCCCAGTGCCATCCCATTTTACCCATGCAAATTAGGACCAGAAATAAGAAGTGTGGTCAAAATAAATGTTGGAGCACCCATGCACAGTTTGTCGAGCATGTAAAAGGATAGCGGGACTGCGGTTATACTGCATAAGCATCTCAACTGACATATGGAATGTGCTGACCCCAGATCAGAGTCTGAAAGCATCTGTAAGGGGACTTGTTCAGTAACACAGAGTCCGCACTGACCTCGGCGGGACACTGTATGGATCTAAATGTGGATTTTTTGAGTTACATCTTTACTTTGCTGTTTTAAAGTTCTGTGCAAATGGAATCTCTTTAACAGGCCTATAAACCCGCACTCTCCCTCCTTCCCCAATGGGAGGTCAATATTTTAGATGGCAGCATGAAAGCAAGAATGAGCATGCCATTAAAAAAGATCAATATAAGAAACAGGGAAATAACAAGGCATATTATGCAGTTCACTGGCTCAGTTGCTTGGCTTTTGTTGCATCCTGGACGCATCCTTCTTTGCTCATAGAGGAGATGGCTGCTCCTTCTGCAGCTGTTGTCACTGATAAATCGCCATTTAATTCCATGTGTCTTGAACACAGCATTCATGGTCCAGGAAAACAAAATAGCATGTTACATACTTGAAATAAAGAGCTGGGCTGTAACCAGTCACACAATTTCAACTTTGCACCGGGTGAACATAAGCTCTGTCTTTTTTTTGCCAATGTTTGACATACCTCTTGAAATGGTTTACTTTAATTTTTGAAGGCATGAAGTCAATTGATTGATTCTGAGTGTGTTTCCTTGGAGTTTGCCTGGGAGCTTTAATGCTCTGGTTTCCATAAAACAGTCTCAGAAGCTTGTGTGTGTGTGTGTGTATTTGCATAAGTTGCCCATGTTTTCAACAAAAAAGTTCTATCTTGTTGAAAAGGCAGCTTTCCGAGTCATAACTGAGTGCCCCTCCTGATGTACTTTGATTGTGCATTCCTGGTGATTTGTGCTCATGACTGTATTGGGGTGATTATATGTGATAACCTGTTTTCAATATAGCTTGCACCTGCAAAAAAATTGGAGAGGCCATTTGGCTTCATTTTCTGTCAGCGTATATCCTGTAATTTCCTGCTGAAGTCCTGTAATTTTTTTATACTGCAAATGTTCTGGGGTTGTTGTTGTTGTTGCTTTTAGCCTACTTTCATTGTACACTAGCACAAGAGTGCCCCTCCAGATGGCAGTAATGTGATAACATTGGGGAAGCTTCACAGGAGAAGTAACAAAGTGAAATGATGTGTGGACGGTCCAATCTCAATCCACCACTAATGCACTAATATTGTGTCAATTGCATGTTAAAGAACACACCTGCAAAAAATGACAGGGCAGTAGTCCAGAGGGGCCTTGAATGAAATGACTACACACACACACACCCTGGATCTTGTTGCATCACCTGTAAATATATACAGTAGTTTACACTATATATACCACTATATATATATATATACCACTATATATAGTTTACAAATATATAGTTGCTGTGCTGGTGTAAGCTCTGGACAAGTTTTCCAGTGCAGCAGACTGCAAAAGAGTGTCTCCAGTCTGTGAACATTAAGAATTAATGGTGACATTTCTCTCCGGAACAGGGTGGTTATTCCAATTGCCTGGTAAAATTTCACATTCAGTTCCCTTGTTCTGTCTGCATAAAATTTCCACCAGAGTTTTCAGTGAAATCCCAGCCCATACTTTGGGGCATAAATGATTTTTTATTTTTTATTTATATATTTTTAGACCCCATCACAGCAATAGTCTTTACCAGAGGTGGTAGCTGCAAATCACCTGCAATGCAAATAAAGCTGTTTCTACAACAGTATATTTTAGAAACTGAACCCCTTGGTTTACACTTGCTATAGGGCAGGCACGTCCAACAGGTAGATCGTGATCTACCAGTAGATCACTGGATGCCTGTGGTAGATCACTGGTAGATCACTTGCTCCCCCCAAAGAAGCTCAACAACATCGCCCTGCACCCCTAAAAAACAGGGCTTTCCTTCTTCCTAAAAAAGCTCAACTTTGACTGAACCCCAAAAGGGGGTAGATCACTGCCCGTTTTTAAGTCTGTGAGTAGATCGCAGTGTCTTGGGAGCTGGCCACCCCTGCTATAGGGGAACCAGAAGGGTCACACAGTCTTAACTAGGAAGCCTTATATGGGGGGAAGAGAGTTGTCTTTGTAGAAAGCCTGTTAAATGCCCCACAAGAGAAGACATTTTGGCAATACAAAATAGTATTTTTTGACACACGGAAGCCGGAGATATTTCTGCTGCACTTTGGAATATGCTAAAATGTGGGTTTTGCAGCCATTTTGTTCCATTGAAAGGCATAGACGCAAGCATTACATGAAAGCACATCCTGCGGTGCTCACAGGATGTGTTCTGAGTGACTCCGGAGAGGAAAATGAATGTTGCATTTTTGTGTTTGAGTTCATGTACAGGACAGTTTACAGCAGGAGATTTTGACAAAATGTCTGCAACTAAGAGGGCAAGCTGAAATCCTGTGATAGCACACAAGAGAGTGAGGCCCCACATATTTGAAGGGAGTTATCATGCTTGTTCGCTGCAAGATATTTTCTGTGGAGTGTGTATATATCTGTGTGAGAAGCTAGACATATTAGTGTTGCTGTATTCCCAGGGAAGGGATTCTGAAGCAGGGTGATTATACCATCTTGCTTTCAGATCTTCAGCTTGCTATTTTGTGAGCTCACCGGTAACATAGTTTTAGAATTTGCAGATTGTTGCTGTGGAAACAAATGGTAAACACTGACCCCCCCCCCCCAAACCTCAACTTTTGATGTTGAAGCTGGAGTGGAAGAAGCAAATTGTTTGCCTTGGTGCCAATAAGCTCTCCAGGCACAGCAGTTACTTGAGTGAATTAAATTTCTTTGCTCTCCTGATGGATGACAATGGGTCTGTTCTCCTAATGGGAAGACAGTGGTGGCTACTTAGAGATTCTGCCTTCACCATGATCCAGAGCAGCAGGTTCCTGTAAGGTTCCAGAAGTTTCTCTCATTTGTTCATATTTGCCATTTTGCTGATCTATATTTTTTGCTCATGTTGTGGTAGTTCCTCTGCCTCACTGGGAAAAGGAACATGCAAAGTACGCAGAGGATAAGCAACTATTTTAACTCATACTACTGACATGTAAGCAGCAGGGGCTTCCCTCAGTGGTTACACCCACATTGTGAATTTAAAGCACATGGCTTCCCTCAAAGAATTCTGGGAACCATAGTTTACCTTCCACAGAACTACAATTCCTAGTACCATTAACAAACTGTACTTCCCGGTATCCTTTGGGGGAAGCCATGTGATTCAAATGTATGGTGTGTATGGGGCTAATATGTCACTGAAGCCTTTTTTTTTTGGGGGGGGGAAAGATACCTTTTCTCCAGCAGCTATGTTATATCTCACTAAGGGATGTGGAGAATTTTACCACACATTTGCCATCAGTAGGAAATCCGGTTGGCACCTGCTCCATCATCCTATGCCCTTTACCCTCTTTGACTTATTTTAATCAATAATAATAATAATAATAATAATAATAATAATAATAATAATTTATTATTTATACCCCACCCATCTGGCTGGGTTTCCCCAGCCACTCTGGGTGGCTTCCAACAAAATATTAAAATACAATAGTCTGTCAAACATTAAAAGCTTCCCTAAACAGCACTGCCTTCAGATGTCTTCTAAAAGTCTGGTAGTTGTTTTTCTCTTTGACATCTGGTGGGAGGGCATTCCACAGGGCAGGTGCCACTACCGAGAAGGCCCTCTGCCTGGTTCCCTGTAACTTGGCTGTAGTTACATGTGACTGTAACTCACATAATCCTATGTGAGCTCATTGGTTGCCTGTATGTGAAACCTTCCTTGATTTTACTTTTGTGTCTATAATTTTTTACAATACATTTTATATATTAAGTTAAGGATCTAGCATAATTCAGTACTGTATATTTTTTAAAAGTTACTAAACTTGGGGGGGGGGCAGGTTTCGGTCTGTACTCTGTGCGATGGGAAATGGCACCAGTGTTTTCCAAAGGGCCTCTGGTTCTTGGGAGTTTGGCAGTCCAGGAGATTGTCATAATGCAGAGGCTTGTGTGAAGACAGAGCTTGTATTGCTAACTGGGGCAAATGGGGCTCCTTGGATATAGGAAGCAATTTCATTTTTCTTCCATAGCCTGGCATTGGGAATGCTTGGCCTGCAGTTGTGAGACTAGATCACATTTGCTGTGTAATCACTAGCACCATCAGGGAAAAGACTGGCTTTTGGCAGTGACATCTTGCTGTTGATGTCTTACTGCAGCAGAAGGACAAGGAGCAGAAGAGGGAGCATTGGAGTCAGCTTCTGTTCCAGCCTGAGGCCCAAGTGGAGTGAAGCTCAGTTCAGGACCTTGGTCAGCTACCTGTGGAACTGTGTAGAGTTCCTCCAGATCTTATGCCAAACTAGGTCTTTAAAAATAGTTCCTCTGCCAGGTTTATGCTTCTACAGAATCACAGAGTTGGAAGGGACCATGGGGGTCATCTAGTTCAACCCCCTGCAATGCAGGAATCTTTTGCCCAACATGGGGCTCAAACCCTGAGATTAAGAGTCTAATGCTCTACAGACTGAGCTATTCTAGCTTTGAGGAAATTGGAGCTTAAAGGAGCTACACTCTATTCATTGACAGCTGGATCCAGCAGTATGCTCCCCTACCATTCTGTCCCTGAAGATGATACGGTAAGCAAGAGGT
The DNA here is from genome assembly GCA_034641385.1 of Darevskia mixta. Lineage (NCBI taxonomy): Eukaryota > Metazoa > Chordata > Lepidosauria > Squamata > Lacertidae > Darevskia > Darevskia mixta. The sequence continues at coordinate 19,892,588 of JAWWNH010000008.1, forward strand.
ACCCCACCTTGCACAGACCAGGGTTCTGGAGAGGAGTCCATGGAGAAGGGGCCATGGCAACTTCCTCAGGCCTTGTGGCTTAAGGCATCTCTGACTACCAAGTTCCCCTAGTGCTGATGGGACTATTTCTGGGAATGGTTTAGAATAGAATAGAATAGAATATATTTATTGTCATTGTCCCCTTCGGGAACAACGAAATTACTTGGCTGCTCCATCCACCCAGATAGGGCACTCCACGCAAAGACAAAACAACTACAAAAACACTGATTAAAACCATACACACTGATTAAAACCATACAATGATAAAACATAACAGGTAAGATTAGATGACTTCAAAGTCCAGGCTTCCCATTCAAGGCCGCGATCGCTCTGGAAAAGAAGCTGTTTCTAAGACGGCTTGTTCTTGTTGTCATTGTCCTGTATCTCCGTCCCGATGGCAAAAGTTCAAAGAGACGGTGACCAGGATGCGATGGATCTTTCACCATGTCCAGTGCCTTTCTGTGGCACCTCATGGCATAAATCTGCACCCAAGTCTTCACCACCCTCTGGGTCTTCAGACCCCTTCTTCTCAGGGCACAAAACTGGAAGGGAGAAGATGGTGGTAGGCAGATCAGTACAAGGAAGTTGGGGCCTGAATGGGAGAGTTTTTTTGCAGAGCTCCTGGCCAACTGGAAGACAGAGCCAGCAACAATGATGTTTTTCATTCTAAACTGGAAAAAAGATATATATTCAGGTCTTGGAGTATCTGTGATTGGTCTTGGGAGGGATAAAAGGGGAGGGTGAATGTCAAATGTCTCAACTGGAGCAAATTAGCATTAGCTTTGTTGAATTCTAAGTCTTGCACTGAGTATAGCCTCTGTGCTTCAGGCCATCTGTGGAGAATAGAGTCTGTTCTGTGTCATATACTGTACAGTATAAGCCAGTGGATAGATTGGTGGTAATGTCAGTTCAAAGAACAAATGTAAAGGTGATTTTTTTGTGGCTGGATGGAGGAAATGTATAGTAAAGTCCCCAGGGATAAGAAGAAGACGACTGACTTCTTCCTGTCTGGGAGGGTAGTGAGGGTTTAGAAGTAGGATCCCCTCCCTATCCATTAAAAGATTAAACTCTTGTCACAAAATGAACACTAAAACCCCATCTGGAGCATATTGTGAGCACTCACTGGAACATAATTTTGCTAGAAGAGAAGAAAGACATTTGATGTGCATCAGGCAGGTTATATATATGTGTGTATAAAAAGACACATCATTTTCTTAACCTCTTTGCAAATATTTGTTTATTCATTTATTTAAAAGTATTGATAAACTGTTAAAGTTAATATTTTGCAGGTCTCTAAGCAGTATACAATATAAAAGGAAGCAGCATTGTTAAAAAGTAATACTACCCAAAACCAGTTAAGTAGCAGCATAAAAGCACATTAAAACAAGAATTTAGGAGAATCAAATGCATAAAATGGGGTCTGATCCTGTGGCTCAAGGAAAGCCTTATATGAGGATAAGTTGTGTTCAAGTGAGGCAAGAGAACTCCCAGGGGAATCTAAAGATAGCTGAGCTATTTTTAAGATTTAAAATAAACTGATTTGATTTTTCCAAATGGAAGGCACAAGAACAATAGGAAGAATGTGAATTAAACAGCACGTCAATCCAATTTGCAAAGTCTCTTATTAAAGGGTTCCAAAAAGCAGACTTCTTTTCTGCCATGTTTTTCTAAATGTGTCCAAGGTGATGAATGTTCATTCTGTCAAAAATGCGGGCTCTGTTGGCACTTCACTGAAAATATTCTGACACCCCTCCTGAGACCTTCTGCATTATTAGGGGCTATTTATGTGAACACCTGTAGTGATTATAGCTCCAACAGAAAGCTATGATGAGAGCAACACTGGGACAGCCATCACGAGATATGAGAGTGTCTGTGAAAAATCACTCTCTCTAGAGAAAAATAAACCCCTTTCCTTTGTCTTTTCAAGATTTCCCTTATGCTGTTGGAATCCAGCGTGTAGAGATTCAACTGAAATACAGTTTTAAAGTGCTATAAACATTATAGGGTACTGCATAATACTCATTGTTCTGTGAAATGCTATTTCCTTACAGGTTACAAATGATAATTCTAGTTGCTCCAAAATTTCTGGAGGTTTCATCTGTATTTATCACCCAGCTCCAACCACCCAGTTCCTTTAACATTTCTGATTTTTTTTAATGGCAGCCTGCACAGCAGGGGGCTGTGAATAAAATGGCTTGCACAGCTCTGCTGTGATTTTGATATTTGAGGATCCAGAAGGAATCGTGCTCCAGAGACTTACTAGTGACTTAAGGCTGCAGTCCTGTCCACAGTGTGAGCCAAGAGCAGGTTGCCAGTGCAGCTTCCCATGAGGCTCCAGCTTAACTTCTCCTCTCCTGGCATATTCATCTTTGCAGCTGGCCCTGCGCTGCAGTGACTTCACAAGTTGTTCACTTTTCAAATGAGGTTCCACCGCTCCTCACAGTAGCGCAACTCGTGCCCACTGCTTCAGCTGAGAGCAGTCTCGTCCTAGCCTGGACAGAGTTCATATGCTGAAGTTCATATTCCCTGGCCCCCTCTCCTAACACGCCATACACCCCGTTCTTCCAAATGTGGTCTGATATATTTATGTAACCTTTTATAATTAAAGGGCTCCTTTGGAAGGAAGGGCAGGATATAAATGTAATAATAATAAAAAGAATCTGGTATAAGGATGATCTCTATGTCATACTCTAATAGTGCTTAAGTGTGCATAACTAGATAGCTCAGTTGGTTAGAGCGTGGTGCTGATAATGCCAAGGTTGCAGGTTTGATCCCTGTATGGGATAGCTGCATATTCCTGCATTGCAGGAGGTTGGACTAGATGGTCCTCAGGGTCCCTTCCAGCTCTACAATTCTATGATTCTATTTCTCTGTTCACCTCTGCCTCCCTCTCTCCTAGTCTTTGCTTGTCTCCTCTGTATTAAATTGGAAGCCTCTTGGGAAAGGACTGGTCTTATATTCTGTAAAGAACCATGCCCCGTGATGGTACTATACAGTTGCTGCTGCTGTAATACTAATTATTATTTGTAACCAAAAATATTAATTACTGAGAGTAGAGCAGCCTTCTCCAACCTGGTGCCTTCCAGATACCTTGGACTACAGACCCAATCACTCAAAGCCTGTGTTGGGTGGGGCTGGTGGGTATTTAGTCCACAACATCTGGAGGCCACCAGGTTAGGGAAGGCTGAATTAGAGTATCAGAGATGTGAGATAATATGTTTTGCTTCCTTTATTGGCTTGATTTTATTGGTTTCTTTTTAGTTTTAACATTTAATAACATGAGGTAGATTTCTGTATCTCTAAACTTTATCTCTCCCCTCCCCAACACACTCATGTATGTAACTGACTGCAGGACTGTGATTCTGGGATGTAGAGAGGTGATACTTTCATTCCTTCTTTTTGTGATGGCCTATGGCTGATACAAATAAACTTGACTTGATTAGACTTGATGGCTTCCTGAAGGGACTGACCTTCATGACCTTCACAAATTCAACTCTTTCTAGGTCAAAGCCTACCCTTTCAGTAACAGCCAGGAGATTACTCAAAGGCAGAACAAGTACAGAGCAGCACACGATGTTTTCAAATAGCAATTTCTGTTTGCTCTTCAAGTGCAGGGCTTAAAATGGAGAGAGGCTGTTACGGGAATTATAGTGTATCTACTGAGATTTGTGTTGGAACCTCCCCAGATTTGTGAGAAATCAGGAAGTGCTTAGCGGTCTGATTATTCCTAAGAATCAATAGGATATCCCAGTTGCTCCCAACAGGGGCCCAATTCCCTCTTGTGAACTGGAAAGACATAAATCGCATCATCTACTAGATATATTATGGGTCTTGAAGAATACACATATATTGAATTTTGTACAAATTGTACATTCTCTGGCATGATGGAGATTATGCATATTGATCAGGACAGATTATGGACACATCTGTCATCATGGATGGATAATGAACACATTCTCCATGAGGCCTGGTGCACAAAGGCCAGGTGTTGTGCACATTAACTATTCAATTTACATTTCCCCTAGCATATTCATTAAGTGCCAACTGAATGTTCCTCACAGTGGGAAGACAGAAGGACTATTGACTAGAATAGTGCTTCTACTTTAGTGGGGAACCACATTTTTGTTTTGTTGTAGACACACTTGCAGATCCATCTTTATACACACTTGTCACATGTATTACACAGAATCTGCAACACGCAGTGATCACATGTGACAACTCTTGAAATCCACTGAATTTCTACTTATCATTTGGGAATCACTTGGTCAGGAAATAGGATGGGTCACTTGAGGGGGAGGTATGAATAAGTAGAGAGGGAATTGGTAGGTGGAAAATGGAGTAGAGAAGACACACACACCCTCATCAAGAAGGGGGAAAGACAAAGGAGTTTAATGAGAGGGCCAAGTTATCCCCAAATGCTGTGGATGAAAGGTGGGTGATTATATACAGATTGGAGATAAAAAGATGATGTTTGAGGAGGATGCTTTAAGTTACAGAGAATCAAGAAAAGATTTTTTGTAGTTTCCTTCTGGCTGTGAAAAAGAACAGAGCTGATTGTAAATCCATGCTGAGAGTCCCCAGCCATGTCAACAAATCCTTTTGATTGATGTTATCAGAGGCAGCGAATAGATCTAAAAAGAATCAGCATGCACCCTTGACCTTATATGTTGCCATCACTGACTAATGGAGTCAGAAACTGAGGGTGGGAGGGAAATGCAATAATGTTTTGTGCCAAATGCAGTTATTCTAGAGAATTTACCTTTGCAGGAGGTAATCAAGAAGCAAGATGTTGGCTGTTGTTTTAATATATTACCCATCCTTCACGCTGAAGTTTCAGGGTGTGTTACAACCATTTACAACACAACATAAGAAAACTGTTTAAAACAGGCACCCCCAACCTTCGGCCCTCCAGATGTTTTGGACTACAATTCCCATCATCCCTGACCACTGGTCCTGTTAGCTAGGGATCATGGGAGTTGTAGGCCAAAACATCTGGAGGGCCGCAGGTTGGGGATGCCTGGTTTAAAACAACTAACAATCTCAAATATTTTTTTGACTATTTACAGCTAGTGGTCTTTGAAGTGAGAAAAGGAGGCCCAAAGCAGTTTCAAAGCAAGATTAGACAGGGACTTGTAGTTATGATACACCCTCAGTTTAACAAACTCAGTTTGGCACACTTGTACTCCTTTCCTTATCCTGGTGTTTTTTCATGGAAGCCCTTCTGCACTGTTCCAATTGACATCTTTGCACATACTGGTAACTGATACAGCACATCGAATTCTTCATACATCTTGGATTTGGGGGAGGGATATAATTTTCGGGATTGAGAGGCTGGTTACAACATCCATGCAACAGAATCATGCAGCCATGTTTTGCGTTGTTGTACTGGAGTCCCAATACGACCTACGTTCTGAGAGGCTACAAGGTTTGGGTTAGATAGAGCATGTACTTTCTTCACATGGCTGCTTCTGCGTGCCACTCTCCCAACTGGGAACTTGACCTACAGTTGCCATATCAGAACTGAGTAAGGGCCCGTTTTCACGATCGTTTCAATATGCTACAGTTGTGTGCGGGGTCAGAATGTCCCATCAACCTCCAACTGGGCTTCTGGATAAAAAGCAGCAACCCCCAAGATCCCTTAAGGAGTGCATGTGAAGCATTGAAAGCCCTGCTGAAGGAAGCCAAAGTTGGGTCTTCTCCCACCCCCACCAGCTGGGTTAGGCTACAAAGATCACTCCTTTTAAAAAAAATAATTTTTATTGATTTTCTTTTCTCATAACAAATATCCAATATCATGACTAAACATTCATTTTTCAATTTCCACCCTCCCTGTTGACTTCCCTCATCTTCCATTTCTGGTTTATTACATCAAATGATATATTCTGCTGTTTGTATATAATACTATGTTATCACATTGTTATACTTCTTGTTTTCTGTAAATAAAATTGCAAATGCTTATTTAAATCCTCCCAGCGAGTCCATATTTTTTTGTTTTTGTTTCTGCAGATATATTGTGAAAGGTTCCCATTTTTTTTCAAAATCACTATTGTCCTTTTCACGCAGTTTGTCCGTTAACTTTGCTAACTCCGCATAATTCATCAGTTTTTCTTGCCATTGTTCTTTTGATGGTACTTCTCTGGTCTTCCAGTTTTGTGCTATTAAAATTCTTGCTGCTCTTGTAGCATACAAAGATCACTCCTGGTAAGCTGGGAACTGGGGACTGTGCACACATTCCAGCTCTCCCTCACATGGGATGGAGTGTGTGTGTTAATAATGCAATAAGGATTACTAGAAAGTTAGTGAAATGCACTTGGGAAGAGGGTTTAAATGATTCTATGAATCTCCGCAAACCTCCTGTCCCCTCTAGAGCCAAAATGTGAACCTCACTAGAGTCATTTTAGGACAGCTGGGTTTTCGTAGCCCATAGTCTTCCTGGTTGCACTCAGAAGTATAAGTCAACACAATAGTCAAATGCATGAAATACTTCAATCCAGGAGAAATTTCTAGAAGTCCTGGGCATAAGAGCAACAAGTTGCTGATATAAGCCTGCTGAATTTAGTGTAGCTATGTCAGGAATGAATTTGGTCCCCCGTGCAAAGCAGAGGGGAAAACTAAGCAGAGCACACATACCCCTGCCCTGTAAAATATTAACATCCTTATTTAAACAGGCTGGTAGCTCATAACAAACAGCAGCTGTTCACTGGCTGGGTTTGGAAGAGGCAAGGGGGTTCAGTATGCCAAAGTGGGAAGAAATCATTCTTTAAAAACACACACACACAACATAAAATGTATCTGATGGGTCAGAGCTCCCACATTACCCTTCATTTTTTGCAAATGCACTTGAAAATCAGTTAACTTGTACTTTGCAAGGAAAAAAAATTAACCCCCACAACTCATAATTTGCCCTCTTCTCATGAATCTATACCTGAATGGCATGGCGATGTTTCATCTGAGAATGATTTCATTATTTTTGCAAAGAATACTGAAGCGAGGGAGCATTGGCATCAATAATTGAAGCCAAAATGTGCATGTTAAATAAATGAACAAAGTACATCTGTTGGTGCGCGAGCCCCACTTTTTAATGTTATTGTCTTTGTTCACTTGCTACTAATTTGCAAAATGAATTTGTGGGGGATGGGGAGGGGAGAGAGAGATTGCATAGCAACATGAGAGGAAGCAAGGTTGTGAGCTTACAAGAATTGTAGTTAAGGTTTTTCACAGTCACTGCCTACCTTACAACGGCACATTAATGCTGGGTATATCTTTGCAGGGAAAAGTAAGATTACATGGATGTACTGTAATGTTTCGGAGGTGTTTGATGGTGGAAAAATTTGTTCCCTTGTACCACCTAGACTCTCTTGTACTCTTATGCTGTAGTAATTGCCTTGCAAGGACTTTTGAAAGCTTAGCCACATTTCCATTCAAGTTTCGTTGCTGGGATTTAGATGAAGAAGCTCTATAGCTCTAACAGCAGCATTTACAAGCACTGCAGGCATTTTGGGGAAAGAACAGCAAAATGTACCAACATATGCATGTATATATATGCATATGTATATGTAATGGATTTACAAATAGAAGGAGTTGTGGTGATATCATAAACTGCTTGAAGCTGAGTATATTGCCAATATTTCGTAATGAAAGATCTTATTTTACCTCCTGGCAATTACATTGATTGCAGTTGTCTACACAGCAAATTGCTGTTAATGCTATTGAGGGGATAATTTTCTTCTAGTGATATTTCTCTTTTCAGGTCTCCTTGCTTGCCTGGTAGCTTTTGGTGGAGAGATGTAGTGTGCATTATCAAATGCTCTGAAATTTGGTGCTAAAGTCCAGTTTCTGGGCTTGGAATAGTGTGGATTTGGAATTCAGGACCAAGGCCAGCAACTAAGTGGGGCTTAGGTATGATTCCAGCAGCAGAGAGGAGCCCTTTTGAGCACTGAACTACTGCTTATTTTGATCATGGAGAGAGAAGTTCCCACAAGTGCCTATTGCTTGGCATAAAAAATATAATACTAAGAAATAAAAAAGTAACCATTTGCTGCCTTTTCATGAAACCGAAAATCAACTGCCTGAGGCATTTGCTTCACTCTGTCTAATGATAGAGCTGGCTCCCATGAAATCACCTAAGGGCAATAGAACAGCAATGCAGGCACAGATACAAAATAGATAATGGCACGACTTAGATTACAATATTTAATAAGCAAGGTTCCGTTTTCAATGTTTGCAGATGTCCAGATTATATAAAATATTTTTCACACTATTCCTGTAAGCATTTAGTGTAAAGTAAGTCCTGCCAAGTAGTTTCTGGATTTGCAGCTGTAGAAAGCAACCTCTTTCTTCCTCAGCTAGGCATCTGTTGCAAGTGTCCATGGAGACAGCACTTCAGCAGCTAGCTGAACTGTAGCTTCTTAGGAAAATCTACTTCTTAATGAAGCAAAGAAGCCCTTTGATGTGGAGTAGGTCTGACCCACCAAGCCAAATACAGCTCATGATCTTTGTCAGCCTCCCACAATCTGGTGCCCTCTAGATGTTGTTGGATTACAACTCCCACCAATTAGGCCAGTTTTTGGACATGATGATGGGCTGGATGTGGGCCAATAAATGTGGGGTGGGGAAGATGGCCTGTCCTGGATGGAGTTGCAGGAGCAGGTCTGTAGCTTGGGGGGCTTGTGGATCCAACACTGTCCCCAGGGACTCAGGGGCTCTGAGTGCCCTTTCCCACCTATGCTGGCTCACAGCCGCTTTTGGATGGAAATGACTTGGCTGCTGTACTCCATGCTCCTGATCAGTTCCAGACTGGAAGCTCTACCTGGGGCTCTCCTTGAAGGTGACTTGAAAGCTTCAACCAGTGCAAAATGCAGCAGCCAGATTACTGGCTGAGGTTCCTTTTAGAAGATTTAGAACTGGAGTTGCTTTTAGAACATGGGTCTATGCTTTAAAACAGCTGCATTGGTTGTCAGTTTGTTTTGGATCTGATTCAAGGTGCTCACATTAGTATTATGCCCTAAGTGACTTAGGCCTCAAATATCTGAAAGACGCCTCCTTCCCTACAGATCCCCTTGAGTTTTAGGTTCAGCAGACGGCTCTCCTTGGTAGCTACACTATCTTCAGAAGCTCAGGAGTGACCTCGCAGAGGTCATTCTTTGTGCAAGCTCCTAAATTGTGGAATTCCTTCCCCATAGAGTGCATCTGACACCTTCACTATACAGTTTCCAGCAAATGCTAAATATACATCTCTTTACCCCGGCCGTTGACCCTTGAGATGTATATTTTTGGGACCCACTCCATCCAAATGGTTGAGACCCAGCCTAGGGCCCTGAATGAAGGGTAGGTAATAAATCAAATTAATAACAGTAATCCGTGACCATTGGCAATGCTGGCTGGGTCTGATGGTGCAACCACATTGGAAATGCTGTGTACGGTTCTGATCATCTCGCCTCTAAGAGGATATTGTAGAGTTGGAAAGGTTTAGAAAAAGGGCAACCAGAACGATCAAGGGGATGGACTAATTCCCCTACAAGGAACGGTTACAGCATTTGGGACTTTTTAGTTTAGAGAAAAGGTGAGCAAGAGGTGACATGACAGAAGGTTATAAAAGTACGCATGGCATGGAGACAGTTGATCTGAGAGGATGAGCTTTTCTCTAACACTAGATCTCATGGACATTCAATGAAGCTGAATGCTGGAAGGTTCAGGGCAGATAAAGGAAAACACTTTTTCACACAGCACATAGTTGAACTGTGGAACTCGTTCCCACAGGAGGCATTAATGACCACCAGCATGGATAACTATAAAAAGAAGATTAGAGAAATTCATGGAGGACGGAGCTATAAATGGCTACTACCCACAATGGCTCTTTTCTAGCCTCTGCTATCGGAGGTATGCTGCCTTTGAATACCAGTTGTTGGGAACTGCAGGAGAGCAGAGTGCTCTTGTGCTCAAGTCCTGCTTGCATCTGGCTGGCCACTGTGAGAAAAGGATGCTGGATTTGATGGACCATTGGCCTCATCCAGCAGGTTCTTATTGTGTTCTTCTGGAGACGAACAACATCTGGAGGACACCAGATTGGGCAAGTCTATACTAGACAGAGTATTTTGGAGGCTAGTCATTCCCAACATCAGTCTTGACACTGTCTGCTGCTGCGGCCTTCTTCTCAGATTCCTCAGGTGGAAGAATTCTCTTAGGTCTCCAACTAGGCTGTCCTTTCCCCGCACAACACTTTTGTTGAATATTCTTCCCACCTACCGTTGTTAACATAGTAAATGATTTTGTACTGCTGTACACATGTCCTTCCAGGCTCTAAATTAAAGGCTAGTTTATTATGTCGTCCCCGTGTCTGTCCGTCCCCCCAGAAGTATGGCAGTGAATGTGTGTATACCACTCTTTCAGTATGTCATGGTAATTAAAAGCAAACAATAAGCTTTTAAGATTCACAAGGTTGCACTGGCAGACATTCTCAAGAGCAGCACTTAAAATGGATTAATTAATCTTTAACAGACTTTAAATATTCTGTTGTTCCTAGTACACTGTGGTTAAAAGCCTGGTAAAAGGGTTCATTTTTTCCCCATTTTTAAAATGCGTGTGCAGTCTACAAAACAGTTGGTAGACGTGTTCCAATTACTTAATACAAACTCAAAGAGTCCATCAACGCAGGATTGTGATTATTTTTCCAGGCACGGCCCTGTTATTAGGTATGGTGATGTGGCAGATTTTGGACATAATTAAAGGGAAGCAAAAGGAGAAGTATTAGTTTATTGCAATTTCTTTCTGCCCTGGGAGCAGTTTATTTTCACAGGTACAAACATACATAAATATATGTATGCATAATTTTATTTGTCTGCCACTTTTCTACAGTTCAAACCCTGCTCAAAGTGGCTTACAACATGAAAAAATACGTAACTACAACATAACAAATGTAGTCATAAACCATAAATAAACCATTAAAAAAATACACAACCAAGCTGAACAATTTCAACATAAATCACAATGAGATCTATAATAAAGATACCAAAAACCAACAGCAACAACTGCTCCCCCCCAAAAAAACTCCTCAAAGAATACCTCAGCTCAAGAGTCTGTTCTGCAGCCTCATCCCTTGTAGCTGGAATCAGTCAGGGCTCTGCCCTCTCAGTCGAGATGGGAAAAGGCCTGCAAGGCAGGGAAGAGGGTCTTCCAGAACTCATAGCCAAGATGGCAGAGGTTACACTGATTGTGCCCTTCATAGATATGCTTTGGAACAGGGGCAGGATTAGAGCTAACATACTCCCCAGATTCCCCACCACCACCAGATTCTGAGCTTAAATACTTGGCAGACATTCAATATATTTATTTGCTTATTTGATTGGTGCAGTGGTTAAGAGTGTTGGACTAGGACCTGGGAAACCAGGGTTCAAATCCTCACTTGGCCATGAAGCTCACTGGGTGACCTGGAGCAAGTCACTGCCTCTCAGCCTAATTCACCTCACAGGGAAGAACTATGAATGCCAGACTGAGCCCTTTGGAGTCAAAGGTGGCATATAAATGCAATCAATCAATGAAACAAATATTGCATATACTTCTGATACCTCTGCAGTGTTCAAGTTGGCTTGGGGGGTCTGAAACCCAAAACAATCCCTTAACAGAAATAAAACAGCAGCATGAAAACTGCTGTGCACAAAAAAAAATAGCATAAAACGAGGGTCTGCCTACCTACCTACCACATGGAAACCATCTAGTAAGGCAAAGTTTTGCTACTTTAATCACTCGGCAAAAAACAATGAGGAAGGGGGAAGCTATCACAAGGTAACGTGTTCCATGATTTGAGTGCAGCCACCAAGAAGGCTCTCTCCCAATCAAACATGCCTCAGCCACAGCTGGGACATGAGACGCCTGCAGACGACCTATTTATTGAGCATTCTTCCCTGTTTGCACAAAACTTATGTGGCAATAAAATTACATCCAGTCTTTGTTGAGCATTTGTTCTGATTGGTTTGTGGGGTGGTAAAAAAATAGAGTATTTGTCCCAATGTGCTTTCATGGTGTTTACATGTCTTCCTGCTAGTCATTTGTTCATTCCACACTTTTCAATGCATTTCCCCATCACTTTCCAAACTGCAAGAACTCCTGTTTTCGTCATAATAAAAAGATGGCTTTTTTGTTCTAGAGTAAAATAGCACTTTAATCTACTTCAAATGCACAAACCTAAGGTTCTAATATAGGCATCTCCAACCTTTGGCCCTCCAGATGTTTTGGACTACAATTCCCATCATCCCTGACCACTGGTCCTGTTAGCTAGGGATCATGGGAGTTGTAGGCCAAAACATCTGGAGGGCTGCAGGTTGGGGGTGCCTGTTCTAATGTATACCGGTACTTGAAAACACATACCACCCCACCCCACAAAATATTGGTGGTCTGGAGGCAGCCAGGTGGAGAAGGACATCTCCAGCAGATCTTGGAGAACATGTAGGAGGAGTTGGCCCTCAGGCATCCAGGACTCTAGCCACTTAGGGTTTTAAAGGTAATTGCCAACACATTGAATTGTACCCAGAAACAAACTGGCAGTCTGTCATTCATTCATGCATTCATGCTAAGAAAAAGTGGGTGAGTGCCCACTGACATCCTTGCTGCTACTGTACATTCTAGACTGAATGAAGCTTCAAGGTAACTTCATGTAGAATGCCTTATAGTAATGAAGCTGAGTTTTGTTGTTCAGTCGTTCAGTCGTGTCCGACTCTTCGTGACCCCATGGACCAGAGTTACTGCCATCTAATTTTCTCAAGGATGGGAGCAGCTGGCTCAGGAGCGTGAGATGGGCAAAGGCACCTCTGGTGCCTATCTGGGTATCCAGCTGCTATCTGGGTATCCAGAAACTGTCAGATCCAGGAACATCCCCAGATTGCAAATCTGACTTTTCATTGGAAGTGCTATCCCATCCAAAGTAGGATGAACCAAAGTCCACCTCTCTCCTGACCATCTTTCCAAAGTCCATCTCTTCCCCTCCTCTCAGCACCTCTTGTCTTCTCTAGATTGAGCTGAAGCAGGATTTGAGAGGCAATGCTCTATTTGATTTGTAATGTATATCCTAAGTAGCATTTTGGTTACATTCCAGCTCTGCAAAGTCAAAAATTAATTTGCATGTACACACACCTCTTCATCAACCCCTCAGGCAAGCAAGAGGCCCTGTCACAATTCATAGACACCTCCTCTTAAGCAAAAGCTCCCAAGGAGGGCAGAGGGAGTGGGTCAGTAAAGAGGGTGGCCTGGGGAGAAGGGCAGCTATGGAGGACTCACATCCCCATAGAGTCCTCTAGCTGTACTCCATATAAAACACAGCTTTATCATATATATTTGCCATTTGACAGCTGAAATTCAGTACTGGAAACTTGTAGCTATTTGAGAATAGTATTTTTAAATCAACCCAAGTCCCTGGTGACAAGACATTGCAGTTCACAAGCTCACTTCTTTCAGTCCTCACTGGAAAACCTTTATCAAGAAGCATGCATTAGATAATGAAACTTATTCTTCTTGGAAAAACTAATCTTTTCTTACCTCTAGCCATAATTATAACTAGATAGTGTGAAGCATGTGTGTTTGTAAAGAAAAGAAACAAAAAGAAAAAGAAAAAAGCCAGCACTGTCCCTAATTAAGTAGCTGTGTTGGGTCTACTCCAGGCACACACTCCACCCACTTTCTCCTCAAAATATATGGTTCCCAGGGAAAAGAATTAAAACATAGCAGATCTGAAAATTGCATGCTAGGCTAATGCACTGAGCTCTTTCATTAGCAGGGCATTTGTCAATAGCAGACTGTCTTATTCTTAAACTAGACAGATTGAAAACCAAATGCAATTGGTGATCACAAACCAGTGGCTGAAAATTGGAGGCCAAAATCTCCGTCCAGAACCTAAGAGGAGTACATGCATGTAGACAATAAATGTGAAATATAAGTGCCGAGACACTTTCTGATTGAATTTGCCAGCTATGGAGAAGTAAAAGACGGCACCTTTAAAATGGTCAGAGACCACTTTCAATTTCCTATAACTGTGATGGAAAAAGAGTCAAAGCAGTTGGCATTGTGCAATGTGACCCTTCTGCTGCCAGATAAAATGGATAGTAATAAACCATAGACAGAAGTCTCTGCCCAAAGGGCTTGCGGTGGCTCTTCGAAACACAAAGCAGGGGTGAGGAGGAGGTCACAGAATCAGTTTTAACCTAGCAGGAAACATCCCCTTAAATTGCTGAAATAATGGTCTAACCAATAAACTTCCTGACAAAGGGATGGGGAACCTGTAGCCCCTGAAGTGTTGGACTCCAACCCCCATCAGTCCCAGCCAGTATGGTCTGTGGTCAGGGACAATGAGAGTTCCAGTACAGCAGTATATGCAAGGCCACAGGGTCCCTATCCATGCCTTATGAGGTTATTTTTACCAGTTGAATGGCTACCACAGTAACTTTTAGTATTTTCCATAGATAGTACGAGCAGCTGTATGCTGCTCCACAATCTTTCTTCCTATCCAGTGTTAACTTCCAAACCCAAATGTTGGTAATTCTAAAATACTCTGGTTCAGATTTCCCCAACTTGGTGCTCTCTAGAGGTTTTGAACTACAACTCCCATCAGTCCCAGCCAGCATGGCCTGGGATGATGGGAGCTGCAGTCCTACAATGCTGGGAAGACTGCAGGTTCCCCATCTCTGTCTTATGCCAGAACAGCCACATGAAACCCTTGGGCTATAAGAGGGGCAAATGAGCACCTGCAAGCTTGGCTGAGATATTTTATGGTCCCATCCAATATGTGGATGCACAATATGTCTTTCAGCTTTTCTTGGCTGATGGAGACATAGGGTTCCCCAGCCTGTCTCTCTTAATTGTGGTGCTAGGGATGTTATCTATGCTTTCAAATTGCTTGAGAAGTTTTGTTATCATCAGCAACTGTGATCACAGTGAGAGAGGGCTGCGTTGTTTCTAGATTAACAAACCTCCCGGTTGTACTGTTTTCTGAGTGGCAATAAAGGCCAAGACATGTAAGGTGTGTCTTCTGTGAAATTGGTATTCTGGAGAAAGTGTGTGGATAAGAGGATCCACCTTCAAATGCAATTTATTATTAAGCAGGAAGGGGCATTTCAGACAAACAAGGTCAGTCATGTGTAACCAGTTGCAGGTTGTTTTTTTTGTAGTCCTTGAAGTTGACTACTGTGTGGTAGCCTTTAATTGAGCTGGGGATGCACCTCGCAGATTTCCCCTGGATGCTTAAAATCCATTTGGATGGCTCTCAAGTAGGATTAAGCAGATTAGTGTCATAGAATTTAGATGTCTTTAGGGCTGTACGGTAATTTATGGCAGAGAGTCTCTATTATTTCAGCGCTAGATAAGGACAATACAGTCACTATGCTCATGAATTGGGATGCTTGGAGATAACTGAGAGCAAGGATGAAAATACACAAATATAATTAAGCAGAAGTCAAGCAAAGCCTCAACGTTATAGAGGTTGTGTTTGTGGCTGGTGCAGTTCTAAAGTCATAGAAAAGGAGCAACTCGGGCAGCTCGACAAATCTGAAGACCAAACAGCAGCTCCGGTGTGCTTATTTTATTTATAGGAGTTTCTGCTACTGGCCTGCATTGCTGTTGTGCTGCATTGGCGTGCCTTGAAAGATACACAAATTCTGCCTTATATTTGGAAACTACAATGGGGTCCAAAGAAATTGTAGCAACAGGGCTGTCACGCCTCAGTCACACCTGCCACATGTGGAGACCCAGGTTCGGACTGAAAACAACTCAGGCTGTGTACACACCACACATTTAAAGCACACACACACCCCAATCCTGGGAATTGTAGTTTACTCATCACAAAGCTACAACTCCCAGCACCCTGCTCAAAATGCAGTTCACAGGATTCTTTTGTTTCGGGCATGTGCTTTCAATGTGCTTTAAAATTGCTTTAGATGTATGGGGCGTATGCAGTCTTGTATGTATGTATGGGGCGTATGTTAAGTTGTAGGATCACTTGTTCTGTATCATGCCATCACACTCTGTTGCACCAGCCAATGATGTAGAGCAGATCTGGGGAAGCTTTGGCCCTCAACATGCTGCTAAACTACTGTTCACATAATTTCTGGCTATTGGCCATGTTTACTTGGGCTGATAGGAATTGCAGTTCAGCAACTGTTTGTATAGAGTGTGGCATGGGAAACACATGTGGTAATGATGATGGTGCCAGTTGCATTGGGAAAAGCCTCTAGACAACATGCAATAAAAATTAAAACAATTTAAAGCATAGCAAAATATAAACAGTTCATCTTAAAACAAGCCAACTGCAACAGGAAACGAATATCAGATCATCTGTTTATTTGAATGCCACTTTCCCACTAAATTCTGCTCAAAGTGGCTCATAACATATCTAATGAACAATAATATAACAATTCAAAAAGTATATTAACAATAAAAAATAAGCAAAATATAAGTAAATACAAAAAAATCAACCCGTATAATAAAACAGCACAAACAGGCTAACCTAATTTAACCGTTTAAACAGGAAAGAGAATATTGCCCAGTGCAGAAATTAAATGATAGGCTGCAAATCTGAGGGAAGAACCACTATTCCCAAAGGACATTCCACAGAATCTTACTACAATTAGCTGGCATCCATTGGATACTTGTAAGTCAGTCATGTAACAACCATACAAAACAAAAAACTTCCATAAAGCTCAATCCATGCAAGCAAAAACTACCCTGTTTCCCCTATTTTAAGAGGTAGTCATAAAATAAGCCATAGCAGGATTTTTTCACATTTGCAAAATATAAGCCGTACCCCGAAAATAAGCCATAGTGATAGGCACAGTTCTGGAGGACGCCAAAAGCCCCCACAAAGCCCTCGGAGACCCCCCTCCCCGCACCAAGCAGCATCTGCCCTCCGGAGCCGGTGGGGATGGCGGAGGGGACGGGGGCTTTGAAACAAAGGAGAGTCTGCTGGACCGCGTCCTCTCTTTCTCTCCCCACGCTCACCAGGCCCCTCCGGAGAATGCCCCCCTCCCCTCCTGCCGCGGGGAGAGCCGGAGGCCGGTTGGCTGCGAGGCGCAGAGCAGGCAACACAACCATTGTCGCCTCAGCAGCCCCACACCGGCTCGGAGGAGAGAGATTGAGAGAGAGAGCAGCCCTTCAGAGGAGCTCCTTCCCTCGCCAACCACCACTCCCTCCCCTCGGAACATCCCAGGGCCAGGGAGAGAGGGCTGGAAGTCAACGCCAGCGACGCACACACCTCTCTTCCCTCAGACTCTCTCTCACGGTGCTTGGCAGTGGCTGTTGGCCGCCCTTTTCTTTCAGTCAAGGGTCCTGCCCTGCAGGGAGCCAGCAAGCCAGCGAGAGGCACGCACAAACAGACGCCTCTCGCCCGAGTCTTGGCCCGCCTGCTCCTCGCGCCCAGGGAGCCAGTGAGCGAGAGGCGCGCTGCTCCTCACGTAAGAAAAGTAAGACATCCCTTGAAAATAAGACATACTGTGGTTTTTTTGAGGGAAAAAAAAATATAAGACGGTGTCTTAAAATAGGAGAAACACGGGTAGTTGCAGTCCAATGCTTTTAAAATGTTAGACATTTAAAAGCCAAAGGAGAGGGAAAAGTCTTTGCCTGGCACTGAAAGACCATTATGGAAGACACCAGGTGAACCTCTTCAGGGACAATGTTCTACAGATTAGGTGGGGGAAACACCTCCAAAAAGGCCTCTCTGGCCTCCATTACTGGCCTCTGTGCCTTAGAATTAGGGGGCATCCAGAGGAGGGCCTCCACAGATTATTTTAGGGCAGGGAAAGATATTTGTTGGAAGAGAGGTACCATTTGGTGCCAGGGCCCCAGGCCATGTAGCGCCTCATAGGTTAAAGCCAGCATTTGGACTTGGGCCTGGAAACAAATAAGAAGCCAGTAGTGGTGGGAAATGATAATGTCCCAATACAGGGTTGAGGAGAGGGACTTAATATGGGAGTGCTGTTTCCAGTGCCATTGCCATGCAGTGCGTCATATGCAATTCCACTTTTCTGTTCAGTCAAGATCTCAGGCACCGGTAATTTCTAGCTTGGCTACCTGAGAGCTTGTTAACTGGAGATGCCAGAGATTGAATACAAGATCTTTGACATGCAAAGCCTGCAGCCTCGACTGTCAGTGAGAAAGACTAATCTGCCCAAGATATGAACCGAGCCCTTAGTCCTTAAAGGACTCCTGCCACCCTCCTGTTTCTAGCAAAGCTTTCAGTCTGCATGGTGTGTGTATGCGTGTGTGTGTTTAAAATTTAGGCTTCAATTCTAATCCCAGTTATTTGAGAGAAAACCCTACTGGATTTACTTCTGAGTAGACATGGTTAGCAGCATACTGTTAATTACTGTATTTATACAGGCTGTCTGATAACGCATGCTCTGGACTGTTCACAATAAATAAAAGAATGAAAAACAGTATTTTAATATCAGAACCAAGATCAAATACACAGCAGCACAAAAACCATGTTAACTAGCAGAGAAAGAGATGGAAACCGTCACCCCCAAGAATAAAAAACCCCCTCCGATTCAGACATTAAGAGGTTGTGTGTAATGACCGAGATGTAGTGGAGACTGAGCTGTGATCTTAGTGGGTTCCCAGATCTGCTTGTTCAAAACTTAGGTGGAGGTTTAATTATATCAGGTCTTCATTGAGTCTTAGGATTCAATTCTGGATTTGTGTAGGGTTTACTCCTTAACAGTTTGACTTTGCCCTCAGAGGCGCTCTCCATTCTATCTCGAGACAGATGGATGCCATTAAAAATTATCAACTATTCATTCAGATTGAGTTTTGGAGATGGATGTGGGTTATGCAACAATGAACATTTACCCTGGTTTGCTTGCAGGGTGTTTGCAAATCTTGCAGTTAGTCATTTGTTCACTCCAAACTTTTCATTGGACTTCCTCATCCCTTTGCTAGGCACAAAAATCAGTTTCTTTTTTGAAGAGGGTTTCTGGCATGCTGACACAGACTGCTTTAATCCACTCTTCATTTGTGCAAACCTACATTTCCCAGCTTGAATCCCTCTTGCGAAATAGGAGGTGCCATAGAGCTAAACTACTCAAGATGGGGCATGAGACAGCTTTAAGTAAAAACTAGTATTTGCTTTGACAAAGGTATCTAAGCGCCTTGGGAGCCCATACCAATGATCCAAGTCCTACTCCTAGATGCAGTATTAGCAAAGATGTAAATGGGCAGCATTCTGGTGTTACTGGGTGGTTTCCAGCCATACCTTCTTACATTGGTGGGGGGACACCTTGAATAAATGGAGATGTGGATCCCAGTGTCTCAGCTGTAAAGCTACAAATCAGGTATCAAATCTTGTATCTCTGGGTAACCCACAGAATACTCTTCAGATTCCCCTGGGGTAGAGTCCTGCTGACCCACCCCTAGACAGGTCTCCTTTGCATCAGAATCACTGTTGAAGGCACCCAGTATATAATGTTGAGTTCTAGTTTCAGTCAAAGAATAGTGACGTGAAGCACCTTGATTCTCCCTGCAGTGAAGTTCAAACTGGCATTCTTCTGCTGTGCATCCAACACCCTATTTTTTTCTCTTGATCAGGCTTGTTTATTCTTTTCAGCTTGCATTATGTTGTAGCCACATTTCCCCCACAGTAGTCATATGGGACCTCCACTGTGTGCGCCGATCGCAGTTGAGCACAGCGCACTGTTGCACAAACCTCCCAAAAATGAGCAGAAAAGGGCCATCTGGCTGTGGAGAGGAGCACGGCTTTTTGCAGATGGTTGGTGTGAAAACACGTGTTAGATGATAAGAGTAACAGTAATACCGAACCCAATGTTTTGCTTGGGTAGGCAGAGCGGTAGTTGTTGCATGCTCACGCTGCTGAAGATGGCAGGTGGATGTGGCAGACCCTAACACAAAGTGAGCATGTACACGTATCCTCTATCGACAATAGAATCATATGTTATTAAGGCACGTTTGCTAGAAGAGACGGTGGTGCCTGGAAGGAGGGGTGTGTGTGAAAAGGAAGGGAGAAGAGGACTAGAAATAAAAGGAGACAGACCATTCACATGTCTCTGAGTTGGTTTGGCTTTTAAAATCCGGCGTGTTGCTATTGAGTGTGTTGGGCAGTGAGCTCCTTGCATTGTATCTCTAATCAGTGCTGTTTTTCTAGAAAAAGAGGTGAACCATGAACACCTCCCTCGTTCTCTTAGAATGGCAATGGTACCTACCTGAGAGGTGCTGGAATAGAGTTCCGGCAAGTTCCGGCTGAAAAAAAACCCTGCCTTTAATGCTGCTCAGGAAATGGAGTTGGAGGGAAGATGAAAACATTAAATGAAACCTCTCTGTTTCCCACATGACTTTCTCTCGCTACTCAGCCAGCACTCCCACCCCTTCTCTGTGAGCAAAAATGCTGTGCGTGACTCATTCCTTCAGCCTCTGCAAGCTGGGCAGCAGTGGTGTCTTTTTCGTCTGCATCCCCAATGTGTGGGTGTTCAGAGGACAGGCCTGAGCAGGGGTGGGTGGGTGGGTGGGGGGTAGCCCTGTGAACCTCCACATGTTGCTGCATTACAGCTCCCATCAGTGCCATCCAGTACGCTCAATAGTCGGGGGGACAGGAGTTATGAGGTTCAACAGCATCTGCATAGCTGCAAGTTCCTTTACATGCGAAAGGACCCAGGTTCTGTTCCTAGCATCTCCCATTAACAAGGCTTTCTGGTTGTAGGGCTGGGAGAGACCTTTGCCTGAAAGATCTTTAGGGAAAGGGCATAGCTCAGTGGGAGAGCATCTTGATTTGCATGCAGAACGTCCCAAGTTCAATTCCTGGCATCTCCAAGTAGGGCTGGGAGAGATGTCATATAGAGGAGGGAGAAAGGTTGTTTTCTGCTGCTCCAGAGAAGCGGACATGGAGCAATGGATTGAAACTACAAGAAAGAAGATTCCACCTAAACATTAGAAAGAACTTCCTGACAGTAAGAGCTGTTCGACAGTGGAATTTGCTGCCAAGGAGTGTGGTGGAGTCTCCTTCTTTGGAGGTCTTTAAGCAGAGGCTTGACAGCCACCTGTCAGGAATGCTTTGATGGTGTTTCCTGCTTGGCAGGGGGTTGGACTGGATGGCCCTTGTGGTCTCTTCCAACTCTATGATTCTATGATACACAATACTGAGCCAGGTGGACCAATGGTCAGCCTTAGTATAAGGCAGCTTCCTACGTTCGTAGCCTGGAATGCCACTACCAAATTGGGTAGTTAGATCAATAATCTGCTTTTGGTAGAAAGCAGATTAACTCAGCAGCTCTCCTCACCAGAACTTTTCTGTAGCAAATGAAGGTGCAAAGGAGAAGAGACGTTTCTTTGAAGAGAAAACGCGGCTGGTTCTTCTCATGTGGTTTTGAATGAGCCAAATTGGCACTATGATCTGGCTCAGAGCAGCACTGTAGTTGGAGCCTGGAATTATTTAATATTTTGATTCATTAACTAGAGGTTAAAAACCGTAAAATGGAAGTTTGCGTGAGGCCATGCAAAGCATAGAATTGTGAGATGGAATTCAACTCAATTGTAATCTTTCTCATATCGTTCTTTCTCACCAACCATGGCTTTTTGTCAAACGCCACCTCTTCTGTGAACCCTCTAGATACAATCCTTAATTGAAATGAAGCCTAAGTGCATTCAACTGCATTTGCACAGCTTTCCACTCACATTGCCAAAAATTCATCAGTAAACCTTTCCTTATAAAGATTGGCCTTCTTTGCTTATGTTATTATGTGAGGTGCTATGTACTTTGATGGCGCTGTTTAAATAAAGAAAAAGAATTTCCCACCCCATTTTCCCTCCCCATTTTGCCATCTTCACTGCCTTAAGTGTCTGATTCTGAAGTGGCTCCTGTTGTTTCACCAATTCACTATACTCCATGGACACCACAAGGTCACCTTCATGCCATACGTTCCAAAGCTCATGCAAAGTACAGGGCTTCCTCCAAAGAATCCTTGGAATTGTAGTTTGCCCTTCACAGAGCTACAATTCTCAGCACCCTGAACAAACTATGGTTCCCAGAATTCTTTGGGAGAAGCCAAGTGCTTTAAACATATTGTGAGAATGAAAATTAGACCAGACCAGCTTTGTCCCACTTGCTGCACTGCACTGACCAACTGATCTCCATTTGATTTAAAAAACGTTTTCATTGCAACAAAAAGCATACACACAAACACAAACATGGTCCTTTGTCCAAGGTATTAGTTCAGCTTCTAATGTGCTCAGTGGAAAAACCACCAGTGATTTGAATAGGGGGATTAACCAAAGGAAATAGAGTAACCTCTAATTCACCTCTAGCTGAGGGATTATGTAAATGAATCCACTTGTTTTTCAACTGGGAGGTTTCAGCAATTGCATATTGCCTGACCTTCACCTGTCCTTTGACTCTGCAAGTGCCTTTCTGCCTTGGTCTCAAAACCCCTCCTAACAATCCTATATAACTCTGCCATTGCTTCCTACTCATACCGGTATCTCCCAGGCCACTGGAACTGTTTGCTTGCCTTCCTTTCCTCCTTAACTTCCTTTCCTTTCACTGTACCAGGCATGTCCAAAGTTTGTTTTGGGGGCCTAATTCAGTTGGTTTAATCCTAAAAAAAGCTCAACAACTTTGGGGTAAAATCATAAAAAAGCTCAACAACTTCAATCCTAAAAAAAAGGTCAGCAACTTTGGTCGGCCCTTTGGTCGGCCCTCACAGCCCTTCACTTCATCAAATCTGGCCCTCTTTGAAAAAAGTTTGGACACCACTGCTAGCCCCCAAAGAGGCTGTGAATACACTCCCTTCTACTCTGCATCCAATGCACTCCCGCAGCTGGTTTGGGAAGCGGCGTCCACACAACAGCATTAGCCCCAGTCCACATCTACCTTGTATCTACCCTGTTGCTATGGAACACTGCATCTTGATATGTTTCCAGTCTGAATAGAGAAAAAGAACGACCTAGCTCTGTTTTCAGCTGGTGGTGTGTACCCATCCTCAGTTCCAGCAGGTGACAAAACTGAGGAACATTAAAGGTAAAGGTAAAGGACCCCTGACAGTTAAGTCCAGTCGTGAATGACTCTGGGGTTGTGGTGCTCATCTCGCTTTACAGGCCGAGGGAGCCGGCGTTTGTCCGCAGACAGTTTTTCCGGGTCATGTAGCCAGCATGACTAAGCCACTTCTGGCGCAACGGAACACCAAAACCAGAGCAGCACACAGAAACTCTGTTTACCTTCCCGCCGGAGCGGTACCTATTTATCTACTTGCACTTTTTGGGGCGTGCTTTCGAACTGCTAGGTTGGCAGGAGCTGGAACTGAGCAACGGGAGCTCACCCCATCGTGGGGATTCGAACCGCCGATCTTTTGATCGGCAAGCTCAACAGGCTCAGTGGTTTAGACCACAGCGCCATTTGCGTCCCTTGAGGAACATTAATCCAGACATAAAAATCCATTTCCTTTTAACAAGATGGGGGTGGGTAGGATTGGCAAATGTGTATTATGAAGAGAGTGGGGATAAGAGAGGAAGGAGCAAAGTTCTGGATGTGGGGAGAAGGGGAAGAGAAGGTAACAGGTGAGTCTCAGGGCGAGGGCAGGATAAAGGACCAACAGATCAACAGAGCTTCAAGAGAAGGAAAGAGAGAAATCGTTTTTCTGCTGCTGCTGTTGCATTGCATCTGCTTTGCACAGGCTGAGCCGTGACCTGAAGAAAGGGAGAGGGAGACTTCACGGGGGGAATCAGAAAACCACAGGCAAGAGATAACATGATAAAATAAAGGAGGAGACGGTTGCACAGAGTTGAGGGGGAGGCATTTCAGTCAAAAGACACTGACGAGAAACCAGCCCAGATGGATTCCTGCCCAGTGCAGTATTAACAGGGTCTCCCCACCTTTCTGTCAGCAAAAACCTTCATACGTATTGCAAGCTGCCAACAGCCTTGCAGAGCTCTAAGTGGTGTCATTCACATATGCCATTACATGTGGCAAAGTAGGATGCGCTGCCATTCCCGCATAGGAGGAACATAGTTTGTGTGTGTGTGTGTGTGTGTGTGCGCGTGCCTGTTGTTGTTTTCAGGCCATAAACTCCAACCCTACATCAGCCTCTAGCCCATTTGTGTCCTTTGCGCGCTGAACACTCTTACAATGCACTGTTTCTTTCCAGAACTGGAAATCTGCTGGTAGTTTCTCGGCACTCTTGATGTGTGTATACCCCAACCTGGTGAGTGAAGCAGGGGAAATGGCTTTGTCTGCCTTGTGTGTGTGTCTAGCAGGCCCAGGGGGAGCACAGTGCTTTCCTCAGGAAAGGACCAAGGGCCCCCTGGCAGTGTTGGGAAAGAAAGCAGAAGAGCTGCAGGAGGGAAAGAGGAAGGGGGCCGAGTAGTCAATAGGCTATGTAAAGCATTTACATTGTTCCACAAAATAAAAACAAAAAGCCCTATCTCACAGCAGCAGCAGCGAGATGCAGGATGAAAAGGAAAAAGAGAAACAATATTTTGACATCTAATGGGAAGGTTACAAAAAACACACACACACGGGGCTCTAATCCCCAGCTTCCCCTTCCCTTCTCTTTATTTTCTTGTCTTTTGTTTGCTTCCTACCACTTTGCTTGCGCTGCTGGCAGGGAAGGCACATTTGGGGAATAATCCAATTATGCCAAACGCAAGGGAGAGCTTTCTTTGGCCAGCTATTTGGATGGCAGCCTCCCGATGTTTCAGTTTTCCTTGGATCCAAATGGAAGCTCCCGTAGTTACTGCTTATGGTTTGATGTCCCACCACCACCTGTCTAAACTCTGCTTTGCCGAAACACCTATCCTCTCAGTCTTGTGATGTTCTCTACTTTCTGCTTTCTTTCCTATGAATTACATTAGTCTTCCCATCCACTGACCACTGTACTCACTCCATTTTGGTTTTGCCTCCTTCTACCCTTCCTCCTTTGGCTGTCAGCAATAGCCCTGCTCTTCTGAACTTGACCTTGGACTTCAGCTCATGGCTAGATGCTGCTAAGAAGGGTTCAGCAGGGTCACCAAAGCAGTTTAACAAGCAATCCCTCTTCACACAGAACGCTGGGAATTGTAGCTCTGGGAGGGGAATAGGGGCCTCCTAACAACTCTCAGCACCCTTCACAAACTACAGCTTCCAGAATTCTTTGGGAGAAACCAAACTGTTTGAAGAGGTATCACAATGCTTTAAATGTATGGTGTGAATGTGGCATAAGCCTAGGAAGATTTTTTACTGGTACACCAGTGCCATGTTCTGGTGGGGAAAGGAAGTTTCATAGGGTGAAACAACAGAAATGATTAACAGAACTATTTGGAAACTCCACCAGTACTTAATCATTTTATGCATTGGCATGATAGGGAAACTGAAGCATGGCTGCCAAGTTCATAGAATTGTAGAGTTGGAAGGGACCCCGGGGTCATCTAGTCCTACTCCCTGCAATGCAAGAATCTCAACTAAAGCATCCATGACAGATGGCCATCTAACCTCTGCTTAAAGACTTCCAATGAAGGAGAATCCACCACCTTCTGAGAGAGTCCATTCCAATGTCGAACAGCTCCTATGGTCAGAAAGTTCTTCCTGATCCTGAGACATAGATTTTCCAAAGGTCTAGTTTCTGCTCTATGTGTCTGTGACAATAAGTCGACGGAATCACTTCATCATATAATCTTTTCTTGCCCTCTGCACAGAGATGCCCGGACAAATTTACTAAGACCAATAATTCAGAAAATGGTTGGTACTTCAGCAGAGTCTCATCTTGCCTTAATCTTGCAAGACAATGATCCTTACATAACCTTGCAGGTGGCAAGGTTCTTAAACTCCGTTTTGTCCCAAAAAAGGCGAAATGGCCAATTACATAACTACTAAAGGTCTTTCGCCTTTTTTCCTTTTAGATTGCAGTTTTAATATCTCTGGGTGATGGGTACTTTTGACGGCCGTGGTACGATATTCTGCTACTGTGGTATCTCCGTATTTCTGTGTTATATGGTTTGTTTTATGTATGTTTACATTTATGTTGATATGTTTATATGGGCTTATAACAGCAATAAATTTCTATTCTATTCTATTCTTCCTGATGTTTGGTCAGGATCTCCTTTCTTGTAACTTGAATCCATTGCTTTGAGTCCTACCCTCCGGAGCAGGAGAAAACAAGTTTGCTCCGTCTTCCATGTGACAGCGCTTGAGATATTTGAAGGTGACTATCATATCTCAGTCATCCCAGCTACAAGTATGAATGAAGATCAAAACACACCATACACCTGCGGGCGGGAGGGTGGAAGTATTGCTCTAAATGAGATGGGGAGGAAAATTCCAGGCAAAGGGAGTAAGACCATGGGCGTAGCCAGGGGGGCAGGGGGCAGCTGCCCCCCAATCAGTAAAAATCAATACAAATCTGAGGTTCTGCCCACCCCTAACAAGAATCCTGACTACTCCCATGAGTAA
Organism: Darevskia mixta; assembly: GCA_034641385.1. Taxonomy (NCBI): domain Eukaryota; kingdom Metazoa; phylum Chordata; class Lepidosauria; order Squamata; family Lacertidae; genus Darevskia; species Darevskia mixta. The sequence continues at coordinate 19,919,025 of JAWWNH010000008.1, forward strand.
GACAGGATGGCAAATGTTAACTGTGTAAAGAAATAAGGAACTCAGAACTGAATGTTTTCCCCTGGGGTTGTAGGTAGTTGTCATAATTTAGGCTGGAATGTCCAAAGAGGCCTAAGAGATTTATACACAGCTGAGCTCCCAGTGGGATTTGGTAACTTTTCTCCTACACGTTTCCTAGCTGGCATCTCAGACCATTAAGGCAAATTGGTGCACTTGGCCATGTTTTTCAGTAATACAGAATTTCACTTGGAGGTTATGGTGACTGCAACCTTTCTTTTTTCTTATGCAGTAATAATGTAAGAATTCAAAACTTGTCAAATGAACTGCTATCAAAGGATGTTAAAGGTTTTTTTTCCGTCCATAGTTAAAGTTGCTTTAATAAATCTATTAGTTTGTCTGCAGTCTTCTTATCTATCTTGATTGCCCCTGCTGATCCCTGATAGTGTAGCAGATGCATTTATACTTATCTAGTCTTTCTTCTTGGACACTGTTAAATTATATTTACTTCCTTTTGTACATCCCACCCCCACAGACTTTTTCTAAGTGATCAGTTCAAAGTGTGCCCTGTCACATTTTAGCCAGCAACTGGTTTAAAGGTAATAGTATGATATCCAGTCCACACATAATGGGGTGTTTTGTGGGGTGGGGGGTGGGGGACTAGGTTTTATAATTTAAGATGAATCCATAGTCCCTTTTGAGACCTTGTGCTGGTTTTTATTCTTTTGCCTCACATGTATTTGTTGAACTATAAACCAATCATTATTTGGAAATGCCCTTAGTCTGTCTAACTTCCATAACACACTTTGGCTGTGTTCAGATGTGGGGTTTGTTGTGTTAGATTTACTGGTTATAATCATAAGCGTCTTTAAGGTAGCATGACTGGTTCAGCCGCACTTGGTGCCACACTGCAGGGAGCGCCACAAGAATGCTGTAGAACGGAATGCGAGAGGCAGGCGGGTGCCGAATTTTAGTGCCACGCAGGTTGCCGCTGAAATCTGAGGGCCCAAAGTCTACCACTGTTATAATCCTAGTGCTTTTGTCCCAATTTCTAATGTTCCTTTTAAATTGCAGTGCCTGTTGCATTATGGAACTGTGGCCTTGTGATCAATATACCCCCCATGTCATGCTAAATTTTAAATGGTGGAAAAGAACTGTGTGACAGGATACTGCACCAAATTTTGTATTGTGAAATTAAAGTGCAAAACTCCTCCCCCCCCCCTGAGCTAATAGGGTTGCAAACAGATTTAATGCAAACAATTAACGCGGAAATGAGCACTAGCCTTCCGGAAGTGGCTTTTACGTCATGTGTGAACGATCACATAAAATGTAGAAATTATCAGGCAAGGAAATGTCAGGAAAACGGAATAAAGTGCTGCCTGAATGCATTGTTGTTTCTCTGGACAAATGCAGCAGCGTAGGGAACCTGTAGCCCTCCATATGTTACTGAATCACAGTTCCCATCATTCCTGATCTTGGGCCATGCTGGTTGGGGCTGATAGGGGTTGGCGTCCAACAATATCTACAAGGTTGCAGGATCCCCCTCCCTGCATTCTTCTGTGACAAGTGTTCACTAGCGGGTTCTTTTTCCTTATTTGTTGCCCTGCCACGAAGAGAGCAGATGGTAACAGCAAGGAAGCGAAGTGCAAATCACTGTCAAACTACAAAGATTAATTACTCTGTTGTCAATGTGTAGTACAGTAATAGCAAACACATAATAATAAGAAATTACTAGCTTGCATCATTCATGGAAAAAACAAAACCAGGTTTGCTGGAGTCTGGTTCCAGAGAAAGCTGTTATCATGTAATTTGGACCCTGGAGTTGAAGCAGTTTGAAGCAGCTCAAACTTGCAGGGGGTCTCTGATTCCAAACGAGCCACATTTCTTGTATATGTTAATAAAATTCAGTGGTGCAGGAATGAGGGTGTCCTCCAAGACTTTGCATGTGGGCTTGGGAAGAAGGCTTCCCCTGAATTGGTTTCCACAAGGCTACAGTTTGAAATTCGTAAGAGTCCATGCAGCAGTAATGTTTTGCCTACAATAAAACAGCATGGCTGGAGCAGAGACCACCCACCTCCTGAGTATAGAATTCTTACCAAATTCCACTCATCTCCCACCCACCCACCCTTCAAATTCTGCCCCATTTCCCCCTTGCACTGGTACTGTTCCACCAGCATACGTAAGGATTCTGATGATTGCTGGTACCACTGGGGCCAGGGGACATTCCTTACACTGGCTTGTCTTTGACCTCCACTAACTCATGGACTCAGAAGTGCTCCTATCTCTGCTCAGCAGGAGACAGAATCGCATGGTTAATTACAACTAAGCTAAGAGGGTAAAGAATATATTTTATCTTTGCGTCTGAGCATACAGAAGATCATCCTAGGGGTCGTATTGTCAGTTCCAAGTTGTTTTCACAATTTTGAGAGAGAGAAAGAGAGGAAATTGCATGGTGAAATTCACACAATGCTGAAAGTTATTTTCCAGATCTAAGTCTAAAGTGTCATTTTATACTTGAGATGCTTTGATAACACTGAAGTTGTGTTTGGAGGTTTGCAATGCCCTGGAGATTTGTGCCCGCATTGGAAGAGCAAGTTATGAAGACATGACTGAGATGAACTAAGACTTCACTATATACTATGCATAGGCTTCCATGGCCTGGTGTTGCTGACATGCATGAAAAGAGCTGTCGGGGTGGGGTGGGGTGGGGGGAGACTAGCACAAACCAGGTGGGAATTGGGAGAAATATACTGCCACCAGTGTGGGAAGTGTGGGAAGTATCTTGACACTTCTAACCAAAACTATCTGTCACTCTTGTATACAAATACCAAAATGAGAAAAGTAGCAAGCTAGCTTAAGAGTATGCCTTATCAACTCTGCTCACGTTATTGGATGTAGGAAATCCAATAATAATAATAATAATAATAATAATAATAATAATAATAATAATAATAATTCATTATGGATATGCTGCCCATCTGACTGTGTTGCTCCAGCCACTCTGGGCAGCTTCCAACAAATTAAAACATCAAAAATAGTAAAACATCAAATATTTATTAACTTCCCTATACAGGGGGAAAATGATACAAAATAAATGACAGAAAGGTCTGTTTGTGAAATCACAATAGGAGTCACACTGTGCATGCCAAGTGCATTGTAGGACAATGCAACTATCATTGGAAAGAATTGACAGGAGGGGAATCAAAATAATGAATAGGACAGGCTAGATTGATTCAAGGAAAGATTACAAAACTGGAATTACCTCAAGCTTGCTTAAATGCTCTCTGATGAGAGAGCATGGTGGCACCCTAGGAAAATTGCCTGAGCAGAAGCTTAATTCTGATATCAAAATTGGGTTTTATTTCAGTCTGCATTTTGTTAACTGCTGTGCTTTGAATTAACTTGTGCTGTTCATTTTAAGTAGTATATGTGTTTTAAAATGGATGATTTTATATGTTGTTACGCTTAATTTTAGAGTGGTGCATTGCCTGGGGAGGTCCTTAAATAGGGTCTAGAATTTTTAAATAAACCAATTAAGTGTTGGGGGTGAAATAGTCCATTGAGGAATATAGTAGAAACCTCCTATATTCCATGTCACAGTCTGCCAGTTTTATTGCCATTATATACCTACTAGTGATAATAGATTATCTACTAGTAAAATAAAGCCATTGGCCACCATATAACTTATTAACAAAGTGCAGATACACCTTCCAAAGACAGTGGAGGGGCAATTGCTCTCCCCCAACTTTTCATCAAGCACGCATGAATTAATGATCTACGGTTGGAGTGTGGGGAGAGGAAAGGCACTGGTCTTATTAGGGAAGGGGTGGGGAACAGATTCAGTGGTTTGGCCAGATTCTGAGCACCTCTGCAGACCATTTTGACAGGTGGGCAAGTCTGCCCACCCATCAATCATCTGATGTCAGTAGGATCTCAAAGGGAAGAATTGGGAGCACACACTAAGGAGAACCCTGCTGAAAGCAGGAATCAGCTGCCCTAGGGAGTGCCTGATCAGGAAGTAGATAGCACAGCCAATCCCTGCAAGGCTTGCTGTCAGCACCAATCAGCACTGTCAGCAAGCCTCAGTTGTCATGGAACAACTAGGAGGTCACTTTAAGACTTGCAGCTGTGATATTATCTGCCCCACACCTGATGCCACATAGGATGTGAGTGTGGTTTGGAGAAACATTCTTAAGGGCCAGATTAGCACCCTTGCGACTACTGCATTCAGGTGTGTGAGGGCGAGGAGCTGAAACCAAAGGATGAAAACTGGATTAGAAGAGAACTAGGTGAGTTGATATTTTAAAAAAGTTCAAATTTTGAGGAACAAAACTGGCCACAACTAGAATTACTTTGAATCAGTTTTCCAGAGTCCTGCCTGTATGCCAAGACCATGTGCCGTTTTGGGACGAGTACTCTGGGGGCACCAGGAGTAATACCGAGACAGGCTAGCTAGAGTCAAATTGCATCCATGGATAGGCATGGCTGGCACTTCAGTATGAATAAGGTAGAATGAGAATGGTTTGTTTGTTACTCATTAAGAAAGGTATATAAACAGCCTTGTGCAAAGTGCACGGATCTATCCTCCTTAAAACACCACAGCATCTATTAGTAAAGCAACAGGTGTCCCACAGTGACAGTAAAATCTGATTTGCCAGTGCTTTGATTTACTGATTGAGAGGGGTCCTTGTTGTTTTTAAAAGGGAGTGCAGCACCCCAGCGAGAAAGGTCATGGGTCTGTGTGGCAGTTTTTCTCTAGATCTCTGGTGGTTTGTTATCCTTCAAAAGCAATCTTTCCATACATTTTATCTCCCTAGGCACCTTCCCCTTCATTCTTATCTATATTTTATGCTGTCTGGATATCTTGGGCCATTAAGCCTATCTCTTTTATCGCTGCAATCTTTCTCTTCCCTCTTGAAGGATGTTTTCTGCTCCACTGTCCCCTCTACATCTTTCTCTCTGTCTTTTATTCTGTGCCTCCCTCCTCCCTTTGACCCTGCATTCTCTCGCTGGCACATGCAACGCCTTCTCCCACCCCCACCCCCCGGAGAGGGGAGTCTCCCCATCAGTGGGAGTGATGGCATAAGGAGATCTGGGGTGACTGGCACTCCTATAGCACACCTACAAGGGTAAGATGTGGAAGTAACAGGCGCTTAAGACAGGGACCGCTTGATTGTAAAGAAAACCCTCAGTGGGCTTGCATTGTTCAGATGAGGTACTGACAGTTGAAGTGGCAACAGTAGGAATGCAGTGTCTAGTGTTTCCCTCCGAAGATGGCAGCACTGGTGCAAGATGGGATCTTACCTATATTTGGGGGTTTGACACCAGAAGGGCTCCTCTTTCTACAACTCAAAATATCTCCTGTGCTGGCGGGTTGTTCCCACATTGCATCAGGGAAGTGGGACTCCCTCTGTGACTTGAGGTGCTTGGGAGTCCCATACTATGGTATGGAATCCCCTCCCTTGCTTTACCTGTGTGGGGTTCATTGTCCCTGCAGATCCAGTTAGTTGTGGAGATAGGATTCTTGGCGGATGTTTGTTGGAGTCCTAGGGTGGAGTACTGTTTGGCTGGCTGTTATTTATGCAAGTTGCACTTTCTGTTGTGAATATTTGTCCAAGCCGAGCGCAAACAGCTGCAGCGAGGCCTGATATGACTTTTGCTTGAAACCGTGAGAAAGCTACCTTATCTGCTTTCTTGAAATGCGATGTTTATGTTTCACTGTACTATTGTAATTCTAGCCTTTGTGGTCTCTCTCTTCTGGCTAGACCTGATGCCGGACAGACGCTTTATGCCAGCTCTGTCTTACTGAGATGGCAGCAGAGATTCTCTCTGCACTTTCCTATAATAAATAGTTTAGCCTTAATCATGGCTTGTGTGTGTTGTTCTTCATGTTGGGGAACAATCACATATGCCTGCGCCACCGGACTACTCCAGTAGCCGGGGATGTGCACACACGGCTTTGCTCTGGCTTTGGGGGAGTCTCACAAACTGCCCCAGGCGGGGGATTTGCTGATACTTTCACCACTGTCCTTGTCACCAAGTTCTCACAGCTGTGCTCCAGGTATTAAGCACACGATGCCAGTAATGTAGCTTCATGCGGTGTGCCTTGATAAGTGCTATCTGCATTCCCTGGCAGGGTCTTACATGTTTTGCAGAGTTAATCACCATTGTATCTTCTGTTGTAGCAGTAGGAGCAGAGAAGGAGGCAGAAAGGAAGGTGGCAGGCAGTTGTTGGGGACTGCCTGTTGACTTAAATGGGAGCACTTTCATTTTCACTATTTCTTCTTCTTTTGCATCATTGCAGAAGGCAGCGACTGTTGGAAGTGCAACAGCAGGGATCATCCACTTGTCACGTAAGAGTTAATTGTGTTACTGTAAAAGTGAACTAGCCAAGAGGGCAATGGGTGCAGATGTTGCTTAGCATCCAAGCAAAGTGGCAGGATCTTCACTGAGGCAACACATGCACTGATTGACTGTATAGTTCTGAGCAAGTATTCCCTCAGTATCTTTGGTTGAATATCTCCTTGCTATGTTCAAGGCCTGAAGGAAGAAAGGCCTTACTTCTCAAATTATACACTGCTTTGTTTCCTAGTTTCCTAAGTAACGTGTTATCTGGTTTCCTTTCTCTCTGGTTCCCCCATCTGCATTGTTATGTGACTTTGCTAACGGGGACAAGCCCTGAATGGCATGCTTCTCTGGTGTAAAGATGTTTAGAAGCAAGTATATACTGTCTAACAGGAAGAACCTGAGGCTCGGATTACTCTTCAAATCCATACCAGGCTACTTCATTATACTCACATGAAACTGTCCTGGTATTATTTGCGCTTATTTTATTCTCAGCTGTAAGTTCACTTTTCTGTATTTTAAGGACCCTCTGTCTATAGAGAAGCCAGTAGGAGGATTTTAAACTTGAATGAGATCTCTGGTTGTTCTGAATGATCCTCAGGTACTTGCAAGAATTACTATGAAGGAATTATTACCAAGTGCAGGCTGTATGTAAGTGTTTACCTGGTGTTCTTGTTATGGAAGATCTTCACATTTTCATTTAATCGTGCGGAGAGTTGCACATTTTTCAAGACCAAATGACACTTTTATACCTTTGCTGATTTTTTTTTTTGTGTGGCTATGAGGTTGTTAAGTGTACTTGGATTCAGCAAATAATTTTATATCATCCATATTTCAAAGGTGCATGGTTTGTGTTCTTTCCTTCCTTTTTTGGAATCAGTACCCAGTGCTAGAATTGAGAGTAGCATAAGAGCTAAACAAACCCATAATAGTAATAATAATAGTTATGATTAATATTTGCATGTTTATACCAGACCTCTTTAGATGGATTAAAATATCCAAATTATATGACAAGGAAAAGTAAATTGCTTAGCAATACAATATAAAGTTTTGCAAAAAAAAAAAATATGTATATAACATTGTTTCTTCTGTTGGGGTGGGGATTGCTTCTCTAGATGCAGGGGGAAAACACTTCTCTTGTTGCAGATAGTGAAAACTTTGGGTTCATAACACACTTAGGCCTGACTGTAAAATAGGACAAGGCCTAGTCAGGCAACCTAAAGTGTTTAGGTTATATCTGTCCCCTCTAAGGATTCCACCTAGCCTCTGGTGATCCCATGCATGGCAACACATCCTCAAACTGCTTGTTCTATAGAAGGATGAAGCACAATGAGCTGAAAGTCCATTTGTTCAAATCTGCGTTCAGCTCAAGTCTTTTGATGACTTTCAGCAGGGTTGAAAAATTTGCAGCCTTTCAGATGCCGCCAGACTCCCAACTTGTTGGATTGATTAGATGCTAGGAGAGGATATATTTATTAGATATTATCCTTCTTTCCTCAGCAGAGTGCCATCTCTTTGCAGCTTAAAGGAAAGCTCGGATAGGCTAGTTTTAGCCTTTTAGTATTAGTAATCCAGGGTGCTTTAAAGCAGACTGAATTTTCCTGGTATTACCTGCTTTTCTTCCCCTCAAAATAATAATCACACACACTTTTTTTAGAAAAGGTAAAAATAGCATTTACTCAGTCAGTCTACGTCTTCAAGAATAACAGATACAGCAGCTTGATGTAGGCAGGCTTAAAATGCTAGCTAAGTTACTGACACATACTAAAGTCTAGCTTAAAAATGGAATCTGAAAAGGAGCTCAGACTTACAGATGCTCTCATGTTGCTGGAAAGAGGAGAATGTGCCCAGCCAGGTAGGAGCATATATAGTTTCATCTCTTCCTGTCAAGGCACCAGAGGGAAATGATCTCACAGAGTTATCTCTAGAAGGTTTACAGGAAAGCTCTGTGAGCCTTAGCACCTGCATGTGCCTATCTAGCAAAACATGAATCGTTGGTTCAGCTGCAATAAATGTCCCACACAAGTCCCATCAGCACCAGCCAGCATGGCCAATGGTCAAGGATGGTGGCAGAGTCTAGGAACATCTGGAGAATCACAAGTGCCACATTTCTTTAGGTGTTTCTGCCTCCTTCCCTGCCTGACCCTAATATGGGCAGAATGTTACTGACTTAGCTTGGATTCGTCGTGAAATTAAACGTGAAGAAATTATACATAAACACAAGATTTCACCCCACGGAGTGCTTGCATTTTATAGCGTTCTTGTTCACCTCTCCCTCCTTCCCCATCACCCAGTGACTGAGCATGTCAAAGCCTGACAACAATGGATGGTAGCAACTGTTACCAACGTTCTTAATTGTTGTGTCTCTGAGTCTGTGTGTGTGTGTTCCATGTTTTTCGTAATTAGACTACAATAAATATGTTCATAGTCTCTATTGTTAGGCATTTGAAAATGTCATCAAAACTAAAAAGGCTATGTTTTAAATATTATCAAAATAATTACATTCTCACTGGTTTGATCATCAAACATGTCAACTGTTTTTCACCATTTTAAAGTAAATTATTATCAAGGGGGAAACGAAAGCAAGGAAGGAGGTGCTTTGGGAAGCAGTGCTTTTGCACATAGCTCTGTAGTATCTTCTAGATTCCAGTGCACAACCGGCTTCGTGGTCTAAACTACAGCTGGTAGTATAAACCAACAGAAACTCAGAATTCACTCCACATCTTAGCACAATCACTTCTCTGCATGGTGTCTGTAGTGCATGCTTTAAACCACTGCCTCCCTGGGATTTAAGACACACAGTTCCTTGATAATGGCTCGTCTAGATTATTATTTTGTTCCAGAAAGAGCATCTGTATTGGGGGAGGGGACGCAGAAATCACATTTTGCCAAAATACTTGAATATTCTTTTCACTAGGAAAATGTGGAGCAGTGACAACCGCTTTGTTGAAGTTTTGAGTGTTGTGTATAGTTCATTTATTTATTTTTCTATCTGTCTATTATATTTCTATCCCACGTTTCCCCCAAGGAGCTCAAGGGGGTGTCCATGGTTCCTCCCTCACATTTTCATTGTCACAACAACTCCGTGAGATAGCTTAGGTGGCTTTCTGGTGGAGTGGGGATTTGAACCCTGGTCTCTCAGGCCCTAGCTCATCGCTTTAACCACTGAACTATACTGCTTCTCCATACATAGAGTTTGGGTTGTACCCAAAGAGTAGTCAACAGAAGAGGAAGGTAGTAACAGAAAGTATGGCTGCAGCCTCCACTCCCTAGTTCCTTAAGTGGGAAAGGGATGATTTTTAATGACATCCAAGAAGTTTATAAAAAGTTTCTCTATGACCTGCTAAGTTCCTAATCTTCTCTGTCAAGGAGGAAAACCACAGGATGCTTGTTGATTGGCTACCATGGAATTAATGACAGTATGCAATAAAGCAAGTGTTAGCGATACCTGTCATCAAATGATCATGCAAATAGGTCACTTACAGTTCTTGATGGGAATTGGGTTTGTTAGGGAGATGATTAACTCATGCTGCAGTGTGAGGGCACAGATAGGTGTTGCTTTTTTGTTCGTTGTGGACACCCATCTTGCCTAATCAGTTACTTCATACTGAAAGGAATATTTTTAGACAGCAGCTCGTACATATATTACAGGGCCTGTGCCTTGAGAAAACTGGGCTACAGGTTGTAGTGATACAGAAAGAACAGAGGTGCATGCTGCTGTCCACTTCTGAGTAAATTTATTAGTTCATATCTGCACACACCCACACCCACCCACCCACCCACACACACACACACATTGTTTGGGCAAAACACAGCAATACACATTGAGGCTGCATTTCTTGTTACTTCCAAGGCAAAGAACCATTTATCTGGATTGAATTCTGATATTCAGTAACCCTTGAATGGAAATAGTTAGAATATGATTAAAATCAACAATTGCTAAAAAGAAATAAAACACATAAAACTTATGCATGTCTGTTTTGACTTGCCTAAAGAAAAATGTTTTAAGCCGTCACCAAAAAGAGTACAGCGAAGGTGTCTTCTGCCTGTTGTCAATAGGCTGTGGGTTCCAATGTGTAGGTGCTAATGAGTGCAGAATGAGTATTATGTCACACCTGTAACAGTGCCAGTTCTAAAGATCAAAGCTGTCAAGTGGATATATGTGGGGGAAGGTGATCACACAAGTAAACTGGCTCCAAACTGTTAAGGGCTTTATATACTAACAGTACCGCCTTGAGCTTGACCCAATAGCAAATGGGCAACCACTGCAGATCTCTGAACAGAAGTTTTACCGTATATGCTGACATTCCCGCCAGCAACTGTTTTACAGCGTCCTGCACTTACTGCAGCTTCCAGATCAAGTGCAAAGAGAGCCTCATGCAGAATGGATTGCAGTAATCCAATCTGAAAGTCACCAATGCCTGAACTACTGTGGTCAAGTTCTCTCGGCCCAGGAATGGTCATAGCTATTGCACCAGCCACAATTCATAAAAGGTGCATCTAGACACTTTGATTACCCAGGTCTCTGGTGACAGAGCTGGATCCAGAAGCACCCCAGACTGCGAACCTGCTCCTTCAGGGGGGAGTGCAACCCCATCCAGGCTAGGCCGCCAACCAAGGATGTTATCTGTGTTATCCAGTTGCCAAAATTGGGACACTTTATTTCCTGGGAAAGATTCTCTATGAAGAGAATGGGAGTGGAAGGTATGTGGAATTGTGTTAGCCATCATCTTCAGACATGGGTGTGAGAGGAAGGCTTAATTCCTCCTGTCGTCCTTTCCCTTTCATTCCTTTCCGTCCTTAGATGTGCCAAGGAAAACTGTGAGGGAAATTGGAAACACTTCAACGTTTTTGTCACGATTTCCTCTTGCAACTGAGGATGCTATATTCATTGGATCCTGTTAGATTAAAACTCTGCTTCTTATCCAAGCCTAGTGGTTGCTCCCCGCCCCCAACAAACACAATGGCACCTTCCTCTTCATATGTTTTTATTTAGCTCCAGGAACTAGCTGTCCCGCAGGTTCACCGTAATACCACTCAACAGCGGTAGTCTCTCACCCAACGAAGCAGAATTGACAGGGTTGATGTTGTCACAAATTATATGTGATAATTTCATAGCTTCTTTTTGGGGTGCTTCCAAATGGTGGCTTCATGCAGTAACAGTAGCACTTTTTTGTTTATGGCACACTGAAAGAGGACACCTCACACCCACGATCTAGGTGGGGCTGTGAAGATCTGCTTACAATCAGACTAGTCTAGCACAGTATTTTGTTGGTTCTGGAACCGCTGTCTTTGTGGCACGCTACATTTTATTTCTTCACAGCCATCAAGCTTGAAAGGCTTCCCAATGAAAACTCAGCGGTTGCATTTGCCCTCTGCGACTGTGATCCTGCCAAACTAGGGAAGAGACCCATGCACAAAACCAGAGGGCTCTGTGAGGTTTACACTGTAGCTACCCTGAGCAGCAAAATGCGCACAACATTTTAAAGTCCAAATGCTAACAATTGAATTGGAAAGCTTCAGCACATGAAGGTGAATTGTCTCTTTAGCATGTGGTGACAGCTTTTAAAAATGCCACCATCCGGAGGAATCACACTCAAAGGTGCTGTAAAAAGTTTTTTAAGAAAAAAAGAAAAAAATGATTTATTTATTTTTTGGTATTTGACCATATACTGGGTGTCTTTCTTTCTCACACACAGACATGCACACACTATTGTTATATATATAGAGAGAATGAAAACAAAATGTAAACAAGTGTTTCTGAGGACTTCTTGCTTATCAAAGGGATAATATGTTGTCATTCAAACTATCTTCTTTTTTTGCAACCACTCATAGCTGAGTAAGATTGTCTATGGCTTAGCGGGACTGTGCAAACTGTGTGGACTGCTAGAGTGGCATACAGATAACTTTGCTACTCCCTGGTCCCTTTTACTGCTACCTCATGCTGAGCTGAGCCAAGATTTGACTTAGTATGCCATCTGAACTGAGGCTTGGCAAGCTGTCTCTGCTGTAGCCAAAGTCTGCTCTTGGTTTCTCCGTGGCAGAGGGTGGAGCTTAACCACACGCCCCAGGCTGGATCTAGACACGTCAAAGAAGTGATTCGGTTAAATGTGTTGTAAACTTCATGCAGAGAAATCCCGTTGGTGAAAAAACGGGACTCTGCATCGCCATCTGGTGTCGCAGTGTTATGACGCATATAAAGCGTGTTTTCTTTACAAATGTAGCTGAGTCCCCAGTTCAGACAACACACTAAGCCAAACCTTTGTTCCCCAAAGTGGCCAGGCCAGGGGAACTGCTGGAGTGATCCATCGGGGCACTTCATAAGAAGGCAGAGGCATTTGTCTTCAGTTCAAGACTGACAGGACATACAGAATGAGGTGATAGAATCCTGAGGTGTCAGAGAGGACTGTACCATTTCCAGCAACTATGTTCATTTTCTACATGCAGGGAGTTCCTCTCCACCCCATGTTAGGGGAGTGCCCCAAAGCGGGGTTCTCCACCTCAGTCTGAATTGATAGTCCAGTTCTACCCCCTCCGGCCTCTGCTGCTTCATTCTCACTTCACTCAGCTGCATGTGGAAACCAGGCCGCAGCTGGGCCTCAGGTAATTTATATCTTGGCCAATGCTGATTCCTGTAATGACTCTACTGGCACGGAGGTAGTTTCTTTTATTCTCTTCCATGTTCCCTTAGGAGGCCAGCCTTTGCCTCATTCTTTTGTAGGAACAGGTTCCTCGTATGTTGTCAGCCGCTGAGAAAAAATATTGATGATTTTTCTCATCGCCCCAAACACTTGCCTCCCTGTTATATGATTGTAGTGGTGTTTGGGGGCTAACAACTCTTTTCGGCCTCCAGCTGTTATTGTTTGTTCCTTGGCATGCGTGTTGCCCGACTGTCATTTGGAACGATGGGTCTGTATTTGCCATAGTACCCCCCCAAATAAATTTAGTTTATTTTGTCTGTCTTCCAGCTGTACTTGTAAGCTTGGTATTTACTTGGGTTTTGATAACTAGTGTCTTGTGGGAAGAAAAGTCTGTGTTTGCCTGTTTGTTATCATCTGTGCTTGGGGAAATCAATGCTTCTGCTTCTGTTCCTTTAGTAATGGTAGATTTGGACTGGTACTGAAGGCATAGCTTTTTGGGGTGGGGGGGAGTTGCACCCCCATAGACCTTGATAGATTTTTATAGACATCCTGCTAACTTTGAGTATCTTAGTGATGAAATAAAATGCTCACATTAGTTGGGTCTTAAAATCCATAACTGAGAATTGGACTCCCTTGTCAGCAATCAGACTTTCTGCAGTGAGCTATCATGTCTGTTATCAGTGTGCTCCTTCCACAGCAAGAACAAAATATATTGCCCTCTTTATCTCTATTTCCTAGCAACTTGATGACTGCTGCGTATTTTAGTGAATATTCTCCCCCTCTGCATATTCCTGGGGAAAACAGTGTCTTTCTCTGGAGCATACATACAGACATGTGGTTTATTAGATATGGAATTATGCTTGATGTGGAATGCATTGGCCAGAATGTCTCCATCTTCACTGTAAAATTCCAGGTTGTTGCTCCATTTGTTTTTCAGTTAAGAAATCTTGAAGGGTTATACTAGACTGTCTGGTTGTTTACTCATTATTTTGCTTATTTAAACATTATAGGCCGTACTTTTCATAAAAATTGCAGTAACTTTGATGAGAACTGTCAAAGCATAAGAAAGCATTAATAAAATCTGGTTGGGAAGAAGGGAGGAAATCATGTGTCAAAGAGCTGTCTGAATAACCATTTTCAATAGATGGGCAGGGATGATTCCTGCTGAATCTCCAGTGGCAGGGAGTTCCAATGGTGGAGCAAGCCAATTGGGTGCCTGGGGCGGCGCACATGCCCTGCGCTCAGGGGCGGGGCCAGCCGGGGCAGGACGCTCCGCAGGGCCTCCGAGGAGTCTACCTGCCTCCTCCTACTCAGCTGCCCTACAGCTGAGGGGGAGGCAGCGGGCAGACCGTTTGGGGCCCCGCGGTGAGTGCCGCCCGGCATTTTGTCACACCCCCTCAGTAGTGACACCTGGGGTGAACCGCCCCCACTGCACCCCCTTCCTCTGCCCCTGGGGAGTTCCACAGGACAGGGCCCACCACACTAAAAGCTTGGTCCCTAGTAAAGGCCAACTGGACCCCAGGATCATGGGAACCACAATAAATGCCCCATCAGAATATCTCAGTGATGCAGGTGGAAAATAAGGAACCAGGAGGTGCGTAACAAATGCAAGTCTAGAGTTTGTGAATTGACCCAATAAAATAGAATCTAGTCTGGTAGCTAATTGGCAATCAGTGCAGCTCTCTCAGCAGAGGGTAATGTGTTGCCAGTTACATGGTCCTGTGAGCATTTTGGTTGCTACATTCTGCTCTAGCCACAGCTTCTGGATCACATACAAGGGCAGCCCCACATAAAGTGTGTAACAGCAATCAAGTTCTATTGGCATATATTTGCATAGATTCCACTTCTGCTGCCTTATCATATACCGGTAAACTGGGGAGCCAGTGTCATAGTTAATGCATTAACCATATTGGGTCAGTCATAATTGTAATATTTATTTATTCTAAATATTCCTCAACCACTCTTCACCAAAAGATTCCAGAGTGCTGTATAATATTGCAGCCTAACCTATTGTGTAGGAATTGCGGTGATACCCTTTTAACAGGTTTGTTACGTTTTGGAGGGAAGCCCTCTCTGGGAGGTTTGTGCAGCAGGATGACAGCGGAGCCAGAGGCAGTCTGCGAGTGGCAGCTGTGTGTGAGGTAGTTAGCACAGAACAGGACCACGATTAATATTAAAACTACCCTCTGGCTGTAGAACAAATAAAACAACATTATATGGAAGAAATCTGGTATCTGTCTTCACTGGTGCATCTGAGGCAACATTACAGGGGTGTTGTGAGGATTGAACAGGGTAACACTAGCATGCTCCCCTGAGCTCCTTAGAGGAAGGGTGGACTTATATAAAGGTGAGTAATGATAAGAATAAATTGCTCTTCTCCCTGTTCATGATTCTTCTTCATAGGGAATCCTATGGTTCCCCAAAAGGGCCTCCCAGGAGCTATAGGATAGAGCAGGCATAGGCAACCTTGGCTCTCCAGATGTTTTGGGACTACAATTCCCATCATCCCTGACCACTGGCCCTGTTAGCTAGGGATCATGGGAGTTGTAGTTCCAAAACATCTGGAGAACCAAGGTTGCCTATGCCTGGGATAGAGTGAAGCTCCCATTTCATCTGCAGAGGGAAAAGACTGGGCAGAGGAGGTCTGACTGTACAAGCTTCCCCAACTGCAGGTGCAGAAACTTCTGCAGCCTTTTGTCATCCAGCCATTGGTGCTCCAAAAGTGGTAATGGCAAAAGGGGTGTGTGCTCTGGATCTCTGCTTTATATTTTGCCTGATCCCCAGATATGTAAATAATATACCCTCCCATATGCAAATAAGCATAGGGCTGATTTTTTTTTGGTGAGAGGTGACACCTGTTATATCAACCATTGCGTGTCTGCAAAGCAGTTGTGAAACCGGGATATCCAGAGTTAATAATGTGCAAATGTAAATTGTTCGAGGCAAAACCTGTGAAGCACAATTCCTCCTGGCATTGCCTAAAATGTTAATCATTCTTTTAGCTCAGTTGGTGGCAAACACTGCACTGTGTATGAACTGGCATTCTTATATTTGGCTTTGATCCCCCCCCCCCCGCTACTTTTTATTACTGTAGCATTCAACGTCTGCTTATTGCTGATCTATACTGGAAGCGAAATGTTAATAAACCTGAAGGCAGAGATTTGGGTCCCCTCCCCAATCATTTTAAGTACCTTGTACTTGACTAAATCTGTTTCTCTCTCCCCTGAACGCACTGCTGGAATGCAACACAGCTAATACACAGATGCCAATATTTTCTGCCATCTTCCCCTCCTGTTTCTTCTGGCTTTGTAGCAGGATCTCATTGCAAATGCATCTGGCTGCTTATCTTGCATTAGCAAAAAGCTCCTTCTGTACATCTTTTGGAATATACATCTGCTGACGGTGCAACTGGCTTAGGGGAAATTATACTTTTAAAACGGATGGACTGTTGATCAGCATGTTTTAACTGCTCGTGCGCCTCTTGATGTCTCTCTTACCAACATGAAGGCAGAGTCGTTTTCCTGCAGTTTCCTTAAGGGCTTATTAACCATAGATAAATTTGGAATGAATTTCTCAGAGTAATTTATCATCCTCACAAATCTTGGTAGATCTGTTCTGAACTGCGGCTCTGATATTTCAGCTATCTCTTTCATTTCATTGTGCTTCTCTTTTACACTGATCATTAATTAAACATCTTTTTACTTCTCAACTTAAGACCTTGTCTACCCAAAGAAGCACAGGGTAGACTGGTGGAAGGCTAGAGAGGATAAATTTAATCCTTTCTTGTGAAAATGAAACCAGAGCTTCCCATAACTAAAATGCACCATGTATCTGGTTTTAGAGGAGTAGTACCTATTTTCTCATTAAGTTAACAGGTTGGAGGTATGTGCAGAATTATACTGGAATAGGTCTGCCAACTGTGTACCTACTGTATATTGGCTGGTACAACAAGGTCTTGCTTATTTTGAGAACAGCCTTATTAATTTTTGTTGAATGTTTGAAATTCTGAACATTTTGGGAATAAGATGTGCTGTGCTAGTAGAAATGGATTATATAAATGAAATATATACATTCAGAGTTGCAGGGGGAATACATATTTTGGAGTTAATCGTTCAGAATTCCTAGAGGTGGCTGTGCCACAGTCTATGCTGAGGAAGAAAATGTGACCCGTGGAAGCTTCTAATTACTGATTTTGATTTGGAACCAAAGTGCAGAACTAAATGTCACCTTGGTAAATCCATATTCCCAGATCTGTGTTTGCTGAGATAATAGGAACTCAGGAGAAGGGGCCTTTCTACAGGAGAATCTCTGTAGACCCCTTCCTGTGGCTGTCAATCCTTCTCCGTTTCCTACTTAATCAAGCTTACAGTACTTCTGGTGTCAGAGCCTGACAGAAGAAAAAGGGTTAAAAGAGCCCTGGATAGCAAGGTAGAACCAGAAAGTGAGTGAAGGATAAGCTACTCCATTTTGCCCTTGGGGTCTCCCTTGTACATGGTTACCTCCACTGTGTTAGCTGTACAAGACAATCAAGAGGTACAGAACCCTGTACTTGCTTTCTAAGGTCCTCTAACCTAACCTAAACAGCTGACCTTGCAGGAGCAACACCTAAGGCTTTATGGTGACAAGCTAACTCTGATTAGTACCATGTCCCTGGTCCTGAAAATTTTGATTGTGCTTGCTGTCTTACCTATCATGTTTTATCAAAGCTGCAGCTTTGAACTACCCAGTTAACTAGACCAAAGGCGATATTTTTCTAAGATCCTTCCTTTCAAGTCGCAGCATAATATACAGGACAATGGCAGGCTCGTATGGCTTGCTCTTATTCATATTTTGAACGCTTTTGCTCCTTTAAATGTACCAATTTTCTCCTGAAACTATTACAGGCTGTGCCAACTGAATGGCACTAGGGAATGTTAAGGAGTTCCTGGGGAAAATAGTCACCCATGGAAACTCACCTTGGAAGGGATCTTCATTTAAAATCCTTGAAGGGAGCTTTGTGTAGAGTTGCCAGCTCCACTCATTTTGTATTGTCAGAGCTGTTTCTCACAGCCAAGCTAGGTGAGATGTTAAATGCATGAATGCATTTATTGTGTTTGATTTTTGTTATGTAACTAGCAGCTTCAGAAGATGGGAAACCAGGATCCAGGAGCATAGCATATAACCCCTGTGAAACATTTTTCCTTTAAAAGGTAATAAGAGAACCAGCTCTTGCAGTTAATGCTTCCTTCTTCTTTAAGCAATGAATGCTGTAATTATTGGAATTTCCCATTTATCCATTTTCTGTTAATAAAAAGCTAGGCTGTAATGCTTCAACTGCTTAATTCATTTGGGATACTCGTAAGGATGTGCTGATTTGCATTATTACATGACTGTTGTGGGAATGTGGATGGAGTTGATTTCTGTAGACTTTGTCACACAGTGAAGAGATTGTGTAACCTGAACGATTGCTTCACTAAGCATGGTCTACCTGGATCCATTTCTCATAATTTTTCTAGTCACTCACCAAGTGCCTCATCTATAATAGCCAGTAACACCCTGGCTACCCCACACTTCACATCATGGAACTAGGAGATGCTCTGGGCACCTCCTAGAATACTCTGATTATGGGGCAGGTTGGCTGATATGCTGCAGCTGCATGAAATGCAAGCCCAGAAATTGACCCAATATCATATACTGGGAGAGTTGATGAAGCATAGTGGCTAAGAGTAGGGGTGGATGAATCTGGCCATTTCGGTATCTCTCAGTTTTCAAGCCTTCACTTCACTTTGCCATATTTTTGCATCGGTTTGAGAATTTTTCTTTCCAAAAGTCTGCATAAAAATTCACATTTTAGTGTGCATGTCTCCTGATATGCACAGTTTTGCATGCAATTTTGCCTAATATACACATTTTTGCAAGCAAATCCCCATCATACAATGTGCAGGTGTAATATAATTTCACTTATGTATGCATTTTATGGATATCTTCCCTAATATACAAATTTGTGGGGGTTACAGGTAGGTAGCCATGTTGGTCAGCCATAGTCAAAACAAAAAAACAAAAAAATCCTTCCAGTAGCACCTTAGAGACCAACTAAGTTTTTTCTTGTGGGGGGATAGAGAACTGCATTACAATGTTCAGAGAAGTGTGGATTTTCGAGGATAGCTGCATTTCTGTCCACATATTGTTCTAGGAAGTGCAAATTAGGCTGCACTGCATTAAAATGTGAGCTGAATCTAATTTCTTAGCTGGCCCTCCTCTGTATCCCCTCATTAGGGAATGTCCATTATTTGGTGATCTGGGAGAGGGCCTTCCTTGTCACCACAACCTTGTCCATCTGTGGAATGCCCACCTCTTTGCAGTGTGACTGGTGCTAGCATTGGATGATATACTTCATCTTGGAAATGGTGCAGGGGAAAGGTTTAAATACCCTCTTCTGCAAGATCTCTCAGGTCACATCTGCTTTGGCCCTCTGCAATTTAGAATAACCAAGTAATACAGCATAGAATATCAAGGTAACATAGGCACAGCGTGGGGTTATGATGTGGACACTACTGTGTAGTAGTATACTTAACAAGCAACTGTTAAGTCTGCTCCAGGTTAGTTTGTTACTGAGTGTGTGAAATTGGATATGAAACTGGTAAGAGAAATGAAAAAATAGTTTTTGTGTGATTCAGAGGAGAAAGCAGTTTTTTGAATTGTGAGAACATTGCTCAGTGAGATGGCTGGATGCTTACAGGAGTGTACACGCATATGGGAAATGTGGGCTAGTACACTTGCTTGCAAGGCTGGTGTATATTGTTAAAGTCTATCTTCTGGAAGAATGAAGAAGAAAACCCATGCCCATAAGCAGATATTGCTTAAGGTGCAGCTGTGATTTTTGTTGCTTTTGGTGACAGTTATATGATACAGGTATTTTAATCTAGATATATGCACATAAATGCACTCTAGGAGGTGATTTATTTTCATTTTTAACCAATATATACGGTTGATTATGTTGATAAATATGGCTAGTCATTCAGTCACTTTCAT
This sequence comes from Darevskia mixta, assembly GCA_034641385.1. NCBI lineage: Eukaryota > Metazoa > Chordata > Lepidosauria > Squamata > Lacertidae > Darevskia > Darevskia mixta. The sequence goes on from JAWWNH010000008.1 coordinate 19,939,019, forward strand.
TTACATAAGAAAATAGATGGGCTTATTGTCAAATGTGTTATGGATTTTAAATATGCTCTGCCACTTAGTGATGCATCTAACCAGAATGACAGATTGTATGCAATTTTCTGAAAAAGATTTTGAAAAGTGCCTATGAGATTAATAACAACAGTAATATGTGCTGGATTGATTTGCAAAAGGCACGCCAGATTCTATATGTAGCTGTTTAAGCGTTGAGTGCTGCACATGGAAGTGTTATGAATGTTAATTTATTGCAAAAAAGCAAATCAGGGAAAGATTCCAATGGCTTATAGGGCAAACAAACTAACATCTAGATCTGGGTGGTCTAATGTGCAGCCCGAAGCTTTTTTGGGCGGCTCTTGGCAACATTTGACACACACACCTGCTGTTTTCCCAAAGCCAGGTAAGCAAGACGCTGGACTTTGGGAAGGCGGTGTGAGGGTCTTAGAGTCCTATTTCCTCCTTCCCAAAGCCTAGTTAGTGCTTTCCCAGGTTTGGGAAGGAAGGTGGGAGGGCCCTAGGACCCTGCCAGAGCCTCACGCCTCCTTCCCAAAGCCTGGAGCCTTGCTTACCCAGCTTTGGGAAGGCAGCCCAAGGGCAGCGGTGTGTGTGTGTGTGTGTGTGTGTGTGTGTGTGTGTGTGTGTCAGATTTTAGCAAGGCAGTGTGCAGCCCATGGGTTCCGTGTTGAAGTACTCCTGTGGCCCACTTGGTATAAAAAGTTGGGCTGCCCTGAGCTAGATCCTATGTAAAGGTAAAGGACCCCTGGACGGTTAAGTCCAGTCAAAGGCGACTATGGGATGCGGTGCTCATCTCGCTTTCAGGCCGAGGGAGCCGGCGTTCGTCCACAGACAGCTTTCCGGGTCATGTGGCCAGCATGGCTAAACCACTTCTGATGCAAGGGAACACCGTGATGGAAGCCAGAGCGCATGGACATGCCGTTTACCTTCCTGCTGCAGCGGTACCTATTTATCTACTTGCACTGGCATGCTTTCGAACTGCTAGGTTGGCAGGAGCTGGGACAGAGGAATGGGAGCTCATCCCATCATGGGGATTCGAACCACCAACCTTCTGATCGGCAAGCCCAAGAGGCTCCGTGGCTTAGACCACAGCGCCACCCGCATCCCATGCACCTTTATTCTATGTACCTTTATTTACAAGGAAGTTCTATTGTGTCCAATGGGGCTTATTCTTTATTAGTAAGTATGCATAGCATTACAATTGAATCACACTTACTAGGAGGTAATAGAAGTCTCACTGAACTCAGAATAACATACTTTTGAGTAAATTGCCAAGGATCACACTGAAAAGACTCACACTGACAACCAAATAACAGCACTGAAATGAAGCTCCATTAGTGCTCTGAGGTCTCAGAGAAGCACACTGATGAGTCATAGCCATTGCTACTGGCATACCAAGAGGGAATAATTATGATAAAGTAAAAGGTGTTGACTGATCCACTTACATATATAAACACAAATGTGGTTGATTCAATTTTTTGGGTCACAGACATGCATCTATATACTAATCAAAGTATAAAGAGAAAAACAGGATTTTATGTTCCATTTGGTTGAATTGAACCAAATCTTTGCCTGAACCAAAAACTGGGAAAGCTCTAGTTTTTCCTGAACTGGATGAGACAGAACCTCAAACATCCTCTGAAAGTCTGGTGAACCTGAAGCAGAGCAGAACTATAAAACAAACAAACAGATCAGAATAAGTGTTTGACTCAAAGCACCTAATGTGGTACATTCAACGGCTCCTTCAGAATGAATCTGAATGAGTTCATGAAACAAAACTAAAATCTGGAAGGATGTGTATATTTTTTATTTGTCCAGCCTTCTGCACTCCATCTTTGGGGAAATGGAGAGGTACCATAGTATGGAAAGGGAAACAGCAATGATTGTAGCATGTAGGCTACAGGAGGAAAGTCGCTACATGCATGCTAGCCCTGGGATTAAAATGCCATTATTCAGGGTGGGAGAGGGAACAAGCCAACTCTGAGAATTTAGCTGTTTCACAGATTTCATTAGTTCATGGTCATAATTAATTAATTTTATGCTACTTTGGTGGTGCAAGGCACATTCATGGTTTTTTTGACCTGTCAGTTTATAACCACAGAATTGTAATTTGCTATTCTACTTAAAAACAAAATTAAAAAAACAACACCCTTGTATCTTTTTTTCGGTGTTACAATGTTCTGTTTCATCTCTTGGAAGCAAATGGTGAATGCTCATCAGCATTATTGTTAAGGCAGGAGTTGCCTTGGGGTATTTGAAACCTTAAGAGAGAGATTATAAATCACCTGCCCATCTCTCAGTGCTTCTCACCCTTTTTGTTTGTAGTGTGCTGTTCATTCCTGGAACTTTGTTGGCTACCCACAAGGAAGTCTGTAGCTTAGATGTCATATATCATTGTGTACACACTATACCCTTAAATCACATTGGAAGCATACTCTTTTACTCAAGGAATTCTGGGAACTAGTTTGTTAAGGGCTGATGAGAATTATAACTGTGATAGGTAAACTACAGTGCACAGAATTCTTTGAGGACAATAATGTTCGTCGAATTTACTTTACGGTGTGTACACTGCCATTGTTTGTTTATATGCTGCCTTTCTATCGTAAACTATGCTGAAGATGGCTCACAACATAACATTGTTAACCTGGATAGCTCAGTCGGTTACAGCGTGTTGCTGATAATGCCAGGGTTGCATATTAACAAATATACGATAAAATTAAACAACCCACCACTAATTCATAATTAGGTATAACACTTAAAAATACAAGAACACAAAAAACAAAAAACAATGCATCTAATAATATGAGCTCCTAACATGGTCACTCACTGACGTGGATCCCAGATTTCATACCCTGCCCATTCAGTTGTTTCCTTGTGCCTTGTTCCGTCCTGACATGTTCTTGATCATACCTTGCCTTCTCTGGTGTCAGGCCCTCTTCCTTGACACACACTAGCATCTGTACCCTTCCCTCACCTGCTACTGTTCTAAAGTAACAAAAGCATATTGTTCCCAATCTTCTTCATTAAAAAAACACATTTTTATTAAAAAAATTCTTGTGTTACAAAACAGACAAATAAGTGGAGAAAAGTACAATTGGGTGTGCAAGAGAGGGGAGAGAGAGAGACGGAGGGTGAGAGATGGGGTGTGTGTTGTGCTATCATTCGGTTGCCTAGTGTTAGTGTAGGGGTTGTGCCAGCATCATGTGGCTAGGTCGTATATTAGACACTGCGAGAGGTTAAGGGGTCCAGAGCTCGGTTGGTTGCGTTCAGTTGGTTGGTTGCAGTGTGGCTAGTTTGTATGTGTGTGTGGGGGGGTAGGTTGTTGGATCAGGTTAGCCATATTGATTCATATGCTTACTGGTCCCATTATTGTTGGACTGATTTCTTTTACCAGTGTAACCAAAATGCACTCGCCTTGGGCAGTCACCTAGGGATGCTGTGGGTAAGGCCTCCTTGGCCATTGCAAACTTCAGCCCCCAGATTAAGCCGCATAATGTATGCCCTATTGTAGCATATGAGATTGTTTGGATTAGCAAGCAGATGTCGTACCTTCCAGACAGCACTCGTGTTGCTCCCTGGTATTTGCTTGCTCCGCACTATGATATCTGTGATGTAGCTAAATTATTAAAAGTATTTGGGTTGATCTTTGAGCCACTTGCTGTTGTAACAATTATATGAGGCTATTATGGAGCCGAGGGAAGTCTATGTCTGGTCTTTGACCAGGCAAAACACATTTTAATAACATTTTAAAACAAGAACAACCACAACAAAATAACCTGGTCTATTTAGCACAATAAAAAGGAGACAAAAGCTTATCCATGTTATTTATATACTTCAGCATAACTATCTAGAGACATGTAACTGAATATTTTGCTGCTTATTTCAATTCAGATTCATATTTAAAAAGCATCTCTCCTCTCTTTGGTAAGTTATGCTATGGGAAAGTGCTGCAGCATGGGCAGAGCATCTCATTTTGCACTCAAAAGGCCCTAGGTTCAACCCCCAACATCTCCATGTAGGTCTGGGAGATACAGTAACCCCACCTGCAATTCTGGAGAGCCACTGCCAGATGTTGTAGACAATACAGAGCAAAGCGGACCAGTGGTCTGACTCAAGATAAAGCAGCTTCCCATTTTCTCAGTCCTGGCACCAAAGTTTGCCCAGGCCTTCTCTGTCAACAGGAAAGAACATAACAAGAGCCCTGCTGGGTCAGGCCAAAGGCCCATCTAGTCCAGCACTTGGTTCTCACAGTGGCCAACCAGATGCCTATGGGAACCCCCAAAAGCAAGGCCTTCTGTTCCTAGGCTCTGACATTCCTCATTCTCCCTGGCCCTTCCTTTTCACAGTTCTCTTCTTGCCATCTCAGTCTCCTGCTCCTCCAGGCATCCTTTCCTCAAGTACCTTCTGCTCATCCTACTCCCTACACTTCCTCACTTTCCTCCCTCCATTTTGGCTCTGGGCACCCTGACCCTGAAACTACATTTTATCACTTCCGCCTATTGTCAGGAGGAGCTTGTATATTATAGTTTTGCAGCATAACTATCTCTAAGATATTGAGGATGTGTGTTTTCTGAAATCCCTTGGTGTAGGACTTCAGATGTGGTAATGACCTACTTTTTCCCAGCCCAATCATGGATTCAACGTGCAATGAAGATCATGTAATCATTCCTCCTGACCAGACTTTTGCACTTCTCTGTCATTGAGAGTGGGTGGAAGGAGGAGATAGAAACTTTATTTTATGCTTTGCTGAGAGCCCATGTGGTTAGAGTGTTGGAGTAGCATTAGGGAGATCCAGGGTCAAATCCTGGGCCAATCATTACCCTTCAGCCTACTCTACTTTTTATTGGGCTTTTTAGTTCATAGAAAAGGTGAGTAAGAGGTAACATGATAGCAATGTAGAAAATTACGCAAGGCATGGAGACAGTGTGTGGAGAATTTTCCCCCTCCCTCTTTTGTGATGCCAGGACTTGTGGACATGCAATGAAGCTGAATTTTGGAGAACAATTCTTCATGTAGCGCATAGTTAAACTTTGGTCCTTGCTCCTACAGGAGGCAGTGATGGCCACCAACTGGGATAACTTTAAAAGAGGATTGGACAAATATGTGGAGAATAAAGGCTATCAGTTGCTGCTGGCCACGATGGCTATGCTTTGCCTCCTGGGTCAGAGGCAGTGCATTTCTGAATACCAGTTGCTGGAAAGCACAGGAGAGGAGAGAGATGATGCACTCAGGTCCTGTTTGTGCGTTTCCCATAGAAATCTGGTTGGCCACTGTGATTACAGGATGCCTTACTAGATGGGCTCAGTGGCCTGATCCAGCAGGACTCCTTTTGTGTTCTTACTACTTGTGAAAATAAAAGGGGTGGGTGGGAGGGAGGAAGAACTATGTAGAAAGCTGTGAGGGTGGGTTTTGTTTGTTTGTTTTGGAGGAAAGGCAAAATATGAATGTAAAAAAAAGAATGGAACGACTTTTTAACAAGATAGCTTGACTGAAATAACTTGAGATTTTTGGCAAAGGCAACAGTTGTGAGTATATCTCTGTGCCACTAAAGATATGCATATTGTTGCTGTTTTCTTAGTGATGGGAGAACACTTTAAGCACAGCACAATTTGGACATATTTCCTTATTCTTTTGCATTTATGGCATAATTGATTAAACACCACACAGGGATTATTTTTGGATCGCGTTCTCAACTCTGTCTAGTGATTTGAAGCTCTGTCTAGCTTCCATTGAGAGCATTTATCCATCGACTTTGCTGGGAGTTGGATCAGATGCTTGTCAGATGGAGATTTTATTGCTGATTTTATTGTTCCAGTTTCATTCGTCTCTGATGTTGCCTCTCTGGAGAATTAAAATAAAATAAAATCACACTCTGAGCATTCAGCATCAGGTCACTTAGTGCCCATGTCTGCATTCCAAAGGAAAAATAGATATTCATAGCTCAGGTAAAGGTTAAATCACCTTCCCATGGCAGTCTATGACTTGCTCAATCATTTTGCTTCCATTTACAATTAATCTTTTATTTAACAGATTTGAAATTCCATGTTCTTAAGCATTAAAGTCAGACACATACCGTATATCTGCTGGGGTTTTCAGGGTTGTTGTTTTTTTGTTCCTCTTCACTATATATAACAAACAAATGTCTCTCCTTAGTTCCTTTTCTCCTTTCCTTGAGGTTGCATGTTGCTTTCAAAATTTATCTGCAATCTCTCCCTAATCCTCTTTATCTTTTTCTTCCTGCCATGTAAAAAACACTTTCTACCTGCAAAAGACCCCTAAGCCTGCAGGCATTTCTGTGAGATCAGTTGATTGAACAGCAAATATACATTCCCCCCCCCCCCCCATGTGTTTCACACAGTCCTCCGACTTCCTTCCAGCCCATTCTTTGCTTCAATCTACTGGTATGACTTTGCCTGATACTTAGTCAGATCACTGACCCATCTAGCTGTCTACTCTGGATTCTATCCTCCAGTAGAGAGAAATCCTTGATTACCAGAAATCTATAATGCCCAAGGACCAAACTAGATGTGGGATCTGTCTTTGCATTCAAACATGTACATTATTTGTTTGTTTGATTGGTTCATTATTTTTAATGCTGCCTCCCAGGGCAGCAGCTCACAGGCAGGATCTCAGCAGGCAGGGATAATTTGACCCTTTCTTGCCCACCTGCAGTCCTGATGATACTATTCCTCTGAAGCTGCTATTTGCATTAGAAGAAAAGCTCCCATTTTAAATTATTTCAGCTCTCAACAGTCTCTGCCCTACTGTGACTTCTAGCTAATGATATACAGACCCCACCTTTACAACAGTTCATTTTAGATTTTTTTGAATGGACACAGTAGTGTCAAGCAGCACACAGGGGCGTTCCGAGGTGGGGGGCGGCAGCACACCCTAGGTTCCATTACAAAGGGGGGGGGGCAAAATGCCGACCCCCGATCAGCGGCACCTCCTGGGGCGCACGCTGTTTGCCGTGCAGTCCCCAGAAGGTGCGGCATGCCCCCGGGATGTGTGCCACACCCCTGCGGACGGCGCACCACGCCCCCTAGGATGCGCACCATGCCCCCTAGGATTGGCACCAAGCCCCCTGGGACGAGCGCTGCTCCGGGTACCAGAGCAGGTTGCTCCGCCTCTGGCAGCACAGAAATACCATGATCCAATCACAGAGTTGAGTTGGTGGGCTGAGTGAAGCTTGTTGTTGTTGTTGTTTAGTCATTTAGTCGTGTCCGACTCTTCGTGACCCCATGGACCACAGCACGCCATGCACTCCTGTCTTCCACTGCCTCCCCCAGTTTGGTCAGACTCATGTTGGTAACTTCAAGAACACTGTCCAACCATCTCGTCCTCTGTCGTCCCCTTCTCCTTGTGTGCCCTCAATCTTCCCCAACATCAGGGTCTTTTCCAAGGAGTCTTCTCTTCTCATGAGGTGGCCAAAGTATTGGAGCCTCAGCTTCAGGATCTGTCCTTCCAGTGAGCACTCAGGGCTGATTTCTTTAAGAATGGATAGGTTTGATCTTCTTGCAGTCCATGGGACTCTCAAGAGTCTCCTCCAGCACCATAATTCAAAAGCATCAATTCATTGGCGATCAGCCTTCTTTATGAGTGTAGCTATTAGGCATCAAATATTCATTCACAGGAGGGAATAATTGTTATTATCTCAATAGAAGGAAAGAATAGGAAAACAACGAAGAGCAGGCATGCCTCTAATCTGGTCAAGTTAAAAATTCAACATTGAGGGCAAAACCAGACTTTTCTGTATCCCAACATTTCATTGTTACAAAGAAATTGCTTTCTCTCTAGTCTAAACGACTAAAAATGTTCATGGTCTACAGAACACAGTAGGGAGGCTAAAACTAGACAAGCTGTAGGAGATAAAGCATTTATATTCAATTTTGCCTAATACTGTACACACATTTTTGCAAATAAATTCCCCACAATATAAGGCATGCCTGTATGTTATTTCCACTAATATATACATTTATACCCACACTTTACTTGGCTGCAGAACTGTGTTGCCAAATTCATAGAAATGCGAAATTTAAAGGAAGGCTGTGTTTGGGTTGGTATTTTGGAAAGTGCGAATTAGGAAAGTTTGCCTTTGAAAGTGAAATTAATCAATCCCCCTCCCCCCCCCCCGGCCGTACGTGTGTACAGGATTGTAACCTGAGATACCTGCTGTCTCCTAATTGGCAGGGTTGGTAGTTGATAGTGAGGCAATGAGCAAAATAAGGTTAAGAAATAAAGCAGGGCCTCATCTTTTTTTTTGTTCTTACAAGAAACAAAGGAATGGCTTTAAAAAAACAAAACAAAACACCATAAACCAAAACCTTGCACAAGGAAACAAGGAGAAGAATGAAGAGAAATGTGTTCCACAATAGGTTAGCTACTGCTTCTTTCCTCCTCCTCTGTAAACTCTATAATTAAAATCCAGAATAGAGCAGTGTTGGATGTGCAGTGGGGGTGAAAGGGCTGGGTTCCTGACTTCAAAAATATTCTCTCTAGAAATAAAATTGTCCCATTCTCTTTGCTACTCAAGTAGATTTATTTCCATTTCATTGTTCTTTGGTAATCTTTTTGCGTCGGGCCTGCCTCCTCCTCCTTCATATTGTGAGTGGGTTCATACATTTACATAACACAATAGAACGGTAAAGACTTTCCATTAGCGTCTCAGTTGCAAAATTACTTGAAAGAGGTGCAGGATGTCAGCAGTACTTTTTTTTATTTTTTTTGTTCTTGGTTACAGCTGATGGTTAGTGTGGATAGAGTTTGTCTATGAGCCTTGGTGTGGACAATACACTAAACAAATCTATGGCTTAGCTAGCACAGAATAGCAGCAAAAAGGACAAGCGGGGAGCAGAGCAGCCATGATCTCCTCCCTAGGAGCCTGTATGCTCACATCAGCTCACTAAGTCAGGGTTTGGCTTAGCTTGTCATGTGAACCAAACTATAAGATTTAAAGAAAGAAGACAGCAACAAGATACATGTGCAATAAACTAGACACCCTTTATTGAGTATAGGAAGGAATATGGGTGGTCACCCAATATTAACCATGGTTTTGTGATGTTTTGGAAGTTTGAAATGACAGGACTTTGCAGAAATCTCACACAAATATTAGTGTGAACTGAGCATCTTAGATAAGTTACCGCATATGAAATGATTTGCTTGGTGCTATATTATGCATATTTTAAGTCAGCAGTGATAAGCGGCTTGCACACATATATTCACCTATTGTAAGCACTTTTGTGTTGGTGGCTGGTTTGGGAGGGCACATGGGGGCATCACCCTACCGACCTCAGCTGGCTTTCTGCAGGCTTGCATGCTTTCTGACTGGAGAGCATACAAAGCCCAGGATTCCAGTCCTCATGGGGGCAAGGAAAGGGCGGATTTAAGAAAATCATTGTCACAAATTGTGTAACCTGATAGTGTTTCCAAGGATGGTATTTTCATGAACTTAAAGCGTAATTGTTCTGCAGAGCCAATATCTCAAACTTACAATTCCATTCCCCATTTAAAGCAGCTTTTTCCACAATGTTAGAATTCCTAGTTCAAAACTACAGAAGTGGAAAGCTCCTAAATGTCACACTCCCATTGCAACATTTTCTCTTTCAGATTGGCTATAATCGACCATTTTATAGCTATTAAAACCATGTAATCACATTGACTTCTTGGATAATCTGTGCCATAAATTTTAATCATAAGCATTCCCTTATCAAGACTAAGGTATGGACTAAAGACACACTAGGTTGCTACCAGGGAACCGCATACACATCATTGTCGTGGGTTCCACAATGGAAGTTAGGTGGGATAGAAATATAAACAGTGCTTCATCAGGAATGAGTTTACCTTGATATGCCATTAAGGTTTGTTTGGCTTTTTTTCCTAATCATATAATGACAAGAAAATACTTTGCCACCTACTATCATATTTTTTTAGAGCATGGATCTAGATTTCAGTTCCAAAATCAAGTACCATAAATTCTGCTGTCAGAAAGAATTGCAAAGAATGTGGCTACCATTGCTTAATCTTCCTACTTGATTAAATGTATGAATGCTGTATTTGAGCAGAATCTGGATTTATTTGTAAGAAGCTGTGGTGGTTGCAAAAGAGATCCTATGGGCACCAGATCAGAAGGGGACAGTGGGTGTTTGTTAACTGTTTGAAAGGGGAGCATAGGTACATAGGAAGCTGTCTGATAAAAACCAGACCATTGGTCCACCTACCTCAGTACTGTCAACATGGATGGTAGGATTTCCATCCTGCCTGAAAGTGCCCTGGACTTCTCCTTTCAGGTCTTTTAACCAATATTGCTCTCAGGCTGCTTAGCCTTTCCCCATAAGTGCCAGAAACTCACTCTCGTACCCAAAAGCTGTGATTCTCCAATATTTGCATATTCTCTTTAAACAGCCAGATTACATGCTATGCAGCATGACCACAGTTATTCATATATCTAGATCCCCTGGTGCCTGACTAACAGAACAATAGTGTTTGTTCATCTTTGCAATTCTCAGGAACCTTGAACAAATTTCTGCACTTATTTCCTTTTAGTTACCTTGTGACTGAAAAACAAGCAAACATAAAAACCCCAAGTATTAGCCTTCCCGATTTCAAGCTGTAAAACATCTAACTTTTTGTAGTGAAGTATGCATACTTCCATTGCAAGGACTGAAGTTTCCACCCTTTACTAAGTTATAAATTTGAGCCTACAACTCCCATTGCCTCTGACCATTGGCTATTCTGGCTGGGGTTGATGGACATTGGACTCTAACAATATCTGGAGCACCCCAGGTTGCTCATCCCTCCTTAGCCTTGGTTAAATAAAGCTAATCATCTTAACAGCAGGAGGGTCGTGGACAGCTCATCATATAATAATAGTATATGCCAGGCCAAATTATGTCCTGGGCTCAAACCATGAATCTAAGAAAGGAAAACTACTGAGTTAGAGAGCACCCAAGAGATCATTCAGACCAATCCCAATCACTTAGCACTATATTCCAGGTAGAGATAAGAGTGCAATCAAGTGTTCCGTACATTTTCCACCCAGCTCAGTGCTCATTTGCCCTTACAAACTGGGGGAGCAAATTTCCTTCCTTCCTTCACATTTTAACCCTCCTTATCCATTCTAATGGAGCTGGGCATTTTGCACCAAAAGGCATCTCAGTAATTGAATAACTTTCATGGCTTTGCAGAAATTTAAATGTATTCCTTAATTACAGAGGATCAATAAAGCAACTGCAGGACATTTTTCTTCTCCTCGTTCTTCACGCAGGCCTCACTTGTCATCCCCTCCCTGGGCCCCCAGCCTCCGTTTGAGTATAGGATGCTCTTATTCTCATTTGCGAGATTGACGCTCTGTCACTGACGTTTCTCTTCTAGAATTTGGCAAGAATGGCTTCCTGCTAGGCCAAGAGAGAAGCTGCTCTGCAGAGGAGCAGCCTCACGCCATTTCTTGGCTTGCTTTCAGCAACTGTGCACCATTTTGCCAAAAACACTGAGTATATTTTAGTGCACAGGAGAGGCTGGGGCAGATAAGCCTGGACCACGGCTAACACCTCCCCCATCTCTCCCTCCCAGGTCCATCATAATCACAACTCCTTGCACACGCAGACACCCACACAGAGATTAACTAATTTTTTAACCTCGTTGCATGAAATTAACCTGAATTTCACACATTCTTGCAAAATAAGTTCTTTAGTAAGCCTGCTGGCCTTTACCTTGTGGCTATATTATAATTATCCTGCCCTAGAAAAACTAAAATATAGCAAGAGAGAAAGAGAGAGAACGACAAGGAGGATATTGGAGGGGGAAAGGGAGAATGCAAGTGGGGAGGGGGACAAATATCACGATTCTTAGATTAGAAACTCTCGAGTGGAAGGGAGGGGGGCAAATATCATGCCTTTAAATGTGTCAGGAATACACACAGTTCAATGTGGGCACAGCTGGAGCCAAATAATCAATTTAATGGGAAGGCTAACAAAAGGGGAAGAATTTTTTTTTGAGGAGGAGGATTTATCTACACACAGGTTAATGAATTCACATTAGTTAATATTATTTAACCAACCAGCATTAAGCTCCTATACGCTCATTATCTGTAAAAAGTGCCTTCTCATAGAGATCATTACACTTTGGGGATTAAGGTTAAAGCTAACATGAAAAGGGGACACTGAATTCCTAATAAGGATGTCTGTGGAACTTAACTTAAATTGAACAGAGGAAAATGGCTCCCAAAAGGAAGGATGGAAAAAAACAGGCTACTTCCAGACGACCTGTTTATTCAGCATTCATCCTGATTTGTTTCCACAAAAATTTGTGGGGAGGTTACACAACATCAGCTGATTATTGAGCATTAATTATGATTTGTTTGCAGGGAGGTTATAATGCACTGCCTCATGCAACTGTTACTCTGTACCATCCGACCCACTTTGGTTGCACTACGTGAATCTGCTGGTATGTGATTGAATGATACCCACAAAAAGAAAGAGTAGACTAAAACGTTTGGTTTTTCTCACTGCCTCTTAATCCACATGGAGAAGATTTGTGGTTCTGCTCATGGTGCACATAGGTGTTACAAGCGTGTCTCTATATCCACTTGTAAAATGTTGGAGGTGATGGGATGGGACTTTCAATAAAGAGAGCAAGGAAGACCATAAGAATTAAGCCAAATTCCCATCTAGTCCAGCACCTTGTTTTCCCCCTAGCCAACCATATCCCTAAGGGAAGCCTGCAAGCAGGACCTGAGTGCAACAGCACTCTCCCTACTTGGGATTCCAGTCCTAGCAACTAGTATACAGAGGCATACTGTCTCTGACAATGAAGTTAGAACATAGTCATTGTGACTAGCAGCCTTATCCTCCAATTATTTGTCTAATTCTCTTTCAGGACCACCCAAGTTGATGGTCGCCACTACCGGTACATCATTCCAACATTCAGGTTCATTGGATGGCGCTGGATTCTAGTATTATGAGAGAGGCCTATCCAATTTCCCCACACCAATGCTAGATATGTGCCTGAAGGGCCAAAAATATACTTTACTGCAGGTTTTGCGGGCAGCAGGCAAGGACTGTTTCACCCTGATAAGAAGAGAAGTGGGAAGATCCTGTTTCCAGACTTTGCATCCTTTCAGCTCTGACAGGCATTTCACACATTTTCCTTTTAACTCACAGTCAATGCACATGATTGCTCTGCTTGTACCATCTACTTTTTCACCTGTCGAGTGGAATCTGTCTGCTATGAGCAGGGATGACTGCTTGAGGTATCCCGTTATACATTACGGAAGGCTCGATTCTCTCTGCTATATGCTGTGCTCATTTACCTCCTGCACTGGTAGATTAAAGATAAGGTGTGTGTGGGGGGGATACAATTATCTTGCGATCTGTTTATCAAGAGCTCAAAATGAGCTTCATTAGCATGTTCATATCTGCATGTGCATTAAAGCCAAGATGCATCCACCCTCCACTGGGAGATTTCACGTCTAAAGCCGCTGAGCTGAACCTGGAAAAATTACAAGTCTAGTAACAACTCACAGCTCTAGTAAGGCAGCCCTTAAAGGCAAAAACTGGGACAACTGGAGCCTATAAAGTCCTTAAATTGAGTCTGCTAATTCCACATTCCTTTTGGAGTTCTTCCTCATTGAGCTACTAGTCACTTACTTTTGATGAACTGTGAATTAGGTCCCACCTTGTTGTGATAGAAGCACCAATAAAGAGTACACTGCCCAGGCCTCTCCTCACTGGTGCTCCTCCAAACTTGCTCTTTTCAGTTAAGGACTCCCCTCTTGTCACTAAACCATTTAAGAGGAGTGGAAGCAGATGAACCATGTCATGGTCTGGACTTCATAAACATCTCAGCCACTTGAGCCAACATTCTGGTCTGTTGTAAGCCACTTCTCAATAACTGTTATTGGCAAAAATAATAATAAAAGATGCAATATTTGTAAATTTTGGCCAGAACCTCATGCACTTTGAAAAGGCTTAACATTCTGTGCATGTTTAACAAACATCAAAATAATAACAGAGACCTCTAGGTAATAACATTGAAACTGGAGAAATTATTTTTACCTGATGTTCTTTGCAAGTTACTATCCAGGATTGCTAACATAATGGCTTTTATTTGATTTATTTATTCTCAGCCTTATCTGGGCATTAGAGAACAGATAGAACCAGTTATATTTTTATTTGTCTGCTTCTCATTTGTTACATGGTCTCTGATGAGCTAAATATCCCTGAGCTCCCAGACATTTCTCTGGGCAGCGCCCACCTATTTGCAACTAAATTATGAGAACTTCATTTTAGAGCAGCAGATCCAGCTGGAAATTCTCAGCTCATACATATTAGATATTTTTTAAATTTTATTCTCCCTTTCCCAAGTGAAAGGAAGTTCAGAATTGGTTTTGCTTGACTAATTTCCATCGAAAGAGTGGAGACTTGCAGTGGTGTTTTCTGAGCCAATGGACACATTTCAAATGTTGAGAAAGTGCAGTGGGTGCCTGTCACAAAATGGCTGCAGTGGGAGTGTGGCATTAAACAAAATGGCTGCAGTCGGGAGTGTAGGAGATGACTAGCCAGTGCAAACGGGAACTGAGAAGGAAGAGGAAGCATGCACTGTGGCTTTCTGAGGGAATATTTACTGACACCTTCCATGGGTGCTATAGGATGTTCTGGCAGGCACAAGGACACCTGTGCAGGGCTAGCCCAAAACATTTTTCTGCCTGAGGCAAACCAGAAAATGACACACACATCTGCCACACAACCTGACAGTCACCAGGTGATCACTACCACCACCTATGACATCCCCTCTTAATCCTTTTTAATGTACTTGTTTTGTGTTGTTGAGCACACATTGAGCAGTAGGTTGAGCGAGATGACCTCCAAAGTCTGTCCCAACCCTAAAATGTGATTCTAATCAGAGGAAAAGCCCCAGATCTTTGCAATTTAACAGTGCAGTTTAAGGAGCTTGTAATAGTGAGGATTTTTACTTTGGTGGAAAAAGTTCTGTTATGTTTGGGGTGCTTACTCCTGTGAAAATGTGCATAGATTTGTTCGTTTGTGGGTGGTTTTTAAAAAAAGCCCACCTCCAACCCCACTCTACCAAACCTAGCCTTTAGTCCGGGGGACGACGACAGTGAGTTTGATACTGTAATATTAAAAATACAAAACTAAGCTAACTGCAGGATTAGGTTTACAGGATTGCAGTCTGAAATCAGAAGCCACTCAAGCACCTCCAAGTCTGTGATCCTAGGCACACTTAGCATTTGAGTAAGTCCAGTTCAGGGTGATGGAGTTTACCACTGAGTCAACATATGCAGGGGAATGTATTGAACTTTCTAGCGAAAGATTGGCAAGCTTAATTATTCCATTGAAATTAACGGGAGCTGAAATGGTTCAATTGGTATCAAAGTCATCTCTCTCTCCCCTCACCCCCAGCCCTGTAAGTTTTACACTGGGGGAAGGGTGTTGGGAGGGTTCCAGTCGATCAATGTGAACAAGCGCAATTGCATCAACTCAGGATAGAGACAAGGGATGTGAGTGGATATGGGGTATTATTGAAATTGTGTGTTTGAGGACATACTTGAAGGGATAGAAAAATGTTTAGTTGCAGACTGGTATTTTGGAAAGAAGCTCGGGACAGCAGTGGAGAATGGAATAAAAAAAAAAAAAAAAATCTTCTGAATGGAACTTCCAAGCATATCCATTTACTTTATCCCACTTCCAGTCTGCAAAAAGAGAGATGAGAATCCTTTTTGAGGATGCAGATCCATTGATCCCAATCCACTTCTGTCAAATCAATCTTGTTGGTTTTAACAGCACCATTATAGAGTTCAATGGGACTTGCAGCCCAAATCCTATGAATGCTTACATAGCTGCAAGCGCTACTGAGTTCAGAGGGATTTGCAGCTTGAACCTACCTAGTGATGCTCTGGTCTGTTTTACAGCCTCCCCCACCATTTGCTTCCTTCCACCACTGCCGCCTCCTGCCGCCACCCTTTGACCTTCTTTCCCTGACAGTGTGTGCCTGCTATGTTAGGTACCAGTCAGGATGGGAGGAGGCGAGGTAGGACCTCAATCTGCCGCCCCTCCCCAAATCATCCGCCGAAGCATCCCCCATAGTTGGGCTCATTGTAGAGCCAGCTCTGATAATGACGGATGCATTGTAGGAGAAACTGATTGGAAAGTAGCATAGCCGATCTGCCGTAAGAGGAACACTGTAAGGGAAGCCAATGGGGACTGTCCATTACTTGCTCAACTAAGTAGTAATTAATTTGAATCTTGGGTTATACGGGAGTAATGATGAGCAACCCTTGGGAAGAGTCTAGGATGACAGATTTCTGGGGAAGAATAAAGGATAGCTGCGAACGGCGCACATGAAACAAATCTGCGTGATGCTCAGGAATGGAAGGGATAGGGCATTTGCAGTGTCCTGATACGACTCCCAGGAATTGAAGAGTAATCCTGTTTGAAAAGCTCCTGGAGGCAAGAGCTGCTAAAACTATGCAGTATATGTGTCAGCCCAATGGGGGGGCTTGTTATGCCTGTAGTAGGCCTAGTGTTTTGCAACATCAAAGACAAGCCCTTCTGTACTATGTGATAGACGCAAACTTCTTAATTATGTATTGAGACCAGATGATTTATCTGGCACTCTCAGGACCCCCATTGAGGCACGTGTGGCAAAATCCATTACATGACATGTAACGCTGAGAGCCTTGCAAGAGCCATAATTGGGTAATGGGGAAATCCAAGAATAATGGGGGCAGTGACAAGTATTAAGAAGAAAGCGCCTTCATAGTGGAAAGGACAAAAAAAGAGGATTTCTGTCAGTCACAGCCAGCTTTTATCTTGTTGCGAAGTTGGAATTTTAAACTATTGGGGGTATGTTTGTGCAGCAGTCTAGAATTAAACTGACCAAGAGGACCCTGCAGCAAAATGTTGCAGCATGCAGTGCTTTAGTTCAGGATTGCAGCTGCTCCTTCCCATTCCATCTAGAGATGACATTTGGGGGGGGAATGCACTTTCCTTCTTGCAGTCTGCATGCCCCTGCCATTTCATCCTGCACCTGTTTCTCCTTCCTCATACTGCAGGTTGTAGCAGCGGAAAGCCAGAGCATGCCATGGATTACAACTAGTAAGTGTCACACATTTCGGCTGACTATAGGGGGACTATAGGGTTTTAAAAGAATTAAATGTACTTAGAGGGCACAACAATGATGTACTGTACAAACATTGACCAAGCAGGTTTTGTAGGCTTTTAAAACTCTACAAACTTTATTGACTAGAGGTGACTATAAGTTGAGTGCAAACCCCGTGAAAAGTGAATCCTCTGCCAAAATTAGCTTTGACTGTCAGGAAAAAACAGAACAAAAACTACTGTCCCTTGCCAGCCTCAGATGACAGATAGTTTAATAAATAAATAAATAAATAATCCAAAGGGTTTGCTTTCAAGAGATTGTTTGTTCTGCTTTCAATTTAGTGCTCTGCCTGAAACTACTCAGGAGAGCATTGCCTCCTCTCACGTAACAGCTTCCGTTCCTCTTCCCAATCCCTTCCCCAGCCTGTATTCCATTGTGCTCTATGAAGGCTGAGGTGGCGGGAGGCAACTGGGTTTGCGAAGGAGGTGGATGTGAAGCAAGATGCTTCTCTTGGTCTCCTTGAGGCTTCTTAATGGTCCCAAGCTGCCCAGGATCAGATGTGGGACAACTGGGTGAGCCCAACATTCAGTGCCAGTTTTAGTATGGCGCTGGTGGTTCCCCCGTACAGGGTGCCAAACTGAGGGGGCTCAAATTTGAGAAGATCCATTCCCCCCCTCTCTGTAGCAGAGTACCTTTCCCCTGTCATTTTTGACCCACCTGTGAAGTGGTCTGTCATCAGCAAACTAATCACCACCCAGTGAAATAAATATAAACAGCTAACCCTCTGAGGTGCATCTTAACCCAACCTGGCTGTTGCTGTTGTGTCAGGTGAAGATGTACCTCTTTGCCCAGGCATTTGAGGATGGCTAAGGTACACTGGGCTGGATTTTCATTCCTCTACTGCTGGTTTAATTTGTATGGAATTCATGTTTGCTATACTGTATATGTTTTAGATTTGTTTTGATTTTAATGTATTTCTGCTATGAGACCTATGAGTAAAGGGCAGAATATAAAATAAACAAGTGAATTAATAAAAGCGCCACCCGTCAATCTACCCAAACCCATTTCCACAGCAAACCCAGATTTGCTGTTCCTAAGGTGGCAGGGCTTTCCAGCTTTCTGGTTCACATACTTGGAAGTCTGCGGCATTTCAAGCCAAAATCAGTAAAATTAAATGTATGCATCTAATAAAGAAAGCATTGGGAATTTTATAGAGAGCTGAAGCAGGATATATCAAATATTGGCCACACAATGTATCAACACTGGAGATGCAGTCTTAAACTGTTATGTAAAAGCAAAATGCTGGTGGCTGAACCTTTCCCTTTGTGTTCTAAGTACTAAAGATATAACATGTAAGGTAAAGGTTGGGCCCTCCAGATGTTGCTGAACTACTCCCATCAGCCCCAGAGAGCATGGCGAAAGGCCCCAGGGATGCTGGGAGTTGTAGGTCAGCAACAACTTGGAGGGACAGATGTCCCGTCCCCCCGCTGTAAGGGATATTATCAATTCCTTTTCATTCTTTTTTTCTCCTACACAAGCTGGCTTGGAAGCAATTCCCACTGAGTTCAATAGTATAAGTGTGCAATGTTGCATTGCAGTCTTGGAAAGTGTCCCATCAGGACTTTCTCTGCATGGATTAGTGTTTGCCCATCATCATCATCTCACACCAGGACCCCTGAAATAAAGTGATTAAAGTCCTAAAAACACAAGATAGAACCAAGCCCCACCTCCACCCGTCATCTGAGCACTGGACTTTTTTTTTTTAATAATACACAGAACATTGAGCTTGCTAAAGCTGATGTTCTGAAACATCCTGTGACACTGCTAAATTTGCCCCAATCATACGTCCCCACCCCCTTCCATTCCACGTTCATCCATCTTTAATTAATAAAAGCACAAGCTTTAACAACCCCACCAAATCTTGCTTTATTCAAATCTGGTAACTGCAGTACAGCTTACTTTTTTTTGCATCACTTCATCTTGCAGAAATTTCAGAAGTGAAAGTAAAGAAATTACCAACTCAAAGAAATGTGGAGGGCCGCAAGAGCTGCGGGCGGTTTCTGTAGACAGGGACAATAAAGAAATGGGGAATGTTTTTGGCTTTCCACATCTGTTCTGTTCCTTCTGTGGCATAAAATTCTGCCTATGACAGTATGGAGCAAGCTGCTTCAGTGCCCACAATCCACCAAGTCTACAGGGTACCCCGTGGGAGTTTTGCTTTGGAGCACCACACACACTGTGATCACAAAACCATGCCAATCGAATAGTTTCTGTCTGAACTCCTCCTTTTGCTCCTGTGCTTCTGTTTTTCCTGCAGACAAATAAGTGAGATCACAGCCTCTCGGGTTGTTAATGGCAAGACCTAGTCTGGTTTTTATATGTCACATTTAACAACCCATCCAGCTGTACTAGTGATCATAGTGCTATCTGTGCACAGGCATGCTGTAGTTTAGAGCTGCTTGTCTTTGTTCATTTTCTATCTGCTCAGCACTCAACTTCAGAAATTAGGAACGTAGGCAGCTGCCTTATACTGCATCTGACCATTGGTCCATCTAGCTCAATACTGTCTAGGGCAGTGATGGCTAACCTTGACACTCCAGATGTTTTGGGACTACAACTCCCATCATCCCTGACCACTGGTTCTGTTAGCTAGGGATGATGGGAGTTGTAGTCCCAAAACATCTGGAGGGCCGAGTTTGCCTATGCCTGCTCTAGAGGGTGCCAGGCAGACATATTCCTCAGCCCCAGCTAGTGATGTTAGGATTTGAACATGGGACATTTGCATGTAAAGTGCATGCTCAAACACTTAGCTATGGCTCTTCCTCATAAATTCACTCCTTTCTCTTTGGTGCAGCAGTCTCTTGAGATGGAGTAATCACCCTAACTATGGTTTGTCTGTGGTTGTAAACTCAAATTTAACAGCAAACTACAGGCAGCACAAATTGCTTTGCAAACGAAATTCAAACCATGGTTTGGTAGCCCCTCCCAAACCATTGTTTGTAAGCTAGTGTAGGTTCAGAGATAACACCAAACCATGGTTTGGCATCATGTCTGAATGCAGCCACAGACTTAATAAAGATTCTGTCTTTTATTTAGTATTTTAGGGGTCACCATCAAATAGGTTCTTTTGGATGTGCCCCCTCTAGCTGAGGCTCACTATGTGGTGTCGTAAGGGTGAGGTGGTGGCACCCCAGTTTTGGAAGACACACTCCCCTTTAGGATTTGAGTAGCATGAACCCTTTTGAGTTTTCAAGACCAGCAGAAGGCTTGGCTGTTTGTCCAGGCCTTTGTTAGAGTTCAGTGTCAGGATGCATGAAATTTTTTTACGGCTTGTTTGTCATTTCTCTGCTTTGTTTGCTTAGCTGATTGCACTGTGTACATGGACGTGTATTTCAACTATAACCCATTCTGGAATTGCATTTGCGATTAAGAGCAGCTATGAAATGTTTTAAATTAAACAATAGAGCAAATAGATAAAAATATTTCGGAAACCTCTGTCTCCTACAAAGTTACTGTTTATTCATCATTACTTTTCTTGTCCTCTTCCTTTCATCGAAAAACTAATTCCTGGGGTGGCAAATACAAAAGTTGAAGACAAATGGCAATATACATATGCAGTGATTAACTGCAATAAAAATTAACTGCAATAAAAGTAAACCAACAACAAAACCATCAGTTAGCAGCATAAACTGCATTAACATATTATCCACTAAGAAATTGGGAGAATAAACTTTTCTTCATCTGGTGCCTAAAAGCTACTGAAGTGGGCACCACTTCACGAGTATTTGTGTCTTGGATTTTGAGGCAGGGCACCTCTAAGGGTTCTGAGAAGACAAACCACTTTGTTGTGCATCTTGGTGTTTTTGCAAAGTTTCCTTTTGACAGTGTCTCCACCACCAAGTTTCCACTTGTGTGTTCAGTTCACAAGAACATAAGAAGAGCCCTGTTGCATCAGACCTGAGGCCCTTTGTTTACCATTTTCCCCCCTCATAGCGGCCAACCTGAGTGCAACAGCACTCTCCCCACTTGTAATTCCCAGCAATGGGCACATGGAGACACACTGCCTCCGACAGTGGAGGTAGAACATATAGCCATCACGGTTGGTAGCCACTGATAGCTTTATCCTCCATGACTTTGTTTGATGAAAGTGAGGGCAAAGTGATATAGCCCTATGTGGCTTCCCTTTAATATATGTGTTCTGTGTGGTCCTTAGTTTTCTCTTTATCCTCCTAGTAACATGCTATGATTTGCTGCAGAGTTGGCCAGAATTGCATCATCTGTTGTGGCTGTGAGGATATACTAAGAAGATGTGAGAGTGCGGTCAGTTGATTGCAATGGGTGTTTCTTACCTTCCACCATCACTTTTGCAGGCATAACGTTACACATTCCAGGTGGCAGGAGTGAGCCGAGGCACTAGACTAGACTTTGCTTATTGATTCCTCTGCTCTGCTCACTTTCACCCGCTTGCCTTGGTGAGGCATGGATGAGTGCCACGGGTGCAGAGGAACACAGAGCGTACGTCATGAGTAGGCTTGCTGTGTAAAAGCAGGAAATAGGTGCAAGGGATATAATAAGAAGAACCTACATCGTTTCAAAGACTTAAGTGCTGAGGAGGAAGAGGAATGATTGACACAATATTTAAAAGATGCATATTTTTATATCGAGATGTGATATGAGGTAAAAATAGTAAAATTTAAATATCTGAGTGAACATTCAATTGAAGAGGTACAGTATCTTCTTATATCCAGGGGGAAGATTTGTGTTCTACTTCTCCTGTGTTTCAGATCACACATGATTATTTCTCAGGAGCAGTTATCATTCATCCTAGTGCACATTGCAGTAAACCACAGCCTTAAGGGCCTTTCTGCATTTACTGTTTACAGTGGCATAGTTGCTATTCATCCAATGTTTTTTAAGAGTGAATTAGTAGCTGATTATCCACACCTTTGGTTGCATGTGGCTGTTATTACTGAGTTTCCATTTTCATGCTAATAGTGAGTTGTGCCCAAATTGAGAAAAGTTCCATGGTTGTAGTCACACCCCTTACATGCTCCTCCAGGTACTAAATGTTGGCGTTATAAGCAAGCACATGGCAATAGCCCTTTCATGGCTTAAAAAAGAAACTGATGCCTAGTGTTCCAGAATTCTGATTTTGTCTGTAGCTGATGATTGCTGTTATGGGAAGTCCTTTGACTGAGTGCCATCATCTCGATCTGCCGTATCTTTCCTATGAACTGAGCCCACAAACTGATAGCTCACACTGATCAGAGGGAAGCAGCGCAAAACAGATGTCTCCAGACTATGCCCACCGACTCTCCAACCCCTCCACACAGAAACTAGGATAATGATTTTACACATGCTGCATAAATGAAAATGTTGAGGATCCATTTTGGATATTAAAGTAAGGGTTTTTGTTGTTGTTTTTAACAGTAGGAGAAAAAGAGTTGGGTTTTTTAGCACATTATTCTTGAATACTAGCTAAATAATGATGATATTGTTGTGTGGCAGCATATTAAAAAATCCCTAATCCCTAGCTATAAATAGTAAGTGTTGAAAGGCCCTAAACAAATCATGGTTTATATGAGCGACTGGTGGGCTTGTACATGCTGCTCAGATTCCACCCTCTGTTCAGATTGTGCCCGCCCTGCCCCCTGCTTTGCTGAGTAAGGAGGAAACAAACTACACTGTGCACTTAGTGTTATGTGCAGACCAGCATTTGTGTTTTGTTTCTGTGCAAAGAAACCGCAGGCAGAAACCAAGAACAAACGCTGCTAATTCACTGTAAGCCATTGTTTGTTTCTAAATATGAATTGGTGTTATGTGCAAAGCTATGCAAATTTAACTCCTTTGGGTTAAATAGTGTGTGTGCATGACTGCTTGGTCTGAATATGTGTTGATGATCGGAAGGTCAGCAGTTCAAATCTGCGTGACAGGGTGGGTTTCTATTGCTCTGTCCCAGCTCCTGCCAACCTAGCAGTTCAAAAGCACACCAGTGCAAGTAGATAAATAGGTACTGCTGCAGTGGGAAGGTCAACGGCGTTTCTGTGCACTCTGGCTTCCATCATGGTGTTCCGTTGTGCCAGAAGTGGTTTAGACATGCTGGCCACATGACCCGGAAAGCTGTCTGTGGACAAACGCTGGTTCCCTCGGCCTGAAGCGAGATGTCGCCTTTGACTCAACTGTCCAGGGGTCCTTTACCTTTACCTTACTTGATAGTATTATAATAATCATAGGATGATGAGCCATACCTAAAGGAGACCATTAAAATGTCCACTGATTCCAATGGGTCTACTTTGAGTATGACTAATGCTAGCTATCTTCCATTAAAATATAGTAATAAAAATGTTCTGAATGTATGCTGCCTTTTTTGCGATTTAATCTTGAGTGCAGCAAAGAACAGCAGCTCTAAGTAGTTCTGTGCATCTTCCATCCTCTATTGAGATTTATTTACCCGCCTTCTTCCCCCACCATTGGAACGGTGCCTCTGTGGATGTCCCTTTGCTAGTGACATTTAAACAAGACTAGATGAGCCAATACACTATTCTGCTGGAAGAAATGTTGTTTCAGCCCTAGAGAGCTGGATTGCTTTGGCACAAACACAGTGCCACTGTCTCCAAAAAGAACCTAAGAGGGTGCTGTGAAGCAAGAAAGCAGCTGTTAGAGGAAGGCACACAGCGATAAACTTTACGAGAAGAAAACTTTCCTCACTTTCAATATGATCATATCTAACACCCTTCTCCCAATCCCCTTGCGCATATAAGTGCATACAAAGGCTGTATCTTAACTAGAGATGGAGGAGAAATTCTCTTTACTTCACATTTTAATGCAAATCTGCCTAATTCACAATTCCTGAAACAATATGCAAACTGAAACACAGCTTTCGTTGAAAATTCATGATTGTCTAAATTTTGTGAACTGTTGAAACAATGTGTACGTTAAGAGAAAATATGCATGAAATTCATATATTCGTGAAAATAACCTGCAGAAATGCATTCAGCAAAATTGCCTGCAAAACTGTGTGCGTTAGACAAGAGAACAACAACTACCAGACTTTTAGAAGACATCTGAAGGCAGCCCTATTTAGGGAAGCTTTTAATGTTTGATGGACTACTGTATTTTAATATTTTATTGGAAGCCGCCCAGAGTAGCTGGGGAAACTCAGCCAGATGGGCGGGGTATAAATAATAAATTATTATTATTATTATTTATTATTATTATTATTACACACAGAAAGGTGTATACTAGGAGAATTTCACAGTTAAATCATGACAAATTTTCAAGAAGACTTTTGTATTGTAAAAAATGGCAAACTGATGCAGAAATGCAGAGAACTGGATTTAAGGTTGGAAAAATGAGAAACCAAGAGAATCTAACATTGGCAGGGTTGTCCATCCGAAATTTTAATATGCGTTTAATTCTTTTGCTTCACATAGTGTGTAGTGGTGAAATTTGTACCTGCAGAGGCATTATGTGGAGGGGCAAAACTGTTGCTACCCCACTGTGTCTGTCCTTCTATTCCTTTTCCTAACTAAAACCGTCTAAAACATGCAGGTACCCCAAATAGTTCCTGCATGTGTCTCCCCGCAGGGCAAATAGCTTCATGGGGGTAATTTAGATAAGACAAACAGCACAGGGGAAAAAGTTAGATCTCGTAGATATTGTCAAGAACCAAACGGTGCATAAGGGAGAAGATTAGAGCTAGGTGAGTTCCTTGCCTGAGATTGATGTAGAAATTAACCAAGTTGTTTACAGATATGATGGCTTGTTTTTCTAACTAATCTAAGGCTTGATAAACAGGAAAGAGGGTGGTCTGTGCCACTTGCTGTTGTCCTGGCACTTTGCATAGCAGCATACCTTGCCTGCAGAGATGGCAGCCTCTCACCCTTTTTCAAAACCCTCCCTTGCGGAGTGTTCCCACCGCCCCTGGTCTCTGAGCTGCTCTCCCTCCCTGCCCCAAAGAGAGGTGCCTCCCAGAAGCACCATTCGCCCGCGGAGCTTGTAGCCAGAGCTGCTCCAGTAAGCATCTGTGCAAGCCTTTGGGAGGCAGAGACAGGAGAGGGCATCAGAGGAGAGAGGGAAGGAAAGAGGCCCAGAGGCCCAGTGTTGCCCGCGGCACCCCGACCATCATTCAAGGCACCCCAGGGTGCCACGGTACACTGGTTGAAAACCATTCGTCTTGAATCTGAAAAATTCTTTCTGATCTCTACTTTCAAGTAGCCTTGTGAGAAAACAATTTGTATTCCTGGGTTTTATCTACACAGCATTGTAAACTCGTCTATTGGATTTTACTACTTGTGACAGGAAAAAAATGCAGCCAAAAACAGAGAGAGGCGAGAGCCAGTGCCAATTCCACCTGACCCAACTGCTCACGCTCTTCTCCCTGCACGGTTGAAACGTGGTCTCAGAAATACTTGCTGCTTTCCAGGTGTGAGGCCTCCAGGGAGCTTTCATTTGAAGACAACGTGGCTTACTACATTTTGCACGCACTGTAACATTATTAATATTCCTCCTCTCCAAAAGGGGGAAGGGTACAATGATAATGAATATTGCTAATATCACAGTGCATCCAGTGCAGGTTTCTAGCAATGGTGTTATTTCTTTAGAACCCGAGAAACAGGATTCTTTGGCAAGTGTGATGTGAGAGGCTAAGAAAAGCCTGCTGGATCAGGCCACTGGCCCATCTAGTCCACCATCCTGTAATCACAGTTGACAACCAGATGCCTATGGGAGGCCTGAAAGCGGGACCTGAGTGCAACAGTACTCTCCCCTCCTGCGATTTCTAGCAAGTGGTATTCAGAAAGAAGCTTCTTGCCTCTGATAATAGAGGCAGAGCACAGCCGTCATAGCTAGTAGCCACTGACAGCCATATCTTCCGTGAATTTGTCGAGTCCTATTTTAAAGCCATCCAGTTGGAGGCCATCACTGCCTCTTTTGGGAGTGAATTTCATCGTTTAAGTATGCTCTCTGGGAAGGAGAACTTTCTTTTGTCTGTCCTGAACCTTATAATGAAATGTTCTTGCTCTCAAGGCATTTCAGGCTCAAAGCATAGAGTTTCATCAGTAACAGGCCAGTTCTAACACAATGTTTTGCCTGCACAGAATGATTAGTAGGGATGTGTACCCATGCAAAAAGCTGGTCAAAATATCCATGTAAGTTGGTGTAAGAAGGATGACAGGCCACCTGGCATGCCGATACAGTGAACTTCTTCTTATAGTATACTGGCACCACTTGTTCAGGATTGTGCCTCTACTTCTTCCCATGTGCTGCCAATCTGAGTGCCACTCCCCCACCCCATCCTTCCTCTGTTTTGGACAGTGGGAGAAAGAAAATGTCCTTGGTGAGGAAGGTGTATGGGCACAGAAGCGGCACAGTGCTCTGGAGCCACAGGTGTGAGAGAAGGTGTCCTTGTAGTTCTGTGGCCATGGTGGCGGAGATTCAAACTCCACCTACAAAGAGTCTTCCAAATTGCCAGGAAACTCTCATAAAACTGTGATGGTTGCAGTGCTATAAATCTGACTGACTGATCTTATAGTCTATTCTTTACCGAATGGTCCCAAGGTAGGCTACAAGAACAAAACAATATTAAAACAGTTACAATTTTAATTAAAATCGTAGAACAAAGCTGCAAAATGAGCCAGGTAGCAAAATAGCTGCACTGAACAACAGTGCTGGAGAGAAAACATCCTCTCAGCCAAAGATTTGGGTAAAAAGTTCATCAAAAGGCGTACAGTGATGGCACAAGACAGCACCTTGGAGGAGAAGTTATTCCACAAGCTGGGGGCCATCACAGAGAAGGCCCTCTCATGCCCCTCAGACAACAGATGTGGCAGGATGGTTGAGGAGAAGAGAGCTCAGGTCTTTAGCTCTGCTGCTGGGAGACAAGGATGAGCAGGAAGAGGAGCCACTTTGACCCTTCCACTCCATTTTGGAAGCCAAGGAAAAGAGACTCCAGGAGGGGCAAAGGAGAAACCAGGGCAGAGGCAGCTGTGGGTAGCAGGCACCCCCCCCCCCATAAACCCATTCCCTGCCAGCTGCTAAAGAACTCTCCACACTGGAGAAATGTCTGTGGGAGAAAGCAAAGCATGCATATTTTCCAGATGTGGAACACTGCAGGGGAGGGGGAGACTAGTAATGCAAATTGAAATGCAAATTCTTTTTCTGTGTGGAAAAGGCCCAATAAATCAGGAGTGACAGGAACACAAAGACACCATCAGGATGCATTTGCACAATCAAGGGATGCTTCATATATCAGAGAGTACTCAGGCTGTGCTTCCATGCCGCAAATAAACCAGATTCATTGCAGAAGGAGCAGTCTCTGAATTCTCCCTGCCTGAAGAGCAAAAGAAAACATATTGTGTTCCATTTCAGTCAGACTTAGCATGTTTTCTAACATAAACAGGATCGTATTTAAAATGCCAATTTGAAAGAAAACAAGTCAGTCTGACTTCTGGAACTCCTTTATGGTGAAAGAGGAATTCTAGGAATAGAAGCTGCTCTTGCAAGGCTCCCACATAAAATGGAAATGCAGGGCTTCTGAAGAAGGGCCCAGTTGAGGAAGCGAAGGGAATATAGAGTCTTTTGGGAGCAGGGGGGTGTAGGATCCAAGGATCAGAAATGTATTGTGGCAGTGCTAGCTGACAGCTCTCTAGACTGTGTATCTGTCTCCATTGCTGTCCCCTGATATTTCATCCAATGCTTTTTATGCTCAGGCAAGAAACCCTGCCTGCTATGGGAAGCTGGGGCAAAGTGCGGAAAAGGATGGATTTTGAGAGCAATTTGTCCTTTGGCCACTGCTGAAAAGGCTGATGATAATTACCTTTTTTCTGGGTACTTACGCTTCACTTTTATGGCTGGCCAGCGCTGGAGGTGACTAAGGAATTATCCTGACTTGCTTGCTGCTCATAGATCCTTTTGCAATCTCTGCCAGTTAATAAAGAAGCACTTGCAGAGAGAGGGTTATCCAGCATTAGCACTAACAATTGCCAGGCCTTTAAAGAGAAAAAGAAAGAAAGAACGATACAGTGGCATAAATTCTGTAACTATTGGTAGGCATTGCTGCTGTTATGAGGCAGGCAAAGTAACAGCAGGCCAACTTCAGCTGTGAGGGACACAGGCTTATATAATGGGAATTCCATCACTTCCTTTAGGAGTACATTCTCCAGAGTATTTTGAAAACATAGAATGAAGTCAAAAAGGTATGCTACCACAGATGTTTGGAAGATGGGTTTGCAAAGGTATGCATGTTTTCATATGTGTGATCTACTTGTGGAGCAGAGATTTGGCAATTAGATATCTACAACGCATTCAGCTAAAGAGAGCCAGTGTGGTGTAGTTCCTTGTTGCAGCATTGAGTTAGATATGTGAAAGCTAAATTCATATCTGCAATCAAGAGTGGCATTTCCTGGGTTGCCTTGGACATGACATGGCAGCCCAGATCAGTCATCTGAGAATCATGTATTGGACTTGCACGCTTCCTCGTCCTCCCTTCATGCACTTCCTCCCTAACATCCTTGTTTGCAGTAACAGTTGTTTGCTGTTATGACCAAATCAGGCAAACTATGGTTACTGCAAACCATAGTTTGCCTCCAAACCAGAAATAGAAACTTAGTTCACATGTGACCTAAAGTTCTGATTTGGAGGGAAAGTATAGCTTATGTGACCATAGTTTGGTCAGTTGGGATGTCACAGCAAACTATAGCTATAATGTTCAAAAAAATAAAAGAGGGAATTGAAGTGCATGAAGGGAGGCAAAAGTGTATGGACCTGAGGAACAGCTCAGTATTTGACCATGACATCTGAAACAGGCCTTTCAACCTAAGCTACACCAAAACATTATGGGTCTGACTCTGACCAGCTACTGTGAAGCGTTTGGTGAAAGGGTGGATACGCAAATCAGCTGAGGTGCTTACAAATAGAGCAAAGTTTGATAGGTATAGCTCCTGTATTCATGGAAATTAATTTAAGCAGTATAACTAGTGAATCCTTAAAGTTGGGGTGGCTAACCTGTGGCCCTCCAGTTTTTGTTGAACTCCAACTCCCATCAGGTCCAGACAGCATGTTGTTGTTGTTTAGTCGTTTAGTTGTGTCCGACTCTTCGTGACCCCATGGACCAGAGCACGCCAGGCACTCCTGTCTTCCACTGCTTCCCGCAGTTTGGTCAGACTCATGTTGTTAGCTCCGAGAACACTGTCCAACCATCTCGTCCTCTGTCGTCCCCTTCTCCTTGTGCCCTCAATCTTTCCCAACACCAGGGTCTTTTCCAGGGAGTCTTCTCTTCTCATGAGGTGGCCAGAGTATTGGAGCCTCAGCTTCAGGATCTGTCCTTCCAGTGAGCACTCAGGGCTGATTTCCTTAAGAATGGATAGGTTTGATCTTCTTGCAGTCCATGGGACTCTCAAGAGTCTCCTCCAGCACCATAATTCAAAAGCATCAATTCTTCGGCGATCAGCCTTCATAGCCAATGGTAAAGAATGATGGGAGTGGTAGTCCAACAACATCTGCACAGGCAAAGGTTTTTTACCCTCATCTTGGTGCATTTTAAATTAAATCACCTTTGGGAAACCAGCTGCCTCAAAGTGCTATGAGAGCAACACACACTAGGGCAATGGTAATTCGGATGTCAAAGTTTTCTGTCTTCTGTGGTCCCTTGATATCAAAAGCATTTGCCACTACCATGGCATGACAGTACTCTTTAAAGCACTTTATGTTAAAATAAGTTTGTTTTATTGGCATGCTATAACTTTTTTTAAAACAAACAAACAAACCTTGTAGGGATGCAACTCATGATTATTGGAGCTTCTATGCCCTGTGGATTTTTTCTTCCACCTTGAATATTAATTTGTGAGAATTGAATCTTAAGCCACATACTATAGCTTTTGTGTCTGAAGACAGGCTCACTACTCAGAAGAGACTTCTACCACATAAGAAATGTGCGCTAAGAAAACATTCACTTAGTCATTTGTTACTCTTGACCCCAAATCACAATTCTTACGCTCTTCCAAAAGAAACTAACATTCCTGAATATATGCAAAGTCACATTTGTCACTAATCCCATCTGGTTGTACAATATATCACATAATTGCTGATGCTGTGTGGTGGGGTACATGTGTCTCTTTCTTTGAAAGCCAAGTGCGTATGCAGCAAATTTCGGTCTATTCTGACAGATATACAGTGCATCATTTCTTTTTACGCACATTCAAAGAAACCTCTGAAAGGCAGCAGTCAGGAAGTAACAAAAAAAGGAGACATGTTCAAGATACGTGTGACTGCCAATGGAGGAAGTACCTTGGCAAAGAGGGGACCTCACTGAATATGCTCTTAAATCCTATGAAGACGGGAGCTTTGTAAATGACAGCACAGCCCATGTGATAATTACTGCACAGCAATTGAAGCTGGGAAGTATTATCTGAAAGGTCAACGGGACCAATCGGACAAAGGAAACAGAACTTGGTTTTGATCATTTAAAAAACAGAACGAAAAGGCACCCTTAACCACACATGCAAATTAGCAAACGTTTTCGACCCCCCTTCCTGGTTACCTATTCTGAAATACCTGATGTCACACAGGTGGGAAAGGGAGGGTGTAGAGGAGGAGAAATGGCTTATCAGCCTTGCACAGAGTGTTGGGTTTTGAATGTACCCCTGGCACCGGCCGCCCAGCAAACTGGCCTGACTTGCAGCTGTCAGCCAAGCCGGCAGCTGTCGCCTTGGCAACACTTTTATCAGTTCCTGAGGTAGAAGGAACTTTGGGCCTCTGACTGGTGATTTGTCACATTCCATGATGGCCTACAGTGTTCAGACTCTGAGGTGGTTCGGAGGATGGGCTGCTCTTTCCGGAAAAGACTTGGTAACAGGGCTTTTTTGTGTGCGCGTGTACTTTCTGTCTAACAATTTATGGGATGTGGTTTTATTAGCTGCATCTTTGCCTGCACCATGATTATATAGATATATTAGCTGGCCACCCTTAGCCACTTTGCGGGAAAGCACTGCAAGGCACATAACCTGGTTTTGCTTCAGCCTTTCTTGTCAACACCAGTCTCCATTTTGAGATGCCTGATCCAAAAGAATGTCATAGTTCAGAACTCCTAAGGATCACGTTTTTTTTTAAAAGGCAAAACATATTCTCTATAGGTAGGAATTGTCCTTATTAATGCATTGCAGTGCGAGTATTTTATCTCTTTCGTAGTATTCATGGTTTTTCATTTTATTGGGTCTTAAATTGCTATTATGTGTTGCTTTTTATCTTGTCAAGTTGCTTTGAGACTTTTTATTGCATAAAGTGACTGAAAAATGTAATTATTATTATATAATTATAGGTTTCATTCAGCTAAGTCCTGCCTGGAGTAGGCCCATTGAAATTAATAAATCTGAGGAAGGCTTTCTTGAACCAACAAAGCCTGACAAATCATAATACATTTGATTCCCTCCACCAACCCCTTTTGAAAAACAGTGATCTGGTTCTCTAGTAATGAGGTATTTTTAGTAGTATTGGGTTTGGATGGATTTTGAGGTGAACTGTGGTGCCTCAGAGGAGAGATATAGAGATAGAGATAGAGATAGAGATAGAGAGAGAGAGAGAGAGAGAGAGAGAGAGAGAGAGAGATAGATAGATAGATAGATAGATAGATATAGATAGATGCTTTTGAAGCATTTTGTAGTATCTCAGTGATCCAGACATGGGGGGCGAGGAGGAAATGCTGCAGATACTTACCTACTGAAAGTGAAAGTTATGCCTCCTAACGTACAGCAACACCATGTCAGGGAGTGGGGAGGGGAGGGTTGACATCAAGCAGAGAAATGTCAGAGGGTAAGTTGCATTGTCACTAGCAGGTCAAGTTTGTAATCAGAGGAAATAATTTCATCTGAAAAACAAGTGCGTTTTTGGTCTTCCCACCCAAAACCAACTTTAAAGGCACGTAACACTAAATCTCCTGAATCTATAGTTTGCAATTTGGCAGCTGTCTTGCACCTCTCTCATTCTGTAGTTTTCAGACCAATTGCCCGCAGAACACAAGGATAGCCTCAGTGATTCCTTATGCACCAGCTTCCCTTTGGGGGCAAACACCTGCAGTTATCCTTCTGAAATTTAGCAGAATTCATGTCCTCGGAAGGGGTCAACCTAACTGCAAATCTCATCCAATTTTGCCCCAAACTTTAAAAGTTTAAAAAAAAAAAGCAACCTTTAAAGGTGCTCAGCACAACCCCACCCCCTGGAACTATTTGTAATTTGACAGGATTTATACACTCTGTAGGGGGTAAAGGTAAAGGTAAATGGACCCCTGACCATTAGGTCCAGTCATGTCCGACTCTGGGGTTGCGGCGCTCATCTCGCTTTATTGGCCGAGAGCCGGCATACAGCTTCCAGGTCATGTGGCCAGCATGACGAAAGCCGCTTCTGGGGAACCAGAGCAGCGCACGGAAACGCCATTTACCTTCCCGCCGGAGCGGTACCTATTTATCTACTTGCACTTTGACGTGCTTTCGAACTGCTAGGTGGGCAGGAGCAGGGACTGAGCAACGGGAGCTCACCCCGTTGCAGGGATTCGAACCGCCAACCTTCTGATCAGCAAGCCCTAGGCTCTGTGGTTTAACCCACAGCGCCACCTGGGTCCTCTGTAGGGGGTAGCATGCCTGTAATTTCATGCTCTTCTGTCAAAAGAAAAAAGTTACAGCCATTTTTTTAAAACCCCAAAAGTGATTTGGGGGAGTGAAAAAGGAGCCTTGAATGGACTCCAAGTTCATGAAGTGCCTCAAGTGAAGGCAGGCTGTTTTCCAAATTTCCAAATTGTGTTTGGTAATTGTTGTTGTTAAAGAAAGTGGCTACTACTTACTAGCAACTATTCTAGTTAATGTTACAGGTAGGTAGCCGTGTTGGTCTGCCGTAGTCAAAACAAAATAAAAAATAAAAAAATTCCTTAGAGCACCTTAGAGACCAACTAAGTTTGTTATTGGTATGACGTATCTGAAAAAGTGTGCATGCACACGAAAGCTCATACCAATAACAAACTTAGTTGGTTTCTAAGGTGCTACTGGAAGGATTTTTTATTTTTTATTTTGTTCTAGTTAAATTATTCGGGGGGCCAGCCTTACAGATATATCCTCAAAAAACAAAAATAGCATTTTGTTTTGAAATATTGCCAGTTCTATATATTGAACCATCTGGATAAAATGAATTAGAGACTGAGTGAATGCACTGAAAGATGCTGAAGAGTAGGGATATAGAAAGGAGCTGCTGGGCTTCTTGAAAAGGGACTCCCTATTCACAAAGCATATTCACCTTCTAAAATGGGAACCTCGGGAATTCCTGAAAGATGAGTATTCATAAGGAATATTCTAACATTTTTTCCATTTAAAATATTTATATCCTGCCTCTTAATCATACTAATTCATCATACTAATTCATTGTGACTAACAAGTATAAAATTACTCTCCTTCCCATACTATTTATTTATATTAAATATTTTTATGCCACCTTTCTGCCACAAGCGGCTTTTGAAGTGTCTCTCAAGAAAATAAAAATATATCACAGCAGTAAAAAAAATGTTACAGCAGTGAATAGAATTAAACCACATCCCTAACCAGCAGTAAAAGCAAAGCAAAGTAGAAACAGCAGCGACCTTAAGCACAAACAAACTCCATTAAAAATATTCCTGAATCACAACCTATTAAGAAACAGCTGGAATAAACAGAACAATCTTCACCTGGTTCCTGAAAGGTAGCAAAGCAGACACCTAGTGGATCTTCCTTGAGAAGACGTTTTATAGTCCAGGCAATTAGTCAGATTACTAATGTTACTAATTAGTCTGGTTACTAATGGGAGTTATTATATATTATTGCATAACAATAATAACTCCCATTAGTTCATATTTTGAACCAGCTGAAGTTTCTGATAATTTTTCAGTCCTACATGTGCATAATACATTGGCACACTTATACAGTGGACGCTCGGGTTGCAAACGTGATCCGTGCGGGAGGCGCATTCGCAACCCGCGCCGCTGTGTCTGCGCACGCGCGTGACGTAATTCAGCGCTTATGCGCAAAGCGCGATTTAGTGGTTCTGCGCATGCACGAGCGCCGAAACCCGGAAGCAACCCGTTCTGTTACTTCCGGGTTCAGCGCTGTGCGCAACCTGAAACCACGCAACCTGAAGCGTCCGTAACCCGAGGTATGACTGTACTAGGATGTTGATGGGAAGGTTATTTCTTTCCAGTCTGGCAAGCCAATCAAAGTTCAAAGTTGGGGAAAGCAATCAGAAGAGGAATAACATACCTTGTTGATATGTATAGTATAGGTAGGTATTATATAGAGTAATGTAGGTATGTTTTACGTTACGAAAATAAGGTAGTGTGTTGTGTATGTGTATTGTGTAAATGTAAATGTATGTGTTTTATATGTTAACTAGTAGACGGTAAGCCCGTTAAATTAACGGGCGCTAGAACATCATGGAAAGCGGGGACGGCGAGAACTTGCTGAAGTGCTCGATGTACTTGGGCGCCCTGGCCAGCGCCGAATGGCCCTTCAGCAGGCAGCGCAGGAGGCGCATCGCGGCGGCGGCACTGGCACCAGCCAGGCCCCGGCAGGCCAACTCAGCCGCCACTTGTAATGGCCGCTGCCGCTTAGAAGCAAGTCCACGCGAGCGCGCACCCGCCGCTTCAACAGCCCGGCCGCCCGAAGTCTCTGCGCTCCAATCCCTGTGCCCGTGGGGCACATGCGCAGTTTCGCCCGGCCGCCCGAAGTCTCTGCGCTCCAATCCCTGTGTCCGCGGGGCACATGCGCAGTAGAACACAGGGACTGGACGCAGAGACACTTGCACTTTATTATATGTGATTAAAAAGAAGAAGAAGAGGAGGAATAACATACCAGTACCAAGTGAGGTGAACTGAGGCATCCCAAAGTGATTTACCACACACACACACACACACACACACACACACCACATATAAAAAAGGCTTACACGATTGAATATATATATAAAAATTAAACAACAGTTACATACATTAAAACAGTCTAAAACACCAATAGCACATACAAAAAATAAGTTGAAATCTAGTACAGGTAAGGAATTCTTATGCTCACTACCTAGATCCAGCTCAGAGTTGAGGTGAAGGAATTTGCAATTTAAATGCTACCAAATCCAGGAAATGCAAACTTCAGTTGATCCTTACATTAAAATTTCACCCCACACCTTCATTCTACTTTGTATTAAAAGAAAGTTGACAACTGTACTGAATTATTCTGGAAGCATTTCTGCTTAGCATTATTATTAGGGCTTTTCTACCTACATGTTTAGGACCTTTCCTCGCCGCTCTCCCCACCCAACACCCAGGATTGCCAGTTTCCTGGAAAAATGTAGATCAGTAAGTGGTAGATGTGGGTTAAAATGAGATGAAATATATGCTTTTAGAAACTTAGTAGAGAGGTATATTGAATTGTAGCCCCAATTAATGATGGTAAATTATAAAGGCTAACGTGTATGCATTTGAAAGTCAAGCTAAATAATATTTATGTACCTATTCTGCCTCTGTTGACAGAATTGGGGAATAAGGGTAATTGGGATTACATTTAAACTGGAACCCAAGTTCTTTGCTGGCCTGTGGACCATGTTGCCAATTTTGAACTGGTCAGTAGCCCGCAGTCACACAACATACTGGACATCTCATAAGTGTGCCTGTCTAATGCATGACAGCCTCTCTCTTCCCATATACCTTTTCTTTGCCCACCTTCTTGGTTGAAATCTGCATAGAGCATCTCAAAGCATTATTTGCTCACGGAGATAGAATACGATTTCATATCCTAGGGAACTCTCCGTAGCCTGCAACCCTATTGCGCTTACCTGGAATGAAGACCCATTGAACTTAGTAACTCCACAAATTTTGAATGTGCTTCCATCTGGGATCCATCGGAGAACCCTAAATAACCATTTTATTTCCTTGGCTTTCTCTTGATGACTTCTTTTACAGTATTTTGTGGCTGATGGATTTAGCTGTACTTTGGCTTTTAATATTTGTGGCTTTTAAATTGTTCCTGGCTTTTATTAATTAATTGTAGTTATTTTCTATTGCTTTTCTTCTGTGTGCCACCTTTGAGAGGGCTTTAGACTTCAAAGCTGTCTATAAATATTTTATATACAATTAAAGAGGACTTACATAGGCATGCAAAGGATTGCATCATTAATCAGACTTTTCACATGCCCCTTAGACATGGTAATCCCTAGTTGGTCATTTGAAATGGGGCAGAGGCCGAGGAGGCAACAGGGGCTAGAGGGGGCTTGTGAGGAGGAGAAGCAGAATAAGGAAAGAGGAACATGATTTGGGTGGTAGTTCTGAGGCCCCTTTTCCTTGCAAATGACTATGAAGGAAAAAATGTGCACTATGAATGCAAATTTCAGATAAGAAGCTTATAAATCAAGTTGGCAAATTACTCTGAAATCAGGACCAGGAATGTGAGTGCAGAATGTGAAAATAAATAAATAAAAATAAAATGAATAAGCAAGCCTAAAGTACTTGCTCGTATGAATAATAGGAGACTTCAGTTACCCAAATGAGTTGCATGAGTGCCCATTATATGCTGTAAATCTCCTTGTGTAACAGTTCATTTTCTTGAAAATAAGAGCAACAGTAGCACATTCCCAAGGTGAATTAGGATTTTCATAAATGTGTTACAGGTGAACAAGATGTAATATTTTCACATGTCCAGCTGATCTGAGTTGTAGCCCGATTGTGGGGGAAGAGTGGGGTTTGTAGTTTTTTAGTTGTCAGTCTGTTTGTCTCCTTGGCCCTGGCTGAGCTAGATTGTTTTCAAATTTGCAGCAAGCCAAACAATTCTGAGCAGCATCTTGATTCTTCTTCTTAGGGTCACTAGGTCAAGCTTTTATCTGGGTCAGCTGGACCCCGGCTGCTGCCAAGATATTTGACAGCTCCATTAACTATACATGATTATGTCTTGTTGTTGTTCCTGTTATACAGACAAGTTGAATCCATAGCCCCAGTTCCAACGGAAGGTGTCCCCCACATAGAGAGATCATGATAACATGTAGTGCTGCCCTTGCAGAACTGTTGCAGCAGATGTACTAATTGCGAGAATTGGCTCCTCTGCACTATGGCTGTCTGCTTAGCCACAATGTTTTGTGCAGTTGTGGTGGGCCCTTGTTATGAGCTTCTATGAATGCACAAATTGCCTCAGTCACATGAATGGCCCCCACATGGAAGAGGTAGTTCTCACAAGCAGTGCCTTTGCCTGAGTGTCAGTCCAGTGGCAGTTGCTTATACTGACTTGGTTTGCACATAATGCTAAACCATGGTTTATTAAACTATGTTTTATTTAAATTGTAGCATGTGGTTGTATTCAACTAAGTATTACTCAGAGCAGACTCATTAAAATTAATGGACCTACATTACTAATGGCCTTTAATGTCAGTGGGACTACTTTGAGTATGATTAGCATTGGCTACAACCGATAGTGTTGTATGTGAAGCCTGTTCATCAGGTTAACTATGATTTGTTTACCAACAAACCACAATATGAAGCAAGGGTTTATTGTTGGCTGAGAAACGTTGGTTTACTTTAATCCAACACCCTTTTCTAACCATAGTGTGTTTGACCATGCACCCCAGACATCTGACTACAAAGGCCTGAGGCCAAGAGTAGCTGGGAAATAAACCAAGCTTTGGAGAAACTAGCTACAATGATTTAAGTGATCATCTTTGGGACAAGTTGCAATTAACTTGTAGCTTGTTAAGTAATGGCATAAACAAACAATGGGCATTCTATACACATCTGAATAGTGGGAAGCCTTGGTTTCCTCAGTCCAAAAGAACTGTTTCCAGTTTTCAAGCTATTCTCTTCACTAAACCATTGTCTGTAGAAATCCTTTTTCTAAACCACTACAAGCAGATGTGCTTCAGGAATTGTGGATTGTCACAAGAGAGTTTTCAGAGAAATTGGGAGATTCTCAGTAGCAGTGAAGAAAATAAGGTCCTCCACTTATCTAGCTAGACTCATTTGAGAATTTTCAATTATAATTTCATAGTCATTGTCTCATGCCTTTAATATATTCTGCCTGCTGAGATATAACTTTGTCCCATCTTTGCCTGCCTTTAGGAGATCCTAGAAACTTCTAATCAGGCTGTAGTTTCAGGATGCCTGATATTAGTGCAGGCTTGCAAACAGCCACTTGCCTGGTCACTTGTGGTAAGTGAGAGTTGCCTGGAGACAACTAAGCAGGGAAGCTTTTGTAAATGGGAAGACAGCCAATAGTTTAGGCCTCAAATGCATTTCATAGCTCACAATCTTTTTGTAGAACTTACAGCATGGGCTCACCCTGTTACCTTCTCCAGCCTGGTGCCTCCTACATGTTTCGGTCTACAATTCCCAACTTCCTTGACAACTGAACCTGCTTGCTGTTGCTGATGGGAATTGGAGTTCTAAACCTCTAGATCAGGCATCCCCAATCTTTGGCCCTCCAGATATTTTGGTCTACAATTCCCATCATCCCTGACCACTGGTCCTGTTAGCTAGGGATCATGGGAGTTGTAGGCCAAAACATCTGGAGGGCTACAGGTTGGGGATGCCTGATCTAGAGGACACCTAATTGGGGAAGGCTGCCATAGCAAAGGCAAATTATGTCACTGCTGAATAGCTCTATTTCAGTGTTTCTGTGTTTTCATCTCTCATTAAGGACTTTGTTTCTGGAAGCCTTTCTAACTTGTTACAGTGCCACCTTGTCTGGTGGGAAGATTGGTTTATGAGGCAGTTGATGACATGACTGGTGAAAACCTACCTTTCTAGCCTTCCATTTCCTGACTGCACTGCATTATATATCCTGCTGTGTAGTCTCTTCTCCAAAAGCTGGAATTATGACTCTTTTAAAAATCTCGTTTTTATTTCATTTTTTCCTGCTAAATTGCAATTGCACTAATAAAAAATAAAATAAAAAAGAAATAAAAAGCAACTGGTGTGATCGCTTTGGCTGCAAAGAGAAAACAATTAATTACAGGGCTGGTTTGCCAGGAGAGATCAGGAAATGATTGATTAATGGGCCAATTTCAGTAATGGCTGTGGCCCAGGAGGGAACAGGAAATGACTTATTAAAGAGCCATTTCAATAATGCCAGGAAAAAATAGGAGCCGCTTCACACACTACAAATTAGGAGAACCTTTATTGATTGAAGGCTGCAATCTAAGCAAGTGTTCTGGAGCACAATGGAACTTACTTTTAAGTAAAAGTAGTTATGTTCTTGCCTGTGGAGATGGGCATTGCGGAATTATTATGGGGAATATAAGATATATTAAATTCTGTGTAGAATTTAAGCTTCCAACTTCAATGTCTACTTTTAATTGCTTTTATCATCACCTAAAATATCCTATAAAGATATTACAGGATGTAAGTATTTTTTTAAAAATTCATGATTACGGTATCTTTTGATGATGCACAGATATAGCAGTGGTTGTTGTTGACGTCCGTCTGTCTGGGGAGAAAATAGAGGAGTGCACCTTGAGGGGTGAAGTCAAACTATTGGAGGTTGCAGCGCCTGCTCACTGCTATGGAAACATGCCCTGACTGCCTGTCTCCAGACACTGTGATCGTCTGCAAGGGATTCCCACATGGCAAAGTTGATGTTGCCAGCCTTCATGTCACATTTGCAGGCATCTTTGTAACATGGAGTTGGTCTGCCAATGGGCTTGGTTCCTGAAGCCATCTCCCCATAGAGCATGTCCTTGGAAATCCTGCCCTCTTTCCTTCTGTGGACATGAACAAGCCAGCATAGATGTCGCTGAGGCAGGAGTTCAAACATGTTTGGAATGTGGGCTTGGGGGAGTACATTTGTTTGAAACTTTGTCCTGCCATGTGGTACCCTTGTAGAAGGTATCGAGGCTTTGCACTTGACGGTTGTAAGTTGCCCACAATACAGTTCCACAATGCAGTGTGCTCAACATGAAAACCTGGTAGACCTTCACCTATTATTGGACATTAGCATTGCATTCTCCCATACCCTCTTGGAGAGATGAGCCATTACCGTAGTTGTCCAGCTCAGCATTAATGAGGAGGTTGCTGGTTATGCTAGAACCCAGGAAGACGAAATTATCTACCGCCTCAAGCATGTAGTCACCAGTGTTGATGCATGGAGTGCTGGCTGATGGCTAACAACAATCAACAGGCTGAAAATCTGCATACAGTGAAGCTGTAATCACATTAAGCTAGTAACTAATCCTGAGAATAGAATTCCTTGCCATCTGATTCAAGAAGCTGGGTTATTTCCTTTTGTAGCAGCAACATCAAGGTGAAGTCTGCAGATGTGGGTGCGAATTTCCATTGCACTGCAAGAACAAGTTTGCCCAAGCACATTCTCAGGGAGGAAATGTTTCTGAACAAGCATATCCAGTAAAAAAAATAAGAAATAGCAGAAATGCAACCTGTTCAGTATACAGTGAAAACAAGCATTTGAATTTACAAACTGTAAGCTGTATAAATGGCCCTTGGA
Source organism: Darevskia mixta (assembly GCA_034641385.1). Taxonomy (NCBI): domain Eukaryota; kingdom Metazoa; phylum Chordata; class Lepidosauria; order Squamata; family Lacertidae; genus Darevskia; species Darevskia mixta. Next base: position 19,979,629 of record JAWWNH010000008.1, read on the forward strand.
ATCCTCCAGGTTTTCAATGTGTGAAAGCTTTCCTTCTCCTCCAGTATGCTTTTTCCATTCATTTGTTTATAACAGTTCCCAAGCTAAAACCAGCAGCACAATTTTTTTTTACATGATTTTCAATAATGCAAGGTAGAAGTTGCCAGACTACTATTTAAAAAATGGTCTGGCCTGTTCTACTGCCTCTGGAGCTGAGTGTTATTACCTGTTGGTGTCTGGTGGTTATGCTGCTATTAAAAGCAGTGGAGTGGCCCACTGCAGTGCATTGCTTAAGAGTGCTAGACTAGGATCAGGAATACTCAGCTTCAGATCCCCACTCAGCCATGAAGTTCACTGTGTGACTGTAATAGATAGGCTGGATGCAGAGAAGTGGTGGGAGGCACCAGCTGGGAAACCTCCATGGAAACCCCAAGGGAAGAAGGCTCAGCTCCAGAGGATTGGTGGTGGGACGATGATGAGTGGTCAGAGGGAGGAGGAGGAGTTGGACTGGGAAGAGGAGGTGTTGGAAGCTGAAGAGGTAATAGGGTTTAGTGAACAGAACGAGTCTGTGGCATAGAGCAGCCGGAATCAGAGGCAGAAGCAAAGGCTGGAAAGGAGGGGAGCTAAAAGGCAGAGATGAGGCAGGCTGCTGAAGAAGCCCGGGAGTCTCCCTCTCCTGCTGCAACCAGCTCCCCTCCCCTCTGGTCTCCCAGAACCCGTAGTGGTATGAAGAGGATGCAGCATAGGCAGACAAGCCGTAGGAGTTTCAGATTGCTTGGGAAGGACCCAGAGGAACAGGAGACTTAGGCAGCTGTGGGAGGGTGAGGACCTTCAGTCCATGCAACTGACTCATTGGGGCAAGATCTACTGGGATGAGTTGCTATGCGCACTAGGCCTGTGCTGTTTTGTTTCTTTGAATAAAAAGTTAACTTCACTGATAGTTTGTGAGCTATTGCTGACCTGCTCTTGAAACCCACCCTGACAGTGAGCTTGGATCAGTAACAATCACTAAGTCTAACCTACCTGGAAGGGTTGTTATTCGGATAAAAAGTGGGGGGAGCCACTGAGCACCTTGGAAGAAATACCGGTATGGGATATAGATGCAATAAATAAATGCCAATAAAAGCAAAAGTTGGTAACCCTCCTGCATAAGGCAACTTCATCTGTTCCTAAGTGACTTGGCTGTGGATGTGAATGAATTGAAGAGGGAGGAAGAAAGAGCACTAAAAATAAAGTGAAGGGATAAAGTGGATTGGAAGTCCCACACCTGCAACTTTAGAAAGGGTGGCTAGGGAGAGAAAGAGCAAACTGTGGAAGAAATCCAGAAAAACGGGAAGAGAAAGATCACTCTTCACACCAGTGCTAAACTTTGGAGGGATGAGGAGGCAGGGAATGGCCTGGAGGAGGAAAACTGGGAACTTTAAAATGCACAGAGTCAGCAAGGAGGCAGCTGAAGATCTAATTAGAGGCCCATTTCTGTCAAACTTTGCTGGAGTCAACACAGAGTTGCATCACTGTTAAAGGAGGTTGTCAGAAACAAAACAAGCAAAGCACGGGGAAACCCCTTCAGCGATTATGTGAGCATGCACATGAATTTATCCAGGCCAAAAGAAATATCCTTTACACATGAAAAATTCAAGAAGTGTGGCTAATGGAAGAGACTAACTTTGCCAGCTGAATAGTCTGAGGGATTTTAGGATGCTCAAAAAGGCATCTGCTGAACAAATAGCTAAAGATATTAGGACAAATAGTAATCTTTTAATAGAAAATGAAGTTACCTGTTAGGCTGTAAAGCAGGCAGGCAGTCAAAGATGATAATGATATATCAACAAAGCTAAGACACTCCTTAGCTCTTGGTTCTTCTCCTCACCAAACAGAATGAGTACAGAAATACCTATTTCAGTGGTTATTCTTCTCTGGGTGATGCCCTCAGGTAAAGGTGCTTTTGCTGCTGTGCTGATCTCACAAAGGAAGGATGCATAACAACCGAAGTTCAGAATTTGAATTGGGCTCAGCCTCATTGTATGGGTCTGCCAGATGGATTATTTTCCAGCCACAGGTGTTGATAGAAAGAAAGCAGACTTATTGTATAAATCCCGGCTTGGTATTTTATCAAAAAAACTACTTTGGTACTGAGCCAGGGCTAGACAATGGCCAATTCATGGCCAGCCAAGACATTTTGCTCCATAGGATAGATCAGCAGATCATTATTCATGCTTGCCCCATTGAACGTACTGGGACTTGACTTCCAAGTAAACATGCATTGTAAATCCTGAAGACTGACACCAGCTAAGGTGGCCAGATGCAAAAGGGAACAGGACTTCCTGTACAAGAAGAACCCTGCTGGATCTGTCCAAAGGCCTATCTAATCCAGCATCCATTTCTCATCCATGCCAATCAGTTGCCTATGGAAAGCCTAAAAGTAGGACCTGATTGCAACAGTGCTCTCTCCACTTGTGATACCCCAGCAACTGTTTTTCAGAGGCATGCTGCCCTCAACAGTGGAGGGAAAACGTAGCCATTGTGGCATTGATAGCCATTGATAGTCTTATCCTCCAATAACTTTGTCTAATTCTGTTTTAAAGCCATCCACGTTGGTGGCCGTAATTACATCTTATTTGAGTGCTGTATGAAAAGGAATAGTAATAATAATAATAATAATAATAATAATAATAATAATAATTTATTATTTGTACCCCGCCCATCTGGCTGGGTCTCCCCAGCCACTCTGGGCGGCTTCCAACAAATATCAAAATACATTAAAATATCACAGATTAAAAACTTCCCTAAACAGGAAACACTTTGTGTACAAGATGGAGGTGTTGCTTATAATGCGATCCAAGGCAAGGCCTGGATTACAGAAGAGAGATCTTGAGAGGGTGTGGTGGGCATGGATAATGCTGAGCTAGTCTGACTATTGAGGCAGCTTCCTAAGTTACTGTGCTCTGACAGAAGGTATGAAACTCTCATCTGGAGTACACCATTCACCAGTTCTGTCATCTAAAGTCCCACTAACTGTCATCACCTCAGCCTCATCTGTGCCAAGTTTTCTTTTATTGGCCCTCATCCAGCACATTACTAATTCCGGACAACGGCTTAGGGATTCCACTGCCTCATTGGTATTTGAGAAAAGTGAGAACTATTACGAGGAGTCATCAGCATACTGATGACACTAAACTCCAAATTCCCTAATAACCTCCAACAGTGGTTTAATGTAAATGTTTAAAAGCATATGGAATAAGACAGAACCACAGGGCAATTCCCGAAGCGTAGAACAGGAGTTTCCCCAACAACACTTTAGGGCCATTTGGCAGTAGGGAAAAGGGCATTTCTCATTTTTAGAGCACATGTTTTGCATGCAGAAAACCCCACATTCAGTCCATGCTGGCTTCTACAGTTAAAAGAATCAGGTAGCAGGTGGCATGAAAGACCAATGTCTGAGACCCTGGAGAAGATGCTGCCAGCTTGAGTGGGCAGCAGTGGACTAGATAACCAACACTCTGACCAAATATAAGGCAGCGTCCTATGTTCTTCTGAAACCTACAGAAACACTGCAAAGCAACTCCATCTATTTCCAATCCAGCCAGGTGATCTGAAAGGATATCGTGGTTGATGGATCTGAATGACCTTGACAGGTTCAGAAGGCTAAACAAGGGCACACATGTACATTGGTAAAGGACATTCACCAGTGCAACCCAGGCAAAGGATGGAATGGTGTCTCTTTCTCTCTACCCATTCCATTTACAAAAGCCTACTTGACTAGCTGCTGCATCTTACTTCAACACTGACCTGGAGCACCTGGCGAGCTTAGGGCAGGTCAAACAGCGACCATGGCTCCCTGCTGCTCCCAGCCCCTGACCATTAATGGGGTAAGGTAAAGGTAAAGGGACCCCTGTCCGATTCTGGGGTTGCGGCGCTCATCTCGCTTTATTGGCCGAGAGCCAGCGTACAGCTTCCAGGTCATGTGGCCAGCATGACAAAGCCGCTTCTGGCGAACCAGAGCAGCGCACGGAAACGGTGTTTACCTTCCCGCCGGAGTGGTACCTATTTATCTACTTGCACTTCGAACTGCTAGGTGGGCAGGAGCTGGGACCGAGCAACGGGAGCTCACCCCGTCGCAGGGATTCGAACCGCCAACCTTCTGATCAGCAAGCCCTAGGCTCTGTGGTTTAACCCACAGCGCCACCTGGGTCCTCATTTTAAAGGGGTATGGCACTACTTTAAATGTAGAGTGCAGATGGGGCCCTTGTCAGAGGTATAAATGAGGTAAATGACTTTGACAATGTGTTTGCTCAAACCACAGAGGCTGAAAAATGTTTTGTTTTGGTCTCCACTCCCCACCCAGTTGCAGAGGAGTGAGGAGACCTGATGTCTACTGAAAGCCTACTCCCCCCCCAACCACTGCCCCAAGTACATAGGCAAAGAAAGCCTTTGTCCGCAAGAGAAGGGTATTTGAGAAGGAAAATAAATTAGACATTCCTATTCACCCAGACTGACAGATTCAGACTGTGCTGGTGATGGAGGATTTGTCATGCTGTCACCTGTATTGTATAGAAAACTGGCCAGGATAAGAGAGGGTGGGGGGGGGGAGAGAAAGAGAGAGGACAACGGGATGAGTAGAAAGTCAGTAAAATGGTGGGAAGGCAGCCACGGGAGATGTGGCAGAGACCTTCACTGCCTAGCATTGTCTGATGATTTAACATTCACACCACAAGCCATTACTTCTGCTCTAAATGAAATATTAACTTTCCTGCAGTAAACTCAAGGCATCCTGTTCCTTTTCTAGGTTCTTATATGAGAAGAGACAATAGAGGGCCAATAAGCTACCAAGGATGCTTTGCTGCACTTTATTTTGAAAACTGGTTGGGGAAAAGAAATCCACGTTTCAGAGGCCTTTGTTAGTCAGTTTTCAGGAGATGTCTGAAAGTAGGCAGGGATTATTCTTGCTGAGCCTCTACTGGCAGGGAGTTCCACAGGGCAGGGCCTGTCACATGAAAAGCTTGGTCTTAGTAAAGGCTGAGCAAACCCCAGCAGTGCCCCATCAGAGGATCTCCATGACTGAAGTGGAGCATAAGGAATCAGGTGGTCCTTAAGACAATATGTGGGGTTTTGTGAATTAAGACATACAGTATATAAATTTGCTGTGCGTGTAGATGCTTTGTGCTAGACCCGTGATGAAAGCTTTTCTAGAAGAAAGGCCTTGGTGGACTAGTTGCTGCCCATCTATTGCTCCTCTCTGGTCCAATAATCCAGTCAGGAAGGTCATTTATATTACTTTATATTACAGGTAGCAGAATTTAGATTGAGATCCAGTGCTTTGTGCGATGGCTGTTCCTAACAATTCTTAAGTTTAGTACTTGTGAATAAACCTCAGATATTAATTAGTTGTGCTGTGGGTCTCGTATGATTTGTGCTGTTTGTGTGTGTTTTTGTAGATGTTTGTCTCATTAAAATACACATATGGGGGCCAAATTAGCACTGGCATGTATTTTAAAGAGAAAAGCACCTACAAAAATACATGCATAGAAAGTTCAAATGATTTTTTTACCCAGGGAGATCCGATGGAGTACAAAATGCTGGAAGTTTCTGGCTGCATTCAGTGTGTAATTTAAGGGTTAGTTCTGTTCCGAGTGTTAGCTACCCAAGAGGTGTATGTGTTGTTGTGGAGGAGCTTTTCCTCTGTCTTTTTGGTTAAATGTCTTTCTGTTATATACAAAGTCTGAAGTAAAAAAAAGTATTTAAAAATGTTTCTCTTCAATGGATATACTGCTTCTGCTCTGTTTTCCTTAGTTAAGTGTTATCGGGATTTCTTTTCTATCTGGATTCCGTCTGCATTATTTCAGTAATTTTTTTAACACAAAAAAAGATTGTTTGAAGTTGGCGTGAGTCTAAGTGAGGATATGAACCCAGCTTTTCCAGGTCTAAGTATAGCATTCAGTGTACTGGATCACAACGTTCACACCCATGAGCCTAACTACTAGGAAACGATGAAAAGGTTTTTTAAAAATAGATTGAGGAGGGGTTAGCTCAGGCATATGTTACAGAATTTGATGCTGATGCACGTATGCATTATCACTGTTTTATGTTCACTCCCCACTTATGACCTGTAATGTTCCTGGGACTCTTTAAGTGTCTCAGATGTTATGGCTTTTAGCAGTTGACAGTCCCAAGCTCTGCAACATATATTTCAGAATAGAAATGATTATTAAGAGTCACACAGCTGGATCCTAGCCAATCACTAGCTAAGGGGAGAAGCAAGAGGCGATTGGCAGTAATTGTCACCAAAATGGAAAGGGAATTATGAATCTGGTTCATACATGTTCTTTCAGATGGAACCAACTGCAGTGACTTTTCGCCGAGAAATTAAAATTAATGGTCTTCCTTTCCGGACCATCATTTTATTTATTCATTTGCATTATGTGGGAATAAGGTGCTGAGCTACTGGAGCAGAACCAATGCAGCAGGAAGTAGAGGACTAAGAGAAAAGTAAGAGGGGAGGCGTTTGATCCAGAAAGAAGAACTGCAGAAGGGTTTTAAATGGAGTGTGTAAATTATGGTTTAATTGGAGTAGTCCATCTTCCAGTCACAAGTTATTATAAAATAAGACATAAACCTTTGTTTCCTTAAGGACATGAACTACCTACAAACGGACGGTATTTTAGGAAGAAATTTCCCCTCAGGGTGAGTGATTACATAATCGTTCACAATAGGGTTTCTTGCAAGTTCCTGTGAACCATCTGGAGCATGGCATCACCAGAAAGAGGATACTGGTCCAACAGACAGACAGTCTAATCCAGTGTGACAATTCCTGTGTTCTTGGCTTTGATTATTTATTTATTTTTAATACTGCCCACCTATGAAGACCAGCTCTGTCTCAAAAGGCCACCGACTTCTGAATGCCTCTGGGTTCCAAAATACAAACTGATAATGAGAGGAGGAGGAGGAAAAGAAGGAAGGGATGGATTTAGCAGGACAGAGAAAAAGATTAACAGCAGGAACGTAGACGGCCAGGATGGTGGGAGCGAGAAAAGGAAAGTTCATTGCTAATTAGAAAACTTGAACTGAGGAAAGTTAATTAGTAATGAAACTTCTGACTGAATGATGTGGATTTTGAATACCGGCTTTGTCAGAAGTTGAAATTAATTACACGCTTAGATACAGGAGAGGGTTTGAGGGTGGCGAGGGGGAAGAGAAATAGAAAGGGGTGGAGAATGAGATACAGCAAAAAGCAGGATTATAAACCTGGTTCAAGTTTGTTGCCGTGGTGACTAAAGATAGTCCCTGTGGCTGACGGTGAGACACATTGAAGGAAGCAGATAGTTATAATTAACCCTTTCTGAACGCTCTTGATTCCGGTGTGTGTGTGTGTGTGTGTGTGTGTGTGTGTGTGCAGGTGGATGGGACATGGAGAGAGATTTACAAAGTTCTATTTTTCTCACTTGACTTCTTTTATCTCTTGCCATTCCTTTTGGACATGCTGGAATTGGTCATCTAAATATTTAAGCCCCTCCATGACTGATACGGCTTTTCACTCAATTTATGCTAAATTTTGCCTGTGGTGCCACAGGCTGAAGGGTGTGTGTGAAAGTCACCCACTGCCCCATAGGGACAGCAGAGGATTATGACAAAAACAGGTATTGGTATTCACTGTCTGCAAACGATACATGCCCAAATTCGCATTGTATTTCCTCTGAAATGAATAGGGTGGAATAATGTAATGCCAATGTAACTTATTTAACGACTGTAATTCATTATGTAATTTATGTAATTTCACCACAGCAGACAGCAAGATGAATAACATAGTTTTTGGCAGAAACCCAACAGCAGCAGTATGGAAACAGAGCTGTGTGTGTCGACCACAGGGTGGAACAGAAAGTGATGCCCAAAGTTACTTGAGAAGAGGGATTGATTGTTAAAATACTTAGAACTGTATCTCTGTGAGGGGAATAGGGGTCTCCTAACAACTCCCCAGGACCCATAACAAACTACAGTTCCCAGGATTCTTTGATGGAACCCAGGACTGTTTCAAGTGGCATGATAATGCTTTAAAAGTATTGTGCAAATGGAGACTTAGCATATAAGAAGAGCTTTGTTGGAGCAGACCAACAGCCTATCTAGTCTAGCATCTTGTTTCTCACAGTGGCCAGCCAAGTAGCCCTGGAAGTCCACAAGCAGGAGAACAGCCTCTTCCTGCTCTCTCCATCTCAGATGAAGCATTTAAAAGGAATTGTAAAAAATAATAATATATATACGACTTGAAAAATCTATTAGTTTCCAACCCGTTTACTCACTATTTTTTAAAGAGAAAGTCTCATTGAAATCAATGGAGCTTACTTCTAAGTAGACATGCACAGGATTGCACTGTTGAAAAGGCTTCATGCTTCCATGTGACTGTCAAAGCTGATCTGACCAACCTATATTACTCATTTTGTAGTTACGTATCTGTCCTGAGGTATAAATATATGTATTTGGTATAAAAATTAAAATAAAGTTACAGCGCTGTTATCCTAGTCATCTATGTGCATTTCACCATTGAAGTATCCATTCTGCATCATTAGACTGCCAAATGATAGTCTGGAATGCTTTTTTACAATCTTCAAACAATTTAACACAGAAAGGAGAACTGTATTGCTGCCTCTCCTGAGCAAAATGCAGGGCAGAGGACCATTGAGTTTGGCTGCTGAAACATTCCTGGACAAAAACCAAAGCCAAGGCAGATCAGGTTCCGCTACCAGCTTCTCTTCCCTGAGGGAACGTACATATGTTTGTTCCAAGCTTTTGGTGGATGGAAACTGGAACTGTTTTGCAAGTCCTGTTTTGCAACGCCAGTAGGAATTCAAGATGTCGGGACAGTTATGTTGAAAGGAGTTCCTCATTTTATGGTTGCTTATTTTAGAACTTTAGAGGGTACACTGTAAATTATGTATAGACCTTATATGAGAAATGTAGAACTTTCTGGAACTCCATACATATGCTGCAAGTCCCCAATTCCCTTTATATAGATTGGAAAAATGGAGCAAAGGGCAGGGAGCTGTATATTTCAAGAGCTTATTGAGAGTCTCTCTCAGTGAGTCTTCTTCTCACAGATGCATCTTAATTGCACTCATCCATGGGATTTCATCTCCTGCCCACAATGTCCAGAGTTAAGGGGGCAGGTTTTGCCCTGCCTTGGTAACATCTCTAAGCGTCTGCCCTTTCCTTTCTCCATAGTGTTAAATAGAGCAATCACTTAAATGGGCAAAAGAAATGGGGTGTGTTTGTGGACATCACTGGGGTGGGAGACTGAATCCAGTACTATACATACACGGGCGGGAGCGGCTGGCGCTGTGGTCTAAACCACTGAGCCTCTTGGGCTTGTTGATCGGAAGGTCAGCGGTTTGAATCTGTGCGACGGGGTGAGCTCTTGTTGCTCTGTCCCAACTTCTGCCAACCCAGCAGTTCAAAAGCACACCAGTGCAAGTAGATAAATAGGTACTGCTGTGGTGGGAAGGTAAATGGCGGTCACGGTTTAGTCATGCTGGCCACATGACGCGGAAAGCTGTCTGTGGACAAACGCCGGCTCCCTCGGCCTGAAGCGAGATGAGTCCTGCATCCCATAGTCGCCATTGACTGGGCTTAACTGTCCAGGGATCCTTTACCTTTTACCTTTACCTTTTTATACACGTTCATGGTCTTAAAGTGAATCAGGGCAGTTACATGAAATTTAGTCCCATTAGATTCAGTAGCATGTGCATCCTTTACCACTTTAGGATTAGGATGTAAGGCTGCAAGCACATCTGTTTGGAAGGAAGCAGGTAAGTAAATGCATTCAGGAATGAACTATCAAGTTCCATTCCTCTACTTGCTTCTCCTTATATCTTGCTCAACCTATTTGCTATTCCCGCTGAGCAACAGACTCCAGTGTATCTTAAATCTTCCTCAAAACTGTGCATTCTAGTAAAACCCAGTCTCCTTTTATCTGTATAGATGTTGATTGTAATATTCATGGGTTTCGGTAGCTCTTTACAAGGAGGAATAATAGGGGCTTTATTCTCATTTAAATGAAATTTAAATGTATAAGCTACAAAACAAAGGGCATTAAAGCACTTTCATTGAATTTAGGGCTGCTTGCCAGTGCAACAGCAATTTAGAAAACTTTTAGCAGAAATGTAAATCTGGATTTAGGATTGTTCAGTCTGGGAAGGGGGAAAATCAGTGCAGGATTATATAGAATAAATAGGAGTGTAAATAATAATCCATGCTTTTGTGTGTTTCCAGTGCTTCATAATATACAAAGAGAAGTGGCATTTAGTGAAATCTGCAAAGTCATTTTGGGCGGGGGGACTATCAGAAAACTACAATAAAATGACTCCGAGTCTCTGGCTATTGCTTATTAGGCATTATCTTGGTATGAGCCTCCAGAAATGAATGTTTTGCCATTTAGTCTGATAAGCATCTGCAAGGGCAACATGCAGCAGCTAGGAAAACAATTACAAGGGCTATCAATCCTCATGCTTTAGGATGTTTACTGATTACCAGCTGGGGTAAAGAAACATATTTCCCCCCTAGTTAAAGTGTAGCATAATTAAGCCCATCATGGAAGTTACATCCAGCTTTCGTCACTGTTGGGAGCAAAATAACGGTTTAGATGAACCAGTGATCTGTTCCTTCCAGTGTGGCAATTGGAAGAAATTAGTATCCCTAATTTCCTGTGAAAGAGAGGAAGAGAAGAATCATTTGGAAGCAATATAGTTTTCATTGGCCCCCACTGTAGGATAGACAATTCCCCCAAATCAATCTTTCCTCTCTAATTTCTCCAATCTATTGCTTCAATGTTTCTATACACCTCAAGCAGGTACATCTTCCTCATTTGCTGTTGAGAAATGATTTGCAGAATTTTGGATGCAGAAAGGGGCAACCAAAATGCCTAAGGGTCTGAAGGGCCTCCCCTATGATGAAAGAGTTTTGGGGAGAAAGGCAAGTAATTGTGCATGGTATGGAGAAAGATACAGATAAAATTTCATTATTATTATCATTATCATACAGAAACCCAGGGGCATCCTGTGAAGCTGAATGATGGGAGATTCAGGATAGACAAAAAAAATAAGTGTTTCTTTAAGCAGCACATAGTTACCGGTAAACTGTGGAACTTGCTACCACAATATATGATAATGGTTGTTGCCAACTTGGACAGCTTTAAAAGAGAATTATTTAAATCTATGGCCACTAGTCAAGATGACCTCCAGGATCAGAAGCAGCATGCCTCTGAAGACCATTTGCTGGGGAGCAACAGCAGGAAAGAGAGCTATTGCTCTCATGCCCTGCTTGTAGACTTCCCATAGATATCTGGTTGGCTACTGTGGAAAACATAATGCTTGATTAGATGAGCCTTTGCTCTGATCCAGCAGTTCTTAAGAAATAAAAGATCGCACAAAACTGGAAACGCCAATAGAAGGGGACAGGGCTCAAAACATTGGGATGTATTGATAATGGATGAATTAATTCACCAAACTAGAAGTCAACACAGGAGGCAGAAATCCAATTGTTTTATGGAAGCTTCATGGCCAGTGCAGTAACTCAGAGCAGGGCTTTTAATGTGGCTGTCCCTTTCCTGTGGAATAGCATTTCTGTTGAGAGTCAACAGGTGCCCAGTACGGATGACATATTTGTTTCCAACAAGCTTTCCCAATTGAATGAATGTGTCACTGCCATGGGTGTCTACTTTGTATTGTTTTTAACATTAATTTGCTGTTATTTTTCATGCTGTTTTTAACTGGTTTTTAGCTGTTTTTATTATATTTTGTACTTCGCCTTGTATGTATGTGGAAGGCAATTAATAATAATAATGTTTGGAAGCAGAACCTCTGAACTTGGCCCTCTTCAGGCGCTGTCAAACTCATCGCAATGATCACTCAAGGGAGGAGAGCAGCACTATGCACATTCGCCCTGACCCTCTCCAAGGCTGCTCACGAGTTGAAGGCATGTCAGCTGCAGGACAACCTGCCAAATTCACATAGGCTGTTCCCATGAGCTGAAACCTAGATACATTTGGCAGACTCCTTAGCTGCAGACGTGGCCTCAACCCATGGAAGTGGTTGGCATGAGGTGTTAACACAAAACCCCGCTTGTCTGCCAATGCATGAAGAGGGTTTATATGCTTGTACCAAGTGCGTTGAAGGATACTGCTTTTGGTTGATGTGGTTTGATGCTAAGTGAACCAACATAAATGTGAGGAGAACTGTAACTGTAATTTATAATATATTTTGTCATTTGTGGGAGGGGCAGGGGGGAGGGTTGTTTATTGAGTTTTCTTAATGGGCAATATGGAAAGAAAATAAATTGATGCTACAAAAAGGGGGAAAAGAATCCTGCTCATATAAACCTACTGTTCTGGTGGTCTTTCCAGCCTATGCATGCAGAATGTCATAAAATATGTTTATTATATCTGGTTTTAAAAGGATTTATCAGACGCTTAAAATTGATGTTAGCGTTTTTTCATGTTGAATATTGCATTCAGTTTTGCATTTATACAGGACTTTGCTTTACTCCATGTGATTTCCTCCTTCGTCCACCAGCAACCTGAAGTGGTTTTACTCAGGAACAGATTTACCACCTGATGTATAATTTGTATGCAGTCCCTTTGGTCGGTGGTGTTCCTGCTACATAGTCTGAAGTGAGGTGTTTGAGGGATTTGTTTTTGTTGCGTATGGGATTTGTGTGTGTGTGTTTTAAATGCTTTTATTCTGCCAGAACTTGGACTTTGGTTGCACTCTTTGTGGCTGAGTGTTTTTCCTTGACTTTATTTCTTCCTCCCACTTGGTTTGAGTTTGTCAGTATGATGGTGATCCTACTGAATTGTGTGACCCTTGGGATGTACCAGCCTTGTGATGATATGGACTGCCTCTCCAACAGATGTAAAATTTTGCAGGTAGGTAACTCCTTCTCCATAATGGCAGTAGGTGAACCACCATGTTGCCCCCTCTAACCCACCTGCTTGGGGTTTCTCAGACTGCCAAGCCACTCTTGCTTCAGAGTAGACTGGTGAGCCCTTTGCTCTCACATCTCAGGAGCCTGGTTTATCACAGGACCTTCCTGTGGGCTTCTACCATCTCCCTTCCTTTGCCCTGTACACAATTGACACAGGCAATACTGCTGTTTCTTCCCTTCCCTCCTACAACAGAAGGAGGGGAGGAAAGAGCCATCCTCTTCCTTGCCTGCTTTGGCAATATCTCTGGCTTGTCTGTTTGAACCAGCACAACTGCTTTTGTGCTTTCCAATGCAAGACTAGTCCGCATTGCTGCTACAAGAAGTGACTGCTGTCATTTACGACAATGAAACATCCCAAATACAGTGCAGAAGAGTGTTATGTCAGTGTATGTTTGTTCTGAGTATTGAAATTAATTCTTGCTCAATATGGTGTGAAGTATAAGGTGGAGGGGAAATTGCCATGGAGACAAGTTGAACCCCACCTCACTTATTCTTATGGGTCTTTCAGGTTTTTGATGATTTCATCTTCATCTTCTTTGCTATGGAGATGGTTTTTAAAATGGTGGCCTTGGGGATCTTTGGCAAGAAATGCTACCTTGGAGACACTTGGAACCGCCTGGATTTCTTCATTGTTATGGCTGGGTAAGTTCCTGCCTTCTTTTTGAAATTCTGATAACCGTTGGATAAATGCCGCCAATATGGGAACTGGGCACTATCTATCAGCGTGCTTTGAACACAGTGCAGGGCCAAGCCGAGTATGAATATAGATTTGAATCTCATATACTTCAGTCTGTGGTCTCATTGCTCCTCTTGAGTTCTATGTAAATAGGCTGCATCCAGGAGAATAGCCTGTCTGGAGCTGGGTGGTAGGTTCACTCAGTTCTGTTCTGCCCTGATACCATATGGCCAGCTCTCTGTAAAAGATGGATATGTGTTGTGGGAGGAAATGCAATAAGTCTGTGCTTATAGAAGAGACAGAAACACATGTCCTCCCCACAGAGATCCCTGCAATATATGGCTCCCCTCTGGGCATAATTATGGGCACTTGCTGGAAAATATAAGGCACAGAAGCAAGGCAGGTGGGAACAGAGAAGAATCTCCTTGATCAAATCAGTGTGGTTTTCTTTTACAGAGTGTTGGCATTCAGAGCATCTTCATTAAAAAAAAACCCCAAACATTGTGCTTCTGCCTTTGCATCCTGTTGGCCCACCTAAGCACACCTCAGGGACATGTTGACATTTGAGTGTTTTTAACAGCCAAGTTGCTATAGTAAAGTGCTAGTTTCCACTTCACGTGTCTCATTCCACCCTGAGCAAGGGGCCCGTAAGGATTTGCTAGTCAAATGGTTGGCGAGAATTCACTGCCTGCGCTGGTGGGCACAGCTTTGCAGAATGGTTTCCTTTATAAAATGGGCTATATGAAGGGGAGAGCATTGTTGCTCCGAAGACCAGACTTCCCTCTCCACCCTGTAAGCATGCATAGAAACGCTTCCCCCCCACCACCATTGAGAATAATCATCTATCACCTTTATCCGCAACTCACTGGCTGAACTGGCAGTGGGTTCAAGCCTGGGCAGACAGCAGGCCCCTTGCATGAATGGTTGCAGCATTTATTTGCTTGTATTCAGCCTAGTGAGTCAGCACAGCATTGCCAGCCAGCCACCTGGCTTATTTTAAATCAGCCTCGATGCTTTATTGCTGTCTAGCAGCTTCTGTTGTCCTCGCCGTTTAGTCCAGCCGCAATGTTCAGCGCTGGCCAATTTCAAATGTCATACAGTCAAATTAAGTGGCATGTGCAAATGAGAAATTGTTTTCCCCTTTGAGAGACGCACCAGTCCTAAGCCCAAGGCCGGCCATTTCTGCATGTGAGCAGGTAATATTCCCCATCATACTGAACCAAGAGTGAGCAAACGTCTGGGTTATAACCTCCTTGCAATTGAAAGTCTGGGACTTTGAAAGATAAATTTAAAAAGGGATCATTAGGTGAGTTCATAGAGGAGGAGTCTGACTACTGGTAATGATGGCAATACATAGCCTCCAGCTGCAGAGGATGTGTGCTACTGAGTCCCAGCTGCTAGAGGATGAAAATAGGAAAGGGCCGTCACCTTCCTGTCCTGCCTGCAGGCTTCCTGAAGACTTCTGATTTGCCACTGTGGGAAAGACAACGCTGGACTTAGGTGGCCTTTGGTCTGATCCAGCAGGGCTCTTAAGGTCCATGTCTACTCTTGACCCCCACCCCCACATAAGGAAACACAGCTTGTATCTATGGCCGTCTTTTGCTCTTGAAGCAAGTAATGCAAAAAGAAGAAGAAGAAAAGACGCAAAATGCAAAATGTATATTTCCATTTAAACTTCCTCTTGAAGGCCTTCGGAATCGATTTCTGGATCCTTAATACCTGCCAAATAATCTACAGGAAATCCAGGGGGGGGGGGACATCAAGACAAGCAATTGGCTCAGTCTGAAGTCAATGAATCCCAAAAGACTAGGAGCAGCTAAATCTTACTGTACCCCAAAATGCAATTCACCCTCTTATGCCAGCTCCAGAAAGACGTTTGATATAAATACCATCTGTTGTTAGGAATTCGTTTTCCCCAACAGCGCCTGCCTGCTCAACATATTCAGTCAGGCACTATCTCACAGCCCGTGGGTAGTTTAGCAGCCTTGTTCAACATCCAACACGCAGTTCAACATCCAAAGGCCCTCAACTTCATCCGAATGAAATCTATGCAGATGAGCCTGCAACTGTACAATGGGCTTGGTGTGCACATGTGCCCTGGTCAGCTTGCATATTGTTATGCCATCCCAGCGATAGGAGAACATATGCTGGGAAAGGTTATGCTGCACAATCAAGGGCCGGCACACAACTTCCTGAGCAGACACGGCAGCCAACACTGATGCTAGACATTGCACTGACGTGACCATATGGACTAAAACAAAAGCTTCAGAATGCATTTCACTCATTTCATGGTGATATTTAAAAACGTCTGACCAAAAATAATTATGAAGGGAGGAAGAATTGTAGAATTGGAAGAGACCCAGTCCAACCCCCTGCGCAACACAGGAATCTCAACACATGATCCCCCATCCAATTTGAATGCATACTGGACCCTGCTTAACTTTGCAAATGTGCTAGCAGTTGTATGGCTACACCACTATGAAAGCTCCTATGTTCAAGCACTAGAAGCAAGCCACACAGGTTTGTTGGGAGAAATCCCATTTTCCTCCACTGCAGATCCATCCTTCCTTCCTTCCTTCCTTCCTTCCTTCCTTCCTTCCTTCCTTCCTTCCTTCCTTCCGCATCCATTCCGTTATTTCTCAGTCCATGTTGATATAGCATTTAGTATTCCTGTGCATACATGAAAATATTCAGTGAACATTAGGAAAATAATGTTCCAACATTCATTCGCATTTCCATTTGGTCTTCTCCATATCACAGCAATTTGCTTGTTTTGCAAGAGTCTTTCCCCCATTTCAATGGCCACTGATGTGAAACTTTACATTTGTTAATGTACATTGTGGCATGCAACAGACGCGCATAGCTCAGCCACCAACAATTCATTTACCTTCCCTGTGTGTTTTCTTTCAAAGTTAATGACTTTCAAGAGGGGTCGCACTGTTAGTCTTCCGGAGCAAAAACAACTAAGAGTCCTGTGACACCATAAAGACAAAGTTACCGGTAATAAAGTGGTTAATGGCTCGTCACAAAGTCATCTATAGCTGCAGTTCTCACCATGTCTACTTAGAAGTAAGTGTCATTGAATTCAGTGGGGCTTATTGCTAGGTAAATGGGGTTAGGATTGCAGCCTATCTCACTAACTTAATTTCACATTTCAGTATAAACTCTCATCCTGTCTTGTTTCCCTCACTCTGGCATCAGGCAGGGCCAGTTTAGTACCCTGCTGGTATTTGCTCATTGTGTCCTGTATTGTATGAATTACTCCTGCCACTTAATTGCATATAAATCCCTTTTTTAAAAAAAAATTGCAGCACTTTATTTCATAAACACGTATTCTATTCAGAAAATAGCCATGTGTGCATATGTTCGTGTGTCTGCTGAAATATAATGGCCCAAGCTAATTTCCATCTGAAAAGAGCAATAATGAATGATGCATTCCATTGGTTTTTAATATTCATGGTAAGAAGCATTCCTAACCCATTTTACCTCAGAGTAAGGCTCATTGAATTCGGTGGCACTTTCTTCTGAGTAAACATGGCTAGGATTGCAGCTTTTGTGCACTTAGTCTGTGTCTAGCAGCAAACAACTTACTCAAAATCAACAAACAACACTTCAGAAAACAGAAAAGCAATGAGGACAGCACCAATTATATATGAATGAATATTTAAATAACATATATTGCAAAGTAATATATGCATGGGTGCATTTTTTTGTTTTTTGTTTAAAATAACCGCTTTTGCTGTAGAGAACTGAGGCAAAAATTGTTCACGGCAAGAGCCTGTGCCATGATGGGGGTCTAATGAGCAGATGGAAGGAAATCCACATGGCATGTGCGCCTACCAAAATGACTCCAAAAGCCATTGCTTCTGAATGGTACCTTGGAACTGTCTTCTGTTGCTCGTGAGTCTGCCAATAAACTGATAACCCTTTATAATAAACAAAAGTTAACTCAGAACAATCTGAATCTTATCACATTGGAGGGAAATGTATCCTGGATTAATTGGACCTAGGATTGTGCAAACTGCCGTTAATATTGATGCTGATATTCCCCTTAATTACAGTGAAGGCAGGATTAACTCCAGAGGTGGGAAAGGGTGGGAGGTGGGAGCCAAGGTTGGTTCCAAATTTCCTAATTGCAGAGTGA
The DNA here is from genome assembly GCA_034641385.1 of Darevskia mixta. Lineage (NCBI taxonomy): Eukaryota > Metazoa > Chordata > Lepidosauria > Squamata > Lacertidae > Darevskia > Darevskia mixta. The sequence continues at coordinate 19,997,394 of JAWWNH010000008.1, forward strand.
AGCAGTAGCGTGACTGCACTGACCCACATTGACTTGGGATGCACTAATGAGCAGATCCAACAGAGGCTACGCATAAATTTCCATTGGGGTTTGTGTGTGTGTGTGTGTGTGTGTGTAGGTGTAGGTGTAGGGCTGCAATCTTATGTATTTAACCTACATCAGATACAAACACTGGAAGGTAACTCAAACTGGATCCCCATATTTGAACCAGCTCCAAGTGAGTCTGCCATGTTTCAAATCCCAAAGTGGAAGGCCACCTTTAATGCAGCTATCTTTATAGATATATACCAGAGATTAATGGTAAAAAATGTGGCTTGTATTTCACAAAACATATGCACAAGATTAATGTCATGAAGCCTGAATTAGGTCTCATGTAGTCAAATTCAAGCTAACTTTACCCCACATCTAGAATGACTATCTCAGTGAAATTGTCCTAAAGATTCCTCACTTGGGGCTCTAATCTTTCTCCATCTCTTTAAACTGCATTTTGGCTCATTCCTGCTTCCTAGCAAACAGCTCATGCCAATTTCCCTTTCCACCACACTCCTCATAAGGTAGGCCTCCTTCACATGTAGCTATGATAGCCTGTGTGCTAGTGCTAGAGGGGATCTGGGCCCGTTCCTTTTGTGACGTGCCCCATTAGATACTGTTTTCAGAAGTCTACCAAAGAAGGATAGTCATTTCCCTTACAATTCAAGTCAGGATAGCTCAGTTGGTAGAGCATGAGACTCTAAATGTCAGGGTTATTCGTCAGAGCCCCACATTGGGCAAAAGATTCTTGCATTGCAGGGTGGTTGGACCAGATGACCTTTGTGGTCCTTTCCAACTCTACAATTCTATGATTCTATGACTGGTGGGAGCTATTTCCTCATGGAGCACTCCCACATGGCTATAGGGTGCTAGGTTGCTGATGGGGTCCATGAATGTTGCTCTTTCCTACGTGATTGAAAGGGTGGGTGCTGATCATGAGGGAAAGAGCCACACAATTGGCCCTGCTGATGCGTTTGCATCAGTCACATGCAAACAGCAGCAGTATGGGTAAATGACTTCCACAGCCACGGGTCATATATACAAGAAGATACCGGCAAGATCTTGTTCCATCGGCCCAATATTTTGTGCCATACGTTTTCCATTAACATTTCAAAATGTAAGCCACCTCTGGTGCCTCGTCAGAAAGGTGGTGTGTAAATGTAAGGAGCAAATGATAAACAAATATTGGAGTGGAAGGAAATGCTGACAACCTGACTTTTAGGATCCATGCTGCAAAGCACTCCTCGGAAGCAATCAGCCTAAAACACCCCCCCCCACATATGCAGGGTATCTCAGTTAGTAGAGCACAAGACTCTTAATCTCAGAGTTGTGGGTTCAAGCCCCACGTTGGGCAAAAAGATCCCTGCATTGCAGAGAGTTGGACTAAATGGCCCTCGTGGTCCCTTCCAACTTTAGAAATCTATGACTCTCTCTGTAGCATTCTCAGAAAAGAGAGACAGAAAGGGAAATGTTTGGTGTGAAATTACCTTGGCATTTCAAAAGTCAAACTCCAAAGTTTCAATCATTACCTTTGAATTCCCAAGTTTACTTTGGGTGGGTGGGACTGAAAAGAGAGGCAGCATGTTCTCTTATGAGAAGAGGCTACAGAACAGTAGTTAGCTGCAATATCTCTGTCTGTGGGGATCGTACCCTGTATGAAAATGAGGCATAACAACAAAACCAGTCATTTGCGGATATTGCTCCACTGCAACATGCTCTAAGCTCTTAACTTAGGTCAAGCTATAAATCTAAACTAAAATATATGAAACAATCCTCCTGGCTACATACATAAGAGCAGATATGCCTATTTTGTTTACTCAGCTATCTTCCTTGTCTTCTGCGTCCTGCAAATTTCAAGAGTTACAGTTTTACCTAAATAAATCCCACTGTCTGTTCCTTGCCCTTCTCGCCCCCACTCCCCATGCAGTTTAGCAGCTTCAGGAGGAAGACTCCGCTGTCACTAAAAATGTACAGTTGCCATGGCAAAGAGAATTGACATCACTAGAACTTTATTATCTCTCCCCCCCCACCCTTTCCTGGCTTATGGCGTGAATTTTAAAACAAAAGGGCCTAAATCAATATTTTCCTTCTTTGCCGTTTCCCTTAAGAAATCAGACAGCTCCCAAAATGAAAGCATTTGTGCGTGCGTGCACACGTTGGGTTAAATAAAGCATGCAACTGCAGAAAGAAATGATAAGTCTGGAATTTAGAGCTTCTCTCCAGTTGTTTGGTAGGATTAAGCTGCAGGTTCCCAGGTGTCGAACGTGGCCAGTCTTTGGCAGCTGTTGCCCAAACATGAGGCTGTTCCCTCTTCCACCTGTTTGTGGCATGATCTCCCTCAATGACTGGTTTTCTTTTCAAGGACTGACCTGCGATTGATGGTACATGCCCAGCAACACCTTATCTTAAAGGAACTTATACACACAAATTATTGAGAACCAAAGTCCTTAAAGATACCTAAAGCTGAGTGTACAAAATCAGATGGCAATTTTGAAAAGGTAGCCCTATATTTCAGCAGATCTTCAACAGTGCTATAGTGGTTGTAAGATAGTATTGTAAGATAGAAAGGCGGTATACAAATTAAAAGTGGTGGTGGTGGTGGTGGTGGTGGTGGTGGTGGTAGGAGGGATGGACAAATCTGTCAGCTTAAGTTTCTCTCTGTTTCTCATTTTTTCAGTATTTAGTATTCCACATCTCCACATCAATTGCTTAAAAAGAAAAAAAACCCTCTTGAAAATTCACCAGCATTTTAGTGCAACGTTCTCATGTTATACACATTTTTGCAAAGCAATTATCCACAATATAATGCATTGTTTAATGTTATATATGCATGTATAAGCACACTTTACCCAGGTGCGTTCGTTTTACTTGGCTGGAGAAAACACTGCAAAATTCAGATAAGTTTGAATTTTGAAGGATGGCTGTGTTTTGGCTCACATATTGCATATTAGTTGGGTTCACCTTTAAAGGTGAAATGAATGTCCATAATTTCATTTGTTTATTTCATAAAATGCATACACCCCTCAAAGCAGTTTAGAAAAAGAATCAAACAATAAAATAATAAGCAAAACCAATCAATTCAAATCAATTTGCCTAAATTGAATCCCCCTCCCCATCCCTATGTAGTGATAAGTGCTAGTGCAGGAGCTCATCACAGCAGCTTCCTTAGCCACCCTGGCCCCAAGGGAGTGCAAAACGTCAAGTAGCAGTTACCACCCCCACCCATCTAAAAGAACAGCAGTACACCAGCATGATAACCGCTTGGTTGGATTATTGGGACCTCAGTCCTAGGTATAGTTTCCAGTGAATTCAGTGGTGCTTGCTTTTGATGGCATAGGTTCAACAGGTAAAATACACTGAGCTTTTACAAAAGACCTTCAGCCAGTAAATTTTTAAAATTACATTTAGCTGTAAATTAGAACTTCTAACAATCTTGCAAAGAAGTGCTAGCACAAAGGAGGAACCCCATCAAAGAAAAGGAAAAAAGTACCCAGCCTGTGCTTGGTTGTTTTCTTCCTTGTTTGACTTCCTCTATGTCAGGCTTCTTCAACCTCGGCCCTCCAGATGTTTTTGGCTTACAACTCCCATGATCCCTAGCTAGCAGGACCAGTGGTCAGGGATGATGGGAATTGTAGTCTCAAAACATCTGGAGGGCCGAGGTTGAGGAAGCCTGCTCTATGTTAACATGCCGCAAACAAACATGAAAGCTTCATTATCACATCATTCACTTGCCAGTGCAAGGAAGGACTGTCAGTTATCAAAGCACCTTGGCAGATGAATGTCATCGCTCTTGCTCAGAAAGACGTCCTGGAGCTGCACTCCTCATGCATCCCCTCCTGGTGACCATCATTGATCACCAGTTCAGGAGAGAGAATGCTTCCAAACCTAGGAAGAGCATCTCCAAATGTACAGGTTACATTTTACCCTCCATTTGGCTTCATTTGGTTTTTGCTGCTTGCAAACATAAGAATTTGTTCTCCCTTTGGGATGCCTGTCTTGGCATTTGGTATGAGATATTAATGTATCTCTGCTAATGTGGAATGCATGATTCATGCTACCCACACTGAGTCACCAGCTAGCTGAACTGTCAGGGTGCCTAATCTTATTTCAGGTGAAATTTACCCATGTGTCAGGTTAAGATGCTTACTTTGCCTGTCTCGATGGGGGTGCCATCACTGACTATATATGGTAGCTTATAATCTCTGCCAAGAAGACATTTTCCAGACCAGAAAGAATAATTATATGTTACCTGTTCTGGTGTCTGTGTCTTATGTGCCAGTTTTTTGAAAATCCAGGAAACCCTTCTTTCTGACCTTGAAGACCTCTCCTGTACTCATTGTCCCCACTACTTCACACACATTAACAGTTAAGATCAGCGGGCAAGTGCTTTAATGTCTACATGCATTCTAATCATAGTCCTCTGTGCATGCTAAAGTCAAGAGCACTCAGGTTGCATTATTTTTGCCTGGTTTTACAGCTAAACTGTAGACTGAAACATTATTATATTCCATCAGTTCTAATCTATGCTTCCTTTGTCTTGCTTGCTGGCAGAATAGGGCAGCCCAGCTTTTCATAACAAGTGGCCCGCAAATGTATTTCAGCATGGAACCCACAGGCTGCACACTACCTTATTGGGTGTGGGGGAGGCCAAAATTTGACATCCCCCAACCCAGCCCTTATGCTACCTTACCAAAGCTGGCTATGCAAGGCACCAGGTTTTGAGAAGGAAGAATGAGGCTCTGGCCAGGTCCTAGAGCCTTCCCATCTCCTTTCCAAAGCTGGTAAAGTGCTAACAAGGCTTTGGGAATGAGGCAGGAGGACTCTAGGACCCAGTCAGAGCCATCATGCCTCCTCCCCAAAGCCCAGTGCCTCCCTTACCCAGCTTTGGGAAGGCAGTTCGAGGCCTGCAGGGGCCGTCAAATGTTGCTGAGGGCTGCCAAAAAATACGAGGGGCCACATGTGGCTCTTGGGTTGCATGTTGGACCACTCTGTGGCAGAACATAAGAAGAGCCTGCTGGATCAGGTGAATGACCCATCTAGTCCAGCATCCTGCTCTCATAGTGGCCAACTAGGTGCCTGTGGGAAGCCTGCAAGCAGGACATGAGCACCACAGCACTTTGCTCACCTGCAATCCCCAGCAACTCACTGTGGAGGTAAAACATAGCCATTGTGACTAGTAGCCATTGATAGCGTAAACCACAAGCTGGCTTGTCAGGACTGTAATATAAACACTGCTGTTAGAGAATTAATATTTCATATTTGCAGCCTTCTGAATACCAACTCCTTCCAATGTTAGGCTTCATAGGGACTGCTGAACTACAGCTGATAAGTTTGATAACCCAATTCCTGTTGTTCGCTATAACTGGGGTTAGGAAGCACTCATGTTTCTCATATAACTTGTGGTGTTGTGCCCTAGTTCCTTGAGTCATCTGAGTACATGTTACTGAACCCCTTACTGTCAGTGAACAGCACCTCTGACATTGGTCTGCCCTAGCCCTTCTTGCTCTCTACTTGCAATACACTATAATTTTGGTGATCATAGGCTGTAATTTATTTAAGTTTGTACTTAATTGCATCCAACCGCATACATGTGTTAACCATAGTCTTTATCAACCCTGCCCTTTTGTCTTGTTGCTTTCCCCTTTGTCTACTTTTTCAATTGCAAGCTTTTATCAGTGATCTGTGTTATTTAAAACTTTAAAATGTGTTAATTAAAGGTACAATAGGAAGATGAAGGTGAGAGCAAGTACAATAAAACAATACTAATATAGGCAATGATCTAGCCAAAATTAAGCCTTGCAAGTCCTCGTTCTTCAGTCCCCTCCATTGCAATCAATGAGACTTAAAAGTACTTAAATCTAGCCTGATTTAATTTCAACCGAACAATAATTCACATCTATGGTTTGATTTCTTTTACAACTAAATTTGTATATTAAGAAATTATTAGATCAAGGGCAGCAATTAAGTGCTTTCAGGGGGGAAATCTGATTAACAAAAAATGTGTCTAATCTACAACATGCTTTTGAGCCTTCATTCTAGAATGAATCAGGAGAAGACATGACAAACAGTGGGCAAGATCTTGGTAAACCTGAACCCCTTAATATTTTTTGTTAACATACAAACATGACATACGAATAACTCTGCATGGATTAATTTCATATATGGTTATCGCTGCAAGAGCATGTTCTACAAAGCACAGAAGAGAATTGCCTATTATGTCATTGGGAAAGGAAATTATACGGCCAATGCTGTGATGTCAAAACACTGGAGTGAAAGAAGGAAGGCCAAATTTCCTAAGAATTTGACATGTTTGTTAAATTAATTACTGACAAAACAAAACTCACCCTTCTGTTAATGTGAAACGTACATTTAATGTAATTTGTCTCATTATCCTTAATTAATGAAATGTAAAAGACATACACCCACAGTCTAAAAGAAGTCTGTTTGGAAAATGCCCACGGTATCATTTCTTTGACAGAGGTTTGCAAGAGTAGAGCAATAGGGGATAGTCAAAGATTGACAGTTATAAAGAATCAGTGATGTCATGTTTTTCAGCACAGAACACTTAAGTATATTTTCACAACATGGAGTGCTCAGATGCTTAGGAGGGTCACAAACCAGGCACCAAATGCGCCCAACGCTTTCAGCGTTGCAGGCTGCCATGCTATACCCTCTGACCTGCGATTAAGTGTAGGATTGCACTCTGCCAGTCACTTAATACCACGTGGAATATTTGAACACCAGTTGCTGGAAGCTGCGGGAGGGGAGAGTGCTCTTGTGCTGAAATCCTGCTTGGGAGTTTCCTATAGAATGACTCTCATCTGAATTCTGTGCATGTTCAGTTGGAAGTAAGTTAGGTAAAGGGACCCCTGACCATTAGGTCCAGTCGTGTCTGACTCTGGGGTTGCAGCGCTCATCTCGCATTATTGGCCGAGGGAGCCGGCGTACAGCTTCCAGGTCATGTGGCTAGCATGACTAAGCCGCTTCTGGCGAACCAGAGCAGCGCATGGAAACGCCGTTTACCTTCCTGCTGCAGCGGTAGCTATTTATCTACTTGCACTTAGACGTGCTTTCGAACTGCTAGGTTGGCAGGAGCAGGGACCAAGCAACAGGAGCTCACCCCATCGCGGGGATTCGAACCGCCGACCTTCTGATCAGCAAGCCCTATGCTCTGTGGTTTAACCCACAGCGCCACCCGAGTCAAAATACTGGTCCAGCTCCCATGGTATTTATTGTCTACAGCTCTGGTCTTCAGCTGGTGGGTCAGGACCCTCTAGTGGGCCGCTGCCTGATTCAAGGTGGCTTGGGACAGGAGCATAACCATCATGCAAATATATGGTAAAAGATTGAGAAGTGGGTCCTCAAATGCATGGCGTTTTAAAGCAGATCCTGAGTTTGAAAAAGTTGAAGATACCTGATCAGTACTGACTAGCAGTAGCTTTCCAGGGTTTCAGTTAGCGCAAATTCCCAGCCCTACCTGGAGATGCCAAGGATTGAACCTGGGACCTTTGGGCAAAACAGACTACCACTGAGCCACAGACCTGAGTTCAGTAGGTCTTACTCTCAAATAAGTGTTCAATAAGGATTGCAACCCGTTATTTTTAAAACTGGGCGTTGCAGGATGCCAGGATCAATTTTCGGAAACCAAGGCAGCATTTAGGCACCTGACTTCTTTTATCTTTCAAACAACTGTCTGGGTTGCCAGAGTTCTTTTGTTTTTGGTGTGTGTTTTTTCCCTTTTAGAAATCCGTCTCAGCTCAAAAACCGGAGCGGCCACCCCACTCCACCCCTGAGAGCTGTGCAATCCGCACTAAGTTAGTCGTCACTTGGAGTGACTGCTTATGCCTCCACACATTAGCTTCAAAGCATTGCTGCCACTCTTAATGGAGTCTGGCGTTTCCCTTCTATGTTTTGGGAGAAATCTGAACAGAACAGGGGTGTGAAATAACCAAGTTCTGGGCATCGAGGGATGGGTGTCGAGAAATAAACAAATCCCTGATTAAATAAAAAAACCTACTTACTCAATTAAGCTATTCACTACTTGGGGTGTTGAGCTTCTCAGCTTCAGGACTGCACACTAAAGTAACTGTGTAATTAGTAATTAATTTTTCACTCCCAGAAGATATGTCTTATTCATTGCCAGGAGAAGAAACAGAGTAAAGAAAAGAAGTGGGGGGTAGAACACCCTCTATTGGTAAGAAAGAAAGCTGGAAGGGCCGAAATTACACCCTGTCTCCTGGCTCTGATGTCTTCAGAAAGCTATATTCAGATCAGGAGCTTGGGAATGAGGGTAGCAGGGACCTTAATGAGGGCTGCTGCCAGCCCTGTGATTAGAGCACTCCACCAAGGGTGCTTCTGCAACTCCTTGGCTGCAGAAGAAAGTAGTAATGAGAGCAGAGCTAGACAGATGGGGTAGCTGAATTGGGAGAAGAAATTGGCTGGGGGAGAGGGGGAGAGTTGAGTGCAACAGAAATGACTTGGTCAGGGCAAGATAGGCATGAACAAGTCGGTGGAGGATAAATTTAGGAAGGACTGAAGATCACATATGCCAGCTGTGATCTCTCCAAGTGGAAGCCCAAGCCAATTCATAAGTCACTAGCCATCTCATAGGGACCCAGGTGGCGCTGTGGGTTAAACCACAGAGCCTAGGGCTTGCTGATCAGAAGGTTGGCAGTTTGAATCCCTGCGACGGGGTGAGCTCCCGTTGCTCAGTCCCTGCTCCTGCCAACCTAGCAGTTCAAAAGCACATCAAAGTGCAAGTAGATAAATAGGTACCCCTCCGGCGGGAAGGTAAACGGCATTTCCGTGCGCTGCTCTGGTTCGCCAGAAGTGGCTTTGTCATGCTGGCCACATGACCTGGAAGCTGTATGCCAGCTCTCGGCCAATAAAGCGCCGCAACCCCAGAGTCGGACACAACTGGACCTAATAGTCAGGGGTCCCTTTACCTTTAGCCATCTCATGCCTGACATTGCTCAATAATCCTAAGAAACCCCCAAATCAGTTTGAAATCAGTGGTTAAATCGGTGCAGCTTTGAAAGGTTTAGTCTGCCATCTTGATTCAAAATTGTGTCCAGTTGTGTCCAAACGTAGACGGAAACCTGCTGCTTGGTTTCAGGAACCATGACACAAAATTTGGTTCTCTTTTAAGAGGTGTCCAAATACAGTATATAGGAAACAGAAAACTTTCCAAAATATATAGGATAAGTTGCACTTTAAATCATGCTCAGAAAAAGAACAACAGCACAGATCAGCCACATTCCTTTCCCTGCCTGTGAGAGGTCATCATGATTAACACTGTGAAATGGCCAACATGATTAACACAGGCAATCATGTGAGAGCCTTATCTATTTGAGAGGCAGGGGAGTTGTGTTCTGCTGCATTTGTGGTGTCAAGCTTAGGCACAATTTGTTCCCAATCTGGAGCCTGGAACTGGTTTGCGAGGCACTGGATCAGTCTCTGGTTGTTACTTCCCGGGCTCTCTGCCGCTTTTGCTTTGCAGAAGAGCCGTGGTGCCCACTTTTCATAACGAGGTCTGATGGCGTGTGTCTTGTGTGACACTCACCACCCACTTAAGCAATTTAGCCGCTTGTTTGCTCTCTTGCCCGCCCTTCTCTTGCTCCGCCGTGTCATTGCCATTAGCACTAATGGGGCACACTAACCAGACAGTAATGCACTCTTAAGGAGATGGCAGGCTGGGAAGTTTAAGCTGCTTCTACATTCCTCCCCCCATCCACCCTTTTATTATTGGAGCGGCCATCAGATACGTTTGTAGGGCTTGGGCCTAGGATGGTTGTTTTCTTTCCTTGGGTAAAGATTTCCCTGAGCGACGAGAATGAAGAAAAATAATAGTGGCTAAAATTGCAGATACATATGGCTGTTGTTTTTTTAATGTCCTTAGATGCTAGAGGGCAGGTGAAGCATATGCTAGAAAACAAAAAGGAGCACAGCAGGAAAGAAGAGGGAGCAGGGTGATGCCCAAGGTCAGCAGACACAGCAGCTGTGCTTATAGTCACGTTGGCGCCTAGTGAGCACCCATAGAGCAATCCTTGGGCTTGCAATGAAAAAGGCACATGAAGCTATCTACCCCAGTATCCTGATTGGCAGCAGCCCTCCCAAGGGTTCAGCCAGAGGGTTTGTTTTAATTCCACTCCTGTTACTTGAGGGTTTTTGTTTGTTCTCAAGAGGAGATAGGAGGACTTGAACCCGGGAATTGAAGGCTGTTTTGCAGTTGTACGTTCCTAGCTCCGATTCCTGCATAGCAAGGGGCTGGAGCAGATGACCCTTTGGGACCTTTCCCTCTTTGCAATTTTATTATTCTACCTATGGGTCTTTCCAGATGCATGTGTTTGGTGCAAGTGTCCTCTTTTCAGAGGGAAAGATGCTTATGACAGTTCATATCAGGGGTAGGCAACCTAAGGCCCGTGGACCGGATGCGGCCCAATCACTTTCTCAATCTGGCCCACGGATGGTCCGGGAATCAGCGTGTTTTTACATGAGTAGAATGTGTGCTTTTATTTAAAATGCATCTCTGGGTTATTTGTGGGGCATAGGAATTCGTTCATTTTTATTTTTATTTTCAAAATATAGTCCGGCCCACCACATGGTCTGAAGGACGGTAGACCGGCCCACGGCTGAAAAAGGTTGCTGACCACTGGTTCATACCATCTAGCATAGTATCGTCAGCAACGACTGGCCAGCAGCTCTCCCCACCTACCCACACCAGCAATGTCCTGCAATTTTGTGGACCTCTTTTGATAAAATACTTTTGTTTTAAAGTTGTAAATCCTCATCTCCAGTAGTGGAGCACACAATTTTCCTCTTTCTTCTAAGCAGGGAGCAGAAAAAGAGCTCTCTCCCCATCTCTTTTCCACCCACAGGGACAGGGTATTGTGCTACTGACTCAGGATCCATGTTTGTGTGTTTATAAAGCTTTCAGGGAAGGGCAGACTTTTAAAATCATTTTAAAGGCCAGACAGTGATGAGGATGGAAATGTGAAAAGAAATTCGATATAAGGTAGGATTTGAATACAGAGCATGCAGGGCAGATAAAAACAACAAGGAGTTTTGTGGCACTTATAAAGAATAGCAAATTTCTTAATGCCTAAGCATCTGTTGACTACAGTTCACTTCATCAGATGTAACCCCTCTGGAAACTGAGAAGAAGATAATGTCAGAAACTGGAGATGAATGTTAATGTCAGAATTTTCTGGAGCAAATGCTTTATTGATTTTGACAGTTGACAACGCATATGGTAAAAAATACCAAACAAGCCTGGCAAACTGTGTTCCCCACCTCTTTGTTTCTCCCGTTTTTCACTCTTCATTGCCCCTTTTGTGCGTCTCAAAATGACTAACCAGCCTGTTCTTTAGAGCACAGGCAAAACTGAAGTAACTTTCTTTGACGAGAGCCTCTGGCCCTGCCTGAGAGATGTCACTGTGGATTCTTCATATGCTGTGCCAAGGCCCCAATGATTAATGCTGCGTGCCTGACAAGTTGTGTCAACTGTTCTGTGGGTTGCAAGCTAAAAGCTGACCTCAGCAAATGGGGTGGGAAAGAGGGCAAAGAGACTTCTTCCTATGGGATTTTCAGTCTTACTCTATCTACAGTAAGGAACTCTGTTGCAGCTTCAGATCTCCAGGACACAGCTGCAAATTATATATGTAAATGTATAAAAGTAATAAACAAAGGTGCTTCTGGACACCCACATAGTGCATATTCAAGACAGCTGAGTAAAAAAAACTTCCAGAGGGGTTGCATTTTAGCCTATTACAGGGAGGGGAAACCAGAGACTGCAGCATCCTAAATTTTTGATTGCATAGCTTTTGTAGACTAGCATCCTGTTCATCTGATGAAGTGGAATCTAGTCCAGGAAAGCTTGTGCCATCACAATTGTGTTAGTCTTTAAGGTACTGCAGGACTTGTTTCCACTGCTGATAGAACCTGCTCACCTCAAATACTTGGGATTTGAGAGCAAGACTTTCAAGTCCAAGTCTGACTTTCAAACAGGCTGGCTTCCCGGCACCTCTGTATTTCATCATTAATTACCATCAATTGCTTTCATTTCTCACTTCTTGCCATCATTCCTTATTCCCGCAGCAACTCCTTTCTGTGAAATGTCTGTTCCTACTGGAAAAAGTACACTTCTTGCTCCTTAGGTTTTTCAGCAAAATCAGGGTTTTAAAAAACCAGTTTTTCTCCTGATTGACTAGTTAATTGAACTAGTTAACTAGTTAAAATGCTTATTATTATTGATTTATTAATCGCCTTCTATAACACTGTATTAGGGCAATTTACATATAATTTAAGGAATAATAAGGAATAATTTTATTGGCCAAGTATCAATCATACTTGGAATTTTGCTTCGACTACATTGCAATGTAAGAAAAACGTACCTCATACAAACGCTATTCCCCTCATGCTACAACAGCCCAACAAAGGAACCCCTACCACCAACTGACCTCCCTTCCGCACACAACTACAAATTCAACAGTTTGATGGCACCGGGGGGGGGGGAACTATTCCTGTGCCTAAACGTTTTTGTGTATAAAGTCCTGTAACGACGTCCAGATGGAAGTAAATCAATCAATAAATAAAACAGTTAAAAACACAAATACATTTAAAACAAAAACAAAACCCTAACAACATGGACACTCATGGTAAAGACCCATTTACCCAGCTGGGAAAACACGTTGGAACAAAAATATATTCAGTTGTTTCTAGAAAGCGCAGATAGTGGACGCTGGTCATATTTTGACGGGAATGCTATTCCACAGATTGGGGAAAGCTGCACTCACTGGTGGATGAAGAGGAGTGGGGGGTAAGCGCACCGCCCCTGGCAGCGCGATCCGGGTGGGGTGCCATTGTGGCTGCCCCCCCTGCCCGCACTGGGCACCATGCCCCTGCAGGCGGCATGCCATGCCCCCAGGACACACACCATGCCCCTGCGGGTGGCACGGCACGCCCCCTGGGACGTGCGCCAGCCCCGCCCTACCTGCTCTCCGCCCCGCCCCCCCCGGTGCTGGAGCATGAAGCTCCGCCACTGGCCACACTAAAAGCCCTACTCTGAGTTACTGTGGAGCAGGCTTCTGAGATCTTTGGAACTTGCAGGAGAAACCCTCCTACAGACTGCAGCAATCTACAAACTGTATGAGGGATACAGGTGGTCTCTCAAGTAACCAGGTCCTGAGCTGTCTAGGGACTTTTATGTTAGCACCAACACCTTGAACTTGGCCCAGTAATAGATTGGAAGTCAACCTGCCAATTGGATTCCAAGTCAGAAACTAGATAGATGGTAAGAGCAGGCTCAAGTCTGGATCCCTCTCCTGCCCACTACAAATGACACACCTCATCCTCCCTCTTTACAGTTATTTGGTGGGGACCTCAGTTCCCAAGCCTGCTGCTGAATGAGCTTTTTGGGTGCAAGCACGTAACTACTTGAGACTAGCAGAATGTAGTGAAGGAAATTGCCAGATTGCTTTTTTGAACGATTTTGTTTTGGAGATAACTTTTCAGGTTCAAAGCAAAGCCTCATCCCCACGGAAGAGTCAGGATTGCGCCAAGGGTATTATCTTCCAAAAGAGATTGATGCCATGATCCAAAAGGAAAGTGGTAGAGGAATGCTGCATGCATTAAATTACCTTACAGGCTCTGTGCTCAGATCCTTTTGCAGAGGACTTTCCCCTCCACTTTAAAAGTGGTTAAGCTTCCTAATCCGTTCGTGTATATATTTGCTTAAATAGTTTATTAACTGCCAGTGAGCTGCCCTCTGCATACGGAGAGATGGTGTTGGCTTCCTGATGCAGATAAGGACAATAGGATGAGAGAGTAATAAGTTTTGGATTCATCCCAACATCAATGCCCTTAACTCCCTGGGGACAGTTGTTCAGTGCAAGCACAAAATAGTTTGTTTCTCATGTTCAGTGAATGTAATGTGTCTGACTATAAATGAAGGCATTTATTGAGGTTGCAAGCAGAATTATACCTCCCATTTAAAATGTGGTGGGGCGGTATCTCCTACTGTCAAGCTGCACAAAGGAGGTAGAGGCTATATTTTAAAAGTGTGACAGGCTGCGTAGCTTGTCCGTCCTACAAGATCCAACTCCCTCTGATTATTTCTCTGTGATTCTGGCTTGTGCATTTATATTTATTCTAGTAAATCTTAAAATACATGAGCTTCATATCGTACTGCTAAAAGCACCTTAAAATATAGTCAGTATTTAGAAAAGCATGGGTTTAGTTGCTACACTTTATTACTATATATTTTGGAAAGTTGTTTGTTCGTCTGTTCACTTTGCATTCGGGCACTTCCTAAGGTATTGCAACCAAATTTTGCACGATGGATCTCAGTAAAAGATCTCCACAGTTCTCACTGAAAAATGTGCATGTTTGTCTTCATTTACATGTCAATAACTTAACTAAAAGATATTTTTAAGGGACATCAATTTTAGCTGGAACAGTTTAACTGATTTGAAAAATCTGCTGCTCTAAGTTGGCGGTTTTATTGAGCAGTCAGTTATTTTCCCTATTTTTGTTTGCATATGAATCTATGCTTTTACATGTGAATTGAGTCTCCTGTATATGCTGGGGGTGTGGGTGGGTGTGAGTGTGCAGATATTTATCCAGCCAGCATTGATCACACTCAGAATAGACACACTTAAATGAATGGATTTAATTAACTAAGGTTCATTAATTTCAGTGGGTCTACTCTGAGTAAAAAATAGTTGGCTACAATCCTCTATATTCCTCCGCCCCCATTTCTGTTTACATGATCAGCCTCTGCTCAGGTTTTCTCTTCCTTTTAATGAGCCTTCCATGTCTCTCTGAGTTATTTTTGTTTAAAAAGGAGCTTGAATATTTTTTATTGGCTGCGCAAAATCCCATCTGCCTCTCTCTGTGAGCTCCGGGGGGGGGGGCTGCATCTATGCCACTGCATTTCAGGAAACGACTCATTTCACTCTATTACTCCAAATGTGAGCAAACAGGAAAAGGGATAGATGTGGTGGCAGAGGCCGGAGGGGGGGCAAGAGATGGAAAGGGAATGCGGAGAGGGAAGGAGAAAACTATCACAACACATCGACAGGTTTACCTGATTGCGTTGGAACATTTGTCCCTCCGACAAGTCCCTTTGTGAAAGGCTTTGACACATGCTCTCTTTATCTTTTGGACTGGGAGCAGAGCTGAGTGATGGATCACAGGGAGCAGGCAGCCTTTGGGTTAGATACACGGGAGGACAAGGCCAGGGCCTAGCGCTGGGCAAGAAGAGCTGATTCAGCAACCAGAGCAAACTTTGATAGTTAATAATGCATGAAGTGAATTAGGTGCTGACAGCTCTCAAGCACAGAGCCTTCGCTATGTAATTATGTACTGTTGAACTTACAAAATGTCTTATTTTTGGAAAAGAGTCGGAGCACATTATAATTAAGCATTCATGTAGCACTTCTGATCTGCACAGCGTTTGATAAGCTTCATCTTTGCCGTAACCCCATGAAATAGTTCACCCATTTTACAGACGGGAAGTTGAAGCTGAGAGATGAGCGATTGGCCTCAGTGAATGCCGAGCTGTCTGAAGCTGGGATTTGAACTTACGTTTCTTAGAATCAAACACACTAGAATGCAGAAACGTTCTGTTGCCCCATTTATGTTCCCCTCCTTTTGTAACAAATGCCAGAAACATAGAATCAGCTGGCACATTTCTTGCAATGTAAGCATTTGTGGGCCTGATCCTGCTTTGTTAGATGCTTGATGCAATATATATATATACACACTAGG
The DNA here is from genome assembly GCA_034641385.1 of Darevskia mixta. Taxonomy (NCBI): domain Eukaryota; kingdom Metazoa; phylum Chordata; class Lepidosauria; order Squamata; family Lacertidae; genus Darevskia; species Darevskia mixta. The sequence goes on from JAWWNH010000008.1 coordinate 20,013,192, forward strand.
GGAGGAAAGAAAAAACCTGCTTTCCCCCCTTTTTCTTTTTACAAAGTGAGAGGGAAAGGTCAATACAAGAGATAGCTATTGGTATGTTATAGTAGCATTCAGAGCACACATTAATACAGAATCCAGTCTGATGACTAGGCACAGAATGATCAATAGCACGAGCCAAGACAATTTCTTCTTGTAATGAGCTAGCCATATCCTGCGTTTGTTGAGGCTGAATCCCAAAGTGTCAAATTAGCTAAGGCATTCCAGTTTGGCAGCTTCATGTTGGTGGACTCTGTTTGAGGGATTTTTTTAAAAAAAATAGTTTATTAATATCTGATTTGTTTCCATGTATCCCTTTATGTAAAGACCTGGCTAGTCAGCCTATGCAAACAGCAAAAGGGCACTGCTGGCAGATGACAGCATATATTGTGTTAGATTAGAAGATGTGTAGTTGATTGTTCTTAGGTGGATCTCCTTGCTGAGAAGAATTTGCTTCAAAATGGCCTGTAAATGCAGTAGACATGAGGACTGAAGCATTTCCTGTTGGGAAATAACTGGGGAATACAGGTTAATCCTGAAGTCCCACGTCTGTGGGTAACTACAAAGAAAAAATGGCTGACCCTGAATTTGAAAATAGCAGGAGGGGCTTTGAACTTAGTCTTTAGCCAAAACAGTCCACCAGCAGAGTTTAAAACACAGATCTATGCAGCATTTGCAAAGTATGGGGGATATCTGTTGTTAGACCTTTAAATGTCCCACTATTGAGCACTTACAATTCTCACCTGGCTCTACCCCTCTCGGAGTGAATAGACAACAACATTTAGTAAGTTTAAATGCTTTACTTACAGTAATCACAGGTCTCACTCATGCATTGTTCAGTGCTACAGCAGAAACAGCACAAACAAAAAAGAGAACTTGGTCTCAAGCATGTGGTCTGATTCTGAAGCACCAGCCTCCGACATGTGCTCAGCTTACATGGCTCAAAAAGAAGAGAGAGAAAGGAACAGGAAACAAGCCTTTTTTCCTTCCTCCCCAAAGGTGAGGGGTCATAACCAATCTGACTCTTCTCTGTGATTTTTAACGCCTTTCTTACTGGCAATTATGCACAGTTTTGTTTGGCTTCATAAATCTCCCACATTTTCCCTGTGCTGTTACCTTGGAATAAGGACACGGGTGAATAGACTTTTTTGTAACATCTTCCTCCTAAGAATAAGTATCTTTGCTTAAATTACAATGGCTTCGGATAATGAGGAGACTATGGTGGGTTCTCTAATTCCTTGTGGGTACACATGGCAACCGCCAGGAGAATTTTGCCCTCTGCCCTCTGCCCTGATGGTGCGAGAGAGGAATGAGGCAGGAGATAGTATGCAAGCATACCCGCAAATGCCGAGGAATGATTTGCACATACACGTTGACTGCTTGATGAATGCAGCATCAAACATTGACTTCCATGTGTGATTGGACAATTCTGAGGTGACAGTTCTTCTGTCTGGGGCATTGTGTGTTCTCCCTATGCCTTGTACACAACAGCGCTGAAAATGCATTACAATACATCAGATCACGTGCATGCATGAGTGAACCAGACCTGAGGCTTCTCAAGATGCAAGGCAGGAGATCCATTGCTGTCTTCCAGTTGAATAGATTGATGCACTTACAAAAAGCACTCTCAGAGCATAGCAGCACTTGTTTGACATGCTCGTGCTTGAAGTGAGTCCACTGGCATACATGCTCATTTTAGTTGTAAGACCTGGGTGGTTGGGGGCAAAATTGAGGCTTTCTACACACAAACCACGTGCTTCACCACTGAGCGATGGCCCCCTTCTCAAATAGGGTTTGGTTCTCGAACTCATCAGTCAGTCATTTGCCAACTTTAATGCACTTGTTGTTGGCCTGGATAACTTTCAGGATCAGAATTGTTGCTAGAGTTGTCCTGAGAATGTAGAAGCATCCTTGGGAAAGGTCTAGGTGTATTCCTCTTCTCTTAGTGGGTATTCGAGAGGTGCATTTTGTGGATACTAATTCACACACCCCTGGGCTGTGGAATGCCCTGTCACTCTTTCCTCAAGGGCCCAGGCAAGACCAAGTATTTCCCCCACCACTCAATGAATGGGCACACAAATGATTCATCAGTGTAGTATTACAGTTCAACTATTTCTTACAGCGTGCCAAGGAAAAAGGGCTTTGTGTAAGCGGACTCCAGCGTGCACCATGAAAGAGCAGAACAAAACCATATTTCAGTGGAGCCAGTTCATTAACTGGTTAAAATACCTATGACAGTATTTCAGTGCATGTGGCATTTTGATGCAATTTAATGAAGGAGAAAAGGCTTTGTTGTCAAACTCCCACAGACAAACCATTTATTGTTTGGAAAGTGCATCACCTGTTTGGGAAAAAGGACATAAATTGTTTATGACAGTGCCATCAGCCCTGCAAATTCTTCCACAGGGGACCGCACTGAATTTTAACATGATTCATGAATTAATTGATTAATTATACCAATTAATTCTATCAGCTCTAATCCCTTTTGATCTGAACGTTCAGGAGCAAGGCTTCAGAGATTAGGGGTCTCCTTTTGATCCCCTTTCCTGTGACACTCAGCCTCATTCCTTGCTTCTCTAAAGAGGAGCTGGCGATAGCTGACGTGCCTGCCATAAAGAGGGATTTAAGAACATATGGAGAGGCCTGCTGGAATAGACCAGATGTTCATTTGGTTCCCCACAATGGCAAACTAGATGCTTCCAAAGCAGCTCACAAGTAGACCATGGAAGGCATCAGCCAGTCCTCCCCACAGCGCTTAGATCTTGAGTAGCAGGAAGCAGCATTGAGGTCTTGGAGGAGAGACCTGCATATGCTGTACTGTCTGTCTACCCAGCATCCCCTAAGGTAGCCTTCTGCCCTCAGGTGCTCTGTCCTGTTGCTGGAGCAAGATTCAGCTGCCAGTCCTATCAGCTTCTGCACATAGGAATAGAGGAAGTTGCCTTATACTGTGTCAAACCATTGGCCCATCTACCTCAATATTGTCTTTGCTGATTAACGTAAGAGCAGCCTGCTGGATCAGGCCAATGGCCCATCTAATCCAGCATCCTTTTCTCATGGTGGCCAACCAGATGTTGGTGGGAAACTAGCAACAGCTCTCCAGGATTTTAGATAGGGATCACACTCAACTCTTCCTGGAAATGCTGTGGATTGGACCCCACCTATGAAGTAGGTGAGCTACAGCCCTTCCCCAAGGAAGCAGGGGGCAGAACCATCTTGTCATTCATCCCAGGCAGCAAAATGTCTGAGGCCAGCCCTGAGCACCTGACATTCCATGACATACATGCCTCCAAACATTTTTACAGGTTCTTTCTTTATAGATGCAAATTAAAGTAAAAGAAGCCATGTTCTAAGCCATTGCCCTGTAAGAGGCAAACTTGCCCCGCCCCTCCCCGCCCCCTCTTACAGCAGTCAGGCCAATTAGTATAAGCCATTGTGATGACTGACAGGCACCCAGGAGCTTAATTTGTTTTAAATTAAAATGGTTCATTATTAACTTTAAGTGGCACGTTCATCTAGTTGTAAATAGGTTGTTTCCATTTCAGGTTGACTTTGAGGCTTTCCCTCCACACCCTCATTTCAGATTAAAAAATTGTTTCCCCATTCTGGTCTTAAAATGCATTGGTTTTGTATTAAGTGACCTTTATTGCAATGGAATAGTACATCTAAATGGGAGCATTTTGAAGTGATAGTGCCCCGATGAATGGAAGAGTCACTCCTCTTCACCCCTTAATGAATTTTTTAAAAAGAAAAGAAACAAAATATTTCCTTTTTAACAGCTCTCAAGTTGAGGGGTCTATGCTAGGTCATCGTCACTGTCTGAGCTGGCCCCCAGCCTCCCCACCACCACAGTCAGCAGTGTGCATCTTGCTGCTTCTTGAAACTGCTCTGCTTTAAAGGTTATTCAGGGAAAAATCCTGCTGCGTAGGCTGCAAGGTTTTGTGAAAGCCCAGATACTCTATTTGTCTGTGTTTCCCTTAATTGGGGTGCAGCAGGTCAAGCCTGCAATAGAGATGCAGCCATACCTGAAACAAGACTTTCACCTCATCGAAGCCAGCAGAGATTTTGTTATTGACTTCCAGCGAGGGCACTTGGCACAAATCTCCTCCAGGGAAGATCCATAAAATCCAAAGTCACTTTAAGGCTGCAATCCTATGCACACATTTGCTTGAGCTCACAGACTTATATCTGAGCACATAGGATTGGCCTGCTGGGGCATTTTCACATAGGGTGCTTAAAGTGACTCTTTCCTCTTTCAGTTTGTGCTGTGAGTGCCCACCCTCCCTCCCCATCCAGTCGCTTATCAGAATGGACATTTGCATTACATAAATGCCTCTCTTCCACTCTCACTTCTGCCTTAACAAGGACCAGACATGCTCAAAAATAGCATACAAGGAGCTCTCAAAGACCACTTAAGTTACATGTCCAAAAATACTCTATAAGCCAATCTCTCTGTCTCTCTGTGACTAAGATGGAATGAGACAATGGGCCAGTCAGGCTTCATGAGCCTCTGTTCCACTCAGGATTAGACCTGCATAACCATGTTTCTCTTTCCACATAAGACACCTCAGCTCCTGCTATACCCTTTCCTTATGCAATACCGGAAAGCTCTGTGCTTGGCCACCACCTCAGCTCCAAACCAAACCCCTCTCTCTGACTTGGGTTCCTCCAGCTTGATTCTCTATCCTCCCCACTCCCCCTATCTAATATATTTAAATCCCACCTTTGAAGGAGGCTAGCAATAAATGAAAACACATAATCAACTTAAGACTACTTTTTAAAAAGTTAATGGTGACTTATGAAGGCTCTGTGGGAAATGTCTCCTTTTTCTGGCCTTATACTCCCCTGCTTCTGGTGTTTCAATTAGTTTTCCTTGAAGGTTTCAAGGTGACCATCCGAGGTCTCCTCTTGAATCCCTCATCCCAGCTCACATTTCCTTCCTGCACTTATTTCCTCCAGCATAGTCAGCTGAGAGAAGTCTGCTTAGCCTTCCTTGGGAATGGCCTGATGGTGAGAAAATCAACTTTTAATAAGCCCTGAGAGGCAGATCCAGACACTACTGCCTACATGCATTCAGTTTCTATTCCCCTAATGTCCCTCTGTTATTTGCCTTCTGGCATACCAGTTCTTCCTAGAATGTTATTGGAGCCAAATTGGTTGAAGTAAGGATATATCATCCTATGTGCATGGTTCATTCAGAGCACAGGACTTGCTCAGCTTTGCTTGATGCTAGGTGGAGATGGTTTAGGCTCCTAATGCCAGTCAGTCCAGCCCACTAGGAATAGGACAAATGTGCCTTCTCAAAGATGAAAGGCAGCAGGGTGGAAAGAACCCACTGTAGTTCAGTTCAGGGTGCCCTGTATGCCCTTAGCAAAGAAAAAAGTTGGAATTTGGATATGTATGGAATGAGTGAGCAGGAAAGAACCATCACAGAAGGTAGGGGTGGGCTATGAACAAGGATGACATCATTATTTTACAGTGGGCTGAAATGTCATGCGAGTGTATTATTCTGGCAGTTGTTCTGGTAAGCCAATTTTTAGCAGGGGGCATAGTTCCATTTGAGCAAGGGCTGAAGAGTCAGCACTATTAGGAAGCTAAGATGCAGGTGAAGTGCTCCATCAGCCACCTCTGCCAGAGGGAACAGCAACAGATGCACCACCTCGCCTTTCGTTCATTAGCTGTTCAGTTCTGTGCATGATCCAAGACAACAGAAATCGGAACCAAATAGTTCAGATTTTTTCCTGTCCTGTTCTGACCATGAGCCCACAGGGCTCATGAAAGTTGTCTGACGGTGGCTCACCTGGTCAATTGTCAAGTCACATAGTTAGGGAGATTGTAGCGACAGGCTGGAATTTCAGGACCTTGGATAGCTGCAAGTGAACATCTTGCTCTGTATGAGCTCTGGACCTCAACTGAGATCCTTTATCTTCCCCTCCAAGGCTCTGCTCCCTTTCTGACCAGCAGAACATTAAAGGAACATTCTTCTGCCCCAGAGCTTTCCACTCAGTTACTTACCAGACATCTCCCACCTTGGGTGTTGCTTTTCCTTGTTGCCAAACAGGCATGGGGGTGGAGAGAATGAGGCTCCTATTGTAAAGGGGAAAGGTTCCTCATGGGAATCTGACTCAGGAGTGCTCTCTTGGGGGTCCCGAATTGAAAGTTCTGATTCACCGTGCTCTTGGCTGATAGGCTTTAGTTCAGGTTCAGTGTTGGACCCTGTCTGGGTTCAGCATCAATGCAGCTTTACGCTGCTGGTCTTTCAGTCTCAGCTGTGTTCCTCCCTCTGTGCCACTCAGGGTCAGTCAAGGTTAAGGCAGGTTCATATGGAAAACAGGACACTGCCAAAACTCTTGCTGCTGTTCACAGCAAGAAGGAAATTGTTTTAAAAATCATTCGCCAGCATCTCAGTTGCTGTTGGCCTGATTGAAGCATAATGCCATGTGCACCATAAAAAATTACCTATTCAGATACAGCTCTCGTTCCAATAAACGCTGGACTCTCCTTCATTGGAGGTTTTTAAACAGAGACTCGGTGGCCATCTGCCAGGGGTTCTTTAGCTGTGATTCCTGCTTTGCAAGGGGTAGGACAAGATGATGCTTTGGGTCCCTTCCAATTCTACGATTCTATGATTCTATAAATTGAGGTTCATGCAAGCTACATCTCCAAAACCTAGGCCATGGGTCCCTGGCTTGCTAATGCTGATTGGACTAGTAATGCAATTTTATTTATACATAAAGCCAGTTCAATGAAACATAGACATGGGAAGTTGGGAACAGGGGGTTAAACACACTCAGCATCACTTTTACACCATGCTTGGGACAGCTTTGTGTATTTACTTGCTTATTTAGTTGACCTTTCTACCCTGCCTTTCTATCAGACCAGCCCACCAAGGCAGCTCATGACATCTCATTAATAAAACTATTGTAACAAAGCAGTTTAAAACAATGATACATAAAACACAACCAACATGAGAACAAAACCAGACACACACATCACCCCCAAAAAATCAGGAAGAGACCAAATAATTACTTCTTAAGCCCCAAAGATCTTCTTTAAAAACCCAGCTTTTTCTGCATGTCAAAAGGTCAGCAGTGAAGTGCACTGGCAGGCTCTCATCACCATAGCAAAAAAAAATAATATATGGATGGGGGGGGGCATTCATATCCACCATGCTTTGAATGCCAATGTGACAATCAACAGGGGAGCACATAGGTATGTTCATGGGGAGGGGTCTTTCAGATGTCCTAGTCCCAGACTTCTGAAGGTCTTAAGGGCATTGGTGGAGGAAGGGGGGGTACAGTGGGTGTGGCCCACCCCAGGTGTCATCCTTGAAGGAGGGTGACATCACCATTCCGCCCCCCCAGGACACTCGCTGCGGGCGGCGCCCCCCTGGGACACTAGCCTCACCCCCGCGGGTGGTTAGCCCCGCGCCCAGGTGCACAGCATGTGCGCCGCTCTGGGTGCCAAAGCAGCTAGCTCCGCCTCTGCACTTTGAATTTGGCTTGGAAACAAATTGGTAACCACCAGTGAAGCTGGAATAGCGCTGGAGAGTGGAAGTGACATGAGTGTCTATTTCCAGAGAAACCTTCTGCATTATGAACTAACTGAAGTTTGCACAGGCTTTTGAAAGGCAGTTGCATGATACAGAAATGGAGAGGCCTATGGGTTCAGAGGACCGGGTGCAAGGAGGGAGGTCTTTGGGAGTCAGATTTTGTCATCGTCATCTCTCCCACCACCAGTTTCTCATCTCTAAACAGCAGTATCTGCTTTCCTACATCCAAGGAAACTCCTAGAAAATATGTATTGCATACACAAGTGCCACCATCTGGGTCAGGGAATCTGTTTGATGCCACTGTGCTCAGTGTCAGGCTAACCTTTCTCCCTCCCCGCCCCCATCAAGCCTCTGTGGTTCAGGAGCTCACTTCCAATGTTTTTTGACTTGGTGGCCCCTTTGCTGATCTTTTCTCTCCAGCCTCCAGGGCAATGGGGGGTGCAGTGTTCTATAACCACTGGTTATTTTGCTACAGCAAAGCCCCTTATCCCTTGCAACAAACAAAGCAGGTAAATGCCAGGAAAGGGGCTCAGCAGAGTCTCCAGGCTAGGAGTTCCTGACAGCTTATCAGAGCTGCTCTTTCAGCTCATCTCTATTCCAAAGGGCATGGATTATGGCAGCTCGATTTTCTACCGTGGGATTTTGGCGCCTGCTTCTGTGAAGCACCAGGTGCTCATGCTCAATTCTAAGGGTCTCCCAGAGGGGATCCATGCTCTGATCATTGTCTCAATACTGTCACCAACACCCCTTTCATTGACATGCAGCTTGAGATATGCCGCCCTGAATGTCAGTCATTTCCTTGGTATCTCCAGCCTTGGCGAGCGGGCAGGAGGCACACTCACATATGATTAGCATGCGTGGAGCAGTGCTTCATTTCTAATACTTCTCTACCAGCAAAGTCTCAGGATAGTCTGATGAGGAAGAAATGACACACTGAAGGGATTTTGTGCCATCCTGCCTGTGTGAACAGCTTCAGCTCCTGCCTCGCTCATCTCCCCTGCCAGTTTCAAGCATGTCTCTCACTTTCCATTATCTTCCCTCTCTCCTTTTTTTGCAGGATGGTGGAATATTCTCTGGATCTCCAGAATATCAACCTGTCTGCAATCCGCACTGTGCGCGTCCTGAGGCCCCTCAAAGCCATCAACCGTGTGCCTAGTAAGTCTATCTGGCTTTCTTCTTTCAATCTCTCTCTCTCACACACACACACTGTTTTCTTAGGGGGGTTGGGGTTGAGAGCACACATACTCATCCAGCACATTCAGAACTTACTAGCCACACAGCACCTGCGTCCAGCCCCTGCTGATCTCTCGCACCCATTTGCACTGCTGTCTGGGGAAGCTTTCTTAGGGCAGGTGTGCATGCAGGTTGCAAGGAGAGCAAATCAGCTTATCCAGCACACCCAGTTCCTTCGATACCTGAACCCAGACTATGCTGATCTCTCCCACCCTCCTGAACTGCTGTCTGGGGAATTCATGAGCTGTGCACGGACAGCAAAATCCTCTTAAGAGAAAGGGCAACATTCACAACAGAAATTCTGAGCTAGAACACTAAACTGGGATTAAAGGGACTTTCGAACAGGCCTTACTAAGAAATACTTAGCAAGGCTTCTGCAAAAGGAAGTTCCGTCTTACCAGTATTTTGGGGTTTGTTGGAAGCATCATCAGGCAGATGGGTAAGGGGGAATCTGGTAGATGATATGGGCGGGATTCCCCTAACCGGCCCTGTCAAAGAACATTTTGCTGTTAGGAAAGTGATGGTGAAATGCATTGAAAGGTGTGGAATGAGTGAAGAATTAATCGGAGAACGTGTGAACCCCACACAAGCGAATCAGAATGAATTATCATTGTCACACGACCACCCCGTAAACAGATTGGAATAAATGCTCAATAAAGACCAGACATAGTCTAACCATGGCACAAGCTTTGTGCAAACAAATCAGGATGAATGCTGAATAAACAGGCCATCTGTTTATTCAGAATGCTTTGTTTTGGAAAGGTTATGGTGCCAACGGTTGACCCACTTCAGGTTAGGACATTACCCTGTTGTGGGTCATGGTGTAAGTGCTGAACACCATTTTAGAGAAAATGTCTCTCATATTTGTGGTCCTTTTAGAGAGTGGGGGGTTTTGCCAAATGGTTGTGTCAGCGATAGGGGGAATTTGAGAGACAGGAGTAAACAGCTTTGATTATGGATGCTTCAAACCTGTTCTGCTCTTCCTTTTATGAAACTGGAGTCTTTGGGAGATCTGCCTGCTGTAGAGAAGGAAGTTAGGCTTACTGTGCTCCACCTGGGCTTGTCCTACATTTATCAATAACTTCTTTGTAAGGGACTCGTTATTAGACCCAATGGCTAGGGCATCATTAAGAAGAGTTGGGACACAGAGGGCTGCTTTTGTTGCTGCTCCCTCTACTCTTCCACATCTTTCTCACACCATTGCAATACTTGCTGTGGCTAGGCTAAGCCCCAGACCCGTGACTACAGGGCAGAGCCTTTGCCTTGCATGCAAAAGGTATTGGGTTCAGCTTCTAACATCTTCAGATGCAGTTGTGAGAGATCCCACCTGAAATCCTAGAGAGACACTGCCAATCAATATAGACAACATCGAGCTAGATGGGCCAATCTTCTGATTCAGTATAAGGCAGCTTCCTTTGTTTGTAGCAGCCTATCCAAGAGAAGCAGAGATGAGGAAAGCATACAGTGCATCATGTGTGTGGGGTTTGGTGGGTGTAGCTCAGATGACATGCTTTGCAAGCAGAAGGTCTCCATTTAAATCCCTGGCATCTCCAGTTAAGGCTAGAAAAGACTAAAAAACCCAGAGAACCACTGCTAATCATCATAGACAGTATTGAGCTAAGTGGAGCAGTGGCAACCTCCTGTGTTCCTAATATAGGTGGCCAAGCAACAAGGACCACAGATTGTATCTTGTATAAGTGTGGTGCTCAAACAACCCTAGGGACCATTTCTGGAACTAGTTTTGGGATTTCACCAGAAGATTGCCCCTTGGGGCGCTAGTGTTTATTGGTCATGCGGGAAATGTGTGATTATTTTTTCCATTTTCCTTGGAGCTAAGATGTTAGGTGTGGAATTTTTAACTTGGCAATGTCCCCTACACTCCCCTTTCTCTCCCAATCCCTACGGTTTTGCTACTAAGGCCCCATGTCACAGGCCTACTTTGAAATCTTGGTCTCTGTATTAAGCTACTATCAGTACTCCAGTACTTTTTGAAAAGAGCTTTTTAAAGCACAGAATAATATGATTTATATTCCTTCAACTAGTCCAGGTAACATTAGGAGCCTATGGAGGAGCCTGTAGCAAAGCCCCAGGCGTAGTCAGATGAATTAAATGCCAAATGTAAACATTCTCACTGGAAGTCTAATTTACAAGCATTTGGTATGTGTATGGATAATGGCTTTGCAGCAGCAAATTAGAGCCTTAAGCAAAGAACGGAGAATTTCCAGCCCTTACCCTGTTTTCTTGGACTGTGCTGTTAGCATTTGGAGAAGCTACAGACATTTTATTGGTTTGATTCCCTGTTATAAATGTGCTTTGATTTAGGAAGCCTTGCTCAGTAGATTATTAAGTGACCTTTCTTCCCTGGATACTTAGAATCACAGAATTGTAGAGTTGGAAGGGACCCCAAGGGTCATCTAGTCCAACCCCCTGCAATGCAGGAATCACAGCTAAATAACCCCGACAGATAACCATCCAACATCTGTTTAAAAACCTCTAGTGAAGAAGATTCCACCGCCTTTCAAGGAAGTTAGTTACACCGCAGAACAGCTCTTACCGTCAGAAAATTCTTCCTAATGTTTAGTCGGAATCTCCTTTCTTGTTCTGCTGTTCTCTGTGACCCCCCAGGAAAAAGAATTGTTAAACCACACACTGGGAATTGCAGCAGTGTGAGGGGAATAGGTGTCTCCTAAAAACTCTTGGCACCCTTATCAATAAACTATAGTTCAAAATATTCTTTGGGTGAAGCCATAACTGTTTAAAGCGGTTTGCTGCTGATTTAAACGTATGGTGCAGATGGAGCCTTAGCTATGTCTGGGTTCGCTGAAGCATAAGAACGCAGATGAATGAATACATGTTCCAACATTTAACCTGGGGTTGGGAACCTCAGGCCCAGGGCCAAACATGGCCATCCAAGTCTCCTTGTTTGGGCCTCAGGACTCTCCCGAAGCCACATCCCTCACTGGCCCTGCTTCGCACTGTCTTTGAGTGCTCTTGACCGCCTGGAAGGAGTCCTTGAACTCTGATATGCCTCTTGCTTCCCTGGATGAAGAACAGAGAGGGGCCTGTCTACTGTGCAAATGCAAAATTTGCATTCATTGCTCTGCCTGCTTTTACTGCCCGCCTCTGGAAAGTTACCCAGAAGGGAACGCAGCTCTCGAGCTGACAAGGGCTTGTGATTCTTGATGTAACCAATCATACGGTGATGTGTGCATGGTGTGCCTCCTTTTCCCAACTTGGGAGTGATAAAGCAGTGATAAACCTGGTGTAAAGCAGTCCTAAAACTGTGCCATTGCTCTGCAAGTTAGGAATAAGGAGCACGGCATTTGCTGTCTCCTGCATGACTCCCCTTGTAATCTAAAATACTCTAAGACCTATGCTACATGGAGGGAAGTGAGATAATGGGCATTCCCCCCCCCCCATGTTTGCCTTGCTTCTACTTTTGTCCCTACTTCCTCCTCTGCAGCTCTGTGTGCATGATATATAAATATGAGTCAGGCTCCACTGGGAGCTGAACCATCAGAATCTGCTAGGCGACGGTATGAACCGGGATGCAGTTGCTCTGTGTGCACACACACAGTATAGTTTTATGGAGTCCCCTCCCCAACATGTCAGGTTTCAGGCCAGAGAGACAGACGCATTTTCGTAGAATAGTTACTAGGGAGGGAAAGTGCGAGAGCACAATAGAATAGAAGCAGGGATTGTGTTCTTTTTGCTGCTTTAAAATATCACCTCTTTCCTGAGGGCAATGCGGAGCCAAGGCTGCAGCACGGCTGGTGTTCCACTGTGTTTATTAACTCTGATCAAATAATGCCAGCAGTGTTTGCCCAACTAGGCATCACACAGCGGCTGGTAATGAATTATTAATTATTAATAACTATTTCTGTACAGGGTCACCAAAAAAAGACAGGGTTCCTTAGCCTGATGAAGGGTAAAGTGAGGATTTGCACATCACACTGTATAAGGAACCTCCTTTCATTGCTGTCAGATTCTCTTATCGGTTGTTCAATAGTAAGACCAAGCCATCTTGTCTTTAAGTCTCTTTATTTTGTGCAAAACTATTTATAGTGCAGAGTTCAGTTTATCATGTCTGCTCAGTCACCAGCAGTATCCGGAAGTGCCTCCCTTCTGTTTTGGCGCCAACACCAAAGCCTCGGCATCCTGAATTGCCGCCTTCTCCTCCTACGTGAGATAGGCGCTGGAACTGATGCCTCCCCCTCCAAGCGAGTCTGCTGGGTGGTGCCAGGTCTCTCGGCAACTCCCTGGACACCTGGCACTCCCTGGCTCCCAGCCACTAACTGCTCCTCCCCCGAAGAGGGGCTGCCAGATTCACTCGAAGATGAATCTGTTGTGAACACATAGTAGGCCATCTAACACAATGGCTCAGACAGTGTTCTGTTCATTCCTATGCCTGTTTCCTGAACTGCAACTGAGTCCCACTGAGTTGGGACGGCAGAAAAATAAGATTCAGTTTGCATTTGATAAGCTGAGCTTATCAAATCCACATTCCAAAGCAATATGAGAACTGGAATATAGCCATCCTTTAAAATTTACTCTTGGCCCAAATTTTGGGGTTCAGTTCTCCAGCCTAACATGGTTTACATTAGGAGAGAGTGTGCATAAAAAAATGGACATATTGGTGAAAATAACATAATAAAGATGCATTATATTAGGCTAAATTGCTTGCAGAACTGTGTACATTGATCAGCGCTGCATACAAAATGTGTTTGTGAGGAGCAAATTCACACTAAAATGCTGAAGAATTTTCATGAGGGTTTTTATAAAAAGAAAAGAATCACAAATTGCTGCAAAAGTGAACTGAATTTGTTATTGGGGAAATGAGAAAACAAGAGAAGTGAAATTAACAGATCCTTCCATCTGTACTCCCAAGTGAGTACAGAGGATTGTGACTCTGGCCTTGTACAAAGTTTGCCTCTCCCCACCCCTACAAAAAAAAGAGAAGCCCTTAGTAGGCCCCAGCCCCTGCCATGTGCTTTTTCTTCATTCCTGTTTTTCACTTTAGCTTGAGAAATTCATTATCTGGGATGGGCAATTAAAATATCACCAGTCTTACTATGGCACATACATGGGCTTGTTTGTTTTTAATTTGGTTATATCGTTGTAGAGAGTTTGAGTATTGGATACAATGCACTATGTACCACAAAATCTATATTTAAATAGATTATTTTAGCTCAATGTATGCCCTTTCTAAATATTTTTATCCTAAAACACATGATTTTATGCATTTTTGTTATGTTTTTGAGCTGAGAACAGTTTCGCAAAGCTCGGAGAAGTGCAAAATTCAAAGTACAGTGGTACCTCGGGTTAAGTACGCTTCAGGTTAAGTACGCTTCAGGTTAAGAACTCCGCTAAGAACAGAAATTGTGCTCTGGCAGCAGGAGGTCTCATTAGCTAAAGTGGTGCTTCAGGTTAAGTACACTTCAGGTTAAGAACAGACCTCCGGAACGAATTAAGTACTTAACCCGAGGTACCACTGTACCGTATTTTTTCGTGTATAAGACTGGGTTTCCCCCCTAAAAAATAATGTCGAAAATTAGGGGGCGTCTTTTACACAGAGCCATCTCCCCCCATTTTCTTAAATCTGAGCCCGCCATGGGAGCATCTTATAAATGGAAAAATACGGTATATGTTCTTCTCTGTGCAATTAGTCTGGGGGGGTTTGGATTCGAGTGGTTTACTTGTAAATGCAGACTACCGAAAGGTATCTTTCTCTCATTCTCACCTCCTAAAAGAGTGAGCCACAGAGCGGGTGGGGCCTCCCATGTTGACCTTACGTAGGCATCAACTATAAGAGGCCCAGGTCTTCAGTCCCCCCAATAAAATATTTTGGGGGGGGGGACAGGACAACCCCAATGTTGAGACCAATCAGTTGCAGAGCCAAGAGCTGCGTGGCTTCAGTGGCTTGTGACTCCTTCTCCTGCCACGGAGGTGAAGGAGGGGGGAAGCAGCCCCCAGCTAGTGACAGTGGTAGGAGGAGGAAGCACTAGAGAGGAGGAGGAGCCATCAGCTATAGAAGCCGTGCTGCTGCCGCGTTTGGCTCCACCCCTGGCTCCTCCCTGTGTTACGCGCATGTCATGTGTGTGTCATCGCCCTACCAATCTTCTGCTCAGGTTGGCACCTCTGTGACCTCAGCAATTAGGTGGGTTTTCTAGGACAGAGAGGGGATGCTGTGCACCTGGAAAGGTCAGGAACAGAGGGAGTGTTGAAACCTTTGCCTGCTAGTCACTTTTAACCTGAAACTCCCTCTCCCACCCCACCCTTTTTATTCCAGTTTTTAACATACATTCCTTAGGGGTAAGAAGAGTTGGGAGGAGTTTTAGGGAGAAGGAGGCTAAGCAATATTTACTAAACGTGAAATATTGAGAGCTGAAAACCGAATGCTGTCCGCATAGACTCATCTGCATATCCTTGCGCTGGGTTCGATTCCCTTCCAGTGATGCAAGAAAGTGTTTGTGTTTGGAACAGGTTTCTGTAGATAGAGAATTGCTACATTGCGCTAAGAACAATTTGTGGAGCTTCTGTGGGATTGCTTACCTGTCTGTTTCAGATACACAGAAGCAATTTCCACGTAAGGTTTTGTGGGACACTTTCAGCCATTCATCACCGCTCTTTCTGACAATACGTAAAGATTTATGGTAGGGTTTGCTTCCTCAGGGTTGCTTTCCACGTTATTTTAAACACAGAAGTGCAGTCTTGGGAGTCCATGCCTAAAGATGTGAGAAAATGTAATATTGGAAAGGTAATAAATGTGTCTGGGGGAAAACTTTTAGACATGTTGAGCAAGATTCCAGGCGCATTTCGTGGAGCTTGTGCACCCTCATTCTGAAATAGGCATTCAGGCCTTGACAAATTCAGGCACCTAATAATTTGATACCGGTGGCATCGGCAAACCTGAAATATTATTTTCAGGTCTGCACAGGAGCTGGCATGGAAATGTTGATGCTGGTTCCTGAGCAATCTTTTTCAGTCCAGTGGGTGCAAGACATAAGGGAGCCGAACTAAAAGCCTCATTTTCCCAGTATATCATTATTATTAGTTGTATACATATTTTATTATTGTTTCTAAATAGTCTAACATTTACCAATTCCCTACTGTTACACCAAACTATAACCTGTTAAAGCACGAATAAAAACCAGACATATAAATAAAGCATTTATTTTTTAATATTCAGTCCTCTTAGCCACATCAATATCTCTGTAGCACCAGCACTGTTCTGGGATTAATTTTACTTTAATGTGTTTCTTTTTCCAGTTATTATAAATGCAGGGATTTCTAGCCACATCTTCAGTACTTCTGATCAAAAAGGCACTTTTGTTATTAATATGGGGGGGGGGGACTTCTGGCTTTTTCATTTGCATAGAAACGGTGTCACATCAAGTGCTCCAGTGCTTGCTTTCCTCTCCCCTCCTCATTCCCTTTTCCTTTTGTATCATGTTTATTAGATTCTGAGTCTGTAAGCAGGGACTGTCTTATCTTTTAATGCAGCACTCAGAAAATGCTTTATAAGTGCTAAGCAGCAATAACCGAAAAATGGCAAGAGGATTGTGTTTGAAAAAATAATGAAAAATTGGAAATGGTCTGAGTTGGTAGCAGGTGTCTAGCTAGACATGGCACAGATTAGTGACAGAACATTTGGGTCCTTCCCACAAACCTTATTTAATGTCTTCATTAATAATCTTCATGGAGGAGTCATACTTGTTAATGACATTCATAGATGATGCTAAAATTGGAAGAGTCATGGATATTAGCAAAGGGGAAAGAATAATATAAAGGGATGTAAAAGGAGCAAGGGAAAAGTGGGCAGAAATGAACATGGACTGAAGTCAGAAAAGGCTTCACCTATGTAAATGTAAATGCATCAAAGATTTTTGAATTATTTGTTTGTTCAGAAACAGTGGAATATAAGAACTTTAAAATAAGTAAATTGAAGGCATGCTGAGGCTGAGACAGTGGACAAAATGTTCAAGGGATGAAATATTGTCAAAATGTTTTATTGATTCCTATTTTAATGTCCTTAATTCAGAATGGAATGGGTTTTCCAGAAGGATTATCATGTGACCAGGGTGTAGAGTCTCCTGTTGGCCACAATTTTTAAAAGAGATTAACTATAGCAATTTTGCTGTGATAAAGGCACTCAAATACTTATGACCAGTGGCGTAATGGTGGTTGTCAGTGCCCAGGGCGGGCAGGTGCCCTGAGACAGGGAGACAGAGATAGATCCCCTTGGGTCTTTGTCAGAAGCAGCCCCAGGTCTCTCTTGAAAGGCTTGGCTGCATGTCATCCCAGCCAGTTCTTATTATGGCCTCTCCAGTGGCACCTTTCTACCTCTATGCCACCTCTCACTTCTTTCTGAAGTTGTGCACAATCTCACTTCATCCCTCTTGACTGGCAAGTCTTTAATCATATCTTCCTCTCATACCGTCATGATTTTGACACAGGTGGAAGAAAATGCCTCTTCTCTCTGTTGCTGCCGCCGTGTTAGCTGTGACTGTCAATGCTGTCTCATTTTGTACTATGTTTTGAATGTGTGTTGCTTACAACTAGTACTTTACAGCAACTGACTTGGCTGAAGTTCTGTCTGCTAAGTTACAAGGCAAATCCTGTGATGGTAAGGATTTGCTGAAGAATTGGTTGCCAAGAATGTACAGCCACTGCTGTGGTGGTGGTGGTAGTTGTGGTGGTTGTTATTTACCCACTGTTCACCAGCAGGTTACAACAATTAAAACATGGTGTCTAAAGCAATGTAATGATCACAGAAATAAGGTGGGTCCTAAAAATATACACATCTCAGGTATCAAAAGTGTAAGGAGCATTTGCTGAAAGTTCTATAATGAAGATGCCAGACGCACCTCTGTGGGGAGAGACTTCCACAACTTAGGGGCTATCACAAATAATTCCCTCTCCTGCAGTAGCAGGAGGGTCGCGGAACAACCAAGAGACCTCCCTCTTCCAATCTTGGCACCCAAGAGGGTCCATAGGGAAGAAGGCAGCATTTGCCCCAAACCATGTCCACCTCCCCAACATCAAGTGTGGAGCACCAAAGAAACAATCACGAGCTTAGAAGTGAGTTCTTGATGGTTCCTCTACATGCAGGGCTCACTGACAGCCCCACTAGGGTTTGGCTGCACTAGGGAGGTCCCCTTTGGGTGATTGGTCCATTTGCAAGCTTGATTTCAATCCCTACCATACCTGTACTTCTAAGGGGGTTATTGTAACCACCGAGGAGGTAATCAGCCATTGTAACAAGACACTTAGAACTTGTCACCTGATGTTATAATGAAGTTGGCCTGTTGGAAGTAGGGGAAGAGATTTAAGGATCCAACCCACTGACTGGATCCAATTCCTCAGCCCTGCTTGGCACATTGATGAGGTCCAGTGCCAAGGGCCTTCTGGCAGTTCCCTTGCTGCAAGAAACCAAGTTACAGGGAACCAGGCAGAGGGCCTTCTTGGTAGTGGCACCCACCCTGTGGAATGCCCTCCCATCAGATGTCAAAGAGAAAAACAACTACCAGACTTTTGGAAGACATCTGAAGGCAGCCCTGTTTAGGGAAGCTTTTAATGTTTGATGGGCTATTGTATTTTAATATTTTGTTGGAAGCCACCCAGAATGGCTGGGGTATGTATGTATGTATGTATGTATAAATAAATAAATAAATAAATAAATAAATAAATATTATTATTATTATTATTATTATTATTATTATTATTATTATTATTATATAGCAGCTCTCCAGGATTCCAGACTAGAGTTTCCCTCCTGAAGATGCTAGCAGGGACTGAACCTGGAACCTTTGGTATGCAAGGCACACGTTGGCCAATGCTGGCTGAGATTGGATTGAGCAGTCAACTGGAAACTCCCAATTCTGGCTGTTGTGACAGGAACTACTGCTCAGTGCACCTGCTCCACCCGCAGTTTAGGGAACTATACCATGGATGGGGATATGGAGGGGAGGGGTAACACTAGTCTTGCTGAAATGTGGCAAGAATAAGTTGTTAGAGGGCAGAGCTTCGTAGGAGCTGGTGTCCTATGGCTCGGAGGTGCCTCTCAAAATAATAATGTTGCTCGGCATGCACCAAGTCTGGGTGCTTGTGGGATGGCTTCTCAGTAATGAATACATGCTAGTAGCCATTGAATTGAGGGTCAGGAGAGCAAAAGGTATACCGGTATACAGTGCAGAAAACCTTCACTGGGCCCATGCCTTTAGCAGATATCTGCAACTTGGCACCATTGAGAGAAAACATATGTAGATGAAAAAAATATGTATAGATAAAGTAAATGTAACAACTTGGTCTTTTTTTATTGTAAGAGCAGCCCTGCTGGATCTTGCGGTGTTCTAAGGGTAGCCAATATTATAAATATGAGCACGCTACATTATTGTTGATTAATGTTATAATTGTAACTCATCCATAAAATCCATCAGCCATGCTAAGATTCACCTGCAAATGTCTGCAAACTCCGGGAAGGTATGTCTTACTATTATTAGTCTTGTGTTCTAGGTGTGTGTGTGTGTGTGTGTGACCAAAATTCAGTGAGTCAGAGCATCAGAAATAGAATCACCCTCTCCTGATGCACAGCCCTGTCGCCGACTCACTAAACTGAAGTAATACAATGAAACTGCTGTAAAACAGCTAGACTGCAGGTTAGTCATGAGCAAAAGCGATATTCAGCATTTTACTTGCCAATCTTCGATCTGTATTCTACTCCTGCATAGAGTACATTGCTTGATGCCAACAAAAAAATCCCTTGAAAGAGAATGTCCAATGCAGAAGGAAGCGGGTGAATTTTCTCGTGGCTTTTGAGAGCTGCATCGTGCTAGAGAGTGAATATAAAATTCTGATGGACAGATGTATTTGGCGTTGGAATCAAACACTTTTAAGGCAGTGATCAAAGCAGTAGAAGTTTTTCGACAAAACTGATGCTTGTATGGCCTCATCCTGCTGCAGTAGACTTTCCAAAAGCCCCGATAGAGAAGAGGTGGGGAGCAACAGAGACTGGTTCATTACAGCAAATGGGTCACTGCAGCAGCAACCTCAGCCTGCCTTCAGTCAGCCCATGCCTTCTTGCCTTCTTACAACCAGTGCCTGTCAGCTTCCTCCATTTTAGACCCAGTCTTGTGCCTCATGGAATACAGCTGTGTGGAGGAAGTGGACAAAACTAGAATTACTTGGCTCTGACTGTCATTGGCTCTGGCTCCACCTACTGTTGGTCTCCTTACCTTCCACCCTACGGTACCAGTTCCAGTAGCCACCAGTCACCACCAGTGCGGAGCAATACTTTTCAAGTAAATTGTGCAAAGGTGTCTATAGAGATTATAAGAGGAGAGGCAAACGTGGAAAGAAAAAAGGAGTTTCTAAGACCTTTTTCTGGCCTATAAAAATATTATTTTTTCTCTACATAATTTTTACATTGTGAAATCAATATTTTGCAAACTTTTTGTCTCCTCCCCACTGCCAAATCCCAGCTTGTAGACTACATGGTGGAGCTATTGATAGAAGAAGATCACATAAATTGAACCACATAGTCCACCTTCATCCTGTGGATACTGAAATAGATAAAATCTATTAAGGTCCTATTGTGTGTAGAATTCAATGGCTTGAGGATAAGCAAAGACATCAGCTGCAATTCTCCACCATTCCCCTTTCTCATTGTCCAAATCAGGCTTCACTGATGCTTGCTTGCCGTTCCTAATTAGTTTCACCCTTTTATACTCTCTCTTCTGCTTTTCCTCCTCTTACCTGTTGCTGGTTCCAGTGCCTGCCAGTGATGTCTACCTTTGTCTCATGCACCTCCGGTATTTTCATGTAAGCATAGTCAGAAGTACCTCAGTCAAAAGTACCTTCATGTAAGGATAGTCAAAAGTACATTCATTCATACTTCCAACTGGTATTTTCCACTCCACTGCAATTGGTTTATTTTGCACAGCCCTTTCTTCCATTTTGTCGTCTGTTGCTGCTGAAATATGTGTGTGTGTGTGTGTGTGTGTTTATGTTGTAGTGTACAATAGCCATGCATATTTCAGCCATGTACAGATATTTACAAAACAGGTGCCTTCTCTGTGTGTTCCCTTTCAAAGTTAATGACCTTCCAGAGGAGTAACCCTGTTAGTCATTTGCAGCAAAAAGACCAAAGAGTTTTGTGGTACCTTAAATAAAAGTTAATGAAGTAGCTAATCTATGACTGTAATTCTAACCATGCACAATCAGAAATAACTGTACAATCAAAAGTGAATTCAATGGGGCTTACTTCCAGGTAAATGGGAATACAATTACAGTTTATCTCACTAGCTTGATTTCACAGTAAACTTGTCATCTTGTCTTGCTTTCCTCGTTCTGGCATTAGTGAAGGTCAGTTTAGCTCCCTGCTGATTTTTTGTTCATTGTGTCCTGAATTGTATGAATGGCTCCTTCAGTCATTGTAATGCAAATTAACTACATATAAGACATTTTTGTTGCAACATTTTATTTCATAAATGTGGACTTTAATCAGAAAATGGTTGTGTGTGTGTGTGTGTGTGTGTGTGTCTGCTGAAACATACTTCTCAAGCCAATTAATCTTTGAAATGCTTGTAGTAAATATGCTGTTGTGTTTGACAGCTTTAAATCCTTTCTGTGCCAATGCATTCCTGCCTTGTGAAAAAGAACAATAATACATTATGTGTTCCATTGGTTTTTTAATTCACAGCACAAACAGGACTGGGGGGGAACAAGTTATAAACCAACAAAACTTCAGGGGACAGCAAAGCATTTGGGATTGGGCTGAAAGTGAGACAAGGACACTTTGAAAACAAATATTTTAATACAAAGATTTAGGGGGTGAATTGATGGTCAAACATACCGGTAAGCAGTCAAATCCAGCTGGTCCTCCCCACTTGGACAAAGCAGTTTGGATTTTAACTGAGGAGTGTATAGAGGAATCTACAGGTAACAAAAAAAATATTAAAATTCACAGTAGGCAGAGGCTTAAGGCTAATATCCTAACCCAATTTAACCTGGGCATAAGCCACATTGAATCTAGTGGGGCTTACTTCTGATAAAATATTATTTGTCTTCGTGCATATAGGCTGATTGTAACAACAATTAACTTACACCACGTCAGCAAACTACAAAAAGAAAAGCAACGAGGAACCTGTCAGGACAGCAGCAATTATATATCAATGAATACGTACACAGAGTACATTACAAAACAACTTATGTATCTATTTAGACATAATTTGCACATTAAGAATAATTGGAGCAAACTAAGGCAAAAAGCATTCATAGCAAGAATCTGTGCTGTGATGGGGGTTGAACAGTTAGATGGAAGGAAATCTGCTTGGTGGTTCATTTTCAATGGATACCTTTGACAACCATAGCTTCATGCTGATGCCTTATGAAGGGATATGATCTCTTGACGAAGAGATACAATCTGTGACTTCGCACTTCGGCTGCTCTTGAGAACAATCATTAAAGATTGTTATCTCTGACAGGCATTGATGTGAAGCTACAGGAAGTGCCTGAGATGAAGTATTGGGTGCTGCATAATGCCCATTACCAAGAAAAAGCCTGCAGCAAGTTTTAGGGGGCAGAACTCCAAAACACACACAGAGCACCCAAGCAATGCAGCTATCACCACTACTGTCAAAATGGAGGGGGCATCTTCAGAGGCCACAGAATAGCTTCTGGGGTGCTAGATGTGGCCCTCAGACCATGAGTTACCCACTATAGCATAGGGGTTATACTCAGTGTTCATGGGAAATAGACAGCCTTCATGAATTTGTCTAGTTCTTTTCGCCATAACTTGGGTTAGTGCATTTCCTAAGTTGTTTAATGGTTTGTGTGAAGGAGCTCTTGTTTGTTTAATTTTTGTCTGTCCTGATATATCAGCCAAAAAACATCACTAGATGACCACAGATTCTAGTATTATGAGAGAGAGATAAGAATTTTCTACCACTCATCTCCACAGCGTTTGTGAGAAAATGCTCTATCAATTGTTTTAAATAAACTAGGAAAAACAATCGTTTTCAGTTGCAAATTTTTGGACAAGGGAACACTTTCAAACATTTAGCTTGATCCAAATTACACTGAAATCACTTGAAAGGCTTCAGCAGTCTTTTGCTAAGGTTTAGAATGACATGTGGTACATTATTTATCTTTACATGCGCAAATAGTCCCACTGAAGCTGAGCTTCTGGCATGAGAAACTCTTTGTAAGATCAGAACTTCATTTAAATTTAACATGGCAAGAGAAGGCAACTGCATATCAGAAATCCAACAGTGTAGCATCATCTCATGCCTGATTGTTATATATTCAACTTTAAAAAATATGTTGAGCTTTTAAAATTGGGCCCGAGAGGGGAAGAATTGGAACAGCGATACTCCATGAAAGGAGTTCTGCAAAAAGGCATGAAGTGAGAGAGAGCAACCTGCCTGGGCATTGCTTCAAAGCGTGGAGAGTATTTCAGACAGAGAACAGTGCGTAAGGTGTAAGTAATTTTCTCTCATTGTACAATATTGTATCTGTGTTTCTGCGTGATCTTGGATTCCTAAGGCTGTCCAGCTCAATTATGTGTTTGTACTTTGCAAGGTACACTATGGAAAGAGAAAGAGGAACTGCTTGGGACAAATTCAGACTATAGGAGACACTTGAAAACATTATGTACTTGTAGGAACAAGATAAGATAAGATAATTTATTGTCATTGCACAAGTACAAGCACAACGCTATACAAGTGCAACGAAACTGCACGCCCCCCATAAAAACAGAAAGAAAGAAAAAACAAAACAAAAAGCAGCACAAAACACACACACCAAAGAAAGCCACACATACACCCATCACAGCTCTCCAAGGTCATATTATCTGGTTACAGCGTTTAAGATGGTTATAGCTCTTGGGTAGAAACTGTTCTTCAATCTATTTGTTCTTGATCTAATTGTTCTATATCTTCTACCCGAAGGCAGTGGTGCAAAGAGGCTATGTCCTGGATGAGATGGATCCTTTAAAATATTGTGAACCTTTTTAAGGCAACGGGAACTGTATAGTTCTTCCAGAGATGGGAGAGGATGACCAATAATATTTTGGGCTGTGGTTATGACTTTTTGAAGTATCTTCTTCTCCCTGGCTGTGCAGCTGGAGAACCAAGCACAAATACAGTACATAAGAATGCTCTCTATGGAGCCTTGGTAGAAGGACACCAGCAGTCTCTCACACAGATTGTTCTTCTTTAAAAGTCTGAGGAAATAAATTCTCTGCTGGGCCTTCTTTACCAGAGCAGTAGTATTTGTGCTCCAAGTCATACCCTGCTGGAGGAGGAAAGGAAAAATTGAGACATCCCCCCTTCCCTTGTAGAACAGAGTTGCAAATGGAGGTAGGAAGATGTTTGATTTTGCCCTCAGCAAAACAGATAGTTTGGTTTCAACCCAAGGTGTAATTGCTGTTGTCTGGTGCAATGCATTCTCTTTCATCATACTTGGTTGGTGACAATGAACCCTGAAAACTTCGATTCATAGTTTCTCAATGTATAAGTAGCTCTTGAGCCCTCCTCAGGTGTGTATACTCACAGCAGCTTATGGGAAGACCAAAGTGTGGTCCAAGCTGGGCATGGAGGTGTTTGGTAAATATTTCTATGATCACTGCAGCATTCCCCCCCCCACCTGCTACATTCACAGGAATCTCCACAGTTGTGTCCATATGTTCAACCTCCCTCCCTTTGTGTACCTAGTCATGCCTTAGGAGTCATGCTTATGTAAAGTGGGAGTTAAAAACAGTAATAATAGACCCTCATGTCTACCTTTATTATGCTGCTGCATTTCTTAATATTTTACATCAAGACTCTTGGGTGCTACAAGGGTGATTTTTGACTAGGAGTAGACTACTTCCCACAAGTCCAATATGCCATTTGTCTTTGGGACCATCTGCACAGTGGAAATCAATGGCCACAGGAAGACTGCCTGCTTTGGAAAAGAAGCAAAGAAGAAAGCATTTTTTAATTGTAGGGATATAATTGCAAGACCTGCCTGTACATATTACATGCAGCTCCCACCCTCCGCTCTCCTCTTTCTAAATTGCTTGCTACGCTTCCCCTTTCCCGAGGGTTGGCACATGCTGGTTGCTTCACTCAAGATGGCTTCAGCCGTGGCAGCCAAGCTAATAGGGGTTGACAGGCACTGTCTGGAGGGAGTCATGGACTCTATGAAGTCGACAGAAGCTTGTCAGCAAGGGCCCTGAGGCACCTCCAGAGTCAGGCAGCCGATTCACTCTGTCCAGCTCCAAAAGGGAGACCCCCCCCCCAAAAAAACCCACTGTATCATTTAGTTTGGGTGGTATTTGAAGAGTTGCTTCTCCTAACCTCACAACATGGGGTGCCTTATGTGGGGCTGTGTGTGTGAGCAAGACATTTGCCCCAACTCATCTCCTTGGTCTTAGTGTGACGCTAGAGAACAAGGCTCTTCCCTGAGCCAGCCATCCTTTCCCTACACACCCACACCGGCTGTGACAGAGTGTTACATTTAAAAGTATATTTCACAAGCTTTGCCTTCTGGGGGAAATTTGCCAGCTAGAAACTTCCTCCACCGGGTCCCCTTGACAGACACAGCCTCATCCCTGCAAATCTGCCCACAAGGACGGTGAGGAGGCTGCAACTTTCTCTCTCCAGAACACACACCTGGGGTTCATGCATATTTCATTCTTTGCGCATTTCGCTGCAAAGATCAAATCTTTTCATAGCTGATGCCCTAAAAGGCCTGCTTTGCTTGCCAAATATTGTTTCATCGGTGCTCTCCTCCCTTCCCTTTCGATAGTCCAGGCCCTCCTCTTCTTTTCTTGCGGAATGGCTGCTTCCCCAATCCCCAACCCCAGACTGCCTGAGAAAAGGTCATTGTCCCTTTCATATTGGCTGCTCCTCGCTGTGAGCCAGTGTGGCTTCTGCACTGGCAATAGAAAAGGATAAACAGGGAGGAGGGGAGGACAGAGCCCTCCAGACAACAGCTTATAAGGACGGAGAGTCAGAGGAGAACAGTAAGAGAAACAGGCACACTGAGAGGATGTTAAGAATTAAAAAAGAAAGAAAATAGAGAGAGAGGCTGACAGGGAACACACACACACACACACACACACACACACGAAATGAAAGCAGCGGGAGAAGAAGACAGCAAATAAAAAGTTTCCTAAGACATTTCAGAAACCATTGTTGAAGAGGCACCTGTTGGGCTCCAAGCTAACTAGTTCGCTTCTGAATCTTGCAGAGTTTCTCTCGCACTCCAGACCAGAATTGATATAGGAGGCAAATGCGAGAATTGCCTTATTATAAGGGTAGCATGTGCATCTGCTCTGAGGCATCTGGGAGAGAGCAAGGAGCCCACAGGAGGAGGGTGTTGTAACACTGACCCCCCCAAGGACTTTCAATCATATGAAAGGAAGGGAGCGGCACCAATGTTATTGTAGCATTCACTAGAAGTGCATAAATTAGTGAGCAATCTTTCCTCCTAAACCAGCCAGTGTGGTACCCTGCAGGTGTTGTCAGACTCCAATTCCCATCAGTCCCGAACAGCATAGCCCATGGTCAGGGATTATGGGAG
The DNA here is from genome assembly GCA_034641385.1 of Darevskia mixta. Lineage (NCBI taxonomy): Eukaryota > Metazoa > Chordata > Lepidosauria > Squamata > Lacertidae > Darevskia > Darevskia mixta. Next base: position 20,039,566 of record JAWWNH010000008.1, read on the forward strand.
TTGTGGTCCAGCAACATTGATTCTCCCCTAAACTAAGGTGCACATGTATGTATGCTGTGGGGGTCTGGGAGCAGTTCAGTATCACAACTGCACATTGCTCCTCTGAGAATCCTAATTGCACTACCCTCCTGACATCTGCGGCTTTTGCCCAGCCCCAGTTATAGATGCAATATTGCATTGCAAACATGGATCTGGACTGGGCAGGAAGAGGATTAGACAAAGACATTGACTTTAAAGGAGGATTTGACAAATTCATGGAGGAGAGGGCTAGTGATGGCTACTAGCCATGATGGCTGTGCTGGTGCCTTCATGGTTGGAGGCAGCAATGCTTCTTAATACCAATTGCTGGAAACCACAAGAGGAGAGAGTGGCCTTGCATCTGAATCCTGCTTGTGGGTTTCCCACAGGCATCTGGTTGGCCACTGTAAGAACAGGATGTTGGATTAGACGGGCCATTGACCTGATCCAGCAGGCTCTTTTTCTGTTCTTATAAAGTAGTTGGTGGGCGGGGTTACATGGGGGAAATGGCAGCCAGCATGGGAAGGGTTACGCATGTTCCTCCCACCCAAACTTTCTTAATGGCAAACAGGAACATTAGAACCTGAGTCAGGCCATTTGTCAATCTAGCTCAGTATCACTTCCTGAAATTGCTTGGCAGGGGCTCACTAGAGTTTCACACAGGGGACTCAATACACCAGGCATTAAACTCAGAACCCCATCTGCATGCGAAGAGTGCACTCTGCGCTCCACCGCTGCACTACAGCTGTCTTCAAATGCTGCTCTGATCTCAGGCATTCTTATCTAGACTGCCAGCAGCAGCATCACCTTGGCCAAAAGGGCTTGGCATTGACTTCATTTAAACTGATCTTGTGTTTGTACTACACCATTTGTCCATATGAACCCCAAAGCACATAGCAACTTTTATTAACCAACTGTGCAGATTTAAGATGCCGGAGCCACATTTTCCTTTGCTTGCTTGCACAGCTTGTCACTTGTTGCACAGCAATATACTTCAGCAAGAAAGGAAATGAAGAAAATGACGTACCGAAACAAATTATAGAGTTTTCGGAGATACAGCAGGCAAAATTAATGATGCAGCCTTGACATTTGGCTGAGACCTTAGGCTACCTGTGATGTTTGGATTGTTCCACTGGCTCTTTTTAATGAGCACCGACTGATCAGGAGTCAGGACCTTGGTTCTGTGTCTCTATAAATGACACTGCTATGTGCACAGTGCCGCACTCTAACAGTGTTAATCAAAATCGCCTCCTGAATTACCAGTGGAGTAATTACAGAATGCTTGGGTATTCCCAGTGGTCCTCTGTGCATGCTGCCTGTGCCATAGGTTCATGTCCTTGTGCTACAGCCGTTGCACAAATTGTTCCACATTTGCTGCTGCTGCAGGGGTGGATTTGCTTTGGCCCGGCAGAATGGAGAGAAGCAAGGAGGAATTTAACTTTTCCTGTTACTCAGGGCATTCTTACCTGGCTTTCTGGAGGTTAACCGGATGACCACTTGCAGCTTTTACAATTAAAGTCCTCAGGCATAGTTGCTGTCATTGGAGGGCCATGCTTATGAGAAGGTCTGCTTCGGGATTGGAGATGACAGTGCCGGTCTAGATGTCTCCTCCAGATTGTTTCCGTGTGGATGTAGTCCCCAGGGACGTAGCAAATATAGATTGCTTGGAATCTATGTAAATAAAGTGGAGGCCAGCAAACCATAGGTAGGTCTGCTGTGAAGATGCTGCACTTTCTGTGTTATGCCGCTTCCTAGCTTGACCCAGATTTGTCTATACATCAGCCAGGTTCCACCAGCGATGTCCACTGTAAAACGGAAAGTACACGTAGCGCAGCCTTCACACACTTCATACAATGGGAGTTGTGCTCCAAAACATCTGGAGGGCACCAGGTTGGCAAATGCTGCATTAGAGTAATCCAGCTGTTGAGCTAATAGTGAAGGGGTATTTGGGGAGGGAACTATCAGTTAATTATGATCTCAGTTTACATTTAAGATTTAGCAATGGGACTATTATTTTGCAAATATATGCACTGCCAAAAGCAGAAGACAGTTTCGGGGAATAGTTAGTATTCTCAGAGTTCGTTTCTCCCATTCACACGTCACCCTGTGGCATGAGAAAATGATGTGGTTTTGGCTTTGTCACATTGATGGAGGCGCTACTATGCACAGTGTACTTTCTGAATGATTTAAGACACACTTTTTAGACTAACAGTGAGAGCCTAAAAATGCAAGCTAAGATTTTCAGAATTTTGATACAAATTCTCCAGATTTCACTAAAGCACCTGCTAGATGGCAAGTAATCTTCAGGCAAGCAAAGCCGCTACTTGAGGTAGTACAAATGTTGGTAGTTATATACGCATATTCCCCAGCTGTACCTGTTAAATAGGGGCACAATGCCTGCTTTCTCATTATGCTTATCTCTCATTGCTGGGACTTTATGCATACATAATAAATTACTACTATTAATAATAATGTGAATGATGAGGCCTATCGTCCTAATGGACTCCTTTGACTGACAGAATAGCATCCATCTTGTCTATTGCAGGTTTTCCTAGTATATAATGAATTCTGACATTCTGAATATTATGGGATATGGATTTTCATGGTGGAATGAAGAAAAAGATAGGGATATGGTGTTGTCTATGTGAAAGTGGAAAATGCATGATGTGAAGTTATTTTCACCACACTTACCGGTACTTAGCAGGGCTTGTCGACTCTCGGAGCCCATGTTTTGCTCCTGCTGCTGCTTCTCTCTGCCTCACTGTGAGGAGCTGACTTTTCGCATCAGGTAAAAAGCGTCCCTATTTCCATTTGACAAATGTGTGAGGTGGGGATGCTGTGCCTCAGCTGTGCTTGTTCAAGAGGAGGAGGAGAAGATCTGAGAAGCTAGCAGAGTCCCTCTTAACCATTGTTCTTTTTATTGGCACATATCAGAACCTTAGGAGCCGGTACTGGTATGTGCAATATTCCCCAGGCAAGATGTTCAGACTCTCTTCGGGTGAATAATTGATGCTCCAGAAGCCAAGCAACTGGTTCCTGATACTACATCCTGATAGTCAGGGGATGGAGGCTTTGAACTGACTCTATATGTTGTGTTTAAGTGCCTATCTGATCATTTCTCCTCTGAGCACATTCACATTTAGGTAAAGGTAAAGGGACCCCTGACCATTAGGTCGATTCGCGAACGACTCTGGGGTTGCTGTGCTCATCTCGCTTTAGTGGCTGAGGGAGCCGGCTTACAGCTTCCGGGTCATGTGGCCAACATGACTAAGCCGCTTCTGGCGAACCAGAGCAGCCCATGGAAATGCCGTTTACCTTCCTGCCAGAGCAGTACCTATTTATCTACTTGCACTTTGACGTGCTTTCGAACTGCTAGGTTGGCAGGAGCAGGGACCGAGCAACGGGAGCTCATCCCATCGCAGGGTTTCGAACTGCCAACCTTCTGATCGGCAAGCCCTAGGCTCTGTGGTTTAGACCACAGCGCCACCTGCGTCCCTTTTACACTCTCACTAATACTGTATAATTTGGTGCCCCAGAAACAAGGCTACTGCTGGTGTTCGGAGGCTAAAGTTTTGAACTAACCCCAGGTGTTGGGATGTCTATTTATTTGATCATTCCTCTTTTGAAAACATTTGCCTTTGGATTTCTGCTAATACTGAAAATTGAAATTGCTCCCACTATGAACACATGTAAATCTTTTTCTTTTCTTTTTTTTAATGGAGCTTTGCCAGATTGGGTATGGTTATTACCACCTAAGTCAGTAAAGAAAGAAAGAGAAACACCCTGGGTTAAAACCAGTCATTTGAAGACCATACTGATTACAAAGGCAGGTCCTAAATGCCATGCTACCCATGGGTAGGCAAACTAAGGCCCAGAGGCCGGATCCGGCCCAATCGCCTTCTAAATCCGGCCCATGGACGGTCCGGGAACCAGGATGTTTTTACATGAGTAGAATGTGTGCTTTTATTTAAAATGCATCTCTGGGTTATTTGTGGGGCACAGGAATTCGTTCTTCTTTTTTCAAAATGTAGTCCGGCCCCTCACAAGGTCTGAGGGACAGTGGACCGCCCCCTGTTGAAAATGTTTGCTGAACCCTGCTTTTACCCATGTTCATTTTGCTGTCCCTGGTTCTCTTCTACCACATTCTTATTTACTTGTGATATATAAATATAATTAATACCTCCACTGTTGGAGGCTGAATGCTTCTGAATGCCAGTTGCTGGTAACTGCAGGAGGGAAGAGGTGTGTTGCACCCAGGTCCCGCTTGTGGGTTTCCAATAGGCATCTGGGTGGCCCCTATGAGAACAGGAAGCTAGACTAGATGGGCCTCTGGCCTGATCCAGCAGTCCCTTCTTACGTTCTTTTGAAGGACAGTTATGGCATGATATATGGTGTTCAGGCAGTGAGGACCTGAAATGTTCCCAGGTTATTTACAAGTGGAAAATTTATTTTGAAATGTGTTAACTATAGGGACCTTTATTGGAAGTGATTTCATGAGCAAGCACTCTAGATTTGTTGGATGAGATTTTTAACTGAGAAACATTCAGTAGGTGGACTATTTTGGTGTCACTTTCCCCTGAAAATTGTTCATGAAATAACTTCTGAAAGACATGACACTAGGCATGAAACATTATATAAGGAATCATCCTAGAGGGGTTACAACAGTGTAGTTTCACCAAGTCTAAATTGCCCTGCAAATTTGTCCCATGTGAAACTTCTTGCAAGTCCATTAGATATACTCATCCTTTCCCACTCACTCTTGCCAGAGGCCTCTTCCACAACTGGGACTCAACATCCACACTTCTCTCCTCAGTCATTTATGCTACTTGAAGTGACGCAGCACCCTTCTAAGATGCTGGATATATACGGCCAAATATGGTCGTAAGAAGAGCCCTGCTGGATCAGACCAAAGGCCTGTCTAGTCCAGCATTCAGTTTCCCACACCAGATGCAGAAAGGCATGAGGTCAACAGCCCTCTTCTGCTGTTAAATCTTAGTGACTGCCATTTTGGAGGCATTGCGCCTCTCGTTCTGGAGGTAGAAATACAGCCTTATCGTCCATGCATTTGTCTAATCCCATGCTAATGAGAGAAAACACTGACAGTATATTTCTTTGTTATTTGTGATCTTGCTGGAAAAGGTGTCAATCTGGGGACTTTTAACTCCACAAGACATGCAGTGGTAAGATGGCTATAAAACGATGTCACCCCATTGATTAAAATCAAAGCCCCTGGAGTTAAATGTTAATACCAATGGCAATTCTGTATGTAAGTGCTGTTCACTTGCCAGTGGTGTTATGTGAACAGTTTTGGACATCTGTTCATTTCTTCTCTCACTTGGATTTCACAGATCTTAAAGAAAAGAGGTTTCAGAACACAAATTGTTCATTGAAAACCTTAGGATTTTTTAATGAGAATTAATATCTGTACCTGTGCAAATTGCCCCTATATCTATGAATGCCCCAAGCCTTCATTGTACCCAATTCCAGGTGCTCTCCTTGAGCTCAGAGTCCCTTATTCCCAGGCGCAGGAACAGAATAAAGCAGGAAAATGAGACAAAGTGTAAAGCGCAACTTGATGTGGCTAATTACTTGACAGTGGGCATAAAAAGGGGATTAACTGGTGCCTCTAGGGATTGTCGCTGAATCCTAATCTTATCTTTCCCTCTCCCTTCCCCAGCCATTTGAAGTAATGAACTAGTTATAAATAGCTAATTAGTTAATTATATGCTGGCCTACATGCAGCATCTTGTAACGTGAAATTCCCTGGACCCCTGCAGTAGGGAGTCTCAGCTGTGGAGAGGGAAGCAGGTGGGGGGATTAGGAATGTGATTGATGCTTGGAAGGATTTGCAGAACTCAAGTGACCACAGGGAACACAGGGAATGTAATTAATTTAGTAAACGGGTGCAATCTATCCTATCCAAGGGGCTAGTCCATTATCTTAGCAGAGGAAAGGGATCAAGGAGAGAAACAAGCCCAAAGTTTATTCAGCTGTTGTAGTCTGAAGATGCTACAGATTCTATGCACAAGAATAGGGTAGCGTCCAATTCATCAAGATCCAAAGGAAATGAAGAAGAAGAAAAAGTGCATGGCAAAGGCCACTGCATTGTGAACTAAAATGCTCTCTTCATTAAGTGATACTTAGTTCAAAGAAAGCCATTCTTGGATATGATTGAAGAGCTCCTTCTTATTGGCTCTCTGAACAGAAGCTTTCTTTGAAGTAAATACTCCCAGATGAAGAATGCATTTTAGCTCAAAACATGGTAGGGTTTGTCAACAAATGGAAGTTTCACACATTACCTGTTCTTCCTTTTGGGGGGGGGGGGGCATCTTTGCAATCTGACATTGTAAGACATGTATCATGTCAGCAGCCCCAGAGGCTGAGTCCCTTGTATCCTGATTTTTTGAAAGCACCTCATATATTTGGAGACATTGCATAAGTAATATGTTCAAATAAGAACAGATATGACATGCGTAGATAGGCCTGGATTCACCATTTGGCTAAACGTGCTACTGTACTTAATTCAGAGCTGGAAAACTGCTGCACAGGAATGGGGAACTTTTGGCCTTGCAGATGTTGCTGAACTACAACTCCCAGCAACCCAAGCAAGCAAGGCCAATAGCCAGGGGTGATGATGGGAGTTGTAGTTCAGCAACATCTGCAAGGCCAAAAGTTCCCCACACCTCCTTTATTGAGTTCTCTAGCTGCCTCCACCTTGTTTTGATCCAGGATTCCCCCCACATAACGTCTTCTTTCTTTCCCCATTTTGTTTTATATCTCCTTTCCCTTTCTTTTTCTCAATTACCTCCCTCCCTCCTATGCCGCGATCGATCCCTCTCTCCTTTCCTGGCCCTGGTCCCTCTTGCAGGCATGCGAATCCTGGTGAATTTGCTTTTGGACACCCTGCCTATGCTGGGGAACGTTCTGCTTCTCTGCTTCTTCGTCTTCTTCATCTTTGGCATCATTGGGGTGCAGCTATGGGCTGGTCTGCTGAGAAACCGCTGTTTCATGGAAGAGAACTTGACAATGTGAGTGATCGGGAGATGAAACTGTCTGTGAAGCAAGCCTCTCTTATCTTTACCCCTTCTTAACTTCCTTTGTTGCTGAGCTAGTTCACAACCTTAGGGGACGATCAAGCTAAACATATCCACTACAGCAAAGGATTTCCATTTGTACACTCTTGTACCCTCCCCAAATCAGGTCCAGATGTGTTTTTTTTGGGGGGGGGAACCCAGAACATATATAGGGGTGCATGGCTTTTGGGGGGCAGAGGGGAATAACCACATCAGACAGCATGGCAGGCAGCTTCGCAGTCTTCCTTTTACTAAAAAGATGCAAAGTCTGGGAGCAGCCACTGAGAAGGCCGTCTCTTGCGTCCCCACCAAGCGTGCCTGTTAGGGTGGCAGAACCAAGAAAAGGGCTTCCCCCAAAGATCTCAGAGCCCAGGCAGGCTCATATGGGAGAATGTGGTCCTTCACATAGCCTGGGCCTAAGCTGAGTGTGCATTTCTGAGTGTGCATTTTATTTTATTTTTATTTCTTTTCCACTTTTCCACTTAAAAACACACTAAGAAGCTAACAAAGAATGCCTAACTCCAGCCCACTAAAACAACATGGACACAGATAAATAGTTATGACATACAAACCAGCAATTTAAAGCATCCTTATAGCCAAATCAGAGATTTTTAAAGAAAACTCAAGCAGCAGCCCTAGCAAGCCATTATTAAAGCCCTACCAAGTCCCTTGAACCAGATCAACAATATATTTTTCATATATGTAGCTAATTCATGTCACTTTATGAATATTTGCAAGGCTGCATTTGCATTATGCCTTCATTACAGGCTTAAAGAATGACACAATGTGCTCTGTTCCTATCAAAGGCAAAATGGTTGTGAAATTTGGCTGCTGCTACCAACAGCCAACTTCAGCTTTATATACTGTATATTGCACAAATGATAAAGGAAGCAGTCCTATCAAGTAGAGACTGCCAGTCCACAAAAAGACTGACCTATGGCCAGAATCTGGGGTCCCCTACTGAGTGAACCTTGTGGTCCTGCCTAGGAATCAAATAATTTGTTGATTTTAGTTCTTTAGGTTTTTTATTTTTCTAATCTTAAATTTAAAATTGGAAATTAAATATCTGCAGCAATTTGCAATAAAACGAATCCTCGTGAAAATTATTCAGCATTTTAGTGCATTTTCCCCAATTAACACATATTTGTATGCGGTTTTAACTCACGTACACATTTTTGCAAGCATTTTTTCCTGATTTAATGCACTTTTGCATGTTCTTTCACTAGTTAGTTCATTTTTATGCACATCCCCCCAATATATCCATTTTTGTACACATTGTTTGGTTTGAAAACTCCATCGCAAAATTCAGTTATGTGCAAATTTTGAAGGATGGCTGTGTTTCAGAAAGTTTAAATTTTGAAAAAATCTGGCTTTAAATGCAAATAGAATAAAATTCCTTCCCATCCCTAGTCCTGCCCTTCCTAGGCCACCCACAACTCCTCTCTGTCCCTCCTGACTCCCAAGATATTTACATCTGAGAAAGGCTTGGTTGTCATTGGCTAAGAGATTCTGGAATGTGTTTTTATCTCTTTTAAACAGTCTTTTAAAAAACAAAAAAACCTGCCAGCATGATTCATATGATTCATGCAGAACCTTCTATTTTTAATCTGAATGATAATCACTAACAAAATGGCCATTTGATTGGAATTACCCAGTAAATGCCAATTAGGCCCCTATGCTTTCTCCTCTACCATATTCAGTTTCAGATGTTGCTTAGCAACCTCGCACATGCTTCCCTAAGTTGCTCCCCTGCTGTTTAGAAAAGGTTTCCTGACAACCTGGCTGACAACCCAGGGAAGGCAGGGTCACGATCTCTGGTTGGCTGCCTAGATCACCTGGCTGTTGGCCCTGACCCAAGTGCTCAGGCCCTGTGGATTTGTAATGCTAGAGATGTGTCATTTGGAAGTTGTAGTTCAGCCTCCAGGCCATCTCTCGCATTCCACAGCAGGAGATGCAGCCAATCCTGACTCCCTAATGTATGTACCTTTATGATACATTTTTTTAGAGCAACATGTCTGGTGCATTCATGTTACATTTTCAGGTCTGCACTTAAAACATCTTTGGCGTACCTCCGAAAAATAATGGGCGAAGCAGCCCATAGCTACAGCAGCTGATCCTGCCATTCCAGACTGTGCTGTAATATTTTAAGATTATTCATGGTCTTTTTAATTTTCTACAAATCTCGAATTCTGTGGGATTCTACAGTTTTAAGTTTGGATTCAATATTATGGGAAGTATTGCTGTCAGATGTTAGGAAATATGTATGTTAAATGCTTCCATACACTGGCACAGCACCAGATTACCCATTTGCTGCATGAGGCATACATCTGCTATCTATTTTAGTTCTAACTATGTGGAAAATATGCCACTTGGGGAAGAAAAATGAATAAAAACTTGCACTCTTACTGTGGCCTTTCTTAAAACCTTCCCCCCGCCCTCCCCAATGTGTAGAAATTGATTTTTGCTAGGGGCTGTAGCTCAATTCAGCTGATTCTCTAGACCAGGCATCCCCAAACTGCGGCCCTCCAGATGTTTTGGCCTACAACTCCCATGATCCCTAGCTAACAGGACCAGTGGTCAGGGATGATGGGAATTATAGTCCAAAACATCTGGAGGGCCGAAGTTTGGGGATGCTTGATCTAGACCACTGTTTGAGTCATCCTGAATGAGCCACAGACTCATCCTTCCTGCTGTCTCTCACTGTTTCCTTTCCCTGTGTAATTTCTGTTTCCCTAGAATTAGAAACTTCCTGTTTTATCATTCTGGTTTGGAGGGATGAGTGCTAGCCAGAGTTTGCTAAGTCAGACATCACAGCAAACTGTGGCTAGTGTTAAATGGGAAACCAGCAGCTCATTTTCTGTGACACTTCAGGATCCTTAATAAGCTACATCCCTGTAATAGATGGTTGGAAGGTTATTGTGATCATGGTACTGCCCATCGCCAGGAATATTATTAACTCCAGTGTTTGCAATAACAAATTAATTAGTGTGCCCTTTGTATCCCCTCAGACAAGGTAACATCACCCTTCCTCTCTATTATCAACCTGAGGAGGACGATGAAAAGCCCTTCATTTGTTCACTGTCAGGAGATAATGGAATCATGGGCTGTCACGAGATCCCCCCACTGAAGGAGCGAGGCCACGTTTGCTGTTTGGACAAGGATGACTATTTCTACTACACCTCTGTAAGACAGGAGTTCAACGTCAGCGGCATGTGTGTCAACTGGAACCAGTATTACAATGAGTGTCGCACGGGCAATGCCAACCCACACAAAGGGGCTATCAACTTTGATAATATTGGCTATGCATGGATTGTTATATTTCAGGTAATCTGAACTGAGATGTCCAGGAACCAGTCCTAAGTCTATAAATGTGACCTACATTTCTTCTCATTAGTGATTTACTGTCCTTTACTGAAACAGTAGTGTGGGTCTCAGCATACGTTGTATTATTCATGTGGTGATAGCATAGTTGTCAGGCTACTTTTGTGATGGAAATATTATATGGGTTGGATCAAAGATGAGGAACTTGTAGTCCTCCAGATGTTCTGGGACTCCAGCTTCCATCAGCTCCAGCCATTATGGCCAATAGTCAGGGTTATGGGAGTTGGAGTCCGAAAACATCAGAAGAGCAACAGCTTCCCTATCCCTGGGTTAGAGGCAGGAGGATGTGGTCAGGTTCAGGCTAGAGGTCAGCCACTGGTTCAGACAAACAAGGAACAAGGACGAGAACCAGAGATGCAGTCAAAAGATGGGCTAGTGGTGGGACATGAGGTTGGGCAGAAACGAACCAAATGGCCAGAGTCAGGAACACACATATAAGTTAGGTAGGTACCAGATGTAGAGTAGCACTCTGTGCTGTTCCTCCATCTTATGAGTTGCTCAGACTGAGGAGCTCAACTTGAACTAGGAAGTCATATTGTGCCAGGCAGGTCTCGGGGCCATGGCTGGACAGAGCAACAGCAGATTGAACTCTGGCATGTAGAGCTGCAGCATAACAAAGATTAGGCTGGAAATTCCCTCAGTTCTTTAAGAGCTGTCCTGATGGGGCAGGGAATAATTCACCTGTATGCTGTTGCAATAGTCCTTGGTTGAAGTCCTCCAGTGCCTTTACATCAACATACCACCATTTGGTAGCACAGCAAGATGATGATGATGATTAAAAAGATTTGCTTCATAAGAATAAGCCAATAAGGATGTCAAACTTAATATCTTTCTTGTTGCAACTGTTTTACCTGATTTTAAATTGGTTTTAAAAAACAAAACAACTTCCTCTTACTCAGTAGGCCTTTGGAATAGGGTGAACTTAAAATTCACCTGCAGCAATAGCTTGATAATGTGGATGACAATCAGTCGTCATGAATGGTTATGTCTTAGCTCCTTGAGTATTTACTCAGCGCAGCAGCGGGTTGCAATAAGCCTGTCAGGGAATACGAACCATCATGATTATCTTCCATATGTTTCATCTGCCCAACTACCACTTAAACCGTGAACTCACTAATTGTTTCCAAATATGAGGATATTAGTGTATAACTCCTGACATTCCCTCTCTCTTTTGATGATTAAAAGGCTGCACGTATAACTGGTTTTAAAGCATCTGAAATGTGTTAGAGAGAACTACTTCTGTTTACATATTTACTCAGTCTACATGTCCAGATAAAACCTAGCCTGTAGGCCTTCAATACATGGTGAGACTAACATGGGAATGCACCTAAATCTTACAATTATTTCCTTTAATTTCTGAAGCGATTTAAGAGTATGATTAGACTAACATTGAATATTCTGCCAATTGATTTCATTGGGGAAGTTAAGGACACACTTAAATGTTATTGAAATCAACAGCACTCACTTAGAAAGTGCTAAACTTTGGTTGGCTCTCATTCAGCTAAATGTGTCAGATTCAGAGAGCCCAACTGGATTCAGAGAGTCCACAGGAGCAAAACTCCCATCCCTCCATTCATGTCATAGTGAAAAGATACTGCACTGCTGGCCCAGATCAAATTAGTGCTACTTTAGTGGACTGGAAAAAATTATAGGATTTGTGGGTTCTGCTTTTTTTGCAGCAAGTGGAGGGTTCCTAACACTGAAAGTCTAGCAAAACAACACAAAATGTGTGGACTGGAGCAGTCAACTCATTGGAATGGATTTGACTGCTTTACATTACTGTCTTTCCGTAGTTATTTACATTTTTTGTTCTTGTTTTCTTTTTCTATAGGTGATTACACTGGAAGGGTGGGTGGAGATTATGTACTATGTGATGGATGCTCATTCATTCTACAACTTCATCTACTTCATCTTGCTGATCATTGTAAGTACAATTGTCCTTTCACCAGAGTTGGTAGGATCCTGTCAATGTCCCAATTAATCTAGGATCCTGAAACATAGATTGTAGCAAATGTAGATGAAGAAAGCAAAATGTGTTGATTGTAGGTCATTCCAAAAGGCAAAGAATTCCAGTTCTCGCTTTTTTCTTTTTCTAAGTAGCAAAATCATTCCAGGAAATGCAAGGATCAAATTTAGCATTGCCTTTTTAGAATGAGAAGCTAGAGTTCACTCGAGACATTTCTGACATTTTGTTCTCCTGTTCTCCTCACTTAAATGGTAATTTATAATTGCTAAGTACTTACAGTTCATGGTCCAGTGAATTTATAGTCTATAGCAACCATTGCCAGCCTTAGGCAGCCTTTGGTCCTGCTAGCTGGAGCTGATGGGAGTTGTAGTTCAAAATATCTGAAGGGCACTAGGCTGCCCAAGGCTGGCCTCAGGCATAGCTTAGAAACATGGATCACAGTGAATGGCAGAAGAAAAAAGCGGTAGTGATGGTAAGAAATAAAATAGATTGGGGGTTTGGGGGGGTTCCTTCTTTTTGGTTCAACTAATTTGAGATAAAATGAGCAAATAAGATGTTGATGAATCGCTGATGATCTGAACCTATGTTGCAGTCTTTCTTTCTTTCTTTCTTTCTTTCTTTCTTTCTTTCTTTCTTTCTTTCTTTCTTTCTTCATTCTGTCACATTCATCTAAAGGAGATGTAGTCACTTAGACTTTCAATGTTTCCAAGCTGCTGTCCACAGGCATGAGTTAAGTAGGTGATTAAAAAGAAGCAATAAAAGCTAATGAAAAAAGGAAAGCAGAGAGTATTTTAAATTGGGATTGAAAAGCTTCATTAAGGGTGACAGCTGAAACAAGTTTCCTTTTCCTGAGCTGCTTGTTTTTCTTATTGAGAATGAAAGCACCTTCATTGTTATCCATACCTCATTTTTAAAGAAAACCAATTCAAAAACCCAGACCTTTGTGACTCCTGGAGAAGTCCATGCTACCTGACAGTTCACCCAATGGCTAGCCTGAAGCAGGGTTTTTCGCCACATGGCATTTCCTCTGAACTGGCTCCAAGAGGCATCACAGTCCATGCTGGCTTCGTGGAATTGATAAATAGAACACGAAGGCCTGGGCACATCATTGGAGGAGCCAGTTGGATGGGGTCTCCAGAACCCCTGTAACAGCTGTTAACTTGCCTGCCTATAGGAAGTTGGGATGTAAGAAGACACTGTTTCCCATTCTACCCTGTAATTGCTTGCAGCACTGCTTCTATTCTGCTGCAGTTCATCTTCCATAAATACTATATTATTTGTCTCATTGTCCACTGTGGCAAAATTACAAATCTTACATAACTTATGTAATTGTGTTGTCATTTATTTCATTTCCATGCAAAGGAATCTCAATGCAAAATGACGGGGGGGAGTGACATAATGAATTACATATTTTTGCTGACTGAAAGCAACAACAACAGAGAATACTAATCATTTGCAATGGATTGATCTCCATCTGGACATGTGACAAATATGCAAATATCAGCAATTTCTGCTCCTGTTTCAATTTTAGTCAGAATTCTCCCACATCCACAAAATGTGGACAACAGATCTGGCGAAAAGGAAAGAGGCAAAATAACCCCATGTACTAAAAATATACATTTTGAAAAAATTATTCAAGGACATGTTTTTAGAAACAATTCTCACATCAGTTTTGGTTTCTCTCAGTTTCCCCTTTTTATCAATCCTAAATTCAGTTCTCCAAATTCACACATCACTTGTTAAAAAAAATTAAGAAATCCTTCCAAAAATTGTCAGCATTTTAGTGTACATATATGCATTATTATGCATCCTTTCCCTTGATACATGCATTTTCGTACACATTTTTTCCTGGAAAACTGTTGCAAATTGTGTAGGTGTGTCTTTCAAAGGATAACTGTGTTTCTGTTTTCATATTGTCTAAGGAATCACTCACTAGGTACCGGGTAGGTTTGTTTTAAAATATAAATTGAACCAATTTTCTCTCACCTCTTTCCTACAAGAACTACATTTACTTTACTTTTTCTGCCAGCAAAATCTTGATATACTCCAAAACACGTCTTCCATCACCAATAGTGGTATAATAAGGAGCACAGCCATTCATTCTTGTTAAGAGTGTGACTTTTAACCTCTTCTTCTGTAGTCCAGAGCAAATGTTCCAGCACCCTCAGACCAAAATCATCCTCAACTTCTCAGTATAACCTGAATATATATATTTCCCCCTTTCTTCCTGCCCATATCAGCTTCAGTTCTGTTCTTGCCATTTTTACTATGGATAAGGGTGCTCGATGCCTCTATACATTTTCTGTAGAGAATGGAAGATTATAGTCTCTTGCAAAACTCATGTCCCCTTTTTCCTGTATCCCCCTTTGGGAGGCTAGTCTACATCAGCTAAACTAAATGCCCATATAACATTTCATTTTCTCCCTTTATGAATGAGGTTGCATTCTGGTCTTGCTGCAGTTTGTGACTCTGAACTATTCTAAAGGTAGGACTCCATCTCCTCTTTCCATTCACCCACCAACTTGCAGGCAGGGGGTGGAGGGGTTCTACACTGGGGCTGGAGAAGCTATAACTCTGCAGATTTTGTTGGACTCCAACTCCCATCAGCCCCAACCAGCATGAACAATAAATAGAAACAATGAGACTTGGAGTCCAGCAAGATCTAGCAGGCTACAGCTTCCCCAGTCCTGGTGTACATCCCCATACAGCTTTTCCCCAATGTGCGGGCTGGGGCTGATGGGAGTTGGAGTCCCAAACATCTGAAAGCCACCAGGTTGGGGAAGGCTCTACTCTCGGAAGACTCATAAAATACTTGCCATTTCTGTTCAGTCAAAATGGTGAAGACAGGAATGTGTGAGGGAATGCATTTAGAAGAGGAGAGGACTCACAACCGTCGCAATTTCAAACAAGAAAAGCAGAGAGCATTTTGCAAAATCCTTACAGGTCAGAAGGGATTATTTTAAACCAAACAGCATTTCTCCCTCTTTTCTTTTTTCCTCCAACACTGTGTTCAGTATTGTAAAGACTGGACAGGCTGAAGTGGAGGAGAACCAGATGGTTAAAGGGAAAACAGCTCTAGAACAGCTTTGAAGGCCATTTTTTCAATAAATAAAAATCCTCTCTATATTATTTTGAAACAGCATATTGTCCTAACACTGAAGCTGGCCAGGAACATTTCAGTTCTTCAAAGCTTATTCAAGTGCTAGCAGTAATGTGCCCCCTTTGAAATGCTGAAAGAGCTCCTGAATTGAATATTCTGATGGAGCCTTTGGGCACCTTTGCCTATGTGAGCTGAGTGCCAGGAGTGTTTGAACACGGCTAGGTGGAGAAACAATCACTCCCCCACCCCCTTCTTATGACTCAAGTAGGTGGCAGAATTGGCTCTTTATACTTATTCTTGGGTCAGTTCTCTTCGGTGTGGTATGCCTTACCCAACAGATTGTGAGGCAGATGACCTTCGGAGTGCATTTGGAAAGATGTTTCCCCTTATTTTCATGTGTTATCCTGGGTTAGCTTGTGTGTGATGAGGTAAATAGCCCTTTCGTATTGGTTTATAATGTATGAGTTGTGGAATGGGTTTTTGTAGCAATGATTCTTCAACATCAACTTCACTGGACTGGTAATGTTGTGCGGGTGCCTGATTACCGTCTTCCAAAGCAACTACTCTAAAAATGGAAAGTGTAATGCTGGTGGTCAACAAAAGAGGTTTAAAGACTGTCTCAAGGCAAATCTTTAAAAATGTAGTATAAACACTAACAATTGGGATCACTGGCCTGTGAGCGCTCCAATTGGAGAACAGCCTTTACCAAAGGTGTCATGGGCTTTGAAGACACTCAGACTCAGGATGCAAGGGAGAAATGTGCTAAGAGGAAGGCACGCTTGGCAAATCCACACCGTGATCAACTAACACCCAGAAACCAATATCCCCACTGTGGAAGGATGTGTGGTTCCAGAATTGGCCTCCACAGTCACTTACCGACTCATTGTTAAAACTGTGTTTATGGAAGACAATCTTACCCGGCTATGCGTGATCGCCAAAGAAGAAGAAGGGTTTTTGTAGTGGGAACTGAGAAGGCAAAGTCAATGAAAGGGCGTTAATTATAATGAAGGCAGAATTGCACCTTGACTGCTATAGTTTTATGGACATGCCAATAACCAAACCAGCATTTTTGAGAGCCACCTTTGTAAGAAATTTAAATTAATATTCAGGATTTGGAATGAAGATGCTCCTGGCCCAATATCAGAGCTACCAATGAAATTGGTTTTCCCGAGCTGTTAAAATCAGAATAATATTTTTAAGCACAAAAGGCAAGGCAGAGTCATTTTCGCAGACTTATACCCTAAACGAATAGACACACAAGGGAAAGGACAGATGAAAGATGAGATACACTGAATTAAAACACCTCCATTAGTTGAAAAAGACATGTGGAAACAGATATATTTTAGGATTCTTCTTTAAGAACTTAATAGCATAAGATGAGCATGCTGTATCAGGCCAATGGCCCACCTAGTCCAGCATCCTGTTCTCACAGTGGCCAACCAGATGCCTGTGAGAAAGCTGCAAGCAGGACCCAAGCACCAGAGCCCTCTCCCCTCCTGCAGTTTCCAGCAACTGGTATTCAGAAGCATTGCTGCCTCCAACTATGGAGGCAGAGCAGAGCCATCATGGCTAGTAGCCATTGATAATCTTATCTTCCACAAATTTGTTCAGTCATCTTTTAAAGCCATCCAAGTTGCTGGCCATCACTGCCTTCTGCTGGAGCAAGTTCCATAGTTTAACTATGCACAGGGGAGACTGGAAGTCCAAGTAAAGAGCAATCAAGGGAACAAAACCAAACTGGACATCACATCCCCTCCAGTCACACCCCCTGCCCAAAGCCCTTTACCCAAGGCTGCATAATGGTGAAGTCAAAAATAGTAAACCTGGTATTTTCCCATCATGGAATGCAGCTGGAAATCTTCTCAATAAGGATCTGTCCCAAATTAAGGTTGTTCCTACAGCCACAGCAGCAGCGGCGGCATCTTAGGCATGGACATTTCCAACCATCATTCTCTTTTTCTTCCATCCTCCTAGTGTTTCCACTGCCTTTAAAATGTATGTATGTATGTACCCTGTTTCCCCTATTTTAAGACGTAGTCATAAAATAAGCCATAGCAGGCTTTTTTCGCATTTGCAAAATATAAGCCGTACCCCGAAAATAAGCCATAGTGATAGGCGCAGTTCTGGAGGGCGCCAAGGAAAAGGCTGGGCTGGGCTTACATAATAAAAATAAGACATCCCCTCAAAATAAGCCATAGTGCGTTTTCTGGAGGGAAAAAAAATATAAGACGGTGTCTTAAAATAGGGAAAACACGGTATGTATGTATGTATTTGATCATTTGTATGCTGCCTTACAGGGCTAACCTTCCCAAGGCAGCGCAAATCATACTAAAAAACTTAATAATCCTATAAAATTCCTATTCCTTGTACAATCATAACCTAACATTTAAATCACAATCAGTGCTAAAATATTAGAAACACCAGCACGGAAGCAATTGAACTGCAGCAGTACGTATGTTAATTAAAAGCAGCTTAAAATGGAACATTAGAACAGCAATAGTTGAAAACAATCTAGAGCATTCTGAATATTAGTTAAAACCAGCTTGAAATAGGAACGTCTTCAAGGCCTATTTAAAAATTGGGAGCAAGTTCCATAATATGGGACCACAACCCAAAAAGGCCTGTTTCTGTTGCCTGCCAACCTAATGCATCTTGATGACAGACTTGCAAACTTATTTTCAACCACTTTGGAGGTCTTTTGTCAAGCAGAAAAGCAGGATGTAAGTATTCCATAAAGGTAAATAATAAATATACTTCTCCAGGAGGCAGCATTTCAACTGTATCTGTACCCTTTTTCCCCTTCCAGATTTTTCTTTCCCCACCTCCTTCTAAATTCATGCATTATGCCTCTTTTCTCCTCTGGTCCATAGGTGGGCTCATTCTTCATGATCAACCTATGCCTAGTGGTCATTGCTACACAGTTTTCGGAGACCAAGCAGCGAGAGCACCAACTGATGCAGGAGCAGCGAGCACGGTACCTGTCCTCCAGCACCGTGGCCAGCTACATGGAACCAGGAGACTGCTATGAAGAAATCTTCCAATATGTCTGCCATATTGTACGCAAGGCCAAGCGCCGCACCCTTGGCTTCTACAACAGCCTGCAGGATCGGCGCCTGGGCCGAACGGAGCCGAGCGCTGCCAAGAGGAGTATGAATGGGAAAGACCAGAGGCAATACAGTAAGATTTGCAAGGGCAAGCCAGCAGAATGATGGTGGTAGGGGAAGAGAGAGGAAATAAGCGATTGATAAGACCACCTGTATGAATCAGAGTACTTAAAACACATGAGCCACTATGCTAATAGAAAACACTGTGTGGTAGGTACAGAGATGGCAATGCTAATGGAAAACTCCATAGAGGAGAAGGCAGTACACTGGACAAACTCTGAGTAGAGTCTGTTGGTGAGAGATTTGTTCATTGATTTAATCTAGGATGCATCAGATCTTCAGGTTGAGAAAAATAGCCCCTTTTGTAGGCCAGAAAAAATGCTTTAAGATAATATGAGGCAGGCAAATGGAAACACGTTTGCAGAAACTGATTTTACAATAAAGAGGATTAGACTTTACTGACCATTAAAACTGAAGTAATCTAGCATTTTTAAGGAGGACAGGTCTGCAGTAAAGCTCAGTGGCAAAATCTACGCAGGAGAACGTTTTGAACGGCTTATTTGTTGAATATAAAAAATACATTTTAAATCATTTGTGGCATGGAAAGCAAGCCATGGTCCTGTAAAATTATCCTGGAGGGCATCCAAAAGTTTGCAATAACCAGCAGTTCTTTCTACTGATCGCTTCAGTTGAATCTCAGAGATTTTAAAATGTAGTTTAATATTTTAAAATGATGCCACGTCACTCAGATGTTACATGAATTCTTGGGCTGTCCTGGACCTTATCTAGCTCCAGAAATACAGCTCTCCAACCATGCCAACTAATGAACCACCCTTTACTGGGATTCTTATATACCCATCTTTCCTGCCATTGCTGGGCTCCCTTTCCTGTTGGCTTGGTCCTTTCTTGTCTATGGCGTCACACTTCTGCGCTTCCTGAATGATCCATTCCAAGATGGCATTGCAAAAGGAATGCCTCTGCCACAGCAGTAAGCTCATCTGTGGACCCAGGAGCACCTAACAGTAAAGGAACTCAGACTGTAGGTAAATGCTGTACTTGAACATGCATTTCTAGCCTGAGAACAGCAACATTCAACGCTACATTTTAGTGCTTAACTTTCCATCAAGGTGAATTTAGCAGGGAAAAGGATAAAGCAAAGAAATCGCTTTTTCTTCCAGACCTGCAATCTCTGGCTTTCTAATGATGAGAGAGCATTTTATCACCTAGAGGTGATGATTTCTTTCTGCATGACCACTCCTGCTCTGATGTTCTGTCTTCATTCTAAAAGAAAACTTGCACACTTTTACGGCGGTATGTTAGGAATAATAATAGTGCTGAGATTCATAAGGGAGTGAGTTCAGAATAGCAAACTCTGGTTTTGGCTTCCTAAGCCCTTTGTGAATCAAACTCAAACATCAAACCCTAACCAAAGTTTGGGACTGGTTTTAATGAGCTCATCCTGGTACCAGCCCTCTTCACAAACCACCACAGCTGCCCACTTCCCTTTCCAACCCAAATTCCATGGTGCCAACTGAAGCAGCAATGGAGTGGTGCCATCTTGAGACTCATTCATAAGTTTGTGGAGAAAAGAAGGGGACATGGGGGGGTGTTTATTTGGAGGCTGAGGCCTTCAAACCCAATTATGTTTCTGATGACATCATCATCCGTGTGATTCAACCGAAACTTTGGAATGGGCTTGGAGTGGGGGGAAGAACTTTTCTGACATGAGGAGAACATTTTACCCCAAACCTTTTCCAAATCAAGCTATAAGGAGCTCACCAATCACTACTGAAAACTAAAGGCACATTTCTCAGATAACTGCAGCTGTCTTTCAACCCCACTCCCTGTAGCTGAATACCTAAAGACTGTTGGATTTGATAAATAAATGGGGGCGGGGCGGGGAGGGTCTCTAAGTTACAGCCTGGTCATAGGAAGCTACCTTATACTGAGGACCAAACTGGATGTAATGTTAAATAATTATTTACAGTAATGTACATGTATTTTTAATAGTAACTGATATTTATTGGGATTGCAGAACACAGGAAGGGGAAATTTCTTTCTTTCCTCCCCCACTGTGGTCCTGAGTTAAAAAAAACAAAAAGCAAACCCCAAACCCACCTCTGAAGCACCTCTGATATATGTATTGGGAGGAAATCCCATGTTGTTGCCAGTATCAATGCATACAGCAGCTTCAAAGGAGCAAACTGTATTTTTAACAAATGCATTTTATGTCTCATCTAGTTTGGCCCTGAGTCATGCCATTGATCCATCTAGCTCAGTATTACCTATTATTGAGAGGTGCTGGAGGATGTTTACATGCAATCATGTGCTCTGCCACTCAACTTTGACCCCTCTCTGGATCCCACAAGATTACTTTGGTTATAAGAACATCCCAACTGCCAATGCAAGCTAAAGAGGTTTCCTCAGCTTGTCAGATCAGATCAGCCTGTCCAGTTTTGCTCCATTTTGCCAGGGTGAACCTGCACACTCAGCAGGGAGTTGCAGTCAAGCCTAGTTCCCTTACTTGTACTTCTGATGAACTGGTTGCCTTCACACTTTGCATATTCAGGTATAAAGTATATTAGCTTTACATCTTTTTAAAAAAGTGTGGCATGACCTGTAGTGCCAGAAAGAAGCATGAAGTTGTGCCTTCTCGCCTGTTTCTGCTAGATTTTCACGTGGGGAGGAACAGAGGGGCAAACAAGTCTGTGCTTCTAGCTTGAAATCAGCACAACTTTTTGAGCAAGTTTGCAACATTGGACTGTTTTATACTTTCTCTTCATGTTGTTGTTCTTTCTACAGATATAACAGGTAACACTGACATTAAGTAAAAATTCAGCAATTCTGATGAACACAGGCAAGGACTTTTTCAGCAATATGTTCTGCAAGTGAAACTTTATTTAAGTGATAACTAGGGAATCATAGATTTTAAGGACAGAAGAAGCTTTGATATTTTTTCTTTTTTTCACCTCTGAGATAACACACGCCATGGCCTCTTATTTAGTGATTCCTGCAGACTGGAGAATTATCCTACCCCTACTACAGAGCTGAACACAATTGAGTCTAATCTATTGTAGCTGAAGTAGAGCATGTCTCTGAGAGACAAGCAATCTCCATTAAAGTCTCTCGGTGATGATGAGCCTAACACTTCCCTTGGCAGACGGTTCCACAGCTTAATTTCCTTCACGCTTAAAATGGCTAGCAATACAGTTTAGGACCTGTTTTGCTTAACTGAGATGCGGGAATGTAACACTGTTCTGAAAAATGACTGCTTTCCCCTTAAATTTGATCCCTGTATTTATTATTCCCCAGGACGTTGCCGAAAGCACAACTGTGTTGATTACGTGCCACAAGGCCTGGGCCAGCCAATTGCCATGACTTTGACGTCTGACCCCAGCAACTGCCCAAGATGTCACAAGGCCAAGCGGGAAGCAGCCCGGAGACTCTCCGTGCTTGAGAGCGCTGATTCGGATCAGGAAGAGGGAAGAGGAGCCAGTGAAGAGGAGGGAGATGGAAGAAAAGAAAGCACCGGGACTACAGACCTGGAGAAAGAGGAGGAGGATGGAGAAGAAGGTGGACAGCTGGCTCTCTGGAGTGACGTGTGGCAAGAAGTCAGGGTTAAACTGAGGGGAATTGTGGAGAGCAAATACTTCAACCGTGGGATCATGATCGCCATCCTTGTGAACACCATCAGCATGGGCATTGAGCACCATGAACAGGTAGCTAGACTGGTGGGCAGTGAACAATAAATTAACTTAGCAGTCTGAGGTGATACTGTGTACCTTGAAAAGTATGGCTGTTATCTAGCATGTTGTGGTTGTTGGGGCATCAACACAACAATGTTCAAATGAGTTTACTCTTTCTGAGGGGATTTGGGGGGAGCTGGACGCTGGTGGCGCTGTGGATTAAACCACTGACCCTAGGGCTTGCCGATCAGAAGGTTGGCAGTTCGAATCCCAGCGACGGGGTGAGCTCCCATTGTTCGGTCCCTGCTCCTGCCCACCTAGCAGTTCGAAAGCACGTCAAAGTGCAAGTAGATAAATAGGTACCGCTCCGGCGGGAAGGTAAACAGCATTTCTGTGCGCTGCTCTGGTTCGCCAGAAGCGGCTTAGTCATGCTGGCCACATGACCCGGAAGCTGTATGCCGGCTCCCTCGGCCAGTAAAGTGAGATGAGCGCCGCAACCCCAGAGTCGTCCGCTACTGGACCTAATGGTCAGGGGTCCCATTACCTTTACCTTTAGGAGCTGGTAGGTAGTTCATGCATTTAAGGACCTATGTATATAATCAAGCAGCACCTGGACAAGGCACCTGTATTTGCCATGTTCCTTTAGAGCTTCTATGATTATATCTTGTGCACAACTCTATACTAGGCTTGCACATCTTCCCCACCCCACAAGAAAGTACGGAAGGAAAACACAATTCGAGGCTTTGCAGTAGCAATAGTGGTCCTGTGAACTGAGGCCAGGGTCTGAAGACCAAACATATCTGGCACCTATGCAATTGGAATGGGTTGACTGAGGAAGATGTAGCCTATAAAAAACATAAGTAGCTCTGTTGGCTCGTTGCAGGGCAGGGGAGATGCTAAAGCCATACTAGAATGCTACATTTGTTAGGCCAAACCAAGATGTCACAAAGACATGAGCAAGCTTTTGAGTTCCTCCAGACATCTTCCGACTGGATGTTTAGAAAATTATTTGTTGGGTGAGTGTAGTAAAAAAATAGTTCATGATGCTAAATTTTGCAGTTTGTAACAGTCTTTTAAGATAGAGTAATTGCATATTAGCCTCTGGTAAGTGTTTTGCAGATTACAGGTTGTACCAAGGACTGCTGGGATCAAGAAGAAATAATAGATATACCCCCATTTAAACAAAAATGAAATAAAGTGAAATAAAGCAGTTAATCAGTTCGTTCTCAGTCCTGGAAACAACTCTGTGACGTTTGGGTTGGTTCCCAATAAAGGTGTTACCTCACTGTGGTTTTGGGGCAGAAATAGCTGGTAAGCCCACCAGGCAACAAGTGTCTGTGTTCACTAAATGAATAAATGGGGAGGGGGATTAATAGGTGAAGTAGCCATAGCTGTCAACTTTCAGATTTGAAAGTAAGGGATTTTTCCCAACTTTCAGATTTGAAAATAAGGGATGCCGTGAGGGCGGTGCAATGGCACCAAGTAGCCTCGCCACCCTGCGCTCCAGAGGCTGCGCGCGAACGGGTGAGCGAAAGAGCGAGCGTGTAGACGGCAGGCAGGCAGGCTGTCTGGTTGGGCATGAGGGTCTGGCTGCACAAGGCATGCAAGCTCCACCCCCAGTCGGTCTCAGACTCCTTATTGGCAGCCGAGCAACGCAGCTGAGGAGCCTCCTTGGCCGGCAGGGAGGGAGAGGAGCTGCTTCCTTTGTAATCCGGGAAATTTAAGGGATATCAACAATCTGCGATAGCAGTGAGAAATGGCATTGGAATAAGGGAGTTTCCTGCCAAAAAAAGGGAGGGTTGACAGCTATGGAAGTAACAATCTGAAGTGCATTCCATCTCCTCCTGCTTCTGCACACAGTCATTTCCTTGTTCTATATCTCCCTTTCAGTTCCTGCTCTCTCTTTTGTGGAAGGGCTGTAGCTCAGTGGTGGGACAACTGCTTTGCATGCGGAACGTTCCAAGTTCAATTCCTGGCATCTCCTTGTAGGGCTGGGAGAGATTCCCTATCTGAAAATGTGGAGAACCGCTGCTAGTAACAATACTGATCTAGACGAACCAACACAGCTTCCTACCTTTTTCTCCCTTCTATTTCTGTCCCTTTCCTTGTCCTCCTCCATTTATGCTCCATTCAGCTGATCTCTCTCTCTCTCTCTGTGTGTGTGTGTGTGTGTGTGTGTGTTCCTGTTTTTGCCAACCTTCCCCTCCCACCATCTTCCTCTCTTTCGGTCTCATTTCTCCCCTCATTAGCTAACTGAATCCTTAGTCTATTTGGTTTAGTTTAATACAGCCTCTGGGGACAGCGCAGGCACTTCACCCACCGCTCAAATCAAATCCTTCCGTTTGCCAGTCCTTCCAGCTTAATTAAGAGACACACAAGCACAGCCCGTTTCTACAGAGGTACAAGCCCTGTACGGATGGAGCTCAAGGAACCCTCTCAAGGGGCAGCAGGGGCAGGAACTCTCCTTTTAATCTGAAACTGTGCTAAAGAAAATAGATCAAAATAGAAAAGGCAACTGTCTGGGCACAAATGAGGCTCTCTGAACTGTCATACAGGAATCAGCTACACATAATATTGAGCAGGGTTATCACCTAAAAGGCAGCTGTGCCAGACCTTAGATGTTTGTACTGACAACCTGCAGCTCAAAGCCTGCATGTACTGCTGCTGTCATGTGGCAGTCTTGTCTTTTGTATAGCGTCTTGTATAGCCAAAGTAGTTCACCCTGTTGGGTGGAGCTGCTTCTGCTTTAAGGTTTGAGGCAGCGAGGAGGTCAGTTGCATCACCAGAGCCAATCCAACCTTGTCCCTTCCAGTAAGCAGCTGGTGGGAGGCCAGGTGTACAATGGCACCCCCTCCCACCTGCTGCTACTGATTTATGCAGTAGGAATGGCAGAGGATCCAGCTTTCAAGGCGCATACAAGGAAACTCAGATATTTGTGTTAGAATCGTGACAATTCCAGTGGCCGTTCTGTTTGTAACAGGACATTTTCAGGCCTTGATGTTGTAAAGATTTTGTTTCAAAAATTGAAAACCCAAGGGTTTTTCAAAGAGGGGTTGCAAAGTACAGGAAATATTAGGGTAGTGATTGCTGTAGCTGTTCTTATTTGGAAAGTGCTTCGGCACTCGGTGCAGCACAACAATTGAATTAAAAGAACAAATGCTACCCACAGGCTTACACTCTGAACTGTGAAGCCAGTAAATGATTTCCTAATCTACTGTTGTTATTTTTAATCTCTCAGGATTTTTCTTCCCTTTTTCCCCAAGGGCTGATGCCACATTTTCACATCACATAGAGAACACATTGTAGTTTTGGCCTCAGCTAAGTTCATGAAAACAATTTGCAACTTATGTTAATTACAGGCAATTAATTCATGCAAATTAGTTTTGTTCCTCCGCATGAAATATTCCCTCAGTAGCCGCACCCTGATGTCTGTAGAAAGTTAATAATGTGGCATTTTAAATTAACATTATACATTATAGCTCTGTGGAAAATAATTATATTTCTGTGTTTGCAACTGCATTTCCTGATGCAGAGAATCTGCATTATGAATGTCCAGTTGCTCATCAGAAGGCATGGTCGCCTTCACACAACGCAGCCTCTTCCGCATAAAAACAGTTTTTCACCAAACTCAGGTGATCTGTATTTGTTGATACATGTTGGTGTGCTTTGTGGACAGCACATCGTATCGAGATAGTGAGATGACCAGCCCTTGCTCAGCATTCCTGACATAGGCGACAATCCAAGCCCCATTTACCTGAAAGTAAACCCCACTGAATTCAATGCGACTTCTGAGTAGATGTAGTTAGGATTGCCATGTAACATACTCTCTGGAATGTTGGTTGATCTGAAGTGCTTGTGAAATATGTGTTTCAGTGTAGTCAGAAGAGGAAGGAACTGGCAATGTACCGTATATTCCGGCGTATAAGACGACTGGGCGTATAAGACGACCCCCAACTTTTCCAGTTAAAATATAGAGCTTGGGATATACTCGCCGTATAAGAAATACGATCCGGCGTATAAGACGACCCCTGACTTTTGAGAAGATTTTCCTGGGTTAAAAAGTAGTCTTATACGCAGGAAAATACTGTAATTGCAGACTGATGGTACTGTGGAGATCCTGTGATCTGCCTCAATGAAGCTGGAGCTTTGCTGAGATTAGTTCTGTGGACAGTGAAAGAGAGAGCAGAAGGCAGTGCATGTGGGCAGATGGAATACTGCCTGGGTGGGGTGTAAAATGAGGGTGAGGTCAAAGGTCAGGAGGAAGTTGCCATCTCCATGTTTGACAAGTGAGGCAACCTGATGTGAGCAGCAGGAAACAAACCTGACGGGGTCTGTTTCCTCTTACCAAGGCCTGTCAGGGAACTTGGCACCTACTGCTTAGTGGGGGCCAAGTTAAATCCAGGATATGAAAGACTGTTACCAGGTCATGCATACAACATCTTTCGGTACGTTCATGCAGCTAAAAAGAGCCCCCTAGCTTCTTCTTAACAATAGATGAATCTGTCAATATTGGTTTCTCTCAGTTTCTCATTTTTCCAATCTTAAATTCAGGTCTTACATTTCTGCATCAGTTTGCAGATTCCGCCCCCTCCCCCCGCCAAGACAGTTCTTCTGAGAATTCATCAGGACATTTCTCTAAATACAGGCACCCTCCCACTTACACATGATTGACTTGTGTGCAACCACATATATGTGTGACGCCAGGAAAATAAATAAGTAATTTTTTTCAAATCCGGAAATGGTGGGAGAGAGCTGGAGAGTCCTCGTAGCTCACAAAGAGACCCTCCCAGAGCCCAAAGAGGACATCAGTGAGGGCAGAGGAAGACCCAAAGAGATCTGAGGTGCAGTGAGGCTTTGTTTTGGCTGCTCAGCCTCCCCACCTAACAGCTGGCATGTGGGGTAGCGCAGCAGCAGCAACAACAACTTTCTTGCGCATTCTTCAGGCAGCCCCATAGCTTCAACTACAGATATTTTGGTCTGGATTGGGAAGAGAGTGGGAGAGAGAGCTGGAGAGCAGGGGGGAAATGAGTGCTTGGAGGCCTTTTAGATGGTGCTCCCCGTGATTTCAGTTATGCGTGCAGGGGCCTAGAACATAACCCCTGTATAAGTGGGCTATATACAAATGTTTGAATACACAGTTTTGCAAAGAAGTTTTTGGTAATGGATTTTTGGTGTGTTATTTTCACTATGTTATCTTATGCACACTTTATCATTAATTTACCCTAGTATATGCATTTTTGTACAAATTACTTGGCTGGAGAACCGCATTGCAAAATTCAGAGGAAAGCAAATTTCAAAGGATGGTTGTGTTTTGGTCCACATATTGTTTCAGAAATTGCGAATTAGGCAGTTTGACCTTTAAATGCGATGTGAATCAAATTTCTCCTCCACCCTTAGTTTATTTTTTCTTTTTAAAAATGCTTTATTAGTTTTAAATACAAAACAAAACTATACGCAACAATCATCAAAGGGCAATCCAAACCATCCTTAGTTTCATTGTTTTTCTGTGAAAGCTTGACAGGATAGCAGTCGAGTGTGGAAAATGCCATTCTCTTCCCCCCCCCTTTTTTGCAATATGTATGATGATAACCCACATTTGCTGACTAACCTGCCCACAGTCTTGCTTTCTGTTTATGGAATATTCATAGCACAGAATTGGCTGTGAATCAGACAGTGTGGGCATAGCCTTTTAAGAGGGCCCTGGTTGATTAGAACCTCTGCTTTGTATAATAAGCACTAATGTAGCCACCTCATTCTTAAAAATAGTGATGCCCAGCTCAGAGGAGGCCTGTATAAAAACATAAATCATTTTTTAAAATGAAAGATCTGACATAAAAGAAAAATTAAAGAAGCTGAGTAGTTATCACTTTGATTGGCAATGACTAAGGGCAAAGAACAATCAGTATAATCATCTACTAGTATTCAAATGTTATAAACACATGACTTATTTGATGGAGAGGTTATCCAAGAGCCATGTAGCTAAAGGGAGATTTAGGCGTGAGTTACTTCATTTAAATTTTGCATAAGCTTGAGTTAATGTACTGTTTAGGACTATTTATAGAATAACCATCAGAACATAACAACAGTATGTATTAAGACCTCTGGGAAGGGTTTAATTTGAGCCAGTATTGCCACAGCTTAACCTCAGAACGTTTTTGCCATGACTCAGCCCTGGAAAGTATGAAGTAATAATAAAGATGAGCTAGTGTTGTGTAGATATGACTTTACTCTCTTTTTAGGTCAGATGTGAGGAACTTGTGGCCTTCTATATGTTGTTGGACTCCAACTCCCATCATCCCTGACCATTGGTCATGCTTGCTGTGGTTGATGGGAGTCAGAGTCTAACAACTTATGCAGAACCGCAGGTTCCCCACTCCTGTCTTAGATCAACCTGCCCCATCACAATAGCCAAAAGAAAGTACTTTTTTATACAACACATAATAGGTATCTGAAGAAGTGTGCATGCACACGAAAGCTCATACCAATAACAAACTTAGTTGGTCTCTAAGGTGCTACTGGAAGGATTTTTGTTTTGTTTTGTTTTGTTTTGACTGCGGCAGACCAACACGGCTACCTACCTGTAACATAATAGGTTTGTCAACCTCCTTGTCACCGGGAATAGTGATGGCCACTTTCTTTAGGACAAATGTATGGAGCATAGGTCTATCAATGAATTAACTTCATAACAGCTAAGTATGCCTCTGAATATTGCTTACATTTTATGCCTGCCATTGTACATGGTTCGCCCCTTGCCCATTTCTAATCTCACAGCAACCTTGTGGGATTGGTTAGGCTGACAGCTGGCTCAAGATCCAAAGGGAGTCAATTCCACTGAACTCGGTTGAGCTAGCCCCTGATTGCACTGTAAGTGAGGTCCGTGGTTGAGCGGGAAAACTGAATCTTCCTCACCAGCGCCCGTTCCCTTCCCTCATAGAAACCTTGTGAGATAGGTTGGTCCAACAGCTGGTGTGACGCAGCCAAGTTTGTGCTGACCATCATTCCTCCCACTCCTGCAACTTTGTTAAACATCCCCAACAAGGTGTCTAGTTTGGGCTTTGTATATCATCCTCATCGTTGTTGGTTTCGTATGCCAGGGTTCTTTGAGGGAAGTCATGTGCTTTAGTTGTATTGCATGTCTGCAGCCTCCCCTTCCCTCATTATTTTCCCATCCTTAGAATTTGCTTCTGGCTTCCTCTTTGCTTTGCTTTTTCCTTGTGTCTCTGGCTCTCTGTGTTCTGTTTTGTTTTTTCCCTTCCGCTCAGGAATGTGGAATTGTTAGAAGTTTTGCCTTCCTCTCCTGTCTCCCTCTCCTACGCTCTTCTTTTCTTACCCAACTCCCTGGGTAGAACCATTCCCTGGGGTGAGTGATGGCCCATTAGAAAAAGATTAGCAGATGTGCACTTGACTAGTGAAACAGATGTCAGGGAGGAAAGGAGAGTGAGCGGGAACAGGTGACCTTTTCGGTAAGAGACAGTCAAGGATGACTTTTAAAACATCAGTTCCTCACGAAGGCACAGAAGGAGCGAGAGAGAGGACACGTCAGCAGGAGCAAGGAAGACAATTCACCACTATATCACGATGCTACATTACATTTCTCATTATCACTGACATAATCTGTTCAGTTTGGGCTGGAATTGGTATTTTTGCTTTTTCTAGTTTCTGCCAAAGACTCTTCGGGCAGATTTGCTTGTGCAGCTCTGAGCTTATTTTCATCACAGTTGTGCTTGCCCCCATACAGACAAGCGCACATCTAAATAGGACAGGCATGGTATCTCAAAACACCTTGCCAAAAATAGGTATATCTTTAATCCACTTGGATGTGTGCTTGTCTCTGTGGTGGAGAGCTTCATGGAAATGAACATTAGACTACAAATAGAAGTTTTCCCCTATAACCTTTCTGCAGAATACATTTTCAGCAAAGTAAATATGCACTTGTTAATGTTACATACTGGTATTTGTCTTATGCAAGCCACATTTCTCCCCTCGATACCCCTTCTGTGGGGTGGAGACTGCATTTCCCACAATTTGTCTGTGTGCTATATTTTGTGCTTGCAATAAGTTCCCCATACAGCACCTCCATTGCGATTGCTATTTGGGAGACTTGTCGGAGTGGTTCTGTGTGATATCTTTGACATGATTAGTGTCATTGTGTGAACACTGGGGTGTGTTTATTGAATGACTGTATGCAGAAATTCCACCATGCGCAACTCTAGTAGCATGTGCAGGCAGGGGTGGAGCAAGGGTGGGGCATTGGGGGCGGGCCGCCCCAGGTTCCACCCTGGAGGGGGCGACACTCTGGGTGCCCCCCGCGATGCCTAAGCCGAGCCCCGCCGCCTGGCACCCCGTCCGTGCGGCGGCTGCTCGCGCGGCGACTCGTAAGGCTGCCACGCGCGAAAAGCAGCACGGACGGGGCAGCCTTACGAGCGCTGTTCGCGCGCGGCAGCCTTACAAGTTGCCGCTCGCTCGGTGGCTTATAAGGTTGCCATGGGAGCAGCAGCACCAGCATGGATGGACTGCGCATGGCGGCATCCTGTGCATGGGCCGTTCGTCCTGATGTGTGCGTCATGCTGTCATGACGCATGCGCGCTGCGGAGCAAAGTCCCGCCCCCGGGGGGGGGTGCCTCTGCATTGCCGCCCCGGGCAGCCAAGCGGCTCTGTTCGCCACTGTGTTCAGGAATGAATGAAGTGGATGGATATTAGGAAAGCTACTCCCCGCCTCTCTCCACCACTTCCCTCCCATGTCAAAAACCACTACTTTTTGTGAAATGAGGTGAGGTCTTTAGTTTCACTCACCCACTCACTCAGCATTATATTTGTTTGTGAGATACTCCATTTGAATATTGAGATCAGAATGAAATATGCTAGTCATATTCAGGGCACAATTCTGTGCCTCTGGTATTCACATCTCTCATCTATTCTAGATGAAGGGGGAGGAAAATGCAAGCCCCATGGACCTCTTCTCAGAAAGGCAAGGAAAAATATAAAACACATCACAATGTGATTTAGAAATTAAAGAGTTCATAGTGGGGCAGGTTATGTC
The DNA here is from genome assembly GCA_034641385.1 of Darevskia mixta. NCBI lineage: Eukaryota > Metazoa > Chordata > Lepidosauria > Squamata > Lacertidae > Darevskia > Darevskia mixta. The sequence continues at coordinate 20,070,934 of JAWWNH010000008.1, forward strand.
TATTTTTACAAAACAAGTTTCTGACCTGCTCAGTCCTCACTCGTATTTTCTTTTAGCATCTCCCCCCCCCCCCCATCAACATTTTCAGAAGTGGGTAGTGGTAGTAAAATGCAAAATATATTCTAATGTGATATCTGCCTTGGAGAGTGATAGGCTGAAATTACAGTTGGCGTTCCTTCATGTCCAAGATAAACTTACAAATTTTAGGACAGCATCCTATTTTCAACCCCCCTCAGGACACATATCGCAAAAAGCCGCTATCCTCCACACCAGCTTGCAGGAGTTTTACACAGAGGCTTATTGAATGACCCAAAATGTTCTTGTTCTGCCCAATTCTTCAGCTCAGGAAATGAAAAGTAGAGATAAATAAGGGGAGGGATTTCCACTCCCTTCTGAAATTACCGTCTTGTCTTTTCTTCACCCTACAATACGGGGGGGGGGGGTTGTTATGAGGGAAGACCCTTAGAAGTTAATCCTATGCAGACTTGACTCCAAAGTAATTTCTGCTTCCCTGGGGCTTACTCCAGTGTGCATAGTCTTATCCTACAAACACTTACTCTTCCTTCTGTGTGAAGATGCACAAGATCACTCTGTTAGTTTTTGCATTCCATCTTTTGCCTTTTAGCACTTGCATTATTAGTCAAACATAATTATGGGTGGAAATTGAGCCCTTGTTTCTCCCATTCTGTCTTTACTTTTTCACTTAGGGAAACTGGCAGCTTTAATAAAGAATCATCTGGCATGGGAAATGTGTGCAGTTGTTGTTGTTTCCCCCTTCTCACTGTGTTGAAATTAGCATGAAGTCACTGATCCCGAGAAAGTGTGGGGATGAATTAGTAGGCTGTGGAGAGAGAAGGGTTTTGCTTTTTCAGAATACAGGAGGGAGGGGTTTTTTTGGACAGCAGTTGTCAAAACCACTTGGTGCAAGTGAACAGATGATTATGTGGGACAAAGCGCTCAGGAACTGGAATGGGGACTCAGGAGAAAGCATCGGAGGGCAGGTGGTTGAAGTCTATTCATTCAATCACTTATTTGTGGTACACACACACACACACACACACACACACGAACTAAGCAGAACTGTATTTTTCTGGCTTAGTGAGTGGATGTTATTTGCAAGTTCCAAGAAGACCACAAAGGACCTGAGTGAAACCCTGATACCGCATGGATCCAAGGTTGAATCATTTGATTCAAGCCTTTTTCTCACCGCAAACATCCCAGGGGGTAATAGCATCATGCCACTGGTTTTCTTGACACGCTTGTTCTGTATGCAACGTATACAAGATAGAAGTGGCATGATTAGCTGTGTACTCTATATTTATGGAATTGTGTTATAGCCTAAGTGTGTGCTTGAGCGCAAAGCATAACAAGCTTCTCTTCGATAAAATACATTCCAAGATATCTACATATTCCATTGGGTAATTAATGAGACAGCGGCCAAGAGAGAAAGAGAGTTATGAGAGAAGATTAGCAGAACAAGGCCTAGCAAGCTGCTACTAGAGGAATAGGGGTATGAAAAGGGACTGGGGTGGGAAGCTGAGAACTGAGAAAAGAAGGAAGGAAGGATAGAGAAAGTTTTGTTCAAAAATCTGCATTATTGCAAACGGAGAGAAAGTCTCAAAATAACTGGGTGAGTGTTATTTTTTGTTTCCAAAAATTGATTGATTGACTTTTGCATTAAGGGAAACATGAAGGTTTAATACAATACAACTTTTAAAAGAAATGTGCTAATTCATTTTAGAAAGCAGCTCTAGTATATTATCATAGTCTGGTGCTAGTGCTACAACACATGCCATGGATGGTGGAAGTGATAAGCATACCTTGTTGATGGTTTTAAAAAAACAATAAGAAAAAAAGAAAAGCAAAAGCACAAAGAAATAGTTTGTGCCAATTAAGCAGGAGAAAAAATATATATCCAGTGATCATAAAGAGCAACAAAGTTTGATGCAAAACAAAATTATTTGTAGAAATAGTCAGTGAAAGGCCACAAAATGAAATTGTTGTTTGAATACAACCAAGTCCATAATAGAGCTATGTTTGGCAATCCAGCAGTGAATCCACTTTAAATTTTTATAGTCTAAGATCAATATTAGTAACATAGTAGTGTAATTCTATAGGAGGCAGAGGAGGGCACTAATACTATTAAGTCCCAAATATAAATGCATTCAAATTAGAACATGAAACTTGCAGAAATAACTTCCACCTTTCTCTGTACAGTGGTACCCCGGGTTACGTACCTGATCCATTCCGGGCTGCCATCCGCACCCCGAACAGTGCGCAACCCGGGCGTCCATTTTGCAATGCAAGAAAGCGTGATATCATGCTTCTGCGCATGCGCGAACTGCGCAGAACGCTTCTGCGCATGCGTGGACATGCGCAGAAGCGTCCGCACAGTGAAATGGACATCCAGGTTTGTGGAGTATGCAACCCGAACGTACGCAACACGGAGCGTATGCAACATGAGGTACGACTGTACTGAGAAGCAAATTTTACAGATAAGGTTTTTCAACATGCATATAATGGCCTCAGTGCAAATGCCCTGAATATCTTCAAAACAATATCAGGTTCCCAATTGGTATTCTGGTCCATAATATGTCTCACGTATCCTTATTCATAAGAAACCAGCATTCAGTACAATATACATGGTATATTGTAAATTTCTATGGAGCATCACAGTAATCAATCTTCTTTGGAACACCAAATTGGCACATTAAGCTTCTTGCAACCTCATTTCTTCATTTCATTGGATGAAGCTGTTATTCACCCTAAAACAGCTACAATTTTAAAAAACAACAACCTGCAGTCCTGGAGACAGAACCAAAACAGAACATAAAGGAGTTAAGGTAAAAACTCGGGGATAACAAGTGAAACGTCATGAAATATTGGATCATCACTGGGAGATGGTGGTTTTACAGACAGACATTTATCATGCAATTTAAAAAACAAAAAATAAAATGGGAAAGTTGCAAGAGTCTCTTCTCTACCCAGAGGCCCCATTTCTTCCACACTAGGCAGAACAGTATGTGATAGAAAGTTTCCTAAATGGCTTCTGATTTTATTTTATTTTATTCCTTTCTCCTGCAGCCAGAAGAGCTGACCAATATTTTGGAGATCTGCAATGTTGTGTTTACCAGCATGTTTGCCCTAGAGATGATCTTGAAACTTGCTGCCTTTGGCCTCTTTGATTATCTTCGCAATCCTTACAACATCTATGACAGCATCATCGTCATCATCAGGTAATGATAATCAAAGCCATGCATCAATGTATGAGAAGTAGTGTAAGAAAGGTGGGTGAGGGTCAGTTTTGGGGCTGCCCAAGAAATAAATGAAACTCATTCCAAGCAGTGTTCTGAGCAATGTTGTGTTGGGACAGCACATCTCAAGCCATTCTAGACTTTGGTGACGCCACTACTTTATATTAAACATTTTAATCAATAAAATGTAAGAGCCACTCGAATGGTAGTGCACAGGACCAAGGAACCTGCCATTCTGGATTCTATTCTCAGCCTTTCCGCCAGCTTTCCTTTGGATTCTGGACAATTCCTATTAACTTTGTAACTGTGATCCATTTTGTTATATATAAAACCAAGAGTATCATGGTTCTGCCTGCATAAATCCGTTAAACATTGGGGGGGGGGGCGTTTTAATATTCAACTGTGTCCTACTCAGAAGAGACCCACTGAAACTAATGAACCAAAGTTATTCAGGTCCATTAACTTCAATGGACATTCCCTAAGTAGGACTGGTATTGAATACCACCCACTGTCCAATCATATAGCTCCACATGCGTCCTTATAACTGTAGGAGAACCTTATGCCTAGATTCGCCATTCACTGCAACTGCCCATCAGTTTCTAAACACCCACCGTGTTCAGAGTACCGTTTATATAGGAACAGAGGAAGCTGCCTTCTATCAGGTCAGACCATGGCTTCATTTAGCTCAGATGAATCTACTCTGACTTGTGGAAACTCTCCAGGGGCGCAAGGATTTGCTTTGAATTGTGGCTCCTTTGAAGGTTGCCAAAACAGTTGCTACCTGCAAACATGGGGGGGGGGCAGGGCAGTGAATTTGGGCTGCCGTTTTGGCTCAGCTCTAATTTTCACCCGTTGCTTCTTCCCTTCTGGTTCTTGACGCTGGAAACAAGCTTTCACTTCTGTGGAGCATCATAACATCTTTGTATAATAATGCTTTCAGGAGAGAGATTTGCAAGGAAGGAACCTGCTGAAATTGACTAAGGGAAGGATATAAGGGGAACGTGTGTGTGTGTGTGTGTGTGTGTGTGTGAGAGAGAGAGAGAGAGAGAGAGAGAGAGAGAGAGAGTTTTCTCTAAAGTGATGCATATAGTTACACAACATTGACTCCAAAGAATAACTCGGGAGTTATAAGCAAGTGTATTTTGTTCGCACAAAATTAATTCAGACAAACTTTGTATTTCTTACACATAGGGATACTTGGTTTATAGACACCAGTGCAATTGACAACAGAAATTATCTCCCTCCTTCCCGCTCTCTGGCAAACACAGTCTACCTCGATCTCAGTTAAATATCACTTAAATAAAAGTTGCTTCTATTTATAATCTTCACACTGTCGTTCATCATCCTTTGGGATTCCTTTCTATTACCTTTCTCAAGGTCTCACTCTGGCTCTCCCTCCCCCTCCCTTGTTGCTTTTGTCCCTGTTTTGTAGCATCTGGGAGATCATAGGCCAAGCTGATGGTGGCCTGTCCGTGTTGAGGACATTCCGGCTACTGAGGGTGTTGAAGCTGGTGAGGTTCATGCCTGCCTTGCGGCGTCAGCTGGTGGTGCTTATGAAGACCATGGACAATGTGGCTACCTTCTGCATGCTCCTCATGCTGTTTATTTTTATATTCAGGTGAGAAGAGGGATTCCAGGGTGCAGGAACACTATCCAGAATGAGATCCATTTTACTTGTTCAGTCACAAGAAAGGATGTTTGTTTGTTTGTTTGTTTGTTTAAACTTGTTGTATGAAGGGGGGAAACACTTTTCTAGGCACACTACCCTAACAGGGCAGCTTTGCAAAACTCAAAACACAGGAAAATATTATTACCACACACACACACACACACACACACACACACACACACACACACACACACACCAGCAGTGCAAATCAGCTAAATGCAGACTTCTGTCTTCAGAGTTTTGTTTTGATCAGCCATGGGAAGGGAATTCCAAAAGTGTGGGGTCACCACTAACAAAGCCCCTGCCCATCACCACCAGCCTAATGGGTCGCACTGGAGGGCTGGTGAGCAAGGTCCCAGGTGCTGGTGTTGATGTTGGGCTAGGCTCATGCAGGTATTAGCGGTCTTTCAGATAACATAGTCCCAAACTAGTTAGGGTTTTAAAGGCTAAAACAAGCACCTTGAATTGGGCCTGGAAATGAAAAAGTAGCCAATGTAGGTAACTGATACAGCATAGGTGTAATAGGAACTGGATGTCTTAGCAGCCACATTCTGTGCCAGCAGCATTTCCCAAACAGTCTTCAAGGGCAGCCCCACACAGTTCATTACAGTAATGTAACCTGGTTGTAAGAAAGCCATGCATCGCTGTGGCTAGGTCAGCTTTCTCTAGCTAGGGCCACAGCTGCCAAACTACCGGTAACCTAAACTGATAAAAAGCACCCTTGGCAACCAACATCAGAACCGAAAGCACCAATATATTTAAAGGGACAAAATTGTTGTGAGCAATTTAGTGGGTTCAGTAGCTCTCTGCTCTCTGTGCCTTCCATTCGGGAGTCATGTGCAATTAAACACTGTTTCTGTGCCCTTAATGGGAAACAATGTGCAATAATGCCAGGATCTGAACAATTCAGGAAATCACCAATTAAAATGACAGTTCACAAAATCAAGATAAATGCAAAGTAGCTAGTCAGGAAACCCTGAACTGCTGCGCTAACAGAAATGTGCTGGTAGAGGAACAGATGTTCAAATCCTTTAAGTATGGGTTTTGCTGACAGTTACCCAGGGTTAACAACAGACAGAGCATTTTTTCCCTGAATAATAAGGAAAACAAATTCATGGTGAACGAGCCTGGGATAAATGGGATTAGGAGTAGTAATCGAAGTCACAAATGAGTGACCCAGCAATATGGTGGAGTCTGGGGTTCTGCTACAGCCTCCAGACTGGAGTCTCAGGAAGGCAAGGCAGCCTCTTCCAGCCAGAGAGGCACTGGCATGGCAGGTTCTGGTGCTAGAATTCCCAATGAGGTACCGGTAGGGACCCCAAAGGCTGGTTCTGAGGGCAAATCCTCCTCTCAGTCCAAGGTGTTCCCTATATGCATGACCTCTTCTTCTGGGGATGAGGAGGCAGAGCTCTGGATCCTGTGACAAGCCATATATGTATTGCCCCAGTTTCTTTGGTAGAAGGATAGGGTACATATGTGGTAAATAAATAAGAACATTCCGATAATGAAAATTACAGCAGAAATGTGTTGATTTAAAAATAAAAAAACTGTTCTTTCCAACAGCATCCTGGGAATGCACATCTTTGGGTGTAAATTCAGCCTCAGGACTGACACAGGAGACACAGTCCCTGACCGGAAGAATTTTGACTCCCTACTTTGGGCTATTGTCACAGTGTTCCAGGTGAGACCAAGAAATAGGAAAGGGGAATAAGGGGATGAGAAGGAGGCATGTCTTCCCAGAAACAAGGAGTGGTTAAAGGAAAGGATAGGATTCGAACCATCAGGCTTGTGGGCCTGCTGCTATGCTTAACACCATGCCATCGGTTGCAACCCACTAATGATTGTGAGCTCAGCTCGGCCCACTGGTAAGAGAGGCACATTGTTTCTGCTACTCTACAGTGAACTGTGAATGACAACCCACTACATTTCAGAGAGTGCTTGTGGCATTGGAACAGCACAACACAGCCAATGCATCTCCTTGGGGGGGGGGGGAATACCATGACCCAAAAAGAAAAAAGTTCATGCATATGAGCGGGCTGAAAAAGATAAAACTAATTAGATACTTTTTACCTGTCGGTTAACATATGTTCCAGCCTGCATTCTTTGTTCTTGATTTGACTTTGCAAGCTTGGGTTCTGTGTTACAGATCTTGACTCAGGAGGACTGGAATGTTGTGCTCTACAATGGCATGGCCTCAACTTCACCATGGGCATCTCTTTACTTTGTGGCTCTCATGACATTTGGCAATTATGTTCTGTTCAATCTGCTGGTGGCCATCTTGGTGGAGGGATTCCAGGCCGAGGTGAGTTGCTACAGTAGCTGCTTTCAGGGAGGGTGCGGCACACATCTATAGCTGGTTGGGGATATAGCCTGAGGGCTTAGAAAGGGTGGCAAGGCATCCTATATGTCCAGTGATCTTCCAAGGAACGTGTTTGTGGAGGGTGGTTTTCAAAGCAACTGCAAGAAAAGCAAGGACATGTGACATTACATGGCCTGGACACTAAGGTATCGTCTCTTCTGTGCAGTGGCATGTCAGCTAATGATTTCCATAAAGTAGTTTGCCTTGCCTTGGAAATTCCTTACCGAGCTGAAGCCACAAAATGCTGGAATCACAGGGAAGCACCTCCTTTGCTCTCAGGATGCTCACAATTCCCAGGTCTTTGCATTTATTTTCCCAATGCAGGGTGATGCTAACCGGTCATATTCAGATGACGATCAGAGTTCATCAAACAATGAGGAGTTTGACAAATTCCCAGATGGCTCGGGTAAGAGAAGGTGGTATAGGAATTCTGCATGACTATAACTGCAGTGAGAAACGCTGCATGAAATCTAATTTGTGAATATATCGGTTTTCATGAGAGTAGCAAAATAAAGTCTATTATTTAATATTGCCCATTTTCCCTATTTCTCAAGATTGGCTGCAGTTCTGGCTTATTAGCATAACTACCTTGCAACTTTGAATTAGGCTGCAATCGTAGTGACTTACCTGGGAGTAATCCCCATTGATCTTAGTAGGTCTTACTTTTGATTGCCTTGTAAGAGCGGAATAATCTTGGATCCTACTTACCGTTGTGTTGGTCTCTGCTTTTATATGTGAAAACATAACATCTTGGAAAGTGCCCTCCTTAGGAACATAAGAAGCTGCCTTATACTGAGTGAGACCATTGGTCCATTTAGTTCAGTAATGTCTACACTGATTGACAGTGGCTCTGCAGAGTCGCAGGCAGGATTCTCTGTCTTAGCCATATCCGGAGACACTGGGGATCAAACTGGGACCTTCTGCATGCAAAGCAGTTTCTCTACCACTGAGATACAGCTTTCCCTTTTCATCTTCCTCTTCCCCAAATGTGCTCTGAGTCCACAGCAATGGACACTTCAAATGCATTTGCATTTCTAATTGTAAAAGGCAAAGCTATTGCAATGTTTTACTTAAGGATTTTGGTGCCTTTTGGACAAGCTGTGGCCCAGATCCTGTCACTTCTCTTTGAAAGGCAACAGTGATGTCCTAGACAGGCTTGGCGAAATCAGGATACTTGGCTTTTCTACTCGACCTCATAGGAACTAGGATAACAATGATGAAGATGTTCAAGCTGCTGATGGAACTGGGCTCCCACACTGAGTTTCAATCAAACCCCTAGTGTTCAAATCACACAAAGCACATCAGACGGAAATAAAAAAATCCATGTAAAATACCCTGTGGCTACTGATTTGACTTGACAAAAGGTTGGATTCAAACATCAGTAAAATCAGCCAAATGACAGGATGGCAGAATTTTGTTTGTGTGATAGCCAAAGCAATACCCTCTGCACTTCTTTGAGAATACTGCAAATTGCTCCTTAACACAAACAGCTGTAAATGCCAGTTAGAAGCCTGCAAATTCTTATTAAGGACCACAGTGAAGAGGGGGAAGTTCGCTGGGAGTTCGGGGTTTAAAGAAAGTGATGGGGGCAACTTACCATGGAAAGGCACCCCAATCAGGCACCCTTACTACATTGGAGTGGTACTTGAAGAGAGAACATAAAGCATAGATCAAGTTTCCCTTTGAGTCAGAAATTGCATTTTACCTTTGTGTTGTGAGCAGTGATCTTTTCTCTTTACCATATGCCAGCACCCAATAGTGTGTACCATTCTAAATATACATCTCTGCCTCTCCTTCTGGACTTAAGTTTTTATTCGCTGCTGGTTTGTAGGGTGCCCAACCTGGAGGGAACTTCACTGGTTGTCTGCTTGCTTCAGAACCTCAAAGCCCCTAATATTGCTGATGGGTTTCCAAGGCCAAATGGCTCAATAGGCGCTCTGCTTCCAGGGAAGTCAGGACATGTCTGGTAGTAGATAGATTCCCAGATACAAATGAAGAGAGACTTGCTGGTGTTGGTCTGGGGACACAGAGGTGGCTCTGAAACATAGAGTACAAAACAGCTTGTCACGGATTGATTAATGTCTACATCAGTTTCTCTCATTTTTACTATATTCTCCTTTTGTAATGTGTGCCTGCTGCAGGAACAAAGCTACAGCTGCCTTCGATTTGAAAGCGGGGAGGGGGGTATCATCAGTTGTTGCAGTTTTGCTTCTTTCCATATATGTGAATATTAAGCTGCTCACACTAAGGATAGCTATTGCTTCTGCACATCAGTTCTCCTGCTGCTGTAGTGGAGTGCCTACTTCAAGAATCTTCTTTGCTAAGCATTTGAGCAATAAAGAATAAGCTTTACTTTCTCCCAAGGAGAACGTTTCCAGGCTTCAATGGGAGAAGTATGAAGCACTGTCAAAGCAGAAACTATTGGGTGATGGAGGAGAAGGATACTTTTAGTTATCCCATATTGTTCTCCCTATTTCCTAGAGGCATGGCTATGGAGATAATGCCAAAGTCTGAATCTATATATGTGGAATTTATGTATGAGCACAGTTCCGTCAAGTTCACTATATATCTGAAAGCACATGAATGCATTTATCGAAGGGCTCTCTGGGTGGAAAAAGGAATGTCCTTTGCTCTCTTTCCTTTGTGTTTTTCTGCTCAGATCCAAAGCTTTGTGCAATTCCCATGACCCCAAATGGACATCTTGACCCCAACCTTCCATGTCTCAACCAGCCTGGAGCAGCTGCTGGAATTCCCAACCCTTCCCACAATACTCTGCAGCCAGACCAAGTCCTCATGGCCCTCGAATCCAGGAAAAGCAGTGTGATGTCTCTGGTGGGTGAATTTAAATCTAGGTGTAGCACATGTTGCCTGAAGCCAACATACCACAATGATTTCCAGTCCTAACACCTGAGAATAAGATCCTTTACTTTATGGTACCAGAGAATAAGTTCTTCTACGTTCAGAGCATGTGCTCTGGTACTGAGCTATTGCTTCCTCTCAGGCTTGCCATTGGCTACATCTTCCAACACTCCTCAACTCATATGTACTATAGCTTAAGCAACATCTCTCTTAATCCAAACTCCAGCTTCAATTCAAATGTAAGAAGAGCACTGGAGATCAGACCAAAACATCCTGTTACCCTCAGAGGTCAGTCAGGTGTCTTTGAGAAGTCCATAAACAGATTGAGGGAGTGATAGCCCTATTCTCCTGCTGTTCCCTAGTGACTGGCATCCGGAGACATGTTGCATCTGGTCCTGTAGATAATCTATAGCCATCCTGACTAGTAGCCATTGAAAACTGTATCTTCTATGAATTTCTGCTCCACATCCCCCATGGTTTTCCAGAACTCGTTGCCCCCACTGTTAGAATGTGCAAGATCCATTTCCCTTCCAGCACTATGGAAATGGATAAGAGTTGTGCATACATTGTGATAGCCAATGTATGCTGTGATTTAGTTATTATGATGACCAAGCCAAAACCACATACCTCTAATTTACAGTTAAAAGAGCTTGAAGTAAAAGCAACTCGTTTGAAGTAAGTTATTGTTCCATTGTAATTTTAATGATCTGTGTTGATTCTGAACTGCCTCGTGTGGTTTTCCTAATGAAAGATGGTCTAAAAACATTCTGAATAAATAAATGGCTGAGGATGTTGACTTGTGCTGCTTTCCTATTTGGGTGGGGGTGCTGAACCCTCTCTTGGATCTATTACAGTCTAGCTCTCGTAGTTCTCATTATGGTGCTTGGAGCCGGACTGGGGGCTGGGGGAGCCGCCGCTCCAGCTGGAACAGCCTCGCCCGGGGACACAGCCTCAAGCACAAGCCTCCTTCAGCTGAGCACGAGTCCCTCTTATCTGGGGAACGACACAGGGCACCAGAGGGTGAACAGGAAGGGCTAGCAAGAGTTCACCACCATCGGCGAACCCTCTCCTTGGACACCAAAGGCTCCTCTGAACTGGTGGAGTTGGCACCCACGGTCCTATCCAATCACAGGCCTTTGCGGAAAATGGGTGTGACCACAGGGCCCAGTGAGCACCAGAACTGCAATGGCAAAATGCCCAACATTGCTAAGGATATGTTCCCAGAAATGAACAACCGCAAAGAACATGGAGAAGACGAGGAGGAGATAGACTATGTAAGTAGTTGCTTCCTCCGCTAAAGGGGCATTAGGACTTTGTAAAGTTGAGGAGAACCACCATAGCAGATAAGAGGGTGAGCTGGGCCAGCCCAGAACTTCCTGGCTGTACTGTGCAAAGAGAGATCACAGATAACAGAACCCTTCCCAAAACTTCTCCTTCCATGAAATGCTTTTCATGTCACGTTCTCTGAAAAGAACATTGTGTTCTGCGACTTTGTGTTGCAGTTCTCCAATTAAATAATGCATACCAAGGAAGGAAACAGTAGGTAAAAATGTGCATAAGAAAGCATATATTAGTGAAAATACCATGTGAAAATGCATTCTACTCAGGAAAATTGCCTATTGGAATGTGTATATCAGGCAAAATTTTATACCAGCACATGTATGTTAGGAAAAATTTGCATTAGAATGCTGATCAGTTTTCAACATATATATATCTATTTTTTACAAAAATCACAAACTGATACAGAAATGTGGAGAACTGAACTTGACAACAGAAAAAAGAAAGAAACTGAGAGAGACAAAAATTGAGACATTTGCCCTTCCCTAGTGGTGAGTGAGCTATCTTCCAGGAAGATTTGCCCATTCTGATCTTCTCATTGAAGAGTGATCAGCTTTTGAAGAACTCTATGGTTCCCCAGATTTCCCAAGCCATAGACTCTGGCATTATTTAATTAGTTTCAGAGTGCTTCTACCACCTTTCAGGGCACACTGCCCACGCAAGGCAGCTTACAAGACATGAAAATTCAATCTCTCATATACCAGGAACAGCTAAAAATCCCACCCACAAGTACACCAGAATCCTATCAAACTTCATAGGTTTTCTTGTTTTTTAAAGATCAGCAGTGATAAGGTTTACGTGTATCTCTCTGAAGCCCTGTCCTTAGCCTGAGTCTTGTCTGAAATTCCAGATGTGTTCGTAGAATATTTCCTCTTATACTACATCTCAGACTCTCCTTTGGCATTAGGAACATCCCCATGGCTACCTGCATGCCTCTAACTGTGTCTCTCTATTACTTGTGGAATAGTCGATATTAGTAAGAATGCACAAACCTCTGATGTAGCCAATGTTTGAAAAATGACTGTGGACTTTGTGCAATGTTACTTCAAATTAAGTCTGATTCCCTGAGACTTACTCCCAACACCCAAGTAAGGGTGCTCAGGATTCAGTCTCGGCTACACAAAATTCTCTCTCTGAGGGAATCGCTGGATTTCACCAGGTGTGAAATGTCAATATCAATAAGGGGCATTTGGGGGTTTTCTTGGTAGAAGGCAATGCTCTGAGCTGTTTCAGTAGCCCATGCCTGCTAGTAATTTTAAGTGTTGCCCAATCAGCAAAGCTTTCAGTCTAAGTCAGAATGTCAGTGCTGATTCTCTACTTTCTAGGAGGTAAATTAGTTCATTAATCCTGCCATGGTGTTTGCAGTTGGCTCTGATGACCTTGAAGTTCTCTTTTCAGCCCTTCAGTTTTATGTCAGATCAGAGAGAAACTTCTGAACGCTCTGTCCATGCCATCATCGTCTCCCACAGCTGTGATTTCAAGTCATTTTCTTACCCTGCATGGGGCATGGTGGGTAGTGAATGATCCATATAGATGAAGAACCTGTAATTGGGAGGTTTCTCAGTTTTTGGTATGCAAGGCGTTAAACGAGTCTTGCTCGTGTGGGGAAAGTGAAGAAGGCGGCAACTTCTGATGTTCTGCCTCGCTTTTCACAGAGCCTGTGTTTCCGTATCAAAAAGATGATAGAGGCCTACAAGCCAGACTGGTGTGAGTTGCGTGAAGATTGGTCCATCTACCTTTTCTCACCACAAAACAGGTATGTGTCCTTTACTTTTGCTTATGTTTGTGGGGGATGGGCAAATTGGGGTGTGATGCTGCCATGCTGCCTTGAATTTTTTGCATTTATCTTCAATCATACATGCACATCTGCATTCTGCATTATTTTGCAAAGCTTATAGCAGCAGAGGAAATTATTCCAGCTCTCAAATTTACTACTATTTATGAAATGGGAGATTCTAAAAGTTTGCCATGAGCCAATACTAATTAAATCAGTTGTACAGTCTTCAGGTGGAACCCAAAGAATTTTGAACGGGAGGTTTAACAGCTAAAGTTTCAGGGAGTAATTTTATCATCTTCCACTTCCCCTAAACCTTCTCACTACCCCTATCATCCCTTAGAAACATATATACTTCACAAACAAATGAACTGTCTTTCAGATTTCGTATGCTCTGTCAAACTATCATTGCCCATAAGCTGTTTGATTACATTGTCCTGGCCTTCATTTTCCTGAACTGCATCACTATTGCCCTGGAGAGACCACAGATTGAACAGAGAAGCACAGTGAGTACTATAACCTGTTCAGATGGACCATAGAATCTTTGGGGAGCTTTTTTGGGGCAGCTACACAAATGCTTTCAACAGTGCAGGTGTGAAGAAAAGCTGGTTGTCTTTCTTAAAGTCTGTCACTAAAATAATCATATTTACTGTGTTTGGAAACTTCCAAAAGCATTTTTTATATGTTGGTAAAAAATGTGGACTTTCCATTTTTCAAAAGCAGCGTTTAAGGTGCAGAGGATTGTTTTCATTTGTGTTCATGTACAGTTGTGAGAATCTGCATATAAATAGAGGCGGATTTAGGGCATCATGCCTGGTTCCCCTGCACTGGACACCAAGCCGAGGGGGGGTGCCGCAGGGCGTCACCACTATGACATAGTGCGCACACAGAGCAGAAAGTGAGAGGCAGTGGAGGCACTGAATTTTGACCTCACACAGGGCACTACTGAAATTTGAAAGACCAAAGTCCACCCTTGACACAAAAGATGGGTTTGAAAGACTTGGGGGTATCAACTCTCTTTGCTTATACATGGCTTGTTTGACAAGAGTGCATATAGTATTAGTTGCAGATTAACTAGTAGACCTTCTGCAAAGTATCTTGAGAACACACCTATGGTTTAGAGCAGGTGTGGGGAACCCTTGCTCCATAAGCCAGACATGCAGCAGCCAAATTCCACCTGGCCCTTGGAGCTCCATCTGCCTTCCATTCAGTGAGGAGGAGCCAAGAGGAAAAAGAGATCTGGTGGCGTGCAAAATGTGCGTTTGCAGCTCTTTCCTTTGAAAGAAGCTCAAAGCAGGGGAGAAAAGGTATCAGCAGAGACGTAGACTGGTGTTCCTTGCAAATATGCAAAAAGTCATTCATGCATTTTGCAATTGCATGCGTACAACTTTCAGGATGCAGCTGAAGTTTGAAGCTTTGAACAGCTGTTAAGGCAGGCTGGCAGTTCAGCTCTGCATTGACTTTATTTGCATTCTTGTGGGATTGCAAAGTTCTTTTTACCTTTTGCACAATTAGGACATAGAAAGGATGTTGGAGAGTTTTTTTGTTTTGTTTACAAACTTGGTAAAACAAGTCTATGGAGAAAATGGAAAGTGAAACTTGAGTAGTTTTACTAAGAATTAAATGTATGTCTCTGTTTCCATTGGAAGCAGCTTTGTATATGTGTGATTGCATGTATGTGTCTCTGTGTGAGTCTCTGTGTGAGCTTGGGCCTACCACTACTAGTATGCAGTCCTAAACACCTTTTTACCAGGGTAATTTGGCACTCTGCCTGAAAAGGGCCCCCTGTCCTGAATTAGAGTTATGATATTTCTCATCTGTGTTAGTAATTGTCAGAATATTTATTTTAGATAAATGTGTGTGACATAAAAGAGCATATGCTTGTAAAATACTTTAGCCATTCAGATGAAATCCTTGACAATATATTCTATGTGAAGAAAACGCTTCCTATCTAAAACTTCAGAATGGTACTCCCTTACATTACTAGAACAGCAGCCAATGATAGTGAAAAATGAGGAAAACACATATCTTTCTCATGTATTGGAAATCTATACACCTACCAATAAGAGGGAAACTCATTGTGTACATGACAACAGTGAAGATGAAAGTTAGATAAGATGGTTTACCTGTGCGCTTTGGGGATTAGCTTTTAAATGTATAATCAGGAGAACATACACACTGAAGAGTGTTTTCACATTCCTGAGATGAGGCTTGCGAAATTCCACATATGAATCTTGGGCACATAATGTAGCAGGCAGCACTTTGCAGCTCATGGCAAACTGTGTGAACAAGCCTCCCATCTGCACATGTGGGTTTAGGTGGGTTTGCAGTGACAAGATAACAGTCCCGTGTTGTGCCCGGTAGTGGGGGGAACCATAGCTTAGTGACAGAGGACACACTTTGAATGCAGAAGGCCCCAAATTCAATCCCTGACATCTCTAGTTAAAAAGGCTCACCTGGCAAGTAATGAGAAGGCCCTCTGCTTGAGACCTGGGGGAGCTGCTGCTGGGCCAAATGAACATCTATATATTGTTGCTGTTATAAGACAGTTTCCTATGTTCTGTGAACAGGTTGCCTCAACCATAGAAGAGCCGCATACTTGACTTGATTGCTATGAGCACCATCTAAACTGAGGATTCTATTCAATGGTGTAACAGTTCACAACTGGGGGGGCATGTTCACAACTGTGGCTCAAAATGCAGCAGGTTCATTTCCCCCCCTGCTGCGTTTTAAGCTGCATTTGCACAGTTCACATTAGAGACGGGATGGGGATTACTTCACCCGATGCACATTACCTGTTTTGTTTCCTCACCCCTGCAAACCCCCCTCCCCCAGAACTCCCATTTATGAAGCTGTCATCTGTGCATGCACAATGGCTATTGGGACATAGTCACATGACTGCTAACTCTGCATCTAGTTTTCTAGTCAAATTGAAGCTGATTTGAGGGGGGACGCATCAAATAGCAGTATTTGTCAACAAAGTACAGGGTCAGCATGGGTTGTGGCTCGTGTCATGGGAATGTGACTTCTAAAACTAGCAGTGAGAGTGCACTGGATGCAGAGTTAACTGGCAATGTGACCATGCCCTTAGTTGTGTTTGTATCTTTTTTTAGGTAAATGAAAATAAAACCTCAGTCGCTGGCCTGTTCACATTCATTTTTTATTTCTACCACATCCACTAGGAACTGATTGGGCCACAACGGTAGACTGGGAAGGACGACAGCATATTATAATGTACTTGAGATGTAGGGTAGGGTGATGCTTTTGGCAGCTGGCCTTAAAGTACCCTAGACTTTTAGATCCACCTGACTCTTAGCAACCAAGTAGGATTTGCCAAGCTCGTTGCAATGACTCAAACTGCAGAGCTCTTGCTAGATATATTCTGAGGCTGCCTTTGATTATTCCAGGAGAGAATCTTCCTTACGGTATCCAATTACATCTTCACAGCGATCTTCGTTGCTGAGATGACACTGAAAGTAAGTCACCCATTGACAGCTACCAAGCCGTCCCCTTTCACTGGCCCACTAGCCCCTTCCAAGTCTGTCAGGGAGGCAGACATACCATTTGGGGCCGGGGGCAATGGGCAAGCTACAAAGGGGTACCATTTTCACAAATATATTCGTCAGAGTTGAAAGAGGGGAGACGCCCTTTTGGTGAATGTACATATATTGCTGCAAATAGGGCAGCAATTCTTTGTCTATTCAGAGCACCGCCCAAATAGGCTTTGTTTGCCCATGATGATATCAGCACTTAGCTGAATCTGATGAGCTGTGAAGCATTTCAACTTCAAGGTCACTGCATGACCCCTGGCTAGCTAGAGTAACTTTAGAAAAGAGAGAACCCAGGATGGGGAGCAATGAGAATAGCACCCAAGAGACAGACGGTGGGGCAAATAATGGCAGCACTTTGAAAGTGATTTCAGGGGTTGTGTGGTTTTTTCCCCCAAATAAACATTTCTTCCCTCCTCCAAAGAAAGGACCCAGTACATTCAAACCCCCCCCCCCAATAAAAGGGGGAAATATTCAGTGTGGCCATATTTCTTGCTGGTTATATTTGTACAATTGCTTCCCACAGGCTGGCATGATAGGGAGTACTGAGAATTAAAACCAGTGCTTTTTTTTCCTTTTAAAAAATGTTTAGGGGTACTCTCATTTTGACTCAAGAAAATCACCATTTTATAGTTCAAATCGGGAAAAATGAATACAGCAAATGGACAAAAGTACAAAGATTCACAAAATGTTTAGGGGTATGCATACCCCTGCGTACCCCCAGAAAAAAGGACTGATTAAAACCCTTTCATTTCCAAATCTCAGAACTTCAAAACTTTAAATTATCTCTGTGATGATGAAGGGATTTGTATATAGTATAAGCAGCAGCAGCAAGGAGATCATCAGGGCCTTGGTGGCTATTAGCAGCTTTTAAAAAAAAGATATTTGTTAGAGGTGAAATCATGCCTTCCTGGCCATCTTTTATTCCCCAGAGTTGGTGGGGGTTTTCTGAGAAGAGAGACAAGCATCATGTGATCAGCTTTCCATTGACCCCTTGCCCGTTCCCATCAAGAATTCTGTGCCCAGGTGACACCCTCAAGTATCTGCACTGTGTAGTAGTTCTAGGAGTGTAAGGTAAAGGTAAAGGGACCCCTGACCATTAGGTCCAGTCGTGTCCAACTCTGGGGTTGCGGCGCTCATCTCGCTTTATTGGCCGAGAGCCAGCGTACAGCTTCCGGGTCATGTGGCCAGCATGACAAAGCCGCTTCTGGCGAACCAGAGCAGCGCACGGAAACGCCGTTTACCTTCCCGCCAGAGCGGTTCCTATTTATCTACTTGCACTTTGACGTGCTTTCGAACTGCTAGGTGGGCAGGAGCTGGGACCGAGCAACGGGAGCTCACCCCGTCGCAGGGATTCGAACCGCTGACCTTCTGATCAGCAAGCCCTAAGCGCTGTGGTTTAACCCACAGCGCCACCTGGGTCCCTTCTAGGAGTGTAGCTCAGTGTAACTCAGCGTTACTGCTTGACTATCACATTCTCCAAACTCATGCATTCTCTCATCTCCCCTAGGTAGTCTCCCTTGGCCTATATTTTGGGGAGCAGGCCTATCTCCGCAGTAGCTGGAATATCCTGGACGGCTTCTTGGTGTTCGTATCCATCATTGATATCGTGGTTTCGGTAGCCTCTGCTGGTGGAGCCAAAATTCTGGGGGTGCTGCGAGTCCTCCGGCTGCTGCGTACTTTACGCCCCCTTAGGTGAGATCCAAAAGGCTAGTCTCCCTCCTCCTCTCTTTTGTAAGGACCCTGCTTCTGAACACCCAGAGAAAGCTTGTGTGGACTCCCAGATGTTTTGCCATGATAAAGATTTTGGAAAGGGCAATAAGAAGGGTCAAGAGCTCAGGGCACTTAGATACAGTCTGTGATGACAAGGCCAATCGGAATAGGAAAGAACAAGCATAGAGGCAGGGAGTGGGGGTTGTATGTATCCAGAGTCAGTTTTGACAGTTGCGATGGGGGAGAAGTTAGACTGAGTTTGCATTTAGGTACCTAATTTGCACTTTCAAAAGCAATATGCAAACCAAAGCACAGCTGTTCTTCAAAATTTGCATTGCTCTTAATTTTGTAATGCAATTGTCCAGCTATGTAATGTGTAGAACAATACATATATGGGGATGAAATGATGCCCTTGCTAGAAATTTGCCATGTTGCTTTACGGGGCAAGCAGCTGTGTCGTGATACTTTTTAGAGCAGCTCTTCGTAAAACATTGAGAAAAGCATCTCTGTGCTATGTCTTCCTTATTGTTGCTCCTCACAGTGCTTCTTTTTCAGGGTTATAAGTCGTGCACCGGGCCTGAAGCTTGTGGTCGAGACACTCATTTCATCACTCAAGCCCATTGGAAACATCGTCCTCATTTGCTGTGCTTTCTTCATCATCTTCGGCATTCTTGGGGTGCAGGTACTGTTGTTAATATCGTCTATGAGAAAATGTATTATTTTTAATTGTTTTTAATTTTATTGCATTTATAGCCCACCTTTCCTCCAAGGAGCTCATGGTGGTGTACTTGGTTCTCTTCCTCCCCATTTTACCCTCACAGCAACCCTGTGAGGCAGGCCAGACTGAGAGACTGTAACTGGCCCAAGGTCACCCAATTGAGTTTTATGACTGAATGGGGATTTTAACCCTGGTCACCTAGGTCCTAGTCCAGGCATCCCCAAACTGTGGCCCTCCAGATGTTTTGGCCTACAACTCCCATGATCCCTAGCTAACAGGACCAGTGGTCAAGGATGATGGGAATTGTAGTCCAAAACATCTGGAGGGCCAAAGTTTGGGGATGCCTGTCCTAGTCCAACACTGCAACCACTACACCACGCTGGTTCCTGCGTCTTTGTGTCTCATCTGCTGCATCTTTTTGTCCTAACATGAAAGCAGTTGAGAATTTACTTCTGCTTACTTAAAGCCAGGCCTGCTTTCCCATTATAATATAGACCATGGTAAAGAGGTGGATAGGAAATTTGTCAAGAGATGTGTGGCTTTTTGTCTCCTGATGAGGCAGGGTGGGGCACTGGATCTGGTTGGTGGGCTGGATCCTTCCTTCCGTCCCCCACCCCTCACTGCAGGCCAACTTTGACAAGCAGGTGGAACTGCCTATTTGTCAGTCACCTGATATTGTATTCAAACCACTTGGGTTTCCAAGGGGGTGGCTCTCAGCACTGATCAGCTGATGGACGCTGAGAGACATCACTTCAAAGTCCATTTGCAAGCAGTCTGGATGCAAACCACTTGCAAGCAGACTTCAAAAATGATGGCATACAAAGTGCTGTCCCCATGGCATCTGCCTAGGAATGCATCGATTCTAATTTTTATCTATTAAATTCCTATACCGCCCTTCATCTGAAAGATCACAGGGCAGTTTATAATATAAAAACACAAAAAGGCATACCATGATAACAAACAAAAAATAATATCCTACACAGTTTAAAAGACAATAGATTGTTTAATTAGACAAAGGTCTGGAAGAAGAGGAATGTTAGGCAGGCTTCCAGCTCATCCCTGAGAATGCAGGCACAGAGAAAGCAAGAACCTATTTGGATGAGCTTGAGATGTCATATTCACTAATAAAAAGAAGTAAAAAACAAACAGCAGGAAAGGAGTCAAGAAGGAATTTATGTTAGGGGGAAACTGTTTGTTTATGACTATAAATATTTTGGAATATTTTTGGAGATTTAATAAAAAATTAGAGGAGGGGTCATATTCACTGTTTCACAGTCCCTCTTTGATCCAGTTCTAATTTGATAGCTGGAAGGGATGCATTTCAAAATAATAAGAGTGCAAGGCTGGTGTTCAGGGCTGCAGTAAGATTCAGCTGGACCTCAGTGCTGAATTGGCATGTTGACTGAGATGCTTGCTGTTTTATTACAAAGAAGTGGTTTCCATTAATTCCTGACTTTCCCCCACATTCCAAGCACTGGATCCATCATCCACCCACGACTATTTGAAAAAGAAAGCAGTGACGTTTTCTTTTATTTTAGGCTCCTACTGCAGAGGTCTGCTGGAGTGGGTAGTGCTTCTATCATTTGGAAGAATGTGCTATACTTAATCTGTATGTAGGGATGGCAGTTTCATAATGTACTGGAAGTGCTAGAAAGCAGATGAGCTTCCTGTAACGTGTGAAGTCACCCTGAGATTTTCCAAATGCACAATCCAATCCCTGCCATATGGGAAAGGGAACTGGGGCAACAGATTTTGTTAAAGTCACCACCGAGTAAATTCATGTTGAAGTGTCTGAGATGTAGGGGATATTTTCTGAGTATTTAATTCATGGGAGCAATATGCTCGCATTCAGCAAACCCAGTAACAATTTGGAACAGAGTAACTCTAGACTGGCCTGGGGAATAGAATTGGGGGGGCATTTTGCTTCTGCTAGTCCCCATTCAGCTACTTTATCATTTACTTACTTCCAAATGGATGTCAGGGGGTTAATGACTCTCAGTTCACAATGGATCTTAAACCAGGTGGCAGTCAGTGACCGAGAGGCGCATGTAACCAAACTCAGGAGCACCACCCTCCATTCCTGACAGCAAAGTCTCTGACAAAGTGGTTTCTTCTTGCAGCTGTTCAAGGGGAAGTTCTACCACTGCCTGGGTGTGGACACCCGAAACATCACCAATAGGTCTGACTGCATGGCTGCCAATTACAAGTGGGTCCATCACAAATACAACTTCGACAATCTGGGCCAGGTAAATGTGGAACCCTCCAAGTTTCCTTAGACTCACTTTAGTCTCCCTGGTGTCTTCAACCCAAAAGGAAGGACTGTGACTGTTGATGGTGCTAATCAAGATTTACTGGCATGTAGGGCAGGAAAGCAGGATCCTACTTTTGACTCTGCGCATTCACCAACTCTTCCGAACAGTGTCTAGGGACCCTGCGCAGAAGAGCCAATGACTGTATGGAGGGTGGAGATGGGGCCTGCCACCACAATCCTGCCTTGCAGCAGCACATGTTCCGCACGCTCTGTTTAGTTGCATGAACAGGGATATCGTTTTCATGGTTTTACATTGTATGCTACCTTAAGAGACCTGGTGGCAAGTTTTAAATGCAAAGAAATCAATCCAAACAGGAGAGGGCAAGTACTTACCAGGGACAAAGAAAGAAGGACTACAAATAGTGTGTTTAGATTGCAGTAAAACATGTTCAGACTGGACATTAGAAAAGATCTCCTTGCAAAAAGAACTGTTGGGGAAATGAAAATGGTTGCCTAGGGAAACTGTCGAGTCTCAGCCTCTGGAGGCTCTTAAGGGAGCAAACAGAGCGAGTGTTTATGGAGGATGCTTTACATTTCTGATTAAAATATTCTAGCTTCTTTCCCTGTTTGCATCCACCATCCCTCAGACCATGTGGTGGGCCGGACTATATGGGGGGAGGGAATGAACAAATTCCTATGCCCCACAATGACCGTTCCCCACATCAAATGGGGTGCGCATTTTGCGTGGTCGCGCACAGCCTCCTGGGATCACGGTGCAGCCCCTGGCAGTTGGGTCTGGCACCACCTTTCCAGGATGGATACCTGTGGTCTCCACCTACTAACCCAGAGATGTATTTTAAATAAAAGGACACATTCTACTCATGTAAAAACACGCTGATTCCCGGACTGTCCATGGGCCAGATTGAGAAGGCGATTGGGCCGCATCCGGCCCACAGGCCTTAGGTTGCCTACACCTCGTCTAATCTGTATGTTTTCTTAATGGATGCTCCATACTCCTCCCATATTCGCAGGGAGGCCTCCTAAAGTGTCTTGGAATCTTTTTTGAAGGGTTAACTTTTGCACAGAGTGCAAATTTTCCATGGGGGAGTGAGACGTGGCAGGGAAAAGTTCAGAGCCAGTTATAAAGGGAGATAGGTGGGTTCTTAAAAAAAAAAATCAGATGCATGTCACAGTCCTTCCTGATACTTTCCATGTTTTCCTTTTTTGCAACCCCTTGGATTTGATAGATTTGTGACACCTAGGGATTTGTGACATCTAGGGATGAATTTCTCAGAGGACAGCTGTCTGGCAGCACTTTCTTCTCTCTCTTCCCCTTTTTTCACAGGCAAATTCTTTCCCCTCTCCCATCAACTTTTCCTGGAGAACTTTGGCAGGGCAGTGGAGGGAAGAAGGAAGGAAATAACCTCTCTGTTTTTTTGCTATTCATTTGTGTGTGTCAAATAGTCACGCCCTGAACCAGTCAAAAGCTGACTCACTTTCATGTGTTGCAGGCTTTGATGTCACTCTTTGTACTGGCTTCCAAAGATGGCTGGGTCAACATTATGTACAATGGACTGGATGCTGTGGCTGTTGATCAGCAGGTATGGAACTTGCTTTACAAAATGATCATTCATGTTGCTTTCAGCTGGGTTGTTAAACAGGCTGGATGATCCATCTTTGATGACTCCTAATTGTTTTGCTATGTACCTCCCCAAGTACTAGGAAGTTATAGGGGGAGTGGTTAAGTTTCTTCTTTATAACATAGTGCTGCAGGCCATTTTTCATGATTTCTCTATTGACAAAAGACATTGAGTGAGCATATAGACAGATCACTCTTTTTCTGGTCAATGTCTATTTTGCATGTGTTCATTCACAAAGCCAGTCCTCCCTGTTTCTGCATTTAAAAAAAAGACCTTGCAATTTAAAATATGTATGTTTGAACATATTTTCCTAATGGTATTTTCTCGCAAAGTGCATTTTTCTAAATTTATGTCATCATGAAAATTTGCATTTCTAGATGCATTTTAGTACTTTTTTTGAGTAAGGGAGCTGCATTGCAAAATTAGAAGTGCAAACTCCAAAAGATTACCAGTTTCTGACCTGCATTTTAGTATTAGAGATCAGGTCAGTTTGTAGCAGAATTTGGGAATAACAGATTTCTCAAGCAACCCTTCTAATATGTCCCCTTGCTGTATGCATTGAACTGCCTTTCTTAATACATGTGCAATGCCAAATCTCTCTCTTTCTCCAGTTCTCTATTCTCTCCTCAAAACTTGCATTTTCCCCATGGCTTTTAGTCTATACTCTTCATCCTCATTCCCAAGTGTAAATAGGCTTTAAATGCATGTCAATACATTTGCCCACAGTCCTCTCTCCTTCTCTTCTTGCTGTTTCTCTCCTGTTTTTGGCCCCCTCCAAACAAACTCTTCATTGAGAATTCACATTGATTTGCTTGCACTCAGCTTACATGGGTTAGACTAATTCCAGGCTTCATTGAGCATTTATTCTGACTTTTTAATGCAACAGTTATACAACGAGGATTCATCCTGAGTTATTTGTGAGATGTTTGCGCATCTTTCTGTTAACCAGCAAATTTGTTTCTGTTAAAAGCAAATTTGTTGCTCTAGGGCAGGAATGTCCAACAGGTAGATCGTGATCTACCAGTAGATCACTGGACGTTTGCGGTAGATCTTAACGCTGCACTCCTGGTTTGTCGTCCCCCCCCAAAAAAAGTTTAGAGTGCAGGAAAAAATGATGCTGTTTTGGAATTTGATCAAGATCATCATGTGCAGTAGCCCGATAAATCTGAGAGCTTTTAAAAAATAATTTAAAGCACTTTTTAATTGAGTGGGAGAGGTTAAAAATTAGTTGGACTTATTGTTTTGCTTTTCCTTTGTGCTTCATATAAATTATGAATATTCCATGCAACAAACCTGCAAAATATGCCACTATTATTATCCCTTTATTGTAGATTACAAGAGTAGGACTGAGGATGAAATACAGTGGCTTCCCCTGACCACTCAGTGAAGCAGGAACTTCCCAGCTCAATATTCATTCTCTTCAACATGACACTGCTCTAGTTTTTTTATTGCTGCCCTATTAATTAAAACCATCCTCATGAGGGACAGAATGGATGAATGTCACTGTGATGGCAGTACTTTTGTTCATACATATATATGCACCATGCCTTTCCCAGTATCAGGAAAGAAAAGAACAGGCAGCCAATGAAAAATTGCCTGTAAACTCTCCTCAATAAATCACAAATATCACTCTCCGGTGCTTGAGGGGAGGGAAGATGTGCCCTGCACCACATTTCCATGATGTTTGGGTCTCCCATTGGTCATATAAATCATAAATTCTTGCCGTCTTCCTTGCTTTCCAGAAATCTCCGATTTCCTTCAACAAAATCATCTTCTTGGTCTTTCCTCTCATAACGTGCTAACCACAGCCTCTCTCTCTGTATGTATGTTTGTCTGTCTGTCTTTTTAATTCCAGCCAGTGACCAACAACAACCCTTGGATGCTCCTTTACTTCATTTCTTTCTTGCTCATCGTCAGCTTCTTCGTCCTCAACATGTTTGTAGGGGTGGTGGTGGAGAACTTCCACAAATGTCGGCAACACCAAGAGGCAGAAGAGGCCCGGCGGCGGGAAGAGAAGCGCCTGAGGCGCCTGGAGAAGAAGCGTAGGAGTAAGGAACAACCTAAGTGTTTTGTTGGTTCGTAGGCTGAAGTTTTCTGAGAAAAACTTACCTTTTTAAATAAAAAAAAACCAACAACGAATACAACATCGCTAACCCAGGTGACTGCGTTTTCTCTCCACAGTCAGAGGCAATAATGCTTCTGAATACCAGTTGCTGGAAACCACAGGAAAAGGGAGAGAGCTGTTGCGCCCAGGGCCTGCTCTTGGGCTTCTCACAGGCCACTGTGAGAACAGGGTGCCCATTGGCCTGACACAGCAGACGCTTATGTTCTTAATGTGTATGTGGGTGGCAAAACTGTGAGAGCTGTTTGCCGCTTGGTCAAATGTCATTGAGCATCTGCCCCAAAAAACCCCTGTTAACACCAGCTGTTCTTTGGATAGATGGGGCCCATGGCTATATCTATATCATCTATATCTATATCTATCATTGTTTCAGCCATCATATTCTAAGACAGCCTTGGAACCAAGAGAATCCCGTTTCAATGTGCCTCTAATTTGTGCGTGTAGTTTTGTGTGTATATGATTTAATGAGAAAAACACACATACCCCAAATGCACCTGATTGTGATTTAGTCCAGCCTTTCCTCTCCCCTCATCTTCTCCTTAAACCCCTTTGAATGCACGTCTGTCCCAAAACCATGGAAGTCCCTGTAACTTCTCCTTACTTCAGATTTTCCTTTTCTGGAGATGCTTGCTTCCTCTGCTCATTTGAAAACTCAATTTGTTGGAGCATGAAATGCTGGTTTAGTATCATTTCTACAAACACAGGACTAACAGATTCTTTCTGTCCCTCTCCTCTCCTCTCCCCTCTCCTCCCCTCTCCCCCTTCACTTACTCACTTGCATTTCTGTTTTCTTCCCCGTCTTCTGGTTCCCTTTTATTACATTCTTTTTTCCTTTCCTTTCACCTTGCTCCCCTTCCTCTGTTTCCATTCTTTCCTTTTCTTTACTTGCCTCTTCTCTGTTCTCCCTCTTCCCTCCCTCGCTCCCTGGATTGCTCCCCTTGCCACTCCCATGGCAGAAGCACAGCGCTTGCCGTATTATGCCACCTACTGCTCTGTCCGCCTCCTCATCCATTCGGTCTGCACCAGCCACTACTTGGACATCTTCATCACTTTCATAATTTGCCTCAACGTTGTCACTATGTCCCTGGAGCACTACAACCAGCCAATGGTGAGTGAGTTCAAGGGACTAAATCCCACCTTTATGCCTTCCTCCTCCTTCCTTGTTCTCCTCCCCTTTTCACAAAGAGCTGCTTTTTACATAAAGTAGAAAATAAATGTCTAGCAATTGGGAGTAAAACATGGCAGGCAGTAGAAGATGAGTTGGGAACAGGCTACAGAGAGAACCACTCACAAAGCAAAGAACAGCAGGTCCCCTTTATTACAAAACTTGCTTTACTAGGGCATGTGTCTGGTCACTATATAGTTTCACTAGAGCCATGTGCTATATGATCGTCCGCCTTGCCAGTTGAAAACTTCCATGATGAATATCACTGTGCAAAATTGTCCATAAATTGAGTCAGGACTAACAGGATAATTACAGCAAATAGGTACAAACTATTGGGGGGGGGGGAGCTCATGTCTGATGTTATAGGTGGGGGGCAGATTCCCCTAAATTCCTGCATGCCAGATACTCCCCATAATTTCTGGATTCAGTAAAAGTTAGCATTAATCAATGTTTGATTAAACTTCGTCAAACATGGAAAACCCCTGAATTTAATTACCGGTATGCTAACGAATCAAGCCAGCTTTGCAGAGCTAGTCAAAGGCCAGTAATGGCCCATCCAGGAAACCATCAGAGGGCAAGACTGCCAGGCAAGGGGGAGTGGGGTCCCTTCTTTTCTGGGTGCTAGTGGGCACCACAGTCTCCGTTGTGTCTCAAAAGGGAACACAGACCCTGTTAAGCACGTCTGCAACCCCAGGACTTTTGCACTACTCATAGAGATTGGGCTGGCATGCAACCCTTATTTTTTCCTCTTTCAAAGTGCAGTTTGCTGGATGAGATGTATATTTCTTAATCCAACCTGTTTGCTACTCCTTGTTTCCCATTTCGCTTCATGTCCAAAGGAGTTTGTCATCTGGTGGGGTGGGGGATGGCATGATCCTGGAGAGAGAATCCTTCCTGTCTATTTCTCCTAAACCAGAATGATGCTGTTATCAAAACACACACAATATTAGTGTGGCTTAGTTGAAGAAATGAATTCTTGGCTCTCAGAATCAAATATATTTGATATAAGATTAAAAGGTCTTTTCCCTCTGGGTAAGTACATCCTGCTCAGTTCTGTATTCACGCATGCCAGGAAACCTGTGCCTCCAGAGCCTGCTGTCTTCAAGAGGCAGGGTCTTAATTTCTAAGATCTGAAGTGGCCAGAACTGCAGTCATTAACTCACCTTCTCTTTCTGTTAGACTTCAAGAACAATTTTTGTCAGGATTCATATGGTTTATACCTTGTATCTCCTCCTGCATCCCAGTTTCTTTTGGGTTTTGCTATCTCCTCCCTCCCTCCTTGTTACACCCGTCAAATCTTCAAGTAGGAGACATCTCTTTTCGCCTCTTTGTATGTCACTTCCCCAACCTGTTAATTATGCTGGCATAATGGAATGCCTATAAAATGCTTTAAGGTGGCTCAAGCATATGGAACTCCAGGTATGCCAGACATAATTATCCGAACCCTTTCTAGTGAGTTGCAGGAGCTTCATACAATTTTGAAAAAGTCTGCTAACTTCTTCAGAAAACTTAGTTTCCCGCTTCCTCAAAAAAGATGAAGAGCTGTTGCCCATAGATTGTTCTCTTTGGAGACCCCTCATTTATTTACTGATCAGTTAATTTGTGAAAACTGTCCCACTGTACTGATGCCAGAAGTGACGTGTAATAATGTTTGGATCCCTTTCATACCACCCACCTTCCAACGATACAATCATTCAGATGAACAGAGATTGTTCAGAGCAGAAGCATAGCTTGATAGCCCTGTGGCACAGAATGCAACGTGACTCGTTTCCATGGAATGCAGTATGACTCATAAGCCTGCATCTAATACCAAGTCCTGTCCTGGTTTAAACTCTACTACAACATATTTGTGATGAAATAAATACTTCAGAAACAAGGGTGCAGTCTTACCACAGCATCCCTTAGAGCAGGGGTCAGCAACCTTTTTCAGCCGTGGGCCGGTCCACCGTCCCTCAGACCATGTGGTGGGCCGGACTATATTTCTTTTTGGGTGGGGGGGAGAACGAATAATTCAGAGAGGCATTTTAAATAAAAGCACACATTCTACTCATGTAAAAACACCAGACAGGCCCCACAAATAACCCAGAGATGCATTTTAAATAAAAGGACACATTCTACTCATGTAAAAACATGCTGATTCCCAGACCGTCCAAGGGCCGGATTGAGAAGGCGATTGGGCTGCATCCGGCCCACGGGCCTTAGGTTGCCTACCCCTGCCTTAGAGCAAGCCCTTAGAGCTACAGCCACTGCCCTGGCTGACCTGTTTCATCTCTCCAGTGCTTCTGAGCCCCCATCTCCAGTGTTGTTTTCAGTACTGCTGTTTCCCCCCTGAAATAATCATCATCATCATCACTAATACCTCTAACCCACCTTTCACCCTGCAAGATCACAGAGCAGTGGACAACAATGAAACAAACACATCACAAATACCGGTACATCGAACCAATAAGCAAAAGCATTAAACCAAGTACATGTATAGCAAATCAACTCTCTTAACAGTTCATCCACACCATACATTTAAAGCACATGGCTTCCATCAGAAAATCCAGGGAACTGTAGTTTGTTAAGTGTGCTAGGAAATGTAGCACAGTGAGGTGTAAATTAGTGTCCCCAGGATTCTTTGGGGGAAGCCAGGTGCCTTAAGTGAGCTTTAACACTCTTCTCCTGAATGCCTGCCTAAAGAGAGATGTTGGCAAAAAGTCATCCATTAAGAGGACCACAGCATTTCCACAGGGAGGGAACTTTATAACCAAGAAGGCCACCCCAGATCCTTTCCTAGGTCACCACATCAGGAGCCATGGTAGTTGCTGGGGCTTCCTCTTCAGATCTGGGGAGATATTGTACAGACCATTTGTTTTGCAGTCCCTTCAAAAGACATGTCCTCAAAGATTCCCCTCTCACTTACAAAAAAAAAGGTGGTTTTTTTTCACATAGCAGCAATGTAGGTAAGAGGCATTTACACGGCTGTGCACAAATTTGGCATTTGTTGTTTGGGGTTTTTTAAGCCATGGAAAGCTGCTACAGAAACAATAAAAGACTAGCCAGTCATCATGGACGAATGAATCGTGTATGAACTGTAAACAGGGTTGAAACATGCAAATCTTCTCAGCAAGGAACAATACAGCAAGGAACTAAATGTTAAGAGATATGAGGTATACCACTACAGACATAGTCTTTTGATAGCTCAGTATTCTAGAATCCTAGAAATAGGCAGATATATTTGTAAAGAGGAGCAGAGGTGGGTTTTTCTCCTACAAGGAGCGCTGCTTTCTCCTGCCTTCACTAGACCTCACATATGTTCAGCTCCCAAATTAAATTCTGGCTGTGTCTTCCTTGTCACCCCATGAACCAGGTGGGATGTCCACTTTGGCTGCACAAACACAATACACTTAAAACACATGACTCCCCCCCCCCCGAATCCTGGAAACTGTAGCCTACCCTTCACAGAACTACGATTCTCAGCATCCTTAACACACTCCAGTTCTCAGGAATCTTTGGGATGGGGAACATGTTTTAAATGCATGTTGTGTTATTGGATGCTTACTATTTGTTTATTTGTTGCATTTATATACCGCCTTTCTGCCAAGGCACACAAGATGGTTAACAATTTTAAAATATTAAAGCAAACAAATTATATAAATGTAGAGTCAGCACTGCAGCAGAAGAGACAGACTCAGCAAGCCCTGTTGTTGTTGTTGTTGTTGTTGTTGTTGTTGTTGTTGTTGTTGTTGTTGTTGTTTGTTATGGTTCCCCAGCCAGATGTTGTCTTTGCCTGCCTCCATCACTCTCTTTTTCTTTCTCAGACGGCAGATGGTGTCCGTCAAGCCCTTTTTATGGAGTAATTTTCTACCCCAAATGTGATTTCCAGTGTATCTTGGGATAGTCATTTGTTCAGTGTTTTGTTTTGTGTTTTAAAGTGGGAGAGGTTACTTTTGAAAAATTGCTCTGAGGAAAGGGGAGTTATCACTGACACAAGGACTAGTCAATCAGTGCTTGTACGCATTAGCATTTGCTACAAACTGGTGGGTTTGCTGCAAACAGCTTTCCTGAACTCAGTCTAGGAGAGGAGATTGTGCATGTGCTCAAAATCAGTAAGTGTGCTTCCACACCTTCCTCCTTTTGATTCTCACAGACCAGTCAGGGAACTTGATGACATTAATGTTCCCTTTTCTTTCAATTACTAGTCTCTGGAGACTGCCCTCAAGTACTGCAACTACATGTTCACCACTGTGTTTGTCCTGGAAGCGGTTTTGAAGCTTGTAGCCTTTGGGCTGAGACGCTTCTTCAAAGACAGGTGAGCCAGAAAGAATGTGAGCACACAGAAGATCAGAGGTGACACATTCTGTGTTTGGAATACCATTCACTACCTGAACTACTGTATTTGAATTAGCATGAATTTGGGGAGAGGGGACTCTGACCACGGACATTTTTACAAAGTAATGCTTAGGGCACCCTTCCTCACTTGGTACCCTCTGGGAGTTTTAGTTTCTACCTCCCATCATCCTTGACCATTGGTCATGTTGGTTGGGGCTGATGGGAGCGGTAGTCTAAAACAACTGGAGGGTGCCAGGTTGGAGTAGGTTGGCTTAGAAGGAAGCCTCTTTCCTTAGAAGAAAATACAGATGACATGAATATCAAGGCATTCCTTCACTCAGTGGAACTCTCCAGTCATTTCCCATCACCTTGACCACACTTTGCCTTTATAAAGGGTTTGTCTTCTATTTATCTCTTAGCTCCTTCCCTAGTCACCATTCCTCAGTGACACACTACAATGTCCCAAATTCAGTCCAGTTAAAGAATCTAAGATATTGGGGCGGGGAATGCTGTTGCCAATCAAAGTGTACAATATTGAATCAGTATAAAGCATTTTGATGTATCATATTTAAAAAATGTGCCTCCCCACCCGCCAAATAATAATCAAATAGCATTCAAAAATAAATTCTCATCCAAGCAAACAGAACAGCCAAAATAAAGGATGTCCGTTTACTTAATTGACATGCTCATTTATTTAATTAGCAAACACAGATTTGTATGTTTCGTTCCATTTTTTTAAAAAATGGAACCTTTGATAAGTACAGCATTA
The DNA here is from genome assembly GCA_034641385.1 of Darevskia mixta. Lineage (NCBI taxonomy): Eukaryota > Metazoa > Chordata > Lepidosauria > Squamata > Lacertidae > Darevskia > Darevskia mixta. The sequence goes on from JAWWNH010000008.1 coordinate 20,102,427, forward strand.
CAAATAACTTGTTGATAAGCTGTACCTAGTTTGAAAGTGTGTCATTTATGAAAATTGTCAAAGGAATAAATTGATTCCCATCTCTTAAAGGTGGAACCAACTGGACCTGGCCATTGTTCTGCTCTCAGTCATGGGCATCACACTTGAGGAGATTGAAATAAATGCTGCCCTTCCCATCAACCCCACCATCATCCGTATCATGAGAGTGCTGCGTATTGCCCGAGGTGAGCTACAGAGGGAGCTACAGAGCACAGACTGACCAATAGGCATGTTTCAAGAAGGACGAGGAAGGGCTGTGGCTCAGTGGTAGAGCATATGCTTTGCATGCCAAAGGCCCCAATTTCTATCCTTGTCACCCTCCAACAAGGTCGAGAAGGACTCCTTGCCTGAAACTCTGGAGAGCCATGTCCAGTCAGTAGACAGTATTGAGCTAGATGTACCAATGGTCTTCCTATATTCCTATGTTCCTAATGTATTAGTAGGAGAGTAGACTGGGGAAGACTAAGCAACTTGGAGTCTCTCTGTGCTAAATCACATGTTGGGCCTCACATGCCCCTGATGCTTGTGAAATTTGTCATCTTCTGTGTGTGTGCAAGAGCCACACAGATGCCGTCATTCTGGCATCTTTCTCCTACCATACTTATCCAATGTGATTCTTCAGCATGCGTAGCAGGGCTCTTAACACCATGCAGGTTTCCAGTGTTCTGAATTTTCCACAGAACTATGAACTTGAGCAGAGCTGCTTTCTCACGTGATGACAACTGAGTAACACCCAACTAACTGGGACTTTGCCAGACATACTGCCAGACATTCACATGTACGGTATCTGTGCGAGTGATGCCACCAGAGTTCAGAACTGGGAATGTTTAGAGCATGAACTCCCCCAGTTAGCCATGTATGGGCTAATTACGACTTGAGCCAAACATCTCCAGAACCCAGGCCCCTATAGTAATTAGTGTGGGGACCTATTCCCCCAGACATTTACCTGGTGACACCCAAATCAATGAGAAGTACGGCTGTGCTGCTGCAACCTTTGTTAGGCTGCACAGGACCACTGATCCCTTCCAGTCGGGATTCAGGCCTCATCATGGGACTGAAACTGCCTTGGTCGCACTGTTCGATGATCTCAGGTGGGCTAGGGACAAAGGTGAGAGCTGTTTCCTAGTTCTGCTGGATCTCTCAGCGGCTTTTGATACCATCAACCATAACATCCTTCTGGACCGTCTAGAGGGGCTGGGAGCTGGGGACACTGTACTACAGTGGTTCCACTCCTTCTTCCTGGGCCGTGTTCAGAATGTGGTGGGGGGGATGAGTGTTCAGACCCCTGGGTTCTCACTTGTGGGGTGCCTCAGGGTTCTGTCCTCTCCCCCATGCTTTCCAGCATCTACATGCAGCTGCTGGGAGAGATCATCAGGGGGTTTGGGTTGGGTGTTCATCAATATGCGGATGATACCCAGCTCTACCTCTCTTTCAAATTGGAACCAGTGAAGGCAGTGAAGGTCCTGTGTGAGTGTCGGGAGGCGGTTGGAGGATGGATGGCTACTAACAGATTGAGGTTGAATCCTGACAAGACAGAAGTACTGTTTTGGGGGGACAGGAGGGAGGCAGGTGTGGAAGTGTGGTCCTGAATGGGGTAACTGTGCCTCTGAAGGACCAGGTGCACAGCCTGGGAGTCATTTTGGACTCGCAGCTGTCCATGGAGGCGCAGGTCAATTCTGTGTCCAGGGCAGCTGTTTACCAGCTCCATCCTGTATGCAGGCTGAGACCCTATCTGCCCACGAACTGTCTCGCCAGAGTGGTGCATGCTCTAGTTATCTCCCGCTTGGACTACTGCAATGCGGGGCTACCTTTGAAGGTGACCCGGAAACTACAACTAATCCAGAATGCGGCAGCTACACTGGTGACTGGGAGCAGCCGCCGAGACCACATAACACCGGTCTTGAAAGACCTACATTGGCTCCCAGTACGTTTCTGAGCACAATTTGAAGTGTTGGTGCTGACCTTTAAAGCCCTAAATGGCCTCGGTCCAGTATACCTGAAGGAGCGTCTCCACCCCCATCGTTCAACCCAGACACTGAGGTCCAGCGCCAAGGGCCTTCTGGCGGTTCCCTCACTGCGAGAAGCCAAGTTACAGGGAACCAGGCAGAGGACCTTCTCTGTAGTGGCACCTGCCCTGTGGAATGCCCTCCCACCAGGTATCAAAAAGAGTAACAACTACCAGACTTTTAGAAGACATCTGAAGGCAGCCCTGTTTAGGGAAGCTTTTAATGTTTGATGGACTACTGTATTTTAATATTTTGTTGGAAGCCGCCCAGAGTGGCTGGGGAAACCCTGCCAGATGGGTGGGGTATAAATAATAATAATAATAATAATAATTATTATTATTATTATTATTATTATTATTATTATTATTATTATTATTAGAATGCCAAGGGCACTGGTGTTGCAGTTTTGGTCCTTGGTAAGAATCCTCTGAATTCTGATACCCAAGAGAGCATGCTCATCTGTATAGTGGCGGGGGCACCATAATTACTGGGAACTATTATTTCCCAGGGGAAGGTGGAAAACAGCAGCAAGGTAGATTACTATAGCATTGTGGGCACGGAGAAAGAGCTACTTGGAAAGGAAGTCAAGTGAGAGATGTAGAAGATGTCAGGCGCAGAGGAAACAGAATGGGTTAAATGGAGAAGAGGCGGGTGGCTGAGAAAAAAAAGACTGGGTGGTGGGGAGAAAAAGATGAGATGTTGGCAGGAGTGTTCTCTAATCAGACACATTAGGGAGAAAAACCAGCAACAGGACCATTGCTTGGTGTGCTGATCCTGTGTAAAAAGCCACCCACTTTGCTTTCCCCCCCCCATGACAGTTTTGAAGCTCCTGAAGATGGCGACTGGGATGCGAGCATTACTGGACACAGTTGTGCAAGCACTGCCGCAGGTAAATGAAGTCATTTCTTTTTACAGAGGATTTTGCACTAGTTTGTTTTGTTTTTTTCATTTAAGAGGGCAAAATGTTTAATTATGAGATGGGCTGAGGCTGCCATTCCTGAGGGGAAGAGAGGCCTCAGCTGCCAACAGCCCAACCCTAGGCTTATTTACTCAGAAGTAAATTCCATTGCATTCAAGAGGACTTGCTCCCGAGTATGGGAGTGTAGAATTGTACAGCCCAAGGCTGAACTCCCAAACATACTTATTGAGGAGTAAGCTCCACTGGGCACAGTGGGACTTCCTTCTGAGTAAGCCTTCCTGTGACTGCATTGTACATGTTACAAATTCTGAAATATTGAAAGCACAGTTATTTTATCTTCTGCCTTTTGGATGGGGGGTTGGTATTGCCACTCCCACATTCTTTTCTACAAATGAGATATCCAATACTTATTTTAAAAAGGAAGGTTAGAAGTCCAAGACTGATGAAGTGATATTTTCCACTGGCCAACTTGGTTGGTATATATGAATATGGAAGTTTGTAAGTTTACTAACCAAAAATAATAAGACTTAAGATTCAAAAGATTCTAAAACAGTACATTTGCAAACTTTCTTAGAGCTCTTTATCAGCAAATGGGGTCTGATATCATGTTCTCCATTTTGTATCTTATATACACTTCCACCTGTCAGGTTTGTCTGGCAAATCATAGTGCTTTTGTGGGAGACTGACATGCCTGCAACTCTCACACCCATTGGTCAGCTGTGATCATTACCATTAGTCCAGATACTCTCACTGAATCACTACATGAGACAGGAAGGAGACGGCAACAATTGTGTAAAAGTAATGATGGTAACTCCAAATACCCACAACAGCAGAGAACCCTTGGATCAGCAGCAATCTGCTTCAGCACTGTGTAGATTGTAAGTTTCAGTCACACTGATTCAGTAGGCTTGCCACTTGCCAAAACACTACAATTGCTCAGCTATGCTTCCGTCCATTAGCTCCACTCACTTTCATTTCACACTTCAGGAAAAGAAACAGTATTCAGGTAATTAGCTCTTTATCCCCTTAGATACTTTTATCCCTTTTAGCCTCATTGAACACAGTGCTTTTACACAGTGTTAAATGATCTTACTCCTATATCTCTCTCTCTCTCTCTCTCTCTCTTTCTTTCTTTCCTTTCCTTTCCTTTCCTTTCCTTTCTTCCTTTCTTTCTTTCATTTCTTTTTTTGTTTATCTCACTATACCCTTGGCTGGATGTACTCTGTACTAACAATGCATGCTTTTGATGCTCAAAGTAAATAATGCAAAAATGCAGAGTCGTATTTAATTTGGCATCATTCATTCTGATTTCACTATTCTCAGAACTGGAAATATTTTAGCAGTGACTGGTGTGTCAAAAGACACTGCCTATGACCGTTTTTGTTTTCAGGACCTTTGACAATATCTACCACCACATTGTCAGACATTTTTCTCCAACCATAAGGGCTGCAAACCAGATTTTGAAAAATGAGATTTTTGGGGCCAAAATAGACCCTTCATGTTATATCACCTGGATGACCCAAGTGTGGATGGGATCTGTGACTGTTTTGAAGGCCAGCTAGGAAGCTGCTGGGGAGCTAGAATGGTTCCCCAGATTGCCAACTATGCGTCTCACATGGCTAGACTATAGACCTTGCTCCTATAGGAGGCAGCATCTGCCACCAACTTAAATGCATGAGAGAGAGAGCGAAGGTTGTTGATGGCTACTTGTCATAATGGCTATGCTCTGCCTCCATAGTTAGAGGCAGCAATGCTTCTGAATACCAGTTGCAAGAAACCAGAGGAAGGCCGTGCTGTTGTGCTCAGGTCCTGCTTACAGGTTTTCCACAGGCATCTAGTTGGCCACTGCAAGAACAAGATGTTGGACTAGATGGGCCATGGGCCTGATCCAGCAGGCTCTTCTTACATTCTCATGTTCTTAATTTACAAAAAGCACAAAACCTCCCCTCCTCTTTGAACTCAAGTGCCAGAGGATGTTAAGAATGTTTAAACACTATGAGCAGCAGTTCCATTTTTTTAAATGTAAATCGTTCCTTTCTCATTTCTCTTTTAATTATTTTCGTGTAACTGTAGAGTGGGAGCACCAAATAAAAATAATGTGCTTGGTGGTTGTTGTTGTTTTTTAAAAAAAGACTAAAAGTGGGCCTGACTAACTCTGTCTCTCGATCTTCCTTCTCCATTTTCCATTCTCCTGTCGAATGCCTGTTCGTTTATCAAGACTCCTGTCCCGTGAGAAATAATGCCTCCTCCATCTTTGCATGTAGTGAAATGTCACCTGAAAGGCAGCAGCTGGATAGGGGGATTTGCATGACTTGCAAAAGGCAGCTGCTCAAGAGAAATACTCAGTATTGATGTTCCCACTGCCCACCACTTGATTTCCATGGGTATCAAGCCAGGAGCAAACTGACAGAATTCCACTTGATGGATGAGTGGCTTGGGAAACGGGGATTACACATACACTTTGGTTCTTAGGAGATAATTGCTAAAGAATGAATAATGGCATCCAAGAGGTCTTACCGAAGCAGTTGTCTTCTATCTTGTCTATATAAAAAAATGAACATGTGTTTGTCTCTTGGTTGGTTATTTGATTATCTCTTTGTGTGAATGAGGTGAGCCTGAAACTTTTATCTCGAATTGTTACACATGAGACTTGTGCGTGATATCACATTCTTGCCTCCAGCACACTGCTATCTGATGCAACTTGTAACACTTTTAATTGTACTCTGGATTACAACTCTACAATTCTGTGGAATCCTTGCCTTCTGCTTGCTGCTCTGTCTGTGCAAACAAGAATCCCTTGTTTTCTTACACTGAGAACATATACCCACTTTTTATCATATATAACATTTTGCAGTAATCTATCATTGAAATTATTAGGACATAGATGAGTGTGGCCAAGTCTCTGCAACCAGATTAATCAGTTAAAGCATTCCTAACCACTGCCACCACTTGGGCACCCATGAGCATCACCAGGCAGTACATTTACTTTTTCCAGGTGAGTGCAACACTATCCAGAACAGGCACATATACTCCCTGGGTGTGGGTCCCTTGGACTGCCTACCACCATCATCCTATCTTTTCAGGATTTAACTTCAGTTTGTTAATCTGCGTCCAGATAATAACAGCATCCAAGTTAGGACTCTGACTGCTGGCATTAGGTTTGGTGTTAGCCAGGGGCCATCAGCACATTGGTGACACTGCACTCCAGAATGATGTTCTCTGCCTGTGGCTGTATATAGATGTTTAAAAGCATTGGGGACAAGGTGGCACCTTACAGCATTCCAGGCCCAGGGAGTAGCATCCACCCAAGGCTACTCTCTGCACCTGCCTTCTCAGACAGGATGAGAATCATCGCAAAACAATGTCTTCAGGTTATCCGCATCTGAAGGCATGTTTCCCTATCTGTAGAACTTGTGCTGTGTTGTTCTTCAAGCACCGGCAAAGCCTAGAAAGCACAATACTTCATTATTTCTTTAGAAGGCAGCTTCATTTAATAATGTTGCATGATGGAGGCTACAAAGATTAAGCCATAGTTTAAGCCATAGTGCATGGAGGGTTTCACTCGAGGCAGTAATAAAATTTTCAGCACTTAAGTGATTGGGTTGAGTTTCCATATTTTGCACACTGACTCTTCAGGGGACAACCAAATTATCCATAACATCATTATTCTCAAAGATCTATGAACTCTGGAAGAACAAGTACTTCAAAATTAAATCCTTTCCACCCTGATAACCTTTTGCTTTATATCTTTCCTTTTTCCTCCTCTTGTTTTTCAGACACAATCTTAGCAAACCATGTAGTAGTCAACCTTCCATGCTGTGAGCCAGGTGTACTACAGAAGTGTGGAATTGAAGTGCCTGATTTTGGCTGAGGAAGGGGTGGGCAGATAGGGAGTCTTCACTGATTGGGCATTTGCTGGCCAGCCTGGCCATGACGTAATGTCATTCCCCCCCCCCCGGTGTGGCCATGGGGAAATGCTCAGCACCTCACCAGGTTGCATCCTTAGCTGTTCAGGTACTCCGTTAAAAGGGTCCGGGAAGGGATGTTTTTGTCCAAGAGTCCACATGGGGGCTAATGGACCGTAACACCCTTCCTAGTAGTGGCCATGGCAGGATCGTAACACCTGGTGCATGTCAGGAGATGACCCCCTAGTTAGGGTCGACCCCCCCCCATTAACAACCAGCAGACCGGCTGCTTGATACCAGATACATACCCAATGCCTTGGCATAAGCATACTTGCATCAGTCATCAATAAAAGTTGCAACCTACAGTATTTCAACCCAATATCAATGTCCTGTTTGTTATTTCGATGGTTGGCCCCTCACTAGACCACACTGACATCATGCGCTTGGTTATGCAATTGTGGTGCTCTCTGCTCCCTGCATCATACCTTGTTTGGAGGAACCCAGGAATCCTGCCCTTCAGTCACACCTTCTGAGCCAAGTTCAGTTTGGGGAGAACAAGTAGAAGATGGGTGTGCTTTCTTGATGCTCTCTGTTGACATTTTTAGTATACACCACTATTGAAACTGCCGCCTTATGTTGAATCTGGTAGCATTTTTCAGACTCCCTAATTTGTTGCTGCGTATTTGTTAAGCCACCTTTGGGGTTCTACTATTAGATGTCAGATCTGGCCATAATAATACATGCCTTAGTTACATCCCAGTTGGACTACTGTAACACACTCTACATGGGGCTGCCATCATCCCTCCAATAAATTGAATAGATTATCTGAATCATTTGTAAGAAGCACAAATGGCAGAGGTGTGTGTATGTGGATGTTTTCTCCCATGCTACTCTAATGGGGATTGAGTGGTGATAACCCAAAATTGCAACTTTTGCACTTGCTGAACTGTCAAGCAGCTCTGTATTCCCACAGGTCTCAGCTTGGTGACGTATCATACGCATTAGTTTGGCTTGACTTTGGTTTGTATGTTTGATTTGTTCTTAGGTGGGGAATCTTGGACTGCTCTTCATGCTCCTTTTTTTCATCTATGCTGCTCTAGGAGTGGAGCTCTTTGGGAAACTCAGTAAGTTTTCTAGCACAGAGGTTGGTTACAAGATGCATGGAAGATTCCCATCATGCATTAGGGTTATTTTTTTCCACATTAACTAGCAATTAACAGAATTTCTGAGTATCTCCAAGAATCTATCATGACAGGGAATACCTCTTGCATGGTTTGTTGCCCACAGTTAGTCTATTTCAAGGATGGGTGGCCTTTGCTTTCCGTAGTTACCTCAGTGAATTGTTAAAAAAAATAGTACCTCTGGGTATGCCCACTTGGGGCAATCAAGGACTATCTCAGCCCAACTCGACTGAAGCCCAGCTGTGCCCAAATTGACCCAATCTGTTTTAGGATTTGGGCTTTGGCTGAATCCAGGGCACAGCCCTACTTTCATATACAGAAAATGAGCTTGTATACGTTATTCTATTAATTAAGAATACATTATAGATTATGCCTGTGTGTACAGGATCCTGTGTGTACATGGCCTCTGATCCCAAAATGATGGCTTGATAAATATTATTTATATATTTATCCACTTGCCATATACTGTGACCAGTCCTTTTGGAATTATTGGGCTGAAGCATGGAGTTCCTCAAAATTTAAAGTCTTGAGGATGTAACACTTGAACAACCATTAGATGAAGTTGTAGCTGTTATCACTAAGTGAATTAGAAATTCAGTCATTTACTTTGTCACTCTCACTGGCTCTAACATCTGGCTCCAATACATTTGCTGACTGAAGCTTATGCATCCTAATAGGCCATCAGTTTTAATGAGCAATGCAAACACAGCATTTTTGCACAGTAGCATCCAGAAGTAATGTAGGAATATAGTTTGGATCTTCCAAATGTAATAATGGAAGACAGACATTTGGAAAGTAGCTTGACATAAAATATTGCAAGAACAAGATTTGTGTGTGTATGCATGTGTGCGTCCTGATAAATATGGGAACTCATCAGATTTTTGTCATTTTGGCCATTCCAGCTTGTTGGCCAGTAACAGTATGCAAAAGCTATTTTATTTGGACTTGGATATAAAGTTACAATTAATATTACAAAGAACTGCTTTTTCATCTCTTGCCTTTCACTGGAATATAGCCAATGGTTCACTTTTTCTCCTATAAATCACTTCTTTCCAGTTTGCAACGACGAGTACCCCTGTGAGGGTATGAGCCGCCATGCCACCTTTGAGAACTTTGGGATGGCCTTCCTCACACTTTTCCAGGTCTCCACTGGTGATAACTGGAATGGAATCATGAAGGTAACTTGGGCCATTGTTGGAAATATGTCTTTGGTCCCAATGAATTACATCCTGAAATGGAAACAGACCGGCACTTATTAGAAGTTGTGTGTGTGAGGGTAGAGAAAAGAGTAGGATTGAATAATGTCGCAGACATCTAATCTGTGGCTGGGTATAGAAATGTTGGTGCTTCATGGGAGGGAGGAACCTGAACAGATCCTAGCTTGGCACATAGACTTCATCTCAGGGCAGGTGGTGAATTCTCATAGTATTATCAGAGCTTGTGTAGAATCTGAGCTTCTGAGAATCTGAGAAGAAAGGAAAGAGAATTGAAAAATTGGCACAAGTCCTTCTCACCATATTACACAATTGCCATTCTCTAGTATTTTATAAAAATTGTCTGTAGGAATGCAACCTCTTCCCACGTGGAATGGGGTTGTTTCATTAAGATGTAAAAGCTAAAAAATGTAAAAAGCTGGTTTTAGAGTAATGTATGAGTATGAAATCAGATAAGGCCCTATGAAAGACACTCCACCATATGCTTGCCCTAGTTTTGACCCATATCCTTCTGCCTTGACAAGAGATAAACCAGAACTGCGGCAGTAAGGCCCACGAGTGAACTCTCCAGAGCAAGCAGGGCAAGAATCCCCCTTACCTTCGTAACCCTGCACTTAGTTTCTAGTCACTTAAACAAATACCATTCAATGCCAAATCCCTAACTCTATGAAATTTATTTTGCAAGAGCAAACATATTAACACCAGTTAGGCTTGTGCAGAGCTTGCCTGAGGCCTGGGGGCGAGAGTCTTGCTGGAATAAAGTTATAAACTCAAACAAAAAGGCAGCTGGTCCCTGGCAGGGCCTCCCTGGGCAAGTGTACCTGGCTGCCCCCAACCCTCTGTATGGGCCTGATGGCAGTGTTCCTGTTTATATGTACTGAAATAAGCCCTTCCCCAGCTGCCCCCCCCCAAGTGAGCTGCAGTTGTTGACTACTGTGGAAAGGGCCTGTTCAGTGGTGGCACCCTGGTTATGAAATGGCCACTCCAGACATGCTCGCCCGGTGCCTTGCTTATATTCTTTTCAGTGCCAGATGAAGACATTCTTATCTTCCCGGGTTTTTTTTAGATCTTTGTACTTTTAATCCACTGAATCTTAGATCTGCCTTTAGTGATGCTTTACACCTTCTGGTGTTTTACTTGCTGCCACTGACTTTTGTTGTTGTTTTATTGATGACTGCTGGATGTCATTGCCATTTAATGTTTTATCGTAAGCAGTCTAGAAAACTGTGTCATTGGGTGGCATAGAAATCGTGTAAGTAGATAGACAGACGGACAGCCCATTAGGAGTAAACTGGAACTGACATTTCATTGGCATGCTAGAAAAAGCCAGCCAGCTCGACCAATTTCCTGTGATTCCAGGAAACTTTGGAATTAGAGAAAGGAGAAAAGAGGAGAGTTAAAGGTGCCATCTTGCATCTTTGTCTGTATACTTTGTCTGAGAGAGCAACCACATTTGCATTCATTACTTCAGCCTTTTCTCTCTTCTTTCTCTCTATATGTGTATGTGTTGTGGGGTTTCTGTTTGGTTTCCTTTGAGGGTGTTTTCTTCCTCATTTGTGGCCTAACGTGCTCCTCAAGGACACACTGCGTGAATGCACTCATGACGACCGGAGCTGTCTCAGCAACCTGCAGTTCATCTCGCCACTCTACTTTGTCAGCTTCGTGCTCACCGCCCAGTTTGTCCTCATCAATGTAGTAGTAGCTGTGCTTATGAAACACCTGGACGACAGCAACAAGGAAGCCCAAGAGGATGCAGAAATGGATGCTGAGATTGAGTTGGAGATGGCCCATGGGCTCTGCCCCCGTAACTGTGGTTCACTGAGTGCTGGACACGACGGAGGAGGTGGGAGATTGGATCCTGGAGGACAGCTGTGCATGGCATGTTACTCTCCTGCACAGGTAGGTGGCGGTGTTTGGTTGTTGTTGTTGTTGTGTTGCTTAATTGCAAGGCTTTGGCACATTGATGTGGGTAGGAGAAGGGCAGCTTAGGTGGTTGCAGAACCTGATGGTGGAAAAAGGTGTGTCTATAACCATATGGCCGGCTGGCATTCAGTTCCTGGATGGGTGTTTGGACGAATTGGCAGCCAGAACTTGGAACAGCAAAGGGTGCTCTATAGAACTGAGACCAGAGTTCTTTGAGGAGTTCAAAACTGGAATGAGAAGGGATTTAAGTGTGTGAGTGGAGGTGTGTTAGCAAAGCACAGGGGCTACTGCAGGGCAAGGTTAAGGAACACTTGCAACCTTGGACAGGAAGCTTCTGTGGTGCCTCTCTACACATGGTCAGTTAGTCATATTGGTCCCTCTCCTTCACATCATCAAGCAGGGCCACATTCTGCCTACTTTACTTGCATTTTGTAAGACCATACAACTTCTTTTAGCCTTCTGGATGAATTCACGCAGAAGAACACTGAAACAAACAAAAACTTGGAATTCTTAAAATTATTTCTCCCATCCTCCCCCTTTCTTGTCCCCTAGGAGAACTTATGGCTGGACAGTGTCTCTTTAATTATTAAGGACTCCTTCGACGGGGAGTTAATGATCATCGATAACCTATCGGGCTCCGTCTTCCATCATTACTCCTCGCCGGCCATGTGCGAGAAGTGTAACCATGACAAGCAAGAGGTAACCTGCGTGCGAGGATATGGGAGGGGGACCCCCCCACACGTGCGAGAACACACCCGCACACCCTGAGGCTTTTGAGATCTCCCTGGGATGGTCTCTTGGTGATAGGTGACTTAGACTTGAAGCTTTGAGTTTTGTTACTGGTGTGTTCTTGAAGTGAAGTCCTTGTCAGGAGGAAATGCATATTTGTATCAGCAGAAGGCTGAATGAACAGACAGCTGGACCAACGAGGCTGGCAGAAAAGAATAGGTAGATACGACAGAGCAAGGAGAAATCATGGAGGCAGAGTTCAATTTTTCACTAGGAGAAAATAGGTTTGTGGGAGAAAGACGTATTGTCTCACTGTTTTCAAGGTTCAGCTATCAGTTCCACAAAGGCATTGCCTGATCAGTTTTAAGCCCAGTTCTACTCTTCAGTTTTCCATTTCAGCTGATGAGACTTAGGCATGTTCAGTATTAAATATTTGCTGCTATCTGCGGAGCAAAATTTCTAATGAAAGTGTAGTTCGTAAGTGAAATCCATTTTTAAAACATGAGTTTAAAGATATTGGTTAATCCTCACTTTGTTCATCTTGTTGGCAAATGGCTTATTGTGGACTCTTTGGTGTATGATTAAAATGGCTACTGGAAGACATAGAAAGAGGCTACAGTGGGAGAAATCAGATTTTGACTCTAGGTGTTAGCAACTGTTGTAGGTAGCTGCTGCAGAAATGGTCAGGGAGATGTCAAGAAACTCATGTCATTCTTACAGGTAACATAACCATTCACTGTCATTTCTCTCCATTTAATTTAAATGTCTTAGTTGCATTGATTTCAAAGAGTTGGAGAAGTCTTTGACCTGTTAACAAAGATTATCAGTAGTAGTTTACTATCATATCTAAGAAGTCAGATTGGCTCCATATGAGAGTACTAGATTTTATATATATATATATTAACAACACACTACACTTGTATCTTCTTGATCATTAGCGGCTGAAGCTTTTGTTTCGTATTAAAAAGTACATTACAACAGGAGTTTCAAAAGTTGTAAAAACACCATAAAGTGAATAATCAAGTTTACAGAGAATCATAGAACTCAGTATCATAGGTCTGGATTCAGTGAGCCCCTGAGACTGCAAACAAAAGATATGCATCCTTTAATTTTAGCTCCAGTAATCCATCACCTTCTATTTGTTAGTGCACTGGTGCTGGAGTAAAAAGGGGAAATCATATACATATATACAAACTTTAATGTGCCTATTCAAGACATTGATAATAATTACAGAATAGCACACAAGCCAGAGAAAACTCTGCACTCTCAAATCCAGTAGTAATAAAATGTTTAACTGTGCATTTAGTTTGAATTCTGTATAACTCAGTGTCTTTTTCTTTTTTTACATTATTTGTTTCCTGCTAATCTCTATGTAGGGAAATGTGCGAGCACTAATTTTATTTTTACATGTATTAAGAATGTTTTTCATTGAGAAAAGAAGCAAATGCACAGGCACCAAATCATTGTACTTGTGGCCAATAGTAATGATAATGTGCACCACATTTCAGACCCATATTTCCTCCATGGAGATCATCTTCATGTAAGAAAAGTGAAGCATAAGGGGCATCCCTTAACTATGCCTAACATTATCTGGCTTATTCCCATATATTCCCATATATTTCAAATATTTCATAAATATTTGAAATCAAGTGCTGGCCTGAGTTGCACAAACCAACCAGCAGTTGCCTGGGGTAGTAATATTTTTTAAATGGTGAACCATCTGAGAACCCAAAAGCCTCCTAAAACATCCAGGTATCTGTAAGCCAAATTGAATTTTAAATACCTGGCAATATTCCTGGGACCTGCTTGACCATTCATACATTTTAAACCTGCATCTGACCACTTCCAGATTAGAGATGTATATTGCTCCAGCCATTCCCCTGCAAGCATTTTCAAAACATTATTCAAGTGTGATGTCAGGAATGGCTCTAAGCAAAGTTCGATGGGATCCTGATCAAGGGCAAAATAGACTGGGAAGCTCTCCTGGGCAAGACACAAATTTGAAATGACTCAGAACTCCATAAGAGCAAAGTAGAGTTCTTGTGTCACTTCCATTTGTTTCAGAGTGACTGGCTGAATGGATTGTGCCCAAATCTCCCCTTTATGTTCCATAAGCCACTAGACTTTGCCAGCTAAATGAGCTACATGGATGATGGTGGCCATTGCATTTTTCATTTGCTGTGGTCAAAAGACTGGGCATCTTGTAGGATTGATGCATGAAACCCTAGTTTTTTATTATTTTAAGAAGCCCTGTTTACAATAGAATATTTAATTATGATGTTTCCTTTTCATAGAATCATACTCAAATTATGTTGCATTTTAGTCTAATACATTTTTAAGATGATAAAAGATAATATAGAGAGAGAGAAATAACAAAAATTATTGCAGGATTTCTCCACCTTCAAATCAAACTGATATTTTAATTCTCAAAGCACTAAGAATTTTTTTATTGTTCAAACCATATAAACATTTGAGAGTATAGCATGAAAATCCTAATTCTAGTTTTAAATAGATTTCTCCCAACAACTGTAATGTGTATAAATTGCCGTATTGAAATTATGTACAGTATTTCAGAAACTCACATTGTAAATAAATAGAAACAATATTTTTATTCCCACACCATTAAAAAAACAGATAGAAAAACATATGGGGATGTTGCAGTAACTCTCTTCTTTTTAAAATAATATGTAAGTATTCTGTAGTCTAGGCTAGAATTTTAAAATGTAAGACATTTTCTCACCATACTAACATCATTGCTCCTTTCGTGACATTAGTCTAATTTCATTATCTGTCTTTATGAGGTTTGCATATATCTAGCAATTTGTACTGGTGGCACATAGAATCATAGACTCATTGAGTATTTAATTGGCATCACATGATCTGTCAACACATAATGGAGAATTGAAGCTCTGAGCAGAATGTTTTTTCTCTTTATGAATTTGTTAGGTGCTTCTTTTTGTGCTGGATTTCAATGGATAAGATTGTCACTTCTTGCAAAGCAGCAGTACAGCAAATATTAACTGTTCTAGCATTTGTAATCCCAGGGTGTTTTTGAAAGCCACAAATCAGGAAGGGTTACTTTTACAGTCTTTTGCAGATGTAATCTATCAATGTTCCCAGAGGTGCAGAGTTGAGGGTGTTTTGATATGAACTTCAGTTATGTGTGTGATAGTTGATGAAACTCATTAGATGAGCAGTTCAAACAAAGGCTGTGTTTCCTTTTTGTGTGTAGATATTGTGTGTAGATAGTTGTGTTGTGTGTTGACGTGGTGTAATTGTGATTTTCCTTTCCTTTCTTTTCTTTTCTCAATGTTTGGATCATTGGTGGTGGTTATACTTGGTAAAAATTTACATTTTGCATAGCATTGGGCACAATCCAGCACGCAATGCATAAATCCCATTGACACCGCAGGATTTAAGCACACAAGATGATGCACTGGATTGTGCCCACAATGCTCTGACCTGAGTAGTTCAGTAGATAGCTTCCATGGAAGTACCGTTGTGTTAGTGCTACGAAGATTGCCGTCATTGTGTCCTTTTGCTGGATTACATCATGATGGTGGATTACCTTTTTGGAAATCTACTTCAGGCATATCTTCCATTCATTCCCAATGAGGTATTGGTCTGAAGGAGTCCTAACATGGCACTGCCACTGATTCTGCTATACTTCCTGTCCAAAGCCATCAGCTCTCCATATCATCTTTCGTCACTATTTACAAACACAGCATGCACACGCAGTTCTACACAAACACAGGAAAGCAAAGACCTTGCCGGAGGAGCCCTGCAAACTAGGTCAAGATCACGGAGATGATACGCAACCAGAAAAGATCAAATGCCATACTAGATTAGTAGAAGTTCTCTAGAGGCCAGTGCTGCCTTTTGAAAGTGAAGATAGCTACGTAGGCTGAATCAGAGGGAGAATAACGAGGAAAAACTAATCCAATGAATGAAATGGGAGAAGATGGGGGAAGGTGTCAAGGTGTCAAGTTATGGTGGAAAGAAACAAGAGATAAAGACATAGGAGCAAAGACTTGAAAACAAGGAAGATTCCCTTATAAAGTTAAATAAAAGCGGGAAGTGGGAAAACAGGAGAGGGGAGTAGAATTAGAGCAGTGTGTAGGATGATTTTTTTTTTAGTTCCATCTTAGTATACTGGAATTAGAAAAAGGAAAATAAGAAAAATAAGCAGGGAACCCAGAAGGAAATAGCTGGAGGAGTTGCTCAACTGCATGCTATTGATATGGATTGCATGAAACATGGTTACTGTTGCTGGAATGAAGGCGTCCCTATTATCATCCTGTTTGACTGGGACAAGTTCTTCTATCCTCAAACAAGGGTGTCCTTTCCTCAACTGGTCTCTGGGATAGGCTCTGTCTGGAGAATCCCCCTGTCTTTCCTCCACTGGTATGGAATCAGTTGCATCCAGAATCATGGAGCCAAAATCGTTAGGGCTGAACAAAACACCTTCGCTCTGCATTCCAACCCAAGAAGATGTTGATAGTGAATGTACTGCAGCAAAAATGGTCCATGAGAAATGCCAGCGACTGCTTTGTTCTCTCTTTTTCTGTCCTTTTCTCTCCAGAAACAATTTATTTCATTGTATGCAGAATTGGGTTAGGACTCCATAAACCTCATGTGTGGTCTTCCTCCTTGTCATCGAACCATTTCTTAAAGCAATGTGACTGGTTGAGCGATAGAATCTATCTGTGATGTATGATAGCTTTCCCCCACCCCCTCTGACTACAGGTTCAGCTGGCCGAAATGGAAGCCTTATCACTCAACTCTGATAAGTCTTCCATCCTGCTTGGGGACGATGGAGACAACAACAGTGTCGATCAGCCAAGCCCTAAGGAGGAGGAGGCCAAGGTAAAACTTTCCAAGAGTTTGTGTGAAACAATCACTGGGCTTCAGGCCAGATAAGAGAAAGTACTTCTTCATACAACACGTAATTAAACTAGGAAACTTGCAGGAGGCTGTGATGGCCAACAAACTTAGTTGGATGGGAGACCTCCACTCCCTCCACCTTCTCATAGTAACCAAGGTATACAGGGACTTATAGAACCTTTCCTTAAACTGACGTGTCTTCCTGGGGTCGGGCATATGAGCACCTAGAGCAATAGAAGGTAGTGGCATATGTGTGACAGAAAATCAAGCTAGTAAGCTGTGCTTGTGTGACTAGGGCAAGTGGTGTGGGTTCCTAAGAGGAAATAGGTATAGAGAGGATATTGCAAATATTCATACATTTCTTTTTCTGCTAGCTATAACTTATCTGGATGCAGATGATGCACATTGTAATGGGATATGGATGTGATTGATTGATTGATTGATTGATTGATTACCAGTTAGTGATCATTGTAGGATAAGTGTCAATGCACTACAGATGTTAAAGGGAGGCAAATTCCCAAGGACAGGGTAACATAGGGAGATGAACTGTTTGATGAGAGTAGGAAATAATTATTATCCCTTTTGCTACCCACAAACTCAGTGGCAAATGCCTCTTGCAACTGGGCTCTAGTGCCCCAAGCATACTCTGCAGGTAATTGAATACAGCTGTAAATGTTCTTATTAATAAAATAATGGATTTGACCATGGTTTTATTCTTCTTCTCTTTTTTGGATAAATTTGAAATTTTATAAGGCAAACGTCTTTCTTTTGTCTAGGATGGTGAAGACAGTCCTAACTCCACAGGGATTGTGGGTTTGGAGGAATGTCTCTTCCCTTTAACAAATATGGAAGCTTCTCCAACTCCAGAAAGCTACTTGTGTGAAGTGGAGAAAATCTCTTTCAGTCCAGTCCAGTCTTGGCTGAAGAATGAGAGCAACCCAGGTGGGCAATACCCTAGTGCTCCTTTGGACAATCCCATGGTGCCATGCAGAGATACCTTGTTCTTCTGAGGGCCACTTTTTACGATACATATTGTACTCAGCTACAGAAAGCTGGCTACAAATGCATGCACAGTTTCATCAATTCCAAATTGCATACTTGGGAATAAATCAACTGATTTCCCCCATCCTCTTTCCCATTCCATCCATTTCCAAGGGGGGAAATGCCAGTGTAATCCACTTCATCAGTTGTCAAGGACAAAATATATCGCAAGATGGGCTGCATAAATCTAAGCGTATAAACTGTTTCTTCCCTACATCATCTGTGAGCTGCACATCTTTTAACTTCAGTTTGCAAATTCAACCTCCTGGCCTTGGCAATACTATTTGTTTTTTAATTCATTATTTCATTTCTATGTTCCACTCTTTCTCCAATGACCTCAGGGCACCATACGTAGTATGTATTTCCTAACAGATCTATGCAATAGTTTAGGGTGAGAGAGAGTGACTCTTACAAGGTCACTCAGTGAGCTTCATGGCAAAGCAGAGATTAGTCATCCTAGAATTGCCTCTGGCTTTCTCTCTCCTTTAAAGCCAAAAAGATTTCAAAGTAAAGCCAAGCTGTAAGTAAAGATCAGTCCTGGACCATTGCCACAGTCTCTCATGCTGACACCAGTGGGTACTGAATTAGGCCTTGTTCACATCACCAACTCTGTTCTTTCTTGGTGTTGGGCTGATCTGCCCAGGGAAGATTGAGCAATCGGAGAAGAAACACTGGGCTGGAATAGAGGTACTGCTAGAAGTAGAGAATAAATTCAATTCAGTTTGCATTTAAAAGTGAACATATCTAATTCACACTTTTCAGAAACCATGCATGAGCTGAGACTCAAGCCTTCAAAATTTGTGCTCCTCCAGATTCTGCAGTACAGTCCTCCAATCAAGAAATGTGTGCAAAAATGTATACACTAGGGTAAAGTGTTCATATAAATGCATATATTAGTAAAAAATAATAACATAGAAAAATGCAGTATATTAGGGGGAATTGCCTTGCAAAAATGTGTGTATTTGGCAAGATTGTATATAAAAGCGTGTGTATTAGGAGAAGTTCACACAAGAAGCTCATGAATTTTCATGAGGACTTTTAAAAAGAAAATCTCAAATTGATGTAGAAATGTGGAGAACTGAACTTGGGAAAAATGAGACAAAATGAAAGTGACATATTCACCCATCCGTAAGGGCTGCTAGCTACTGTCCTTGCTGAAAGTACTAGCTGAGGGTGAAGTGCAGGCTGTACTTCCAGTATTGGCTACCCGGGAAGAAAGAGAGAATAGATGGCAAGGTGGAAGGAAGCATTACAAGAAAAATCAAGCTTGATTGCCTGTGTTTCCTCATTAAAGAAGTGACATGTGGATGTACCCTGCAGATTTCTGGCAAGGGTAGAAACGGATTTGAACGGTGCTGATTTTTTCCTCCTCTGTCAGGTCCTCCCACCCCCTTCCCTCCAGATGCATCCAATCCCCTGTTGCCATTGCGAGCAGAGTTTTTCGTCCCAGCTGTTTCTGCCAATCCACCAAGTCAGGAGAAAGCTTCCTGCCCAGAGAGCCTCCCAAAAATCTCTTTGCAAGCTTCCTGGGCGTCTCTGCAATCTCCAGGTGTCCACTGCTCACTTATCCACCAGGTAAGGACTCCTACAACCACCATTCCTCCATCTGTCCTTTGCCAGACATTTTAGCCTCTGATAGACAGGGTAGAGGGGATTAGATGTTGTGTGGGAAAAGAGGTGACTGCCACATGTAGATTTTGCACTCTGACCTGGAGGGGGGGGAGGGGATGTTCCGCACAAACAACTTTGTTCTGTAGGAATTTGCCGGAAGACAGGCTTCTTCCATTTGCTTGTTTTAGCATCTCATCAGTGACATACAGCAAAGCTTCAAGGAAAATGAGCTCATGTTTGAAGTTAGTGTCAGCTCCATCACAGACGCAAGGGCTGTGCTTTGTTGGTATAGTCACAATTGCACACCGTATTGTGAATTGTCTTTATCATGGGGGGGTGTTAATAAAACTAGGTATCCACGCAATGATGAGATCCTCAGAACAAGATATACAATATTGGGGTTGAATATTAGATAAACCTAGTATAAATGCTTTTCCCTAGCTTGGCCACACCTCGTTTCAGGTGTTTTTCTGAGGGCCTTCTGGCGGTTCCCTCACTGTGACAAGCAAAGCTACAGGGAACCAGGCAGAGGGCCTTCTCCGTAGTGGCGCCCGCCCTGTGGAACGCCCTCCCATCAGAGGTCAAAGCGATCAACAACTACATAACATTTAGGAAATACCTGAAGGCAGCCCTGTTTAGGGAAGTTTTTAATCTGTAACATGTTAAAAATTGTTTTTTAATATTTGCTGGAAGCCGCCCAGAGTGGCTGGGGAGACCCAGCCAGATGGGCGGGGTACAAATAATAAATTATTATTTATTATAACTTCCTTTGGCACACACCTGTGAACGAAGAACAAGTCTGGGGGAAAGATGATTACTTAATTTATACCTTGCCTTTTGACCAAGATTGTGACTTTCCAGGCTGTTCTCAAGGCCCGAAGCTTTAACGCTGCAAACTGGACTCTTGGCCCTGACTTTGAAGACACAGAAGTGAAATGTGGAATTTCAAACTTACTTTGCAGCTCCTATCCCCATCAGGGAAAATTTCCATTTTGCAGATTTGTGGAGGACAAGGCCATCAATAGCTACTAGCCATGATAGCAATTTTCAGCCACCACTATCAGAGGCTCTGAGTGCAAGTTGCTGGGAATCACAGGTGGGGAGAGTGCCCTTGCACTCAGGTTCTGCTTGTGAGCTTCCCATGAGCATATGGTTCGCCACTGTGAGAACTAGGCTGGATCCAGCAGCGTCTATGCTCTTCCCTATTTCCCCTTATATTTATGCCAAAATCTAACCACCTCGCATGCACACCTTGCAAACAAGGTGCAGGAATATCCATACAGGATCTTCTGAGTCCTCCTCCTTCTTTACTATAGGTACTGTTGAGGAAACATCAGGGTGTGTGTCCATTACCAATCAAGGGAGGACATTTCCACATCTCACATAGTTTTAACCAGGGGCCTATTCCCCTCCAGGCTCTCAGATGTAAGCTACTCCCACAAAGAGTATAAATTCCCTATGTGCAAGAGGCCTGGAGAGAGGCAGGGTACCTTTCTTTTTAGCCTGGAAGAGTCTTTCTGGATCAGCAGCAATTGGGCACATTGATGTGCCCACTTGGCATCACTTCCATGCCCCGCATGGACCCCAGTTATCTGGGTGCTTGAGTGACATAAATCATTCCCCAAGATTAAGTTTACTTCCCTTACTTTGCTACTAAACCCATACCTGCCTTGCTGTTGTCCTGATTCTAATGCTGTGGACAATTAATGTACATTGGAGTCACTTCATATGCTATGGAATGAAGGGTTGTGTGAAGAGGGGAAGAGAGACCTGCTCCCAGACATGGCTCCTCTCTTCCAGGTCCTGCTATTTTACAGCTGCTTGGTTGTAGCCCACATTCTAAGATGGAAATCGATTGCTGAAGGATGTACAATTTTGGTCTTGAGCACATGAAGGACACATATGCCAAGAGCACTCCAGAGTCCCTTTTAACATAGCATTGACATGTTGGCAGACCAGCTAAACAACAATAATTAAAAGGAGATGTGAAAGAGATGTGTAAAATTAAAAGCAGTGTGGGGAGAATTGAGAGAGAGCATGGAAAGAAAAAATCTCTCTCTTACATAATAATAGAACTGCAGGGCATCTAATGATATTGATTGGCACTAGATAAGGAGAGTCAAAATGAAATATCTCTTCACAAAGCGCAAAATTAATACCATTCATTACCACAACTTGTGATGCTGGCCACCATCTTTGATAGCTTTTTCAAATGAAAGGCTAATTAACTGGAGACAGATTCATCAAATGTCTTCTAGGCAGGACTGAAAAGACATAGACATAGACACAGAAGTAGTGTCCCTCTCTCAGGTTCTGGAAACAAGCAAGAAAACACCTGTCGTGTAGTTGTCCACTGCTAGAGACAGTGGGTGGCACTCAACTACATTCTACTCAGAGGAGACCCATTATAATTAATGGATGTAACTTGGTCGCGTTCATTAATTTCAGTGGGTCTGCTCTAATTAAACATAGCTTAATTAGGGTGCTGACATTAATGGCATTTGGTCTGATCCATCAGTGCCATATATATATTTAATGGCAAAGTAATGTTTGGCCAACAGTGGTCCTTGTGATGGTGCTGCACATTGCTGTTTTCAGGAGATACTGCTGATTGGCAGCTAAGAACTGGAACAGTGTCCAGTGTGCCTTCTGCAGGGTGGTGAGAGGTGAATTGGGGGCAGGTAGCATTGAACTGCTTTAATGCAGCTGATGCCCCAGTCCCTCCCTCACCCAATATCATGACAACTGAGAAATCATAGGATAGCAGAGTTGGAAGGAACCCAATAAGGTTAACCAGCCCAACCCCCTGCAATGCAGGAATCACTGCTAATCAACCACTTTGTTTCTGTTGTTGATTCTTGACCCTGCAGACCACAGAGAGCGACACCTCCCTGGAAGACTGCAGGAGCAACAGTTCAGAAGGCAGCTTGCAGACTACACTGGAGGACAGCTTAAACCTCAGTGACTCGCCCCAGTGCACCCTGGACCTCCCAGTTGCACTGTGCCCAGTGCCAGCCACAGCCACCAAAAAAGCCTTGGTGGCGCCTCTTTCCCCTGCCTCCCGGAGGCAGAGCTTGAGGGGCCGTGGGATCTTCACTCTCCGGAACATCAGCCGGCACCAGCGGAGCCACAGCAGCGGAGGGAGCACGAGCCCCGGCTGCACTTACCATGACTCCATGGACCCTTCGGACGAGGAGGGCGCAGGGAGCAGCCTGAGAGGCGGAGGCAACAACAGCGAGCAGTCAGAGACCCTCAGCAGTCTCTCTCTGACGTCCCTCTTCTCGCCGCCCCCTCCGTCCCAAGGTCTGGCGCTTGTGAAGAAGTGCAACAGCACCAGCAGTCTCCACGCCAACCCTTCCTCCCGGGGCTCCGCTGCAACTGAAGGCAAGCAGTTCTACTCTGTTGACCCCAGGGGTTTTTTATCCATGCCCTCGTGGGTGACGGACTTCTGCAAGAACAGCCCCTCTCCGCGGGAGGGCAACGTACCAGAGGGCTCAGGCAGAATTGAGACTGCAGGCCACAGCTCCCCGACTCCTTCCGAGTTGCAGCTGGGGAGCGGAGTCAGCAAGAGGAATAGATGAGGCAGCTCCCTAAGACAGGGAGGAAGAGCGCCGTGTGAACAAGGGAGCGTGTGCTGGCTGTCATTTCCGAAACAGTTCCAAATGCAGGAGCTGTGGAGAAGGAAACAAGCAGACACGCAAAATATAAATATGTGTGTATGCGTGCGTGTGTATGCGTGCGTGTGTATGTGTGGAAAACAAAGACTTTTGTACCATACCTCAGAGACACGAGAGAGCGAAAGCAATATGTGGACCCCCCCACCCAGCCCCCACCCATGCACAGGACCACCACCTCTGCAAAGATGACAGTGGGGCATAGGAATCCAGAGAATTCTGGGTGATGAGGCTGAAGAGCCTCTGGCCCAAGGAGTAGCCTGGGGGGCAGCCGTTTACTCCTCTACATAGACAAATATATATGTACAGATATATAGAATGATTTATTTATTTTTTTTACAGAGAGCTTAGGACTTCCAGAAAAGTGCTAAGCGTGAAAAGGGCAGGGTCTTGGGGGGGGCAGGGATTATTTCAGACTGAAATCAGCAACCAAGCTGTGTTTTAAGGGTTTGGGAATCTCTTTTGAGGAAAACCATATTGCTCTATGTTTCTATTTGGGAAATAGTAATAGTGCAAAAGCTATTGTCCAGCTGTTTGGGGCGGGGGGGCAGCAAAGGACAGCTCACTATGTGAAAATGCTCCATGGAGATACTTAGGGTGAGCACCATTAAATCTTCAGCTGGTGTTGTGTCCTCTCAGTGTAGTTGAGCTCCTCAGGCAAGGACAATGAAGGCTCCATTTCTTAAATGTGAACTCTGAGGGTCTTGCAGCTCTGACTGTTGGGCCATGGAGCACTGGAGGCTATCCAGGTTTGCTTTTTTAAAAAGGGGTACGTGTGACAACGAGAAGTCACAGGGCAACTACTGGATGCTCCGATTCTCATTGATCTTTTTTCCTTTTTGCAAAAAAAAAAAAAAAATCTAAGAAAGAAAGCTGCTTGGGGGGAACTACTCTGTACTGTTAAGGGGTTTGGGGTGTAGAGTTTATTTTCTTTATCATTCAGTACTTTTGAAGAGTCTATTTTAGAAGCCCAAAGGTGCAAAAACCATCTCTAGAGAAAGGTATGTTATTTTTTACAAATATATTGAAAGAATAAAAATGAAACGCGAGAGAATGAGCAAGAGGAGCAGGCCGAACCTCAAGTGTAAAGCGCCATTAGCTCTCTGTCTCCAGTTTGGGGCTCATAACTTTGACACACAGGAATTTATTGCTGAATAATCCTAGGGAAGATGGGTGAGCCTTGTTCCTCCCTAATGCTTTTTTATGGCCTTCTATGCTAATTCAGTGTGGTGGCTCTTGGATTGTGTCAGATGAGATAAGAATTCAAAACAGTCTGCACTTTTTTGGGCCCCGACAGCAGAAGTTGATGGAGAGGGCCAAACTGCAGCTGTGGTTGGCATTGCATGTATCTTTTTAAAACTTTAAATAGCTGCTGCTGCTGCTGAAAGGCAGGAAGCAGGATGGATTGGGACCACGATGTATGCAGGACACCTTTAACCCTTTCCCCTTGTTTCACAACCTTGACAGCCCCCCTCAAGCTGCTTTTTGACACAGGAAGGAAGCCCCCCATGGCTCCAATGAGCACTTCCCTCTGATGCCAAATAGCAACTTGAGGGGTGCATGAGGAAAGAGTTAAACTGCTTCCCCAGGTGCTGCAGTGTCAGTCATCGTGATTTGGCCCCGCATCAGCTATTTATGGTCTTTAAAAGTTACACACAACACCAAACTGCATGTATAATGTCACATGTAGTTTGGCCTTGAGTGAGTGGGTGTGTGTGTACATGTGTGCAAATGTATGTGTATATGCAATACAGTGGGTTATTTATTCACCAGTGAATGTTTGAAAGGATTGTTGCTCGCCTTTTCTGTGCTTTGCAAACAGGGTGGATTGATCACCAGGGTGGTGGCCCGTTGCTGGTTAGATATAGTGGCTGGTTAGACGAAATCTGCTCAGTCATAGGGATCGTTCTCAAAAAAACCCAGAGAGGTCCGTTTCTTTCTCTATCATGTAACTCATTCCCAGTGATTCAATCCCCCTTTCAGTGTGCCTTTGTATCCAGTCTTGCTTTTTCTACCACTAGCCAAGCCCTCTGTTAGGAAGACTGATTTCTGGAAAGCATATATTATTATTTTCAGTTTTAGGGCAGGGGTAGGACATTCAGCAATGCAACTTAGTGTTGCCAACTGACCCAGGGGTGGGAGCAACCTGGCAGGCTCCTTTGGCTTTGGCAGACGCATGATCCACAGAAATCAGCAGGTGAAGCTTTTCCCATCATGGAGATGAAATCTCTCTCTTGCTTATTGCTGCAGATCGAAGCACTGTTTCACGGCACATGTACAGGTACTGGTAGAAAAGCTGGCAGCCAACTTAAAGGGCTTTGGAAAAACAACAGTAGGAAATGATCCCCTTTCCTGCTAGCATGTTTCTCTTTGCTGAAAGGCACATGCCATTGGGGTGGAGGGGGAGAGGCGCATAGGGAGGAGTGCTTGCTTTCAGAGCAGGGCGCTCCTTTTCTCTGCTGCATAGAGTGGACCACACCTACCTCTGTGGACCCCTTCTGCAATTTTGGGGCTTGCGCCAAGGGTCAAGGCCCTTTAAAGAGCCATGATTGTAGCCCCCTGTAACTAAGAAGCAAGGGCACTGCTGGTCTGTATGTCAAAACAGTTGTTTTGTTCTTTATATTTGATGAGGCAGTAAATACCAAATGTGTTGATGGACAGGAGATGGAATTACAATGACATCACATCTCGGAAAGTAATACATGTTCCTTAGCGAGTGCAAAAGCTGAACTGAGCAGTGTGTCTAATGCTCTGGGATTCCCTAAGAGATCAGAAATCCCCACCTCTTCAGATAAGCCACTGGTCTGCGTTAATAAAGCAATAACAGCAGTGTTGATTTTAAATGTTTATTTTGTGCTGAATTTTGTGGCATGTTTCCCACCTATTTTCTTTTTCAAGCATAAAACTGTCATGGGGAGAGAAAAGGCAGTCCCTCTTTAAATCACACACACACTCCCCTTCAAGGGACAAGGAAGCAGTCCCTACCAAAACATTTTAATGAGACGGAAATTGATCAACTTCATCATCCCCATCCCATGCTGAAATTGTGCAGGGGCCACTTCACTCTGTTCATCAGGGAATCTCCGGCCATTTTTGCTTTTGGACAGCTGTCAGACGACAACATCAGCTCCTGTACCAAATACCTACAGAGGCACAGTAGACCTCATACTGCCTGCCAAAATAGTAGGTAAGGATTTTACATTCCTATTGGATGTTGCCTATGAAAATCCTTACAGAACTCAATGGGGAGCCCAATGCACATCTGCACGCTCACAATATCATTCCAAAACGCCATGGTGTGAACTGAATATATGAAATTGTACCTAGATAATGCTTGAAAAGTGGAGCGAGAGAAAGCCCACTCACACACACAGACAAAATATGCAGTGTATAATGTTGTCTGCTGTTATTTCAAATGTAGCCTTAAATAGTGGAGAGCTGGGCATGAAAAGCAGCTGGGAATTTAATTTCCTTGTATTCAGAGTGGCTGCAAAGTCTGAGGAATTCAGAAGGGGTTAACCCTTCCTTTGCCCACCCGTTTGTCTCTGTGTTAGTGTTGGGCCCGCTTGTGTTTGTACTGTAAAGTGTTGTTCTGCCCTGAGAATGGTCGCCATCAAAGAGTAGAGTAGGGTTCAAACCTGCATTGCTTAGAGCCTGATTCTATGCATGTTTAATTAGAAGTAATTCCCACTCTCCAGTGGTGCTAGGCTGGGTTTCCGGCTGTCATGTTTGAGAAAGCACCATCTCATGTTCACAAGCAGGTTTGCCTTTACAGATATCAAGTGGAGAGGCCTCCTTGTGTTCCCAGACTGGCCTTAATCACCATGCAGATTCAGTTCAGGACCCAGCAATTTGCACACCTTGGCAATTTTTTTCTGGGGCAAGGGACTTCAGTATGTACATAAATTATTATTTTGTGATAAAATATGTGTTTAACTCAATTACACATCTCTAAATACCTTTCATCCTAAAATACCAAATTATAATGCATTTTAGTACATTTTTGAGCTGAGGAATGTACCACAAATTTCTGAGATCTGAAGGATAATTGTAGTCTGATCTGCATTTTAGTCTGGGAGGCATGAATTAGGTTATAACCCCAGAGTGGGGCTGGGCTGGAAGGGAGAGTATTCACCTACTTGAGAGGTGGGTTTTTTTATTTATTTTGGAGGCAATGACTTCCTAGTTTCATTTGACTTTTCATGTTCCTCTCCATACAACTCTCTACATACATACATACATACATACATACATACACTTATTCATTTAATTATGGCATTTATATACCACCCTTTTTCTTTAAGAAGCTCAATGTCTCCTCTTTCCTCATTTACCCCCCTGGCTGAGAGGCAGTGACTGACCAAAGGTCAGTGAGCTTGATGGCCAAGTGGGGATGTAAACCCTGGTCTCAGAGGTCCTAGTCCGATATTCTAACCACTACACCTCTCACAGGAAGTTCCTCCGCTTCACCTATCCTGCATTGGGCCTGCAATTTAGCATCTCATCTGTCCCATGAATATTCACAAAGGTTCTGGTAGTTCAAATAGCTGCCTTGTTGCCTTTAAGGGGCAGTAGTGTTTCCATATCTGGAAACATCTATTAAAGGCTACAATCCATTGCCTCCAAATCCATAGTTTTCTTGTAAATTAAACAAGAACATTCTCATCCTGAAGCATCTGACCATCAACACGAAGGAAAGCAGAGTATTCCTGCCAGTGGAAAAGTGAGGGAAGTTCAGGGTCAAATCAATCAGATCTTGCCAGAAGTTCATGTGGACCTAAAGGAATTGGGCGTGCTGTTATATCATGGTGGTGTTACCTGAGCATTCTGGGCCACAATATTGGGGTGGGGGGGACGCTTTCCCCAGGAGCATCAGGATAGGGCAGTCCATCCACCCAACATCAATAAGGCTTCTGTCATATATCATTCCTGACATGTGTAGTTTGTTTTCTGAGCTGTAGGCTAATGTAGCTTGAGTGAATCCTGAGAATGGATTTCTGTCCTCTATGTGTGTGTTTTCTGCTTCATACACTTCAGTTATTTTGATAACTGTTTCTGTCTTGTGAGCCCTTACATTTCAGGGGCTTGATTTTTGTTTGCACATTTTTCATAACCTTACGATAGGAGGGTCTTTGTTGGGGGGCTTCTGCTTGGCCTGGAAATTCTGAGGGAAGTGACCCAGAGAAGGTGCTTTCCCAAACCTTCTAATCTAAGGTGACCCACCTTCTTAGGTGGTTTAATTTGAGGATAAAAGCAGTTGTCCCTTCCTCCTAAATAAATGTCCTCAGGTAGCCCCTAATGCATCACCAAAAAAAGTTGCATAACATTTGCATATGGGAATTTATATGTTTAGATACAAATCTAGAGGCAGACTGTGACCAGGTGACCTGTGTGCCTCTTTGGTCTGCACTTCCAGTGTTAACTATTGATGGGCAACTTCAAAAGCCCTGCTCTTTCTCATAGTTCTTTATCTTTAAAGTAGACTTTGACTACACAGTCCTTCAAACAGAGGACAAATAGAGCAGTGTTCTCTGATATCCCTTCAAATGACACAGTCACCCTAAAGTATGCACAGACTCAGCCATTTAGTATGTGTACCTGGCAACTAATTTGGATGAATTGTTTGGGTACAGACAAAATCTATGCTGCTGGAAAAACTATGATCTGTTATCCCAGCTATGAATCCACAATCTCGGCTGGCCTTCATTTTATGAAATATTCAATGCCTCATCTATTTGAAGGTGCTGCCACCAATTTGTGTCTATAGAAATCCCAGCCAGCTTCTGTTATGTAACGCTCTGATGTTTAACTTGAATTTATAACAGCACAGACATCTACACCTTACCAACAAAATCCCATCCTTCCTTCCCAAAAACAGATTCCTCGCTCACATTTTCATTTCTCTCTACAAGTGAAGGAAAAGGCTTTTGGCCTAGGAAATGTGTTACCATGGCAACCAAGGACTAGGTTATCTTTAGAGAATATTTTGCCTCTCCCTTTTAATTATTTACTAATGGTTTTGAAAAAGAAGACGACACATCTATTCTTCCTAGAGAGTGGGTTGTTATAAAATGCAACAAAATAGGTTATTTCTGTATGCTGGCTTAGAGTGAAGGTTCTGCTCTATATGTGAAAAGGTCTGTTTATGCCTGGTTGGTCTCCTTTCCACTGGGGCTCTCTTGTCCAGTCCCTTTAGTGGGGAATCACGGGAAGACACAGGTCCCTTGTGCCTGCAGGAATTTTGTCAATCTCAGAAACTGCACAGAGAGGAAAGGAAGTCTCATTGGAAAGTCTCCCCAGTGAATGAAACGAAACAAAAGACAGGAGACAAATGCACTTTGTGTAGAAAGTTTTGAACATTAAAGTATTGCCTTTTGACAAGAACGACTGTGGTGTGGTGTTATTTCTCCTGCTCTCCCCACAAGAGGTTGTTTCTGCAGTATGGTAGCAAGAATAAATGTTTTTAAAACAACTGCTCCACTTCACTGGCAAGTGGAGCGAAAGGAGGGGCTTGCCCACCCTTTTCAGCTGATTATCAAGACTAGGAACAGATAATAAAAGTTACCTAGGCTGTGCCCACATTATTCCATCTTCCCAATGTTTTATTACCTGTCAGTTTCTGCATGTGATTTTTCAGACAATGTAAAATCCACTTCTGGAAATCTTGTGGAATCTAGCAGAAGCTTAATGCGTGTTTCTGTGTTAAATGTCTCCAGGGGGGGGAAATCCAGAAATATTGTGGGAGTTTTACATTGCAAAGGCTTGTCAACACTTCAGCGTCTCCAATGATTTCTAGGCACAAGTCTAAGAGGTTTTTCGTTTGCCCTGCCACTTTCCCCAAGAAAACCCACTGTTTGCAAACAACAAACTTCAATCAACTTTTCTGTAGATTTACATTTGTTCCAATTCAGCGGAAAACAGCAGGTTTTCCCAGGGAAAGCAGCAGAACCAATAAACTTCTCAAATATGTGCCTTGAAAACACGGGACAAGCAGAATAAAATATGAACCAAACAGAAGTATGGCTGAGTGTTGCATTTTTCATGGTTTTCCCACCAGACAACGTCACAAAATTGTGGGCTGCATTTTTTAATCATGGGGGAACAGAAGTGCACATACTCATAAAGACAGACTGCTTCAGAGATAGAAATTGGGGACAGGCAGTTTTATTGGGACCCTGCATAAACTAGCAGTTTGAATATTCAAACTGTTCTCTATAGTTTTGAGGTGCTATATCTCCTTACATTCCATTCAGGTCAATGAGTATTGAAGATGTTCTGCACAGTGGGAAGAGATACTTAGCACCTTGTGCAGATATCTTCAGTTCTCACCCACGAAAAGGCTTTTAGGCACAAGTTCACATCCATGCCTTCAAATTGGGAACTTTTAAGTGTTATTCAAACTAAATGTTTCATTTTGCAAACACACTAGTGCTTGCATGAACTACATTTGTGAAGGGATGGAAAATTTTATTTGGTCTGAATTTTTAAACAAACTAACCTAATTCACATTTCCCATAGACTGAAATATAATTATCCTTCAGATTTTGCATTTTTCAAAATTTGCAATTAACTTCTTATTTAAAAAACAACATATTACCAAAACAAGTTAAAATGTGTATTTTGAAAGAGAATATACATATAAATGCATACATTGGGATAAAATAATATTTAAATACATATTTTGTAATACAATACATATTTATGTGTGTATTTAAATTACATTTAAACGTGTTTGTTTGTGTGTGTGTGTGTGTGTGTGTGTGTGAAATTGCAATGAATGTGAAAACAGGACAAAATAGTATTAAGAATAAGCACATGTGAAATTCACATGGACCAGAAACAGAATGATCCACCTATCTTTTGTGCTCCAGAGATCAGCATAAGATGGGAAAGCTCAGCACACATGCCTTATGCTGCCTTGAGAGTATTTCTCTGAACCAATATGGATATCTTTCTAGGGAATGAAAGGCACTCCCTACTGGTCTGTTGCACTTATGTAAAATAAGCACAGAATGCTGGCTCCAGTGCACTCCCACCAATGGTGTTAGAAGCCAGGTACACATGATGTTAGCCAAAATTAATATGTATCCAGCTTCCTGAATAGGAATTCAGGGTAAAGCAGGTGTGGGGAAACCAACAGGCAATGCATTTCAGGTGAAGACATCCCCACCTCCTCTGGTGTTTACAACAACGTGCTAATGCAGTTGAAATACAGCAGGCATTTTAAGCATTTGCTGATTAAGCCACGAATGTGGCTTTATTTCCATATTAGAATACCATGTGTGGTTCTACTTTGGACATTCTTCCTTACAAGGTCAGCAACAAGATAGGGAAGTTACTCCCCAACAATTATTTCTTTTAATCCGATTGAGACTCACCTCAGGAATCTGGACAGCCTCAGTAGGATAGTAGAAAGGGATCCAGAAGAAGGGAAAGACCAGCCTTAAAATCGGTAATCTGAAACATACATAATATGGAGTATTAAAGTGGAACTTTCTTCTGAGTAAATATGCAAAGGATTCCATTGTAGGGGCCAAACTAAACATAGCAGTTTCAGACCTGTTTACTTAAATCTTACTCTGCCTCAGTTCCTGGAGGATTCATTCATGGAATATGGCGATAAATGACACAATAATAGAAGAGCGAGCCTTTGGAAGTGAAGTCAAGCTGTTGGAGAGTCACAGCGCCTGCTGTGGCTGTAGAAACCAATATGGGAGAGACAGGTTTTGTGCGGCTGGGGCAGATAAAGGTGCTCGGCTGTGCTGATGCAGGAGTACTATAGTGTTTGTCCCTCATATGATACAAATTCATTCAAAACTTTCATTAGGCCTTGTACACCAGATTCCTGCTACTTTTAAAAGCTGGTTGAGAGCCATGATGTGAGGAATGCAAATCTGTCATTATATTATTATATATATAAAGGTAAAGGGACCCCTGACCGTTAGGTCCAATCACGGACAACTCGCGGGTTTCAGCGCTCATCTCGCTTTATTGGCCGAGGGAGCCGGTGTACAGCTTCTGGGTCATGTGGCCAGCATGACTAAACCGCTTCTGGTGAACCAGAGCAGTGCACAAAAACACCGTTTACCTTCCCACCGGAGCAGTACCTATTTATCTACTTGCACTTTGATGTGCTTTGAACTGCTAGGTTGACAGGAGCTGGGACCGAGCAACGGGAGCTCACCCTGTCGCAGGGATTCAAACCGCCAACCTTCCAATCGGCAAGCCCTAAGCTCTGTGGTTTAACCCACAGCGCCACCCGCGTCCCTTTTATATAATTGGGGATATATATATATATATATATATATATATATATATATATATATCCAAAGTCAGCAGCTTCATCTCATTACACCCAGAAAGCAGACTGCAGAATAAGCAGGTGTCATTTTAGAGTCAATCAACTGCCTGTTTTAAGCCGTTGCCAGATGCAGTAAGCTTGTCCCATTTGCTTCACTTCACTTCCAATCTGACAGGCAGCTTTGTTTCCTCCCTCGTTGAGGTGAGGTGGGTGTTAAAAATTGGATTCTGATGAGGATTATGAAACTCTGCCATTGTGAAAGTACTTTACAGGGAGTGGAACATAAGACTCCACCTGATTCTGCCAGAAGCCAGAATTTGAACTGCATATACGTCGGGCTCTTGGATTCCCCACAACAAGAATCTTCAGGCTACGGAAAATCTGGGAAAGCAGCTAATATCTCTGGGGAGACAGCAGTTTCTATCCCCCAGATATCACTAGGCCAAGCAGAACTTCTCAAGCACGTGGTCATTCTGATCACATTTGTTACAGCAGAGCCAAATTGAAACTCGGAACCCATTTTTATTTGGCCTCCAGTGGTAAGGCGGTTGAAGGCCATTGTCTTCAGGTCCTGCTTGCAGGCTTCCCATAGGCATCTGGTTGGCCACTGTGAGAACTGAATACAGAAGCGTTGATCTGATTCAACCAGATGTTTATTATATTATTTAAATATTTTACCTGTCATTTTGCACTGGGGAAAGCAAAACTTGTTTGCAAAAGTAGTATGGAAGCAATGAGATTTGTTCAGCTTTGTCTGCAATTTGATAGCCACGCAGAAGCACAGAGGCTTTATAACTATGGTGGCGCTGTCTTATTGCAGAGCCTGACCACTCACAAGAACATCAGGTTGTATAGCAAAATGCATGTGTAACTCCTGGACCACTGTCAGGAGAAAAAAATAAAAAAATCAGTTTCTCTCACCACACATTGACCCAACAGCACACATTCATGAGCGCACACACATTTTTAACAATGGACCTCCACTTAAATGCACAATTTGTATTACTTGAGGAAGCTTTATGTCACCAGTGATTCGTATCTGCTGTTATAGTTGGTCCAGGTGTAGGTAGGTAGGTAGGTAGGTAGGTAGGTAGGAAGGAAGGAAGGAAGGAAGGAAGGAAGGAAGGAAGGAAGGAAGGAAGGAAGGAAACCAGTGTTAGAGAAAAATAAAAAAATTCCTTCCAGTAGCACCTTAGAGACCAACTAAGTTTGTTATTGGTATGAGCTTTCGTGTGCATGCACACTTCTTCAGATGCACTGAAACAGAAGTCACCAGACCCTTCTATATAGTGAAAGGGTGGGGAGGGGTATTACTCAGATGGGTGATTGGCTGATAGGTGTGGTAAACCTGTTGACTACTGTTAACGACTGCAATTGGTCTTACAGGAAAAAGCAAGGGGTAAGATGGCTAAAAACATGTATAATGAGATAAGAATCCAATGTTTCTATTCAGACCAGGTCTCTCCGTGGTTTTAAGTTTGGTAATAAGTTGCAATTCAGCAACTTCTCTTTCCAGTTTATTTCTGAAATTGTAATAAGACAGCTACTTTGAGATCTTGTATAGAATGCCCTGGGAGATTGAAGTGTTCTCCTACTGGTAAGTTAGAGCATATACCTTCCATACTGTCATTAGCTGAAACCTTTTCCATTATTGTTGCGGGGTGATTGGAGGGGGGAGTGATGCTGGGGGTGCAAAATAAATAAATAAATGCCCTTCCTTCCCTGAAGTCATCACAGTCAGACCCCACTAGAGATGGGAGAGAAATTCAATTCAGGACTCATTTGAGGCCAGATCTATCAATTTGCACTTTCTGAAACAATATGCGCACTGAAACACAGCTATCACTTGAAATTTGCACTCAGCTGAATTTTGCTATTCAGTTCACCAACCAAATGATGTTTACAAAACTACAAATGAAGTAGGGGGAAGTGTGCACAAAATGAATATATTGGGGGAAATAACACACAAGACGCATTATATTAGGGGAAATTGCTTTCAAAAACATTAGCCAAAACTGCATATAACAATGCGCTTAACTGGGAGAAATTCACACTCTAATGCTGATGAATTTTCATTAAGTATATATATTTGCTGTGAAATGTGGAGAACTGAATTTAAGACTGGAAAAAAATGAGAAATGGGGAGTACTTTCATCCCTCATGCCAACATGTCTTGTGCAGAGCTTCCATTTCAGATTCCCTGCCTCTCCAATTCCGAGGCCTGTTACTTCTCATTTTTAAATGTTAAGCAGCATTGGAAAGTTTGAAGTACAGAATCGCACCTGGATTATGTTATGTCAGGATAGAAAATTATGTTGCATTTTGCAAGCAAGAGGAAAACAAAATCTATGTACAGGGTGTGACATTTCTGCAGGCTGCTGCTAATAGACCTTTCCTGAACATTTTATGAAATGGATTTTCCATTAGGATTTGATGGGCTCCGTATGTCCAATCCATCACAGGATTCCTAAACACAGCAATGGAGCAACACTGCTAAACTGGAAGCAGTCTGGATTTGGGGATTATTGCAAATTCTTGCTGTACCTTGCGGGCTGTTGTAAATCATTACAGCTCACATATTTGAGAGAGCACAGGCAGGGAGAAGGAGGGAACTGGATGCGTCTGCCTCTTGCTTTGTGTGTGTTTTGCATTCAACATGATGCAATGGTGTCATTTTCACACTAATGCTAATTTTATGGTTTGCTGACTTCCAAGTCTCTTTCATTTATAACACTCATCTCAGCAGTTAAAGGACTAGTCTTCGGCATTAAAGGGCCTGCATCAGAGCACGTGCATCTGTGACATGTATCAGCCTTTGTGCGTGCAAAATGTGTGTTGGCCAATCAGTCTCAGCAGTGATGGGCAATGATTATGTGAAAATAAACGCAGGCACCGGAGGACATATGAAGAAATATACAGACATTCCTCACAAGGAAAGCAGTAAACCGGGATACCCACCTGTACTTTGTTCCCGTGCAGAATCTCATGTTCTACCACCAGACCAGTTTGACCACCACTTTTAAAGGGCTGCCCTTAAACATACACTGGGCAGGTAGTAACCATTTAGCAAGATGATAGTAACTACATGGGAGAGACTCATAGGGGATCTGGTAGGGGAACACTTACACCCCTGTCTCTCTGATGCTGATTAAAAGGGGTGGATATCTGCTTCTGTGGGCCTATATGCAAGAGTAGTCTGATGTGCTAGGATTATCTATGTGGGAGAGCTCAGGATACAGTCCAATCCTATGCATGACCAAAGCCAGTTATACATCCAATTCCTAAATGACACATCTGCTTCCTCTGCATGATACAGTGCCTGATCCCTTGCGAATATCCAGCAGGCTTAAATGCCCCTCCTAAATGGGAGTCACTCAAATCCTCACTGCTGTGATTTATCTCTGTGCAATTTAAGGCCTCGATTTGCATGGAAGAGCCTGCTTGGAGCATTCTCTTCTCTCGCTCCCAACAGTTATAACTCTCCCTGCCTGTCACGCACTCCCTTAAGGGACTCCAGGGCTGACAATGATGCTCCACTGCGGTGGCAGCCAAGACTCATCAAACATGCCTCCCTGAAGCAAAAAATGATGGGGCACGAAGTGGATATGGAGGGGAGGAGCAATAGCCCTTCGCTCCCTTCTCCCTCCCTCTCCTGTTGCAGAATTTAAGGGCCAGAAGCAGGAGACACACTTGGCACGTAATGGGTGTTGAGACAGGGTTTTTGTTGTTGTTGTTGTTGTTGTTGTTGTTGTTGTTGTTGTTGTTGTTGTTGTTCACAACAGTTTAGGAACCAAAGGCAATGGATTCACCTGATTCACTGGGATTCACCAGATGCTTATGGGAAGCCTACAAGCCGTAACTGAGTGCAACAGCTTCCTCCCCCCTTGTGCTCCTCAGCATCTGGTATACAGAGGCCTGCTTCCTTCTGTCTTTCAAAATTCAGCATCCATGCCCTCCAACTTTACTCTTGACGAAAATCAGGACTTTTCTACCTCCTCAGCTCGAGTAATTTGTACTTTACTGTTGCTTACATTTAATAAATATGATCTAGCCTTTCTTTTTTTGTGGAGTTAGAATCATCACATTGCGTGTGTGTTTTGCACCCTCTTCTCATTAATAATAAGATTATTAAAAGGAGTCTGCTCAAATATGAATTCAAGCCTTAAACATGTTTTTAAAAGGAGAAGAAATAAGCCTCCGGTCATTATCCTTCCTTTTAGAACAGAATTCATGAATTTTAACCAAATATTGTCATGTTGAGTATTAATATACAATTATGCAAAACCACTGTTATGTCTCTGACAAAAATTAGATTCCATTGCCCTTGCTATAATCAGTGATGGCATATTTGTTGTGGGGTTTTTTTGTATATATAACGACTCATGACCTAAGATTTCTGTTGCTATGGCAATAGGACTGTTAAGGAGGAAGAAGCTAAAGGTAAGTATGAGCATGCATGTGGATCAAAGGGAGTGGGTAGGTGTTGGCTGCCTATCATGATTCCCTGGTGCAGTTCTCTCTCCTCTGCCTATTAGCAAACAATACGAACCTC
Source organism: Darevskia mixta (assembly GCA_034641385.1). Taxonomy (NCBI): domain Eukaryota; kingdom Metazoa; phylum Chordata; class Lepidosauria; order Squamata; family Lacertidae; genus Darevskia; species Darevskia mixta. The sequence continues at coordinate 20,139,406 of JAWWNH010000008.1, forward strand.
CACTTTCCAGGACTGAAAGAATCCACACTCACCACCTGCTTCTGTATGGGAACGTAACTTTGATTTATTCACCGGACAAATTATTTGTCTTTCCCCTCACAGGGGCCAAAAACCAATTTGTGGGAGGAGGATTCGAAGACTCCAAACATTTTCCATGCTGGACTCCCCCCTTGGAGCCTGCAGCCTATGAGTTGGCACCTATGTGTGAGAGTGTGGCTGTTTCTATCATCTCCCTGCTGTACAGTATATACAATTCTCTGGGATTTGTTTCTCTTCATCATGCACCACATGAACAGAGAAACTATTCAGATAAAACTGGTCAGGAAGAGTGTGTGTGTGTGTGTGTGTGTGTGTGTGTGTGTGTGTGAGAGAGAGAGAGAGAGAGAGAGAGAGAGAGAGAGAGAGAGAGAGAGAGAGAGAGAGAACAAATGACTGAGCTGGCCAAGTTAAATGCCAGCTTCCTGCAGTTCTATTGGCATTTCTTTCTGAGAAAACCACCCATAAACGAAAAATTGACCCTCAAAATGGGACAGTTCTATGAGTCATAGATGGATGCTCTCTACATGGGTTTTGATCCAGGAGAAGAACTAACAAACTGGTGGTAGGTATAGTAGCGTAATGGGCTGGGCTGGGGGTTAAAGCCAGTTATGAAATTGCATTAAAATGGCAGAGCAAATGGATTACACAAAAAGGCTATGTGCTTTCTGGAATGGCACTCACAGAATCACTGCCACCAGCTAATTGAAGAAAGCAAATCCTGGGAGATAATTCCCTGTTAAGTCCAGAAGCTCGTGCCTGGCTATCAAACTGCCTGCCTCACCTGCTCAACCACTAACTATTCCGTCTTTCCTTTATAGATCGTGAATATAATAGAAGGGTGAGACAGAAAGCAGCCCAGTTTGATCCTCCCATCCACCCCCAGCCCTCCGGTTCCTGCAGAGCCCTTTCCCCAATTATATTCTCCAGCACTTTGAACAGCCTACAGAGCCTGAGCTCTGTGGATTGCCCTAATTCCCCTTGAGGACTATTCTGTCACATTAGCAAATGCTTCCTGATCTATCTCCAGCCACATTTTCTCTTTGATTAATTTTGCCCACACCTCCTTCATGCCCATTACGCCCAAAAGGATGCTTCCTCTTGAGGCTTTTCATTTGTTTGTTTAGATTTCTAAACAAACCGTGCTTTTTATTTCAGGAGGTGTTTTTTTTCCCACACTCCCACAAAGGTTTAAATCCTGTTGGCTCAGGTGAAGAATGAATATTTGACAATTGCTTAACCCTGTTTTTTTTTATAAGGGAGTGGAGAGAGAGAGAGAGAGAGAGAGAGAGAGAGAGAGAGAGAGAGAGAGAGAGAGAGAGAGAGAGAGAGGCTAGGCAAGAATATCACCTGGATCATTACTGTCTGGGCTCTATCCCAAAGGATCCATAACAGAGGTAGGCCGCAGGCTGTTTGCTGCCCTCAGCCTTACTGAATGCCTCCCCATCTCCTGTTCCTTTCCTTACTGAGGAAAGAGAGCAATTTAGCTGCCACCACAGACACAAGGAGAACATCTCCAGCCGTTCCAGCTCATCTAACTCATACCCTTCAACATTCTTCAGATTAAAATAGAGACATTGCTCACTCCCCTCAAAACTGACCCTCCTCAACCCCCCCCATTTTTTGGTGTCCCCCCTCTCACAGAGCAATTCCTATCAGAAGAAAGGCGAGTGTCACCACTACCACACCAATGGGACTCAGCATACATGGCCTCCACTGTCCTGAGGAAACCCCTTAATCCTGATTTTATTTCATTTTATTCTTTGGTAGATTTACAAAATGAAGATCCACACACCAATAAATAAATTTTAAAATGGGGCAAGATTGGACGCGGGTGCACAAACCATTTTATAAACAAACAACAACAAAAACACCACAAAATAAGTAAATAAATAAATAAATATTCCTTGCACTCCTCTCTGCTCCCCTTTTTCTTTGTCCGCAGGGCTGCCCTGACCTCTGCCTGCCCCCTCCCCCCAATATTTTATTCAAGTTGGCACCTTTGGAGACAGGAGGATTCCTTCCCCCTTGTCCATAGGTACCTTTTGCTGTAAAATTAACCCCCTCACAGCCCACCCTATATATCAACTTGAACCACCAGCGCTGCTCCTCCTATCCTGCCTAGTTTGGCCCTGACTGTCTCGGGAAGGAGGGAGTCTCAAAATTGTGTTATCACAATTGACATCTTCTTGCAGAAGATTTCTTGCTGGATTGTGAGGAAAACATGCCCTTGGCTATGTGCATCCTTTATCACAGGAGCAATAACGAGAGTTCAGGTTTCCCAAGTGAACTGTGCTTTCTTTGGCCCTCCCGACTGCAGCTCCGGAGACAAATGGCCAAGGAAAGGGCAATTTGTTTTGGAAACCCAATTTGTTCCTTCCCTTCGCAATGAAAGGATACAAGTTGCCAGGGGGGCATCTTCAACAAGAAATATGCAGTGAGAAAGGAACATGGTATCTGGATTTTATTTTATTTTTGTACTAGAAGCAGCTAAGCAGAAAGTCATGCTGGTGCCCAGACTATTAATTCAGGTCTGTCATTTTCATTTGTGTTTTGTATGTGCAATTATACCACTCTTCCTTCTGCTGTCAGCTTGGCATGCTCATGCTAACATTAATCCCCAAAGGTCTTTCCATATATTTGATCTCATTCAGTCCTTAGCACTAAATGTGCCCTAACTAATCCAGCACCAGTGTGATATCTTTTGGGGAGGGCTTGTATCTCAGCAGGACAGAATCTGCTATGCATGCAGAAGGTTCTGTGTTCAATCCCCAAAGACTCTAGGTCAGGCTGGGAGAGAGAACCCTGCTTGAAACCTTTTGAATGTGGTTTTGCTGCCATTTGAAACCAGAGCTAGATGAGCCGCTCTTTAAATAGTGCTGGGTGAGCACAGGCGCATTGGAGCAGCACCGCAGGGATGCATAACTGTGATCGCAATTGAAAACGAACCAGGTAGCTGTGTAAAGGCATAAGACTGCCATCACCAACCTGGTGCCCTCCAGCTCTGCTGACTGAGGCTAAGGGGAGTTGAAACCCAAAACAGCTGGAGAACACCGGGTTGACAAAGCCTGGCGTAGTGCATTGAAAAAATGCCATACAGAGACGAATACAGGTCCTTTGAAATTTGTCGGATAAAGCAGTCTCTTCTGGTGGCTGAAACTTACAATTTTATTGAACTGGGGGGGGGGCTCTATTTTTAAAAAAAAATTCCTTAAGTGGCTAGAAGTGAACAAAGATCTTATGTGAACAAAGAGGTTTACAGCAACTCAAAGTATACATACATTCTGCATGAAGTAGAAAATGAACACTGCACAAATGTAGCTATCCAAAAACAAAACACTGAACCACATTTCCTCTTCAAGAACAATATAAAAAAGAAAGTATGAGCCCACGTTTCCCATAATCTCAATGACTCAGACTTAATTATGCGATACTAACAACAAATCATGTTGTCCCAGTCTTAAATTCTGAAGCACATTTCTGTACCACAACTTGATTGGACAAAGCTGTAGATTTCTTAGTACCAAAGAAAATTTTAATCTACAATGCTAGTTTACTCAGCCTTCAAAGTCCTACAAAACTTGCTAGATCTGGTACCAAGGTAAAAAAGTTGTTATTCTAACAAGCCAAATAGTTTGAGGCAGAGCTGGTCCAATTGGACAGAGAATCTAAGAGGTTAGCTGAAAGACCAATATTTTTAGGGACATCAATAATACAATAGTGTGCAATCCTACTGATGCCACACAATGCCACAGGAATTCATGCTTGAATGTTTGGCTTATTTGTTTTTGTTTCTTTCTAGCTTTGCTTCCTAACCTTTTAACAAAATAACCAAGCTGACAATACAATATATTCAGCCAGCCTTGATTCCAGGATATACTCTGCTACTACCTACAAATCCAATGTACACCAAGTGAAAAAGTTGGCATTATGATAATTGTTTATTCTCTTGTTAATCATGCTGTTCTGAATGTGCCTTTTATATTTGACTGCCTTTAGTAACATTTTCATTTGAAATGTTTAAGTTTTTTGCAACCCAGCCAGACGGGCAGGCTATAAATAAAATATATTATTATTATTGATTATTATTAACTTTGCTGCATTAAATGTGCATTCTGTTGTTGACCTCATTTGTAATGTTTCATTCCAAAATCTTTAAGATAATATTTTAGTTTCCTGTTAATTCTGTTGCTTTAAATGTATACTTGACTTTCTACAGCAATGTTTTATTCTGGATTGTTTTATTTACTGTTTTAATATGCTGTAAACCGCTTTGAGATTTTTTTCTTAAGAGGCATAGAAAAGAAATGAATAATGACACTAATGATACTTATAGAAGGCATGTATAGAAGGCAGTTTCCCTTTTTAAAAAAGGGGTCCTGTAGGTATTGTCATCCACCCTCCCTACCCCCTTACTGTCAGTCTTGCATGGTGTGACATTTGCAGTAGTCCCAAGTTACTGCTACATTAATTGATAATAAACATGTGCTAAGACACCCCACACACCAGGGCTAGGGAGTATGAATGACACACAGTGACCCAGCCAGCATGTCCTGAACCCCTGGCCTACCTTGCCGCAAGTCAGCATGTCAAGTCCAAAGTTCAAAGACCAGGAGTCAATCCACACATCCAAAGTCCAGGAAACCCAGTCCAGAGTCAAACCCAAAGCACAGTCCCATAGAGGAACACCCAAGCCACAGTCCACCAACATGGGCAGTTGAGTAAGACACAGCCCCTCAGCTCTGCTTCCCTTTTGTACTTTGCCTGCTGATTGCAGCACCTGGGCTTGACAAGACATGTGACCCTCACCTGCTCCAAGCCTCCTCCAGCTGAGGAATCAGACACCTCTTCCCAGAGCTAGCAAGGCCCACCTGGCCAGCTAGGGAGCTGGGCTGTGGGCCCTTGCTTGCCTCAGCCTCCTGGAGCGCCCAGCCTGCTGCTCCCTACACCTCAGAGCCCTCCATGTTCATGTAGAGAGGGGCTTCTCTGGTGATGGGTCCTGCTGCTTTGGTGGTTCCTGTGCACTGACCTCCATCCTCTTGCCATCCTCCATCAGCCTGTGAGTACTTCCTTCCCCATCCCCTGCTTGCCCCAGTGTGTCTCAGTCCTGGCTACACCCTTTGCTGGGATCCTCTTCCTCCTTCCTGTTGTCCTGCCAGTTCATGACACAGCACTGGATTTAAGGCAGTTCCACCACACAGGGTGCTGTGCCAAGGGGGCACAAAATAACATCATCACCAACAACCTATATTTGTATGGGTACCTACTGATAAGATCCATAAAAGTGCAACTGTACCAGAAGGAATTATTGTGAAAATAAGAAATATTTGGGAGGATACCACATTTTTTCATCGGTCAGGGTGCTCTATTACCAAAGTCCACCCCTGCCCCAGTTCCCAAAATTGAGAGTGATCTTTGAAGGAGTGCATATGTAGGGATTGTCACTTGCTCATAGGCATTATCCAGAGTCAGTTTATGACTGGATCACAATGTGCCTCAGATCTTTAGGTCTTTTGGGTGATGGAAGCTGCAAGCCCCGGTTGCAATGCTAATGAAAAGCAAAGAGGATGTAGCCCAATGCACTATGACTGGCTTTTTTTGTGTGCTGCTTTCACTTAATTTCTAAATAGTGACTGGCGGTCAGTTGAACTGGCATTTGAAATTTACAGTATGTTCAGCTGATGAGGATTTTCTGATTGAACATTTCTTGGCTATATGAAATACTGCTTTCATCTATCAAACTCTGTGTGTGTGTGTGTGTGTGTGTGTGTGTGTGTGTGTGTGTGTACACATACGTGTATGTGTGTACATGCACCTTCTTTCCCCAGAATTCTCAGTGTGCTCACACCAAATATTGTAAAACTACAACACTGGGGAGACCTGCATTCCTACCACGTCAACAACGTGAGGAACTAACGCTTTATTGCCAAGTGTTCTGTGACTTTCATACTCTCTTTTTTCACACTTGAAAGCAGGGTCAGGATAAAGAATAACCTCTACTCATGTTTAAACGTTTGGGAGAAAGTTTTCACTTCTAAATAAAATCTCTCACTGGAAAAGGAAGAAAGGAAATTATGATCCATTTCCAGGAAAAGTTCTGCTTCTTCTGGGATTGGGTTCTAGTGACCCCTAATGGGCAACTTAAAACAGCAAGGCAAATCTGCAGTGGGAATATGCCTACCCTGACTCTGCTGCCAATTAGATTTTGTGATGTGTGTGGGGACAAGCTAAACCTTATCAGCCTATGTTTGAGATTAACAGATCATTTGAATGCATGTGCGCCCTTGGGTACACCTGGCTGGTTGGTTAATTCAGAGCTGGGGACAATCTTAAATCACATTCCATCCCATTGTCTTATGGAAACTGGAGCATGCATGGGAAGGAGCTTAAAGCAACTCAGTCTAAATAAGACATAATAATGCTCAGTGGCATGAAGAGGGCTAATGGCTAATGCCATTGTTATACTGTCAGATCAAGCGCATAGCAACCCCACAAGCTACAGCGGAATCAGCCCTATTTCTCCGGGGCCCCGCTCTTCTCCCTTCCAAACAGGAGGCCATTTTCCCAACCCACTACCACTTTCCCAGTTTCTTAGCGGTGGACCCTGCAGTTGGGCCCTCTCCAGGCCCAGAGTCCAGAGAATGTTATAATGTTTAATAGTAAGCAATGGGAATCATGCATTTTATTTGTTACACTTCTTTCCCACCCTTTGCCATAAGGTCCCAGGGCAGATTGCAACAATATGTTAATTCGATGCTAGAAACAAGTAAAGCAATTCCAGACAAATGCAGCACAGTATACTGTAGGTTAAACAAAACTGAAGTGGCTGACTCCCACGCAAATACCTTTGCTGTCCACGGCCAGGGTCAGTAATCTTGTGTTCAGCATACGGTGGAAGCTATGCAGCAGCAAAAGTGCTATTGTATGTATGTGATATTTGCCCATGTTTTGGAAAGGGATGTTTGCCCTTGCTGTCTATCATCTCGTTTGTATCCTGCCTTTCCTCCAAGGAGCTGCATGTGGACTTGCCTCATTTTAACAGCAGGTTAATGCATTTACAGTAGCGTAGCTACAGGCACATAAGTATATAGCACTGCTCTTTTTAATCATAGATTTCAAAAAAAGATGTTTAGAAATACTCAGCATGGTTTAGTCAAGAGCAAGTCCTCATCCAGATTGCAGCGGGGGCTGCTATTTACTTTGAATGCATCTCTTCTTTGACCCTCATTTGGATGTATGCCGACAGGAGTCACGGAATCATCTGCCTTGGAGGTTTCGAACAAGAAAAAGGACAGACATCTTTCCTGGGGCCTTGAGGTCTTATTGTCTTAGGAAACTAAGACAAGAACAGATAGCCTACTGCTCCCCTTCCATCTCTATGGATCTATGATGGTGGGCAAGACAAGAGGCACAAGCCAGCATGCTCTCAGCCAGCTCTGGAAATCACTATGAGGGAGAAGGAGAGATAAGGAAGGTTGTAGGACCTGGAACTAGAGCAGTGAAAGAACAGTCCCTTAAACTGCATGTTGTTATTTTTATTTGTTATGTGTTACTGCCTCTGTTAATACACTCAGATTTTGCTGGAGGGAGAGTGCCTATGAAGGTGGGCATGGTATAATCTGGAAACAAATGTGTTTCCACACATTTCCACACATGGTATAATCTGGAAACAAATGCTACAGAGGGACTTCTCTGTATAATATATAATTATATATTATATAATTGTATAATATATACAATACAATAATTGTATAATAAGACAATTATTATATTGTCTTTCATCCAATATAATAATAATAATAATTTTTATTTGTACCCCGCCCATCTGGCTGGGTCTCCCCAGCCACTCTGGGCGGCCTCCAACAGATATTAAAATACATAAAAAATATCATCATCCAAGATAGCTTACATGCTTTTCTTCCTCCCTATTTGATTAAATTAGGCTAAGAGATCATGAATAGCCCTAGGTCACCTAGTCACCATCATGGTTGAGTAGTAGGGATTTGAATCGCAGCCTCCCATGGCCTAGCCCAACCCTTTAATGGTACATTGCAGCACATTTGCTACCAGTTCCCTTTACCAGCCACAGCATATTCTGAAATCAAGCAATCCACACCTTTAATTCCATGGTACTATGGGATGGAAGGACCCACTGCTCTAAGACACATGTAAGGGAAACTAACTGACTGCCTGATGATCAAACCCTGTAGAATCGCAGCTTCAGCCAAAGAGGGAGGAATGCTCAGCTGATACCTCACATGACCTCTTCCCTCGGCTTTGTTTTCCAAATTCAAAGCCAAATCTTGCTGTTTACATGCTCCTTGCTGTTTTCCTCCTTTCCTATCTAACATTGTCAGTCACATCCATGGGAAGATTAAGTGAAACGGAAGGTCGATTGATCCATGGCACAATTTAAGACTTTCCTGTTCCAGAAGAATAAGCTGCTGACAGGATAAACAGGGCCTGTCATGTTCAAACTGGGAACTCCTGCTTGCTCATTTGTCTGCCCCCCTGTTCTGAGTACTGGAAACATAGAAAACAGCGGGGGGTAGAGGCCATGGGGGTGGGGTGGAGTTGCTGTTGGTTTTTTTTAATCTCTGAGGCAGCAGGGCTTGCTAACCGCTAGTGTTTGGGTGCTTCCTCCGAGAATCCTAAGTGCAATGGTGCAAACTACTAGTATGCTCCACAGCATTCCCAGATAACAACAGAGAAAGATCCATTAATTGCTTGTGCATCTCTAGGCCCGCTGGATCAAGTTTGGTTTACAGTATAGGAGAAGCATAACATGTATGAAACGATACACCAGTCATTCCAAATGCTGAAACCTTGTGAGCTACAGGTTCTTCATCAGGTCACCTGCTCCCAGTCTTTCTCACTATGGTGAGATGTATTTCTATTCAAATTATAGTGATTCTTTCCAAATCTGCATGTGCACATTTTATGCAAATCTGTGTTCTCTTTCGGTGATGCCTTTCCTCTTTTTGGTAGCCATTCCCATACTGTGTGTGGAACTCTTTACAGATCCATATAACCTGTACAGTCCTCATAGCAATGTGAGCTTGCCTGTTTGCTTTACAGGAACGAGTCAGAAGTACAAGGGTCAGTCTGATCTGTGATGCATCCTCCAGCTGTGTCATCCTCTGATTTTTCAGCAGCAGGAGAGACTAAACTAAACCTTGGTAAACAGGCTACAATGACTCCACCATATTTCTTCCCCCCCCCCTTTTTTTCTTTGTAAATTTTGTTCAGATCATCTGAGATAGAAAGGGCTCCTAGTACCTGCTTAATACCTTTTCCCTTCCTTTAATTGGCAAGGACCTATTATCTCTAGATCAGCTCCGCAAAGCAATGACTGGGGATTTATAGTCTTTGATCCCAGTTGCTTTGATTCTAACAGCTTTTAACTTTCCTTATTTATTCTGTAAAAGTGAATTCAAGCCAACATTATCTGCCCTGGGTTAAATCATAGCAAGTGTGGAAATACTATATTTAAGAAAGAAAGAAAGCAAAAAGCTGGTTCAAAAACACAAAATGAGAAATAATGTGTGGGTGTAGCAGTAGGGATGTGGGTGTATAATGTCGTTTATAGCTTTATAAGATGCCATATACCGGGGTGGGTGGGTGAGTGTATACACACACAGACATATATATGGAAAAAAGGCAGTGGAAAAAATGCTACTAAAAATAAATTAAAACCCCTATTATAGTTAAAATTACAAAGTATACAAAAATAGTAATAAAATGCTGTAAAAGAGCAATAACATTATTATTTTATTATTTATTGAATGTATCTCTCCTAAAGAAGCCTGGGGCGTTTTTGTTTTAAACAAAACCAATGCAATAAAGTGGTCTACAAACAACAGCAGCTAAAAGCATTCTAAAAGTGGTTACAGCTAAAAACATTCCATCTAGTGATCTTGAGGTTCCTATGAACAGCCATTAAATTCCTGGGTAAACACAGATGTTTTCAAAGCCCTCCTCAAAGTTAGTAATACTGGAGACAGATGCACTAGGGCATTTCACAACTAGACAGCTACCACTGAAAAGGCCCTATCCTGGCTCAGTGCCATCCAGGGAATCTCCAGAGTTGGCACCACAAATAAGACCTCACCTGCCGAAAGTAGGGTCCAAAATGGCTGCTCCTGGGGAAGCTGCCCTTTCAGGTACTTGGGCCCCAGGCCCTTTATAGGCTGGTACTAAATTGAAAAACACCCTAAACTTAGCCATGAAAGTAATATAATGAAACCCTAAGCCTAATGGTGGGGTGTGTGGCCCATTGAGGCTTTCCAGACCTCTCTCTGGTCTTCTGAATTGTCCCCAGGCTACACCTCTTACAGACCCGGCTTGGTACCCATATACACCTCAACTGTCCTGATTTGACTGGGACATCGCGAAATTACAGAAGCCATATTGGCTTCTGACTGGATCCTGGGATGTCCCGTTTTGGCTTCCGCAACATCACAGCCCCAAAAGATGCCCATTTTGTGGGTGGGGGCAAGATCGTAGCCTCCAAAGACACATATTTTGGGGGCACTCGTAGAGGCAGTGGCAGCATGGGCACAGAGGGGGTGGCCCTTGACACCCTCTTTGGCCCACGCAGCCCTCATCCTCAGCCGTGGAGAGACAATAGTGTTTGAAAACCAGTTCATGTGGTCCCTGTGCTGCAGGCATCTATAGTATATTGTTTTTCATCTGCTGCTTCTTTCTGTATTGTGTTAAACTGTTTTTAGCTGTTATTATTGCATTTTGTACATTTCTGTCACAGCCCTCTGGCTGTTGTTTCGATCGAAGCATTCCAGCCGAGTCCGTCATGTAAATCAATTAGCGTTTTATTTGGTCCTAATTACTTTACAACTTTCCACCGATGGTGAAACACATCCATCTCAATCAATTGAGATGTCCTGACTGGTTTATTCCGGCTTTTCGCGCCTCTTGCTAAAACACTCCCGGAAGGGAAACCAACCCCCCCTTCTCCTGTTTCCTGTTGCGACGTCCTGGGGCTCTGATGCTACACAGAGCCCTCCCTCCAACTCTTCTTCTCCGGAGCTTTCGCTGGAATCTGTCAGAATAAGGGGCGTGGGCTCTCGGTACTGCGTCAGCGCAGGGGAGGGTGTGAGGCTCCCCAGTCCTCTGACATCCACTCCCCCCTCTAAGCCCCCCTCCTCCTCCCCCAAGGCGGGTGACTCCCTCTCTGCTGTGTCTCGCCCCTGAGCTCTGTGAGTTTTCCCTTCGTTCACCGCCCCTCCCATCCCCTCTTCAGGGGATGTGACGAAACCTAGAAAGTCTGTATCTTCATCATCCTGTGAGCCAAACACCTCTTCCCACCCCTCAAATCCTTCCGAATCTTCTCCTGAGGATGACGAGTACTGCCCTCCCCCGGACTCTCTCTGGGGGGAAACCGGTGTCTCTCCTCCTTCCCTCTCTTCACTGGATCTGAACCCCCAGAAATCTTCCTCATCATCTTCCGTGGTGGCACACACCTCTTGCAGGAAGAGATCTGGGGGCATTGGCTTATGTGGGAACAGGGTGTGAAATTCAGCTCTAAGATACTCTTCAGTTATCTGATCGGATGGTACCCACGTGTTGTCCTCTGGGGCAGCCCCTTCCCATGCCACCAAGTACTCCACCCTGTCCCTGTTCCATCTGGAGTCCAGGATCTCCGTGGCTTCATTGCAGGCTTCCCTCTCCTCTACAATGGGCGTTGTGGGGGGCGTCCCACCCTCCCCGTGGAAACGGTGCCCCTCCCTGTATGGTGAGAGCAGTGACCTGTGAAATACCGGGTGAATCCTCATGGTATCCGGCAACAACAGCTTAAATGCTACCGGATTGACCTGCTCGATGACCTCAAAGGGTCCCAGTTTGCGATGTTCTAACTTCTTACAGCTCCCTCTGATGGGGAGACCCCTGGTCGACAAGCACACCTTATCCCCGACCCTGATGACCTCCCCTTCCCTGCGATGGGCATCCGCCGCCCTCTTGTATGCCTCCTTGGCCCTTTCCAGAGTGCTTCTGAGCATTTTGTGCACCGTTTGCATCTCCTCTGCAAAATTCTCTGCTGCTGGTACACTGGGCTCCTCCTCCCCCCCTGGGAAGGCTCTTGGGTGGCGACCATGATTGGCAAAAAACGGGGTCATTCCTGTGGACAGGTGGACAGAGTTATTAAAAGCAAACTCTGCCAGACCCAAAAATTGCGCCCAATCATTCTGCCTTTGGTTGACATAGCAACGCAAATACTGCTGCAGAATGGCATTGGCTCTCTCGGCTTGCCCATTAGTCTGGGGATGTCTGGCTGTGGAGAAACTCAGCTCCACCTGCAATAAGCTCATGAGCTTGCGCCAGAACCGTGAGGTAAATTGCCTCCCCCTGTCACTAAGAACTCTCGAAGGCACCCCGTGCAAGCGGAACACCTGATCTACAAAGAGTTTGGCCGTTTCCTCTGCGGACAACACCTTGGGGCAGGCTACAAAATGGCACATCTTGGTGAGCATGTCTACCACCACAAGCACTGCTGTTTTCCCCTTGGACATGGGCAGATCGGTGATGAAATCAATGCTCACCATTTCCCAGGGTCTGCTGGGGGTGGGCAAGGGCTGCAGCAGACCTGCCGGTGCTCTAGTGTCTCCCTTCGCCCTTTGACAGGTGTCACACGCCCTCACGTAGTCCTTGACATCCTCCCGGACTCCCGGCCACCAGAAATCTCTGGTGACTAAGAGAAGTGTCTTCTGTTGTCCAAAATGTCCTGCGGAAGGGTTGTCATGGAGTTGTTTGAGAACTTTGGCCCTCATCTGATCCCCCGGGATGTACAAAGCCCCCTTATAAAACAAGAGCCCTCCCTTCTCCAAAAACCCTTCCTCGACCCCCCTCCCTTCCTTGAGATCTCTGAACTTCTGTTGCGCAAAGGGATCTGCACGGGTGAGTCTCAGCAGTAGCGAGGCTTGCTCCATGGTGCCGGCACACGCCCACTGCTGTGTGGAAAACATGTGTCTCGCAGAAGGCGGCTCCTCCTCTTCTAGGTACTGCGGTTTCCTCGACAAAGCGTCGGCCCGCACGTTCTGCTCACCAGGCACATAGTGAACACGGAAGTTGAAGTCCGCGAAGAATTCTGCCCACCGGATCTGTCTCTGGTTGAGCACTCTGGCGGTTCTCCAGTACTCCAAGTTCTTATGGTCTGTGTGCACCTGGACTTGGTGCTGCGCCCCGATCAGAAAGTGGCGCCACTTTTTGAAAGCCGCCAAGATGGCCAACAGTTCCTTGTCCCAGATGGTGTAATTCTTCTCAGATTTGCTGAGCTTGCGCGAAAAGAAAGCGCATGGTCTCCAGTCCCCGTTATTGTCCTGTTGCAAAAGCACGGCTCCAACTGCGCGATCTGAAGCATCTGTCTCCAGCTTGATCGGCCGCTCCGGGTCGACATGCAGGAGGTTCTCCTCTGCGGCGAACGCTCCCTTCAGGGTGTCGAACGCCCTCTGGGCTTCCGATGTCCACACAAATTTCTTCTTGCCACTCAAACAGTCCGTGATGGGTGCCGTTAGCTTTGCGAATCCCCTGATGAATTTGCGATAGAAGTTGGCGAAACCCAGAAACCTCTGCGCGTCCTTCTTGGTTCGGGGGCTCTTCCAGTCTAACACTGCCTTCACTTTCTCCCCGTCCATGGCTAGCCCTCTATCAGACACTCGGTAGCCGAGGAAATCCACCTGCTTCACGTGGAATTGGCACTTCTCCAGTTTGGCGTACAGCTGGTGCTCCCTCAATTTGTTCAGCACCTGCCTGACATGCTGCTCGTGCTGGGCCTCGTCCTCCGAGAAGACGAGCAAGTCATCGAGAAAACAAACCACATTCTTGTACAGCAGGGGTCCCAACACGTGATGCATGAAGGACTGGAAGGCCGCGGACCCTCCTTGTAGGCCAAACGGCATAACAAGGTACTCAAATGCTCCCAGGGGGGTAAACATGGTCGTCTTCCACTCATCTCCCTCTCGCATCCGTATGAGGTTGTACGCCCCCCTGAGGTCCAGCTTGGTAAATATCTTCCCTCTGCGCACCACCGCCAGCAAATCGTCGATCCTAGGCATGGGAAAGGCGATGGGTTGACTCACGCTGTTCAGGGCCCTGAAATCACATATAAGTCTCTTCTGGGAGGTCCCCTTCTTGTCCACGAAGAACACTGGACTCCCTCGGGAACTCTTGGACTCTCGCAGAAACCCTCGCTGAAGGTTCTTGTCTATAAATTGTCTGAGTTCCTGCAGCTCTTGCTCAGACATGGAATAGAGTTTCCCTGCCGGCAGCTGGGCCCCTGGCATCAAGTTGATCTGACAATCAAAGGGTCGATGTGGCGGAAGCTTGTCCGCTTCCTTCTCGCTGAAAACATCACTGTAATTCTCATATTGGGGTGGAATCCCCCTTGTGGCCTCCAATCGCACTGTCGCCGCCTGCGCGCTGCTGTCTGGGGTCCTCATGTCCTGCAGACAGTTCTCCACGCAGTGCCCCGATCCAAACGTGAGCGATCTTTGCTCCTCCCCTGAAAATTCTCCTTCCTGCATTTTCAGGCAGAACTCCACATCTGTTCTAAATCCAGGATACTCATTGGGATCCCCTGAGAATCTCTTGATCAGTGTCTGCAACTTCCTCCCCAAGGGAACTGCCCCCCCAGATTGCCCCTGCAATCTGCGTTCTTCGAGACGTCCCTCTAATTCTCTGGCATGACTCCTAAGTTGCTCATGCCTCACTGACATTTCCTGCATTTCTAGGTTTAATTTGTGAACTTGCGCTTCCATTTCTTGCCTGCATTTGATCACCTGCTCCTGAGCTTGTCTCTCTAAATCAGCACTGACCTGCCGAATCCTGCTTTCCAAGGCAGCAGCCACTCTTGCCTCCTCATCCGTCATCTTGATGGCCGCTTGTGCTCACCGGCCGGCTTGCCGACAGGACGTCTCGGTTGCTGTGGGGGTGCTCCTCCTCTGGAATGCCCAGCAAATGCTGTTTCTTTTGAAAAAGGAGTCAGGACATGCTGTCACAGCCCTCTGGCTGTTGTTTCGATCGAAGCATTCCAGCCGAGTCCGTCATGTAAATCAATTAGCGTTTTATTTGGTCCTAATTACTTTACAACTTTCCACCGATGGTGAAACACATCCATCTCAATCAATTGAGATGTCCTGACTGGTTTATTCCGGCTTTTCGCGCCTCTTGCTAAAACACTCCCGGAAGGGAAACCAACCCCCCCTTCTCCTGTTTCCTGTTGCGACGTCCTGGGGCTCTGATGCTACACAGAGCCCTCCCTCCAACTCTTCTTCTCCGGAGCTTTCGCTGGAATCTGTCAGAATAAGGGGCGTGGGCTCTCGGTACTGCGTCAGCGCAGGGGAGGGTGTGAGGCTCCCCAGTCCTCTGACAATTTCCTTGAGACATGTGTGGAAGATTATTAATTAATTAATTAATTAATTAATTAATTAATTGCTAGCTTAACGCTGTTGTTGCTGACGACAGCAGCAGCAGCAGGGAAGGTGTGTCATTTCAACCAGGGCTCATTATTGTGTGAGTGGTTAGGGAGCAGTGACATTCAAAATTATGCCCACGTGGTACATAAATTTCATCAAAAAGTGCACAGCTTTAAGATTATTTTGAAAAGAGGTTATCTTCGAGCAAGCTTGTCTCTAGCATATGAGTAATTATTTCAATTGTCTGTTTTCACATGCCATGGATTAAATGTCCTCTAGAAACATAGGGCAGTTGTCGCAGAAAGTATTATTTTCCCCTAACTGAATTCCTGATCATTTTCAAATGCTATTTAACAGCAGCCTGGTGACTTTATTTATGTCTCAACACCTGCTTGAATCACGCATTTAGAGCCCAGATTCAAAAAGTTTGGCTTTTCCGTGTTAATTGCATTTTATATTTTATTTCTCCCTTTTGGAATGTTGCACATCTCAGATGCCAGAGGCAAGGAAACATATTAAGCTAAAGGTCAAAGAACTGAATTTGTAACTCAACAAAAACCCAACAAAACATTTGGCCACGTTCCATTGCACACTTTACTGTTGACATGACTCAAGGGGTTTGTAGATGCATGTTTGTGTGATTTAAAAGTGAATAACTTTTTTCATTTGCAAAGAAACATTTTGAATATACTTCACAGCACTTCAGAGACTCAGACTCAGAATCAGAAACATACTTGATGGCTTCGTGGGGAGGATTTTTCACTTTTTTAAATTTAGAGGTTCCAATAAAAAGGTAGTTAAGGCTGCAATTCTATGCTGCTTAAGAGAGTGCCCCAAGGGCCATAGGATTCCTCATATTTCCCTCTCTGAGGATGGGTGTGTTGTGCTTGGGCCATGTCTGGGCAGCACGATGTTTGAGCCATTCTCTTTGATCACCTGCTGCTAGATACTCACAAATTGCATTTCAAAACCATGAGAATATACTCTGTCAATGACCAGATCAGTTATAAGATTACAAGTTGACTTTGGTCATCAACCTGGGTGCTTCTGACTGCCATTTTATCTCCACAGTCTAAGGATGAAACATGAGGGGAAAGGTTTTGAGGCAGAAGTGACTCACAACCCAACCCATGCCAAAGCCAGCTGTTTGGCATATTTATCAAACTTTTTAAAAAAGTTGTGGTTGTGGCGGAATAAATCATTTGCTGTCAATACTGTATCTTCAAGGTGTTCAACAAAGCAGTGAAGGCTGGTCCCTAGATGTGTCCAAGGCTCTTGTCATCATTTTGGGGTCAGAATCAAACAGTGTTGACTGGCTGATTCTAATATAGACAAGCATTGCTGATTAATTATTTGAGTCTGTTGGTGACCAACCAGACTCATGGCAAGAAGAATCCATACTTGCTTTGGTTCAGTTCACCAAATGGAAGTGAACTTATTTTCTGGCTGGGAACAAGTGGGCTAGTGTTGAGTGTTGGATCTTCATGAATTGGTGATTTAACTGCCCCATCTTAACCCAATGACAAGATGATGATGCACCAAGCAACCATGTGGTTTTGGGAGATGTGCAGCAATGTGAGGAGTAGCAATCAGGGTGTGCGGTGGAACAATCAAATTACCACTTTACATGTGACATACAGCATTTGCTACTTCCCCAGCAACACACATGGCCACTGCACTGTGATAATGTAAATTAATCCTGAACATCTTTTGGAACATTTCCTTAGACCTTTGGGTGTCTACCAGCTTGCAGTGTGGATGAGGTTAAGATCAGGTTCCCAGGAAGCCAAATCTTGCACTAGATTATGCAATGCAAAACAAGTCTGCGGATGTGAGCACTGAATGCTAATAACCTTGACAATTTTTATTTATTCAACTTGAGAATTTATAAGCCACTCTGTATTTAAGGAATACCTGAAATAAATACACAGAGATAATTCCTGCAACCTGCTTCTAGAAAAAGGAGATATTTACTGATGCCGTTTTGAAGTAGAAATGGATGTAGTCTCTCTTGTCCCTTTAGCCTACTTTCTCTGCATTGAGTAGAGCAAACAATTCTGCTTCATAACAGTCTGCACATGTCGCCTTCTATAATGGCTTTACCTTTACAGGGAAATTGCTGAGCATTCTCGATGGATTCTCCCCACTTCCAGGGTCGCTTCTGGCAACCACCATTAGGGAGCTGTTTTCAAAGCTCAATTAGTCTAGCTGTTTGCCTCAAGACGTAAGTGGTAGTTGTTTGACATGCTTGCTCAAGTGAGTTCAAGATATACATTACAAACACACACACACAAACAAAAAATAATAATCTTCTCCCTTTCATGTCCAAAGTAAAATGAAGAACAAGCAAGTAGTAGGTCCTCTGTATGGGGAACATGGAGAAATGCTATTGGGTGACAGAGAAAAGGTGGAACTACTCAACACCTACTTTGCCTCTGCCTTCACCCAAAAGGAAAGCGATGCCCAACCTGGTGATAACAGAATAAATGATGTAAGGAGGGAGCTGCAGCCCAAGATAGGAAAAGAGGTTGTAAGGGAATGCCTAGCTACTTTAAATGAATTCAAATCTCTAGGGTCTGATGAGCTGCATCCAAGGAGCTCTGTTTTTAAACAGAGGTTGGATGGCCATCTGTCATGGATGCTGAAATATACTCGGAGTCGAGTGTGGATTTCATGCTCTTTATTCAGCTCATAGTAGCGAGGAATGGGAGTTCCCCCAGAAGGTCTGCTTTATATACATTAT
Source organism: Darevskia mixta (assembly GCA_034641385.1). Classification (NCBI taxonomy): domain Eukaryota; kingdom Metazoa; phylum Chordata; class Lepidosauria; order Squamata; family Lacertidae; genus Darevskia; species Darevskia mixta. The sequence continues at coordinate 20,157,613 of JAWWNH010000008.1, forward strand.
TTACACAATGGGCCCCACGTGATTGGCTAATCCCAGGATACTCCTGTAAGCCAATCAGGTTGCAGATTCACTTCCACCTGGAGCTGGATTGGGTGGCTCCTGAAGACCAATCAAACTGCTGCATTCTGAATCCTATTGTTCTAGGACCATTCAGACTGCTGCATTCTGAATCCTATTGTTCTAGGACCATTCAGACTGCTGCATTCTGAATCCTATTGTTCTAGGACCAATCAGACTGCTGCATTTTGGATCCTATTCAACTCAGTACATAACAGATGCTTTAGCTGAGATTCCTGCATTGCAGAGGGTTGAACTAGATGACCCTTGGGGTTTCTTCCAACTCTAGGATTCTATTATCCCTGTGGCACCAGGAAAAGCTCCACTTTGTGTGCTTTCTGTTCTCCTTAGTCCAAAAGTAGATCACCAAATAAACAATTTAGAGCATGTGGGGAGAGGGTAGCTGGGGATTTTCTCACTTTCTGTCAGTAAATTAACCACACATGCAAGCAATTGTCAAACATCTTCCAATTACTAGTACAATTCATCACACACTTTGTACTGCCTCTAAAACATTAATGAGAAGCCATGTTGTACACGCTGGAGGCTGACTCAGGAGTTCTCTTTCTTAGGATATCCTTTTTCAAACCTAAAGTTACATTCAAAACTTTACAGGCAATTTTTTTAGTACAGTAAGTGCACAATTTGTCCCCCTATGCAGTATATCTACAAGTGCTCAGGAATTATTATAGCCCTGACCTGTTTTCTTAAGCTCTTGGGAGAAACAGACGCACAGATACAAAATTTATTTCAACTTAAGGATGAAAGTTATTTCTTTCATCTTATCAAGTTGATTCTTGCCTGCAATCACAATACATCACAATCAATGCATTGGTCTTTCTGATTCCACACGGGGAAAACCTATAGTCCTGCTGAGTTGTTCTATAAGGGCAACATGGAGATGAGGAAAGAGAAAACAAAAGAGCCATTGGTCTGGTTGTAAGGCGCCTATCAGACCAAGCTTGGCGGGGCAGAACCATCCTCCATTGATGATCAGGTGGGGTGGGCTCTGATGTGGCATTGCTTCTTGGAGAGCATTTTGTCAATGGAGTTGGGCTTTCAAGTCTCAATGAAAAATGGCATGCTTTTATACCATGTTTAATGTTGGAGCAGCTTTCTTGTAAAAACACGTTTTGGTGCTTCTGCAATTTTAAATCTGTACTATAGAATATAAATCCAAGAGTTGGGAGCTCAGGCTAGCATCATGACACTTAATAGGAGACAGAACAGTTCTAACATTGTCGTAAATAATAATAGCAATAGCGTTGCCATCAGAAAAATGCTAAATGAAAAGTTTTAAAATGCCGTGCTCTGGCAGGCTTTCAGATTCTCAGCAGAAGTTTTTGAATGGTGCTAGGCAAAATAATTGAATGGGGGGAGGGGTTACCAACCTTTCAGGGGATCTGCCCACCCCCATAATTTACAACATAACAAATATGCTTTAAAAAATCAAGTGATTTATAATAACAGTAAAGTAATAAAGCAACATTAAAAATAGAAGCAGCAGTTGAAATAACTATTAAAACACAGCACAATAAAAATCAAGGAAATGTCAACTGGAAGGCCAACAGAGGGAACAACACATATGGGGTGAGGTGGAGTGCAGTGTAATTCAAATTGCAGTGAGGCTACCACAGAGAACACCCTGTTCCTGGTCTTCTCTCCAACCTCTCTTCAGTGGACAGGCTGTGATTAGTGCTGCCTGTGTTTTCTAGTAGGGCAGGCATGGGGAACCTTGGCCCGCCAGATGTTGCTGAACTACAACTCCAATCATTCCTCGTTATTGATCATGTTTTCTGGGGCTGATGGGAGTTGTAGTTCAGCAACATCTGAAGGGTCAAAGGCACTGTTGCACACCATCCCAATCTCTGAGTGGTGTGAGTGGTGTCTTTAGGATACATGGTTTATTTACACATATATAAACATCTACTTCTGCTTCATTGACTACGCAAAAGCATTTGACTGTGTCGACCACAGCAAACTATGGCAATTTCTTAAAGAAATGGGAGTGCCTGATCACCTCATCTGTCTCCTGAGAAATCTCTATGTGGGACAAGAAGCTACAGTTTGAACTGAATATGGAATAACTGATTGGTTCAAAATTGGGAAAGGAGTACGACAAGACTGTATATTGTCTCCCTGCTTATTTAACTTATATGCAGAATTCATCATGTGAAAGGCTGGACTGGATGAATCCCAAAATGGAATTAAGATTGCCGGAAGAAATATCAACAACCTCAAATATGCTGGTGACACAACTTTGATGGCAGAAAGTGAGGCGGAATTAAAGAACCTTTTAATGAGGGTGAAAGAGGAGAGTGCAAAATATGGTCTGAAGCTCAACATCAAAAAAACTAAGCTCATGGCCACTGGTCCCATCACCTCCTGGCAAATAGAAGGAGAAGAAATGGAGGCAGTGAGAGATTTTACTTTCTTGGGTTCCATGATCACTGCAGATGGTGACAGCAGTCATGAAATTAAAAGACGCCTGCTTCTTGGGAGAAAAGCAATGACAAACCTAGACAGCATCTTAAAAAGCAGAGACATCACCTTGCCGACAAAGGTCCGTATAGTTAAAGCTATGGTTTTACCAGTAGTGATGTATGGAAGTGAGAGCTGGACCATAAAGAAGGCTGATCACCGAAGAATTGATGCTTTTGAATTATGGTGCTGGAGGAGACTCTTGAGAGTCGCATGGACTGCAAGAAGATCAAACCTATCCATTCTGAAGGAAATCAGCCCTGAGTGCTCACTGGAAGGACAGATCCTGAAGCTGAGGCTCCAATACTTTGGCCACTTCATGAGAAGAGAAGACTCCCTGGAAAAGATCCTGATGTTGGGAAAGATTGAGGGCACAAGGAGAAGGGGATAACAGAGGACGAGATGGTTGGGCAGTGTTCTTGAAGCTACCAACATGAGTCTGACCAAACTGTTGGAGGCAGTGGAAGACAGCCTGGCGTGCTCTGGTCCATGGGGTCACGAAGAGTTGGACATGACTAAATGACTAAACAACAACAACTTGAGAATATGATGGAGGTGCTCACAGCATTAACACTTCAAGTGTGTCTTGCTTCTCCCATAGCCACAGCCTTGAACCCCAACAGAAATCAACCAGTTGCTGCCTGCTTCTTTTGATGGAGTTGCTGCTGGATCATTTGCTCAAGCTGCTCCATCTGTTGCTCTGGAGCTTCTCATTCCTAGCTCACACACATACACAACTTCTAACTCTGGCTTTTGTCTTTCTAACTAACAAGCACAGAGCCACTTCCTTTGTCCATGCTTCAGAAGCCATTATCAAGAAACTTGCCTGGCTGTTCCAGCAATGTGAATCACTGCTGGATCCAGGAATTGGAAGGGACTCAGACATTAGTGCCTACCACCCCACCACAACAGTATCGTGCTCACTTTATGACACCACATGATCTCTTATGGGGAAATGGTCACTAGTCTCTTATCCTATATAATAAAGAGCCTGTGTCGGGACGTACTACTTTCCGTGTGTCACAGGAATTCGCAACTGCGCGTGCGTTCCAGTCACACACGGATTGGAGAGGGCGGAGAGGGGGCGTGTCCGAGAGGGCGGCCGTGCGCAGGCACGTCGTCAGTTGCCTCAGTGCCGGCGCCTCGCACGGTCGCCCTCCCGGGCCGCTGAGGGGGCAACCGACCGCCACCGGCCTCGCCCTCCACTCCCGGCGACACTCCGCCCTGAATCCGAAGCAGGGTATCGGGCTCGCCGCCTTCCCTCCTCCCCGGCCCGGCGAGTGGGGTGGCCTTTGCTGGGACGGACGGGGCCCCCCGAGCTCCCCCAACCCGGAGACGCCGCAATGGACGCGGGTTGCCCGGAGCGAGGAGGAGGAGGCCACTGCCGCCGCCATCCCGCCCTTTCCTTAGTCACCGCGGGAGCCCCTGCTCGGGCCAGGGCCGCCGGTGTGAGTAGGGAAGAGGCGGAGGAGAAGCCGCCTCCGGCGGCCTCCAGCCCCTTCCCGAGGCGCTCTCGAGAGCCGAGGCCTACGCTTCCCTCAGGCGCCGGCGGAGGAGGCGGGAAAAGAGAAAATAGCGAAGCGGAAGCAGCTCCGGCGGCCCGAGCTGGTGGGGGGGGGAGGGGAACAGCGGGATAGCGGGGCCTTCGGAAGCCGGGAAGGGACCACTCTCCTCCGCCTTCTCTGCTCTCCTCCTCCTCCCTTTAATCGGAGAATGCACCGGGCAGGCAAGGCAGCGCGAGGGGGGGGGGAGGAGGAGGGAAAGCAAAAAGAGGAGGGAGGAGGGGAGGGGAGAGAGAGAAAAACAGCGAGAGAAAGGGAGGCGCGAGCACACACTCGCGGGAAGGGGCGGTTGGCCGGCGCAGCTGCTGCTGCTGCTGCTGTGGCTGCTCCAAGACGCTCCCTCCGCCCGGGACAGGGGCTGCTCCGCCGCCGCCGCCACCCGCCCGCAATGGGAGGGAGACGCGAACTGCGGCAGCTGCTGCTGCGCGCAGAATGAAGCGACGCGCGGGAAGGGGCGGTGGGCCGGCGCTGTGTGTGTGGGAGGGGGAGAGGGAGGGAGACAGAGCCAAACTTTGTGGAGTTCTGGTAAGTGGGGGGGGAGGGGTGTGTGTGTGTGAGAGAGAGAGAGCTTTCTAGCGCCTGTTTTTGTTAACAGGCTTAATTTACTAGTTGTCCCATAAGGTATTTATCAGACGGCATATACACTATTCATTGTAATCAGATGGTTTGGCTTTCTTATTGGCATTTCCATTACTGTTTCCCATTGCAGGAACTTTCAAATCAATGAACATGGGTTACATTTTGTGTATTTTCTTCCTGTGGCACTTAACAGCCACAAGGTAGTTTTAATGAACTTGTGTTTGGTCCAAAGGGGTCCTGTGTGCACTGATCTATTGAGTACTTATTGCAAATATTGGTGACCTCCATTTTCATGTTGTTTCATGGGTGGCATGGAATTTTAGGTATGCAGAGGCACTGAGGAATAAAAGGAAATATGGTCAGCGTTTTCAGATAGTTACTTGACTGCTCTTTATTTCTGGGGCTAATGCTTTGTTTTTAGTGCTTAACTCAGATGCGTTGGTTTCAAATATTCAATAAATCAAGCTGCAATTTTAAATAATGAAAATATTAACCACATTTAAAATACAAAGATGTAAACAGCAATTTATTTTTCATAACAAGAAAAACAGATACACATTTGTGTGTGCACATATATAAAAACATCTCTTTAAATTAAAACATTACTTCAGCTCTAAACTATGAGATCTAGTGAATTATGTAAAGCTGATGAGTAAGGCAAGATACATAACAGATCCAAGGTTCTTTAATTAAGTTGTCATTCTGAGTGCCAGGGTCATCTTCAGCAGTCTGGGGGAGCTGCCAAGGTTTTGCTCATATTTTGCATGGAAGCCACCATATTTGTCAACTCACTAGCGATAGTATGCAGCTCCTGTGCCATACTGCAGAAGTCCCCTCTAAGTCCACAAACGGCGTTTTTAATCTCTTCCAAAAGGGTCATGGCTTTTTGTTCAGTGTTCGTACAAAGGAAGTGTGTACCGGGCCGATCAGCGGCAGGAGACTCAGTTGGAGTGGCCACAGGAGGTGTATCATGCACCACATTGTCTTCCCAACTCTCGGCATAAGCGCGGCAAGTTCTACGCCTACAACTATCAATGTTTTTGACCGGACATTTTGAATTATCTGGAAGAAGACTTAAGATGTTAGCATTGTCAAATACATCAGGCACTTGGCAGGGAGGAAAGGAATTTGCAATCCTTTCTTTGAGTTCATTAAAGAAAAGAGAAGGCAGTCCACGTGGTGGTGTGAGCAAATAAGAAGGTCCACGGGAAGGAAAACAATGAGGCTGTGGGGTGTTGTTTGGAACGGCTGACTCGGGGGATGACATTGAGAAAGTGGAAAAGGAGGATGTTGTTCCCATTGAGCCGGCAGAGTCTGAAATGTACATGAAAGAAAAGTACGTAATGTTATACATTATTTGCCAAAAGTAAATATTCATTTTTAAGGCGCCCTGGACCGTGCTAGCATCTTACTGAAAATAAATGGAAGTATCTTAACTTACAATGTGCCATGTTTAAAGAAACAACAAATTACAAACAAATACACAATGGAATCTGGAGCTTAAGATAGTGAGATTCATTTATTAATTACCTGGATCAGCTGTTCATCCAGATGGGGCTTGTCCATTTACATTATTGGATATGCAAGTTCAAGGAACAGGTCTTAGGAACTTCCCCTGAAACAGCAGAATGCTGGCAATGGATATGCCTTAAAGTGATCAGGCCTTGTATCCCTGTCTAATCAATACATGGAATGAGAGAAGGGCATTTATTCTTTCGCCTCAGGCAATATTACAGCCACCCAAAGCTGCTCCTGAATGGCAACACTCCACACAGCCAGACTGCATTTGTACTGTGTCCAGTGCGAGGGTCGGCTCAATAGTGTGGAACTTATGGCAACTGACACAAGAGGTGTTCCATGTGACTGATGTGGGAAGCCAGATCGTTTGCAAGAGAAAGACTGGATTCAGTAATGCAGTGAAGTTTGTAGAGAGGTCTGTTGAGACAGCATTGGGTATGCTCTGGCCGCCTCCTGTGTTCCCCAGCCTCTTCCCTCCCGCCCGCCCCAATTCCTTTTCATTTCTCCCCATAACCTCAGCATTCCTTTCTTCCTCATATCCCTTTAATCTCCTTTTCCTCACACTAAAGAAGTCAATTTTGTGTTTTATTTTCAAGACTCATGAGCAGGGCTGGTCCAATACAAATTGCTGCCTGAGGTGAAGGACAAAATGCCTCCCCTTCCTGTTCCATATAAAGAAGCTAAGAGGGATAGCAGGTGAAACTTGCTTCAACACTGACTGCATACACACTGTACTTTGAAAGCACATTCCCTCCACCCACCCCAAGAATCCTGAAAACTGTACTTTGTAAGAATGTCAGGAACTGTAGCTCTGTGAGAGGTGAACTACAATTCCCAGGATTCATGGGGAGTACTTGAAATGTATGGTGTGTACCAATACCTTGCCTCTGCTACTCACCCACCCCCAAAATTGCCACCAGTCTTCCCAATGGTAGAGCCAGCTGTGCCCATGAACACAAAATGCTTTGTGCATAACAATTCAGCTTTTTTCATGGCTTGACACCTGGAACTCCCAAATGTTTCAGTGAGTGAGGGTGGCAGGGGAATGCTGGAAAACTTTAATTCCTTAGTTCTGACTCTTTATTTCAGGATATTCAGTAACTCTCACATATCTGAAACAAAATAAAATAAAAAAATTCCTTCCAGTAGCACCTTAGAGACCAACTAAGTTTGTTCTTGGTATGAGCTTTTACTCATGTGCAAAGAAAATAAATGGATATAATCTGTTCATGTGTCACAATTTTTAAAATTGTATGGTATAAAGGTCAGAATGTTAAAAGACGGGGGAAATTGATATGGGTATTGCAAAAGATGACCACTAGTTTCAAATAAATAATAGTTTGGGCATGGTTGTGCATGCAATTGACATGCCTTGTTTTTATATAAAATTTATGGAAGGGAGATGACCACATAGAGAGGGAGGGATGTTAAACCCTTCCTTCATATCATGATTACTGAGAAAGTTGTTGGGCCAGATCAGACAATATGGTAGCTTTAGGGGGTGATTTTCACCCAAATTGCAGTGCAAGTGGAAAATGTCCTGTTCCCCCTTGGCTGCATCCCCATTCTTGATAGGGCACCCTGCATCTTCTGTTTTCAAAGTAAAAAACAAGACATGTTAAATGAATATGCACATTTCATGCATTGTCTGGCTTGGCCCAAAATTTGTCCATCATCTTGCAAGCAAGCTATCCTTGACCTGTTTGAATTCAGTATGCAGGAATGGACTAGTTATACAAGTTCTTACAACAGCACTAAACTCATTAAGTTTCACCTTGGCTTCTATTATTTAATATTTACTATGAAGCTTCAGAAAGGTGCCACTAAGGCTTTGTACACATTAGCAGCTTAAAATGCAGCAAGGTCGTTTTCTCCACTGCGTTTCCATTCTCATCTTTACATTGCTGTACACAGCGAAGAGGGGGTGTTGTTGTACTCAACCAATGTACGTTACCTGATTTCATCCCCACACATCTGCAATCCCTCCCCACAAATCTCCATTCAATGAAGCTATTATCTGCATGTATGCTTTCATCTGTTTCAAATGTCCACACCTTGGCTTATGTCTTTCAAATGGTGTGGAAGTTGGCTTGGGAGAAAAGGCATCAAACAGCTGAATTTCTCAAGAAACTAAAGGCTACATATGGATTGTGGCTAATGGCATGCGTATTCAGCTTCAGACACCACTGGTGGTAGTCAGGGTTGGCTCACCCACAAGGCAAAGTGAGGCAGGATCCACAGGGGCAGCAGATCTGGCCTCCGAGAAGTGCAATCCTGCGGTGCAATCCTTGGAGACCAGAGCGCTCACCTCGACAGTGGCCTCTTAGCAAACAGGAGGACTTGCTGGTCTCCTCCCAGCCCTAGGGAGGCATTGGTGGGGTCTGCCCTCTGGGGTTTCCTGAGCTCTGCACCCACCTGGTTTGATTCACAGTGGGCCCCTTCCCCCTTCTATTGTGACAGCCTTTGATTCCCACTTCAACCATCAGGTAAGGCTGGTTTGATTCTCCACCTCCTCTTGCTCCCAATGTAGATCTCTGTTGTTCTCGATGTAAATCTTCACTCATCCCTTCTTCCCGGGGGGGGGGGGAGGGAAGAGTGCAATTTTGTGGTGCACCTCAGGTGCCAAAATGTATTGGGCTGGCCTTCATGGTAGTGCACTGGGCCCGGATTAGACAGTAATATGTATGCAGTCATGAGCACTTCAAAATAATGTCCACTTGATGTCCCTTTTAAATATAATATGAGTTTTATCTGCTGTGTAAAGAGAATGCTATAAAAGCAATTACTAGCGTCATAGACTGTCACTAACAGTGTCTTAACATCTAGAATCGATGAAACTCAACCTCCTGGGTATTATTCATAAAAGTATTACAGTTTTGCAAAAGCTATAGAGAAAGAATTTGGATGGTGACGAATTAGGCATGTTTCTATGATGGACATGGAAGCCACAAGCTCACCTGGCCTTCGGGTTGGTTGACTGCCTAAGCTGGCTGGCTGTACTGTGCTTGGCATCATCAAGCAGAAATTTTTCAGGCTAGATTCACTAGGCTCAAATAGTTGCTGAGAAGAAGCTGGAGTTGTAGTTTTCGTTATGCTGTTTCCCAAAGAATCAAATGTTTGAAAAGTTGGAGATTGGTAGAGGGTTTCAACAGAGGCTTCAGTTTGACAGCAAACAAATTCTGCTTTGGTGTTATGTCTGTTGGTAGTGATAAACTCTTCTGGGCCCAATGACCAAAGATCAAGCAAAGTTTCTGCAACTTTGTGGCTGTATACACCAGACTGTGTCTTCGGAGGAGATTTAAGCATAGCTTTGGAAATAATAGAACTCTTTGATTTCCTGCCTGAATCCCATTTTGGAAAAGTTAAAGGATTTCTTTCTGAGGGATTCAAATAAGTACCTGCAAGGTAACAAAAGTTATGTCACAAAAAAATAACAATATTTTTTGAATGTAAGTATATAGTTTCATTAGTATATTATATCTTACATTATTGCCAAGTGGCCTCAAGGTGAATACAGCTAAAAAGCAGAAATATAACAACAGAAAACTACAGTATAAAAGATCATACAAGCAGCAGATAAAAACAGTAAGACCAGCAGATAAAATCCAGATAAAACATCAATAAAACAGCGGGGTATCCAGTACTGTTAAAACTCCTAATAGGGCAAGTACATTAAATATATAGAGGGAATGTAAGGGGGGAAGTATAATGCCTAGATAGTGTGCTATTAATTTTTCTTTATTATTATTTATTAAATTTGTATACCACCCTCCATCCATAGATCTCAGGACAGTTCACAACATAAAAATATATAAATAATTTTTTTTTAAAAACCCACAAAATACATAACAGCACATCCACTGCCACACCTGCAGATGTAAAGGAGAAGTAGAGCTGTGTGTCATCAGCATATTGCTGACAACATACTCCAAACCTCTGGATAATCTGACTCAGTGGTTTCATGTAGATGTTAAACAGCATAGGGGATACGACTGAATTCTAAGGAACCCCACATTGAAGGCTCCACGGGGCCAAAGAACACTGCCCAAGCATCACCCTCTGGAAATGTCCATCCCTATTTCAAGTGTTCATCCCTTTTTCAAATGTTCATCCCTATTTCAAATAGGGAAATGTCCATCCCTATTTCAAATATCGGCCATAAAACTATACTATGACTTGAATATGACCTGATGAAACCTTGTTATTTCAAGCCTGGTTTCGTGCAGCTAATGTATGTTACTGCACTTAAATATCTGTAATTATGAGCTATAATAATATTGTATTCAAATTTGTCTTGCTCAAGCTGAATGCTGATTTAGTGACTATAATACAGCCCTTAATGACTATGTGTCCTATTTAAATGCTAATCATCTAGAAGTGGTTTTCTTCCTAGGAATCGCCATATCAATTTTATTCAATTGCCTATTATACTGTACAAATTTCAGTAAGGCAAATGAATGATCAAGAGTGATAAGGAACTAGGCTATATGCCAGCACAGCAGGGAGGGCAGGACCAAGCGCTGGAAGTGTCTGACATTAGAGATCCATAAACCTGACCTCCCACCTGAACATCAAGTTCAGGAGAATGCTTCAAGCCAAGCGTTTCATTTTGAAGGCAAACAAGGCAGCCAGTAAAAGACTTGGGTCAAAAGGAAATTTAGTCATTCCCCACCAGATTCCTGACTCTGAGATAAGGAGAAAAATGCATGTACACCATTTGAATAGCAATGCCCATCAACTTTGGGGGGAGCCTGGCCCCCTCATATATTTTATGGGGGGCCCTAGGAGTTGGCTTCTATACCTTTCAGTGAAAACTCATATTCAGTCTTCACTGAGGCATTCTGCCTCAACATGACAAGCAGTGGAGAGTTTGCAGAGCTTGTAAAGCTTTCCCCTTTATCAGTGTTCAGTACTGAAATCCACACTCATCAGCTCCTCTGACTTTCCTGAAGACTCCCAGGTGAAAGTGAAGACACTATGCTAATTTTATGTGTGCAAAATGAAAAGCTAATTTTCTGAGTGGGAGAGGAAAGGAGAAAGAGTCAAGAATTATTGTGTCTGTGTAACTTGCTGGAATTCTCTGCTGTCCTAATCCACCCCACTTCACTGCACAGATTAGCTGTTGAGTCACTCCTTAGTTTATAGAATTATGGGCATCCCTATTTCCCTATATGGCAAGTACTCTTTGGTGAGAGAACCCTAGCAAAGATTTAAAATCACAAAATATGCAGCAAAGTAAAATGTGGAAATATAGGCTTTAGCATTCCCTTCTAAATTGCTTCCAAAGTTTTCCTCTTCCCTTAGCATAAAAAGAGAAACCTCATATTTTACTTACAAATTCTTCAAAGGTAAAATTCATGTGCTTTTCCATACAGCAGTAAGAAAACACAGACAGTAAAACTTATATTCCAAAGTAGTAAATGTTTCTAAATTATTTGTATAGAAACACAAAGATGGCTTGCGTAAGCCATGCAGTCTGAGTCTCTTATTTCTAAAAATAAAACTCAACCTTAACTCCCCAGATGTTGTTAGACTACAATTCCCATCCACCCCCACCCTATTTGTACTCTTACAATAAATACGCAACTTCATGGAAATTACTAGTTGCAAGGGCTTCAGACTGGCATGAGAACAAAATGTTCATTTCGTTGTTTAAAAAAATCAGCAGATGGATTGTGGTTTGTGCTTACTACAATCTGCACTTACTCTACTCTTTATTCCTCTGTTCTACTATCTTTGTCCGTCTACTTAACCTTTCAAAAAGATATTCCTGCTGACAAAATCAAGGATGTTTTCACAGTTTGAAACATAATGAATCTGAAAGTCTCTAGAGAGAAAGCTGATGACCCTCTTTGGAAAAATCAAATGTCATAGATCATAAACTATGAGTATTATCTGACTTGTGCACATTCTTTGTGGAAAGAAGCCACGTAAGGAATGAAAAGCCAGGGAAATACTTTAGATTAAATCCAAGACATTTTAAGAATATAAAGCTGTACCACTAGCATTAAGAGAAGGCAAGAGTACATTCTCTGCAAAACAAATTAATTGAGATTTGACAGGTTTGGATGTAACCCATGTTCAATTTGTTATCATTAGGGGTTATGTTGAAATTTGTCTTTAGGAAGTCTATTCTTCAAAGTGAATCCCAACTCCTAAATTAGCTTTGGTGAAAATTGAATATTTCACGTACGTGTGTGTGTGTGTGTGTGTGTGTGTGTGTGTGTGTGTTGTGTGCATTCCCCACCTACATAGTTTTAAAAGCAGAAATAGGTATGTTATGGAACACAATAATGAAAATCATTTCAGCTTCTAATCTGTGAGATCTTCCGTAGCAAAGTCCGCACCCCACCAAGGAGACAAGGCCCAGCATGAAAACAGAATCCTGGTTTCTTGAGTCCACCAGCTCCTACTGCTTACTTTTCTATCAATAATATCTAGCACCTGAGACCCTTTCTGTGTTGTATGACATTGTCTCTATGGCAACGGTTTGTGAGGTTATAGAGAATGCGCTAAACCGTGTTAGTTAGTTCACAACATATCATGGCAGCAAATTCTATTGTTAATTTGTGTTCTGTAAAATACTTTAATTTGCCAGTCATGAACCAGCCGCCAACCCATGTACTTAGTTCATCTGAAGATCTAGTACTGGGCCGTGAGGCAAAGGGATGTGACAGCCTCAGGCAGCAGGATCCACAGGGGCAGCAGACCTCACCTCCCAAGAATGCAATTGCTGCTGCCATAGTTGTAGCAATGTGCTCCTTGGAGCCATGGGTGTAGCCAGGATTTTTGTTAGTGGGGGCAAGACTTTGTGGGGGGGGGACTTTTGTTGGGGGGCAGAACCGACATGATTGGCTAGTTAAGTATTTCTATTGTTTTACGTGATGGGGTGGGACAGCTGGCCCCCCTTGGCTACGCCCATGCTTGGAGCCCAAATCTGCTACCTGCTTGGTAGCCCCCCACGTGCCACCCCTACAGTGGCCTTTTGGTGAATAGGAGGTGCTGCTGGTCTTCTACCCCAGGGAGGAAATAGTGAGGGCCACCCTCTGGGATCTCCTGGGCTCTGAATCCATCTAGCATGAATCAGATCAGGTGCCTCCCCCCTCCCCCAGCCTTTGATTCTAACTTCAACCATTGGGTAAAGTTGACTTGATTCCCCCCTTTGCTCCCAACGTAGATCTTCTCTCACTCCTTCTTCCCTGGTGGGGGAGGGTGGAGACACCATTTTGTGGTTTGCCTCAGGTGCCAGAATGTATTGGGCCAGCCCTGGAAAGAAGTCTACAATAGTTTAAGAATTTTTGTGACTAGAATTAATACTATTTTTAAACTAACACATTTTAAACTGGTCACATCTCTTTCTTTAGAAGAAGCAACTGCAGGGCCCCCCAATCTGGATTGGAGGGTGTGTGTTTTTTAATCCCTTTCCATTCCTACACCATCTTTCTGATGAAAGCTGCCTTTCCTCCCAGTTGCTACTTACTTCTAAAGGTGCAATTGAATGCAAATTATGCCTTTGCTTTTAACCTACTTGCCTTCTACTTATTGTTTTCTACTTACTCGCATTCCAGGAGTTCCCGGCTGTTATCATTGTATCTGTTGCCAATTCCTCCACAGGGACCTTAGTTGGAAATGTTGGTTGCACATCAGTAGTTGGGGACTCGTCGTCACTAAAGATTATCAAGTCCTGATACACAAGAAAAACATGAAGCAATCAAGCAGAAACAGTTAATTAAGAAAAATATGTGGCATTTAACATCGCAGGCAGCCAATGACAGGCGATCAATCCACCATTGTCCCTGCACTGGCGGAGGAAGAGGAGTGCGGGGGGAGCGCACCGCCCCCGGCAGCGTGATCCTAGTGGGGTGCCATCGTGGCTGCCCCCCACCCACGCTGGGTGTCACGCCCCTGCAGGCGGCATGCCACGCCCCCAGGAAGCGCGCCAGCCCCACTCCCTCCTGCTCTCCACCCCCCCCCCAGTGCCGGAGCATGAAGCTCCGCCACTGCGTCCCTCCCCCAGCTTCAGTGAGAGTTTCTGATCACCCGGGCCTTTTGCGTAACTCATGTGGTCTGGGCTTCTCAGTTTTTAAACCAGTGGTTTAACTTGGGGGGTTCAGTGAGTTTTTGTATTTATATAGGATTTGATTTTTATGGTTTTATATATTATTGACATTTATGTTTTTGTTGTAATTTTCTCTCCTCTGAAATAAAAACATTTATAATTATATATCAGCTACTGAAAAACAGATTACATTTAAAAAAAATAGAATTATTTTAAATAAAAATAATTATGGAATTAGGTTCACTTTGAGACAATCATACCAAACCATGATCATTTGAATAGTTTCCAATTATCTGTAGCCTCCTTTATGTATTCTTTATAACCAGTTCATAATTATTCACAAACAATAACTTCAGGTCCTCTGATAAATATATTATAAGACACTTAACTGCTTTTCAGAACATTTTAACCTATGTTTAGCTTAAAAAAAAAAAAAAAAAGAATCCAGCTTGGCTATTCCACCAAAGTGCAGACCAATTAATTCTAATTTGTTTCTATTAATTTTATATCCAGATACTGCACCAAATTGCTGAATAACCTCAGACAGTTCCCCCAATGATTTCACAGGGTTTTGACAGCTAATCATTATACCATCTGCATCTAGTTTGATCTTTATTTTGCTGCCTCTAATTCTCTCAGCAGTTTGGCTGCTGGAAGTAAATGTGAGGATACTATACATCCCAAGGCTGTCAATAATTTCATTTATTTACATTACTTGAAGGTATATGTGCCCAATTATATTATGGCCATAGGCTCATCCATACCAGCTTTGGTTGGTAAGACAGATATGGCCATTCCTGGAACAGGACAGCTTGAATACAGCTGTCTATGCATTGGTAATCACATGGTTGAATTAAAATTCTGGCTTTTAAAAAGCCCTGTCTCTTAGTCATAAACTGTGCTGTATTACAATATTTGCTGTGTTTCTGATGAGGTCTCTCACACACAAGTGCTAAAATTTAGAGATGATTATCTTTTTATTTGGGGCTGGCCTTATCTGAGATACTTTCTAATATTGGTAGGAAAGCTTTAAAACCATGGAAGATTAATGAACATAGTGCCGGAAGCAAACTCAACCTTTTCTACAATAGAAAAACAACTAAGCAGGTGTCAAGTGAAATGCTAAAACTGGTACAGAAAACACTGTAACCACAGGTGTAGCTAACTGTATTCAGCACTGTTTAAACCACAGCTTTTGAAGCAATCCTAAGCATTGCCTGTTTTTGTTTTTGCTTGCAGTTAAATTAACCTGTTGCCAATGGTGATTTTTTGGTTTGTTTTCAAGTATTGTCACTTAAATTGAAGCTTGCATTTTTAAAGTAGTCCTGCTACTTTTGTTGTGTAAAATAATGCACAGGAGATTGGCATCACTTTTGATACAGGTATAATTTTGATTTGACATATTGATGTCGCTATTGAGTCAAAATGAAATACAAGTATATTATCTTCCAGGGCGTGTTTGAATGTGATTAATTTGGACACAAGGAAGTAGGACAGCATTTCACAAGAGAAAGCGAATGGAAGTTAAGAGCTGAAAGCCATAGAACCCAAAAACGTGTGTAACTAATTTCTCTTAGAGGAACATTTCAAAGCTCTTCTTAGGATATGCTGACATATTTTATTATACCCATCGTACAGCATTCACATAAGTCTCCTTCACATATGTATTAAGTTCCAACTTACCAAAAGGT
Organism: Darevskia mixta; assembly: GCA_034641385.1. NCBI lineage: Eukaryota > Metazoa > Chordata > Lepidosauria > Squamata > Lacertidae > Darevskia > Darevskia mixta. The sequence goes on from JAWWNH010000008.1 coordinate 20,173,560, forward strand.
ACACCCATTATTTTATATCAGACCATGCAACTCTGCTCTGATTGTGACAGAACGTGTTTCGTTATTTTTTCAAATTATTTTTATTAATTTTCTAAATTATTACAAATCAAGCCAAATTAAATTAAATTAATACAATTTCTTAAAATCAGGTTTCCACTCCTGTTCTGAACATATGATCATCATCATTGCCTCACATTGCCGCAGCTGACATCCTTCACTTGCCGTCAAACATTCTTCCAGCACCTCCGTTACATCTTATAAATGAGTACAGTGGACCCTCGACTTACGAAGGTAATCCGTTCCGACGGGACCGTCGGAAGTCGAAAAAATCGTAAGTCGAGTCCCCATAGGAATGCGTTGGAGAACGCATTCGTAGGTCAAAAAAACCTTCGCAAGTCGAGGAAACCGCATTTAAAACGGCCGCGGCTTCCGATCGGAAGTCGAAAAAATTGCTATTCCAGACCTGGTGTGCTGGGAGAGTTAATTATTATCTTCCATTGTTCAGTTCTTTGCAGTGTTTATCTGGATGGTAAAAGGTCACATTCCATTCCTTCCGCTGTTTACCAAGTAGCATACGAGCTGCGGCCATAAATAACTCGCAGAGTACATACCTAGTCTCCTCACTAAAATTCCACTCTGGAATCCTTCCTTGGGACACAGTTGAAATCAATATATTTTCTCAATTTCAGCCTCTTTGCCAGATCTGTTCGGCAGCCATTCATTCTTTTATCACTGCACCAACAGCACTCCTAGTCCAGTCCAGGAATAATTTTAAATAAAGTCCATTCAACCTCCATCGAAGTGGGAGGGCATAGTAAAACCTTGATAAATTCCTTGTTGAGCATAAACCAAAAGCTTCCCCCCTCTTTTCCAAGGTAATAAACAGAATAACAAACAGTGGCTACACACATCCCTTTCATTTTGCAGGGGAGGACAAGAAGAAAGCAGACCATTTGAAAACTATATGAAAGCACAAAGCACCTTGTCCTCCCCCTTCCTTCCCCAGCTGTTGTAAGGATTCTCAAGCTTCAAAAAAACCATTCAAGTATCTTCAAAGAGCCACGCCCAGTCCTTTTGGCAGCTGACTGATGCAGTCCTTTAGCATATGTCGGTCCAGGGGTGCCTCTTGATTAATACCAATTGTCCAAATTATGGAGGAACCAAGCACAAATCATGCCAGAGACAGAGACCCATGGCAGGGACACACTCCCAGGTCGCACTCGCTCTGCCTTTCAAGTTGGCAGACACGGGCTTGAGCAGCACAGCTGGATGTAGTGAGCTCCCCAGACACCATGGGGAACATTGCCAGAATTTTTGCCTCATAAATCCTGGCTTTCCCCTGCCTGAACCTCCTCGCTGCCCACAGAGGGCAGCGAGGAGTGACCACCATTAACTCATGACGAAGCCGGAAACCAGAACCAAGTGTTTGTTAAAACTTTTCAGCAGAATCAGCTCAAACCAGCCTAAGAAAAATTAATTAGCCAATGTGATGATGACTTGCTTTAACAAACATGGAAGGTAAATTATATTATGGTGTCATCAATAAGGAAACTAACCATTTCCAAATGAGCTGATAAATTAAGTTTCCTTTTAACAGCAATTGAATTGGGGCCTCACTTGCCAAGAAGTCTTGCTTGCATAATTATATAGTTCTAAGTTACACTTGTACTGCATGTTCTGGAATTCTATTCCATGGAGCCTTGCTTAGATTCATGCAGCATTAAATTTTAATGCAACCATAACTTCAATAGCTTCTTTTATCAAATGTGAATATTGCTGCAGAGTAGGTATAATATTGACAGGAAATACAGTATAATGAGCAATAAAAAGGAGACTAAAGTTTATAAAATGCATCTTACAGTGATATCAGCTTTCCTTTAAACAGTCCTGTGGAAGTCTTGTGAAATGACTAGGGAACAGTAGTAAGTTGCAATAGAGAGTAGTGCTGAGTTATTGTACAAGATGTGTTCCTTTCTGTTTTATACCACTACATTAGTCTCCTGCTTTGACCCTTTTTCTTATATTTTAGAATTTTTCTCCTCTTCTTCTAGCATGAAGAAAATATAGATACAGAGATTTGGAACAATTATATATCTTCCCTTTTGTATGTTTGTGAACCCCAAGCTTACAAGTCACTCTTCACTTCTGTGAATCAAGTCTATCAGTCTCTACACAAATTCTTGTGTCCCCATTCAAAATGATGGGAAACCAGGGTTTCCTGATACATAAATGAGCTCTGGTGAGCCTCAGACTCTTAGGCTTCCCCCTCTCCACTCCACTTCTCTTTTCAGTTACCAGAGGGGAGAAGATTGGAAACATCTTCTTCCATTTTTAAACTAACAGTTTTCCCACACTGTTTGAACTTGGAGAAGCATGGTTTGCTTAGGTCACAGAGCCTTTTGGGTCTGTGAATGCATTTGCAAAGCGGAAAAACTGTTTGGGGCAGCATATGCACAATGCAACCATGCATACATATGGGTATGACAACCACAACCTCACAAACATCGCAACCACATGCACACACACTCAAACCTAATTGTTTTGGGATAGGAAGGAATCTTCCTGCAGTCTCCGGGAAGCCCCCCCCCCCCCGCTCAAATAAAGGCTTGAAATAAGACTTCTACTGAAGCCCAACTGCAGCATATTGGGGAGGGAGGCCACAGGTGGGGAAGAAAGGAGTAATCCTCCCCCAAAATCACTCCCCCACCCCAAAAAAAATTGGGCTGGAAAGAAACCTAATATAGCCAATAGAGGGATTCTTGGAAGCCTAATTGTGTCACAGGAGGGAATCACAGTTGAGTAAAGGGAGGTTGATTCTTTCCTCCCACTTTGTAAACCCATTCCATAACCCCACACCGCAGTTAAACTTGAAAACAGCTTTCTACTGGCTACAATAGAAGGCTTATTTCAAGCTTAATTTGAATGGAGGAGGAATATGAGGAGACTGGACCCTGTGCAGAGCCGACCCACCAATAAGGTGGGGTGAAACACCCGCCTCAGGTGGTGGAAGCCCCTCCACTTTTGCTGCCTTGTGGAACACTCCTCCCCTCGCCAAGTTTGGAGAAAGGGCGGCGGGGGACACATTCCCATTTTGCCTTAGTTGGCAACATGGGATGAGCCACCCCTGGGCCTGTAAGTGCTCATGAAGCCTTCTGAAAGTGCATGTATGTCCACGGGTGCCACACTGCCAATCCATGGTTTAAACTACGGTTACTGAGAGCAAGTCAGGATCAAACGATGGTAACAAAGCCTGCCTTGTTGTGAAACCACCTTTTGAACAAACCAACCAGAGTTCCCCAAGTTAAAAAATCACAGGGAACTATGGTTTGTTTAAATTTGGAAAGGAAAGCCTTGGTTTGTCTCCATGCAAGCACAAAAGAGAAGGAGAGAGGAGGGAGCACATATGAGCCCAAGGCTTGCTAGGGCTCAGTCACAGGGTGTAAAACTAAGATTTCCCATTACATTTGAACAGCGCCTTTAAAATGCAAGTAGTCCTAGATTAGTAGTGATTGGAAAGAAAGGTTAAGAAACGAATCAGAGTTAACTCTAGCAATAACACATTTTACACTTGAACAAAATACAATAAAATTTGAGAATAATAAGTATAGTTACTTTCTCATTAGGTTGGAAATAGTAGGAATATATTTACAAGGGGAAATTCATTTTTTGACAGAATATTAAAGTTTCCAGGTATTAGTATGGAGATTGGAAGATCAACACTGTGAAATTTGACTAGAGGGCTAGAGTTTTTGGAGGACCATCTTATTAGATTTAAGGGAAAACAAGGATTAACAGTGATAGATTCACTAGACTGAGAGAAGTATGTTTGGTATTTCACAGCAGATGGAATAAGAAAAGCAATTTTCTTCCCACCAGCATGACTATGTTATTTATGCATCATGATGCCAGAAATTATTCCTAAAACCCTATTACTGAATAATTCCTCAATAAAATATACTTTTGCATATAGGTAAGAAATTAAGGCTGCAATACTACATCCACTTACCTGAGAGCAGGCCCAACTGAACTCAATGGGACTTAGTTTTGAGTAGACATGTGCAGGATTGCACTGCCAATGATCTTTAATAGAAGGATAAATTCCTTCACAATATATGATTTCCTAATTTTCTCACTGAAGCTTCTATTAGGGTTTGAACTGTTCCCACAAAACAAAGAGAATCAATTACAGCAATGGAGGGAGGAATCAAAGACAGAAAAGGTAGCTAGCTACCCAACTGGATTTGGTTACCAACATGTTTTGAGGAAGTTCTTTATCAAGGGGAAAATTTTTACACTCAGTGAAAACTGTTTGTGACCATTTTTACGCTGCAGCACACCAAGGGAGACATCTATGAAGCAAGTGCGTGCAGTTAGGCAGATAGAGATCTGTCCCAGTTCTCCTTTTTTAAATCCAAATTAGGTCTTTGTTTGTTCTCTCTGCCACCAGGGATGATGACTGAAGCTAGGTAAGACTGATGTAAGAATGTTCGGTAGATTTTCCAGTGCTTGTTTCTTCTAATGTAGTTAAGATTAACCAAAATTTTTGGATGCAGCATTAGATTGTGGTTAATTGAAATTGGAAACCACACAAGAGGAGGAGGACAGCTAAAGCAGTACAGTAGTCTAAGGCTTGTGCATGTAGCAGTAACCCATTTTTTCATTACATCCAGACCAGACCACTGTGTTAATTCCTTATTTTTAAAACAGGAAATAATGCATTTTCTCAAGCCTCATGACACAGTACAATATCTGGGTCAATATTGACATAAATGGTGATTGAAGTGATCCTTAATTAGTCAGCAGCAGTGACTTGAAACTGTGAGGCACTTCATACAAGTAAGAAGTATGATTAATTATGAACATTAAAAAGGGAGGAAAGAGCATCCTGCTCAGAAATGAAATCTCTATTATGTGCATGGAAAACAAAATGAATTCAATTTGTTTATCTCTAGTTTTTCAAATTATAATATTGGCAGGCTTTGCCTATGCCAATTTTTGCAATGTAGAGATGATATCTTTTCAACTCCCCACTGGGGCGCTATTATTTTCTTTGCTGAAGATCTCACACCAGACCAAGGCAGCATGCATGGTAGCATTAAGTCGTATCATATGGAGCTCCTTCTGAACAGACTGTGGCAAGTACTACTGATATTAATAAAAAAGAAAAGCTGCACAGTGGAAAGGGGGAAAGCTAGTATAATAGGATGCTTTTCAAAGGAACCTATTGTCACATATCCAAGTCTCTTTCCAAAGCAGTCACCCATTTACAATAATAAGTGTAAGATGAGAAAGTATTATACAGCAGCCATGTGTACTAATGCTTTAATGGGGTTGTTTTATTATGGATGTTTTATATTTTAATATTTGTGTAACTTTTTTATACTTTGTAAACCACTTAAAAGCCTATTTTGACATTGGGGTGTTGGCACCTGTCTGTCTCGAGATACAATGGAGTGCACCTCCGCGGGTGAAATCAAACCGCTATGTTAGCAGCACGGAACTGACCTCCCTGGAGCAAACTGTACCAGGTGCCATCCAAGCGTTGTAGGGACTCCACTCCAAATTTGTGTAGGGCTTACTCCTTAGCCTTTTATTCTCCTGAAGATGTCCCACAAGGCAGCGGAGGTTTAGGATCAGAGTTTTCCTGATCTTAGATGGGCTACCTTCACAAGTTGAGGAGCCCCATCTGCCCCTCACTTCCCTCTAAAGCCCGTGCAGGACCTGCCTTATTAACCGTTTCGTCTGCTCAATCCACCAGAGCCTGCCTTTGCATGCAGGGCAATTCCCTAACCTACCATGGGTTTGAGACCCATTGGCTACCTTCACTTGGTTTAGCCAGCCAGTTGAAGCCATTTTCTGGGGTTTGGCTGCTGTCATATAGTGACAGCTTCTAGGAGCCACAGGGAAGAGCTGAATGCAGGGTGGAGACCAAAGGTGGACAAACTACCCCTGAAGGAGCATGGCATGGCATGTCCACCACCAGAGGTACCACCCCTTCTCTAACACCTCATACACTCCAACTTTCAGTAGTATATTAATTATTAATTCAAATAAACAAATCATTTGGTGGTTGGAAGACAGAGTTGCATGCAACACAACGCTTGCACCATTCCTTTCCCTGTGTGCTCCCAAAATCTTCTCTGCTCTAGAAAGTTCCTCAACTCTCAGGAGCAGATTTTGAGGGTGTGCAGGCAGTTGCAGAAGAGATATGGGGAAGTTGCATTGTTCAGGTTGGTTCATATGGGTAGAGGCAGTCTTTGAGGTGTTGCAGTCCTGAGCTGTTTAAGGCTTTATAGGTCAAAGCCAGCACTTTGAATTGGGCCTGGAAACTAATTGGCAACCTGTACAGTTGGACCAGGATCGGTGTAATATGCTCAAACAGTCTTGTCCTGGTGAGCAGCCTTGCCACCAAATTCTGCACCAACTGAAGTTAGCTACCATGGCTAACTGCCACTAACAAACCTATCCCTCCACAGCATTTCCTAACCCCTCATTTAAAGCCATCTGTGCTGCTGGCCTTCCAAACATCCTGTGGCAGCAAATTTCATGTTAATTTTTCTCTGTGTGAACAAGTACTACCTTTGGACTGTTCTGAATTATTTCCAATTTTATTGGCTGATGCTGAGTTGTTGCATTATGACATTGGGGGGACGGGGGATGGGACGGACTCCTCACTCTCTTCATAGCAATCACAATGTTTTAAACCGTAAGAAAAACTTGCTGTGGGTCTATGTTAAGAAAAGAGCCCCAGGTTGCTTCATAGAATCCAGTAAATCAACCCATTGACCTGTGGTCCTCCAGATGTTGTTTGACTCTATCACCTCTAACCATTAGCCACTCTGACTTAGGCTGATGGGGGTTGGAGTCCAACAGAATCTGGAGGACCACAGCATTAAGTTATCATTCACAGACTGTAAGGCTGCATGCAGGGATTTGTTGCCTTTTAATTACTTTTATATGGCACAGAGCTTTGCAGGTGTTTTTAAGCACTGAAGAAATAATAAATACTATTACGATAGTCACTTCAAGAGCTTCAGTTATGAGGCAGTCTATAATTTCAATCAATCAGCCAACTAACTAACTAAATATTAGCCATTCAAGAGACTGAGCTGTAGATACTAATAATTTAAATAAGAAGCAGGCAAAGGTAATTAGATTCTGGAATAATTATTAAGGAGATTGGCAATTACCAGCTACAATCAGGATCCCAAAATGCTGGAACTTGTGATATTGTAATTTGCATTCTTTAAACTTATTTTGTAATAAAATTAATGAAGGAATAATATCAAACAAAACTCTTGCTGTTTCAGCTAGGCTACAACTACCTATGCTTATGAAAACACCAGATTTTTTCACACAGGTGCAAATCCACAGATTACCTGTGTACTATACACAGGTGTTAGGAATTAAATAATATTTATTGGACTTTCTTATTAGGATTTTGAGCCATAGTAAACTAAAGAACGGTTCGGCACTGAGCTGAAATAGTTTTGCATATGAGAGAAAGTCCATAGCCACTTCATCATCCATCTGTAATTAAGGACTTCACATTTTCCTATCCTGTCCTGTTTCTGAATCGAAACTGAATGGCTTGGCTGCCCATTCTAATCTGTTCATATATGACTGAACTATTAACTTCACGCTACCCAAAGCTCTAATACTCATTTCCTACACTGGTTTGATTGACTCCCAATTCAGTAGTTCAAGACCACATGTTGATCTAAATTGTGCTATGATTTCTAAATTATATCTGTAAATTTAGAACTGCTCAATGCTTTAGTACTTTATCTAAATTTAGGTAATGAAATTCACAAGTAGTAACTTGTGTCTATGAAAATCTACCATGGAAAGATGCCCCAGCACTCCCCAATCCCCTTTTTTCTTTATGCAGACCTGGCACACAGGCACAAATTCCTGAGCAAAATACTATAAGTCTCACAATTGTGGCTAGAGTCAACATTACCACCAGCAGCAGGTAATGCAGTCCCAGTTAAATGACTGCTTTTGACTTCAATCTGAACCCCATTTACCTATCAGTAAGCCCTATTGGCTTCAGGCCAATTGGCAGATCAACTCTGCATTACAAAGATGTCTGCAAACATGACATGAAGACTGCCAACATCAACTCCGCCATGTGGGAACCCCTTGCAGACAATCACAGTGCCTGGAGACAGACAGGCAGGTCATGTACCCATAGCAGTGATCAGAGGACTACTGGGAGGAACGCAGAGAGAAAAAACTTCATGGTGCATCTGCAGCAGCACAACCAGACATCTTCATCTGCCCCAGCTGCAACAAAACATGTCTCTCCCATGTCAGTCTCTACAGCCACAGCATGTGCTGAAACCTTCCAACAGTTTGACTTTATCCCCAAAGGCACACTCCTCCATTGTCTTCCGAGACAGATGGATGCCAACAACAACAAACTGTTGTTTTAGATTATATGTTTGTAATGTTCATATGTCACTACAATAAGTTCTTTTTTAACAGGGCCACAACTCATAAATCTTATATTTAAACAGTAATGTTTGTTAGAAGTACATGAGTGGCTTGTTGCAAGTATTCATTCACATGGGATTGTACAGAACAGTGAAGGTGGGGGGTGGTTTTGATATAGGAACTTAGTCTATACGGATAAGTGCCTGCAAAAATGGACGACCCTGGGGTTGCTGACTTCCCTCCCAAGTTACATTATATAGAATTACCACCTACTGTTGCAATTCTATACACATAGGAGTAAGCCCAACTGAATGTTGCAATTCAACATGCATAGGATTGCTCTGTGAATTGCAACAGGAGTGAAATGCATCATAGGCACATTTGATTAAATGCCATATTCAACTATGCCTTCCCTTCAAATGCAGTGCATGATTTACCTCTGACGATTTCTTGGCAACAGCATTAAGTGCTGTTGTATCTTGGACTATCTCTGCTTTGCCTGATGCCTGAACTGCCTGGCATAGTGCTTCTGCAGATGCCTTAGGGGGAACATCTGTCAAAGAAAAGTACTGTTTTAAAACATATTTTGGTAAAAAGAAAAAAAATAGACAGATGTTAAATTTTCCAGAGTTAATTGGGCAAAAAAAAAAAAAAGCCTCTCAAGTCTTGTTCAGTCCATTAGCTACAACGCTGCCTGCCAGTGGTTGGATCAGAATGCTAAAAGCTTTCATAATTTTCTTTGATAAGCAACAAACCCAGACAGAATCCTGTTTACCTGCTAACTCTGCTTATATCCTCAGCGCATGAAACAAGTCTCATTTTTTTCAAGAGGGACAAATTAACATAAAGAACAAACTGTTCTGGTTGTTTATGTGAAAATTATATGGAAGAAACTAGAAAATTAGGGCCAGTATCATCCCTCTCTCCCACCAAATATTCCAATTAGTATTTAAAAGGAGCATTATTACTGCAGCATGGCAAGCATGTGTTTCACATTATGAGCAGCTAGAAAGGAATTTAGAGACCATTTGAAAGATAATGGAAAAGTTTAAAGGCTACTATCCTACAGCAGGGATATTTTATGTGGAAACAAATGAAAATACATAGCAATAAATGAATTGATGCTGCAGTTTCTGCATTAACTGATGTTTCACATTTCAGAGTTCTCTTGTACTCTACATCTTTTAATGGTTAACAAAGAATTGTTTGATATGATATATTTATCTGCTTGCCTAATGCTGCAGGTCCCTAGAAATTACTGTACTACAGAAGGCCATTTGCATGTTACAGTTCAGCTCACATCTCCCTCAGAGATATATCTGCTGTTGTTTTTATCTACTGTTCTTGAATTGCTCTGTTTTGCAGAGTACAAAGATGTGACTCATACGTATGTGCACATTGTTAGAAAGTAACATGAAGCAGCAGTAAGTAAAAAGATGTCTTCAAATCTGGTTCAGCAACATAGAGAAGCTCACTTCTCAGGATCAGTTATGGTGTTTGTTTGGCTGACTGGCTTCATCTGTACATTCATTAACAACAATATGCAAACAGCATTGACTCACACAGTAAAGAGTCAGCTCCTTCCACGCCATGTGTTTTAGGCAGAGTTGCCATTTTTTGTTCACTCCATTTTTACACAGAATCCTGATGATGTTGCCAGATTGCTGCATTTCAGTATTTTCTGGCTTGTATTCCCTTATTTTTTTAGACCTGGTTTGTGGTGATTTTTAATTCTTGGCCATAGTGTAATTACATTTCCTATCTAGTGTGAACTAGCAAAACACCACTAAAGCTTTTTAAGAGATATTGCCCCTTTAATTAAAACTGTCTGGTGGTTTTTCTTTAATTAATTGCTTCCTGTTTCCTCATGGGTCAAGACATACCTGAACTCATCCATCATTAGACAGCTCCTGGTTCTTTCCTAGGGAGTTTAATTCCCACTTTCCACTTTGAACCAGAAACTGCTCATTCTTTTTATTTTTATTTTATTTTTTATTAGCACAATTTTAGTTCTGCAATTGTGGTTGGGGGGAAACCCTATGAATTATAAATAATGTGCAACTGCTCTGGCTGCATAGAGGGCAGAAAGAGAGACTCGCAGGTCAGAGAGGTCAAGTTTGATGGGGTGAGTTGCAAGGGCAGAGGTAACGTCAGCTTTGACGGTAAAGGAGTTTATAGGAATCAGGGAGCTCACAGTGAAGGCAGGGAGCTATGTACTGGGTGGCTTAGCAATCGCTTAGCAGGTTCCCTCTGCAGTGCCCTCAGCATCCAAACCAGCTACACTTCTGCTCTAAGGCTCCTCTGGACTATGCCTGCCTGTGCTTGATAAGCCACAAAAATGACTGGAATTTGATGGAAGCGGCAAGAAGCCTCCCATCATTTGGGCACCACAGGAACTCCCCTTGCTCTAGATCTGTGGCAATCGTCACCTCATCCAGCAAGTGCTTCTGCGCATCTTTGTGCAGAATAATTGAGGCATCTCTGGTGACAGCATCTCTGCAGTGAGACTACAATCTTAGGTTACCATTACCATGGTATAGGGACAGGTACTGTGGGATGTTAATGAGCATATAGGGGGATATTAAGTGCCGTGTAGAACCATAATTATAATTGCATTTCCAGCTGATTGTAGAAGAGCAATGTTTCTGCAGTGCTAAAGGGCTCTAGTATGGAAAGGACTATTATTGGCTTTGTGCAGCATTTTACTGAATGTGGTGGTAATCATCATCATCATCATCATCATCATCATCATCCTTATCAGGAGACACAATAAATTAAGAATATAAAAGAGCCCCGTGGGATCAAATCAAAGATCCAGCTACCTCAGCATTCTGTTTCCCATGCCAAGCAGATGCCTGCATGCTAAATCACCCAGTTGTTGGTTGGTTTGTGAAAGATTCTAACTGAGGCTAGGAGACAGGGATTTAACCAAGAATACCAAGTGGCTCTGAGGTCATGCTGGAATTTCAGGCACTAAAGCTCTGAAATACAAATACTTGCTTTGCAATTTAAAGTAGTGCTGCTTACGTTGGATGTTCTCTGAAGGAGGGAATTCTGACACAGGATCTGAGATAGGCATTGATGGAAAGTAAGCTTTTTCAGTAGCCGTTGGGGAAAACATTGCATAGGAAGTGCGCCGCCTAGTCCGACGTGCGATTTCACGTTCATTGTACAACATTTGATCATCTTTTAATAAAACAAGGACTTGCTTAGCCTTCTCCCTCACATGATAACCTGTTGAAAAACATTAAAGAAATTATTTTTTTTAATGTACAGTTTAGTGTAATCCTGACTAGCTCTGTTGTAGAACTCTATAGATACAGAAGATGCTGAAATGTGTAATGGTGGCATGAAGCTCTTGATACCTAGGATAATGAGCTGGGCAAATATTCAACAGTTGGTATACATTGGTACATATGTCTATATATTGTAAGTATTGTTTAAACTAAGACATTATTCATAATCATATCAGAGCCCTTGTCCTCATTCAGAAAAAATATAAATATATTTTCAATGAAACAAATGTTTTAATATCTGTTTATTTTTAACCATCTATTATTTTAAATTGGCCATACATGTGGAAATAAATACCAAAACACATATGCAAAGTCACTTTATAGTACAACCCTGGGTACATCTACTCATAAGGATGTCCCTTTTGTTGAATGGAACTTAGTCCCATGCAAGTGGATATAGGGGTGGTATCCAATTAAGTTTTCCTCAGAGTAGGTCCATTGAAATGAATGAGCATGACTGTCTATGCTGAGTAAAATTTAGTTGAATACTACCCTATGTTTGCATCTTCAGTGCCCCATGTGAGAGAAAAAGTTTGATGCTATCCTGGCTCCCATTTGAAAGCACACAAGCAGAAGACATTACTTGTAAGAAAGAGTTATTTATTCAGGCAAATAATGGTACAGGCTCATCAGCAAACATAAGACCCAGAAGTCATTGTTCAGGAGTTCAAGAACAGGGCAAGAAGTTCAGAATTAGATGGAAGCAACAAATATGTCCCAACAAGTTTTCACGCCCTGCCCAAGCTTTTAAAGATGAGGTGTAACATGCTTGTTCATAAGACTTGCTCTTCTTGCAGTAATGTCTGGATGGTAAATGCATGCTCCTTCAGGTTGGGTGTGCTCCCGTTTGCAAAGGTAGTGCCTGGTTCTAGACAACAAGACTGCGCCTTCCTGTTCAGGTAGCGCTGCCTCTAATTCCACCTCCAAGCCCTCCGCATCCCAGCTCTGCCATCCAATGCAGCAGAAGTCAGAGTGGAGAGGGGAAATTCCCCTTCCTTGAACCCAGCTTCCCAATATTCAGCCCCCCACCCACCCTTTATTCCTCTTCCTGAGTCTGTGTCTGGCAATCCAAGCCCAATCTTGACTGCTGCAAGGCTAGCAACAGATGCCATTACAGCTCAAGCAGACCTGCTTCTGTTGACTTGACATGGTGCTTGCAGTCCAGAGGGGATGCAGACTTGACACATGATAGCCTGTATATTGCATCTATCGTACGGCTGTCCAAATATTGCAAATTATATTTTAGCCAATTTGTGGATACACTTTACCATAGTTTGTGACTTGACCTGCTGCATAGATTTATAAAATTTAAACTCTGCTGCAAAGAAAGATTTTTTTTCAGTTGAAATAGCTATTCGCTAGGTATCACTGACATCGTGATTTATGTATCAGTTCCAAGTGTTATCAATCTGATGCTAAACAGCCATTGTGTCTTGCAAAATAATGAAATTATTTATTATCAAGTCGCTCTGTCACTCATGTAAATATGTGATGAAACAATACAATAACTTTGCTTCTGTATTTCAAAAGCCATGCTGCAATTCTCCTTCAATATATGATTTTCTCATCCTGGAGAACACTAAATAAAAATAATTGGCACATCTAAATCATTAAAGCACAAATTAGGTTTGTCACAGTTGGAATTTGTTTACATGCATCATATAGGGTTGTAATTCATTTGACAGCAGATATTCATAGAAAGACTCAGAGTTGATGGACTGTTTGCTTCATCTACCAGCTGCTGATATTCTCAGCAAGTGCTGTTAATAATTTAATACATTTACTAGTGCAATACTTTAATTATTCATGGCACTAACAGTTTTTCTAGCATTACTGGATTCATATATGAATTTACATAATTTTCTTTTAATCTAACATGTCACCTATTTAATCCATCCTGCTTGAGGCCTGGCAAAAAAAATTGTTAGCATCTATATTCTTTTTCAATCAATGGATGCTTCAATAATATTTATCCTTATATCACATTTTGTACAAAGGGCCTCATAATTCTTATTTGACTCATATCAACTAGGATCTCAGCTCTTTGCAGGGTATGGGATATTCGGCCACTTGCTCCTCCGTGAGTCCGTTTTGATCTCCTATTGCAACTTTTGGTAATGTTCAAGCAGATTTTACTGCGTAATACGCAGTGCTATTTCTGATCTCTTATTACCCTGTGCTTCAAATGGAGATGAGTGAATCTGAATCAGCAATATGTGCTGGTACTGAGCTATGGCCTCTGCCCATGTCTAAAGCGTCATAGCTTTTTAATCCCTCAGCAATTTGATGAATATGTAAATCACTTGGAGACTTTCAAATACAAGGTGACACATAAGTTCATAATAAAACATAATAGTACCTTCTATGTTCCCAACCGCCAACACACACACACATACACACAGACCACAACTTTATTTTAAGGGAGTTCTGAAAGTACTTGGGTAGTTTTACCTTGATCCTTTCCTGCTTCATCTAAATGATGAAAGTCCTTCAACACCTGGATATTAAAGAAGGCCTCTTGACAATTCTGAATGACTTTCTTTGATCCATTCTTGAGGAGATAATCCAAAAGTGTGAGAGACTTGTACACATGCCTCCAGTTCTTTCCATGGTCGTTCAACCTATGCCATATCATGCTCATAATCTCAGAAAGAGAGACTGCATTAAAAGTCAAGTCACTTATCTCTAACATCAGAGAACTGGAGGGGCCCCAGGGGTCATTAGATGTTGCTTCTCTGACTTTTACCTCGGCTTCAGAATAATTCTTCACAAAGTTCTTTACATGCCTCCTGAGTGCCATGAATGTGGCAAATGGTTCCTTGGTTTAAAAAAAGGATGAGAAATGCTGGGAGTTTTTTCCTGTGATGTCACTCTCTTTCTCCATTCTCCTATGCAGTAAACTACTATGATTCTGAAAACAGAAGAGCAGGAAGGAGATTGCATGAGAACATGCAAGTGTTTTGCGAGAAAAGGAGTAGGTACAAAGAACTAAGAGCTGTCACTTCCTTAAAGAGACACTCTGCCAGAGCTGACCCAGAATATTTTGCTGCTTGATTATTATTATTATTACTAGTAAATAAAGCCCGTTACAAAAACGGGCGCTAGAAATTATATGGGGGGAGCGGCGGCCACCCTCCTTTTGCTTTTTAACCCCGCCGCCCTCCTTCCCCTCGAGCCCGCCGGCCGCCTCTCTCAGTGTGTGAGGAACCTTATAAATGCAAGGCTATTACTTTTGAAAGCAAACAAACAGTGCTATTTTCTAGAAAAAGAGGGGCTAGAACTCCCTTGTTCTCTTATGAGGCAATGGGGGCCACCTGAGAAGTGGTGGAACTCAGTTCTGGCAAGTTCCAGCTGAAAAAAGGTCCTGAGCTTAACTCAACCCTAAACAGCAGAAGCCAATATAACTTACTTTGGGGGACCCCCACCCACCCAACTCCCAGTGCGCGCCCCTCCCCCCCAAAAAACCACAACCCAAGGCCAGCTCCGTCCTCCTCCCGTCGAGCGCCGATCCCTGGCTGCAGCCGGGGGAGGAATACCGCGAGAGTTGCAAGCAGCTTCCCTCGGCCCGGCTGCGAAGGTAGGGAGAGGGGGGGAAGCGAGCGCGGGGGGGTGGGGGCTTGTTTTTTGTGGGGGGGTGGGGGCTTGGGGTTGTGTGTGTGTGAGAGAGAGGGGGGCAGCCGGGGGAGGAATACCGCGAGAGTTGCAAGCGGCTTCCCTCGGCCCGGCTGCGAAGGTAGGGAGAGGGGAGGAAGCGCGCGGGGGGGGTGGGGGCTTGGTTGTGGTTTTGTGTGTGTGTGTGTGCAAGTGTGTGGGAGACGCGGAGGCGGGTGTGCGGCGACCCTCTTCGGCCTCCGGAGCACCGGCGCTCCGTGAGGCGGGTCGATTCAGGCCGCTGGGGGGTGGAGAGGGGCTCCCTCCCCCTTGGCTCCGGTGGAAAGCGGCAGAAATGGAGCCGGCGGGCGGCAGCAGGAGGGTCCGCTTCAGCTGTGGGGCCGGCGGCGCTTCGTGCCGCTTCCCCCCGCGCTTTGCCGCGATGGTAGGCGGCTGCAGCGGGAGGCTCCACTGGAAAACGGGCGAAAAGGCGAAGGACGGCGGGAAAAGGTGTGCGAGTGGGGAGGTAAGGGCAAACGTGAACGACGGCGGCAAGCTAGACGGCGGCAATGTAAGCTACTGTCAGGCAAAACGGTCGCTCGCAGAATGACCGTTAAACCCAGACAGCATTCGAAAGGGCTCGGAGCTGCGGGGGTGGGGAGGTAGAGGCGTAACCGCCGTCGCCTATTGGTCTCTACGCTCCAATCCCTGCGTCCGTCTGCTGGGACATGCGCAGTGGAAATTTCCACTGACACACGGACGGTGGACGCAGGGACACAGGGAGATTATTATATAGGATTTGAATTTATATACCACCCTATACCCGGAGGTCTCAACCCAATAACCCCCCCCAACAAAAAAAAAACATTTTAAAAGGGCATAGGATGTCAATCAAATCAACCAAAGGCCTGTTTAAAAAGGAATATTTTTGCCTGGTGCCTAAAGGTGTATAATGAAGGCGTCAGGCGAACTTCCCTGGGGAGACCATTCCACAGACAGGGAGCCACTGCAGAGAAGGCCCATTCTCATGTTGCCACCCTCCAGACCACTCTAGGAGGAGGCACATGAAAAAGGGCCCCAGAAGCAGGGGCGTAGGAAGGGAGCAGTCCGCCCCGGGTGTCATCCAAGAGGAGGATGACAAAATCTCCCCGGGCGGATCGCTGCCACGCCGATAGCCCCCCTGGGCGGATCGCCACTCCAGGTGCCTGAGCGGCTAGCTCTGCCGCTGCCCAGAAGATGATCTCAGGGTCCAGGTAGGTTCATATGGAAAGAGGCAGTCCTTGAGGTAATGCAGTCCTGAGCCGTTTAAGGCTTTATAGGTCAAAACCAGCACTTTTAATAGGGCCCAGAAACTAATTGATAACTAGTACAGTCGGACCAGGATCAGTGTAATATGCTCAAACCGTCTTGCTCCGGTGAGCTGTCTTCAGAGGCAGCCCTATGTATAACACATTGCAGTAATCTAACCTTGAGGTTACCAGAGCATAGACAACAGTGCTTAGGCTATCCCCATCCAGACAGGGACGTAGGTGGACCACCAGCCGAAGCTGATGGAAGGCACTCAGGGTCACTGAGGCCACTTGAGCCTCGAGCGAGAGCAAAGGATCCAAGAGAACCCCCAAGCTATGAACCTGCTCCTTCAGAGGAAGTGTAACCCCATCAACAGCAGGCGACAGTAACCCCATCAACAGTGTAACCCCATCAACAGCAGCACCCATCCAGTCTAGGCAACCACTCAGTAACAGTGCCTCAGTTTTATCTGGATTGAGCTGTAGCAACAAATGACACTCAGGCTGTGCTCCCAGTTGTGGTGCATAATACCCAAGGCTGGTCAGGTTATGTTGCCACCCAAGGCAGAAAATCCCACAAGTGCCTTTCCCCCACCCTAACAGTAAAAATACAACAACAGTAAAGTAAATAACTAACCATTTTTTGCTCTTTTGTGACATTCTAAATCAGCTATCCAAGGCAGCTGCTTCAGCCTCCCTTACAGTAGGGCTAACCCTGGGACCTGAAAGACAGACAGAAATACAGGTGGAGAAAGCAGCCTGTGGGTTATTTTGTCGACTGTGCAGCAGTAAAAGACAAATAGCATCTCTCAAGAAAAAAGTGCTAATACAGAATAGGCTACTTACTGTAGATTGAGGTTGATAGAATAGATAATACAAAATAATGGTATATCATTTCTCAGTAATCAGAAATCACCAATACTGTGATTATATTTGAAAACTTGAGGAAAACAATAATGAATATCTTTAGTAATCTGTAAAAGGGAAATACACTACTGGGCTGATATAATAATAATAATAATAATAATAATAATAATAATAATAATAATTATTATTATTATTATTATTATTATTATTTATACCCCACCCATCTGGCTGGGATGATGCTAATTCTAGTTCCAACTAGGATTCCTTGACATTAATTTAATGATCTTGGTCTATCAGAACAAAACCTTTATGTTGCTTATTGTCCCCATCTGTATGTTAATAATAAATGCTTACCTTCTGAGCAAAGAACTGTGTGAACTAAAGTTGTGCAAATTTAAAATATTATTGCAGCTTGTATTATTTAGTTTGGATAAGAGAGCACCCAAAACAGAAAGGCTCCATTAAAACTTTGCTTTTCCTGATCCTACAAACCACAGAATTATGGACATGCTCCTTCCTCCCCTCTTTCTCATAGACGTGTTCCTCCTTTTCCCAGATTGTGCAACCACACTTTGCCGCAATGACCAAAATATGGGTTAGCACTAGCCAGGATTGGCTCCAAATACTGGTTTGCAAACCTATTTCAAATCATGGTTTTGGAGACAATTCATGATTAAAGCTCACCCACAGATGAGGATTCTGACACCAAAGGAAAACATCAAGCATATTCATTGTGCAGCTTTCATCATATACTAAAGACAGATCTCTTTACCCTAGACTTTGACAGTTAAGGTGTTTTGTTTTGTGGGAGGAGGAAGCATGCAACTTTGCAGCACATTCTCAATGGTTTGGCAGATCAGAATAATCATGTCAGAAATAAAACAAGACAGTGCAAACAACTCTGCTCTATGTTAGGCAAATTATTAATTTGCACAGTAGGTTCTGCTGCATCAGAATAATTCATGGGTGCTGCTATGGCTCCATGTAAGCAACAGAGAGAGAGAGAGAGAGAGAGAGAGAGAGAGAGAGAGAGAGAGAGAGAGGGAGAGAGAGAACATTTAAGATCTAGGCTAGGGCATGGCCAGACTTGGCCCTCCAGATGCTTTGGGACCAGAACTCCCATCAACACTAGCTAACAGGACCAGTGATCAGGGATGATGGGAACTGTAGTCCCAAAACATCTGGAGGCCCAAGTTTGGCCATGCCTGCTAGGCGTCCTGTTGATCCTGATCTCACATCACCAAAGCAGAAATGTAGGACATTTTTATGCATCTGCAGAAAATGAACTAAGCATTTCTTGTCATCTAACATCCTGAGTGGCTCTAAAATTAAGAGGAAATGAAAAAAGGAAAGCCAAAGCCTTTGCTAAACTGAGGAACAGTGTTTCTGTGTACTGATTAGCTTGACTCTGTTGGGTTTCACAGCTGGCACTAGCAACTAGGAGTGCATTTAAGTTGCTGCAGTGAGGGCATAAAAAGAGTATGCAGCCTCCAAAGAGTATAAATCCTTGTGAATTGCTAGTTCACAGCTTTTATGAAATGTTCCTCCATCTCCCCTCCCTTCTTTTCATTAGTTGGCATCAGGGTGTGTAGGTCTCTGTGCAATTCCTGACTGAATCACCAGAAAATATTGTCACAAACATGTATCAATTTGATTTCAAACTCTGACATGCGCCCAGCCTCAGCCAGAGATACAATCTATAATCACATTTTACATGTGCAAATGGCAAAATATTAAAATTCATGACAAATGTGTTGTTTGTTTTTCATCCCGCATACTAGTGTATCCTAACAGCGTTGTCCTTTCTGACCACTATTATAAGTTTCAATTAAGTGTGTTTTAAATCCAAGGCTAAGTAGGAATTTGAAGTAAAAATGTTACTTTATTAATTTTCCAAAAAATACACAAGGATAATTATCCTTTTGATCACAGAATACACAACCTCAAGTAAGCTAGATGGAAAATGTAGTATTTTAATTAAGATTTGTTGGAAACGAAAAACAAAGATGCTAAGATGCAGGGGAGAAAGGAATCTTTATTAGATGGGTACTATACATTCTACCACTTGCCATTTCTCCTTGTTTGCACTTCAAATGCAGCCGATTTTATCTGCATTGCTCATGCAGAGAAAATTTTCATTTTATAATGTGTTTCAATGAATCTATTAAAAATTTCAATCAAAGGATTTGTTCTTTGGTTTGTATGTGTCACTCTATCCTTTCAGGCAGAGATGCACTGTGACATTGGTTATCCAGCAGCAAATATTGATCTGTTTTTTCACAAGCCAAAGATAACTCTGTTGGAATCATAACTTGCTACAAAGGAACAGTTGACCCGTTTTTGTGAGTCAATCCCGGCCTGTTTTGATTTTTATGAGACTACTTCTATAATTTGTTTTTACAGTGCTCTCCTGACCAACAAACGTAAGTCAATATATAGCATAATATTCTAATACAGTTGTTTGGCAGCAGCATTCCAGGAGGCAGTAAAATTCAACCAATACACTACAATAAAATAAATTTAAAATAAAAATAAGTATAAATAGCAGTTGCAAATCCACAAGAAATTATCTGGGGGAAATTTTAACTTTCCCCCAAATACTTGCCAGCACATTTATAGTCTTAACTGAGCTCATGAAAACCAAAATCAAGTAAGTTTGCCTAACCTCTCTAGAAACAAAGCCTCATAAACTGGTTCACTTTGTAGAAAGGCCCTCTGTGCATGCTCTGAGGCACAATACACAAGGTGTCAACATATTAGAAAATAGGAGATGGCAATCCTTTTAACATCCCACACTCCTGGGTACATTTTTTCACATGACAAAAGATAAAACATAGTACACACAGAACAGTTTTATAGTTTCAATCTTCAGTATATAAAGACATATTTGTTATATTATCACATGGATTATCTTATGCTACTTATATTAGATATTATATTAGTCTTATTACTGATTTTTGTTTCAGCTGGGTGGAGTAAAAATGCTATAAATCCAACATAAATGAGACAGTTCATTTTTAGTAGGCCACACAGACAAAATATATAGGGACAGACCAAAAAGAGAGAGTACAAATTGGGTTCCAAAAGGAAAATATTCAACCCTCCACTGAGCTTTCTCCAAACTACCAATCACAGCTCCATACAGAGTATTTTTTCCTCCACAAATTTTGTCCTACCTGGCAGAACAACTCAGCTGTGACAGTTAAGACATTTCCCCCATGTATTTGAAACTGCCATCAGTCATTTGCAGAGCCCACCCACTCCTACTCATCTTCCAATCAGAACGTTGATTCTAAAGTCCCTCCCATTTCCTTGTTTCGCCATTTAGAGATTGGTTGGTCCACAGCTTCTGTCACTAGTCCTAGGCCTTACCTTCTACAATTCACAATGGCTGACAGCTAGCATTTCCAGCAGCAAACAGTCACCCAGTTTGGCAAGTACTGAGGAGTTTCCTTCCCAGGCAGAAAGTAAGGAACAACTTGTGTGCACAATTTGCAACCTGCTAATCCCTGGCTAGCCTTTATAACAAGTGTACTGTGCTGATTTTTAAAATGAAAGATTGTTTGAAAGACCTAGGCCAGAACTAGGTGCCTAGTTCATGCCTCTGGTTTGAGATTTGGTGTGAACTGACAAATGTATTTGCATTAAACTGCATCTAAATTTTTAGGATGGGAAATTGATTTATGCAGTACTGGATAAAGATTTGGTTTTGATTCTATCATTTGGGAATTGAAACTGTAATGCTGTTTTGCCTTTCTCCACCTGGGTGGTCACAGCTGGCCAAGTTTGGGCCAGATGTTAGATCTCTACATGACATAACAAATATGAATCTAACCACATGTCAGTTACTAGAAACATGGGAACATGCATATCTAGTAAGTGAAACGCCCTATCAAGGATTCCTTACAGGCTTTTAGATACTAGGCCAAGTCAGCCCAGTGATGGAAATCTCCTGATTAGCTTCACCTTGTTGCTTCTGAAATGATTAATATTGATGCTACAAAGATTATGCTGATATGATTGACTCTACTAGGATTAATGCAACTGCTGATTAGCCTTTGTAGAGTGTTTTTAAATAATTTTAGTGTGTTGTTATATGATATTTATAACTTCGATCTTAGTTGAAAGACAGATTTAAAATAAAGAAATATGAGGAGTAGCTGAGAAACTGCATAACTAGCAACCAGATGCAATCATGCATCTGCCTTGACATTGTCCATTGTTTGCACTGATAAATATGTGTTCACAACTTTCCCAGCAGTACTGTGATTTATTAATCAGAACGTCAAATCACAACCTAGAGAGACGTTCCTGTTTCGGGATTCTGACAGCTCTACCTCATACTATCTGCTTTTCCACATTTAGGTTGACTTTCCTACCAGGCTCCCACCAAAAGGTGGGATTGTTTGCTATGAAACACGTATCACATTGACAAACATGTAAACAGAGATATTCTTTCAAACGTATGAAATCTGTGGTGATTTTTTAAGGCAACGTTATCCCAAATGTATAGGCAAGCCTATGATAATCAAATCTGTCAAATTACCAGTTTGTGTGGATGCAGCCTTAATTTTAAGCATCCAGTATATATATATCCAGAAAATAAATCTAGAAGCCACAATTCAGCAGAAATTTGGGTTCACAAACACTTTGATTTCATGCTTTTAGATATGTTGTAAGCCGCCCAGAGTGGCTGGGGAAACCCAGCCAGTTGGGTGGAGTATAAATAAATAAAAATTATTATTATTATTATTTTATTAAGAACATAAGAAGATCCCTGGTGGATCAAACTGAGGGGCCATCTAGTATAATATTCTGTGCACAGTGGCCCATGGGAAGCCCACAAGCAGGGTGTGAGCACTACAGAACTCTCCTCACTTACGTTCCTAAACAAAGTTGGTGGTCATTACTAAAACTCATGGTAGCAAATTCTATCATTTAAGTGTGGGTTGCCAAATTAAACATGACACTATATTGCATTAATGCAATTAATGTTTCTAGGTTTTGACCCTTTGGGAGGCCTAACCCTTTTCACACATGTTTAAATCCCAATGAAAACCATCCCTCATCCCATCCTTTCCACTGAAGTGGCTTTTATTCCTAGGAGGGAAGTGCAATGCTATTGCCAATTAATGTAGCAAATAGCATTATTCAGTCCCTATAGAACAAACTAGATATTACGCAGGAGATGCACAAATAGTTTCCCAACACTGGTGATTGGCAGCAGTAACAACCAGTGGCTTCGATTTGGATGGCCTTCCAAATGGTATTGGACTACTGTTCCCATGACCCTGACCATTGGCATGCTGGCTGGGGCTAATGGGAATTGTGGTGCGACAACAGCTGGTGGGTCCCTGGCTTAGAGAGAGATCATATATATTCACGTCAGATAGGTTTTTCAAGAGCTTTTAGCCATGATAGCTAAATGGAACTTCTGTTTTCAAAGGCAATGTGTTTCTTAATATTAGGGTTCCCCCAAGCAAGGAGCTCACCCACCACTTGCTCCCCCCTCCCCAGTTTCTGAACTCTTGTCAAGAATATATGCTGTTCTTCTTCACCCATCTAGAAAGATACTTTGCCCCTCTGTTTCCACCCCCCTGCCCAAATTTCCCCATTATGCCACTGATTATTTCCCATGCTCTGTGACGTTACAAAATAAGAGGAAATCCAAATATACCAGAGATGTGGCAATCCCATGCAGAGGGAAATTTCTCAGCTTCACGGAACTGCAAAACCATACATCACTTGACAGTGAGAAAAAATAATAAGAACCACAGCAGTTAACTAGCTCTTAGCTAACACCCAGCTTTCCGAGTTGTCACATCTGAGTTCCTCCATGGCTTGTGATTGTGGTTTCCTTCTTAATTGTGTGATTGGCTGAACCTCCTTGAGAGTGGGTAAAGGAGGGGGGAGTCGTAAGTGGTGAAAGCCTAGTGTGACAGTGAATGGCTTTGAATTCTATACTTTGCAAGAGTCTAGTCTGAAGGAGAGAGTGGGGCTGGTCATGTGTCATGGAACTCCATCATAGTTTTACTTTGTAAATTCTGCAAGGACGAGATCTAGTAAAGAGGAGCAGGTCACCTATCTTTTCCAGCCCAATCTGCTACCAGAGGTATGTGGTTAATGTTTGCTTATGATTAATGAACATTAGGCAGAATGGGTAAGACCTACAATAAAGGGCTGCAATACATAGTGATCCTGCCGAGTGCTCTAGCCAGTGGGAATGGGGGAGAGATTCAAAATAGTTAGCATGACCTACAAAATTCACACTTTCCAAAATAAGATGTGGACCAAAACATCCTTCAAAATTTGCACTTTTCTGAATTTTGCACTGCAGTTCTCCAGTCAAGCAACATGTACAAAATGCATATACTGGGGTAAAGTGTACATAAAAAATGAAGATATTGGTGAAAATAACATACAAAAATGCAATATATTACAGAGAATTGCCATGCAAAAATGTGTATGTAATGCAAAATTGCATACAAATGTGTAAGTTAGGCTACATTCATGTTAAAATGCTGGTGAATTTTCATGAGGTCTTTAAAAAAAAATTACAAACTGATGTGGAAATGTGGAGAATTGAATTTAAGATTGGACAATCTTATAGCTATTGAAATTGACAGATTTGTCCATCTCTACTAGCCAGCCATGTTTTATTTCAGGATATTCCATTCCATTCTGCCTCTCCCACTAAAGTTTTCTATTTCTTTCTCCCCCACCCCCTGCATTCCCTGGGTGCTGAACATGCTTAGTCCTCACTGGGATGTTTTGCCCCCCACTTCTGCAAACCTTGGGGTTTGCATGTTGATAGCTGCCTATTGTGTCCATTTTGGCTACATTCCTGTCATAATTCCACATCTGAGCGCACTGTTAGGGTCGAAGCAGATGTGATACTTGTCACATAGCTTACCGCTGCAAAGTTAGCTTTTATTTAACGAATGACCAAACACAGAATAAACAGAAAGCCGTGAAAAACAACAATGAAAAATATTGAATATATTATAACACCAGTGTAAATAGTGATAAAAATTAGGATAAAAGGGCGAGGTGTGTGTGTACCATGACCCAGATCAGGACTATGAGTTGAGAGATGGGGGGGGGTGTAACTCTTTGCGCTACCACAGTCCTAATTAGAATCCTCCCCCCCCACCCCCAGGAGCTGCTATGCTGCAAATGAGAGCTTCCACTTGTTGCAGACGACAGGTGCAAAGGCTCCTGATTCAGACTGAGACTATGGTGGCGCAAGGGTTAAAACCCCACTCCCCGCACAGTCTCAATCTGACACCCACCACTACTGCCAGCTGAACCTAAAATCTAAACCAGCAGCTTGTCCTTGTGCTGCTGTTTTGTTAAATAAAATAAAGCATACCCTTAGGGTATAGGCAGAAATATTTCAAGCCATGGGCAGGAAAATACATAGAACAAAGTTAGGCAATGTAGAAGAGAATCCAGCTTCAAACTAGCGCAAAGTAACCTTAGCCCTGGAAAGCTTTTCAGCTGTACATGTGGGAATAGATTGGTCTGGATCATAAATTGACCAAATGACTTTGTATTTGCACTTAGCGCAAAGGGAAGACAAATGGGCTGTTGGGACTTGGTCCCCAAACAAACATAATTAGTTCTTCTCAAATTTCAAAGCACATTATATCTAAGGGAGGCAACTGCACCAAGATGTGGCATGGTGTGAAAGTAGGTCAGGGGTGGTTAACCTGTGGCTCTCCAGGTGGTGTTGAACCCCAGATCCCATCAGATCCAACCAACATAGCCAATGGTCAGGGATGGCGGGGTGTGTGGTGTAGTTCAGCAATATCTGGAAGGCCACAGGTTAGCCACTGCTGTAGCAGAGTATTTGCTGTGCAGAAACTTCATTCTTATCCCCCACCCTGTCCTGCTTTATTCTGCTGGTTTTGCACGGTATGAGAAGTTGGTTTGTTTGTTTGTTATCTTCCCTTGTACAACAAACTGTTGCTCTTTCAATGGGAGAACTGTTCAAAGCAGATGAAGGGATCACTGTTATGTTTATAGTTCATCCCTTCTTGTTGTTGTCCTTTGAACAGCTTTTTTCAACTTGTTGAATTGGCTGGAATGATTCCTGCATTGCATGGGGTTGGACTAGATCCCCCTTGGGGTGCCTTCCACCTTTACTGTTCTATGATTCTAAGTGAGATGAAAGATGCCGCACACACAATGTCATTTTTACACTAGTGTGATATTCCCAATATTATGCATTATTGGAGTGGAAATAACAGTTTGTGGTGGACAAAAGTGGCCCACCTTCCTGCCTACATTCTCTTCACTCTTTATTTTTTTAAAAAAGAAAAAAATATTGGGGGAGTGATTTTATTTTCCTATGTATTTTTATTTTTGCTGCTCTTCTAATTTAACTTCTTGAATCACCCGGTGGATCACTCTGTTACTTGTGTTCCATCTTTTTTTCCTGATCTCCATTATCTTCAATTGGTTCAATTTACAGTTCTGGGTTGTTGCTATTTTTTGACAGAATTAATTTAATCCTCTCCCATTCAGACCATTTTCTCCTTGTGGCAATGGGGCCATCCCAGAAATTAGCTCGCTGACTTAAGAGGCAGCAGAGTGCCATCAAACACAGGAAGCTGTAGCCAAAGCCCCATGATCCACCTGGAATAAAAAGGTCTGACGCAGTGTCAACTGCATGAGATTCCCATTCAGGCATTAATTTTCTCTTACTGCCTTCAAAAAATGCAATCTCCGGTGTAGGTAATTGCTGAAAGATGGCCTCGGTAATGCCAAGAGCTTTGGCTTGTTCACTATTATTAGCTCCCATCAAATCTGCAGGGTACTAAGTTGTTACACCTGTTGTGATTATTGCTACTTCTCACCTTCCTCCTTCTGGGCTCTCTTGGAGTTTAAAATGCCCCCCCCCCCTGTAGTAACCCAACTTTGATTCTCAATGCAAGTCATTGTCTCTCAATTCACCTGACTAGATGCCAACAAATGAGCTCACAGGAGTCCCCAACCTTTTGGGGCTCGCAGGAGTCCCCAACCTTTT
This sequence comes from Darevskia mixta, assembly GCA_034641385.1. Taxonomy (NCBI): domain Eukaryota; kingdom Metazoa; phylum Chordata; class Lepidosauria; order Squamata; family Lacertidae; genus Darevskia; species Darevskia mixta. The sequence goes on from JAWWNH010000008.1 coordinate 20,200,073, forward strand.
GGGGCCTGCCAGGTACATTTGGAAATTGGTTGAGGGAATCGTGAAATACCTATTTTGCAGAAGAAAGTAATACTCAGAATACAACCCCCCCCCCAAAGAAACAGACAAAACAACTATTGGCCCCAACAAATAAAACACAGACAAAAGCAGACAACACCCCCCCCAAAAAAACAGGCACACCCATCAAATAAAAAAAAACCCAACCCTATTTAATTTTTTTAAATGAGATGGGCAGGTGCTAAGGAGGGGTGTTTAAGGGCACTGTTGTTATTATTATTATTATTATTTGAATTTATATACCACCTTATACTTGGAGGTTCACAGAACAAAATCAAAATATAAAACAACAAAATATATAATGCACACAGGTGCCACATTGGGGCACCTTAAAAGCCTGTCTCTTCCAGTCACTCAACAACACACACACACATACCTTTATTTAGCATTTTTCATTTAGCATTTTCCCAAAGCCATTTAGAATTTAAATTACTAAAAAAAATGATACAAAATCAAAACAATAAAGGAACAATTTTTAAATCATTCCTTGTGATTTGGTGTATTTTTCAGGAGTTCCTTGGCTTGGTCTTCTCTTCCCTAGTAATAGTTCGCGTAATTCCAGCAAGGGGAAGAAGGAAGGCTTTATTACTCCTACTTTAATTGCCCATGAGTCCTGTAAACTTGCATTCTCATTATCATGATCCATTAGCCTGGGTGGATTGGAGTGAATAAATAAGCTAAATGTTGTTATTCTTCAGGTGTGCATGTTGAGGCATTATTGAGAAGTGATATGACAGAGTCGTACAGCAGTAGTTTTCAAACGTTTTTCTTTGAGCCACACTTCCAAAATAAAAATTTGTTTGCTCAACACCTAATTTTTTATTGATAAATACATTGGAAAACAAAAAGAAACAACTCCTGGCAATGCTTGATTTATAACATAGAACACAACTACTTTATAATATGATCAGGGGGTATCCAGAAAGTATGAAACAATGCAACTACATAAGAACATGAATCATTTCCAAAATATAATGATAAACGAGCCTTTTACATACTATATCTACTTTAAGTATTATACAAACTGCATGAGAGGTGTGAGCCGGGTAATTTCTTTTATATTACCGGTAGGTCTAATCTGAGAAAAAATCATCTCCTCCATAACACAACGAAGCCTTTCTCTTTTCTGGTCTTGAAAATCCCTGTTCACAACAAAATGTCATTAAGAACTGTAGAAGTAGCCAGTACTGTACATGGATACTGTTACTGGTTGTAAATCCAAAATGAGTTTAGTCACTACACGCTTAAACTGGGCTGCAATTGACTTCTAGCTGTTGTGGCCATTGGTTGATGAAGATCAGATATCGTTCCATATTCTGCAAATAAAACAAAAATAGGATACGATACGATACTACATTGAAATGTTTAAATCTTTCTTTGGTTGTCCTTAAATCTTCCTGTCACACTTGTCATCCTCTCCTGCCACACCCTTTGAGAACCACCATCGTTCAGCAAAAAGCCTTGAGCATAAATTCCAATCGATTTCACACCGCCAGATAGTGCTGCTGTTGCTGTTTATACATGTGCTACACATGTTGGCATCTTTCCAAACCAATCTGATATTATATGACCTTCTGACTTGACAAGGGATGGGGAGGGGAGCCAGCCAACTTGGAAACTTTGGCTTCTTGAATGAGGTCATTGGGGGAGTGGTGCTGACCAGGAGACTTGCTTTCTGCTCCCAGCCTCGCTTGGGTGGCTTCTTCCCCCTGGGATCCTGCTCTCACTTTGCATGCTCTGCCCTTTTAATCTGCTCTCCCATCTTCCACACCCTAGCCATGACTGGGTCCTCTGATAACAAGGAGGCGTCCTTCTCCTTTGCCCTTTCTCTTTTGCTCCGCCACACCCATCAGATCTGATGGAGCTCTTGCTAGTTTGAAATAAAAGCATACAAACATAGGAAACTCTCTTATACCGAGTCTGGCCACTAGTCCATATAGCTCAGTATCATCCATGTTGATATGCAGTGGCTCACCAGGGTTTCAGGCAGGGGTTTCCCCATCCTTCCTGGAGATGCAGCAGATTGGATCTGGGATCTTCTGCATGCAAGACAGTTGCTCTACCACTGAGCTACATCCCTTCCCCAAACTGTACAGTGAAGTACAGCACAACACTGGCTGAAACTAGATAGTAAAATAGTTGCAGTGGGGTGCCTCAGGGTTCTGTCTTCTCCCCCATGCTTTTCAACATCTACATGCAGCTGCTGGGAGAGATCATCAGAGGGTTTGGGCTGGGTGTTCATCAATATGCGGATGATACCCAGCTCTACCTCTCTTTCAAATCAGAACAAATGAAGGGGGTGAAGGTCCTGTGTGAGTGTCTGAAGGCAGTTGGAGGGTGGATGGCTGCTAACAGATTGAGGTTGAATCCTGACAAGACAGAAGTACTGTTTTTGGGGGACGGGGTGGGCAGGTGTGGGGGACTCCCTGGTCCTGAATGGGGTAACTGTGCCCCTGAAGGACCAGGTACACAGCCTGGGAGTCATTTTGGACTCGCAGCTGTCCATGGAGGCGCAGGTCAATTCTGTGTCCAGGGCAGCTGTTTACCAGCTCCATCTGGTACGCAGGCGGAGACCCTATCTGCCCGCAGACTGTCTCGCCAGAGTGGTGCATGCTCTAGTTATCTCTCGCTTGGACTACTGCAATGTGCTCTATGTGGGGCTACCTTTGAAGGTGACCCGGAAACTATAACTAATCCAGAATGAGGCAGCTAGACTAGTGACTGGGAGCGGCCAACGAGACCACATAACACCAGTCTTGAAAGATCTACATTGGCTCCCAGTATGTTTCCGAGCACAATTCAAAGTGTTGGTGCTGACCTTTAAAGCCCTAAATGGCCTTGGTCCAGTATACCTGAAAGAGCGTCTCCACCCCCATCGTTCTGCCTGGACACTGAGATCCAGCGCCGAGGGCATTCTGGCAGTTCCCTCGCTGCGAGAAGCCAAGTTACAAGGAACCAGGCAGAGGGCCTTCTCGGTAGTGGGACCCACCCTGTGGAACGCCCTCCCACCAGATGTCAAAAAGAAAAACAACTACCAGACTTTTAGAAGACATCTGAAGGCAGCCCTGTTTAGGGAAGCTTTTAATGTTTGATGGACTACTGTATTTTAATATTTTGTCGGAAGCCGCCCAGAGTGGCTGGGGAAACCCAGCCAGATGGGTGGGGTATAAATAATATATTATTATTATTATTATTATTATTATTATTATTATTATTATTATTATTATTGCAGTGGTTAATTGCTTTCAGCCTTCAGGATATTATCCCTGCAGTATAGGAAAGGATGTTATAGTGACTGTGTGGCATTATTCAAATACTTCCAGCACTGACTTCTGGCTAGATGAGCTACATGGAGCCTGCTAATTAAAGCAGCCATGGTTTTGTCCTTGTCATGGGAAAATGATCATTATCATCAAAGCTACCGTGGAATACTGTTCTCCTGCAAAAAAAGTCAAATTTCTAAGGAAGCGATTGCCTTTGCATTTGAGCCCTCTTTGAAAATGTAATTGTTATCATCAGATTAGGCAGGCCTTTTCAGAGCCATTTAAATATAACAGCAGAAGAGATTAACTTCAGAGGCTTGTTGAGAAATATACATTATTACGCCTCTGAGATCACAGGTCAGCTATGCAGAAATAAGAAAACAGAGAGAATGTTAGCAGCCTGCCTCAATTCCAAAGCTAACATTGGGGGTGTGAACAGGGAAACATCATTTATTCTCTTGGTGGCAAGCACACATCACTTGCAAATAACCTTTAACATTGCAGAAATGCTAACACCTAATAGTAAGACTAATAGATGCCACCTATTTCCCCGCCTTTCTGGATGCCACCTATTTCCCCGCCTTTCTATTTCTGGATGCCACCTATTTCCCCGCCTTTCCTGCTCTTGTTTCACAAGAAACAAGAGCTTCATTTAAAATGAGACACAAGCGACTTGTCTTTGTTTTCAAAAATACCGTACTTTGAAAACGTTACCATTGTAGCAAAGTGTTCTTCCCGTAATTTTCAAACAGAAAAAGCAGAGGTTTAACAGGTGCAGCAGGAGACAAATTTGTTAATGCTGCCTGTATAAATCCTAACATACTTTGAGCAAATCGCTCTTCATCAGGGGAATCCAATGGTTTTATACTTGTAAACACTTTTTTCCTTGAAAGCATGTGCATGGTGTCTTCCACTATCAATCCTTCAAACTGAGGCCATTAGCATGATTTTTACTCATCTACATTTCCACCGTGATGAATATACTAAACAGAGAGACATTTCCAGAAAAATCAGTATGCAATTGTTTTCCTGTGGAACTATCAACTGGTATTAGGCTTCAAGAAAAGAAAAGAAAAGAAAAGCTAAATGTCAAAACAAAACTCACAAATACCCTCTAGCTATTCAAAATTATATCTGTAAACAGCTTAGATGTCTATCTTGGTATTAAGCAGTATATATAATAATTATTATTACTATTAGTAGTAGTGTTGGTAGTAGTATCTTAAATGACTTGCCACAAAAAGTACCACTATGCTACTTACTCCTACCATGGTAACTACCCCTGATATTAACAAATGTGTCCTTTGCGCTTGAACTTCTGTGTTTTGGGTTTCCCTCGTACTTTGGTGCTGCTGCTCTTGTGGTGTGCTTTGTTGCATTTTTATTAAGGCCAGCATGAACACTTGGCATTCTAGCGCAGCTGCCAGAGACCCCAGGTCTATGGCACAGTCTAGCACTAATACTTTCCCTGAGATCACCTTTAAAACAACATTTCCAGCTCCCACCCACTATTTTGATTTCCCTAAATGCCCTGATGGCTAGACTCGGCTGATTTGCACTGCTTAGAAGGCTACATTTCCTTCCTAGCACTTCCTGCCAATGTTACCAGGTAAGCCTCAAATACTTAGCAATGAAGGTCTTTACTCAAATCCACATCCAGCCATGTATTTTTAAGAGCTTGAGCCTAAAGTTAGAATCATAGAATCATAGAGTTGGAAGAGACCACAAGGGCCATCCAGTCCAACCCCCTGCCAAGCAGGAACACCATCAAAGCATTCTTGACAGATGGCTGTCAAGCCTCTGCTTAAAGACCTCCAAAGAAGGAGACTCCACCACACTCCTTGGCAGCAAATTCCACTGTCGAACAGCTCTTACTGTCAGGAAGTTCTTCCTAATGTTTAGGTGGAATCTTCTTTCTTGTAGTTTGAATCCATTGCTTCGTGTCCGCTTCTCTGGAGCAGCAGAAAACAACCTTTCTCCCTCCTCTATATGACATCCTTTTATATATTTGAACATGGCTATCATATCACCCCTTAACCTTCTCTTCTCCAGGCTAAACATACCCAGCTCCCTAAGCCGTTCCTCATAAGGCATCGTTTCCAGGCCTTTGACCATTTTGGTTGCCCTCTTCTGGACACGTTCCAGCTTGTCAGTATCCTTCTTGAACTGTGGTGCCCAGAATTGGACACAGTATTCCAGGTGGGGTCTGACCAAAGCGGAATACAGTGGTACTATTACTTCCCTTGATCTAGATGCTATACTCCTATTGATGCAGCCCAGAATTGCTGCATAGCTTGGCCAACACACAAAACACCGTGTGCTGACCGTACTGTGGAGGAATAATGTGCCAAGGTAGGGAAGGGTGTGGCAAGGTATCTTGCTTTATCCTCCTCTATGTCAGCTCCGATACCTTTGTAACTACTTATCACTTTTACAGGTAACCAGGCAATGGCTTGTGAGGCAGTTCTCTGGAGGGTTGCCAGCATCCCCTGCTGAATGCCACTGTGTGGTGGAGGGTACCTCGCACTCGTAACAGTAGGGCATTGCAAAGCGCCATGTGAAGCACTGTTGAATGTGTTCATCTTTCAAAGGATTCAATATGCCCATGCAAAACTTCGAGCGTTGTAGTTGTTTAACTTTCCCCCAAGACTGAATAGCGGGGGGGGGAGGGGAGTGGTGGATTCTCCCCCACAGCTGCAGCCCTGCCAGCTGCTGAAGCTCAGGGCAGAAGGTGAGAGAACAGTATTTCCACCAATATTCTCTGCACCAACTTCAGGCTTGTGCAGTTCAGGGGTTCACATTGGGCACCTTTCAGCTTTGGATTCAAAGTCTGCATCATCAACCCCCCCTCCTCCCTTGTGACACCCCATTTTGTTCATTGGCACCAGTAGTGTGCCCCCCACCCACTGCACTTCATGAAGGGTTGATTGGATACTTACAAGATGTTTATTTTGCTTTATTTTGCAATGTTGTCCAGTTTCATTTTATGTTTGCTGTCTTTTCTTTAGTATAGTTATATACCCTTCTGAGATTTTGCTACTATTCCCCCCCCCCTTTTAAAAATGAATTCAGTACCCAGGCACTTTCTGTACCTTATTATGGTTGAGCATTATGTGAGCATGGAGGTTTTATACATTGTTGACATCATTACATCAAGTAATTTTATGGATTCATTAATTTATTGGCCCGGATAAAGAGCACATTGCTTAACGTTTTGCAGCAGCACCTGCAGCTTTCACTTTCCTCTGTCAAATATGGCTAATGCATAAATTATCTTAGAAATTAGTGCTTGTTTTGATTACAACATAGAAAGTTACTGTGGTGTGTGTGCGTGTGTGTCGGGTGTGGTGGTCCTTTTGAAAGCTTGGCCCACTTTTGTATCATAAAAAGGCTGCCTTCCCAAAAATATCTCAGCTGACAAAGAAAGTCAGAAGGGATTCATCTTTTCCCCAAAGTACAAGAGAAACAGAATGATAAAGGCTCGAAAAAATGACAGTGGGTTGAGAATAGCTAGGAGACCAATGAAGCAGCTACACCTTATTAGATGAAGCTTGTAGGTAATAATATAAAATATTTCAGAATGTTGAAGAGAAGGCAAAGTTCATCCAGGTTATTAGTTCCTGAGAGGGCAAGTCTCTCCATAATTGGATGTGGAAAATGACTTGCATGTTAGATATTGGACTTCCAAGTCAGCCAAAAGGAAGGAGAGCAGAAGTCCCCCCAATTTTCCATTTTCTGATGTGAAAAGCCTGAAGAAAGAGATGCCATCAGATGGAAACTGAATCTGAACCTTGTCCAAGTTCAGTGCCTAATCTTCTGTATCATTATTCTCTCTGTGTCCTGTTAAGGACTATGCTTTTCCAGGAAGCATAATTATTCTGCAGAATAGAAGCCTGGGCTGACATTACAGCCTTTTGTATTGTATAAGGCAGAACACTCCTCATAAGCTTTTATTGCACACACCTATACAAAAAATCTAGCTTCTTCATTCAGTGCATGGGGGTTATGAAATCCATCATGTATCGGACCCTTTCAGAAAACCAGATCACCCTTGATTCCATTCACCCAATGACTGGGAATGCCAACATGCAGAAAGGAAATTGTCATCTTCCAGGCAAAGAATGAAAAGTGCTGGTGGAAAACTCCAGCAGTTTATTCTGGAATTGGCATTCCTTCCTGCCCCCCTCAGTTTTAGCAGAAAATCTATATGACGTGCAGTTGCAGCACTAGCCTTACAGTGTCGACTGGCAAGGTGCTAATGAGACTTTCCTGGACAGAAAGTGTTTGTAGGATGTTGTACCTACCTGTTGTAAGATTCTGTCCTCGTGGTTTTAAAAAATAATTGCCCCTCTGCTGCTGCTGAATATGGGCCACAGTTGGCCTCAGAATAAATTATCTCAGCCTGGAAATGGCTGCCAGACCAGTCAGATGTTAGCGCAGCCTTTGCCAACTTGGCTACCTCCAGATATTTTAGACAACTGTGCTGACTGGGACTGATGGGGGTTGAAACCCAAAACATCTGGAGGGTGCCAGGTTGCCAATGACTCTGTTAGTCCTTCAGTGGGCTGCAGCTCCTGGGAGCAGACATAAGAAGCACTGAGGGCAGAGGTACTTACTTTATACTGATCTCGGTTGTTTCACCAGCCCCTCTGGTGTAAATACAGGGACAAATCATGCACATCCACCCACCACCATTTCCTTAAAGAGTCCTGCTTTCATATCTTATTACTGCCGATCAAGAAGCTGTTTTACATTATGCTGCGTCTGAAAATAGTAAATGGTCATCTGTTTTAAAATGATTTTGATGTACAGTAGTTAAGCTTTTACCTATTATTCCAAAGCATTTCCTAGTGCATTAATAAAGTAGTTTTCATGGTAAGCCACACAGCCGGATCCTTTCTAATTAGTACTAGGTATGTAGCAAAGCAGAAAATGTAACTAGGGTGTGTGTGTGTGTGTGTGTGTGTGTGTGTGTGTGTTCCAAGATTCTGTATGGGGACTGCCATTATTTAATGCATTGATGAGCAATGTGAGCAGGAAGGTGAACTGCAAGCCACTAACACTTGTAGGGTTTGCAAAATTAATGAAATGGTCAAGTCAGAAGCAGAGTATCATGAATTACTAGAGGGCTTTTGCAAAACTAGGTGAGTGGGCAATAAAATGATGAAAGTCAGTGTTGATGAGTGTAAAGTAATTTACATTAGAAAAAAGTAACCATACATATAAAATGCTGAGTCCTCAGTTTGCTATTACCATCAAGCAAGAAACTGTATGCCTTATTATAAATTGTTCACTGAAAATGTCAGCTCAGTGCACAGCAAACATTAATGAAATAAGAGCAGGGAATGAACAGTATTAGGGAGTACTACAAAGTTGGCTGGAAAATATTGCAAAAAAATAAAAATAAATCACAGTGCTATTGCATCCATCCACCATGTACACATATTTGTAATACAATTCAGAATTCAGCATTTTAACTTAGGATTTTGCCATTCAGATTTCCACATGAATAGTTTAATTTGGTAACAATGTCCAGGTGTCATCCATAGTGTGTGTAAAAATATATATAATTCTTCAAGCCTACGCCTTGTTCTTAGCTTTTTATATGTCACAATGGTTCCCTGGTGTGTGTTCACTTTCATTACACCATTCATGATCTTATTTTACTTCTTTTTCTCCAAGGACATCCCAACCACCATATTAAGGCAGACTGAGAGACAGTAATCTGACCATAGACACCTAGTGGCCTTCATAGCTGTGACAGAATCTGAAGCCTGGCTTCTCATGTGCAAACCCCTAATAATCCAGCCAATACACGGTAGTTAGTCTCCTATATGTTCTACCGGTAGCAAGTTCAGCAAGGGCACGTGTCAGGTGTTCCATATGAAATCTGTAAAAGAAGGATCTGCCCATTCTCAGCCAAAACAATTAGGGCCATCTAAAGATTTTCTGCCATCCTATGTGGGGCGCAGAAGCGCAAGGACATCCTTGTACAAACTGACGCTGCAATGCTATGCACACTTATCTGAGAGTAAGCCCAGTTGAACTAAGTAGACATGGATAGGCTTGCATTGTGAATGTGCCTGGTAAGCATTGTGAATGCTTCAGGCACACCTACCCCGTCCTGCACTTGTGTACACTCCCACAAATTACAAAAATGGCAGGCAATTAACTGGTATATAGCTAGGTTCATATACTATGTTTGCAACCTGGTGCCCTCATAAGCTTTGGGTTACATCTCCCAGCATTCCCAGCAGCACAGCTATGCTGGCTGGGGTTTATGGGAGTTGTAATCCAAACTCATGCTGGCTGGAGATGATGGGAGTTGTAGTCCAAAACATCTGGAAGGCTCCAGGTTGGCAAAGGTTGTCATAGGCAACATGAAGCCAGTGTGGCACAGTGGTTAGGGTGTTGGAGTCAAATCCTACTCCAGGGTTCAAATCCCTGCTCAGGCATGAAGCTAAGTCACTGTCTCTCAGCCTAACATACCTCACAGGGTTGTTGTTGTGTGGATAATAGGGAGAGCAGGAGAGCCAGGGGCACTACCTTAAGTTCCTTGGAGAAAAAGTGGGGTGTAAAAGCAAATAAATTAATGAATAGGGCCAAGTATCTGTATGCTCATTCTTACTGCTGCAGACAAATGACCTGGTTAATTTTGACACCCTCACTCAAAATGCATGCATGTAGGGCTGGCCCACGCATTGAACAAACTGAGCATCTGTCCTTGGTATCAGCCATGGAGGGGACACTTTTTGTTGTTCTTCACATGCTTCTTAGCAATCTATTATAACTCTGCAGTGGCACTTGAAAGCTAGCTGCGTAAAATTCTGCTTCTTATACCTTTGTGCTGCTACTACTACTTCGACTAACATCTATGTACGTAACTAGTAACATTTCAAGAGGAGGGTTGCTACTTATCCCTCCCCTTCTTTGGTCCCGGGGCTGAAGTGACAGCAGTAGTGGCAGCGGCTGGTGAGACAACAGGAGGGGCACAGAGTCACAGAGGAGGAAGGGAAGATATGTACTGTAGAGACAAATCCTCATCCAGACCAGTTCAAGGTCTAGAGCTTGTCCTTTATGCTTGCAAGCACTTGCTCCCACATGTGCATAGCATCATGCTTTAACTAGCATCTCCTTGAATTTTTGCATCTATGCAGCATGCAGAATAATTTCTTCCTACTGGCTGAAAGTATAAGTGTGGGTATTGTATTGAGATTAGAATTAAAGGTAGCCACTGTCTTCAGTCAAGCTGAAAATGTCAGATGACTCATCATGCACTTTGCACAAAGTTCCAATTTTTGCCACACACATTCTAACAAAGAGGCTTGAAGACCTTGTGGTTCCCTGCTGCAGATTCTCGTCAGATAAGATCTCAGAGAAGTGGTAGATTGCTGATTACTTTTGCAACATGTGCCTCGGCTGCACAGTGAGGCTGCAGCTAACCTAAGCTGGTGAACAGGCTGCAACATCATTGTCTTCACTGTTGTCATGGGAATGAAAAACATGCCATGAATACTAAGAAAAGGGCATCTATGCTTATCTTCTTGGCTAACAAGAAACTGGATAATTCATTGATTTTGTGGCTATGGCCACAACCTGTCATAAGCTAGTGGGTAGGGCTGCCATACGTCCAGATTTCCGGGACATTACCGGGATTTCAAAGGCAGAAGGGGGAATTTCTGGAAGGCAGCGGTTTGTCCTGGATCTTTGGCAAGTAAACCAAAAAATCGCACTGCACTTTTGCTCTCATTCACCTTTCTGCAACTAGAAGCCAATTCCGACCTCGCCCTGAAGAGATCTCTGAGGATGGAAGAACTGCCTGCGCTTGTTCCCGGATGGCGGGGCGGCGGGTGCGCCTGGTCCCCCTTACTGTCTGACTCCCTTCAATTGAAAATGGTGTCCTCTGTTCCTTGAGTGTTCCCACCAGGATGCATTGTGCTTCGTTGTCAGCTGTGCTGAGATAAGCAGCGCTGGGTCCACGTGTACATGGAGCAGCCACTCTGAGAAACCTAACTGGGATTATCATGCAGAATTACAGGCTTTTAGGCACCAGTTACATGAGAAGTTTTCACCAAAAAATCATGTGTTCTTTTGGTGTTATTGGGGTCTTCTTTTAGAAAAGCTCAACAATTTTCATGGTGTCCTCATTTTTACTTTTTGAAACAAGGCAACCCTAGTAGTGGGTGACCTGGAGAGGAGCCCACCGCTGTTCATACCGCTGGTCCATTACCTAGCTACAGATTAAAAATCATGGTGCAGTTAAAGGAAAGGGAAAGAAGATACTCTCAGTGACAGGCATAAGAAACAGAAGTAGCAAACCAGATGACTGGATATATTTCTGAACAGAGTCAGTTGGAATCTAAGTGCATGGCAATAAGACTTCATGAGATGAAACCAAACAATGGAGCTAAACTCCTGCAAAGCCTGTTTTCGTCCTATATCACTGGATAGCTTTTGCAGTTCCTATACTTACTTCCCTGCTTTGCTCATCTGGATTTAAGGCCCAGAAACCATTACTTCTTCTCCATAAACAATTAATTTAATATTGATAAAATTGCTTAGTTGGCAGATATTAAATCTCAGTGCATCTCCTCTGCCCAGCAGCTACTTTCACTAAGCTAGTTTAATTTGTTTTGGCACTAGAGTTCATTCAGGAAAAGAAAAAGTCCCCAAAGAGGGTCAAGTTGTAGGTTTTCTATGGTAACTGAATCGTTTGATAGAATTCTGAGGAAAAATACAACCTGTACACCTCACACATTACTGGGCGGGACCCTAGTGCTGAGCACCAGCCCTACTTCCCTTTCCCCCCTCCCCCTCCTCCATCCTGCTAGCCGCTCAAGGCTCACCCACCACCACTGCCGGCTGCAATCTGCCCCGCTGCCCTTGTAAGCCTATGCACCCCCTCTCTGCTTCTGGCTCCCAGCAGTGCCCTGGCAAATGACATCATCAAGCTGTGCCATCAAGTTTGGAGCTGGCCACCTTGTCGCACAGAGCAGAGAGGCAGGATCCACAGCCAAGGTGGCGCTGGGCGGGGGACAAAACCTCGAAATCAGAACACCCCACTTTCAGATCAGAAACTGTGGTGGCTTTATCAATTCGGGGACTGTCTTGGCAGAATCAGAGCAGTTGAGGGGCATGCAATAAAGATGTCAGCTGAGTTTAGAGGAAGAAAAGAAAGACATTTAAAGCACATTTCCTATTTCAAATGTTGCATTTTTCAGTTGCTGGCTTTTAAGTAGTAAGTGAGAAGCAGAGTGGGGTCCACTACATAACAAATAGTTAATGGGAGGGAGCATATTAACTTTGCACTCCACATAATAGATAAAAGGTTAATCTCAGTGATGCCAGAACCCAGATCATGGTAGATTAGTGGTGTATTGTTTGTCTTATGAAGAACATTAGAATAGATTTATCATGATTAAAGCCACATGAGAGACAGAGATCAGCAGGTGGGGAGGGAAAAGGAATATCATCCTTTTCTGGTGCAAAGATGAAGGCTTAGCAGACACCACAGTCACAGACCACTCATCAGAGGGATAATTTACATTCTGGAAATGAATGTTTGGTTGAGTGAATCAGGCTAGAATTGCAGAGCAGTAGAGAAAAGTCTCTCTCTCTCCTGCCGACTAGCAGAAAAGAAAATCAGCCACCCATGCAGCACATTTTAATTTTATTCTGGTGACTATGCTACCCCTGCTCAGTTTAACAACAGCTCAAACTGTTATCAGGGAATACCGAGAAGGCAGGGTCGACCATTATCCTTGTTGCTCAGGTCTATGGACCTGCCAGTGATAGGAATGTCATGATTATTTTCATCTGCAAGCATTGATTTTCCCCTCACCGTGCAGCTGAATCTAAGATTTTCCTGTTTGTGAACATTTTCCTCCACCCTGTCCTGCAAAGACAGTGATGTGTGACTGACGGGTGGCCAGTTGTGTTACATTCCTTCTCTACCATCCATCCACTACTGGAATTTGGAATTTTATGTGCAATCCTTACTAAAGGCATCGTACAATCCGTATATAAATTCATGAAAGATCAGTCTGTCAACCGCTATAAGCCACAACAGTTAAATGATGCCTCCATGCTCAGAGGCAATATAACTCTGATTACCACTAGTGATGGCCACCAACTTGGATGAGACGAATTCATGGAGATGGCTACTAGCCATGATGGCTGTGCTTTGACTCCACAGCGGGAGGCAGTAGTGCTTCAGAATACCAGTTGCTGGAAACCACAGGAGGAGAGAATATTCTTGTGCTCAGGTTCTGCTTGAGGGTTTCCCATGGGATGCTAGACTAAAGGGGCCACTGGCTTGATCCAGAAGATGCTTCTTATGCACTTATGTTCTTACCAGTTGCTGGGGTGCAGGAGTGGGCAAATGGAAGAAAAGGCCTTTGTCTTCATGCCCTGCTTGTGAGCTTCCCTGAAGTACATGAAGACCAGCATACAGGCCATAGTTCTAAATAAACCCTTAATAAAGACTTGGATTGATAACTTTCTAAACCCCATAATAACCATAGCAATATTCTCAACCCAGAAAGCACACAGTGCAAGTAAATAGATAGGTACCGCTCCGGCGGGAAGGTAAACGGTGTTTCCGTGCACTGCTCTGGTTCGCCAGAAGCTGCTTAGTCATGCTGGCCACATGACCCAGAAGCTGTATGCCGGCTCCCTCGGCCAGTAAAGCGAGATGAGCGCTGCAACCCCAGAGTCGGTCACGACTGGGCCTAATAGTCAGGGGTCCCTTTACCTTTAATCCCATTTAATGATTTTAATACATAGTCACTCAGGGAGAAAGCTAGGTGTTCCTCCTGAGTAACAATCACCTATGATCTGTAGCAGCAGCAGCAGCAGCAGCAGCAACAACAATTTTATTATTTATATGCTGCCCATCTGACTAGGTTGCCTCAGCCACTCTGGGCTGTTTCCAGCAAAATATAAAAACACAACAAAACATCAAACATTAAAAACTTCCTTATACAGGGATAATAATAATAAAAAATAATAATTCCCTCCAGGTGCTACTGGAAGGATTTTTTTTTATTTCGTTTCGACTATGGCAGACCAACACTGCTACCTACCTGTAATAATAATTCCATTATTTATATATGGGAGGACTCCCCCACCACCTCCTTAAATGATTCCAATATTTCTATGGGGTTAAGGTCATTATTCTTTGAATTTTAAAGAGGAGAAATTGAAGTGCATGAGCCAGCAATTAAATTAGCAGTCTGTATTTGGAGTGGGGTGGGCTAGGGTTAATAAGAAGCAGCCCGTGGTGGAATGTGCTTACAGGTTTGCAATGAAGTGACTGGCACAAATGAATCCATTAGACCAGATGTGAGTAGGGCAGCCGAAGCATCACATTCCGAGATTTGAGGGCAGAATCCAGAAAGCAGGCGTTGCAGCCGGCCTTGACAAAGATATATTGGTATTGCTCTGCACAGACGCACATGCCTGCCCTGTGTACTTGATCCTTCTCTGAAGCAATAACTGCCCATTAATGACTTGCCATTACACACGTCCTGAACCAGCTGTCCTTAGTCAGAGATGCTACAAGGAAGAGGATGAATTGCTGTATGTGGGACATATCTGAGTGTGGGACAGGAATAGATGGAAGATGAAGAAAAGCTGGACAGCTCCCATTCATAACCCTCCACTAGTTGTGAATTTGCAGTCCGACACTCTTTTATCCATTGGCTGATGAATTGTTGCTCACTACAAAACATGACAACTGAAAATCCTCCCAGTTCCAAGATCGCACCTTCGTAGGCTTTGCCTCCTCACTTCTTGACAGTATTACTTTCCTGAGCCAAACTAATTAAGAAGGGGCTGGACCAGTTTAGATGTTAAAAAGAGAGCCTGAGGGCCAAATTCCAATTAACCTCAAATGTTAACTAAAGCAACCTGAGCTGGGGGAAGCTTACACTCTTGTTCCTATCAAAATTCACTTTAATTTTTTTATAGCTATTTTACATTTCAAGACAGAAAACCAAAAGGGTTAAAAAGATACACAAACACACAAATGACTTTACCTCCTGACACAAAGAATTTGTGAAGAAATCAAAGACGGTAGACTCGTTACTCAGAAAGTGCTGCCTTAGTGAGATATTTCTATTGCTGTTTTGTATATCATAGATTCTTTTTTAAAAAAAAGAAACTCAGTTGTGTAACGGGAGTCTCAACCATTTCAGAATGGTGTGTGTGTGTGTGTGTGTGTGTGTGTGTGTGTGTGTGTGATGAACTGACAGGATGGCAGGGAGGAGGAAGAGAAATCCTGCTAAAGGGTGTAGCTGGGACTGGGACACACTGGGGCAAGCTGGGCATGGGGGAGGAGAGGTTGGTGTAGGAAGTGCTCATAGGGAGACAGAGGGTGGTGAGGGGATGGGGGTCAATGCACAAGAACCAGAGCAGCAGGACCCAGAGTCAGAGGGGCCCCTGTCTCCACAAACATGGTGGGTTCTGAGGCATAGGGAGCAGCAGGAGGGGCGTTCTAGGAAGATGAGGCAGGCAAGGGCCAAGAGCCCAGTTACCTAGCTAACCAGGTGGGGCTTGTTACCTTTGGGTGGAGGTATGTGATTCCTCAGCTGAAGTAGGCTTAGAACAGGTGAGGGTCACCTGCCTCGTCAAGCCCAGATGCTGCAATCGGCAGGAAAAGTACAAAAGGGAAGCCAAGCTGAGGGGCTGTGCTTGCTCAACTGCCCAGGTTGATTGGACCATGGGCTTGGATGTTCCAGAGAGCTGTTTGGTAATGTGTGTGTGTAGGACTGACCTCCAGGTGCCCTGATCTTTGGATTAGTTGCAGAGGTGGAAACTTGGCCTGCTGGGGCTTTTGACCTGTTGGTCTGCCAGACTATGTGCTACCATCTGCTATAGAACTGTGCACTCCAGCAGGACTTGCTGCCAGGTACCCTGTGGTTCAGAATGGTGTGTGTGTGTAGAAGTTCTGATTTCTGGGGATCTGAGCCATCGTTGCTGTATTGGTAACAATCATCTGTGTAAGTCCTCTGATAAAGACACAAGTCTGGATCTCATCTCCAAACGTCTTTGGGTCTGTTTGTTTTTTAAAGTATTATCACGAAATGAAATACTCATATAGGTCTACTGGTTTAATTGTTTAATCTTGTTTGTTGAAATTAATCTGATGAGTAAGCCACTCTTAAATTCAAATGTGTATGGCCATCCCTTGTTCTCAATCGCATAAGTGTAAATTTGCTCCCCTTGTTAAACGAAAGTAGCTCAGGCACTAACTGGATGTGATGGTGGCAGATCCTGTATTAGGAGGCAGGTTGCTGGTGAATTTCTATAAAATCAGAAGGGTGTTAATACTTAATGCTGGAAGAAAGAAGGTACAGAATTCTGTCTCTGCCCTCACTTTCCCTTTGAAATCTCTCCCCCATATTTTTCTTCTCCAGTGGGTTTCTGAGACTAGTAATCTAAGAGAAAATAGACTTGGGGGGAGGTAGTTTGGGAGGAAAAGTACGGGTGTGGAAAGCACCTCCTACCTGTTGCATATTTGCTTTCAAACCCTTCCACCCTTAGGTTATAGAATTTCAACACAACCTAGATACTGACACATTGTGCCACCATGAAGTGTAGAGAACCTATATGAAAGGTGAACTTAAAAATAATCAATTAAAAAAATAGTGGGGGTTTGCCCACAATGCATTACCGGTTGTTTTCATTTGTATATATGAAACAGAAATCAATTTTGCTTCATGGATTGAATAAAGGGGGCTTTGTCGTGAGATGGTGCTTGCAGCTGTATAGGAAATTATCCAGCTTATTACACTGCCAGATGGCTGGGCTAATGGGCAGTTCACAGTACCTCTCATTGGGATGCTCAGTAGGCAATAGATCCAATCACTGGAACCATACAGTAAAGAGCTCGTTTGGGTCTGGTAGGAGGTGCTCTATTCCAGATAATTCCCAGGTCATGAAAATTAATGTAGCTTCAGATTGATAATACATTGAGAACATGTATCAAACTGACCTGGCAAAACGCTGGTGCTTTTAATGATGCATAGAACAGCCCCTGACATGGCCTTTTGCTCTGTGGAATAGACGGGCTGGCATGGACCTCAGTTAACCAGATATGCAAGTATTTGGTGGTGCTATCTCTCAACTGACCTTTAAGACTCTGCTCCTTTCAATGAAACTTTGAATTTGTTTGGTTGCAACATCTAGAATTTTGGGAAAGGTTGGACTCAGCCATGTAAAACATGGTTGCTCCCCTAGCTGGTGTAAAGCTACTGCTTTGTGGGAGGGGGGCAACAATTGCTTCATCAGTAGACCTTTATCTTGATATTGGTCATTAGTATCACATTCTCCCATACCTTTATGCCAAAACTGCCCTGCCAATACGCTTGTCTAACTCAGTGTTGATGGAGAGGTTTGCTGGTTATGGTGGAGCCCAGGTAGACAAAATTGCCTACTACCTCAGGCGTGTGGGTCACCAATGCTGATGCATGGAGTACTGGTGATGTTGGTCTTCATTAGGCTGATGGTAAGAACCAACTCCTTGGAGTGTGGTGTCAAGGCTGCATCATCTGCAAACATCTCTCAGATAAGGAGCCACCACACTTTTGTACAGGCATGGAGATGGCTAGATTGAACAGACCACCATCACTTGGAAGACACTCTCTTCAGTTGAGCTGAAGGCATAGGAGAGCAACAGGGAGGAGAATATGCCAAGGGGAATTGGGGTGAGAACATAGCCCTATTTCACACCGCTCTTTATAGGGAAGCCATCCAAAGATGACCTGTCATACTGGACAGCACTAGGCATGTTCTCATGGAAGGACATGCTGAGGTGGGCATCCTATCTTATTGAGAATAATCCTTTTTGGCTGACAAGGTCAAAGGCCTTTGTCAGGTCTGTGAAGGGAATGTACAAGGGGCATATCAGCATTTCTCCTGCAGCTGACGCAGTGAGAAAATCATGTCAACAGTTGATCTCTGAGCTCTAAAGCCTCATTGTGACTCAGGATACACTGTCAGCGAGTGACTGTAATCTGTTGAGAACTACACAGGCAAAGGCTTTCCCCACAGTACTCAGCAGGGAGATAGGTAATTGACTATTGTAAATTATGGCTGGGTGTGTATAATAACAACAGAAGCTTCCTTTACAGAGCTATATATTGCATTGAATCAGTTAACTTTGATAGGTAGCAGAAATGTACTGTATGTGAGACTCAGCATAGGAAAAGGCAGGATTTCATTCACAGTGTGAAAGGGCCTTTGATATTGTTTTGGATAAAAGGTCCTTGAGGAACATAAGTAAAGACGAAAGCAAGAGGAAAGGAAACCTCACAAATGTCAGGGTGGAACTCTGTTGCATATGCATAGAGAAGAACAAACCATTAGCTGGGGGGGGGATCAAAAAGAATCCAGTACTGCTCTTTGAGATCCACAAGGAAATATTTAGGGGTTGCTTTAAGTTCATTTGATGAAAAGTGTTGTGCAGGTTTCAAAGGCAAAATTACTAGTCAGGAGCAGTGAAGTAAGCTGAAGAAGAGCTTTAGGTGCTGGTATTAGCACAATTTTTCAGGCCAAGCTGAATAGCATATATGATATTTCAGCCACTTGTAAATCCAGCCCCTGGCAATAAAAAAATAACAGGAACCACATTTAATCCATTTGTTCGGTTGTTTCAGGAGGGCTCTGTTTCAGTCTCTCACTGAATTGGAATCGGTGAAAATTAAAACAAGCAAGAGTCGTCCTTTTACGCTTCCTAAATGCTGCTCCTTTTAAGGGATCCCGCCTCAACTTTGGAGGTTGAAATAATAATAATAATAATAATAATAATAATAATAATAATAAAACTTTTATTTGTATCCCACCCTCCCCAGGATCTCTCTCCCCCCCCTCTCTCTCCCCTTTCTTTCCAAAATGCATCTTTAAAACTTGTAATCCCTACGGGGAGTTATTTTTCAAACCTATTTTTATTCAAGAAGGGTTAGTTACTGCCACTAGGCTCCTCAAATAAAAGATTCTACTTATGCTAAGGCTGTGTTTTCATAGAATTGTAGAGTTGGAAGGGACCAACAAGGGTCATCTAGTCCAACCCCCTGCAATGCAGGAATCTTTCACCCAAAGTGGGTCTGGAACCCATGACCCTGAGATTGAGAGTCTCATGCTGTTCACATTAATGACAGCTAGGTCATTCTTGTTCTCAATACCGGTTGAAGCTGGTTTGGAGGAAAGCACATAAAAACACATTATTTCATAAGAAATTACAAGAAAGATGGGGATTCTGGCTAATGTTGCGTGTAATGGCTTAAAATGCAGGAGGGTCACCGCTCTTCCCCACTGATGTTTCAAGTCTCATCTGCAGTTGCTGTACACACCAGAGAGTGGGTGGGGATGTCTTCACCCAATGCACATTATCTGTTTGGTTTCTCTGCACCTGCAAACCCCTCCTCCTGCCCCACAAACCCGTATTCGTGAAGCTGCAATCTGTGCATTTGCAATGGCTATCTCAAATGTACACACCTCAGCTTAACAGCAGCATATGTTTTCAGATCAAATGGAAATTGCTTTGAAGAAAGATCCATTGGCTAATATCATATGAGCAGGGCTTCAACCAACTTAGTGGGAGCATACACTGGAACGGGACGGAATGTTAATGCATACATAGTTTTAGTTAAAGCCAGTCATCAGTACTTTTGCAATGTTGCTGTCTCTGCCACAATGGCCACCTTTCAAGCAAACAACTCATCCATGGGTATATATGCTCCTCATCTTGATCACTCGGAGAATGCTGCACATGATTTGGTACACTCACATACACGCACGCATACAGAATGTCCCAGTGCACCTGAAGAACCAGTAGTGATAAAAGAAATCGCTAGACAATGGTGTTCTTGACTCATTCATCAGCTAGCAAGCCAACACACGCCACGCCTATCCTGAGAACAGTGGCGTAGCAATGGGTGGGCGGGGGGGCGGTGCGCTCCCGGTGCCACGTCTCTGGGGGGTGACAAAGCATACGATTTGCTGGCAGCGGCGCTCCAGTGCCGTACGGACGGTGCTGGGATCCTCTGCTCGCGGCTGCAGCCACATGTAGAGGATCCTCCGTTCACGGCCATGAGCAGAGGATCCCGGCACCATCTGTATGGCACTGGAGTGGCGCTGCCGGCAACCCACTATGTACAGTGCATGTGCGGCGTCGCTACGTACAACGCATGCATCGTACGTAGCAACGCTGTGCATATGTGCTACGTAGCAATGCCCCGCCCCTGGGTGCACATCATGTTTGCCGCTCCGGGTGCCCGAGCGGCTTCCTACGCCAGTACGCCACTGCCTTTTCAACAAGTTTATGATAGCTCTTTTAGCCTGCAAAGGGTTTTTGAATATATAGCCAGCTCCTCAAGATGTAATAAAAATCCTTTCTTTCTGACTGCGTAATTGTCTTAAACTATAAGCCGTTGCGCCGTTTTATAGGCAAGAGATGAAGAGGAAGGATAAATTACCAGAGAATTATTACTGACACATATCTTCATGTGAGTTTCCCATGTGCTTGTTTTGATGCCTTGGCACAACTTTCCTCAACCAGGCGCCCTCCAGATGATTTGGACTATAACTCCCATCAGGTGTGGCAGTGCAATGCAACGGGAGGCCCCCAGGATAGGGAAGGCTATCTTGGTATACAAGCTTCTTGATAGATAATGAATGATGTGACATGGGAAAGCCAGACAAGGTGGTTGCTTCTTCAAGCATATCGGTCTGTGACCTATACATGCCCCCACCATCTCCTGTACCTGCGGTGCAAATACAGAGCCTCCAAGTGTCCCTATTTTCCAGGGACGTCCCTGATTTAGACAAGCCATCCCAGTTTCTGATTTGATCCTGGAATGTCCCGCTTTTCCTTAGGACATCCCTATTTTCATCTGAGAAATGTTGGAGGGTAGGCAAATAAGTGGGCAGAGGCTGTAACCGTGCAGGGATAAACTTGTCTGCAGTGCAGTTTGCAGGGACCAATAACATAACCATATATACAAGCACATGTGCATGAACTACTGGTTTATAATTAGGCACAGAAAATAAGTATTGTACACAAAAAGTGCAGTTGCAGCAAGAAGCAGAGGGGAAATGTAGATTTATATTCATACATTATTCGTTTCATTTAAGATACATCCATGCAAAGAGATTTCTCATAAAGCTGTAAATTTCCAATATGCTTTCTCTCTCATTAGGAATGTTACGAGCTTATGTGAAGATTCCCTAGCATTTTATTTATTCAACCCAGCAGGGAATTTAATTCAAGACCAGGATTTTGGGGCTATCAGAAACCAGGATAGCCCATACCTATTGCAGATGTAACATAAGGGCAGTTAGCTATTTAGGGAGCCATCCAAACCCCCCCCCCAGCCCAATGAGTCTTTACAGAGCAGGCAGTGCCACCACCACATCTGTGGGCCTGCTGGGCACAGTGGCTGGGGTGGAAGATTAGGGGGCAGGCAAACTGATGCCAAACTGGAGCTGGCACAGTGATTGAGCTTGGATTGTTCCTGATGCTGTTCATGTGATCACATCAGGGTCAGCTTGGGATCCAGTGTATCCCAGGCCAGCTCAGACCTGCACCTGCCTGCACGTGTGGTGGGCAGAAGGGAACTCTGTGCCAATGGAGTGAAGCTGCATCCCTCTGCAGGTGGAGACCCGCAGGGTCTTAGGGAGGCTAGGAGGGGCTGGGTGAAGGATGCAAAAGCAGGGTTGAATTGCTCCGTTAATACTGTAATGTCCAACATGAAATTGCGGGATTATAATTTATCAGGAAGTTCAACTATGCAGCTATATATTACTGTTTTCATGGTGCTGCAAGACATTTTTGCTACACCAGATTAACACAGCTACTCTTATGGAAATTGTTATTTAATGGAGAAAACTCTTAATGGTGGATTGTGGTAAGATACATCATTGCCAATTGTAAGCTATGTTTACGTTTTCTGTACAAAATGAGTAAGTGTACTGGTATCCACGTTGATATAAAAGTTTCCAGAATGATATAAAAACAAGTCCTATGCATGGTATGATTCTAATCATTGACAGAATTTAATAAATCTCCATTTTACGGATATAAAGTTTTAAAACTCCCACCCCTCCAAGCTTGTTGCCGCTTCTGTGTACAGTACTTCTTTTATTTGACTGATCGTAAATCAACATCTGTAACTACTTTATTCTACACAGCTCTTAGCTTTCGAAGGCTCTCTCCAGTCTGCACTCTTTGTTGGCAGCGTTGGATTTCATGGGCTAATTGGGGAGGGAGCGAGGAAACTGGCAGTGACAGATGAAGCACTGGGTTCAGCTAAATGTCCTCCCAGCTCTCTGGATCTGCCTTACTGGCAAATTCATAAGAGGCTGCAGGAGCTACTGCCACTCAAGGCAGACCAAGCTGTAACGCTGTACAGCAACTCGGCATGTACGTCCCAGGAGCTGCAGCCTAAACAGAATGCTGGACAACAAGGTCACATTGTGCCAGCTAATCTGGGTGTCGGCTGCCAGACGCCTGGCCTCCATTCTGCCTGTCTCGTGTTCAGTCACATGAATTCAAATTCATCTAAAATAAGCAACAAGGAAACAGAAAGTGCCAAAAGACACCCAGGAGGAAGTGTGCGAAGAAGATCCTTTTTCTATTTAGGAATGACAGGTGATAACTCTCAGTGATGTGTCTCCAGTGGACCATTACCTTAAAAGTGATGAGGTTCCCCCCCCCTTTCACATAACGCTTGTGCCTTCCTCACTAGCTTATTTTACTTCTGCTGTGAGAGGCAGTGATGGAACGTGTTGCCATGGGAGTAGCCAGGATTTATTTTAGTGGGGGGCGGGAGGCAGGACACCTACCTGTCCTGTTCCAGAACCTGCGACGTAATAGGTCAGTTTGCGGAAGCCATGCCTATCGCTCAATAGGGTTGCTTCGCTAGAATGCGCCACAGCATCACCCAAGTGACCTCAGCGAGCATTTCAGTTTCAAATATTCTGATTATTTCTACTTTTAGTTAAGTCCTTTTTATTTATTTACTTAGGGGGGTGCAGCTGCCCCCCCCCCGGCTATGCCCTTGCTCCTTGCTAGGGGACTTTGGGCTGGTTCATAAATGGCCTTGACATGTAGCTTCTACATGTGGTAGAGCACAGGAGTAAGCCTCTGACTCATGCATGGGTATGTGTCAGTGCACACACACAAATGCACACAAAGCAACTTTAATACGCTTTGACGTCTACATAGTCGAGTCCCACCCACCAACACCCTTTCTTCTCAGCAGATAGATCTCGTGAGTTGGGTTTATGGTGTTCATGTAATTTAGCAGCAGTTGGAGGGGGGGCGCTCCTTGAGGTTTCTTTACTGTAAAAACAAAACCTCAAGGCAGCTCACACTGGTAAAAACAATAAAATAAGCAAAAAGCAAATTTTAAGCAACAACCAGCAAGATGGGAGCAGAGCAGGAAGATAAAACAATGTAACCCGAAGACAGAAAGACAAAAACAGCAGCTAATACTAATGCATTTCTCTCCATGTGTACTCAGACGTAAGACTCACTGAGTTCAATGGGACTCACTCCAGGTAAGCATATATAGGACTGCAGCCTTAAAGGTGTTTTTCTTTTGTTTTTGCAAATGTCATTTTTATTGAAGTTTCCAGTAAATTGCATAATAACTATTCATCAACCCACAACAGAACAAATAGCGAGGTTCCTGTATGGTGCTCTCATCCTAGGTGAATGTTCTGTTTTAATTTTAGTAAATCTCTCCAGAATGGATGTCTTGAAGGCCCAGTATTTTCCATTCTTCTATTATAAAGCACAAAAATGCGCACCAAACTTCTTCAAAATGGTCATGCCCCATCACACATGCACCGCACCTCCACAAGCCTGCTATGGTGTTTTGTCTCCTGCATGTTGGTTCTTATAATTTACAGCACATTATAAATGGCTGTCGACCCCTTCTAGTGTTCCCATATTTAGCTATGAGCCATGTATCCTAAGGCAAGTTGGTTCATCTGTATGTAAATTTCCCATGCTCTATCATGTTTAGAACCTACACATGGGGGTTGCATAGAGGAGTCAGATGGCAGAAAATGAACAAATGAATCCATGAATAATTTCCAGACTCTGATTATTCTCCTTCTGTAGATGATGTACAAGACTGGAAGTTAGATGTAAAATTGTCAAGTTTGTGGAGTATCAGTTAGAACTTTAGGCATTTGATAAGACTGTTTTAGAGCAGGGATGGCTAACATTTGTTCCTGTTCTTTTAATTATTTGTTTTATTTATTAATTGCTTTGCAAGAGGCATCCCAAAGCAACTTACAATATTTTTCGAATATTCTTACTTTTTGGAAATACTGTGTTTTTGGAATATGGTTTTTGGAAAATTTATATTACCCCGATCATTGGCCATTCTGACTTGAGCTGTTCAGAGTTGTAATCCAACAACATTTGGAGAATGAACACAATGCGCCAGTCATGTGTTCTCTCATTTCTTCTGACGGTACTCTCTACTTGCGTATATGTATCGTCATAAAAAATATCTGGAAAACCAGCTTTATTATTTCTTCTTGCGAATGTAACATACCACCGCCAACCTTGGTTTGGTTTGGTTTGGTTTTTATGTGTTTGTTTCATGAAGTTCTCTTTTTAAAAATGAAAAAGTATGAGCACACTGTGATAACAAAGAATTATGGGTAATGAAGCACATTCTGTAGATTTTTGCAGGGGCCATGTTATCTATTTCTCAGCTGCTGTTCATGGTACAGCCTCTCACATGCACTATAAAGTGAGCCACTTCCTGCCTTGCTCTTGGCAGCTTGAGCAGGGAAAAGCAGCAGATTGAGGTAAAGGGACTGTTACATCGATAGCCCTTTCAGATCATATCACAACCCTGCTAGCAGGAAATGGTAAGAGGAGCTTTCCTGTCCTTTATCCTAGCATCATCAGTTGCAAACGTAAAAACAAGCCTTTTTGTCTGCAGCACAATCAGACCCCAGTGCATTCATCTGAGGTATGTTCAAGTTCTGTATATTTGGTCCATCTGAATGCATTATTAGAAGACAGATACACAATAGTGTACAGTGGTACCTTGGTTCTCAAACGCCTTGGTACTCAAACAACTTGGAACCCAAACACTGCAAACCCGGAAGTAAGTGTTCCGGTTTGCAAACTTTTTTCGGAAGCTGAATGTGCTCCATTTTGAGTGTTACACTGACTTTTTGAGTGTTAAGTTGATTATTTGAGTGCCACACTTCCGTTTTGAGTGTTACACTGAGGTCTGTCTGTTTTTGCGCTTTATTTAGCGTTTTTGAGGCTCTTTTTGTTTTTTGTTTTTGTGATTGTGTGGAACCCAGTTCAGCTACTGATGGATTGTGTAACTGCAGTACATTGTTTATTACTTTCATTTTATGAATCAGTGGTCTCGTTAGGTAGTAAATTTCATGTCAGATTGCTGATTTAGGGGTTGTTTTTAAAAATCTGGAATGGATTAATCCATTTTGCATTACTTTCTATGGGAAAGCGTGCCTTGGTTTTGGAACGCTTTGGTTTTGGAACAGACTTACGGAACGGATTAAGTTTGAGAACCAAGGTACCACTGTATTCATATTGGTGTCTTCTTCCACAGTGGAAACTCTGGGGGACCTCTGACCAGCCAGATATTGTTAGACTCCAACTTCCATTTTTCCCAGCCAGCATGGTCAATGATCAGGGCTGATGGGAGCTGGACTCCAGCAACATCTGGAGGTCCACAGGTTCAGCACTGCTCCACTATGCAAATATCTCTATTTGGTGCCAGAATGGAGTTATTGTAGAACTCATGTGCACCTGCAGGTATTTTGACACCATTGCAGCAGGGATGGGAAACCTGTGATTCTCCAGATGTCATTGAACTATCATTCCTGACCATTGGCCATGCTGGCTGTGGAGGGTGGGAGTTGTAGTACATCATCTGCCGGGTCACAGGCTTTTCCATCTCTGATTCTGACATTTGTGAGAATTGATAACCTGCCCCTTGTCTTTATATTTCTCAACAATTTTTTTAATCCCACAGGATATCAAAGCCATTTTCACACTGTGGTCTGGGCTGCCTCTTTCTGGTTCAGCTGAAACCCCAGCTGATCCTTCTCTTGGAGACAAGTTTTTTAAGCATGTACAGGCATCTTCACAACAAAGCTATTGTAATGCACGGTTCGGAAGTTGCTGCCCTTGAAGACCATTTGTAAACTGCATCATGTGCATTCTTAGGGCAATTCTTGGTGTGGAGGCACTGCTCCTTCAGCAAGCCTGAAACCCTCCTTTTGAGAAGCATATGGTTTCTCCATACGCAACACCATGTACATAAGGAAGCACTGGTGTCTCTTTCTGGCCGCTTGTTTGTGCATTTTGCAGAGGGTGTGTGTCTTTGTATACTAGGCTGGAAAACATAAATGGAATTATCTGGCCATTGGTGCATGTTGACTGATAGTGCCTTTCCTGCAAGGATGATGATGATGCTGCCCAAGATAATGATTGATTTGATGATGGGGAAGGTTGTGGGAATGTATTTCAGTGTGACGATGCTTAGCTTTTCTGACTTTGGCTAATTATACTATTGACCCTGTTACAGGTTGAGTTGAGTTTAGGATTGTGACTCGATTGTGCTGGTGTCCATAGTGGCATAACAGTCTAGGGAGACCTGTCCAAATGGGGAAATACTTATAGAACAAGCTTGTCCAAAGATCCCCTGAGAAAAGGGGCCGTAACAAGCTTTCCTGTGTTCAGTACAGTTCCACAGAACAGTTATTAAAACTACAGTATACAGTACTAAGCTTTACCATCGATCCCTTCACAGGAGACAAGATGGAAGCTACTGCAAAGTTTGACTTCAATGCAACAGGAGAGGATGAACTGAGTTTCCGGGCTGGGGATGTTCTGAAGGTAAGTGCAAACCAAGGTTTTACCCAAGTATTTCCTCTTAACACTGTAAGTTCTGCTCAGTGCTTATGTGCTTGTATTAACCATCCATCCCATAAGCCAGCAAACCCACAAGTGGCACCGGTAGATTAGTGGTTCACTGATAATTCCCAGGTTGCATAGTAAAAAGAAAATCCTCCTTAGTCCAAAATTTAAATCTGCATTTCAAAGATGAACAAGAAGAACAAAGACTCAAAGTAGCACCTACAAGGACATTAAGCAATCGCAAACAATGGAAGAGTTATGCACAAGGAAATCATTTGGGACAATATGGGCGGGGAGGGGGTCTTGTTTACCAATGTTCTTCAAATCCTATGACTGCCTCCCCCAACCTGATGCCCTCCAAATGTTTTGTACTACAACCCCCATCCCCTCTGACCCTTGGCAATGCTGGCTGGGGCTAATGGAATATATAATCCAACCAGGTTGTGGGAAGGCTGTCCTCTGGGACAGTAACCTAACTGTGAAATATCTCTATTTCACACAACATGTACATACCAAGTATCAGGCTGTTTTTGAAAAGTGATATGGGTCACAGCTCTGATGTGGAGAAGATGAAAGAGGCAGGAAGTGTGAGGCCCACTGACAGGAGGAAACCTATCTCCTCACACTGCAACCCCTTCTTTAGAAAAATGATCAGAAGCCAGCCCTCCATGCACCAGAGAAATTGATTGCTCCGGATACCACTTTCCAGGAAAGTAAGCATTAGGCAGAGGTCGCCTTTAATATTTTTACCGTTTGAGCATTGGCCCATGGGAAGATAAACAGCTGCATTTATTTTAAGTGATATTTAGTTCAGCCACTGGCATAGCTAATCTAGCTGGTTCCTAGCCACACATATTTTTGGTAGTTTGGCATGAGGTGCCATCGCTAAGGTTCACCAGATGATTACGTTGGGGTTATTTCTGTGAAGAGAAAAAATAAAGCGAGATTTTCTATGATGAATGCAGATATATTCATTTACTTATTTATAAAAAAAATTCTAGCCTGGTTAATGGTTTAAAAGTCTTTATGTGGTGTACACTATGTACAATGCAGCACAACATAACAGGAATTATCCTCTGTTGTTTTCTACTGTCTAGGCATTTATACCTGTGTGTGTAAGGAAGTCAAAGTGCTACCAAATTCAGAAAAGGATTGATGCATGAAGACACAATGGCCACAATTCAATACAGATATTTAGACATTTAAATCAATGGACTTAAGTGCATTTCTCTACATTGACTTGAGCTTGGTGGGTTTTGGTAAATCCATGGGCAGTGGAAAACATTAAGGACATGTTTCTATTGCCTATAGTGGGCATAAGTTTACAATTCTTTGAATTCATGTTGGTCCAACCAGCCTTTGGGACTTTTTTGCTTCCATGCCTCAGCTGCTTTAGTGCAAGGTCAGCACAAGTAAAGCTGCAATCTTGCACACACTTACTTGGGGAGTAAGTCCCATTTAAATCTGTGGGACGTCCTTCCACATAAACATCTGTAGGACCTAATGCAGGCATTGCTCTATGAATCAGGGGGCTTTGGGGGGGGGCTGCTCTCCACCCTGTTAGTTAAATGGAAGGATTTGTATTTTCCTGGTGCAGACCACTAAAAGCAAAGCAACCCATTAAAAAAACTCTCACACAGTTCCTTAAGCCCCCTGTAAGATCTTCAAAGCAGAACTCTTTCATCACAGACACATCCAGATCCCTCCACCATCTGAACAAGTCTGCAGGAATTTGGGCAAAACTAACGAGCACTTCCTCTAATACCTCTGTGTCCTCCTTGTAGTTTTACTTCTTCAGAATGCATGTTTTGCTCCCACAGTGGCTGCTTTTCTGCAAGAGCCCTTGATACCTATCCGGTCTATGATTGTCCTTTCAAATTACTTGCTTTGTTTCTTTTTTTTCTTGCAACTGCATTGCCTACCTTTGAAGTCTGGTTTGTTTGCTACAGGGATGGATTAATTATTATGCTAACTACATTGCAGAGCAGGATACTACTTGCCAAGTGGGCACCTTTGCAAAGTGGTTTTGCAGTGTGGGAAATGAACCTATGCTGCTCCCTCTCTCTCTCTTTTTTATGCTTCCCTGCAGGCAGCGACTAGGGAGTAGTTGTCCCACGCACCCCGTGGCAGCCTTAAAATCCCTGGGCTTGCACCACTTGCGGATCAGAAAATTCTGTTTGCTGTACTGTTGTGTGAGATTACCACTTCAGGACAGAGGAGGGTCTCTTGTCTCTGTGGCTGAGTGACCATATCTGTGTGCAGGCTGAAAAAGCTGCGTTATCAGGCAGGACTGAGGTAGCACTGTAATTAGTCACTAACAAACAGCAGCAACAGTTAAACAAGGAAACCAATTTACTGAGATAGTATATACACTGCCACTCAGCAAAGTCCAGTGCCACGGATGAGTCTTGCAGAAGTCTTCCACACTGGCCAAGTGTCTGTATGTGTTTGTGTGTTTGACTCCTGAAGATGTCTGTATTCTCTCAAGGCAAAGCATTGTTAAAGGCATCAGATGAAGCATAAACTGAAAGTCCTAAAATTCTAAGACCCTATACATACCACTTTAAGGAGAGGGGTTATCGCCCCTTGAACCATTTTTTCAGCAATTAACCAATCAGTGTCGGTGAAATGTTTCACAGCCTGTTTCCTAATTTGGATAGGTTCCAGTTAGGACATGTTTTGAGGATATGTCCTCAACACCCTCACTCCACTCTGACTTTATTTTGGGAACCTTGCTTCTATTACTGGAGTTGCTTCCTTATATCTTGTGAACACTTCGGCACCCTTCATACATTTTATTGCGTTATACAAGGGGCAGCAGGGTTACACCATTGCCGCCGCCACCATCCACACATTAGGCATGAACATCTGCAGGAGCAGAGCCTGAGCATTTATACCTCTACATGGGTAGGTTCCCGCCGGAGCCGGAATCCTGTGCAGTCAGGGTTCCAGTCAGGGTTCCGTCTCCTAGGGAAGCCCAGGCATGTAGAGATCTAAGTGCATGGGCTTTCCACCTGCAGACATTCACACCGAATGTGTAAACACTGGGGATGGAAGATGTCATGCATCCTCTGCAGCAAGGACAATAGTGCATCTCCACTGTCCCTTGACTGGGTAGAGCACCCTTCACATGCAAACTGCACAAAGTGGGCTCTCAGGCACAGTGGCTGTGCCATTCCATTTCTAAAAAGCAGGTATGGGGAACCTTCGGCCCTTGGGTGCTGCTGAACTACAACTTCCATCAGCCCCAGCAAACATAGCCATGGATAGTGGGAGTTGTAGTTCAGCGACACCTGGAGGGCCAGTTTCCCCACACCTGCTCTAAGGAGAGAGAAATGAGGTTTTTCCCAGAGAACTTCTGAAGCTTGGTTCAGAACCTTGCAGACAAGTTGACAAATGCCTAATAGTGGGGAGTGGGAGTGTGCCAGGAGGGGGACATGGGACATTTAAAACCTGGGTAGCATAAGACCTATATGTCCTTTAAACTAATACTGACTCTCCTTTTGGTGCACAGATTTTAAGCTCTAAGGAAGAGTGGTACAAGGCTGAGCTGAATAGTTATGAAGGATATGTCCCAAAGAATTTCATAGATTTTCACAGTCCCAGGTAAGTATGTCAATTCTTCTAGGTGTTTAACTTGAGCGTTTCCTTGTACACTGCGGTCCTGGTGAAAGTCAGGGGTGAGGGTGTTCCTAGAATTAACATTTTGAAATCTCCTGCTAGACACGCAATTAAAGCGATGTTTATTTTGATCTTCAGCCCTGTGCACCTGCTCCATTGTAAAAAGAGGATTTATTGTGTGCATGAGGCAGAGAGGGACATCTCAGTCATTTGTTCTGCTTTAGCAGTCCTTAAGTAAATTATGGTTTGCACCAAAGCTGCTAATTAAACCACGTTCACAGTGCCCAGGCATAAACTTCTCAGCCTCTTGTGCTCATATGCTGTGGTACCATATGCAAGTTTATTATCCTTCTCTGCAGATTTAAAGACAACAGCGACAATCAAAGTACCTTGCATCCTTTTTATATAAAAAAGCTTCTTTTCCTAAAGTACTGTGTTGTAGCAGAGAGTACACCTGGTGGCTTGACTTCAGTAGACTACATACGTGGCAGTGCAGACTTCTAAATTATTATTGGCATATTAACCTGGAGCAGGTGTGCGAGGAACAATGTTTGTAGGCTCTGGGGGATTGTCATTGGCTTGTATGTGTTGCACCACTGGCCCCTGCTGGATGGAACCAAAAGGACCTTTTTGTATAGAGCAGTTTCATCTGCTGGCAGCTGAAGGGTGAGAACTCAAAAAACAAAATGCAGGCCTATATTCTACTGTATTTCATTTTTGGACAAAATTCATCCATTTTCCCCTTGCAAGTACCTGTGCCTTGGGTTGTATGGTAGGGTGATATAAGCTCAGTTTTATGAGCCTTCTGAACTGTGAGTCTCTACACATGGATCTAAGGATGATATAGAGGGACATACTACATATAGTCATGACATTTAACAATAGGAATGGCATAATTCCATTTTCTGAGCTTTAAAACACTGTGAATGTTGAAACCCTTGAATTAATGGCCTCCCCTCCCCTTTTGGATGGTCATGTGTATAGCATATGCCAGCCCCACAACATGCAGGGGCCTCCCTGCTTATTCTGGTGAGTGGGGCCCTGGACTTCTGCCCCCATGTCCTGCCCTGGTGTCATCGCCACTTGAAAGAGGCTTTCTTGATTTTTTGTGAAAGCAGCACATGCTGGAGTTTGGGGTTTCCAAAAGAGGGGTGCATTTACTTACTTTTACTCAGTTTTTTCCTTTAGCAAATAGCTGGGTTGTTCTATTTCAGAATGAGTCATGTGGCATTTTCTACCATTGTACCCTCTTTTCTTTACCTGGCTCACTGTGAATTTTCTCTCCAATTTCTTTTCCTTTATCACTTCTTTCTTTCTCTCTCTCTCTCTCTCTCTCTCTCTCTCTCTCTCTTTTACCACCTACATTCATCTCCATGAATGCAATCTGTTGCACTTTTCAGCTGGTTCCATGAAGAAGTATCCCGCCACAAGGCAGAGAATATGCTCAGGGGGAACAAAGTGGGCTCCTTCATTGTCCGAGCTACTCAGAACCGTCCAGGCGACTTCTCCATCTCTGTCAGGTACTTGTGCTTTGTAGCCTTCTTACCTACCTTTTAGGAAAGACTGATGTTTGGGACTGAGGAGGTCTCCCTCCAGCTGACATCTTTTAACAGGCCTGCTTTCAGTTTCTCTGTATGAAGAAGATCTGTTTAATTAAGAATCTGTTATCCTGCTATCTGCTTCCAATGAGGCCTGACAGAATAGCTTACAATATAAAAACACCAGCCAATAAAAATATATAAACGGTGCGATCCTATACTTTAGTATGTATTACATATTCAGAGAGCCAACCAGGGACCCAGGCAACTAGTCTGGAGACTTCCAGTCCTGTGACTGAAGTGTCTAGGTCCAAAGGTGTATCGGGGTCACTAGCAGTATGGTCTTCTGTTGGGGGTCCTGCTTCTCCTCCTCCTCCTCTTCTTCCAAGGTAGCCCTGCTTCCAGACCTGAGAAGGACTGAACCCTGACATGCAGCTGCCCACTGTAGCTCTAGTGCTCAAGCAGAGCTCAACCTATACCAGACCCACATCTTATTTCCCCTCCTATTTTTGTAGCTGTTCTTACTTTTACGTTCACACAATGTCATCAATATCAAAACAGCAGCCTGTATTCCCCACCCCCTTTAATACAGATTTACGCTTTGCAGGGGAAATCCAGTAAATTAAAAGTCCTGCTGCTAATGTTGCAGAAATGAACCATTTGCAATATTACGACTTGATGGGGAAGTATCCTATATTTCTGAGAGAACTTAGTTGGAGAAGGAGGCTCTCATGCTGGCTGCAAGTCATCTGTAGTTTGCTAAGGATGGTGGGAATTGCAGCTCAGCGAGGGGTAAGCTTTCCTTATTTTTTACTGTTATTTAGTAAACTTGTATACCACCCTTCCTTCACCTGAAGATCACAGGGCAGTTTGCAACATAAAAATACAAAACGAGGGCACAGAATACATAATAAAACAAAAAACAAACAAACCACCACTGCAAGGCCATCTTGCCCTGAGAGGGAGAGAAGCTACAACAGCCTAGAGAGCTCTCCACCATCTAGCTCTCAGTAGTTTACCTGAGGTGGCCTTTCCCTCTCACAGGCATCACCACAAAGCTGCCCAAGGAACCATCTTGCCCTGGGAGAAAGAGAGATTTTGGTTTTTTTCTAAAAAGCCCCCCACCCCACCGCACTGCAGCTCCCCAAGACACCTTGCCTTGGCTGTTTATATAGCTTTGAGTGATGCTTACTGTTTTACCTGTTCTACATAAACTGCTTTGCGAGATTTGCCTGCAAAGCAATATATAAATAAATGATAAATCAAAAAAGATCAGCAGCCTTCTTGCCCAGTATGGACCTTATTGCCCTGTCTTGCATGCTGAAATGTGTTTTTTTCCTCTCAGCCTCCCTCCCTCCCTCCCCACTCCACCACAGCCATCCTTTTGTAATTGAAAACAGAGCACAGCATCTCTCAAAAGTGGCTGTGTGATGCTTCCTCTTTCCCAGGTAGACCATTATTCCATCTTTTCAAATGTTTATGAGTTGCCTCTTTGCCAAAGCACACAACATGACTTCCAACAATAAAACCAAAAACGAAATGAAACATAAAACAATAACAGGTAAATAGCAACCATCTCTACAGTAGCAGCACGAAGCCCTCTTTGAAATAACAGCCAATCAATCAAGCTAACGACATACAGGCTGAAATAAACGTAATGTTATTTCAGCCTGTACAACATACAAATATATAATAAGCTGGGACATGGAGCAGAACCACCCTATTAAATCAGAGGTGGGAACCTTGAGTCCCTCCAGACATTGTTGGGGCATGTACACATTACCATTTATTTTGGCTCCAGTGTGCTCCCACTGCCAGTGTGTGAAGCTGAGGCATGTGACACAAGCCCCAAGCCATCTGTAGATTTTGAGAAATACTGTTCACTGTATCAAATGATCACCCTGAACAAGAAGACTCCCATAGCCATTGCCTTTGGACAAATTATTTTAGTTATTGATTTACTGCATTTATTCATTTGTTCAAGGAGCTTGAGGCATCATACTCCTCCATATTACCGGTATCTTCACAGCAGCCTGTACAAAGTAGAGCCTGGATAGCTCAGTTGGTTAGAGCGTGATAACGCCAAGGTTGCAGGTTTGATCCCTGGATGGGACAGCTGCATATTCCTGCATTGCAGGGGGTTGGACTAGATAGTCCTCAGGATCCCTTCTATGATATTTCTATGACTGACCCAAGGTCACCCACAAAGCTTCATGGCTTAGAGGAGATTTAAACCCTGGTCTCCCAGATCCTAGTCCAGCACTCTTAACCATACTGGCTCAGACACTGTCAGGCAGCAACTTAAAACAGGAAGAAACCGATGTGGGTGGGAACCTGACTTTGCCTTCTGAGTTGCTGGAGGCAGGTAAACAAGCACAAGACAAATCTGGCAGCAATTCAAATGATAGGGAGCAGTTCAGTTGCTCCACTCGCTCTTAGGCTACTCCTTCAGCTGCTTTAGCAACAGGCATTGAGAGAAGCTTAAAACAGGGAGGAGCCCAGAGTGGCGTCCCACAAACAGCAAAGTATGGGTAGCCGATGAGTGGTCCTGCCCCAGGCACTTTCAAGCTGGGTTTGGCCTAACCTGCATGTGCTCTGCCACTGATCTATGGTTCCTCCAAGTGACCCACCTTATTCTCAAATATGACCCAACCGAGGTAAGAGCAAGGACTTTCCTTCCTGTATTTGGCAATGCAGAAACCATGAAGATAGTTTCCTTCTTCCCTGACCTTTTATAACAGGGGCGGGGAAGCTCCTCCCGCCTCAAGGCCGCATTCGCTTCTGGACAACCTTCTGAGGGTCACATGCCAATGACAAGGAGCGCCAGAAGCATGAGTGGTTGAAGCAGCAAATGGAAAGTTAAGCTTTGTACAGTCGGCTAGTTTCTACATGCACACACCCATCTCTATCCTCCATCCCAACAAGCAAGAGGCATTATCAGAGTTCAAGGATACATTCCAGGCAGGCAAAAGCACTCAAGGAGGGTATGAAGTAGGGGCCAGTGAGGGGCGTAGCCTGGAGAGAGGAGCGTGGCCTGGGGGGAGAGTCCGGAGGGCCAAACAAATAGAGTCCAAGACTGCGTTATCCACTGGGCCTGAAGAAGAAGAGGAGGAGGAGGAGGAGGAGTTTGGATTTGATATTCCGCTTTATCACTACCCGAAGGAGTCTCAAAGCGGCTAACATTCTCGTTTCCCTTCCTTGCCCACAACAAACACTCTGTGAGGTGAGTGGGGCTGAGAGACTTCAAAGAAGTGTGACTAGCCCAAGGTCACCCAGCAGCTGCATGTGGAGGAGCGGAGACGCGAACCCGGTTCCCCAGATTACGAGTCTACCGCTCTTAACCACTACACCACACTGGCCTGAAGTTTCCCATCCCTGTTTAGTGAGTACCCTTACACAAAAAGGCTGTGGTTTATCCTTCATCCTTCTCTGTTGGGCCAGGTATCATACATGCTATTCATGGGAGCACTGATGCTTGTGTTAGTGGGCTTCATATTGGCCATTGGTTTAGACTGACTTGTATTACATTGGTTTGGATTTATCAGAACAACAGATGCCTAAGAAGTTAAGGCCCCGTCATGTCTCCTCTGGTGATGGATGTTAATTCAAAATTGCCTTGATGATTTGTGTTATTAAATATTTAGTAAGAGGGCCTGACTGACCATTTTCATTAATACAGCACCATTGCTCTTCATAAAGGCCTTTCAAAGGCCTCTAAATACTAAGGATGTTAAGCATAGCTTTAGTGCTCTATCCCATGCTGGTTTCTGCCAGCATTGGAAGCATTTTCACAACTGCTCCAAAAACTGCTTTTCATCCAAAATGTTTCCTTTCTGAATGTCATTGACGTAGGATACAAAGCAAAACAAAACCATTTAAAAAATAAATGAGTGGGAATCCCAGGCTGTTGTCAAATGTTTTGTTTTCTCCCTTTGGTACCCAGGCATGAAGAGAATGTACAGCACTTTAAAGTGATGAGGGACCCAAAGGGCAACTACTTTTTGTGGAGCGAAAAGTTCCTGTCACTAAATAAACTTGTGGAATTCTACAAGACTTCTTCCATCTCCAGACACACACAGATCTTCCTGCGGGATGAGACCCAGAAAGAACAGCAGGTAAATCTCAAGGAGCTCTTGTTTTTACAGAGCTAGGGTGAATGAATATATATGAAGCAGAAGCATATAATTAGAAGTCCTAATGGACTTTTGCCATGAGACAAACTTGTGCCCAATCCCACCTTTTTTTGGTTTTGTTTTGTTAGTTTTAATGTTATAAATGTCTCCATAAACATCAATTGATTTTTATAAGTGAACCAGGAAGTGACCTTTCCAGACCAAGCAATGTAGTAAAATTCATGGAATTTGACAATGCGCATGACTGGGAATTGCCCCTCTGGGAAGGCTTGCCTAAAAATAAAGGTCTTCAGTGGAATAGAAGGTGGGTACTATGGTGGAACTATGGGAAGAGCATTCATGCTGGTTCATTGAAAGGATACACTTTTTGTTGAAGCTGAAAATCTCATTTCACTGCCGTCTTTTGTTTTGATTTATTTTACTCCTTACAGCAATCTACACAAAATGCAAAGGAGGCATTGAGGTCGGAGACAAGAGGCATGGTTTAAGCATAGTGATTAAAAAAACAAACCCAGAACGAATGGAGCACTGAAAGGAGGAGAGAAATGTCACATCCACACCACACATGGAATCACTCTTATACCACCTTCATAATCAAGGAGAATCCTAGAAACTGTAGTTTGCTAAGGGTGCTTAAAATGTATGGTGTGGGTGTGAGCAGAGCACAAAAGGTAACCCTGGGATGTAGGTAGATCCCACGTTCCTGGCAGCTTGTTTCAGTCTGTGCCAGAAGAACAAAGAAACGGCAGCTCGCAGGTTGTAAACCATTACTCACAGTGCAGTACTGAGAAGGAGGAGGTACGGTAACTACAGTAACCAGAGAGCCCTGCTTAACCAGGATGTGGACTCTGATATTAAATTACCAGGATGTGAATGCTGAGGCAAAGCAGAAAATAGATTGTGCCCACAATAGCAAGGAAGTTTTGTAACCCACAGTGTGCAGGGAGGAGCACTTCCTTATCCGCTTCAAAGAGAAGCAGTGACACACCTGGCAGAGAGGATCATGTCGCTGACCTCTTTCCAGCCAGTTATATCCATTTTTTAAAAAACACTGTCTTGGAAAGTAAAGAAGTGCATTTGTGTGAAAAGACGGGTAAATGGCATTAAGTATTTGCATCAGGGATTATTCAATTAGAAAAGAAGCATGAAAGTATCTGACTGTCTAAGTCAAGGATCTTCTTTGGCGATCACTCATAGCGGAGTAAGATTGTCTTCCATAAATTAAACACGGTTTTAACAATGAGTCCGTAAGTGACTGTGGAGGCCAATTCTGGATCCACACATCCTTCCACAGTGGGGACATTGGTTTCCGGGCGGGAGTTGATCACGGTGTGGATTTGCCAAGCGTGCCTTCCTCTTAGCACGTTTCTCCCTTGCATCTTGAGTTTGAGTGTCGGGACTCATCCCAGACCACACCCTGCACCTGCCCTGCTTTGCAGTCTCCTCAAGTGTCTTTGTTTGGCTAGAATACATCCTTGAACTTTGAGAATGCTTCTTATTTGCCAGGATGGAGGACAGCAAGGGGTGTGTGAGTGGAAACAATCCTGGTGTACAATCCTAGCTCTACCTCTCTTTTAAATCAGAACCAGTGAATGCAGTGAAAGTCCTGTGTGAGTGTCTGGAGGCAGTTGGAGGAAGGATGGCGACGAACCGAGTGAGGTTGAATCCTGACAAGACAGAAGTACTGTTTTTGTGGGACAGGGGGCAGGCAGGTGTGGAGGATTCCCTGGTCCTGAATGGGGTAACTGTGCCCCTGAAGGACCAGGTGCACAGCCTGGGAGTCATTTTGGACTCACAGCTGTCCATGGAGGTGCAGGTGAATTCTGTGTCCAGGACAGCTGTCTACCAGCTCCATCTGGTACGCCAGCTGTGACCCTACCTGCCCGCAGACTTTCTCGCCAGAGTGGTGCATGCTCTGGTTATCTCCTGCTTGGACTACTGCAACACGCTCTACATGGGGCTACCTTTGAAGGTGACCCGGAAACTACAATTAATCCAGAATGCGGCCACTAGACTGGTGACTGGGTATGGCCGCTGAGACCATATAACACCAATTCTGAAAGACCTACATTGGCTCCCAGTACGTTTCCGAGCATAATTCAAAGTGTTGGTGCTGACCTTTAAAGCCCTAAACGGCCTTGGCTCAATATACCTGAAGGAGCGTCTCCACCCCCATCGTTCTGCGCGGACACGGAGATCTAGCACCAAGGGCCTTCTGGCGGTTCCCTCACTGCGAGAAGTGAGGTTACAGGGAACCAGGCAGAGGGCTTTCTCGGTGGTGGCGCCTGCCCTGTGGAACGCCCTCCCATCAGATGTCAAGGAAATAAACAACTATCTGATGTTTAGAAGACATCTGAAGGCAACCCTGTTTAGAGAAGTTTTTAATGTTTGATGTTTTATTGTGTTTTTAATATTCTGTTGGGAGCCGCCCAGAGTGGCTGGGGAAACCCAGCCAAATGGACAATGTATAAATAAATAGTATATAAAACTAACATTCATTGCTCTTCTCAGCACTGGCATGTGGCCCCCAGAAAGGAATGTGGCCCTTGCTTACCCAGCTCTACATATAGCCAGTAAGAGACAGTGTTGGGGCTGAGGGATTTTTTCATACCAAGAATACTCTAAAAAGGAAAGGGTATGAAAAAATCTTGATTGAGGGTGGGAAAATTGTAGGAAGACAGTGATTTGGGAGAGAATGTCATACGGACAACACAGGATGCTTACTATCCACATTAGAACAGAGGATCTCTGTGCCTCAAGTCCTTTTAGTACCTGGCAACCCCTCCTCTGTATTTGCCTGAAACCATTTTTCCTTCCTTCATTTTGTATTGCAAATAAAAAGCCTATGTGAATCTGAACTGCCAATTTGCATTACAAAAGCATCTTTATCCGCTATCTCTTCTGCTGCATTGGCAAGGATCCCTGGCTAGCATAAGCAGAGCAAGAGAGGCTCAAAGGTGATTTAAACCTCAAGTGTGAAAACACCAGGAAGCAATGCTGACAGCTGACACAACCAACATATACATAAATTAAAGGATAGGGGTCTTTCTTTCTGACTCCACTGTTGTATATGGTTGTTAGGATTGCAGGAGCTGTAGAAATATTGACAGATCCAGTTGCAAAGACAAATTAAGCCTAAAAAGCTTAATTTTGAAACACAGTTCAAATCACTAATGATTAAGAATAGAAGCCAAGTTACAGAGAACCAGGCAGAGGGCCTTCTCGGTAGTAGCACCCGCCCTGTGGAGCGCCCTCCCACCAGATGTCAAAGAGAACAACAATTTCCAGACTTTTAGGAGACATCTGAAGGCAGCCCTGTTTAGGGAAGCTTTTAATATTTGATGAATGATTGTGTTTTAAAATTTTTGTTGGAAGCCGCCCAGATGGGTGGGGTATAAATAATAAATTATTATTATTATTATTATTATTATTATTATTAAACCCTATGAAAAATGCCAGAGTTTTCCAAAGAGTTAAATATGCCACAACTTGCAAAAAAAAAGTTGAGCGCAAAAACTATTATTAAAAAATTAAATCTAACAATTGACCATGGCTTGTGGTGAATCTGTGCCATGTCTTTAGAGAAATGAGTCTCCTTCGCACATGTTTATTACCTAAACTGCCTGCCATGTAAAATATTAAGTTTTATACACACACACACACACACACACACACACACACATATACATATATGTTCATTGTATGTGTGTAGATTACTGGGGTTCTCCCTCCAAGTTGCTGATCAGGTCTACACCTCCTTAGCTTTAGTAAAGCAGTACAGTGGTACCTCGGGTTAAGTACGCTTCAGGTTAAGAGCTCTGCTAAGAACAGAAATCGTGCTCTGGCGGCGCAGCGGCAGCAGGAGGTCCCATTAGCTAAAGTGGTGCTTCAGGTTAAGTACGCTTCAGGTTAAGAAAGGACCTCCGGAACGAATTAAGTACTTAACCCGAGGTACCACTGTATTACCTATTGTTTCTAGTATCAAGGGGGCAATAAAGGGTCTGAACATGTCAGATTTCTCAGCACAAGGTCTCAGATAAGCTGCAGCTATGAATGTTTTTGGATACTATCTCATGCTCTAGACATGACTATAAATGAGGAGAGGGACAAAAACAACAACAGCAGAATGA
This sequence comes from Darevskia mixta, assembly GCA_034641385.1. Classification (NCBI taxonomy): domain Eukaryota; kingdom Metazoa; phylum Chordata; class Lepidosauria; order Squamata; family Lacertidae; genus Darevskia; species Darevskia mixta. The sequence goes on from JAWWNH010000008.1 coordinate 20,240,741, forward strand.
ATACGATCCATTGAGTTCTGCCCAGTGGTGTCAATAGTAACTGTCAGAATAGCGATGAATATCCATGCCTTAAGAAAATGGAATGTGTGGAAGCTAAGGTGCCAATTATACGCAAAGAGGGTGGGAATGGTTCTGAGTTATCCCTTTGTGATATGAAGCCCTTATCTGGAAGCACTCTGGGAAAGAATACCTAGAAGGAAGAACAAAACGTAACAGGATAAACCTCTTTCTTTCCAGGAAGCCGCTGTATGGAACCTGGCTAAAAAGACACAGGAAGTGCTTCACCTGAATGGAGGACATGGGAAAGAAGCAGGAGCATCAGGGCATAACAAAGATGTGGCTCAATCAGCATCTTGGCAGCGTAAGCAGGTAACAGAAAGAGCCGGACCTGAGTTGCTCTGTCCTGCTTGCAGGCTTCCCATAGACATCTGGCTAAGCACTACAAGGCTGCATATGCACCGTAACTTTAAATAACATTCAAAACATATCCCCACTTCACAAACTAACCTGGGAACTGCAGTTTACCCATCACAGAACTACAACTCCCAGCACCCTTTAACAAATGACAGCTCCCATTATTCTTTTTTGGAGGGGAAATGCGCTTCTTAAGTGCTTTAACGCTATAGTGTTTACATAGCCTGAAAACAAGATGCTAGACTAAGCTAGACCTTTGGTCTGATCCAACAGGTTCTTATTTTATTACATGTCTTCCTACATGATCTTGAGATTACACTCGGTCATGCTGAGCTGCGGTGGCAATTGATACACCTAGCCTCAAAATAAATTTCTTGCCAATCTTTTAGGCATAACTGTGCAGCTCAGAACATATAAAATATATTTAAATAGTGTGTTTCCCCCTAGCTCTTCTCCAGGTTGTCCATGTGGCAGCAATCAGAAGGATGCCTGTAAAAGAAATATCTGAGAATCCTATCTGATCTGGGGGGAGGGAAGGAAAGTCACGTACCGGAGAAAGAGCTGGCGGCTCCCACCTAAAGCTGGAAATACTGCAACTTGGAATGTTCCACCAAGGAAAGGGTGTTCTTACAACAGAGTAAACATGCCCTAAACTACACTATGTGTACACAAGACAAGAGTGGCCTCTATTAAAGGATGGAGGCTATATCTCATCAAAAACAACCATGCTAACTATGTATGAGTCATATGTCTGACATCAAGCAGAAACGTGAACTACACACACACCTGGTTTAAAGTCAAACTGATTTTGACTCACTCTTAACATCTCTAGTGGGGAACAATTGACATACATATCTGCACTGAGTCGCAGTGACCTTTTGTGCTGGCTGAAAGGCAGGTAAGACACCTTCAGGGGCAGTTTGAAATGTTACATTTACTAAGAGGAAATTGGAAAATACTTCCAGTGCTACAAACAATAATCTTAGCAGTTCTAAAGGGCAGTAGTTATTTTATGGACAATAGAGCCAGCCTGCCTGCCTTCAGTACAGCTTTCATCAGCCTGGCACCCCCCAGTTGTTTTTGGCTACAACTCCCATCAGCCACAGCCCAACATAGTTGTGCTGGCTGGGGCTGATGGGAGTTATAGTCAAAAACATCTGTAAGGTGCTGGGTTGGTAAAAGCTGTTTCAGTGGATAGGTGTAAACAACAAACCTTCCTGACAAAAGCTTTACTCCAAATTGGCCAATACATTTGACACAGTAATGGATTGTGCCACACCTCTGATTGCCTCCCACACAGTGCAATAGTACAGGCATCTAATAAGTGGCATGATGATAATAAAGCTGATGTAAGACACTGCTCAGTGCTGGCCCAGGACATTTTTCTGCCTAAGGCAAAAGCAAAAGCAAATTGCAGTGTAGACAAGCATTTTGCACAGAGGTGGAAGAGTTTGCAGCCTCAAAGAAAAATTGGAACGGGATTTCCAGTTGTCCAGTTAAAAAAAAATAAAATAACCAGGCACAAAGACTCAATGCCAGTCACTACATAAATGTTCCATTGTGTGACAGAAATTGTAATAAATGCTGTGTACACATCACTGGTTACTCTGGCTCCAGTGCCCTCCCACTGCTGGTGTTAGAAGCTGAGTACATATGACATTGGCCACAATTCATACGTACACTACAGTTTCTTGAGAAATTCTCCTGCTTCCATCCAGTTTGAAAACATAAAACACATTCACTTTGAAATTAAGCTGAGGTGTGTACATTTGAGACAGCCATGGCACATGTGCAGATGACAGCTTCGCAAAAGGAGTACATGGCGGGGGCAGGGAGTTGCAGATGCAGGGGAACCAAACAGGCAATGCACATTGGCTGGGGACTTCCTTTCCCTCTCTCTGGTGTGTGCAGAAAAGTGCTAATATGACTTGCAAAACAGCAGGAGGAAACAATCTCACTGTGTTTTAAGCTACCAGTGTGTACATAGCTGAAGTGTTTCCTGTTCAGTAGATACTATGAAAGTATCAGATCCCCAATAGAACAGATTCATCATTATCTTATTCTCTTCACATTCTAGGACCAACGTGGCAGGAGTCTGGACATTCAAGATATGTCTCAGAGCCAAAGACACCATGGAGAAGGGAGTGGACCATCTATGTTCCGGAGACACACCGATCCAGCACAGCAACAACAGGTATGGCAGGTACCTGTCTTTCTTGAGAGGCAGAATCTAGGTCTAGGAGAATGTGAGGCACATTTCTATTCAAAGAGCAACACTACATGTATTATTCTGCATATGCCACTTCAAAATAAAAGTTATGCTAAACTTTTGTGCAAGTTCAGGAACTTGGTTCTGTTAGATCCATGGTGGGAAAGGAGTAGTGACATCACTTTATTTTTAGATATAGCTGTGACATTTTAAATAGTTTACAATGTACAAAGTTCTTTACATTATTATTTTTTTTTTGTAAAAAGACAGCCTGAATCCATGGTCAACCAAGAAAAAGGGGGGAAACCATAAAGAATACAAAGGTATCGGGAAACTGATGGCTATCTAGGACAAGCGTCTTATTTTCCCCAAAACAAAATATTTCATTTGCTGGGTATGTCTATGCAACAGATGTGCAACCTTAAAGGAGGGTGTGCACTCTGTTCAACAAATGAGACTCAACCACTCCCATACTTATTGTGCAAATATAGCTACCGTAGTTAGAAAGGCCATCAGTGGTTTGGTGGGGGCATGTTACGCTACAGCTGATACTTTCCTTTGTCTTCCTCTGTTATTAGCGAACACGATGGGTCCGTGCCTTGTATGACTTTGATGCAGTGGAGCATGATGAGCTAGGTTTCTACGCTGGAGATGTCATTGAAGTCCTGGACAACTCTGATGCATTCTGGTGGAAAGGCTCTTTACATGGAAAATTGGGTCTCTTTCCTGCCAACTATGTAGGGCCAATGTCCTGGTAAATCTACATGGTTTGTGACTGTCTCTAGTTTAATGAGAATGCACCATCTTATCAATACCTTTCATGCACAAACATAGCACCAGCTATTCAGCATTCAATATTGAAAGAGCTTATGCTCTTAATTTTTTGCTCTTAATGGGCATAACAGGAAACTTAATGGGCAAGGGCCTTAGATTGTCTAAAAGAGCTCACTTAACTTCCTGTGAACTGTGTCTCATTTCACAGATCTAAGTTAACATGCATCTTGCTTTCAGTGGCTATTTCTTAGGCAATTCTTCAGAGAAAGTTTTGGTTTCACCTCAAGTACCCTCTGCGCCATCCCAACTTCATAGCAGTTTGACTGCCACAGCTGAACTATGAAACTTAACATCAATTGGGTACAGTTCTGTCTTATAAGAATGCATACAGATGTACATAATTTGAGCTTTCTATGTCACCATCTTGAGTTCAGAGACCAGTCAGTCCTGTGTTTCAATGTACAACTCTGATTGTATCCTCCTTTAAACAGCTTTTCAACTATTTTATAATTTATTGTTTGCTTTTAATTTTTAAAAAGTGGATGAAGGTATGTTTAACTTTATAAGTGTACACACAGCGCTTGAATTTTATTTAATTTTTTAACTTCAGACTGCTCACCTGAAACACAGGGAGAGGCCAGGCAAAAGACTGAATCGGTGTTCAGTTCACAGATCAGTACACCTGTCATTTGCATTTCAAACTCAGGAAAAAGCACGCCCAGTGGGGGGAAATGCAGTGCAACTCCTGTTTTTGTTTTGTTCTGGGTATGTATTTACATACCCTGATTCCTCTTTATTGTAAGATTATAGAATTCCCAAGTAAGAAATTTTTGCATTATTGTTCTCTAGTTTGGTTGCCCTTTCAGACTGTTGCAAAGGTGTATGTGCATGCTTACTTAGTTCAGCAATTCATCATCTGAGAACACTGCAATTCTGTTGTCTTGGGCTGGACTTGTGATTTGCTGTTGCTGTTTTGTGTTTAAGTTGGATTGGGCTTGGGCTTCCCTACTACTAGCTAGAAAACAAAAAAAACAAAAAAAAGAGCTCTTCTGCAGCAGTCAGCAGCAGGTGCCCCATTTCTGTGGAGCAATTTGCATTGCGGCCATTTGGTTTAAGGCCATTTGATGTACCATCACCATTGTGTGTATCTAGTCTCAATAACCATGTGGATCCACATAAAGACATAGGGCCAATCAATACAGGAAACATATATCGGTTTTCTACCAGTTGGTGGTGGCTTGATCCATTAGGGCTTCTCTTGGTTCATTTGTCATGCTAAGCCAAACCATGGTTTAGTGCAAGCATGAGGGCTATGAGACATGATATTGTGGTTGTTTTGCTCTTCCCCAGTCGTTCTACTGCTATGCTGAGCTAAACCACAGCTTGGTTTTGCATGTTGTCCAAATCCATGTTTGTAGTTTAGTTCTCTCCAGACTAATGATGAGTTCTGACAAAGGTTTTTCTTTTCTGGGAGGACTCATGCCCATGGCTGTTTGGCTTAGCATGATGTACAAGCAAGGCCATTGTCTTTAGCTGTTGCCTGTTAGGTAGGGTTGCCGTATTTTGAGGAGCAAAAAAGAGGACGCTATGACGGCCATTCAAAGCAAATAAATGCAATTTGTCTTGAATTTTACCCCTGAAAAAGAGGGTGTGTCCTGGAAAAAGAGGACACATGGCAACCCTACTTAGGTGACAATAATCCAACTATATCCCAGCATACATAGCCCTGACTTTTTTGTGTGAAGACAAACTATGTACTTGCTGTCAAAAAATATTTTAGTGCTATATTATTTCTATCTGTTGGAGTGCCCCAGAAGGTGCTACTCCGTAATCCTGAGAATGTATAAAGTTATACTCATTAAAAATATATTGAGTTTCTATTACTTTGAATCAAGATGGTTATCTAGCAGTATTGAAACAAAGCAGCAAATATACAACCAAAGGGCAACTGGGATTGTCCTAAGTACAATAAAAAAGAAGTTTAAAAATCCTAAAACCTGAAGTACAGTAATTGTGCATCTTAGCTGAAATTTAGCTAATTGTGTTCACTCAATCATATCATTCAGCAATTCAGGAAGTAATAATCAAGTGTTAAGCTATTGTTTCATTTGAAATTAAAAAATCAGCTAGCAAAACCATGCCAGTTCCTAATGAAATTGGCATACCCATTGTCAGTCTAAGCAAACAGAAGTAAAATCAGGTGATTCCCGCCCCACGCCCAGCACTCACAACTAAAGCTTATATACATACTGCTGTGGTCAGATTTGTAATATTGCTTACCCTTCAGCAGCAAACGTGAAAGAAATGTTTTGTTTAGAGAACTTTCCTTCAACAGCAATGACAGTATGTGAGTTATATAAAGTAGATATCTTCAACCTCATCATCCATGGGACCCAAGACCCACTTCAAACCCAAATATGCATTTCGGGACCTACCGGTATTTCTCCATCTTTTTCTATATATTTACATGGTTGCAACCCACCTTGGCTCAGGCCAGACTCACTAGTGAGTCACAACCCAAGACCAGTGACACACAACATATAAGAGCTGAGGGAGTGCATGGGAATGAAAGGGAATTTTCCTCACAGGAACGAGATGACAAAAGCTAGTAAGAAAGTGCTAATTCTTTTAATAGTAAGTGAAGGTTTGGTTAAAGCACAGGTTGTTAAGTATTGCTCTCAGCTGGGTTGTTCTTGAGACTACCTTTTTGCCCTTGGAATGACAGAAATCCATACTTTCATTTACAGGGTCCCTGTGGTTAATAAAAAGGAATTAAATGAAAGCTTTAATGTTAAAGGAGACTCCAACACTATTGTGTGCTGCCAGTAGAGTAATACTTCTCTCACAGTCGGGCACAGGGGGGAAATGGAGTCCTTCTGCAGCTTGCTTGCGCTGCTACAGAGCCACAATGCAGGAATGCCAACTTAAATATAAAATATTGGGGGAGGGGGAGGCAGTGTTTTTTTTCTTTAAAAATGTTTAGAGGTACTCTCATTTTGACTCAAGAAAATCACCATTTTATAGTTCAAATCGGGGGAAATAAATACAGTAAATGGACAAAAGTACAAAGATTCACAAAATGTTTAGGGGTATGCGTACCCCCCAGAAAAAAAGCACTGGAAGTAGGTAGGCCTATGCCCTGTCCCGTATAAACAATTACAAGACACAGTGCACACATACACCAGTTGAATGGTAATGTCCATCAACTTTGGGGGGGCAGCAGGCCCCCTCAAACACTTTATGGGGGCGGTGAGGGGACCTCAGCCCCTAGGAGTTGGCTCCTATGCCACAAACTTGGGCCCTGTGTGTGTGCACTATATATTTAAAGCAGTATCATACCATTTTAAATAGTTATGGCTTCTCCCAAAGAATCCTGGTGCTAAGGGTTATTAGAAGGCCCCTATCACCCTTTACGGAGCTACAGTTCCCTGGGGAGAGGGATTGGTTGTAAAGAACTCTGAGAATGGAAGCTCTGAGAGGGGGAATAGGGGTCCCCTAACAACTCTCAGCACCCTTAACAAACTAGAGTTCCCAAGATTCTTTGGGGGAAGAAGCCACGACTGTTTAGAATGGGATAGTGCTGCTTTAAACGTGTAGTACAGATGGGGCCTAGGGCATGCCAGTTGTCTCTTCGTTCTGGGAGCTTTTTCAATGTGAAGGACCTCATTACCTCAGTGGGACAGAGATTATGGTGGGCATGGCTGGAACTAAACATGGATGGTTGCACATCTTTCTCTTACAGCCCCACCCTTTCTTGTTCTGCTACCCTACCCCCACCCCCACCCCTCACACACACACACACACACCGGCTCACTTGGGGGTGAGGCTAAGGAGGAACATCTGGGCCAGTGAGAGGATCTTGTGTGCCACATGGGAATCCCTCCATGGGCCTCATCTGTCCTGTAGGCCAGCAGTTCTCCCCCCACCTCTGTGAAAGAACCTCTGGGCCCTTCCCGTTCCTCCTGAGTGCTGCTGCTGCTTGCTTACTTGCTCTGAGTAACTGAACCATGAGAGAAATTTACAGAAGGAGCAGTAACTGTAACATAACTTGTCCTATCTGTCTGGAAGTTGGTGCCCCAGAGGAAGAATTAAGTGAAAGGGCAATGGCAACAGTGTTGGTGAGGAGATCTCACTCAGAGCAGGTGGTGACCGTCTTAACCAAGCCCCCCCCCCCAAATCCAACTTGAAACCAGCACACAATAGCGTGCTTGATTATTTGTTACAAATACACACTTGTTGTGCCAGAAACAGTGCATTTGCTCTGTATTGCCTGAATCCTTCCACCTGTTGTGAGGCCTATAATTCATTTTGCACAGATGTTGTGTGTTTCACCTGTAGCCCTCCAGATTTTTGCAAAAGGAAACAGGTAGGGTATCACCATGTTATACAATATTTGTCAGAGTGGCAGAGCACTGCCAGCTACTTTCGCTTTCAGAGGAGTCTTTAATGTGACATTTTTGTGAAGTGGGTTAATTTGCATGAAACATGAAAGATGCCATTTACAGAAATAGAACTGACAACCGGAAAGGGCTGTATATGTAGCTGTCAGCTACTAGTCTGTGGGAAATAGACAAGTGAAGCAATAACTCATGATGAACCCAGTGCAAAGGAAATGTTCAAAGCACATTGTATGTATTAGTGAGAAATCAAAGCCACAAACCTGACAAAGAATGTACTAGAAAAGACGCATAAAGTATTGCAGAAGACAAGTTATGACAACTCTCTGCCTAGTAAACCTTCTATGGTGCCTATCTAAAAGAAAAGTGGAATTTTGCCAGTATGAGACAAAAGAAGTGGAAGGAACAGGAGCTCTGATCCAGATATACCCGTGTTTTTTAAACATTGAGCAGACTCTTCTGAATTTATTCTACCTGTTGCTTCCTTCCAACCCAAGACCAACGGATGATTTTGAAAAGATTCTCATGAGCCACTATACACAGACAGACCTGCCATATGTAAGGATTTGTGGATTGAGGTACTGCAAATCCAGGGTTTAAGGCCTAGTTGTTGGAGGGAGGTTGACACCATCTTTCTGAGGATCTTACCCTTCCCTTAAATCCCCCCCCCACCTTCACACATGCATGCCACAAAGCAGGAGGGTGCTGCTCCACACTTTGACAATTGCTATGCTCTGTGTGCATATATGTGTGAAGCCATTGTTCTGACGAATCTGTGTGAAATATTACGCTTACTATTGCAGTAAAGATAATAAACTGAATGTCAGCGATCTGTACATCCTGATGATTGGATGCTGACAAGCTGGAATTAGTTTGAACTAATCCCATGATCATGCAGTTAGCGGAATTTAGAAGGAACCATCAGGAAATGAGGGTGTATGGTGCTGTTATCAGAGCTGAGATGTTATCAGAGCCATAGCTAGGTGATCTTGCGCCCCTGGCAGAACCGTCCAGATTGCACCCCCTAGCCACAGACAAATTAACACTTATTTCCGCCTCTCCTCCAACCCCCCTCCACCCATTCAATTCACCCTCTATTAAAAACCATTTCTAATGAGGCAATGATTGATATTTATATTTATGGACATATTTTTAGCCAATTTTGCAGGGGGGGCATTTCCTGCACCCCTGGCGGAGGCCCACCTCACCACCCCCTAGCTATGGCCCTGGGTGTTATGGGGATAATGTTTGGGGGGCATTATCACCAGGTGGCTTGGGGTTCTGCTAGAATGTCAACTGAACCTGTGGCCTTTGTTTCATAGCGTAGGGAGGCGTCTTTCGCACAGTTGTTTGCAAGGACATTTATCCACGTATCACATATCTCATGTAACAATTACAGCATTTAACTAAGCAGTAGCAAAAGTAGCACAAAATTAGAATATCATTAATTATTTTTAGCAGTAAATGCCATCAATTATTTTTAGCAAGAAAAGGAGGTGGAAGGAACCTTGCATGAAGAGGAGGCGGCACAAAAAGTGGGGAAAGACAAAGGAAGAGTTAAGTGAGAACAATCTAACATAATTAGCTTCTGTGGTGTTGGTTTAAAATGAGGTGGCACTAATGGCACACAAAAAAAAACCTACCCTTGATTCCAGTGTCATCTGTCTGTCCTATGGGGTGAGGTCTTGTCCTGGTCTGACCAGAAGAGGTCTAGGCCTACCTGCAAGAGTGCCTCTCTCCCAACTGTCCAAGCACTGCATCCAGCAGCAGAAGCTTAGGTCATGGTACGCCACAGCAAGAAGTGGTATTTCCTGGAGGGAGGATTAACAACAGGAAAGTCGCCTAGAGTTTGGATGGCATGCCAATTCAAAGATTTTGGTTTGGTTACAGCTCATGGTTAGTAAGGAGAGAGCATAACCACAAATGCATATTGTTTTCCAGACAGGGTAGTCATTGATTGTTCTTTTGTGTTTTCCGCTCTTTCTCTACACACACACACACACAATATATATATATATGTACCTATTTGTGGGAAATTAATTAAAATATTTTTTTTTTAAAAAAAAGTTATTGTTCAGACTTAGGGTTGCCATATTTCAAAAAGTAAAAACCAGGACACCCCAAAATTGTTGAGCTTTTTTTACGAAAAATGATCCAGGACAAACTGCCGCCTTCTGAAAATCCCCCCCCCCCCTCGGACATCAGTTCTGCCTTTGAAATCCCGGTAATGTATGACAATCCTAGGCAACATGCTAATTGAAATCTTGGGTTAGTCCAGTGCAGTGTAGCACAAAACATCAGGGAAGATCAAAGTGGATCTTCTCCAGAAGCCTTCGTATTTGCACAATTTGGCTCAGTATCTTGTGTAAACCAGGTCAACAAATCGGAATATAGCGTCCTCAAATACATGGTTTATTATATGAATATGTAAACAAAATACATGTGAAGCTAGACTGGCAATGAATGAGTCAAAATCATAGAGCAATGATGGCTAACGTTGACACTCCAGATGTTTTGGAACTACAACTCCCATCATCCCTAGCTAACAGGATCAGTGGTCAGGGATGATGGGAGTTGTAGTCCCAAAACATCTGGAGTGTCAAGGTTAGCCATCACTGTCATAGAGGAAGCCTATGCCTTGGCAGACCAGGCAGGAACAAATAACAGATGGGAAGTATATGAGATCAGGGCTTTCCTAGAAAAAATTTACTTTTATTGAGAAAAATACAATGAAACAGCAATTAAACAGCTAACAAGGCAGCTTTTCAGATGGAGAAGGGTTGTTCCACAGGATGACCTTAGGCTGCCAAGGAGTTGAAAAAGAAAAAAGGGAGATTGCAGCATAAGTTGGGGTAAGAGGGCAAATGTAAGGTGTGCATTTTTCAGTTAAATATCTGGCACATGGCCAGGCTGCAGAGGTTGGTTGCTGCTTGATGCATGGTGCAGGCTTATAGGCTTCGTCTGAAATAAAAAAATGTTGTTTAGTCACTAGCTTAGCTCAGACAATGGAGCAGTGAATCAAGATGCAGGTACCAACTGCAATGCCAAAACAGGTGTGCTAGCAAAAATTGTGGAGGTTGAAGAGAGAGAGACACAGGAGTGGAAGGAAACCCTATGGAGAGTATGAGGCAGGAGTGGTGTTTCCATTCCAGGCACACACATGCAACAGAAAGAGTTGTTCTCAGAATGACTGACAAGCTGGTGTGGAGTGGCAGGTGGTTTTTTTCCTTAGCTTTTATTTGACAATGGCCTGTTTTTAGGGTGAGGCTTTTCCTCCTACAAACTAAAAGTGAAAGGAATGTAGATGACAGTGGTGGAATTTCCCTCTGCAGGCAATGAGTGCAAAAAGGTGCAGAGTGCAAGAGGATGTTGTGTGTACCTTTTGGGTGGAGTCTCCAAATATGAATGGGTGTAAGTGCTTTAAATGGAAGCTGCCAGACAACTTGTTTATTGAGCATTCATTGTGATTTGTTTGCAGGGAGGCCAGCTGACATTTATTTATTTCACAAAATTTATGTACCACTTGATGACAATGAAATCTCAAAGTTGCTTACAATGAAAACCACTAAACAATAAAATTATCAACAGAAAGTTTAAAAACAATAAAGTATTCAAAACATAATTTAAATAAACTAAAAACCAGATTAAAACATGTTTTTTTTTCTACTGGAGAGCTTCAATAGCACATTTCAATCCTATAAATGCTACTCCCTCCACATGCATACAATGTTGCTAGCATGTTTAAACAAAACAAGCAAAAGCCTTATGCTCTGGATCGCTGAAATAGCACCCACTAATTATGAAAGAAAGAAAAACACCACTATGTGTGACACATTCCTAGTATAATCATCATGCTATATTTGTTCTGCAGTTTATTCCTTAATAAAATGCTGACTCATTCAGGTACTGATGCTATTTGTTCCAATTTGCCTGTTGCACAAATGTAATTTGCTATGTAAGCAATTCCGATTGAGGTCAAATAAAAGCCATGTGGCCTATTTAGTTCCCCAACAAATAAAGAGCTTAGGAGAAGAGGGCAAGGCATGCCACATGACTTCCTGAGGTTGAACCCTGCATGAAACCCTGGTCCAGCAGGGCCAGGCCACCCAGGGGGCAAGGTGGTCCCAGTGTTTATCTTTATTCCCCACCACCATCACCTTGTTCCTGATGTAGAATATGCACTGTGTTGGGATTGTACAGTTAAAGATATGCTGTATCCAGTTGATCAGAGGAGCAGACTTTAATCAGTGTTGCTGAGAGTTTATGCTATTTTGGTTCTAGGAAGTTAGAGCAATAGAAAACGAGAAAGGAAATATTAATTAATGTGCATTTCCCCTGTCAGTGAGTGGTCGCTTTCCCTTCTAAATTATAAATCAACCTCATCCTTCATTCAGTATCATAGAAAAGTACCCATATTGAGCTTTCTGATAAATCAGGGCAAATTAATTTAAATTTAATTGATTACAGCAATTAAAATGACCATGAATGCATTATATGGGTGAAGAATTGGATTTTCCAGGTATAAGACAGTGAACTTTAATTGCTATGGAGATTGGGGAGGAGGAGGAGAAAATCAGATATGTCTACTATAATAATTCCATCAACAGCAAGCCCTACAGGGTTGAGACATAACTAGCAGCTATAATCTACAAAAAGTAAAATAACTGCTTTGCCCCTGAGGGACAATGGCACCATCTGTACTATACATTTAAAGCAGTATCATACCACTTTAAAGAGTCACGGCGTCCCTCAAATAATTCTTGGAACTGTAGCCTAGTTTAAGAGTGCCAAGAGTTATTAGGAAACTCCTCTTCAGCTCATGGAGCAACAATTCTCAGAGAGATTGACTTGTTAAACCACTCGGGAAGTTGTAAATCTGGGAGGGGAATAGGGGTCTCCTAACAACTTTCAGCCCTCTTAACAAACTACAGTTCCCAGGATTCTTTGGAGGAAGCCATTATTATTTAAAGTTGTGTGATACTGCTCTAAATGTATAGCACACATGGGGTCCCTGCCAGCATTTCTAAACTGTATAGTGCCCTTCTTCAACCAGGTGCCCTCCTGATGTTTTGGATTACAAATCTTATTAGCCTCAGGCACCACAGGCATGTTAGGAAACATTCCCAAATGCCAACAGCTGATATATCTCACAGTTTAACAACAACTGAAACACTGCCATCCTATATAATAAAGAGCCTGTGTCCGTACGTACCACTTTCCGTGTGTCACAGGAATTCTCAAGTGCGCATGCGCCCCACAGACCAATAGGCGATGACGGTTACGCCTCTACCTCCCCACCCCCGCAGGTTTGAGCCGACACCGCCATTCTGAGCCTGGCCCAAGGCGGACTCCGGCTGCTGCGTGACCCTGGGCGGCGGTGGCGGGGTCCGGGTGGGCCTGGCTTCCCCCGGCGGCAGCGGCGGCTCCTCACCCTCCTCCCCAGCGGCAGCGGCGCGGCGGTGGCGGGGTCCGGGTGGGCCTGGCTTCCCCCGGCGGCGGTGGCAGCTCCTCGCCCTCCTCCCCAGCGGCAGTGGCCTCCGCCTCCTGCCGCCTCCTCCTCCTGGGGCTCTGCCGCCTCCTGCCTCCTCCTCCTCTGGAGCGCCGGCTCCTGAGGCTGCCCGTCCGTGCTGCTTTAAAGCAGCACGGACAGGCAGCTCCAGGAGCCGCCACTCCGTCCCCTTCTCGGCCCAGCCGAGGAGGGCGAAGGTGTTTGGCCCGTGGAGCGCCGGGCAAAGGGCCTGATGCAGTGGGCGGCCCCGGAGGGAGCAGCTGGCCAGCGAAGGCGTCGCGGCGGCGGCGGGGGGGAGCTAGCGAGCGACCTTGCCTGTGCCGAGCGAGGGACGGGCGGAGGAGGGGTGGATGGATGGAGGGAGAGAGAGAGAGGGAAGGAGGCCGGCGGCGGCGGAGAAGCAGGCAGACAGGGAGGGGGGAGGGAGGGAGGAGAGGAGAGCGAGAGACGTACTTGGGGAGGAGAAGCCAATCAGCATACGCGTGGGGGAGAGTGCCAGGGAGGGGGGAAGAAGGGGGGGGAAGCTGAGGGCCTGGCTCGAAGGCAGCAACGCAAGGCTCCGATTGGCTGGCAGCAGTGCGTAGGGAGGAGCGCAGCCGCGCGGGGGGGGGAGAGAGGAGGGTTTCGATGTTGGCTGGGAGCGCAGCGGAGTGGGCGGGGCTTGCGCACATCACTGTGAGGAGGGAGGGAGGGAGGGAGGAAAAGCCCGGCTGTCAAAACAAACTCCTGAGGCGATCAATACACATTCACACGGAGGAAGAGACACGGTTCCCTCGCAAGGAGGAGAAGGAGGCCGTGGTCGCTTCCACCGCGCCTTCCGCGCCTACGCCGCCACCGCTAGCGCCCGTTATTAATGGGCTAAATTCACTAGTGAGGGAAATAATGAAGACTCTGTGAAATAAATGAAAAACAAATGTGAATTTATTTATTAGTGTTATAAGGTAACAGTGATGCCTAGAAAAAAGAAAGGTTCTTACCTTAATTACCTGTACTGAATGCGCTAGAAGTGAAGAACAAGCAAAAGACCAAATACATTCAGACTTATTCCCTGTGGGCGCTATCTCCAATTTAAGAACCTCCAATAAAAATTTGGCTTGAAAGCCTTTTTTGTTCCTTCTTGTTCCCATTAGAGGATACCCAGTCAGATCCACAATTCACCCCTTTGTATAGGAACAGGAGGTGAAGAAAGGGATGAAAAGCCTGGTTTTCCTGGGTCACAGACCGAAAGAGAGAGGTCATGTGAATACAGTGTGACTCAACTAGAGCAATTTTCCAAATCAGCAGTTTGCTTTTTCTGCCAGGGGCTGAGCAGCAAGACAGGTAGAAAAACATCTGACACTTTTTCTTCTTTCAGTTAAGAACCTGTCAGCCTCTAGCTATCTTGCCACATAACTATATCCCCTCCCCTCTTTGTTTAGATTAGACCTAGGAGTCTTGAGCTGCAGTGGTGGAACCTCAGGTGTGGTGAGGACTGAATATGGCCCTCCAAACCACTCTATCTGCCTTAGGGACTCTCCTAGCCACGCCCCCTCCCCAGGCCACACCTCCTGTCCTGCACATCCTCCTGGAGGGCTGTTGTCTGGCTGGGTTGTTTTCATGCCTCTTACTTGCCTGGATGAAGGATAGAAGACTATGTGTATTTGTGTAGAAGCCCCCAACTTTTGTATGGGTGGAATGTGGCGTGTTGTACAAAGGAAAGTCACATCCCTTGCTCCACCCATTTTCCATCTCTGGTCCCAGCCAGTTGATGCCTCTTGCCCTGCTCACCACTGGCATGTGCCCCTTGGAGCATTGCACACAAGAGATTGTGACTTTGGGGCAGAACATCTTGGGATGCTGGCGGCAGAGTAGCAGAAGAGGACCTTTCGCACTTTTCCTTCACTATACAAATTATGCCAGATGGGACCAGCATTTCACAGTTGTTTTTTACATCGTTACTGATTATGGCACACACACCCCTTTTTGAAGACGGGGACTACATTTGCCCACCTCCAGTCTGCAGGGACCTCACCAGTTCTCTAATAATTCTCAAAGATAATAGACAAGGGCTCTGAGATTACATCCACAAGCTCCTTTAGTACCCTGGGATGCAGCTCATCAGGTCCTGGAGATTTAAATTCATTTAAAGTAGCTAGGTGTGCCTCTTTTCCTATATTGGGTTGCAGCTCCCTCCTTACATCATTTATTCTGTTATCACCAGGTTGGGCATCACTTTCCTTTTGGGTGAAGGCAGAGGCAAAGTAGGTGTTGAGTAGTTCCACCTTCTCTGTGTCACCCAATAGCATTTCCCCGACTTCTCCACACAGAGGACCTACCCCTTGCTTGTTCTCCCTCTTGCTTTGGACATAGTTGAAGACACATTTGGAATGGGATGTTAAAGCACAATTTCATCTATTAATGATTATATACAAGTTCTCTCGTTTCATTGAGGGATTTGCTTTTAAAACACTGCAGGCTATTGTGTAAACAGCTGTGAAACTTCACTAAATACTGCTGTAAATGTGCTGACTGTTCAGCTCTTGCGTATGGAAAATCTTCTTAAGAGGCAGCTGCCATACAACCAGTTTAATATATAAGCATCTTTTCACTTTTGGACATAGCTAAGCACTTCAGTCTCTGTTGACCATTTAGCAGATCAAAGGCTTCATGCTGTAATAGGAATACCAACTAAGACACAGTAATGTATCCACTTATTGGTAATTGCATGCCTGATCCAAAAATTAGACCCGCAAACACCTGCCAGACGGTAATAAAATGGAGTTTCCCTAAGACCAACCAGGCAACAGACTTCCAATGCTCTTAGTTTTCAGCTTGTGCAATAAAATTGAAAATGTAGGAAAAGGGAGCAAAGTAGGTGAGTATCATGAGGAAAATACTGGCACCTTTGGTTCCCAAGACACACATTTTTAAATCTATCAGTATACTAGAACAAGGGAACATAGAAGCAAAGCAATATAATAGCTATGTGTATTTTACATTCCTGACATAGGGCTGGTTGTATATTAACATAATTAGTCTGCATAACATAGGTTTAAGCTTTGCCATTATACTGGCAGCTCCTACATTGCAAAGTGAGCTATCAATTTCCCACCCCTCTTAATTAGTATAAACAAAATGTACAAAATTGCAGTAGTGTGCTGACATGCATTCTTTCATCGACATGCAAAATGAAAGGGAGCTAAACTGCCAAAAACTCCTCAGGCTTTCTGCAATTCTTTGGTGGCTAAACTGAACATTCTGACATCTGATTTTGGGGAGCTGGATCTTGTGGTTGGCAACTGTGGGGAAACATGATGCAAAATTATACAGGCTTCCCCCAAATAATCACGAGAACTTCTTGACACTAAATCTCAGTCTGTGGGATGGGTGTGCCTCTTTTTACAACTACATGTTGATGCCTTTCAAGCAGGGCAGATTCTTTTTATGGTCTCTCAAGGTCAAATTAAAACTTGTATAGGGTTGGCAGCAGTGGATCAACTACTGGTAATAGCTCCTTCATGGGCAGTTTTCTCCCATCCACCCAGAGAACATGGAAGAAAATGACAAACCCTTTCCTTTGTTGTTCCCAAACAGTTTGACACAAGGAACTATAACATCCTTTCTTTCTCCTGTCATCTCTCTCCCTTTTTATCCATCATTTTTAAGTGCCTGACAAGTGCACTTCGAATGTCATAATGCACAAAGTGGTCTGTCTTACTTGTGAGTCTGTCTCACTTGCAGGAGGCGAGATTAATGTTTGAGGGCAGTGTGTGGGGTCTGTTTAGGTTCAAGGCTGCTGTGGGTTATGGGAGAAAGCAGAACCTCTTGGGGTATGAATGCTGTGGACCCCACCATTATAGGCTCAGGTTGTTTATATGTGTGACTAAACCATATATCATAAAGACACCACAGTCCTTGCTGTGTCTCATTTTCCAAAGGAACCAGACCCTGGTGAGGAAGGCGCACCATGAACTCCCTGGAATCTCAAACCACTTGGAGACTGGGGATGGCAGGTAACAATTCTATGTTGTTGCTTGCAGGGGTCAAGCAATGCTGTGCGTTGATAGAGCTTAAATGAGACGGGGACTTATTGGCAACTCTGGTGGACTTGTCTAGAACCTTTGGGAAACAGGTGGTGAAAGAAATCAGGGGAAACTTGATATTGATCCCCAAATAATGTTTGTTGTCAGAGTTTGAGGGGAAGAATGTATATTGTGGAGAAAGAGCTAGTAATTTAACTGTTGCAGCTCAATTGGTCATTTCACAGAGCTGGAAAGATTCCTCATAAGTTACTTTGAATAGAGGGTATTCAAAGGCATGGTTATTGCCATTTTGGAGAAGCTAACCCATCATTTAAAGACTCTCAGAGGCCAGGCACCCCCAGATGATTTTGCAACAATTTGGTGTAAGTTTATTTCACACATGAACAAACAACCATTTCGGATTTTCATTCCATCAAAGTATGAGTTTATCTGGCCACTTTTGCCCGTCCTTCTTATCCTTGCCTCTGTTAGCTCAGTGGATACCTCTGTTGTTATCAGATGTATTGGAAGTATTTATTATGACAATTGTTTGGGTCACTCTATATATTTATCATATGCACATGCTTTTCTTTCAAAATTAAAAGGGAATAAAGAAAAGAAATATTTTAAAAAATAACATTTTTGAAATGAAATGAAATTACAATTAAACAAACAAAGAAAAAAGGAGCTACACACTGTGGTTGTTGATTACATTCACAGTCCGTGGGAAGAATAATTATTGGTACTGGAGGGAAATAACAGTTTTTTTTAAGTGTTTGTTGTCAACCACATGGCAAACCATTATTATACATATATATAAATGATGATAACAATGTTCAAATGCCTCTGGTGAAATATGCTACTATTTGGAATTCTTAGTAATTCTCCAGCTTCAAAGAGATGATATCACAAGACCTCAAGGGCAATACTGTGATGCCTCCAAAAAGCAGGGCTCTTATGTTCTTAACCACAACCAAACATCTGACCATAAACTTTTGGGTCACTGCCAAAGCATGAGACCAGAGGTATGAACCTCAAGGTCTGCCAGAGATTTGTATCTCAGCCTAATCACTATTCACTTTCCTTCTCAAAGCTCGCTTTTATTTGGCATATTGCACTAGTTGTTTTTAGCATGGAAACTGTTCATTGGTGCATTTGAAGTGGAGCAGGGAGCTAGCTGTTAAAGCGAAAAGGCAGCAAATGAGGATTTTGCATTTGAAGAACTGGGTATCAAAAGTTTTATAGCAAGAGTTTGTGACGGAAATTGCTACAAGGAGGAAAAGAAAAGCACCACTAGGGAATTTAACTAAGAATATATCATGAGGCAGGCTATTTAGGGACTAAAATTACACAGGAGAGACTGGCAAGGGACACATACACTAAAGACAAACACAGCTACAATTAAATGTTAAATATAAGGTGTCACATCTTTTATCTAGTAGTACACAACCTGCAAGCCGCTGTAAAGTGAAGTAATTAGGGCCAAGTAACCAGAATATACGTGGGAGGCATTTGGCAGAGGAAGGTTCAAAGCTAAGTAATGAGAAGATTTCAATGGGAGGCCATATTTCTTGAAAGGACATTTTAGTAGCTTTGGGAATTATCTGGAACCAGGCCAGGAACATAAGCATACAGCCAATAAGATTTGCCTGAGAGAAAACCAGCATATATAAAGGCATGAAACAGGCCTTCTTTTCTATTATTTACTCCATACATCTCCTGATCCCATTCCTGTTAAAGCCAATGTGATAAAAGGTAGATGGCATGTAAAGAAATGGATCCAATTAAAAATGTAGTAGGAGGGAACAGAGTACATTATTTTGCACTTTTCGCATCTTCAGGTTTATTGCCTGCTGAAAAATAAGGTTTATCTCCATCCCTCTACTGTACAGTATTAGATAACTCAGAACAGATGGGTAGAGCCTTCCACTGAATGGAGGGTAAAGCAGAATTAGAAGCATTTTTGCCCGTAAGACTTTAACGGCCACTTTGGAGCCTCTCTCACTACTTATGTGCAGCTTTTATTTATGTTAACATGGAATGGAGAGCAGAAGAGAAATTTATAACTTACATGTGCATTCTTTTCCATGTATGTTTTGCATTCAGATTACAAACTGATTTAGGCAAAAAAATGTTGAAGTCTCATGCGTAAAAAGCCTTTTCTTGGTAGATTTGTGCCATGGGAACAGCTCTTCTCATTCTTCTTCTTGCCACAGCGTTGTTTGGTGGGACTTGGCAAGTTTCATTCACAAAGGAAGCTGCCTTACCCCGTAAGTCCCAGACTGATTACTGAGATCATATAGGGGCTCACTATTAGTGGTTCTCCCACAGACCAGAAGCACAACTCATGTCAATGAGGAATCATGCCTTCATTATAGTGTGGGTCCAACTATATGGGACTATCTCCCATTAGAAATCAGGTAGGCACTGTGGTTTTTCATGCCTGGTTAAAACAGTTTTATTTTAGGAGGCTTTGGCACTATGGTTTAATATTTTTATTTCCTGATGTTTTGAACTATGTTGCAAATTTTGTATGCCCTGTATTTTTTTCTTGTAAGCCTCTTTGAGACTATAGTCCTGTACAATGTGGCTCATGGGGAAATTGGGGATCGGAGGCAAGCTTCCAATCATCCTCAGTAGGGAAGCACATGCTGCACATGCAGGCGGTTTCCGTTTCAATCCCCGGCAACTCTAGTTGGAGTACCAGGGCTGGGGAAAACACCTGTCTCAAACCAGACAGATAATACTGGACTAGACAGTCCAATGCAGCTTCCATGTTCAAGCTGCCACACATCTGAAGCTTAATGGGACTACTTTTATAAGAAGTGGGAACAGGTTGGGTTTTGGCCTTCTGTCTCATTATTTGCATACAATTAATTTATGTGAACTTAAGTCACTGGGTCTAATTACGTGCAGGCGGTGAAGCACAGCTGTATGGAAGACGGAAGCCCAAGGTTTCTGTGAACTTCAAACAACAAAATAGTTAAATTAGTGTTGTTACTCAGAGGGGTGCCATTTTGGTTCATCTCCATTTATTTTTGTTTTAAATTATTAGGGCTTAACCAGATGACTCATTTAAAACATACTTCTGTGGCATCTTAGCCTTTATGGACAGTCCAGCAATCCTATATTACAGGGTGAGGTGCAATGTAGGGAGCAAGAAGCACAGAGTGTTGAAATGCTAGAAAAGGGGAGGAGGAAAAGGCCTATAAAACAAAGCACGGAGAAATCATGGTGTATTGAAGGGCTGCTTCTCTGGTTAAGGCAATGGTACAGCAGTCACCCTCTAAAATTTAACAGGAAAACATAGGAAATAGGCTATATAACTCACAAAATGCCATTAGACTTGGAGACAGGAAGAGTTGCATAGTTCATCACTAGTGACAGAGCAGGCATTAGCCAACCAGTGACCTGATACTTGTGCAACTACATTCCACAATGCATTCACAATCCAAACAAAATATATTTCCATCACAAATGGGAAAGGGGGAAATGCATTTTAACAATGAGTTAAACAATGGGTCTGCCTTGGTTTAATTACTGGAAAGATTAGATTTCTGCTGTATGGAAGCCCCTAAGTCACCGAGGATTTGAAGACCCATTGGCTACCCTCACCTGGTTTAGCTGGCAAGTCAAAGCTGTTTCCTGGGGTGTGGCCACTGTCGCATGTGGAAAGCTTCTAGGAGCCACAGGTGAGAGCTGAGTGTAGGGTGGACATAGGTGGACAAACTACCCCAGGAGCACAGTGTGTCCCCCACCAGAGGTACCACCCCTCCCCTAACACCCCATACAACATCACAATACATTATATTTCAAGCAGATGACAACACAAATGTTTGTTTGTTTATTGGACAGTATAAAAGAAAATAGAACCATAAGCACAGTTAAAAGCAGCAATTTTAAAGGCCTGGGGCACAAAAGTAAGGATCAAGGTATTGATCTCACTGGCTTTAGTAGAAGCAAAAGCTGTTTAAATGCATGCCCCCCCATCCTGTAGGTCCAATCCAGCATGGTTAAATTTGGAATTTCCCTTTTGCATTGGTCCAGGCACATCTATTTTCTTTCTGAAAGGCACATATACAAAGTGATGCTCTCTAGCGATCTTGCCATAAAAGTGGACTGTTATGAGAGGCCCTAAGTGTACAATGAATGCACACTGCAAATAAGCACACACTGATGCACCAGTGCCATAGCAAACATTTGAGAAACTACAAATCTGCACTATAAATTGATTTATCAAGCACATTTGCCGCCTTACTAACCTTTGCCATGTAATTCATCTACCTCTCGATTTTTCCTCTCTACTGAGCAGCCTGTCAGACAGCCCAGCCATCTAGGTTGTTAAAAATAAAACAAATAAATCCTGCAAGCCAAAATGTTTGCTATTTTCCTCTCAATTTTTCATCATCTTCTCCCAAGAAATATTACAGTACTTGTCCAACACATGCAATGAGCAGTTCAGCTCAGACTCCAGTTTGACATGATACTACCCCATCAGAGCATTTTACACTGTAAGATAAAGATAGAATACCTTTTATCCACCCATGGAAGGCAATGCCTCCCGCTTCTAGCAACTGTAGTGCCATTAAAAAATCACAGAGCACTTGGGGGGGGGGGCAGAGTGCAATCCATCAGGAACTGAGCTCTCCCACACAGCAATTCATGCATGGCACTGCTGTACCAAGCGGTACTATTGACACAATTGACCAAAGTGTTCCCTTGTAACTGCACTGAGTCTTACATAGAGAATCCTACCGGTATAAAATGGCTGCCATAAAAATAACAGGGCAGACATTAATCCATTGGACTGGAGTACTTTTAATAGTAGTTTCTGCTGTTATGCATTTCTTTAAAGAATTCATGAAAGGATGGATCATAAACAAGAAAAATGTAAGAA
The DNA here is from genome assembly GCA_034641385.1 of Darevskia mixta. Classification (NCBI taxonomy): domain Eukaryota; kingdom Metazoa; phylum Chordata; class Lepidosauria; order Squamata; family Lacertidae; genus Darevskia; species Darevskia mixta. Next base: position 20,262,942 of record JAWWNH010000008.1, read on the forward strand.
ATAGTAATTATTTAGGAGGCACTATTGTTTTCGTTTGTTGTTACGGTATGTATTTTTGTGTTTTTTTATATTGTAAACCACCCTGTGATCTTTGGATGAAGGACAGTATAGAAATGTAATAAATAAGTAAATAAGTAAGTAAGTAAGTAAGTAAATGGTAAAATAAAGATACACTTCTACACATGTCTACTCACAAGTTACTCCAAATGATTGGGACTTACTCTTGGGTAGGTGGGTGCAGGATTGCAGACTAAAGCAAACATCAGAATATAACTGGCAAAAAGAATTTAACTTGGGTCGATTTTAAGTTGAGAATTTAACTTGGCCCCTGGATTTGCTTTTCTCCCTTCCACATCCTTTTTTCCTTTTGCAATGTGTCCTTTTGACGGCACTAAGCCTGCAGGCAGGGACTGTCTTTGTTTTAACGGATTGTATGCAAGTTGCTCTGGGTTCCCTTTTGGCTGGAAAGCAGGTTAAAAATACTCTCGGGTCAACAAGTAAATAATAAAATATGAACTGCTTTCATGCATAACACACATACACACCCAGTCACACCCAGCCACCTCTTAGGACAGAGCTCTCCTTAAATTGGCTTAACACACTACACGTACAAATATAAAGTACAACTTCACTTTACAAGAAAATCCTTTAAGAGAGCAGTAAAAGTAACAGGCCAGATAATAACTGAATATATGAATTAAATTTCCATCTGGTTGTGTGTGGATGTCAGCGTCCCTCTAGTCTTGGCCAAAATAAGAAGTCCGAAGGGCCGAAGTCAGGCTAAAAAAAGCCCTGGAGCGCAGCGGGGCGCGCTTGGCTTCTCCTTCCCTTTTTCGGTCTTCCCACGCGGAGAAGGAGACGCGCGCCTCAACCCGCGGCCCTTTGCTGACTTCGCGGCTCCCGCGCAGCGCGTTGCTCGAGGCGAGCGCCGGCCCAGGTGAGGCGAGGCGGGACATGCCGGCTCCTCCCCTCCTCGCCGGGCTCCAGGTGTCGTTGGCAGCTCCCGCTCGGCAGTTGAGGGAGCCGTGGCGGCGGCGGGGCGGGAGAATGGCGGACTCTCAGCTGCTGTGCCTGGACGACGCTCACGTGAACGAGAGGGTCAGCGAGCACCACCCGCGCTACTACTACAGCGAGGAGCAGCGGAGGGCGCTGGAAGTCCTGCTGGCCAAGGGGGAGAAGGCGTACAAGGAGCGCCTGAAGAAGGAGCAGCTGCGAGACTTCCTCTCCAGCCGGGAGCTGCAGGCCTTGCGGGGCGGTTGGCGCGCTTACGATGCCCACCTCGAGGGGGGCAAGCCGGTCGCCGGCCCTTCGGGGAAGCCCCTGTCCTTGGCTTACTGGCCCGAGAGATCCGACACCGAGATCCCGCCGCTGGACATGGGCTGGACCAACACTTTCTACCGGGGAGTCAGCCGCCTCGGGCTGTACACGCACCCGCGCAAGGAAGACAACGCGCCTCACGTCAAGCAAGTGGCGCGCGAAATGATCCAGCAGGCGCAGAAGGTGGGTATCTCGCCTGGGAGACCCTCGGAGGCCGCGAGGGGAAGGCGCGCCTCTTCCGAGGCCTCGACAGCCGCCTGCTTCGTGCCTTCGAAGCGCGGATTAAGGGGGCCGCGTCACTGCTGAGTGTTTCTAGGTGAAAGGGGACTGAGGCATCAAGAGGAAACTTCTTACTTAGGGCAACCTTCATTTTCAGCTGCTCAGGACCCAAGGCCGCTTCTCCTTCCGCAGTAAACAAGCACTTGCGCCTTTCTTCTGCTAACAGGCAACTTTTTAGTTTATTTTAAAGGGTTGCCTTTCTCATAGAATCGTAGAGTTGGAAGGAACCCTGTGGGTCTTCTGGTCCAACCCCCTGCAAGGCAACACAGCCCAAGGGACCTCATAGATATGCCTTATTATGGAACAACCCAACTCCACAGGACAAGCCCCAACATGATTTTGTAGTGTCCTGTATTTTGAGTTTTTCATCCAAGAAGTTCCTTAATTATGCCAAGTGGATTTCTCCCGCAGAATATATGCTGCAATCACATGCCCTCTTCAGAGGAAGGGCACTTGATACAACCATAAATCTACAATCTGTTGTGCTCTCCTCTTCAGGTCACATTGAAATGAATTTCAGGTGTACAAGTACTAACCAGTCATTGTGCCCTTCCTGCTTACTTTGTTTTATGGTACTTTTATCCCTTACTTCCTCTAATGGGTTTTCCCCATTTCCTTAATACCTCACAGTTAGGATGGGCCTAGAAGTGGTGAGTGGCTGAAGATTATTTAGTGAACCTGACTGCATAGAGACTTAATATTAGGTCTCCTCAGTCCTCACATCCTCACCATACATTTAAAACAGAAACAAATATTGGGTGAAAAAAATTGAAAATATAAAATCCAGCAGTTACTCACACACATCTCCACTGCTTTCTCTGTGTTTTAGGATTGTGGTGCATGTATGTCAATGACTGCATCCTTACTTGTAAGTCTTCTATTGGGCCACATTCTTAGACACACTTAAATGCACTGAGTTTAGTAGACTTTATTTTCGTGTAAATATGCTTAGCCATGAGCAGGCTAAGTCATAAGACATTGGTCATGAAACTTTTTTTTTTTAATGGGGAAAATCTTAGAAGTTTTGAAGAGCACTGAAGTAAAAGACAGTCTGAGGAAGTATGAATATAAAAATAGGTTCTAGACAGGAAAACTTGCTGGAATGTCCTCTTTGATAGAGGGCAACTAACAACTTTAAGGGCACCCTGCAAATTACTCAGAAGTAAATATTCCTAGACAATTTGCTTATAGTATGTTTAAGAACTTCCTAAAATTATAATAACTGGTACTTAGAGGAGCCAATTTTAATCATGATGACCCCATTTTAAGGCTCTAGATTCTGTGTTGACTTGTATGGCATTAAAATACCACAAATGAACTTATTATTTCTACTACATTTGTAGCGTGCTCTTTCCTCAGTTCAAAGTGTCATACGTGGTTCTCCACTAGACTGAGAGAATAAGTCTGCAACCTGTGCACACAACAGTAGATGCTGTTGAATACAATAACACATACTTCCTTCCCTAGAGACACCTGAGTAGAGACTACTGCATTCTGTCAGAGATACTGTACAGTAGTTGCAATATTCCTTCATTAAGCAGGGAATTGAACTTTCTAATCTCCAAGGTCCCTTCTATTTATTAAAATTCTATTCTAAATAATTGGATTGCACTGGCCTAGAACCACCCATTGACATTCATGAGTCTGAGCAGGCATTCAAATCCTGAACGTGATACCAGGAACATAGGAAGCTGTCTTATACCAAGTCAGAACCATTGGGGCATCAATCCTCTATTGTCTACACTCACTGGCAACTCCTCTGCCAAGGTTTCAGGCAGGAGTCCTTCCAACCCTACCTGGAGATGGCAGAGATTGAACCTGGAATCTTTTGTATGCCAGGCAGAGGTCTACCACTGAGCTAACCCAATATTCTAACCACTACACTACATTTGTGCTACTCATATAGTTAAATTAAACTCTATTCCATAAAAGTATGAGTACTCTGGTGTACTGCATGTGTTTTGTAGGTAGCAGTCTTAGGCCTAAATACTGAGCATGCACTGCTTACTCAGCTTCACGTAAGACAGAGTAATAACACCTCAGACATCCTTTTCCTGGAGACTGTCAGGATTGTGTAGTAAGTATTCTAATTACACAATTGTTAGTATAGAGTTCTAGATTAATTAATTCATATGAATTTAAAGGTGTGATCCAATATGCAATTGTATGTACAGTACATGAAAATTACTATTGTATCTACCCTTGGATGTGTAATCTTGTTTTAATTGGTTGGTAGCCAAGCCATATTCAGAGTAGACCCACTGAAATTAAGGGACTCAATTTAATCTAATTTCATTCCATTGATTAAGTCCGTAACAGAATAAGCAATGCAAGGAGAGAGTTACAGCCCAAGATAGGAAAAGAGGTGGTAAGGGAACACCTAAGTACTTTAAAGGAATTCAAATCTCCAGGGCCTGATGGGATGTACCCAAAGGTACTAAAGGAGCTTGCAGATGTAATCTCAGAGCTTCTGTCGTTGAGAATTCTTGGAGAATTGGTAAGGTCCCTGCAGACTGGAGGCAGGCAAATGTTGTTCCCATCTTCAAAAAGGAGAAAAGATTCCCTTTACAAATATGTTCAAATGAAAGTATTATTCACCTTAGCTGATGTCAGGGAGGACAATTTGCCAAACCCTAGAGTACCAGCAATCCAAATGGTTAAGACTGGAGGTCTTACAGTATTTGGCAGTGTAGCCCCAGGCTTACGAGGTACCGTAAATTGTTTGCTTTTCAAATCCTGTTGTATCCATACACAGATTCAAAAGTGCCAGGTGGAAAGATGGAGCAATAATTTGTTTAGTTATCAAAGAGATCTCAGCAAACACCTTATTCCAAAAATCAGCCAGCCCACATGTGCTTATATGTGCCAACTGTACAGCAGCCCCTCCAACACAGTGAATATGTACCTGGGAGCACAAAGGAGAGCTGTCGTTGAGTAAGGTACTAACCATGTAACAACTTGAAAGAGAGCTATTGAGTTTGAGATTACAAACTTCTGTATGTCCCAACTGGATTTCCACCATAACTTTTGACTCTGGGCCCCAAAAGACATTAATAAGGAATTTTATAAGTACAATATAGAGACCATTGCCTGTGCCATGTCTTTAACTGATAGTTCAAAAGGAGTTCATTACCTAGTGTCATCTCTTTTAGTAGTGGGACTGATGAGAAAGGACCTCAGCTGACAGCCCAGTAGCCAGGGAAAGGTTTTATCACCTCTATATGGTTTCATATCAGCTATAGAAAGGGAACTGTTTCTGTATAATAACTCATTAAGCAACATAGTTTACAGGATTTCCATGGCACAATATCCTAAGATATCCCTTTGTTCCTAAAGACTGGATGATACTATAGTAGTTTAAGCAAGGACAAGCCTGGTGCTAATTAATACCATTGCCCATTTAATCCAAACCTGAAAGGACATTAGAGAAAACATGCTGGTTAGCCATGTCAGGATCAAACCTGGCAATAGGTATACCATGATCATGACTACAGTGTATTATTAACTAATTAACTAAGGACAAAGTGGTGGGACCACCATTGCATCTGCAGTCATTGTGGCCATGGCAGAGGGTGGGGTCAGGACCCAATTGCTGCACCAGCTCCTGGCTGGTGTGTGATGAGGCTTGATGCCATTGTGTGGCAGCAGTAAGACAGTCTCAGGATCCAACAAACCCAAAGCTGGCTTAGCCCTGCCCCCTCCTCACTCTTGGAACATGACAGGGAGAGCAGGGCTGGGAATTCTCAGTACCTTTCTCTCTGCCTCCTGATTATTTGGATCCTTGTTCAGATTTCCTGGCTTCCTTCTCAAGTGTCGTTGGAGGCATTTCCAGAGAGCTTTCATTGTCAGGACCTGAGAGTATTGTTCCATACTTGTTTAGACAAGTGAGGTGCTTTAACTCTTGTTTGTCTCTGCTGGGTCTATACAGTGGACTGGGGTCAGTTGTAGGCTGTGCCAGACATACCGGTACTTTGGTTTCTCGTGCTTGTTGTTGGCCAGGAGAGTGGAGTTACTTGCCTTTCCCCAGGACACTGCATGCTGCCAGGGACCTTCTCTGATCTTATAATTGAGACTGAGGAGGCTAGAGTTCCGCTCTGAATGGAAATTCATTTATTGCAGCTAATGCAAAAATAAACAGTATGCCTCAGAAATTTTAAGAAGCCAGTAAATGCAAAGTAAAGTTCATGGAATGAGTTCTTTTCCATTAACTGTGCACTGATGAAGTTTAGTGTTATTAAACCGGTGCTCAGTGAAGCCTCTGTGTATCTCTTGCCACTTCATTAGTAATAAAAATAAACTCGAGTATGCATTTACATCCTGGGCAGAGCATTATATTGATAGGAGGAATAGAGGAAGATGCCACATAAGTGGTCTATCTGGCTCAGTTTCCTCTGCACTGATTGGCAGTAGCTCTCCAGGGTTTGAGACCAGAAACTTTCCCTCCCCAACCCAGAGGTGCCAGGAGTTGAAGGTGGGACCTCATACATGCAAATCATGTACTTTACCACTGAGATATTTCCCTTCATTGAACTGTGCCATTGCATCTTAGAAATCTGCTTCATACCCATAGATACATATATACATAGGTTCCTACACATTGAGATCTTAATCAGAGGATTTCTTGGTGTGTCTGCTTTCTAGGTCTGTGAAGTGGGCATTCACAAGAGAGATGGCCTTTTTTCAGGGCTGCCCACCCATGGGGCAATGTGAGGTGACCACCTCAGGCAGCTGCATCCACAGGGCCAGCAGGGCCAGCCTCCAAGGAGTGCATTGCCCATTCCTCCTGCTGCTGCGGTGGCAGCAACAGCTGCAGCATGCTCCTTGGAGGTTGGATCTGTCATCTGTTCAGCAGCCCCCCTCCCATGCTGCCTCTACAGTGGCCTGTTGGTCAATAGGAGGTGCTGCTGGTCTCCTTCCATCCTTGTTCCTGATGTAGATCTTCCCTCACGCCTTCTTCCCTGACTGGGAGGAGGCACCATTTCGTGATTTGCTTCAGGTGCCAAAATGTCTTGGGCTGGCTCTGCCTTTTCTGCACTGGCTGCATGCCTTTGGAACTCCCTTTCAGTAGAGCTGCAGTGGGCAGCTATACTTCAGGCTTTTGGGGAGGCCTTAAAGACTCATTTGTTATCATAAGTAATCCCCACCTGCGATCACTGGATGGAGACTGGAATATTATGTCTGAGTCTGTTTCCACCTTTTGTGAATGCTGTTTTATTTTTGGCTTTAGTAAGAATTTTTGTATAGATGCTATGGAATTTTAAAATGGAACACATTAACTCTCAGTATACTCAAAAGGTTTCCTCTTCAGATTTTTCAGTCTCAGGTCCGCTCATCTGATGCATGACCTTTTGGCTACACAAGTCTCCTGGGAAGAAGACCAGTGGCAAAAAATGTAGAGGATTTCATGTTACACGAATGTCAGATGCAGCTAAATTTTTCATGGCTTTAAGAATGGATGATTTGTAGATTACAGTCTTAGTGAAGTACGTGCAAAGCATTGGGAAATTGCCTAGAGTCAACTTGGATACCAGGAAAGGTTGCAATGCCTTCACCCATTTGCATCATTCCTTCAACTCTATAATTTTTCTAACTCTTCTCAGTTTGCCTTATGTTGGAAATGGGGCTTAATATTTTCCTCTGAATATACCCTGTAATTTGAAAACCAAACCCTCTTTCCATCCCCATATTGTTTCTGTCTCTTCCTGCCCCCTGCTCTCCCAGTGCTGTATAATATCTACCACTGGTGTAATCATTCTTGCTTGAGCCATAGCAATGCTTTGCAGCTGTATATTTCAGCCACTGATACACTGGTTTACAGTGTGTCCATTTTAATAATTTCAATATTTTTTGCTGACTTTAAAAAATGGGAAATTCTCCACCTAGCAGAGTCTGAAGGTGGTTGCGTTTAAGAGAGTAATCAGCTTTCTTAATAGGTTGGCATCTGTTTGTCTCATGAGACAGTGGAAGAGTGCGCCTTCGGAAGTGAAGTCAAGCTGTTGGAGAGTTACAGCGCCTGCTCTGGCTGTAGAGACTAATACAGAAGAGACATGTTTTGTTACAGCTGGGGCAGATGAAGGCGTCAAGTTGTGCTAATGCAGGAGTACTATGGCATTTCTTCTTTCTGCGCTCCTCCCAGCGTTTAAGAGAGCAATCAGCTTTTGTAATAACTGCTCATGTTACCACATCCTAAGGCTCTTCTTTACTCCTATAGAAGTGTTGAGATGTTCGCTACCATTATCTGTGTTAAAATGTGAGTCCTATGAGGAAAGTTTGGAGGAGTTGGGTGTGTTTAGCCTGGAGAAGAGATGATTAAGAGGTGATATGGTAGCTTTCTTCAAATTCATTTTATGTTGCTCCAGAGGGTAGGAGCCAGCAGGTTCAAATTACAAGGGAATTTTAACTCAACATTAGGAAGAACTTCCTTAACAGTTTGAGCTGCCCTTTAGTGGAACAGATTGCCAGAGAGAGAGGTGTACTCTCCCTCATTAGGGAATTTTAAGCAGAGATGTTGTGGCATTGAATTTCCTTCATTGGCAGGGGGTTATGCTAGATAACTTGTGAATCTCTTCTACCTCAATGGGTTGTAGCCAGTTCTGTGCAAGAGCATACGGAGTTTCACTTATGCAATGTGACTTCCATTTCCTCTCCTCCCATGCCTCTCCCCCAATCTGCTCTAAAGGGTCCACCAACTCTCTTGAGCTAATTTTGAGGAAGCAGGGAGGGGTTGGAGAGGACAGTAGTCTGTTTTGCATTGTTGGAATACAGTCCTATGATTATCTTAAGTACAAATGTTACATCACAGAGTTTGTGGAGATAAAATAACTTGGTCGTTTTGGGTTTTCTACACTTATAGGCATATGCAAGTAATTTTTAATCTGAGCTGTTTTTGGGAATTGAGGTATGTTATGGAATACCATAACATCTGAATATCCTAAAGGAGAGCCTTGTTTTTACCTGCTGCCATAAACTCACCACAAACAGTTAGGCAGGTGAGACAGAGACCTCCATTCAGATAATCTTCAAAGTAATGTTTTGGAGAATTGGGATTCCTCTCCCTCTGATATAATGCTAACATGCTGCAGAAGAGTACAGTTCTGCAGTGAAGAGGAAGCTGAGAGAGGGAGTGCTGAATTATTTTCATTTGAAATTTGTCTTCCTCCATTTGCTTTTGCTGATTTATCTTCCAAATTAATTACTACTCTGCCATCCTGTCAAACATTCTGATTCTATTATACCTCTTATGAGAGGTATCACCTTTACAAAATGTGTGCTGTTCCACCGCCAAGCTCTAGTTAGAGTTGCACATAATCTAGAAAGGCTAAGTAACTTAGCTAGGGATACCTTACACAATAGTACATTGTTCCTCAGTCCTACGCCCAAATACATAAAAAGAGATGATTGCCTTTGTTGTAAGAATCCAGTGATGCAGGGTACATCAAACCCCCCAGAGCAAAGAAAGAGGGATCCTATTTAATAAGCAGTGTCTGGACTCTGTGACGCTTCCAAGTTCCAAGGCAATGCATTTCCTCAATAGGTAATGTATGTAGCAGTCCAGATTGGCCTCTAGGTCTGTAGAGCACCTCCCTGTTTCTCACTTGTTCTTGCTGGCCCTCTATTCTGCTTGTATGGTCCTGCCTTCATTAAAGGGAGTATTTAACAAGTTCCAACCTTTTTGAAACCCAGTTGACCTCCATCAGGATTGGCAGCCCTGCAAGACTTGACACAGGCGAGACTTCCAAAGAAAATGCCTCTAATTTAGAAGGAGAACACAGCTAATGGCAATCTGCCCCAAAGCAGGACTAATAAGTAGTGTTGCTAGTATTTGAGTTCAAACAGTTTTTGTAACACAAACTTATACAATGTATTTTAAGTATTAAGGATGGGCCAATATAGCAAAATAGATGTTCATTCAAATAATTATTACTAATCCAAAAATAGTGTGGTTTATCTGAAAAACAAGTGAGCTCATGTGCACTACACTTGGGTATAAGTCACATTGAATTCCACGGGACCTATGCGCACATGTATATAGAACTTCTATAAAAATCCTCTTAATGTTATGTATCACTACCCAAAGATAGGAAAGAAGCAATTTAAAAACACTTTTATTGGGGGGAACATACTTTAAAATCTCGTTCCACTGCAGTATGAAGCCAGCGGTATTCATTTTTGAGGCCTCCACAGGAAGTCACTTCACTTCAGACTATCTGTCCATCTAGCCCAATATTGTTTGCTTTGATGAGTAGTAGCTCTCAGTCCAAGTTCTTTTGCATTACATGCTACCTAATCCTTTCGCTAGGAATTGAACCTGGGATCTTCTACATGCCCAAGCATGTGCTCTACCACTCAGTTATGGACATCTGCATTGGTGGAGCTCATTATTACCATTAACTGCTAAAATGGTCAATTGTAGCATTCCACCTCATTGAGAGGGTGAGGACTGTTAAAAGGGGGGGGTATTTTGATTAAATCCTGCATTAGGGGTTGACTATGATTCCTATTAGGTGGATGAATACTAGATTGGGTTGTTGGGAGTGGGTGGGTACGTTCACTTCCAGAAAATGGGTGAAATCATTGTGAGAAGTCAGGTCATGCAGTTTAGATGAGAGCAAATACAGTGTTTTTCAGACACTACTCAACATGGAACACTCAATGAAAACCCTAGGGTGGCTCTGAACAAGAACTAACAAGCTTTCTTGTCTGTTCAGGCAGTAAAAACCACGCTGTCAAATAATGTACTCCTGAATATGTTGAAGCATATGTTTTTCATAGCGTGTAGCGTGTCATGGGTGTATGTGATAAGCCCTGATGGCATAAGGACAGAAATCTCTGCCTTATTGCAGTATTGCTTTTTAAAATAACTGCTTGTTCTCTTTATGTTCATGGCCAGATCATTGCAGTAGTCATGGATCAGTTCACTGACAGGGACATCTTCCGGGATATTGTAGATGCATCATACAAGCGTCGGATCCCCGTTTATATCATCTTGGATGAAGAAGGCTCTAAATTTTTTCTGGAAATGTGCAAAGGCATGGAGCTGAGTGATTTCTATATCCGGGTGAGCTGATGATGTGCACTGTGATTAATGAGAATCATAGCTGAGAGGTATCAAAGCACCATTTTAATATAAATTTTGAGTAGATTGAAGAATTATTGTCTTGATAGAGGACTTGATTCTTTCTTCACCTTCTACTGCCACTGATCACCTAGCCAGGTGTACCCTCCATCTTCTGTTTGTGCAGTTGGTTCTTCCTGTCTAAGTGTAAGACATTGCATTGTCCCTATTGGGATTCATTAATCTATTCTCTAATCTATTAAGGTCATATTGAATCCCAATTCTGCCTTCTGTGGCATTAGCCATCCCTCCCACTTTGGTGTCATTGGCAAATTGGATGAGCATCCCTTCAATTCCTTCATCCAAGTCATTTATAAAGATGCTCAATAACAACGGGCCCAGGACAGAAGCCTTCACTTCCCCACTTTTCACTTTTCCAGGATGATGAGGAACTATTAATGAACAATCTTTTTGTGTGGTTATTTCACATTTCATAACTTTATGCACATCTTGTTGTTCATAAATTATTATTTATTTATTATGGAATCAGTCAGTGATTTATTGTATGGTCATAGACCCATTAAAATTATTATGGAATTGTTACGTGACTTACATTGTAAGCAGGGTTGAGCACAAGTCATTTCTCCACCTTCGCTGGAACCTTTGTCCTCCAGTGAAGACGCAGGGAGAATTGCTTTAATCTTAATGGGACTCGAGCAAAGGTTGCAACATTTTCAGATAGTGGAGTACCACTTTATGAGGCAGCCTTTCCTTCTTTTCCTTTCCTTTTTAACATGAAAGAAAGGCAAGCTTCTATACGAAGCAGCAGCTGCCAGTTGCTTCTAAAATTGTTTCAGAATGGCACTGGGAACATTGCTAGATGATGGCAGAGTGTGGTTTCCAGCAATTTTGTATGAAAAGAAAGATGGATGTCCATATGTGCATCAGGATTTATTATCACTGGTTTCAGTGGCCCTTGCTTCTGAATAATTGTCCTCAGCATTGCAGCCTTAGCTGCAGTGCTCTGTAATGCTCTGGCATTTGCTTCATTCTCTCTGCAAAAAAAGGTGTGCGGATTCTTTCTTTCTTCAGTTTAAACATTCTCTGTAGATTCCCACAAGTTTTATTGCATGAAGAGGTGCTCTTGCTTTCTTCTAAGACTGAATAGCATCTTTGTTCACTGACTTTCACCTTTATAGATCTGGTCAGCCTTTTGCAATGCATGGTCTCTGATCCTCTGTTCCCCCAACTGTTATATTTGAATTTCCATTGTCTACTTTTGCAGAGCTGTTCAGAGGAATGAAGTAAGAACTGTCAAGCACTTTTTATATTCAGCATACTATGGAAATTATTATTGTTGATAATCACCACTACTTTTTTCATGTACAAAGAACCTTCCCTAAATTAGGGTGTTCCTAATCATGAAGGTTCTCATTCTTCACTAGACAACTACTTTTCCAGGCTCAAATAAGTTTGCCTTTCTTTCTTTCTTTCTTTCTTTCTTTCTTTCTTTCTTTCTTTCTTAAGATGGTTCAGAAACTTCAGCTGGTGCAGAATTTGGCAGCCAGGTTGTTCACTGTTTGGCAAGATTGTATGAGCGTATTATACCAATCCTGGCCCAATTGCACTGGCTGCCAATTCAAAGTGCTGGTTTTGATCTATAAAACCTTAAAGGGCTCAGGACCAAAACACTCCAAGGGCCAACTCTCCACATATGAACCTACCCAGACCATGCAATCATCATCTGAAGCCCTTCTTTGTGTGGCTCCTCCACAAAAGGTCCAGAGAGTGGCAACACATGAACAGGCTTTTTCTGCAGTGGCTCCCTTGTTGTGGAATGCGCCTTCATAATGTATCTTTAGGCTCCAGGCAAAAACATTTATCTGTAACAGGCCTTTGGCTGATTAACATTCTATGACCTTTTACATGTGTTTGTGGGTTTATTTTAATTTTATTATGTATTTAATTTTATTATGTATTTTGGGTTCTCATTTTGTATTTCTATGTTCTGAACTGCTCTGTGATCTTCAGATGAAGGGCACTAAATAATAATAATAATAATAATAATAATAATAATGTTTTTTCTTTCTGTCAGAATATCCGTGTGCGTTGTGTGACTGGAGCTGGGTTCTACATGCCATCAGGGAAGATCCAAGGCAACTTGGCTACACGCTTCCTGATGGTGGATGGTGAAAAAGTTCTTACTGGATCGTACAGGTCAGTTGCTAACTCAGGGTGGGCGTTCCTTTTACATATATAGCTACACATGTAACTTTCCCTCTGCTAACTGGAACACGAAACGTGTCCTGATCCTTTCGCAACTTAGCTTAATCATTTGTTCCTAGTTTCACATGTGAAGTCAGACCTTTGGTCCATCTAGCCCAGAATTGTTCTCACGTTGCCTATGCTTCTAAGTAAAAATGCACAAGATTGGGAAGAATGAGGGCAAAGGGGGATGTAGAAGGAGTAAGAAACACAGAACAAAGGCAGAAAGGAAGAGAAGTAGGTGAGCAATATGAAGCAGGATTAAGAGGGGAAGAAGGGATATAAGACAAAAGATATACACAGAAATGACAAAAATGTTTGACTGTCACCTATCTTCACAATAATTTCTCTGCTATGTGTGTCTACAAATTGGATAATAAATATGCTTCCTGATTACTATGACATGTTTTCCTAGATGGTATGAGCTTAGATGTGAGAGGGTAACTGTTTCTGACTGCAATGCTTTAACAACTATATCTCTTGTTTGATAGTTTCACATGGACCTCATCCCACATAGACAGAAACATGGTCTTGTACTTGACTGGGCAGCATGTGGAGATGTTTGATATCGAATTCCGTGAACTCTATGCTATTTCGGAGGAGGTCAACCTCTACAAGGAGCTGAACCTTCCATGCCCTTTCCGCCAAGGTGTTGGGAGAATGGGATTTTCCTCCTCTACAGTGGCCCGGAAGGCCATCAGCCCAAAGTATGGACTGGTAGTGGCTGTTCCCCCAGGGGAAATGATGCGCTGGGCCTCCCGCCAGAGGCACGAGTCACAAGGGACTCAAGAAGCACAGGAAGAAGAAAGTGAGTCCAATAGGCGACTACAAACTTTTCTGAATGACCTTATCACGGTGGAGCAAGTGCTGCCAGATATTGAGCCTCCACTTGAGGACCTGAACAGAGGAAACCGGAGTCCTCAGAAACTACTTTCCCTATTAAAATCCAAATCCAAATCCAGGGAGTCCATCCGTGACCTCAGGAAGGATGATGTTGCCAATGGGGAAGCTGGTTCCAAACCAGTCAAGAGGTTTGGCAGTGGATTTTTCAGACGGGCCAAGCGGCCACCAGCCTTCAATGCTGATGCCAGTTCCATTGCCAGTGATATTGCTGAAGACTTTGTGGTTGTGAACACAGGAAAGGAAAGCCAGGCTAACCCTCGCCCTGTCAGCGTCCGTAGTAGTGGGGCTAATTCAGGTAAATAATCCTGGGTTAAGACTCTTTATTTTTTTGTTTTTACCAACAAAATAGTTACTCTTTCAGGATTTATTGTCAGAAAAGCTTGCCCTTCTCTATTCTGCTTTCAGATCCCCAAACTTCCATACTGGGTGATAGACCAGTCAATATATGGGCAGAGTGAAAGGAGGGCAGCTATATCAAGTATTAGTATAATCCTGAAGTCTGACACTAACTTCATCTGATAGCTTTGTTTCTAGATGAGTTTAATTTAGGGGGCTAATGGGATAAATTCACATTTCTCTCTCTTTCATAAATTAGGTTCAGGAATCAGGTATTTTGATTCCAAGAAGGAAGCAGATTGTCATTCTGTGTTGCGTGAGTGCAATGTAGGTTTATTAGCAAAACTGAGATGCCTCATGCCACCTACCTTTATATGACTGGGAAGAGAGTTGCTGTGACAATCATGGAAGGTATTTGTATTCAAAATGCATCCCTGGATGCACCAGCTGAGGCTTAAATAGACTCCTCTTATGTTGTTTGACTCTTTCATAAGACACCTTGATGCATTTAATCTGCTTTCTTACACTCTGCAATGGTGAAGGGTGAAATTCTGACGTCTTTGTTTTGTTAATAGCAAAATATTTTATCATGGGGTTAGGAATGAGACATGTCAGAGCAGACAGATCCACTCAGCATCTACCGTGTGTGTGTGTGTGTGTGTGTGTGTGTGTGTGTGTGTGTGTGTATCTGTGTATGTGTATGTGTATGTGTCCCTATCCTCTGATGGACAGAACCCCAGCAGAACACACTTCCCTTCCCTGGAGCTCTCATTTGCAGTGTGGTTTGGAGAAGGAAACAAGTGTTAAAAAGAGACTCCAGGTGGTGTTTTTTTTCTGCATTTTTCATAACCTAGCATAAATGAGGCAGTATCCAGCCTGTCCCCTAAACCCGCTGTGCATTCTAGAGGGGGAAATGCTAGCAAAAACCATTAAAAGGGTCTCTTGTAATAAGCTAAGCCAGCATTTGTGGAATCTTTATATGAGGCCTTTTGGAATTCCCTTACAACAATTCTTTCTTGTTTGTAATTACTGGCTACAGTATGGCTTGCAGTTGTTTAGTCTTCTTAACTTTGGGGTGAGGGAACTAACCTGTGGCCCTTCAGATGTTGATGGACTCCAGTTTCCATCCGCTCCAACCAATAAGGCCCAATGGTCAGGGGTGGTGGAAGTTGCAGTGCAACAATTTGACTGATGGTCAGTTTTGTAGCTTTTAATGACCGAAGTCCTGTAGCTATTAACTGCTTCCTCTAAAGCAGACATGGCTAACCCATGGGCAGCATCTGTCCCTGAAAACGTTTTTGTGATTCTTCAACTGCCCCCCCCCATCATATGTCAGTTTGGGGATGGAACGGGTTAGTGAAGTTTAAACAACAGCCTTGCTGTGTGTGCCAAGTTGATCAGGCCTGACCTGAGACACTCAGGAATACAAGGATACCCAGTTGAACACAACCCCACAACCTGCCATATTCCTTTGCAAGGGAATATAAAAACAAATAACCAGACAATTTCCCCCCCAAAGCTTTTATTGCCTAAAATCAGTATTTCACAGCTTGGGACATTTCTTCCCCTGTGAAGAAAATGTCTAGGAATTGGAGGACTAGAGATTGAAGTGAAGGAATTACCCTACTTTAATACACAAAGGAGGAGAAAAATACGTACACAAAAAGAGGATCCTGGCTAGGGAGCCTCAAAAATAGGAAAAACGGGAAAGGTAGGAGAACAAAATGCCACCGTCACATGTTGTCTTTTGAAATCTCTGCTATACAATACTTGAGAAGCAAAAGTTCTGTCCCATAGAATCCAGAAATTTGATTGGCTTGTGAAAACAACATTCTTCTCTGCAAAGATTCAGGTATGAATTGTCTCAGTAATGTTCTCTCCACATGCATGGGAGCATCCTCCATTTGCGTGGGTACAAAAATTTCTCATAGTACAATAGCAAAAGTCTGCTTTGCCACCTTGCATCACAGGCCCTACTTGATGGTCTTCATGTTTCCTGTTAGCAAAACCCATTCACACACAAACCATGCATGCCTGTCGTTTCCAAGCAACTACTAAAGCTTGTCTATTGTTCTTGAGAAGTAACTACAGCTTCAAGGCTGAATATCTTATAAATGCTAAGCTTCAAACTAGGTTACAACACAGCTTTGCTAATAATGAAAGGATAGCATAGAATTTGAGAGGTTTTACACATTTAAAAAAGTATTATATGTAATAAAGAATGAATATATCATGAGCATAAATGTCTCTAGCCAGCATTAACTTCCTAGGTTACCAATTACACAAGCTGGCCCTAGTGCTTCTGCTTGTCAGGGTTGCCAAGTTACTAAAACCATGTTTCAAGATGCATTTTAATCATGACACTCCCAATGAGTCATTTGTTTTTTAAAAAATGAGTTAAAAATTATTGTTGACTCCAGGAGGTCTCCTGCTGTGATGGCATGATGCCAAAAGGTTTTTTTGTGGGGCCCCCATATCCCCCTGAAATTTCCATTAAAATTAAATAATAGTCTTTTAAAATTAAATAAAATATTTACTGCCTCCTTCCATATACAATGGTACCTCGGGTTAAGTACTTAATTCATTCCAGAGGTCCATTCTTAACCTGAAGCGTACTTAACCTGAAGCACCACTTTAGCTAATGGGACCTCCTGCTGCTGCTGCGCTGCCAGAGCACGATTTCAGTTCTTAGCGGAGTTCTTAACCTGAAGCGTACTTAACCTGAAGCGTACTTAACCCGAGGTACCACTGTAGTTTCCATGGGTGCTGCTTTGTCGAGTAAAAAATATTTTTTACTGAATTTAATGTAGAACAATGAATGGTGATGAAATGATTTCAAATAATGTAGAATGGCTGGTGGTAAAGTGCTTGGGAAGGCAGTTCTTGTCATGCCTGTTTTGACCCTTAGGGTTGACCATGGGTCAGTGTGGCCCTCAGTCCGAAAAAGATTAGCTACCCCTGCTCTGAAGTTAAATCTGTTCACTGTCTAGCCTATCCTCTAACAGTGGACGTGTAGGATGAAATAGAAGGCGCTGCAGAACCAGCACAAACTATGGGAGAGGGGAGAGCTGTGCAGTAGTCAGATGTTTCTATACACCCCCCCTCCCATGCTCATACATCCCACAATCTTTCCAGGCGAACAAGAGTCACAGTTCAAGTACCCATTGCAGCCGCACTTGCCCTTCAGGCCTGAGCTTTCCTGCCCCTGGATTAGAGACTTTGGTTTAATATTTGTATTCTGCTTTTCCAACAACAAATGTTGAGCTCAAAGCAGCTCACAATAATCACAGTAGCATTTAAAAAACAAGCATTGCAATCACTAACACAGCAGTATATATATAAATAAAGCAAACAACAAATTCATCAGAGCAATGCAATTCAATAATTGGAATCCCAGAGGTGATACAGTATCTGAAGTTGTCTCAAAATACCATATACACTAAGCCGAACAATTTCAGATACTTCAGTAGGAAGGAACCCACTTAAGGCTATCGAAACTACTAATCACTACAGTTCAGAATTTGCTCCACTTGCCTTTGCATAAATGTTTTATACTTGCAGCCAGTGCAAGAAAGCACTTTGTGTTTCACTGCCAATGAAGTAATCTATGGCAGCCTGAGAGATCTATAGCATATAGCAAGCTATAGTGAGAAGCCAGCCACATGTCATGTATAAAACATTAAGCTGGCCACCAGACCTGGGTGGTATTTGAGAAGATGGGAAATTGGGTAACAGGGCATAAGCTGTGCTAATATTTCTAGATATACAGGTACTGTCTTTTAACATCGAATGGTTATCACTCACAAGACATCATGTAACTAGAGTTTCCCCTATTGGAATATACATGGGGAGGTTCCCAGCTGTTGAGGAAAGGAAATAGGAAGATGAGGAAACTCTGGTTGGATATCTTGATGTTTCTGCCATTTTAGCTTGGAAGCGATAGTCAGAAACACCTTTTTTTTCTTTTTACTGGAGTATGAATTGTAACACCGAAAGTTTATTTACCTTTCAGCTTATACATTTTGAGACCCTTCTTGAAGACGGGCAGTCTGTTTCTTTTGCGTTGAAATCTGCATAACACAAGACATGCACAGATTCAAACATTGCGTTTTAATTCACAGCAAGGGGGGGAATCATCTATCATTTGTAACATTTTATTAAAGTTGACCAGAGGGCATGCAGCAACCCCTAGTGATAAAACTAGAAAATAACAGAGGCCCGTATAGATATATAATCCAAAGTGAAGCTTATTAAAGCTTTTTGTATGTTGAAAATTTTCATTCTGTGTATGCAGTGAAAAAAGTTTTAGATTCTAGCTATTAGAGCACAAAAAAAACAGCTCAACTCAGGTGCCAAATGGGCAGGTTGATATAGTGTGTATGGAGGACCAGGGCTGAATCTAAAGCTTAAGTTTTGAACGTGGACCAGTGTCCTGGTACCTATCAACTAGTAATTTTACAGCGGACTATTCAAGTAAATAATGTCTAAATATAAGTCACATGAACAAAGTGGTGCATGTGTATGCATGCAATGCCTGGTGGAGAGCGCTTCCTGGACTGGTTGCTTTTCTGCCTACTCACCCAGTTAGGGGATTCTCACTGGTGTTGTCTGTGGCACACAGAGGGAGGGGGACTGGGGACTGCTTTTCCAGGGCACCAGCTAAAGAGGATGAGAACGGCAGGGGGAAGCTAGGTGGGAAAGCCAAGAGAGGCTACTTCCACCCTTAGCATCTGCTGCCTGAGGTGATTACCTCATTCTTCTTAACTGCCCTTAATGTAGTTTGCAATTATCTAAATAATTTTACTTTGAAAGAGATGCATTTAAAAAAACGTTTTTGTTAATGTTGCATCTAATAATCCTGAAAAAAGGAATTGGCCTTCTCAATTGCCTTCATTTGATAACTGTATATATAATATGATGCTTAAATACTGAAGTTCTGCTTTATTTACAAGAACTGTTCAAATGCACACAAGTCTATAAAAGTATTAGTAATTAAACATGGTGCCTTGATGGTATCTGCACCTCTGTTAATAAGCTGAAAAGACCATATTTTGTGCCGTAACGAAATTTGTAAATTAATTGGGAATAAACAATTGAAATAGTTTGAAAAGCGCCTTCACTATGGAAACATTTCTGGAATATGTTTCCTGTGGCTGTGGGTGGGGATCATGAGCTGCAGAAGGAAAAGGGAAAAGTGAGAAGGTATGCCTGAATGTGTTAATTTTCTTTTTAAAAAGCACGCTTGAAATCTTTTAATTAGTAACATTTGGTTCATTTTATTTTTCTGATACAGAAAGAATGAGACCAAGCTCCCCTTCAGGGGACAGAGCCAAACAGTCCAACTGTGTGGTGTCATGATCTGAGGAAAACAGCTACAGGAAAACTGAGAACCCAAAGAGACAAGTGTGGCTGTGGAATATACAGCTGTGGGCTGATTTCAAACCTACAGTCCCGAGTTCCTCACAATGGTCTGTATCAACACTCTACTGTCAAGGGCGGAGCTGGTACATCCAGCTAAAGTGCACATGCAGAGTAAAACACATGACATGGAAGATTCCTATGCAGCATGAAGTAAATAACAGTGATAAGTGGAGTTTGGAGTTTAAATCTGTGCTGACATACATGTAGGGGTGCTTTCTATTTCTGTGTGTTGCTTCTTAAATTTGGTTACAGACTTAAGAAGAACACGGTTATATTGTTGATAATTGTACTGTACTGCTGTTGATTTTGTGAGTCAGAAACACAAATCAGAGTTAAAAAGTAGAATCCAGAGAAGATGGTCAAAGCTGGGGATTTTGTATGTCTGAGGCAGCATTTCTCAAACATCCTAACATCTCCAATAATCTACACACCTTTAACATTTACTAGATTTCTGCACCTCCCATAACCTTTTCTGTAATCCTGATGTATGGATAGCCAACATGTGGCACAGGTGCTGGCAGTGACAAAGACAAGAAGGGGCTGCAGAATTGCTAGAGAAGGTCTGGTGGGCTCATGCTCCCGGCTGTGGCACAGAGTTGGGCCTATGCTCCTGCTTCCTTCTGCTGAGCTGCACAACTCCCTACCTGGACTAAAACAGTTATGCTAAGGACGTGGGAGCTGCATTGTATTGTACAGTGGCACTAGTTCAGAACCTCAGGTTCATGGGCCATATGCAGCCCTTCAGGCCTCTCCATCTGGGCCAGACCCCTTCACCAGCCACACCCCCTGCCAGACCTGCTTTGCACCCTCCTTGAGTGTTTTTGTCTGGTTGGAATGATGTGTCCTTGAAGCCTGCTGTAACAAACATAAAATTAACATTCGTTGCTGAGCCCACCAGTGACGTGGCCTCTGGAAAGTTGCCCAGAAGGTAACGCAACCCCCTGCCCATCACTAATCTAATGGGACTTGCACACTTATAAAAATGCACTAAATTCCCCTGATGACTCCTGATTTCCATTGTGGTGGTGGTGGGGGAATAGCCTAAGGATTTCTGTACGTGTTCGTTGCTCCTCTTCAGAAATCTATTAAGATTGCTCTAATTAATGAAGAAAGAGTCAGTGAAAATGATATCCAATTCCTCTTCATTCCATATGGAGCTTGACATTTAAGCAAATTTTATGCCCTATAATGGTTATTTGGATGAAAGCATGGGTCATAATCCCAGGTGATGCTTATTAAGGTGTGCAGGTGAGATTCTACATGGTCTCTATTAAAAAAACACAACTTAAAAGATGCACTAATAAGAGTAGCAGGTGGCAAAACAATGCAAAATTGGTATAAATGAAATCATTTAATCTTCCCTTGCATCTCGTTACTTTTGTCCAGATTTATAATGACAAATGATTAAAAGTACCTAATTCAGTTCCTTATTCCAGCACTTAAAAAGTCAAGGTTGTCAGTGCAGAGTCACACTCCAGTGGATTAATTCAATATAAGGACATTTGTTTTCCAGACAGCTGTCCTATAGTCAGTCTATGGCTTTATGCTGCCTTAAACAGTAGCTTTCAAGCCCTACCAGAGGCTGTCTGCCTTTTTGTATCCAGCCTGTCTGTTACAGAATACTAATCAGCAGAGAGTGAGGTGCAGAGTTTGCCTTGTTTAACACATATGCTAGCTCTGTTTGAGAATGTTCAGTAAGAAATACGTCCAAGAGAAAATGTCACACACACTGTGCTTTCGAATTGCCTGCTGTGTCAGCTTTTATGGCAAGGGGTCTTCTAGAAATTGGATTACGTTTGGATGGCTGAGGGGTTGCGGGTGGGGGGAGCCCATGCCTAGCCAACCATCTATTTATTAGTGCTATTTAACATTGATTTAATGGTATGCGGGGCACGTGCTGTACTCTGCCTGGAAGCTGTTCATTACAGCGATTTCCCTTCCTCTGTACACATGGCTAGTTAAACTGGATTCCATGGAGATGAACGGTGTATTAAAACCGCAGTGGTATTCACCCACTTCTCCATCTATATTCAGATGGCCAACTTTCAGCCAGACGTGGTATATGCACGCATTACATTTAACTTCTAAGTGGGATGATTGTACTTCAAAAATATATCAATGCAACCATTGTTGTAATAGTCACAGTCTCTGCCTTCACTCTGCTGAACATAAGCAGTTCACTTATGTCAAAACTGCCTTGAATCCCTTGAAAAAGGTAGTCTGTTTTGATTTGGAGTAGCTCCAGTTGAAAAATATGTACATATTAAAACATCCGGGCAAATTTATATTTAAAAGGTAATTTATTTTTAAAAACTAATTCTATATTTTAATTCCATGTGCACTCACAAGTTTTTACAGGACTCAATCATGCATTCCAAAAACTATAAATCCAAGTAGGTTTTGCTTTTGTTTTTAGAACAAGTAACAAAGGGGGGTGTCCCATGAATTGTTCCCATCTATCTCCAGATACTTTTTTTGTGGCTCTTGTATTTGTTCATGATCTTAAAAAGCCACTTGATTTCAAAAGTGTTTCATGATTGTGGATGTGTATTGTTAAATGTGATGATAATTTTGTTGTTGTTGAAATGCAGAAACCACAAAATGAAATGAAACTAAATCTTGAACATCATGTTTTTTACAGGCGCAGATAATTTGAAGGGACTGATTGATGTGTTTAAATGTTTTAACACCCAGATAAAATTAGAATTGATGTGGTACTGGAATTATACTTTAGAATGATGGTAATACCCATTGCAATGCAATTCAAAATATGCTTAGGTGCATACAGGTGTGCATGCAAACAAGGCCTGAATTGTTTCTATTTGACTGCTGAAGCCCAGTTTCCCCTATTTGATAAATGTATCAGTCAGCAAATCAATTTCTGGTCTAATAGTCCAGTGTTAGTCAACCCAGTGCCCTTCAAATGTTGGATTCCCTTCCCAGCATCACTGATAATTAGACATGTTGGCTGGAGCTGGTGGGAGTTGGAATCCAACATCAACTGTGAACCGCCCTGAGATCTTATGATGAAGGGTGGTATATAAATCTAATAAACCATCCGGATGGCACTACATAGCTACCGCTTCAATAGTCAAATCTTGGTTCTCATGTCCACCATTTTAAAATGTACATTTTTAAACTTTGAAATTGCTGCATGTACATAAGCATGTGTACATTCATTCACCCCATGAGCAATGTGTGTGTAAACATTGGCAAATTGTTTTGGGGGAGGGGGAGCTGAGTTAGTGATGACACCTGTTTAGGGCCAATTAGTACTGTGCTTTTGCTGCAAACGCTAATGGTTTCCCCTGAACTTGATCCAGAAGATAAGTTAGTATATTTTAATAAAAACATGAGTGTGTTTTGATGATGGGTTTACCACTCAAATTATGTTCATATGTGCACACCCTTTTTATGGGCAGCTTCAACTGCAATTAAATTATCCAACAATCAGATCTACACAAGGGGTTTGCACATTGACAGCGGTATCGGGAACACAACTTCCATGAGGAAGATGTACAAGCACATATTGCACACAAAAAACCCAATGCTACACAAATTGCTCTCTGGGATCTGTACAGATAACCATTTCAGAACACATTCTACTAGAGATGTGTAGCAAAGTTCTCTTTAACACTAAGTCAACTAAACTATTCCTGGGGTGAACAAAGTAGCCTGTCATCAGGTATTCTATTCTAGGGTGGTTTAGTTGGGTCACTCTGCCCGAGTCATAACACCCACCATGAACTTTTGGGAAGGGATTGTGGCATGGTGTCGGGCTTTGCACCCAGAAGGTCTCAGTTTCATTCCCTGGCATCACCAGTTAAAAGGATCTTTGGTAGCAAGTGATGAGATAGACCTCTGCCTGAGAAATTGCGGAGGTGCTGTCAGTCAGAGTGGACAATACTTGGCTAGAGGAACAAATAGTGTGACTTCATGCAGCAATTTCCTCTGTGTGTGAGAGAGGGAAGGAGGGTCTGGCTGACTTGGTGAGAGCACAGAACATCTACTTACTGAAGTTTTTAATAACGTCTGAAGCTGATCTATACAGTATTATGCTAGCAAGCAGACCTTGTCATTGCCGAGGCTTTGATATATGCAGGTTATAAATCTACATGTAATAATACGCACCTAAGTTCCACTTTAGTTGGTGTGATTTAAGAGGGCATAAAAGCGATCAAGATTTCAGTCTGAGTTTGCAATTAATTGATGATCATCTTATAAACATTTTAGGAACCATTCGTTCTAGTCTCCTTGAAATCTGGTGGCATAGTGGAACTGAACTGGCCTAACTCACCCATGTGAATGTTATGTAAATGATGTTTAGTGATTTTATTTGTGCAGTATACTTCTTCTGTAGCTTATGCTAAAAGTGTTGTGTGTATTTGGAATTTATTTCATTACATTGCACAGGATTGAAGATAAGTGGATCTGGTCATAATTCTAAAATAATGTCTTTGAAAATTCACCACTTTCCTTCAGTCCCTTGAAACTTTCTGCTTCTCCATGATGAACAGATTTTGATTAAAAACTGATCTCAGGAGTTTATTAGAAGATTCATCTCATAGCCTGTCGACTTATTGTATACCCATCTTCTGAGTAATTTTCATCAATATTTTTAAAGGTCTTCAATACTTCCTAGTTATCCAGAAATTATTTGCTGCATATTTCCCATTAAAGCTAGGCTTAAAAGGAAATCTTTTGGCTGACTTTCAGCTATTTAATTTAACCCTGTGCTCACATATAAAATTACTGAGTGCTTCCCTGATTATAAAACCTCTTGGTCCACTTCATATACAACATGAAAAAAGAATATGGATTATCAGCTGCCTTTCTATAGAGGGGGGGAATACTAGTGCAGCCCAATACCTATGGAGAGACACTTCTAATTAATTGGATATAGACATAGGCGGATCAATAGTTTGACGGTATAAAGCAGATTTGTAGGTTAATTTCTGAGATGCAATGTGGTCTGTTATGAATGCACAATCATTCACGCATTGGTTACAAGCCTCAGTAAAATAGTTGTGCTGCAGCCTAGGTTCACCTTTTCCTTACACTGAGATTATCTACATGAAGGAAAAGTGTCATGTGGAAAGAGGACTGTACACTAGAGCAATTCCAACTGTGCAGATTTAACACGAAAATGTGCTTTACTAGTCCTCTCCCCCCCCCACTTCAGAAATCTGCTCTTGAGTGCCTTAATCTTTAACTTCTTCCTAGAATGGCTCTTTAGTGGATCTTGAAATTGGTTTCTCTGTGCCTAAGCTACGGCATTTAATCTCAGATCTTATTACACAGTGTTTAGCTTTTTAACATTCCTTTCTACACTTTATGGATTTTGTTTAACTTTCACGACACTTGCTTTCTTATGCTCTAGTAGCCTTTAATACCAATTTTCTGCTTTGACAGCATCAGCTGAAACTTTTTTTGCTCGTGTTGAAAGCTTGGATTTACTTTTGACTTTCTAGTGTAAAGTTCAGGTCTTTGGAGCGTGTAGAAATTTATTGACAAATTAAAATGGTGCTGGCAGCTTCCGTGAGACCAGGGATGGGCAACGGTGGCGGTGATGGAAATAATTATGATTTATTTTGGCCAGTGCCATTTCTCATGTGTTAGCACTTGAGAAATAATGTGGCAATGGATGTATGGGGCATCTCCCTTGCTAGCAAAATACGGGAAAGGAAAACGCAAGCCTCAGGGTACATCAGGTCTGCACAGAACACTTGCGACGCTTCTTGCTGTGGGACTGTAGCACCAGGTTGGAGGCATGAAAAACAAGCATGGTATGGCACAAGCAAGCCCTCATCCTGCACCATAGGTCAGATCGTGACAACTTCACATCCTCTGCTGGCTCTGGAAGCACTTTTCTGTAATGCAAATAAGTGTGTATGTGGTGGTAGAGGAACACTCCAGGCTTGAAACTTTGATATATGTGAAGGTCTGATGTACATGACTCCTCAAAAGAAGCCCACCATGATGCAGAATGTTGCATTCCCAGCATTAATTCATTGAGTTGTGGCTTTTGCTCAGGGAAACTTTATTTGAAGTGCCATTGGATAACAATCCCCCCGCCCTTCTTCTTATCTCCTTCCTTGGTGGAATAGACTGAGCACATTGCAAAGCGGCAATGTTGTTGACTTTCCAAGAGCTAAGGAAGAGATCTGTAGTTCTTTAACCTCTTTCCCTTTTTTGGACTCGCAGTGCCCGAGTTGATCATGCCTTGTAGATATACGGACTAGAATAGTCTACACTGGCTGTTGCTGGCAACAGCAGATCCGGGTTTGGTGGGCAGCCTTTTGACAATATGTCATATTGTTGCGCATAAACATACATGTTTGGTGTGTACATGTGCCTTACTGTCATAACAAATGCATTTTATACAACAAATAAATTCAAAACTCTTTTAAGTAGCCTTGTGTTTATATGACCAATTCTCTCTTTCTAATTTTATAATGGATTACAGCCGAACATGTGGGACACCTCCTGAAAGATAGGTATTTTGGTGAGCGATACACAGCTCTGCTTACAAAGAAATCAAGGAAGGGCATCAGCCCTCGAGGGAAGCTCTCGAGAGGCCAGGCAGTGGCCAGGGATTAGCAACTGATTAAACTGACTAAAGCTAAGTATCCATAGTTCATTATACATAATACTAATTGACACGGCCCGTTTCTATAAAAGAAAAAACCAAAATAATTATATAACTACCACATCTGTCAGAATTATTGTATATTATAACTTAATAAGATTTTTGAGTTTGAGAAGGGGCCTCAAGATTGTGGGCCCTCATGCACCACACCCCATATGACTGCCATTGTGGACAATAGTAAGGCGCTCTGCGTTGACTTTTATTTTTTACAATCAACCTTTAATCACAAGGAAAACAAAACTATCTAAGATACAGGGGGAGCTAATAAAGGGGATTTCAAATTACTGTACTAAGGAAGTACATATTATAGAAAGGTGCCTTTACTATTTGTTTAGCCTGCCTTAATTGGCAGGATAATTTTTAGAGCTGTTTTATCTTTTTGCTTTTCAGAGAAGAGGATGTAAAACAAGAGTGCAACATAGAGGTTATTTAAAATAAAAGAAATGGCCATTGAAGACCACCACCCTCTTTAGGGAAGTAATCTGCACACTCCCAAAGGCATTCATTATTAGTATTAGTATTAGTATTTAGACCTATTTACTTCTTACCCGAAGATCTCCAGGCAAAATACAACAATTTTTACAGCACTGAGACCTGCCTGAAATTGCTCTAGGACTACCATCAAAAAGTATAGGCAAGCTTTTTTTGGGGGGGGGAGACTTATTTGAGGCTTTCTACATGAATAGAGATTTTTATCTTCATGGAGGGAATATATACTTTCCTATATGTTTGACAAGAAAATTGCCCAGTCTTCAAAAAATATTGGCTTAGCTGTTAAAGTATTTGACACACTCTTGAATTCAAGAGAAACAAGCGCTTTGTTATCTCTAACCTGCCAGGAACTCTCTCCATCTGCCAACAATTACTTGCACTGAGCACTTGCACTGAGCACTTGCAATTGAAAGGCAGAGGGCGTGGGGGGGGGGAGCAAGTCTTAAACAAAATGTGATCACTCTTAGCTGTCTTGCTAAGCATGCTGCATTTGCACAGAAAGATCAGTTCTGATTCAGCATGGACATTGCCGACATTGTACTGCTGCTTGACAGAATGGGAAGATGGCTCTGGCTTAGTGCGCTGAGGGATAACTGCAACAATCATAGGAGAGGGGGTCATCTTGTCCATTACTTTTCCCCAGTGCCATTATTCTCCTCAGTACATTTTCTACCAATCTGTAAATGATTCAACCATTTGTATTTCTCAGAAGTCCATTCCCCACTCTCTTGCCCTGTCAGAAAGTTACAAATAACATTGACTGAATTACTCAGTATGTTGTTGTTGTTCAGTCGTTCAGTCGTGTCCGACTCTTCGTGACCCCATGGACCAGAGCACGCCAGGCACGCCTATCCTTCACTGCCTCTCGCAGTTTGGCCAAACTCATGTTAGTAGCTTCGAGAACACTGTCCAACCATCTCTAGGGAGTCTTCTCTTCTCATGAGGTGGCCAAAGTACTGGAGCCTCAACTTCAGGATCTGTCCTTCTAGTGAGCACTCAGGGCTGATTTCTTTAAGAATGGATAGGTTTGATCTTCTTGCAGTCCATGGGACTCTCAAGAGTCTCCTCCAGCACCATAATTCAAAAGCATCAATTCTTTGGCGATCAGCCTTCTTGATGGTCCAGTTCTCACTTCCATACATCACTACTGGGAAAACCATAGCTTTAACTCAGTATGTAGAAGCTCTGATAGCTGAAGCAGTGAAAGAAAATGACTATTTCCCTCCTTCAGTTTACCAGAGTGTCTGCTTTTTATATTTTCAAGATAGGAACATACGAATAAATGCAGAGCAAGGGAAAGGAATCCATGCTAAGGTGCACTTCAACAAATCACAGGTTTTCTAGGAAGAAAGGCTGAATGTTTTTTTCTGGACTTTTCCAAACTTTAAGTGGCAAAGTTTGGCCAAAATACATTCTTGCTTTCTATTTTTAAATGGACTTAAATAAAGTTCTTGAATAAAGATAACATGCAGTTGCATACATGGGAGAATGGGAGCATATTTTCTCTCTCGTACAAAAGGTACATGCATTTTCTTGTTGCAGGGGCCATAACTTGGAACAGGGCTCAAATTTGTATATAAATAACACTCCCTGATAGGGAAGCATCTCTTCCCCTGCATTCTTATCGCTGATGTTTAGGAACTCTATAGCATAGTTAATTAGTAGTGAGATGAATGGATTTATTTATTTAGAGTATTAGTATCCCACCCTTCAATTAATTCTTCTGAGATAGGGGGCAGAGGAGGTGTTAGCTCCACAAGGAAAGATATCCATAGGTGAGTCTGACTCACCTCAACCCCCCCATGCCAATTTATCCTAAGAGCCACTGGCATGAAGATATTCCCCCATCTCATTGCCCCTCCTTTTTGTCTTTCAGCAGTCTTTGAATCCTTCAGTCATTACAGCTTGTGGTATGAGAATGGTTTTTCTGTCTTTCCCAAAGCATGGAATTAAAGACATGCCACTGTGTGGATGATGCCAATTTATGGATATATTACTTGTATGTCTAGCCAACATTTCACCAAAAGTTCCCAGGGATAGTTATAAAAATAACACAATTAAAAAACAAATACAAATTACATTAAAATAACAACACACACACACACACACACACCAACAGTAGCGGAAACCTCTGTTCCCTCTGAATCAGAAGAGGCGGCTGAGGTGCTAGACCAGTGTTTGCAGGCAGTGCTGGATGTGGGACAAGAAACTGAAACTGAATCCTGAAAAGAGGTGGGAAACTGAAACATTATCCTTTAATTGTGGACTTTGTTTGACTTGTGTCCATTTATTCTTCTTTTGTACAGAATGATTTGTTTGTCATATGTAGACAAAAGAATGGCATTGTTGACAGGAGCTGTAAGAAATTATTTTTAAAATATTAAGCGGTTTAGAAAATGGATGTTCAAAATCTTAAGTGGTTTATAAATGCTGGTAAATAAATAAAATGAGCACACTGAACAGACTCACGGTGCAATCTTGGACATGTCTACTTATAAGTAAGCTCCAATGAATTCAGTAGGGTTTATTCCCACATAAGTATGGGATATGGGATTCTTTTTTAAAAAGTTTTGGGGCAGTGAGGGTTTACTCACTCTTGCCTCCTGCTATACTGCCCTTTAAAGCTTCTCCACCCACCCTTTGTGGTAGTTGAGTACAGGGGTAGCTAGACAGCACCTGCTTGTCTCTCAGGTGTGAGGTAACTCAAGCCTGGGACTTGTGGGCCTTACATGTACTGTTAGTTAATTACTTGTCTAATGGAACAACTATCTACTAGTATAATAGTGACACACAGTGGCTAAAGGAGGCAATGCATTTTCTTCACCTTTAACTAAAACTAACAGCAGAGTTAATGAAACAACATTGGGAGTGGGGACATGTTCAAACTTATGTAGGCAATTAAGAATGCATCTTTCCACAATAGTTACCTGATTTCTGATTTAAACTTTAAATATGATTTCAAGGGCGGACTTTGGTCTTTCAAATTTTAGCAGCACCCTGTGCAAAGCCAAAATTTGCCATGCCCCTCACCTTCTATTCTCCTCAATTCACTACATCATAAATGTGACACCCTAAATTCTGTGCCTAGTGTGGCAGAACCAATCGGCTGCCCTAAATCTGCCTCTGGTTATTTTTATTGTATGGTTTTATGTACAACTGTTGTAAACCACTGAATTTTTTAATGATTTGGAGATATATAAATATTTTCTACTAGTGAATTAAGCCCGTTAAAAACGGGCTCTAGATACCCACGCGAGGGCGGCCGGCCTCCCGCCGAGGTGTGCGGCGTGGCTCAGGCCGCCGCGCCCCCCTCCACCGGCCGCGCCTCCCTTGGTCACCGCCGCCGCCTCCTTCTCCCCCTCAGGGACGCCGCGCCGACGCCGACGCCACCTCCTTCCTCCCTCCCTTCACCCGGAGCTGCCCCTTCCCGCGGCCATGAGGCCGCGGCGGCGGTAGCGGGGATTGGCGGCCACACTCGGCCCCAGAGGAGGCTCTCTGGCCCCGGGGGGAGGTGGCCTCTCTCCTCCTCCCTTTCCACACACACACACACACACACACACACAAACACACACACACGGGTCTCTGGCGGGGGGGAGGCGGCCTCTCTCCTCCTTCTCCCTTTACACACACACACACACACGGGTCTCTGGCCGGGGGGGGGGGAGGCGGCCTCTCTCCTCCTTCTCCCTTTACACACACACGGGTCTCTGGCCGGGGGGGGCGGCCTCTCTCCTCCTTCTCCCTTTACACACACACACACACACACACACACACACACACACACACACACACACGGGTCTCTGGCCGGGGGGGGGAGGCAGCCTCTCTCCTCCTTCTCCCTTTACACACACACACACACGGGTCTCTGGCGGGGGGGGGAGGCGGCCTCTCTCCTCCTCCCTTTACACACACACACACACACACACACACACACACACACACGGGTCTCTGGCCGGGGGGGGAGGCAGCCTCTCTCCTCCTTCTCCCTTTACACACACACACACACGGGTCTCTGGCGGGGGGGGGAGGCGGCCTCTCTCCTCCTTCTCCCTTTACACACACACACACACACACACACACACACAAACACACGGCTCTCTGGCCCCGGAGGGAGGCGGCCTCTCTCCTCCTCCTCCCTTTCCACACACACACACACACACCCCGGGACGCCGTGTGAAGCGCAGCGGCGGCGGCGATGGCAACGGCGAGGCGCGTCTTCCACCTCCAGCCATGCAGTGAGCGCCTGCTTTTGCCGGGGCGGGCGGAGGCGGAGGCAGGAAGGAGCTCGGGCAGCCGCAGCAGCCGGCGAAGGTGCCCCTCGCCCGGCGGGGTCACGGGCCAGCTGTTGCAGCTCGCTTGCAACTTGCAGCTCCTCCCCGGAGCGCCTTTTGGAACTGCGCGCTCCGTCCTGTTTCTGGGGACAAACACTCCCAGCCATTTATTTAAAAAGGAGGGCTGGCTGCCTCCCCCCCCCCCGCTTCCGCAACTTTGGGAAGACTTCCTTACCCCCTGAAAAAGCCCACAAAACCGTCTCCCTCCAGTTTGGCTTCTGCACGGCTTGCTGTCGTGCTCTGCAAAGTTTTGCAAGCGAGAGAAGGAGGCGAGCTCGCTTTGCGCACGCAGAAGGGGAAGAAAAGGGGAAGCGCCCCTTTTTTGACAGGAGGATGGAGGCGGCGGCGAAGCAGCAGCGCGCGGGGAGCGGCCGCCATTGCGGCTTCTGGCCCCGGAGCAGGAGGAGACAGGAAGAACGGCCCGGCGCCGGCGAAGCAGCAGCGCGCGGGGAGCGGCCGCCATTGCGGCTTCTGGTTCGGAGGCTCGCGAAGCGCAAGCGCTTCGCTCGCGCTGCGCTCCAACCAATCAGGCTCCTCCTCCTCTCTGCGCTCCAATCCGTGTGTCAGTGGAGCGCACGCGCACTTGCGATTTCCACTGACACACGGAAAGTACGGACGGACACAGGCTCTTTATTATATAGGATAAATAAACTACCACATGACTTTTCAGCTTATGACAAAATTCTATTTCTCCTTCCTTTTTTGAATATTTCTGTCAATATTTTTCAAAAATGTGAGTCTCAAATCTATTCATACATTAATCAGCAGGAAGACCATATTTTTATCTTTCTTCCATTGGAAATCATCATTGTTCCATTGCACTGAACAGTATTCAAATATTGCAATGGGTTGTGATCTGAGAAACTGGCTTGTACTTCACATGGGTTTGGTTAAGGTGTTTCAGAGTAGAGGAAAAGCAGGCACAATTAACACTAGCACCACAGGAGTTTTAAAAATAAAGTTACTATAAATGAACCAATACATAGGTTGCCAATGTGGCCACACATACACCCACAGAGGCCTTCCTTGGTGACTTCAGGTCTCCTTCCCTTGCAGGTATTATGCTTGAACAAAGCACTCTGTTTTAGCCAATATAATTGGTTGTTGGCTATGTGTGATGCCCACAACCGTTTCTCCCTAACCCTGTGGTTTTCAACCAGTGTACTGTGGTATCCTAGGGTGCCTTGAATTATGGTCAGGGGTGCTGCAAGCAACAGTGGCCTGCATCCCTCTTTCTTCCCTCCTCCTTCTGATGCCCTCTTGCATTTCTGCCTCCCAAAGGCTTGCACAGCTGTTTGTTGCAGCAGCCCTGGTTACAAGCTCCCCAGGCGAATGGTGCCTCTGGGGCTGGCCAGGCTCCCATCTCCACCATGTAGGCCCATGGCGCCCACTGCTGCCTCCCAAGGTGAGTAAGATGGTGGCCTCAGGTTCACCTTCGGCCAGTCTCCATCGGGCTGCTAAGGCTGGGGGCATCCTCTTCCCAGGCCCGTGAGACGGCATGAGGAGGCAATTATCTTGGGGGTGGATCTCAGGGACTAGGGGTGGCTGTGGCGGCTCCCTGGAGGACTCCCAAGGAGAGGGGAGAGAAGAGGAAGCTGTGGGAACACTTCACAAGGGAGGGGTGAGGGGCTGCCAGCTCTGCAGGCAAGAGGTTACATAACTGGACTTCTGAGGCTTGGAGCGCATTTTCCCACAGGGGGGCTGTAGAATGTGGTAGTCAAGGGATCCGTGGACTCAGGGCCGGCGCGTCCATTTAGGCGAACCAGGCAATTGCCTAGGCCGCCAAAATGGAGGGGCGCTGGCCAGCCTGCCCCCCGCCACCGCCTGGTGCCGCCCCAACCAGCGGTGGAGCAAGCAGGTTGGGGCAAAAACCGCGGCGGCGAGGGCGCCAAAATGGAGGGGGCGCTGGCCAGCCTGCCGCCCGCTGCGCCCCAACCAGCAACGGAGGAAGCAAATCGCGGCGGCGTGGGGCGCCCGGCAGGGCAGGGTGCGGGGCACCGCTCCGCAACGTGCGTCATACGTAATGACGTCACGTGGCCCGCCCCCTCGCCTAGGGCGCCAAAATTGCCAGCACCGGTCCTGCGTGGACTATAAAAGGTTGAAAACCTCTGCCCTAATGCTTTTTTCTCAGAGCATTTTTCTTACATACTGGAGCCAAGCTGATGAGTCCAGCCTAATTCTCCCTGCCAGTGTGAATGTATCTGACCCTCTGAACTCTCTCTAGTCCCCACCTCTCTCTCTCTCTCTCTCTCTCTCTCTCACTCACACACACACACACACACACACACACACAACACACACACACACACACACACACACACGTGCTTTTGCCTGCCTGGACTATGTCCTTCAACTCTGATAATGCTCTTGCTTGT
This sequence comes from Darevskia mixta, assembly GCA_034641385.1. Taxonomy (NCBI): domain Eukaryota; kingdom Metazoa; phylum Chordata; class Lepidosauria; order Squamata; family Lacertidae; genus Darevskia; species Darevskia mixta. Next base: position 20,296,365 of record JAWWNH010000008.1, read on the forward strand.
CTGTCTGGAGGATAGAACTGTGCATTCATTGCTCTGCCCACTTTTGCCTCTAGCCTCTCCTACCATGGGCATATGCTGCTGTGAATGTTGCGCAGAAGGGGATGCAGAACAATCCACATCCCTGAATACCAGGGGGATAGGGTGGTCCACCCTTGAACAACTCCACCAGCTTTTGCTCACAGAGCTGTTGACACAGAGCTTCCTGTTCTGCCCACTGAAAGTGTGTGTGGAGAGAAGTATTACCTGTGGCACTGCCCCTTGTAGTATTATTATTTATTAAATGATTTGATGATGAGCTTCCTTCCTTCCTTCCTTCCTTCCTTCCTTCCTTCCTTCCTTCCTTCCTTCTTCCTTTCTTTCTTGGGACAAAAATACAGATGAAACCATTGTGAATGAACAATGAAATGCTCCTAAGCATACAGTTGGTGGAATACACAGTACAAATACCGTAATGTATAAGGTACAACATTTATTACAAAATTGTGAAGGGGGAAAATACCTATGACACATAATATTAAAATGTATGCATGATTGTTTATTAAAAACATGGAAATAAATAAATATATACAACCAGGGACTTTTTACAGCATGTTAGATACAAATTGGCTAATGTCTGCCACCAACAATGAAAAGGAAAATGTCACAGGACGGTATTTAACAGGTCCTTTAGCAGAGCAAATGAATGATACATTAATTAATGAGTGCCAACAACGTTAAATAGGACCTCAAAAGGGAAAACGAAGCTCCAGCTCTACAGGTATCTAGTAATTACCCTGTGTTTTGTTTATTCTTCTCCAGGTGTTAATTATGACAATTCAGCTGGCATCCCCTGAGTGCCCTATGCATGCTTTCAAACATTTCTTTATTCCAGAAATATATTTGAACAAATCTGAAGCTCCCTAGCTCCCCTCTAAGTGAACTTCATTCAATTTTAGGACAGGAGGGATGCTATACAATAATCAAGAGGACCTCTTTTTCTTGTCTTTTTTACCATGGTAGTACCATGAAGCCCTGGAGCTGTGATGTTTAGATCAGGGGTGGGCAGAATATAGATCTGGGTTGAGTTTTCAGAAGTTTGGGTGATTTTCAGAAGATTGGCAAGGAAGATTACCCCCAGCGGGAAGGTAAACGGTGATTCCGTGCGCTGCTCTGGTTCGCCAGAAGCGGCTTTGTCATGCTGGCCACATGACCTGGAAGCTGTATGCCGGCTCCCTTGGCCAGTAACGCGAGATGAGCGCCGCAACCCCAGAGTAGAACACGACTAATGGTCAGGGGTACCTTTACCTTTACCTTTACCATGAAGCCCTGGAGCTGTGATGTTTAGATCCGGGGTGAGCAGAATATAGATCTGGGTTGAGTTTTCAGAAGTTTGGGTGGTTTTCAGAAGATTGGCAAGGATTTCTGAATCCCAGTGGTTTAATAATAAAAGCAAGAAATCCCAGTGGTTTAAGAATAAAAGCAAGAAATGACATGCACCCCTTTAATAACACTGCTAAAGTGAAGAAAGCTTGGGGTAACCATGGATAGATTTTAATGTGGCAGCACTTGAAGCTCCATTCACTTGAAGCTCCATTCACTTCTGATATTTAAAAATATATTCATGGGAATTCTTTAATTCTAATTTATGAGTTTAGCCAATGGTTGGCAGAACTTGAGGGTTCTAGTAAAACAAGCACACACATGAAGTACCGGTAGATCCTGCAAATCTGAAGTCTGCTCACCCAAATTAAGTTGTGAGCCCACTGGAAAGAGAAATTGTTCTTTTAAGGAGCCACTGGCCATGGGTGGGGGTTGTCCCCACAACCACAACGCCCAGCTTTTTAAAGAGGAAGTTTCTTTCATTTGAAGCACTTGACATATGAACAAAACATACAGTACAAGCACTATTCTATTCTCAGAGAAAATAGCATGCTTCCTTTCAGTCCTTTACTGCCCCTTCGGGGGGGGGGGGACCCAACCTTATGGCAGCACTCCTGCCTGTCGTCTTGTTCTTAGTAAAGTGCCACATACTTTGATTGTCAATAAAATAATAATATACAAGCAAGTGTGCAGTGGTTTGTGTGTCAAACTAAGATTGGAGTGATTTATTGACAGTCATAACCGATTAGCCGAACCTTCCTCCCAGGTTGCTACCAGGATAAAAAAATGAGGGAAGAACCACACCTGGCCTTCAGCTAACTTGAGGAAAGGCAGGGTAAAAATGTAGTTAATAAGCCATGCCGGTTTTGGACACTGAGGTGTGATTGATAGTATATTTGGCTGGTTTATGTAAAACCACATTAGAGTTGTTTAGTGACTGAGTGGTCTATAAATGTTGAATAAATATTTAAAAATTAAAATATCACGAGGCATTTTACTTCCTCTCTCATCATTGTTCAGCATTCTTAATTGTTGTCGCTGCAGGTTATGTGCTAGTTTGGCAGGACTAAGTACTTCACTAAGTGAGGCTGTCCTATGGAGAGGGTGACTGGCACGTAGCTAGTCATCCCCGTGCCAAGGGAGAGCTCCACGGTTGGATACGGGGATTGAAAGAACCAAGCGGGCTGAGGCGCCTCAGAGATCCGCGGAAAGGCAGCGCGTCACCGCCACCCAAATGGACACCGGCTGTTACCATCACGTGGAGGCAGCCCAAGGCCACGTGCGAACACCAGCCTCAAGGACTCACGTGGTACTCCAACTGCGCACAGCGCGGGACACTGCGGCTGCGCAAACCTGGCTTGTTATTACAGTATTTGCCTCTACCTCCCTCCCTATTTCATAAGAGGGCGGGGCTGTTCTTGGCAATCTGAGGGACAGTGGCATATTACCCAATCGCATGTCGCCTTCTGAGAAATTAGCCCCATCCCCGTCAAGCTGGTCACCTAGGCGACCAATGACGTTTCCAGTCTTTGAGGTCAGAGAGGTACGCGACTCGGCTGTACCGAAGGCTTCGAGATCTGCGATTAGCCGGTTTAAGATTGATTGACATCTTCAGGAGCGAAGACCAAGTGCACGCGCTTTGAAATATTTATTATTATTTTCGGCTCCGTTTTTACGGCGATGCGAATTCGGTGGCCATGATTGGCTGGCTATAATGACGAAATATGTAGCCAATAGCCTTGCAGTAAGGAACAATATGGGTGGGACAAATGCGTGATTTGACCAGACGAGCTGTGGTTTTATCCAATTGGAAAAAAGCTAGGGCGGAGAAAGCAGAGGAGTGCAAGTTAAAACAGCATAGGTAGCTGGTTTCACCAATAAGGAGTCGGGTGGTTTTCACGCTGCCCAGTTATTATCATAAACTTATGAGGCGGAGCTTTGCTTGATATGCAGCCACTGTGACTAATACATCTTGAGATGGTTGAAGAGTCGCCCAATGGGAAATGAGGAGGGGGATGGAAAAGGGGGCAGGCCGCCTTGAGACGGCCAGGTAACTTCGCCAATCAGTGTTAACATTATTGCTGTGCTAGCCAATGGACGGGCACTGAGGGCGGGTCCCAATGTGTTTGGGTTCGTGCTCCTCCAGGGAGTGAGACGGCGGCGACGAGGAAAGTTTATTTTTCGGTGGCGGTTGACCCCCCCTCCCCCCGCCATTTGTTTTGATCTCGGTATCTGGCGGCTGGATTTCCCCGGCGGGTAAAACGGGCGGGAAAAGCGGCTCCCGCAGCAGCGCCCGTGGAAAGGAGGTGGGCTCTCCGTGTGCACCGCTGCGGGCGAAGAGGCGACGGCTGCGGCTCCTTGTAGGTGAGTGGCGAGGCAGGCCTCGGGGGCCCGTTGCGCGCTTCTGCGAGGCTGCTGGAGCAGGTGAACGGCGAGGCCTCTTTGCTCTCCTCTCAGAAGACGCCGCAAATCCCCTCAGAGGGGCCGAACGGCTCCTTCGGGCCCCTCCAGCTGTCTCTCAGCTCCGAGGGTGTCATTGTTGTTAGTATTATTATCATAATAACGTGTGTTGAGGTAATGATGGTTCCTGGGGATACCTCTCTCGTTCCAGTTTCGCGGCTGTAGCTGCAGGAGCCCCGTTGGGTAAATGAATTTGGGGCTGTTTAGGATTGGGGCGCCGGTGGGGGGGGCGGCGGGAGGAGAGGGTTTTCCATCGCTTTCACTTGCGCGTGCGCAGTGGCGCTTCCTTCTCTGAGGGCATCGGCGGTGGAGGAGAAGAAGGGGAGTTTAGTACAGTATATTTGGAGTGGGACGTGAAACTTGCTCCTTGGATAACGATGACCTGAAAGGGTAACGGGGCTTGAGAGTTTTTTTTCTCTCCGACCCCAACCCGAGCTAATTGTGAGATTCTTCTCTCTATTCTATCCCCTCACACCGTCCAATAACTCGGGTTGGAAACAGGTTCTGTGGTGCAACCAGTCAAGATCGGGTGGAAACAGCCAAGTACCCCGAGTGTTGCCGTAAACGCTTATTTATAGCAGCGCTGGTTGTAGCAAGCCCCAGCTCTACCCATGCAGGATGAAAAATGATCCTAAAAGATATAAATAAACACAGCCGACTGGCGGCCTCTTGCTTTCTGCTCTCCTTTGCTTCCGTGAGTGGGGCTCTCTTCCACCCAAGGGGCGACGACTACCTCAAGCGTAATTCGAAACAAAATAAAAAATAAAAAAATTCCTTCCAGTAGCACCTTAGAGACCAACTAAGTTTGTTATTGGTATGAGCTTTCGTGCTCTCGTTTGGCATAATAATATTTGAAGCGAATAAGAAATGTTAGAACTGTTGACCCACGGTGTTGCGTGGGGTGCCCACTCCTTAGCAGTGTCAGAGCCTTTTAATTGAGAGAGGCCCATGGGAATAGTTTAACATACAAGGTACTATCAAGCGACATATTCTGGATTAACACTAGTGTGTAAATAGGTGGCAAGAGAAGGGGGGAGCAGAGTCAGAAGTGTTTTTTGTGTGGTACTAAGTGTTGTGAGGACAGCTCTTTCTAGACATGAAGGAACAGCTGGTATAATGCACCTCTGAGAACCCCATTTCTGGTGCATAACATTTTGCTGTGTGTTTTGTGTTGTGTACTGATCAGGACTGAATTGGAGCTACTGGGAACTTGGAGGCAATGATCTACTCTTGCCATACCTCATCTGCCTTTCCAGTGCCATGGGTAGTAGAGTAAAACTAACATTTATTTGCTTTTGTGAAATAACATCAGTGATGGAACTTTGTTTCAAACCCACATTTCAGGGTTAAATCAGGCCATAACCTTTATTCACTGAAGTTATCTTAAACTCTTAAGAACATGTTGTTGTTGCAGCACAGAGTGGTAGGGTAGTCTTATTCTCTGATTACTCCAAACTAATGCTAATTATTTACATTGAGCTTTGTTAGATTCTGTGCAGCACTCTTGTCTTTCAGCTACTATTTCAGAAGTACTGTAGTGTTAAAAGGAAATGCCTATCCTAGTGTAATTTGTTTGCCTGTACAATTTCCTTCAGAGTCCATACAGTTGCATACCCTTGGTGAGATCGTATTATTTTTAATTAAGTGACCTAGGGATTTTATTAGGAAGTAAAACCTTTTCATTTTTCTATTCTGAATTGGGATAATACAATTGGTTTTTTTCTGAATATAAGGAGAGTTTTCTGTAGCATTTGTGCCTGCAATCCAAGTTTTAACTTTATAAATAGTGCTTTCATCATGTTACTTGTGCTTTAAAATGACATTTCTACTATATGGAAACAAAATATAGTTACTCATTTTAAAATTGTAATATTTATTATTTTGGTATATTATCAGCTACTTTGTAGACAGTTTGCTCTAAGTGGAGTATAAATCCCATATTTTTTCTTTTTCTTTTTCTTTTCTTTTATATGTGTCATAATGCTACCAAAAATCTTATTAGTTCAAACTTTTTTATTTGGATTGCTTGCAGTGTACACTATAGGGTAGCCAAGAGCAGTGTCTTCTCTCACCCTGCTAATTCTGATACGGGGCGGGGAGTGGCGACTGGAAAGGTGCTAATATGCCCCCAAACCTTCGGAATTTTCTTCTCCTGCATGTCCATAAAGGCCAGACCAGAATTTTGTGGCTAAGTAATATGGAGTTGATTAGTAAGTTGCTTTTTCCAGATAGCGAAGTTGATGTTATCAAGTTCTCTTAATCACAGAATTATTTTTTGTGAACAAACCACTTTCATTGCCTATCATAAGTAGAGCATTGGCTAACAACAATGCTGTGCCTGTCCATTCACAATGGAAGTGGGTTAGCCTCCTTATTATGAGGGTTAGCCTCATATGTAGGGGATCCAATTTGCACTGAGGATAGCTCATAGCAATTCAGACAGGGGTCTTGTGAAATCAGCATTGGTTAGTGTTAACCATGGTTACAATCTGTACCAAAACATTCCTTAATCATGGTAAAAGTTGGGGATGGACTTCTAGTTGACCTAAGTGCTTCATATTGCAGGTGGTAGGCTGGAGAAAGAGAAAAGATTGGATGTTCTTCATGTATCCACTTCTGGTGAGTGCACATAACCTTAGCTAAAAGCTGGTGTGGTATAGTAGTTAAAGTTCTGGATTAGGACTGGGAGACTAAGGTTGAGAACATCATTCAGCCATAAAGCTCATTTGGGTGACCTTGGGCCAGTAACAAGGTTGCTGTGAGGATAAAAGGGAGAGGAAGTGAATCTTGTATGCTACATTGATTCATTTGGAGAAAGGTAGGATATAAAAACAGTACAGTATAAATAAATACAAGATAAAACTAGCATGTGGATAATGCATAGCCCATAGGCCTCCATACTGTATGACTTTGTAAGAAAGGTAGGTGCCTGTTAGCCATTTTGTAGTACTTGATTCCCTGAACCGAAGTTCAGACTGATCAATTTGTCTGGGTCTGGATATAATGATAGAATCATAGGATTGTAGAGTTGGAAGGGATCCCAAGGGTCATATAGTTCAGCCCCCGACAATGCAGGAATCTTCTGCCCAATGTGGGGCTCAAATCCACAACCCTGAGATTAAGAGTCTCATGCTCTACTGACTCAACTGTCCCTTCAACATAAACTGTGGTTAGTTAAAAAGCTTCCAATTTCTCTGTGACACTGCCAGAGGAGAAAAGATAGTACGAGCCTGAGGTTTGTTTGGATGTAGTTTTAATACTGCATTCAAACATTTTCTGTTTCCTGATATAGTACACTAGTAAATTAAGCCCGTAAAGATTACGGGCTAGATCAACCCCCCCTCCCCTCCGCCGCTTCACCCCCGGGCGCCTGAAAGCCCCTGCGTAAGGGCGCGCGGGCCTTGCTTGCTCTCCCTTCCCCCTCCCTCGACCTGGCTCCGCGTGCCGCTGGCGTCTCCCACTCCCCGCTTCCTACAGCCTCTCCCCGCCGCCGGCTCCAGCCTCGGCCGCTACCCCAGAGGAGGAGAAAAGCGGAGGCGAGGGAGGAGGAAGCAGGGGAGGGTGTTTTGGAGGCGTCCTCGGAGGCCGGTTCTTTATTCATAAGGCTGCGGCGTCGGAGCCGCCACCACCGCCGCTCCACAGCCAGCAGCAGCAGGAGGAGCAGGAGCCGCCTCAGTGCGCCGCCGCCGCCTGCCTCAGCTCTCGCGCCCCTCCTCAGCCGGGCTGCCCTCCTCCTCCGGCGAACGGCGGCGGGGCCGGACCATGCGGTGGGCGCGGAGCCCTCGGAGGCCCTGGAGGCTCGCCGGTGGTAGCAGCAGCAGCAATGGCTGCCGAGCGGAGTTCGGAGGCTCGCGCTGCGCTCCAACCTCAGGCTCCTCCTCCTCTCTGCGCTCCAATCCGTGTGTCACTGGAACGCATGCGCAGTTGCGAATTCCTGTGACACACGGAAAGTACGTACGGACAGAGGCTCTTTATTATATAGGATTAAATGACAATAGCAAGAGAGAAAAAAACTATCCCGCTGCATAAAAGAGGGCTTAGAGGCTGCTTTATTTCTGTGTATTACCACTCCAAATCTTGTTAAGGTAAAGGCAACCACTGGTGCCATTTCTTTAGGTATCACTTGGTTCATTTGTAGTTATTGGTAAGCAATATAATTCAGCACATGGATAGCCAGCATGGTGCCCTCCAAATGTTGCTGGACTGCTCACATCATCCTTAAGCATTGTTCCTCATGCATGGGGCTATACACAAACATCTTTTGGCCTATACTTTCTATTCTATTCCTATTTGTCTTTCATATAGATTTGTAAGCAGTTGATAAGGAGCTGAGTACTCCTTATGTTACCCTGTAAAGTGCTTGTTTACTTTAAAACATTTCTGTCTGACTTTTCCTGTAAGATGGCTTCTAAGGTGGCTAACAAGAACTTCAAACGACCAATGTAAAACAATAAATATCAATCAGTAGTAAATTAATCAGCAGGGGATCCAGTAGTAATATTAAAGTTATCACATGTAATGTATGATTCTCAGACTCAAAGCTTATCAATTTGTTTTAAACTTTTAAGAACGTAAGGTGCTGCCTTATACTGAGTCAGTCTAGCTCATCCCAGCCCTACATGGAGTTGCTGGGGTTAGAACACACAAGCTGAAGCTCCCAGGTTCATTCCTTGAGTTATTGCCCTTCCCATCTGGATGCAGTACAGTACAGAGAGAATGTTGAACTTCGTACTTCCACTGCTTCTGTGAATCTTTTTTAAGCTAATTGTTCTTTATATATATTCTGATGCTGCTTATCATTGAGAACTACAGGACTTGATATAGGTGAAAAACTTTAAATTGGTCACCATTATTTGTTTTTCAGGGACACTTCAAGTTCCAGGGCTTATGTGGTTTCTTGGGGATAAAACTAGGGTGGTTATCCTGGAGCCTTCCTGGTGTTTCTGGACTCCGGTTATCAGCATTCTCAGACAGCATGGCCAGTGGTTGGAATAATGCAAACTCTAGTCCAGCAACATCTGGAAGGCCACAGTTAGCTACCCTTATTTTTAAAACATGGTGAACCTTCAGCCTCCCAGACTTTACTATCTAGCCTCCAGCATTCTCTCTTGGCTATGTCTCACCCTCTTCCGAGGGTGGGGAGTTCCATTTAACCCAGGGTGGTAAATTGCCCACTGTGCCACTGTTGGGAGCACCCCCGAAACTGAAGCTGATTTGAGTGGATCAACATGTGCATTTTACCCCCATCATGATACTGTGGTTTGGAAAACTTTCCACCCCCTCCGCTGATCAGACATTGTGGCTTATACTCCAATTCCCCCTAATTGCTGTGGGTGGGGAGAAGGGAAAAGTAAAAAGGTGACTACAAGCCAGATGGGGTGGTCCTACCTATCAACCAGCAGACAAAGGATTCCCCACCACTTTAAAAAAAAATGTAATTTGACTTACTCAGGGAGTAAGAAAACTTGATTGATGGAAAATCTGAAATGCTTGTCAACAGCCTCTTTGGTGTCGAGGTTTGAAGTGAGGTCTCTGAAGATATATATTCTGGCCTCAAAACATGTTAACATTCTTTAATTTGCCACTTCCCTTAACTACCAGTTAACATGTTCCCTTATGCAAATATGTATTTAGTGCCAGTCCTCTTTGGAATCAAATGTATGTCAATGTAACTTTTTGGGAAGAAAAAATTAAATTTACAACTTGATTGATGTTTTTCATTCATGTCAGGCTACAGAATTGCATGTTAGTGGTTCCTACTATGACTTTCTGGTTACCATCTTTTGGATTCTTATGGTGATTAGGTGCTGCAGGGTATAATTTAGTACACTGCTTAGTATGTGGAAATGTTTGATCTTAACAGCCACAATGCATTTTAGCCAGTTCCATTATTATGCAAATTTGTAGGACAGTGTTGGAATGCAATCTTTCTTTTCGATGATCAAGTCTAACTACAGACTTTGAATTTCCTGTCATCTTTACTAGGTGTAAAAAAAATACCAACTGCAAAAAAAGCAACCAGGATTGCTTATGTTGCTTTATTTCTTTTCCTTTTTTTAAAGTATTTTTTATTAAAGATTTTCTTGATTTACAAGTTGCTTTGTTTCTTGAGAGGAATTTTTCTATGTCATGCTTATGTGCTTTGAATAATAGTTGTTGTTTTTGTTTTGTTGTTTTGTTTTTTGCAGTGGTTTGACTTTTGCACTGAATGTAGCCGGGATGGGTCCTTTCGGGCTTCAGCAGCCCTGAGAAGCTGTCAAGGTAACTTCTGTTTAAAATACAAGAGCACTATTAGTAGAAGGCAGAGGTGGGTAGGAAGGTAAAGGTGTACTAACAGGTTTTTTTAAATCTTTGGATATAAGTCATGAAATTGAGGGAATACATTCTCTCTTTTGCAGGGAATTATGATACATTGATGATGGTCTAGAAGTCACACAGAATGCCTATTATTAGAGAAATGTTTTATGCCCTCCCGTTTCATGTGAAGTTTTGTATGTACAGTTTTAGCATGTCATGTTAAGATAAAAAAGAATTTTTTTACTGCCAGTATAAACATGCTTACAATAATACAGTCATTGAGACTTCTGATAATATTTTGTTCAGCTGAAAAGTTGTGGCATAATTGAATACTGGAGAGAGTTGCATGCATTTGGAGACTTCAGTACAGTAGGCATTAGAGATAGGTTCCTTATCCTCTAGTTCAGGGGTAGGCAACCTTCGGCTCCCAGATGTTTTGGGACTACAACTCCCATGATCCCTAGCTAACAGGACCAGTGGTCAGGGATGATGGGAGTTGTAGTCCCAAAACATCTGGGAGCTGAAGGTTGCCTATGCCTGCTCTAGTTCATGGGTTGGCACTCTCCAGCATGGGGACCTAATTAGGCCTGGCATGAGTCCTAATTTGGCCTTTGAGGCCATTTCCTCCAAACCTTGGCTACCTGTTATTTCCTAAAACTATTTAATCTGAAATAGTCATATGATTAGCAGATGAGTGAATAACTACTAGCCTTTCCAAAGACTACATCTACCAACTCCAAACTACTTTATGTGTGTGTTTCTCCACACTTGCCTTTCTGGGCTCCTCGTGTCTTTACTGCTGAGACATTTGTGCCAGTCACTGAATGTCCCTGATTGCAATCTGGGTGATTATTTTTTTAATGGCCTAAGAATCTTCAGTATTTACAATGTGCAGTATGACTCATAAAATTTCAGATTCCAACTATTTTATTATAACATCCTTCCTTTTATTTATTTTTAGGCAGAATTTCGTGTTTCAGCAGAGTTTTGCACAGATTCTGTTCCCATGCAAACTGATGAGGGAGAAATTTTGTCGGAAGCTGGTTCCAAGGTCAGTGAATTCACAGAATGAGTCTAGGGTAAATGTTGATACGATTAACTATTACTGTGAATATGTAGGTTTGAAATGTGTACATGGTGTTTCCAGATATAATTCATTGTATTGATAAAGATTAAATACATACAAAGTCTTATTTTAGTCCTGTGCTTATATTAACAATACCATAAAATGTGGCAATGAATACAAGAATATTGTTTCCATGGGAATATTTATATCTTGGAGTCTTTCCTCATCTTTATGCAGCAATTATTCCTGGTCAATATACAGATTTCAAATGGGGATGTAAATAGTCACTCACCTGGTTGCTTGTGACAAGAAAATGTTGCCTTTAGGCAATTGGGCAGGGAAGATTTTGTAAACTGGAAAGAGCTGAGTGTTCCTTCTAGACCACTGATGAACTGTAAATACTATAGGGCTGTGTAGACTAGACATATTTTATTGGTTAGTAACTTCTGTGGACTGGCTTAAATCAACCTTTTAAGAAGCTTATCTACTGAAGAAGTATATATAACTCATTTGAACCAATTCATGTAACACTTAGGGTAACATAAAAGATCTTTAGTTTAGCTAGTTTTAGCTTTATAGCCAGATATATATCTTATAATTTGTGTGCAAATGTCACAAATTATTACTGTTTTGTTGAACAAGTACTTGATGGAAAGTTAGTGTGTAAAACTCATTCATTACAGCTACTACCGGTATTTGAATTGGTAACTGTAGCCCATCTTGAAAATGCAGCAGCATAAATCTGTATTCTGAATAAACCTTTTCAGTCTAGATCTACGTTGTAGAACAGTTCATATTAGGCTACCAACACAATCACAAAACACTGTTCCCTGATAATTAACAGTAAGTGTTATACTCCTGCTTGCAAATTTTGCAGTGTTCACCTATGCTTCTCTGATAGCCCACTTGTTACCTGTGATTTGAAATTAAGTGTTGTGTGATAGTAGTTTTATTTAAGACTAGAGGGGGTGGAGCCTTCACACATTCTTCAGAGGTTTAAATGTCAGAACACTGAGACCTGTTAGTGCAGCTGTCATGGTGCTGGTTCCCCAGCTTGGCAAGCATAGTGCTCTGCTTGCAGCCTAGGCATGTGCAATTTGTTTGTGGTATTTACAAGTAATCCTTCTGCTCAAGTGTGTGAGGTGATATGCAGCATTTATGTATGTGTACATATCCACTTATCTGAGGATAACTGCTACTTGCTACAGGTATGTAGCAGATTGCATGGCTAAAATTAATATTGGAAGTATGGTATTGGCATTAAACATATAAATCTGCTTTTTATGGAGTCTGAACACTCATCCATTTGGACCAGTACCATCCATTCTTGCTTTTACAGCCTTGTTACCTGATCTTATAACTGGAAGTGCTTGAGTACTGTAATTTGTGCAGTGTGTGTGCTATCACTGAGCTATGCCTTTCCCACAATCAGATAAACACATTAGTACCTTAATTTGGATAACACTGAATGGATTGTGGTACTGAGAGAGCACAGTGATGGGATGTAGATACTACAGGAGCTAAGGAGTATGCACATGCAAACTGGTTCATCATCCAACCGTGTCCCTACTGTTTGGATATCTGAACATGGACTTTTGCATTTCAGTATGCTTTGGAGCTTTTCCTGAGTAATTGCTAATACTTGCTACAGAGACCCAGAGCAGTCAATTATGTTGAATGGTTTTAGTATCAGTTGTACACTCTAAATTATTGCTCAGCAATTTTCTTCAGAGTCTTAGGCAAATTACATTCTGCCCCAGTAAAAGGTATTTTTTTATAATTGGTTATTGAGATGAATGAGGCATAGTTGTACACAGTACAGTACTGTTTTTCTAGAAAAAGAGGTGCTGGAACTTACCTCCCTCGTTCTCTTAGAATGACAACGGTGCCCACGTGAGAGGTGCTGGAACTTTGTTCCAGTGAGTTCCTGCTGAAAAGAAGCCCTGGTTGTACAACATTTGTTAAAGTAAAAGTGTTGTAGTAATATTTGTTTGAAGTGATCCAATCCAGTTCTTATTTGATTTTATTTGCGATATTCCAAGTTAGCTAACCTCTTGGAATCAGTTGTCAAACTGGCCACTTTACGTTTGGGCTTTGTTTCCTCTGGGCTCACAAGGATGAGTTGGCTTGCGCTTCTTTTGCTCATGGTGGAAAAATGTTTTGTTTCTGTTAGTCTTGTGTTTGTAATGGGAGAGAAAGACAAACACTTTTATGAAACCCTTTAGCTATTAATGCTATTGTGGCTGGTGGAAAGGAAAGAAACTGGGTTGTAAATCCTCTCATTGTTAAAGCATCTCCAAAGATACTGACCAGGATACATAGGAAGCTGCTTTGCTTCATGACTTGGTTCACATTAACATGCTCCCCGCCTTGAACTTTTATAACAGCCACCCCCCAAAATCGGCTCTCCAGATGTTTTGGGACTAAAACTACCATCATCCCTAGCTAACAGAACCAGTGATCAGGGATGATGGGAATTGTAGTCCCAGAACATCTGGAGGGCCGAGTTTGGGGATGCCTGTTTCATAAGTTCTGTTCTTATCAAACATAAAAAAGACTTGGAGGATGCAGGTTCAAATCTCCAGTTGGCAATAAATCTCACTACAGTGACCTTTGGCTAATGACACACACAGAGAGAGCTATTGTGAGGATAAAATGGATGGAGGGGAATGGAGAGGGAAGGGGGCCATGTGAACCACACTGAACTTTGGGGGAAGGATATGATAAAAACATTGTAGGGTGATGGTCTCACTATGTACTTGATAAAGCTTAGAGCAAAACATTTCAATTGTTTTAAAATGTTTTTATATTGCTGCACACCAGCAATTTATGAGAGGCTGATATATAAATATTTTTATAAGGTAATAAATATAATTTCCTGCTCTTGGGGAAACCATTCTTATGTTATTTCTCTGCCAAATGGTTGGAGTGGTTCTGTGACAAATCCGAAGCTCATTTTATGGTATGCCCATGGTTTGTATGATGTACTGGCCAGGCCTATTGTGCTTAGCAGTTGCCCCTGGACAAAGTGAGTGACTGTTGAACTTGCCTAAAATGTCCTGTCCCCTCCGCACAATTGCATATTGGTAATAGTAGGCAAATTGCCCAGAAGCTATTCACCTATTACAGTCGTTCCTCGGAAGTCAAACGGAATCCATTCCGGAAATCCATTTGACTTCCACAACGTTCATGAACCAAGCCGCAACGGACACTTGGGTTCCAAAGAATGTTTGCAAACTGGAACAATCACTTTTGGGTTTGTGGCATTCAGGAGCCAAACTGTTCGTCTCGCAAGGCGTTTGACTTCCAAGGTACGACTGTACTAGTTTTCTCAGGAACCCTAGGCCTTTCTACCCCAATAGTCCACCTGAGACAAGTGAAAATGGGTGTTTTTGGAAGGGAAGGAAAAGGTATAAGTTGTCTGTGAAAGAAGAATGGGAGAACAAATTATAAAAGATGGGTTGAGAGGCATGTGGTTGTGGAAAGGGAAAATCTGTAAGAGCCTCTGGATCAGCATGTTTTGCCTAAAATAGGGAGGCTGTCACAATACCTCCAGAGAAATGTCATGCTTAGCTTGAGTAAAGGTGTGCAGTGGAACTCCTTTCCATGAGGAAATGTGGCAAATAACTTTAGCAGTTTCCAAAGATGGGTTAGATAGCAAGAGAAAGTGATGATGTTGATGCCCTCCCATCAGATGTCAAGGAGATAAGGTAACTATACAACCTTTAGAAGACATCTGAATTCAGCTCTGTATAGGGAAGTTTTTTTTTTAATGTTGAATGTTTTATTATGTTTTTATATATGTTGGAAGCCACCCAGAGTAGCTGGGACAACCCAGTCAGGTGGGCGGGATACTTACCACCACCACTACTACTACTACTACTATTAGTATTATTATTCCAAATTGTACCTCCATCCTTTTTGTGACTAGCAGCCTCTGACATTTTTTCATTCCTCTTACTTGGTTCGTTTACATTCACTTCTTCCTCCCATAATAGCTTTCCTCTTTTAACTCTCTTCCATTGTAGTCCCAGTTTGTTTTCTTATTTATTATTACATGTCAATGTTTATCTTACTTTCTTTTTTCCTTTAACACCTCCTCTCTCCTTTTCCCCTCAGAGGAGGGATACCTTCCTTCCTTCCACCCCTCTCTCTGCCGGAACCTCTCTGTCTTCTGGTCTCAGCATGCAAGGACCTGCAGGTGCTGGCATTAGTCTGACTAAAAGGCTGTGGCAGGGCTAGGGGGCACTGGGCAGGCTATGACACTGAAGCCCACCTGAAAATGAGCCAATGTCTACTGTTTGAGAAAAACACTGGCCTAGGATGTTTGGAAAGATGGTAGTAACAAAATAAGACACATGCTTATTTGTGGGATTACATAACCATTGCTTAGGTTTTAAGTAGGACCAGTAGAATATCCTCATGGACCATTATGGTCAAAAGTGGAGTCTCCTACAGTGGTCTGTGTAGATGTGCACATTCCTGAAAGAAATGAATACTATTTGTTGGATAGGAAAGTTGAGTGAATACTATACTTGCCCATGGCCCTTCATCTGATGCGTAGAGACTTTTAAAACTTGGTTGCATTTTATGTTCTTTTAGCATACTGTATAAGGGAAGCCATAATTTCTGCCACTTTTGTGCCCAAGTGTCAGGTTTGTACACTGTATCCTCTGGTGAGGGGGGCAACCTAAGTACATATCTTTGCATAAATCATTGTATCTTAAACTGGGAAGACAATTTAACTGCAAACAAAACTGGAAGCCATAGTTTGAACGTAGATAAACTGTGGCTTGCAGAATTCAAAACTTTGCCTGTTTCTACAAAGAAGTAAGTGAGTGAATTGAAGAATGCAAGGTGGGAGAAGAGTACCGGTAATTAGCCTGACCATGGTTTGCCATTAAAAGCATAAAGCAATGCAGTACTGGTGTACCCAAAATAATTTATACCCATGTAAGTGAAGGGAAGTAGCCCATTTTGAAATTTTAGACTTCTTACTCTTTGGTGTTCAAAGCAACTTACACAGAAAAATAAAATACTTTTTAAAAGAAAAGGCTGATATGGTGTATTTCATATGCTGCATTACCCCTTGTGATAATAGTCATACAGCCACATTTGTACTCTTAATTTATTCTTTGACCTATAGCAGGTTTCTTTCATCTTTATAATAAGTTTTTAAAGTGAATTCAGATAAATTGGATTCTAACATTTGTAAAGCAGCAAGAAATGACAGTCTTCCTATTGGTTATGCAAGACAGGAGTTTAAAATTGGCCATCTCATGTTGCACAACCAAACAGTGGATGTCTGGAGATGATAAGAGCTTATCTCTAAAGCCCAGCAAGGTGTTAGGCTCATACTTAAAGCAGAGGCTCCTGAGTTTTAAGAATTCTGGCAATGCCATAGGGCTGAAGTGGTTAGAGAAATATGGAGAGTGAATAGTCTGTGAAATTTTAAAAGGTAAGGGATTTGTAGAATTTATTAGTCTACTTGGATCAGAAAAGAAAGTGCGCATTATGAATCTTGAAGACCAAGAAATATTGTTAACCCTTATTTCCAGTAATTCTTTAGGTTTATTCTTTAATTATATGCCCTCATGTACCCCATAACTGGTGTGACTTTTTTTAGCATGTATGTCTTAATTATAGAATCATAGAATTGTAGAGGTGGAAGGGACCCTGAGGGTCATTTAGTCCAACCCCCTGCAATGCAAGAATATTTTGCCCAATGTGGGGCTTGAACCTACAACCCTGTGATTAAGAGTCAACTAAAGCATCCAAGAAAGATGGCCATCCAGCCTCTGCTTAAAAACCTCCAAGGAAGGAGAGTCCACCACATTCCACTGTTGAACAAATCTTACTGTCAGAAAGTTCTTCCTGGTACAATAATCTTTCTTGTACCTTGCTTGAAGCCATTAGTTTGCGTTGTGCCCTCAGTAGCAGGAGAAAAACAAGCTTGCTCTATCTTCCATGTTACATCCCTTTAGATATTTGAAGATGGCCATCATATCTCCTGCTTTTTTAAAAAGTAATTCTGTAGCCTTCCTAGAAAGTAAGTTATGGGTAAAGTGATTTCTTTGAAATGAGAGAAGTGTAGCTACCTTGTATATTTTTCCTGGTACTGAGTAATGCTCCCTATTGTTATGCTGCAGCAGCAGCAGCAGCATCTCTCTCTCTCTCTCTCTCTCTCTCTCTCTCTCTCTCTCCCTCCCCCCCTCCCTCCCTCCCTCCCCCCTCCCCCCCCCCCCCCCGTGTGTGTGTTCTTTCTCAATATTCAGAACCAGCAGGACATGGAATAAAATTGTCAGGGATGGTTGTTTCTGTAATTTTGTATTATAACATGCTCCCCATTGTAACCATTTTGTGAATGGTCCCCCAACCCTCTAAAAATTCAGAATGTACCCACTAGTGCAAAACATATGGTGACCTCAAGAGTAAGAGTTTTCCCCATTTGAAAGTCAGCCTAAGTTTGCATCTAAGCATATAAATTAGCATAATATTTTATGCACATGAGTCATGAACCTGTGCCCTTAGTCTTTTAAGTATCTAGCAACAACACTGTTAAGGTACTTCTCAATAGAGTAAAAAGCTGAAATATATGACACGGTTTGCTAGAGAACTGAAATTTGGAATTCTAATAACTTGTACAGAAGTATTGGACATCACACTACCCAGCCCTAGAGGCGGCACATGTAAATAGCTTCAGAAACAACCAAGAAGGAAAATACTTTAAAGCTTTTAAGTCACTGGAGTATCCAACATGATGCCCTCCAGATGTTGTTGAGTACAATTCTTATCATACCATTTTCACTGGGTCTAATGGGAGTTGGAAGTCAAACAACATCTGCAGGACACCTCTTTGCCTATCCCTGCATCATGTCTATTCTGAAAGCAGACCCTATCAAATACTTAAGCACACAGTTACAAATCTGTGAACAAATACATGGTCCGGTGCAAGCGTAATGCTGCATAATCTCTTGTCTATAACCAGATGCACTGAAGCCAGTACTAGTCATGATTAGTTGGAAGCCAGAGTTTACAGTCTTAATTCTATTCATGCTTAGTAAGATTGCAGCTTCTTAAACGAGCAATGCAAAGAAATAGAGGAAAACAACAGAATGGGAAAAACCAGAGATCTGTTCAAGAAAATTGGAGATATGAAAGGAACATTTCGTACAAAGATTACCATAATAAAGGACAAAAGTGGAAAGGACCTAACAGAAGCAGAAGACATCAAGAAGAGGTGGCAAGAATACACAGAGGAATTATACCAGAAAGATATGGAGGTCTCGTACACCCCAGGTAGTGTGGTTGCTGATCTTGAGCCAGACTCCTGGCGAGTGAAGTCAAATGGGCCTTAGAAAGCACTGCTAATAACAAGGCCAGTGGAAGTGATGATATTCCAGCTGAACTATTTAAAATTTTAAAAGATGGTGCTGTTAAGGTGCTACACTCAATATGCCAGCAAGTTTGGAAAACTCAGCAGTGGCCAGAGGATTGGAGAAGATCAGTCTACATCCCAATCCCAAAGAAGGGCAGTGCCAAAGAATGCTCCAACTACCACACAATTGCACTCATTTCACAAGCTAGCAATGTTATGCTTAAAATTCTACAAGGCAGGCTTAAGCAGTATGTGGACCGAGAACTCCCAGAAGTGCAAGCTGGATTTCGAAGGGGCAGAGGAACCAGAGACCAAATTGCAAACATGCGCTGGATTATGGAGAAAGCTAGAGAGTTCCAGAAAAACATCTACTTCTGCTTCATTGACTATGCAAAAGCATTTGACTGTGTCGACCACAGCAAACTATGGCAAGTTCTTAAAGAAATGGGAGTGCCTGATCACCTCATCCATCTCCTGAGAAACCTCTATGTGGGACAAGAAGCTACAGTTAGAACTGGATATGGAAGAACTGATTGGTTCAAAATTGGGAAAGGAGTATGACAAGGCTGTATATTGTCTCCCTTCTTATTTAACTTATATGCAGAATTCATCATGCGAAAGGCTGGACTGGATGAATCCCAAGCCGGAATTAAGATAGCCAGAAGAAATATCAACAACTTCAGATATGCTGATGACACAACCTTGATGGCAGAAAGTGAGGAGGAATTAAAGAACCTTTTAATGAGGGTGAAAGAGGAGAGCACAAAATATGGTTTGACGCTCAACATCAAAAAAACTAAGATCATGGCCACTGGTCCCATCACCTCCTGGCAAATAGAAGGGAAAGAAATGGAGGCAGTGAGAGATTTTACTTTCTTGGGTTCCATGATCACTGCAGATGGTGGC
Source organism: Darevskia mixta (assembly GCA_034641385.1). NCBI lineage: Eukaryota > Metazoa > Chordata > Lepidosauria > Squamata > Lacertidae > Darevskia > Darevskia mixta. The sequence continues at coordinate 20,315,831 of JAWWNH010000008.1, forward strand.
AGCAGTCACGAAATTAAAAGACACCTGCTTCTTGGGAGAAAAGCAATGACAAACCTAGGCAGCATTTTAAAAAGCAGGGACATCACCTTGCCGACAAAGGTTCGTATAGTTACAGCTATGGTTTTCCCAGTACAGTGGAACCCCGGGGTCACGCTGCATAACCCGGGCAGGCGTAACATGAACACACGAGAAGAAGAAAAAACCAAAAACCCAGAAGTTTGCGTTTTTTAGTGCTTCTGCGCATGTGTGAACTGCGCAGAACACTTCTGCGCACCCGCGCATCACGCGCGCTCCACGGGGGACTTCCGGGTCGGCGCCGTGCTTATCCCGAACGTACGCAACACGGAGCGTACGCAACACGAGGTATGACTGTAGTGATACATGGAAGTGAGAGCTGGACCATAAAGAAGGCTGATCGCCGAAGAATTGATGCTTTTGAATTATGGTGCTGGAGGAGACTCTTGAGAGTCCCATGAACAGCAAGAAGATCAAACCTATCCATTCTGAAGGGAATCAGCCCTGAGTGCTCACTGGAAGGACAGATCCTGAAACTGAGGCTCCAATACTTTGGCCACCTCATGAGAAGGGAAGATTCCCTGGAAAAGACCCTGATGTTGGGAAAGATTGAGGGCACAAGGAGAAGTGGACGACAGAAGACGAGATGGTTGGACAGTGTTCTCGAAGCTACCAATATGAGTCTGACCAAACTGCGGGAGGCAGTGGAAGACAGGAGTGCCTGGCGTGCTCTGGTCCATGGGGTCACGAAGAGTCGGACATGACTAAATGACTAAACAACAACAACAAGATTGCAGCACATGTAACACTGTGGAGGGAGAAACGTTGTGGAAAGGAGACTTGGAATCATAGAATTGGAAGGGACCGAGAGTCCTCTATGTTTCCTAACAGTTAAATTGAAACATTGTTTCTTAACCAGCAAAAACAAACTGGTAGTCACACCGAGTGATGGGTTATGTTCCAGTTTTTTTAGCTGGTGTATTTCAGCCATTTTTCATCTAATCTCTGGAATTTGGGTAGTACGTACTCATCACCAAAGAGATGTTCCATGATTAAAAAAAATAGTGATGTGACCAATCTCAGTTTTCATAAGGAAAAGATTTGGTAGTTTACTAGAAAATGTGAAATGCCTTAATTATGCAGCTACTCCTGTAGCTCTATATAATGTTAGTGCTAAGGTTTCTAGCTTTGACTCTTCTTTAATATGCTAGTTTCTTACCCACAGGAAGTTTTGTTTGTTTGGAGAAGTATTCAATTATTTGAGTCTTTATTTGCAGTCTGAAGTGATGTACACCAGACACAGGTTTGCCATCTCAGTGAGAATTAGACATTGGATGTCAGGGCAGGATGTGGCCTTCAGCCATATCATAAGTTGTGGAAGATCTGTGAATTATTTGCAAAAATAGTTTCAAAAATTTACCCTTTCACAAGAGACAATTTCCACATCCATATTTTTCTTCCCCAATACTAGCTTTCCCTCACACTGTTGCCCAGCCTCTGCTTTCCCATCTGCTTTCAGTCTCTGCCTGTGTCCCCAAATCAAGGTTTGTTAAACCCTCACTATTCCTACTTGAACATCTTTCTAATCTATGTATGAGGGGAGGGAATGACAGCAACATTCTAATCTCTCCTGGGGTGACACAGTACCTTGGCCATATCAGTGTGAATCAAATTTCCTGACACCCACTGCTCCGCCCCTAATGACTGTTGCCACTGAGCATGCGTAATATAGTTGTATAGCATGGGAGATGGAAAGTCCACATGGACTTTAAATACTAAATGAAAGGCAAGTCTCAGTAACACATTTAAAGTTTTGCAAGCATCGACCACTTGGGCAGATGTTAAAGCCTTCTTAAAAGAAGATGGGTAATGCCTAGAGCAGCCTTTCCCAACCTTGGGTCTCCAGATGTTTTTGGCGTACAACTCCCATCATCCCTGACCACTGGTCCTGCCACCTAGGGATGATGGGAGTTGTGGGGACCCAAGGTTGAGAAAGGCTGGCCTAGAGGAAAGAATCCTTCTGTCCCCAACGTATAAATGACACTCATCTGGCTAGTGTGTCCAATTAAATTTGGGAAATTCAGACACTTCACTGAGGAGAATTCTCTATACCAAATTTAGAATGGTTGGACAATGTATATAATCAACTTATACAACTTATGCAGAATAAAAATATGGAAGCCCTTATGCAGAATAAAAATATGGAAGCCCTTATATGAAAAAGTAAAGAATCTAGGTCTCATATTTACTCATTTCATGTTTCAACATATAAAACTTTCTTCTTCATGTTTTGCCTTATCGTAACTATAAGTGCTAACCATGAGAGTGGCAATATGACCATGGGGTGTGCATTTGTTAAACTTCAAATGGCAATCTCTTGGTTAGAGCTAACAATGGAAACTGGTGATAAATTCTGATAGGGAAAAGGGCCACTTTGGACAAAATGTATTTTGCTCCATCAATGCTGACCTGCAATGCTTGCCTTCGCAGATGGAACATGAGGATTTTGTAATGGAAGGGCATGGCAAGACTCCACCTCCTGGTGAAGAAAACAAACAGTGAGTCATGTTTATTTAAAAAGGGACTTAATCAGTAAATTATACAAAACATGCAGGATAAATGTGTCTGAAGCATTGCTTCCTTTTTAACATATTCATAGTTTTGTTGTTTTACGATTAAATCTTAAGCGGCCAAAATAAGGGTTGTAATCCTAAACACACTTACTAGGGAGTAAGCCCAATTGAACACAGTGTGCCAGGTTCAACTAATGAGCCACGCTCATGGAAGCCCAGACAAGGACCTGCTAGGGCAGTGTATTTCCCCCTGCCTCCAATTGGCTTTGGTGTGTGTGTTGAAAGAACCCCCAGAACAGCACAGGGAAGAGAGGAGAAGAGGGATTGTTCTGTCTGGCAAGCTGAAATGCTTGGGCTGATGGAATGATTGTCATAGTGCTACATTAAATTCCTCCCAGTAGAACTTACTTTTGAATTGACATGTGTAGGGTGGCCTTTCCTGGAGAACATACCATATTGCCAGTGGTGTATGTGCAACTTTACATCACTTTGCTAGAGAAATCACAGCAGTATGCATGCTAGGGCCTCCCTATTAAGTTTATGATGTTTATCTTAAAAAGTATCCTTTCTCAAATGTGGGCCTTACCTTTCAAAGCTAAATTTGGATTTTCCATTTCTAATATGCCCAGACATTAACATGTATTCCAGTATGGTAGCATAGTGAATTATTTTTGGCAGTGCACTCTGATTTTACAGTTTCTGCAGGAGAAAATTGTTTACATGCTCAATACCACAAGAAGGTATATGGTTGCATTGATGGATGCATTAGCCTTTTATTCCTCTACCCATTGTTCTTCGATTCCTAGTTCTCATTCCACACGGTCTTCTGTCCCCTTCCAGCTGCTCAACTTCTGTACCCTGCCTTCTTTTTTCCTCCCTCGTAGGCATACATTGAACTTCCTAGCCCTCAACCCTTTGAGCTGTCCAACGTCCTTGTCTCTGCACTCTACCCCTCCCAACAGTGCACAGCTGCTCTTTTCCCTCTCAGTGTTTTCCCCCCTTCTTGTATGATATTCAGTGTTCTATTGCTGATTCTCTTCCCTCCTCCTCCACACTTTGGATGTTCTTCAATATTACTGATTCTCACCCCAAAAGAGAGGGTGGGTTTGCAGGTAATAAACATATTCCTTTATACGCTTATGGATGGGTAACCTGTTCCAGTCAGAAGACTACATTCCCTCACGGACAACTTCTCTGGGGCTTTGCGCCAGCAGTGAGGTGGGTCTAGCTCAGGGATAAGGGAACCTGTTGGGCTCCAACTCCCGTCAGCAGTAACAGGCATGGGCAGTGGAAAAGGTTATCTCTATTTATCTCACCAGCTCTATTTAATGTGTAAAATGCCTTCAGTTCATTTAAACATTTTGAAAATAATATCCTCTTCTCTCATGGTAATACGAATGGAACCTATTATTTCCTACACACTGCTGTAATTGAAACCAGACTCAATACAATTTTTGCTTCTTGTGATGTTACAGTTTTCTGATATATTTCCAAACAATACCATCTGCAGTTCTACCTTTTCCTATATTTTCCAGCACCTTCAGTAAAATACATGCTGCTGTTCATGGTGTTATTCTATTCTAATATTATAATATAATATTATATTATATATTATATTATATTATATTATATTATATTATATTATATTATATTATAATTACACACACACACACACACACACACACACACACACACACACAATATTTCACTAGCTAAGAACTGTGTAGGTACTGGAAAAAGAGCTGGGTATGAAAGTGTTGAATCCATACTCCTGATTTGCTTAAAACTTCTGTATCTCCTGCATTTTTTTGTTTGTTTTAAGAGAACTCTGTCTTGGGCTACTTCTACTCATGACAAAAAAAAATCTACTGGTGCCAGGGAAGGAAGAATCTGTGATAGAAGATAATCCAAAGGCCTGCTGATCTTGTCCCAGCTAGCACAGAAGTTTTGGGAAGATGGAGACAAAACAAGGACTCCAATGAGCTTTAGGACTGGCATGCTTTCCATCCCTTATCAGGGGTGTGTTGGGGGATGGGAGGGCTTTGGATCCTGTGGATTTAATCCTTCCCATACAGACACCTTTTCCCTTTTACTGCTGTTGTGTGCTGGCTGCAGAGTTTCCACAGTCTCACTAAGAGACTCCCAAGAGTGGTCCTCCAAGAGTGGTCCTCCCCGGTGCAATACAATATCCTATGGCTCCCAGAGGCTATGGAATTGCACTCTCAGAAACCCTTGGGCTTTGAAATTGAGGATATTTTATAATAGACAAAACTTCAACTAGCATGTGTAACTTTATCTCTCCTACTTTTTGCTGATAGCAATGGTTTTTTTTTACTTTTTGCCATTAAAGTGTGACAGTTGCTCTTTTTTGGATAAAGTCTAAGGAGCAGGAACTTATGGATGGGGCATAGATTTGGCTGAAAATAGTAAAATACACGCATGTTTAAAAATGCCTTTAAATTTGTTTGGTTGTCTACAGTGGATTCCACTCTTAAGTTGCAGCAGTCTAACGTTGTGCAAGAATAACATGAATGTGCTTTTTTAAGGTTTCTGGAGAGTTAATAAATGTAATTCTTAGGATGTACATGACTATCTAATGTAGTCTATCATAATTTTCTATCTCTCCTACTTTCATAGTCATACTTTAAAATAGCACCTGGAATTGTATAATGAGGCAATGTGGAGGCTTGAGTATGCATGGCCTCCATCAGCCTTTCCCCATCCTTGTGCTCTTCATATGTTTTAGACTACAGCTCCCATCATCCATGACCATTGGCCATGCTGTCTGGGTCTGATAGGAGTCGGGCGTCCCGACACTTGGAAGGCATCAGATTGGGAAAAAGATGGTTATGTCATTAGTCCTGAACTGGAGGATTTCTCCCCATTTCTGAGTCTTGGTGACTGAATTAAGTTGCATCAGCTATTACTGTTGCATTACTATTTTTGTTTCCTCAATTCTTAGTCCTCCTTGCAAAAAGAAAAAAAGAACATGAGCAAAGATGACAGCCCTAATTCAAGATTTTTACTTTTACTCTTAAAATTAAAAGGTTGTGTGTGTGTGTGTGTGTCTCATTGGAAGATGGGTTTTAAGTTTGGATTAGGAGAAGCTGGAGTCTACTGGGGTCTACACAGTTAATCATTTCTATAAGACTGTGATTTATTTTGTATAATGAACTCTTTAATGAGTGAAATTAACAATCCTTTTACATAAATTAGGCCACAGAATAAGGCTGTTTAGATGTTTGTTTTCCTCTGCTGGGGAAACAGTGGTTTCAGTATTCAGGGTTAGGAGTGACCTCTGTGCAATGGCTATGGTTTTGATGTTCACTTCTACATGTTGTGAGGGAATTGAGGGAGGAAGCATGTGAACTGTATGCATGTGTGGGGAGTAGCATCCAGCAACATCTTATTAACTTGCTCAAAGCTGTCATGTGAGTTATATGGTTAGCCCGATTAGTACCTAGGACTTCCTTATCCCACAGCTGAAGTGATGCAGTGCAGGAAAATGTTGAGGTCATCACATGCTGACCCATGATTTTTCTCTGTGTAGAACTGCATTCTGTATCATGCTGAGCTTTGAGGTAAGTAGAATAACAGCTCAGCATGGAGGTAGTCTTTGTGGGCAATTATTGGACTGATTTCTCTTGGTATTTTTTTTAAAGAATGAAAGATAATAATTTATTATTTGTACCCTTGCCCATCTGACTGGGTTACTCTGTGTGGCTTCCAACATATATAAAAGCATAATAAAACATTGAACCTTAAAAAGCTTCCCTATACAGGACTCCCTTCAGATACTGGGGAAACCCTGTCAGATGGGTGGGGTATAATAATAATAATAATAATAATAATAATAATAATAATAATAATATACTGCTTTTGAGCTTTTCTATGTCATGCAGAAAGAGTACTGTATTTTACCTGAAACTCCATTTCCCAAAGCATTTGCTTTTGAAGTAAATGTGCTACAAGCTCTTGATTGTGACTGTACAAATGAAGTAGGCATTCAAATGATAGCCCCTTTATCTAGAAGCGGCAAAAATCTCAGTTGCTTTAGGCCTGCTCAGGATTCTGATGCTGAATAGACTTTCTAGAAGGAGCAGATAATAATACACAAACTAAAACAAATGCTTTATTTGCATAGCCACGTTCATCAAAGAGCTGCTTTTTTGTGTGAAAGCAAATATCATGCAACAAAAAGTGTTCCTTTTTGTCCTGAAATGCAGAATTGTGTGTGAACAATCCACAGTGTAAGTGCATCATATAAATGATGAGGCAGAGTTTAGTTGTAAAGGTCTGCATACCGTACTGTTTACTCATAAGTAGCAAGCTTGGCCTACACAGTTACAACCCAAGCCAAAATCCATGGAAACTGACTCATAGAGGAGCATTATGTGTTTATATGCTACCCACACCAACCAATAACTAAACATTTGTTTTCAGTTTTTGTAAAAATGTGATGGTTTCATCTTTCCTTTGCTGTTCCTTGTCTCCTCTCTCCCCTGCCATTCTCACATTGGTTATAAGCTAATTGCCAGCTACACTTTAATTTAAGCCATTTCTTGTAACAGTACCCACACTTTGGAGATCCCTTCATAGATATATTTGCTTTATTTTATTTTGGGTCACAACCTTTGAAATCTTCTCTAGTATTCTGATATGTTTCTTCAAGATTCTGTGGCTGTTCTAGCATTGCATTTATTGGTGCCTTATTTATTGGTGCCTAGTACATTGTTGTGTATTCTCACTTTGTAGGTTGCTTTTGGTACGTACATACATACATAGAAAGATGTGGGAGAGGGAAGACTTTTAAGAGGATGAAAATGCATTTATTTCTCTAAAGTTGGAGGAACTACAATATGAAAAGTGAAATGATTCCTGTTAAAAACCAAACATTAAAAGCTCCAAAGCAGCAACACTTATAGTTCCCCATGCGGGGCTGACACCACAATGATCACTGCCCATCCTGCTGGTGGTGCCGTGGCAGTTTGCCACCCTTTCTTATTTAACTTTTGCAGTTTAGGGTTGGGTGTATATATCTGTAGGAATCACCCTGTTGCCCTAATTAGTGGTGAGACCTTTCTTTTTGGCCTAGCCAGGTTCAGATTTTTATGTGCCTCTTGACTGGGCTGAGCTAGATTACTGCTGTATTTTATGTTTTTAATATATAAAAGCTATTTAATAGCCTTCTCTACAAATAGCCTGTCGTCTTTTGGGGTGTTGTAGTACAACAGATGCAGATCCATATTTAATCTATATGCTTCAGCTTTGTGCCCTTATCTCAAAGTAGCCTCAACCAGCATAGAGATTATGGGGGCTGTAGTGCATTTGGAGGGGTAGGCTTGTTCAGATTGATAATGACATGCTGTATATTTTTGCTTTGGAGCCTATTGAAGGTTCAGATGGCATAGAACTTGACAATAGACCTGCTAACTGTGATATGTTACTGGAAACATATTATACATTTCTAGTTGTCCTGGCACATTTCAAAGTGCTGGCTTTGATCTTTAATGCCCTAAACTCCTGGGGTAGAAAGTATCTTGCAACAACTTCCTCCCCTGCATCTCCTACAAGTTCAATTTAGTACATTGAGCTGATTTTTAAATGACAAGTAACAATCATCTTTCATTTATACAGCCTGAAAAAGAGTTCTGATGAAGTGGAAAGCTTGCTCACTGCTTATTTAAATTGGTTCTAATGTTCCATTTGTATTTTTTCCCAATTGGTCTTCAAACAGACCAACTACTATTTTGGAGTAAGGGGAGTGGAAAGCATTTCCTGAAGGTAGGTTTTAAAAAACAGTACAGAAAATGTGTTATCCTTCTGGAGCTAAGAAAGGGTTTTTTTATGGAACAGGATTGTTAATGAACTATTTCACACTTTGAAGTAGTTGTCAATTTGTGGATATGGTGCAAATTTAGAAGCATTTGCAGGTACCATATGTGTGGCGCATTGGGGGCATTTGGAAGAGTGAAAGCTGTTTGCCTAATAAGGAATTGAGCACTTACAAATGAGCATCTCCTACTCTTAAGTACCTGCTCCTACCACCATTAACTGTTGCACCTCTTAGTTGCTAGAAGATATTATATGTGAATAATTATTAGAATCAATGGTAAGTTCAGATGAAGAAATTATATTAGAATTAAGACTTTAATTGTATTGCATTCCCCACTTCCTCAGAAGGACTCGGGACTACGTTTTGCTATTTACTAATAGAGCTTTCACACATACCATACAAAAGCCTGTGGAATGGAATAAGGTTCAGATACTGTCTGGAAGAGGGACGTGGGTGGCTCTGTGGTCTAAACCACAGAGCCTAGGGCTTGCTGATCAGAAGGTCGGTGGTTCGAATCTCCATGACGGGATGAGCTCCCGTTGTTCGGTCCCAGCTCCTGCCAACCTAGCAGTTCGAAAGCACGTCAAAGTGCAAGTAGATAAATAGGTACCCTTCCAGCGGGAAGGTAAATGGCGTTTCCGTGCACTGCTCTGGTTCGCCAGAAGCGGCTTAGTCATGCTGGCCACATGACCCGGAAGCTGTCTGTGGACAAACGCCGGCTCCCTCGGCCAGTAAAGCAAGATGAGCGCTGCAACCCCAGAGTCGTCCGCGACTGGACCTAACGGTCAGGGGTCACTTTACTTTACTGTCCGGAAGAGATAGGGAGGAGACCTTCAGGAGCACAGGTAAAAATGTAAAAAAATTCCTTCCAGTAGCACCTTAGAGACCAACTATCTGGTATCTGAAGAAGTGTGCATGCACACAAAAGCTCATACCAATAACAAACTTAGTTGGTCTCTAAGGTGTTATTGTTTCGACTACGGCAGACCAACACGGCTACCTACCTGTAACTAGGTAAAAATATGTTAGGGCAAACGTATTTCATAATAATTCTCAACTTTTTCTGTAAACCATTGTTGCAGCTTGCACTATTGTGGCAGCAGTGGTTTACAAACTAGAACAGTTATTCAGGAGTGCCTTCAAAGCAAGGTTTATGCTTAAACCTTTGGGGCTTAATGCTTTCCTGTGCACATGGAAGTCTCCTCCCTATTTCTTCCTGTTGTTAGTGCCTTCCTGTTTGTCATAGGGCCAGGGGGAGAGGTAGTCCTGAGTTTCATGGCTGAGAAGGGATTTGAAGCCAAATCTTCTAGTCCATGTTCATTTGTTCCACCATATCATGGAGAGACCATAGCTTTCATGGCTATTACCGGTAGTTTTTTATTACATAAATTTGTCTAACCCTCTTTTAAAGCCATCCAAGTTGATGGCTTTCACTGCCTCCTGTAGATGCAAGTTCCATAGTTTAACTATATGCCACATGAGGAAGTTCTTTCACCTTTCCTGAATCTTCCAATGTTTAGCGTTATTGATGTCCCTCATTTCTAGTGTTATGATAGGGGGAGAAAACCTTTCTCTGTTTCTTTCATGGTATGCATAATTTTACAAACTTCTGTCATATCTCATTTTCTCTAAACTAAAAGTCCCAAACACTGCAGCCTGTACTGATATGGGAGTTGCTCCATCCCCTTGATCATTTTTGTTACCCTTTTCCAGCTCTGAATATCCTTTTTGAGGCAAGATGGCTGGACCTGCACACAGTATTCCAAATGCGGTCGCACCAAACATTTGTATAATGGCATTGTGATATTGGCAATTGCATCTTCTATTCCTTTCCTAAAGATGGGACAGGACCTTCACATTTCAGATCCTCTGCTTGTAGAACTTTTATCTCTGAATACTACTAGCTGGAAATTGCAGTGGTTTGGAGGACTGCTGTTACCCTCAAGACATGCATGCAGTCTTCCTATAGGCATCTGGCTGTGCACTGCCTTTGGCCTGATCCAGCAGGGCTCTTCTTATGCTTCCCCCCCCCCCCAGGGAAGCTTGCTGGACACCCAATCTGTCATTTGAGTGTCTTAAGATTCACATTTTCCTAGGCTTCTAATTTTTGAGATAGTAGTTTGATTTCATTTTTAATTTTGTAAACCACTCTAGAAATATTTATACTGAAGGCTGGGATCCATTAATTATCTCATGTTGTAAATGTAGAGCTTGCTTTTGACTTGAAACATAGACTCACTCCACCATGCAGCTCACTAGTGGCTTCTGGCAAGTCTATATTTCAGCCTAGCCTATCACAGGGAAGTTGTGATGACTAATGAATATTTCAAAAAAGTATTTTGTGCACTGAAATGCACTATAGAATATTCAGCCTTTAGGGTTGGTAATAGCAATAAGTGTAAAGGCTACTGAACAATGGATAAAATGTATGTCCATTTATGTATATCCCACTTCCTTGCCAACATGTCTTCTTAGACTATACTGTATTAGTAAAGGATACAATGTAAGCCATTTTGTGCAGCACTGTATAAAATTTTGCAGTATAGTGTGCCTTAATATATAAGTAGTTACTGAATATGCTAAATTATAAGAATACAAATGAGTAAGGACTACATGGAGTAATATTGCAGTCACAGTGACTTGTATCACAGTGCCATAAAGTATCTGATCCCTTTCCCCATACATTTGGAATCTGAATATTGAAGAGTGATTTTGATAAAAGTGTTGGTAATTTTAAATTGCAAAGAGTAACTCTTTGAGTTTATTTGAAAAGCTGGGTTTTTAGTCTGTCATTAACCACTCACAGTTTGTTACCTTTATTGATTGAGCACAGCTGACAGAAGAGATAGGGTACAAATTATAACAGTAACAATGTTATTTGGGGTGGTATTGCTGTTACCAGTTAATTGTATCGTGTGGATTTATATATTTTGGGGTGTTGGTAAGCACTGGTGTGAAATGCAAAGTGAAATTGAGAAGCTTAAAATGATGTCTATCTATCCATCCTCCGAAGTGTCCTAGACGGGGGATGACAACGACTGCAGCTTTTTACGGGATTATTATTTTAGAATGTGTAATACTGTTGATTATACACTTGAGGAATATAAAACGTGCGCTGTTGCAGCTTTCACAAACGGGAGTGCACGAGAGAATGAAAGAACTTCGTTTCCTTTAAGATTCTAGCTTTCCACCCTCCTTCCTGATTGACAGCGTGCGCGAGTCACATGGCATGCCTCTATTTGAAGGTCACAAAAAGCTGCTTCCTTTATAGAGACGGAGGGGGAGAGCGAGGAAGAGGGAGTGTGTGTGTGCGCGCGCGCGCGAGCGAGGGAGAGAGCGAGTTCAAGCCAAGATGGCCGACGGAGTCTCTGCTGGCTTTTGAACATTTCAAATTGAAATCATAGAAATAAAGCAAAATAATTTTTGAGATCTCTTAACTTCCATTTTTACCCTGTATGCCTCAACTTGCTGGATTTAAGCACTGTTGCACTTTATGAGGTTAGTAGTAGTTCTATCTTTCTTTGTCGCGTATTAATTTTTTTCTTTTTTAGGGGGTGCGTTTAGTTTGACGGTTTCGTCTGATAATTGCAGCACGACGTTTGCTTCGCGTAAGCGTCTGTGAATCGCTTTGATCTTAGATCGTGCAGTTGCCAGGATTTAAAGAAAAATCTAAAAGAAATACGTGGCGTATTTTGGGAGGTTTAAATGCGTTTAAAATACCTTTGCATAGAAACCAGCTTTATGTGTTAAATCTTTTATTTTCATAAGGTCCTCAGAGTGCCGTCTACACACACTTGAGGCTTGTAAATCTGCTGCAAAAATTAGCATAAATTAAATCGTATTGCATTCTTGTTGCTAGGATTGGCATATTATATAATTCTATAGTTCTTAAGAGATTCAGAGGGCAAAAATAATACAGCAATGTTTGCACGTTTCTTTAAAACACGGCTTTCGAATTAGTATTGAAGCAGTTTGAGATTTTGGAAGATGCCTACGTTCAAAATCTACCATGCATAATGTATAGGAGTGCACATTCTGTTGCGTGCGGGTGCGCCCCCTCCCCCAGTGTGACTGCATCCCCTCCCCCTTTTCCGTTGCAACCAGATGCATTTTATTTGGATTGCAATTGGAACTAGATGGTCGCGCTCTGTAAACATAGCATGTAGAGTTCAGAAGAGGCAATCTTACTAGTTAATGCCAGTTGAGAAAATGGTCTCCTGCTTTAGAATCCTTCCCTTTAGCGGCTTTCCCCTCTTTTTTCCTAGAAGTTTTAAATCTGGCAATGTTGGCACCAATATTTTATAAAAACAACAACAGTGGAATGTGAAATAAGTACTTTGATTTTTCATATTTAATGCTTTTGAAATGAGAAGTCATGAGAAGAATAAAGATGATATCTTACATGGATTTAAAATGCTTTCCCTTTAAAATTAAGCCCTGTCTTTCACATCTCTCCAAAGGAAGCAGTTCAGCAATGGGGGATCATTGTAAATCTTGCTTTCAGTGGGCAAGCCCTTCCCCCTGCATTGTGTGAATGTGATGTAATGCACCTCTCTGTGGGGTAGAATTGAATAGGACAATGTGAATTTTGATTGTCATGTATTTTCTCCCTCTTTCTGAAAGGCCTTGTGTTTGGTTTGTATTATGTTTATTTCTATAGCAAGAGGATGGAGCTAGTCTGAATTTCAGTGCTGTAATTGATAAATTACAAGAACATTTAGCTGACTTTATGGCCCTCACTGACTTGATATGTTTCCTGCAGCACGCAGCACAAGTCAAGTAGAACTGGAAGCATCTCAACAGTTTTTTAACCAGTTTACACAGTTAATGACACAATTATCAGTATTTTAAGCAATGTTATTTCAAGTCTAGTTCCATTGAGAGTCTGTTCCCTCCTTGAGCTTGTTATGTACTTGTGTGTGCGTGCACACATGTATGCAAGTGGGTGACCTACTTAAGACAAAGTAACTTTGGCTCAGTTTTGAGGGTTAACTTGATTAAGTATACATTGCAGCTGGCATGCTTCTGTGTCACATATTTCTGTATCATGTAGAGAAGGGCATAGAATTAACCATTAAAAAATAATAATAATGAAACACTGTTTGTCTTTAGAAGTCAGCAAAGATGATGGATACTGTTTGAGCCATGAAGGCCATCATACAGACTTGGTTAATATGAACTGTTTCCCGGGAGAGGGGTGCAGAAAGCTATGGCTAAGGTGACTGATTTTAAATCATCTAGAAAAGAAGACTCTACCATTTTGAAATTCACATTTTCTAAACAAATATGCTGGTTGCTATTACAAGTAAATTGCAAGTAAACAAAGACTTTATACAGTCGTAAGAGCACAATCTAAAATCTCTGGTCATGAGGACTGGTATCTTTGTGTGTGGATCATTCCCTTGGATAGAAGCAGCAAACATGGACATGGAATTCTGAATAAACATGTTTAAGGCCCTAGGTGTTTACCGGTAGAACATTCCACATGCAGTGGCTAGTGCTTACTGGGCAATACATTTCTTAATGAGATGGAAGGTAGATGTACATGCTATCTGGTTAATGGTAAATATTCATATCGTAATATTTTGCTAAGTTCTTGTAGTGAAGGGCAGAAAACAGGAGTACAGAATAAGAACATAGCCCTGCTTATTCATTCCAGAGGCCTGTCTAGTCTAATGTATTGGGAAAACAATAAACATGGCATTAAAGCAATAGCTCTCCTGCTGTCGCCTATCCCCACAATTGGCATTCTGTTATGTACTGTCCCTGAACATGGAAGATACCATTTAGCTACCGGTATTACTATGGCTGCCGTTCTCCTTTTCCAGCTCACCAATTTCAACCACCTTTCCAAGATCACTTATATGGACTCAGTAGGTGGCTGTGCATCTGATAGGAAACTCACTATAATAAATACATGACTTAGTGCAGGGGCCAACAACATGGTACCTGCAGGTGCATATGCACCCCCAGAGACTTCCTCTGGTGCCTACAGGGGTCCCCCCTGAAATTAGATTTCAAAACAGGTGGTGGGTACCTACAACAGTTTCTTCTGATTGCAAATGGAATCAAAAAGCTTAGTGACTTCTGACTTGCTGTCTTGATCATGTTTCACTTCAGTTGAACATTCCTCCCCTATAGCAGAGGTTTTCAACATTTTTGAGTCCACAGCTCCCTTAACCAACTACATCTTTCTGTGGGACCCCTGTGGGGCTCAGGAGCCCAGTTATGTCACCCCTTGCCTACAAAGCTGGCAGCCTCTCACCCTTTTTTGAACACACTCCCTTGTGGAGTCTTCCCCCAGCCTCCTCTCCCCTCTCCTTGGGAGTCCTCTGGGCAGCCACTGCTGCTGCCCTGGTCTCTGAGCTGCCCTCCCCCAAGAGAGAGGCCTCCCAGAGGCCCCATTCACCTGTGGAGGTTATGGCCAGGGCTGCTGCCTTTGGGAGGCAGAGACGCAACCGGGCATCAGAGGAGGGAGGTAAGGAAAGAGGGACAGTGGCCAGTGTTGCCCGCAGCACCCCTAACCATCAGGATTCAAAATTAGCAGGGTACCAGGCACATTTTTGCGATTTGCTGACACTCAAGGATTACTGAAATGTACCGGTATGTGCTTTGAAGCCTTGAAGTATATGTTAAGGATAGACCATACGTTAAAGTGTTTAACAATAATGAGTAGAGTGTTTTGAAACCTGAAGTATGGTACCAATATTTTTATTGTAAACACAAAATTAAACATGTATTAAAAATTCTGCTAAAAATGTGATATTAACGTGTCACTTATGTGAATTGCATATTAATTCATGCTTATCAAAATAATAAATAAAAAGTGTTGCCTCCCCTCCCCTCCAGTGGTGACTAGACATTCTGTTTTGGCGGCCACAACCCAGGTCCCAGAAGTCATTTGGCTCCTAGCTGTTCTATCCCAGTTTCTGACACTGCTGACCATCATTCAAGGCACCCCAGGGTGCCACAGCACACTGGTTGAAAACCACTGCCCTATGGTGCAAAGCAGCCTGTAACTGAGTTTTAAGAGGCTATAGCCCAAATCCTTGTGTTATTAGACTGTGGACAGATGTGGCCACATTCTCCTGCCTTTGCTTTGTGATCTGTAATGGGACTTCAGGGTTAGTTAAGCCATAATTTCCCATTGCTTATGAACTGGGAAACTGGATTGATCTTGAACTACAAATGGGGTCTGGTTTTAGAGCTTGGCTTGAAGTCCAAGTTTAAAATACAGTTTCCTGGTTCATATGTAATGAGAGAGAGAGAGGTTTACTAAACCGCAGAAGTATTTTATTATGTTTTGTCAGAGAGCAGATTTTAGATCTTAATCATTGTGTAGGCTTTAACATGTTTTGCTTTATATTGAATTGAGATTTCATTGTACACCTGGTTTATTTTTAAATTTAAATGCATTTTAAAGTTTAGTCTCAATTAAAACTGTCCATCTTTATTTATAGCAGACAATGTATTCATTGGTCTTTGACTTCCCTCATCCTATTAGTTCATCTCCTCATTTTCAGCTGGGTTGATTGGATGCAACTTTCCAACATGAAAAAGGATATGAAATTGAAAACTTCATTCTGTACTCCCACTGGAATGTACCTTATAGAAATGTATAATGGGAGTAGTATTCAACATTAAGCAATTGAAATATAAACTAGTGTGTGTTTTGGTGCTATATTGAGTAATACTATGAATCCTGTTGGAAGAGTTGATTAATAACCATTAAACGATCATCCTTGGGAAAATTGGCTTTTCTTTTTCTTTTTGGTCTGATGGCTGTTCCATTGAGAGTACATAATTGAAGGTGAACTGGATTTGGCTTTATGTGCTAAATAGTGAAAATGCTCTGTTACCTGTTCATGACTGGCATCATGTTCTTTGACGCAAAAATTTGGAAGAACAAATATGCGGACTACTGGTTTTCAGAGTACACCAGATCTCTTGGTTTTGTCCTTCACTATCATGGCTTTAAAATCTTCCTATCCCTGACATTTCATAATCTAGTCTTTGCCTTCTATTTCTACTAAATGATTGTGTTTCTATAGAGTAATTTATTGCTACCGGTACTTTCCCTGCAGCATTTGATACTCCCTAAGGACTAGGCACATTTTGCAACTTGCTATGGTTCTATTGTGACCTATTTTAGATGTATGGGCACATGTATTGTGTCTAGGCCCTTTCCTTGCTTGCCGTGCAAGCGCTCTCCTCCAAGCCCCTGGCAGCGTTGGAAATTAGCCAGTTGCCAGTCACATTTTGCAACTGATAACTAGCCTTTTGTGTCTGGATGCAGATGTCCAGGTGTCACCCTTGGCACCTAGCATCTCCACTGGTTGCAGTCAGCTGGTCTGCCGGGCACAGCAGCAGCTACCCCCACCAAATGCTTGATTTGCCCAGCAACACAGTAGCAAAAGAGCCCCCCCCCTGCGCTGCTGTGAATCAGGTGTTTGGTGGGGTAAAGGTAAAGGGACCCCTGACCATCAGGTCCAGTCGTGTCCGACTCTGGGGTTGCGTGCTCATCTCGCTCTATAGGCCGAGGGAGCCGGCGTTTGTCCAAAGACAGCCTCCGGGTCATGTGGCCAGCATGACAAAGCTGCTTCTGGAGAACCAGAGCAGCGCACGGAAACGCCGTTTACCTTCCCGCTGGAGCGGTCCCTATTTATCTACTTGCACTTTAACGTGCTTTCGAACTGCTAGGTGGGCAGGAGCTGGGACCGAGCAACGGGAGCTCACCCCGTTGCAGGGATTCGAACCGCTGACCTTCTGATCAGCAAGCCTGTGGTTTAACCCACAGCGCCACCTGGTCTCTGTTTGGTGGGGTAGAACATAGCAAAAGACACGTCTTTTACTGTCGCGCTTCTCTGCAGACCCCCTGATTCAGCACCAGCAAAATGAAATAAAATTTAAAAAAATTGCTCCTGCGCTGCTGGGTGAATTAGGTGTTTGGAGGGATAGAGTGGTAGCAAAAGCCACTTTTTCCTACCACTCTATCCTGCAATGTAAGAGTGAATTGGTCAGACTATGAGTGTAATTCTATGCATGCAGTCTTACTCAGCAGGAAATCCCATTGAGCTCAGTTAAAACTTATTTTGAGGTGTGTTACAAGATTGTGGCCAAAACTACATTAAGTGTGAATAGTAGTAGTAGTTGTTGTTGTTGTTTTGTTGTTGTTGCTGCTGCTGTTAAATTTGTATATCGCCCTTCATCCAAAGATCCAACGGCAGTTTCATCATATTTTATAGTCTTGACTACGTTTGACTAAGAAAACATGTTAGATGTTTATATTTCAAAAAAAATGCTATGTACTTTTTGTTCACTAAATATAAGGCAAATAAATATTCCAGTTCAGATTCTAAATCTGTTTAAGACTTTGTGAACCTTTTTATGAATTCTGAAATTTTTCTGCTCTTCATTTTTTAAAAATGCTGCTTTCTGGATTTTTTAAGAATTGCTTCTTTTTCACCCCCATGACTAAACCAGACTAAGGCAACCTTGGGTGAAATGTAAATCCATCGGTATGAGGGAACTTTTTTCCATTGTTCAATTGCTATAGTTAAAAATAACTTACATATGCTTTCTCTTTCATTGAATAGCTGTTCTCAAGCTCAGTGATGAGAGGGGTGTGGTTTCAAATGTTCTTAATAGCAACCATTGAAATTCTATCCTAGTCCCACTGCTCTACCTGCATGGGTGGTAGAGTAGAATCAACCCTCATTCTCAAATGGGACTTAATAGGCTACTTTAAGATATGCTGCTGCCATATTCATAAATAGGTGGGAGAAACATCTTTGTGGAAATAAATATTAGTATATATGTTTCAGACACAAGTCTCTCTCATTAGCTCCTACTTCAGATCCTTTTAGCTGGGAACGTTGGGAGCTGAACCTGGGACTTTCTGCAAAATTCTCATCTACAATTGATTGCCCTTATCTGCTTGGCTTTCCACACCCACGATTTCTGTGATTCTGCCTGCAACTGATTCCAGAGGTAGCCAATGATGTACCCTTCAGATGTTGCTGGACTGGAACTCTCATCCCTGACCATTGGCCTTGCATGCCTTTTGATTTAGCTCTGTGTTACCACAGGAGTGGGGAGGTGTTTTCCTTGTTTTCTCTCTCAACCAGGATCTATCTGGGATCTGTTCTTGGCCTGTTGCTGCACATGTTGTCTCTGCATGGTCTCAGATCCTGTTGCTTACAGTATCGCTTCTACAGTGATGACACCTAGCTCTATTTTCATTCTTCAGACCTTTCCCATCTAGTGAATTCTATATAGCCAACTGACTTTATTTCATAGTTGTTCAAATCAGTCATAGTTTATTTCATAGTTTTATCAAGTCAAGTATTTCATAGTTGTCTGAGATCAATGTTAAAGAGCAAGCTGCTTGCTCAACTTCCTTTCCATGCTTCCCTCTCCTGGTATAGTCCCCTTATTCACTGATGTCATGTTGCTACTCTGTTTAAGGCATGAAACATTGGTTTGATAATCAAGTCCTCTTTCCCTTGTTTTCCAGATTGAGTCTGTCACTCTTGTCAAGAGAATAATTTTTGCAGAATGGAGTGGTAATATGTGCAGGGCTGAAAGCATGGCCCTGGCTCCCCATTAATACTTTTATGCCCTGTGTGTGGGGTACAGATGAGTAGGACATAGTCTTCTACTGTTGGAGACATTTGGTGGTTTCTTCTTGAGTTAACTCATAAATCTTTCTGTGAAATAATAAGGAATTTACTTGGTGCTTTCTGTTTTGAAATGTATGAAATTCTTACAAATAGGGCACATGCAAATGCGTGCAGGAAATCTATGCCAGCTCACACATTAATCTTCATAGCAGATTATAGGGTTAATATTGCAGGAAAGGGTCGACCTGCTATATTAAACTGCTTGTGACCTCTGTCTGTCTGTTTTCTTTATCTCTGCAGATTAGATGACCATTTCATAGAATAGTCAGGGACTTAACTATCCTGTCTGTTACCTAAAGTACACTTCCTTCAGTGCCTTTAAAGAGCCCTACCATGTTTATTTCCAAATTGCAAAATGACTGGTGATGAGTAGAAAGATTATGTTGCTTTCGGAAATTGTGGCCATAATCATTTCCAGCTAAGATGTAGTGAATGCATTTAGTCTGGCGATTTTTAACTTGCAATTTAGCAAAGAAGTCCCTTAAAGTGGCTAACAAACAGATAACATCAGTAGGAAATGCATGCTAGATTAGAAAAACAAAGCTAACTAATAGCAGTCAACATAGTCTATCACATGTCACCCCTCCCACTGCAGGGCTGAGGAGTTGTTCAGAAGCTTGCACTTTTTGTTAACTGAAGCTTCTTGTGTTGTCTGGACACAGAACTCTTTTTAAACCTAAAACTAACCTTTGTTAAATAAGTCAACTTCAGAAACTGGCAGTTTTGAAATAAATGCAATTTGTTGGCCTTGAGGCAAATACTTCTCAGTCGGGGTGGGGATGGAGAATGTAAAGGGAGGGGACAGTAATATTTTATCAGATAATCCCTGCTAATAGTTTTTAAATTTAAAAAGGGGGGAGCGGGGAATTCTTTGGTAGGCTGTAAAATGACAACAAAGCAGATGAAATGCCAAGGGAGCATATTTCATAATTGGAGCACTATCACAGAGAAGACCCTTTCCTTAGTAGCCAGCTACAAAAGGCACCTAGCAGAAGATCTTAATGTACAAGTGACACAGACAGGCAGCCCTTTAAGTACCATGATCATAAGCTGTAGACGACTAATTCAAGATCAGCAGTGGGGAACTAATTAGGCCAACCAACCCTCCTTATTTGGCCCATGAGGCTATTTTGGGCCAAGTCACAGCTACGTGCCCTGTACTTGATTCCATTTATGATGTCAGATGTGGAGCAGGAAAAGTCATGTTTTTTGTGGAAAGGGTTTGCAGGCACCACTGATAGCATCTGCAAAATGCTGTACATAATGCCATGTGCACCTCTTTGCTAGTCCAGTGATCTGCTGATTGCTGATGTTTTGAAGCCCAGATTATCAGCTGATAGTTGGACACTGTCTTGGCCATTGATAGTTGGCCATTGTCTTGGCTTGCAGCTTTAAAGCACTGCAGGGTTGTCTGCAAGCATTGATTAGCAGCTGATCATTAGAGCTGTCAGGGACCCTAACAAGCATTTTGTTGCCCTGACAATCAGGTGATAAGGCTTTAAAGTGCTGCTTTGAACTCCTGTAAGCACTGACAGTCAGCTGGTTATTGGAGGTTTAAAGCACCTCATACACAGGCCATTGTGATGTCTGGTGTTTGACAATCCTGCCTACCTATCAAACTTGGCTCATGAGGAAATTGTTTAGTGGCTATCAAATACTAGCTAGATTTAAAAACAAAAAAAAGAGGGCAGAAAACTGGGTGGGAGGAGGAATAGAGGGGCTAGAACATTAGGTTGGAGGTCTCACTTTCTGTACTCATAATGCCCTTTCCTATTTGGCAGTCTAGCTGCTGCACTCACAACTAATTGCAGTTTTAAAACAAATTTGAAAGGCAGCTTCATGTAGAGCAGAGCTTTCCAAACTGTGTTGTGACATTATTTGTGTGTTGCTGCACGTTGGTGTGTTGGCTGCAGTGTGTAGGTGTGTTGTATGAATGCTTTCCACGCTCCTCCTGGGGCTCAAAAGGGGTTTATTTAACCTCCGGTTTGTTAGTAAAACTGAATTACTGTGTTGCAAAATGATGCATGTCTTAAAAGTGTATCACCAAAATGAAAAGTTTGGAAAGCTCTGATGTAGAGTATATTACAGTAGTCTAATGTGAAAATTAGAACATGGATTGGGAAGCTAAATGAGTGGAATTAATAAATTGAGATTTTTAAGGGTTATTGTTTTGGTCACTTTCTTTGGAAAAGATTTGTTATATTAGCTTTTGAAACAAATCCATATAAATCTATGTGAAGGAACAAACAATAGGGACCTTCCTTTCTTGCTTGGTTATGCAGAAGCAAGTGTTAGTTAAGATGTGTTTTGGTCTAGTGTTTCCTTGGAAACAGGAATAGACATTGAGCTTACATCCTCTGCTGTGCTATGGTTCAAACAGAAAAGCTGTTGGGACAGGTTGACGAAAACAACTTCCTAACTGGCAGAGTGCAGTGAATGCTTAACTTTCTCCTTTGAGAGAAGTAGCGCCTCTACATATCACTCATGCAGGCATAAGATTAACAAATAAGTGATAGTTGTTTATTATTTTAGAATAAACCAGTAACTTTCAGTGGGAATACTATAATATTATGTTCTTGATATGCATGTTATTAATTCCTATAATTTTAATTGATCATACACTTGTTGCTTTTTAAGGCTAATATGCACTTTTATGTTTAATGCATATTGTACAGTGCCTTATCCTGAATCAACACACAATATATTTCCAGTGATCTTGTTTTGGAATGCTATTCAAGCTGTATCAAATAAACAACTACTTGCTTTTTTTTCTTCCTTTGTAAATTTTTCGTATATTGAAATCCATTTTTGAATTACTTTCTCAGGAAAACTGCTTCCCAGTGTTAGAAAAATTATACCCCCAAAAAACTGAATGGAAAGAAGATGTTCTAAGGTACAGCTCAATGATTAGATGCTAGACTCTGGAAGAAACGCTGATAAATACCTTTAATACAAAGGACCTGAAAGGTTTAAATGGGGACTATTTTATTGGATCGCAAATTGTCTGATCTTGCTGGATGAATAAAGTTATTGTCAATCCTCTATTTATTGTTTTGGAAGAGTAGAAGAAAGATCAATGGCCAAATAACACCCTTCCACTTTAGTTGTCCCAGTTCTTAAGAAGTACAGTGGTACCTCGGGTTAAGTACTTAATTCGTTCCAGAGGTCCGTTCTTAACCTGAAGCGTACTTAACCTGAAGCACCACTTTAGCTAATGGGACCTCCTGCTGCACCGCCAGAGCACAATTTCTGTTCTTAGCGGAGTTCTTAACCTGAAGCGTACTTAACCTGAAGCGTACTTAACCCAAGGTACCACTGTACTTGGTTCATGTCTTGAATGTAGCTGACCACCAAATTGTAAGGAAAATATATTGTCTTTGCATGTATCCTGAAAGAAAATACATGGATTCAAAAGTGGAACATCAAAACATTCCAGCAGGGAGCTGCAACTGTTGCAGTAGCACCCCATCCCTAAACAGCTGTAACATAAATGGAAATGTTAAGGTCTGAGAAAGTTCTTCTTCACACAACGCATACTATTTTAATACAGTCTGCGGAATTCGCTCCCACAGGAGGTAGTGATGGCCACCAACTTTGAGTGCTTTGAAAGAGGATCAGATAATTGTGGTGAATAAGGCTATTGACTACTACTAGCCACAATATCTTTGTTTTTCCTCCACTGTCTGAGGCAGTATACCTCTGAATGCCTGTTGCTGGAAATCACCAGTGGGAAGAGTGGCGTTGCACTCAGGTTATGCTTGTGGGATTCCAATGGACATCTGGTTGGCCACTTTGAAAACAGGATGCTGGACTACATATGGGCCTGATCCAGGAAGGCACTTTGTGCTATCTTGTTGTGTTGAGTAGAACTTTCTTTGTAGTTGCATGTACGTTAACATTAAAAGGTGGTATTCTCTTTCCCTAAGAACAAGAGCAGACCCACAGAACCACAATATTTAAATTCAAGAGACATTTGATAAGACTATACATACTAGCTGGCCACTGTAACAATTAAATGCATCTTGTTTTGCCACTCAGAGATATCCAAGAAGAGATGGATTTCAATGTGATTCTATCTGTGGAATAATACTAAGTAGGATCATTTACTTGAAGGCTGCTCATAACTGCTGATGATGTGTGCTTGGATCCAGTAGAAAACTTGTATAATAAATGCAGCACATAAATTAAACCATTGGTTTACAGCAGTGTTCAAAAGCTGAATCACGCCTGAGTAAGGCCTGTGCATATCCCCAGTGACCTGTGGTTTAGTTGTTAATGCATGATACTGAAATAATAGGTGCTGCCCTCCTCCCTTGTTGCTGGAAACCCCCCAAACAAACCATGAGTGGTAAAACAAAGAACAAAGTTTGGCTTCTGCTTAGGGTTTATTGTTTTCTCCACACAGTGAGCCCAACATGAGAAGCCAGACCATAGCCTTTTACCCATCTGGCAGGGAGAGGAATGAAGTGCTTATTATTCCAGCCACATTTATTAGCACATTATGCCATAGTAATAAGCTATAAAATATAGTTTAATACAATATGAGAACCAGGTCAGGGTGTCAAAATCAACTTCAGACAGATATCCACCTTTAGCCTAATCTGTTTGGATGGTCATGATTCTGTTTTAAGTCAATACGTGTAGATCTTAATATTGCCTGTATTTAAATTTAGGTTTTATTTTAAACCAGGTTATTTTAAGAAACATTAATATAACTCTGATGACAAAAGACAACCTGTTTTGTTGTTTCTTGATCACTGAGATTACTTCCCCATGAAAAAAATCAAACCTTTTGGATTAAGATATGTTCAAGAATTCAGACCCAATCCAGCACTTCTTGAACCTAATGTTGATAGACTGAGAATAATAGAATTTGTCCACTAAGTCTTCCTGGGGAAACAAAGTCTGTATATTGTTTACATAAAGTTTTTTAGTGGGTTATTAAATCCTATCATAGGACACGGGTGGCACTGTGGGTTAAACCACAGAGCCTAGGGCCGCTCCGGCGGGAAGGTAAATGGCGTTTCCGTGCGCTGCTCTGGTTCGCCAGAAGCGGCTTAGTCATGCTGGCCACATGACCCGGAAGCTGTACACTGGCTCCCTTGGCCAGTAAGAGATTAGCGCCACAACCCCAGAGTCGTCCACAACTGGACCTAACTGTCAGGGGTCCCTTTACCTTTTTAAATCCTATCATATATACTTTTGCTCTATGCTAGTTAGGGCTCTAAGGGAATGCTATTTTTAAAAAGCTAAGCAAGGCTTATCATGTCGTTGGGAGCAAGATCAGACTCTACCTTAAAACACTTTTTTCTTCTGTTTTTGAGAATGTTTATGGTTATCCTTGCTGACACTTTTGAAGAGAGGTAGCATTGCAGCAAAAACAATTAAGAGTTTTGTGGTACATGTATAGGTAAGAGCCAGGTTCAGCAGCTACAGTTCATCATATGCATCACCTAAGTGCACATGCACAACTTGAGTAGAGAACATTCTCTTCTTTTCAAAATGAGACCAGGAGGTCAGTCTATGCAAGAGATAGCAATAGTTGTGACAATACTATACAGAGAATAAATTACTGTGGAATCCAATTCACATGGGTGTGATCAGCTTGTCAGAAATGGGCCACTGCCATATGTATGGGATCTTGCATTCATTTGATTGCATTTTCATTGTGGTGTTACACAAGGTACTATTGATATTGAACTATTGATATTTAATGATCCAAGGAATCATGTATCTGCCGGTAGTTCTTTATGTGCAAGTTGGTTTTGAGCTTGTTTTTCTTTAGCAGCTTCCCATTCTGCATAGTGAACACCTTTAGAAATGGAGGGTTGCTTCTAAAGCAGCTGGTGTTGGGTGATATATACAGGTTTGTTGCTCAATGAGGAAAGTCAGAAGTCCTGTGGGGTATGTCCCAAATGCTTGACTACACATAAAGTATCTCTTTGCAGTCTATCTAGCATGTATGTAATATAACAGAATACATTACTGAATCCTGTGATACTATTATTTCTTTTTTATTGAGAAAAGAGATAAGACAAAATTTTCACTGACCTAAAGTGGACATAATTATAGGGGTAGAAAAGCTTTTCACAGTTTTCCTGTGTATTTTTCATAAAGAGAGTGTCCTTCTTGAGCACAATTTGAAAATATTAGGAATCACAAAATATTTCTCAAATGAGAAATAACCGAAGTAAGAATATGCTCTCGCACATAAACCACATTTAGAGAATTTGGTGGTAGAAAAGATACACTCATGTTTTGCATAGCGCCTGAAATATTAGGTTAGTCCAGGGAGTGGTAAAGTCACATTTTGCGAGCCACTTTGAAATGTGTGGTGGTGCTTTACCTCCTCAAGGGGTACTCCCTGGATCCTGAGGTTTTGAGCAATTATCACCCAGTTGCCCGTATTCCTCTTTGGACAAGGTACTTGAGGGAGTTGTTGTCAGACAACTTTGGACATACTTTGATATGAAGCAGGTTTCCTTGACCCATTTCAATACAGCTTCAGGGCTTGGTTTGGCACTGAAATGGCTTTGGTCGCTGTGGTTGGTGATGTGTTTTTGGAGAGACACAGAGAACCATAGAGTGACATGCTTGGATCTGTGGCAACTGTGCTGCGGGGTGCTGCAGGGTTCAGTTCTGTCCCCAGTGCTATTTAACATCTACATAAAGCCACTGGGTGGAATCATTGGGAGTTTGGGTCTGAGTTTTATTAACATAATATTCAGTGCTATGTTAATGTTGAGCTGGTGTCTAGCGGCAGTAATGGGCTGGATGAGAGCTAGTGAACAGAAGCTTAATCCGGACAAGACAGAGACATTGTTGGGTAGTTTTTGTGTTTGACCTGCTGCAGATGGAGTAGCACTCCCCCTGAAAGAACAAGTTCATAGTCTGGAGATTCTCCTGGATCCATCTCTGCACTGTAGGCTTAGGTGGTTTCTGTGGCAAGGAGAGCCTAGTTGGCTGTACTTTGACATAGACAGGTGATAGTTTAGAACACTCTTGATAATCTTCTGTCTCAATTATTATAGTGTGTGCTATGCAGGGTTGCCCTTGAAGATGGTCCAGAAATTGTAGCTTGTGCAGAAAGCAGATGCTAGAGTACTGGTAGTACTTAGGTGTTGCATAGCATCACTCCATTCTTGCAGAACCTATGCTGCCTGCCTGTGCCCAGTGTTCAAAACTAACCAGGCACCAGACATGTTTTTCAATTGGTGTGGGTCTAATTGCGACCATGTGGAGATCTCCGGAGGCCAGGTTGGCAGTTGACATCTCCATCTGACTGGCCCCTCCAGCTTTCTTAAGCAGGATAGCTTATTTATTGCATTTATATCCCAACTTTTCCTCCAAGAAATACATGGTTTACCCCCACTTCAGTTAATTCCTACGACCCTGTGAGGTAGGTTCAGAGGCTGTGACTTGCCCAAGGTTACTCAGTGAGCTTCATGACTGAGTGGGGATTTGAACCCTGGTCTCCCAGGTCCTAGTCCAACACTCCAACCGCTACACCACCCTGGCTTCCTAGAGTACCTCTGCTATGGGGCAGCAGTATAAATAAAGTAGATAAATAAATATGGGGAAAGCAGGGAAAGATTATGCATGCTCCACCGATGCGCAAGATGACCCAGAATGTAACCCCCCACACTATTTGGGGGTTGCCTGTATATTTATTTTATTATAATAATTAAATTTATATACTGTCGCTCATCTAAAGATCTCGGGGTGGTTCACAAGATTAAAAAATACAGGACAAAAGCATGCTGATGAAAAGTACGGTTACGTGAGTGCCTTGGCAGAGGGTGTGCTTTATTCTGTTGTAACAGTTGTAAGCTGAGAGAGATTCTCTATTTGTGGTTTCAAAGGAAATATTTAACTGCAGTAAGATATTAACTCATTCATTTTGGGTAAACAGAGCATTCATTGTGGTGAAGTTTTCCATCTACATGGGCATAATGGCAAGCTTGAGGACTTCTGGTGGCTGCAAATCCTTTCACCTTCTCCTCTTCATCATAAGGTGGCCATGCTGCTGCCCCCCCCCCCTTAAAAAGTGCATAGAGCTGGAGGAAGAGTGGTGTGTTCACACCTTTTTCTTTCAGATCTACAGGCTATTTCTAATTGTGTCACTCAGCTGGTGGTAAAGCTTCATTCAGCAGAATGAAAGCACTGGATCTGTGAATTGATTTTAAATCTTCAGTCTATCCAATATTGGCTTTAAATTTATGGTGGTACTGGGGGAACTCTTATGTAAAGTCATGAAAATTTAGGGGACTCTATTATTCTATTGTGACGTGGGTGGCGCTGTGGGTTAAACCACTGAGCCTAGGGCTTGCCGATCATAAGGTCGGCGGTTTGAATCCCCGCGACGGGGTGAGCTCCCATTGCTCGGTCCCTGCTCCTGCCAACCTAGCAGTTTGAAAGCACGTCAAAGTGCAAGTAGATAAATAGGTACCGCTGCAGCGGGAAGGTAAACGGCGTTTCCGTGCGCTGCTCTGGTTCGCCAGAAGCGGCTTAGTCATGCTGGCCACATGACCTGGAAGCTGTATGCCAGCTCCCTCGGCCAATAATGCGAGATGAGCGCCGCAACCCCAGAGTCGGTCATGACTGGACCTAATGGTCAGGGGTCCCTTTACCTTTATTATTCTACTGGATCTGACTTTTACCCTTATCGCATGGGAAAGCGGTGTGTGTGCGTGTCTGTGTCTGTCTGCCTGTCTGTGTGTAGGGTATGCGCATGCACTTGCACATTTTCTTTGTCTTTGGAGTGTGTGTGAAGCAATTAGAGAGAGTGATGCCAAGGGCACTCTCTCAAAATCCCAAATACACTCATTGATCCAAACAGATTGGTGATCTCTCATCTGTATGTTGCATGCTATTGGGTTTTCTTGCCTAAACAATACCTGCGTGGTGAGCTTTGTGAATAACTAGGAAAAAAGAGTGGAGCTTAAATTAAAACTGGAGCTGCCTCTTACAAAGTATGTTTAGAGATGTGTATTGTTCGGGGCTTCACTATTTACAAAGGGCTTTTTTCTAATTGTGTCACCCAGCTGGTGGTAAAGGTTCATTCATCAGAATGAGGGGAAAGCAGTGTTCAACTCTTCCCCTCTGCACCCCTGTATTCTGCTCTGGAGAGTCCCCCAACACTTTGGAGCAGATTGCCAAAAATGGCATCCCTCCCTATTGTGTTGAAGGAAACCTTCCCATCCGACTAGCACTATTGGATACAAACCAGAGGATTTTAAGTAGATGGAAATTCAGTAATTTATTTTTAACTATTGTGTTCTATATAAAGGTAAAGGTAAAGGGACCCCTGGCCATTAAGTCCAGTCGTGTCCGACTCTGGGGTTGCGGCGCTCATCTCGCTTTATTGGCCAAGAGCCGGCGTACAGCTGCCAGGTCATGTGGCCAGCATGACTAAGCCACTTCTGGCGAACCAGAGCAGCACACGGAAACGCCGTTTACCTTCCCGCCAGAGTGGTTCCTATTTATCTACTTGCACTTTGACGTGCTTTCGAACTGCTAGGTGGGCAGGAGCTGGGACCGAGCAACGGGAGCTCATCCCATCGCAGGGATTCGAACCGCCAACCTTCTGATTAGCAAGCCCTAGGCTCTGTGGTTTAACCCACAGCACCACATGGGTCCTGGGTCCTATATAAAATACTTTAAATGGATGTGAGTACTTCTTTTGACTCTTTAGGCACCACTGCACTCACAATAAAAATAAAAGTAAATCTCTCTTCCTTTTCTTTTTTAAAGACTAAGGTTACAATCCTAAACATACCACTTAGGATTTCACCACAGTGAGGCTTAGTTCTGAGTAAACAACATACAGTATGTTGGATTATGCTGTAAATGTACCTCCTTTTAGCCAAGAAGCTACCAGTATTTTTGTCATTGGAGGATAATGTGGAGCATGTTCTTTAATTAAAGTTAATTTTAAAAATTCCACAAGTCCTCAAAAGTCCATTTTAATATTGTCTGGAATTGATTTTAGATTAAGAAATTTCTGATAATGCATTCACACAATACTTTGGTTAGGAAAAGTCTTATGGTTAGGAAAGAAGTTAATGAAGAATTCAGAATGTTGCATTATCTATTGAAGACCTTGAGTAATTCTGTCTTGCCAGGTCCTACTTTTTAAAATGAATTATAACATTCACTGATCATTTATTGCTCAAATTATGGTTATTTTAATCTTATGGAAACAAATTTTGTTCATACATACACCTCTAACAGTGAATATTCGTTCTGTTAAACGTCTATAATTATCCTAAGCATGGATGTACAAGCCATTTGAGTAAACAAGACAGCATTGTTGCATTAGTTAACTGCTTTTAAATGCATGGTGTTTTACTAAGAGTGGCATATCAGTTGTTCTAGATACACTATATAAAGAAGGCAGACTCCTTGCTGTGATTCTACTTCGGATTTCTGCCAAGAAACAACAAGCATTGCTTGTTGGTGAACAAATCTCTGCCTCTTAGAGTGATTGTTTTAAATTAGTTGGCAGTTCTGATTTAAACATAGCTCTGAAGGATTTTAATTTTCCCTTTGTACACTCTCTCTCTTACATCTCAGATTGCTTCTCAAATCTCAGAACTCTCATAACCTTAGGGAATTTTTAGCCGCAGAGTAGTGTTCATTTCATGTCTATCTCTCTTTACCCTGCAACACAAAGAACTAGGGAGGTATAAAGGGAGATGACCTATTTTAAAAGTATTTGTTTGCCATTATATTTTAGGACCACTGCTGTAATACACAGATCCCAAAGGGGCAGTTATGGAGCTTTTTAGATGTTGAGGAATTCCAAGGAAAAACCCTGTGCAATACACTAAAGTTATAAATCCTGGCCCTCCATAATGTTGGTGTTCTTTAACAGTAGGTGAGATAAGTGAAGACTATGTGGAGAAGTGACTGACAAGAGAGAAGCAAGTTAAGTAGTTCTTGGCTCTGGAGGACTTATGCTGGTTGCCTTTTAAAAAGGCTTTGTTATTGGCTTTTTATATAAAATCTTATCTTTAAACCATTACAGTATACAATTTTTTTTGTTAATGCTGAAACATTGTTTATTTTGTGGAGGTTATTTTTCAATCCATTATAGTTTCTCTCAAATCTATACATATTTGGTCTTTACTATATTGCACTATGAAATGGCAGAACATTTCTTTGTGCTTATGTAACATGAGAAATTGTCAACATGGATTCAGCTAATAAACCTTACATTCAGACTTTAGACTTCTCCTTTGCTCATCTAAAGTGTTGATCATAGCAAAATGCACAAAATGACTTGTATTGTAGGAATTAATCATGGGAATTAAGCAATAAACAGTTTATTCCACAGACAATAGTCTTATTGGAGGCAGTTATTATTCTTTCACATGTTGCTAGTTGAATATTTCTTTTATTTGTTTACTTACGTCTAATGCCTCAGTTGTACCAGTGTATCTGGAAATTTGGTTATGTAGCTACTGTTGGTTAAAAGTGAAATGAGGTTATTCAGTTTTTACACAGTAAACACAGGAGGGAGAATGGAGCAGAAATGCACAAGGATCTTTTAGCTCCATTTTAGGGGTTGGTTGACACAGTTATATACATCATTAAGTACCTACAGCATCAGTAGTCTGTTTGCCTGTGGGAATGAGTCATCTGATAGTGAAGTGAATGGCCCAGTGCTGACCAGTATGGCAATGAAATAGGCCTTTTCAGAGAGAAGTGGGTGGTTTCTGCATGCCCATAAAACAATCTGGGTATGCAGAAAAACAGTTAGAAGAAGCAAAAGGTGGGAAGACTGATGACTCTGCATGCATCCGTGCTAGACTCTGTCGAAAGACATAAATATTATATGTTGTTTTGGAATTGTGATTTTATGTGTTGGGCCAATGGCCGTAAATAAAACTTACTTACATGCATGTATATTGCAAGCCATTTGTGTGTCCTGTGGCCATTAGGCCAAAGGAAAACACATGGCTTTCCACTTTCCATTAAAAGCAGTGTGGGGGACATGATGGGCATGTGGCATTCTGCATATCAAAGTCATGAGGTAGAATAGTAGTTTCTCAGTACCAGCTTCTGGGAATGATCTTGGATCATTATTACTATGAGAGCATTAACAGCCAAAGGATGGTATGTGTGTACATGGTGGAGAACCATGCATAATATGCATTGCATATGGAATTTTCCTTTGAATTTTTGCCTGAGCAAAGAGGCAAACCAACTGTTAGGTTTAAAGATCAATTTGTATTTTGACTATCAGTAATGGTGAGGTGTAAGCTTAAAGGAAATCTGAAGCTCTGCAAATTTTCCTTCCAGTTTGCGTACAGTTTTTTGGATTTATGCTGGTATATTAAATAATTTGTGTGGGAATCCAATTCAAAAATTGGATCATACTTTAGACCCAAAGCGGACAGCCTGCAGTTGATGATCAGGATTTTTTATTGCATTCATTTAATGCAGTCTACAAAATGTCTGTAAGCAACTTACAAATATATAAAATGCTGAATAGCTTTGTTAGTAATTTAAAACCAAATATATAGAATAAAATACAATAGAACAAAAAGTTTTAAAGTTTTTTATTTAACAAGAGTAAAAATGACATATCCTACCCCACCCCACTGAAAGATGAACATCACAAACAGGATATAAATCATACTACACTAGGCTCAAAGACCGAAAGCCTGAGCAAGCAGGAAAGCAGACATTGTTGGTGTGAGGTGTGTTTCCCTGGGGAGAATTTTTCACAAATGCGCGGAGCCACCACTAAAAATTCCTGTCTATTTTTGCTACCCTCCATACCCTCCAGTGATAGGCTTCTGGTTGATTTATATGGGGAGGGGTGACTCTTCAAGTTAGGTATTATATGGTGTTTTACACAGTATAGAGGTAGCCAGCATCTCTTTGCTATTGCAGAGGTTTTGTTTTGGCTTTTTTGTATAAAGCATATATTTAGGAATAACTTTAATTTTAAACTTTTAACAGAGAGAAGGAGCAAGAAAAGGAAGAACAGTTAATGGAAGACAAGAGAAGAAAGAAAGAGGATAAGAAAAAGAAGGAATCTACTCAGAAGGTAAGCCAGGTATTTGTTTGATCATACTTTGTAAAGTCATCCATTTAAAATAGTTGACCAGTAAGCATCAGGCACTAGGATTACTGCAACTACTATATTCTCACTCACCCACCTCAGCAATGCGGCATGTACATCTCAGCTCATCTTCTGTATTTTCTAGTTAGAATCCTATTCCTTTAAAGCTAGAAGAGGATTTATCTTGAGGTTTGCATGCAATCATCTCAGCCATGCCATATTAAACATAGATCAGTGTTGATCGAGTTGTAAAAGCAGCTGGTTCCCTCTGTGTTGTTTATAACTTGGGTGCTTGTCTGGCAACAATTGCTGCTTTCTCAGACATGCAGGTGAGTAGCAAATTATAAGATTGCTTTAAAGAAATCTATTTATGGATCCGAGAAGTGTTCCCAGGATGTATTTTTCATCGGTAAGTGTGAGACTCTTTGTGCTTCTCTTAGCTTTCTTACTTGAGCACATGAATTGAAACTGTTTGGAGTGGTTCCCAAACTCCTGTGGCTGAGGTTCTGGGATTATTGACTCATACATTGCCTTCATTAAAGCACATGCAGGAACAGCATTTTGTCTACAGCCCATGTTTTGGGGGGAAATTATTTTAATTTTTACACTTGTACCCCACATTTCAGAACATAGAAAGAGCCTTCTGGATCAGACTAGTGGCTCATATAGACCAGCATCCTGTTCTCACAGTGGCCAGCTCAATCCCTGTGGGTCCAATGGCATTCTCTCCCCTTATGCTTCCCAAAACTGGTAGTCAGAGGCTTGCTGCCCCCAGCAGTGGAGACAGAACATAATAGTCATCTTGGCTAGTAGCTTTTTATAGCTGTGTCCTCCAGGAATTTATCTAATCCTCTTTTTAAAGCCATTCAAGTTGGTGATCATCACTGCCTCCTATGAGAGCAGATTCCATGGCTTAACTATGCACTTGTGAACAAGTGCTGTCTTATTTTTCTTCCAAGTCTTCCAGCATTTGACTCCAATGGATGTTCACGAGTTCTAGTGTTATGAGAGGGAGAGAGGAAAAAAACTTTTCTATATCTACTTTCTCTGCACCATGTATAATTTTATATACCTTTAAACAAAAAAAATCCAAAATGTTGTAACCTTTCTTTATAGTAGAGGTGCCCTTTTGTGAACCCTTTCCAACTCTATAATACACTTTTTGAGGTGAAATGACCCAGAATGGTACACAGTACAGTGGTACCTCGGGTTACAAATGCTTCAGGTTTCAAACACTTTGGGTTACAAACTCCACTAACCCAGAAGTAGTACCTTGGGTTGAGAACTTTGCCCCAGGATGAGAATAGAAATTGTGCGCGGGAGGCCCCATTAGCGAAAGCATGCCTCAGGTTAAGAACGGTTTTGGGTTAAGAATGGACCTCCAGAACGAATTAAGTTTGTAACCCGAGGTACCACTGTATTCCAAGTGCAGTTGCACTATAGATTTGGATAATGGTATTATGATATTGACACTTTTGTTTTCAACCACTTTTCTAATGATTCCTAGCATAGAATTAACCATTTTCACAGCTGGCACACACAGAGTTAGCTTCTTCATCGAGTTCTTCATTATGACCCATAGGTCTTGTTTCTGATCAGTCACCAACACAGCATGAACATACATGTGAAACTCATATTTTTTTTGCCCCAATATGCATCACTTGCTTACATTGAAACGTATTTGCCATTTTACTGCCCATTCACCCAGTTTGGCAATAACTTTTGGAGCTCTTCACAATCCTATTTGTTTTAATCACCTTGAACAATTTGGTATCACCAGCAAAAATGATTACCTCACTGCTTGTCCCTAGCTGTAGACTATGATCAAGTTAAATAACACATGTCTCAGTACTTATTTGTGGAGGACTCGGGTTTTCCACATCTTTCTGCTTCATGTTTCTTGTCAGTCACTGATCCATAAGAGGACCTTGCTTCTTGTTCATGATTGCTAAACGTACCTGAAAGTATTTGTGAAGTACTTTGTCAAAAGCCTTTTGAAAGTCAAAGTTCATAATGTCAGCTGGATCACCTCTATCTATATACTAGTTAGCAGTCTCAAATGACTATAAAAGGTTAGCGTGATGGAAGTTAACTTTGCATAAGCCATGCTGAATCAGCAATTTCAGAAAGATTCTAGGGCACTTTCTTCCAAGGAGCTCAAGGTGACATACACACTCTGCCCCCCCCCCTTTATTTTATCCTTATATTAACCCTGTGAAGTAAGTTAGGCTGGCGCCAACATAATTTGATGGATGAGTGGGGATTTGAACACTCTAGTCACTCCCACATGCTGTATTATTACTATTACTGTTTAAATTTGTATAGGATACGGTCCTTCATCTGAAGATCACAGGGTGCTTCATAAGATAAAAATGCAAAATGAGAACACAAAATACATAAAAACCAAACAAACCAGTAATTCCAAAGACACATTTAAAAGGCCATAAAATGTTTAATCAGCCAGAGGGCTGGTTTTAGAGAAACATTTTCACCTGGCGCCTAAAGATTTGTAATGAAGGCGCCAGGTGAGTTTCCCTGGGGAGCATATTCCACAAATGGGAAGCCACCCTAGAAAAGACCCATTCTCGTGTTGCTACCCTCCAGACCTCTTCTGGAGGGGGCACACAAAAAAGGGCCTTAGGTGATGTATCTCTTCAAGCAGCAGCATCTAAAAATTGTTGAGGCTTTACCTCCTCTTGTTGGTCTACTTCCCCAGGACCTGATATGTCAGAACAATAGAATCTTCAGCCTTAGAAAAGCACTCATAAAGATTTGTTGTGGCTAATGATGTATATTTGAACAGGGCCTCTTAAGTTCTGATGAGCAAAGACCTTTTAAAGTAAAAATTGAAGGCTTTTTGACATCTTTTTATGTTGCTCTTTCTGGTTTACTGTACAAAAAACTAGCTCTTAATTCCTCAGACCTATTAAATGTGAAGTTTTACTTAGGCAGGAATATTCAATACTGCCTGAAAAACCACCCATCTTTTTGATCTAGATCATCTTGATGAGCCAGGAGAGACAGAACATCGATTTAGCACCAACCCATTCTCTTTGAGATGACTGCAGAGACAGGAGGTGATTTCTAAGCACTGTCACCTGGAGGCACAGGCGGGGCAGGGTGTTCCCATTACAGTGGTACCTCTGGTTACGTGCTTAATTCGTTCTGGAGGTCCGTTCTTACCCTGAAAATGTTCTTAACCTGAAGCACCACTTTAGCTAATGGGGGCCTCCCGCTGCCGCTGGCCGATTTCTGTTCTCATCCTGAAGCAAAGTTCTTAACCCGAGGTAATATTTCTGGGTTAGCAGAGTCTGTAACCTGAAGCGTATGTAACCTGAAGCATATGTAACCCGAGGTACCACTGTATAGTGTAATAACAAGCCACCTTTTTTTGCTGCTCACTGGCCTTCTACATCAGTGCTTTATACCGTGGCTCTTTACAGATGTTAGCTTGCTGGTCCATAGGTACACTACTCCATGTATGCAGTGTTGAAAATGGGCTATAGAAGCTTCAAACCATTATTGCGTATTTATCACATGGTACCTTAAGTCTTCAGAGATAACAGATCGAAATCAGAGCTTCCATTATGGCAGCTGTCAAAGGCACCTTAAGTCATAGAAGTAATAGAAACTTTTCAGTAACTTAGTGAGTCACTTTTCCTGAGTGTCTTGGTGGTACTGGATCATTCCCCCCACCCCTACTCCCAATCCTATGAAAATATAACACAGAGGATACAGTTACTGATTCTGTTGTTAGCCTTAGGAAATGGCATCTTGATTCTTTTTAGCTGGATTCCAAACATCTTTATGTTGGACCTTCTTCGCCAACCAAGTTTGCGCAGTGACTGGGGCGATGGAATAAAAGCTTGCACGCAATATCTTTGCTTATCTTTATTTTTAAATAATAATCAAACAGCTGCAAAACACCCCTTCTCACCACCTTTCCTCGGCAGTCCTCAACAGCATTCCTTAATAGTTCACACTACAACATTTGATCAACTTAAATACAGTTTCAAAATAATCAATTACCCTATCACATCGCTGCATTCGGTGCAGTAGGTAAACTTCTGCTAATTAGTTAAATTGTTAAGATACGTCAGGTATGCTGAATTGTCAAAAACTCACAGATGTGCTGCCATGCAGGTTATAATTACAAACACACACCTCTGAATAGCACCATTCACCACATCAATATTAAGAAAACCCAACACTTTAGCCCTTGTGGATCCACATTATAGTTCTAGTCTGTCATCCTGTCTTCATTTATGATTAGCCAAATGCTTCTAGGAACCTACAAGCAGGGCATAAAGGCATAAGGCTTCCCTCCTTCACCGCCCCCCCCAACCTGATTTTCAGGGTCATGCTGCCTCTGAGCTTGGAGATACTATTTAACTATAGTGACTGATAGCTTCCATTATAATTTTTCTCTATGTATTTGTCTAATCCCTTTCTAAAGACATCTAAGCCACTGGCCATCTCTACATATTAAGACAGTGAATTTCATGTAACCTGTACTTTGTGTAAAGCACTTCTTATTGTCTGCCCAGAATCTATTCCCAGTCAGTGGTAAGTGACCTCCCAAAATTAGTATTATATGAAAGATGACATTCTTTCTATTTTTCACTGTCTAGTTAATAATTTTATTAATATCAGTCATGTCCCCCCTTAGTCCCCCCTTTAAACCAAAAACCTGTGGGATTGATGGGGGGGATGCACGCATGCCACGCCCCTGCCTGCTCCACCACCCAGTGTCGGAACATGAAGCTCCGCCACTGTTTGCATGTGTGTTTATTGTACAACAGAGATTTGGCTAGGTTGGTGCAAACAATAAACTCACATTGTACTATACTGCAACACTACACCAACCACAATTATTTAAAGAAGAGATAGTTAAAACTCAACATTTATTTATTTATTACTTTATTGTGTAAAAGTGTTCTTTACCAAAAGGTTCTAAGTTTATATAAATGTGTGTAGTAACACAGAGTTTAAGGAAACTTCCTAGTGGTAGAAATCTTGAATAGTTGTATTCAGAGTCTTGTTTTCTAAGCATTTTATTCACAATGGTTTGACTTACTGAAAAGCTTTTAGCGGCATTGTGTTTACCCTAGTGAGACTTTCAGCACAGTTTGTACCCACAACATTTGTTGAGCTGTTGGAAATCTAATAGTGCTAGAATTCCAATGTTTTTTCACTTGTGACCATTCAGTGTTGGAAAGTCATGGTGTATATGTTGCATTGAGGTAGCCCCTTGAGGTGTTATGTTGTCTTTTATAAGAATCTGCATCCTTGCTCATGTTTACTTACTTGAAATTTGTTAAAGCAGTGGCTCTTCAGGTAATCTATTACTGGGAAGGAAATAGGCTTGTGCTTTAAAATGCTCTATTTCTTAGAACAGGGGAGGTGGGTGGCGCTGTGATCTAAACCACTGAGTCTCTTGGACTTGCCAATCGGAAGGTCGGCTGTTCGAATCCACATGCTGGGGTGAGCTTTGTCCCAGTTTCTGCCAACCTCCGTGTGCCCTGGCTTCCGTCACTGTGTTCCGTTGTGCAGAAGCGGTTTAGTCATGATGGCCACATGACCCGGAAAGCTGTCTGCGGACAAACACCCGCTTCCTCGGCCTGAAGTGAGATGAGCGCCACACTTCATAGTTGTCTTTGACTGGACTTAACCATTCAGGGATCCTTTACCTTTACCCTTACCTATTTCTTATAGTTCTGTTGAGCAAACACTTCAGTTGTTAGACAAAGTAAATTTTCTTGCCTATCTTGTGTCAAATATTCTTGATATCTGGGTTCTAGTACATACAGTGGTACCTCAGGTTACATACGCTTCAGGTTACAGACTCTGCTAACCCAGAAATATTACCTCTGGTTAAGAACTTTGCTTCAGGATGAGAACAGAAATCGGGCAGTGGCAGCTGGAGGCCCCATTAAGCTAAAGTGGTGCTTCAGGTTAAGAACGTTTTCAGGTTAAGAACGGATCTCCGGAATGAATTAAGTACATAACCAGAGGTACCACTGTACATTAGTATCAGTTTTCTTTTATCTGCTTACTTGCAAAATGAAAGAAATGCCTAGATATTTGAAAAGGAGGAAGACTCTTTTGCTGAACAAAATGTATAAATACTGAAAAAGACAAGTTGTTTGACCATTTTAATATTTGTACACGCCTAAACAGGTTATGTTTAAAAATATGGGTAATCTCACCTTTAACACAGGCTTAACTTAGTTAACGTTAATAAGGCTGTTTTTATTTATTCTTCTCATTTCACTTACAGGTCACAGATCAAAAAACCAAAGGTAAAGGCTTTTAATTTTTCTAAAACTTACAATAAGTTTTTTTTTGTCTTTGAACAGATCATTTTCCACTTCTTTCTTAAAAAAAGTTCTTCTACCCTTATTAGCTTCATAGGATCAGGGCATGAAATATATTTTAATACTAAAAATGGTTTTTCATAAATAATTTTAAATATAGCCTTTCATATTGTTCAGCTTGCAAAACAATTCAGAACACCAATTTACATGTTTTGTTGCAGTGCCCGAAGCGACGAAACCAAGTTTAAGCCAACCAGTGACCGCCAGCCCAATTGGCAGCTCTCCATCGCCACCAGTCAATGGTGGCAACAATGCCAAAAGGGTGGCAGTGCCGAACGGTCAACCGCCAAGCGCCGCCCGCTACATGCCTCGGGAGGTGCCGCCGCGATTCCGTTGCCAGCAGGACCACAAAGTGTTACTGAAACGTGGGCAGCCCCCTCCGCCATCTTGTATGCTCCTTGGGAGTGGAGTAGGGCCGCCTCCTTCTCCAGCACCTGGAGTAAATCCAAACAACGCACAACTATTAACAACAGGAGTGCTGCTGCCATGTGACAGTGGGACTGCAACAGGTAGGAAAGCTATTGTTATTTCCCTTTGAGTTTGAGTTCTACGTTATGTGATCCTAAACGTCTGTTTTCTTGCCAAATATCTTCAAGAAAAGGCTAATGAGTAAACCCTACACAAATCCAGAGTGGAGTTCCTAAGACTGTTGGATGGTGCCTAGTAAGCCGCCTCGTGGCAACTCCTGCAGCCAAGCTGGTGCCAAATGTATTGCTCTGCTTTCCTTTAGACCACATCAGCAAGGCTGAGGGTGGGGAGTATTGTTGTCTGGGCAGCCCAGGACCTCCATACACATTGCTCAGACTTGCGCCCCAGGGAGGTCGCCTCAGTGCTGATAATGCAGCACTGCTGCATTATCTTCACCCCCAGAGGCACACTCCATTGTCTGTTTGGATTTGATATCCCGCTTTATCACTACCCGAAGGAGTCTCAAAGCGGCTAACATTCTCCTTTCCCTTCCTCCCCCACAACAAACACTCTGTGAGGTGAGTGGGGCTGAGAGACTTCAAAGAAGTGTGACTAGCCCAAGGTCACCCAGCAGCTGCATGTGGAGGAGCGGAGACGCGAACCCGGTTCACCAGATTACGAGTCTATCGCTCTTAACCACTACACCACACTGGCTCTGTCTGTTGAGAC
Organism: Darevskia mixta; assembly: GCA_034641385.1. NCBI lineage: Eukaryota > Metazoa > Chordata > Lepidosauria > Squamata > Lacertidae > Darevskia > Darevskia mixta. The sequence goes on from JAWWNH010000008.1 coordinate 20,355,526, forward strand.
AGCCGGGTGCCAACAATAACAACAATATCCTCCTGAATTGTTTCAAGACAGTTTTTGATTGGGTAGATAGGGAGGTAGCCCATCTTAAAAAGTGATGTTGTAGGAATAGAAAAAGGGAAATTAAACTCATTGAAGTCTGGGCACCTTCCTTATATGTGGATAGTCTAATGAATTGGGAGCATTTTACTTTTCAAAGAAAGAAAATGAAGGCGAGTGTTAAATTTTTTTACAAAACGATGAACAGTGACAAATAAGTAGAAAGTGGTTTTTCTTTAATTATAATGGAACTTTGCTTCTCCTGATTAAAATTGGTTACCAGTACATTTAGGTCTGACAAAAGGAGGTACTTTAAAATAGAACATGCAATTAATTAGCATGGAATTCACAACTACAAGATGCTAGGTTAGATAACTTTTTTAGAGAATAGATTCATGGAGTTCAGGTCTCAACAGCTGGTAGCCATGATAGGAAAAAGAAAAAGAAAAACATGTTCACAGTCTGCCTTAAATATCTTTTTTATAATATTTTGTTTAAACTAAAAAGAATTAGTAGAATTAAAATATATACACATTAAAGATCACATACAATAAAAACATCACAGCACTAGCCCTTTCCTTAAAAGTAAGTAGCACTAATAAAGAAGAAAGTTCCAAAGGGCTGATTGCAGCAAGCTGCTGATTCTGAAGGTTCATCCTATCTGTACTTAAAAACAGTCATAAAAACAGGAAGAATAAAATTATAAGATAAGAAAATAATAATAGAAAGCCTAAAAGAATGAATTATATAAATATATCTCCCATATTTCTACCAAGCATACCAAATATTCATGAATGTTGCCAAATAAATGTAGTGGGACTGTGTCAACCATTAGGTTGTTTAGTCATATAAATCACAAATGGCCCCCAAGCAGAAGCAGAGCCAGTTTTTCAGAAATGCACATGACTTTTAAAATAATAAGATGCACTTTTCCACCTTAAATACTGGATACTAGGAATAAACAAGGAAAGAGCAGCATGTTTGCCCTTTGCTTCCCAGAGATAACTAGCTAGTTCTTTGGACACAGAAAGCTGGATGAGATGGAGATTGGTTCTAGAAGGCAGTTATTATACTGCTTTCAGATATCTATGGTAAACCTGGTTTTTCATTGCCCTTTTACCTTGGAGAGAGGCTTGCATGCTCAAGACTTGAGATGGGCTGAAATTTCTCCCCAGAAGGTACCAAGTGAACAGATCCTCAGTGTGTTCAAAGGGTAACTGAAAATGTAAATGTTTTAAGGATTATTATTTTTATCTGCAAAAGATGTTATCTTTGGGAAACTCTAAACTAGTATTTTTATTTTGTTTTTTCATCTAATTTGCACATCTCTCACAAGCTAACTTTGAAAGTTAGTTGGTACAATTGATGATGGCCCAGTTATCAATTTGCAGGACTAGGGGGTATTTTATTTGGCCTGATATGGTACTCTTCCTTACTGAGTATGGCATATAATGCATACAAAATTAAATGTGACATTCTTAAGAACATTAAAGTAGCCCTTCTTGATCAAGCCAAGGTCCATCTAGTTCAGCATTGGACTAGTCCCATGCCTCTGGAAAACCTATAAGCAGGCCTGAAGACTGAAGCCTTCCCATTGTCTGTCACTATCATTTGGAATTCAAAGCCATACTGCCTCTGAACATCCAGGTGCCATTTAGGCCATGAATTTGTTAAATCCTTTAAAAAAGTCATCTCAGTTAGTGGGCATCATAGATTTTGTGATTGTGAATGTCATACTTTAAAGTATAAATGATGGCTTGTAAATATTTTAAAATTCAGAATAGTACAAATAACTGGTATGTGCTGTTTGTTGTTCTCCATGTGTTTATGTATAATTGTGAATAAGTTTCATTCTTTTAGATTCAACAACTGGAGGTGGTGCTTCTTCAAATTATGCAAATTCCACTTGGGGTCCTGGAGCCTCCTCCAACAGCACCAATGCCAACCCAACTCATGTCTGGGACGCGGTGATTGTAGACAGGTCTGACATGGAAGAGTGGCCTTGTATTGCCAGCAAAGATACTGAGTCTTCTTCCGAAAACACCACAGACAACAACAGTGCCTCGAACCCTGGCTTGGAGAAGAGCACTCTGCCAGGAAGCACCACTAGTAACAAAGGAAAAGGAAAAAACCAGTGCCAGTCTGGAAGCTCTGGTAACGAATGTAATCTTGGGGCCTGGAAATCTGACCCTAAAGCTAAATCTGTTCAATCTTCCAATCCTGCAGCAGAGAGTAATAGTGGTCTAGCAAGCTGGAGGAACTTGAGTGGGCAGGACAGAATTGGCCCCAGTTCTGGCTTCAGCAATTTCAACCCAAATAGCAACCCATCTGCTTGGCCAGCACTAATTCAGGAGGGCAATTCAAGGAAAGGGACTTCAGAATCTGATAATGGTGGCTCCAATGCACAGATTAGTACAGCAGGTCAGACATCTAGGGAACAGCAGTCAAAGATGGAAAATGCGGGTGTTAACTTTGTCTCTGGCAGAGAACAGGCTCAAATTCACAACACTGATGGACCAAAAAATGGAAACACTAACTCCTTGAACTTAAGTTCACCAAACCCAATGGAGAATAAGGGAATGTCCTTTGAAATGGGCTTTGGGAACCCCTCCAGGAACACTGATGCCCCTTCACAAAGCACTGGAGAGAGAAAGACTGGGAGTGTTGGGTCTTGGGGTACAGTTAGGGGGCCTTCTGGAATGGACAGTGTCTCTGGTCAAAGCAATTCTGGAAATCATGGGAACAATGGAAAGGATAGGGAGGACTCGTGGAAGGGAGCTTCTGTTCAAAAATCGAATGGGTCACGAAACGATTCTTGGGATAACAGTAACAGGTCTACGGGTGATGGGTCTTGGACCATTGGCCCTCAACACTCTAGTGAAAACAAATGGAGTGAAGGGAACAAAATGACATCAGGGGTGTCTCAGGGAGAATGGAAACAGCCGTCTGGGTCTGATGAATTGAAGATTGGAGAATGGAGTGGTCCAAACCAACCAAATTCTAGCACTGGAGCATGGGACAATCAAAAGGGCCACCCCCTTCCTGAAAACCAAGGCAATTCCCAGGCTCCCTGTTGGGGTAGATCTTCCAGCTCTACAGGAAGTGAGGTTGGAGGTCAAAGCACTGGAAGCAACCATAAAGCAGGAAGTAGTGACAGTCACAATTCTGGACGTCGATCATATAGGCCTACACATCCTGATTGCCAAGCAGTCTTGCAAACTTTGTTGAGCAGGACTGATTTGGATCCCCGAGTGCTTTCAAATACTGGCTGGGGTCAAACTCAAATCAAGCAAGATACTGTTTGGGACATAGAGGAGATGCCAAGGGCAGAGGGAAAGACTGATAAAGGAACTGAGGGGTGGGAGAGTTCTGCCATTCAGACAAAGAGCTCAGGGGGCTGGGGAGATGCACCCAGCCAAAGCAATCAAATCAAGTCTGGATGGGGTGAACTCTCTACTCCGACAGAGTGGAAAGAGCCCAAAAACACTGGAGGATGGAATGATTTCAAGAACAATTGTTCTAATTGGGGAGGAGGAAGACCAGAAGAAAAGGTGACAACATCTTGGAATGAGAATTCCAACAAAGACCCAGGGTGGAATGGACGGCCACCTAATCAAGGGTGGTCTTCTGGAAAGAATGGCTGGGGAGAGGAAGTTGACCAAACAAAAAATAATAACTGGGAAAGTTCAGGAAACAAGTCAATGTCAGGCTGGGGTGAAGCTGGTCAAAATGAGATTGGGACTTGGGGTAATGGTGCAAATACAAACTGTTCCTCAAAAGGAGGGTGGGATAACAGTAAAAGAACTCCCACATGGAATGATTCTGGTAGACAAGCCAATTCCTGGAATAATCAGCAACAACAACACCATCCGCAGTCAGAAGCACCTGGCTCCTGGGGCCCACCACCACCACCACAGCCTCCAGGAAATGGGAGGCCACCCAATCCTAACTGGAACAGTGGGCCACAGCCAACTGCCTCAAAGGATGAGGAACCCAGTGGCTGGGAAGAACCATCCCCCCAATCAATTAGTCGAAAAATGGATATTGATGATGGCACTTCAGCGTGGGGAGATCCCAGCAGTTACAACTACAAGAATGTGAACCTGTGGGACAAGAACTCACAAGGTGGACAAGCTTCACGAGAACAGAATCTGCCAACTCCAAGGCCCAGCAAAGTAGCACCCTCAGGTATTCCTTTTATTTGCCTTCTTCATTGTAATGCAAACTAGTAAATGCAGATCTAAATATGGTGAGAGGGTACCTGCATTCTGTAGCTAGGTCTGTGTCATTTGAAATTTTGGAGACACAACTTCATATATCAAAGAGGTGTCTGTCTAATTATGGCTTCATGTGAAATGTTCACTGTTCACAAGTAAGGCTGTATGTCAACACAAGGATCCCATCCATGTGCAGTCTTGATCCTGTTACTTAAGCTGAATATATGTGTATATGTGCAAATACACCTGCTGAAGCTATGCCCTAAAAGGGTGTTTTTGCAAGCTACCAGCTTACTGTCACTAAAATTTTGAATTAAGACATCCACTTGTTACTATCAAGGGGATCTGTGAACAGTAGAAGGCTTCTACAGGGTGAGTCCTTTAAAAGAGGCCCCGTGGATACAGAGTACACAAGTTCCACGGGGCAAAAGACTCACCCTGTATATGTGTGTTTCCTGCTGAACCAGGAACTTTGTGCATGATTCCCATAGCTGGATCCCATTGTTTACACTCCAGGACCACATGTACTATTTTAGTGCTGAATTGGGGTCTCATCCTGATCACTGTCTTGGGGAATGGGGGTGAAGCTTCTGTGGGTATTGAATTCAGCTCTCTTATCCAGCTGGTGATTGGTGCTTTCAAAGCTGACTGGTATATGCAGTCTGTTGCTGTACACTATTATCTTTGGATTGTGGGTAAGGGGACTTGTCTCTCAAGATGCATCATTACCAGTAATGGTGGTTTTTGTGAGTCAGTTTGCATCCTTGTTTCTTCAGTAGAAATATATAGCTTCATCTACAGGCAGCATTGGGCCTGCAGTTAATTTAAAGTAGGAGTAGGGAATCTTTGGCCCGCATGCCAAATTTGACTTGCCCTATCTCTCCATTTGGCCTGCCAGGATGTTTTATCCAAGCCATACCCAACTACCCCACCAATGGGGCAGATAATTATGGGACTTTGTCAGAGGGGGCTGTTGCAAAGTGCTTGGGAAGCGCCGAACACAGAAATTGCTAAACTCTTCACACAGCACTTCCAAAACATTCAACGATCACCTGGTTATGACATCAGATGATTTACCAGTGGATGGTCTTGCTTACCTGTCAAAGGTGGAATTGGGGGAGATCAAGATTTGGCCTTCCAAGTCAAACATATTCCCTACCTCTGTTTTAAAATAACAAATAGGATTAGTTAATGATTCAAATTATCCAATTTTTCTTGAATTGCTTTGCTTTCCCTAGAAGTGACAACGTAATTCAGCAGCATTATGTAAAAAGCAATTTTTTTGTTGAATGTTCAACTGCAGTTAGGTGCAGCAAAGCACCCAGGCCCCCTTCTGTGTTGGGAAGGGTGATGTGCATCAAAAAATCAAAGGGAGTACTTATCCTTCCTTGCCAGTCACCTCCCCTCCCCCAGTTTCTCTTACTTTCAACTATTGCAGACCCATGTTTTTCTAGCAAACTGCAGGTGTCTGCATATACAGTTTGTTACATTGCAATGTAACGTGATTTTCCTCTTATGTTACCATTTTTCTGACCTCATTCAGGTATTTTTTTATAAAACATTTGCTTAAAGTCTTTCTTTGCCTTAGCATATAGAACATCTAATTATTGACAGAGCTTGTTTTGCAGATAGGATCAGACTCTCATTTTAGTACAATAATATTACATTATCACACTGTTTGTGTGTTTTTCTTTTACACTAAGAATCATGTGGTGTAAGAGTCAGAACAAACACTAAAGTATGACAGAATGGGGTCAGCAGTATAGAAATATGTAGATTTTTTTTCAGTTGATGCTGTGCTAAATGTCAGAAAGCAACTTCAATTCATTAAAAGTGCATAATGAAAACTCTTTCTATATGAAGTCTGGAACAAAAGCACACCTCCTGCTCCAGATAATGGTACAGCTGCTTGGGGTGAACCAAATGAAACCAGCCCTGGATGGGGTGAAGCTGATGATACAGGGGCTTCTACAGGTTGGGGAAATGGACCCTCCACTGCACCAAATGCCATAAAACCTAGTGAGTACTTGCCAGTTGCCATTTCTGTAACAATTTTATGTACTTTTAGATAAAAAAACCAAATAGGTTTCTGAATGAGGGTATGGTGCTGCGCCCATGTCTGGTGTTTATTTCAGCCCTAGCATGGTAATAGAGGAAATTTTTACACACCTGATTGGATTAGTACTATATATTGGGCAAAGATGGCATGGTAGGCAAGGAAGCAATGGAGGACCCCCCCCCTTTGTCAACCTAACACAAGGTTATTAGTCACAAATTGAAACTCCCTGGTCCCTTTTAAGGTAGATAACAGAGGCAAGGTAAAATGTCAGTATTCATCAGAGTGGACTAGGCTGTTTGCGACATTAAATGGTCAAGAAGCATGTAGTGCAGGGGTGGGGAATCTCTGGCCCTCCAGATGTCAGTTAGACTCCCATCAGCCCCAGCCATCATGATGACTAACAGTCAGTGATGATGGGAGTTGTAGTCTAGCAGTATCTGGAGGATCATAGATTCCCCATCTCTGATGTAGGCACTCTATTCTTCTGCTGTGAATCTTATGTGTGTTTGAGAATAATTGCCATTCCGATATAACAGAGATTCTAATATACCTATTCCATGTTAATGCTTTTATCTGCCTGGTCAGATTATTGAAAATAGCACAGTAATAATTCTGTTGGAGGGTTATGTGGTTAGGAATTGGAAAATGGCAGTAATCCAGGAGTATCTAAACTAAACCAAAGCAACTACTTCAGATTACCATATTGGCCTGAATATAAGCCTCACTTTCCCTCCAAATTCCGACCATGAAAAGTTAAAGTGTGACTTATATTCACAACCTTACGGTATGCAGCCAGGAGCATGGGGCAAACAGCTCCAGGAGTGCAGCAAAGCAGCACCCGCCCCGTGCATAGCCCTCCGTCTTCTCCCCCAAGGCTGGGAAGGGAGAGAGCAAGGAAGGGGAAGGGCCGCCGGCAACGCAGCGTGCCCCCCCCCAGTATGCAACCAGGAGCAGTAACGAATGGAGCGGCTTATATTTGGGTATTCCCCCCTTATAAAGGTGCGGCTTATTTTGGGTGCGGCTTATATTCGGGCCAATACGGTAGTTATTAATATAGGTGGCTGCACTCCTACTAATTTATAGTGTACAAGTATAAAATTATTTACTACACTAGAATTACTGGGTTGAATTCAGTGTAGCACTAAGAAGATCATTCCATCAGCACAATCATTTTTGTCAGTGACCTTAGTGTACCAGCATTAGGGGAGGGGTAAAAGATATTCAGATTCTTTCATTAGCAAACCAATTGCAGAAAACCCATTCGGTTTACAGTTGATATGTTTACTTAGCAGGAGGAGTGCTTGGGTGTTTTTTACTATCTTAGATAAAAGGTCTATCTGGACAGTGGTAGGTCAGATTGAAACATGATTGACTATCTTCTTCCTTCAGATCTAAAACTCCATGCTCTTCAACAACTAAAACTACAATCTTAACCCCAGGGAGAAACCCCTGTTGAATTAAATGGGACTTTTAGGCAGCTAAAATTGATGCCTAAATATGCTTTTCTACAAAATAGATAAACAGGAAGCCATATTGGTTGATAGAACAAAGTTTTCAACAAAATACAGATCTCGCTAAAACAGAGTCTAAAGGCTATATTGTTAAATGTGAGGAAGTGAGGGGATCATGACAGCTACCCCTTTATGGTTTCTTATAAATTAATACCCTCGGTAGTCAGAAGTTACAAATTCTATTTTGTGAATATATATGGGTGAGTTTTTCCAACTCTAGGAAGCTGAACTTTTAGGGTTACCTATCAGCTTAGTGTTGTATTTCAAGTTTGCTATTGAAGGGCATCTTACAGGATTTTGAAGCCTCATTAGTGCATTAACTGGAGCACAAATGTTTAAGCTTTAAGACAAGTGTAGTATAAAAGAAATCTCTAGTGGATGAAATTATTAATACAGTAATACTATTGGGGGCTTTTAAAAGTTACAGTGCCAGTATCGTACCTCTGTGCTTGCATGACATTAAGCAGAATTAGACTGCAAATTAGCCATTACCTTGATATCTAGTCACTAGTAGTAAGGGCAGTTTTCTAGTGCAGATGTAGGCAACATGGTGCTGTTCAGATATTGTTGGACTTCCCAGCAGTATCTGGAGGGAACCATGCTGTTCACCCCTGTTCTAGGGTTTCTTTGTGACTACTTGCCAGCTTCTGACCATTCTCCTTTCATGTAGTATTACATTTCTGTAGAAAAGAGGTTCTCCTTGATAATGCAGCTAAAGGAATATTTTATTTGGAAAAAACACAATTTTTATAACTGCTTCTGAAGAATATGAAACTAAAAACTATTTCTATTCATTAACATCCAAACCTATGTCTTGTGATATTTGGTGTCTTTTTGTTCATCTCCTTCAGTCCAAATCAGAAAACATTAAGGCTATTCTCGTATTGAACACAAGGAGACTTAAGCTTCTCAGCAAATACTGAGGTGGGGGGAATAACTTTTCTGTCTCCATTGTGGCTCCCATGGACTCACTAAGCAAGCCTGCCCTTCACACTCTTCTGATTTTTTATTTTTTTTATTTTTTTTGCAATTTTTGAGGGCATTACCTGTATGTCCATGTTTTGTGGTGTGTAGGTGTTCTTCCTATTTGGGAAGTAAGGTTCTGACCATTGTCATTTCTTCTTCTTCTATAACATAGGCATTTTTTGGTGTCAACAGCAATTTCTTAAACTTGCAAATGTGCCCCAGGACCATAAAGGTTGAGGTTCTCTGCTGTAACCCCTTGATTTTGCCATGTGGTATAATCAAGTCAAGCGAGTTAATAATTGTGGTTAGCTTTTGACAATGTTTTCCTCCCCATCAAAGGTTCCAAACCACCTCAAGATGGTTGGGGGGATAATGATGGGCCAGTATCAGGAACAAGGCATTCCAGCTGGGAAGAAGAGGAGGAAGGAGGAGTCTGGAACACAGCAGGCTCTCAGGGAAGCAGTTCCTCCCATAATTCAACAAGCTGGGGACAAGGAGGAAAGAAACCACAGATTAAGGTGAGAAAATGCTTATATGGTGTAATATTTCACTAGATACATGAAACATCAAACCTTTTACCATAACCACTAGCAATAAATAATCTTAATTATGTGCATCTGTTGGTATTGAAAGATGGCACGTGTAATGACTGCTTAACTTAAGAATAGCCCTGCTGAATCAAGTAATCTAGTTCAGCATCCTGTTCTCACAGTGGCTAAACAGATGCTCGTGGGAAGCCCATAAGCAGGCTTTACTGCTGAATGCAGTTTCACTGATTTTACTGTTGAATGCAACACATCATTATTTGTATCTTTTGGTGTTTGCAAAAGTCTTCAGGCATGGATACTTGTCAATCAGAGAGTGCATTTTGGCAGAAAATGCCCTATGTTGTTTATTTCACTTGCTGACATCAGTCTCAGACATCAACAAGCTGGGCTACAGGCATCCACTGAAATGTTTCTTGAAGTCTTCTGAGGGGAGTTATACAACATGCAGCCATTTTTATTACCAAGGAAGGTGAAGTATGTCTGTCTGGAGTAAGATGCGGAGCAAATTGCGTTGACACCCTTAATGGGTTGCCCAACTAAAAACTGGTTTTAGTGCAGTACAGCCTTCTCCAGTCTAATACCTTCAGATGTTTGGAACTGCACCTCCCATCAATGTCAACCACAAAGCCAGTGGTAAGGGGAATAGAGTTACAGTCCAAAGGATCTGGAGGGCATCATGTTGGGGAAGGCTGGTGTAGTATTAATTACATGCATCACCTGGGAACATTTGCTTCTTCAGCTGTAAGTAACTGAAAGCTTAAAATCAGAGATAATTTCAGTGGCAAAAACACTTTTTAGCAAAAGCATAAAACAATGGACATATCAAGGACAAAAACTAGCCCAATTCTCCCCTGCATGTCTTAGTTCACTTTCAGAAGGTACAAGAAATAGATACCTACAAAGCTGAAATAGCTACCTAACAACTTTGTAAAGTAAGAAAATGTCACGCACCTCGGTGGGGCTCCTCTGCAGCCAGGCATTCAAGAGGACTCAGTTTGATTTATCCATTAAAGGTTTATTGCTCAGTAATTACTTTACAGCTCTCAGCACATCGTAAATGCGTCATGACTCCATTACTCAGTTGCCGTAACTGTCGGAAGTGAGATTTTCCCGCTTTCTCCTGAAGCACTTCGGGAGGCGGAAGCAACTGGTGGTTTTCCCCCTCCTCCCCTTAGAAGCGGAGGGAAGGCTCTGAGAGCCTGCCGGAACCCCTGCTACCTCTCTCCCCTCATTGGAACTTCCCTCAGACTCGTCACTGGAATCTGTTTCCAAAACAGGTGTTGGTTCTCGGTACCAACTCAACGCTGGAGATGCAGGGGGGCTTTGCAGCCTCCTGACAGAAAGTAATGAAATTGTAGCTTTTTAAAAGAAGATAAGCTGAATTTATTTTTAGTTTCTTCAAATGTGGTGAATTTCCTACGTTAGGAAACGTGTGGAAATTGCTGTAGGTAACTCCCTTTTTTATTGCATGGAGATTGGAGATTGCAGTTGTTTCACTACACACAAGTTATACCCCAGGGCATGATCTGAGGGCACATTTTGCGGCCACCTTGCTGAAACTTAAGCAGCTCTGTGTCTGGTCAGCTACTGAACCCATTGTACACAGCATTCAGTTCCATTTTGATAGAAAGGCGGGATAAGTGTACTAAATAAATAAATATCTACATAAGAAATTTTATGTTGTTAGACTGATATGTTCGTCTTTGGACATGAGGGGTTGGATCCAATGCTGCAGCTCCACTTAAACACAACAGACTTCTGTGTGCACAATTGTGCTTCTTTTTCCTCTCCTGTCCCTTCAGCCCCTCATAAGACCTCAAAATCAGCTCTGTAGGCTTGGGGGACCCTCAGTAGATTTTGATGATGTTGAAGAGAGGAAGCAGAAGTCCTGTTGCATGAGTGGAGCTGTGCTTGCGCAGCATTGGATACAACCCTAAGTGTACTGTTCAGTTGATAGATGGTTTATGGGCCTGGCTAGTGTGATATCTTTTTAACTAACATGTTGCAGTGCTAAAGTTAAAGGAGTCATGCCAACCAGTAAATGCAGGGATTGCTGTCTTTTTGTTTCCTTCCTTGTGGTTTTAAATTGTTTTAATCCTTTAAGTTTGTATTTCATGGAGTTATTTCTTAGTGAATTACTTCAAATAATGGGTTCTGGTATTTCTTTGGCTCTACTGACATTATGCTAACAGAATAAACCTATTAAAGAGATTGAAGAGCTTGCAGCAATTTATCATCTGCTCCATTTCCTAAATTCTGTATACCTTAAGTTTCCAAGGAATAATAGTAATAGTATTTGATAAATCTGCTTAGTATTTCAATAAACCTTCCTAACCAGCCCCTACTGTAAGGTAGGCCCTTGCACTAAAGAAGAGAGAACCAAGGCTTGAGCAGCATGTCTAAAGCTTAATAGGTTTATTTATGACATTTGATACTTGAACCAGGGAATTGCTTTTTTAAGCTTCCGTTCTTAGTCACTGCATGGTGAAATAAACTGATAAATTGTTTCTTTGCTTTAGTGTTCGTTAAAAGGAGGAAGCAATGATTCGTGGATGAATTCTTTATCTGATCAGATTTCAAATATGGGATTACTAGTAAGGCTTTTAAAATGTCATAATTATGTTTTATATAAACTGTTTACTGACCTGTATTTAACAGACTACAAACCACTATCTGTCCTAGGCACCTCCATGAATAAGTATTGTTTACAGGAGACCAAGCTGGGAAGCTTTTGCCATCTGGATGAGATACAGGGTGGAATTCAATAAAACACTGAGGAGATAGTTCTGTTGGACAAGCAGAAATGCTTGCACTGATGGAGCAATATCTTTTCTCCACCTATGGGCTTCTCTGGGACATTGCCCAGCCCTCCAGAAAGGATTTGTGGGAGCCTTTGCACTGGCTTCCGCTAGTGAAATCGGATAGTTAAATTTGGCCCGAGATCCTCAATTATTTATTTAGTTATTTATATATATAGTGCTTTATAGGTGCAATCCAGTTGAAAGCAGTGTGTAATATAAATTTAGCTCAAACACAGAGTATATTATGTATACATTCTAAGCTACTGTAAGTGTCTGAGGAGAACACAGACAAGTTTCTGTGCTGGGCTTTATGGGGAGAAAATTGGAGAACACACTGCTTGGCATATGCCATATTTTTTTTAATAGCCAATTTGGGCGGGGGGGGGGAGCTATTGTAGTGCTGTGATAATGCTTGCATTACTCCTGAGAGTCACCCAGGGTTTGGTAGCAAACCCTGGGTGTCAATCCAAACTCCAGCTCACTGGGTTAAATAGTTGCACCTTTCCAGAGTTACGGGAACACCCTGTCCCATACTGCCAACACAAGAATTACTTGGCAGCACATGTTAAGACTAGATGCATCTTGAGGATGAAGTAACATTCTGGCTGCTGTTCTCAGAATATAATCCCTTGACCACAGAAATGTCAGGATAGAGAGGTTTGTGTCCAGAGCAGCTGTCCAGCTATTTTTCTCTCTGTTTCTCTGTGCTATTGGTTCATGCATTTCTGGCTGTATTTTTGGACACACATCACCACCAGCAATTAGAAAAGGCTATGCTCAAGGTTAGTTCAGTATGCTATTTTTAGGCCTGCCAATTCATCTCTTTAATTTATAAAATGCATGCCCCCCCAATACTGGATTTTATATTGAACAACATAATATTTTCTAGTGTTTTTTCTTTCTTTTTTCCAGAATCAAACTGAAGACACTCCGGGCAGTAAAATGGACTTATCAGTAGGTGTGTACCTAATATGACAGTAAGAAAAACTGACTTGGTTCATGAGGCTGAAGTGCTTGGCTTTAAAAACAGTATAGTAAAGCAGTATGTGGCCTTTTGCAAAATGATTTTAGAACAGCTTAAGGACCTTTTATATAATTTGGTGTGTAGCTTATGACAATGAAAGAATTAAAGTTTGAGCTAGGATAATGGGAAGGGACAAGTCTGATTACTGAGTGCATTAATAAACAGACTGTCCTTGCACAAAGTCCATTTGTGATAACTGGGTTTCATTCTGTTGAATAGTACATAATGATTCATGGACTTCTAGAGAAAATGTCAAAGACCTACTGTGGAGAAAGAAAAACTGATTTGCTTAGTGGTAGTATGAAGGGGTTGTTGTTGTTTTTACAGTATTTATAAAAAAAATAATATTTCCCATTTAACAAATACAAGCCTCACAGTCAGCTGGGCTGTCAGGCAGTGATGTGCAATTGGGTTTGCTGGCCACCCCCATCTACCTTCTCTATACTACCTAGCACAGACAGTATTCAGGGTCCTCCAGGGTCTTGGGAAGAGGGTCTGTGGCACCACTTCTTAAATAGGGATCTGTAGACTGAAAGGCAGTCAGTAAACCACAGCTGATGTTTCTCTCCTCTGCTCACTACTGGGGAAACTTACAGGCCTCAAGATCAGCAGGACTGCCAGGTAGTGATGCTTTTAGGATGTTGCTTGTGTGAGTGGGTGGAATCATAGTCTTTTTTCCATCAACAGCTAAACTAAATGAAGCTTCCCCTTCTTAGAGAAGATTGACAGAGCTCTATAAAATGATAACCACTTGAAGGAGAAACAGACTGATAACTTACCTAAATTGTCAGAACTCATTCTAGAAAGTAGTTAGCCCCATGTAGGTTCCATCTTGCCCCTTATGTGCTTTAATGTCTATTTGTAGCCACTGGGGGACGTAATCGGAAAATGATGTTTCCCAGCATGATTGCAGTGTCAGCAATATGCTGATGATATCCAGCTCTGTTTCTCATTATCTTTTCAAGTCAGGTGAGTCTATGTGCTAGACCAGTGTCTAGAGGCAGCAATAGGGGGAAATAAAAGAAGGCTGAATCCTGACAAGATAGAAGCCCTGGTTCTTGGGTCTGGGAATTGGGTAGGTGAACGCACTCACAAACAGCAGGTGCATAGTTAGGTGTGTGTGTGTATGTCAGGATTCAGCCTTCTTTTATTTGCCCCCATTGCTGCCTCTAGACACTGGTCTAGCACATTTTGTGCCCCTCAAGTCCTTGGGCCTCCAGTGTGTGAGTGCCTTTTTTTTACTTTAGCTAGTTTGCCAGCTGTGTCTGTTTCTGGACAGATATCCTGCCAGGGTTACCCACCCCCTAGTAATACTCCATTTAGATTCTAATACGCTGTACATGGGCACACCTTTGAAAATGGTCTGGAAGTGACAGTAATGCAGAATACATTCTGTCAGAGTGTTAGCACATATCTCATAAACTCTGATTCTGAAAGATCTGCATTGGCTGCGTGCATGCTTCCAGATGGAATTTAAGGTACCGTTATTCACCTACAAAGCCCTAAATGACTTGAGACCCAAATATCTGAAATGCCATATTTACTTGAGTCTAATATGCCATTGAATCTAACGTGCACCTCAGTTTTCAAAACCTTGAAACAAACAAAAAAACAACCAAAAACAAAAAAAGATTTTCTGGCAAATGTAAATGTCCCATCGAATCTAATGTGCACCTTAATTTTTGCAACGTAATCTGGCCAAAAAAAGTGAGCATTAGATTCGAGTAAATATGGTAATCCTTGTCCCTTTATCTGCCCCCCTGGATATCTAGGAACTAGGCCCTCCCTGCACATCCCACTATCAGGACAAGTATATTCTGTGGTTCCCCCCCCCCCCAAGTTATGGAATGTCCTTGCCTTGGAAGTATAACTGGCACCAATATGTCTGGTGTTTCAGCAGCAGGTAAAGGCCTACTTGTTTGCCTGGGTCTTTGCAAAGACATAATGTGTGCTTACCTGCTCTTTTGTTTTTATAGGAATTATTATAACTGAACATTAGATCATATGATGAAGGGTAGGCTAAAAATGTATTTAATACGTTTATAATAAGGCCGCTAAGGATTTTTTGTAGTTATTGTAGTATATGAGTATAAGTGGAAAATACTTCATTTAGTAATTTATGAAGTGTTGCAGCAAACCTATAACAGCCACTGGTATGAATGCTTCCACTTTCCACTTTTTCCTTTCAGGTGGTCTCCAAGATAAGAAATTTGATGTGGATAAACGAGGGATGAATCTCGGGGATTTTAATGACATTATGAGAAAGAGTCGGCCAGGTTTTCGTCCTCCTAATTCCAAAGACATGGGAACCCCAGATAGTGGGCCTTACTTTGAAAAGGTGAGACACATTTTGCTTGTAAAAATCTGCAGCTTATTCCAGATGTAATTTTAACATTCCATCAGATTTCAGCATTGCAACTTAAAGACATTGTTTTATTATGAGACTTTGAGGAGAAAAAATTGAACATATGGGTGATCTTTGGAGTAATTATTACTGTTCTGGGAAAACACTTCAGGAGATTCCTCACTCGTGTTTGTATGAAAAAAAATGTTATTTTTTAATTCTGAATGTATTGTACATTTCCAACATTTGCCCCTAAAAGTTACTGGATAGTTTTGCTAAGACCGAGTGCCAAATTAAAAATTACAACCATTGATGAGACAATACTTTTAAATACATGCAACAGCCCTTTCCTCAAAAAAATATTTGGTTCCCAAAGGCCTGTTGAA
This sequence comes from Darevskia mixta, assembly GCA_034641385.1. Classification (NCBI taxonomy): domain Eukaryota; kingdom Metazoa; phylum Chordata; class Lepidosauria; order Squamata; family Lacertidae; genus Darevskia; species Darevskia mixta. The sequence goes on from JAWWNH010000008.1 coordinate 20,371,418, forward strand.
ATAGAACTGTCTTCACCTGCCAGCAGAAGGACAGCAAGGGGGAAGTCAGCCTCACTTCTCTAGGAAGGGAGCTCTAGAGTCTGGAATAAGCCACTGAGAAGGCCCTTTCTCTCATCCCCACAAAGCATGCTTGTGAGGGTGACACGGAGCTGAAATCTCAATCGCGAGCACCATCAGGTTCATATGAGGGAATATGGTCTTTCAGATAGCCTGAACCTAAGCTGCCAAACACTGAGTCAACCTCTTCATCATGCATCACTTTATACTTGTTAACACAGAATTGCATTTGCTTTTTATAGTCCATTCACTCAGCTCGGAGAGGTCCTTTTGGTCTTTTTAATGACCCTAAACAATTTAGTATCTTCTACCAATGCGGCCTCACCATTGATTACCCCTAACTCTAGATCATTTATGAACAAGTCAAAAAGCACAGGTCCCAATACTGATCCACTTCCTACATTTCTTAATTTGAAGAACTGTCCATTTATTCCCATTCTGCTTCCTGCTACTTAACCAATTCCTGATCCAAAAGAGGACCTCTCCTCTTATTCCATGACTGCTAAGCTTACTCAGGAGTCTTAGATGAGGTACCTTTTCAGGGGGGGGGGGAATTGAAAGTCCAAGTGCACTGTCAACTGGATCACCTCTGTCTATATGTTTCTTGACACGCTCAAAGAATTCTAATAGTTTGTGAGAAAGGACTTGGCCTTTCAGAAGCTATGCTTACTCAACTTCAATGAGACTTATTATTCCATATGCTTGATTATTTTATGTTTAACAATTCTTTCCACCAATTTTCTTGGGACATAGTTAAGCTAACTGGCCTGTAATTCCCAGGATTGGTGTTAAATTAGTTACTTTCCAGTCCTCTGGTATGAAAACTTATCTGAGGAATAAGTTACATATTTTTGTTAGAAGATCTGTGATTTCCCATTTGAGTTATTTGAGAACTCTCAGGTGGATGCCATGTGGACCCAGTTTTTATTTGTCAGTTTTTATTTTGTCTATTAGGCCTAGAACTTCATCTCTCACCACTATCTGCCTAAGTTCCTCAGACTTTCCTCCTGCAAAACTTGGTTGCAGCACTGGAATCTGTCCTATATCTTCCATTGTGAATAGAGATGCAAATAATTCATTTAACTTTGCCACAATACACCTTTGACTCTCTTGTCATCCAAGGGTCCAACCGTCTCTTTAGATGATCTCCTGCTACTGATGTATTTAAAGAACTTATTGTTGTTTGTCTTTGTACTTTTAGCATTGTGCTCCTCAAATTCTTTTTTACCATCCTTTATTGTCTGCTTGCCAAAGTTTGTGCTCCTTTTTGTTCTCTACTTTTGGGTAAGACCTCCATTTTTTGAAGGCAGTCTTATCTTCAATAGTTCATGTTGTGAGGAAGCAGATTCCACAGGACACATAAATCAGTAATCTGAAGATGATGGAAACAGCAGGTCAGATAGAGTCCCAACCTGTGATCAAGATCTCAGAGCATAAACAGTGAGAGGCAAAAGGCACTACAAGGCAGGCATTAAGCATAAATGTAGATCAACAACAACAGCAATAAGATGCAGAGTTGTCAGGATCCTGAGAGCTGATCACTTGTTCTCATGGAGTCTCAATTTTAACCGAGCCCTCACATATATATCCTGACCCTGATTACCCCTCCCAGGCTCTACCTACTTGGCAGAGGACTGGAGAGCCTTAAAGAGGCAGCCCTTGAGCCAAGTATCCCATCACCCTTCCATATACTCCCATCAGATGTTCTGCTTGTGTTGGTCTGAAAGACTGGTTTTAACCAGTGTGCCGTGGCACCCTGAGGTGCCTCGAATGATGGTCAGGGGTGCTGCGGGCAACACTGGCTTCTGTCCTCTTTCCTTCCCTCCCTCACTCTGATGCCCTCTCACATCTCTGCCTCCCCAAAGGCTTGCACAGTTCTTTGTTGCAACAGCCCTGGCTACAAGCTTCCCAGGCAAATGGTGCCTCTGGGGTTGGCCAGGGGGTGCTGGTTGCCAGGAGCTGAGGCGGCTCAGAGACCAGGGGTGGCTGCGGCTACCTGGAGGACTCCCAGGGAGAGGAGAGGAGGCTGAGGGAACACTCCACAAAGGAGGGTGTTTTTAAAAGGGTGAGAGGCTGCCAGCTCTGCAGGCAAGGGGTGACATATCTGCGTTCCTGAGCCCTATAGGGGTGCCGCAGAAAGAATGTAGTTGGTCAAGGGAGCTGTGGACTCAAAAAGGTTGAAAACCTCTGGACTAAGGAGAATGAGTCAGGCCCTGGTTCTTCTGGGGACTGCAGTTTAGGGCTGCTCTTTCCATTTCCAGTTCAAGGACCGTGTATTCCAGAGTTTCCTGGCTGTCAGATTCAGGCTTGCCATTGATATTTTAGCTCATTTCCTCTGCCACTAGTCTGCTCAACCTGGCTGGTACCTTTTTATCTCTGTCAGAATTCTGGCTGCTGCTCCAGGTCTAGGCCATGACCTCAACTATGGTTCCTTTGTCTGTTTTTACCCTATTGGAATTCACAATGCGGTATACGCCTATTTCCTGGGACCTTGAACTTACTGAATTAGAGGAGAATCAACTTCCATATTCTCAAAGAAGTTCCACCCAAATTTCAACTTCATTTTGGTGACAGATGCATTGCTTTGAGGATCTGACACCCATTGCTACACCCATTGCTACAACCTCAGTGCACAGTGGGTTAGAAAAAACACAGTATGGATTTATTTGGAACCTGGACTGCTGGTCAATACAGTGGTACCTTGGGTTAAGTACGCTTCAGGTTAAGAACTCCACTAAGAACAGAAATCGTGCTCTGGCGGCGCAGCAGCAGCAGGAGGTCCCATTAGCTAAAGTGGTGCTTCAGGTTAAGTACGCTTCAGGTTAAGAACGGACCTCCGGAACGAATTAAGTACTTAACCCGAGGTATCACTGTATATTCCCCGAAAGATTCATTAGAATCATAGAATTGTAGAGTTGGAAGGGACCACAAGGGCTCATCTAGTCCAACCTCCTGCAATGCAGGAATCTTTTGCCCAACTTGGGGCTGAACCCATGACCCTAAGATTAAGAGTCTCATACTCTACAAAATGAGCCATCTCATACTGGGATAGAGTTAAACTTTTTTTAAAGTCCTGTTTCCAATTCCTCTGAATTAAGACATGTGCCATTTGGAAGCAAGAAACATACTTCTAGTCAACACAAGTAAGAAACTTTAGAGCCATCAATTTATTTCAGAATTTGGTTATTTCTGTAACCATTTGCAACGGACCCCCTCCACCCAAGGTATCTGATCTGCTATTTAATGCCAGAAGGTGTATCTCATTTACTTAACACTTAATCACTTATGGAAGTGATTTCAAACTGGGTCATTTCTTAATACTACAAGAAATAATCAACCCAGCATTGTAATTCACTTTTTACTAGTGCCAGATCCTCAAGCTGAGATGATACCTAGTGTTGTTCTTTTCTGGCTTCTGGTAAGTTTGGTCCTGACATAACGAAACCATAATGTCCTCTGTTTAATTACTTAAGAGAAGATCTCAGACATCTATGTTTCTTTTACATCACCTCAAGCTAGGAATTTACCCACAGAAAGAAGGTACCTGATCCATGTCCTTTTGATAGGATTCAAACCAAAATTGCAATTGCCATGGAATCAAGCGTATCAGGTTATTAATGCTGAAGGACCCTTCAAAATTCTATCCCTACACAATCTTACACAAAATAAATTTGCTCAGAGTCATCCCTAAAGTCTTCTAGTGTGAGCAGACAAGAATTTCAGTGTTCAAGTATTGCATCAGCTATACAGCTTTAAAACCTTGGAGCACCCTTGTAGACTACTTTTCTTGGTTTTTGTTTGCTGTTTGGCCTGGTCTATGGCTGTTGAAATAGTGAGTTTTTTTCTGTATCTAGCTGTGCTTGTAAAAAAAAACCCAGCCAAATTCAAAAGCCCTGTTTGTCACCACTGAGTTTCTGTATTATTTGTTTTTTGGAGAATGACAAAGACAGTGGCCATTATAGAGGTAGCTGAAGCAGAATAACTCAGAAATATAATTTCTAGAAATGAGCATTCAGGGAGCCCCAGAGTTAGGTCTCAGAGAGGGGACATTGATGGTTATTTCATATTTTTGCATTTACATAAATAGCACTTCCATGAAACAGAAGCTAAGTAGCCCTAAGCTGTCATATGGCTGGATTCTCACATAGGCAGTAGGGAATTGTATTGTTCAGAGTAGCCAGTGTCAACCTCAAGCTGAAAACAACAGCACTTCACCAAAACTGCCTCCATCTTCTTGGACTGTCAGTCTTTCTCTTCTGATCAGGGAGTGAGGAATTTCAGCATTCTACACTGACCTTGCTGGCTGACACTCTGCACAAGAGACAGATAAGGACATTAACCTGAGAAAACGAATCAATCAGTGTTTATTTTTTGTGTGTGGTTCTAAAGAGCTTTTGGTAACAAAATACTCCATGTGAGGATGTTCATTCTCTTGTTTTGTAAGAAAGATGGACATACTAGTGTCAGTCAAGTACTGCTTGTAATAATGTACTGGATGGAAGATCTTTAAATTGCCCAAGAACCTAGATATTATTCTGAGGAGATTTCTTTCTTCTTCACTGCCTGAATTCTTCTGCTTGCCTCATCTGCTCTAGGTGTTACTCAGTTGTAGATCTCCTGAAAAGAAATAAATTTTGTCAGCGAATAGAAATATTGCATCTCTTTTATTGAAGATTATCACTTCCACAAGCAGGGCAGCATTAGCTATGGGTAAAGGTTTTTAAGTATTGAATTGATTGTTCTGACTTGTCTCCTTTTAGTCCATATTTCCAAAGTAAGTAGTGTACTTTGTTGGAACATATCCTTTTAATGGTTAAAATCATACTAATTTTGCATACTCTTGGTCACTCACAGTCACTCTCTCTCTTCTTGCATTCTGTTGCTTCACTAACCAACTCCTGCTGATTGGCTGCTTACTGCTTCAGCTGACTTTGCCTTTCTCCAATCAAGATGGGTGCCTTGGGGATGAGGCTCCCTGCTCTCCCTTCTCCCCTTCTCCCAACTACAAGCTTTCTCCCTCTGGTTCCACACTACCCGTCTGCCTTGGGGCAATCGGCTCAGGGCTCAACCCCCAAAACTTCGCTGCTAGACAAGTAAGGAGGTCACATTCTTGGTTATATTACTTCTTGGCTGCATCCTATAGTTAATCCTTGTCAGCTTGGTTTTTGCACCCATTTTTTAAATGTTTTTTTCATGGAAAATGTAAGATAAATCTCAAATTCAGGAACCCACCAGTCTTTATTCCTTCCTTCCAGTCATTCAATATGTTGCTTATGTCTGTTACTTTGATCCCTTACTAATACCTCACAACAGTCTGTGGGTTTACTTTCTCAAAGAAAGTAATTAAAAGTCGGGGAATAAACATTTTTGAACCCAGTGCAAGAATAAACACTTTCCCCCTTGTTCTAAAAAACAAATTTGGCACTAAAACTTCATTTATGCAGCAGTTACTCTGTTTAAATTTGTATGTGTGTTTGCTCTTAACTTATCCTAGAGCAGTTTTGAAACAGAAGAGGATACTAACAATTCAATCAGTTTGGAAATCTCTAGGAATAACAACACAAGCTATAACCGCATCTACAAATAATGCTTTTCTAAGGTTAACATGTATCGTGAATGTATCCCTGCAAAGGGACTGGGGCACTTCTACTGGAATTTGTTTACAAATAGAATATGCAAGAGACACCCGGCACAAAATGTTGCAGTGTGCTGTGTTCCCTGTTTTGAATTCCAGCCAGTCCAGTCTATCCCCCCTGCCTGTTTTAGAGTCGATTCCCCATACCCCCAAACAGTCTGTATTACATGGCCGCTGAGCATGCTCAGATCCCATTGGGCTGTTTTGGAGTTTCCCCTCCCCCGAGTCTGCTGATACCGCTCTCTTGTACAGTATATGATGATGCTGTTTTGACTATGTAAGCAGTGGCGCTTTCTCTCTTAGACTATTGGAATTGCTTTACTGGGTATGATTAAATGCAGTTTGAGGACTGCTTAAGACCTTTGAGTAACTTTCCATTATTAAATAAACAAGCAGCTAAAAACAACGAAATCTGTCACGTTAGGTAGTTCTCAAATTTTTCTTTCACTATATGTAAGGTAAACGTAAAGGGACCCCTGACCATTAGGTCCAGTCGTGTCCGACTCTGGGGTTGCGGCGCTCATCTCGCTTTATTGGCCGAGAGCCGGCGTACAGCTTCCGGGTCATGTGGCCAGCATGACAAAGCCGCTTCTGGTGAACCAGAGCAGCGCACGGAAACACCGTTTACCTTCCCGCCGGAGCGGTACCTATTTATCTACTTGCACTTTGATGTGCTTTCGAACTGCTAGGTGGGCAGGAGCTGGGACCGAGCAACGGGAGCTCACCCCGTCGCAGGGATTCGAACCGCCGACCTTCTGATCAGCAAGCCCTAGGTTCTGTGGTTTAACCCACAGCACCACCTGGGTCCCTTTCCACTATATGTAATATGTAATAAATACTGCTGTCTACAGTATTCAAACACAAAAGGCAAATCCCTTTAAATATAAACATTGCTTATCTTTTCTCTGCACCTTCTTTTCTCTTTAAAATGTGTATGGCATACAATCAAACCTCTTAGAAGTGAATGAGTTTGAAAAAAATGCCAGGCAAATGAGTCAAGATGAAATAAGGGTGACTATCATTGGCATGTTACAAATTCTCATAGTTATATTAACCCCAGGCTCCAACTAACATATAAACAACTATACTCACAACCTGATTTGACTTTCATTCATTCATTCATTCATTCTTAGGGTGGCAATCAAGGTCTGTTTGGAAACAGCACAGCACAATCGAGAGGAATGCACCCACCAGTGCAACCGCTAAACCCTTCACCTAATATCCGGGCACAAGTGCCTCCCCAATTTCTTTCTCCCCAGGTAAACAATTTTTAAAAGTTTCTTTGTAGATGGTTTGTTATAGTATCTTCTGTTGTTCTACATATGGAGTTAGATTTGAGCAGATCTGGTGGAGGGAAGAGGCTTTAGTCCGTTTCCCAAAGCTACATATTTTGTATGGCTCATCAGGAGTAAAGAGCAGGTACAGTGCCTTTTTGCAGTCTTCTTTCTGATGGCATAAGCTTTTTCTTCATCTGCATTCGTTGTTGACTTTTTGATGTTAGAAGTATTTGGTTTCAGTTTGAAACTTGTGACAAAGGAATCCAAATGTGCCATACAAGAGTGAGAGTGCCACCCACTTTCAGTTTGTTTTAATTGGTATTTATGAGAGTGCAGTGGGGGAATGGGATTGATGGATGCTGTTTGTTGAGAGGGAGAAGTCCTTGTAGAGGGGATGTGTGACTTTGAACCTAAGTAAGGGAGAGCAGCCTAGTTGGGTGTGGATTGCTATCCTAGAAAGTTTTCTAATAGGTGGGTAGGTGAGCTATGTTGAATTATGGCTTTACACAAACAAGCAGTGTGCTGGTTCATGCTGCTCAAAGGTCTCTGCTTAACTCCTCTCCTGCTTCATGTTGGGAGCAACAAACTATGATTGGTAGCCAAGATTTGGTTTTAGGGTACCACTCATAGTTCCCTTGAAGAAAACAAACCATGAGCCCAATTCTACATAACAACAAGCCAAAACATGCATTTTGTTGCTTTTGATGCTGCTAATTCATGTTAAATCCATAGGTAAACATCACCTGTGGTTTAACATTACGTGTACTGAACCAATGGTGCCTCCATTCCTTAGTTCATCCCAAAGTGTAAAAAGGATGTAGCTGAGGAGAAGAGAGGCTAGCAAGGACCTCACTCTGTCAGAGCTCTATATAATGTTCTGTCTTGTTGCACATTCAGAAAAAGCTCATCTTCCTCAGAGGAACAAGTTGCTCCCTCCTCCTTTGTGCACTGCAGTCTCCGTTATTCTCTTCTCCTTGCACCCCATTTTAAATGGTGTGGGTGGGTGTGTACATGTAAAGGTAAAGGGACCCCTGACCATTAGGTCCAGTCGTGTCCGACTCTGGGGTTGCGGCGCTCATCTCGCTTTATTGGCCGAGAGCCAGCGTACAGCTTCCAGGTCATGTGGCCAGCATGACAAAGCCGCTTCTGGCGAACCAGAGCAGCGCACGGAAACGCCGTTTACCTTCCCGCCGGAGCAGTACCTATTTATCTACTTGCACTTTGACGTGCTTTCGAACTGCTAGGTGGGCAGGAGCTGGGACCGAGCAACAAGAGCTCACCCCGTCGCAGGGATTCGAACCGCCGACCTTCTAATCAGCAAGCCCTAGGCTCTGGTTTAACCCACAGCGCCACCTGGGTCCCCTGTGTGTACATATACATGCACACATTTCTGTATGATGTACTGTTAAAGCTACTCATCCACCAGGGCCCTGCCACAAACTGAAATAGAATATGTTAACTCCAGAATCATGTACCATATTAAACTCAACCTCTTTTCTTTAAATGTACAAAATGTTTGTGCATTGTTCAAAATTTCAGCCAAACAAAAACTAGCCAACTCAAGTAATTTATTCCTTTCCGTACTCACATCATATTCCTATATGTGTTTGTACCATGTTCTTTATGTTCACTTTTCATTTGTTGCAATATTTGTTGATGTTCAATTTCATTATGATTAAGATCACACATTTTCTGTTTTCAACAGAGACATCTTGCTTTTGCATACAGACCTGCTACAAATGTCTTTGTAGTTCTGTCAGTTTCTGGTTTGACTTGTGTATGCCTTTGCACTCTTTATTAAGGTTTCTGCCTCCATGCTCAAGCAATTTCCTAACAGTGGTCTGAACCCAGGTCTTTTCAACATGAATCCCCAGCTTTCTCCTCAGCAGATTGCTATGTTGAGCCAACTTCCGCAGATCCCCCAATTTCAGCTTGTAAGTAACTATCCTACTACAGTAGCTGACTGAATTTTGCATACTCCTATGACTGTTTTTGCAGATTTAATCTTTTTGGGAATATGTTGTACTTCAGATCTGTGGAAATATATACTTAGTGGTTGAAAAGGCACATATAAGTCATATGCAGTTGTGGGGAGGGGACACTTTCTAGCAATGACTTGTGCTTATCTTTACAATAAATCAAGTTTAATACTAGAAGTACTGGACAGAGGCACACCATACATTTAAACCACATGACTTTCCCAAAATATCATGGGAACTGTCGTTTGTTAAGGGTGCTGGGGATCATAGCTCTGTGAGGGGATAACTGCAGTTCCAGGACACTCTTGGCATGTGAGTCATATGCTTTAAATGTGCGTTAGATGTCCTTTAAGTGCTTGGTGTGGATCATCCCACTATTTCTAATTAGATATAAAAGGGAAGGCATTGCGCTCATCCATAGTCTAAAACGTTCATGGTAAGTTTCTTTTATTATAAAAAACTTACAATGCTAGTCATATCTGCTGAGCAGTGCTCATTTGCCAGTAGTTAATGCCTATAAATAAAGTCCTTCATTATATCCTCTACTTGCCTTCCAGGCTTGTCAACTCATCCTCCAGCAACAGCAGCAGCAGCAACAACAACAACAGCAACAACTGTTACAGAGTCAAAGAAAGATTTCCCAAGTAGTACGACAACAGCAAGAACAGCAGGTACAATATTTAATCAGTAATGTATGCACGAGGTGTACAATAAAGCCTAGCAATATACCAAGAATATGTTATTAAAGCTTTATTATTTATTGAAACTACTGCACTGTTCAAAATATAATCACTTGTTTGTACTAAGATAAACAAATTCTTCTTTATTTCATTAACTGCAGATTGCCCGTATGGTGAATGCCTTTCAGCCACAACAGAGGCAACCTGGCATGAAACATTCTCCATCCCATCCAGTTGGGCCTAAACATTTAGACAGCATAGTACCTGGTGGTCTGAATGTGAGTCTCTCAGATATACCAACCAAAGGGCAAATTCCTGGATATAGTTCAGGTAAGTACTGTAAATAGCTAAAACCCTGTGATCTGCTTTGATTTCTTATGCACTAAGAATCTGTGTACCAAACTCAAATACTGGATTTGTGTCAGTTGAATTGCTGAATGAGTCTTGCTACATAGAACTCTAGCTTCCATTTCTTCTCTGCAGAGTGTACTTCAGCGTTATGTTGACTCACTAGCTTTATTTTCAAACGGCCTTGCTTATTGCAGGATATCATGTTACAAAAATTATTTATACAAAAGCATAAGACAGCCTTGTAGTGATGAGGGTTTGCATCATCTCAGCCATCTATATGGTTTAAAAACATAATTATAAAGCAATTTAGCTTAAAGCGGGGGTGGGAAACCCTTGGCCCTCACGTTGTCATTGGTTTTTCACAGGTTTTGGTTCGAGTGGCATGGATTATGGCATGGTAGGAGGGAAAGAAACTGGAACAGAATCTCGCTTTAAACAATGGACTTCTATGATGGATGGATTGCCATCTGTAGCTTCCCAAGATGCCAATATGCACAAAAATGGTGAGAGATTCCAGCTTATGTTATCAAAAATGATTTTGCAGGGTATATTTATATTGCCACTTTTTGCCTCATAGTGAAACACTAGGACAGCAGCTTCTCCTGTATTGTTGTTTTGCTGTGAGATTGTTGTATTTTAATTGTTCTAAGCCACTGTTAGCAATGCAAATGCCTTTGGGAAGGCAATATATAAATCTGAACAAATCATAATGGGCTTTTTGTTCTGGTATTTTTTTTTAAAGGCTTCTAATTTTGTATCTTATTTTTCTTACATTATACATATGCTAGTTTCTCTCTTACTCTAGTGCAGGGGTTGCCAATGTGGTGCCCTCGGGCACCAGTTTGCCCTTCAGTACTTCCTGTAGCACCCATGAAAGGTCTTGGTAAATATTCCCTCCAAATTCCACAATGCATGAGAGACTGTTCACTCTTCCAACTTAGTTCCTGTTTGCACAGGTGCGTCCTCTCCTATATGCCTCCATGGCAGCCATTTTGTCTTATCCCACACCTCCACAGCAGTCATTTTGTGACTGCCGTCCACAACACTTTCACAAAATTCCAAACATGCCCACTGGCCCCCAAAAGTTGGTGACCCTTGCTCTAGTGGCTTTATTATTACAGTGAAACTGGTATGAATTGTCATTCTGCTTTTATGTTACGTTTGAGCCCTGCTTCAGCTGCTACCGTGATGTCTTTTTGTCAAAATAATATTTTTCCTTTGCTTTCCAGGGACGATTGTGCCCCCTGGAAAAGTACGAGGGGCATCGCCCTATAACCAATTTGATATAATCTCTGGCGACCCACTGGGCAGCCACACAGGTCCTGCTGGAGATAGTTGGTTACCTGCCAAATCTCCACCAACAAGTAAGATTGGAAGCAAATCCAGCAATGCCAGTTGGCCTCCAGGTAATTTCAGTGTCCTTGAAAACTGTTCATAGATGTTACATCCCAGCTTATAAAATAAAGTTTGTTACTGCTATCAATGTGTCACCGCTATCGATGGCTTTCTATGCACAGCGGACTGGTGCTGTGCAAACATGCATTGTAAGAGGGTTTTTTCAGATTTTGGACCATTTGCATGTGTGAGGTTGTGTAAAACATGTTTCAGAGGTGTAAACTCCATTTTAAAGAAATCAAACTTCTTTGGTCTGTATAAATGGCATGAAATAAGCACTTTTATTTTGTATAATTTATTTTTGGGGAGGTTTAGGGTTAGGATAAAGTTGCTACGCTAAACAGTAACGCCCTACTCTTGACCACTGGGAATGTTATACAGTAATACCCTGTTTCTCCTTAAATAAGACATAGCCATAAAATAAGCCGTAGCAGGATTTCTACGCATTTGTAAAATATAAGCCATACCCCAAAAATAAGCCATACCCCAAAAATAAGACATAGTGACGCAGCACCTCTCCCTTAAGACGGCCTGGATAGGCGTGGCTATGCAACGTACCGACGCGGAGCGGTTAAAATAAGGCATCCCCCGAAAATAAGCCATACTGTGTTTTTTTGAGGGGGGGGAATTATAAGACGGTGTCTTATTTTAGGAGAAACACGGTACCTCCGCAAACGTCCGCCTTGTCTAGCGTCCATTCCGGCGAATGTCCGCGGCAAACCCGGAAGTACCAGAATGGGTTACTTCTGGGTTTGCCGCTCGCGCATGCGCAGAAGCATTAAATCGTGCATGCGCAAACCGCTCTGTGTGCAGACGCAGCACTTTGCCCTGTGTCCTTTTCGGCTAGCAGCCGGGGCTCCGGAACGGATCCCGGCCGCAAAACGAGGTACGACTATACAGCAATTTATTTATTTCTGAGACTTCCCCAAGCATTGTCTCTCTCCCACCACCACCCCGAATTTTGAAAATAGGTGTGTTTTAAGCCTACACTTCAATTGACATCTTTATTTTTTGTGATTTATATTGTAATGGCAATTGGCTACAAACAATAAAAATGTGACATATAGTAGGAATATTAATTTGTATGCTTTTTATCAGAATGTAGAATAGCATTTTAATTACTATTTTTAAAAGGGTAGGAAGGAATGGAAGAGCTAACAAGGGACTAGGAAACACATGTATGCCTTTACATTTGTGATTAGATTCCTCTAATAACATTATCTGCACTCTCAAACTGATCTCCCAAGACCCCAGAACTAGAAACTTGACACCACACATTCTTGGACACCTCATCTGTGTTGGAAGAATTTAACAACTTTAAATTAAGTCTTGAATATTTCATTTGAAATACTGTATGATTATTGTTATGTTTCAGAGTTTCAGCCAGGAGTGCCATGGAAAGGTATTCCAAACATTGACCCTGAATCTGATCCCTATGTGACCCCAGGAAGTGTGCTGGGGGGTACAGCCACATCCCCCATTGTAGATACTGATCACCAACTTCTGCGGGACAACACCACAGGTTTATTTATTACATAATACAATTTCTGTTTACCTTGAAACTATTATAACTGGAATAACAAGTTGGATCAGCAAATACATGTTTGCTGATTATAAGTTGGCGCAGGGATACATTTGTAGGGGAGAATCAACAAAATTGAGGGTGGTTAATCTCTCTACACAGCCAATTATTTTTCCTTATAACCTCTTCTGCCCCCCCCCCCCAGCCAGTCTTAGTTGCAGTTTTAGACTTAGCTGGAGGGGAAAATTGAAAAATATCTATCTGGAGGGTAAGCATTGGTGAACCAAGAGAATGAATTAAAACGCTGTTTGCACTTAGCAGTTTCCCCCCTGGAAATGCCCCTGTCCTGTATTAATGGCAGTAGGCAAATACAAACATCCCTATTTTGCTCTGTATTCTATTCTAAGGTTTGAAGATGCAGATGTTGCTATGGTTTAATTTATGTTAAGGCTAAATACATGGATCTGCAATAGGTTTCTGCCATTCATTGTCATTGCTAGAAATGTCAGTTGACATGTAAATTCTTTATTAATCTATAATATTTTTCTTTACCTTTCCTTATTATGTCATAGGGTCTAATTCTTCCCTCAACACCTCGCTGCCTTCACCTGGTGCCTGGCCCTACAGTGCCTCTGACAATTCCTTCACAAACGTTCATAGCACTTCAGGTATTTGGTTTCCATTCTCAATGCACCTAACTCACATTTTATATTGTAGATGGAAAGCATTGAGATATTTAAGCATATATATAGCAATGTTTTGTACAATAGAAAGTTGCCTGGCTTTTTTCCTCAATGTAACTTTTTTTTAATGTATTAAATAACTCCCTGGTGAAGCTTTTTCAGATCTGTGTACTATATTGTCGCAAAAGCGTGTTACCTGGATCACATGCAAATATACTTTGACAGACTGTTGGCAAAAACTAAAATTATGATGATCTGTGTTATGTGTATTAATTATCACTAATTTATTGGCTTTTCCTTTCCTCTATTGTAGCAAAGTTCAGTGATTACAAATCAACATGGTCCCCAGATCCCATAGGACCCAATCCCCCTCATCTCTCCAACAAGTGGAGAAACAATATTTCCTCAAGAAACACTACAGGGCTACCCCGCCCACCTCCTGGTCTGAGTAATCCAAAACCATCCTCTCCCTGGAGCAGCACAGCACCCCGCTCACTCAGGGGGTGGGGGGCACAGGATTCAAGGCTTGCCTCTGGTGAGTAGAATTTCCTAGCATTCTTATTGCTTGGCCCATGAACAAGTTCCACAGCAATACTAGTCTGGATATGATAAGACCTTTAGGTGAGAGAATGTTATAATTGCTCAATGAGAGAAGAGAGAATGGTATATTTCTCTCCTCTTAAAAGGGCTATGGGATGTTTGTCAGAAACTGCTGAGGAAACTGAGGGAGATACAGCTAGACTCTTCCTATCAGAAGAGGTCCTTGAAAGTTGCCAAGGAACATGTATTGAATAGCTTGTGGGTGGGGTCTCAAGAAGATACAGTACTTCATGTTGTCTGTGCAGATCCACAGACTTCATCCTCACAAAGCAGCATTTAGCACTTTCTTGAAGGGATTTGGGTGGAAAGCTAACACCCCAACTCTCAGTGTGCACACTCAAAAAAGGTCAATATGGCTCCCATTTTTTCTGGTCACTGCAGCAAGAGAAACTTTCACTTATCCCTGAGAGAGCATATGAGCTAGGTCCTTCTTTTCCTTCACTTCATCTTTTTCACCTTTTTTTCTCTACAGTGGATTTAAAAAAAAAAAAAAAAAACTTTTACTTTCAGCCAAAACTTTGCTGTTTGCCTCACTTTGCTCTGAGTGACTGCAGCTTCTCTGTAGGACTGCAATGTTTTAGAACTGTCATCATTGCACACTTCTGTCAGTAAAGGATTTTGATCTTCCCAGAGATAGATGACTGCCTACTTATTGCACCCACTCAGACTAAGTTGCTTTTACACTTTGCGTTCACAGCATTGGGCTTCTGTATCAATGTGGCAAAGTCTCACTTGTCTCCAACACATGTGCTCTTTTTGATTCTGGTAGAAGTTTATGCATCTCCTGTCCTCTGGCTGAGCTTGAAACCTTATTGCAGGATTGAGGCACTTCAGCCCCGGGGGTTGAATTCTGCACTCCAGGCCTCTCTGTCTTTCCCTTGGAACTTTCCCCAGGCAGTAACCTTCACTGGTTGTGCTTAACACCCCAAATGTTTTTGCCAGGCTGCAATGTGTCCTTGAACTCTGCTAATGTCACTTGAATGTCTGGAGGGAGGATAGACAGAATTATGTGAGTGTGTGTAGAAACTACCTCACTGTACAAAAGCTAAAAAAAATTGCATTTGTTGCTCCATCTACTTTTGCCTCTGGCTCCACCCCCAATGTCATGTGGCCCTTGGAAGATTGCCGAGAAGGAAATGTCCTCCTTTGACTGAAAAAGGTTCCCCACTCCTGCCTTATTTGGGTGGCTGCTGACACTGATTCTGGGGCCAATGGCCTTGAAAACTGTCATCCACCCATCTGAGAATGTGTCCTCTTTAGTGTTGATTCCTATATGTGTTCCAGCCCAGGGGTCAACTCCTAGGCAAAACATCTCATCTTGTCTTCTCAGTTCTGCATTCCTGTCATGGTTTGATCCTCAGCAGCTATAGTTCCACCTGATACTATAACTGCAAATGTCATTTTGACCTGCTCTCCGTCTCATGTTTCTTTATATATCTGCTGCAACAGGAAATTGTTGGGAAGGTAGAAGCCATACTCCTTTGAGTGTGCTCTTATCTTTTGAAAGTTCTGAATGTTGCTTTGTGCAACTGCAGAATCCGTATGTGTAGCTGCACCAATGACCACTTGAACAACCCTGTCTTTCATGTTAAATGTGGCAAGTGAAATAGTTTCTATAAAGCACAGAATTCATTCTGTTTTTCTGTTTAAGATAAATTTTGGTCTCATCCAAATGTATCCTGCTTACTGTTTAATCATTTGCAGCCTCTACCTGGAGTGATGGTGGATCTGTTCGTCCCAGCTACTGGCTGGTTCTTCACAATCTCACTCCGCAGGTATTTCTATCTTCTGCTTCCTTTTCATTACTGAAACTAGACTATTCTGGATTGTTGATTGTTTTAAATAAATATTGTATTTATGTAGCAACACAAGCTAACTAGTATGACAGTGTGTTTAGGACATGAGAGACCTACTGTGAACCACATTTTCAGCTTATTTTTTTATTGGCTTGTGAATTAATTGCAGTGCTTGTTTTAGTTAGGTAAGTAAGCAATTTTGTGAATACAAAACATAGTGTTTGGGGGTGTTTTGTTTTGTTTTTTACAAAACTTCCAGTCTTCAGGATGCTATCAGAAGCTAGGCAGAATGGCTAGTTTTCTCTCTTGTGTTTTCATAGCAAAACCACAGAATGTTTCCTGTACTGCTGCCAAAAACAAAGGCCTGTAAGGTTCCTTCAGCTTTTGTTTGTGTCTGCTGAGACACCATGCTTTCTCATCAGTACAGTCATATCTCGTGTTGCATTACGTTCATGTTGCGTCTTTTCGGCTTGCAAACGCAGCAAACCCAGAAGTGTATACTTCCTGGTTTCGCCGCCCGCGCGTGTGCAAAAGCGTTCTGCTCGCTTCACACATGCGCAGAGTCGGCGCTCTAGTTACAGACTTTTCGGGGTGCGAATAGCACCCTGGAACGGATCGAGTCCGTAACTAGAGGTACCACTGTATTTGGAGCTTCATTTATTTCTCTTGTGACATTTACAATAATTACCTGATATTTTTGGTTTGTATATTAACCATATTATTTCAGATATATTCACAAATGAAAATACTTACCTCCCCCCCCCCAATAAACCTACTGTTTGTCTTTGTTCTTCCCAAGATTGATGGGTCAACTTTGAGGACCATCTGCATGCAGCATGGTCCACTGCTGACATTCCATCTCAACCTGACCCAAGGCACCGCCCTTATCCGATACAGCACCAAGCAGGAGGCAGCCAAGGCCCAGACTGCACTGCACATGTGAGTTACACCAACAACCTTTCCTGACCATTTGCATGGAAGTCTTATGTGCAAGAGGTAGCCCAGTAATGTGTTTTGTTTGCCTAGTGCCCAGATTTGAAATGGCATTAAACAGTTCCCCCCCCCAGGGGCTCCTGAAGGGGCAGCGTTTACACTGGGATGGCTCTTCCCATCTGGCTGGACTGGCAGGGTCGGTTGAGGATCCTTGGCTGGGGGAGGTGCCATCCACACTTTTGCCAGACTCACCTTGCCTCTCAAGTTGGTCAGACAGATCTCTAGTGCTGCAAGGCTCCTAACCCAGTACATTTTTCCATTCTCATTTGTTTTCTTTTACCTTGCATTTTTCCATTTCTTATTTAATTTCTTTTTCCTTGTAATTTTCTTTCTTTTAATTCTCTTCCCTCCTCTCCTCTTGCCTCCCTGGTCAAGGAGGCAGACTTGGCCAGCTCTGAGGGAGAGCTCTGTGTTTTTCATGGGGAGGCTCTCCCCCGGAGCCCACAGGAAGACACCCAGGCGGCTTCTGCTTCCCCAAAGAACTCAAACGCTCTATGCAGTGAAATAGAGGCTGGACAGCTGATTTGCGCAACAGCAACAGTTCCCTGTCTCACAGTTGACTTGTGCGGCAGCAAAAGGAGCTTGTGCATGCCATTTTTGGCTGGCACTGGAGTTTCTCCTTTGGTCTTCACCTTTCCCTGGACAGGGGAGCCCAGGGGAGAAGCACGGACTAGACAGTCCGTTCTCTGATCCAACAGGGCTCTTACGCAGTATCTAGAAGGTAGAGGCATATTCTGTTATCTGGCTGAACTGTTCTCACCTCCAGGCAAAGTCCATTTTGTGGCCTTCCACTAGTTTGGCAAACTGAAAAAGCAAACAAAAAATTTTCAGGTAATGGTGTGCCTCTTTTTAAAAGCTAAATTAGTATTCTCTTTAAAAGCTTTTGAAATCTTTCTGTTAACTTAAAATATTTTAATATGGATCTCAAAAGGATGTTCAATTAGTATTCTCATTCCTGTATCCACTTATATTTCAGTTTGGTTAATTATTGAGTGAGACTAGAGAAGAGATTAAATAAGTCAAAGCTTTGATTATTACCTGATTGAGGCATGGCAAAGCATAGTTTGTTGTTACTTACTTGAGCTACAGCAAGCCTCAAATTTATATGCTCCCTCTGATCTTCCTACTCTCTACTTTGCATGGGAGGGGTCAAGGGAAATTTAAAGCTCTGTCACTTTTTGAAAAAACTGCAGCTTCCAATTTCATCTGAATATAGGAAATTTTGGTTTATATAACCATAGTTATTAATTAATAAACTAGTATATCAAAGCAGCATTTGATCCTGGTTTGATAAAATCAAATCTTGGTTTCCCATATGTAAATAAAAAGGGAAGCATTTGGACGAGGCATGGTTGTAGTTGGTTCAGTTACCCCAGGTGGATGAGATCTGACTTTACACCTCTGAAGTTTCACATATGCACTGCATCTATTGTGGGCAGGCATGTTCTTTACTAGCCTTTCCTTCTCTTCTGTGCTCTTTTTTTGCCTTGTGCTCATGAGTTTCAGCTTAATTTGTTTCTTCTCCCCTCACTCTGGGGAAGAGGGCTGTCTGCTGGGGTAGGGGCCACCACTGGCAGCTGGATAGTAACAGCTCAACAGGATGCTTGTGCTGCCTCCCCCCTCAGGGAGTTTTGAAGGATTATTTGAGAAGTGTGAAATTTATGTTTCTTGCATGTAAGTGGCTTTCTTAACCAAAAATTGTGGATGGTATATCCATGCTTGTGTTCATCCTGAAAGAAGAAATACTTTTGGTGCATGTTTCATGTCAGCATTTACATTTGCAGTTTTTTTTGTACACGAAGAACACACAAATTTTGTTGCTGCCATAAGTTTGTGGGCTCTTGGGGGAAGCAGTGGACTTGCACATTTGTGAGGTGACCATGACTTTGCTTTCAATGGGCTACAAACTGGGTCTTACTTGCCTTGCAAAAGTACGCTGATATTTGGACAAATGTGAGGGCCCCAGTATGAATATTTGCGTCTCTTGCCACTATTCTCAGGAATCTCGTTTGTATATCAGCTTCCAAATTTGGAAAAACTTTTGCAAAAATATGCATACATGTCTAAACCATTTTTTTCTTTTAAAGTAAAAGAAAACTATTAATTCTGGAAAACAAATAAAAAACAAATGTAGTAAGGATGAGGACACTATATAAATATTGTTCTCCCGCTCACACTAATTTTCTTTGTTGAACTATATATATATTCTTTGCAATGTTAAACTGTGGATTTGGCTCATGTTTCTGGGATATTTTTTTCTGTTAACTTTTGTTTCTGTTCATTCTACCCTATTTTTTTAGGTGTGTTTTGGGAAACACTACCATCTTGGCTGAGTTTGCCACAGACGAGGAGGTTAGTCGCTTTCTGGCACAAGCTCAGCCTTCTACACCTGCAGCAACACCCAGCACACCTGCAGCAGGCTGGCAGTCTCTAGAGACAGGACAGAATCAGACAGATCCAGTTGGACCTGCTTTGAATCTTTTTGGTGGGTCAACAGGGCTTGGGCAGTGGAGCAGCGGTGGTGGCAGCAGCAGTGGGGGTGACCTTGCTGGTGCTTCATTATGGGCCTCCCCAAATTACTCTTCAAGCTTGTGGGGGGTTCAGAGTGTAGAAGATCCCCACAGGATGGGAAGCCCTGCTCCCTTACTACCTGGAGACCTTCTAGGCGGAGGGTCGGATTCAATCTGAACTTAAAACTTTCAACTCTGACCTCGTGACCTTTTTTGGAACAGCAGCAGCACTAACTTGACCTTTTCTTTTTTTTCAACTTGCAATAAATACATTTTAAAAGGAAAAAAGAAAATGGAGAGAGAAAAAAAGGTGGGTCATTGACAGGACTGTCTGAGCACATAGTTGCCTCCCTTATAACTTCAGTTTTTTCGTTTGGAATATGAATCCAAAAAGAGAACATATCACTCTTGAAATACTTGAATCATGAACGCCAACTTAGAAAGACAATGTGAAGCAAGTACACATACCATTCAAATCTAAACACAAAAAATTAAAAAAATTAGTTTCTAGTTTTTCACTTTTTCATGTTATACGGAAGTTGTTGCTAAGAAACATATATACTGAAAAATAGCTTTTTAACTTTGTTTGCACTGGGTGTGTTTCCGTCCTTAGGTCTACTATGTTGGGAAGGGGCAGGGTTCAAAAGAATTGGGGGTGGGGTGGGAGGGGAAGACTTGACGGAGCCTCACTTTAAAAAACAAAAAAGGAAAAAAAACACTTTGTGATTGGCTGGTTGATATATACCAGTATGTTCTGGCACATGTAACTGCCCCGTGTGTGTGTGTTTCTGTGAGAGCGTGTATGTGAGCATGATTGTGTGCGTGTGTGCGCATTTTTGTCTTGGAAAGCTGCATTGCTGTTGGTCAGCAACCTACCTGGCTAGACTCTTAAACTGAATAATGATGGTGCCTGTGGCTGGTGCAAAATCAAATTGACCTGTGTTAAAATCTGTCAGTTGGTGGTATTTTTATTTTAGCAGGGTATTCAGCGCAGTACAGATCTTGTTCTGACCCTGTCATAGAGCAAAACACTGCCATATCCTAAGGATTTGGTGAGAGGGGTGCCAGTGTGGGAGTTCAGGGTTTTGAGGGGGGGGATCTGTTTTGCCTAGAAGTGTATTTGTGTCTCTAATGAGACCTTTTGAGTGAACCCAAGCTTACTTTTTATGACAAGGCCTTTCACCTTTTGGGGGACACCAGGGGGTAATGGGCATCACATTTCTTTGTGACAAAGACCTATGTAATAGTTGAAGCTTCTGCAGTCCTTAAGAACCAAATCCTGTAGCTATTCCTCAAGTCTGCATACTAAGGTTCTTTATCCTTTCATGGAAAATCCACCAAAATTCAGGCCTAACTGTATTTTCTTAAGTGGTCTGCTGTTTGTGACAAAACTAAAATGTCAGTAGTTTGCTGGCCTATCTTGTATTGTGAAAGCACATGCAGCAACTTTTGTTCTCCTTTCTCCATAGTGAGCGTTACCTGTGCCAGGCCTAGGTGTATTACAGCACCAGACCATCACTGACAGAAACGTTTACTTACGAATGTTCTTAAACCAGTGTGTACTTTGAGCATTTTTTCTCTCTGTGTATTTCCTGTGTATGTCTTGCTTAGGCTTTGCTTAGGCAGGCATATAACTAGCAAAGACTTCTTTTGTTTATAAAGTATTGCACCTTTATTATTTTTACTTTTCCCTGTACTGTTGCTTTTTATTGTCGGTATTTAAAGAAAGGTTGTATGTTGTTGATGTTGTTGTTGATGTTGTTGTTTTATTTTTTTAAACAACAGTGTAGTAGTACTCTGGGCAGGATAGGGGAGACCTATACTTAATTCAGAATATAGCCAGTGTGTGCACTGGGACAGAATTGCTTGTTGTGAAGAAAGCCGTAGCAACCATTGCCTTTACACAAAGCAATTTTGAAGATGGGCAGACAGGATAAGAACAGGGAGAAGGAGGCATTATTCTTTGAAGTGTTAGAACTTAGCTCTGGATTTTTACTAGCTCTGCATTATACTGAATAACAAAAGTGCTGCAATATTCTGTACCAGCAAATAGCTACATAACTCCGGTACTTGGAAGTAGCAGATCATAATGTACAGGATCACAACAGAAGATTCTTTCTCCTTCAGCAGTTTCATTAAAAAAAACAACCAGTGGTGTCTGCTATATAAGCATAAGTATTGATAGCAAAATTAAAGCAAAAAATTCCTCACATTTATGTAGAAAGGGAGGAGTTGTGAATTCTGCACATGAAGTCGGTTTCACAGGAAGACTAAATAAGGGGATTACTGCATTTACATCTGCCTGTTACTTTGCTGTGAAATTGAGTGGTAAACATAGACAGGTGTTGCGTATTTAACCTTCAGAATCTGCAGCATATGTGGATCTTTTAAGTGTTTCCCTATTTCTCCCATTGTCATTGTATCTTGTAAATTGAAGCAAAATGTTCCCCCCATTCCTGCCAGTTAAGTTGCCCTTGCAGCCCCTACACATGCCTGCTCCTAAAACAGCTGCATTTGTCTCTGGGGCCTCAGTGTTGAAAGCATGCAGGACAAACTATAATTTAAAAAAAAGCTCTGAGCTGAGAGGACATCGGAATACTGGACCTCATGACCTAGAAAACAGCTATGTGCTCCAATATGTGACTGGACACACAAGCAGGTTCACTACTGTGTTATCACTCTCCCAGCCTGCCCTACGGTCCCTTTGCCTGCACTTTGGATTTGTTGAGTTCATTACGATACTACGGTGAAAGCCGGGTGCTAGAGCCCCTCTTGTTTACAAGACATAATGAGGGATATGACATATTTAAAAAATGAAAAGCTAAAATGTTCTTCCATCACAAGCTTAAAGGGAAAAAATTAAAAACTTTTAAAAAAAAGACCAAAAAGTGCGTGTGCATATATAAATATATATATATATATAAGATGAAGACTAACTCTGGGAGCATTTAACAGTGTTTTTGTGTTTTAACATTTATTTTCCTGCTTTAAATTTGCAAGCATTCTCAGGAATTCTAGGGTAGGAAGCCAGTTTTCGAGGATGGTTTATTTAACCTTTACCTTATCCTAGATAGATGGTTGTTTCTTTCGTAAACTTTTACAAGTTCCTGAATCTTCAAAAAGTTTAAAAGTTTTTTCTTTACAAAAAGCAAAAAATTTGAAAAACAAAATCTAACTAATACAAACTCCAATTGTCAGAACTGGGGATCAAAAAAATTTTAAAGTACAAATTGATTACAAAAGAATTATCAGTAGCAGCAACACAAATTCATTGTATTCTTAAAAGTCCAAGTTGTGAAAAGATTTATACTTTTAGAGCTTAGTCTCAAGTGGAAGTGTGTGTGCAGATGAGTGGGGGAGAGGATTGCGTATGAATGAAAGTATAATCATCTAGTTGTTTCACAGTGAACATAAAAACTTCCTCCAAGCACCTTTTTAAAATAAAAATTAAAAAAAAGAGTAAAAAATGTATTTTGATTTGACTAAATCAGTCAACCACAGTTAAGAAGAATTGCTGGGAGTACAGAATGGTGCTTATTGAAACCACTTTTAGATTGACAGTGCTTCAGAGAAGCAGAATCTTTATTGTGTCCCAGTAATGGAGCTGTTTTAACTTTTATTAATTTTAAAACAGAAAATAGGGAAAGAAGAATGTGGGAGAAATCAATGAAGTGTACCTGGGGGAAATGGCTTGGTGTATTTTAATCATTTTGAAGATTTTTGTTTGTTTGCTTGCTTTTTCCATTTATCAACCAGAGGTGTGTAAATGAGAAATTTTGGGAAGTGGGTTGGAGGTAAGATATATTAACTGCTGCTGCCAGCTACTGGGACTCCCATTCTTAAGAACCAGTTTACTGCAGCTTTTTCCTGGGATGGATAGCTCAGAGCTTCCAGCACAAAGAGAGAAGGACTTAATGTGCTTGAAGCATTTTTGTTAGAATGAAAATAACAAGCCGCTTTAGTGCCTTTGTAATACATCCTTGCATCCTACAAAAGACATATGCAGTCTAGTCACTCCAAGGAAACGAATGAACCCATTTTTCTAAAACAAAAAGCATTTCTCTGAGCATGCTGAATAGAAGCCTCAAAGGCCTGCCGTGCAAAGAGTTACATATAAAATAACATACATGTAAACATTTTTCTTTGAAATCTAAGGGCAATTTCATGCATTACTACTTTCTTGTTTTGAACTACTCTTCAAATAGAAGTGTGAAGTAATGCCTGGTTTTCTGTGACATCAGTTGCGTGTTCTTTAGCTGTGTGTTGCATTGTTTCCCGAAATTGCACCTTGAAAAAAATGCATCAACTGATTCCTAGTGTGATAGGCCAGTGAGAGGAGCCCCCTTTTGTTTTTTTAAAGGAAGTTATTTATCTGAATGCTTTATCAGAGGCTTTGACTTACTTCCCCCTGTAATTTTTTTTAAGTGGAAAATTACAAAAGCCTGTTACTTGGCTGACAACTGCTGAAGAAGGTAGAAAGGTAAATGAATAACTCTGTCATATTTAAAGCATCCTTTACCTCTCAACATTTCAACCTATGCATATTGAAGTTTGTCATATTTTTGAAGAAGTGAACTAAAATATCAGTCTTAGCAACCTTCCATCCCTGATGAATACCTGAAATGTTTAATCAGCCCTTTGGACCATAGCAATACAGGTTTCCAAACACCTTTTCTGTTTTGAATCTTCTATGTTCTCTGGCCAGTGAGGATGATACTTTTGGGAACTAAGCACTAAACTATACTTGAGAAAATGTTTTCTGCAGCTGTTTTGTGGGTGGTGTTACCATATTTTCATGTATGTTCTACACACACACACACACACAAAGGCAAGAGGTCTCATGGGGTGTTGGAGACCTCTTCAAATTGCCAGAGCACCCTGCGCAGCTTGAAGCCACGTGTCAAATTTTTCGTTTTCTCTTACAAAGTTGCTCCCTCCATGAAAAGGAGAAACAGTCCATATCAATTTTTCCTCCTTTTTAGTTGTATATTTTAAATGCACATGCCCAACTTAAAAAATAGCCCTATTTTGGTTCTATTCACTCTTTTAATACATGGCCTATATAAATCTACTGCCAGAACCAGCATCTAATTGGATGGGTCTTGCGATAACACCTTTCCTATAATAGTACTATTCCCAGAAAGCTGCTTATTATGACATGCCGAACCATTCTGGGAAGGTTGCAGTCTTTTCCAGTGCACCCTTATAAAGTGGATAGAGTGAGCTTTTCCTTCACTCTTTGGTTCCCTTTGTAAAGGAATATGTTAAAAGCATGTTTTTCCTCTGCCACTTAGCCAAAGCAAAACTCTTCAC
Organism: Darevskia mixta; assembly: GCA_034641385.1. Lineage (NCBI taxonomy): Eukaryota > Metazoa > Chordata > Lepidosauria > Squamata > Lacertidae > Darevskia > Darevskia mixta. Next base: position 20,396,209 of record JAWWNH010000008.1, read on the forward strand.
CTTGCCTTTTCTTTGAAAAATTAAAAAATAAATTAGTGAATATAAACAGACAGACATTTCCTGTTTGATTTTTAATGCAGGCATTTGAACTGGCAAGTGTAACAAGTATTAACACCTCTTTCTTTTCTGTCCTCCACTGCCATGGCAAATGTTACCCGATCTTCACTATCATCCAAATAGTAGTGTTCAAATTACTCACCTTTATTTTTTATAGTATTGGCTAACTGAGATACTCTGTTCTCCCCTGAGAAGGTTCTGTTTAGTTTAGCTGTATTGTTCCTTCATAAATATGCAACAACAAAAACACTCTGCATATAATACAAATGCTACCCAAAATGCAGTTAAAATGATGCATTCTGAAATGAATACATGCTTTCCGAGGCATGCATTGATTGGAGCGATACTGACTGAAGGAAGATGGATAAAATCTATATAACTGGTTTCCCTAATTTTCCACAAAGCTACAGCTGTTCATTTGAATGCTGATTAGTCTCCATGTTATGATATGCTAATGATATGGGGAGCATTATGTAGATGGATGATTTGGTAGTAACAGTTAAACCTGTTGAATACAAGGCTTAATCAGCTAAGATGTAATGTTTATTCTTTATTCCAATAATATTTTGCAGATTTTCCTACTGTAGCAATCCATCTCAAAGGTTTAAAACTTTCCTGATTTTTTAAAAAGTATATATTGACTCTGATCCATACAATTTGGTCATACAGTTGTTGATCTGTTATGAATTAGTAAATTTCTAAGAAAAGTCTGTAGTGCTCTTAAGGATGGGTGAAAGGAGTAAACTAAACAAATATTATGCTGAAGATAGCTTTTATCCTTCAGAACATTGCTAAAACGTATACAAACAGTCGCCAAATTAAAAGGATTATTTCCCCTCTTATTCTACAATAGGGAACAAAATTCTAACCTGGTCTTCTGGCTGTCAGGCCTCATCAGATGCTAGCAGTTGTCAGACCAACCTAAGTGCCCTTTAACTGTTCTCCATAGCCATGTCAGATACAGATAAGCAGTTTCACATGGCTGAGAGGATATTTAACAGGCACCATAGACGTTACCAAATGTGTGATATGGAACAGTGTCAACATACCTGCTTCTTAAGTTTGTGCAGTATGGCATATATTTACAAATTTCTCAGAGACATGGGCCATAGAAGGATCAAAAAAATCAACCTCAACTAAGAGCCAGTTTCTTCATATACTTGGCAGTGGTGATAGCTAGAGTTATATACCCTTGTCATATGTTTCCCCCCCCCCCTATTTTTTTTTAGCCATAGAGTTTGAATGTGTTTTTACTTGAGCCTGACAACCATCCATTTTAACACAAATCCAGGTTATTGAAGTTAAAGCATTGTGCCAGGCAGCCTGAGGGGATTTTTTTGACACATGATTAGCTGTCCATGGAGTAAACAACACAGTTGGACAATGTCGAGCAAGAAGTTGTTTGTTTGTTTTTAAGCATTTGGTGCCTCATCTTAGGTAATAGTGTACCAGTTAATGCATTCAAAGAACTAAAGTTCCTCATTTCGTACCATGTTTTAATCAGAGAAAATAAATACATACTGTCTTTCTGTATTAGAAAATGCAACGATTAATTGAGTCCTCCTTATAAAGATTGCTTTGCTTGCTGGATAGTAATTTTTGTGGCATGGTTGTGAATATCAAGTGCTTTTCTTCTCCTTCCTTATCCCAGCCAGATTGGCTCACCCTCCTTTTATATTAAGTGCTGAGTGCTTTGAAGTTTGGGTGGGAAGGGGCAGGGCATAAAGGAAATAAAGGGAGCCAAGTTAGAGCAGCCTTACTTTAGGGAGTAGCCTTACAACAGAGCTTTATAGTGAGGGTGTGCTGTATTCCAAATTGTGTAAGCCAAAAATGAAAAAAAATCATTTATGCAAAAAGAGGCGTTAACTTCTTAACAAAATATGTACCTTCTGAAGGTAGAATAGGGTCTCATGAAGTGATACATTGTGATGCTTCTTGCTGGGGCAGTAGGTATGGGATATAAGCGCTTAACATTCCCTTGTGGGTTTTTTTAGAGTTGTGTTTTGTTTTTAGTTTTGAACAAGCAGTAAGTTAAATGTGGTATCTCTGAATGTGCCTTTGTGAGTACGTGACTGTCAGTCCGAGAAGACTACTTGGGCTTGACAGGGGGAGATGATAGTCAGTTTATTCTCTCTAAAGGTCAAATGCAAAGATTCCAGCCTGCTGGTACCTTTTGACAAACAGTGTCTTTTGGGGCTGGTCTCTAAGCTGCGCAGTATGCAGTTGTGTGTGGCAGATGCATCCAGGTGTGGATGGGTTGTAATTCACATGTTGACATTTTTAGGCTAGTGCTCCGTTGCTGGTTGAATTCGTATATGTATTATGTATCTATTACATTTGTGTATGTGGCTTGCTTTAACTTTTTTTTTTTTTAAGCACTGGAAAATGAAACGCAGTGATGTTTGAGACACATTTATGCATGTAGAGAAGAAGGTATTTTGTAGCTTCTACCATTCTTGGGTGTAGGCACACTTTTGCCCTCTATCAGTGTCCTGATAATAGAAAAAGAAATCTACCCTATAACTTCTAGCACACTTATTGTTGCCATTTAAATGAACAGGGTATTACACAAGAAAACAAGATGTTTTTGAAATGGTGAGGAAGAAGTGTTGTTTTTTAATCTAAAAGTAATTCTTTGTTTCTTTGAAGCTGTTTGTAGCTAAACATGGGAATCTGCAGTGTCTACTTTCATTTGTTTTTTCATATATATTCCACCTCTTCTTCTCCCCACCTCAAATGCAAGGTGTACAAAATCAAGAGCTGCTGTAGCACCTCTCAGCAACCTTCCCAAATGAAAGCTCTGGCAGGCTCTCTTCATCTCCATTCAGGAAGACAAAGGGAGGAGAGATGCTGCAGCTTTCTTGCTTCGCTCTCATTCCTCTCTAATGGCCTTGAAATGTATTATTATGCAAATGTGAATTTTGATACTGAACTTTAAGAAGAGGTTGTTTCTTTTTCAAACAAAAAAAGGTCCCATATGTGGTCAGCATTGCTTCTTTTTCTTGTAAGTGAATTTGTAAACTATGCATTCAGCAAGAGATGGTTTGGGGGAGGAAAAGAGAGTCCTGCGAAACTGTTGAAAATGTTTCTGTGTCCATTGAATTCCAACACTGATGTAGGAGGAAAGAGGTTCATGTCATGGGAGGACTTAATGGAACTCATCTCTTCTGAGAAGTTGACTTCTTTGATTGCCAGGCAGATTTGTTTTTGGAGGGAATTAAAATCAACTTAAGAAATGAAGTAATGTCTGCCTGTTTCACAGGACTGTGCTTTCTTGCCATGCAGTGTTAGACCAGGATCAGCAGCATGACACAAAACAGCCCAAGGAGAGAATTTATCTACATAGCACCTCCTCCATTTGTTCAACCTCAGGAAATGGCACCTCATGCACTGTCTTTAAGGATTTACTCTACAACTTGTTCTCCTTTACAACTGCCCTTGTTCCTCAGGAGAATTACAATGTGGCTTTTCCTTGCATGCATTTCCAAAACTTTGTCCTAAAAGTTTCTACCAATTCCCATCACAGATGAAACATAAAATAGCAATGCCAGCTTGGAACTGCTGTAGAATATATACTGCACTGGCATTAATCAGTTCCTTGTCTTCTGATGTTCATCAGAACTATTCAAGGAAGACGGCATGCTAGTCACCATCTGTGACTTCTTTGAGCTAATACTACCACTAATAAAATGGAGGTGAGTGATAGAGACTAGAAGACGAAATTTATATGGATGCTTTTGCTGCCAAGAAGCTGCTTTGAAAGAAAGATTTCACATCCTTACTTCCAGAATGTAGAGGCTGCTTCCCATGTTAATGGAGGTGTGTTTCCTTTACAAGTCTCCCTTGGGTGTTGTGAACTGTGGTATCTGCCTCATTTCACCTTGGCATCATCATAGCCAAGAAATTCTCCTACCTATAATTCAGTGTTTTTTTCCTCACGCAGCAATTTTTTGTTGGTGTTCACAGTACTGTAATGAATAATAAATAGCCTTGACCGCTCATTCTCACATGCATACTTGCCTTGCAGATGTGATCTTATCAGGATTCTTATCTGGTAGATTGCCTTTTTTGTTGTTGTTTGTTGAAGGGGAAAAGTTTCCAGCTCTTTGTCTCAAAATACCTCGGTGCATATTTACCTTTAGTGTAACTGGCCTTGTATATTCTTTTTCATACTTAGTGAGAGTATACTCTATCTACATTTGTCCTAGTGGTTTGAAGACTGGATCAAGAGGCTGAAACTCCTGAGTTCTAATCCTGGCCTTTACTCTTCCCTCTTTTTGCCTTAGGCAAGAGTCATTTAACCTTTGCCTCAGTTTCCCCATCTGTAAAATGGGGATAATAATACTTACCTACCTCACAGGGGTTTTGTGAGGATTGACTACAGGTTTTTGTGAAGTGCTTCAAAGAAAAAGTACTTTTTATAAGTATTATTATATGGAGGTGTAACTAGCAGGCTACCTCCTTTCCCAGTCTTAGACGTACATCTCAGGGATGTGCAAAGAGGAAATAGGAGAGGAAACTGTATTTTATTTTTTACTTGTTAAGCCATCAAATACTTTAAACTACTTTTAACAAGAAGGAAGGAGCTAAAGAGCTGAACTATTCACAAATCTCCCTCTTGAGTTCCACATATAGCATACAGAAAAGCCAGTCTTTTAACAGATACATTTTAAAAGTAAAGTACACTTCCTCTTGAATTGGAATATGTAAAGTTTGCCATCTTTTATATGCCCCCCTTCTTTTAATTAGACATGGACTTTTTTGTTAGATTAACAATGGCAGCATATCTGCTGCATTTGGGAAAGGAGACATTGCTGTGTAGTTTATGAGTTGTGTAAAATGACAATATTTGTCAAGTAGTTGGCTTAAAGATGGGACACTATCCAAAACTTGCTTCCCTGTTTGTGTGTTAAACATATGCTGCCTCATTCCCAATATACACAAGCCATTGTATGCCAATAGAACATGGAAACACAGTAATGTTCATTAATAAGAGCTGCTTGTGAATATGCCTTACAGCCTTCTCAAAATCTTTGGGAGGGGGGTGGAATAAGAGGTTTGGGATAAATTCCATAGTTAGGGAGTCTTTGCTGCTTCCTCCCTTTTCTGATCATATTATGGACACCATTCTCTCTTCAATCTTAGACGTGCATCTCAGGGATGTGCATATTGAGCCCAGCATTCGGATCTTGGAAAACCTAAGATTTGGTTCCATTCTATATTTGAAGTCTCCATATTGGACACTCCCTTAATCCTTTTCATCCTTTACTCCCCAAGGAGCAGCTCTGTCCACAACTGTTAGGTGATTAAAAGTTCTACAGTGATCAAATTCAACATGATGCAGGTGTATTTGTATCTGTATCTCTGCTTGTGTGTGTGTATGTGTAGATACATGCATACATATACGAATGCTCACTCAAGATTCCACCTTCCACTAGTTTGGGGCAAGAAACTGAAGTGCAGATCACCTAACAAAAATAAACAGCAGCTTTGCTCTGCTAATACATATGCACTGCTTCCTTTGGAAAATAAGTTAAAACAACTTTTTTTTTTTAGGGAGGGATGAAAAAAGCAGTGGAGTTTAGAACTACTTTAGCTTCCACTGGTTAGACAGAGACTTGAAATGCTGCTTTAATTTCAGAGCTCCTATGGGGCTATGTTTACAAAGAACTGATCAGGAAAATGACCAATTGTGGATATCAAACTTAATGAATTATGCTTCATTTCTGGTGAGCAAGCCATGTAGTGGAAAATGTCTTAACGGAAAATGAAAGAAGTTTAACTCCACCTAGCCTTATTTGTGAAGTAAACAATATTTTATGTCCAAAACATCTGGATTAGAAAAGGCAGCTTTTCTACTTTGCACATAAATAGGTAATACGAAGGTACAGCTGAAATGCTATTGCCTGAAACACTGTCCCTTCCCCCAAGCAGGCATAATAGTGGATACATGTATTGAGGCTCTTTGCAAAGATACCTATTAGTATTTTTTCCTTATACTTGAAATAATGTACCCATCTCTATTTGTCAGTTAGGCATCCAAGAAGGGTTGAATAGTGGAAAATAGGAAAAGGCACAATATGTTTTCATACTAGAGTTTGCTTAGTTTTCTCCCCTCCCCCATAGTGCTTTTATTTCACCTTACTTTCTATCCTAGGAATTCACATGGACACAGAAACACAGCACTTTATGTGCTCTTGCATGGCATGCTGCCCTCCCCTTCTCCCTCTCTTCTCTATTTTTATTTTAGTATAGTGGTACTTAAAATCACTGTTTCACTTAAAAAGACAATAAAATGTTTAAACTCTACTAATGTACAAATAAGCTGAAATGTTGCATTTATGTGTATTTTGCCATAGCAGGTACTGTATTTCTCATGCTGGATTTCAAACCAACAAAAGGGTGATGTTTTATTGGAGTGTGACAAGTTGAGAGTAATAAGGAATTAAGTCGTCGTCATTTCATTGAAATTGAGAGATGGTGTAATACATATTATGTTTTCTGAAGGTTTTTTTTTTTTTTTGCTTTTAAGCAGCTTTTGTTTTTATTTTGTTTTTGTTTTTTAAGATATGATTGTATTATGTGCAACTCAGTTGCTTACATTATAACTACAAGATATTTTTGGGTTCCTGGAAAAAGAAAGACTAATAAATGTGTTTGGCTGCTAAGCATTTAATTCTGTGACTCCTTGTCAATTTATTTTTGTTTGTTTATTTGGTCCATAAAATGCAGTTGTTAACTATAATTTCTTGGCTGTGCATTTTCCCTTCAGGAATTCATACTCACTATTTACACAGTCTTGCAGCAATAAACTGTTGATAGTTTATTATTTTTATCTTCAGTATTTCCTCAGTCATGTAAATAATTGTGCACACACATTTTTCCTAGGTTTGGAGGCAGCTATTTTTATTGAGAAATGGCATCTTGGCTTATCACAATAGCACATTGTTATTCTGGTATCACAGAACATTCAAGGGTTCTAGAATCTGATTGAGCTTTACTGGATACCAAGGAAACCAGACAGATGGACAGTTGTCAAACCTACCGGTACTTATCAACTCTCAGATATCTGTGCAGGCTGGGCAAACTACAAGCATTATATAGCAGGAAGATGTGAATCCCCTTGATATCTTTATTTGTTATACATTGGAGGAGGAGAGCTCAAATCCATACTGGAATCCAAATGAACTGGGAATTCAGCAACGCCCAAAATAATTTAGGTATATGAGAGCTCCCAAGGTGGCTAGGAAAGCCCCTTCTCCCTCTGTCCACGCCACCCACCCTGAATATGTTTTTCTTGATGGTACATTATAGTATATTCAGGGTAGCATATGGGTTATCTCCCTTGTTCTTCAACACAATACACGTTGAACACGACAATGCTCGTTTCTTCTAAAAATGATAAAAGGGTTTGTATTTCGAAACACTGCTCCAAGCAAGCTATTATTCACCACTGTGGGAAAGTATGCAAAGTTAGTGTGATGTAGTTGCTAGAGTCCAATATAAACCTGCACTCTGATGTGACACTCATTAGGGTACTCCTGAGCAAGTCAGGTTTGTGACAGCAAAAATTGTTGCTTTAATTTCCTTGGAGAAACAAAAGGTTACAAATCTGTTATGATGAATCTGCTGTTGACATAACAAGGTCATATAAGTGATGTCAGTTGTCAAGGAATGGCCACATCAGAAGACAAGTTATGAATCGCACACTTTCATAGCCTTGGAAACAAAATTACCTAAGATTCAAAATTATAGATACTGTACTGAACTTGCTGAATCCTTGAAAATAACGCTTATAAAATCACAGGAATCAAAAGTGCAACAGACTTGCAAAGAGACTTGTTACACGATAATTCTTTTCCTGCATCAGACAAAGGTCTGACTTGTCTGGGATTTGGTTTCCAGCAGCGACCAACCAGCTGCTTCTGGAAGCTTCCAAGCAAAGTGGGCGATGGGTCATGTTTTGTATCTTGTACTCAGAAGTGTAGTGTGTCCACTTACAGACACTTTCTGTATAGTTATAATGGCAAATAACTGATTTGACCTAGACACAAATTGTCTCATTCTGCTTTTAAGCCATCTAAGCTAGTAAAGGACCCCTGACAGTTAAGTCTAGTCGCGAACGACTCTGGGGTTGCGGCGCTCATCTCGCTTTGCTGGCTGAGGGAGCCAACGTTTGTCCACAGACAGTTTTTCCGGGTCATGTGGTCAGCATGACTAAGCCGCTTCTGGCAAAACCAGAGCACAGAAACGCCCTTTACCTTCCCGCTGGAGCGGTACCTATTTATCTAGTTGCACTTTGACATGCTTTCGAACTGCTAGGTTGGCAGGAGCTGGGACCGAGCAACGGGAGCTCACCCTGTCGCGGGGATTCAAACTGCCGACCTTCAGATCAGCAAGCCCTAGGCTCAGTGGTTTAGACCACAGCGCCATCTAAGCTAGTAGTCCGCACCATAACTCATGGCAGTGAGCTCCACAAGTTTATTTTGCAATGTAAAGTACTTCCTTTGGCCTTCTGTGAATTTAGTGCAAATCTGTTTCTGCAGAGGAATGTCCAAGTTCTAGTGTAACATGACATTTCTGTTATCAGTCTGTCCACACTACATATGTTAATAAACATATGCAAAGGCAGCTCATACAGATACTACTTAAAATCTAATCTCTTGGGCCTTTGCTTACATGGAAGATCCTTGTATCTCCTGCTGGTTTTAGCTACCCCCTTTTAAATTATTATTTGCAAATGTAACAAGGAAAGGAAAAAAGATACAGTAAAAGCAAACAAGGTAAATTAAAACATGCAAGTTAATACATAAGTGCTCCAGATATCCACACAAAGTTGGGACTGTGAGATCTTAAGACCATTCTGTAATAGACCCATCTCTAATTCTTCCAACTCCACCATAAACTGGGGCAAGCACCAAGCAATATTCAAAGCAGGGCCACACCATACTTTTTTTTTTTTTTAAAGTGGAAATGCCAGGCGTTCCCCGCATTCATTGTTCCTAACAATCCCTAACACGGAATATGGCTCCTCTAACCCCACTGCAACAATGGAAGCTATTTTCAGTAAGAATTTTGCCGACCCCATAAAACTTCGGGAGTTGAAGCCAATGGGGACTCCGTAAAAGTGCTCTGGTCCATGGGGTCACGAAGAGTCGGACACGACTAAACAACAACAACAACAAAAAAGAATACGTGGAGAGTTAACTGAGGGGAGCGAGGGCTGCAGTTCAGCTTCCCAAGCAGTAGGGGTCGCTGCGACCCCGACCTTGCCCCAGTCCAGTCTCGGGCGAACCGGAAGGGGGCCGGGGACGCCGGAGGTGAAGTTGAGTTGGAGGCGGGCCTAAGGGCGGGACATCTCCGCTCCTTTTATTACGGTCCTCGAGCAGCTGCCTCCCTGTCGCCTACGGGTTGCTGCTGCTTCTCTCTGGGGTGTCGCTTCCCTCTCCACGATGGCCGAGGAGGATCCTTTCTGCCGCTACCGCTCCCCTCTCGTCTCGCGCTACGCCAGCCCCGACATGGCTTTTAACTTCAGCGAGAGGAAGAAGTTCAGCACCTGGCGGCGCCTCTGGCTTTACTTGGCCAAGGCTGAGAAGGTGGGCGCTCGCGGGTTCGTGTCTGTGCCAGGCCAGGCCATTAAGTGGAGAGGCCCCTGTCGACCCCTCCCCCATGCAATGGGGGTTGTGGCATTTGCAGCTTTACTGACCCACACACACACACACACACACACACACACACACACCAATAGCAGACCTCCTTCTGCGCAACAGGTGAAGGGGCAACATGCCTGTTCTGTTTGACGCCACTGCTATATTTGCATACCTACATGTCCTTTATACGGTACTTCTCTGTGTGTGTACATCTGCCCAGTTTTGTTAATAATGCACTAGAACTGGAGAGTCATCTAATGAAGCTGAATGGTAGGCAGCCAAAATTAATCATTCCCCACCCACCCCTCCCCTACTCAGTGCTTAGTTAAACTAGGGAATTTGCTGCCACAAGAAGGTAGTGATGGCTGCCACTTTAGGCGGCTTTAAAGGGGGATTTTACCCATTGGTGAGAGTTATGGCTGTCTGTATTCAGGTGATATTGGATGTCTTATGGCCTGAAGGATCCGATCGGATATAGCACAGCTTCGAATATTGATCCCCAGGAAATGAGAGCAAAAGTGTTGTTATGCACGCATCTTATTTGTAGGCATCCCAAAGACATTGGGTTGGCTTCTCCAAATTGTCGTGTTTTGTTAATAACGTTCTATATAAGTTTTTGATACTGTTGCACAATTGTAAGGCTATATTGTGTTTAGCAGCAACGGTTGCTCAGAAACAAAAGGAGCATCACCACTTAGAACTGTGATCAAGCAGTATACAAATTGCAGAAGTAAAATCGTTGCACTCAACTTCTAAATTTAATTTTTTTTAAAACTTTAGTGTAATGTGTGGTACTTATGTCTAGTAAATGTGCTGTGGTTCTTCATTTCTCATCAGATTCTAGGATCCTATTCACCTGGAAAAGGCTGAGAATTCCTATGAAACCTTTTCATAGGCGTCTGCTCATATTGTGAGTGTCCATTGTTGCATCAGGATCCTTATGCAGAGTTACATTTTTGCTATTCTCATCTGATTACAACAATATGACAATGGACATTAGCTAAAATAGTTTCTAGAAATGTACTCAGAAGCATACTGTCTCTGATCATGGAGGCAGAACATATTCATTGAGGCTAGTAGCTGTTGATAGCCTTTACCTCTATGAATTTGTCTAATCCTCTTTTTAAAGCCACCAAATGACTCTTCTCTTCTGATTACCATGCTCAAGGTCACTGCAGAGGTGGTATGTTGTAAGTGTGTGCATTTCAATGCAATTTATCAGTCACCAAGGGGATGGAAGCAATATTCCGAACATGTTGGCTGCACAAACCTCTACGTCACTCTAAACCATACAGAGCATACAAGGTTGTTTGCTTAGCCGTGGATAACATTTCATATGCCCCATCAGCCCAGAGGGGATTGACCCTGACTATCAAGCAATAGCACAAAGTGATTTTGTCAGTCAAGAATAAACAAAGTGGATTTTATCTTCTGATCCAAATGTTAAACTAGTACAACTCTTAGTGGGATTCACTTACCCTCAAAAAATCTTTAAATGGTACCATGTGGTCCTTAAAGTATCCTGGATCCAAGTTGTTCAGGACTTTCTAGATCTTTTTTAAATTTTTATTTATTTCTGACAACCCAAAAGTATTAGTAGCAGGGTGTTACATTGTACCATAAAGAAACAAACAAAGAAAAAGAAAAAACAAAATAAAATAAAAAAAATTCCTTCCAGTAGCACCTTAGAGACCAACTAAGTTTGTTCTTGGTATGAGCTTTCGTGTGCATGCACACTTCTTCAGATACACAGAAACAGAAGTCACCAGACCCTGATATATAGTGAGAGGGTGGGGAGGGGTATTACTCAGAGGGGTGGTGGAAATGGGTGAAAGGTTGATAGGTGTGGTAAACCTGTTGACGACTGTTAACGGCTGCAATTAGTCTTACAGGAAAAAGCAAGGGGTGAGAAGGTTAAAAAAGCTTTGTCATGTATAATGAGATAAGAATCCAATGTCTTTGTTCAGACCAGGTCTCTCCATGGTTTTAAGCTTGGTAATGAGTTGCAATTCAGCAACTTCTCTTTCCAGTCTATTTCTGAAATTCCTTTGCAATAAGACAGCTACTTTGAGATCTTGTATAGAGTGTCCTGGGAGATTGAAGTGCTCTCCTATGACTATGACAGACCAACACGGCTATCTACCTTTAAAAGAAAAAGAAATTGTAACACACCAATATACATTGAGGCATCCATGTTTCCCAGGCTAGCATGGGTGGTGATTATTGCATGTACGTTCAAAGCATAAGAAATAAAATCCTGCCAAATGATGTAGAAGTGTTCTTGGTTCTCCCATTACTCTGGAAACGCATGATAACCAAAAGTCCATAAGTTCTTATACCAGAAAGACCAATGTAGATTTTTTCTAAGCTTTCCATAGCTAGATTATTGAAATCCTAGCAGCAGCTAGGATCCATGTCAAAAATTCTTCAGTGTGACAAGCTTTCCTATTCTCATTCCACAAATTCAGTAGTGACAGTTGTGGATAAGCCTGAGCAGATGATTTAATTATTTTAAGTATTTCTTTATAAACTTGGGATCAGTATTATGAGAACAGAGGGCATTCCCACAAAAGATATAAAAATATTCCCTGGAGCCCACAGGCCTGCCAGCAATCCTGTATTGGTTGCAGTAAAATATGAGACATCTGCACAGGTATACTATTCCGTCTGTGCACAACTCTGAGCATTCCTTCACATATGATGGAACAGATTTGTGAGGCTTAGCTGACCACAGTGATTTCCATTCAAATTCCTCTTTTTGAACATTTAGATCTTTCTCCTAGTAAAGTATAAAGTGAACCAAGGGACAAGTGGTATGCTCTGAAAGCTCTGCATAAATAATACGGTAGAGACCAGTCCTTTATCTCTGATAATAGAGACCAGGACTTGTGTTGATCAGCACAATAACTTTGAACCTGGTCCAGGAACATGTGGGAAGCCAGTGCAGATGTTTTAACAAAGGTTGTCATTTGCTGAAGTACAATATATCATAGTAGCTATGAAGTTATGCCATATAAAGTTTTAGAGTATGGGATTTACAACTTAACAAAGAGCTCATCTATGCTTCTCTCCACTTTTCTATTTTTTTAAAAAAAATATTTACAGTATTAATTTTGTATACCACCCTTCATCTGTAGATCTCAGGATGATTCACAACATAAATTATAATATAAAAGACACAAAATACATAATAAAAATAAGAACAAAAACAAACCCAATATTCCCCCTTGCACAAAAAGGGCATTGGATTTCAAGGCAAAGTTCTCTGTCCAAGCGCTCCCCCACCCCATGTCACTTTCTCTGTGAAATCCGAATATTTATCGCTACATAAGAGCAAATGGCAAGTGGGTGAGGGTCTCTAGATCCTTCATCTTATGATTATTTTATTATATAGCAGTGTACATATTGCTTTACCAAGTCACATAAACAAAAGTCAGTTCTCCTATCTGAACAGAACCATATTTTTGGAAAGCATGGCAGATGTTGTAACATATCTTGTGCTTTAATGTGAGTTGGGGAGCATGTTATTTTTATCTGTATGTTCACATTCCTGAGGAGTTACAACTCTGGTCTTGATCTTCAGCTGGAAACGGAGAGACAGACACACAGCACCTGTTCGTTTCAACAGGGTTTTGTCAGATTGCTATTAACGATCCCCAATAGATCTCCCTTCAGTCTGACATGGGATATGATTAGATTTCTAGTTGTAGGGGATTCAGTGTAGTGAAGAGTGCGTAACATTTATGTGTTGTTTGCCTTTGTTTTTATATAAGCAACATTCCTGCTTGTTTTTTAATTTAAATTGCATTCAGTGGGAACAGCAGCAGAAGGTAAACGAGGCACCTAAGATTCTGCAGGCGGGTTAGGATAATAGATGTGATGTTACATACAAATCATGGAAAGGCAAAGCACAACTTTATTTTTCCTTTGAAAAAGGTGTAAAAAGACGGTTATGGAGACTTTAGTCAATTACAGTAAATTCTGGGTAGTGTTTTCGGAAAGCCTAGTGGAGTCAATTACAATGGCTTCCTTTAGAACTCTGAAAAAATCATTTGTACTGTAGATAGAGCATTATAGTGCCTTTTCATACAACTGGGTTGACATTCAAGTTTGAGGCAACTCCGGTCTTTTTAGTCTGATCTCTCTTTCCGTTTTTAAAGCTATTTGGGACACTTGCTGTCAGAGACAAAACTGAAGTAACTGCTTTAATATAGAAGGTAGAAAATGAAATAAACTCTATAGTAAATCAGCCAAATTCAAAAAGAGAAATTACACAATTCTTTTACGTTTTTATTTAAATCAAATTGTTGTGATCAATAAGAATAACATTTTTTTCTAATATTAATTGCAATGAAGTGTTCTTTTAAAATTAACTCATTCAGAACAGTAATAACCTTGGGACTTTGGATTTTAACCTCAGTAGTTAAAAGTTAATCTTGCATAAACTGGGCTTTGTGTCACCCGTCACTGATTCTGAAAGTTGCATAAGAATAAGATCCCAGTGGATTGTGTAAATTCAGTGATCTTACTAGTGGGGGTGTCCTTGAATAGCGGGTCATGTGTTAGTTAACTTCAGGTTTTTCCCCCCTTGCAGTCACTGGGTCTACCCATCACAGATGAGCAAATACAGGAAATGGAAGCAAAACTAGACAGCATAGATTTCAAGATGGCAGCTGAGGAGGAGAAGCGGTTACGTCATGATGTAATGGCCCATGTGCATACATTTGCCCACTGTTGTCCAAAGGCTGCAGGAATAATTCACCTTGGAGCAACTTCCTGCTACGTGGGAGATAATACGGTAAAAATATGTTATGAAATTGTTCTCCTTAAGCTGGACTGAATCACTATACAGTGGTACCTCGAGTTACAAACGCCTCAGGTTACAAATGCTTCAGGTTACAAACTCCGCTAACCTGGAAGAGTTACCTTGAGTTGAGAACTTTGCCCCAGAATGAGAATGAAAATTGTGTGCCGGCGGCACAGCGGCAGCAAGAGACCCCATTAGCGAAAGCATGCCTCTAGTTAAGAACAGTTTCAGGTTTAGAACAGACCTCTGGAATGAATGAATTTCGTAACTAGAGGTACCACTGTAATGGTTCTTTGCTATTCCTCCTTTACTATCTGAAATACCAAGCTTGTAAAGTATGGGTCTATGGGCCAATGGCCGTAATAAACATTACCTTACCTATCAGCAATATTTTTTCTTTATTAAAAAGACGAAGATAAGTATCGTATAGTTAAAAATTCAAAATCCAGTAAAGTTCTGAGTGAGATAACCCTCTCTCTCCCGCCTCTTCATTTTCACCCTCTTGGGTGGCACAGAAGTAATGCTGCTCCCTTTGAGGCACAAGTGAATTTGAGAGTGACCAAAATAAATGCTTGTGCACAGTAGACTACTTGATTCCTTGATACACAAAGAGAATGTTAGTTATACCCATTTGTCTTTATGGAAATTGCAAATTACCCTGAAAGGAGAGTGTTGATAAAAATGTGGCTATTGAATAAAATTGTGACTGACTGACTGTTTTATTCCTTTTTCTGTTAGGACTTGATAGTTATCCGGGATGGATTCAACCTGCTTCTTCCCAAGGTGAGACGCACAGTTTTTAAGAGGTGGGTGCTATTGATTCCAAGTGGCTGTTTGCCAGAGTTAACTAGAAACAATTAGGAGCTGGCAAGACACTGTGAAAAAAGTAGTTATTTTACAAGGCACCCGATCAGCGTTGGATTCCAGTTGTGTTCATACAGAGTTCATAATATAACATGAATCGATTTTATGTATATGCTGTTGTTTTAAACATATATATATATATTTAATTGTTTTTATGTATTCAGTTGTTTTAACTGTTTTATATATGTTCTGTTATAAATCCCTCTCTGTAAGGGTCACACCTAAATGAAATAACTAATAGTAATAGCAGCAGTAGCAGTAGCAGTAATATAGAGGCATAATATTGAGTTATTTTTTTTTCTCTCTAAGCATTTTATAGTTCTTCTTGGAGAATGATTCAGACTTAACTGTCAGATTCTCTCTCTATATGGAATTAAGAAGCTTGTATTCTGCCCTGCCCTTCTTGAAAGAAGAATTGGATAAAAATGTAAATAATTATTTTGTGACTTCCCTCGTGTTTTCCTTCTTCCCTTGCTAGCTTGCCAGGGTGATCAGCCGCCTTGCAGACTTTGCTGAGAAGTACGCTGACTTGCCCACCTTGGGCTTCACTCACTACCAGTAAGTAATTCATACAAATACTCATTTAATTCTGTGGATGCTGCTCCCATTTCTACTCCATTTATTTTATTCACCCTCAGATCAGTGGTCTTTAATTGCTACTGTGCAAGATTAAACTCCGGAGAACTAAATGAATCACGGCTATAAGATTCTGAAAGAAACTGTGATAGAAATGCTTGCAAAGCATCAAGTGCAAACACTGTATTGTAACATGAATGAAGCTGTATGGGCTTATTCTTGAGTCATATTCTGTGTTCTTTTAGGCCTGCCCAGCTGACTACTGTGGGTAAACGCTGTTGTCTGTGGATACAAGATCTCTGCATGGACCTCCACAATCTTGAGCGGGCACGAAATGAGTTGAGATTTCGTGGTGTGAAAGGCACCACTGGTACACAGGCCAGCTTCTTGCAGCTCTTTGAAGGAGATCATGAGAAAGTACGTATCCCCCAGCAAGTGTCAGTTTTGAATTGCAATTAGTTTGGGAACACTTGACTGTTGTATTATGTAGTGATAATCACAGGCTGCCATTCAACATAAACATCCTGAGCAGTTGTGGAAGAAACTATTGAAACAGCATCTAAAAACAACAAAATCCCACAGCAAAACCAGTAAAAAAAATAGTTCTAAATCAGCAGTCAGAGTATCCATAAGGTGCACCTTATGCCCCAATCAAGAAACGAGCAAAGTTGCTTCCTGGGACATTTCACTCTAGGGCTTTTGCTAATATGAAATTTGCATGAGACCTACGGAATAATTTTGATTTCTGTGGGAAGCAGACAGCAGATTGAGCATAGGGCAATATAGTGATTGCATCAGCAAAACACCTATAGTGCTCAGAATGGTGCAAGAGGCACATTCATTCCCACTTCAGCCACTGCATTCTGAGTGAGGTTCCTATCTATTTTTCCCCTGAGGTGGAGGAGCTGGACAGGCTGGTGACTGCAATGGCGGGATTTAAGCGGTATGTAAAAAAACCAAAAAACCCTCTCCTTCCTTGCCTTGACCGCTTTAAGAACACAGGAATCTGCCTTTATACTGAGTCAGACCATTGGTGTTGTCTTACACTTAGTACTGTCATTTCTGGACTAACTGACTGGCAGCATGGTTTTCCAGAGCTTCTAGCCTTACTTGGAGATACCATTAATTGAAGCTGTGATCTTATATATGCAAAGCCTGCCCTTAAACTATGGCCCTTCCACATTCTTAAGATGAGCACCTCTGGACCTATGTATAAATTTGGATTCTGCTCTGCAATTAACATTCCCGCTGTTGCTGCTAACTGCTAGGACCTATTAGGGGAAAGGTTGCACTTACATAATCTACTCCATGATGTAGGTTTGTAATGGAACTTCCTCCCATCTTAGTCCTTTGCAGTCTTGCTGTTCTCCATGTGAATGCATGTTTCCCTTTTTTCTGCTACCCTACTGCATGTTAAACTGAACTGTACAGTCACACAAATAATTTCTCTAGATTGTTTCAAACGAATATACCTTCACTGGATCAGGAAGCAGATATAAAAGGAGGGACAAGGAACCAGTTGATTTTGTGTGATATTCATTCCTTGTTACATGCTCTCTCAATCTCATTTATAGGCTCTGTTAAACTTCATGATGCTTTATCTTTGTGTTTGGTTTCAGCGCTTACATTGTCACAGGGCAGACGTACAGCCGCAAAGTGGATATTGAAGTTCTTTCTGTTCTGGCCAGTCTAGGGGCATCTGTACATAAGGTAAGAACTACTTCAAATCCTATATTCAAAAGCACCACTGAGAATAGGGGCTCAATTGGATGCCTACTTGAATTGCACAGCCACATAAATTATTTCTCTAGAGGTTTCAAGCTTCTAGGAACTGTGGTCACATTCTGATGTTTTGCTTTTCTCCTGTGTTTAACACAGATTTCTGTAGTATACCTGATATCTAGGAGATATCCTAGATCTATTGAATTATAGATGGCTGAAAAAGTGAAAGCGAGCCAGTCCACCATTCCTGCTACTGCGCCTGCACTGCCTTGCCTCTCTCTGCCAGTGAGCAGAAGCGATGCACAGTGTTCGGAAGTTGGGAGAGCGACTCATGGGGGTAGACATCTGGGAAAAAATACTTTGGCAATCCCACCCACCAGTGAACCCAATGTGTTTTGACTATATGTGGTTTTGGCTTTATGTGCTATCCCCAGAATGTAACCCCAGCGTAAGTTGAAAGTCACTTGTATAGTAGGCTTGAATTCAAATCTGTATGATTTGGGGTGGGGAGTATGCTCATATTCAGAATTTATCCTATTTCCTTTAAAATAAGATGATGAAAAATTTTATACTATTTCTTTGTATCATAGACTCAGTGCTAATTGTGAAATCTTGCATGCTGTAAGTCTGTGTCTGCATCTGCATCTCTTTTTCTCCCCAGTGGTTAGTAAAATGAACCAGCTCCAGGGTTTCTGATGGATACTAATGCCTTCCAGAAACAGTGTCTGAACTAATTAGAGTTGTTTTTCTCCAGATATGTACTGATATTCGCCTTCTGGCCAACCTCAAAGAATTAGAGGAACCTTTTGAGAAAGACCAAATTGGTAAGCAATGGCTGTAGAAACAGAATTTTGTTGTTGTTTTTAAATTAACTTGTATTGATCGCCCTTTTGAAGTTGAATGGTTGAAATAAAAATGAAATATGTGTAAACATGTCTCAGAGTGGATCAGCTGGTACATTTACACCCCATTTTTATGTACAAGACAGTTAATGAGTACATGCATGCATACAGTTACCAGCAAATTAAATTTCTGGAGCTACTGCTTTGCTAGCTATCCAACAAATTGCTGTAAGGAGTCTGAAACTGTGACTCCTCTGAGAAAGTGAGATAATGGGCTGCTTTAGATGTAATTCCAAACCATACCCGAATGCTATGAAATTGAACAGTCGAGGAACCTTGGCCTCACACTCTTCTCTCTGTCTTGCATGCAATGATTCCTCATTGCCTGTTCTGAGGCAAAGTGGAAATCTATATTTTACACTTGTGTTGCAAACAAAGAATTAAAACCATAGTTTGATCCTGGTTTCCAGTCAAGGTTTGCAGGTAAAGTACAAGCCACAATTTGTCTCAAGACTTGCCCTCTAGAGGGCCCGAGACTGAAATACAAAGGTCTTTTCAACTTCTTACCGACTTTTGTTTTGTTTTCAATACAGCTTTTTTTAAATGTGATTAATTTATGTAATATATGGTATAACTGATATAATTTTTCCCACTGGTTACTTTCAGTTTCTATTCTGACCCTATCTAGTTTGACTATGCTTTATTGCTTAATTTTTGCCTTGTTCTTGGTACTGTTTTGAATCACTTTAATAAAAATCCCAATAAAAATTGTTGTTGTGGTTGTGGTTGTTATATTGAATTTATATACCACCCTATACCTGGAGGTCTAAGGGTGGAAACTATGGTTTAATCCAACCAAAATCAGTGTAAACAAGTCAGATTCAAACAATAGTTCCAGATCCCAATTTGCTAGTTAACCTTGGGTAGAACAAACCACAAGTCCAAAAGTTTGAATATAATGTGAAACTCTGGTTTATTTTAAAGTGAGAGCATAAATTTTCACTCTTTTTCCTTCTGTGTGAGAGGGCGGAGTGTGAAGGCCAAAAGCTCACTGCAACCTGTTCCCAGTCTACATTGGGATGGGGAACCTATGGACCCAATGATGTTGGTGGACTTCCAGTTCCCACCACCCTTGGCCAGTGCTGACAGAGGTTTATGGGAGTTGCCCAAAGCATCTGGAGGGCCACAGGCTCCCCATGCCTAGCCTTAAGGATAGTAATTTTGGTACAAATACACCTGCTAAATTTAAGAGCTTTAGAAGTAGCCTAGCTATGTTGTGCTCTCTCCAACTCACCCCATGGGCCACTGACAGGTGGGAGGCCACCCCTTTGGTCATCTGATGTCACCATGAAGTTAGCCGACCTATTTTCCTTTGTGCCCCAACTTGAACACCTGAATCTATACATTTTTGTATGCAAGCTCTGCTGTCTATTCAAAATTATTGTATGTTGTTGAGGATTGTGTTTGCTGATAACTGGAGCAACTTTTGTAGACAGTGAGAGAACTTTAGAAAGCCACACTATGTTTAACATACTTGTTTTTTATTCTTTCTCCTTCTCATTTGCCCACTCTTCCTTCTCCTGCTGCCCATTCCCCTCACCCCTCCCATTGTACAGGTTCAAGTGCTATGGCTTATAAACGGAATCCCATGCGTTCAGAGCGATGTTGCAGTTTAGCTCGTCATCTTATGATTCTGATCCAGGACCCCCTTCAGACAGCATCTGTGCAGTGGTTTGAGCGCACTTTAGATGATAGTGCAAACAGGTACATTCCTGATTCTTGTCGCTAGGCCATGAAGTAGAGAGATTATGTCTTTGTTTTCAAAATACATTTAGAAACTAACAGATCTTTCTACGATATTGTGAACTGCACCCAAAACATTAAACATACTTCGAAGTGAACTTCTGTGATTTCAGTGGAACCTTTTTTAAACAAGTATAAAATGTACAAGGCCACCACTGAAGGATGTAATTTCTGAAAGCTAAGCTGGAGGTGCAGATGATTCTTTCTCATTTTGCCCCCATTGGATTCATGTGTGACTCAGAACTTGGATTTGTGGATTAAGACACATAATCAATGAACAAATCCATGCCTGCTTCTGTACTGTACTTAGGAGGTGAGCGAGGGCTGCCTCTTTCTTTAAAACTTGACCAGCTACTTAGAGCAGCCAATATCTCCTCCAAGGCTACACAGTAAATAATCTGTTTTAAAATGCTCCCAGAAAGCAAATGTATATCACAACATGCAGAATTGTACAAAGAAAAAGATGGTTGTTCCCATGCAACGGAGGAAGTGTTCGGTTGCCCAAGTAGCTGTAAAATGTTGACAAAAGGGGCAGCCCTTGGACCATCTCATAAGCAGTTCTTTCAGTAAAACGGGGCAGATTTTTAAAATTAAAAGCATCTATCCATAAACTGGATGGCATAGAGTTAGTTTTGTAAATACACGAAACTGACACAGGACAGAACTGGGATGATCCATCCACCCCAACAAAATGTTCCTTAAAACACTGCCTAGTGTGGAAAATAGGAAGAGTAAGCAAATTAATGAGGAAAGAAAAAATAGTACTAAACAGTTTTAAAAAAAAGTCCTTTCTGTGGGAACGCTGCAACTTCTCCCTCCCTCCAATTCTGGTACTCTTGTGACTTTTTCCACAGGCGCGTGTGTTTACCTGAAGCCTTCCTCACTGCTGACATAATACTTAGCACCCTACAAAATATCTCTGAAGGTCTTGTGGTATATTCCAAGGTAAGAAGACTCAGAGGAAGTGTGAGAGGTCTCTTTCTCCTGTATTGGTGGTTTTCAAACTGTTTTCTGGAAAAAGCCTTGGGGTCCCTTTGAAGCTTTTCAGGGTGTTGTCACCTGAAACACAGCTTGCTTCCTGTTATCAGTCTTCCCTTCACAGCCACTGTGAGTTGAATATGTATTTTTAATGCACACTCGGTTAACACAGGGGTGACAGCAAGGACCAACAACCCTAGCCACAACTCCATATAACTAAGCATACACACACACACACACACACACACACACACACACAGACACACACCACGGCAGGGCTTCCTTCGCAGACATGAGATGAGTACTTTAAAGACAGAAAATTTCAAAAACTCTGCCATAAATCAGCACCCACTTCCAGCACTGGGCATGTATAAGGAAGGAAATAGCTCAACTGGTAGAGCATGAGACTAATCTTGGGGTCATGGGTTCGAGCCCCACATTGGGCAAAAGTTTCCTGCATTGCAGGGGGTTGGACTAGATGGCCCTTGTGTTCCCTTTCAACCCTACAGTTCTATGATTCTAAGGTTTTAAAAACGATCTGATTTATGTCAACGGTTAAATTCCACTTAGCTGCATAGTTGAGGTTTTACAGATGGGTAGGTCACAGTCACTACGAAGCAGATACCCGGTGCAGGTCCAATCTAATGAATGCTGGGCACAGTTAAGTATGGGAACCTCTATTCAAGGGATTAAGATAGCGGTTTCAGGAGTCAGCAGCAGGTTTCAACTGTGCACAGTTCCAATGGACTAGCTTTTATAAGAAGAACCCGTCCCCTGAATAGTTTTTACTTCTCTTGTAATATTGAAGAAAAAATAATTTAACACATAACTGTTTAAATTAATAAATGCATGTGTGGCGTAAGAGCAGGCATACAACTCCCTGAAGTATGGTGCTGAGACAAAACTGACAACTTGAAGCATTTTTAAAAATTCATTCATTACTATGTTATTTTTACTGTGAACAAGAGAGGTAGCTGGCTTGCTCCACAGGAGTGGGACGAAGTTCCTTTGACTTCCTGTTTTAACATTAAATCTGTGTGCATCTGTAAGGAGACAGTATTTTTTTCTTCAGTATTAGTTAGGAATGAGCTATTATTATTCATGAGGTGTAGCAGAGTTTGGAATGATATAAAATATGAGGCTAATGAAGGACATGCCATCTAGCAGTAGAAGCTGCTTTCTAAATGATGAATCTATTTGTCCGTGTAGCCCAGTCTTATCTATTCTTACTGCCAACAAACAGTTCTTCAAGGACATGGGCAGACATCCTTCTAATGTGCTACCAATCTGGGACCTTCTCTATTCAAAGCGTGTGCTTTTATTGCCGAGCTGTTATCTCTCCCCTGAATAAATAAAATAATGAAGAGTAACATAGAAACTGGATTTTCCAGTCCATTTTGTAAATACTGTACTTGTATGTGATGTTTGATTTAGGTTATTGCAAGACGTATTCAGCAAGAGTTGCCTTTCATGTGTACAGAAAATATTATCATGGCTATGGTGAAAGCTGGGGGCAATCGCCAGGTATGTACCTAACTGTAGGCTCTCATTTACAGGCCCTTAAAGGGACTTTTCATGCCAGGAAGTAGAGGGGTTGGAAGAAAGTTATGACGCCAGTATCTTGAACTCTTTGCTGTTTCACAATCTAGCCCTGTTGTTATGCACATCCTCTTTCTCTCATCATGTTGCAAAGTGGAGCTATTTCTAAATTTTACAAGTTCAGCTACCAGGGAAAGCATTTTGTTTTGTTTTACCACCAGTTTTAGTGTCACTATATTAGTATTTAGAAAGCAGAGATGGAACATTGCAATGTGCCTATCTTTTCCAAATTAATTATTATAATGCTGAATGAGGATGCTTTTGGAAATACCTTATAAAATTCAGCACTGACAAAGATTGTTTAAACTGTGGTTCAGCACTAACCCGTTCACTTCTGTAGTGTTTGGTTCTTTACCCAAGATCCCTGCTGCCTCTAGGTTGCTTTTCTTCAGTATCGTATGAATTTTAGCGATTAGACAAATTGTCACCCTACACTTCTTTTTTTAGAAAAATCTGAAATTATTTTTGTTTGTTGCATTGTTTGCTGCTTCCTTTATCTTATTTCTGTACTTGTTATGCTCCCTTGATGCATCTAGAACTGATAAGTTATTAAGACAATATTCTGCAGTGATTGGCTACACAAAATATTCTACAAAGTACTGAAAGTTTCAGAAGAGGATGGAATTTTGCTGTTTCTTATTACAGTTTGTGTGTAATTAAAAAGAGAACTATTATGCATTGACTGAATGATAAAAGGACCCACTGAAGAGAGAATTCAGGCATTGCAACAGTTCTGTCACACACAGTTCAAATGTTGTTCATTTCCAGGTAGCCTAGCTCAGCCTCTTTTTGATGAGTTCCTGCACTCCATCTTAGGACCAAGACCAATGCAGACTTTCTATGGCTTAAATACTAAGCCACTTCCCCCACTACGCTCTTTTCCCTCTTCCTCCCTGACTATATTGTGACATTTTGGTTGGCCTAATAGATACAGCCCTACAATGGATCTTGGATTTTTTATTGTGAGCCACAACTACATTAGCTTTTTGTAAAGCCTAAAAACTTAGGATGTTTACCATGTTTGCTGATAGTTTGTAATGTGATGTCTACTTCTTTTTCATAGGATTGTCATGAGAAGATAAGGGTTCTGTCCCAGCAGGCAGCTGCTGTTGTGAAGCAAGAAGGGGGTGATAATGACCTCATTGAACGTATTCGTGCGGATCCTTATTTCAGCCCTATTCATGGAGAACTGGAATCTCTTTTGGATCCCAAATCCTTTACTGGACGTGCTTCCCAGCAGGTAAGAACAGGAAAATTCTTATGAGGTTGCCGTGGACTCTAGTCCACCTAAAGCTTTACGCTCTCTGTGACTGTTTCTTTGTCTTCCCTTGTAACCTTTCTCACTCCATTTGAAAGAAATTCATCTATTACCCCCATTTTTTTGTTTCCTCTGCCATAAGCTCCCCTGCGAATGAACCAGTTTCCTCCTCCTTATTCTGTTTAGACATTTCCTTCATCCATTGCTACCTGACCTTCCTCCAACATATTCCCGACTTTTTATTTAATTGCTTGCCCCACCCTGTCTTACTGGTTCAGTGCATATTGTAGTCCAGAAGTCTGTATCAGCCAGTTACCAGTATCTGAAGAAGTGTGCATGCACACGAAAGCTCATACCAATAACAAACTTAGTTGGTCTCTAAGGTGCTACTGGAAGGAATTCAGTTAAACGAAGTTAGGCTTTAACAGGAGCAGTTTGAGAAAGATTCTTGGCATATCTCCCATATCTGGAAGAATTCACTTTCTGTACTTCTAACATTTCCTTTTCGTTGTTAACTGGTGTGCTTTGGGTGGGGACAAATCTAGCCTTCGCCTTATCCGGTTCCTGCGTGTTCTGAGTTACATGGAAGTGTGCAGAATGGGGAGTAATTGGTTAATATGCTAAGGCTAAACGAGTATTTGGTCCAAGTTATTATTTTAATGCCTTTTTTCTCCCTTCTTCCATAACAGGTAGCAAGATTCCTAAAAGAAGAGGTCCACCCCATGCTTACCCCTTATAAGAGCAAGATGGATGTGACAATGGAGCTGTCTCTTTGAATTAGTATTCAGTTAGTATTTCATTAGGGTATTTGTGGAGAAGAGAATAAAATATATTTCAAAACAGACATGATGTGTGAACTGGGTCTTAGAGATTTCTGTGGCAGGCCTGAGAAAGGACATGTAACACTTCTGGGAGAATATGCAGTTGAATTAAAGCTAAAACTTGTGTTGCAATTGTCAAGGGGGGGGGAGCAAAAGCAATTGTTGGTTGAAGTGGGAGATCTGTAGGATAAGGTGTAGTGTTTCTTGGTGTACAGTGTCTTCAGCTTCCTGGCTATAAAATGGGAGTGGCTGACATACAAAGATATGAAGCTGTTGTATGGTTAGACTGAGCTGCTCTGAAATAATAGAGGTTTGTGCAGCTTCAAAGAGGTCATGCACACAAACAAATATTAGACTCTTGTTATAAATCACTCATTTAATTCATGGTTGTTCCATTGTTCCTGAAGCAGGAATTTTAGGAATTGTTTAAGCACGGGGTTGGAATAAAAAAGCAAGGGGGCATTTTACTCCTAGGGCTGCATTGTTTAGTAGAAGAGGAATGAATGCCTCTTCTCTCTCAGATAGAAGGGAATTCCTGCTGGGATGTGCTGTATGGTTCCCATCTCTCAAAACAAGAAATAATTCATTTCCCCCCATGAGAACTGTTATTCATATAGGATTTTATACAGATTTAATCAATTGATCAGTTAAAAGTCACACAATTATGTATTTTATTGAGTTGGTTTTATAAGGGCCTGCAAGGGGCGCCAGAGTAGCCAGGAACTGCTGTAGGGAAAGGAACGGAGGTGCAGAAAAGTAAATAGTAACATCGTTTGTCAGCAATGTACGGGAGTAACGCGAGAGACTTATAAGAAGCTTAGAGAAAGGAACTAGAGTAACACTGCACAGCTGGTCTTGTTTATTTCCCTCTTTCTCCTTCATTTTACGCTTTGGGGGAGGAATAAAAGTACGTCACATTTTCCTGAGAGTCGCAAGGCGTCTGTATTCATTTGAGCTCCGGCATTGGGCTTGGAAGGAGGTGGGGCTGAGGGCTCGGTTTAACCAGATTTAAGAACATAAAAGAGAGCCCTGCTGATTCAGACCAAAGACTTCTTTGGAACAGCATCATGCTTCCCTCACTGGCTGAGTAGTTGTCCCTGGGAAGCCCACAAGCAGGACATGAGCACAATAATCTTAATGTTGTGCTCAGTCTTATTGTTCACTATAAGTACAGACTTTAGTAGAGAGTAATTGTTCAGGCCTATCACACTGCAATTAAAAAAAACCTCTTGCGGATTAAATCCAGGACTATCTGGATTGCATTCATGAGTTTTGGTAAAACCAATAGCAAATTGACAGTCGTCATGATGAGATATTATGCATTGGTCTGTTTTGAAGGTGCTTTAGGGCATGAATGCAGTACCGTAGCTATGATTTGACCTTACACTGCTTTGAGTTTTTGTTACCAATTGCTAGCAGACATTAACATAAACGTTATTTTGGGGGGCAAGTGTCACAATTTCAGATATTTTTGTTTAAAGCTTTTTCATATATATATATATATATATATATATATAAGAACTAGCGCCTAAAAATGTAGGTATTTATAGGCAGAATTAAATTATTTTCACAATTCTAAGATAGGTTTCATTCTAATGCTTTCTGATACTGTTTAGAAAAGCATGACATTTTATTTTTGTGGACTAAATGATTACACTCATAGCTAGCAATCAAAATTTAAAATAGACTGTTTCAGAATTGAAATGAGCACAATAGTCCTCTTTCCTGCTCAAGAGCCCCAGCAATTGGCAGGCAGACTAGATTCCTGCGTTGTAAACAGATCCTCTCATCAGATCCCATCACATGACACGAGAACTAAAGTTGTGGGAAACA
Source organism: Darevskia mixta (assembly GCA_034641385.1). Lineage (NCBI taxonomy): Eukaryota > Metazoa > Chordata > Lepidosauria > Squamata > Lacertidae > Darevskia > Darevskia mixta. The sequence continues at coordinate 20,423,019 of JAWWNH010000008.1, forward strand.
ACTTTGTGGAAACAATCTTGGACTATACAGGGCATGGCTACATTGCAGGGCTGTTGTAAATCAGCAGGTCAGCCTCAGCTCCACCTCCAACTTGCTATTTTAAGAGCATGCTACATAACAGGGTGTGCTATGCCTGTCGCTGAGCTGCCCCATTTTGCAGCATGAGGATAAACAACAGTAGAGCACATTGCAAGGGATGTGGAGAGTCACCCTCTCTCAGCAACCCGCTTGCAATATAGGGATTTGCATTTTCAGCCCAATCTTTTTTTAATCATAGTAAAAAGTTTAATGCTGTTGCTACTCTTTATTTTTGAAACCTTTCATATGTGTGGATTTTAAGGCAGTTTACAACCATAAAGTAAAACAACTAAAATAGGTTTAAAAACAATACAAATATCAACCTAAAGAAAAATTAATCCAGAAAAGATTGTCCAAACAAGGGTGTCTTCCGTTGTTTCAGAAAACGAAAAGTAGCAGGCATGTCTTTTAGGGATGGTATTAAAACAAGATGGACAGCCGCAGTCAAAAGCCCTGCTTTGGGGTGCAATGGAGCAGGCTTATATTTTAGGAAATTCAGGGAGAAAGCAGTAGCTGCTGCTGTATTTTATCATATTAATTTCGGACAAAATAAGATCAGAATTGGAAAACAAAATGAACGCCAGTCTTGATTCTATCTTTTCTCCCTTTGGGTGGAGGGCACGGGACAGAGTGAGCTGCACAGCCACAGTTTAAATGCTGAAGTCCTGGATTTTTCCATAGTTCTTTAAGGGCAGCCGTCACTTTTACCCCGCTGACGGGGGGAGGGTGAATCGACGTCAAAGGTTAAACCAAGTAGTCCCGTTTTTAAAACAATAAAATCGGCTGCAATCCTAACCACCTCTTCTCGGAAATAAGTCCTGCTAAATCCAAGGAGTTGCTGCTCCCAGGCAAGGTCAGGATTGCAGGCGGCAGCAGCCTTCGTCCCCTTAGATTCGAAGATTCTAGCGACTACAGTTCCCGCAATGCTCTGCGGCGTCGGCGTCATGGTCGTGGTGGAGCTTCGGTTGCTGCGCATGCGTCGTGCGCTTGGTAGGCGCTGACGGGAACTAGATGCGGGGAAGAAGTGGGGGAAGGCTGAAGCCGCGGACGAAGGTGAGCGCTTGGAGTCCGTATGGATGGGCGGGCGAGCGGGCAAGAGAGGGACGGGTTGCTGGTGGGTGGAGACAAGGGGGGAGCAGGCAATGGCAGCAAGCGAGGTTGGGGGGGGGTTCGTGTGGAGAGAGGAGGAGGAAGAAGAAGAAGCAGGCGGGGACCCCCGAGAACAGGTGTCCTGTTTGCGTGTGTGGACAGACGGAGTGGCTGAGGGCCAGCCCTCCCCCCCCCCGTAGCCGACTGAGGGCCGGAGCCTTAGAAGAATCCCCCCCCCCAAGCCCAGGTGAAGGCAGGTGGAAGAGAGGTGGCCATAAATCAGGCCGGCGGGGGGGGGGGCGCTGACGGGTCACATGACGTAGATCTGGTTTGGGCAGACGGTCAGGAATCCCCGCACCTTTCGCCTTTCCTCTCCCCCTGCGATATTAAGGTCTTGTTCTCGGGCTGGCCGTGAGGGAAACGCTGCCACTGTAGTAGGGGAGACACTGTTTCGGTGAAGCAAAGCTATTATGCCTGATAGCAGACCATCTGGTCTGAATGGAAGCCGACAGGCAGGGTGTCAGCGTTCATTCTTGAGTTGTATCTGCTTCTTCACCTCCAAAACTCAACAGGCTTAAGAAGGTGGTCACCGAGCTCTGGACTAGTTTATCCTTTATTGATGAGGCTCACATGTCTTGTCATGCCTTTGTGATGGCCAACTAACATTCACAAAGTAGCGAGCAAGCTTTTGCATTCTCCAGAAAAAGTGTTCTTCAGGCTAGCTTTTACCCAAAGTGGACAAGGAAAACGGTGGGGGGGGGGAGAGACATGATTTTAAAAGCCCCCAAATCTGCGGTTTGTAAGATGGAGGGTCAGGAAGGGTTATGCGTGTTTAATTAGATTAGAATGTGTTTTTCAGCTAGTACTTTCTAATCTAATTAAACTCTGAATAATGTTATTAAACTACAATGGATTTTGGATTCCCCCTCTGCAGATCAACAGAGCAATCCATAGGTAAGGGGGGGGGGAAGAGACAGTTAAATAGAAGGTGTATGACCAGCTATAAATAGGTAACCCAATTTTCCTACTATTGACTTCTTATGTTATCAATGTATTATACATGCTTCTCTTTTGTCCTGCTCCTTTAAATAAGTGTGTGCTAACTAGTTTGTATTATTGAGAATATTACGTAGAGGAAACTAGAGTGATATTTTGTACGGGATACCTTTAAACAGAAATTGATTTTTAGAATTTTATAAGGGAAATATCTGCTGTTGTAACAAGGGCATGTGTAGCCTAGAATAATTCTATTGCATTCACACATGTCCCACTTGATGGCACTGTCAGGTGTTGCTTGACATAGAACATCCTGTGCAGTGCTCTTTTCTCTCTAATTATCTCTCCCCTGTTTCTGAAGTTTTTGTGTCCATCTATTAATACTTGCCTCTTCTAACATGTTGATATCCTATCCAATTTTTCTAGAAGGGTGTGTGGAGAAACAAGGTTTCAATGAATACAACAGTCCATAAAGCAAAATCTTCTATTCCTTTAGCACTGTATTGTGCACAGGGCTGTCCCAAATGCGTATGTGGGTCAGTATGTACTGGTGCTGTGAGGCAGGTTTTGGTTTGTCTGCCCCTCTCCCACCCAAATTCCTGTTTGTACATAACTACTTTGCTTGCCTAGGCTCCCCTCCCATTTTGTGCCCTCCATTCACTATAACGACACTCTGGGATATCACTGATCCTATTACAAGTATGTAGCTTGAGGTTTAGAACTTGCCAGAATTGTACCCACATTATGAATTCTAATCAGTCTACTGGAAGAAAAAAAATCCAGATCAAGGATATTGAATCTCAGAAGCTATTGCTTCATCTGAGTTTCATTATCTTAAGTTACACTGATTACCTAAACTAATGCCAGGTGCTGTTGTAGATGGCAGTTTCATTTTATAAAAAGGGCATGCTTCTCCATCTGGAGTGATACCAGTATTTTTTAATATTTCATTGAAAGATTAATTGTTGTGCTTTGATGACTCACAGGGCCACACTGCAGTTTTCTGACTCATTCCCCCCCCAAAGCATTCATGATTAGATTTGTTTGTTGTCTGTTTCCTTGCATGTTCCCTGTTCATTTTTTGTTTCCCCTTCTTTCAACTTTTCTAGTTCTCAATCCTGTAATGTGATCCGTTTTCTCCTTTGAAGTAGCTGATTGCTTGCAAGTGACCAAATCATGTGATCTTTCAGTTCTAACAGACCAACCCTATGCCTGTTTATTCAGTAATAAGTCCTAGTGAATTCAGCTGGACTTGCTGTCAAATTAACTGTATCATAACAGCTGTTCTTTATTCTGTGTGACTGACTTCCAAGTGAATGTAGACTTGCTATGCTACATGCAGTTAGGCTGCAGTCCTAATCCCACTTAAATGGGAGTATGCCCTACTAAATTCAACTAGACTTAGGTACTTCTGGGTAGACATGGTTAGGTTTGGGACTAAGCTCATAGAACCCAATGGGATTTATTTTTGAGTAACCATGCATGGAAGTGTTCTGTATTGATGTATTCCTTGCCTTAAGAGCTGCTTACGATATAATCTAGTGTTGTGCACTCTCACAATGCAACTTGCCCTTCCTCTTTTCTCCACTGCCTCCCCTACACTAAACTGCTCTGGAGGGTTAGGGGATGCTCTTAAGCAGATTTGGAACTCATGGTGGACTGCAGGGGCAAGGGGAGGAAGGAGAGGTGTCTCTTGGCACAAGTGAAGTTTGTTCCACTTGTACATGCACAGCATTGGGCTCAACTCTGTGCCTTGGATAAGGGTTAATTTCAGGGGTTCCTAGAATGAGAATAAACAGGTTTTTATAAAATTCCTTAGGTAAGAAAACTAGAGAAGTGAAAATGCATTGGAGTTAGAGGGACATACTGAGGCCTAATACTAACACAAACTTCTGAGTTTATGTGAGAAAGTTCTTCTGAAGTGGTGTATTTTTGGTATTTCCTACTCCCTAAGAAATAAGTGTAGTTGATTTTCAGCAATTGCTTTAGTTTCTTTTGATTACAGAATTACAACTTTCTGTTTAATTCTCCCATGTGTTGCTTTGCAACAGTCTGTTGTAGTGATGTGTAAGGCAATATATTATTGTCTAAGTAACGAGGCAAAAAGTAATGTAATGTTGGGGACTGAACATCTGTGAGTCATTGAAGGTGCCCAAAGTCTCTTTGCAGGAGTTAGGGATGAATTACCTTATGTTTAACTTTCAGCATTTCTCACTTGGGGACATGTTACATGTGGGATTCTGTAGAGTTAAATATGAAAACATGTTCAGCGATCCACTTTGGTTGTGTCCCTTTAAAACTTCATACAAAATCCCTTATGCACTGTAACTAGCATATTGCTTTAATAAACCCTCAGGAAAAGCTATTCATTTAACAAATCAAACCACAACAGATGTTCTCCTGATCCTACCCTTGCCTCTCTTATCTGTTACTGCCCTGTTGCAGATGTGTATGCTTTACCTAGAATTGGCATTAATTCTTCAAGTTAATATTTGATTTCTGAATGGGGAGGAGCTCTTCTTAGCTTCTACTAAACAATAGAGAAGTAGACATTCATGACAGATGGGATAAGAATAGGTATAAGGAGTGGCGTTAACACTTCCTTCAGTTGACATAACCTTCCCTTTTTCACCATGCTACGTAGCTTGAGTTTTTACAAATTCCACGTGTCATGTTGAACAACTTAAATTGTTTGCTTGGGCCTAGCTCACTCTAGGAAACACCTAAAGACTGAGGACTATTAAAATGCTAATCTATAGTGAATCAATTGTTTCCCTCTCATGTCTATATTTTAATACCTTTTTAAGATCTATATGAGGTATTTTTAAGAAAATTAAGATTTCATATTTCTTTTTTAAAAAAAAAACTTACTTAAATCATCTAATAAACTAACTGGAAATTTACATAAAATGGCTACAAAATCTAAACAACCACCAGCTTTATAATATCAATAGTTTTTGCTTTCACAAACATTGTTCATGTTCTGGTACCCCTGGCATCAGGCAAATCAGTTGTGACTTTATTTCTGTATTTATTGCTCTATTACTAATGTGTTCTATATGTTTGTCTTGGCCATTCTTTCACTAACATTTTTTGATCACATTTACAAATGTTTGCAAGAATTTTGGATTCTGCTAATAAATTGTCAAACGTTGCTCTTTAAAAAATAATAATAATTTCTTCAATTCTTCAGCAAAATAACCTCTATAGTAAACTCCAAAACGTATCTTATACATTCCTTGATATTCTGCATTGCTAGTATGCAACACTAACTTTGTTGCCTTCTAGGATCTCCCCTCCTGCATTCTGAAAGTGTAGCAAGAATGAAAGAACTTAATATTTGCTTAAAATGTGTCTCAAAGTTCTCTTGATTGAAAGGTACTCATCACATGACATAGCCTTGTCGGCAGTGTCTGTAGGCAGAGTACAGTGGTACCTCGGGTTAAGTACTTAATTCGTTCCGGAGGTCCGTTCTTAACCTGAAGCGTACTTAACCTGAAGCACCACTTTAGCTAATGGGACCCCCTGCTGCCGATGCGCCGCCAGAGCACGGTTTCTGTTCTTAGCGGAGTTCTTAACCTGAAGCGTACTTAACCCCGAGGTACCACTGTACTTGCTGGAGCTCTTGTAATGCCACTTGTTATTCTTTGTTTAATAAACAAAGTTGGTTTATCTTGGGTTTACCTCTTGGTTAAATAATATGTTTATAGCAGTAGTGCTGCCAAACTATTTCAGATAATTATGAGTTGCCCTGGGCTCTTGTTCACCTGAATAAACTTATTGCAGAAGTGCATTTAGGTATGTGATGGCACTTAAATAAGTAGGAACACCTTGGGTAATAAATAACCAACTAAGTCATATTTAGGTAGACCTAAACTCGGTGATTATCACTAACATTGGATATCACCTGTTGACATTAATGTCCAGCCACATAAAGGATTTTTAATGGAGTGACCTGATATTTATATTTGTAGAGAGTTGAGATACCATGTTCCCTTGTTTTTTTCAGCTCTGAAAGGCAGCACTAAATATTTAATAGACTGATGAAAACCATCAAGTTTTTTTTACAGGTAGAAGCTTAATAGAACAGCTCTGTTTGAGAAAGGAGTTTAGTTTAGTATAAGACTGACACCTTTGTTCTATAAACCCTAGATCTCTGGTTTGGTTCCCATAACTTACCAGTAGTCTCCTCCTTACTTGCATCCCAATTTATGGCCCCTTTCTGGTCACCAGGTGTGATTCATCCACCCTCTTTTGCAACTTTCCTTTAGCATTGCTGTGTTTGCCTGCATCTCTTCCTCTTTGTCAGGTCTTGAAAGCAGTTGCTAAGGAATGCTCCATAGCAACCAAAGGCAGGAAAAACCTGCCCACCTAGTTCAGTTTATTTAATATTCAGCTATTTATGAATATGTTTAGTGAACTGTGAGGGGTTGGGAGGGAACAGGTAGGAGGAGTGGGCTGGTGATTAGGCAACACATTGGACATGGCTGCCTGTTATTTGAGAGGAGAAAGAAATTCTCACATAACTGCCTTTATTACCTTAGTCTGAAAAGGACCTTGGCAATATGACTTTCTCCAATACATAATTGTCTTTCACATTCCATGTTGGAGTACTCTGATGGAGTACTCTTGTCTGTGACAATGAATTTGTTAGTCTGCAATCCTAACCCCACAAACCTGAGAGTAAGCCTAATTGAATTCAGCAAGACTTACTTCTGAGTAGACATCTGAGTAGTGTATCTATTTAGATACACTATCCTCTGCAAAAGTCACAGGGCAGTTTATAACAGGCAAATTGATAAAGCAATGCATAAAATCCATAAAATAACACAATCCGTATAAGCACATAACAAATCACTGTGGTGCAATTGCTAATAGCAGCAGCAATCAGGTCCTTCCCTCTTCAGGCACCTGCCAAAAAAGGTGCATCTGAACTATCTGCCAAAGATGGGGCCAAATGCACCTTGATAGGGAGGGAGCTTAACATAAAAGGAGCTGCCACTGCAAATGCCTTTTTCCACATACCGTACCTCATCCTGAGAAGAGACCACCAAGAGGGCTCATCTGCTGATCTTGAAACATGGGCAAGTTGTTATTGAAGAAGGCATTCTTGCAGATATGTGTCCCAAGCTGTTTAGAGCTTGCCTGGTGCCCTCATTACATATCTTTAGGTGCCAGGCAAAAGCATTTCTCTATAACCAGGCCATTGGCTGATTAACATTCCATGGCCTTTTAAATGTGTGTGTGGGATAGGGATTATTGATTTTTTTGTTTTGTTTTTGTTTTATTATGTATTTTGTGCTCTCATTTTGTATTTCTATGCTATGATGTTCAGATGAAAGGCAGTATACAAATTTTAGTAATAATGATAGTAATATATCTTCATAGGAGTGAAAAAGTGTCTCTGTATATGAATTAGGACTGAGCCAAAAAATTTCCATCCAACGTTGGTTAAAGTTTCTGCAGGTTTTTTTTTTTTTTTTAATTTAATGATGTTTCCGACAATCACCTCAAAACTTTAGATAGTTTTCTTCCATGTTCTAGATACTGCTCAGGAACCATGCAGGCAGCCCCAAAATGCAGCAGAGCCAGGGATTAGTAGAATGCTGCAAAATTGATTTATGAACATGATAGTCTAGGCAGCCTTGGACTAACATATTCTTTATAATAATTTATGTAGTTCTTTGAACATATATGGTGCTCTAGAATTTTTTTTCTCATACTTGCCTTGGAATAGTTCCTTGAGATTTCCTGATCTGAAAAATTGGAATCAAGCCCAAGAGTAACTAGGCCACCATGCAGATCCCTTAGTGACCAAGAGGTCTTCCAATGTAACAACATTTTGACATTGTATTCAAGTTGTGAGGAAATGCAACTTCTCAAGAAAGTGCTTTTCACTTCTTGCTGCTACTCGGAGTGAAAGTGACAGGTGAGAAAACTGTATCGAGAAAGTGTGTTCAAGTATCGAGAAACTTGAACAGGTTTTCAAATTTAGAAACAAAAAAATTGTCACTGCTCATCTTTGTGAAGGTCTGTTTGACTTGTTTCTTGCAGTAGCCTCCAACGTGGAGATTCTAAACCATTTCAGTCCCGGCAATGTCTGCTTTTGCTTGGGAAAAGCAACAAGCAGTGAACCTCTGAGGCCTACTGTGTCAGGTTTGTATTTATATTTGATAGTGAACACCAGTAATGGGGAACTGGTGGCCCTCCAGGTGTTGTAGGACTGCACCTCCCATAATTCCTAGCCATTGGTTGCGACTGTTGGGCACTGAAGTCCAGCAGTGTATGGAGGGCCACAGGTTTCCACCCCTGGCATATACCAACTACTAGCTGTCAAGGGAAACCTGTGTAGGGAACACCATGTATTATTTTTACAGAGACAGTCAATGGTGTTAACATTTCTCTGGAAAGGTTGGAACTGAAAATCTGAAGGCAGCCCTGTATCAGTAAATTTTTAATGTCTAATGTTTTACATTTTTTATGTGCTGTAAACAGCCCAGAATGGCTGGGGAGACCCAGCCAGATGGGCGGGGTATAAATAATAAAATTGTTATTGTTATTGAGAAATGGACATACAGTGTCATGGTGACTCCCTTAGCTAGATTTGTGTAGCTGAATTGTTAACTTAAATGCTACCATATCCTGCTTGTCAATACTTCCATCTTCATGCTTTAATTATAGGAAGATATACTCATTCTGTTACTTTTAGTTTAAAGCTTAACATTTAGATCTGCCATATAATGCTGGAAAACTACACCAGTGGCAGTTTAAGTGCTAGGACAAACATAATGCAAGATCAGACATACTGGTAATTTGTGCTAGGACAAACATATACATGCAGGCCCTGCTATCTGTACACTTGCTATCTTAAAATTCATTTATTTGTATGTAAAGAATTATGCCCAAACTTCATTATATGCACTGCAGATTCAGATATCCAAATATTTGGCTTCCTTATTTATTTGTGCTTTGCTGTCTGGAGGCAGCTGTTTTCAGACAGAAACCATGGACAGAGGGAGAGGGGAGCAGGAGAGATTGGATAAATTAGTTTTTTTATTTGTCTCTCTTTTGCTGATGGACTGCCGCCATTTCAGGAAGAAACCACGGAGAGATGGGGGAAGGAGATCAGATACATCCTGCATTAGAAATATTTCCATATGAAATAATGTAAATCATGGACTTGTTATGCGAACTCTCGCCTAACAAACGGTTTTCAGGGAACACATTGCCTTTGATAAGTGGGGTCTGCATGTATATATTACACTAACCAAGATGCGGACGTGCCCAGGGTTATTCTTTAAAGATAGCTGAGCAGACATTTGAAGTCCAATACTCTATCTCCTACACTTGAATGGCTTCCTTTATGTGTTGATTCCTGACATAGAGTTACTCTTGGAACATAGAAATAAGTTTATTTGGTAGGGATTGATTTAACTAGAGTTGCCTCTGATTAGAGAGCAGCTAACTGTGAATCAACTATACTTGTTATACATAGTTTGTTGGTCCCAAGATTAATTGCTTTATTATTTCTGTATTATGCCTGCATCTATGTTGTAACAGGGCAGTGACCTTCTGAAGAATAAAATAGTGACCATAGCCCACATTCCACTGTCACCATGTCAGGTAAGCCCTTAATCAATTATTAGTAATTTTGATACTTTATCAAAATCCTTCCAATTTTAAGAAAAGAGCAAGCCAACCATACCAGTGTTGTTAAATTTATTCCAGTTATCTACATGTGTCATGCAGTGTTTTGAAACTTCAGAGAGTCAGGCTGCTTATCAGATTAGACACGTACAATCACAGGCATCTTTTCACTTACTTTTCTCTAGCTCTCAGACAGAAAACTGAGTTAATACCTACCATATTTACAAGAACAGAATATGTAAATCACTGGCTTGATCCAGATTTTTGAGTGGAAGGCCATTTGTTCCCACCTTTTCCTCCCCATTGCAGTCCCTTTTGCCCCCCAAAGCTGCTCAGGAGGGATGGAGTATGGGAGATTGCAGTAGATGGGGGAATGCACAATGAGGAAGAAGCCTTAATGTGTCAGTGGTTGGATTCTTGCAGTGTCTCCCCTCCCACTGCGTTCTGTACTCCCTCCTATTCCATTCTGAAGGTATTCCTAACCCTCACAAGCAGCTTTTTGGGATGGGTCAGAAAAGAAAGGGGAACAAAGGCCCCATAGCATGAGTAGCTTTTCTGCTTGCAGAAAGTCTGGGTCTGAGTAAAGATCTCTAGCAAGGCCGTGACTGGTTTTCAATGCCCCTAACTATTGCATTAGGAATACTTTCCTGGATGCCAGTAAAAGAAGGCAATAAGAAGCTGTGCTGAAATAAGTGTATTTAGAAATTAGCACTTCAAGGGTTTGAGAAGAATTGGGGTTCACAAGGTATATTCAGTGGAATTTTCCATCTGTTCCCCCACCCCTTCTAGAACAATAGTTATCCCCATGCTTGTGAAAAATAAATTTAAACCTACATACAATATCTGAGTTACTGTACTTGGACTATCCTGCATAAATCAGTTGCTTTTTCATGTGTCCACAGTTTCCTTATGGTTATTTCTAGACTCCTAATAGCAGAGTCTCATGAAGTGTTTTAGGACTGGCTCATCACAGAAGTGTTAGTGTGGCTTTTCTTTCCCTTTTGTTCCATTATTGTGTGTGCTTGTATTGTTTTCACACATAGGAAGCTGTACCCCTACTGCTGGTGGGCCCTTCTCTGCTCTCACGCCCAGCATATGGCCTCAGGAGATCTTGGCAAAATATGCCCAGGTACTATAAGACAAAGTGAAATAATAAATATTGTACCTAATTTCTCTTCAGTTGTTGAATAGCAAACAGTATTGTACAGTATTATGAATGTTTGTGTGTGTCTTCAAGTACTTTTCTAGGCATTTGTGGCATTTAATTGCACAAAAGGATCTATCAGATCCCCCAACAGGTAAATTGGCACTGCTGGCAAAATCTGATATAGAGCCTGACTCTAATAGTTGATAACCTAAACACAAATTATGTCTGATCTTTCATTATGTCTTACATTTGGGTAAAGAAGCCAGAGTATAAAATACTTCTGCCTATTGTTAAGTGATGGCTGTGTACGCCCTTTTAAAAATACTGGGTAGCAGAAGCTACCCTCTCGAGACCTTGCCAAAGTTTTCACACATGAATACCCTATAAATTTGATTAGAAGTGCATGTGCCTGGCACAACATATAAAAAGAGAAATCAGCTGTGAAACATAGAATCCATTGGGATAAAGGCTGCCAGTAAGGAACTCCTGCACTGATAAAATAAATAAGAAGCCAGCTGAGTAGCTGCTTGCATGATAGGCACTGTTATATGTACAACTGCTTGGTGATGCTCAAAACTCGCATTCAAAGACAACAGGGTTAGGAATGCACAGAGCGGATCTGACAAATGTCTTCTGGGACCATCTGGATTAACGGCAATCCCCAGGTTGAATCAGGAATTCTGTGGTGGATCTTTACTTCCACAAGAAATTGGGACAGCTTTAGTACTAATCCTAGCAGTTTAGACTTTGGGCCAATACACCCACCACACAGAAATCCAAACCCAGAAATCTTTTTTTTTAACAACAGCAGAGTGCCCCAATGGTCACAAAAACCAGAAAAATGCAGAAAAAAACACACAAGCTTCCAGATTCTTGCAAACCCCTCCCCAACACCAAGTCCTTGAATTCCAACCCAAAATCCAAAAACCCCCAAAAAAGTTTTAAAGTTTAAAAGTTTAACTTACCAAATGGCTGCAAAATAAGTTTTGGAAAAGCTTCAAAAATCACCAAAGTCTTCAAAAACCTCAAAAAAGGCTACCACACCGCGTGCTATGAGTTGCTCCTCGAAGTCAAGTCGCAACTGCACCTCTTCAAGCAATGCACCCTGGGTATTAATGGTTTTAAGAAAAAGGAAACAAACTTGCAAGACGTTTTCGTCTTGCGAAGCAAGCCCATAGGGAAATTCGTCTTGCGAAGCAACTCAAAAAACGAAAAACTCTTTCGTCTTGCGAGTTTTTCGTCTTGCGAGGCATTCGTCTTGCGGGGTACCACTGTATTGTGCTTAAGTGGGTTAAACAGTACAGAATTCAAAGTATTAATTGCATCTAGACTAGAAGAGTAGTTGTGAGAAGCATTGCTAAGGATGCCCACACATGGAGAAGCATAAAAGGGAGCAGTGTTTCCTGTACATGCAATATATGTACACATAGAATTATATGTAAACTGAGGCAATGAGCCTGTAGGATTTTGATGCCTTTTAAATAATGAGAAGGGGTTAAGGTTGGGAGAAGCAAGGCAAAAAAACTCCAATGGAAATATCTTCCCAACATGTTCTTCCTGGATTTACTGTGGAAGTTATTTATAGGCTATAAGACTATAGCACAAATGCATAGAGTGCTTCCATTTTTATTTTGGATGCCTGCAGTGTGTAAAAGTGTTGTACCACCTAGTGGCAAACAATGGAAAGCAATTATTTTCTTCTGTTTTCCAGAAAGAAGAATCTGTTGAACAGCCAGAGTTCCGGTATGATGAATTTGGTTTCCGAGTAGACAAAGAAGGCAAGGCCTTTTATTTCTGTGGTATAACTTGTGACAATATCTCCCTGGGGCTCTGCTTCAGAAGTCACTTATTCCCAGCAGTGCCTTTCCAATTCTGGTTGTGCTTTGAAAGCAGTTGACCTCTAAAGAAATTAACTTCAGGCTTTACTAACATGATAACATTCTTGGTAACATGTAATTTAGGAACAGTGCTCATGTATGTAAACAGCAGCTTTTCCTTCTTGAAAAGATGTGGAGGTGACAACCAGGGTAGGATCAGGCTGTTGCTCGCATGTATTTTAAAGCTGTAATCCATCTACATGTGTGTCTGGACTCAAGTTCTTGAAACCAGCAGAGTCTGAAACCCTGGACAGCTGCTGCCAGTCCGTGTCAGCAGTACTAAGCTAGATGGACCAATGGTATTCCAATGTCCGGTAACATTCCTGATTACTGCGAGAACCAGACAGTGGGCATTCTCAGTAGTGGCCCCCACCCTGTAGAACACCCTCCCATCAGATGTCAAGGAAATAAACAACTATCTGACTTTTAGAAGACATGTGAAGGCAGCCCTGTTTAGGGAAGTTTTTAATGTTTGAAGTTTTATTCTGTTTTTAGTGTTCTGCTGGGAGCCGCCCAGAGTGGCTGGGGAAACCCAGCCAGATGGGCAGGGTATAAATAATAAAACTATTATTATTATTATTTGTGTACATTGTTTTCAGAAGATTTAATGGTACAGATATCTATATGCAAGTAATAATTAAATATTAGGACAGCTAGCCACTTTAGGCATTTCATATGAGCCAGAATACAAATGTTCAAATGGAAAAGTAAACACCTTCATTTTCCTGTTTGAATTTCAACTGGGTGGTGCCCATATACCTCATAAGAGACTGTCAGAGTGGATTTTTCAACATTACCAACGGTGGTGGTCTGTGCATGCTTTGGGATCAGAATTGGGACTTAGTTATGCACTTGCCCAAGCATGCACAACTGAATTCTTGACTCTGAATTGTAAAGTCCAGCTTTTCAAGGAATTATTAGTTTTCAGGTGTAGAATTATTATTATTGTTATTATTATTATTATTATTATTATTATTATTATTTATTATTTGTACCCCGCCCATCTGGCCGGGTCTCCCGGCTACTTGCTACTTTCTTCCCCACACCTAAAGCTGGTGTTCTTTGCTACAGATGGTGCGGAGCCAAACTCTAGCAAGCTCTTGGGCATCCCACTGGTTGAAGAGCCACAGCACAGGCTGAAATGGCAGGCCCACTTGGAATTCACACACAACCATGACGTGGGGGACCTCACCTGGGACAAGATAGAAGTCACACTTCCACGTTCCGATAAGCTGCGATCCTTGGTGTTGGCTGGCATTCCTCATAGCATGAGGCCACAGGTGAGGCAGTCCTGGTTAATCATGAAGGGGAAGAGAGCTTGCTGGTGAGGTTTCCTGTCTTAATCATAAAACCCTTTCCTTCCTTCATTTCACCCAGCTGTGGATGAGACTGTCAGGTGCTCTGCAGAAGAAGCGAAATTCAGAAATGTCATATCGGGAAATTGTGAAAAACAGCTCAAATGATGAAACCATTGCTGCCAAACAAGTGGGTACTTTGCCATGGGTTAGTTCTTGGGGCTCAAGAAAGGGCATTCTATCAGGTGGGTGGAAGAAAGGGAAGGTTAAGAGCAGCGATTGAGAGAAGGAGGGGGTTACCCACTCAGTTTCTCGGAGTTGGTAGTTCTCTCCTAGTGCTGAAAATGAGCTTAGGGGGATTGGCTCACAGCATTCCTCCTGATATTGGCCAAGAAAGGATTTACTACCACACATCACCTCTGTGGATTTAAAGTTTATGTAGAACAAAGAGTGTGTGTGTGTGCGTTATGCACTTGCTGCCATCATGCTAAAAGGAAAAGAATAAAATCTTCAATCGTTAGAAGGTAGGAAGTTTTGAGGTCTAGGTACAGAACTTTGTATGCATCTCTCTCAGCCAGCACAAATCTTCTTGCCACTCAGCAGCAGCTAATTACCCTTTAGGTGTAGAGTTTGCATAAAATAATCATTCTGTTGATGCACTAACATGTATTCATGAGGCGCTTTGCTCAGACTCTTGCTCTTGGATATAAACACTGAACACAAAGTGAAGAACTAGTCTGGAGATCACTATACAAGGTTGCGTGTCTTAAGCTCCAAATAGCACCACTGAGTCCTAACTTTTAATTCTCAGACTCTTAGGGAAGATCCACACCATACATTTAAAGTACATCCAACACACATTTAATGCACATGACTTTCCCCCAAAGAATCCTGGGAAGTGTAGTTTCCCCCTCATAGAGGCACAATTTCCAGCATCCTTAACGAACTATAGTTCCCATGAATATTTGGGAAAAGCCATGTATTTTAAACGTGCATTAGATGTGCTTTAAATATATGAGGTACGTCTGCCCTTATATTAATGAATGATTCTCAGCCCATTAAGGGCAAACACCAACAACCTAATGAAGGGGACAGGACTTTGTAAAACTAGTAGGGAAGATGAGGCAACTTTATAAATAAAGCAAAATGGGAGATGCCATTTATAGCGCTGTGAGTGCCTCCTTCAGATCTCATCATACCTTTTGCAAGGTGCATATAGGCCACTAAAGTTGAGCCTTCCTTCCCCCCATTGTACCTAATTCTGTCACCAGTCGTTGGAAGGTAAAAAATTTTTGCTTCAAGTAGGCAGGAAGAAAAAGAATCACGGAGTAGAGGCATCCAAGACAGCCTTTGGAACTGGGCAAGGCTTCTGAAGCAAAAGTCAACCCTTAAAGCAGGCTTTGGTAGCCTGGTACCGTCCAGATGTTTTGGACTGCAACTCCTATCATCTCTGGCCATTCTGATGGGAGCCAAAGTCCAACAACATCAGGAGAGCACCAGGTTGAGGAAGCCTGCTAATAGGCCCTCTCACAATGGCACCATTGATACTGTTTGTGGCAGTCAGAGTCTCATCCAGGCTGCTTTAGGGGGGGGGAGAGGAACTGCTAGAATGTGCATTGGCACATAAAACCCAGTACTATTTGGTACATTTTTATCTTGAGTGTGCAGTAAGAGATGTGCTGCTTACTCAGTCACTTTGAGCAGTTCACTTCAGGTTGCAGATGAGGCATTATACTGAATGGATGGAAGTTTGCATGCTCTTTGTGAGGCTCCCATTCTGAGGTGAAATGGCAGCCTCAGACTACAGGCCTACTTTGTGGGGGTGCAAAGAATGTAAGGACAGCCCAGGGGACTAGAGAAAGAAAAAAGAAGATGAGGAGGATAATTGCCAACTGAGTCTAGAATGCTAATCTGTGATACTTGATTTCTGTTAGATTGAGAAAGATTTGCTCCGCACCATGCCCAGCAATGCCTGCTTTTCCAACATGAATAGTATTGGAGTGCCGCGACTACGCAGAATTCTCCGGGGACTGGCATGGCTGTATCCAGAAATAGGCTATTGTCAAGGCACTGGGATGGTAAATAAACCTCTCCTATTGTGGTTATATGTGAGTTGTTATTGTTTCCCTTGGGAATCTGCTCACAGCAGGTGAGAGGAATTCACAGGTACCTGTACAGGCAGCAACATACTTTTTTTTATCCAGTAGAAATAATAAAATAAGTTTACTGCAGAGGTGATGGCACCACTAAACATAATATATTACTCCGGCCAGGAGTAGGATGACCATGGTGAATTTTTGCTAACACCCAGCTGTAAGCCATAAAGTAGCCTGTTTCAGGTATAGCCTCTGTAACTTGGAGAACCTCCACACCCTCAGAAACAGCCACCAAGAATTGGAAGTAGGGAAATGGAGATTCCTACAGTCATCTGTGCAGTTAGATGTCCTATATGTTTCAGCAGGGGGAATGAAGAATTTGTTATACCACATAGGTGCCATTTTCAGCAACATCCCTTTTGCCCATGTAATATTCACTGCAGCTCAGTGTCTTTGTGATGGGGAGCAATGAAGGCCGTTTGAGTGGCAGGGCTCACAAAAGACTCTGTTTGACTAGCAAAGTTATTAGCACCATAGGTTAGAATCAAAGTTACTTTATGAACTTATGCTACATTGCTCCCTAGTCATAACTCTATTTAGAATTTATTTAAATGATATGTAAGCCAGCCTGCAGCACAAGCTCCCAACTTGGCTCACATTGAGAGAGTGGCCCACAGTTATGCAATGGAAAACTAGCGGACAAGTCCGTCTACAGATATTAACCCTTTAGGAACTGCAAGTAAGAGTGAACTGGAGGTGATATCACTCTGTATACCTGAGGACATCCATTCCAACAAGCTAGAAATATCAAAAGGAGCAGACTGCTCTACAGAATTACCAGGCCCAAGGGTAATTTAATTCTGGGGATGCCTTATTGCCCGCCTGACAAAAATGCTCTGGTTGTTTATGAGAATGAAATCAGAAGCTGCATCCAATGAGGAAATGTACCGGTAGTTATGAGTGACTTCAGTTATCCTCACGTAGATTGAATCAGTGTGTGTTCCCGTAACAGCAAAAAAGTACACTTTCTAGATAGGCTAACTGACTATGCCCTAGAGCTGTCGATCATGGAGATAACCCTGCACTTAATTTTAAGTAGTATTCAGGGCCTGTTGTGACATATAAGTGTCCTTAAATGGACAATTGCCAAAAAAGTTTAGCACAGTCATGTTTGATTTTGTAGAGGAAACTTAGGGGTGGGGGAAATAAGACTTCCTTCAGAAAATGGAAGTTCCGTATAAATGAGAACAAAATAAGCACAAACTTGGAAAAAGAAATTATAAGGGCAGCATTCCTTTCTGGTCAACCTTCCAGGGGCAAAATGCCAGTAGTGGACAACCAACTGTGCAGAGCAACAAATGTGCACTGTGCTTTTGTGTGGTAAACTACTTCCTAGACACACCCCTCTCTACCTAGGCAGGCAAGTATCATAGTTCAAGGACACATTCCAACCAAGCAAAGGGACTTGAGGAGGATGTAAAGCAGGGCTGGTGGGGATGTGGTCTGGGGACTGGAGGGCCACAGTTGGCTCTGAGCCCAAGGATCCCGCTCCCTCTTATAGAAGAACTTTGGCAATTAAGCAGTATATTAATAGCTCAAATAAGTTTTCCTGGAGTCACAGAGGTTTCCATTATCCTTTTACTGAAACTATGAAGCTGCTTTGCATGAAAACATTAGAGTATTGCTCATTTGGCCCAAAGGTTCATCATGTAATATCCTGTTCTCACCATGGCTAATTACTTTCTATCCCTAAAATTCTGCTGCTGTGAGGGAGGGCACCAGTGGGGTGTTACAGATACTTTGCAGCTTATCTCCATGTTTTCCTCCCCTGCTAGGTAGTCGCTTCCTTGCTTCTTTTCTTGGAAGAGGAAGATGCCTTCTGGATGATGTGTGCTATCATTGAGGACCTGGTGCCAGCCTCCTACTTCAACACCACTCTGATGGGTGTCCAGACTGACCAGCGTGTCTTGCGCCATCTCATTGTGCAGTACTTGCCACAGCTTGACAAACTTCTCCAGGAGCATGACATTGGTGAGAGCCTCCCTTGGGCAGCTGAAGGTTTTGAGCTTCCAGGTCCAACTCTCTTCTGTGAGCCACATTGTTAACACACTGTGCATGTGGCTGCTAAGGGGATTTAGTAGTGCAAATGAGTCAAACATGCTTTTGAGCATGAGTCACTTTAGCTTGGTATTTGGGTTGAAATGGAAGGAAATATATGCTTGTGTGCACATAATCTCTTGTGCTATTTGAAAATTCTTGTTTTAAGCGGAAATATTATCAGTGGCCTCATTTGCTTGTTATGGTAAGCTATAGTTAATGGTTTGCTGTGAATGTGCCTATTTGGGCCACTTTTCCTGCATACTAGTAGCAAGCAAACCACAGTCCTTTGCTTAGTATTCTGTCTGAACTAGGAATTGTAGGTTTTTTTGCCCCAAGCAAACCACAATCTGTAGGCAAATTTAGTCCTTGGTTTACTGATCAGTTTAGTTGGCTCTGGCTTGACATAGTGAAAAGGACTGAGAAGGGAACTGCATTTGCCTGCATTGTTACAATCATAATGGCATGGGTAGATTATTTGAATAGATGTGAGTGTTTTCTGTTTTATGTTGGAAGTGGAAAGTGATTCTATGGAGGGCAGGGGTAGGAGGGATTCTTCCTCGTGTGGGTGATTGGTATACTAGAATGATACACTTCCTTCACTGTCTCCATTCACAGAGCTCTCCTTGATCACCCTGCACTGGTTCCTCACATCATTTGCTAGCGTTGTGCATATCAAGCTGTTGCTACGAATTTGGGACCTCTTTTTCTACCAGGGCTCCATAGTTCTCTTCCAGGTCACACTGGGCATGCTCAGCATGAAGGTAACCAGCACTCCTCCGCTTTCCCCTCATGGAATGAGTGTTATATACAGGGACCGCTCTCCGGATCCCCCCCCCCAATCTTAGGTATTTGGGGAATCCTTCATGAGAGGCGGTCTGTGTGTGTAAGGAAAGAAAAACAAAAAACATCATATATCATTCTTTCGAAATCTGGGTGTGCAGTAGCTCCTTTTGCCACCCGCTGTTGCCTTTGCTGCTTTTTTGTCTTCTGAATAATGCCAGTGAACTAGTATATAGACTGGGATTGTTTCAAGAAACACTTCGAGAAATAACCTGGTTATTCTGGTTCTGTGTTGGGCAAATTGATGTGTGGCTGAAATTCAGTGTAGCATTAAGGAATTCCTTTATAGGAAAATAATTGGGTGCAAAGGGAGATTAACAGAAGCATGCATTGATTGTTGTCCTGCATTCACCGTGCAAACTTTCATCATGGGAATAGAGTTAGATGCAGATAATGGGGCAGTGAGAATTGCAAGGGTATTCCAGAGCATAACACGCAGAATGCCTTGTTCCCGTTAACGCAGGAAGATGAGTTGATTCAGTCAGAGAACTCTGCCTCCATCTTCAACACACTCTCGGACATCCCCTCTCAAATTGAAGATCCAGACGTGCTCCTGCAGGAAGCCATGCGTGTTGCTGGTTCCCTGACGGACGTGGCAGTGGAGACTCAGCGGTGCAAGCACCTGGCTTACCTCATTGCGGACCAAGGGCAGCTGCTCAATGCAGGGGCTTCTGTCAACTTATCAAAGGTTTGTTTCTAAAGCTCTTGGGAATCACAAGTTAAAAAATATTTCCTTCCTCAGGCTTGGCTTCTGTTGTTTTTGTTGTTCATAGGTAGTGGTAGTGATGTTGAGTCAGTCTTGGATGTATTATTGAAGACATGCTGCCAGACATCCATACTTCCTGCTACTTCCAGTATAGCTTTTCTGGTCACCCATACTTCTCTTTTTCTATCCCCCTTGGGCTGGTGTGTTGTTTGAGGGGGAGGTTGTTGCTGTTGGCTTTTTGTATCTTTATGTTAGATCTTTTTATTTATGTGGAAACTGTTTCGTTTGGTTGTGTATTCTTTGATGTTTTATTTATTGTTTATAACTACTTTCATTATGTTACAGTTATGTATTATTTTTGTGTTGTAAGCTGCCTTGAGCATGATTTGAACTGAGGAAAGGTGGCATACAAATAGAAATATGTACGTATGTACAGTACGTATGTTTGATGTAAGTGACCCACAAGATCTGTTTTATGATACTGAACATAATGTAGACAGTCACATTAGCGTTTTTACTATATCCTCTCTTTAATGAGTCTTGGTCTTCTGTCTCTCTCAGATTGTGCGACGCAGGACACAGCGCAGGAAGTCTGGCATCACCTCTCTGCTTTTTGGTAAGGAGAAATGCATGAGCATGTTATTGTTGCCCTGCACAGGTTGGAACAGCTGTAAGAGCAAACATGGTAAATGTAGAGGGCAAAACATAGTGGGTGTCTGCAAGATTGGCTGTGTGTTGGCACTTCACACTCAACCATATTTTATTTATTTATAGTGTACTGGGATGTGTAATGGAATGAACCAAATAAATCCTCAAGCTTCCTCCCTCCTCCCCCACACACCCCGTTCCCCCGATGCAGAATAAGTGGCTGAGGGTGGGGAAAAGAGTACATGAGTCAGAGGCACATTCAGGTTCATTCCAGCTTGTGCACATTGTGCTAAATTATTATTTAGTGCAAACATGGCCATAGATTGTCCTTGCACTATTGTACACTGTACTAAGCACTCTGCTTGCCTTCAGGGTAAGTAAGGAGACACTTCTGTCTGCTGTCTAGATTCATCTTTTTAAAAATTAACCTCTTGGGAGTCATGTACAAGCTGTTTATTCTGCTGTATGCAGGAGTGTTCCTCTTCAGTGACTGTGATGGAACCCCAGGTGAAGCCCTTGCTCTTTGTCCTCTTTAAAGGTCCAGAGAAAGAAAGTAATATGAAACACACAAGTAGTATTTATGAGTAGAGAACTGCCCTCCTTACTTATTGATCCACTTCTGAAAGGCTGCACTATTTTTAAGACTATTCGCTAATAAAGGTTTGTCCCTGGGCAATCCGCTCTGCAGAAACAAACCTGTTTTTTAATCTGTGTAACTGTGCCATAGGGTTTATAGGCCTTTCAATCCCTCACTGAAGTTGCTTTGTAGGGAGCTCAGGGCAGTTAACTTAGTTTTAAGTTTACACTGTAGGTGTGCCCTTATTTTATTCTAGCTTAAGCACACTATTAGGTTTTTTTATGTAGCTTTTGAGAAGGTCTGAGAAACTGATCTAGGCTTCAGTCTCTCTCTGTTCTACCAAGAGGCTGGTTATAAAACGTATTTATGGGGTTTTGAGATGGGGCATAAGGCACACCTCCAGTCTTTCTCATTTCATGTATTCATGTGGAACACAGATTGGATTTTTTAAAACAGCTGTTGTAATTAACATCAGTTCAGGAATAGAGCGGCACTAAAAAAATAAAGGGGAAAACACAATTGTTAGGAACTAGGTATGGGTGACAATAAAACAGCAAGTATTACATTGCCCAGCAATGTAAAACAGCAAGTATTACATTACTCCTTGGAACACCCTTATGTAGAATAGTGTGTAGAGTTCTGTTGCCCTATCTTAAAAGAAATATCCTGCAGAAAGGCAACTAAAAGTATAAGACTTTAGGAAAAAAATATGACTAGTGGGGAAGTGGATGGAATTGAGACATAAAATGATGGAAGAAATTCATCCTCTCTCATTATACTAGAAGGGCAATGGCAATGGTCTTGTTTGCTCGTTTGTTTAGACCAAGGATTTCTAACCTGTGGTAGCATGACCAGTGGCTAGGGAGTATGGGCGTTGTAGTCCAAACATCAGCATTGGCCACAGCTTGGCCAATTTTGGATTAGACAATTGAATAGACGAAGGGAAATCTGTCTTTTTGCTATGAGAACAAAATGGAAACTCGGTGTACAGAAGCAGTATGTTTCTAAATAGCAGATGCTTCAGATGAAGAGGGGAAGACTAAGAGGAGGAGGAGGATGCTTTACTTCTTATACCACGCCCATCCGACTGGATTGCCGCCTTGCTCTGTTTGAGTGATTTCCTTATCCTTCCTTTGTTCCTGCCTTCCTTCCAGGGGAAGATGACATGGAGGCACTGAAGGCCAAGAACATTAAGCAGACGGAGCTGGTTGCAGAGTTGCGCGAGGCCATCCTGCAAGTGGCACGGCATTTTCAGTGTGTGGATCCCAAGAGCTGCAGCATAGTGAGTAGGGGCTCTCCCACAAGAAAACCTATGCTTCCTGCTACTGAGATGGATACCACTGTACCCAATTTACTGAAGGAGGGGCTTGTGCAGTGTTGGGTGAGAGCTTGCCTCATGAGGGAATAAGGGAAAACTGGAAGAATGTCCTCATCCCTTGTTAATCTCTGCCTTCTGCTTGGCATGGATTCAGGTTACTCTTGTTTGTCCCCCAACCAGGATTTGACTCCTGATTACACCATGGAGAGCCACCAGCGGGACCATGAAAGCTATGTGGCTTGTTGCCGGAACCATCGGCGACGGGCCAAGGCATTGCTGGATTTCGAGCGCCATGATGATGATGAACTGGGCTTCCGCAAGAATGATATCATCACGGTACGATGGTCAGGACCAAAAGAATGGTAGCATCATGTAGGGGGCTGGGGAAATTAGACATTATATGAATAAGGAACAACAAACACAGTGAAGTTTGGTTTTTTCTGCAGTATACCCTAAAAATAATTGGGGGCAACTTCCGCTACGTGTGTATCTCAGCTCAGATTCCATATTTGCTCCCATACATTGCTTGCTGCTCCTCTTTTTCCTCCGTATGATCAAATCTCTTTCCCTCCTTTCAATTGCTGCAGATCATCTCTCAGAAGGATGAGCACTGTTGGGTGGGAGAACTGAATGGCCTGAGAGGTAAGTGCAAATGGGATTTGTGTGAGGGGGGAATGGTGAGCAGGAGTGCAATGGTGGACTCTCTGCCCACCCCCAAACAAGAATATTAAATCTACGGGGGAGGCTACCTTCACAGCCTGTGCCACAAATACTGTTTGCTTATATACAGGCTGATACCGACCAGATTGCTATCCTGTTATTTCCCTGCTTTTTATAGGTTGGTTTCCTGCAAAGTTTGTGGAAGTTCTGGATGAACGGAGCAAAGAGGTAAAGTTTCCATATTAAATTTATGATTCTGCTTCCTGCCATTAGTGTCTACTGTTCTCTGGATCTTTGTAAAGGACATGGTGGGGAAACAGATGCTGAGAAGCAGAGTTTGGGCCTGGGCGAGTGGGAATCACATGCTGGAAAAGTCCATACCTCTTAGTCATCCAATGACAATCTGGATTACCTGAACATAAAACCATTAAATATAATCTCATTCTGTGCAAGCTTTGTGCACTGTATGTTTCAGATTTGGGAAATAGGAGATATCGTTATTCCCCTACCCCAGTGGGAGAGGTAGACCATATAGGAATAAGGTGACAAATCCAAGCTCACTCAATAAATTCATGGCAAAGCCAATAATTTATATTTGGGATAACGAAGATTAAACCAGATTTGCCAGCAACCACTTGGGAGGGGCAGTGAAAAGTTTAGCAAAGGGGATAGTCTAACAGCTTCATTCATATACTTACTAGCCAAGTGATTGGAGGAGCTTGGTAATACCAACTGTGAGCTAATTAAACTATTTTGTCATACGGACTTTGCGGTTGCCTAGGCATCCTCCTATGAAATAGGGCGGGCCTATGAAACAGCATTTGCAAATAGTATGGTAAAGATCTACCATATGTGCCTTTCTGTTTGCTGTGGCTTCTCATCCATTAATGGAGGCTATGCTCTTGTTCCTCTCAGTATTCCATTGCTGGAGATGACTCTGTCACTGAAGGTGTGACAGACTTGGTTCGAGGGACACTCTGCCCAGCCCTCAAAGCCATATTTGAACACGGGCTGAAGAGGCCATCTCTGCTGGGGGGGCCTTGCCACCCCTGGCTCTTCATTGAAGAGGTAAGAGAGGCACTTGGTGTCTGCAGGGTCTTTAGAATAGTATGGCAAGTACATGAGACCTCAGCGCAGCTGGCAAGTACAGAGGCTTCTGGGAGAGTGTAGTAATTGCAGGGGTGGGGAGAGACCTGCCGGTCTGTCACAATACAGTGAGACCTCGACTTACGAGTGACCCGACTTACGTGTTTTTCGACTTCCGAAAGAAAAAAAATGGCCACCGCAACCGAATTTTTCGACTTGCGAAAGGAAGTCGCGGCCGCTTTGAATAGGATTTCTTCGACTTACGAATTTTTGAATAGGATTTCTTCGACTTACGAATTTTTTTCGCTCAATGCATCCCTATGGGGACTCGACTTACGAGTGTTTTCGACTACCGAAGATCGCGTCAGAACGCATTATCTTCATAAGTCGAGGTCCCACTGTAAGAGACAGCCGTATCAATAACTGTGCTTGTCTGTCTAGGCTGCTGGGCGAGAAGTGGAGCGTGATTTTGACTCTGTGTATTCTCGTCTTGTGCTCTGCAAGACCTACAGGTAAATGTTTCTCTTATCAGTCTAGTGAATTAGATGTTCCCTGTCCGTCATGTACCCTTCCTGCTGATACTTATTTTTCTTGTAATGTTTTCACATATTACCTTGTCAAACAGATAAACAACTGTTTGATGTTTAGAAGACCTCAGGGAAGTTTTCCACAGTTGATGTTTTATTGTGTTTTTATTATTTTGTTGGGAGCCACCCAGAGTGGCTGAGGCAACTTGTTGTTATAGGCCAGGTTATTGATGTAGGATGGGCTAGCCAGTGTCTGCTGCAGAGATTACTTGTCAAATGAGGCTTTCTTCAGAGGGCTACAAGCTTTTAGTGGTGTAGGTTCCTAGCCAAGTGGACTGTGTTGAAATTTGCAGGGACTACTGAGAATCTTCTTTGCAAGGAACTGTTGCTTCTATCCTGTGTGTGGCACTGGGTAGGGCAAACGTCTGACCCTTGCTTGTTTGGTATCAGCTGGATCTGTTAATTTACTGTTCTAGGTTGGATGAAGATGGGAAAGTGCTAACTCCAGAGGAGCTGCTTTATCGGGTAAGCTGTTCTAGTGCTTTAATTGGGTGTGGTGATGGCATGAAGGTGTCTTTGTGATGGGAGAGTCTGTTTTCAGGGTCTAATGATGGGGACCTGTGAGGAGCCCAGAGGGCTGTGTCTTCCAGCAGGTGGCAATCTAGAGTCCTTTCACTCTCATTGCCTCTAAGGCCCAAATGCTTTGGGTAGAATACCTTTTGCATGCAGTTTGAGCTTTTTTGCTCCCAGGGAAGAAAGGCTGCTGAATAAGAATCCATATAACTCCCTTTTCCCCCTTTGCAGGCGGTGCAGTCTGTCAACATGTCCCATGATGCAGTACATGCCCAGATGGATGTGAAGCTTCGTTCTCTTATCTGCATTGGACTGAAGTGAGTCTTCCAGTTCTTTTTCATACAAGGCTGCTTTTGTTAGCAGAGAACAGGAGCCTAATGGGTGGCTTAGATTGGGCTTCATCAGCAGGGGCTGTGAGCTGGCAGCCTAAGGTGTGATCTGCTGTGCTGCTTCCGAGCCACAAGGTCTTCCACCTTTTATTTTCCCTGAGTTTTCTTATGCAGTGGCAATGGAACATGTGTGTGT
This sequence comes from Darevskia mixta, assembly GCA_034641385.1. Taxonomy (NCBI): domain Eukaryota; kingdom Metazoa; phylum Chordata; class Lepidosauria; order Squamata; family Lacertidae; genus Darevskia; species Darevskia mixta. Next base: position 20,448,804 of record JAWWNH010000008.1, read on the forward strand.
GCTAGTAACGTTCCCTGTGCCTTGTTTTTCAGTGAGCAGGTGCTTCATTTGTGGCTTGAGGTGTTGTGCTCTAGCCTGCAGACTGTGGAGAAGTGGTTCCATCTCTGGTCATTCTTGCGCAGTCCTGGCTGGGTGCAGATCAAGTGTGAGCTCAGGTGGGTGGAACTTCTTTTTCCCGACTTTATTTTACTGCCCAACTCCACCTCCTGGTAGCTGCAGCCTTATGTAAGTGAATGAAATCATACTTGGCTATGTCATACAGGGAGAGAGGGTATGCTAATTGCTTTCATTGCCCAATCTTAGCCTCCTTGGGAGGAATGGGTCTTTATGTGCAAGGCTAATGGCAGTACATTGTGATGAGCTCATCAGTCATTATCCTAGCAGAATAGGATTTGATTTTTGATTCCCCCCCCCCTTCATACACCACCAAACCTTCATGGTTGTCACAGCCGGCATCTCCAGAAAACAGAAAATAACCAGTTGTCACAGCTCACATGAAGATGCATCAGCCAGACTGGCTCATGGAAGAGTAAAATAAGGGCTCATCCACCCTTCTGCTTGTCCCATGCCTAGAAAACATGGGTCTGAGAGGTTTTCCGCTTGTCCTGCCACTTTCCCAATCCCTGTTTGCTGCTGGATTGGGTCAATCTGCAGAAAACCTGATGTTCCATGTCAGCGGCAAATGGAATTTTCCCAAGGGAAAGCAGTGGGTCAAGCAAAAGTGTGGACAACTACTAAGAGGGAACTGCTCAGAGTTTCTACATGGGGAAGGCTTTTCGCCTCAGAGGATCATGAATGAGAAGAAACACAAGGGAACGGGTACACTTGAGCTTCAGTTGTAGTAGAGCTGAGTAGAAAGCAAACTACAAAGGAGTTAGTCTGTGTGCAGCAAAACTAGGAGAAAATGTATTGATTACTGAAGTACCTGAGTTTTGTATTTCATAAGGACAGTTAGACCTGGAAGCATGCTGCTTCTGTTAGGAGACAAGTTGTATGATTTACCTATGTTCTTACACAGCTGTCAATTGTGCCTGTGGTACTGACAAGTGCTCCAAGTAAGGATGCTGGGAATCCTCTTTTTTAAAATAAAATATTGTCTCTTAAATAGATGTGGCAGTATATATTTCACATGAGCTGTGTTAAATGTGAGGTGACTGAACAATTCAGGTCGAGGTTTTTCTCAAGGGTTTTTTAAAGAGCCACTTTTAAAAAACACCAAGCAGCACCCACACCTGTTTTCTTCCTTGCTGCTTCACTTCTTTAAAATGTCAAATGTCTTGAAGATTTGATTTGTGGCAGTAGACTGATACAATGTTTTGCAATTCTTGTTTATGGAACAAGCACAATTTTTAATTGTGCGAACAGAATGAAGTAAATGTGTCAGAACAACTTAATTTCGGTTTCAGTCTGATTACTTTGCCTATAATGTTTGCATAGCCCTCCTTTTAAGCTCTCTTAATGGTTTATATGTTCTGTTGCAGAGTCCTCAGTAAATTTGCATTCAGCCTTTCTCAGGATTGGGAACTCCCTGTAAAAAGAGAGGTAAGCATGTGTCCCTTTAGTCAACCAACAGCCCATGCATTTGCATCAACCCCAGTTTACAGCAGGCTAATCTTTGCCCCAGCCTGGACCCTTTTGTTTTCCGGGATGGTGTGGTGGTGGGCCCTGAAGCACACACATATTAGCGACAGCGGAGAAATGCACAAAAACCCATTGTCTTCCTTTTTTAGGAGAAGAAGAAACCACTGAAGGAAGGAGTCCAGGACATGCTTGTGAAGCACCATCTCTTTAGCTGGGACATAGATGGGTGATTCTTTGGCCTCAGTTTGGACTGCTTGGATGACATCAAACCATTGGCATATTCTCCTCCCTCGCAGCCTGTTCCCCCTTCAGTCTGTCCCTCTCATCAACAGTCTTTGCTTAACAGGTGGGCAATAGCATATTGAAGAGAGTAGGGTTTGTGCTGCATTGTTTGAAACTGTGGCTGTCTAGCTTCCCTTTCCCATGGTGTCACTAACTTGATTGTGCAGAGCATGTGCATATTATGGAAGTCATGTACCACTCAGGAGTCTGTGCCCATGCTGGTCTGGGCAAGAGGGAAGACAGTAATGTTAGACAGAAAGTTGTCTAGGTGTGTACAGCAAGAGGGGGTCCCAAGGTTAACCAGTCTAGCTGTTAAGATTCATTTATGGCAGGGAGAGGAGACCAACAGATTGCAAGTTCCTCCAAGGCTCACTTTATTTATGATGCTTATTTTCTTACATACAAGCTAACACGTGAATCACCCCTTATTAGTGTGTGTCTGAAAGAGACTGTGATTCATGACTCGTTTTCCCAGGTGCTACAGTGCATAAATGGCTGGGCTACTGCCACAAAGTGCCTAAAATGGCTAGCTGGTTTTAAACTGCCTTGGGTGGAGCAGCAGGAGCCTAGCCTTTAATTCTGGCTCTTAGCTGAACAGCATCAGTTCATTTTAGCCTGGAACTTTGTAAAAAAGAGAGAGAGAGAGATTACCAAAAGATGTAAAATGTATCCAAAATCTCTGTATATTTTGATGTAGCTTAGCAGGAAATGGATTCAGGACCGAGATGGCTCAGGGAGTCAACTGCAACCTACACTGATGATGATGGTAGAGGCTGCAAGACAGGAGCACATCATTTAGGGAGCACAATCACTTGTCATTTTGATTTCTAAGTAAATTGCACATCTTGTGACTAAGACAGTAATGGGGAAGTAGGACTGCTCTTCAGATGCCTTTAGCTGGAAGGAATAATTGACACTTCTGCAAATGATTCTAGGATTTGAATATTAAGTAAATCAGCCTTGAAATATTGTGTTTCTTATTCAGTGAATAGTACTATTACAGTCTGGTCAGCTAGAATATACTGACTGTGACCTGGATGAGAATAGATTGCAAGCCCCTTTCGCCATAGTTGCATTCTGCTCTACTACTGGATAATTTGCCACACTTCTTTCAAGGTGCTGTTTTTAGGAAGGAGAAACTGTCACAATAGCGTGAAATGGCTCTTCATCCCTCCACAAATGTTGAATGCCTTTGCTGTCTTTTCACCATGGCACATATCAGTATCCATTATGCCATGACCAAAGATGAGATGTACAAAGATGTTACAACACAATTTTTTTTAATAAAATGGATTTTTCAAATAACTGAAAAAATAATTTGATTTATCCATTATATTCATTCCATACCCTTTTCCAGTTGCATGTTCACTCCAGGTCCAATACTATAGCACTGCGTAAACCTCTTGCGGGTGCTGATAACCCCTTTCATTGATGCATAGTGGAATAAGTGTGCGTGCTAATCAAATACAAGCAGTGGTTATCAGCAGAAGAGTGCGTACATTCAAACCAAAGGAAGATCCTTAGACTCTTGTTTTACTTTGGGGATATAAAAGGAGAATTTAGGGAACTTATTTTATAAGCCGTGTGTTTTTAGACACTGGCAAAAAAGTCCATCTTAATACCAGTCACTTTCTCGTTCCACAAAAGAGTAGCATTCCTACAATGGGCTTAACTGTACTGCTTTTCTTCATAATTTTACACTGAACATGTTTACCCTTTCAAAACCAGGCAGCTGTTGGGGATAGCACCTTTCAGCACAAACCCACTGCTGCTGCTCCCCTGATCTTGCCAACAAGTAACTTCCAGTCTAAACTCACTAACTGCTCTTAGTCTGAAAACAGGTAAGATGATACTACTGAACCAGATCCTCTCCCCACACTGAAGTTGGCTTATTCTGCTTTTCTACACTGTGAACAACCCCAAGTCTAGATCCAACCTTCCCAATTAGTGATAGACTGAGTGACAATATTAGTAGTAGGTCTTGAAGAGTATACAAGAGATACGCCACCTTCAGCAGCCATTAATCTAATTTCCAAAACAGTCATATTTTACTGAATGAAATAAGACTCACGTGCAGTTGGCCATTTCAGGACAATGGCCAATCACATAACTAATATTCTCTTCAAATCCATTCATCATAAAAGGGGGTGTATAGGATATGTTATGTAGACGATAAAATATAAGAGAAATAGAAGGGGCTCTCGGATCCTGTCAAATGACAGGACCCTTCTTCCTTCTGCTGTGGGGTGAAAGGCAGTGCCAGCAGACACATAACTACGTATTTTCTATGGGAGGGGAAGAGACTAATAGAAATACAATTTCCTTTGAGTGACATGTGCAATAAGGCTAAAACTGGTAGTCTAAGGACCAAATCCTCTTCCCCACCAAACCACAGGCTAAAATATCAGCTCCCCAACAGTTTACCACACAGTAGGAGCCTTTTAAAGGGAAGTAACTACCCCCTAACCAGGTAGATAACTTCATCTGCTTTCCAAAAACAAAACAAGTTTTATAACGGCTATATACAGAAATTTTACCAGCTATAAATGAAACCAGGTATCAAGAGGCAAGACTGTGGTTTCTAACCATTCTCTTAACCACACAGCAGCAGGGACTATGGCTACAGGAAAGTTCCTCTGTGCAATGAAAGACATGCAACTCCTTAGGCAAGCAGCACCAAAAACTCCTGCCTCAGAGAGGAGGTTAGTGCTCATGCTCTCAGAGATCAGCTGAACTCTCCAAACGGAAGTGGAGCCACAACCCTTAACCTACAGCCAAGACCAGAAGTCCCCATGACACCAACCTCCAGATCAAAGAAAGCTATACTTCATATGCAGGAAAACCCTTGGGATGAGTAGCTGAACTTAAACCCATGAACAGCATAAGCACTAGGAACAGGAGCATAGTGCAGCTCATCTGCTCCAGTGCTTATGTTTCCCAAAGGCCCAAACTTCACAGAGCGCCACCACTTTGAACAAGTAAGTTCTAGCCAACTAGGTCTCATAGGCAGGGTTATTAAGAGGAGGTGGCAGAGCTATTACAGAGGGCTAGGAGTATCATCCCTGATGCAGCTGTCTTGATTCATAACCAACTGAGTGCCTGAGACAACAATGTCAGGTGAGATACAACAGCTAGGGCATACAGCCGCCTCTTAAGTTTTAGTGGAACAAGGGCTACATGCAGGAATTAGCAAGCCAAAGGAAGATGGCTATTATCTAAGCTGTGGCACATAACTTGGGCTTGGCTTTCTTGCCAGGCAGAAAGCACCTATACTATGGCGTTGTTAGGGAAATGCTCTTGGAACAGGATGCTCATCCACATAAGCAGAAACCTCACTAGTCCTGTATTTATCCTCCCACCTCCTCATCTCCAAAGATGGCCAAATTAACTTTTGCCAAGTTAAAAAAAAGCACAGTTGCTTTCTAACTAGGCAGACTGAAGGTCGGGAAGGAAGCCTAGTTTCTCCAGTAAGTTCTTCCAAACTGCTTTTGATTCTTGGCTTCGAACTAAATCCTCAACCCCACCCAGAGGCATCATTCCATTCTTAAAACCTCCAACAAGTCATACAACTGGTGCGACCACTGAACACTTGAGGAAAGGTGCCTTAGTCCACCAATAGCTATGAGAAGTGTGGTAGCTTGCCTGAGGTTGAATCAGAAGACATCACTGGTACGTGCCCTTGGCTCTAGCTTCATGAAAGCTGGTCAAAATGCGGGGCTCTTAAGAAAGAGGCGACTTTCACTTAAGAGCTCACCCATGTCCTACAACCCAGCTGTACCACTCCCCTGAAGTCTGCATGCTCAGAGAGCTATAAGCAAGAATCCCAGTGCAGTTGTAAATCATGTCCATCAAGGAAGTCTGTGGAGAAGAGGCTAGGTGTTGCAGTACTGAGGGGGGTGAGGCTCATCACTGGCCCTCCTGACAGCTCCAACCAATCCATACTGTCCAAGTTAGCCTCTCCCAGGTCCAAGCTTGGTTCCCCAGTAGGCTCAGGGGCAAAGTGCAATTCTGATGTGTCCATAGGTGAAGATGGGTGGTCCAGGATAGCTGAACTGCTTAGCATCTCGCTGTAGAGGTCAATTAGGGACAGAGGCTCAGGTCCATCAGGGCCAGCTGTCAGCAAGGGGAGGCCAGTGCTGCTTACCAAGAAGTCTTCCAGCCTGCCTGCTGGGGTGGGATTAATAGAGCTGGTGTGGCTCATGGGCACCTGCAGGGGGAGCTCTGAGGAATGGTGGCTGTTGGACGGAGAAGGGCATCCTGGGGAAATAGTGGCGCCTTTCCTTCCTGGGGAAGATTGCTCCTTGAACTGAGCTGAAATCTCTGAGAGAGAAAAAAATAGCACTTAAATCCATGGATGCTTGCAATATTTTTACTGCTTCTAAACATGGCCACAAGTCTTAGGGCTGTGCAAGTGCTGCACACACCAACGGCTCAAAGAACCTATGAGCACTGCTGCAGATTACGCTGCTACATCCTTGAAATCTACTAAGTGGCACAAATGTTTCTTTCAGCACCAAGTGCACACACAAACCTACAAAGGAAATTTGTCCCTTAAACTGGCTTCAAACAAAGGCTCATTAGTGTGCTGTTTCAGATGGCCAGCCTCACTGCTGAAGTCCCTAGCATAAATCCAAATTCTCTACTTACCTCCATGCTCAATTAAAATGTCAAACAGGTCATCCATTTGCTGACTGGAACACCCATTTTCCTGAAAAAGAAGGGACGGGTGCTTATTTTGACATTGCATTCACCAGCTATGCAGCAACTCTCATCTTCCAATAATCTTTTGGCCAAACTGCACATTCACCAGACTTGTTGGTGTCACTTAGCAAAAATGGCACAACCACAGCCTTGGTATGAAGGGTGGACACTTGCAATCTGTGTCCTACCTCAAATAAAAGGAAGATGGCTCTAACCCTAGGGAGGCTGTTGCATATTTGATTCCTGAGAATCTCAGGACAGACGAAGTGTGCACTATTTTTGCAAAACAGCACCAACACAAACATGCTTCTCATTTGTCAACACAAAGGAGCTACTCTCACCTCAAGGGGCTTTGGCTGCTGCTTCACGGCCTCTTCATAACCTGGTGGTTCTTTCATCAACACAGAAGAGGCAGGGAGAGGCAAAGGTGGTGGAGTACCAAAGAAGGATGAGTTCTGCTGCTCAAGATCCATTTGGGGTGGAGATGGAGGAGATGGAGATCCTGGCTGCGACAGAAGCTGTGAAGAAAGAAGAAAAGCAATGAACAATATTCCCAGATAGGCCATTTGCATGCATCCTCAACATACAAGCCTCCCTTCTCAGATAATTCACAGTGGAGCCTCTAATGTTACCTTTCCTGCTTCCCTCTTCATGGGCATCATAGCTACTTGCACCACGGTCAAGTGTATACAATGCATGACCTCATCTGATTCAACATTGACTTGCCTGGCTCAGGAAGCACTGCATTTCTGCAACACAGCAATTTTCCTGCAGGCCAGATCCAAGTCCTACATTTTGCAGACCGCAAAGTTTCTCATGAAACATTCCCCACCAATCCACCCCTGCTTCAGTTCTGCTTTTTCGGTTATGGGAGTTTGAAAGAGGTCAGGTCCCAGTGCCTTGGACAAGCAAGTACATGTATACATTTCCAAATACCTCCCCTAAACAAAAACAGAATTTCAACCAGGAAGTCATATTTCTTCTCTTGGGAGGGTTACCTCTCACCACTCTGCCCCATGTTGGAAGTTTCAGTAGGACACACACTTCTAGAGGCCTGGCCTATAACATCTATTGTCTCACGTTCCCCAACATATTCATCTGAATTTGAGTGGGGCTTGTTGGCAGGGTACCTTTTGGGGCATGCTGGACTGGCCAGTTTTACCACTTGTTTTCAGGGGTCCTTTGTGAAAGCCATTCATGAAGAAGGGCTGCAAGTTGGGGGGCGAAGAAAAAGACAAGACTGTTTGAGGCAGCTGCCCAGTGGCTATCTGCAGGCCTGGCTTCTGAACCTATGGAGAGGCACAAGGGATAGGAAACAGAAGGAAAAAGTCAGACTCAGGCTGGTCCAAAGAGTAGTACCGGTACCACATGCCAATTGTATTCCCAAAGCACCCAAGCAAAGCTGGGCATAATCCTCAGCAAACAAGAAGAAAAAAGATTCTATGCTAAAAGAAAAAGTCTAAGATGAGAAGCATGGCAATAATAGTGCCTCTGAAGGAGAAGGTACTTGGCTTGGGAGTACGTCTGGACCCATTACTGTCATTTGAGGCTCAACTGGCATCAGTGGTACTGAGTGTCCTCTATCAGCTTCAACTGGAGGCTCAGCTGTGTCCCTGACCTGTATTGTCTATGCTCTGGTAGCCTCTGACTGGACTACTGCAGCACACTATAAGTGGAGCTGCCTTTGAAGACAGCTTGGAGGTGTCAGGTTATTGACCAAGGCGGGATAGTGTTTGTTTATGACATTTATATACCATCTTGATCTTTCATGCAGCTTAAAGAGGTGTACATGGTTCTCCTCCTCCCCATTTCATCCTCACAACAACTCTGTGAGGCAGGCTAGGCTAAGAGATGGTGACTGGCCCAAGATCACCCAATTTATTTATTATATTATTTATTGAAATTATATACCGACTTATACACGGAGGTCTCAGGGCGGCTCACAGAAAAAAAATCAGGGCTGAGTGGGGATTCAAACCCTGTTCTCCCAGGTCCTAGTCCAACACTTCTGGCACAACTGCACTGGATACCAATTAGTTTCCAGGCTCAATTCAAAGTGCTACTTGCCCTAAAATGCAAGATGTTAGCTGACCACCTATTTTGTTCCCTACCTTCTTAATGGGCTCCATTGGCGGTGGCTGAAGAGGCAACTGGGAGCTGCTTACAGGTTGTTGGATAGATGCTTTCACAGGTGGTGAGGACACTCTCTGAGAGAGAAGGATACACAACATTTTAGAGGTTTTTAACACACCCCACACCTGAAAAGTCAATCTTTAGAGCTAGTTGCTGCAGACGCAAATTAAATATGAAATGACACTGACAGAAGTCATGCGCAGGAGTGGAATGGGTGTGGAAGTATTAACTACAGGGTGGCTGGGGAAGCAGGATCAGTGTCACAGGGAGCATAAAAGCTGGGCTTGTAAACCCAATCAGATTTCTGAGAGCAGGGGCAGGTGCATTTAATCAAGAATCAACAATTATGGTTGCCACTGTCACCACAAGTTTAATTCTGGCACACAGACTTTAGCATGAAGTGGCAACAAAAAACTCAAACTGCTGATGTATTCCTTCACTGTCAGACCAGCTCTTTTGCTGACGAACCAGTAATTCTGCCACACACCCATTTCGTTCATGCTCTCACTGACTCTACACCTCAGGAGGGCCGTTCTCCTTTCTTCAACCTCTGCTCACTTTCCCAGGCCTCATAAACCCCAGAGATGAAATTAAAGAGCTGCTGCTGTTTAGGGGCCTTTTCTCTCTCCTCACCCCACCAAGATACTTGAGTTTTCTGTGGGAAGCTTTAGCTCAATTCCAACTCACTCTAGCTCTACCCTGGAATAGTGTTTTAATAATATAAAGAGTTGCTGCGAGAAAAGAAAGTAAAGCTGGAAAGGAATTCTACAGGCAAGATTAGCCTTCTATCCTGGTCTTGAAAATAAGATTCCTGCTCTGTTCAGGAACAAATTAGGTCCTGTGTAGAGGTGAGTTCAAAGCACTGAGAACCTGTCCAAGGCAAAGGAGTTGAAAAGTTGTGAGAGAAAATACATTTTGAAGAGCCTCTGCAGAAGAACTATGAAAAACCAGGAGTAGCTCCTTTGGTGAGAGAGGCTGTGTTCTTAAATTGTGTAGAAGCATAACTCAGATATTGTGAGTTTGGTTCCAGACCACTGCAATAAATTGAGTATTACAATAAAGCAAGTTATTCTTTTCTTTTTCTTTTTTAAGTTTCCCAGGGCACATAAATGTTAGGTTCACACTATACTGTAGTTCAGCCTGCCTGCAGGGAGGGCTGGAGGGGAAAAACCTGGCTCTAGCCTGTGGCCAGAAGAGGGAATGGCAGTGGCGGGGGGCTTCCCTCAGGCAACTCAATAATTGTAATCAACCAATCAATACATTGATGCTACTCCCAAAGAGAATTCCCAGCCATTCTTTGTAGAGATCATTTTCTGCTGACATGCCACTTCCATAATTACAAGCACAACTACAGGAATTAAAACTATTCAATTCTAAAGCAATGTGATTTGAGTCTGTTCACTATCTGAAAGCCCTCCTCTGGTTAGATAGACAGCCTTGACTCAAGAATCATCACTGCAGGTATACCTACCCTCAATGGCAAGGGACGGCTCCCCGCTTTTTCCTGAGGCGAGAGGCCCTGCCTCTCAGCATTCTGATTGGTCACGGTGAGAACTATGTGAGTGCCAGTGGAATCTGTGATGAGGGTGGGGGGAGGGGCTCCTTTGAGGAGGTTACTGAAGCCTGCACCTTGCTGGCCAAGGAAGAAGCTTGAGGTCTGGCTTGGCGGCTCAGTTTCGGCAGCTGGCACCTCTTGCTTCACCATCACTGCTTTCTTTGGCACTGAACTTGCATCTGAGGTGTCCATTTGGCTAGTGGTCTGTGTGGGTTTTGATTGGTCAGTTTGGCAGTTGGGCTGCCCTGAAGATTGGCAACTCAGAAAGCCCTTTTCACTCTTGACACGGGTGCCAAACGTTAGCGGCTCGGGGACTGTGGCTGTGCCCTCTTCTCCAACAGACGTGGCAGGCAGGAGCTGCTGAGACCGCTTCTCTCTCTCCAGCTGCAGCTTCAGCATCTCCACCAGCTGCTGCTTCTGTTTCAGCATGCGGGTGAGCTCCTCAATCTGCTTATCTTTCTCCTGCAACATCTGGTCTTTATCCTGGACCTCCATGTCTTGCTGACTGTTGTTGCAGCAGGGCTCTGCCTTGGATGATGAACTAAAGCTGCAAGTGGTGCCTTTGGAGCTCTCTTCCTTCACCAAAAATTGCACGGGAGATGCTTGCAAGGTAAGCTGAGTCAGGGGAGAGGTCACCATCTCCCCAAAGGCATCCCCACTGGTCGAATTCTCATCCCCGGCACTCATCAGGGAGCGCTCTGAGGGGGTGGGCGACACAGGAGGAGTCGAGCCTGTGCTACCAAACTTCATCACACCATTGCCAGCAACTGTGGCCACAACAACTTCAGCTGAAGTAATGCCAGCACTGACCAGGGCAGGCCCTGTGCTCAGCCTGGCAGCTGGGAAGGCCACCACCACATCCGCAGCCTTGGGGAGAATTGCTGTATTGGGCTTTGGAGCGGCAGCTGCTCGGCCAGCTGCACCGTTCTGCTCCTGATAAGCCTTGAGCCGCTCAATTAGATCCACCTTGGTGCCTGACACAGGCAGTGCTCTTAGCTTCAACTCTTGCTTCAGCTCTGCCACCTAACATAAAACAGTTTGCAGTCAATCAAAAGCCGTATCGGCTAAAACAATCTCGTTTACAACACCTACTTCAATTCGTATGCAGTTCCAAAAGAATCTAAAATACTGTAAGAACAATACAAAATAGTAATTAAAATAACTAGCTTATCTTTCAAAAATTTAAACAACTGAACAGGCCTCACTAGGCATAATCATCCTTCTGGCAGCAATGCTGTATTTAGCACAAAGATGGTGACCTCTGGCCCTCAAGACGTTGAACTCCAGCTGCCATCATTCATGACTAAGGTGGTCAATGCTCAGGGTTAACACAAGGAGGAGTACAATGATAACTTGAGGGTTACAGGTTCTCCATCTTTCATTTACCACTTGCTGCCAGGTCCACAACTATCAGTCCAAGAGTTTCACCACAAAAGCAGAAAGGCCACTTACTTATTCAACCATCTGGTCTGAATACCAATACTGAAGCCATCAAGTTCAGTGCTAATAGCAGCAACAGCACTTATTTTAATGAATTTATATCCTACCTTTCTAAAAGAAAATATGTGCTCACACTTTCTTGTAACATTTATATCCCTACTTTCTTCATGAAACACTAAGCTAGCCAAAAGATGCTTTGTTTACCTTCATGTCGTCAAGATTAACAGGGAGAGCTCCTGGTTTGCCAACTGGAGTGTTGCTGTTTTGCCGCATCAATCCATTAGAACTGGAAGAAACAGAAGAGGTGCTGCTGACAGCAGTGGAGAGACTACGCATGGGCGGGGCACTACTGCTGCTCTGCTGCTCTCCTGGAGGCCTGAAGGGAGAGGAAAGCGGGAGCTGAACACTGGGCAGCGGAAGTGATCACAACACTCTGTTCTTCGCCACTACTACTGGGAAGCCCAATGGACATCCTTATGTTCTCTTGAGAAGGTGGTCAATAGTCTGCCCTCAAGATACAGCACTACACAAATGACCCTTCCTAGCTCCATGGTTGCTTGGAAATTCCATTTTGGCAGCCTCGGCATGTGCTTGCCAACTGTTATTGACTGCCCTTTTTATTCTAATACAGCAGACATATCAGATCTCTTGCTTCATTGCCTATATTCTGCTTGTTGTGAAAACAACCAGATATACTTGCAAAATGAAACAAAGGTGTATACTGAATTCATATCAAATAAATACTGGTGATCTGATACTGAGTCAATTCTATGCACAAGCTTCCACTTCAAGTTAGAGGTGATGGACGGGACTTAGAAGAACCTTACAAAGTCATACTGCCAACCACAGATGAAATGCTTATCTAAATACTTAAAACACGCTGACACTAAACTCTTGAAGAACTTCACAGCTTCTTGACTGTCCCAAGCACCTCTGCCACATGCACACAGCAAGCTAGTTCTGAAAGCTACAAGCACCGACATGTTTGCAATACCTACATAGGCAAGTTACTCTGAGCATGAGAGGACAGGGGATGGTGTACAACTCCCGTTCTTGGGTGGGATTGGTTGGATGGAGAGACAGATGGATACTGCTAACACAGGACCCACCCACCCCCCATGATATGGAAAATAAATTAAAGAATAGCATGGAGCAACTCATACTTTGGTGGAGCTGGCAGAATGGTTTGATAGTTGTAGTGCTGCTGCTGCTGCTGATTAAGGATCTGAAGCTGCAAGAAAAGCTGTTGTTGCTGCAGGATTTTGGCATAAGATGAATCCATGGGAGGAGCTCCTTTGTCCTGTTTTTGGTCCGGCGGGATGTATTGGTGATATTTCAACTTCTTGACTTTCGGTTTCGGTTCCTTGGATTTTTTGCTGCGCTGAGACTTCTCGCATGAGGACTTGGACTGGCTTTGCTATTCAAAGTGAAAACACAGGTGACTCAAAGGGCGGGAGGGTAAGAATAAAGAGTGCAAATGCAGAAACAGTTATTAGCATTTGCTGTCATATTCCATATGGCTGGTTCAAGCTACCGGCCCTTTCCAGAAAATGTAAAACTATAAGCCACAGAAGGGGACGCACAGTTAGCTTTTGCTGAATTAACTACAAATTCTTGGGGGGGGGGGGCAGGGGCAGAATACATGCCCATTAAGTAACAATACAAAAGCACAGCAAATGGGAGGCTAAATCCCAACTGCCACATGTGGGATAGGGTAGGGGTGTGTTTATGGACACAGCAGTTGGAAAGGACTTCTTTAAAAAAAAGGTTCCCTGCTAGCAGTTTAGCATTACAGAAGAACAAGGCCAACAATTCCAACCCAATCTAAAACATGCCCACATCCCATCAATTTAACCCCTTTATAGAAAGGTACCTTTATAAGGGTTGGGAGTGGTTTGGCAGCAGGAGCAACAACGCCATTGGTGAGATTAGGAGGCACTGGAGGCGGCAGGGGTGGTAGGGGAGTTGGTGGCTGCTCAGACAGAAAAGGGGTCTCACTGGAGTCTGCACTGATTTTCAACTGACACACGACCTGCAACAGTAAATCCAAGTATGAGATGCACATGCCCATATCTGCACCTGTGCGCTTCCCTTTCCAAGATATGGAAACAGCTTTATGGGGTCGAAATGTATCGATTACATGCCACTCCCAGAGGAAAGGCAGACAAATCCCATTTTTGCATATTTGTTGCTTTTCACTTGCATCTGCATGCAATGAACAGTACTGTGAATGGGCTCAATTCAGCGGAAGAGCTATAGCTCAGTAACAGAGCGTGTTTTGCACGCAGAAGGTCCCAAGTTCAATCCCTTGCATCTCCCAGGTAGGGCTGGGAATGTCTCTTCTGAAACCACTGCCAGTCAGTCTGGACAATACTGAATGAGATGGACCATTGGTCGGATTCAGTATAAGGCAGTTTCCTATGCTCCCAGTATCAGCCCCACTGCAGAGCAAGGCCAGGGCCTTATTCCTCCCCCAAACAGGTTACCCCTTTGGGTTCACATTCATCTATTTTCAGCCCAAAGTAAATCAATATAGAAGCTTTTGTTAGCATAATTTCAGTATTCAGGTGCTTCTGCTCCAATCCACAAACAACACTCCTTTGGAATCCACTCCTTGCAGAGGACTTTTTTGTTTCCTCCAGGAAAAGGCACCTATGTGGCTGGTGCAGGCACCAAGGCACACAAGAGCCAAGGCTATAATAATCTCACCTGAGCAGGGGATGCTGTTGTGGGGGTGGGAAGTGACTCGCAAACTCGAGCTTCCATTGGGGATGGCACAGATCCCTGGGATTCATGGCTAGCTGGCTGTTCTGGAGACAGGGCATCACTGCTGTCCTCGTCAAAGGAGGAGCTGTCTGCTACTTTGGGGTAGTTCACTTGACCTACTGAAAATAATAAATTTACATTTATTCACTAAACAAATGGAAAGGGGTCAAGGATGATTAGCAGAAGATGGTTCTGGACATCACAACAAAACTGAGACAGTGAAAAACCAAACAAGATTTAGACAATTTTTTTAAAAATCAACGTCGCAACCTGAGAAGAAATAGTTAACACCAGGATTAATAAGAATATCATCTTCTGCCTCTCTGTAGACAGGTGTAAGGACAACTGGAGCAAGCTTTGTGTCATATCCTGCCTGCAGGCTGGAATGAACAGTTGAGATTATGAAAGCAAAAAGGAGCACTGGAGATAGATATTTTGCCAGTTTTTTTTTTTTTTTTAAGTTTGTTTTTTTAAAGAGCATTAGAAGGAATACACTGGGGTTCTGCTTCAAGTCTGCCACATGGGCTGGATAAGGTAAAATGTACACACTGCTTTCCTTGGTCCAGTGGCACAGTGAGAGGTGCTCACTGCCACAGGACTGCCAAAAACTGCCACAGGACCCAACACATACATGCAGGCCTCCACCTACCCCACCAACCTTACCAATGAGAGCTTCCTTCAGGCTTGATTCTACAGGCAGAATGTTCTTCTCCACCAACTCCATGGGACCTGGCCGCTGGGCAATCTTCTCATTGAGGTCATCGGCCAGTCTGGCCCGCTTCAACTTCAGCTGCTTGGCCTGAAGAGAAGGTTCAGCAGAGGTCTCTGCTCAGGGGAACAGCAAAAAATATGATCACCTCTCAAGTACATGACCTCGGTACAAAGTTGGCAGTTCACCGTCTGCGTGGATACATGCCCTCCACTAAGAGCAGTTCTATTTGTTGGCAGCACACTCCCCTCCATCAAGAGCAAGCTGCATACAATGGAAGTTATGTTTGGTCTGCTCTTTTACTGTCATGAGATTTATTTATTTATTTATTTAAGTTAGTAGCTCACAGTAAACTCTCTATTTTTTTCTCAGAAAGAGCTCAAATTGGCCTGTAAAAAAACCAGCCCCCATTTATTGCAAGTCTCAAACCCCCACCAAAAGAAAACTGGGCAAATGATGCACAACGGTCAGTGGTGTGTAAACAAAATACCTAAGTAAATTCTAATAATCCTGTTCCTGTGATTTATATTACCTGTTCTTAATTATGAATTTAAAATTTTTGTGACTTGCCCTGGGACCCATTGGTGAAGGGCAGGTAACAATGATGATGACGATGACAACAACAACAACAACAACAACAACAACAACAAACAAACTGCCCAATCCTGTTCCAACAGCACACTAAACTTCTACTGCTATCCCTTAAAACATTTAGAAATAATTCTCTGGAGAATTTGCTAACCCGCCACCCATCACTTTTCCTTACTCACAACCATTTCTGTACATCCACATTCACTCAGGATTCCCCCCCCCCCAAAGAAAAGGTATCTTAAATAATATGCAGGGGTTGCTGACATGGTGCTCATGGATGCAATGGTGTCCTTGAAGTCTTCCCCTGGTGCCTATGATGTATCTGAGACCCCACCCCTGCCCAAGTCACAAGGTGAGGAGGATGGTGAGCTTTTTCTCCCTTGAGAAGTACATGGGGCTCAAGGAGGGAGCTGGGACCCACAGCACTTGTTCAAAAACCTATAGCAATTCAAGAATACAAACAGTGTGCCTGGAGGACCTTGATAGCAAAGTACTTTGCTCAACATTAAAGCACTGACCCACACCAACAGTACTGGCCCAACCTGCTAGCCAGCCATCCCCAGCTGAATAAGATTAACGTACAAGAGCCATGACTGTATCTATAAAGGGTGAAAATTTACAACAGAAGACTGCACACCAAGAATCATACCTTCCAGAATGTGCATCCTCACTAACTCTGATCTCTCTGGCCGGCACCGGATCTTCCGTTTCAGGTAGTCCTCTGTCTGCAAAAAAAATGGAACACAGCATGCTGAACCCAAATAGGAAGACAGGACTGAGGCAAATAACATACATGATTTTTTAACAGGGAAATTATCTTGGATTTTTAAGCATATGACGAGATATAACATTCCCGTAGATTTTTACTACCCCTGCCACTGCAGCAGGCTAATGATTCCAGAACATTTAAGCAGTATCTAAGAACCTCAAGCGGAATGGGTCACAATTCTCAGGTTGCTTGGATGTAGGGCGAAACACATCTATTGATCGGGAAACTTGTGGAAAGTCAGTTACTTATCTTGAATCATCAGTCACCTTACAAACACCCAGGCTCTAATTCTATTAACTTTAAACAAATGTTAAAGAAGAGAAAGAGAAAGAGAAAAATTCAGCAGCCAGTGCATTCACTTCTCATCCAGCTAACAAGAGGCTCCTTTGGGAAGGAACTGAAATGCTCCCAAAATGAGACACGGTGCCGGCATTCAGTTTCCTTATTTCTCAAGAATCAAAGTTTTCCACCAAGCTTCTGTATTATCAAGCTCTCAGCTAGAGAGAAAATCAAACAAACTCCAAGGTACCTGAAAGGTGCTGACATGTTTATAATTAAGAGAAACTATCACAGGTGGTGTGCAGAATGGAAACACGCAAGATGCTCAACAGAGAAGCACTTAGAAGAATATGCAAACAGTTTTGAAAATACATCACAAATGCAATAACTCTCTTGAAGCTAACTTGTGGCTTACCCTGGCCCGTTCCAAGCTCCTTCTCTGTTCATGAAATGCAGCTGGACTTTTCAGAGCTGTTGGAAAGATAACAATGAAGGAATTACAAGAGTTGGTCTCACACATTTCTAAACATGACCATGCTAATTAAGTGGCACCCAATTCAAAGTTACAATTAAATAATACAAGATGCAGTTTCAACATGGTTTTACTGTGTTGGCAACCACAATAAATCAGAAGCATCAGGGCCAATTTGACAACCGAGTCAGTCAATGCTTGTTAGAGAAATACCCTGTTTCCCCTTTTTTAATACGTAGTCATAAAGTAAGCCATGGCAGGTTTTTTTTACCTTTGTGAGAAGTAAGACGTACCCCAAAAGTAAGCCATGGTGCCACCATTGTTCCCGTCACCTCCTCAGCCCCTCCTGCGTGCGCAGGGAGCCAGCGAACCAGTGAGAGTCACGGGGGGGAAACGCGCCTCTTGCGGAGTTCTGCCCCGCCTGCTTAGCGCGCAGGGAGAGGCACGCGGGGGGGGGAGACACCTCTTCCTGCCCCACCTGTTCCCCCTGCGCAGGGAGCCAGCGAACCAGCAAGAGGCACGGAGGGAAACGCGCCTCTTGCAGAGTTCTGCCCCGCCTGCTCAGCGCGCGGGGGAGGCTGTACCGTACCATACTGACGTAATAAAAATAAGACATCACCCGAAAATAAGCCACCCTGTGTTTTTTTGAGGAAAAAAAATTATAAGATGGTGTCTTAAAAAGGGGGAAAGACGGTATATGCTTAGGATATATTCATTCTTTATTATATATAATGATTTCAAAACATGTATCAAACCTCTTAATTCTGTTCTAGCCTTTCATAAAGTCAAGAGTCTAAAAACTAAGCATAATAAAGCCTTGCAGTTCCACTAGCAATAACCTTGGAGATAACAGTTCAAGTCTTAGCCATGTTCTTAGCGACCACATACCAGAAAAAGGTGTGGGTGTGGGTGGGTATTTTGTTTATGGAGGCTAAGAACAAAGAAGCGGAGTTAAGACTAGCAGATGTGATGTGTGACGATCAAGTTGGAATCATGATGCATGCAATATGGACTTTTGCTACTTACTCTTGGGCTATGTAATGAATATTCCTGTGCATGTGAAGAGGACAATATTGAGACAAACCAGGATTTTGGCAATGGATGTGGGTTGCAATGCAACCTTATGACATTCTGGTTCCTGTGCAATGAGACTTGCTTTTCCATTGTATATAAAGACAGCTCTGTCTCAGTGCCAATTCAGAGAAGGCTATACAGCAAACCCCCAAAGAAGAAACACTTTGTTGCAGGCATCTCCTTCCTGGACATTTTCAGCATATGGACCAGATCTTCTATCAGTTTGGGATGGTTTGAATCCACACAATGGAGTAAGCTTCCATTGCTCTGTCCCAGCTTCTGCCAACCTAGCAGTTCAAAAGCATGCCAGTGTGAGTAGATAAATAGGTACCACTGCAGCGGGAAGGTAAATGCTGTTTCTGTACGCTCTGGTTTCTGTCATGGTGTTCTGTTGTGCCAGAAGAGGTTTAGTCATGCTGGTCACATGACCCAGAAGAGCGCCACAACCCCATAGTCACTTTTGACTGGCCTTAACTGTCCAGTGGTCCTTTACCTTTACCTCTGTCAATTTAAATTCACACCCTGGTATGCTGTCAACCTAAGCCAGCTGAGGAAGTAGCCATTTTTACAAATTGCTTAGAGCCACTCTAGGTTTATATAAATCACTTAAATAAATGCAACCTTGCACAGTTCCTGTCAGAAGGCACATGGACAAGAAAGATTTGATGAAGGGATAATATGACTCTTCACCAAAGAAGTCTCAGTGTAGCTGAAAATTTTGGCACAAGTAGAACTGAGCATACAAGATGCATGAAGTCTGACATGTCAACACCAACATTACACACAACCACATACATTAGGATTTGATCATTTACAGCAGGTCCACATGCAGACAGGAGCAAGGAAGACAGGTGAAGCACACTTGTCTACCAATACAAAAGTGGTAGAGAATCTAAGGAGTAACGTAAAGAATGAACACCTTCTCTGTCTTTTTTCACCACTGAAGAACTGCCAAGAGAGACCCTATTTTAGGACACTGATCAACTGCTGCTGAGCACTGTACAAGCCTTGGAAGAATCCTTTGGCAGGGCTTTTTCTCTGCCAGATTCCAGTAAGCTCACATTGGCTAGGACTAATAGGACTGCTGTCTGCCAACAAATCTTTTCTCAGCACATTGTGGTAGAGTGCTGGTTGCCAGCTGAGTACTTGTAATGTGGAATGGGTAGCTTCAGTTGCATAGAATCCATGGGTCTATTACAGTGAGCAGAAAAATCTGGGACTTAGGTCCTCCAATCTACCACCAGAAGCCATTCAGCTCCAGGTTAGTGGTCATGCTGGAACCAATCGCAGAATATGATACCACACCATATCAATACTGCCTAAATAATGCATCTGTTAAAGGTGTGGTCCTTAACAGCTGCAATTTCCTGGCATTTTGGAGCTTGAGTGGACATGGGAAGTCCTTAACACAACATGTCAAACCAAAAGGGTTTTTGTTACTTGAATTCTGTTAGTAAGGTGGTCCCTCTATTCTGATTTTGTGTGTGTGTACACACATGGAAGACTAAATAACTTTGTGTGGAACACAGCCGGCCTCTAGTAAAAACACTGTCAGCAAATGTAAACGCAGGATGCTTTTTACAGCACACACATCTTTGAGAGGCTTCTTAATAGTGCTGCAGCTGTGTAAGGATAAGGTACCGGTAACTGAGAAAAGCTCCTGAAAGAATGCTTTCCACTATGTGTTCCCTCACTCTCAAAGGTATTCAGAACTACAAGGTATAAGGATAATTTGGTGGTGGCAACAGCAACCTGTTTAAAGAAAAGTTTGATCACCTACAGTAGAGTAGTAACCAGTGCCAAGACGCCTATGGTACCTTTTTGATCCTTAGCAAGACAACCAGTAGGAGGAGCTTTCCTGCTATTTATCTTGATGTAGTTAGACCCCAACAAAAGTCTTTTTTAGTATTCTGAGTGATGAAATTCTATTGTTTTTTATTATTATTATTATGAAAAGGAGTAACTAAGAAGCCTGTTATCTTTCAACTGAATCCCCTCAAAGGGAAATTCTCATTCTCACAGGTATTTCTATGGAAAACACTTGGCTTGTACTTCATCCCAATGCTGGCACTAATGCAAAGAAAAGAATTCCATTCTTGACCTCTGAAAATGCTGAAGGGAACAAGACTCTACTTCTCCCACAAGATTCTCTTGGAAGAAACCAAAGATCACTGGTATAGTATGTACTATCAGACTCCATCCAAACTAACCAAACAGTGTACATTTTTCTTGGCTACATAAAAAGTACATAACAAATGGCCCAGAACTGTCAAACAACTCTACCATGTCAGTTAGGAGATCGACCTTTTCTAGCATGGCCTTAATATATTAGTAGCCAAGTTTATGAACTGCAGTAACCCACACTCTAGAGAAATAGACTGTCATTTTCAGCTTTTCATTTTTAAAACCCTTCCATCCCTCAGGATTGTGAAAAACATGGAAACATAAAAGAAATCATTGCTGAAAGCTGTAAGACTAATATCAAGTTA
Source organism: Darevskia mixta (assembly GCA_034641385.1). Taxonomy (NCBI): domain Eukaryota; kingdom Metazoa; phylum Chordata; class Lepidosauria; order Squamata; family Lacertidae; genus Darevskia; species Darevskia mixta. Next base: position 20,469,645 of record JAWWNH010000008.1, read on the forward strand.
TGGTCAACAAGACGGCCTTTGCAGATCCAGTTCAAAGCCCACCATTGTTCCAGGCTTATTTCATTCCACCCTAATTCAATGCTTTGGGGCGGTATTCAACTACTACAGCTCATCAGTGCAAGGATTTCTGCTTGTACAACAGAATTTCCCCCTCTCCCACCCAAATCTGCTCCAGAGGGTTGCAGGAACTCATGAAAAATATATTTTGGTAGGGGGAGCGCGCAGGGGAGGTGAAGAGGAGAACATTCCATTTTACATTGCTGACAGAATGTTTACTTAAACAGTACATTGAACACAACCCTTTATTTCCCAATATGGAGGAGAGAATCTGCCCCAAAATTATCAAACCTTCATAAAAATAAGAGCAAGGGATATAGTACTGCCAATTAGGTAGAATATACATATTGAATGTGTGCTGTGTATGCACCCAGCTGTTTACTTATTCTAGCCACTATCAAGGAGGAATGGAGCAAGACAGCACCCAGTTCCTCAAGGACTGCAATGTATAAATAAAGCATTTAAAGAGGTTGCAGAGTTCAATATTTTAACTTAATGGTATCACTACTCATCTATAGCCCATCTATAGGAGCTTACAACAGCTTACAATGTGCTGCCCTGTAGATGTTGTTGGACTTCAACTCCCATCATCCCTAAACATTGGCCATGCTGGCTGGGGCGGATGGGAATTTTCGTTCAACCTTGGGGTTTTCCCCCCACAAGTGTTTGGGTTCTCCCAAGTCTGCTGAAACCTTCCTCTTGTGCATGGATGATGTCATTTTGGCTAAAAAAGGATTGGTAGCCAGAACTGAGATCACTGTAAGTATACAATATGATAATGCTGTAAGGTTGCCATAACCCTGTGGTCCCAGGCGACAGATAGGGTTTACACTTGATTTATGGTAGGGTAAACGCACATGCTCATAAATCCAAAAATACTCTTAGGGCTAAGCAGTTGGGCTGTATCTGAATAACAGACTCAGAACATTGTTTATTTTTCTAATAGAAAAGCTTTAGCTGAAAAAGAGTTGTTTTTTTCTTCTCATCAAGAGTTCCACTTCATTTTGCTTTGAGGAATATACACCATTTCTGAAAGCATGTTTAGCTTTAGTGTCATATGCAAATCTGTCCTCAGACAGCACACTGGATCCCAAACAATCAATGCCTTCCAAGGAGAAAATAAACATAGATAATTTTACTCAGCGCTTTGAAAGCAGTTTGCATATACCTGTTTTGCAGCAAAGCACGAGAAATGTAGCATGGGAAATATTCCTCTGGAGACTCCTTGATGTAGGGGAAGATCTGCACTACAGTGGAACCAATCAAAGAGGCTGTTCATAAGCATGGCACAGGTTTGAAGAGTAAGTATTTGCCATAAAATGAACAGAAAATTATATTAAACACTGTAGTGATATTATAGTAGCTTGCCAGTATCCCCAGCAAAACAGTGAGACCTGTGTCTTCTCTGTTTTTAAAATTAGGAGCATTAGCTACAAATAAAGTTATTAGTACAATAAAGGCTTGCGTATATATCTCATAGCTTCTATTTGTGATGCACCATAAGGGCATGGCATTGAAGTAACAACTTTTGAAGCTCTCCCAAATGTGCTTTAGATTTGCAACCTCTGAGTGAGAGAAGAGAGCAGATCAATTTATCTTAATGATGCTTTATAACTTCCCTTCCTTCCTCTGTATCCTTGTTCTTGCAGCACTCTAACTCCCTGCAACTGTTGGCACGTGCAACCCTGAGGCACGGTGACTGAACCTGGAAGTACCATAGCTCAGTGGATGCAGAAGGTCCCAGGGTTCAATCCCCAATATCTCTAGGTAGGGCTGGGAATGTCTTCTGTCGGAAACACTAGAAAGATGCTGTCAGTTGGTGTAAACAATGCGGACCTAGATGGACCAATGGTCTGGCTCCATAGAAGGCAGCTTCCTGTCCCACCAGAGCAAACTTGTATGAAAACAAATGTCTCTCTTTGCCAAAGATCCTGAAGTTCCCTGTATGTCAGGAACACATAGTTCATTAAGTCTGGCGTAATTTGTTATGCAGGGTAGCTTTGTAGTTCACATTTAAAGTAAACTACAGTATCTTTCCCATCTAGTTTAAATGGTGAGGAAATGAAGCAGGGCAGAGAAATGTTCCTTTTTAGCAGATTAAAATTATGAGAAAAGGCGAAGCCATTTAGATAACATTTCCTCATTTTCGCTACTTATTAACTGCTCTTGAAACACACACTGAACTTAGCTGAAAGCATGACCAACTAAATACCAGGAGCCATGGGAACAAATGGATTAGTTTATACATGAAATGTAGATAATACACTTCCAGAAAAAGTTAAAGCTGTTGATAGCTCTGTTTTGTGTTCTGCAAGGATTTGGTTAAAGCGGACTACTGCATTCTGAACATAGCACCACTTTAAAAAAAGCTTCATACAACCACAGAACACTAATTCAACTGAATGCTGTATATTGCTGGTTCAGATTGTTCATCTTATTAACCACTATATTGGTCACAAAAACAAGAAGTCATTTGCAATCATTCTAGCATCATGGACCAGAAAGTCAGCTTCAACTAGACTACAGCAATATACCATTTACTCTCTCTCTCTCCAGTATATTTACGCTGAGCTCCCTTGACCTACCAGTCAATAACATTAACTAGTTGTAATTCTCTTTAAAATATGTTTTAAGTACTTTTACAATAGTTTTTCATAGTTATTAACTAATCCCAAAATAGAAACATTCCTTCCTATGTTAGACTTCTTACTAATCCCACAAATCAGAAGGAATTCTATTGAGCAAGCTTAATGATTAAAAGACAAACTGGCTGTATTCAGGCAGAATACTTTTGCTTCCATTTTAGATTGACCACAGCTTGCCATTTCATTTCAGACCCAACAAACTTAATTCTTAATTACAGATCTTAATTACAGTTTCTTAAAACAAGACATCTTCATAGTTTAAGAAGCTGGGTTTTTTCAACAAACCATAGTTAAGGGTTCAGACATAATGCTGAACTGTGGTTAATCTAACATGGAAGCTTCTGAACTCTTCCTTGTGGAAGGAGGGGAGAACACATGAGGCCAAGGTTTGCCACAGTTCATCCTCATAATGATATATCATTGTTTGGTTTAGTATTACATGTGCATTGGGTCAGTGGATCTGGGTTTGGAAATTGCAACAATCTGTGGTTAATTTAAAAGGAACCAAAAGCTTTCTACACACTTCATCATGGCTCCTGAGAAGTGGGGAGAACTCATTGCAGCTCATTGCTATAACTCTGAACCATGATTTAGGATCATGTATGAAAGACAAGTCCATTATTTCTGTAATACCCCAAGCTGGTAACTTGAAGAAATACTGCCATTTGATGCCAGGGACAAATGTGAGTTAAGTTAAAAGATAGGTAATCTTTACAGTCTTTTCAAATTCTTGTTGACAGGCTTCCATCAATGTCATTCCTACACTGATCACAAAGGGGCACTACAGAGCAGCACAAGGAGTCAAGGATGGGGTTCCTATAGTAATGCCCTCTCCATCGCACTTGTCTCACAACAAGGAGAGAGAGGCAGAGGTCTATGTAAAGCACTAACCACAAGACCACTGTGCTTGCAAGGCTATATTTTCACAATCAATTTCTGTGGATTTCCTTCCTGCTTGGTGGTTTGGAAGTGTTGACAGTATCCAACAACCTGCAAAATGCATAATGGAAGGCACAGGGCAGATGTCTCCTGTGGTTTCACCACATAATTTTATTAAACATGCTCTACAATATGTACATTTCTGTCTTGGAAGATAACTGCACTTGAAGCATGTCAGGAGACTAGTAGTCTTTTTTTAGCCTTATATATAAAACTGTTGTGGAGGCCACTACACCTAATGTTTTTTGTATAGGAGGTGGTGCTAGTTGTGGAAACACAATTCAAGTACGGTACAATTCTAGTGATGATTCTTCTCTGTGTGGGTTCTGGGCGTCTTTTTCTCAACACTTAGGTGAGCTTCACAATTAGGGCATCAAGGTAAAACATAGTGCATGAAGTGGTAACTAAGACAGGGGTGGGGGACTGAATCCAGTCAGCAGGCCAGATTCATATCCCTCCACCCTTGTGCGCCATGTAACAGGTGGGCAAGACCACACACCACTCAATCCCCTAACATCACAATAGTACCAGGTGACCCATGTGGTATACAACATTTTGAAACATTGCAAAGTCTTTCCAGATGGTGTCTGCATGCAACCCCCTTTTTCAAGTCTAGGCACGTGCCTGGTGTCATTCATTCATTCATTTTCTATGTGGCCCTTCATCAGAGAGGATCACAAGGCGTTTTACAATATAAAAACACAAAAATACATAAAAGGCCAAAGACTGTTTAATTAGCCAAAAGCCTAATTAATATGATGGCTGCTGGATATGCCTTGACCATATCAGCCTTGTGGGCCAAATAATAAGGTCTGGAAGGCCTAACTGGGCCTTAGGGTCAGACATTTCTCAGCCCGGAGCCAGAGTTTAAAAGAAAAATGTATCAAGACAATGTTCCCACTGGACAAAATTCCGGTATCTGCTTTACTCTACATTTAAAAGCATGAAGTGGCTAATAATGGTGTTGCAAAGTTTCTATTTTGTAGCCTATATGCTATACTATTTTTTATTCCACAAAAAACAACCCCAAACCCTTCTCATTGTGAGTTGTCAGCTAATTCTCACAGCAACCCTGTGAAGTAGGGTTGGGCTAAGAGTCCAGTAAGCTACATGGCTGAATGAGGATTTGAACCCAGATTGGTCTGGTCTCATTAACTACTACATGGCACTAGTTCTCTACCAAATTCATATGAAAATTTCAAAATATGAAAGTAGGATGCCCAACAGTACCTAATATTCCTCTCCCAGCCTCCCTTTTTGCTGTCATTTGGAGAAGCTAGAAAACAGCTCTACCCTCTTGCACTTGTTCACATTCAAATGTCAGTGCAAATAAGAGCAGTTTCTTTTCCACTTGCCAGAAGGCGCAAGGGAAAGGCTGATCTTCTTTCACTTCCTTTCAAGTCAGAGATTGTGAAGGAGTAGGGAAAGACTCCTATGGTTCCTCATTGTTCCCAAAATACCACAAAGGATGAGAATCCTGCCTTTCCCTCAAGCTCTCTTCAAGTATCAAAAGACTCAAGGGAAAGGCAAGGTCTACTCTCGTTTGCCCAGGTATTTGGATGATAAAAGTGTGGGAGAGGCCTCTGCCATTTCTTACTTTCTCCATAATGCAGCACAAATTAAAGAAACCCTTGTCTCTCCCACAAGCCTCCTTGTGCATGCCAGATAACTCAGAGGAGGAGACTGGCAGCAAGCACCAGCAGAAATTAGCCAGTAAAGCTCAATGCAGATACAACAAATATAAAAATCTGCCGTACACTGATCAATCTACTCAGTATCTGTCTACAATTGGAAGGGGCAGGGGAGAATCAGAACCAAGGGACCCGTGTAACCCCCCTGACCTCTCTAGCCAATCCTTGAGACTCACCCTAGGACCCATCTCTTACCAGCCCAGTAGATACCTCTGACTTTCATGTAGCTGGAATGTAGAATGTCATGCTGTACAAATGGAAAAGTCCCAATTTTGCCCCATGAAACAGTGCGCCCTTGGGCTGAAAAGGGTTTCCCACCCTTGATCTACAATGGCTGGTGGTAGAGGCTCTCCAGCATTTCAGACACAGCTCTTTCCAAGCCCTACATGGAGATACTGGGAATTAAGCCTGGGACGCCTGCATATAAAACACGTGCTGCTGAGCTATGATCTTATCCTTGATACTCTAGTTGAGTTGTGTGTGACATATATGCTGGCCTTCAAGAAATGAAAATGTTAACTTCATCTAGAAATGGTGCTTTTAAGTTAGCTGCTTGAGATAGCCACAATGCATTAGGAAATGCTGAACTGTAGAGTATATGCAGGTTTACTGGCTCCCAGTCTGACAAAGCCCATCACGTTTTACAAGTTTACTCAGGGCAAAATAATATTTCACTATTAGCATACCAAGAAAGTTAATGAAGGCACACAATGTGGTTTTAATTCCACTAGTTTAAAAAGTATAAGAAGTAAAAGTACAGCCAACAGCTTGCATTATTCTAAAAGGAGATGGGTTGTTTTGAACGGGTATTTAAGCAAGCTTAAGTGTACTTGAGAAAAATAAATGTAAAAGCTTCCTACTTTTTTCTGCTCCAACCTCAAATGCAGATCTGTTTTGGAACAAACTGCTCTGACCTCAAATCTGTTCTAGGAAGAATGCCCAAAAATGCAAAGATAGGATCCATTAAAGTGAGTAAAAAGGGACCTATCAGGTCCTTGACTGCAATCCCTCTCCTCCCTAGGCATTTCACAAGTTGAGGAAGTTCACAAATGAACTATATATCTAGAATAAGCAGCCCTCAGCCTTGCCTTATACATACTGAACTGTTTAAATTAAGGAAGTTTAACAAAATACTCACATAATCTGAATGAACGGGACTGGAGAACACAACAAGCAGAAGCGTCTGGGCCTTTTGTGGTTTCTCTAATTTACAACACTGCCAAGTTAAAATGAACAACTTCTAGAATCTCTCTAAACTGCACACTGGCATTATGGTCAGCCCATACTATTAATAAGGCAAGATACCAGACCTCATAATGTAAATTCAGTCCTCTTCCTTCTCACTCTGGTGATTAAAGCCTTTATTGTTTGTTTATCATGTGCTTGTTTTATGTAAACAATTTTTGGAAGAGAAACCCAAATGGATCAAGCATGGCTTCCCTCAAAAGCAAGGTCAAGGAGTGTCATTATAACATACCTGAATATATTCACACTGAACGTGCACAGAGGCAAGGATGGAGAAGAATTTATGCATTTCTACTATTATGGCAGCCTCTATTCTATACTAGGACCAGCAAAGGTGCCTTGATTCTAAATTTTCATTAAGATTAGCAATAGTCAATCTCTACGGTTTTATCACACTTTAACATCACACCAAGATGCAGAATCAGGGCTGAACTATGCAAACATGGGCTAGTTTAGTTCTCCAAAGCTTTCATTAGAACAAAGTATATACCGGTATGCATATATATATATATATATATATATATATATACATACATATATGCTATTTATATACCACCTAGCTGACCCGGGCCACGCCTTGCTGTGGCTCATTTTATGCTTATAACCATCAGTAGCAGCCGCAGCCAAAATAAACCCCCACCTACACCCGCCGGCGTCGTGTGCACTCTGCACGTGCTCAGGTGCCCTCTCGCGGCCTGTGGCAGAAAAAGCCGAGGAAGGAGGCCTCTGACGCCGTCTGAGGGAACTATGGAAACGGGGGGAGGACAAAACCCATAACCCGGGGGGGGGGGCGGACACATAGTTGTTGTCTCATCCCTGTGATTCCTCCCATCCTGCAGTGACCCATGAGGTATCCCGTCCCCCCCTCCCCCGAGTAATCCCTGTGACTTCCCCCACCCTGGGTCAGCCCATGGCCTTGCTGTGCCTGACTCAGGGTCCTGAAAGGGGGAGGATGTGTCCATCCCCCCAGGCTATGGGTTTTGTCCCCCCCCCCCCGTTGTCTCATCCCTGCGATTCCTCCCATCCTGTAGTGACCCATGAGGTATCCTGTCCCTCCCTCCCCCCGAGTCATCCCTGTGACTTCCCCCACCCTGGGTCAGCCCATGACCTATTCGGCCCCCTCCTCCCCCCACCCCCCACTCGGCTCCACTCGGGATAGTCTGTAAAGTAGAGCCGAGGCCCAGTCTGTACTGTAAAGTAGAGCAGAGGCCTGACTCTGTGGGTTTTTGCAGCTGAGGGTTTGGGCTAGTTGAGTTAATTGTTGTGGGAGCGTTTGCGAGGGGGGGAATGTTTTTGGGTTGCGGCCTGTGGCTGTGGCTCTGGGTTTGGCCGTTTGCCTTTGTCTGGTAATGGCTCTGTGGGTTGTCTGGTAATGGCCGCCTTGGTGGTTTCAGTTGCTCGGTTGATGACGTCATTATTTGGTGCCACCCTTCAGAGCTTTTGCTGGTGACAGCGCGAGATCTGCCTTTTTATTGGATGCTGCTGGTGTCTTCAGAGCTTCTGCTGGTGATGTATAATGTCTGCAACAGAATTTTTTTGCGGTTTTTCTTTATTTTAGGTATGACAGGTGTGGTTTTTCTGAATTTTTATTATGCCAGATTACTTTGAGATGGTAATGGAAACGCTGTGTCCAAATTTGATACGATTTGGTCCAGTGGTTACGCAGCAAGGGTGTTTCAGACAAATGTGCAATGGGAACATTTATATATATATAGATTAACCACTGAAGGTTCTAATCTGGTTTCACTCTGGAACACAACGGGGGGTAGGGGGTAAAAGCTGATCCTCATCCCTGTCACTGGAATCACTGTGACACTGGAACAAGCCAGGCCTCCATCTCAACTATCTCCTTGTGCCCCTATAAGTAAAGGGACCCCTGACCATTAGGTCCAGTCGTGACCGACTCTGGGGTTGCGGCGCTCATCTCGCATTATTGGCCGAGGGAGCCGGCGTACAGCTTCCAGGTCATGTGGCCAGCATGACTAAGCCGCTTCTGGCGAACCAGAGCAGCGCACGAAAACGCCATTTACCTTACCTTACCTACTTGCACTTTGACGTGCTTTCGAACTGCTAGGTTGTCAGGAGCAGGGACCAAGCAATGGGAGCTCAACCCCATCGCGGGGATTCGAACCACCAACCTTCTGATCGGCAAGCCCTAGGCTCTGTGGTTTAACCCACAGCACCACCCATGTCCCTGTGCCCCTATACTTTATCCTAAAACGGTTTCCAAAAATAAAGCACTGCACTGGGGGCCTAAACGAACCTGCCAACCATAACAACAGGAGGACTGGCCTCCATTAACAAGGTCCTCTGTATACAGATATGCACAGCACCCTACAGCCCCTTTCTCTACATGCTTACCTTATTATCAGAGTGATGGGCATTTAACTAATAATAGATTAAAAGTACAGTATGAAGTGTTTTATAGTTTGAATCACAGCATACTACACAGAATGCTTACTCTGTGTATCTATGGCAGCGATTGGGAAAACATACACCCCCCCCAAAGAAAAATTCTGGGGAATGATGGGAGTAGTAGTCCAACATCTGGGTCCCCATTCCTGATCTACCGGTATGCTACAGGTAAACCCTAACAGCCAAGAGACCTGTGCCTGATAAAGTGTAGTCAATAAACACAAAAGAATGCAAATAAGTAGGACTGAAACAAGAACTAACTAATGAACCCAAGTGGTCAATTAAAGTTTTTAATCAACCTCCACTCAACCATAAAGCTTGCTAGGTGACTGTGAGCCAGTTACACTTTCTCAGCCTATCCTACCTCAAAGGGTTGTAGTGAAGATAAATTTATGTACGTTGCTTTGAGCTCACTGAAGGAATGGTGGGATAAAATATAATTATTTTGAATGGATATGTCACTTCATTGATCTAGCAATGACTACATATCATAGGAAGGGATGACAAGGGTTGTGTGGCCTCCTGGCAGAGATCTAAAGCCAAGGTTTTGCTTGCTGTCATCAAGGTGGAAGACACTGGTGATACTGCTGCCTGCTTCTCCAGTCAAAAGCCTGGCCAACCAGTAGGGAAGAACGGGTTCGGGGTGGGAGGCAGAAACGGATGGGTACTGGCAGGGTGGATTTGATTTAAATCAAATTGATTTAAATCACGATTTAAATCACGATTTAAATCACTAGTCAGTAAGGCTTGATTTAAATCACTAGTCAGTAAGACTTGATTTAAATATTTTTTTTACAGAAAGACTCATTCTTGCTGGTATAATCTTAATATTTACAACCATATGAAGGATTCATTTTTGGAATAATAAATTTTCAGAGTAGTTTTTAAAGTTATATCAAAAATTACTGATTTGGTTATACTACTAGAAATACATAGACAGATAATTATGAAATTATGGTGAGGTTTAATAAGTTAACTGTTTATATTTGGACAACTTTTCTGCTGTACTTTATTGGAAGGAGAAAAATAATCATTTCCTTAATACAATTTAAACAATTTATTTAACTAAAACAATAACATGATAGCATATGTATCCATGTTTGTTAACTGATGTAGTTAAACATTAAAAAAAAACTTAGACTGAGTTTTAGCACACTTGATAAACTTAAAACAAATCCTTATTTCCTGATGAATAGCCTTTGGACTACAATGTAACTTAAATAGAAGACTATATTTAGAAAGATTTTTCCTCCAAAAGCATTTTATTTTAAAAATCCAATTTAAATCAAAAAAATCCGATTTAAATAAAAAAAAATCTGATTTAAATCAAAAAAATCTGATTTTTTTGATTTTTTAAAAAAAATCATTGATTTTTATCCACCCTGGGTACTGGGTTCTAGAAGACCCTTTGCTGCTTCTCACTGAAGCACAATAGCCTGGGGAAGGGCAGGCAGGCTGTGGGTCCCCAACAGCTCCACCCACTGCTAGAAAGGGAAATCCCCAGCACTTTGGAGTTGCTTCCTCACAGACGTGGCCTGGGTCACCCTCATCTCTCAAATTTCAATATACAAAAAATAGCTGCACACTGACATTTAAAATGAAAATTAGATACATCTTATTAAAACACTATGAACTGAAACCTACTTCTTTTCTTCCACATCCCCTTTCCTCCATTTAAAAACCCCCCAATGCAACAATATAATTCTTTGGTCTAGAACAAATATTTCTTCTGATCTATCCAATGTATCAGAGTTGTATGTGTTTTCCTTTCTTTTAAAAAAAAATTCTGGAGAGTATGTCTGAACATTTAAAAGTGTCCATTAACATTCTAAATCTAGAATTTATTCATGTGCAAGCTTAACTGATCAATTAATAAAGTAAAACTGATGGTTAATTGAATGAAAGTGTTTTAAAATTGAATGACAGACCCAAAAATGAGACATGAGGATGGCAGTGAAGAAAGGGAAAGGTGAGCTAATCCTAGTTTTGCAATAATGCATTTTCAACTAATGGTATTCTGTTTTATTTGCTATCAATCTATCCTTGACAAATTTCTTAGACTCTCTCTGCACTAGAGGAATAACATTCACTAATCTGCTTACCAAATATGTCCGTTTATACTGAAAAGATCGTTTTATATTAGTTTTCTGCCTATAATACACCTATTCAAAACACCTGATTGCTCTTAAATTTGTTTACATCTAGTGTCATTGCCCACAAAGCAAGCCAGCATGCATACAGAATCCAGACTCCTGCCTATTGAACTACAGAGGCAGCAACAGAAATAGCCCAATTAGCTGCTATAACACTTCAAAAGTATCCGAAAACTTATCAAATCCATTATAAAGAAAGTCACTTGGAAAACAGCCATTCAACATGCAATTGTTGCTACACATTTTACTATGGTTGTCAATACTGAAATTAAGATGCTGAACAGGTCAGCATGAGGCACTGGGGGGGTCTGTTAGAGCCCCCTTTACACTGGGGTTCTGTTTGAAACCGCTTTGCTCACAAAAGACACAATCAGCTCAAACCCCTTTGCTCACAAAAGAGACAAACAAAGCAGAGAATCATGGAACAATTTTTTAGAATTTGACAAATTTTATAAACATGCCAACTAAAATCATATGTCTGAACATGAAGAACAGAAACCAAAAGTGAACAGAATCATTTACTAGTATCGAGATATAGGAAAATATATGTGCAAGACAGGGCCCTCCAAACTCCTCTTTATTTGCTTTTCAGCTTTTAGAGAACCAGGAACTTCCCCCAGAAACAACTGTGTACTTCCAACTAATCAACAGACAAAAATGTTTATAGGCCAGCTTCACATAAAGTCCCAGTTGTTGTTGAAACAGCTAGGACTTGCAAAATAAAATGTTGATATATCTGGATGTTGCTTATAACTGGAAGAAAGAAAATCCTTCTAACCCAAAATGAGTCGTCTAGTACTCTTGTAGCAAAACAGCAACATGATATTGGTACACTGAGCCGATGGTTGCACAATTCTTAGCAGAGCCAACACCTTTGTAAAGGCGTCAAGGCAAATACAGAGCATGTAAAAATAATTCAACTGCTTTTCTACCAGCCCTCATGTTACTTCTCCTGATGCATTTGTCTATTTGATCATAACTTTTCATACACTAAAAAGTTATTTTCAAAGCGTTCCTTAGTCCTGCATATATTCATTTCATCGTTGACTTTAGCCACACCTAATGAACAAGCTATTGCAGCACTTGTCACCATGCAACAAAACCTGCTGTCTAAAGGCTACAGTGAAATTCTAAACAGTAGCAAATACAGAAAAAAATCTTTGTTGCTTGAACATTTTATAGCCAGAGTACTACTAAATATGCATGCAGCCACACTCCTAGCTCAATGGCAGGAAGCATGCTAAGAAAATGACTACCATGCACCCAGTTTTTCACATGTTTCTAGCATGGCAACATCTTCCCGTGAGTCCTTCTTTATCAAGTAATACAGCCACATCTTACTCTATGCAGCAACCAACTTCCAGAAAATAGATGCTAGGGTACCAGTCCTAGAAATTAAAAATGGCACAAGGCTCCACACACCCTACATGGGGACTGAAGTGGAATGGATCTTGGAAGGGCAGATGTTTCAAAGCTCTCTCTCATCTCAATAAAAGACATGGTGTATTCAAAGAGAAAGAAGAAGTTTAAACAAGTTATACTTACGAGGCATGATCCCTTGGCTAACCAGCTCCTCGCGTGTTCGTCGCTGCTGGAGCTTCAACTGTAGCACTGCAATGAGGCAGACAAAGAATTAAGTGCGGAACAGGTTACTGTGACATGCCACAATGCAGAGCATATTTTTCTCTTCATTTTCTTTTCTTTTAGCTCCAGAACATTAGTGTGTAGGAGAGAAGCCCTGTCATCCCCACCCAACTCTTAACTCTTGCAATTGCAGAAGTGGCCTCAGGCACCAAGGTTTCCGTATTCTGCTGTAGACAGCGGGGAGAGGAAGTTACAAAGCATTTTAGCAGGTTGATAAAAAAATCCACAGAGTATGAAAACAGGGCCTGTTGCTCAACAACTCCTGCAGCACCACAGTCCTTTGCAAATAATAAAAACATGGGGACCACACAAACAGACTCTGATCCAGTAAAATGCAGAAATTCACATTTACCAAAGTTTTCATTCATGTACACCTAAATTTATCACTAACTACAGTGTTTCTCCTAAAATAAGACACCGTCTTATATATTTTTTTCCTCAAAAAAACCACAGTATGGCTTATTTTCAGGGGATGCCTTCTTTTAACCGCTCCGCGTCGGTACACTGCATAGCCACGCCTATCTAGGCTGTCTTAAGGGAGAGGCGCCGCGTAACTATGTCTTATTTTCAGGGTATGGCTTATTTTCGGGGTATGGCTTATTTTTCACAAATGCGTAGAAATCCTGCTACGGCTTATTTTATGGCTATGTCTTATTTTAGGAGAAACACGGGTATGCTGTCAGTTGCATGGTTTGTCCCTATTTCTTACAGCCAAGAGGTTGTACCAACACTGTTTCCAAAAAATGAGATTCCAAGAAAAAATCCTCTTAAGCATTTGAAGAGTTCAGTGTAAACCATCTACAAGTTTATACTGAAGGGCACATAACATGGATCAGTTTCTTCTGAATCTGAATGTACTTTAATTATCCTCACAATCCATAGAGTTAGTGACATATGGTATATTTTACGTACTCTCTCAATGTATGCCTACAAATCATAGTGTGGTATTAAAATACAGGTATACCAGAAATTGTGAGAACAAAACAGAAAGAAATTATGAGTAGCATATCTGCAGGAAAAGGTATTATGTTATGTGCATCTTTAGACATTTTTCTATGCAGAAATAGGCACAAAGATAATGAAGCTGAGTATACCCATACACACAATATGAATATGATATATATGCAAATCATGTTGCAATTATGTGCTTACAGAAGGTGCTGATACAAGTTAGCTGCCCCATTTAACTGAAAAATTATTCTTGATCTGGTCCTCCACACTGTGTTAAGAGGCACCAACTAAAGCTGTTTGGGCTGTTAGGGTTTGAAATTAGCAGGGCGCCAGGAACATTTTGCGCCTAAGGATTCTCCATTTGTGAGCACCTCAAAAAGTCTGGGTGCCATTTTTTGCGCCTGGCTGACACTCAAGGATTAGTGAAACGTATGTGCTTTGAAGCCTCGAAGTATATGTTACAGATAGACAATATTTAAGGGGTTTAACAACAAAAAGTGTTTTGAAAACACCAAATTAAACATGCAAAATGTTTAAAGTGTGATATTAACCATGTGTCACTTATGTGAATTGCACATTAATTCATGCTTATCAAAATAATAAATAAAAAGTGTTGATGACCCCCCCCCCCCAGGTCCCAGAAGCCATTTGGCTCCTAGTTTTTCTATCCCAGTTTCTAACACTGGTTATGGTAATATAAAATCCAACTTTTGTGCGGCCTTTTTATGATTGTGCAAGTTTTGATTTCCTAAAGATTGAAATAAGTGGAAGATAGAACTTTTTTTTAATTGCTTTCTTAAGTACAAGGCAATCATTTGTTAACTATTCAAGTGACACCAGTATTACACAAGTAAACTTAAAGTAATTCTGCAAGATGACAACATACAAGCCTGTTTGTATCATATCCTGAGCTCCAAAGTTTGCAAAAAGTTACAATATAAACTGGGATCAAGTCTCTTAAGAAGAAATATAGATAAAACAACTTTGAACATCATAGACACATTCAGAAATAATTTCCAGAGAGGCAGTTGCTTTAGTGTGTTGCAGAAAAAACAAAAGAATCTTGTGGTACTATAAACATTAACACATTTATTATGGCATTAGCTTGTCTGGACTAGTCCACAAGTATACATATTTGAGGTATTAAGTACACATTTCTATATTGCCTTCATTTGAGAAAAGCATTAAAAATTATCTTACTGCCAGAACAGTGTAGCAATCAAGTGAAGCCACTGAAGGGTGGGTCAAAATAGTACTGCATGAACCGTTTGAATCGGAAGTGAAAACACCCATCGTAACCAGATTAAGTATACGAGAGGAACTTAAGGTAGGCTGAAAGTAGTTACTCAAGAAGCCGGTTGAATGTAATGCTGAAAGGCTGCTGTCAAGTAGCATACGCTTTCTTGCTGAAGAGAATGGAACAACTCATCTAAAATCGTTAAAGCTGCTACGAGTCTATTGCTAGCTTTCCAAAACCCACCTTCTTTTAAAACATTGTTTTAAAATATTTGCACTGTTGAAGTTTATAAACACTGCCCCAACTCAAAATTCTGTTTGTGCTCTGATATGTGCGTAAAAGTTCCTCACCAAAGCCAAACCAGTATGGGGCTACCAGTTCCTGCTACTTTAAGCTTCTAGGTAGCAATCCATCTTGCATCCAGCCCACATCCCCACTTCCCACTCTTTCCAATCGCCTGCATCACCACCAGGCCACACAAGTGTTTATATCCTGTGCCGAGTGCTTTTGCATCTGATAGCAGGTCTGAACCATTTCCCTTCCACATCCTTTTCGGCAGCTAACTGAAAGCGTTTCTAAACTAAGCCCATGACCCCCGCCCCCACTTGGAACACTCTATGTTTGATTAAAGTAGGCAGAGTCACTTCAGGCTTGCGGGGTGAACCTCAGAGTGAGCCCTCTGGCCACCACTGCTGTGGGCAACCCCAGCTCCTCTCTCCTGCTCTAATGAAGTGTCAGTGGGCCTCTCCACAAATGACAGCAGAGAAGATGAGGAGGTGGCAGCCAAGGCAAATACAAAGGAGGATGAAGGAGGAGGAGCAGCACAGAGCGAGAAGTGACCCTCAGCATGTTAAATTAAGTAGGCACTGCCCTTTGGTGATCAAATTCTATTAAGACTATTACCCATTCTGTTTATACATCGTGCAATTCTGATCATTTTATTTATGTTTTGTAAATTTATAACATTTAAAACATAATAAATAAATGCAACATTATTTCACCTCAAGAGGCAGCTGGGGCTTGCAAACCTGGGAAGGCAGCCCATCTAGGAGAAGAAAAACTGATCCTAAACCTCCACTGTTTTTCGGGAGAAGAAACAGCTAAGGAGGAAACCCTACACAAATCCAGACTGGAGTCCCTAAGACAATTGGATGGTGCCTTTTCCTGTATGCTTCCTTCTGGCAACTCCTGCAGCCAAGCTGGTGCCAAGCATATTGTTCTGCTTTCCTCTGGACCACCATCAGCGAGGCCGGGTGTGTGTGTCTTGTCTGGGCAGTCCAGGACCTCCATACACACTACCCAGGCTTGTACCCTAAGGTAGTCACTTGGTGCTGCTAACACAATGGTTTGACTTCACCCCCAGAGGCACACTCCATTATTTGTCAAGTCAGATGGATGCTACGGTATCATCAATTTCAATTCAGCACTAACTGCTAAGCTACCAATGCAAATAAGCCATTTAAAGAGCTCAAAACCACCTTCCCATCCCCAATTAATCTGAACTTTATTTGAAAAGGTTACCGTATTTTTCGCTCCATAAGACGCACTTTTTTCCTCCTGAAAAGTAAGGGGAAATGTCTGTGCGTCTTATGGAGCGAATGTGTGGTCCCTGGAGCTGAACTGCCCAGGGGCAAAAGCAGATCGTGCTTTTTAAAAAAAAGAGAGAGAGAAGGGGGTGTTGAAAGGAAGCCCGCTGAGCAGCTGCTCAGCAAACAATTGGGGGGGGGGAGAGATAAGGGAGAGAGATTCCAGCCCCACCCCCTTGCAGAGGGAGGTTGTTGATATGGATTCATGAAATATTGTTTGCCAGGTCCAAAAAGAGTTAGAATGCAGCAGAGACCCAGAGTTATGCACATCAACAACAACAACAATAACAATTTATTTATATGTCACCCATCTGACTGCCCCAGCCACTCTGGGCAGCTTCCAACAAAAAACAGTAAAAACATAATACAACATCACACATTAAAAACTTTCCTGAATGCCAATGCTTTCTTGTAGCAAACATACAAGCTTCGATCTTAGATTGGAGGTGCTGCCAAGCTTATTTAGAGCAAGCTTTTGCCTTGTACATGAAACATGATGCCATTCTAGAGAATAATACTTTAATCCACTGAAGGCTGAGGGGGAATGTGAACTGTCTATGCACTTTGGCAGATTATATAGTTCATAAACATTTAAGTGAAGCAGATGGTACACACCACCTAAAGAGTCATGGCTGTGTATTCCATCAGCTGGAAGAAGATCAGCAATTTGTATTACAGTGTACCAACTGGAATAAGGGGAAAGAACTGGCACTCATTTCAATTTTACAATGCATATTGCTCCTATGATGTGTATGAATTCTTGAAGAGCTCATCAATCTTAAGCATAGGACAAAACTTACAGAAAACTGCTTGCTTTACTACACCTCACACTCCATTCCTGTTTTTACTTGAGTGCAGGAACAACTACTGCTGCAAAATGCCTGGAGTTTCTTTACAGCTTCCTTGGCAACCACAGTAAAGAAGAGGAGAACTTGTTGATTTACTCTATAATATATTTAGGAGACACTCGGGGCAAGACACCCTATTTATATTCATGTCAAGGGATTATACCAATGCAAAAATGCTGAGAAAATTTGAACTACTTCCCTTTGGGCTATAAAGGGGTGGCTTACAAAAGCAGATATGAAATGTAGGAAACAGAATCAGTTCCTTTAACTGCATTTTACTCAGTTCCAGTTGGTGAAAGGAAATCTTCTCCACCTCAAACCACTGTGATTTAATATTTGCATTTCCAAGCTCCCAGAAATCTTCCTGAGAAACAAAACAGTTTTCACTTCTGAAAGATTGCTAAGACAGCTGCCAGCAAGCAGACCAGGCATTTGTTCACATTCTTACAGTGCTGCTGAATACAACCACAGTCCCTTGCAAATAGACAAGAGACACACACTTCAAAAGCATCAAGGAAAACAGATGCACTTCAACAGCCTTCATAACAGACCCTTCTCCCCAATAACTTTTAGAATTTGAGAAAAATCTCAAATATATTTTCATCCATTTTCAACAGCCTATTTTGCTCTTTCCCCTGAAGCCGATCCAGTGATAAGGAACTCTTTTACTAAAGGTAAAACAAAACAAATTCTAAAGAGGAGAACCTGGGAGAAAGTTCCCTAAAACTCAAGGTTTTTGGTCCTTATTATGTAGCCAAAACTATACTATCCACAAAAAAGAGGGGGATATCATCAAGCTTGGGTGAAAGTGCAAAAATACAAAAAGGTATTCTATTTTTTAAAAGTGCAGGTCCCACTTGCCTTATTCTGTCTCCAAAGAAAATTATTCCCTTTGATAAGGGAAAGGAATTTCAACACTCAAGTCATTAGTGTGACTAATGAGTTATATGATCTTGTTGACTGTGTGTCATACTGAGTTTTAAAATGATAGATCAGGAATTATCAAGCTTTCTACCCTCAAGGCAAAACCTGAGATGGCTGGAAATTCCTGAGGTGCATCATCACACAACAGAAGGCGACTTTGGTACAATCAGCTGGCCATTACTGACATCATGCTATCTAATCCATCTCTGGATATTGCTAAATTCTTTTCCATGGCACTTTCCTTGTAGCAAGGAGTTCTACAGCTCAGCTTTCCTTAAGCTCAGTACAGACATCTGCTCTGGAGATAAGGTACAACCTCTATATCTGGGGCAAAGTTTGCCGATCCAAAGTCTGATTCAGAATAGGAGAATGTTTTTTCTTTTGTTTCCCCCCTTCCCATCCCTATATGCATCTCAAAGTATTTTACCCATCTCCTGCAATTTCTTCTCCCATTCTCCTTTCAGACTCAACTTGTACCGTAACCCTACCCCCAAAAATTACATGTTTGTTTCATCCAGTGGCACTGAGACCCACTGCTGATCCTGGCCAACTGTTTCAGAAACACTATTCTGGGTAATCTGTAGATTCTTCAGAACTTTATTTAGCACTGTGGCCTAGGATATTTGTTTATGCCAAGGGTCAGGAACCTTTTCCATTCAGAGGGCCACATTATGGCAAACATTCCAAGGGCCACGTGCCAGTGGTGGGCATGGCCACACACACACACACATCAGTCTCCATCCTGGCCAGAAAGAGCTGTTTTCTCAGTTCAATGACATGTTCCAGCAAGGTAAAATCACTAGAGGAGGGTGCGGAGCAGGACCAATGAGGGTGTTTGGCCAGGGCAGAGTCCCAAGGGCCAGGTCAAGAGGAATGCATTTGGCCCCTGGGCCCAAGATTCCATACACCTGATCTATACTGCCAATATGGTTAAGAAGAGCTTGCATGCCACCTTCAGCTCCTTGGGGAAAAGGCAGAATATAAATGTAAAACATGTAAGTTGGTTTTAGCTAAATGTACACTTCCCCAAACCTTTGTCTTGAAGAGATGCTTTGATCTATTTGAGCTGACACTAATTAGTATAGCAAGAACACACTCAGTAATTCAGCAACTTCAAGAGACATACAGTCCCTTTTGTTTTAATTTTGTGAGCCACCCAGAGGACACTGTCCTGCGGGTGGCCTAGAAATCTTTTTAAATAAAATAATATTTTTCTGCTGATTTTTTGCATTTGATGTTACTGCAATAACAGAATACGACAAAGCTTGAGGAAGATGGTTAATAAATCTATTGTGAATGAAATAGAAATCTTACACAGAGCCTAGGGCTTGCCGATCAGAAGGCCAGCAGTTCGAATCCCCACAATGGGGTGAGCTCCCATTGCTCGGTCCCTGCTCCTGCCAACCTAGCAGTTTGAAAGCACGTCAAAGTGCAAGTAGATAAATAGGTACCGCTCCGGCGGGAAGGTAAACGGTGTTTTCGTGCACTGCTCTGGTTTGCCAGAGGTGGCTTAGTCATGCTGGCCACATGACCCAGAAGCTGTATGCCGGCTCCCTCGGCCAGTAAAGAGAGATGAGCGCAGCAACCCCAGAGTCGTCTGCGACTGGACCTAATGGTCAGGGGTCCCTTTACCTTTAGGCTTCAAGGTATCACTCTGAGCAGCAACTGTAAATCCTTAATTTGGGATTGCACACTTCTCAAATCATCAAGTTAAAGATCAATGGTGTGCCTGCACCGCATCCTGTGATCAATTATGGGGGCGGGACTTACCTGCCCCCATTTTATTCAAGTTGGCTGACTGGAATGAAAAAAGCCCTTATAATTAAATATTTTCCATTTTGATGTCTCCATCTGAAATGAATGCAATATTGCCTATATAAACACACACACATACACACGCCTTGAACATCTCCATTAATATTGGGCCACTGCACTGCAGTCATGGACAAGCATCCAAAAACATTCTCAGACACATTAATTGTCCTCTTGGTAGGGAAGCAATCAAAGTGTTTAAAGCACACTTTGCTTTAAACAAAGCATCAATGTTAGTCATATTCTTGAGTAGGCCCAAATGATATTAATGGACAAGACCTAAGTTAGTCTATAATTTTAAATGGGTCTACTAAGAGAAGACAACTCCATGTGGGTTCTTTTTGGCTGCCAAATTTCTAAATCCATAAATTCAATGACCATTTTAGAAAACAGACTTAGATCACAGTATGCTAAGCAAGTGTGCCTCAGACAGTTACCACTAGGTCTAAGGTAACAGCTGTGGCTCATAGGAGCAGTCTGGTAAACCAAGAGAGAGAACATGTCAAATGTATCCAAAAAGTTTGAACAGAAAGAAGCTGCTTCAGGTATCTATACTGTTCCAAACTTCCTTATCACCTAATTTCTTGTAACATCCTAAGTCTACTATTCAGATGGAGCCTTTCTTCCTGTAATTCCGCATCCAGCTCTTACGTGTTCATTAGTTTCAGTTTTCCTGTTTGAATATGTGGTATATTTATGCAATATGCTTTTAAACTGTGTCATAATGACCCTCATTTATAAAAGCTGAAATGTGCCATCTTTACTAAGGACAAGGCAGACAACAAAAAAAGAAAACCACCTGATTAGTGCATGGTGCTTACTAGCTGAATGTATGTTCAAAATGAGAACACAGAGGCAGTGCCTTTCAGTCTGGCAGGGACCAATAACTTGGGAGTATACACTACAGAACAATAGAGTTACTTTCCTCTGAAATCAAAATATTAGAGAAATTATGAACAAAGCCCTTATACCTAAACATAATGTAACAGTAACAATTTGAAGTATGATATGCATCATAGCACAAACGGACCACTATGAAATTAGCTCAGTGCTTGGGACTGGCCCTAACAGTGCAGTAGAGGTTAGCAAATTATCCTAATTAATCAGAACCCATAAAGAAGAAGAAAAGAGTTTATTCAAGTTGCGGCCTCCACTATATATGGTAGCGATAACTGGATAATTATTTGCTTAGCTTCATCACACAACACTTTCCCATTAAACCAAAATCTGAAATTTTGGTTTGAAGTGAGTTTCCATTTCTGGGTTGGAGGGCAAGCACTAACCATTGTTTGCCATTTCAGCTGTCACAGCAAGACTAGAATGCTGACAAAGTTCACAAACAAAAAGGCTTGCAATAGAGGTATTACAGTATGCAAAGAGAACTAGACTAAATCCTAACCACTAATATAGAATTCCACATGGCAGAAACCTAGCTAGTGGGTGAGTCAGCTTCAAATCAAAAAAGGCAGGCTTAACTTTTAGATCAAACTCAATGTAGATTTCAGTTTATGTTAAATGAATTATACTTTATAGGTTAAAAAAAGGACCCAGCTGAAAGTGCAAAGGATATCCCCTAGAGCAGGCATGTCTAACAGGTAGATCGCGATCGCCCGGTCGATCGCAGGGGTGTCCCTGGTCGATTACCGTAGTGCTCGAAAACACTTAAAACAAACAAACAAACTTATGACAATGGGTAGATCACAGCCAGTCTTTTTATACCACGGGTAGGCAAACTAAGGCCCGGGGGCCAGATCAGGCCCAATCGCCTTCTAAATCCGGAATGCGGACAGTCCGGGAATCAGCGTGTTTTTACATGAGTAGAATGTGTCCTTTTATTTAAAATGCATCTCTGGGTTATTTGTGGGGTATAGGAATTTGTTCATCCCCCCCCCCAAAAAAATATATATAGTCCAGCCCCTCACAAGGTATGTGGGACAGTGGACCGGGCCCTTGCTGAAAAAGTTTGCTGACCCCTGTTTTATACTGTGAGTAGATCGCAGTCTCTTGGGAGTTGGACGTGCCTGCCCTAGAGGGAATACTGTACTAATAGTGGCTGATTTGATAATTGGGGGCATTGATAGCTGGGTGTGTGATGGGTGTGCAGATTGCATACTGCCTTGTTCGCCTGACACAAAAATTGTGGGTGCTGCACATTGTCTAGATAGCCTGATAGTTTGTGGGAGGAGTTAGTCGATATGACAACAATGAAGTGAGGAAATGTAAACATGAGGTCCTGGAAGTGAAATTTAGGCTGCAAGGTAGGATGTTGAAAGCAAGGACCTTCAATGTTGTTTTCTCTGAAATGCTACCCATTCCAAGTGTAAGGCCAGCAAGACAGGCAGGCACAGGATGAGATAGAGTCAGAAGGGGCACATTATAGCAGTACAGAGAGGCTAAAGCATGATAGACTAAAACACAAACACCAAACACATCTGAATAGAGACACCATATGGAAGTGCTAATAATGCTAGAAGTCTCTGAGCCAAGTTGGGCAAGCTGGAGTGCTTAGTCTTAGAACATAGACAGAGTAGCAGTAACTGCTAGAGTGTAGTGCAATGCATTTCCACAGAGCTCACAGCATCTGCCTTTGCAAATACATTACACAAGCACAGCTGGATTGCAAGTAAAAACAAGTAAGTCAAATGGCGTGCAGCTGGACCATACTGGGCTTGAATAAATTCCAGAGTATATGCCTTGTCTGGGAGCTATCCAGAATTGGAGTGTAAGCTCTGGCAGGAATCCCACTCCATATGGACAGTCTTTAATGCTGATTCTTCAAAAACCTGACTCTAACCTGCACTTCCATTTGCAATATCTCTTTTTTAGCTTCCTCTTTTCCCCCCAGAGTCTTGCATTAACAAGAGGAGGTTACTGGCTGCTGCTCAGGCCTGTTTCCGTGTGAATACTTTGTCAAAAGTATCCCAAATGCCTGCTACAGCTGAACCCTGCCTTTTGTCATGTCCAGCATCCTTCTGAGTATCCTAGAATTTTGGAACACTACACAAAAAGCAAATGACCCCATCAACAAATATTCAAAAAACATATCTGCTTTTACTTCCTTCAAGAACCAGTCACAACCTGCTACCACACTTCTGCTTCATATTTGCTCTCTACATCTTGAACACAAATTCCAGCTCCCATTCCTGTTGTGGTCTCTTTCCAAATCTTCTGCTTACCTCCCTTGGGGTCGGTAACTCACCGATTGCCTTGGCTGGCAATGTTTTGAATTTACCTACATGTCTCCAACAGATCCTGGCAATGTGTACTTGCTTTATAGAAAGGATTCTGGACCTGCATATTTCCAAAAGAAGCAGCTTCACCAAACAGCAAGAATCTTTACACCCCTTTGTGCAGGAGTTGGGGGAAGGAAAAGATGCACTTACCCAACAGATTTGAATGACAGTTTTGCTTTGGGAAACAGTTAAGAGAGATGATTGGCAAAAATGTAAGCAGGCAGCCTTTTATCATGTGGGTTCAGATTATAAATTTAAGGTGTTGGTTGGTTCCAATCCATAAATGCCTGCAGCAACTCAGAAGGATGTACGTTTTTTAAAAAAAACCTCTAGTTTACAACTGCCATGTGTGAAACATGTTCCCATTCATCTTGCTAGAGAAGATACACAATGCTCAGAGAAAGCAGACTTCCTTTAAAAAAACCTGGTCATTTTACATTTCAATTAGATTTCCGCCCCTGAGCACTAGCTCATATTTTAACATATGTGGTAAAGTAGACTAAAATGATACAGGAAAATACTAAATACTTAGTTTATAGTTTTTAAACTTTTTTGAATGTTGGAGATTTCTAAAGTACTGTTTCCTCGTCTTAAACACAGTTTCCTTATTGCAGGGCAGCAAATATGGTATTCTCCAGATGTTGTTGGAATTTCTTTTCTGTCAATCCCAGCCAGCACAGTCAATGGTCAGGAACCATGGGAGTTTTAGTCCATCCAACAACTGGAGGGCACTTCGTTGGTTACACCTGCCCATAAATTCACCTTCAGCCTTTCCATATAGTGGCATGCTAGACTTCATTACAGACACCTTCATTATTTCTGCTAACATGAACCCTTCTGCTGACTGCCTCAATTTCCTCACATCTCCTTCCCTGCCCCAATACTGTCTGTTCTTCAAACAAATCTCCTACAATCCCCCTGCTTACAATAATATTCATTTCTTGGATGTCTCATACCTTAATTCCCCCTGCCCAAATACCTGTTCAAGAACATGGATCAAATATTGATATTGCACTGCATGAATATTCACAACCAATTTTTATCCTTTTTTCTGTCCCTGATAAACACTCAGTACCACAACTATATGTGCTACTGAGACAGACGGCCTGCTGAAGACTAAAGTCTCCCACATTTGCTGTAAAAACCAATTAAATTTCTAACAGAATGATTCATAACCTTGCTTACAAGAGACCTTCATAAAATGGAACAAGCAGCAGTTTCCGAGAGAAGCTGAAACACGTCCAAGCAAGTAACACTACCAGCACAAACTAATTCATTGGAAAGATCTATGATATACTGGAAGACCATAACAGATTCAATATGCAAACCATTAAGAATTGTCATAGAAAAATAGAAAAAGCTTACGAACCTTCCCGCAGGCTGTGGTAAGAATCCTGACTCAAGCCTACATTCTTTTGTTCCTTTGACAATATCTCTGCAAATGGCACAATCCCACCATAAGTGGGCTGGAGGGTTTTGGTTTTGTCCAACATGCTGAAGTAAATCCCAAGACCAAAATGTCCCTCAGGGCTCTGGAGAGCTGTATAATCCTCAGAAAGGGACTCGTCAGAATAGGTTGCACAAAGACACTCGTGTAGCCTTACTCTCAGCTACCAGCCAGTTTCATTAACACTAGATTCAAAAAGAAAAATGCCTTCCCTCCCCCAAGAAGGGGTGTATGTACATGCACATTGTAAGGAGCTAGGGAGTACTGAGTCTCACTCACGGCTGTGCACATTGACAGATGGATGGATTCCTTCATGAAGCTGCTTGCAGCAATAGCTAACCTCATTCACCCAAAATAGTAAAGCAGTTGGTTTCTCTACTCAGACCTCAAACATTTGTCAGGCAAGCATCATCATGTAATTTAGTTCCTGCCCTCTCCTCCTCATCTCCACCGCTGAAGCTTAACTGCTGTGTTCACAAAGATATTTTGGCGGGAGGGGGAGGGTCTCTGGATCAGTAGGCACTGAGGCATCCATTTAACCAGGGGTCCCCAAACTAAGGCCCGGGGGCCGGATGCGGCCCAATCGCCTTCTAAATCCGGCCCGCGGACAGTCCAGGAATCAGCGTGTTTTTACATGAGTAGAATGTGTCCTTTTATTTAAAATGCATCTCTGGGTTATTTGTGGGGCCTGCCTGGTGTTTTTACATGAGTAGAATGTGTGCTTTTATTTAAAATGAATCTCTGGGTTATTTGTGGGGCATAGGAATTCATTCAATTTCCCCCCCCCCCAAAATATAGTCCAGCCCCCCACAAGGTCTGAGGGACAGTGGACCGGCCCCTGCTAAAAAAGTTTGCTGACCCCTGCATTTAACCAATACTCAATTATAGTTTACCCAGAAAAGGTGCTGATTAACACAAGAGAGAATTCTCTGTGCATTAAAGATCAAAATAACTGTATCACAAGGAGTGGTTTAGTTTAACCTGTCTGCTCCATTTCTGAAATGTCGGAATAAGGGCCAAGACCTTATTCTGGTTTTTAATGGTTAACAACTGTTAAATACTACAGTACAGTGGAGCGTTGTGTCAGAAAAACATTAATAGAATGCATCTCCATTTTATAAAAGACTATCATGAACCTCCAGCTGCTTGCTACCATCCATTGCAGAACTAGAACTTGCAATAATCAAGGAGAAAATATTTTTTAACCCTTAGCACTTCTTGATCAATTTGATACTGCTTTCCTCAAGGAGGTGATTATGTCCCTCCTAGGAACACTGAAGGCTTTTTTATACAGATTCAGACCACTGGTTCATCTAGTGCTTTCTCTACACTGGTTAGCAGAAGGTATCCAGGGTTTCAGACAGGAATCTCTACCTGGTTATGCTAGGGCCTGAACCTAGCCTTTTTGCATGCAAAGCAAGTGTTCTGCCATTGAGCCACAGCCCTTCCCCTCCCTCTTGCCACAGCTAGTGAAATCTGGCACAAGTTGAAAGAGAGCCATAGGGTCAGTTAGGCTAATCTTGCTCTAATACTAGATACCCTAGATCTAAAGGACCTATAATAATGCATCTTCTTGCCTTGAAAACATTCAAGGAAGATCCCAACTCTTCTCTTGGTTAGGTCTGATACAAAAACATTTCAATTTTTTTTGCAAAGAAATGTTGCAACATGAATAATTATTGCCTTATAGGGCAAAACCAGCTTATTATTTAAAATATTTAACAGATAAAAACATTGCAACATGCAGTCCCACAGGAAAGAAAACTGGGATAGCACTGGGATAGTCCTACTCCCTGTAGTGAAAGAATTGCACAATTTTCATCCTAGGAATTAAGAGGTCTCCGGGATGTTATTGTTGAGCAAGAACAAAGCTTCTAAAATCCAGAATGAAGTCCACAGAGAAATTCAAGACTTCTCCAAATGATTGCACCCAGATTACTATGGAACACAAAAGGGAATATACATTTAAAGGCTTCACTCTAAATCTACCTTTACAGGGATTACGTGATATTTTAGAACAATTTGGTACACAAACTACCTAAACAAGGGGTTTTCCCAAGAAGTCACTTTGTGGCGACAATGACTTTCAGAGCGATTGAGCAAAACTTCAAAGTATGCAGCACATTGTACATGCTGCCCAGAGTATGGAGCTTATCCTTCCAGGCAACTGGCTGCAGCTGCTCAAGCAGCTCAAGAGTTTCCTAGCCATGATGGACAGAGAAACTTCAGTTGCAGTTTCTCTCAGGCGCAGGGAGTCAGCCAGCCTGGGAATCTGGATCCCTGCCCAGCTGCTGAAAGGCCCCAAGGCAGTCCCTGCCCCCACAGTGGACCTGCATACACACAGGATATACTGCCACCCTCACTTTTGACAGAGTTTTAAAATAACATGAACTGTAGAGGCAGCAGGAATAGCAGCAACATGCTGGAAAACCTATCAGATGACGTCAAAGCACATTCTGAGCTCTTTCCACACCTCCAGACCTCCCCACTTCCTTTTCCATATCAGTCTCTCATTACCTCACAAATCCGAGGGCACTGCACTTTAAATATTTCAACTGCCAAACTGTACTCTAAGCACCAAGAACCAGATTACCACTCCCTTTCAACAAATATGAAAACGCATCCAAGATTTAGCTCTGCCTCTGTGGCAAAGTACATCTACTACATTTTTATGTTCTAAATGTGTGCGCCAAGGCAGATATAAAGACGCAAACGTAATTTGAATGCTTCATTTACACAGAAGCAGAGACAACCCTCTTGCCTCCCCGGAGCCTCAACTGACTTATTTCTACAGATGCCCAATACACACTCTGAACTATGCCAACGGTCTTGATTTAGCTATAAATTCAATACCCTCAAAAGAGGGGCTAAAAGGCCAGTTCAAAATTACAGGCCCCATGTGGTGGCTGCTGAAAAACCATTTCGGTATTGTAGCACAGGCTTCGTAACATTTGAACTCTGTGGCTATGTGGTAGCCTGTCTATGCAGCAGTTCTATGAATTCCCAACAGTTGTTATCACCTGGACACTCTCGTGGTTAAAAAAAAAATGATTTCAAAGTTACAGCTGCAGCAGC
This sequence comes from Darevskia mixta, assembly GCA_034641385.1. NCBI lineage: Eukaryota > Metazoa > Chordata > Lepidosauria > Squamata > Lacertidae > Darevskia > Darevskia mixta. Next base: position 20,497,547 of record JAWWNH010000008.1, read on the forward strand.
CATGCAGATACAACATTTGGGGAGGAGGAGGAAACATATCAGCCTTCACGTTAATCGACCCTAGCATTAGGGAGACGGTAAACGACTAAAGAACAACAACAAATCTCCTGTTTAAAAATATATCACAAAACATGGAGTAAGAGCTCTACCAATTTCAAAAGGAAATTTGTCCTCCCTCCCAAATCGCAGTAGAACATGGACAGGCGACCCTTTGGGGATCAAGTGCTACATTCCTGTAGTAGAAAGCAGTCTGGGACTGCATACTAGCAGCAGGTAGAGCTGAAGTCAAAGTGTGTGCGCTCTCTCTCTCTCACACACACACACAGGGGCGGAGCAAGGGGGAGGGTCGCTCCCAGCACCGTCTTTTGGGGAGCATTGCGAGTGGCGCCGCCAGCAACCTGCTACGTAGAGCGCATGTGCAGTGTTGCTATGTAGTGATGCATGCGTCGTACGTAGCGACGCCCCCAGGTGCACGTCATGTTTGCCGCTCCGGGTGCCCGAGCAGCTTCCTACACCTCTGCTCACACACATTCCTTAATCAAGACCACCCAGCACCCTCTCATCAGCTTGTTCCCATCTGGCCCCCACTGAGCCGCAAACCTGCCCAGCCCTGTTCCTTCCATCCGGCCACTGAAAAGGAGGGGAGATTGTTTCCTGCTAACATCAATGGGCTTCAGGCTTCCTTCTCTTTCACATGTCGAAAGATGACCAAAACTTTGGCTTTGAATTTAAGCCAACCATAGTTTTCTGTGACATCAATTTATGGAACTGAAATTTGTTTAAACTAGGGTTAATGGGCAGGGGCGGAGGAAGCCTCCGCGGTACCCAGGGCGGCTGGAGGCACCCCTGGGGGCACGGGGGGGGAAGCCCTTTAAAAAAAGAAAAGCGCTTTTTTTTTTTAAGGGCTTTCCCCCCGCTGCCAGAGCGGCGATCGAGGAGGCGGCGGAGCGGAGGGGTGTCAGCCTTGTGCTGCCCGCCCCTCCCCTTGCCTCTGCGGCTCCGCCTGGCAGCAGAAAGAAAAGCGCTTAAAAAAAAGGAAAGCCTTGGCTTTTCCTTTTTTTTAAGCGCTTTCTCCCCGCTGCCGGGCGGAGCCGCCTGTAGGGGTGAGGGGAGGGGCGGGCAGCGAGGGGATGACACCCCTCCGCTCCGCCTCCTCCTCGATCGCCGCCCCGGCACACAAGTGCGACGCAGAAGCAGCAGTGCCGGTTTGGATCCATCCAACCCGGCACTGCTGCTTCTGCACCCAAAGCAGCGGCGGGGCACCCCCTCCACTCCAGCTGCCGATCGCGTGCGGCGGCTGGGGGGGGTGCCGCCGCCGCTGCTTTTGCGGCGCCCTTGGGAAGCGGCGTGCCGAAAGCAGCGGCGGCGGCACCCCCTCAGCCGCCGCACGCGATCGGCGGCTGGGGGGGTGCTGCCGCTTTCGGCACGGCGCTTCCCAAGGGCGCCGCAAAAGCAGCGGCGGCACCCCCCCAGCCGCCGCACGCGATCGGCGGCTGGAGTGGAGGGGGTACCCTGCCGCTGCTTTGCCGGGTTGGATGGCGTGCGCACGCGCAAAGTCGCGTGTGCGCACTCCATCCAAACCGGCACTGCTGCTTCTGCGGCGCCCTTGTGAGGCGCCGTGCCAAAAGCAGCGGCAGCGGCACCCCCCAGCCGCCAATCGTGTGCGGCAGCTAGGGGGTGCCCCGCCGCTGCTGCTTTTGGCGCGGCGGCTTGCAAGGGTGCCGCGGGAGCAGCAGTGGCGCCGGCGGGCGGGGCCCGCACAGGGCGGGGCCAGCCCAACTGGCACCCCCTCCCTGAGTGGCACCCGGGGTGGACCGCCCCCCCGCCCCCCTTGCTACGCCCCTGTTAATGGGAACAGTCCAGGTATCAAACTGTGGTTTCCATTCATGTAGAAACAAACCACCATTTCTAAGTTTGGTTTGTTTAAAATCAAAAGCAGCAACTTTAGATAGCCTCCTCCGTTATCCAAAACAGGAGAAGGAGCACACAAGCTCCTTGTAGACTTGTTCATGTAGTGGGAAACCATGAATTTTCTTTACATCTGAACCAGGCCAGCAGATTCATCTAAGAAAGCCATAATGACCCCAGACTAGGCAGGAACTGAACCAGAAATTGTACCAGAAATTGTTACCCACACATACCATCTTTCCCCCTTTTTAAGACACCGTCTTATAATTTTTTTCCCTCAAAAAAACACAGGGTGGCTTATTTTCGGGGGATGTCTTATTTTTATTACATCAGTATGGTACGGTACAGCCTCCCCCTGCGCGCTGAGCAGGCGGGGCAGAACTCCGCAAGAGGCGCCCCCCCCCCGCGCCTCTTGCTGGTTCGCTGGCTCCCTGCGCACGCAGGAGGGGCTGAGGAGGCGACGGGAACAATTGCAGCACCACGGCTTACTTTTGGGGTACGTCTTGCTTCTCACAAAGGTAAAAAAAACCCTGCCATGGCTTACTTTATGACTACGTATTAAAAAAGGAGAAACAGGGTAGTGATGCTCTTTCTGAAAGCATTATAAAGAAAATAAGCTTGACAAAAGATAATTCCAGCATCAGACTTAATCTTTGCTAAATTTACTGCTTTCAGGAAAGTTATAAAAGGTGGCAGTTGCATACAATAAAAGTTTAAAACTAGCGGGCCAGTTTTAAGGATTTTGTGAAGTACCAACATTTTCTGGAGTACCGCCAACATTTCACAGGCCTACAAGATGGAACAAAGTAAACTTTTTTTTTGCCTCTGTCACTCAATGTCAATAGAAATTGCATCCAGCTAAGCTCCTGTTGATACAAGGACCTTAAAGAGCAGCCAAAGGATGAGGCATCTACAGATCACTGTGACAAGTTTAGTTTGCACTATTCTACACTGATGAAATCATTCAAATATGATTCATCTTGAAAACTACGATTACTGCAGCCACACCAGAGGTATTAGAAGCAGCCAACTGTCATAGCAACTTGGATCAATTTAGTATTGTTTCCCTCAAGGATGTGGAAATAGGATTTGGGATTGTGAAGGATACCGTAAGTTCTTTCAGATCCATGCCCATTGCAACTTAAAAAGCAAGAGTGAGCTGCATAGAACTTCAGTTAAAGCTAACTTTGCTTTGTTGAATGAGAGAAGTTATTTACTGGGATGAGATAAGGCACTGCTGCTCTCTAGTTGGACTTTTAGACATGCTACTGAGGTTGCCATATAGATAAAGAACATCTTCAGTGTTCAAGCCAATACCCAATATCTTAAACTGCTTTACTTTATACAACATTTTAAGTTGCACATCTTCCTCTACAGAATGTTCTATATCCTCCTTCGCTGTATTTCCCTTTTCTTCAAGAATGTTCTTCACCGCATAGTTCCGTAATCTTCAGCTTGATTCTCTTTTGGCTATTTCCCACAAGTTTCCTAATTTTATATACCAATACACTTTCTCCTTATGTATAGTGCCTTCTGCGGGAGCTCACTCCTTTGCGCAGATTCGAACCGTCGACTTTCCGATTAGCAACCCCAAGAGGCTCAGTGGTTTAGACCACAGCACCACCCACACTCTGTCCCAGCTTCTGCCAACCTAGCAGTTCAAAAGCATACCAGTGCAAGTAGATAAATAGGTACCACTCCGGCAGGAAGGTAAACGATGTTTCCGTGTGCTCTGGCACTTGTCAGAGTGTCCTGTTGCTCCAGAAGCAATTTAGTCATGCTGGCCACGTGACTTGGAAAGCTTTCTGTGGACAAACGCTGGCTCCCTTGGCCTGAAAAGCGAGATGAGCACCACACCCCATAGTCGCCTTTGACTGGACTTAACTGTCCAGGGGTCCTTTACCTTTACCTTACCTAGTGCCTTCTGCATCTACTATAGAAGCAGCTTAAGCTACTTGAATTTGAAGAGATGACAAAACATGGATAACACTCTTCTTCAAATTAATTTTATGTTCCATGTGTAAATGTCTCTTAAGTTGTTAGCCTTCACAATCTTAACCATTTGGGCAACAGAGACCCACACAACATGCAGTGATCTGTCCACATCACCAGTATCTATCTTCTTCTACTATGCCGTCATTGCAATGGTACAAAACCAGGCAGAAGCCAGGTCTGTGTGCTAAAAAGTTTTATTTGGTCTGTCACATTTTTACATCCTCCCACCAGTTACCTCACAGCTCAGTTGGGAGTTACACAACTGATATTATTATTCTTATTTACTGAATTTGTTAGTCACTTAATCTTGCCCAGGGCAACCCAAAGCAACTTACAAACAAAACAGACAAAAAGTCCCACATAGAAACATTAAAACCAGGGGGGGGGGGAGACATCCTGGCCACTTCTAAAAGGTCTTGTCAGAGAGGAAATTTTTTGCCTGGCACCTTAAGATTTATAATGCCAGGTGAGCTTCCTTGGGGAGAGCATTCCACAAATGGGGAGCCACCACAGAAAAGGCTCTTTGTGTTGCCACCCTCCAGACTTCTCATGGATACATGGACATGTTAAATAAGGGGTCCAAGAAAGCACAAAATAAAAAGACTGCCACTTCCCTACACATCTCTCCCACCTCCCTTAAAACATCCTCGAGAATCCATAGTCTTATCAATAGTCTTCTCACATAACCTGCAGCTGCCCCAACAGGTGGTAAAAAATGCCAAGATTCCCACTGAAGCTCTTTCATATTCAAACTAAAGGGTAAGTAGGCCAGCCTGACTAAGGAATGCTTTTAGACTGACTTGATTTCTAGCTTCACTACAAGGCCAAAAAGTCAAATGTTTCTCAGTGACGCAGGCTCCTTCTCCAAGAATCCCAAAGATTCTTCCCAGACTCTAAATCAAAGCATGAGGAAAACAAAAGTCACTACAAAAGATGGGGAGGAGTTTTACAGTGTTTCAGCTAGCAAATATCTGTGCATGAGAGTTAAAGTTTGAAAGGGAAGGAGCGTAAAAAGCTTAAATGCAACATTTTAACTAAGAAATAAGCTTCTGCGGGAACAGCAAGGAGGGGGTTATTTAGGGCAAACCATTTTCCATTTAAGTGAAACATAATGCACACATTTTAACTTTAGGCCTCCGATGGATGAACAGTTGTGTTGCATTAAGACAGTCCTAGGTTCAATCCTGGTATCTCTAGCCCAGCGTTTTTCAACCGGTGTGCTGCGGCACAGTAGTGTGCCGCAAGACACCGGCTGCTGTGCCGCGGGAAGACACCGGCTGCTGTGCCGCCTTGGGCCGCTTCCGCTTCCGGGTCGGTCCGGGCTGGCGTCGCCTCGGCTCCACTTCCCGCTCGCCGACCGCCGCCTTCGCCGGGGCTGCCGGGCGCTTCGCCCGCTGCCTCTGCCGCCCCGGTCGCGGACGGGCGGGAGGTGCCGGTGCCACCGGGCTCGCTCGGGGCCGGGTGGAGGTGCTGCCGGGGGGCTGGGCACGGGAGGCGGAGGGGGGGCGGGCGCCTGGCCCGCCGCAGTCGCCGATCTCCCGCTCCGTTTTCGCCCGCCTGGGTCCTTCCCCTCCCTCCCGCCAGGGCGGGTGGACACCCCGCCCCCCGGGGCGGGGGGGGGCGGGGTGCATGTGGTGGTGGTGTGCCGCGAGATTTTTTCCATGGGACAGGTGTGCCGTTGCCCCGAGGAGGTTGAGAAACACTGCTCTAGCCAGGGCTGGGAATATGCTCTGTCAAACCCTGGAGAGCCGTTCCCAGTGTGTGCAGACAAAACTTCAGCTAGATGGACCAAGGGTCAGTATGAAGGCATCTGCCCATGTTTCTTTTTCTAAACAGATGCTGCATTTTATGAAGTGGTGATTATGCTGAAGCCAAGCAACCCTGAATGGCAACAAAGGTAGGGACTCCATTGGCTATCTAAATATCACTGGATATATTAGACATGTGGAACCTGCAGTCCCCAGATCAAATCGGACCCACCAGGGGCCATTTTCTTTCAGCCAAGTCCACGTGTCCCAAACTTTTAATGTTGGTGACACACTTTTTAGATATAAATCATTTCATGACACAGTAATTCAGTTTTACTAGCAAACTGGAGGTTAAACTAACCCCTTGGAAGGAGCACAGGGAGCGTTCGCACAACATACTTATACACTGTCGCGACATAGAGTTTGGAAAGCTGTGCCATACATGATGTCATACGACATCAGGGATGAGGCAGGTAATGTCAAAGCTCCTAAAGAACCATTGGAGCCCTTGGAGTTCACTTCTTTTAAAATTTCACGTCAAATGCAAGCCTCACTGGAATTGGTTCCACATGGAGAATTTCATTCACCAGGAATCTTTGAAGCCACAGCATGAATTCAAGCAAGGGTTGCAAAGGAATAAAGAATTGAGAGCATAAAGAGAAAGCAATTGCTTAACCTACTATGATCCCACCAGGGAGATAAAAGAAATGCTGCTTGAGCAGGCAGAGGCTTATCTCATCACAGAACTAAGACCAGAGAAAAGTCTCTGCCTGCAGTCTTTTAAAGAGTAAGCAGAGGTTTACTGCTGATCTTAAGATGTTAGTGCTGTGGTGCTTAGTGCCAAGACTGAAGATAAGAGATCAGTTGTCTGCTATCTTAGCACTTAGCTCAGAGATCTCCATGTCCAATGAAATTTAAAGTCAGGTGACTAACAGGTGAGCATGGCTGGTCTAAATTCAGTTGTCTGCCCGGTTCCCCACTCATGGACTCAAGCGCTAGTTCAAATCTATACTCAGCCTTCGGCAAGTCACTGTCAGCTTTTAAAAAATGAGATTTATTTGGGTATAAATGGGCTAAACCCGAGTACAATCTACTAAACTCCTTTGACAAAACACGGGATATAGCCAAGTTTAATGTTAGTAAACAATCAAATTAGCTTGTGCAAACATGGATTTCTAGACACTTTAGCTGAGATTTGTTTCAGGCATATCCTAAAAAGCAAGACAAACCTTACTATGGAAAAGACACACAGTACACCAGACAATTTGGCACAACTGACACTTTTAATAAAATAACATTACAACAGCAGAGGGTGCTGTAGGTCCAAGAGATTTGTGTCAATGTAGCACCAGAAGTGTCAGGTAAGGCTATTCCTGACAAACTGATGGTTGGGTACTCTGCAAGGAGAGTTGCTACAGGGCAGAACTATAAAGGTCTCTTGGAAACTTGAAAAGTCAACCTAGTAGCTACCTCTGCTTTCAACAAATGGCTGTTGTGAGACAAAACTGAGGGCTTCTGTGCTACCAGGTTAAATCAAAGTTATGACCTATTAGAAAGCTCTGACAAACCTATAGAGTCTTAGTCCCAGGTGGGATTCCTAAAGCTGCTTTTTTATTAAAAAGGTCAAAGATAAAACACTTCCCTTGATATTTTGAGCTTTTGGAAACAAAGCATTCTCAATTATTTTTATTGTACTGAAATAATTTATGAGTCTCCTCCTTTTCATTTAAGGTCCTGTGTAAGGTTAAGGAACAGACTTACAAATACATACAAGGAAGCAACACCTCACACAGGAAATGTAAAAAAAATAAAATTAAATCCTGAAAATGGTAGGTTAATCAGTGGCTGCAAATGGCTTGTGAAACAAACTGGCTGCAAAAACTGTAAAGCAGGAGATGGGAACCTCAGGCTCCAGGCTCTCTCTATTTGGCTCCTACAGCACTTTCCACACCCTCCTGGAGTGTTTTTGCCTAGTTGGAATGTATCACTGAACTGTGATAATGGGAAATACCCAACTAAGCTATACTGAGAATAGACCTACTGATTTATTATACAATATCCTTTTTCCTATCAGAATTTCTCCATCTTATGTAGAGCCACTACACAGTACTAACGTACTCCTGCATTATATGGAACTTAAAAAGAAGATGTGCAAAGTCAAACATTTTAGTGCCACCGATGCTAAACAGTGTTTGAAGGCTGCTAGAGAAAATCTGCTCATATTACACCCTGTTTTCCCTCTCAGAAAAAAATACAAAGGATGATAAAGGTTTGATGTAATGACTCTCACACCGACACGACACTCTAATATTCCTAAAAATAATTCTGATAGGCAATGGATGGAAATCTAATAAACTTGTCAAAAACATAAATTTCACTGTTCAAGTACACTGTGTCCTGTGAAGATATCAGGCATTCAGTCAATAAGGAGAGTTACTATACATTACAATAGCTCCAGATTCTTCCAAGAACATTTGGCAACATAAATGCTTACTAAGTAAAAGGCACAAAAATATATGTGAAAGGGTGATTAAGATTGACCTTTATTTTAAAAAGTTCTACTTTAATGCTTTCTAAGAGTTCAGGATGGTTTTGATCTGGGGATCTTCCACTTTGTCCAGTTAAGGTGGTATATACCTTAAGAGCAAAATGCAAAACACACCCACAAAACAACTGGTGGCATGGTTGTCCACAGAAAATTAAGTTATTATTAGTGTGCTATTCATTATTCTTGACAACCTGTTTCCTTTTAGACAGTTTTTTATCTCTTGGGGGTGAAGTAGAATGGAATACAAGCTTGCACATGTTCAAGCAACATATCCTCAAAAGTGCATCTAAGTGCCAAGAGAATTCCCTCCTACACATCAACTCACTAGATGGCTTCCAGCAAGCCTTGCTTCTCAGCCACATACACAACTAGGCACAACTAGGCAAATGGAAGGGTGGGAAAACTCTACCCTTGTTGGGAGGAGGGAAGTTAATCACCCCTCAAGGTACCATATATAAGAACATAAAGAAGCCCTGCAGCATCAGACCAAAAGCTCACTTAATCCAGCATCCGGTTCTCACAGTGGCCAACCAGATACAAGTGGGAATTCCACAAGCAGGACTTCAGTGCAAAAGCATTCACCTTCCACTTGTTCATTCCCAGCAACTGGTATACAGAAGCATAGTGCCTCGAACCGTAAAGGTAGAACATAGTCACTGAGGATAATAACTATTAATAGACATCCTTCGTGAAAACTGGCCATGTGCATTTATTTCCCTTAACTGCCAGTAAATACTTCCAAGCAGCATGCTCACTTCCCACCATAGCTGCCTACTTCTAGGGGCTAAGATCCATTCAGTCTCTCCAATAAAGAATTTGAGGGGGGCCAGCCCCCCCCCCAGTTGATGGGCATTGCCATTCAAATACTCTATGCTGCATCTTGTAATCGATTATGGAGGGTGGGGCTTACCTCCCCCCCCATATTTTATTCAAGTTGGCACCCCTGCTGAAAGTACAAAGTATTGGAATGATGGCACACTTGTTGCTCCTGTCATTCTTCACAGACACACCGCAAACCACCAACAGTTTGGGAACTCCTGCTCTAAGGTTATTAATATTTATTGAACTTGTTAGTTGCTTGTTACATAAAATACATCTTCAAGTAATTTCCAACATTAGGAGCATAACCATAGGTAAAAAACCATGGGATGCATTTTTTAAAACCCACAAGGGCCCCACCCTCATATATAGTATCTAGGCATAAGCAAAAGATCCCTGCAAACTCTAAATTGCCAGAAAAAAATGAAAGCTAAAAGAAGGAGGATCTTAGTGCCAAAGGGTGGGGAGGATGCAGGGGTGTATAGTTGAAGGAAGATGGTTGTTCAACTAAGACTATAGTTCTGGGAAAGCAATACAAGAGTCAGAAGTGGGTTGAAGCCAAGTGCCAAGTACAGTTCCTTAGAAGTGTGGACTATTTCAAACAGAGATTATGTAATATGCCAAGCATGGGCACTCCATTTTAATGGAAGGTAGTGAACTAGAAAGATAAAGGATTATGTAGTAATTAAACTACAGAGAGTTTGGATGTTCAAAAGTAGCAGCAAGGAAGGAAACTCAAGCAATTGGCACTTCAAGATTATCTTCTCATTTCAGAAGATGCCTAGCAGCATGTGAAGACAGTACACAATGTCTCCTGCAAGTTGTCTGAATGTCAACAGCAGCCTTGTCTAGAGCTCAGTTTATACCAGGCATCCCCAAACTGCGGTCCTCCAGATGTTTTGGCCTACAACTCCCATGATCCCCAGCTAACAGGACCAGTGGTCAGGGATGATGGGAATTGTAGTCCAAAACATCTGGAGGGCCGAAGTTTGGGGGTGCCTGGTTTATACCTTCATATAACCGACTGCATCCAGGCACTGGTGCAGGCCCCACAGTGTCTCTCCTCATGCAGATGCAATGGAGAAATAGAGCTGAGTGTCATCAGCATACAAATGATACTTTACCCCAAATTTCCAAATGACCACTTCCAATGGCTTCATATAGATATTAAAAAGCACTGGGGATAAAAGAGTGCTCTGTGGAACCCCAAAGCATAACTGTCAAAGGCAAAAAGCACTCTCCAAAACTATTCTCTGGACCTCGCCAAATAGGTAGAACCAGAATGACTAACAGAGTGCCCCCAATTTCCATCCTATGGGGCCGTTCCATGAGGGTACCATGGTTGGTCAACAGCGTACTGGAAGAAGCGAAGATAACCAGTGTCAAAGCAATGATTCTTCAACATTAACTTCGTTGGACTGGTCACGCTTTTCGGATGCCTGATTATTATCTTCCAAAGCAACTACTCTATTCCAAACTTAAAAATGGAAAGTGTAATGCTCGTGGTCAACAAAAGTGGTTTAAAGACTCTCTCAAGGCAAATCTAAAATAAGGTAGTACAGTATAAACACTAACAACTAGGAAACACTGGCCTGCGATCGCTCCAATTGGAGAACAGCCTTTACCAAAGCTGACATGGCCTTTGAAGACACTCAAACTCAGGACGAAAGTGAGAAAACGTGCTAAGAGGAAGGCACATTTGGCAAACCCTCACTGTAATCAACTCCCACCCGGAAACCTATGTCCCCTACTGTGGAAGGACGTGTGGATCCAGAATTGGCCTCCACAGTCACTTATGGACTCACTGTTAAGACCGTGTTCATGGAAGACAATCTTACTCTGCTACGAGTGATCGCCAAAGACTAGCTGGGCAGCCCTGACCACTTGTCAAAGTGGCCCATGGAGTGTGGGGAACATCAGAATCCAGCCTGCCAGCCCGATCCAGTTCCCCACACCTGTTTTAAGCCATAACTCAAATTGTGATTTTATGCCTATATAAACGCACCCACTTCTTCTTTTAAAGCAGCAGTGGCCTCATAAGCTACAATGGATGTTGAGTGTGCATCCCACACATCCTATTTTAGAATGCCATGGAAATCCCTCTTCACTATCAGCATTTGGTTTAATCTAAGACAGCTGGAAATGGTTTATGACATCAGCCAAACAGAGTTTGAAAGACAAATCTTAAGTAGTTCTTTTTCTGGGAACCAAGATATTTTAAAAAATAGATGCATCCCAAAAACTAGACATGCTGGGAATGTTTTGAAGGGGGAAAACCTCAATTCCAGTTTATCTGCAGAGGAAGCTGCAGCCTGGGACAGCACAATCACAAAATGAAAGGAAGTGAACTTAAGAAAAAATCTCTGTGTGTGTGTGTGTGTGTGTGTGTGTGTGTGTGTGTGTGTGTGTGTGAAGATGAATCTATTTAAATAACTGGAACTAGTTTCTTTAAAATAGAAAAAAGGAACCTGACACATATGATCACATGCAACAAGGTTTACGGATACTTATCTACTCATATAAACCAAACACTGACAAAGAGCTATAGCGCTCAAGTTGTTTTTAGTAAAGTCTTTTTTTAAAAAGCAAGTAGCTTTCAGCAAATATTTAATGCCAAATAATTCCATAAATTGTGTTTCATACACCATCCTTAATAGTGTGCATTAGAATTTAGTGCATTTCCAGTGGAGATGGTTGAGAGAGAGGAGGGCCAGATTCATAAATTACTTTATATTCTTTTAAAAAATCACTAGTGTTACAGAATTTAAACACACACAGCTTCAAACTACAACTGTATGGCCCACTTCAGGTTAATGGACCCTGATCAGACACTTGATTGCAAGCAGGAATTAAGCCAGTTTCCTGGCTCAGGTTGGTCTAGTTAACACATCAAGCTAAGCCAAATTGAGGCTTAGTACAATGTGTTAGCATGTGGTCATTTGAGAAGGAGATCACAGCCCCTTCATTCCATCATTCTGCTAAGCTGTCATTGCTTGGTGTGTCCAACAAACTGCAATTCATTGTTTACCTCTCTCCAGACTAACCACAAGCCATATCCAATGTTGGTTCTTGGTTTACAGCTTTTGGTTATAATCTGGAGCAAGCTAAACCATGAGGATAGGTTTGGACAACATGCTCAGACAAGCCACAGCTTAGTTTGGGATTGCCAGGGCACCCTTCAGTACACCCTGTGGCACTTACAAAAGGTCTTGGTAAAAATTCCCTTAAAAATCCACAATGAATGACAGACTCTTTGCTATTCCTGCTCCAATCCCTCTCCTACATGCCCCAACAGGAGCCATCAATCCCAACACAGATCATCACAGTATACCACTCTCTAAAAATTGTCCTTTTGTTCCAAATTTCACTTCCTGTGTTTTAATACTGATCCATAAATGTCTAGAAGTACTGTACTAGCCTGGCTGCAGACCCTAACATAACTTTTTAGAAAGAACGGAGTAAAGAAAGCAATTCCCCACCGCACCCCGAGCAACTGGGATTTGTATAGTATTCCCACTCTCATTATCTTTTTTTTAAAAAAGAGTGTAGGAATTGTCCAGTGTGCAAGGGATAACAGCTTTCTTAAGGAGTTATCTGAACGAAACATTCCACTAGCGCAAGAGAGTTGATTCTCTGGACCTCTTGTAAACAAAGGAGAATACTGCATTGCCATTAGACAACACGTTAGACAATCCCTAACTCAATTTCCACTGCAAGTGTTTTACAGGAGGAAGGCGTTGTATATGTACATGCTTACTTTGTAAAGGTATCAAATCTCTTCATTTCACACAGTTTAATCATATGAGAGTGGATCTTTACAAGAATTTTTACTAACCATGCTCTCATATGATTAAACTGTGTGAAATGAAGAGATCTGAGAGATTCTTTACAAGAATTTTTACTAACCATGCTCTCGTATGATTAAACTGTGTGAAATGAAGAGATCTCGCTTCGGCAGCACATATACTAAAATTGGAATGATACCTTTACAAAGTAAGGTTGTACATATACAATGGAAAACTGGAATTATCTTAAGCGGAATTTGAAATGTAAGCAAGAAAACAATTTTTGTAGAAGTAAAATTCTATAAAAAGCAAAAGTAAATTCCCAAAGATTAGTCCAAGTGCTCCCTGCAGAACTCCTCAAAAGTTAAAACCTGTAGCCTGCATGCTCACAGCCAGTAATCAGGAGAGGAGTCTTTACCAGTCAAATTTAGTTCATTAAAGAACCTAAGGTTTGGCAGCTATTTGCTTGAAATTCGGAGAAGTGATCTCATTGTTCAAACATTTGAATTTATGGGGGAGGAAATCTCAAAGTTGAAATACATACAGCCTTTTTTATTTTATTTTTTAAAAAAAACACCTCTGCATTCTGTTCCACTCCCCACATCCTGGTACTGCTTGCACATTAACATTGTTTAACTAAAGGGAAGTTACCTGATTGAACTGCCATCAATATAGTTTCTGGTTCCAGCAGAATCATACCGAATCCTTTTCTCAAGGGAAACTATCCATGAAATGAAAATACAGGAAGGATTGCAGATTCAGACTCATCCAAGACTTTCTTTCTAAAACCAAATCCTTATAGATTGTCACTAAGAAGTGATATTTTTCTGTGCATTTCCAAGGTTATCCACTCTACTGGTACAATGCAAAATCAAACTACAGAAATTCCAAAAGATTCGTGCTGCAGCAAGCAAGGATCCCTTCAGAACTCCCTTCTGTGAACAGCTTCCTTGCACAATCCCTCTTGTTTGAGAAAGGAAGAGGAGGTTGCATGTGAACTTTTAAATTCCCCAGAGGACTATACCAATGAGGCAGTTCTCTTCCAGGAATTAGTACACCCACATGACCCTCTAAACTGAGACATTCACATAGCTTGAAAACTGCAGCCCACAAGAAGTACAATAACTCTGACACATGTTGCATCCAATAATATTTACAGATGAGAAAATCAGGCTGAGAAATGTAGTAATGGAGTTCACTCCCATTTTACTTTGTCATTATTTATTGTCTCCAGGATGAAATTTATTTTAAGTTTATTACAACCTCTAATTTAAACATTTAGTATAAAATAAATGTATTAAGGCAACTGCCTTTCCCCCCTCCCCTATAATTCTCTTAGACGAAGCAAGTTATGAACTACCGGTAAGTAGGTTATAGTATAATACTAACTTTTTTAATGTGCTTTCTTTCTGGAGGAATTTATATCTCATGAATTTAATTCCTTGAAACCATGGATTGCTTTTTTAAAACGACACAAAAACCAAAGAGACATTTGAAACATTTCTAGCATTATGAAATGTGTCTCAGAATATTCTGTGCAGCGCATAACACTTAAAAGAATGTTCTGCACTTTTTAAAATAGCGTAGTTGGGATTACTCAATTGCTTTTGTTCCAAGATTCCCCCTCCTCAAACTGACTCTAATATGGACTGTTACTCTTTGCGAAAGTTAAATACTGAAATAATTCTAGCATAAATGTAATTCTAAAGCTATTACTACCTTCAGAATTGGGGGGCACTAACCAGAACAAACCAAAGAGATCCTGGAATAAATTTGCTATCACACAAGCAACTGCTGCACAATGATACACAGTATCTTGAAAAGGAATTATTGGCACTGCACCTATTTATATCACATTTTTAGTTTTGTCACACATTTCATAACATTTGTATTCACCCTTATACAAATCTAACTTGCAAGCTGATATTACACCCATTTTAAATATAACAAATTGAGGCTGAGAGGTTGCAACTGGATCAAAAGCTGGCACAAGATCAACACAAAATGCAACTGTATTTCACAAATAACGCTGAGCAGTGCACACAAAAAAGAGTATTATGCCATTACTGTCTTCCTCTCATGAATTATTCAAAGCAGGCATTCCATGCTGGTTATGGAATGATGAGCAGGAGCTTCTCAGATCTTAAAAGATTGGCTTTGGCTGCACCAGGGAGAGGAAGTCTGCTAGGCTATCCTCTCTCATGGTGGAAACCAAACAAACGCTACCACAGAAGAGCTGTATGTCCTTCCAGTTGTGAAATCAACATGCCCCAGTTGCCCATTTCTTTATTCAAATATACAAATTAAATTTTGCTCAAGTTTTTATGCTTCTATATACCCAGTGCTTTTTTTTCTGGGGGTACGCATACCCCTAAACATTTTGTGAATCTAAGTTTGGCCTCATTGAGGGGCAGTATTTCAATATGCATATGAAAATGAGAGTACCCCTAAACATTTTTAAAGAAAAAAAGCACTGTATATACCTCTGGATAGACCTCCAAAACTTTGTCAAATGTATTCATTGTCATTCTACCAGAATATTGTTTCATTTGCATACTGTGTCTGGGAAGGGCTGCATGTGCACAAAAAATGCAGGGCAAAGCTATGATCTAATTTCCTTTGGTCTGAACTGAAATGAGAGAGAAAAAACTTGATTTAGATCTGTTGACTTTTGGTGGTGCTGTGGCACAATTATCTGATGATTCAAGCTGAATCAAGGCAACTTCATTATTTGTCAGGCTTCCACAAAGATCCTTGTGGGTTTTTCCAGCATTAAATGCATACTGTTCACATCTGCAACCAACATTCATGGATCTCTTGAAAATGAATAGCCTGGGGATCAAAGGCTGAAAAAACTATTAGGTATACTAAACACTGGCCCTGCACTAGCTATGACAAGTTCCAGTTCCAGAACAATATGTCCAGAATTTCACAGCATGTTTGAAAGAGCCCCAAACATTGTATAGCTGAGTGGAAGCTCTCCATTACCTGAGGCATTAAGTTCATTTCATGAAGTGTCTCAAGACTGAAATTCCGTACATTCCCAACAGCTGAGTTTCTCCAGAATGGGCTCCTTTTCTACACAGTGAAAACTCCTAAACTATGCATGTCAATGCAGATTAACAAGCTACTGCAAGTTCTACCCAGTCTCTTCTGATCAGTTATTTGACTAACAATGCACAATCTGGAGAGCCGAACAGCCAGGAATGTGAAAGAACCAACACAGACCCAGACTGATACAATCGCAAGCTTTATGGCCTCAGGACATATGAAAGATTACAACTTCTGTTGACTAAGGCTGTACAAGTGATGAAGCACAAGGAAATGGTGATGTGATCATTTGATTGCAAGTGAAAGCCAAAATTACGAAATAAAAAAATAGCATACAAGAATTATTTTTGAGAGCTGCACGAATACATATTGCTACCAGGAAGCAAAACCGTTAAGGCTGCAATCCAAACCAAGTCTACCTGAATTCAACTGGATTAAAGCTCATTCATAGATGGCTTTCAACTCTGGTCCTGCCAAGTTATATAAATCAGAACCATTCTTTTATGTGTTGGAGAGGCTGCAAGGACAAAGGCACATTATATCACTTATGGTGGACTTGTCCTAAGGTGGAAGGTTATTGGGCATTAATTTTTACATATATTAAATTGTACAACAATCCTTAACAGGTGACCCTCTGCTTGCTCTCCTTGCTAATGATCCCTGGAATAGAATTTGTCTTTTTCAAAGCTACTGCATACTGGTTTAACATCTTCATTGAGCTACACTGACATTCCTGGAGAACAGCTTTCTTTAAGTAACCAAATATATTTTTGCCAATTTTGTTTGTAACACAGAGTTTTGAAATTATATGGTGTTTATTCTCATTAACATATTGTATGTTTCCAGTCTTGAGGTACTGAACTTACAGCAATATATGATCATACGAGGTAACTAAGAAATGGAGTTCATACATATTTTTGGAGCCAAGATTGTTCTTCAATTTGCAGAACTACCAGGCAGATCAACATTTTAAGGAGAACCACATTACAAATGCAAATGTAATCATTTCAGACTTTGAGGTTGAAATGTATGCATTTCCTAGTAAAAGATTGTGTAAATACATTTTTTCTATAAAAACGTGTGCAAATGTAAGGCACACTGAGGGTTAACCTCTTGGGAGGCTACTCAGCACATTAAGTAAACTCAATTCTGACTCAGCAGACTGTGTCTGGAGTTGAGAACAGAAGAATCTTTCAGAAGAATCCTTAACAACAATAACAGTTAACTTTTTCTGCCCCTTGTAATGACTACCTCATGCCACTGCTAGCATATCCTCTCCATTGCCCAACCTAAGAATTAGTCATACAGTCAGCACCAGGTTTACTCCAGAGCCAATTTGATAAAGCTAGGAGTGTTTAAATAATGAACTGCAGCCCACTTACACTGCACTATCAGAGTTACAACTATGGTCAAAATGAGGAGGAAATGATCACACCTAGACAGCAAACATTCATTGCTAAACCTGTGTATGACGTGGCAAATTAAATATCTACCTGCACCCATGCCACTTTGCACATTCCTGTTTAAGAATTCAATAGAGAATTGTAATATAAAAGCACTAATTATCTATTCCTAATTATATAATTTCAGTAAAAATACACTAATTATATATTCCTAAATCTGTAAAGCCAAATGCTTTTTTAAAAAGTAGTATTACATACAGCAGCTTTCATGCTAACTTTGTAACTACATTCTATTTTTATCATTCATCCCAAATTACCTGTTGTACAACTGAAGATGAAGACAGATGTAAACTTCGGAAATACCGGTATTATCAGGTCAGTTTTCCCCAAACCAATAATGGCACAGGTGGGCAAACTACAGCCCTCAGGAGCTCTATGTGGCCCATAAAATTCATATCTAAAGTTATTGCAAAATTGCTCCAGATACTAGGTTTCTAAATATGTGCTTGTGACATCACCTTCTGGGGTGGACCAACCCAATGGATCCCACCCTTGCAGGAGGAGTCAGTCACAGCCAAGCCAAATCTCACCAGATCGTGATCCATTTATGAAAACCAGGTGACACTCACCCCTTCAAACACTTGTTTACTTCCAATCTATTCTGTAGCAAAAACCAGATCCAGAGTATTATCTGCAAATATGCTGAGCCCATTATGTATTCAAACAGCCCACTCTATTCTAATGGCAAATAAGTCCTGAACCAGACTAGACAAGGCTGACCCAAGCTGGACATTCAAGTCCACCAGAACCCATTGTTCTCCAATACTACACCGAGACTGCCTCTACCAACTGAGACAGGGAGGCGGCTAGGCAGCAGGTGGGTAAACACCTACAAGATCCCTATTTTGTCTCTCTGACCCAACACCAGGTACAAACCCTCACATCTGGCTGAGGTGGGCTGGTTCCTTTGTGAGGGAGAGGAATGGAATCCCTCGTCCCCAAACCCTCGAACCTATGCTGATGCTGCACTGAGTACCAAGACAGGCAAAGTAGAGCTTGCCCACCCAAGTCTTAGTACCCCAGGTCAGTCACCTCCTCCACAATCATATTATGGTTGAGAAGTGTTTGATTTAGACTGACCAGGTGTTCAGCAGCAGCAGCAAGTGGGAAGGCAAGTTGGCATGGCTACTCAAGACCTGCTGACTGAAGGGCAGCCCAGAGAGGGAAACAACAAGCAAATGATTCTTATCTTTTCTCTTAGCATAACATGGTCCAGCCCTCACACTAAATAACCCAAATAATTTTTGGCTTTTATATAGCGCTTTGAATACTCCACCACGTCAACAACCCTGCCTTCGCAATAACAAAGCTCAGTGTTAGTAGATCAGCTCTGTAGGTACTAGTGGCACTGGGTTTTATATCGCCATCCAATATGGATCTCCAATTACACAACTGCACATCAAAACTACATGGATAACAGCCACCATATGCAATCTTATGTTCCTTGGGGGTGAACCAGTGGAAGGCATTCCCAGTCAGGTTACTTCCAATCCCAATCAACTGCAGCTTGCAGAAAACTGCTGAGTGTAATACATATTACTTAGTTTAAGAACTACCCTCTACTGGCCATTGAATAATTTATACAATTTATAGACAAATATGACTGTGATTCTTTTGCAGTGTTAAGAATTTAAGCTGCATCACTTCCAAAACCTGTATAAAAACTTCAATATTTGTAGGACTGTCAGGGACGAAGCACAAAGCATGAACCATTACTGTTCCACTTACCATTCTTCCTCTCACTTAGTGGAGGAAGGTTAGGGTTCCGGCCAGGATGGAGGCCTAGGGTCAGCTCAGGCTGCAGGGACAGCTCCTGCAGCTCATTGGCAACAGCTTCACTCTGGGGGCTTGGTGCCGCCGAAAGAGACACCAACACTGCTTCATCTTCATTCTCGCCGGCCCCTCCTCCGTCCAGCCCATTTGCAGCAGCGACGGAAGGGGGCAGGCACAGCACTCCGGAGAAATCCACTTTGGCTTTCGTGATGGCAACCTGAAGACAGAACATATAAGAGTTGAACAATGGCATATATATATATATATTATTCTACCTTCCAAGATGTAGGCCTCTTCTCTAGCTGTAGCTCTTTTACAGGCGTGTCCCTCCCCCATTGTTTCAAGTTCAAAATAAATAGGCACAAACAATCTGCATACAAAACCTATGAGCAGCTACAGCTCAAAGCAGCTAGAAATGTCTTCCTTCTTCCATTTCATACCTCAGAAAAGTCACATTCATAAGAGTAATCTGGTATTAACCTGGATACATTTACTTTATTTAAAGGTGTAATATAATCAAATATGCCTATATACACAACAAAAGAGGAGACAAGTTACTATTAACAACTAGGAACTGAATGAACTGCTGAGTTTGGATCTGGAAAGGCTCAGCATATCCTGAAACACGCTAATTTTGCCCTGCCCAAACTCCACAGCAAATTGGACAATCCTTATAGAAAACTTTCAAGAGCTCAGAATAGCCTTCAGGCATGCATTACAAGACCTAGTGTAGCTGTGCTGGGCCTCTTCTTACAAACACAGCAGTCTCTGATGTACCGCAGGATCAATGACAATGTTGACCAACTGAGCACTAAAATTGCAAAGCAAGTCCCATCACAGCAGCCCTTACAGCTTAGGTTATTTCTAGACTGGAACCAGAGTCCACCAGCACTGGAGAAGTGCTAGATGACTGGGGTGGATTTTGGTACTATTCATACTGGTTATCAATTTTATAGTTCTAATTTATTAGTTTAATAGAGCTAATAAATTCCCTTCAAAAAGCACCAGGCAGCTATACTTTGTGCAAGACCAGGAAACAGCCCACTCTGGTCCTCTTCCCCCCACGCCCACCAATTTACAGGATTAACGCTATTTCAGTGCTTTCTCATACGTTATCACAATAATACTTCCTTTATGCCCATTTATCAGCTTGTATGGTCCCACACCGAGGTGTACGAGCAGGCAGTTCTTACTCGCATGTACTGTTCGGGTAGAAAGTCCCTTCCTTCACTGCCTTGTTCATTGTTTCCTCCATCTCAGTTTGTACTAATGGCTCGTGGGTCTTTGCCAGGCTGAGCTTACTGCACTTTTGACTGCATGAGGGGGAAAGACAAATACAGATATTTTCTTTTCTCTCTCTCTAGGAGCTGGGAGCAAAAGGGAAATGAGTGGATTGAGAGTTGAAGACTAACTGATTTGGGACTGAATCTGGGTGGGTATGAACTTGGAGAAAAATTGATCTGGGGCGATATGCATTACTGGCTACGATATTCAGTACCCATTACCCCTCTGTTCTTAATTTCAGATGTCCTCACACTTAGCAGCAATGCTTATAAGGCTATGGGGACACAGAGCAAGCCCATAATCATACGGCATGTTCCGTAATTTTCTATAAAACTGAACACTACAAGTGTGTTTCTTACATTTTAAACCCATTTCTAACAGGGACTATGCATGAAGAGTAATAACACTCCTGTGATTACCTGTCAGTAACAACTGCAGCTAATTTCAAGGTTTTTTCTACAGGAATTTAAAAAACATTCACCCACAATGATGCCTTGAAACAGTGGAAAAGCTAAGGCTGTCAACTGATGAAAAGTTTTTTCATTAATCAGTTTATACATCATAAAAACTTGAAAATGGATATTCTTTTGAAAAATGAATCAAAACATAGCTTGAATTAAGTTGTAAGCTATCACTCATCTTTTGGGAGGGGATATATTTGATATTGTTTTGCTCAGTCAATGTAATAGGGACATGCTAGAACAACAACAAAAAAAGCCTTTAAAATGTCTAATTCATAGCCCCCATTTAAAACTGGATCACTGATTAAGGTTTGTGACCCCCATATAAACTGCATAATACTTTACAAGTCTGAGGATGCAGTTGCATTATAAAGCATACTGTCATTCTCCACATATCCCCAGCAATCAAAGTTTCTGTTGTTAGCAAATTATTTTAAGATAGAAAGGTGGGGAAGTAATTCCATTAGCAAACTTGCTATGGAGGTTTCTCTCTATTCTTTGTTCCTTTAAGTCAGTTTCTATTTAGCAGTGGTTACCAGGGTAATGGCAATTTCCTACTCATTTAAGAATTGCTAAGCAACCTGCATCAACTAGCAGCAGCAGGTGGCATGCAGAAGTAGGCTATTTTGGGAAGCAGTAACTACTTTTCTTGCATTTAAAAAAAGCCATCTGTTACATGTCTCTGGCAACTGTGATCAGGAGGCCGAAAGAAAATCTAAAGTAATCTTTAGGCAGAGTGGTGATAAGTGGATCAAGTTTTAAGCTAAACAGAGAAGGAAGAAAAAATGGTGTTATGGCTGAGGACAACAGTCTTTCTAGACAATCCTAATTCAGAAAAGTAGGAAACTGCACCATGTTGTTGATAGTCTACTAATAAGCAGAAAACAATCACCTGAAACTGGGTATTTACCCAGAAATATCAGTGCTCCGATCAGTTCTTCAGAGGTTCAGGCACAAGTATTTCCCTATCCCTGTTACTAATGACACTACAACTGGAAATTCTTAGAATTAAATCTAGGAACAAAATACATTAAAAAATATGCACTGCCTAGAGCCATGGCAGGTCTTTCAGTTAACTGAAAAATAAGGCCAGGAAAGTCCAATCAACATAGTTTTCTTTTATTCATTCATTCAATTCATCCTGCCCTTACTCCCAAAGGAACCCTGATGCATACTGTAGACTGAGATCTGCATATTTAGGGAAGTTCTATTTTATAGAGGAACATCCACTCTACTACCTGCTATGCTCTTTCTTGGATCTTCCCTATGCAGACAACTACCTGAGTATGGTCTTTTGAATGATTCTCCAAGTAAGAAACTAAAGTGTGCACTCATTTTCAGTGTACAACCTGAATGCTATAAGAAGCCACTGCTTTCCCTATTATCCTGTCCCTCCCCAGCAGTGCAAGGAGGGAAACAGTACATCCAGTACTTCGACTAACAGTGCTGAAAATCAATGGTACAAGCACCTGTTTTTACAAGGAACTTCTGCATCCCTATGGTTCTTTCCTTGTCAGATTAGAAATGCCACAGGGACAATGACTTGTAATTCCCCAGCCAAGAGCAAACAGCACCAGTCTTAAGGCAAATTCATACCAACTAGATTTTAGCACATTAATGTTTTATATGGTTATGCAATGAAGTCATCTAACATATCTCCATCATATACAGAGATTACTATTTAGTGCACACACAAAAAATGGGTTCCATACAATATAACTGAACAGTTAACAGAATTACTTGATTACAGCTACTTTACACCTATTTTGCCTTTTGGAAAGCTGTACATGCACTGGATTTCCTTCATGGAAGGGCTAAATTTTGATTGTAGAACATAGAAACCTGCCAAACTCAGTAAGTCCCAGTCTGCAGAAAATTCAGCACCTGTTCAGTCTTCAGGTACACATGGATACATAAAAATATATATTTTAACAAGCCTTTCCTAGAAACCCTGGTTTAGTCTAACCACAGGTCCAGAGGATGGCGCCATCTAGTCAATCAAATGCCAACAATGCAATCAAATATCGCTAATATTAAAATTTTATAGCATACTAGCATAGCTACTATAGATTGTATGACTGGTAATAATTATACTGTTGCTCTTTAAAGTCCACAGTCTGGTAACAGAAGCAGAAGGGGAAAATAAAATTACTCTGTCTGTAAGTAACGCCTCCTTTGTAGCATATTCAGTAAGTTAGGGGAGAGACAGCACAGAAATGTGGACACCTTGAAAATCCTTTTTCTGAGTTGCACACATTTCCATTCCCAAGCTCTAAAAGCATGTGATCACAGAAATAATGATAAGTGGAAATTGCAACACTGATGTTATTTTATCAGTCCTATAGCTTCTGTTTGTTGTAAGAAGCAACAGATGTTAACTGTATATCCATTGCTTGAGGAAGTATTCTGCAGGCCTTTGATTGAGAAAGACTAAAACAAGTTTTGCAATCCATGTAGACAGAGGAGCAAGTGTGATAAGGATTTGACAGATGGCATGCTGATACAGGAAGGGGGTCTGCAACACTGGACCCTGCCTCTTCATTATTTTCAAAAGGAAGAAATAAGCAACATGCAATGATCACCTGAAATATCACTGCTGCCTTGAGCAATATGACAGGATGAAGTAATAAAACAAGTTGTGCCCCTGCAAGAAAATCTGAAAAGGCTGTGATCCTATAAATACTTAAGGTTCATTTAAATGACTCGGATTTGAGTTCACCTGCACATATTAACAGTATTTATGTCAGCCTACTGTACCAAGTATGTGGACACATACCCAGGAGGGAGGAAATGCATTTATATCTGGAAGCAAATTCCAGATACCATTCCACTAAAAAGCACTGGTTCCCACAATGGCCAGCCAGATCTCTACAGGAAACCCAAATGCAGGACATAATGATAATTGCCCTCTACAGATGGATCACATGGGTGTGGCTTCAGTGAGAAGTCCATGCAGCCACAGCAATTAGAGCTTCCAAAATTACCAGTGGTGCTTTTTTCCTTAAGCCCAATATAAAATGCTTTTTCTATACCCAGTCCAACCAAATCATAGGTCAGCATTTAGCAAATGATGTTCAGGCATCACTTGCTCAGCACTGATCCACACCCTTCAGGAGCACAGCCTGCACAAAGCTGTTTGACTCACCACTTCATTTCAACAGGAAGTCTATTAACCTGTCATACTCAACCATCCAAAACTCTCCCACCTGCACACAGACTTGGATCTAGGAATGAGTATTTTTTAAACATTTAAGGTTGTTCCCCCCAAATTGTGGTAATTTGTTTATTAAGCAAAGGGGGGGAGAGACTTTAAAAAGATTTCCCAAGCTCTTAACAATCAACTCTTCCAGAATCTCGCTTAGCTTATCAACCCTCCCCTCCACAAAAAAAATAGTTCCTCTCTATACATCCTACTCCCCTTAAACTGCCATCTGTAGAAACACAGATGTTTTGTCATCTTCATAGGCAAGTTCACACTTTGTGAAGAAATGTTTGCTGACGCATGCTTTGCCATATACACATATAAAACATCAGGGACAAACGGGAATCTAACATTTTAACATGGAGCAGACGTGCACCAGGAAGCCATTTCTAATCAAATACTTACGGCAGGTCCCAATGGGGTGATTTACTTAGAGCAGGGTTAGGGGACCTCTGACTGACAGGTCAAATTGGGACCTGTGCTGAACCACAAGCTACAGATTTCCCAAACCTCACTCATCTGCCCTTCACCTGACATCATATGTGACATCAGGTGTGGGGCAGAGATGCAGGGGGTTTGGCTACGCAACAGACTTCCCTATGGGGAACTTGATCACATATCCGATCCCTGAAGAAAGCAGCTTTGCCAACACTTTGCTTGGCACTATGAAGCACTTCCCACATGCCAGCTGGCTGTAAGGCATTTGGGAAGCACTTCACTAAAGAGCTTTGCAAGACTTGTGCTCAGAGTTTCCCAAGTGCTGAAGATAGGGCTTCCAAAGCCCCTTGCACTGAGGTTCCCAAGTGCCTGCCAACTAGGTTAATGTTGGGTGCCTGGAAAGTGCTGCACAAGCGACTTTGACAGGTGAGTTGGCCTGCCCACCTGTTTAAGTTGGCCTGTGGGCTATAAAGATTCCCCACCCCGATCTACAGCTTAATGTGAACCTTTGGGCAAGTGGATGATTATGAGAACATGGAGCCTCTGAACTTGAGTTTTCTGGAATATCAGCATCAGTGCCTTTGTCAGGTGTGGCAAGCATGTCTGATTCTTTCAAATCATGAGAGTTAGCAACTTAACAAAACTATCAGTGATGTGGGATGAAGAATTTTCCACAGCTATGTTTTTTCATGGACTCAAGTATATTTCTAAAGATGAGTTGTTCTGGGGAAGTATTAGTTTGAATACTATAATTAATTATAGTATTGGTTTGGCAGTTAGGCATTGGGAAAGCTTGGTTGATGGGAGGGGAGGCTGCGACGCCGGAAATAGCTTGTGCGTGTGCGCACGGGCCTCCGCGGACCCAGAAGTGCGCCGTAAATGACGCTTGCGCATGCGCACAAGCTATTTCCAACGCTCCGCTGACCCGAAAGTGGGCAGCCGCGCTGCACCAAGCTGGTAAGAGTGGGCGGGGGGGTCGCCGGGGGCCGGATAAATGAGCACCTCGGGCCGCATCCGGCCTGTGGGCCTTAGTCTGGGGAAGCCTGATGTACATCAACGGGGTTCCCCCTACTGGTGGTTAACCCTTGTGAGACTCCCTGCATGGCGGGCAAGAGCCAGATATAGTCGGTTTGGATCCAATGCCTAAGCCAATACCACTCACATTCTGTAACCAATAAAGTTGTGGCCTTTATTAGCCAATTAACCTAAAATGCTGGTGTCCACGTGTCTTATTCATCAAATGGGGGGGGGGTGCAGGGCCTTGACACGCAATTAATTTTAAAAGGAAGCAATGCAACTGGAAGATTACAAACCTTATAGTTCCCACAAATCAGTCCAGTTCTGTTCCATGCCAAGCGCTCCAATCACTACAAAAGAAACAGAAATCACACAAATCAAATCTCTTCTACAAGACTTAAGCCATGTTACCTACAGATAAATACAAAGCACCTCCCATCTTGTTGCCACCAAATTTAAGTAGTTTGGCATCTCCTCCAAAGCAATGTCAGGATTCAGACAGTATTTGAAGGCTGCATTCAGATGACACCTCTACCTGTGGTTTGGAGAATCAGGAACAATACTCCTCCCTTCACAAGCGCAGCTTAATAAATTATTTCTTGGTTTAATCATAGAATCATAGAGTTGGAAGAGACCACAAGGGCCATCCAGTCCAACCCCCTGCCAAGCAGGAAACACCATCAAAGCATTCCTGACAAATATAGGTCATGAGCAATACCAGTCATACTCAGGAGTAGATTTGTTTAAATGAATGGACATTAGTACCGGTAACTTAGGTATATTAATTTCAATCTACTCTGAGTAGAATCAGTTTATTTTTTTATTTTTTCAATTTCTATACTGCTTTATATTGTTAATAAAAACCTCAAAGTGGTGTACAGCATATTAAAACAATAAAACAATAGCAGGGCGATGTTCCTCCGACCTCATGAGGAGCCTCTTCAGTAGGGCTGGTGAGTCTGGGCCTCGGCGGAAAGGTTGTAAATATACAACCCCATATTTATCCTGCTACCATTTATCTTTTCCAACTTCCATTATGTGGCAGCATTGGTACTCAGGTGACAGCCCAGGTTTTCATGAAAAATAAGGGTATAAACTATTGTAAAGTTGGTAGACCCTGATGGTAATCACCACCAGAACATTTCAGTTTGAAATTTTCATTACATTAATTTGTATGTGTGAAAGAATGCTTTAATCTTTGAAGAGCAATAGCTCTCAACTGGAAGAAGCTGCCAGCGACATAATAATAATAGACTAAGTTTTTCTTGCTTCTACAAGTGTGCATTAGCTACAAATCACAAGAATGATATATTTAATGTGATTTTTGCTTCTGCTTCTTCATATTGTTCAGCCAGAACTCAACAAATGAGAAACCACATTAAAAGAAAAAAGTATTTAAAGAATAGGTCTAACATTTGAATTTTAATGCACACAACTGGATGTGGTCCATGTACAGTACTTTGGTAACAGATTTTAGCCTAAATGCCAGTAGCAATCTAAAATAACATGCTTTTTGAGCACCATTCCTTCTTGCCTCTTAACACAACTTAGTTTCTTTCATTAGCTCTAAGCAGTCAGAAAAGGTGAAATAGAATCAAAGAATCACAGAGCTGGAAGTAGTTCAACCCCATGCAATGCAGGAATATGCAGCTGCCCATTACGAGGATCGTGCCTGCACTATGCTCTAATCAACTGAGCTATCTAACTTCTCACAATCTTCCAGACAAGGATGTGCAGTGTATTGCATCAACCAACAGATTTAATTGACTTCCCTACTGCCAAAGATCACTCAGTCAACCACCATGGAAGTTCCCAGGAATATCCAGAAAGGTGAGGGGTTATGACTACACTAAGTACAACCACTTCCTTTATGGCTGTTGGGTAGTCCCACAACAGATAATTTAGCAAGCCAGTTTGCCAAGAGGTGGGTGTTAAAGGCCTCATGAGAAGATATGCTAAAACACTTCTTTCCCAATACCTGCTTCTTTTCTGGCATAGACATCTATGCAGTAATACTTAGTAAGTCAATGGCATGCTGCAGCTTTAAAAATCTAGCTTGGGACTCTAGCAGAAGACAATGTAGGAGACACTTTAGGCTTAGCCATTAGCTAAGATAGCTCTTCTGTAAAGCTTCTGTAAAGCATTTATACAAAAGCTCCTTTTCCTTAACTCTTTTCTCCAAAATATGAGGGTCTTGAAATCTTGCAAATAGAAATGAGAAATAAAAAAAGAAAAGGTAAAGCCCTTTAGACCTCTTGGGAATACAATGGAAATGAGTAACAACTTATCGGTAAGTTCCAAATTCCAACAGATCCCAATATATTTTCTGCCCCACCCCAGCTTACATGATTAGTCAATGAACATATGTAAGGAAGCAATTTTTAATCATCTCATGTATTTTTTTTCTTAATAGTGCCATGTTATGTCCACAGCTCAACTACACAGCTGATAACAGAACCACTATGGAGTTTTTCCCACCTCTTTTCCAACTGTGTGGTATGACTGTACTGTAATAAAATAACTTTCACAAGCCCCACCCCCACCCCCAAGAAAATAACGTCAACTGTAAGAGATGTAGAAGTCTTGTCTTGCTCATAAACTTGTAATTCAGTGGAAAAGTTTATACACCATTGTTTACATGTTCCGGCTAAGTTGTTGGTATTCTAGCAATTACAATGGGTTATCTGCCTTCGCTAGTGGTGACTCAGAGTTTAGTAGTTGAACAACATGGAAATTCTCCAACTGGCATTAAGAAAGAGCCTCTGATCTGAATGCAACAACAGGGGCTTAATTTTTGTATCCCTCTTTCTTCCAGTCAACTAAAGCCCAAGCAACATGCCTCACCAGTTACATATTTAAAAGCTCAAGTAGCTCTCCCTACAACCATCAAGAGTCTAGGATCCTTCATCTAAACTTAACAATCCCAAGTTTCTAATTATGATTTCTGTTGTCTATGTGGAAGGAAGAGTCCCTTCCTCTATTCCCCATTATGAAAACCACAAAGCAAAGTTACGAATTCCTGTACAGCAAGAATAATGAACCTCTAGTCCATAAGGCCTCCCTTTCCATCTCAAAGCCTCTGCTCTTGACCCCACCCCTACACTCCCATACTTTTAAAAAAGCCTGTCACATGGTAGGAACAGCTGGAAAGGAGTTAGCTTTCCCCTCCTAGTTAGGCGAGACACACACAGCAAGTAGGCCTTTTTGAAAGCTTCCAGGCACCCAAGTACTGTGGCACCCAAATCTTTAAAGGTAAAGGGACCCCTGACCATTAGGTCCAGTCGTGTCCGACTCTGTAGTTGCGGCACTCATCTCACTTTATTGGCCGAGAGCCGGCGTACAGCTTCCAGGTCATGTGGCCAGCATGACAAAGCCGCTTCTGGCGAACCAGAGCAGCGCACGGAAACGCCGTTTACCTTCCTGCCGGAGCAGTTCCTATTTATCTATTTGCACTTTGATGTGCTTTCGAACTGCTAGGTGGGCAGGAGCTGGGACCGAGCAACGGGAGCTCACCCTGTCGCAGGGATTCGAACCGCCAACCTTCTGATCAGCAAGTCCTAGGCTCTGTGGTTTAACCCACAGCGACACCTGGATCCCCCCAAATCTTTAAATGACAAATTATGACTGCATCTGTAGACAAAGGCAGAATAGATCAAGGAAGAAATGCTTGGCAGCCCTTTTCAAAGCTCAGCAACTCAACATCTCCACCCTGAACAGTCTCCAACTTTAAACATCAAGCCCACTTTGAGGTTTTGTCTGCTTGGGAATAAGAAAATGGGAATACTTCTGACAGCGACAAGCTAATGGAGATGCAAGGTAAAGTAAAAAGCAAATGAAATGTCATCAGATCAAATTCCCTACTTGGTTTCTAAATCAAATTCCCTACTTGGTTTCTAAATAGCAAATTCAATCAGAAAATAAAATGCCTGTAACTTCTACAATGGCAAGAAAGAAGGTTCTGAGAAAGCAAAGGCTAAAAAGCAAGCAAGCAAAGGCTATCCCACTAACAAAAACGAATTTAAAATGTGCATGTTGGAATGGAGTTCACTGTTGCTACCATAGTTTCTCAAATTACCTGAATCCAAAATGTACATGTGAACTTGAAGGAAGGTTCCTAAGAAAGGTAAGTTTCAGCTGCTCTGTGTAAAACACTAACTGCTGACCCAACTTTCGCATGTTTAATTAGAATTCCAAAATTAAGAAGGCCAGAGGCAGAAAATGAAAGCTGCCTTCTCTATAATTAAAGAATGTCACCAAAGTAGTCACACTACAAAAACATACTGAGGCGATGGCAGACATCTACCTACCTTCAAAATAAAATGACAAAAGCAAGCATAGCCCAGCGTCAGCAAGCAGTTTCAGCTAGTCCTTGACAGCATTGCAAAGTCCTAATGAAGGTGTGCACTGCACAAAGCTGCATTGAAGTATATACTCTTTTCAGAGTTGGAACTCTAATTTTACTCACTCCATTCTACAAATGGGGAGCCACTGCAGAAAAGGCCCATTCTTGTGTTGCCACCCTCCGGAACTCTCGTGGAAGAGGCACACAAAGAAGAGCCTCACATGATTACCGCAGGGTCCAGGTAGGTTCATATGGAGAGAGGTAGTTCTTGAGTTATTGTCGTCCTGAGCCATTTAAGGCTTTATAGGTCAAAACCAGCACTTTCAATTGGGCCCAGAAACTAATTGGCAGCCAGTGCAATCAGGATTTCATAACCTTCAGATGTTTTAAACCCTTATGAAATATTCAACATTTTCTATCCATATCAGGGATCTCTAGCATACCGTACATTATTATTTTGAGTGGCTATTCAAGAACCAAGAGCTGGAAACCTTATTTCCAAACTAAAGTTATCTGTGAAAATTATATCCTTGCTTCAATATTTTTTAAACTTAGGTTAACTCTATCCCAACTGCAATCTGTTTCATATGTTGTTAGTAAAGGAACCCCCTTTAACCTAATCTCACAAAAGACTCTCTTTTCCTATAAGAATGGCTTTTACACTGAATCAAGTTCTCATAATGTATTTTCCTTGTTTCTGGGTAATCAGAGACTAGCAAATTACTCCAATGTATCATATATTACCATGAGTAATCCCTCCCACTACTGAAAACACCCCAGAACCATGGTTACAAAGAATACAAATGCCTCATTAGTGGCAAATAACTATAGACATCTTGTCACTATCCAGTATTCAATCGTCTTCCATTTTCCACTAATGGATTTGTGACAGACACAGCAAAGCAGACAGGGTTGTTTTTTTCTTGATTAGCAGCTATTAAAACTAATGAAATTCATGTTTGCATTACTCCAAACCAGGTAAGATCAACAAAACACCATATGAAGCAGCTTTTTTTAAAAAAACAGAAAAGTGCCACTGGGCAAGGCAAACCAGAATAGTTGGGAAGGCTTAAGGAAGAGAGGTAACACAATTATACTTACAACAGGTCCAAAGCTCATCTAATAAAAGTCTCAAGTAGCACAACATATTTCAGAATTCCTTTGTTAAAGGGAATTTTAATCTCGTCAGTCTCCCTTATATTCCTGCTGTGACTCCACAAAAACAGCCTTCCTTGAGAGATTAACAAGTAAACTATGGTTGACATGTGGACAGATCAAGAAAGATGGCTTTACCCTGGTGTGATTTAATTTCATAACATATGTCAGTATTCCAGAAAATGAACAATCCCCTCCATCAGCATTTAGTTCAATCTGGTTGATCTAAACATTAATTTAAATATAGATTATTATCTCCACTTTGAACTCCCATGTTCATCAATATATGGTATATTGTTTCAATGGAAACATAAATAGGAAAAATGACTAACTCATACTTCATCTAAGCACTACCACAAAGATTCTTGATTAGGCGTTTAGCTATGTGATGTTGAATGTTATCCGTTAACTCTGTTCTATCTTGTTTCCCCTTTGTTTTTGTTTAGACCAATTCACGAGCCAAGAACTTACACATGGACCATTAATAATGAACCATTTGTTGTAGATATTACTGCAAATTGAAAAGACTTAGTCTATTTATTTGTATCATTTATTATTCCTATTATTCCTATGATCCTTGTATAAAACCCAATAAAAAGTTATTTGTTTTAAAACCAAACTAGACACTATTATCCTCTCTACTCCTAAAGACATTAAGTTTTGAAGATGAGTTCACTGCTGGATAGTCTCCTGAAGTTAGTCCCAAAGTTAGACCCACAACAAAATGAATTTAACAAGAATTCTTTATTTTCTCCAGTACTTGAGAAGCAAGCAAGAGGAAACATATCAGAAGTTATACTGCTATTTAAAACCAACACAACTTTCAGTACCACAAATGTGCAATGCAATCCTAGGTATGTCTACTCAGAAGTTACACTGAGCTGAAGTGCTTTATTCCTAGGTAAGGCTGCAACCCAAAACAGTGAGTTAAAATATAAATGCAGTTTCAACTTATATATACAGCAAAACTAAGAACAAAGGCTGAATTGTGGAGACAAGGAAGAAGCAAAGAACTGATGGGATTAAAAGCCTAGGCAGGAAGACACAGCAAAGAACAGATAGCTGTTTGCATACTGACCCCTACTACCAAGTCCTTGTGCATGCAGAATGCTGTACTCACCAATATCAAATTCTGTATCGTTCTGATATCTTGTGCACAAGCACAGAAACACTATGGGAGGAATTCAACATTGTGCTAAAACAACTGTTTTAGCAAGGGAAGCATTTGGGCTTGCCAGACCAAACCAAAGGATCCCCAACCGCCCCAGAGCCAATTTTGAGGAAGTGGAGGGAGGAGAAAGGAGAAAGCCCCATTGCACGCAGTAGTCCTTGTGCAGGGCTTCCACTGACTGGACTTAGTTGAATCCCGACCACTATGCTCTTGAAATGGCTGGTGTGTTCAGAGGCGGGTATTCCTTTACCGTATTTTTCGCTCAATAGCGCGCACTTTTTCCCTCCAAAAAAGGAAGGGGGAAAGTCTGTGCGCGTTATGGAGTGAAGGCACTGGGCGCCGCTTCTGCGGGGGGAGGGAGACGTTGCAAGGAGCGGAGAAGGGACGGCGCGCGCCGCCCCTTCCCCGCTCCATGAAGCATCTCCGCTGTCCCCCGTCGCCACCGAGGCTTGCAAAAGCCTGCTTTTGCAAGCCTCGGTGGCGAGGGGGAGACGTTGCAAGGAGCGGAGAAGGGACGGCGCGCGCCGCCCCTTCCCCGCTCCATGAAGCATCTCCGCTGTCCCCCGTCGCCACCGAGGCTTGCAAAAGCCTGCTTTTGCAAGCCTCGTGGCGAGGGGGAGGGAGACGTTGCACGGAACGGAGAAGGGGCGGCGCGCGGCCACCCCTTCTCTCTCTCTCTCTCTCACTCACTCACTCACCCCTTCTGTCTTTCTTTCTGTCTGTCTTTCTGTCTGCCTTTCTTTCTTTCTTTCTTTCTTTTTCTTTCTTTCTTTCCTTTTTCCTTCCTTCCTTCCTTCTCTCTCACCCCTTCCTTCCTTCTCCCTCTTTCTTTCACTCTCTCTCTCACCCCTTCTGTCTGTCTTTCTTTCTTTCTTTCTGTCTGTCCTTCCTTCCTTCCTTCCTTCTCTCTCTCTCTCTTCCCTCCCTCCCTCCCTCCTTCTTCTCTCTTCATCTCTCTCCTTCCTTCCTTGCTTCCTTCCTTGTTCAGTCTAAATATTTAGGTTAAAAATATGTTAGTGTCTGAGGCTCAATTTGATAAACGTTTACAAAACTACGAACAGCAAGGAGAGGCAAATAAAAATTCTCAGTACAATTCAACCAAGAGAACTGAAAGACAACAAACTTGTGGCACATGATGAGAAAATCCTTCACATAACGTAATAAAATTTATGGATTTCTTTGTCACAGGTTGTTGTGATGACCACTAGCAGACATAGATTTTTAAAACAATTCATCAAATTCACAAAGTACAGTTTTTAACAGCAGCCAATGGTGGGCCAAGCAACAAAGGGCATTATCGCTATCATGCTTCACTTGAGAGAGTTCTGTGCATATCTGGACTTCACTGGTCTTTCCAAATTCCCAGCTATATGTAGTTCAGTGTTAGAGCATCTGCCTCACATGTAAAAGATTACAGGTTCAATTCCCAGCATCTCCAGGAAGGGCTGTGAAAAGCTCCTGTCAGAAACCCTGAAAAGCTCTGCCAGTCAGTGTAATCAATACTGAGCTAGATGACTAAAGGTCTGACTCAGTATAAGGTAATTTACTAGATTCTTAGCAATATTATTAGTATTCAACATACTGCTAGCATAACATGTACTTACAATCTACCACCACCTTAGCTTCCATTTTAAGCTTTCACCATACATTGTGTTATTAACTATTCTACCAACATGAAGGATTTCTTTAAGTGTCCCAATAAACCAAAAGAACTGATGATTCATAAAAGTAGATGTAAGAACTATCCACTTCAAATTCAACTAAGAATGAAACTCCAAGTTATTCAGCTTTCATAATGACAACAGATGGGCAGTGCAAACTTCCAATAAGCAATATCCCTCAAAAAAAATCATTCTGCACTTCCTAGGCACCCACTTTAATTAGCAGATTAAGTTTTTGCTGAACATATTTCTGTCATGTATGAAGTCAGCTATCCACAAAAAGCAGGAAACAAGCCTGGAAGCAATGTCATCAGTGAAATTTTATTTATTACACCAGTTCTATGCTACTTAATATATAAAAAACATATCTATGAAGTATACAGAAAACTGAAACAAACACTAAATGTTACCAAAAAAAAGTTAACATATAAAAATATTACACTAATACAAATAAGCCAAATCTCCACTCACAGTTCTTTCTCCAGCCTCTGCCCTATCTTCTCCAGCTGCTTCACTACCCCATGATCATGGGCAGGCACCAAAGTGGATGGAGCTTCCTCAGGCTGCCCACACACCTGTGTTCCATTAAGCCAGTGTTTCTCAAACTTGGGTCCCCAGCTGTAGTTGAACTACAACTCTCATAATCCAAAGCTAGCAGGACCAGTAGTGAGGGATGATGTGAGGTGTAGTTCAACAACAGCTGGGGACCCAAGTTCGAGAAATGCTACATTAAGCAGTCAGGTGCACTCTCCACACCCAGCACGAAGTGCAATTTGCTTGGTGAGTTTCCCAGGGTCTCCCAATGATAGAAAAATGGCACCCTGCTGCTCACAGTTCTTTCTCCATCCTCCAACTGCAAAAGGACTTCAACTTCATGATCAGAAGCAAATGAAGAGTAGTTTCAAGGAACTACTTCAGAGCATATTTTGTACCTAGAAGTTACCGTATTCATCCTTATACTCTATCTGTATACAATGACACCAAAACTGACGTTCATTGGTTTTATATTGCATTTATACTGCATTTTTGTTTTAGTTATATTGTTTGTTTCATACTGCACACCATTTAGAGCAATTTTTAAAATATCAAGCTGTTTATAAATGATTTTAAATAAAATCATTATTTATACACATACCAACTATTTTTCTACACTCCTGAAATATCAATTTCACATTCTTTTCTGTGTGCCTTAAATAGAGATGCAAACTATGGAGTGTAGTGGAAATTTTGATGTAATTATTTCATCGTTGGATTAAAAATGCCGACCAAATCTTGCATGCTCATGCATTTTCTGCCCACCTATACTCATATACTGTACTTTTCATTTCACCAACTTCCCATGCCATAATTTCATAACTACCATTTCCCCATACTATACTCCTCAAAACTGGTGAACTGCACTCTTGAGATACTACCCTGGGAAACAAAAAGGGAGGCTCTGGCTCAAGACCTTCACTAGGTCAACAAGTATGCAAATCTCTTGCTACAGAATTAGCTAGGGCAATAAAGACTTACTAACACGGGACTGATCTGACAAGTCACTCCAGTGTTTGAAAACAAGAAGTGTACAAAAAGGCTTATGCCATAATAAACTTTTTCAGCCTAAGGGCCACATTGCCTTGCAGGCAACCTTCTAGATGTCGCCTACCAGACACAGCAACACCAGAGGAAAAAAAGTGGGCAAAGCAACAGATGCAATGCTTACATTTGTACATTCAAGCCACACAGAAACCAGAGGTTTCTCAACATGCAAACACACACCCCTCTTCATCCAGGCAAACAAGCAGCATTACTACAGTTCAAGAACAAATTCTTGCCAAGCAAAAGCACTCAAGGAAGGCAAATGGCTGATAAGAGGTGTGGCTTGGGCAGAGTCCCAAGGACTGGCTAGAGAGGCCTAGATGCATTTGGAAGCCACCACCACCCCAGGGCCTGAGGTTCCCTACCCCTGCCTTAAGGTATCATAAGCCTGCTTTTACTGCAACCAATGAATACAGTCACTCTTCTGCAAGTTGCTACCATGTGATGTCCAGATGCTTTCAAAGTGGGAAACCCAGGAGGAGTCCCATGTCTTTATGCTGTTAAAGAGGATGCATCCTTAACTATGGATGGACTGTAAGTGCCAGTGTGATTCTATTCACAAGCTCAGATCGTTGGATGTTAAGCAGCAGGGAAAGTACTAGCAAAGGCTATTCTTGCTGGCCTCCAGCCCACAATGAGCCAGCCGCATTCAACCACCCTCAAGCACAGGATTCTGGGAAGCATCAAATGATAATTCATCCTGAATCTATATGCTCAACGCAGATTCCTACATGTGCTGGTGGGTGGGTGTGATCGGCTCAGCCCACATTCTCAAAACAGTCCTCCACACAGATTTCAGATTGCAATTTTGAAACTGAATCAGGGGCAATCTTGCGTTCTTGAAATTACATAGAGAAGATCCAGTACATTTACATCTCCTTTGCAATTAAAATTTTCTGGGAGGAAACAAGTCTCAAACACAAAAAAACCCACCAAGATTTGTTTTTGTTGGTGGTGGTGATGATCCTTGGAGGTTTATTCTTGTCCAATAAAAACCCAATAGCTGAAAACTGTGGCGAGGGAGGGATGATAAACCCGTTCGGAAAACGCCGAAGGGTGAAATGACACGGCGGAGGGGGGCGTTACGGGGAAAAGCAGAAGCCTGGCTGGCGGCTGGCGGAGAAAAAGGATACCTTCGGTGGCTCTTCTAGGCAAATTATTTGGGGGCGGGGGAGACGGAACATTCGCCGTTTTACTCACGAGCGAATAGCAAAGGGGCGAGAGGGCCACGCCAGAGTCACGTAGCCCGAAGGAAAGGCCCGGTCGTGGGAAGGGGGCGCTGCAAAGGAGAAAGGGACGGGGGGGTGCTGCGTGGTTCGTGTGGGACGGGAGAAGGAGGGCGCGGTTCTCCCGCCAGCCTCCGTCGTGGGGCAAAGGAGGAGCGTGAGGCGAGCCAAGGCCAGGCTCTCCCAGCAACCGGGGCAGCCCCGCTTCGTGCTTCCCAGAGGGGCGGTTCCCTGCCCCATACATGGAGGGACATTCCCCCCCCAGCGGGCGGGCGGGGCGAGGAGCTGCCGGCACGCTCCCTCCCGAAGCCTCCCTTGCACTCACCTGGTCACGACTCCATCCCAGCTGCCCGCACTTGGCCGCCTTCCCCTTCCGCAGCCTCCCACAGAAAACTTCCCCGAGCGCGCAAAAAAAAAAAACCCCGGCCCTCACCACCGCCGCCGGCTCAGCTCCTCGCAGCCGCGGAAGCTCCCGCCCACCAGAACGCAGAGCTACGGGACGAGCAGGCGGCGCGACCAATCCGAAGGCACGGAGGCGACTGAATGACGCCAGCGCC
This sequence comes from Darevskia mixta, assembly GCA_034641385.1. NCBI lineage: Eukaryota > Metazoa > Chordata > Lepidosauria > Squamata > Lacertidae > Darevskia > Darevskia mixta. The sequence continues at coordinate 20,534,732 of JAWWNH010000008.1, forward strand.
CGTCAACGGGTGTCGAGTAACTCCGGGTGCTAACGGGCGAGAGGCGGGGTGGGGAAAGGGGCAGGCGGGGCAGAGAAAGGTGACTGAAGAAGGAAGCAGCCAATTAGAGGATAGGAATTATGTCATCGGCAGAAGGTGAGGCTGGCGTGCTCGAGCGCCGCGGAGGAGCCGCGAGGAAGGAGGGGGAGGAGCCCTTAAAGGGACAGTGCGCCAACCTATTCACGTAGCGGGGCTGCTACTCCTTACAATGTGACACTAGAGGGCAATGGTGAGCCTTATGGAAAATTCAATTTATTTTTTAAAACTTTTTTAAAAGCATTTTCAGAACGGATTTTATATGTGTGTATCTACAACCAGATTAATTTTCCACCAGCTAAAGAGAGAGTTTGCTTTTTGAGGGTTTGTATTTCCCAACTCCTAGAATAAACTACCTAATTTGGCTTTGGTTTTTTTTAACCTAGTACCGGTAGTACATCACCTAAAACTGATCTTCAGCTTTGCTAATATAAAAAATATCTATGTTGTTGTTTACTTCTGCTCTGACCTGGAACTTAAGGCAGATCTGAGTAACTACAGGACTTTCATCCCCCCCTGTTGCACTTACAAAATCCATCTGGACTGATGACTTAAAACATTTGAATTTTATTTCAATGCTGAGGTAACATCCTCTACCATACCTTGTGGTAGTATGCTAACTTAAGGGGTGCAGATCAGGTTAGGTTAGGAGGAGCAGTTGGTGGCTCTTGTGACCTCCAATATCTGCTGCCTACATCAGATGTAGGGGTGACCAGGCTACATTATAAAGCCAATATGCTCTTGCTTCACCTTCTTCCTACCTATGGCTGTATGTAACATCCAACCTGATGTTCAGAAAAACTCAAAAGCTTATTCACTATTTTGTGGCACCTTGGTTAGTCCTCAGTACTTGGTTAGTACTCAGATTTTAAAACTGTGGATTGCCAAAGGCAGCTTGTTCACAACCACAGCCCCTCTATTCCCCAATACTAATACTACGACCATCTAGCATCAGAGATTACTAAAGAAAATTAGGGTCAATTCAGGACAGCATACTGTATTGCTAAAAATATAAGCATTCATGTTATAGAGGTGCTGCCTGCTGTTTTCTCTCTGTTTGTGGTTCCAAAACAAATTATACTTAAAGGAATATGGTTCTCCAAGTGGTCTTCTTCCTGCTTTTCCAAATGGCTGAGGCCCCTTGTATAAATAAATTTCACAGTGGAATTAAGGACATCTTTAGAAGGTTGATTAGCTGTGATGCTTTCCCTAAGTGTCACATGCTTGATCTGTCTCCCACTTTTTGTAATTATTAAGGCATTTTGTTTAAGCTTTAGATACATACCTGTACACATATTGTTGATCAATGGTACTAGAATGCTTCAATGATATTCTGCTATTTTATTTGTACCTGTATATTATTTGGTTCCCTAGTTTTCTCTTGTGTAGACCAGATACTTACTCCGTGCTTATTTGCTTCAGTGCCTAAAATAAGCACTCCCAATCTTAGGAGGTCTTCAACATTTTCTCTTTTTTTGACTCACTAATGCTACATAAAGCACAGATTAACACCCTTGTGCTCTATTTTTACTAATCCAAAATAACCACAATCCTGCAATACTGTTTTCTCAATCACTGCCTAGTACATAAGATTCCTTTTAATTCCCCAATCATTTGAAATAATTGAAAAGTTCCCCACTTAACAATACTTAAACTCCTTTATGTTTAAGGCCAACAGAGGTTAAACAGTGTAAGGAATAACACGGTTTCCATTAAATTATTCTAAGTATGCAGCCTAAGACCTACTTTGAACACTTCCATTTAAAAATACCTAAGACTGCACATAGCATAATGTATTTCCTGGCATCCTATGACCTCTAGTGGCTGTAGCATATAATAGCATTTCTATGTTAAACTATAGTACTGTATACAGATCACTGGAACAAGTTACAGCAGTGGGAAATTGTTTTTAGATATGACTATAATTAACACAATTTGAATATTAAACTCTTTGCAATTTTATTGTGCCAGAATCTGGTGTGTGTTTACAATAGACTACGAACATAGCTTTTGAATTATGGTGCTGGAGGAGACTCTTGAGAGTCCCATGGACTGCAAGAAGATCAAACCTATCCATTCTTAAAGAAATCAGCCCTGAGTGCTCACTAGAAGGACAGATCCTGAAGTTGAGGCTCCAGTACTTTGGCCACCTCATGAGAAGAGAAGACTCCCTAGAAAAGACCCTGATGTTGGGAAAGATTGAGGGCACAAGGAGAAGGGGACGACAGAAGATGAGATGGTTGGACAGTGTTCTCGAAGCTACTAACATGAGTTTGGCCAAACTGCGAGAGGCAGTGAAGGATAGGCGTGCCTGGCGTGCTCTGGTCCATGGGGTCACGAAGAGTCGGACACGACTGAACGACTGAACAACAACAACGAACATAGCAAAAATTTTCAACTGCATTTAAAGCTGAACAAATCTAGTGGCATAACTAGTTTATTGTAACACAGCTAATCTTATTGGAATTGGCAGTAATTTAAAAAGCAAGTTTCTGATCTTACTAATAAATATGCTAGTTTTCAGAAGCTTTAAAGTTCAATTAAAAACCCATTCTTGCCTCCTTTGTGGTGCTGCCCATGCTCCCAACAAAATTAGCATCTGTGCATCTATTCTGGTACCTGGATAACACCTTGAGAACAACCAACTCTGCTGGATGCAGAGCCAGCTGAAATGTGAAAGATACTCTTCACACAACTTTTGCCTTATTGAAATCAATTGCAAAGTGCCATTATGCAGTTGAAAAACGGGGCGTCTGAAACCACTGTAACTCTATTAGCCAGTTATAGGTAGATTGTGTCTGTCAGTACCAACTGAGATGAGGAGGATGAACAATTGATTTCTAATTATGTATGGTCAACTTGAAGCTGACAAGGACTTGAAATCAACACAAAGCATGATAGGGTTATAAATAACAGGAAATACGTTTGTGGAAAGTTATGGCAGACAAGGGGATAATGTAGAAAAATACCTATCACTCTTTAAGTGTTTTTGCTAGTGGCAGCTAGGCTAGGGTTTCAAAACAGAGGAAAGTATGCAATGAGATTTCTCTGGACTCATGGTACCTCATGGTATGGAATGCCGCTCAGCTGGAAAAACTGGTGAACCAAGTGCACACACACAAAAGGACAAATGGACTTATGTAATGTAGCAAAGTTTTATTACTTACGTCAGCAAGGAAGATCCAGAGAAATAGTCTGCACAGATGCAGGGACAGATTTGGAAAGATGAGCTTGATTGATGCAAGATATGTAATGAATCTGTAGTTAAAATATTTCTGATGTGTGTTATGCAGGCCACAAGTTGGCTGAGATAAGTGGCCCAAATCTGAATCGTGCTGCTACCTAATTTTTAATATAAATTTGCTTAAATAACATAAAATGAAAGATAGATGTAGGTACCGGGGTAGGATCAGGGAACACAATCTGTTTGAGGAGAAAGGGATTAATAGCAAAAGGTATTTGCCCTCCCTGAATCGCACTGCCACATTTTTAGATCCCTTCTGCCAAGCAAAACACCCACACAGTTTGAAGTTCTCACAGTTCAACCCAACATAACCAAAGACAAAAGGGTGTCATCATAAGCAGAAAGTCGGGATGAAGAAACCATATGCAGATCAAACCATACCAAATAATGCAATCAATTGAGTCACATCACAGGCCAAATGAAATACACATATATGTTCAGTACATTATTGCAAAATAAAGCATTTACATATAGCATCTGTCCCATTTTATTGCTGAAGAATACAGAGACAGAGTGAGATAACTGACTTTCACACACATAAGTTGGTCTGCCCATCACAGGCATTCATAAACTCTACAAATCTGGGCACGTGTGTATAGCGCAAGGTAATGGCTTTGGCTGGCTAGTTGAGTGATTTCGAATATCCAAAGAAGTTGTTCTGTGCCATAGAAGAAATGGGTGGACCCTTCACTCGCTCCACTTACTTAGCTGGTACATAGGAGAACAATAGCCAGATTTGTTATGTGTGTGAGTTGGATGCTGGATGGGAGCAGCAGTCCCAATGGTCCAAAAAGGAATGGCAGCAGCTACTGGGCTGGCAGAAATACCAAAAACCACTACTGCATACTTTCCAGTTTTTCACTGCTTTGAATGCAACAGAAGACTGCCAAATTACAAGCTACAATAATATGGTTGGCGCTTGGTTTTTGTTTTGTCCAACTGTCCAATTCAGTTGCAGTTTTAATTCTGTGTCATATTTACACTTATTTAGAAACAAAGCCAATTTCAGCCTAACAGTATACCATTGTTTGTCATGGAAGAATGAAGCATTGGCTCATGTGTTCCATTAACCTCTTCAGCAGCTTTCACTTTACATCTGAACCTTAAATTGTGGTGAAACTTAACTATGGTCTGTTAAAACAAGTCAGCTTCAATATCCTGTGGTGTGAAGTTAGCTTATTTCAAACAAACAACTGTTGAGATTGTTTATTGGGGTGGTTTGTTGGCTTCAGATGAAACCAGTTGCAGTTAGCGAAAAATGGAAGTAAATGTTGCTGCTCTCCTCATGGCTCCACCTACAAGAGAGGGAGGGGGAAGTGTGAAAGCCCAAGGCTGAACATTACCTGTTCCTGTGTTTTCATGAAGCTCGAACCAGCTCACATAGTAATAATAATACTGAGTTGAAGCTGTCATTTCCAAGATGGCCTTTTTGGTGGATTGGAGGTAAGAAAGGGGTACTCCACCCTATTCAATACTGACAGAAACTAGGTTTTAGCCAATGATTCAGATTTTCAGAACCTCAGGTAAAGCATTTTTGAGACTCATGAAAACAAACCAGAGTACTAGAATATGAATCAGATGGTTTTGCAGTCTTCAGATCAGAGGCGTAGCAAGAATTTTTTTTGTCACCCCCCACCACTTTAATTTTAAAAAAATTAAAAAAATTTTTTAAGTGTCACCCCCCTCTGATGGTGCCACTTTGCGAGGTGTGGGGGTTTTGTGTGTGTGTGTGTGTGTGTGTGTGTGTGTGTGTGTATTATCTCTTTTTTTCAATAAAGTTAAAATAAAAAATAATAAAAATTAAAAAATTAAAAAAATTAAAAAGTGTCACCCCTCTTAAAGTGTCACCCCTCTTTGATGGTGCCACTTTGTGAGGTGAGGTGGGTTGTGTGTGTGTGTGTGTGTGTGTATTATCTCTTTTTTTTCAATGAAGTTAAAATTAAAATAATAATAATAATAATAAAATTCCCAATTATTTTTTTTTAAAGTGTCACCCCCCTCTGGGGTGGAACCCGGGGCGGCCCGCCCCCCCGTTGCTACGCCCCTGCTTCAGATACCTGTATAAACTCCCAATTTTCCATTTCAGATCGAATATATCACACTGCAGAAGAGAATATAAGGAACTATTCACTTTCTTAAACTTAAGGAATCTGAATCCGATAAGACCAGTTCTAGCAGGAATCTGATAGACTTTGATAACTGGTGTATACTAAGCATGTGGAACAACTGCCCCATGGGCCAGAATTGGCCTGCAGGGACCTTCTGTTTGCCCTGAAAGACACCTGCCATATTTGCTGTTGGAATTGGTGGTGGCAGCACTGGTGAAAGAAGTGGCTCCACTGCTGAACAAAACGAACAATGCAGATGTGGGGTGATAAGAGTAATGGCAGTGGAGAGTCTCGCAGAGTCCTCCACTCCCAATTTTGTGAGTGTTCAGGAATCTCTGAGTACTTCAAGGGTACTCAGAGAACATCTGAGGAGCACTGGTCAACACCTGAAACAAGGTTCCTCTCACAACTTGAAAAATATAATCTTGGGAAGTGAGCCATTTGCATGGGGGCTGTTGGGCCACTGAACACTCCTAATGTCCCATTGGAAAATGTGAGAGGCAATGAGGAAGGTGATCTTCTAGTGATTCTCCTGGTGAAGTGCAAATGTGACCCTCTGGCCAAAAAGGTTACCAATTCTCAATATATATTAATAATTTTTACCACAATGGATGAAACATTGGGATGCTAAACAAAGTTGAGCTTAAAGCAATGTATTTGCATAGACCTTAGTCTACTATAGGCAGAAGACTCTACAGGACAATTCTTTTAGGTCAACTGTACAAATTAAAAGAAAGCTTATACTAAAAGAATAGTTATTTAATGAAGTCTTTTAATGGGCCAATAATCAATGAGGTTATACAATATCAAACCCGTGAAAAACACTGACAGCAAATGGAGAATGAATTATACACAGTGAGTAACTAAAGCTCTCCAATGAGTTTAGTAGACTTCTCTTCTCAATAGTGAAATTTTATTTTCCAGTTTGCTTCCTAATCAAAATAGCTGCAGAGAAAGATGGTCAAGCCACCATACGGTGACTGACAGTGCAGAGTTCCAGATTACTCTTCAAGTTTCCCCTTCAGGTACATTCTGAAGCTTTGAGAGCAAGAACACAGCGGAAGAGTCCTGTAGCCTTTGAGAGGAAGCTTCCATGGCACCCAGTTGTGTCCCAGCTTGTGTCTTTCTGAGTTTAATGTGTTGTGGAGGCCCAGACTTCAGTTCCTAAGTGAACGTTTTAATCCCATGACTGTGAAAGTAGCAGCAGTAATTTTTTCATAGACCAGGAACATCAGTGCAGCAGTGAGGACTGTTTGGAGCAGCTTTGCTTCAAGGCCTTTGTAGAGACCTATTAATCCAAAACGCCTATCAAGAAAACAGATTTAGCATATGGTAAGAAAGTACTTTCCAAATGTAGCAAAATGGCATACAACAGGCTTCCTCAAACTCGGCCCTCCACACTAGATCAAAAAGTCTTCATAAAGAGGAACAAAAAAAAAAAAAATCCTTCCAGTAGCACCTTAGAGACTAACTAAGTTTGTTCTTGGTATGAGCTTTCGTGTGTATGCACACTTCTTCAGATACACTTTTTTACTTTTCGTGTGCATGCACACGAAAGCTCATACCAAGAACAAACTTAGTTGGTCTCTAAGGTGCTACTGGAAGGAATTTTTTTGTTTTTTTTTTGTTTTGACTATGACAGACCAACACGGCTATCTACCTTTAACTTCATAAAGAGGATTATTGATCTTGTATGACCCTTTTAGTGTTTTAAAGGTCAAGTTTTTATTAAACAAAAATTATACAGCTATTTAGGGCAGATTATCAGGATGTTGCTGCAGTAGAGGACAATATTAAGATATATATGGATAAAATAAAGACAAAGCTTACTTTATTCTCTGTCGAAGAAGGTAGATAACATTCTTAAGGCTGCCTAGTCTCCTGTTTTCTGGGTTCAGTTGGTGACGTCCAAACTGAAAAGGAGACAAAATGAATCAATGAGCAACTTTTCCTGCCTTATTTTCGCCTAATTTCTATTTACTATGCCTGATCTCAAATCAGTGATCCAGCCCTATATTCAAATCGTTCTCCCGTATCCAATTGTTCAGTGCTAAATAATACGTTTCTTGCTCAGGTCAGAGCAGCTTGCAGTCTCCCCTCACCCCAAAAAATGTTAAATATTGACCAAACAAAGCCATTCACATCAAAATTATGCATTTTCATTATGGCTGGAGTGGCAGCAGTTGCACAATAAAGATGTCCTCTAAGCAAAAGAATATGGGGTTGTGAGACTCTCCCCACAGCTTAACAACATGCAATGTCTATGCAGAGCCAACTGGGAAATCTAGCCTAAGTGCTAAGTAGTTATGTATTCTAGGAAGTAGGAAAAGTTGCACAGAGCATCCACTATGGAGAGCATATGCTATGCAGTTAGAACACAAGACACTAAAACAGTTACTCATTTTTCCCGAAAGAAATATACTTTTGTTTACAATCAGAAGTGTAACCTCACATTTGCCGCAGTTTTTTGCCCATTCAGTTAGAGTGATTATGACTCAAGGAGCTTTCTAGACTTAGTTAAGAGAAGGTGTGCTCTTCAACCACAGCAACAAATTAAGATGGAATAGATGTTTGTCAATTTGAGTTCTGGAATACTGGCCAAAGACAACTGTATAAAGAAGCAGTAAAATGAAAGTGATCTGGTGCAATGGATACCCACCCGTAAGATTGACTGTACTGTCTGCATAGGGTAAGTGAGGGTAGTAGCAATCGCTTTGGCTACTGCTCCAATAACAAATGCATCTAGCGAAGAAAGCTGTAAGTGTAAATAAAGAAAAGGTTATATGACTGCAGAAAGAAATCTAGCAATATATGAATTTAACGAAGTAAATAAAGGAAAAGGTTTCATAGGACCAACGTTTAAAGTCAGAGTTTAACTGAATTCTTTGCAGGCCTTGGAATCTCACCTGCAGTTGCCTCTTCAGAATCTTCCTCTTAAGCCCTTCATAGAACATGAACTGTATGGCAGGATTGAATACCAGTAGCAGCGAAGGAAAAGTACCATTCCACAAAGCTGAGATTCCTTCATCTCTTATTATCTGATGAAAGGCATCTAATGGGAAGGATAAAGAAGCGGCAGGAATCTTTTAAGAATATTTAAGATACAGGAATCTTAAAAATTCAACAACAGTTTGCGTGCAGAGGAAGAAACGAATTGCATATTTTGCCTATCAACTTGTAATCAAGGGATGAGGAATATTTTTCTTTTCTTTTCTATTGGTTTCATTGATGTACAGGGGAAAAAATCCACCAGGACCTAGATCTGACTATGACAAGGTCCTTTTGGGCAGTTTCTTCCCTGCCTTCCTTCCTCTGGGCTTCCCAAAAACCTACCTATCTCCCTTCCTCTGGGCTTCTCATCTCTTCCCCCACAGGCCCTGCCAAAGCTTCACCATCTAGTGCCTGCAACAGTTACCCAATTCATTGCTATCTCTCTCTTCCCACTCTTCTCACACACATATGTACAAAAAGGTAACACAGCTTGTCCTTTGGCACAAACCACCTGAAGAAAACACACATACAGAGTCCATGCGCATTTAAATGCACTACCTGCCTGGAGAGCCAAGAGTGGGCTCACTTCAAAAAAACTCTTTATATTTTGTTGATTTTTAAAACTATCTTGGTACGAAAAGCAAAGGATGTCCAATATAGTAAAGCAAATAAATATATCAAGCCACGTGCACTGGAATTGGCAGTGCTATGCACACTTACTTGGGTAAGTCCTGTTTTAATTAATTGCAACTTACATCAGAGTAAACATGGTATTCTCTCTTCCCAATCACTTTCTGTACCAGAAGCTTGCAGCTGAACCCAATCTTGTAGCCTAAGCTATGTCATTTCACATATTCTGCTCATCCTCTTAATCCATCCCAGTCCCAAAGATATTGCTCTAATGTATTCTCACACAGTTATGGGGACTAAGTGAAATGATAGGATACTATGGTGAGCATTCTTATCACACGCAACAATCACTTAGTTCACCCAGAACATGTTTTGTAATGGAACATGTTTTGTAATGTAATCCTCCTTTCATTCCACCCAGTCCAGACTTCTGCCTCTTTTTGCTTCCATGGTCCTCTCACAAAAATAAATCATGGCAACCATACCTTCAAAAACTCTGAACACAACAACAGGTAATCTAGGAGTCCTGATTCCAATACTGATTGGCAGTTTCCCCACCAATAAAATGCTGCCAAGAAACCTCCCTCCCATTTCTAAGCTGTTTTGCAATTAAACTATCAGGGCTGTATCCTGATTGTCCAGTTAGCACAAGGGCTTCTGCCTGTGCTAAAGGAAAGTCCACTCCCTCTCCTCTCCCCACATTCCTCCCCAAATCTTCTCCAGCAAGTTGGGGGAAACCCCAGGACTTATTTGGGGGCCTTACACTGCATACACAGAGAAGATGAAGTCACTGTGCTACTGGGATCACATTGTTGGAAACCAACCCCATTTCATAAAAAAAAAAGTTGGGGACAGATGACTATTAAATGTATTAATATTTATGTGGCACTTTCTGATTTCATTTTTCAAAGGGGAGAGACTGGATTGAGCATAGGAGAACAGACAAGAGTGATGGCTGAGTCAGTGTTGGATATGCTGGCACACATGTTTAATTTCAGTTACAGTTAGACTCATCCCATCTCAGAGTAATACGCTATAAACTTTCTTACTGTAATATGTCTTTCCTGATTATCTAATAGTTCACTGTTTTAAAAGGGGTTGTATCCATAAACTGAACAGCAAAAGAGCTGTCCATAGCATCCATTTTGTAAATGAAAGCCTTCAGTCCACTAATCTACTAAAAAGTACCAATGCAAACTAACAGAAATGACAACAAATGCCTACCTGCAACGCCTTTGTAGTTAGTCGACACAATGTCTTCATTTCTGAATTTGGCTCCCTGGAGTTTCAGACGTGTATTCACTACCCAGAGTGGAGTAGTCAGCAATACATTCACAATACCTAAGACAACACAAACATAAAGTTGAGTAAGAAGAGCCCTAACAACATTTTTAAAAAGCAGGTTTAATCTTCATGTACAAAAATGATCCAATGTACAAAATAATTAAGATATATAGAAAAGTACAACGCCCCCCCCCTAAAAAAAACCCCAGAAGACACACATTCTGAAATCCTATACTGAGGATTTTGCTCTAATTTTTGCACCATACTAATAGCTGGCAGAATGCCTTGTGAGGATACACACAAATTGCTTAAGCAAGCAGGAAAATCAAGTTTATTCTCATAACAGGTACACACCTTAGTGCTCACAAATACCTTCCCTGGATTGACGCAAGCCTCCCAACATTCATCTAGGTCATGGAATCATGTACTTCTTAATGAAGATCAGAAATGCCAAATTATTTTTTAAAAGTAATGCTTCAAGAGGCTGTGTGCCAGGTTTAGATTTTATCTATGTTTTTCTATCCACTACAAGTTACATGCATTCGAGTAATATAAACTATAATAATAAGGTAGCATAGGTAGCATAAAAAGTGCATGCATGGAATGTAATAAACTGGTTCAACCCCTTAAAATCTTAGCAGATTTGTAGCACAACTGATAGGATTCTATTACCTGCAACCACCCCAATAATCAAGTCTTTTCCTGTGGTTGAATGATGTCCTTTGACCCAAACAGCTTTTAAACTGTTAAATGTATAGAAATAGACGAAGTTGGAACAACAAAGGCTGGAGATGACAGGAAACCACCCTCGATATGGTGCCAGCCTAAGGAACAAGCAATAAAAGCACAAAGTAACTATCATGCAATCAACAAATAAGCAAGAAATAAAGCAACAGCATCTGCAGCCTAATCCAGAACCTGGGAAGTCATAGTGTTTGCCTACAAAATAAAATAAGTATTTATAAGCAGGTACAACAAAGTCTATTTTAACAATCAGAATCCTACACAAACTTACTTGGGAATAACTCTAAATGTATTCAGTGCTACTTAATTCTGAATAAATGTGCTAATAACTAGAGACGTCTTACTGATGGACAGGATGGGAAGAAACAACAGTACCAGTGTCCCAAGGTTCCCTAGCAGAAATAGTTCCTTGTCATATTATGCAGGCTTATTAAACTGACAGTTACTACAACTGTTCCTTATAATAATTAAGAACATTATTCAGTCCACACTGAGGGCCTTAATGATGCCTGCATGTGTCCATAAGCATCTGGCTGGTTGGGGGAACTGGTTCTGACAGGTGTTTCAGCCCTTGCTAAAGGATGGAACGGTATTGCAGCGGTATTTCCTACAACGGGAATAGCCGATTCCTTGTTTTTACAGTGTTTTGAATTACAATACAAATATGACATCAACTTGCTTGTACTGTAATTTCAAAGTAATTCCCATTTTTCAACCAGTCATTTTTATTAGATCACAAAAGGACAAGGATTGGACTCCCTCCTCCAACTTCCAAATTACAAACTGTGGCACCAAGTTTCTAATTAGGATTTGAAAGGACTGGTTTTCAAAAATTAGGATTTGAAAGGACTGGTTTTCAAAAGTATGCCCTTGGTTTCTACACATTTTATGTGCAACAAGAGTTACAGAGGCTATAGAAAGGCCTGCTATTAATCACTGGACTCTCCCCTTTCTAATGAAGGAGTTTGCCTTAAGATGACCCCAAAAGACTTACACCTTTGTGACTAAAAAGATTGCACTCTGTTTTTTTAAAGCTTCGTTGCAAAGGAGCTCATACATTTTAGTGTGAAACTCAATACCCCTCAAATATTGGGCAAATTAAGAAACTACAATATATGAAGTAGAGGGACAAAGATGTGATGAATGCTCAACATTTGTGAATATTCACATACTACTTGTTACAAGGTTCTATACTTACAGGCCCTCTTCTTTTATTATCTCCAAGAGAACTTTGTGTGTTCTTTTAGATTTGCGTTTTTCATCAACTGGAAGACAGAAAGACATGATACACAAAGGGTAAACGTAACATATATTTGAATATTAGGGCAATACATTGATTAGTGCAAGCAGAACATCACAAAATAGTGTGCAAACTTTTGAGTTCCTCAGAACTTCGTATCAGCTGATGGGCACTGGAAGTGCAATCTTCAAAGGAGGTTGTTGCAATAATAATCCATAATCCACTGACTGGCAATTACAATGACCTCCTTGGAACTTTGACAGTGATGTCACCTGACATCATTACGCTCCCACCCACCTATCAAAAGATGGCATGTACGGAGTGGGGAAGATCCAACTGTTCATCACTGGGCTAGATAGTCAATAGAGCACGTGAGAGGGGGGCAAAAAAGTTGGTTGTTGGTGAAGTCAAGGAGGGTGCTTCTGATCAGTCTCAAGACGCTTTGAAGGTGCAATCTGAAACCTGCAGAGAACCTATCAGAGCTTCATCTGACTATCTGGTTTCTCGTCCTACACATCATTTCAAGACTTCGTTAGCTCCCCCCACTCCACATTTTACTATCTAGCCTGGTTAAAAGTTCTGAAGAAAGATTCCACACTATTAGTGTTGACCTAATGAAGGCATTGTCCGAATATGGATTTTGACATTTTCTTATGGGCCCAGATGAATATCTTTATTTCTTAGATGACTTAGTACATCTTTGCTTACCTTGAAGTCTTAGTCTAGCTGTATCCAGGGGGAAAAACACAGTCATTGCAGTCATGCTACCCTAAAAAAATTAAAAATAAAGTTAACTTTACTGTACCACATTTTTTTTTACAAATCTGTAATAAAGCTAGCACAATGATTAACAAATATCTGAGCAAACAAGCCTTGAAGTATTTCTGTATTTGAATGAACTTCTTGTTAAAAACACAGGTTTTGCAAGATAAACAGTTGAAGTCTTTAAAAAATGACAAGGAAAAGAAAATTTCATTTGATAACTATGAGTTTTACTTTCACTTTGAATTACAATTCTCATCATCCCTGACCATTGGTCATATTGGCCTGAAGTTGAATGGAGCCCAAAACATCTGGAGGGCGCAGCCGGCTTTTCCCTGCACATGGTTCTGAAAGTAGCCTTAATGCAGGCAGTGGGACTACACTTTTGTAAATGTGTTTTCATTATTTGTTTAGGTTAGGCTCCATATGCATGTTATGGCACTCCTAAGTTATATTCTTCAAAAATTCAGAAGCTTCTCATGTGGAAAGGACTTAAGGGCAGCCCTACCCCCAACTAAACAACACCAATTTGCATTTAACACATATCTAAGCAGCAGCTATTTGGAGCAGAAAGTACCATAATTTCTTTATGAATTACCAAGACTTCTCAGACATGGTTAGGGAAGGGCTTGAAATTTGTGTTTCAAATCCTATAAAGTCTTTAAAGAAATTAAAATGTTGCTCTGAAAGCCTCAAGTCAGTGGGCAGATAAAACAGCTCAACTTCACTCCTACCGTGTTTCTCCTAAAATAAGACACCGTCTTATATTTTTTTCCCCTCAAAAAAACACAGTATGGCTTTTTTCGGGGGATGTCTTATTTTAACTGCTCCACGTCGGTACGCTGCATAGCCATGCCTATCCAAGCCATCTTAAGGGAGAGGCGCCACGTCACTATGTCTTATTTTCGGGGTATGGCTTACCGTATATTTCGCAAATGCGTAGAAATCCTGCTACGTCTTATTTTATGGCTACGTCTTATTTTAGGAGAAACAGGGTATTGTTGCTCCACATTTACAAGTCTTAACAATGTATTAGTGGGATGGGTAGATGAAGAAGACAAGTAATGATTGACTGCACCTTCAACAAGTTACACAAACTAATTGATCCTCTCAGTACTAAGGCTGCAGGCATCAATGTAAAAGTATTAAGCAGTATACTGAGGACAAGTCGTCCCACAAAGTTTATTATTTACAAACGTATCCTAACCCAGTGATAACAGAATGTTATGGACAAAGTACAGGGGTGAAATCTGCACAGTTCCAAGAACTACAGTATCTGGTTTTCAATAAAGAATCTGGTGTTTGCTAGAATACTGAGGATCATATTTCTCAAAGAATGTATAGCCTTTGTGGCTGTGAAGATAATTTCAAGACAAGTAGCAATTTCTGCTAGAGACTTTTTAATTGGTTAAATAGGAAGCAGTGTGCAAGAATAAATGGCCAGTTCTCACAATGGAAAGATGTAAGAAGTGGGCTGCCCCATCATGGGCATAGCCAGAATTTATCGGGGGGGGGGGGGAGGTTTTACATTGAGGACAGAATTCAAAATTAGCAGGTGCCAGGTGCATTTTGCACCTAAAGAGTCTCCATTTGCGAGCACCTAAAAGAGTCTAAATGCCATTTTTTTTGTGCCTGGCTAACACTCAAGGATCACTGAAATGTATGTGCTTTGAAGCCACGAAGTATATGTTAAGGATAGTCAATATGTTAAGGTGTTTAACAATAAAGGGTAGAGTGCTTTGAAAACTGAAGTTTGGTACCAATATTTTTATTGTAAACACCAAATTAAACATGTATTAACAATTTCTGTTAAAAATGTGATAGTAACAATGTGTCACTTATGTGAATTGTGTATTAGTTCATGTTTATCAAAATAATAACTAAAAAGTGTTGCCAACCCCCCCCCCAAAAAATGGTGACTAGACATTTTGTTTTGGCGCCCTTAACCCAGGACCCAAGAGCCATTTGGCTCCTAGCTTTTCTATCCCAGTTTCTAACACTGGTTGGGAAGCAGAACCAAGTTACCTGTGATGCAATTAGTCAGTTGGTTAAATATTCTTATTTATTTACTTGATTGGGGGGCCAGCTGCCCCCCTGCCATGCCCATGTCCCTCTTGCATTTGCATTGGGACCATTGCTTTATAACTTGCTTATATTTATGAACCTGTGATTTTTGTATCTCATCCATCCTCCCAAAAAGGAGCACAGGACAGCAAACATAAAACAGTATGCCTACAAGCTAGATAAAGCCTGCTGCTGAGTGAGCCAACAATGCTGACCAAGGGGCTATCAGGCTGGGAGTGGGGGATATTTACATCTACCCCCAGCTTAGGCTCTAAGCACCATTCACTGAGAAGGTGACCTTGCATTGAGAGATGTGAGGGAGTGCAACCCTGCTCTATTTTATTGGGCTTGGTGGCTTGCAACACCATTAATGACAGTATTCTTTTGAAGTGGCTCAAGAAGGTGGGGGCTGGGGCACTGTACTTCAGTGATTCTGCCCCTATCTCCAGGGCTGTTTGCAGAAAGCAGTTGAAGGGGGAATAACTTATGGAAACTTTCTTGTGGTGTGCCCCAGGATCGCACCTTTCCCCCCATTCTATTTAACATTAATATGAAGCCACTGTGAACTGTCTTCAATAGTTTTGGAGTGAAGTGTTACCCATATGTAGATGACACCCTGTTCTATCTCCTTGTTAACTTTGAATCAGTAGAGGTGGTCAAGGTACTAGATGGGTGTTTGAGGGCAGTGATGGGCTGAATGTGGGCCAACAAATCAAAACTGAATCCTGAAAAGACAGGGGTGTTATGTATTCCAATTCTTAAGTCCACAAGGTGAAAAGACGACCTGCTCTTGACAGGGTTGCACTCCTATGGAAGGAGGAGGTTTGTAACCTGGGGGTACTCCTGGATTGTCACTTGAGACCCAGGTGGCTAGGTGTGTCTACTTCCAGCTCCATCTTGTTTGCAAGCTATGGTCCCTTTTGAACAGAGCTCACTAGGTCACGGTACTCCACACTCTGGCAACTTCCGGATGTGATTACTGGAATGCACTCTATGTGGGGCAGTTTTTGGCAAATGTTAAAGGCACACCTTTTTACCTTGGGCTTTGTCACCAGAGATGTATGTTTTCAGGACCCAACCTATTATTGCGACAATATGGATAGATACAAAACACAGACCATGAAATAATATGCACCTGGAAATGTGGACAATAAGACCCATGGAGGTGATGGGGGGGAAGTTGCAAGATTCAGAGAATTCTCATTTTATGGATATGTATTTGTGACTAATTATTGTTTTATCTGTTTTTAATACTGAATTTTAAATTGTGTAATGTGCTCTGATCTTGTATGAGAGATCTGTGCAGTTGACCTGAGTCACGTTTGCCAGCTGCATCCAACAGCACTCTGGCCTCAAAGTCACTAGTATCAAAGAAAATATTTACCATTTAGACAGTTGTGGAACAAGAAGCTGAAAAAGCTGGAAAAAAATGATAATCCTGGCATTCCAATACAGGACAGAGTGTTTGGGTATAAGCAACCTATTTCTAGGTTACTACAAATATTGATCCTGTAGCTGAGACTGGAACATAAAGGACAATCCCCAACCCTTTTACACTTTCTGAACGACTGTCCCTCTTTGATTTTGCTTCTGCAGCTCAACAGCAAGTTTGGAGATTTGATTGTCCCCATACAGGTATTTTAATCTCAGGCAGAAAACCCTGGCAGGCGAGTATAGGCAATCAAAGTGATAGCTTAGCAACAAAACGTGCACCCGATAGGACAGTTCATCGGTAGCATCCTATTTCAGGGGCGAGGAGTAGTACCCCATACCCACACCGTAACAGTAACAGTAACGATCACAGCAATACACACACCACAAAAACCGTGAGGGAGAGGAATACAGAAGCGGTAAAATCCTCCCTATCCTCATTTAGCAGGGCACCACCGACGACGACTATACAAACTGGGGGCACGCAAAAGTGTGCAAGAATAAATACAGTGGCCGTTTGTATTCACTCGGAGCGGCATGGACTAGGCGAGAGGCACCCACTAAGACAGAAGTTGGTGCGAGTGGGGTGGGGGGTGGGGATCTCTGTCCCGAATACTCATCCCAAGGCGACCAGGTGCAGTTTAGCACCTAGCCTAGTATTGCGCGAGAGGCGAGTGAGCCCAGCAGCCCCCTGCCGCCGAAGCCCAGCCCTGGAGCCCCCACTAACGCACCCCTCCCGGGACACCTCCGCTGCAGTCAAACTCACCACAGCCCCCGCCACAGCATGGACCAAGCTCTCGTAGGAGAACACCACGGCCATGGCTGAACCTCCGGCGCCCCGGGAGCCAAGGAAGCGCTGGGCAAGGAAGAGCGGGCGTCTCCGTCACCGCCCCGCTCCATGACACTCGGCGTCACGTGGCTCCAGCGCCGCCGCGACGTTCCTGCCGGCTCCGCACCAATCAGGCGGCGGCTCGTAATACCTCGGCGCAGGCGGGAGGGCTCGCCTGGCAGAAGGAGCGCTATTCGCCGGCTGCCGCCCACCCTCCCCACACGCAAGGCAGAAAGGGGCGTGTTCTCTTTACTCCCGGCTCAGGCGCGCGGATTTCTGCTGACGGGGGTTACGGCTGCTTAGTTTGTCTGAAAACGGTTCTTCCGTCAGCGGCTGGCGAGCAATGAGTGAGGGGGCGGAGAGTAAGTGACGGGACAGAGCAGCTCGAAGCAGGCTGGTTTGTGGAGGGACAGGCTCACCCGCGTCAAAAGGGTGTACAGCGAAGGCGAGGGCAGGCAGTAAAACTTTGCCCGGCAAGTCCTGTCAGGCCCGCAGGAGAGAGTGAGCACCCGCAGAAAAGAAGCATTGGCAGGGAAACGCAAAAACCGTGCGCGCCGCAGTTTGGCTTTTATCTATTTTAAGCTACTGCGTTGGCCGCTTCGATCGGCACACCTACAAGTGCCACACAATACCCGATCTGCATTTGTAGGAACAAGTGGGCAAAGTTGTGCCCTTGCGCTCAAGCGTCCCATGCTTTCAGGCTTCCCATAAGCCACTTATGTGAAAACTGGACGTTGGACCAGGTGGGCCTCTGGGCTGATTCAGCAGGCTCTTGTATTCTGATTTGCCTTAGATTTCCCCTCATCAACAGGATTCTAGACAGCTTCTAGACTGGCAAGATTGCAACTGCTGAGATAACTTAAAAGAAGCTGCAGAATGAGAAGAATCTTTATTTGCATCAGCCACTAGCCATAGCACTAAAAATAAAATGTACTGAAGATAGAGGTAAAAACTTAACTATAGAAAATACATTTTGGGGGTTTACATCTTATTCTAATTGCCTCTGCTAAAAACATTGTGGTTTTTGCTGTCACCTGATCATTTGATCTGCTAAAAGAAAAGACACAGAAGCAATGGTTGAGCAACCCAGCATGGGTAATAACCCCTCCAACTTAAAACTTGGAATAGCTTCCCATGAATTTGTTTTAAGGCTTATATAAGCACCACTTATGCAATAATTAACAAAAAAGATTATTCAAAACCAGTCTTTATTGTTTTTAAAGGCAACTAGAAGTATTTTCAGAACTAATTCTTAAGCAAAAATGGATTCATCTTTTTTCATTCAATGAGATTATTATTGTATGAAGAAAAAAAACTTTCTGGAGTTTATTTTTAGAAGTGAGTTCCTAAATCTGTTCCGATTTAAACAAACAGAAAGCATACATCACTTATGGGTTCAGACAAAATTACAAGAGCACAGAACAGGAAACATTCAAAAGCCCTAGAAGAGACCAAAACAAGGTTTCCAACATTAAGAGCAGGAATCAAAATTTTAGTAGAGAGAAATTAACATATTTAATTGTATTAGTTATCAATGAACATTTCAGCAAAGTGTCCAATGAATACACATGCTGCAATTATACTGAATATTTGCCATTCCAACAAAGATCTTCCTTCTCTGCCTTTCAAACTCAAGCCCCGCAAGTATCAATGTGATAGTATGACAAACAACCCCCCCGCCCTATAAAAATCAGTATTTGATACTCTAACTAGGATATATGGAAATAGGGAAGTACTCAGCTGCAAAAGATATGTAAGGTTCTGGCAAAAGATATGTAAGCTCATTAGAGCTTCCATGAAATGAGAACCCAGAACTTCACCAATCTTAAGATCTATGCTGTATATATTCATTCTGAATTATTTAAAGAATGAATGCAACCAATTTGTTTTCCTCCTACAATATTAGGAGATTAAACCAAGAATAATGTTCAATAGTTACAGAAAGGCTCCTACCTTTTGAAGATATTCAGCTGACTAATGTTAATAAAAACATTTGCCGGCTACACAACTTGACAGAGACAATTAACAAGTTAATCGGCTCAACATTGATTGTATAAGCAGTCCAGCCTCAACAGCATTTGTACCAACATATTAAAAGCCTAACCCACTGCTACAAGGATCTGATCTGTGAAGAATCTGATTGCAACTATTTAAGTCACCCTTGTGAATAAAAAAAAAAATTGTGTATTATTTCTTCCAGTTAAAATAAAAAATACTGATCCTCACTTATGTTAGAACTTAAGAATTGTTACAAGTTTTCACAAAGGAGTTCAGTTACTGGGAAGCAGAAACCCAACATCATTACTTAAAAAAAATAACCACACGCCCCTCCAAAAATAGTCCCCCCCCCACACCCAACACATTTTGGTACAATCTATTGGAAGATTACAATTAATAAAAATTTAAAAGAAACTGTACTACTGTTGAGTAAGACAAACTCCTGGGCAAAGGTGCTGAGAGGGGGAAATGTATTTTTTTGAAATAAAACCTGAATACAATCAAACTGACTGCCATTTCTGAAGCACGGAGGGAGGAGGAAAAGGGATTCTACCCAGAGCACCCTAATTCTCTTCTGAGAATTAGAGGTACAATGGTTTGTGTTATTGCAACATCCCCTACCTCTTGCAATGGAAGGGGGTTTTAGGGTTGATTTCCAAATTTGGCTGATAGTTTGCCAATGAGATTCATGACTTTGGGGTTATTCTGGTACTTTGACATGTTTGCTGGGTTCTGTGCAACATCCTGGAAGGCTGCCATGACTTCTGGATCCTGTAAAACAAAAAGGGGGGAAATGGCTTGTACTGTTATATGAAATTAAGTGGGTTTTCATATCCATGTTAAGGCCACAATACAATATAAAATCAAGTGTGATAAACCTTAGTGGTATGGGAACTAAGTGTTCTTAACTATATGCTAGTTGTTGTAGGCATCCATCTGTCTTGAGAGACAATGGAGTGCATCTCGAGGTGAAGTCAAACCTTTGTGTTAGCAGCACTGAAGTGACCTCACCAGGATGCAAACCTGGGCAGTGTATATGGAGGTCCTGGGCTGTCCAGATGACAAGATCCCCTCTCGGCCTCAAGAACAATTATATAATTATTAAAAATTATTATTTTATATAAACAATTATATAATAATTGTATTCATAGGCTGTTTAGGCACATCAAGTGGTATTTCTTGCAGTTAAGATTCCTCTTGCTAAGAGGTGTCATTTGTTACGAAGGCCACATGTTACCTTGAGGGCATTTTTAAAGCAGAATAAAAATGACTGAAAATAAATGAATGTTGGAATAATCAACTATTTGGGGGAAGGTCCTTAGAGAAAAAGCACAATTCATATGAAGAATCAGGACTCCATAAATATCTCAATCATCATTATTTTACTTGTTCTATGTTCTCACCTGCATGGCTGCAAGAACTTCAGGGTCACTGAGAATTTCATTGAGACCAGGCATGCCCCCCATTCCAGGCATGCCACCAGGCATGCCACCAGGCATGCCACCAGGAAAATTACCTGAAAATGTAAAGCATAGACTTGGAGCAGGGATCAACAATATTTCTGGACCAGAGGGCACATTTTGAGAAAGTGTCATGGATGCTAGTCACAAAATGGCTACCATATAGGGTATGTGGCATAATGCAAAATGGTTGTCATGAGGGGTGTGGCATAACAAAAAAATTAGAGTACAGTCATTGCTGCTTTCTCCCCAACCCCCTGGACAATCTCATGCTTACCATGGGATGTCAGCTATGTCCTGCTAGATCTGATTGTAGAAGGCACACTATACTGAATACCCATGCACAAACCAGTGATGTTGCTGTCTAGTAATGGGGAGCATTCCACAGTACAAGGGAAAATATACAAAGTGGTCACATCACACACACTTTTATGCACGTGCATGCACAGAGCACCCAAATAGACCACATATACACATAAATCTCTCTCGTACACACCTATGCCAAGTACTCCCAGTCAAACACAACTCTCTCCCTCTGTCCAAGTCCATCCATTCCTCTTTGAGACCACACATTCGTACTTCCTGCCCTCCCACCCTTACAGACTGCACCACATACATACCTCTGCTTCCTTCTCTGTCACACATACCTTTTCTCTCTCTCTCCAAAGTGCATCTTTCTTAATCACACACACAGATGGAACCCCTACATGGGATGAACAAGCAACAAGTGCCTGCTGCCAGTTCCACATAGCTGGTGGGCAACAAGCAAACAAACAGGATGGGCCATCCCTGCCACTTCCTAACCCGCCACTCAAACATCCTGCCAAACCAACCAGAATGCAAGGAAGCAGCCTTTCCAGCTGAAGCAACTGCTCTGCCATTAAAAATCCTTTACAACCCGCCCCCACCCCAATATAAAGGGAAACCAACCCAGCTCTCATAAGAGCATGGTGCCTGCAGGTGCCAATGAAGGCCTTTGGGGGCTCCATGGCACCTGTGGGTACAAACCCTGCAGCAAAGCATACCTTGCTTTCACATATGTGTTACATCCTTACATATTATCATTCTTTGGAAGCCTCCTATAGCCAGGAGAGCAAGGGAACTAAAACTTTCCTTGAACAAAGGTCAAGACTTTATCCTGTGTTCCAATACCCACTTAATCCTCTGGGTTCAAATACGGTCGCTTTCAGCTGGAGGTTACATGTGAAATAGTTATTCTACCTCAAGGCTTTGTCTTATCATAAACAGAGGAATGTATTATCATGGCCTCTTTAGCAAATTGTATGTGAAGGATTACTGCAGCACAGCAAGTTGTACATACCCTGTACAACCTTACCAATAAAGCAAAACACAAGAGAGGAGGCTGTATGGGCAAGCAATTCTGCAGGGTACATGATTTCTAAGATTTGCTGTTAGCAAGATTGTTTATCTACCACCCTTCATTAGATTTGGTTCCAGGGCGGTTCATAAAATTAAAGGATTAAGAAACAACCACATAAAAAATATCCAGCAGTTTAAAAACAGCAAGCAGTTAAGACCTTAAAATGCCTAAAATACAAAAAGAATAAAAAGTCCCTAAAAGCAGTGAGGTTAGCCTTTCTGGGGAGGTGCCTACAGATGGCATGCCATGTCCAGAAAGGCTCTCTCTTTGGTTGCAAAGGAGTGAGAGAGTGTGGGGGCAGGATGATATGGGTGAGGCTCTTCAGGTCTCAATAACATCTCCCTCTTTTCTAGCCCCCAAGTCACTTTCATGGTCTCCTAGGCCACTACAGTGTTTGTTCCTATGAGTAGTTATGTGTTCCCTTCACATACAGATATTCCCTTCCAGCAGCCAAACAACTTTCCCTCTTGCTTAGAAAAACCAAACTTACATAAGTACAGCTTTTCTTTTGCCCTAGTAGCAAGTTAAACAAAATGCTATGACCCAGATCCATTAAGTTACCATCTCTCTGTTGCGATTCATGCTTTGAAATGAACACATACCTGGGAAGCCACCTGGGAAGCCACTAAACTGAGGTCCTCCTGTTTGTCGTCGAGCGTCTTCCTCCTGCAATCAATAAATCATGAGAAAACTTCACATGCTCTCCAACTAATCAAGCTTATATATAGAAAGCTGAGAAGGCTGTTACAACTGGATCCAAAGCCTACTATATAGACCCTACATGCTCTTAGGTTCTGCAGTACTGCTTCACTCCAGGATACTACTCAATTTCTAGGCCCCTAGAAGAGTGAGTTTTGAAAAGAAAATAGTTGTGATATTTATTTTAATGCTCGTTTGTTGCTGCTCCCTCAGTGTTTATAGCACTGGGCTTCAAACTACAGATAACTTGCATCTTACGCAGCAGGGGTTATGTTCTTGGCCATTGCACGTATAAGCAGCGCAAAGCCAGAACGGCCCCTAGAAAACTGTAAAAATAAATAAATCACTGCACTCATCAGTGGGCTCTTAGTCTTCCTCCTCCCTTGCTAAATGATGCTTTAGGGCAGTGATGGCTAACCTTGACACTCCAGATGTTTTGGAACTACAACTCCCATCATCCCTAGCTAACAGGATCAGTGGTCAGGGATGATGGGAGTTGTAGTCCTAAAACATCTGGAGTGTCAAGGTTAGCCATCACTGCTTTAGGGGATGATATGAGGACAAGGGGGGTTGCCAGATAGCCATAAGAAGTGCTTGGCTGTGGTTCAGATCCAGGGGTGGATTCCATGGGCACAACTGCCACTATTGTCTCTTGAACTCATCAAATATTTCTTTGCATGGTCTCAGTGTCTGTAATCCCACGGATGATCTTGAGGCTGCGTTCAATGAAGGCGTGAAACTCTACAATCAGATCATTTGTGTGCTTTATGACTTGGAAGAGTTGAGAAAATTTCTGCAGGTTCCAACTTGCTCTCCATCCTCATCCTCACATTCTAAACTTGATCTGACCAGTTCCTTTCTAGCTATTCAGCAGTCAATACCTGTTGGCCCTCAATTAGTTATTCTACTTCTTCCTGGATGAGGCCAACAAAGCCATCACCACCTACCTGCCTGGTCATCTGCACAATGCCCTCCACCTCAGTGACAGTGCTTGAAAATCTCTTGAAATCGTGCACACATTCCTTCTACAAGTTCCACCAGCATGCACTCACTGTTTCATGCTTGATTGCATCCACTGCTTGTTTGACATAGGTGATGCAATGGGTAACGCTGAAGGACATCCAGCATACTGTGGAGTCAAGAGCTGGATCAGCATCCATTGCATTGATAATCCAGGTGATGAGCTTCGTGTGAGCAGTCTTGGAGCAGTGGGTCACACCTTGATGCAGAGGCTGGGTGAGGGATGTCATATGGGGGTGGGGGAAGAACCTCTACCTTGCTGTGTGCACCTTGATGGCATGGATGCAGTACTCATTCCGGCCATATTTGCATGCCACAGTACACATAGACATGCCAGCTCTCAAGAAGTTCAGCACAGCCAACTTCTTTTCCAATGTGGGAACCATCCTTCACTTCTTTAGTTTCTCAGCAGCTGATGAGAATGAGGATGCCTTGTGTTTTGCGGCAATTCTGCAGCTCTCTCTAACCACCTCATCCACAATCCAGTCTCCTCCAATGTCTCTCCAAGACCCTCCACAAGTCCTTCAGACTTCTTCCAACCACCTCTTCCAAACTCCTGTGATGTCTCTCCGACCTCCTTCAATCTCCCCCTCCAACTGCTTCTTCCACACTCCAACCTCCTCCAATGTCTCTCCGAACTTCTCCACAAGTCTCTCTGGTCTTCGCCAATCACCTGTTCCAATCACTCTGCTACCTTCTCTGCCTTCTCTTCACACACTGCAGACTCTTCAACCACACTCAAACGCTTTCACAAAGACTACCGGGATTGTTTGCAGTTTCTTCCTGCTCAGCCACCCCTTTCCACCCTGTGCGTCACATTTTCGTGGTATTTTTAAAAAAGAAAAAGAAAATTGGTGATGTGCATAAAACTGTGATCATGTTAAATACATATAAGTGTAAGATGTGAGTTACCTGTACAAAAAATAGTTATCATTTTTTGAAGTTCTCTGCAACTAAATACAGACTCGGTTAAAGATAGACATTCTAAAATATAGGTTAGCATTTGAAACTGTATAGGCTCCCCTTTTTTAGCCTATTTCCATACACATTTTTAGGATAGAGTTATGCTGGGTTATTTTCCTGTTGTACATGCTTTATTAAGCTCTCACCCTTTGAGCTCTCTCATGTTCCTCTCGAGCTTTCTTTACTCTTTCCATCCTTTCCCTGATTTCTTTTTCTTCACGCTTTCGTTCATATTTTCTTCTGTGTTCCGCAATCTTCTGAGCCTGAAGCACAGAGGGTGGGTATTGGTCATATGAATCCAGAGCATCTTTAAAATACCATCTTAGCACTTTACCTCCCTCAACTATAGTTTTAATTGTTTTTGTATTCTGCCAATTCTTTCTCTAGTGCTGCAATTAGATATTTAAGACACATACCTTCTCTTCAACAGGCAGCTTAAGATTCAATATATAGCTGAGTCCCACAGGATATGAAGTCAGTATTTCACAAGGGGGCAAAACTTGCAGCCTGAAGCTGCTGATGGTATGAGTGAACAGAGTGAAAATGATTATCTTCTAGGCTGTAAAAGTCTGGAAACCTATCTAGGAGTTTATACTACAACTCATGTGTAAAAATCTTTTGAGAGGATTGCTTCTAGTGCTCTGGCCAAGCCATGCTAAAAGAGTGTCTTAACATTTTTCAGCCTCAGGGCCACATTGGGTTAGGATCCTCTCCTAACCCAGTACTGTGGTGGAGAGAAATGACCAACCTTCCTCTTTCTGCAGTGCTAAGACCCCTTAGCAATAGTACCATGTTAAGTGGTGAATAGGCACTCCTGCGGATGGAGGAGATAAGTCAATTTTTCCAAGGGGTGGTAGGTCACCAGAAATGGCTTGGCAGGCCAAGTCTAGCCTGCAAATTTGCCACCCTTGATCTAGACAACATAGCATATTTAGAAGCCAGAAATGCTAAAACCAATGTTCAAAATGTAAAATACCAGGGCGTATACTACACACTTGGCATACAAAACTTTAGTCTCTAGGGATATCACATTTTGGGTCAGTAGTATCAACAACTACACATCTCAAAACATGATGTATTGGAAAAAACATGCCTTCAGTTGTCATCAGTATTTGGCAGCAAAAGCTCTCAGCATCCGTAACACTGCTACTTGTAGAAGCCATTATAGTATTTTACACAGGTTTCAGCTTCCAGATGCTTCTCCAGATATTATAAAGGAAGCCTTTCTGCATCTTTTATCAAAAACTTTAAAGAGACTTTCAGTAGTAGGCTCCCAACTAGGTCAAGTCTCAACTATAGCCCAGTCAGTAGAGAATGAGACTCAATCTCAGGGTCGTGGGTTCAAGCCTGACGTTGGGCAAATGAGCCCTGCATTGAAGGGGGTTGGACTAAATGACCCTTGTGCTTCTAACTCTACAATTCTAGGATTCTAAGTCTGCCCTGGCTGAGCAGTGCTAGAAACTGGGATAGAAAAGCTAGGAGCCCAAAAAATGGGGGGGGGGGGTGTCGCCAACACTTTTTAGTTATTATTTTGATATACATGAACTAATACACAATTCACATAAGTGACACATTGTTAATATCACATTTGAACAGAATTTGTTAATACATGTTTCATTTGGTGTTTAGAACAAAAAATATTGGTACCATGCACACTACTCTTTATTGTTAAACTCCTTATTAACATATTGTCTATCCTTAACATATACTGTACTTCGAGGCTTCAGAGCACATACATTTCAGAAATCCTTGAGTATCAGCCAGGTACAAAAAATGGCACCCAGACCTTTTGAGGTGTTTGCAAATGGAGAATCTTTGGGCGTGAAATGCGCCTGGCACCCTGCTAATTTCGAACCCTGTGGCTGAGACTAGCCTTTCTTACTTGGTCATCTCTCTTGTGAAATTATACTGTTTCAGTTAGTTGCTCATATTTTTATTATCATTCTCTGTGCTGCAGTTTCAATGAGTGGGAGGAGGGAACTGCCCTAAGGCGTCTTCACAGGAGTTGGTCCTGCCCACCTAGCAACAACAGGCATTTCCTAAACATCCCCACTCCTCTTCATGTGGCAAACAATAAAGCAATAGACATGCAGACTGTAACAATGAGTATGGACAGAGCAGAGGCATTTCCTACAACCCTGAAATGCCTTCTCTTCTTTTCATCCATAAAAACCATGGAGAAGGGGAGACATATGCCATTTTTTAGGAGATATCAAAATTTATGAACTACTTGATGGGTCTTCCTTTTGTACAAGGTTAAGATTTATCCCTTGCTGATGTCAATCCTAAACTTTGGCCCTATGGACACTGCTGAACTAAGACTTCCATCACCCTAGCAAGCATGGCCAATGGTCAGGAAGATCTGGAGGGCCAAAGGTCTATGATCTACAGAATGCCAGACCAGATGAAACAGTACAGTTAAATAATTATTCAAATATATTATTTGAATATATAGGCCAGCTTGCAAAAACAAGGAGTGATTCTCTAGAGACAAGTTAATAATTTTCTGAACTGTTTGTAATCACAGCTAACAGCACTCCCATGCGGCAATGCAGCAAATCAGTCAAAAAACAATATTGCATTCTAGCCAATGCACTGATCTCAGAGATGATACACATTTTATGCAGCAGATGTATGAGGTTTTCCCAGTTTCTTTCCCACAAATATTGGGAACACATGCCCACATTATGCACAGACATTTCCCCTTCTGATGTTATAGGAGTTTACTAAGAGACATGCAGTGGACACATGGCAAACTTGTCTACTTCCAGCAATCGTCTGGAAGTCAGAGGATGGAACCACAGCATCCTTAGTTTTGAACTATGAGGCCATGCATAATTCCAACAGACACCAATTTCTGAAATACATTCTGCCTAACACCACAGAAGACAAACCATGAACAAAGCAATAAATCATTGATGTCCCAAGGTGCAGCCTGAAGGCACACAAGGCTACCACTCTGTTCAAGCTAAGGAGCTCTGGGGAATCACATATACACTGTGTTCAGTTCCATGAAAAAAGAAAGCCAGGATAGAAAATGTAAGAAAATAAATATGTATTCCTGTCGTCACTCACTCTGGGCTGCACCTCCTTCAGCATGGCACTAGCATCTTCATCATAATCCAGTTTACAGGCTAATGCCAGGTCATGTGCAGACTCCTCCCAGTGACCCAACAGCCTGGCAATGACAAGATTCAAGACATTTTAAAATCAGATTTAACCCATGGCATAAAATAGGGGTGGGCATCCTTTAGTCCAACTTCTGAAGACCACAACTTCCACCATCCCTGAACACTGATCATGCTGGCTGGGGATTATGGGGGTTTTGAGTCCAAAAATATCCAGAGGGCCACATGTTCGTCATTCTTGGGCTAAAAGAAAACCCATGGATATGCACAGCTTGAAAACCACACAGAAACTTTCCAATTCATTATTATGGTACCGTATTTTCCGGCGTACAAGGCGACTGGGGGTATAAGACGACCCCCAACTTTTCAAGTTAAAATATAGAGTTTGGGATATATTCGCCATATAAGGCTACCCCTCTTCTTCCAACGCACACACCGCTGCTGCCCAGGCCGCCGCTCCCGCCTCCGGGGCCCAAGCCTCCCATCTCACCACACAACAGCCCTTCGCGCTCGCCATCCACGCCTAGCCCGGGCTCCATGGCGGCTGCGGCAGTGGCGGGGAGAGCCTCGCATCTCGCTGCACAGCAGCCCTTCGCGCTCGCCACCCACGCCTAGCCCAGGCTGCATGGCAGCTGCGGCAGCTGGAGCGACGGGGAGAGGCTCCCGTCTTGCCGCGCAGCGGCCCTTCGCGCTCGCTGCCCGCACCCAGCCCTGGCTTCATGGCGGCTGCGGTGGCGGCGGCTGGAGTGGTGGGGAGAGCCTCCCGTCTCGCCGCACAGCAGCCCGTCGTGCTCCATGGCGGCTGAGGCGGCGCACGTACGCAGCCAGCGGCAGGGGGCAACCCCGCGTCGCTCGCCAGTGTCGCGGGCCGGGCCAGAAAAACTATACCCGGCGTACAAGATGACCCCCGACTTTGGAGAGGATTTTCCTGGATTAAAAAGTCGTCTTGTACACCGGAAAATACGGTACTTGTATTTTTGCAAATCCAAACTGTCCCTTAATTCCAAGTTTTACATTGAAGAAGCAAAGGAGAATTTACAGTGGTAACAAACAGTACAAAAATATGCATTTATATATGGTTAAGATTATTTTACCTGCCCTTCACAATAAGGTCTTGGGGCAGGTTGCAACAATTTACAATTATAAAAACAGACACTCACGAGTTGAATCAATTTAATAAAAAATACCAGCTACACAACTAGATTATGTTTAACAGCAAACCAGACTGGAAAGTTTGTATTTTTATTAAACAGAGGAGTACAATATAAAGAGAGGTTAGTTTCTTTACCTGTGAGCTTTCCCTCGCCATTTGTAAGGCTGTGCTGAATCAGGGTTAATCTGAATAGCTCTATCACAATCTCTGATGGCAGCATTTGGCTTCTGCATTTTCACAAAGACACTGTCAACAACAAGGAAATCAAATATGTTTAAGGAACTATCAGCTGCACATTTTTGGGTACTCAGTATGGAGTCTAGAGATGCTACAAGTTACATGACAGTCATGCTGCCTAATCGTATTTTTCCCCTTCCACTGTCCCAAAAACTTCAAGCTGCTTCAGTAATTTGGATACACCCTCTTCTAACAAGTATGTTGAGCTTTTAATGCTCATTTTAAAAATTTCAATAATAATGTGGTTTAATGGCTTATACACTTTTCTTTTTCTAAGATTGGTATTAATGGCATCAATCACCTATTGCTTCAATTTTTATCTGACAGTGACTTCTATGAAGCAACATTAAACAGAAAGATAATTAGAATCTCAACTGCCAATTTAAATTAGCGAAGTCCTTTAATAAATACACACACTTACTCTTTCTTACTCAAGACAAAAATCAAGATTAGGAATATGACATCTAAATTATGTCCAAGTGTGCTAAGAAAAATTGAAATGCTTGCTTTTTTATAAAGTCATTCTGTAATCAGATTTTATGTATACATGTATTGTAGCATTAAGGACAAGGGAAAGAGAAGAGGTATATGGGAAGGAGAACATGGAACAGGGTCATTAGAAGAAAAGACAACCATGAGCACATAGCAATTTAGAAAACTGACATTTACACATATTATTCTACAGACTGTCTGGTAAATATTTCCACAACCACTAACAGGACTTTTCAGGTGAATAACAGCACCTCAAAATGTCAAAGACTGTATGTTGCCTTGCAAAGGAGCTTATCAAAATAGATTTAACAAAAAGGCACAAGAGGCTGAACAGTTTTTTTGCAGCCAGGTCAAGGCATATTGTCACATTTTGTACAATTTTACTAACAATTCATTTAGCAAGAGAATTCTGGAGTTAATTAGTCTAGACTAAGCTGTGTTTGGGTAAATGTAGTTTGGCATCCTCTAATGCACTTGATTTCAAATTTAAAGTCTCACCTGGCTCGTTTGGCATACAAGATAGCCAGCTGTGGATTCAACTTGATGGCTTCTGTGAACAAATCAATGGCTTTCTGAAGTTCACCTGAAAATATAAATAAAGCTTCAATTGTACCCCCAAAGAAGAAATCTAAATGATATACTTGTCTCAATTAGGAGTACAAGACATATGGAATAAAGGGAATGGTACATAGTGCCATCAGTCTTGTCTCATTGGCAATTTGCATACATCCTCTTTCGGGACAAGGCACTCAAGTGGATTGCTGCTGTGAAACCCCAGGTTTTCGTAGGGTTTTCTAGACAAATTTAACTTGGTTCCAAGTCCTATTTTGTTGTAGAAACCGCATTGGTCACCCTATGTGATAACCAGTGCCAAGAGAAGAGGAATGCAACCCTTTTGATACCCCTAGTTCTCTCAGTATCTGTTGATACCATCAACTGTGGTATCCCCATGGAATGACTATGTGAAATGTATATGGATTGCATTTAGGCAACGGAGCCCAACAACATGTACTTCCTCCCTTGCCTCTTCCAGGGGGGCGGGGGGAGAGAAAAAGAGCGTGTGTGAGGCACACGCACACACATGCACGTACACACACCTTGGCAGGACCTGCATGGGAGGGGAGCCTGGTGAGTGAGAGGCAATTTCCCTGGCCCTCCCATTTATTTATTTTACTTGCAGGTCAGTGGCCCATAACATAAAGAAGATTTCTCTTTCACCTTGCTTTAAAGCCTTTTACAGCTTGAAACACTGGTCCCTTAAGGACTACTTCTTCTCTGTCAACCTATATGGGAACTGAGATCTTCCCATGCAGGTTGACAGAGAAGCCTTTCTCAGAGTTTCACCACCATGAGCAAGCAAGTGGTAGGCAATGCTTCTGACATCCTGGTTACTGAATTCCCCTCCCCAGAAAGTTTGTCTAGTGGCTATAACATCATATTTTAGGTATCAAGACAAGATATTTAGTCTCAAGCATTTTAAATAAAATTATTCTTTTTCTGGATCAGATGGGAAATGGAATTATTTTAAAGACAGTCATTCACTGCACTGTCTGAATCAAAGTTATGGTGAATTTGGAACATGCTTTTGTTTGAATTATGTACTTATTGAGAAGACCAACTTCTGAATACTGTTCTCTTAACACTGTAGGAATTAAGAAACTCACAATCCACCCTATAAAATAGAAGTATACTAGAATACATATTTTGTTTACCTCTAAAAAGCTTGTTAGGAAATTAATTTTCCTTATAGAGATCTCACCTTCACCTAGTGCATTAATAGCTTCCATCTTTTTTTCATTTGCCTGGTCCATCA
Organism: Darevskia mixta; assembly: GCA_034641385.1. Classification (NCBI taxonomy): domain Eukaryota; kingdom Metazoa; phylum Chordata; class Lepidosauria; order Squamata; family Lacertidae; genus Darevskia; species Darevskia mixta. Next base: position 20,566,478 of record JAWWNH010000008.1, read on the forward strand.
TCTCTTCCGTTACCTAAAGGAGAGAGAAACAAAGTGACTTCAATTCACACCAAGTATTTGGAAAGAATTCTTAATTCTAACAATTTTAAAAGGTTGAGAGTATCAATATACGACTCAACCGAATCTCTGTACAGTAGAACCTCGACTTACGAGTAACTTGACCTACGTATTTTTCGACTTCCGAAAGGGAAAAACCGGCCGCGCGCCTACGAATTTTTCGACTTCCGAAAGGAAATCCGCTTGGATTTTAGATGCAGTTTACTCGACTTTCGAAGTTTTAGATGGGGTTTACTCGACTTATGAAGGTTTACATAGGGTTTTCTTACGAATTTTTCGACTTAACGTTTCCAATACATTCCTATGGGAATGCCGTTTTTCGACTTACGAAATTTTTGACTTACGAGTGTGCATTCGGAACGCATTAAATTCGTAAGTCGAGGTTCCACTGTAAAGGGATATGTGTTTCAAAACTATTTAAAAGCAATTAGAAAAATATCTATCAACAAGAATTTTTTTCTTTTTAAAAAGCCACACAGACTATGAAGGAGGTGAAATTGTCTTAACTTTTTATTTATTTTTTCATCCTTTAGATCAGTGGCTATTTAGTTATGGTAGAACACAGCTGGCAGTGGTGCACTGGCAGTCTGCTGGTCTGATCCAGCTCAGCAAGCTCTTCCTGCTAGCCCACTAGCTCCCTGTCTCCATTTCACATGCAACAGGACTGCTTTATTTCTTCTGCCTGGTGTATTGCACATGTATGTGATACAGAAGTGTATGTACAGACATGAGAGGGCCAGATCCACCTTTGTTTTGGCCACAACCTGGTGACATCCTGGTGACATGGACACAGAAATCTTTCTAAGATATCAGTTATTTTTCTTAACATTAAAAGGGTAATTTGAAATCCACGTCCTTCATTGGTTTCATATCTATTAGTACAAATTGTATCATGGTGGATTTGTTTAGATAGCTCTTAAATATTGTAAAGCAATTTTCATGCTGTGCAATCCAGAAATGTTGATTGATCGAAAAAGCTACATGAGGTTTTAAAAAGAGAGACAGTTGCAATCTCAATTAAGCTTATTACCTCAAGATTTTCATCTCCCATTTCTTGAGGTTCATCATTGTCTGGTTCAATCACTCCTTCATTATCAATTTCTGCAAACAAAAACACCACTAATTAGAAGAATCCTAGTTATTCCACATAAGAGGCTAAATAGGAAAAATGAAGCCAAAATGTTGCATCTACAACACGGAAACCATGCAATACAGTACTGAATAACTCACCCACATCACTCTCTTCACTCTCGGGTTCTGATGGCTTTGGCGGTTCCTCTGGCTTCTTTGCTTCTTCTTTCGCCTAATGAAAAGGATATCAAATTCTTGGCATGCTCATTTAAAGCTTCACTTAGGGTGGTATTGTAGGATGTTCAGACAATTCTAGAATAAATTATTTTCAAGGACTGAATTGAAGAACTGTTGCACTGTTTTTCCAGATGGAAAGTTTTAAATTTAAAAGGTGAATATCTCAAAAATGTAATTATGATATTTTGGTTATTTAACTTCTGCTTGCTACACACTACTTGAAAATCTAGACTTTCTACTGTTCTACAATTCACCTGGGAAGATCTGGAAACATATATAAGTAACACTGAAACATAGGGCAAGGGGACCCATCAGAAAAGCAGCATATCTGACCAACGAAGTATTTGTTAGCAGAGTCTGATTATCACTGACAGCAATCATCAGCACCACTACTGCCAGTTGTCAGGATTCAAAGAACTATGCAACTAACTACACACCCAAGGGAACTTTAGACTTCTGCTTTCCAAAGAGCAGAAGCCCTTGCCACATGATAAACCACTTCGGAAGGCGTAAAGACTTTTTAAAAAGCCAACAAACACAATGGGGTGACCTCCTGTTTGGGGGATAGTGGAGGGAGGATAAAATGGATCATCTCTAGCTACCTCCCAAAAAAGTAATATGTATGACATATGCAAGCTCTCCTGCTCTTACCCTTTCCTCCATTTTGGCTGACCCACGACTAGGGCTGAGCAATATCTGGATTTCAACATCATAATATATCAGCAGCTAAATATCATGATATACTGATTTATCACGGTGTCTGAAATGTATCTCAGCTGCTGCCAGAGATTTATATAGTGCTTTTGTCCATAAATTGTTCCATTTATCCTCTTTAATGTTCATATCCCTGTTTAATTCCCAGATTTTGTTGCGGGTAAAATTGTTCTCAACAAGGGTTTCGTATAAAAGGGAAATTAAATTCATAATCATTACAGTGGTACCTCTGGTTAAGTACTTAATTCGTTCCATAGGTCCATTCTTAACCTGAAACTGTTCTTAACCTGAAGCACCACTTTAGCTAATGGGGCCTCCCGCTGCCGCTGTGCCGCCAGAGCACAATTTCTGTTCTTATCCTGAAGCATTATTTCTGGGTTAGCGGAGTTCTTAACCTGAAGTGTATGTAACCTGAGGTACCACTGTATACTATATCTTCCCAAATGATTTTTCTGTACAGTGGTACCTCGGGTTAAGTACGCTTCAGGTTAAGTACGCTTCAGGTTAAGAACTCCGCTAAGAACAGAAATCGTGCTCTCGCAGCGCAGCAGCAGCAGGTCCCATTAGCTAAAGTGGTGCTTCAGGTTAAGTACACTTCAGGTTAAGAACGGACCTCCGGAACGAATTAAGTACTTAACCCGAGGTACCACTGTACAGTGGTACCTCGACTTACGAGTAACTCGACTTACGTTTTTTTTCGAGTTACGAGTGACTTCCGGTAAAACAAAATGGCCGCCGCATCCGAATTTTTTCGACTTACAAAAAGACGTCGCAGCCGCTTTTAATAGGATTTTTTCGACTTACGAATTTTTGACCCGGATTTTTCGACTTACGAATTTCCCCCCCCAATGCATTCCTATGGGGATTCGACTTACAATTTTTTTCGACTTACGAAAATCGCGTCGGAATGCATTATCGTCGTAAGTCGAGGTACCACTGTATATAGGCTAATGGCTCTTTATGTACAGAAGCCTCAAAAAATGATTATTATGGAATCAACCAAGGATGTAGTATCCAACATGCATCTTTTATGTATGTGCAAAGAAAGCCTGAGTAATTACTAATGATTTTGTTGACACATGAAGGAGAGACACACACTGTGTCCAGGGCAGCTGTCTATCAGCTCCATCTGGTAAGCCGGCTGAGACCCTACCTGCCTGCGCAATTTCTTGCCCGAGTGGTACATGCTCTGGTTATCTCCTACTTGGACTACAGGCAACTCCCCATTTGTGTGTGTTCTGTGTGATTTATAAGACAGCATCCATACTACTGCACAAAGCTGAGATGCAGGTCAATTTTTTATTTCAAATTGCACCCTACATTAAGAATTGTATGTACAAACATAAAAGCCATAATCCTAACAAGCGCCTCTCTCTTACCTCATGTGTTCCTTCCGCAGCTCCTTCTGCAGCTCCTTCCTCAGAAGTGTTGCATGGAGCTGGTGGTATTTTACCTCCCATACTTAAAAAAAAAAAAAAGATTGGTGAGATACAGAGTTTGACAACATTTGGTTTAAGATAAATGAAAAGTATAAACTACTAAGTAACAGTTATCAATGAATATTATTCATGACTAAAGAATAACTGAACAGAAATTCGATTACCTTGAAATTAGTCCTATTTGGTTTTCTAAATTGCTACTCAGGAATGCTTCAGCACAGTTTTATGTTATTAGGGTAGAACAACTGAAACCCCTTTAAGCATAGCAATGTCAATTAACTAGCATTTGCTGCCTTCTAATCCAGGAAATTTGGGGGTGGGGAATAGCTGTGGAAGGTTAAGCATTTGTAGATAGAACTTGTACTTCCACATGCCGCAGTATGATTCCACAACACTAAGGAAATTACCAAAACACTCCATTTTTACCCATACTTTCAAGTCAGAACTGTGATATGTACAAAGGTTACAAGCAATAACAATAGAAAAAAGATCTCTGTAATGAGGTGGAATGTAGATTATCCCCAGCAACTTTCCTAGAGCAAGGGGTGTAGGTGCTCAGCTTGTTCTACATTGTTCTGTACTTCTGATACTTATTCCCAAAGCATGTACTTTGCACCACAACTGATATCCCTGGAACTGGGTGATCCAACACATGACTTGAGGGCTGCATGGAGCCCTTGAGACCTTTTTTGAAGGCCCTCAACAACATTTGGTGCCCTGTTCCTTGCACTGCCTTCCCAACACCAGGTAAACAAGGTGTGAGGCTTTGGGAAGGAGGCGTCAGGGCTGGGAAGGGCTCAAATTTTGGCCTCCCCCCGCAGCACAACAATGCAGGGTGTGGCCTACAGGTTCCGTGTCAAAGTACTCTTGCGGCCCACTTGGTCTGAAAGGTTGGACCTCCCTGCCCTAGAATGTACAGCAAAAGGTGGTGGTGGAAATTACACTTCCTGTTTCAATAAATTAACGGTGCGCTTTCCAGAAACATTTACCTGTGGGACACTTCTGAGATGAAAGAAACATCTCTGACACACTCCTCTAGGAAGAATATTAAATGTGAAATCTAACTGGAAAAAATTAACCCAGAAGAGTAACCACCAAATACGAACTACTAATATTCTCTGGCCACCCTATTTTATTTACAGTTTCACTGCTCATTTTGTTAGGAAGACTTTACCATTCAAAAACTAAGTGATACTTTTATAGCCAATTGTAGTATGTTAGGCATACCTAAGTCCACTGATTACTAAGCATGCAAAGCCTCCTAATGCTGCAACTGTGTTATTAAACAACTATTTGATTCAAAATAAAAACCATTTCACACACAGAGAAAACGATTTCAAATGAACAAGCTCTACCACTCCAGCAGAAAACCTGAAATCTTACTACCCAATAGACAGAGCTACAGGTTACCTTAGTGAGTAAACACAGCCGTGACTGTTTCTACACTCCTCCACAGCATAGCTCTTTCAGCCACAACTCTTTCTACACCCCTCCCTCCACAGCATGAAATGCAAGCTTTTGCACTGTCATGGATCCATACTTTAAGGTCTGTAGAAGCCAAAGCTAGACTGCTTTTCTTCACAGAATCATCAACATTATTACTTGAGGGTTTTTTCCTGGGCTATGAAACAGGACTCCATAATGGTTTTTAATTCATTTAGCTAGAATGTGGTTGGCTGCATAAATGGCACTCTTGGCAATGTAACACTGATTGCTTTCAAGCAGGATCTGAAATCATGGAGGGAATATTAGAAAACCATCTGGAAAATTTTAACAGCCAATTTTACTATTGTACAGATTTCAAGAAGTAATCCAGTTAAATGTTTTTAACCATGCTTACAACAATATGAAAGATCTGTCTACCTTAGTTTTACATAAATTGAATACTAAATCTAAAAACAGTCACATATTTCTGTGAGTTGGTGGGGAGAAAGTAGGCTCTATGTGAGATCCTTCTAATCTAACCCCTGGATCTAGCAAGTGTTAAAATATAAGCCAGGCTAGCTTCCTGTGTTGAGGTGAAAGTCTGGGTGATGAGGCATTAAGGGAAACAAAGGAAAGGGGTTCTGTGTGAGAAGGCAAATGGGTGGTGCCCCTCCCCCAGCTCTGTTAGTTAAAAGGACAAAGCTGGAGTTTAGAGCTGAGTTGCAATGATGTGACCTAGAAGTAAAGCTGCAAGCTGGTGAGAGAGTCAGAGCATTTCTGTTTGAATCCCCTCCATTGCAGGTCCAGGTTGCATATATGTGTAACCAAACCATATATCATAAAAACATAAAAAAATTATCCAGTAGCACCTTAGAGACCATCTAAGTTTGTTCTTGGTATAAGCTTTCATGTGCATACACACTTCTTCAGATGCATGCACAAAAATCTTATACCAAGAACAAACTTAGTTGGTCTCTAAGGTGCTACTGGACAATTTTTTATTTTTTTTATATGTTTCGACTGCGTCAGACCAACACGGCTACCTACCTGAATCATATATCATAAAGACACCAAAGTATCAGCTGTGCCTCATTCCAGAAGGAAACAAAACCCTGGGTAAGCTCCTGAAACCCCTGGAATCTCGCCCTGCTCCAAGATTGGAGTGGCATGCAACAATATATTTACACAATCCAAAGTGCATTGTGGCTTGTGTTACACACACTTCCACAAAAAGTCGTTTGATAAATAGTCGTTTTTTCTAAAAGATGAAATAACAATCCTAAGCAACTCTGTTTAAGGCTACTCCAAAATGCATGCTTTTTTCAACAAAGAAGGAACTTCCAGGTGGAAAGAAAAGCATAGGCAAAAATGTGCTTGGCATGTAGATTATAATGTTTGTTTTTCACTAAATGTGCTCTGGTGCAGTAACTGGGGACAATATTCCAGCATCAAAATACATATAAGGCGGTTAAAGAAAGTGCAACACATGAGTAATCATCATAATGATCTGAAAGCTTTCTCTTATCCTTTCCTCAGGCACGAATCAACGTTTTCTGTGCAGCAGAAATGTTCATACACCGAGGGGATTAAAGAGCACATGTTAATTGTAACAGCCTGAAACCCTTTCCTTGCGAGGAAGGGGAGGGGGGGAAATGGAGTAACTGGACGCGAGAAAAACAGGTTTCCAATGACACGGCTAGGCCTTCCGTCCAGAAATCCGGCCATCCGTCCCTCAAACAGCCTCGGATTCCAGGGAAAGGATAGAAGACCCAAACCAAAGCAGGCACCTTTCGCAAGGCAAATAAATTATTCTGAAGAATTCCCCACCTCCCCAGCCCCATACAAGTCCCTGCAACTCCTACAGCTCCGCGCCTTTCAAGCCCGACCTCTTATTATCGAGGCCTGATCCAGGGTCCGCTGCCCACCAAACAACCCCCCTCCCGCCAAAAACAAAAACCCAGCAGCACTGAGCACACTTTCATCACCTGAAAACGGGGGTGAGGGGGAGAGAGAGAGGAAGGAACGAGGATACGGAGGACCCCACTGCACCCCCACCCCCTGCTCCCCCTCCTCCAGCGCCGCCCCATGAGGGGCTTCCCTCCCGACTTACCCCTCCACCCAGTCGCGGAAGAAGCGCAGGTCGTCGCTGTGCAGGATGGCCGGGTTCTCCTTGCAGAGTTTCACGAAGGCCCGCAGCTCGCTCACCTTCCGCAGGTCCATGGCTCGCCCACTTCCCTCCCGCGCGTCCCCCCCTCGCTGCTGCTGCTGCTACTGCGGTGGTTGTTGCCGCCGCTTGAGCTTCCCTCCAAGTGGAGTAACGAAAGTTCCCAGCCTCCCTCTTTCCTCCCCTCCCGCTCGCTCGGGGCCCTGCTGCCTGTCACGCGCAATTCAGTTCGCCGCCACGCGCACGCGCTCCCCGCCCCGCCCCCCTGTCAGCTTTCCCTCACTCGCTCGAGGCTGCCGCTCCCGCTGCGCTGGCCGCCTTCCCACTTTGCCCACGCCCGAGAGGCTCCTCCCACTTTTCCCCTCGCGACCCACCCGCCGTGGCCCCTCGAGCGACGAGCACGGGGCGGACCGGAATTTTCCAGAAATGAAACCCTGAGCCGCCCAAGACATTGCCTCTTTCCGTTGTCCCCGCCCGCCCCCGCTATTCCCACTTGGATAGCAACACCGAATTATTTCACTCGCCAGAGGGCAATAACTGAAACTAAACGGGCTCTCTGCGCGTGAGTATGGGTCTCCCCGTGTTTGTTTTTACAAGCAGGCGTTTTACTTAGCCGCCTAAGTAAAAATTTCCTAGGGAGCAGCGCACGCACCCGGAAGGAAGGAAGTGGGATGCAATCTCCGGTCGAAATGGGCGTAATGACGCCATCAAGCTTCGACTCAACGCAGAGAAGGTCCTCTCAACGTGCCTGTGGGCTATTTGAGCTTAGTTTAGGCTGGCATGCTAGGGAGTGGGGACTTGGGAAAGAGAGAAGAGGGACGCCGGTTTCCCCTCAGAGATCGCCCTGTAGTGGTGGGTGCTGTCCTTGCAGGCAGGGGGTTCAGCCATGGTGTTGTTCCTAGCACAGAGACTTATCCAGCCTGTAAGGGGCATGTGCAGCTTTTCAGGTCAGAGACTTTCTTTCCTTCTAAAGATGAGCTTCCTTCGTTCTGGGGAGGGTGGAAGTTTCTTATACTAGGCACTCGGTTCCACTGTATGTGCACTTTAGTTTCCACTATGGACAACGGAAACCAGTTTATGTAACTGGGTTATTAATCCAGTTAAAATACATTTCTATGATGAGACACAAAATCCTCAGAAGGCCATATCAGGTTAATTGGAAGACTTCATATAAAGACGAAAGACAAAGGTTCTCGGTCGCTAAAACTACATCAACTTCTGAATTCAGAACTGAGGTCATAAAAAAGAGCATGGTTTTCAGACAATGCAGTTCATTAAAATATCAAGTTGGACCAAAATATTATGTAGTAGAAATTCTCATTTAATTTGAAATTCGTTACCTTAATTCATTTATGGCCATGAATTAGCTGAGTTATATACTCATTTAAGTCACATTGTTCTCAGTTGGAGAAATTATGTGTTTTAACTCTTCCACTCAGAGATTAGTGGACTTGTGTTTTCAAGTATGGCTGGATTTTAGTTTTATGTCTTTTGTGTAGTTTGTGAAACTACCTGGTATAGTTTCTCTTATACAGTGGTACCCCGGGTTACATACGCTTCAGGTTACATACACTTCAGGTTACATACTCCGCTAACCCAGAAATAACGCTTCAGGTTAAGAACTTTGCTTCAGGATAAGAACAGAAATTGTGCTCTGGTGGCACAGCGGCAGCGAGAGATCCCATTAGCTAAAGTGGTGCTTCAGGTTAAGAACAGTTTCAGGTTAAGAACAGACCTCCGGAATGAATTAAGTACATAACCAGAGGTACCACTGTACTTGCATTTGTTCAAACCTCTGTTCATTGAAATGATTTGACTCGCTGTGGGTTAAACCACAGGCTTGCTGATCAGAAGGTCAGCGGTTTGAATCCCTGTGACGGGGTGAGCTCCTGTTGCTCGGTCCCAGCTCCTGCCCACCTAGCAGTTTGAAAGCATGTTAAAGTGCAAGTAGATAAATAGGGACCGCTTCAGCGGGAAGGTAAACGGCGTTTCCGTGCGCTGCTCTGGTTCGCCAGAAGCAGCTTTGTCATGCTGGCCACATGACCCGGAGGCTGTCTTCGGACAAACGCCGGCTCCCTCGGCCTATAGAGCGAGATGAGCACGCAACCCCAGAGTCGGACACGACTGGACCTGATGGTCAGGGGTCCCTTTACCTTTACCTAATATTCATTAAATCAAGGTAACTGTGGCTGCTTTATTTTGGCCCTTCCATTTGTACATTTCTGATATATATTTGTGCAATTCTATAAAAGCAAATAAAAATATCCATTGTTGCAAAGTCTTTTGTTTATCTTACTAATTTTGAATTGTTGAATTGGGAAAAAATAATAAGGGTAAGCTTCCTTGTCAACCTTTGAAACAATCTGTTACACGTTACAGATTAAAAGGACATACATTAAAGATTTTTAACTGAGAAAGTGAATGCTAAAGATAACCTAGTTCTTTTATATTTTTCATACTAAATGTCACCTTCCAAAATGTGTAAAAAATGAAGATTTATATGATAGGAAAACCTGTATGATCACATTGAGTTTTAAAGAAAACTCAAAGGAAAATTAAATTTATTTTAAAAAACTTGTTATGCCTGAATTGCTAGTGTATGGTGTAAAATAGAGAATCCAAACTCTCTGGGTTGCTGGATTCTATGCAGTACAAGGTACACTTAACTTTATTGACATCAGCAGGCTTAGGCATGCCCAACTGCATAAGATCAGGCTGCAATCCTCTGCAAACACTTATGTGAGAATTAAGTTCCATTGAATTCAGTGGGACTTCTGAGAATGCAATGACTGGATTGGGTGTTAAGTTTGTAGTCCTGAGCACCCTTTCTAGGAAGAAAGTTCTATGGAGCTCCGTAGTATTTGCACCTGGGGATGCTGCTGCAAAATGCAAGTGTTTTGTTTACCTGATGGTAGACCCTTTAAATTCTGTTGGATTTATTTCTACATGAAAATGTGGGCAGCCTATTCATACAGTACTTTTATTGGAATACATCCTATTGAGTTTCTGGGTAAACATGCAAAGTATAAAGCTGAAAAGTTGCATTCCTGAGCAGATTTATGAGGGGTAATAATTGGGTAATTCCTTCTAGTAGACAGTCATCACTCTAGTTTCCATTTACTTCAGTGCATATGTAGTGCAATCCCATGCATATTTACTTGGAAACACCTATTGTGTTCAACTGGGCTTGCTCCTAAGGAAGTGTGTATAGGAGACCCTGAACCTATGCAGAGACTGGGTTACACAGCTGCAGCCCTATGCAGAGTTTGACACCCACAACCTAACTTAATTCAATGGTTTTTATGCATAGGATTTCAACCTCAGCTACTACTGATTTTCTCTAGATTGTATTCTTGGTCTGTAATAACGTCTATTAGCAATTTTTATGTACTTACTTGGTTGCCCACTCTTGTGAATGTTAGCAGTTTATTCAAATGTAGTATTTTGGCACTTGAATGAAAATGATACCCGCCCCCCTCAAATAAGTCTGATTCTCAATATTTTCAGTATATTCCAAGTGCATATGAATAAAATCTATATTGATAAGAGTGCATTAATAATTGGACAGACAGTAAAATGTTTTCGTGTCATGTGGTAGTCCCTACTCAGTTCCAAGGAAGAGAAACATAAGCATTACAAGATCTACCAGGGCAGAGGAGAGTTAGGACAGTGTCCTTACTAAACAAATACTACTAAAAATACTGTGTTGCACAGGAAGAGATAAAAGGAATACCAGAATGTAACTTGCAATACAGTCACATTCTTATACACACACACACACTTTAATATCATTGCATGGTTTTGGAAGGATGATTAGTTAATAGAAGCATCACTACTATATTTTAGTTATATTGTAGAACAGGTGTGGGGAACCTGTGCCCTCCCCAGAAGTCATTGGATTGCAGCTCCCAGCATCCTTGATCATGGACCATACAGACTTGGGCTGATGGTAGCTGGAGAGCACCAATGTTTAGATAACCACAGGTTTCCTACCCCTCTAGTAGAAGAGTATCAGTTAACCTTACCCTGGTAAAAGGAGGGTAAGCGCCACAGCCAATGTATTTGTAGCCTTTGTGGTGGAAATAAATACTGAGGACAGACCAAAAAAAATCTTAAAACTGTTGTCCTTTCTGAAAGTTAAAGAGAATTTGTGCAATTCTGTTCTGTCACATTTGTAAGTAAATTGAAGATTTAAATCTTTTTGAATCTCCCATCCATAACTACCTTTTGGAGTAAGTACTTGTGAATTCAGTGGGGCTTACATCTGAGTAGACATAGGCTTGCACTGCAGGTTATTCCATGTGGATTTGCCTTAGAAAAAAGGTGAAAAGAACAGTGCTTAAGAATGGCAGGGTTGTGACTTGACTGTATTATACTGTACCTAGAAAGGGAAAGGTCATTCAGCTTGACACAATGCAGCTGTTTTCTTTTAGACTGCAAGTTCTGTTTCTTTCGGAAACTGTCCATCCAGCCTGTTCAGCAAAGGAAGATTCCAAACCGGTACCTAGGTCAACCTAGCCCTTTCACACATCCACATCTTCTGAAACCAGGTAAGGATCATTTCAGTACAGTCCTAAGCATATTTACTCAGAGGTAAGAAACACTGTATTCAGTGGGACTTACTCCATGCCATGTTTGCATAGGATAGCAGCCATGGACACTAGTTTCTAAGCTGTGCCATTAGATTCTTTTTATTTTGCATGAAGATGGTACATCCTTAGTGGAATTCACATTCAGAAAGTATTTCCTAAAATTCCAAAGAGGTATCATCCCTGTGTATGCATTTCTCAATCAGTTCAGACTCATTGCTTAAAATAATAGAGCATCCCAATATGAGATAAAACTCAGATAAATACAGCAAAAGTTTTAAGTATAGAACAATGAAATGGGGGAATGGAAAGTGTACATTTATGTGAGCAAAGGCAACATGTAAACCAAGCAGGTATGGCCAACAAATATTTCCATGACAGCAGCAGCTGAAAAAAAAAATCCACATAGTTCTTATGATTGACAGAACTTATCTTGATTCAGGTAGGTAGCCGTGTTCATCTGACGCAGTCGAAATAAATTAAAAAATTTAGAAAAATGTCCAGTAGCACCTTGGAGACCAACTGTTTGTTCTGGGTATAAGCTTTCGTGTGCATGCACACTTCTTCAGATACCAAACTTACCTCCTTCCCTAAGAACTTTTCTGAACACCAGTTCCATATTTTCCTACCTTCAGAGTTGCAGCAGGTGGGCAGAATGCCAGGTCTTTCCTTATCATAGCAGCGATAATTTGGAATACCTTCCCGTGTCAGTCTGGGCACATATTTATGGGTCTTCAAGTGGACAGGGAAGACAGTTTTATTTCAATAGGGACAAAATATTACTGGATTACTATAAAACTGAACCCTTATTCTTCCATTCCAACATAAGAGAGGCCCTAATGGAACATGTAGTCCAGCAATATGCTTCCCACAGCAACTGTCCAAATGTTTCCAGGAAGCCTCCAAACACAACATGAAGAAAACAACCCTTCCCTACTGTTTTCCTACAGCAACTAGAATTCACTGGCATATTGTCTCTGAGTGTACTATTCAGTCTGCACTGTACTTTCTTCATTATGGATTTGATCCAGTGGAGGCACCTGTTAGTGGAAGTGGGAGGCATAATTTTCACCAGTTCTACCTCTTGCCTGCACCACCTCCCATGCTATTCTGGAGGGTCCTTCAGCAGAGGTGCAGAGGCTGGAACAAGCAGAGATTGCCTCCACCCCCTTTCATTAGCGGGTGTTGGGAGTGACCTTTCTAGGAGTAGAATGCCACTCATGGGATCATTAGAGGCAACCCAGACTATTGTAAAGGAAAAAAATTCTGAATGCAAGGTAGCCATATGAAACAGGCAGCATAAACATTCTAGGCAAAGATCTTTTAAATTAATATTTAACTGCTTGCAGCATGAGCCTCCTATCAATTTCACTGGGACTTCCTTCCATGTAAGCTTGCTTAGGGATTGTAGCCTTAGGGTGCAGTTCTCACATACAACATCCCACTTAACTTCATTAACATTTACGAGTGCAGGATTGTGGTCATAGATTATGCCAAGAGTGTACCTCATTTGCAATCAGCAGCTCTTATTTCTTCAGTCCAGTTTTGTTAAAAAGACTCTGTACTTTGCATTCTTTGCAGATAAAATGAGGTTGACAGATTAAATCTGCAGTTCCAAGAAAGAGAATTTTTCCTTGGAGCTATTAGGTACATAGCTTATAATATTAAAAATAGTCCAATGATTGTTCACTGTTAGAAGCTTGATAATTTTTGGAGAAATTTTCTCTGGGCAGTCTAATATCTCTTCTCACTTCACCTTAAAGGTTGCACCCAGCACTACCATTGTCTGTTCAATATCCAGAAGCTGAAAAAGTGTAGTATTTCAATTGGGTTAAAGTGTACCTATTTTCTTCCTCCACCATCACCTATTCTCCAATCTAAAAATTAAGATTCTTATGTTAGTTTGTGGAATGCCTTGAGAATTAATGTTAGTTAATTTCAAATTGAGTTTTTTTCTTACACATGACTGTGAAATACACTGAGAATGTGTATACATTGGAGCAGGGCAGGGGTAGCCAACCTATAGCCCTCCGGATGTTGCTGGACTGTAATTCCCATCACCCCAGCCATTGGTTATTCTGGCTGATGCTGGTGGGAGCTGGAGTCCAGCATGTTTCCCACCTTGGAGTAGGGAAAAGAATAGTGATGAAGAGAAAAGGGGGGGTGAGGTGGAAAGGAGAGTCAATTGAGAGGAGCAATGACATGCTAGAGGAGGAAAATTTGCTGCTTAGCAGCATAGCACAGAAAATGAACAGCATGAAGAGGTGTTTTTGAAACAGGAATAGCTATTTTGATTTCTGTTCACAGGAGAAGTAACACCGGGGTTGTCGCAAGTGGAGTATGCTCTCCGTAGGCACAAGTTGATGGCTCAGATAAACAGAGAGGTGCCAGGGATGGACCACACAGTGATTCTGCTATCCAATCCTACCTACTACATGAGCAATGATATTCCATACACCTTCCACCAGGACACTAACTTCCTGTATTTGTGCGGGTTCCAGGAGCCTGACAGCATCTTGGTGCTACAGACTGTGCCTGGCAAACCTTTGCCATCCCACAAAGCTCTGCTGTTTGTCCCACGGCGGGATCCAAGCAGGGAGCTGTGGGATGGACCGCGGTCTGGTACGGACGGGGCAGTGGCTCTCACGGGCGTGGATGAAGCATATACCATAGAAGAGTTTAGGCGCCTGGTGGCTAAACTGAAAGGTAAGAAGAAGAAACATATAGGAGATGTGGATTGGTAAGAGTTTCGGCAGGGTGTACAAAGCCTTTGGGCAGGTTGCTCACAGGTGGAGAGCATAGTGGAAACATGCAAAGGAATTTTGTGCTCCCAGCTACCTGGTTGTAATTCCCCACCCCCCACCCCTTTAAAAATATTTGAGAAAAGTTACATAATTAACATTTTAGATTCTCCTGCAGCTGTTGGATGGCCTGTGGCTCAGGGATCTTTAGTAATATAGTAGAAAAATCACAGAAGTCTCCAGTACCATGGCAAACATTTGCATTGTCCCTTTATTTGAAGAATGACTATTAGGGAAGAATAATGTGTCCACTTGACAGGCTTACTTCTTTCTGACATATATCACCCAATGGCCTGGTTTTCCATAAGATTAGATGACATATTTACATTGAGGGAAGTGGATATCCTATTTACACAGACGATTTTCTGCTGCGAAATATCTATAATTGTATCCTCTATTGTAGATCCTACATTGAGCCGGGGTGGGGGTGGAGTGATGACCTCCAAGGTACCTTCCAAGTCTATGATTTTCTCAGCTTATAATTAGCTTGCAACCTCATACCCAGCATTGCTCAGGAATTTTAAGTACCGGTATTAAAATCAGTGCAGGTTTGAAAGGTTCAGTCTGCTGCCTTGATGCAAAATTGTAATCAAACAGAGATGAAAACCTGCTGTTTGATCTCAGGAACCATCATGTAAAGCTTGGTGAAGATACCTTAAATGGTGTCCTTAGATGCACGGAGAACAGGCAAACTTTGCAAAATATATAGTCGATATAAGTATACAATTTTGTTTCTAAGTGGATGGTGCATTAGAATAGAAAGAATAGTTTCAGCAATAGTTCTTGCCAATTCCTTTCAGGCAGATTGTCAAAGTACCGTACTGATTTCCCCCAAGATATATATGGCTAATTAAACTAACGTGTGTTTATTTTCTGTTTCACAGATGAATCTAGTATGGTTTGGTATGATTTTGCTAAACCCGTGCATCCACAACTCCATTCTGATTACTTGCTACACCTGTCAGAAGTCAAAGCTAGAAGCAAGAATCGTATCCGAGCAATCAGGCACTTAGTTCAAAACCTACGACTGGTTAAATCTGCTGCAGAGATTGAGAGAATGAAGATTGCTGGCAAGGTGACATCACAGGTATGGGACAAGGCAGTTGTGCCTAACAGGATGTTAACAGAAAATCTGGCATGGTGCAGAAACACTTTTCAAAGGGGAGATGGGATGTGGACATACTTGGGTTGCTTCTGGTTGGATGGTTCTGGGGACTGTTCTTTTATAAAGGGGTAATCCCAAGGAAAATATATTCTTCAATTCTATGGGAAGGCATTTGTATACTAAGCTTTCCAATACAGCAAGACCTTTATTGGCTAACACAACAATTAATTTCATACAAAGTAATTCAACAAAACACCAATCAGGTGGGAACCAAATATACTTGATCTTCTTCATTATTACTTAGTTTCACAATCTGAGCCAATTCCATCTTGGGTTATGTATCTAGTGACATCCCGTGGCTAGTCTTAGAATGCAATGTTTTGAAATAAACTTTGAGGGGCATTTTTAAGAAGCAGAACTGGCCTTTACAAATCCATAATAATCCATCATGGAAATGATTTCTGATGTCGTGGGATAAAATCAATCTCAAATTAAATTTGAAAACATGCTCTTTGACTATAGATTTTTATAATGATATATTTAATGATAGTAATTCCTGGTTAACCTTTTCCAAATAGGAATATTACTAAGAAGAAAAAAGAGCCTTTTGGGATCAGACCGAAAGCCCAACTATTCTAGCACCCTGTTCTCACAGTGGCCAGTCAGGTGCCTATAGGAAGTGTTCAAACAGGACATCAATGCAACAGTCCTCCCACTTTCGTTTACCTGGCAACTAGTATTCTGAGGCATGGCACCTCAAACATTGCAGGTGGTACACAGCCAGCACAGCTATCATCAGTCATTGATAGTGTTATTATCCATGAATTCTTTTACCCCCTTTTAAAGCTATCCAAACCTCTGTCAGCTTTTGAGGGTAATGACAGAAACAGGGGTGTGGTTTTGAAAATTTATACACTCCTAACACAAATATTTCCCTCTTTTGTGGTGCAAAAGCCAGCGTGGGAAATGGGTGTGGGGAATTGGGGTCAGGTCATTGTCATAAAATGTGGCATGTGAAGTCTCTTACCTTCAGTCTCTGTTGATATTTAGGACAACTTTCTTAAGCTCATACATTGGTGGTTTTATGCACCGGTTCAAGTGGCCATGTTCCGAGTAGTGGTAATGCTCTGTGTTGGCTGTGAAATGCTGTGAAAGAGGCAGTTATTGGCACCTCTGGTGGACCTGCCCAGCAGTAAAAGCCTTCTTTTGTCATCACAGGCCATAGATTGGTTTTGGGTCCTAAATTATGTTTATTCTACATTTGACTTTTTGACAGGCGTTTGTGGAGACAATGTTTGCAAGCAAAGCTCCAGTGGATGAAGCATTTCTGTATGCTAAGGTATGTGCTTTGTAGTATCCTAGAAAGCATCATAATTCTTCATGCAGTTGGGATTGATTGATTGATTGATTGATTGATTGAATTTATATACTGCCCTTCATAAGATCTCAGGGTGGTTCACAAGATAAAAATACAGGATAAAAGCACAGATAAATAGAACAAAAACGAAACAATAACAACCCCCCCTCTTAGTATTGCATTGACCTCTTAGGCAGCAGTCCTATGCACACATACTTCAGAGGGGACATGGCTGGTGCTATGGTCTAAACCACTGAGCCTCTTGGGCTTGCCAATCAGAAGGTTGGTGGTTCAAATCTGCGCAACTGGGTGAGCTCCTGTTACTCTATCCCAGCTTCTGCCAACCTAGCAGTTTGAAAGCATGCCAGTATGAGTAGATAAATAGTTACCATTGTGGCAGGAAGGTAAACGGCATTTCTGTGCACTCTGGTTTCTGTCTCGGTGTTCTGTTGTGTCAAAAGCAGTTTAGTCATGCTGGCCACATGACCCGGAAAGCTGCCTGTGGACAAACATATGCTCCCTAAAGCAAGATGAGCACCGTACCCCATAGTCGCCTTTGACTGGACTTAACCATCCAGGGGTTCTTTACCTTTACCTTACCTTGCCTTATACTTCAGAATAAGTCCTATTGGCCTCACTAGGACTTGCTTCTGAGTAGACATGTGGGGGATTGCACAGTTAGTTTTCCTTCTAAGACAGGCATCCCCAACCTTCGGCCCTCCAGATGTTTTGGACTACAATTCCCATCATCCCTGACCACTGATCCTGTTAGCTAGGGATCATGGGAGTTGTAGGCCAAAACATCTGGAGGGCCGCAGGTTGGGGGTGCCTGTTCTAAGACAACAATGGGAGCTTAATATAGGCCTTTCCTCTGCCACAACTCATTATGCGTCTTTCCCTAAACTTACTTCCTTTCAAAAGGATAACATATATGGGAGTGAGGCTTCAGAGAAGTTTAGGACAAACCTGACAAACCTTAAGAGGTGTTTACAATTTTGCATTTGTTAGTCGAGCAACAAATATTTTTTTATTTCATATGCACTCTCATATGAGGGTTTTATACCTTCGTATCCAAGAATGTGTATTTCTATATTATGCATTGCACAGTCTTTCTTGCCTGCATAAGTAATGAATTGGCTAGGATATGGATTAAGCCTGCCACAGAGAATGTGCTTAATGGAATTAGAAGTGCCTCCTGGTTTTACACATTTCTTTCAAACAGTTCATCCAATGAGCCCAAATCAGAAGCATCAAGGAGCCAGATAAATACAACAAATGGAGAATTGTCTGAGGCAAAGGGAGTTGTGTAAATCTGTAATTGGTTTAGCCACTTAAAAACTACCAGTGAATTCATGCCCAACGTTGTATCCTCTACACCTCATTGGTTTGTTGTCCGATGCACAGGCAGAAAAGGGCTCGGATGTGTACTGTGCAATCCTGAGCTAGAATTAATGGGCTTTCTTATTTCCACCTTAATTATTCCAGTTTGAATTTGAGTGCCGGGCTCGTGGTGCTGATGTTTTGGCTTATCCTCCTGTGGTTGCAGGTGGCAACAGATCCAACACCTTGCATTATGTGAAAAACAACCAGCTCATCAAGGTAACCAAATGGATTCTGAAACTTCTTACTGCAGCCTACTGATAACTTCATCTCTCTAAAGCCTTGCAAAACTATTTGGAGAAGTTTTATTCTGACCCATGTTTGCTGTTTTGTGCACCCCTCAGAGTTGTGACCTCTGCTTCCTGAGTGTGTGTCCACGCCATCTCTTAACAATAGTTAGTTTAACATGGAGGAGAGGGTGTGGTCAGCAGTATGCTTCAGCAAAGCCTGAGCTATGGAGTGACTCTGCAGTGCTTTTTCCTTGTTAGGTTTG
The DNA here is from genome assembly GCA_034641385.1 of Darevskia mixta. Lineage (NCBI taxonomy): Eukaryota > Metazoa > Chordata > Lepidosauria > Squamata > Lacertidae > Darevskia > Darevskia mixta. The sequence goes on from JAWWNH010000008.1 coordinate 20,585,310, forward strand.
CATATCTGACTTGAATCCGAGAAGCTGTAACATTTATCTTGGGTGTTGTCCTCACAGAGTTCACGTGGACTCGTTCCAAAACTACTGTTGTTTGGCAAATCTTCCCATTAAGATCTTCGGTTTGACAACTGAACCTTCACTGTTCAACGATAGTAATTGCCTTCAGAGGGTTTCTGCACATAAAGTGTTCTGTGTGTGTCTTAGTAAAGGAGGCTTGCATTCTGCAAGCAAAGAAAGGAGTGATGAAATCTCGGAAGTTACCAAAACAAGATTTATTTGGCCCAATACATTTTTAAATGTGCTGAACAGCAAGTCAGTCAGAAGCACTCCAAATATACCACTGTGTGCTCAGTGAGCAAATAGTGTCTAGATCAGATACGCCTTGTTTCATAAGCCAATATTTCATTCCCTGTCTTTTTTCTGTTAATTGTGATTTTCCCCCATTTTTTTGCATTCAGCAAGCATCAGTTTTTCCTGCTTGCTACTGGAAGCACCCCTTTCCCAAATGCAAATATTTGAAGAGACAGTGGAACTCCTGGTGCCCAACAGTCCACCCCATGTGCAGATTGGCTTACTCTGTGTTGGCATGTCTGGTCTCTCTTATGCTTTAAACTTCATGTCTCAAGTTTTAACCGTAAGAGGCAAACATGCCAGGTTTTCACGCTTTTCGGAAATTGCTACATGCTGAATTTTGATATGGTGGCTGAGTGATTTATTTATGTTGAAGAGTGATTTATAAACAGCTCCATGTATGACGGGAGTGGGGCACCTGTGGCCCAACAGATGTTGCAGGGCTACAACTCATCAGCCGGTCCAGTCCATCAGGGGTGATGGCAGCTGTAATGTAGCATCTTCTCAAGAGCCAAAGGTTCCCCATCCCTGCTATATGACCACGTGTGTACTAAACTTAACCATTCTTGCAATGTGGGAGCACATTGATTTTGGAGGTACAATTTGAGTCCCCCGTTCTGAATGAGAGCTATACAAACATCACCCTTTCAGATTTCTCTAGTAAGCAGCATACCGTGGAAGTGTCCTGCGAATCCAATGTGTCTCTACTGTGCTAGAGTCTAGCTACAGCCTAACCCATCCAGATGTTGTTGGACTGCAACTCTCATCATCCATGACCATTGACCTTGCTAGGTGAGGCTGATGGGAGTTGTAGTCCAAAATGCTTGCAGGGCACCAGGTTAAGGGTAGACTGTTATATTATTTCCTACTGTGTACCAGTGTCGTCTGTTGATTTGTGAAGGGTAGAAGAAAGATGCTGGAGGCAACAAAAATGTGTTTGAAGGCGGAGGGTCCTCCAGGGAGCAGAGCCAATTTCCAAGTCAGTGTAGAAAATATCTATCTTAGAGAATATTTTCAAACAGTCGTCTTCTGTATCACCCTTTCTTCAACTCTGGTGATTGACTAGATAACTGTTCGGATGTCATGAGCTTAGAGGTTCCCATGTTTGCTGTAAGCTATTGTGGCTCATATTGTGTGAATCAACCCGACTGAATGGTCTGGCTGATGCCATCAACCCATCAGGGTTGCTGGCGTAGAAATAATCACACTGTCTGGCCCAGTTGCACGACTGGTACTTGTGTATATTAACCGCCATGATGGCAAAGCCTCAAACTCTAGAGAAGTGGTTTTGCAGCAGCGCCTGTCCTTGAGGCGCGTGTGATCATCGGCCCATTGAAGAGAGCAGTGAAGAAAGAGCAGGACTAAGACATCTTAAAAAGAGGACTATACAGTCCTGTTCCTGAATGGTTTATTGAGATACACATTACTAAAGTAAAACCAGCTCTACTCTGTCCCAGGGTACTTCTGCCCACCCTGCATCTAGAGAGAGGGTCTCCTTCTCAAGAAAGCCAAGCAAAGAACTTCTGGGACATTCTCATACATCTACATCAAACATGATGCTCCTTGTGTGGCGAATAATAAGGGATTATATTTCTGCACACAAAAACTGAACAGATGTAATGCATGTTCTCATAGCTGGATGGTCCCTGCAGAATTCCCCTCACACTGTTTCCCCCCTTCTTAGTTTGAATGCAGTGTCACAGAGTCCAGGTCTTGATTATTCAATCATTTAAGAAAAGTCTGTTTCTTCAGAAGTAGATGTTCTCTTCCTTCCTTTCCTTACAAAGAGACTGGTGAATGGGGCCACATGATGCCTGCCAGTTTCCAAAATTATGATGCTTTTTAACAGGTGACTAATAATTGCTGGCGGAAAGGGAGGCTTTTGACTAAGGAAGGGATTTCCCTGTTCTGATTACTTGGAGGGAGATGGGGGGGGGGAATATAGGAATGATAATGAACAGCTGAAGCGCACAAGCACAGGGAGACCCTCTTGTCGCAGGGCAGCAGGTGGACTCTTTCTAGAGTAGCATATTACTGGTGAGACTCAGTTCTTAAAACAAGGTCTTTTATCTCCACCGTTCCCTTCTGGAACTTAAGAACACTGATCACAGCTGCCCTGAAATGGATTTCGAGGTTTATCAGAACAACAGAATCTTTTGTGTGCATTCCATCCAGTTGAGCTGAACTGTCACAGAGATCACAATAAGGTTTTAATATGCTTCCAGCATGTTATAAAATAATATTATATCCTATTAAAATAAGTGAATGGTGTTTTTTTTAAAGACAGTGAGTGTGATGATTACGTCTGTCCCATTCAAGTCTCTGCAGGCAGGCCTTATACTGCAAGCAGTCTGTGATTTTAATAAGAGCCCATCAAAATAGGGTGACCATTTACATTTAGAGGGACTTATATAAGGTAGAGAGCATGAAGTCGGCATCTATGACAAAGATTTTAGTTACTTCAGCTAAATCATGGGCAATGCAAAACATTTCAAACATACTCATTTACCGTTAGGACACAGATGGGGAACCTGTGGCCCTCCATGTATGGTTGAACTGCCGCTCCCATAATCTCCAGATAGCATGGTCAATGCTCAAAGATTATGGGCATCATCGTCCAACCACATCTGAAGGTCACAGGTCTGCATTCCTGCATTACCTGCACTTGGCTTCATGGGTCATTGGAACAATCTGTAATTGAGCATAAACAGCTTTCCATCTTTTGTATAGCTAAGAATCGCCCATCTGTCTAATCTATTGGCTGGTATTCTGTGCAACTCAGATTTTTTCTTTAAAGCTCTGCACTAGGAGAAGCTGATCTGATTAGAAGATGCTTATTTTGTATCTCATACTGTCTTGAGCAAACATGGCACCAACTTTTTAAAATTGCTTTGGCCTAACCTAGGCAGACAGGATGTTCAGGAAAGGGCAGGACTACAGCTAGAAAACAGCTTCCAACTCCCTGGTCTGATGAAAAAGTAGTAGTAGTTTATCCCACCCACTATTATGCATAAATTCAAGTTCAAAGAGTTCTCTCTTATTTTCTGCCTCTGGTTGCGTGAATTGCTTTTTCTTCTGCCCCAGGATGGCGAAATGGTTTTACTGGATGGGGGATGCGAATACTCTGGTTATGTAAGCGACATCACCCGCACTTGGCCCATCAATGGCAGGTAGGTTCTGTTCCCAGCAGGAGAATACCGTGCTGTTTTTGAGGTCATGAGAGAGCTGCAGCTTGCAGCCTCCTGAGCATGCCTGCATCTATCTGTTGGGGAGTTTTGGGAGGGTGTTGGGGAAATGAATCCAGGTACAATTTCAATAAGCCTGTGATAGCTTTGCTCTGCTGAGTTTCCTGAAAAGTGTCTCTGCTTCACCACTGTCCTTTCTCTAGTTCGTTGTGCTTCAGGAGCTTTTCTCCCCTGCTTATAGTTGCATGTTCTTGCTCAGTACACAATGATCAGCCTGCTTCACAAACTTCAGCATGAGGTTTGTGGTTGTGGTGATGCATGAGGCTTGTGGTTGTGGTGATGCAGAACTACTCTATTTATTCAGATATTTTGCATGGTTCTGTTCCACTTCAGAATGCAGGTGGGGCTTCTGTTTGGAGAATTAGTTTGTATTCATATTTTGTGCATACTTTGTATGGGACCCAGGTGGCGCTGTGGGTTAAACCACAGAGCCTAGGGCTTGCTGATCAGAAGGTCGGCGGTTCGAATCCCTGCGACGGGGTGAGCTCCCGTTGCTCGGTCCCAGCTCCTGCCCACCTAGCAGTTTGAAAGCACGTCAAAGTGCAAGTAGATAAATAGGAACCGCTCTGGCGGGAAGGTAAACGGCATTTCCGTGCGCTGCTCTGGTTCGCCAGAAGCGGCTTTGTCATGCTGGCCACATGACCCGGAAGCTGTACGCCGGCTCTCGGCCAATAAAGCGAGATCAGCGCCGCAACCCCAGAGTCAGACACAACTGGACCTAATGGTCAGGGGTCCCTTTACCTTTACCTTTTTTGTATGTTCTATCTGGAAAACACAGTAAAAGTTACTTTTAAAAAAGGCTACAGATGGGGCACTCATTCCCCTTCCTGTGTGGAAAGCCAGCATCTTAAGCCTTGTCTTCTCCTTAACATACCAAATTTTGATGCGTAGAGAGTATTTGATAGGAGGCGAGTATTCGAACATGCACTTCTCCACCTGCATTCTGATGTGGAACAGTTTCGGTAGGGTCACATCACATCATTATTTTGTAGCCTGGACAGGCTTTCCTTCCTGTTCAAACCCTGCTTTGAAGTGGTTTGCATTTGTCTCTCATTCTCAGGTTCACCAGTCCCCAAGCAGAATTGTACCAGGCTGTACTGGAAGTCCAGAAGTCCTGCCTGAGGCTGTGTTCTCCAGGTGTGAGCCTAGAGAACATTTACAGTCTCATGCTGACTCTCACTGGACAGAAGCTAAAGGATTTGGGGATCCTACAGAAAAGCACCACCGAGAACCACCTCTTCAAGGTACTTTGAGTAGATAATGATGTAAGGAAGCAATCTGCTGCCTTTCTCCATAAAAAAAAAGCAAACAGGCACTTCAAAACTGGCCATTGCAATTTTGAAGTGCCAACTTCCTGCCAATGTGGGTGTTTCTGGGATTTCTGGTATTGTTGCAGGTCCAGAAAGGATGTGTCTTGTAAAACCAAGGGTTGGTAGCAGTACCTCTCTCGTCCAGCAGATGGCAGAACATTCAGCTAACTCAGGCATGCAATATTTTAATTCCTGACAAGTGTCAGTTGAGTGGGGTGGGACTGTTCTAACTTGTCTGTGATATCATTAAACAGAACTGCCACAGGGGGCAGGCGAGGAGAGGGAAATGCTTCATTTTGTGGTGGTGGTGAGAGTTGCGGGAGGTATTCTCACAGAGGGATTTTGTTCTCATAAAAAGTAGGAATCCGACTATTCTGGAAGTGTCTATTAACGAGTCACTTTGATTCTGCTTCGCTGGGTAACGCTTCACACAACAGGTGTGTTTTTCTTGCTTTGTTATTTGATGGACAGATACAAGCACAAATAGTATTTCAGCACAGGTTATTTCCCTCTTTTGATTGCCACTCCCTGGAATTATTTGAGGGAGATCAGATGTTCACCTCCCTAGGAAGCTTTTTAAAAAAGTAAAATTCAATTCCCTTTCTATGATACGTCGAAAGATGTTGCAAATTAGAGAGACCCTGTTCAAAGTACAAGCCAATCCTGTGACTTGGATCAGGCTGAATGTATCCTTTTATAAATGCACACAGAGGATGAGCCATAAGTCAGCTGCATTCACATACTCCCTGGTTCAATCCCTAGCATTGCCAAGTAGATAAGACCCTGGAGAGTCGCTGCAGCTCAGTGACAACAATACTGAGCTAGCACTGCTGTCAGTTTATGAAGGTGAGACTGGGAATTTGATGTATTAAGAACTTCTTGATATTTCTTTTTTGTGGCAGCCAAATGCATTGTAGCTAGACGTTGGAGGTACATTAAATTCCTTTGACAAATGGTAAAAACAGATTAGATCTTAGCCTTGATGGAGAAGTTAACAGAAAAATGTAAAGCACTTAGAACTCAAACCACTAGTGAAGACCTTTATTCCACATGGCATTCTTTTTTATTTACTGTGCAAAACAATTATTGTCAGCCACCTAAGAACATGTTGACTATTGTGGAGGAAGATTTTGGGGTTTTTTTTTGGGGGGGGGGAATTACATTATTTTATTTAACAAAATTTATATTCCACTTGATTGTAACAAAATCTCTTAAGTGGTGTAAAAGAGATAATAAAACTAAATAAGAACAAGTAATAAAAGACATTTAAAAACAATGACATGCAAATGAAAAAGAGATTAAAATGCATCAACATCTACATGTCTGGATTGGCTTGGCAAAACAAAAATGTTCTAAGCAGGTGGTGAGTAGAGTATAGTGAAGATGCTTGCGTGATGTCAGTGTGCAGAGAGTTTCAAAGTATACTTGCTACAGTTTGGTTGGAAATCAGACATAGCAACTTTGTGGCAATACTTCTGAATTTGTCCTAGTTTTCTTCTGCTTATACGAAAAAGCAATTAAAATGTACCAAAAAAAATAAACCAAAAAAATGCAGAATGCACTCCCCACACGCAACGAAAACAAAAACAAACCCTGGGGACACCCTGCTAGAGAAAGGCACTTTCGGTGTGTGTCTTCCTATTCCCCTTCACTGGGAGAAGGTAAATACTAGGAGCAATTCCAACCACTGCCTATGTTGGCTACTGGAAGAAGGTGAAGATCCTGATTCTACACAGCGCCCAGTTAAAAAGAACATTTTGTGAATTAACTGTTGGAAAATCTGAATTATTGTGGTGAGACAGACAAGTGATCCTTTTAGCTGCAGTACTCCTGCCTTCCAGTGGTAGTCAGGGAGTTGTTTCAGGGAGCTTCATGAGCACAGTTTAAGTGCACCTAAGAGGTCAGAGGAAAAACTGTATCTCAAAATGGAGGTTGCATTTTTGGCTATTGAAGCTGATTCCCACCGATAGGTCTGCGATTTAATGCAAAACATTTGAAGGTCACTGAGCTAGTTGTAGTCACAACAATAAATGCCTTATATTGTTTGTGTTAGAGGCTTCCTTTTTATCTTCAACCAACTGCCTGTGAATTTGAACGTTAGGACCCTAAACATTTTTGTTTTGTGAGAGAGGCTCAGGAACAAGAAGGCAAACGAGAGGAATCAAAGGGGTTGACCACGCAAATGATGCTAGTTGTACAGAAGCAAGAACTATGAATTAGTTGCATACTTCCCTTTCAATGTATGTTTCCACTCTCAGCGCTGCTTTAGGAACATGTCATTGTCTTGTAGGCTGTTCGGAAATACTGCCCTCATCATGTGGGACATTATCTGGGAATGGATGTTCATGACACCCCCGATGTATCTCGATCGATCCCCCTCCAGCCAGGCATGGTGATCACCATTGAGCCAGGTAAAAATACACCTCCTCAACAATGCTGGAATAAAGTTTGCAGGACTGTGTGTGCATGTACAGTCATACCTCTGGTTGCGAACGTGATCCATGCGGGAGGCACGTTCGCAACCCGCAGCGTTTGCAGCCTGAAGTGCTGCGTCTGCGCACGTGCATGACGTGATTCTGCGCATGCGCGTGACGTCATTTTGCGTTTCTGCGCATGCGCGAGCACCAAAACCCAGAAGTAACCCGTTCTGGTACTTCCAGGTTCGGCGTGTCCGCAACCCGAAAACACGCAACCCGCAGTGTTCGTAACCCGAGGTATGACTGTATAGACACTTGTGTATACAAATGCCTACAACTATAAACATACATGTCTATACATGTATGTGCATGTATACCATGGGTTCACAGAATTGCCATTCGGTTGGCATAAATGGTATTTTCTGCTAACTTGCTATCCTGAGAATCCTAGTTCTCACATTTCAAAAATTCTTACATTTCTAGCTTTTACAGCAACGATGAAAAGCTAGGAGATGTGTAGGCAGCATCTAGTAAAACGTAGGACAATAACCTGGGGGCTGAGCAAGACTTCAGCTGCTAGGGCACTGACACTGTATACTAAACACAACAACTTACGTTTTTCCAAAAGGCTCTGAGCACATAAAATAGCGTATTATTTCAGTAGAACTTGCAGTACTGTAGGTTGGGCCAGGTTAGTTCATTAACATCTGTTAAGGAAAGAGATTCCACAAGCTTTATTCTACTGTGGATGTATCCATGGTTCAGCGTCTTAGCTGTGTCTTCTACAAGAAGAAAACACTTGATGCACTTAATGAGGAAACCCCCAGAAAAACCTCTGCATTGGTACGGCTCAGAATCCTGGTTATAATAATAATAATAATAATAATTTATTATTTATACCCCGCCCATCTGGCTGGGTTTCCCAGCCACTGGGCGGCTTTCAACAGAACATTAAAATACAATAATCTATTAAACATTAAAAGCCTCCCTAAACAGGGCTGCCTTCAGATGTCTTCTAAAGGTCTGGTAGTTGTTGTTCTCTTTGACATCTGAAGGGAGGGAGTTCCACAGGGCACAAGGTTGTATATTTAGGATCACTGTGTAAGTTCAGAGTCGCTGCTGACATTTCATATTCACCTGCATGGTAGTGCAACATGTTGCTGTTTTTTTTTCTAGCAAGAACAATACAAAGCTGCTTTTAGTTTGAGATCGTCTTCCATCAGCAAAAGAGGTTCAGTTGGTGGGAATGGAGGACAGAACCTTTTCTGTGGCAGGTCCCATTATAAGATTACCTTCCTTAGGGAAGTTAGACTGGCTCATCTCTGATGACTGTTAGACAGGCAGTGGAGACTTTTAATAGTTTTTAATTGGAGGCTGTGGGTTTTAATTCTACCCTTTTTGGTTTTTGATGCTCTGCTTTAATTCTGTTACTGTTTAGTTTTCTGAATTTGGTTTTGTAAACTGCCTTGGCGGCCCTCGTTAATAAAAATACCTTTATTAGAAACCAAGATTACTGACCTAGCTGAATAGCCACAGCATGCTACACTGGTGTGACACTGAATGAGCAGTGGCAGATCTCACCTTGCCTAAAGTGTGGGTCAGGATAGGGCTCACAGGAGCATCTCAAGGCCTATCAGTCTTCTCAAGGCAAGCAGCTACTCAAGCCAATGGAGAACTGATTTCAATGTGATGCCTCATTAAAAGGCAAATGTATGAACTGGGGCTAAGAACGGGGAAGTTCTTCCTACTGCATCAACTCTCCATCAGGGGTTCCCAAACTGTGGTCCATGAGCCTGGTTCATTCAAGTGGTCTGTGACATGTCTATAAAAATTCAATAAGAAATCATACAGCACCTTGCATAGTGCATTGCAATTGCTACAACAAACAGAAAAAACATTAAGTGATCTGCCAAGACGCTTGGCAATTTGCAAGTGGTCTGTGGGGGGGGGGATGTAGGGACCACTGCTCTACATCTTTTCCTCTGTGATTTAAACATGTTGCACATACATTTCAGTGGATTTGGTGGCTAAGTGCTCTTCTTCTTCTGATAGCCTTTTGCATATTTGAAAACTATCAGCAAATCTTTTCTTTTTATACTATACGACTGGTCCACACTTTATAGCAGGCATCTGCAGAGACATGAATAACTAACCAATAGACTATGTCACCCACCTCCATCTTTTACCAACGAATGCAATATGCAGAGTTGTGTGTCCTTGTATTGTACCACTACTGGACAAAGCTATTTCTCACAATCTTCTTGCTTGTTTAGAGTCTTTTCTCCAGTGTGAGCTCACATAGCCTTCCTCAGTCCTGTCATATATTTGTCTCAGGGTTGAAGATGAGTGCAATTGCATTTCTTTATTAATACCGGAGAGGACTGGACAGTTGATTCCTTAATATAAGAAAATGAAGCCTTTACAGTCATAACTTGGAAGTCGAATGGAATCCGTTCTGGAAGTCCGTTTGACTTCCAAAACGTTCAGAAACCAAGGCGCGGCTTCTGATTAGTTTCTGATTGCGCAGGTGCACCGGAAACAATAGCGGAAGCCACGCCAGACGTTTGGCTTCCAAAAAACTTCCGGTTTTCGATCGTTCGGGAGCCGGAACGTTCGACTCCCGAGGTGTTCGGGAGCTGACTGTATTCATGTATCCTGCCTTCTAAATCGTGTTAGTTTTCTGAAATATTAAGTAGTTTATAAATGTTTTAAAATAAATCATTAGAGACATGCTGCATATTTGTGACGTAGTTTTTAACCCAGGCCCTTTTGTTTTGGATTGCCACATTTATTTCCAGGCATCTACATCCCCGAAGATGATGTGAGTGCCCCTGAAAGTTTTCGTGGCATTGGTATACGCATAGAAGATGATGTTGTAGTGACAGAGAACACACCATTAATCCTGTCTGCAGACTGCCCAAAGGAAATCTATGACATTGAGCAGGTTTGTGACTGCCGCCCTTGACTGTCGTCCTTCACTGCCTTTGACACCTTGCTCAGGTACAGATCAAGAAATATGCTCTCCCAAACATTATGTAGTCCTTTATAGACTTTATAGTGTATTTATAGGATTTTTAGAGTGGTGCTGCTGGAAAAATGTTACCTGCAGGGAAATGGTGTGCAAATATTCTTGGACAGCATGAACAAAGTATTTAAGTGGGGAAAATGTAGTTCCATGACAAGTCATCAACTTTGATGCAAATGTTAAAGCAAATCAGGCACAGAAGCTGGATTTCACATCCCACCATCTGGACTATTTATTGCCCCTGTGCAAATCTTGTTTGTCACTTACAGTGATATATTGAATTGTGGCATGGTTTTTCCTTAGTTTCTCAGATTGGGTTGTGGGGGCAGATCTGAATTTCGGCTTCTGATGATATTGCCCTTTGTTTTAATTTCAAAAGCAGGAAAAGAGTGTTCTTTCCTTTTTTCTCCCTTGCAAAAGGTGGTCTTTTGAAGGTAGCAGCGCAGATGCTCCAGCTGATGAATAGAAAGCCGAGAGACAAAACCTTAACATTTAAGTAACACTTCTTCTTTTGAAGGCAAAAGAAGAGCTTCAGCTTTAGGAAATGATGTTAAAGTCATTCTGTGAATAACAACTCACAACCCAGTCCTATGAAAATGAGCTGTGCCTAAGAGCATTGATATAGTGAGCTTAAGCAGACCTAACTTTTTGATCAGTCAGTACAAGGCATACAACTGGCAGTTTTAGGTGTATAAGCTAGTTTGGTGGGCTTGCATGTAGTTTCACTGAGGAAGCTTGCCATGGGGTTTGGGTTACTTTTTTCTATACATTTTCTGCCTCCTTTTCCTTGGTTCTTTGAAGAGTCAATGACATTCTGGAACTGTTTGTATTTAGGTGTAGATAACCAGGTACATAATACGTGAATTTTGCATTCAGTATTTTAGAGCCTAACTTTCCTTCCCTGAAAAGGGCAGAGTTCATTCATGTTCACAGCATGAGATTTTCTGACTCCTTCTATTTACAGCCCACTGAACTCTCCAAAAATCTTCTCTTTAGGGTTGTGGAACTATTGGGAATGTTGTGGGTCATGATGCAGAGAGCTGCATTGGGAGTGGGGAATTTGCGGAAATCTCATCACCACCTTTAGAATATAAGCCATGTGTAAGTTTCCTTGGCCAAATACAGAGAGATGGTGACCAGGAAATGACAAATTCTCCACTTCCATATTTTTTCCCTGAGAAATGCAGCAATTTAAATGTGACTGCATCATTCTGAACTAATGCAAGGTATCAGTATTTTGTATTTGGGTATTCATACCCAATGTAAGGCAGGATGCGATCCTTAGATAAATGTGATTTTTTAAAAAGTTGTCTTGTCTGCACAAGATCAAAAAATGAAAACTAATGTGAATGAGATTAAAGCAAAGTTTTGTTTTAGTTAGATCAACAGAAATCTTTTACATTTGAATGTACAGGAGAAAATGTTACAGAACTATCTAGCAACCAGACTTTTGTCTGTGTAGCACTTTTTGGATCTCTGAATGAGATATTTTATATTTGTAAAGAGTATTATTATAATATATATATTTATATATAATGTACAGAATATTTTATGCTGATATGAACAAAAAAAAATTCTGTATCAGTAAAAGGTGTCGTTTAAAAACATTGCTCTGATTATGTGATTGCTAGTCAGAAGGCATTTTGCCCATCAGTGCTCATCTTCTTGTGATAGCACTACTGAAATTGGGACTTTCTAGTTTTCTACCAATAGCAGAAGGTATATCCTTCTTTTTAAAAATATTCTAGACTTAAATGAGTATGTACAGCTATGTATTATTTTTGAAAAAGACAACAGCATCTAAATTTAAGCATTAGGTTTTGTAAAAGAAAGGACTTAGGATGTACAGTTTTGAGCTGCTCCTCTGTGAGGCTGCAGCACAGAAGACGCATGCAAGAAGGCACACTTCAGGAATCTTATATGCTTCTGTTCCAGCCTGATGCTCGGCTGATCCTTCCTTAGGTAAAGGCAGCTCATGTTCATTTTGCCATGATGACTTGTTCAACACCTGCTTGCTGACATGTTTACATTTCACTGGTTGCTGTTCACCTGTGGTGGGTGTGGAGCAGGTAGTAGTGAGGAAAAAAGTGAGCCTTACCCTCCTTTGAGAACTGGTGGTATAAAGAACTTGTAAAGAAGGTTGCTTGGCTGTGTGTCTTTTTGGCCCTTAGGGCATTAACTAGCTGGAGGATGAAATTGGAAGTGTTTGTCTACACTACAGAACATCAGCAGTTAGGTATGGGGGGAAATCTTGGTGATAATGCATTAACCAACCCTTTATAAAAAGGATAGTTCTCCAGCATAAATTGGCTGGGCAAAATGTGAAGATATTACCTAGTAGGGATAATATAATTTCTATAGAGAAAGAAGATATATCTGGGATGTAAATTTTTCCTCTTAGTTCTCTTTGCCCAAAATATTGTTTTACTCCTTTTTTGTTGCAAGGCCTTATACACAAGTTGCTTTATCTATTGATACACTAACTAGAAAGCTAGACTAAACAGTTTCATTGTATTTGCTGCAGTTTTTACAGAACTGTGGTCAAAAGCTTGAAGTGGTGTTTTCTGTTTGTTGAAGGAAGTATTTAGCAAACTTTAGCCCTCTTATTGGACATTTTCATTACCAATCTCTACCGGTATTTCCTCCATTCTCATTGTTTTAAAAGCTGTAAAAGACAGAATACAGATATAAAGTACTGACATTCTATTTTGTATGTAATGTTTGTAGAATGAATACAGCTTTCGTGTAACTTAAATACTGTTACTTTTTGTCAAATACTAGCTGAGGTCCTTAGAGTTTAAAAGATATGTGCTACCAAATAAAAAAATGTTGTAATATCATATTGACTTTGTCAGTTTCTTCTAAAATGTGACGCAGCAGCAGCACTCAGGTCTCTAGTTATTAACTCATTTACATGCAATTAGTCTTAAGCTACACTTGTGCATTATACAGTAATATTTTAGTTAAGGTGTCCAAATGGACAGGGCTCCTGAAGCATTAATACCAGAATGGAAAGAGGGCATTTTAGCAGGTGTAGCTTAGAATCATGAGGTATCAGTAATATTTATTTGGCCTTGTAATCCTTGTTCCTCCACTGGTTCCCTCCCATACCTGGAGTATTAGCCTTATCTTCTATGACAACACTGATACTTTGGCAATCTAGAACTTTATACAAATTAATTATAATCTGGAAAGAGATGTATTTATTTATTTTAAATCTCCAATTTCCAAATCCCTGAGTATTGTAGGGATTTAATTATTTTAACTACCGTATTCCACATTTTAGGCCAGGGCCCCACCAGATGGTTAACATGACTAATTTAAAAACATTCTTGGCTGTTGCAGAAACATTGCATTCTTCTTCCTGTTGTATAAAACTAGATCTACTAAAGTTAGATTTTACAATAATTCCTGTTCGTGCCTATCTTGTGCACGTTTATTCAGATTTTGATAGGACTTTGCAGGTAAGTGTGTTGTGCACCCTAAAACTATGTACATTTTAGAGCTGTTTTTGATACCTGGAAAACAGCATTTTAAGTGTAAACACATGGCAAAGGAGAGTTCAAAAGCAACTGTAGGAAGGGTTTGTTAGTACAGTTGTACCTCAGAAGTTGAACGGAATCCGTTCCGGAAGTCCGTTCGACTTCCAAAACTTTCGGAAACCAAGGTGTGGCTTCCGATTCGCTGCAGGAAGCTCCTGCAACCAATCGGAAGTCGCGTCGGACGTTCGGGTTCCAAAGAACGTTCGCAAACCAGAACACACACTCCTGGGTCTGCGGTGTTTGGGAGCCAAAAACGTTTGACTCACAAGGCGTTTGGGATCCAAGCTATGACTACAAGTTAGAATTCAAAATTCTCAACGAGTTTATACTGTACACTAAACAGCTCGCAATTTACAAAGAGTTGGAAAAGAGAATATGAGTCTTAAACAATATTCTTAAATGTTTTCTTTATTTCTAGTATTGTGGTCCTGTTAAGAGTGTCCACTGAGAAGAATGTACATTTTTTTTTTGCTGTGGCCAACAGATTAGTCTGGTTCCAGGATTTGAAAAAGTCTCAGTTATGCTGCATATACGCTCTTATTGACACTGCTAGTGCAGGGACAAATAAGATCAACCATGCAGGCCAATCATATTTATATGTACCGAGAGAAATCCCACTCGGTTCAATGGCACTTAATTTCAAGTAACTGTACATCTTATTGAAGCTTTTGGAGCATCAATGTTAAGTGCAATGGTGTCGTTTTGCTTGCACTCCGTCTCTCTTTTCCTGATAGGTTGTTGTCAGGGGCCTAGGGGACCTCACCTATTGCTCCCCCAGATATCAAAAGAAGGCGCATATGGAGTATAAGAAGTGACTTATAATGCCCTGGTGCAACCTGTTTGAAGTTACCCTAGCTTTCCCAGATATTCCTGGGAGCAAAAGCTGCCCGTGGTGCCCTCACAGCCAAGCCATTTCAGGACTTCATTCAGCGCTAGCGCTTTGCCTGGATAGATTGCGCAGAAACGATGATGGTTCAGACGCAAGACCCCTGGAGCCCCGCGGGTCTTTGCTTCGAGTACAAACATGCCCAGGACAGATCTGTGTGCGTGGTTCTTCTGCTCTCAAGCGTGGAGCTTACTTGGAACCACCACCGTTCGTCTAAAGGGGGGGCTTTCTTTCGAGCAGATCTGCTGCTCAAGGGCTTTCGAGTGCGGCGGCTGCCCATAGGACCCGTCGCAGCCCCGATGCTGCAGAGTCGCGCGGGGGGACTCGAGCTGCATCTCCCTGCTAAAGACAAAAGCGCTGGGGTTGTGGGGGGGGGGGTTGTGGGGGTGGCGCTGTACACAATGCCGGAGGCTAATAATGGATTCTCGAGAGATCAGCTACGCCACTGGTTTAGCAAGGATTAGTCATCCTAATTAGGGCTGCGCGGCAGCAGAGCGGGCGGATGGATGGGCAGCGCCGGGAGGGGAGAGCGGGGCGCCCATGGAGCCAGTGAGGAGGCAGCGCAGAAACCCCCCCACGGGGGGGGACCGATTTATGTGATCTTGCAGAGGCCAGAGACTCTCAGCTCCCCTCACTCGGTCTTGGCGCCGAATTCACGGGGTTTTTGGGGGGGCCCTCTCCGCTCCTGAGGAGCTGACATTGAGTAATTTGCGGGTATCCCTTTAAGCGAGCCTTCGCTGGGCCCTTCCCCTCATCTCCTCCCCCTCCTCCTCCCCCCTCCCTTGGGTTGGGCAACTCCGCGATGAGCGAAGGCGAAGACGACGCCAGGCCCTGCATAACGGGCTCCGCCCTGGCGAGCGCCTTTAAGAGAGACGCGCGGCACGTGACCAGGCCCCTCCTCTCTCTCTCTCTCTCCCACACACACACACCTGTTTGTAGGAAGGAGGGGGGAGGAGGAGGAGGGAGGTGGCCACGGAGGGAGGCAGGGTTAAAAAAAAAAAAAAAGCCAAAACAACGCAACGCAGAGGAGAAAATGTCGCGCGGCTTCGTTCCCAAGTCTCGCGCAGGCGCGCTGATAGCATTCTGCCGGGACTGGCTTATCCAAAATGGCTGCTGCGATGGATGTGGACACACCGAGTGGGACTAATAGTGGTGCCGGCAAGAAGCGCTTTGAAGTAAAGAAGGTGAGAGGGCTGTGACGGCCGCCGGGACTCGGTGCCGCGCCAACAGAGAGAGTATTGGTGGCAGGGGCTAGGCCTCATTCTCGCCGGAGACCGGTTTCTCTCCTTTCGTTTTAACGTACTGTGTGGGGGAAAAGGCGTGTGAGGGAGGCCCTGCGAGCGACGAGTGTCGTCTTTGGCCCAAGGGCCGAAAGAGGGTTTGTAACAGAAGAAAGCGAGCGCAGGCAGTAAACAGGTGGGTTGTATTTATCACCTGGTAGCACAGGGAGGCCTAGTTTCTGTGAACTCTACTCGCAAGTCCCATTTGAGAAGGAGTTGTCGTTACTGACCCTTCTGTTCTCTTTGACTTGAGCTACACGTAGTGGAGTAAGTCAGCCTTGTGGGGAGGGGGGTATGGCGGGATACACATCTTTATTTTGAAGTTACCAGAGTCACGGAGGAAGTGATGAAAGCGTCAGGAAGCTGGCTCTTCGTTCAGGCCATTGAATAGTTTGCTAGCTCCTAATATCTTTAGAACTAGTTAGTGTAGTTAAAAAGATAGTTATAGCACTACTGGTTCATAAAAGTGGCAGGAGAAAGTTAAACTTGTCATTATGAAGTGTGGCTTGCTGTCACTTTACCCAGTTTTGAGATCCGCAGTTATATATGTGAAAGTACTATTCAGGAGGGAAACCCTATCTCAGTTGTAGGGATTACTGCACAAAAAAAGATCTAGTGATTTTCCTCAAGATTGTTAATACTATAGGTTGAACTATAGTGTTCTTTTTCATGTCTTGATAGCCTTTCAGGCCTTTCACTTGTGGCCCAGGTACAAGAAAGAAATTCACTGTCAATACTCAGCCCTTGCAG
This sequence comes from Darevskia mixta, assembly GCA_034641385.1. Taxonomy (NCBI): domain Eukaryota; kingdom Metazoa; phylum Chordata; class Lepidosauria; order Squamata; family Lacertidae; genus Darevskia; species Darevskia mixta. Next base: position 20,602,116 of record JAWWNH010000008.1, read on the forward strand.
GCCATTGATAGTGATTCTCTGACATGCTTGGGTACTTGCTTTGTTTTACTTGCATTCTATGAAAACAACAGGCTGTAATCTAGGCCATGATATTTCCTCTTTACAATTCAGCTGCATAAAATGATTATTTTTTAAAAGTCTGTGCATAGAAAACTTGACTACAGCATTGAATGAAGTTCAAAGCCATCTCTCTTAAGCAAACTGATCTGTCTATGTGATGAGCTCATTGGTAGACTATAAATGTGCATTGGTACTGGGGTTGAATAATTCTATTGCTAATTCTATGGATGAAAAGTTAATATTTGAATCAGGAAGAATGATTGCAAGGAATGGAGAAAGTCATTTCATTCAAAAATTATTGGTATGCATTTTAGATAAATGTCTTTTATTCTTGTAGTGGAATGCAGTTGCACTCTGGGCTTGGGACATCGTGGTTGACAACTGTGCCATTTGCAGAAACCATATTATGGATCTGTGTAAGTACCTGTAGAGAGAGGTAGGAGGTAGGCAGTATAACTATGTATGGGCAGGTTCATGGCAAAGTGAAGGGAAGTGATGAAGAAAATAACTTTGCAGCTGCCCCAGTGACTCTTAATGAATTGTGACGTTAGGTTACAGAGATGGAGTTAGGGCAGCAATTGCAACTACATCTGCAATGTAAATTTAAACTAGTTGTACTTCTTTCCTCCCAGGAACCCTATTTATTGTGGTGTCATAGGCTTCAGAACTCTCTTCTTTATCCCCAGACCCTCACTGAACTGAACATCCTTACGTAGTGGCAAAAACCATGACTTCAGAAAAGAAAATACGGTTATAACATTAATTTAGCCTCTTAGATCTTATAGAAATACCATTCTGGTATGTTAACTGTTGAGTGGTATAGAAATTCCTATAAATAAATTACTAAATTTTAAATCAAACTCTTCACCTGTTTGAATGGTCTTTGTATACTACAGTGCTTGATTTGATAACAAGTGGCTTCTGCGTCTAGGATGGGTTGGCAAAGTTTTTGTGGCTTGGGCCGGTTCACGGTTCCGCAGACGCCGCAGTGGGCCAGAGTGCGCATGCACATGCGCAAACGCTATTTCCGGCACTCCTTCTGGCACGGAGGAGGCATGTGCAGCTTCCCATTGGCTGCAGGAGCTTCCTGCAGCCAATGGAAAGCCGGCCAGCGTCATGGAACGTGGTCCCCACTCTGCTCCGTGCCAGTTTAGCGCGGCACATGGGAGCCGACCAAGTGGGCGGCGGGGGTCCCTGGGCCGGTTAAACGACCCCCATGGGCTGCAGGTTGCTGACCCCTAGTCTAGGAGAATCCTCTCTGTATCAGACTAAACGTTTCCCATAAACTTGAGAAGCAACCCAACATGGATGCTGATGTGTTAAAGTTAGGTGTGTCTATTCACTTCAGTGGGCTCATGCTGCGTATGACTAATGCTGGATACAACCCTGTGCCTCCAATAATGCTCAACTCAATAATGTCATTTTAGACCCATCACAGCTAGTGAGGGTGAGAGAGTGTGCTTTGCTAGCTCACAGTAGCCTAGTGGAGGACAGTTTTATTCCCTAACCTGTGCTGAGCTCACAAGCCCATTCCAGTCCCAGCAGTTGTGGAGGAAGGGAATCCCAGTGGCGGGGTGGCGGACAGTGGGAAAACTTATATCACTTGCTGCATACTTAGTTGACTGTATTTTATAAATTTGTCATGCTACAGCCATTTCTGTCATGATATAACAAAGATGGAAATTCAAGAATTTCTCTTAATGTATTGGACTTATTTAAATGGAATGTTCTGTTGTAATTTTGATTGGATTGTATGTTTTCAATATTCACTGATGAAACTGCATATTAATGTGTGCCTCCTTGGAAAGGCTTCAGTCTTGAAAGGTAGCCTAGAAATATTTGAATGAATAAAAAATGTGATACTGAACTTCCCTTGTCAATGTACAGTACAGCTGCCTCCTTTCTGATGTTCTAAAATACCCACATTTGACCGACAATTTACATTGTTTTTCATCTACTAGAGTCACTTGCTATGAATCATGTTAATTCATGTGCACAAATCTTTTTCTCACAGGCATAGAATGTCAAGCTAACCAAGCATCAGCTACCTCCGAAGAATGCACTGTTGCATGGGGTGTCTGCAATGTAAGGATTCTATTCTTCAACTATAACAAAGGCTGACTCTATTCTACTTTCAATATTAGTCTAGGAAACTACCTAGAAGTATATTTCATCAAGAAGTTAAGTTTATGGTATCAAAGTCATGGAGTCTTTGAGAAAGCAAGGGTCAATTGAAATACAAGGCTGAGATGTGAAACAGTAGATAGGGATAGAAGGAAAATAAGAATGCACCCTGTCCTCCTTAACTGTCTTCGCAGGAAGGTAATTGGCATTGCTTCTCAAACAGTTATGCCCTGCAAATTGATCAATCATCACAAAATACATAATGGCTTAACTTACCTGATCCACTTAGATTGTATTTTTAATCTTCAGGAACGAGTTCCCACACTTCCATAGGCAAAATGGCAGCACCCATACATAAGAGGGAAGTATCAGCTGACTCAGGACAGGAGAACCATGAGGTTTGCAGAAGTACTGGAAATCTCTAGAAGAAGGAACCAGTATAGTCCATTGAGGACTGGGCATGCTCAATGGGCATGGGATTATGACTGATAACAACAGAAAACTAGGTCAGAGGAAGAATGGAATAGAGTTGCTGGAAAGGAGTAGGGAGTAAGGGACAGATATAAAAAGGGTGATGAGAACAGTCATTGCCCGGATAGGTAATTTCCTGGTTCACAGATGTCCCAGTGTATGGAAATGAGAGCTGCCAATAGAAATAAATGGTGAAAGCCGAGATTTTAAAGAAACTGGGATTGGGCACAAGTGTGTCTACACCACCACCACCACCTCCAAAATCCAAAAGGTAACAGCAAAGAGTTCCTGCTTTTTATAACTCGGTTCTTTTTTAGTATGAAACATTTTTTAAAATCCAAAGTCAATGTAGTTCATTGTGCTCATGTTACTGACTGGAATAACCTGTAGACAGGGGACAGTGGTTTATAATGGCTCTGAAGTGTACCGTAATTCACATTGAATGCTACAGTTCAATGACTTCCAGCAAGCCTGCAATGGTATCCAGTCATATGGGACTCCTACTGCACATATAGTTTTACCCCCACAATATCCTCACATTACAGGATAGACTGAATATAGTATTCAGTGGCCATGCTGTATCATACCTCTACTGCAGATCAGAAGGCTGTTCTTAAAGAGGGTAGCTTTCCAAAGCTCTGCATTGTAATCTACTGTTACTATTGCAGGTCAGAGATGAAGCTGCACTGGTTTGAATTCCCAGAGGATAAACCTTTTATCTACCAGCTTCCAGCAATGGCCAATCTGTTTAAGTGTTATCAGACCACTCATTTGCATGAAGAAGCCTTATGCTCTTTTGACTTGCATGCAGACTGGTTGCACTTTAAAATTATTTATACTGTATATGAAGTTAGAGCAGGGAATATTGTCCTTTGGTGCTAATTTTTTATTTTTTCACCTTCTTCCATGCACAAGACATTTTATTATGGGCCCAAATTATGTACATACATTGCAATTTTTAAAAGAACTTTAAAGTTTTTTGCAAGGCCATAATCTCCAAAGCAACTCTTAAAGAGTACATAAGGGAGCCAGATGCTCAGATAAAGCTTTCTTAGCCTCTTTTGAAAGTAATTTACAAGCTATGGGGCTTGTGTTTGAACCTTAGTGTAGGTTTTTACCTTGGAGAAGAAGCTAAATCAGGTGTTTTAGTGTGGACAATTACCACGTATTGCTTGGGAGTTTTCTTTTTGAAGTCCTTTTGATTCTCCCCTTAGACTTAACAGCAATTATGCCTTTTTGAATTATATTAACGTATTACCCTCTTTTTTTCCTTCTGAGGAAACTGTTAGATTTTCAGTGAAACAAGTTTATAGCCGGCACCTCGTTAAGGTTGTTTTTCAGTATTTTTCATTAATTGAAGTTTAGTAAGGTTGTTTTGCAGTATTTTACATTAATTGAAGTTTAGTTGGAGGGTTCTTGCCAGTATTTATATCCTTTAGGCAGTTTACAACATGTCTGAGTAATTCTGTTCTAGAGCGACTCCAAGTGTTTTTTGAAAGCAACTTAGGTTGTATTGTAGTATTTTTCATTATCTGGAGTTTATTTGGAGGGTTCTTTTCATTATTTATAATCTTTTGAGTTAGTTTACAATGTGTCTGAGCAATTCTGCTTAAGAACAATCCTAAGTATTTTTTGAGAGTAACCCAACACATTTTTTGAATACACGTTCATCTCGTTTCAGGGATCTTTCAGAGTTATTTCCCTTCTTTTTTGCTGTTTGAGTAATTTGTGCTTTCTTTTTTCAGCATGCTTTCCACTTCCATTGTATCTCTCGTTGGCTTAAGACTCGGCAGGTGTGTCCATTAGACAATCGAGAATGGGAATTCCAGAAGTAAGTATCTTATGCCTTTTGTTAGCAAGGGGAGTAGAGTTAAGCATTCATGCTATACCCCTTAATTCAAAACAGACATTCTCAGTGTAGTTACAGCTCACCTTGAATCTGAAACAGGAACTTCTGCCTCCCACCACTGCATGTGCCTTACAAAGATGTAGATGAACAAGTGCAAGTTAGCATAGTTCTTAATCTCCCTTTACACAGCAGAGAAAAGTGGCATTGATTGAAAGCCTAGTTTACATCTCATTGCATGAGTAGTTTGGGTTTTCAAATCCATTTAAATTGAGCTTCCCTTCTACCAAGGGATCTGTTCAGTGTTCCCTTTTTTAAAAACAAAATAAAATAAAAAAAAATCCTTCCAGTAGCACCTTAGAGACCAACTAAGTTTGTTCTTGGTATGAGCTTTCATGTGCATGCACACTTCTTCAGATACACTGAAACAGAAGTCACCAGAGCCTTATATATAGTGAGAGGGTGGGGAGGGGTATTACTCAGAGGGGTGGTGGAAATGGGTGAAAGGTTGATAGCTGTGGTAAACCTGTTGACGACTGTTAACGGCTGCAACAGTCGTCAACAGGTTTACCACAGCTATCAACCTTTCACCCATTTCCACCACCCCTCTGAGTAATACCCCTCCCCACCCTCTCACTATATATAAGGGTCTGGTGACTTCTGTTTCAGTGTATCTGAAGAAGTGTGCATGCACACGAAAGCTCATACCAAGAACAAACTTACCGGTAGTTGGTCTCTAAGGTGCTACTGGAAGGATTTATTTTATTTTATTATTATTATTATTATTATTATTATTATTATTATTATTATTATTTGTTTTGTTTTGACTATGACAGACCAACACGGCTATCTCCCTTTTTTTAAGACACACTGTTGTTGATCAAGTATATTTTAATGGAAAACTTGGCATGTTGAGCACTGATTTGCTATGAAGAACCAAAGAGCAGCATTAGATTACTGGTCTGTCTTAAAGTTCTGACTAGATTAGCTGGACCTATTACTATTTCTGGCCAAAAGCATGTTATATTAGGTGATATGTGCAAGCTCACTGCTTGTAGTAAGAAGCATGTGGAATTTGTGTAATATCAGGAAATTGTCCACTTTGTCTATGTTACAGTTAATTATTTTTCTGCATTACACAAATACTTATATATAAGGTAGGGTTCCCCTATTAAACATTGCCCCCTAAGCACTTTGAGATATGAATTAATAAGACTGAATCATCTCTTCACTCTGGTGACAGGTAAATATAGTTCTGGAGTAAAGAGTATTTGCTTGGTAGAGCTGTGGGGGCAAACCTACGGCCCTCTAGCAGTTGTACTCCAATTCCCATCAGCTCCAGCCAGTATGACTAATGGTCAAGGATGATGGAAGTTGTAGTCCAGCAATATATGGAATACTAGAGGTTCCCTAGCCCTATGCTAGAGGATTTGTGTAGGTCTGCTACACATTTAAATTCTGAGATATGCCCTGTGCGCACACGCACACACACACACACACACACACACAGTCAGTTGCAATAGACATTAACCAATTGTGATAGTGGCCTGATGTCTGTTTCCTACTGATTCATTACTTTTTAAATCTGATCACCATCTTTGTAATAGCAGAATAACCAGCCTGTACAGATTAAGTGAACTTAAAGGTGGTATGGGCACATCTCTGACATGTTATCTAGACCCGATGGTCTCCAGATTTGAAGATGCTATTCCATAGATCCTACAGCTAGCCAACTTCAGAGTGTATTTAAAAGCTGATTATGTACTGATAACTGCTGCTGAGTTCTAAAACAAGAATAAATTTCTTTCTAGGTACGGGCACTAGTAGGAGAGAGAAGACCACCAAGTTTATTGTTCTGTCTTCAGATAAGCCTTTCGCCTTGCAAGCAGGTTGATGAAGTCTGTGTAACTTAATAGACACTTACCTTGCTTTTTGTTTTCACCTTAAAATAGTTATTGTGAATAGTAATAAACATGTTTGTCTCCTGTCTGTTAATGAGTTATTCCTTGAGTTTACAAAGTCAAGCTAAGAAAATTCTCATAGTTACTTTCATGCTTTGATTTTTTTGAATTTACACATACATGTACCTTTATAATATAGTAAAATTTGCAATGCATTTTGGTAAAAACTTCGTTTGGGACACTCTCTTCAAAAGTAGTTGCCTTTATTGAGAAATTGTCTTGAGAAGTGCCCCTGAAGAAGACTTAACCAAAAAAGGTTTGGGATGTCACTATGTTATACAAATGTTTTATTATTTTGTAAAAAAAAACACACATCTATATCATTTTGAAGCACTGGCTCTGCTTTTGCTTCAGCCAAAAATGACTACATATACTTCCAGAGGTGGACTGTTCTAATTAATAAAGTTATCTGAACGTTTGAACCCAGAAAGAAATCTCACTGTACAGCTACGTGAACTTTGGTTTTTCTTGTGCCTTTTTATTGATTATTTAACAGTGGCAGGGACATAACACTCTTTAGCACAGAAATAAAAGTTTTCTCTTGCATTTTTCAATACAGCATTAGCAGGGATATTTAATTACTTCGACTTCCAGTTGAAGATGACAACAAGTAAGGCAGCTTGCCCTTGAGCTCTATGGTCTGCTTTCATCTGTTTTTATTTTGAATAGTTTTAAAAGACAGTTGGCTCAGCTGTCAATGTTAATTGCAACATAAAGGCAAGGAGCATATCTGTTTTAATTTTACTTTTACGTGGGCTTAAAAACCATATATTTTAATTGGAGGACAGAAGCTGGGGGAGAGCAGCTGTTTTGACTCAGCTGATAAGGAAAGACTAGAAGCTCATCTCCACTGAAGGAGACTATTTGCAGTTTTAATAGTCTTAATACGGTTACCACACGAGCACAATCCCATAGTATTTCAGATAAATTGTCTGGAACTCCACTGCAAAATTTAGTCCAGAAATCTGTGCTGGACTCTTGTCAGTCAGCAGCTGGAGCAAAGGATTATATGGGTAAAAATTGTAGGAGAGGGAAATAACAGTGACCTTACTGTGGGTGTCTGCTATCGACTTCCATACAAGACTGAAGACTTGGATGATGCCTTCCTATAGCTGATAGCCAAACATTCAAAAAGGAGACCTATAGTAGTCATGGGAGACTTCAACAACCCTGCTATCTGTTGGAACTCAAACTGCCAAGAATGCAAGGTCAAACAAATTCCTGCATTGCCCCGCTGACAATTTCATTTCCCCTAAGATGGAAGAAGCAACAAAGGGTTCATCTATATTGGACCTGGTCCTCACCAGCAGGAAGGAACTGATCAACAAAGTGGAATTATTGGTAACCTTGGGTTTCATGATACAGAGGCAAGGGAAAGCTGAATGTAGTCAGACGTGCATTCTCTACTTTAAGAAGGCTGGTTTCGAAAAGCTTAAGGAACTACTGGGTGAAATCCCATGGTCCTATTCTGCTTCTGAGCATGTTGACAGACTGGAGACGGTACCTCTATTACTACGCCAGTATTTTGTCACAAACACAAATTTCTAGTTGGTGGCAAACAGTTTAATCCCTTAGCTCCATAACAATACGGAGAGGTGCACCTTTTGAAAAATACTTTTATTGTGGTCACTGTTAATTTATTAAAAATCTTGCCAGAGGTGGCCAGTCTATAATAGATGCTGCAGGGTTGTGCACAATACTTTTCACTGAGAGGTGTTCAAATAACCCCCTGCAGGTAAAACAGTTTGCTGTTCTATAATAAAAGGTTGTGATACAACCATACAAGTTACATTTAGAATCAGAATCATAGAGCTGAAAAGGACCCCGAGATCTAGTTCCATCCCTTCCACTGCAGGAATATCAACTAAAACATCCATGACTGGTGGCCATCCAATATATTTGTAACCATATATACAAAAAACTAGAGGAACATGCAGATACACAGAGGTGCTTAATAAGGTTTGTTTCTAAGGGACTTTCAAGTCAACACTTGGGAATTTCAGTAGTGGGCATCAAGCTATATTTATGAATATACATACCGATATTGGTGTTATTTAGTACATAAGAATATCAAGTCCAGAAGGAAAATGGTTTTAGGTTCACTGCAGGCCGATGAATCAAGAAGGGACAAAAGCCTGTCTTTCCTACACTTCCTGTTCTTCAGGTGCCTGCTCTGTGCAGCACTTTCTTCCCCTACCCACTGGCAATGGCCCGGTTCCAAGGCCTTTGACTGTCTCCATCTTCAGCCAGATAGGTTGCATGCAATTTTACTGGTTGTTCCTGTAAGTCACAGTGAACTATGAATCATCCACTGAGCAGAGATTTAAATGGTCTTAATTTTCCTTGAACAGTTGCATATCTGATCTTAAATTCAACCCTGAAAAACAAATTTACATATTCGTTCTGTCACAGTGTTAGAAAGCAGGGCTAAGCATACGCACGGCATGAATTGAATAATGAAAATAGGTTGCAAATACAATACAAATGAACTCTTATGAATGGAACTCGGATAAGGAAAGAGAAGAGGGGGGAAATAAAAACACGTAGAGCGACTAAGTGACACAACCTGTCATACCGGTTGCTTTGTGCAAAGAGATTATCTGTCATTGATTCACATGCCAGAGTTGTGGAGTGTTACTGTCTTGCCCTTTTTTATTTTCTTCCCTTCTATTCCCCAAATTATAATTTGAGATAAACAACTGGATGGGAATGAAAATTAAGCATTTAAAAAACAAACAGTAAAGTAACAGTATTCACCCACGTTTATATGCTGCTTTTTATTATTAGTTCACAAAGTGGTGTACAATATAAAATTCCAATATAACAATTAATAAACATGGCATGGCTAATCAATTAAAATCAATACAAGCAGCAGCAGGATTGTCTTAGGATGCTGCCTTAAACTAAGCCAGCCCATTGGTCCAGCGCAGCGCTGGCCACACCGACTGACAGTGTCTCTCCTGAGTTTCAGATAGAACATTCCCAGCCCTACCAGAAGATGCTAGGGACTGTACCTGGGACTCTCTCCATGCTAGGTAGTTGCCTTTATCACTGAGCTATGGACAGCCAATCAGCATAAGACAGCATTTTTTTACCAAATAGGCCTCAACAGCTAGAAAAAGGAATAAAACTTGCTTGCTTCCCAAAGGAAACTGATGAGGGGTGAAGGTATTCTATATTCTTGGGGCAACTATTTATTAGTTCTTGTTCCGAGTGGATACTAATCTGGTATCTTGCAAATCTCAGATAGCATCTGGAGAATAAATTCCTGAGCCACTTTCAGTCCTCTGACCATGTAGAGGTCAGAAACCACACTTTTGAGCTGAGCTGTGTTGTAGTCAATTCAGTTATGGTACAAATTGACAGAATATGTTCCTGCTGACTTCTTCCAGTCAAAAAAGTGTAGGTTGACAGTATTTTAAGGTAACAGAAGTCTACATGCTTCAAGGGTGGTCACACAGAGTGCATCAGGTTAATCTGGATGTCACCATGGTATGAATTACAGTGGCTACATCCTCACGTTGTAATGACCCAAACAAATATTAAGGCAACAAATGCCACAGCTATTTGGGGCTGTATAAGCAAAACTGCCCAGAAGTGCCCCAAAACTTATCCTGGAAGAGTACAATCCTTCCCAAAACAGATATTCTCCATCTAACCAGTACTGGGGTTTTATTGTCTAACAGCATAATCTGGAGTGACTTTACATTTATTTCAGACCATCTGTTCCTTCACTGATTCCAGGCACCTGTTCAGAGGTGTCACTGCTTCAGCCAGATCTATGAAAAGGCGAAATAGAGCTGGGTATCATGGCAAGTACTGATGATGATGTACTCCATATTTCCAGATTCCTTGTTGGGCTGAAGATGGTAGTTATATGGGTCGTTCAAACATAATGTCAAACCATGCTCTTACAATACAAAACGAGAAGGGTTCTGAACTTTAGTCTTGTTTATTCCATCTTTCTCACTTCTCTTGTACACAACAGTTAGTAACTTCTGATCCTTTGTAGCAAGCCATAGTTTGCCTAGGGTTAGACAGACAAAAGCCAGCTACAGTGGTACCTCGGTTTAAGAACAGCCCTGTTTACGAACGATTCGGTTTACAAACTCCGCAAAACCGGAGGTAGTGTCCCAGTTTGCAAACTTTACCTCAGTCTAAGAACGGAAGCCGACTGGTGGAAGGGCACCGGCGGCGGGACTCGGGAGGCCTCATTAGGGAAAGCGTGCCTCAGTTTAAGAACGGTTTCGGTTTAAGAACGGACTTCCGGAACTGATTAAGTTCGTAAACCGAGGTACCACTGTATTTTGATTGCTGGGGAGATACAAGCAAGCTGGATGCTACCACTGCTTACTATTGAAGTGTTTGCCTTCGACTCCCAGAAAATATTCCTATCCAGAGTTAAAGGGGGAGCATAAGGGATCTGGTGGAAGCCTACTTGATAACTTTTGGCATGACTAGGCTACCCAGACTGGCACATGGTAGAAGGGACTAAAAGGTCTTTAGCCCACTTCTATTACACAAACCTCCTTGGTTGTTAAGATCAGCAGAGGGGGCTCTCTTGGTTAGTTCTGCCACCCTCAAAAGTGTAGGGAATGGCAGCTCAGCAGAGGGATTTCTCAGTGGAACTCCCTTTCCACAGAGGTGCTTCTAGCATCTTTAATTGCTTCAATTATTTTATCATTGTAATGGTGTTATCCATGTCCATGATTGTACATTCTGTTGTTCTAACTCAGCCTGGGACCTTTTGGTGTTTGGCACAGTTGCCAATAATTTCAAACCACAGTTATTCAGAGCAGTATCTATAACCCTTTAGAAGCAAAAATGAAACAGTCTCTTCTGGCACCCTCTACTAAAAATATTCCTGTTGTCTAAGCTTGTATGGGGCAGAGCCTTCTTCAGTAGATGGATGAAATGTCACTAATGCTGCAGTCCTGTATAATAATAATAATAATAATAATAATAATAATAATAATAATAATACCCCACCCAACTGGCTGGGTTGCCCCAGCCACTCTGGGCAACTTCCAGCAGAATATAAAAACATAATAAAGTGTCACTGATTAAAAACTTTCCAATACAGGGCTGCCTTCAGATGTTTTCTAAAAGTTGTGTAGTTCTTTATTTCCTTGACATCTGATGGGAGGGCATTCCACAGGGAAGGCTCCACCGCCAAAAAGGCCCTCTGTCTGGTTCCCTGTAACTTCACTTCTCACAATGAGGGAACTGCCAGAAGACCCTCGGAGGTGGATTTCAGTGTCCGGGCTGAATGATGGGGAAGTAGGTACCATTAAATGGAATGGGACAACTTTTAAGTAAACATGCATAGGATTGTGTTATATACATAAAATTCCTTGTTTGCTTTTTGTTCTACATGCAATGCTAAAATGTCCAAACAATGCAAGAAATGTCTGCATGTATATCACAGTATTATGTAGATCACAACTGAATACATAATCCATTTGAATTACTGATGTTGTTGTGGTCCTCAGCTCCCTAGTTGAGAATACAAACCTTGACAATTCATAATACTTGCCTCCAGTCTTAGGTGAGTGTTACAGCCCCATAGTTTTTGTCCAGCTTGGATTGTAATCTGACCCAGAGAAGAATTTATAACTGCCTCCTCCCCAGCTGCTGCAGTGGCAGCAGGGAGAATCTCATGAGGATTCAGACCCACTAGCACTTCCACTGATGTAACTGAAAGTGCAACAGGTTTTTAAAAAGTGTGGAATTGGGCTTGAAACAACTGAGCTATTATCTAAAAAAAATTCCTTCCAGTAGCACCTTAGAGACCAACTAAGTTTGTTCTTGGTATGAGCTTTCGTGTGCATGCACACTTCTTCAGAGGTGTGCATGCACACGAAAGCTCATACCAAGAACAAACTTAGTTGGTCTCTAAGGTGCTACTGGAAGGAATTATTTTTATTTTATTTTGTTTTGACTATGACAGACCAACACGGCTATCTACCTTTAACTGAGCTATTATCTGACTTTTAAGGAAAAGAGCTCAGTTACCTGAATCAAGTTAGGAAATTAGCCCAGGGAGTTTGCCTTTCACTAATTCAAATGAATGCAAGATCTAGTCAGCCAGAATATAAAACATTCTTATCTAGTGATCTCTGGTGTTTAATAGTTGGCAAGATCAATAATGCAAATGAACATGTAATGAGAAACAATTATTTTCTGTAGTAAGCTACTCCCACAATCCATTCAGACCACATTCCAAAGTGAAAGATTTGCTAATTTGGCATATTTGTTCTGGTGTTAAAAGTTCTTACCAATTGTCCACAATCTCAAAAGCTCAAAGTACTCAAAAGCATGCTGCCTCTCTCAGTCATCGTGGCTAGCAGCCACTCATAGCCTTAACTGCAATGGATTTGTCTATTCCTCTTTTAAAGCCATCCAAGTTGGTGGTCATCACTACCACTTGTGCGATCAAATGCCAGTGTGTTGTGTGAATAAGTACTTTATTGTTTCTGTCTTGAATTTTCCAACATTTAACTTCATTGGATGGTCCTGCAGTCTGTATCCGTAGGGTGAATACAAATGTGGGGAAGGTTGCTTGTATTTTAAATGTGTACAGAAATGCAGCAATGTAGGCAATTGTTGCTGTTTGGGGGGGATGTATTCCATGATTTCTGTTGCTCCATTCCAAGTTACAGACTCTTTTTTACCACAGACTGAATATATTCATTCTGCCTATCCCTCCATGCACTGCAGCAGAGTTTTACCACTTTCTGGGCACTTCTTTACAAAAGGAGATTTTTTAATGAACTCTCCCTAGCTCACATATAAATATCCTTTGCAGAAAAAGGATTGAAGGGGGGACAGAGAAAAGCAAGGAAAGCAAGCCATTCCTTAACTTAGGTCACAACCACACAATACATTTGAAGCACTCATAACTGTCATGGAGAATCTTGGGAACTGTAGTTTCTTAAGGGTGCTGGGAAATTAAGATTCTAGCCTATTTACATTGACATCTGGCAGTTAATGTATTTTTGTAGGATCTATCCCTTCTGTGTTAGTTAATCTATACTGTACTGCTTTTGAATAGAATTGTTTTGTTTTTATAATTGTATGTAAGCTGTTTTTACTTATCTGTTTTTAATTGCACGATTGTTTTGCTATAACCCAACCTGGGACATTAATAGGGCAGGTAAGAAACTTAACAAATAAAACTATCAATTGAGGAAATATCTACCATATTCAATGTTAGCAGGAATAGCAGGAAGCCAGGAATTGCGGGAAGTCTCACCACAAAGTAAAGACACCACTCTTTGCCACACAAGAATAAATGACTGTAAAATATTGTTTTGTAGTACTGTAATGTAGATAACTAAGCAACCATGGGCTAGGATACTCTGCTTGCTGCACAGTGGTGGGTTTTCAATACTGGCCGTGCCATGTTAGAAAGAATCAGGTCCTTGAAAAGGCTCTTAATGACAGTGTGTCTGGGAGTCATTATTTTTTTCCATCTACATGCATTTAAGGTGGCCCAGCCAGTACTTTATTTTTGTTTTAATTTGGTTTTGGTAACTTAGTTATATTGGGGAATGTGAAAACAGAACACTGTACTTTCCCCCTTTCAAATTAGGAATAGTTCTCAGCTACTCAGTCCACTGTTTGGAGGGTGAGGGTTGCTTCCATAGTAGGTTTGTCAACACTGGAGCAAAATGTGAGTTTGCACCTGCCTGTCTCCCCAATAATGTAGGACTGTTCATATGGCATCCTTCCCATCACTGTGTTGCCCTGGAGCTTTTCACCTTTAAATGTGAGATAGGGGGGGGTTGATTCTTGGAAAGTGTGAAGCAGCCAGGATGAAAACCCCCACATTTAAAAGAAGGGAAGGTCCAGGCCAATACTGGGAAGAGGAAGATGTCACATGGACACCTACACATTAATGGGGAGACAAGCAGGCGCAAATCGATATTTTGCTCAGTAGTTATTTAATAGCAAAATTTGCAAAGCGTGCATTGAAAATTATTTTCTGGATAGGTTGCATGTAATCATCTACTTCTGTGTACAATAATCCTAAATAACTTGATATAGGTAGTGTCTAGAAACCTATTTTAATGCCATCTAACAAATGATATATATGTAATCTTTTATCGGACTCTTATCGGACTGCACTACTCTGTGTATACAAGCCCTAGATTGTGACGCTTTTCTCCCTCTCAGAAAGGCTGGAGAATTTTGCTCTTGAGCTCTAGAAGGCCAGAATTAAATTAATGCGAGCTTGCCTTCTATTTATTTCCAGGTTAATCTCTTCTTGACAAACAAGAAGCCATGGCTGAGGCAGGAGGTGATGTTTCTCGATTGCCAGAGAGAAGGAACACTAGGCGAAAAGGAACAGATCTTGGCATCCACTAACCTGCAATTAACCAGCTCCCTATGGGAGTTGAAGTGGAGCTTCAGGAATGAATCTGATTGGCCGAGACAGCCATCACCAGTTGTTCCACTGGCTGAGAGTAAAATTGCCTCTCACCTGATTGGCTATCGTCGCAAATGGTAAACTGCATTATCCTTTTCCTTCATGCCTTTCAGGAAGAAGCGGGGGGGGGGGGGAGGCCCTGACTGAATAACAATCCCATCTGCTCCCCCAGCCTAGCCAGAGTAGTCTCTGAAAGCCAGGGCTCCCGGTCATGGCACATGCATGCAGCACTTTGTGGGTGTACATTAATGTAGATAAGAAAGCTGGGCGAGCACGGTCTGAAGCGAGCTTTCTGATTCACTGGCTGACGAAGCCTCGCCCTGGCCTTCAGTGATTACATAAAAAGAAAGAAAAGGGGGGGGGGGAAGAAGCTAGTCGATTTCTTAAAGGAGCCCTGCCAAATGCTTCCTTCCAAATGCTACACGCTAGCATTTGCTTTTTCCATTTCCCGATTTTAATTGTACAGGTTTTGCACAAAGCTTGCCCTCTCTTAGCCAAGTATCTTGGGATGTTTTGTCAAAGGTCAACGAACCTCTCTTACACATTCCCTTGCAACGGGGCAGAAGCGAAGTGACGCTACGGCAGACGCGAAAGTGGAAAGGCTCAGAAAACGAGAGCACAAAATGGATAAAAGGACGCCGACCTCTCTGCTACTGGGCCGTTTGTGAAAGGGGCTGCTTATTGCGGAGTGATCCTCGGGCAAAACGAGCAGAGGGGGCTGGCCCTCCCGTTACAAAACAAACCAGGTTACTCCGAAATGCAAGCACGAGAGAGCGAGAGAGCGCAGCCAGTTCGCCGGGAAAGTTGCCTCCTCTGTACTGGAAGCCTTTTACCCGCACAATCCCGGAGGATCGGGAGCTGCCTATGGTTCCTCAGGGCCGGGAAGGGGGAAATGCACACACGCCCGCTCGGGGCACACCGTCTATTGTTGCTTCACATATGACACGTTTGGCTGAGAGCTGCCAGGGAGCCGCCAGGTTGTAGAATTCAGCCCAGGTGAGCTTTGGGCACGAGAGAAGCCTTGCTTGCCCCCGAGAAGCCTCTCTCTTCGCTGGCACAGGATGCCTCTGCGTTGCGAGAAGCGCGGGGCGGGGTGAGGGGCTGGAGTCAGAGCGGCTCAGACGCAGCTAGCTTTGCCACAAAACAATGTGCTTTTACAGTGCAGTTTTCAAAGACAGTGCCATTTTAGGCTACTGCCTCGTTATTTCTTACGCTGCTTTTTCTCTCATCAACACAAGTTCCAGTGTGGGAGAGAGAGAGAGAGAGTGTGTGTTCGCGCCCTTCCGTGGGAGAGAGATTTTTTACATTTTGCTTTAAGAGTGGAAAAATTACTCAGGGCAGCATTCTGAAAGCTTTGGGTTACTGATGGAGTGGGCCAAAGGCCCAAATGTGTATGTTCTCCTGGTATGTCCCGCAGAGGACCTTAAGGTCCATGAATAATAATACTTTAAGGGTCCCGGGCCCAAAAGAAGCCAGACTATCCTCCACCAGGGCCAGGGCTTTTTCAGTGACGGCCCGACCTGGTGGAATGCTCTGTCCCACGAGATTAGGGCCCTGCGGGACCTGATCTCCTTCCTCAGGGCCTGTAAGACAGCTATTCCATCTGGCCTTCAAAACCTGATTTGTCATTCCTTTTTTCCCTTCCCTTTTTCTTTGAAGAAACCTTTTCTGAGACCCTACATTTAAACCCTTCCCTGGTCTCCTTACTGGCCCTAGCAGGAATAACTTGGCCAGTTAGCCCTGGTGATGTTCATTTATGTTGTATTTGATGCTGTTTTTAGCTTTTTCTTTTTAAGTCGTTTTTAATCAATGTTTTATATTTGTTGTTAGCTACCCTGAGCCCGGTTTTTAAATCAGGAAGGGCGGGGTATAAATAAACATTTATTATTATTATTATTATTATTATTATTATTATTATTATTATTAACTCTGTCACTGTTCCTCACCTTTCGTAACTGAATCCTGGAATTTAGAATCATTTCCGGGGCGGCCTTAAATAAAGCCCCTATGGTCACCTAGCCACAACACAAAACAGCACAATCCTATACGTGTTTCCTAAGAAAAAAGGAGGGCCAAGGCATTCAGTGGGGTTTATTTGCAGGTACACGTTCATAAGATCACAGCTTTAACACAGCAAGCATATTTGTGTATCACATATCACAAAGTGTCGTACTGGGCAGATGCTTTGGACAACATGCCAAGCATCATTAAAAGAAGGCAAATTTAAAGTTTTTACTTACATACTAATTAGGATTTTTTAAATATTTTTGTACTTGGGGGATTTGAATTTTTTTGCCTCAAATACAAAAATATCTGGCCATAAAAACTAACTAGCATGTATTGGCACACGACTGCACATAAAGCTTGACTTGCTAGATCAGACCAAAGTCCATCTGGCTGAATCAGCAGTGACTGGACAGTCTGTGGGTGCTAAATGATCTTTTTTTGTCATTAGAAGTGCAGGTTAGCTTTCTACTTTTATGCTAGCTTTGAATATGGCTTGGAAACAACAATTAGTCCAAAATACATTTGTGGTGCTGTTAACTGTGACTAGAGGTTATGACCACATTAAGCCCTTGCTTTGCCAACTGCACTGGCTCCTAGTTCAGCTCCAAGCTCAATTCAAAGTTCTGCCTTCAGTCTTTACAGCCCCTCATGGCATGAGACTGGAATATCTGCAGGACCACATGTCCACACATGTGCCTGCTTGTACTATAAGCCAGTGGTTCTCACAGATCATTTGAAAATTGCTTGAGGGTCTTGGAGAAGCACTTCTTTATCTGCCTGCTGTGGCAATTGTAATGTGTTGTGCTAGATGCTATATATTTTTTAATTGCATTTTGATTGCTTCTTTTATTATATTTTATTGAATTACAATTTAAAATCCATAGAATTCAAATTGTGCTTTCCACAGACATGCCACAGACCTCCCAACTGAAGTTCACAGGCTTCATTTGAGGTGGTCCTCAGACCACAGTTTGGGAATGCTTGCTCTAAACTCTTTAATTGAGGCCCTTCTGAGCTGAATGCAGAATTCTTGTCCCAGGGCGGCTGGGATTTTCCAGGTGACAGCATGGCTGTCTGAAAGAAATTAGCAAATCATAGAATCAGAGTTGGAAGTAACCCAGAGAGTCAACTAGCCCAACCCCCCTGCAATGCAGGAATATTAACTCCTAGATCATGCATGATAGATGACATCCAACTTTTTCTTTAAAACCTCCAAGGAAGGACAGTTAACCACCTCTTGTGGGAGTCTTGTTTGGTTGTATGTCACTTTGTGCTGCCCTCAGCAAGATAAAGTGGCAGACATATTAAACAAACAAACAAACAAATAAACAGCACTGAAACTTAAAAACCTTTTGCCACCTCATCATAACGATAAATTCCTCACCCTATCAAAGTTGCTGGCATTCATCCTCACTCAATGTTGAGGTAGCCTTCACCAGCTGTTTCCAACCTCCCCTTAAAACTAACTAAAGCAGCAGAACTAATAATTCAACCTTGCTCTAATTTTCCAAGGCTTTTTAATCCTCTGTACAGCTTTTATGCCACTTGAGGTTCATTTAAATTCTGTTGTCTGCCTTTCTAGTGCTCTTCTATATTGTGGTGTTTTGCCGATTTATTTCGAATTTGTTTTCTTGTACTGTTAACATTTGGTGAGCCATCCTGGGTACCTGTTGAAGGCCAGGGCATTCATTATGCAAATTAATAAAACTGTTGGTTTTAAAAATTATTTTCAAAACAGTAACTGTATTTTATTATGTTTTATATTTCTGATATAAGCTGCTTTGAGTTTCTTTCAGTGGAAAAGCAGTATATGGATTTAATAAATAAAATATCAATTCTTTTAAATAACACTCTTGACCCCTCCATCCCACACTAAAGCTGAAGAGTGGATAATAAATAGTTGGGGTTTACTCCAAGGTAAGTGGGTGTAAGATTGCGGCCGAACAGTGCAAGAGAGAGAGACGGTGAGAGATCTCCTCTGGGCCATGTTCTCATCCTAGGCAAACACTAACTGTAAATGTAAGAAGGCTTAGACAACTCTTGACAATTCCAAAACCATCCCAACAGGGGTGCCAACTTGAATAAAATAGGGGGGAGGCAGGTAAGCCCTGCCCTGCCCTGCATAATCAATCACACTGGAATGGGAATTCCCCTCAGCTTTGGGAGGGGGCCCTCGACTATTTTATTCGGGGGGGGGCAAAGGAACCTCGGCCCCTAGGAGTTGGTTCCTATGCATCCCAATGAGTTTCTATAAGGGTTCAACCCCATCCAGACCTTGAACCTGGGGGCCACTCAAAGGAGGACCAGGAGCAGCAACATCCTCTGGTGCTGCCAGAGACCCTGAGGAGCCATTGGCTCCAGACATCCTTGACCCAGGACTGAAGGTCTCCACATCAGTTGCCTGAATTTCTGGTCAGCCCTCAGACGGACACCCACTGCCCTGTAATAGGCAGGGGCAAAACTAGGCTTTATTTCACCTGGGTCAAAGACCCAGTTTGGCACACATTTGAGTACACACACAAACAGGCTGGGAGCCTCAATGGTGCCCCTCTGTGGGGGCTTCACCCAGGGCAAAAAAAACTGGCTAGCCCCCTTCCCCAGTAGCTATGGTACCAAGTATAAGATCACAGGGGCAAAGGAGAAGGCTAGCCAGGAAACACCTTCAGGGTGACTGGGAGGTGCCTGGCTAGCTGCAGGTGAGGCTACTCATGAGGAGGGGGGAGTGCATGGCTGAGAGTGAAGAAAGGGTATAGCCTTGAGTTCCTATCTAAGATCTTGGTCTGTACAGCTTTGCTGCTAAAGGAAGAGCTTCAAGTTTCAGTACAAAGCCTTTCTGAACTGGGGAAAATATGGCCTTTTTCAAATATTTCTCTTCCTCAGAGATTCCATTAAAATGTGTCTCTGATAGCACAATATTTCACAGAGGATTATTTTTGTCAGGTTAACGTTGCAAGGTACTTTATGTGAACTAGATAGTCACCAGCAAGCAAATGATCAGTTTTTAAAAGAAAAGAAAAAAACAATATGTCCTGTGCTTTACATACCTAACTGAATAGCAATAATGGAAATATGGAGAATCCAGAATAATGTCTACTTGAAATAGGTGGACCACAAACAGATTGTTAAAGCTGTGCTCAGTTGCCATAGCAACCAGACTTCCAAAGTGATGCAATGAAGAAATGGCATCAAAGAGTATAGCTAAGTGTACATGACAAAGTCAGAAGCAAAGGGAACCAACGGAGTGGAGAGCTCTCCGGGCTGCAGAGAACAAAACTGCATCGCCTGGCTTTGCAAGTTAGGTTGTGTACACACTACCGGTTACTCCAGCTGGAGTGTGCTCCCACCGCTGGTGTCTGAAGCCACGTACAAGTGTTGTTAGCTACAACCTCTATGTACCTTGTAGGTTCTTGAGAAATACTGCTCATTAGTGAGTTCCCCCTCAAACCAGCTTCCATTCAGTTTGAAAATCTGAAGCATCAGTGAAGCAGAGGTATGTACATTTGAGACAGCCATTGCGCCTGTGCAGATGACAGCTCAGTTGAATAGAAGTTCATTGGGAAGCAAACCAGGGAATGTGCATCGGGTAGACATCCCTTCCTGCTCTCCGGTGTTTAGAAATATATAAAGGTGACTTGAAATAAAGCAAACGGAGGGGGAGAAACAACCCCTCCGTGTTTCAATCCACTAATGAGTAAAGGTAAAGGGACCCCTGACCATTAGGTCCAGTCGTGTCCGACTCTGGGGTTGCGGCACTCATCTCACTTTATTGGCCGAGAGCCGGCGTACAGCTTCCAGGTCATGTGGCCAGCATGACACAGCCACTTCTGGTGAACCAGAAACGCCGTTTACCTTCCCACCGGAGTGGTACCTATTTATCTACTTGCACTTTGACGTGCTTTCGAACTGCTAGGTGGGCAGGAGCTGGGACCGAGCAACGGGAGCTCACCCCATCACAGGGATTCGAACCGCCGACCTTCTGATCAGCAAGCCCTAAGCTCTGTGGTTTAACCCACAGCGCCACCTGGGTCTCCATGTGTACTAATGTGTACATAGCATTAAATGGCCACAGGTGGGGGAGGAAGTCAGCCAGTCCCAGTGGCAAAGCAGAGGTTAATGGACAGATCACCCAATTAAATGGTGATCACTCTATTTTACAAGAGGGATTTAAGCACATTCCAGAAATTTATGTTTGTGCAGTTATAGTGGATTAAAGACCTCTATCAGACTCTCCAAATGTTCTTATTTTCTAGGGATAGTCCTGGATTTACAGAAGCCATCCTGGTTTCTGATCTGACCCTGGAATGTCTCGCTTTTCCCTAGGACGCCCCATTTTAATTGGAGAAATGTTGGAGGGTATGAAGTTATGCAGCCTCTGAGCCAAGGAGCTAAGTAACTATACAACCTTTAGAAGACTTCTGAATGCATCCCTGTATAAGGAAGCTTTCAAAAAAAAAAATTTAAATTGTTTTTATGTGTGTTGGAAGCTGCCCAGTGGCTGGGGCAACCCAGTCAGATGGGTGGGGTATTATTATTATTATTATTATTATTATTATTATTATGGCTATCCCTATTTTCATGGGGGAAATGTTGGAAGGCATGCTCTATCACCCTAGTGCAATAAATGCACATTAAAAAGAAACAGGCTTTTTGTAGTTAGAGAAGTGAGGGGGAGTGAACAAATACAGGAAGAGGTATAAATACCCCACAAGTAATGTTACATGGAAAAAATACGAGAGAGACATTACACATACTTTTGTAACTCAGGAAAATATTTAATAAATAACAAATAAATACCCCACAAGTAAATCAGGATGAATTATCACAGGGCTGAAGAAATGGGGCCAAAACCCCAGACCCCAGATCTTTGGAAGGCCCAGAGTTTCGGAGGCCTGGACTGTGATAAAAAACACTTTACAAAATTAATTTTGATAAATTCAACAGACTATAGTGTGGCTACAATGATTGTTGCTACATCTCAGCATACACAAGATACAAATTGTGGAAACGTTCAGAAGTATGTATTCTGATAAATTTCGTCTTGGCTCTGTTCTGTATTATGTATACCCTCTGTATCCTGTAAGATGTACTATAATAATTTAATATCCTGCTGGTTGACGTGTCCTCTTTTATTTATTACAGCTTAAATAACAGTAATAGTCAAATGCATATTAATAAGCCCAAGTATATGCTGCAGCTAATACTCTCATTTGAACTTTAAGAAATGCAATTAACAGCAATCAATTGCCCATATCATTGCCATAGTTTATTCCCATCATTCCTGGCCATTGGCATGCTTGCTGGGGCTGATAGAAGTTGTAGTTCAGCAACATCTGAATCGAAGGGGGAAGAAAAGCAAACAAAGGCTTTCAATCACTCTTAACAGCCATACATGGTTAACAGGTGCAATAAACTTGCATGTCAGACAATGGATTTAAACAAGGATGTAAATATCTACCTTCTGATTGTATAATTCTGTTATTCTGATAAATTCCACTGGGGAACAAACATAGGAGAAGCTGTTTCCCAGGAACTAGGTTGCAGATTTGACTCCTACTGATATAGAAAGCTGTGCCTCCACCATCCACTGACACCACTCCAAAGAGACGAGAAACCTTACAACATACTTGCAATGTTTTGATGCTCAAAGGTTAGGGACAGTGGGCCACTATCACAATTCAATGCAGCCCTGAAATCAAACTTCATTAAGATGCCATGACAACCACCACTTGGTTAGTAATTCATCCAGGCAGCAATTTGGATCACACAACCAATGTCTGACTGAGCAACAGGACAGTCTCAAATTCAACCTTTCAGATACATTTGCAAAATTTACTAAGCTAGGATTTATACTGATCTTTCTGTCTCTGCATATAAAACTGAGAAATGTTTAAATAAGCCCACTCTGCTCCACTTTTTAAAAGTTTATTTCATCAATCGAAAAACATTATTGCCTGCACTCCACATCCAGGGTGTATGTACAGAAGCAATAAATGGCATAGAGTGAGTTTTAAAAGATCACATCGTTATTGGTTATAGCGCACGAACTATAGTGTGGCGTGGGGTAAACATACCATCATTGAGTGGGTCAATGCCTGGATGATGATGCAGCTCAATACTCAGGTCGCCTGCTGAGGGTTGGTCTCCTTGCAGGCCCACATCAGTGTGGACTCATCTGGTGGGCCCTTCCAGGAACCTGGGAGCACTGCAACTCAACAGCCCCCTGAGCTGCTGGGGCCATGGGTGGAAAGCAGCACCCCAATATTTCCTAAGGGGAACTGCCATTGACTCCCCAACAGTAGGCTTGCCCACACACCAATGCGGCCAAGTGACACTCTTGCACCCACAAAAGTGGGCTGATCACTTACTCCTGCCTGTGCAGGGTCACAAATTGCCGTCCTTTAACCTAATATATGCATATTTGTAAACACTGTTTGGATGCAGAAGTGCTTCACAAAATTTAAGATAAGTGCCAATTTTGAAGGATGGCTGTTTCGGTTCTCATACTGTTTCGGAAAGTGTGAATTTGACAGAGTTGCTTTTTAATGCAAACTGAATATAATTTCTCCCTCATTCCTAGCTACTAACCTAGCTGTGTGGGATATGGCTTATTCCCGGTGCATTTTCAAGCTTCTGCTTTTTGCTTGTGTATTCCTGGAAATTAATAATGACAAAAGTACACCTGGGAAGGAAAACCACTTCTTCATATCACTTTGGCCCGAAGGCTTTCCTAGTCACACCATTCTTGCAGTATGCAAACCCACAACTATGCTGCTCTCCATTTCAGGCTTGGTTGCTCACCAGAGGATTCCTCTTCCCCTGAAACACATGCTTTTGTTTAAATTACATTCTGTAAAACCATATTAATGGCATCTTTCATAAGATAGAAAAGTTGTAACAGATTTTACATTCTCTGTTCACATAGTACAGTGGAAAGGAAATATCAGAGCAGATTTATGCATTACCATCGTAGCTTCTTCACACACCGCAGTTCCAATTCTGTCTGCAGTCCGTGATCACATGGAGAAGGTGGATCACAAGGGGAAATGGTCCCATCAGACCTGGACTTGGGGGCAGAAGTCAAAGGTCAGCTGAATGAGTGCAGAAGGGCTGCCAGATGAAACAGGACTGGCTTTCTGCATTTTCCCTTACCATGTAAAGCAGGGTTGTGGAATCTTTTACAACCCAAGGGCCTCATTTCCCTTCTGGCTAACCTTCTGGGGGCCACATGCTAATGGAGGGAGGGGCCAGAGACAAAGGTGGGCAGAGCAATGCATGCAAATATTACCTTTGTACAGTAGGCTAGCTTCTGCACACACTCAGACACCTTCTCTGTCCTCCATCCAGGAAAGCAGGAGTCATCAGAGTTCAAGGTCAAATTTCAGCCAGGCCCAAACAGGGTGTGGCCAAGAAGGGAGCACGACCTAGAGAGAGTCCTATGGGTCAAATAGAGAAGACTGGAGGGTTGTATGTGGCCTCTGGACCCGAGGTCCCTCGCTCCTGATCTAAATAGAACCCTGCTGCACATGTAAGACTATTAAGACAGAGTCTAAAATTAACCACCTGCAAGTGCCCCTATTTTCCAGGGACAGTCCTGAATTTACAAAAGCCATCTCAGATTCTGATTTGATTCCGTAATGCCCTGCTTTTCCTTAGGACATCCATATTTTCATTGGAGAAATGGAGTGTATGGAGTTATCCAACCCTGAGCCATCTGAAGGCAGCCCTGTATAGGGAAGTTTAAACAAAATGTTTAATGTTTTATTATGTTTTTATATGTTTTGGAAGCAGTCCAGAGAGGCTGGGTCAACCCAGTTAGATTGGTGGGGTATAAATAGAAAAGTTGTTGTTGTTGTTGAACAGGATGTCTCTATTTTAATCAGAGAAATGTTGGAAGGTATGTAACTGCATCACTGGCAAGTGATAACACCAAACCAGTACTACAGCACCAGCATATTTCCATCTCCTCTTTCCCCAGTCTACTTGTCCCTCACAATTACTGGACTTAGACATCACTTAGAGGAGTAGAGAAAGAAGCCATAGAGGAGTGACAACTGCCTCTGAAACAACATATAAATCAGCAATTGAATTTATCTGAGACAAGCTTAATAACTAAGGTTGTGTCAGTTTGAACATATAGGACATGTCACATCTCTGAGACTCTGTCTCTGTCCACATGGTGCCCCAAACCTTCCTAACTCAGCGCATGTGGAAAGTGTTGAGGCGTCGCTTCTGATGGATATAAGTTGCCCACACATCTCGCTACACTGCTTTATAGTAGTGAGACATGGGAAACTTACAATGCACCTCAATGCCTTCCATATGTGCTGTATCTGGAAGATTTGGGGCATCACATGACAGGAGACTGTCAAACAAATATATGCTCTCCCAAGCCCACATTCCCAGAATATTCACACTCCTGTCTCAGCAACGTCTATGCTGGCTTGGTCATGTTCACAGAATGCAAGTTGGCAGGATCCACAAGGCCGTGCTCTACAGGAAGCTGGGTTCAGGCACCAGACTCTGCATTACAAATATGTCTGCAAACATGACATGAAGGCTGGCAACATTAACCCTGCCATTTGGGAATCCCTTGCAGACGTCTGCAGTGCCTGGAGACAATCAGGTTGTGTATCCACAGCAGTGACCAAAGGAGGACCACTGGGAGGAGCACAGAGAGAAGCAATGACATGGTGCATCTGCAGCAGCACAACCAGACACTTTCATTTGCTCCAGCTGCAACAAAACATGTCTCTCTTGTATTGGCCTCTATGGCCACAGTAGACGCTGTAACTTCCAACGTTTTGTCTTCACCCCCTCAAAAGTACACTCTTCCATGGTCTCCCAAGACAGATGGATGCCAACC
The DNA here is from genome assembly GCA_034641385.1 of Darevskia mixta. NCBI lineage: Eukaryota > Metazoa > Chordata > Lepidosauria > Squamata > Lacertidae > Darevskia > Darevskia mixta. Next base: position 20,627,879 of record JAWWNH010000008.1, read on the forward strand.
AAGAATCAAATAATGACTGGAAATATGTAGTTAATTGGATGTTCCTCCTGCCTTTATTGTAATCACTTACAGTGTATTTTATGGGTGAATGACTGCACTGTGGAAGTGAAACATTTAGTAATACAATATCATGCTGCAGAGGTTTTGAATTAGAATGTGTACATCATAATCTAGTCCTGTGTTGAATTATGCTTTAAAATGTTATGTCGGCTGTGTGTGTGTTTTATGTATGTATATATATTAGCCAAGAACACTGGCACTTTCAAAGGACTATAAATTCTGAGATCTAGATTCTGTTTTCAGTTATGCAACTAACAGACTTCATTGTATCAAGGAATTTGCTCCTTCATTTTAAAAAGAAAAGAAGATGTGAGATGAGCATCTATCACACAGTTCCATAGTGCAGAGGGTAATTTCTCTCTCTCTCTCTCTCTCTCTCTCTCTCTCTCTCTCTCTCTCTCTCTCTCTCTCTCTTTTCTCTCTTTACTAACAAGTAAATTATTTTACAAGTTTAAGTAAAAATAACCTTTTGTTTAGCACACACACACAGATTAGTACTAGTAAGAACTAGTAATTGAAGCTAAGGGAAATTATGGCCTATTCCTACAGACTAGCAAGTAGAGGTGCAGAATTGTAGAGTTGGAAGGAACCCCAGGATCCTGTGGGAGGGTTCCTCCTCCCCTGCAGTCATTGTGGCTGCCACACAACTCAGTCAGTGGGTTCACGGGCTCTCTGGGCTTTAAACTACCGGTACCACTCTGCGTATTTGAGCTGGCATTGCTCACATGCCCTCTGATTTTACTGATTAGCATCTTTTACTGATTATCAGTCAAACAGGAACAATTTGTTACACAAAGGCAGATGGCTCGGTGCCTTTTTGCTGTTGAAATGGTAACTTACCCACGATAATGTCAAACTGACCACTTTTTTTCTATTCAGACCTTCTATCTCTTTATCAAACTGATGCAATGTTTGCTCATCAGTGAGATCTCATCGGACGTGCTTACCTCCCCAAAATCTGCGAGGGAAGAACAAAATTGCTTTAAATATAGGCATGCAGAGAGAACAAAATGGGGGCAAAATAGCAGCAGTTTTTAAAAGGTTTCGCAGCAAAAGCTACAAGAGAATTAGAGAGTAAGGACCAGGCGATAAAAATAAAGTACTAAGGGAAAATGATTTTTAATCCTGTTATTTGATTCTGTCTGCACAGGAATTAATTGGGCTCTGAGACTAGGTTAATTATTGACTTCTATCTGTGCAGATACTGAGCAGCCATGAAGATATGGATAAAGAGATAAGGAGCAATACAAACTACAGGCAATTGGCAAATCAAAATGACAGCACTACTTGTAGATGCTTCTCCACTTTGGATCAATGTCTGCCATGCAATACCATTGCATTGTTCTCCTGCAAGTCTTGAGGAAAATATGTTAATAACTCCCAGGACCTCAGAACATATGGACAATGCCAATTCCACCTGAATATCCAACAGGAGTAAGGTATAATACAGGTGTGGGAAACCTTTGGCCCTCCAGATGTCACATGGCCAATGATCAGGGGTGATGAGAGTACAAGCCTATGCTTAAGACATGCACATTTTGGGCCTCTTTATGTGCATATGAAAACATTCTTGTAAATATTTATGAGATTTGCTGTTTTCAGAAGAAGAAGGCCACTTTGCAGAATTTTATCCAAATACTCTCCACATTTCTTTCTTTCTTTCTTTCTTTCTTTCTTTCTTTCTTTCTTTCTTTCTTTCTTTCTTTCTCTTTTGTAGTGTTCCCCATCCCGGCTGCTCCCAGTGCTATTGGCGAGGCTCATTCCTTGAGAAACTATTGGATAATTTCTTCTCCATCTAGATAAATCTGGCGAAATGGTATACCCCATTTTTTCTGCCCACAAATCAGGTGGAGAATTTTGAGAGGGCATTTGGGCACAACTCTGTAATCAACATATCCATGTGTTTTTGCTCCGTAAACTGTTCTATGGTCATATGCTTCATACAAAGTGGATGTGGAGATTGGAGCTCACTCCAATGGGACATAGTTGTGAGCAGCATGAGGATGCTCCATCCATCCTGGTGCCCGCCCACAAATGAAAGCCCCTCCATAGGAGCATAAGAGAGCAGCTCGAGAAATGGGTAAAAAACTACAGAAAGAACTGTGTGTGGAGGAATGTTATTTTCTCCATCTTTGGAACTCACTGAGAAACTCATCAAAGCTGCCGTAACCTGGGACTAGCTGTGGAGAGGGCAGCTAACTGTTGAATGGGACATAGGCTGAGGAAGCTCCATTCACCTTGGTGCCTGCCCATTAGAAAGTACGTCTAGAGTAAGAGATTAGGGTGATGTCAGCAGTTTGCAGAATCCTTCCTTTTGATATTTTGTGACTGAGTTGTGAGTTTGTTTGTGTCCTAGGTAAGAGCCAGGAGGCTGAGAGGGGAGATATGTTAGAAAGAAAAGGACTTGATATTGGTCTAAATTTATTAGTAATTATTAATTCTACAGTTGTATATGTTATTATGCAATGCTTTAAAAAATGGTGCTGGTACTCACCATGAAGTTGTTACAGTAAGTGCCACACTTTTAACTTTTTTTTTTAATGTGCCTTTTGAGTACCCCCAGAAAAAAAGCACTGTTACTATGTATTTTTGTAATACTTGTTGCTTTTATCTATTAAGTGGTATATAAATGGTCTAAATAAAAGTATAAATAAATTAATTCACTGGCATGACTGTTGATGTGGTACTATGAAGACCACATCCTACTATGATAGGAGAGGATTTAAACACAGTAAAAGAAGAGCAAGGTGAGGTGAATGGGTTTCTTGAGAGTTTGGTCCGCGGCATATATTTTGTCCATGGGGTGATTCCTGTCTGTGCTAAGTTATGTATTTGAGTGTTTATATTATATACACAGGAAAATTGTGATAATTATGCTATGTGTGAGGAGGGGGAGCTTGAGTAGCACTTCTATAGTCTTTAACAACAGGCCTGAATTAACTTCAATTTTATATGTTCTTGTTTGTATGTATAAGTGTACACACACACAAATGGTAGGTTTTATTTAAACTTGTAAAATTAGTAACTTGTAAGTCAGATAAATTACCCTCTGTATTGAGGAATTTTAGCACAAATGTTCATCTCACTTTTTTAAGGTTAAGGTACAAATTCCTTAGAACAATGAAGTCTGTAATTAGCATAACTTAAAAATTAATACAGATCTAAGTTTATACGCCCATTAAAGTGTCAGTTTCCTTGGGTAACATACAAAGATACATACATAAGACACATACTTAAGAAGGCACACGGCATTTTAAAAGCATAATTCAACACAGGACTAGATTATAATGTATATTCTAATTTAAAATATATGCAGCAGGATATTGTTCTACCAAATGTTTCTCTCCCACAGTGCAGTCATTAACCTATAAGATATACTGCAAGTAATTATAATAAAATTAATAATTAACAATTAACTACATATTTCCAGTCGTTACTTGAGTCTGACGTGCCATATAACAGGGGTCATACATGTTCAAACTGACTCTACTTTAGTTTTTCAACTTGTTTCTTGACTAGAGAAATCCAATTGCTGTTTTATATTTTGTGTCAGAGGCAGCTGTCCCTCCTCTGTGGATTTTTTCTCTACTCCCCTAGCAATGTCTAAGTCCAGCATTTGTGTGGGACAATCTGCCTCGGGGAAGGGGAGATGGAGTCATGTCGGTGTTGCAGCACTGGTTTGGTGTTATCCCTTGATGCACTTCCTGACTTAAATGATCTCTCCCCTTTTGTGGGTGCAGGAGTGAAACTTGGCTGCATTGGTGTGTGGGCAGGCCTACTATGCGGAAGCCAGTGGCAGTATCCCTTGGGAAATATGGGGTGCTGCATTTTGTCCACGGCACCAGCAGCTGAGGGGGCTGTTGGGTCACTGTGCTCCCAGGTTGCTGTAAGCAGACCAGTCCACACTGATGTGGGCCTTTAAGGAGACCAACTCACAGCTGGTGGTTTCAGCATGGAGCCTTGTCCAGGAATTAGCACACTGAATGATAGGATCTTTGCCCCATGCCATTCTATAGTTCAGGGGTGGCCAACTCCCAAGAGACTGCGATCTACTCTCAGTGTTAAAAACTGGCAGTGATCTACCCCCTTTTGGGGGCTTCAGGTCTAGGTTGTTTAGCTTTTTTTAGGGAGGAGGAACACCAGTGATCTACCACAGACGTCCGGTGATCCACCAGTAGATCACGATCTACCTGTTGGACATGCCTGCTATAGTTGATGCCCACTAACCAATAAAGGTGTTGTCTTTTCTAAAGCAATGAGGGACTCTATGCATTTTTCTTCTTCTTCTGCACCTGCGCCCTGAAGGCACAAGGGTGGAGAATACTGTGTTTTGGTTGGTGAGAGAAACTTTTAAAAAAGTGGAGTAGGGTAGGCTCCTTTAAACATTTTTCTTAGTTATATATGCAGAGGCAAAAAGACAAGTATAAATCCTAGGTTAGTAAATTTTGCAAATGTATCTGAAAGGCTGAATTTGAGACTGTCCTGTTGCTCAGTCAGACATTGGTTGCGGGATCCAAAGTGCTGCCTGGCTGGATTACTAACCAAGTGGTGGTTGTCATGGAGTCTTAATGAAGTTTGATTTCAGGGCTGTATTGAATTGTGGTAGCGACACACTGTTCCTAGCTTTTGAGCATCCAAACATTGCAAGTATGTTTCTTGCCTCTTTGGAGTGGTGTCAGTGGATGGTGGAGGCACAGTTTTCCATTAGCAGTAGGAGTCAAATCTGGGACTGGGTTCCTATGTCCTTTTCCCGTGGAATTTATCAGAAGGTAGATATGGGAATGGTTTTCCCTTGAAAGATTACACGTCTGTCACACAGCTGCCCAGTTGGTCTGACGTGCAGGTTCATAGGCTTGCAGTCTAATAGACATAACAAAAAATGTGAAGAGGATAAATCTCCCTTTAGCTATCCACTTACGCAGGAATTGCTAAAATGTGGCCTTGAAAGGAACAGAGAAGATTAGGAGCAAAGTTAATTGGATGCTTGGATGAAGAAGTTTAGCAAGACAGGCATATCCACAGCATTAAATATTCACATTGAATTTAACTGTATTTTTATTTCTTGTATTGTTATCACTTCTTTTATTGTAATACAATAAAATACAATATAATAATTAAAAGAAGCAGTAAAAATGCAATTAAAAATAATACAGCATATAGAACAGTACATTACAATTGCTACAACAGGCAGGAAAGCCATTAAGTGGTCTACCAAGACCCTCAGTAATTTTCAAGTGGTCCACAGCGAGAAACGTTTGGGAACCACTGATGTAGATGTTAAAAAACAAGGGAAACAAGATGAAACCTTTAAGTACCTAACATGCCAGAAGTCATGGGATAGGCAAGCAATCTCCCAGCACCACCTTCTGTGACCAATCTTCCAGATAGGAATGAACCACTGGAGAGTAGTACCGCATAGCTATAATCTCTAAAAGAACACAAAAATACACCAGTCTTTTTAATTATTTTTTTAAATCGCAAAAGATTCTAGAGATTTCACTGGAAGCACATTGACAGATACTGTTAAGATGATGCTGTAGAAGTATTGGAATAGATCAATGAAGAATAATAGACTGAAGGAGACCTCAAGGCCAAACTCTTTGGAGAAGCAGGATTCTCTGCTCTACACTTGAATCTACGCAACAAACTCTTTGCCTCTTTTTAGATGTGGATTTCACCATTTCCTTCAAGTTGTGACCATTGGCAGGGTTGAGGGCAAACAAACTGGGAGTCAGCACAGCAAAGCTTAGATGTAGCAAGTTGCAGCAACAACAGAATTAGTCCCCACCAACTGACAGGCCAAAAAGCTAGATTATCAACCATAATCCACCTAGATTGGGAGCAAGATGCTGTATCTGGGTATATAAATTAGAACTGGGAGGACAGGTAGGTAGGCATAACTGAGGTGGGACATAACTGAGGGAGCAAGCAAACGTGGGTGGCACAGAGGCACTGCTGCAGAGAGAGATGGAGCCTTGGCACCTCTAAACATTTTGGGAGAGTGCAATACTTTGGTGAAAGCAGCTGCACAGATACACAGATTCCCCAAACCCCTCTTCTTAGTATCTACCATTCCATTGCCATTTTACCTTCTGGAGTTTATCCCAGGCAGGGGGGAGAAACTGCAAGGGAGGCTGAGGAAAAACCATACATTTAGACTGATTCAGTGTAGGGTTATTCAATAAATTTACATATTTTGTTCTGTTGCATGTATAAATTATATGCATTTCCCTTATTTTAAGTAATGAATTAAAATATTGAACAGCACTAGACCTGGTAAGACAGATCCCCCCCTTGAAGTTTAACAGTGATTTATTAGTTCATAAATTGTACTTGAGGTAAAAAGAAAGCCTCGAACATGAAAACCAATAAAAAGTTACCACCACACTTAAAAAACATTCAAACGTTAAAATATTGTTGCACGCCACCCCAATCTCTGAGCACTACAAGATTCCAGGGGTTCCAGGTGCTTACCCGGGGTTCGTGTTTCATTTTGGTAGCGAGGCAAAGCAGAGACTATGGTGTCTTTATGATATATTATTTATTTATAAAACCTGAGCATGAGATTGAGGGGTTCACAGCATCGAAACCCCAAAAGGACATTGCTTCCCCCATCGCCGCAGCCTTGGATTCAAACAGAAATCCTGAGGCCCTCCAGACATTGCTGGTACAGCTTCCATTATCCTTGGATATTGGCCATGATAGTGACATCTGGAGGGCACTAGTTCCCTATCCCCACCCAAGCTCACGTACAGTAGTATTAATTTACAATGTACCACTGTTTTACTGTCTGGTGTGCTAAGGTTTTGTGCAGTTTCGGTGAAGCAGACCAGGTATTATTTTATTCCTAATGATGAGATTAGTTGAATGCTTCACAGACAGTGGATTACCAAGGGCGCAAATACTTTTTACAAAACTCTCTGATATCCCGACATTCTTCAGAAGAGCAGTCAACGGATAGTGACCATAGGACTTTGGCAGGAAATAAGTTTTCACAAATCTTTCTATTTGGTACAGACACATTTCAATAATGGTTCGTTTTCCCCTTATTTAAATTTGTTATGTTTTGTAATGAATTGTTTTAATGGTCTTTTCTGTTATCTGGTGCTTATTGTGAGCTGCTTTGGGCACAGTCCACTGTGGAAAAGCAGCAGATACATGAAACGAAACAGAAAATTTAGGAACTGCAAGGTGTACTAGGACTAGACTGAAAGGGAGTGATCTGTCAGTAGCTATTCTTGCTTGGGTTTGTTTCTGTATCTCCCCTCTTACTGAAGATGATTTCCTGGCTCCTGCTTGTGCTGCTCACACATCTCCATCAAAGTTTGAGAGCAACGTAAGTTAAGCTTCACTGAAAATAGGCTCGAGAGATATAACTGGGATGGGGAAAGAAGCACAGACAAAAGGAGCAAGAGACAGCAGTGGTGTTCCACAATCCTGCTGTCCTTCGGTGTTCACATACCCGAGGAGAGACGTACCTTCCTGTCCTTTTCAGCAACTAGGTCCGGGCCACAGTTGCCTGGATTTTATACCCCTTCTGTGTCACAGTCACCATATCGTAAGTGGATCACTTTCAATAGTCCAATCCACTACAAGTGTCATATAAACACCAATTCACACAAGTGGTGGAATGCTCTGATTTGCTCTGTCCTTTTAACCTTAATAAAACAATTATTGTGATGAACGGACTAACAGAACTGTCTGTCGCAAGCACAGACTAGAAAACCCTTGGAAAAGGGAGCGTAGCAGAGGCATTCCATATTACAGTATGTGCGCTGCTCAGGTGAGGCGTTTCCTACAGGCACTTATAAAAAACCAAGCTAGGAGAAGCAAGCCATGTGTCCAGTGGTCTTGTGCATTGATTGTTCACCTCTCCTACGAAGAGGAAAAGGAAAGAACACGGAATCCTCTCGTTTCTCTACGTTTCACAAAGGAATGCATATGTGGGGAAGGTGCTGCTGTTTCTCCCGGGGGTCTGCAGAGAAAGGCTCATGTGTCTACACAGAACATACTGAGCAACGGAAGGCTCTCCTAGTCTATACATTACTTTACTGTGATCCTCACCCCCACTTTAACAGAGCATTATGCTGATTTTTGTATGAAAGAGCGCGGTGGCAAATCACGAGAAAAACATAGGCGTAGCGTTATAAACCAGACTCGCAGCATTACAGGGAATACTGTACGTATCTGTCCCAGCACAATACTACCCCACGTCTTTTCGCGTAATAAAGCCCCCCCCCCCAGTGAATTTTCCTTCTTCTTTACGAGGAACAGACATGGATGTTGGCAGGAAAAAGCAATTGTGCAAGATCGCTTGATAAAAGACCTCTGCGCCTCCACCTTGAGGCTGTGTGATGATTTTGTTCTCATACTATCACAGGTTACGGTTAATGTCCTATGTCTATATGTGCACGTACACCCTGAGTCGTCGTCCTCATCACATCGGTGTGTGTGTGTGTGTGTGCCTGCACCGTACATGAGAAGCTAGAAGGCTGGCCAAACCCTGCTCTCTTCCGCCCCCCCCCCCCCACCAAACCACCCCTCGGCTGTGACTCTGGGCCGCTGTCTTTGCAGCAGCAAATAAGGGAAGTAAGGAACAGGGCCTGTCTTCCTACGGAGGGCTTCCGATGCGTACCGTGGGCACTGCCAGGTCCAGAGTACACAAGCTCAGCGCCCCCCCTTCCCCCATTACAATAGGCCTGTCCCAAGCAGCAACCTCGCGGTCTATTTCGGCCGACAGAAAATACAAGTAAAGGCGGAGGGAAGTGGGCGAGAAGCTTCTCCTTCCCCTTTAAGAGGCGGAGGCGAGAGAGTTTGCGGAAGGGATCGCTCCGGGAGCGCAATCCGAGTGGCTGAGCAAGTCTCGTGACCGCAGCTGACCCCGCCTCGGGTTCTCCCCCTCCTCGGCCCTCCGCGTTCCATTGTGTGTGCGAGCTGCGTGCGTCCCCGCCTCTCCTTTTTCTGACCACGCCCCTTTTTTCTCTTGGCTCATTTCCGGCCGCCGCCGCTCGCTTCCCTCTGAGGAATCGGGAGAGTGAAGAAACAACAGCCGCCATTTTGTTTGTGTGTGAGCGACTGAGGGGAGGGAGCGAACGAGAGGGACCGAGCTGGGCGGGTAGAGCCTGGGAGGTGGAAAAGCAACGACAGAGACCGACAGCCGCTCAGGGCCCCTGGCCGGCCAGACCTGAGAGAACCCGAAACCTCCGTGATACACCCACTACACCAGCCTCGCAGCCAGTAGGGGAGTACGCACTCCCGGCTTCGGCTAGTGACTCGGGACCCCGGGTGGACCCCACCCACAGCCTCTCCTGGCTATTGAGCCCGTTCGCGGGGTCAGGAGGCCGCCTGGCTCCGGTTTGGAAAGCTGTTTCTTTTCTCTACGCCCCCCCTTTCCCTCTTCCCCAGGTCCTACATGGCGGACATGAGACGGAGCCGCTCCAGAAACGCCTGAGGCATCGCGTCTTCGGTTCCGAGGAGAGTCTTGTCCTCTCCGCAGACCAAGCGCTCGCAACCATCCTTATCCCCCAGGGAGGGGGAAGAGGCAGAGAGAAGGGGGGGAGGGGCCGCCGCCGCCGCCGCTTTCTCCTCCTCCTGCTCTGGGATCGATCCCTCCATCTGACCAGAAGGGGGGCACCCTGCTACAGAGAAAGAAAGGAAGAAAAGGTGGGGGCGCGGGGTGCGAGTCCTGAAGCCCACCCTCTCCAGCCCCCATCCCGGGATCTCTGCTGCCTCCATCGGGACAACAACCCCTCCTCCGCCTCCTTGTTCCTGCACAACAAGATGTGAAGCGGAGACTCCTGGGACTTAGCTTCATCCTCCTCCTCCTCCTTACGGCTCCCCTTTCTGCAGCCATTAGTGACTGGCGAGAAAGGCGCAGGGGGAGTTGGGGACCCTCGACACGCTCCGTCTGTGACCCCCTTCCCCAGCCCCTTTTTCACTAGCAGTGGGCATTTCTCTCCCCCCCGCATTGCAAGCTGGTTTTTGGAAGGAGAGGGAAGGAACTGCGAGCAGAGGAGAGAGATTCTTTCTCCTTTTTTTCTCCTCTCCTCCTTCGCCCGCCTCCTTGTGGCGATGAGGAGGAGGAGGACGACGCCGAGGAGGAAGAGGTTGATGGCGGCGGCGAAGAGGCAGCAGGAGGAGGAGAAGACGACGACCCCCCGGAGGATGAAGATGGTGGTGTTGGCGGCGGCGAGGAAGCACCAGCAGCCCCACAGCCGGATTTAATTCGATTTGTAAACCCACCAACCCCGCATATTTGTGTTTGGAGAAGGGTTTGTTCTGTTCTTTTCATCCTTGTTTTTCCCTGTGGGCCGGAGGAAAGACTGCTTCCACACCCTATTTCCCATCTCTGTTCCCCCTTAGTCGCTGCTACCCAACAGAGATAGATCCCGAGGGGCAGAAAAAGAGGAACTTTGTCCCTTTCTTCTTCAGTTCCTTCTCTTACTGTTGTTCAGTTGATTCCGGATCCAAGAAGAAGGCTGACGACTTTGACGAACCCCATCTTTAATTTGGGCTCTGTTTGTCTAAAAAGAATTAAAAATGGCCGAGAATGTGGTGGAGTCGGGCCCGCCTTCAGCCAAGAGGCCTAAACTCTCCTCACCGGCGCTCTCTGTCTCTGCAAGCGATGGCACAGGTCAGTCTCCCTTGCTTTTACCTCACTGCATATGGGTCCCTTCCCTTCCTTTCCTCTTGAATGTCCCCATGTTTTGCACAGTCTGTTCTCCAGTACCCTTCTTATACTGTCTCTTTTTGCCTTTCTGTGTACCTACTTTTCTCTGCACCTTGCTGCATTAATCACATTGGGTGTTTAATTGCTGCTGCTGCCCTTTCATTGAAGGGGCTATAAGCATGTCTGTTACTTGCTTACCCATTTCACTGTTCTGCAGCAAATGAAACCTTTGTTAAAAAGCACCAACAATCCTAAACTCTAGTTATAGTGTAAATCATTACACAACTGTTATCTACATTTTTGTGCATGTAGAGTCCTGATTTTTGTAAAATCTTGCTTTTAAAGATGAGGCATTCAGTCTTAAAATATTTTTTTCGCTTTGAGCAGTATTATGATGGATAGTTTGTTTCCTCCACCATTTCTTTCATAACCACAAATTGTTCTTAAATGCCAACATTTCTGTTTGGTTGAGAGTCGTAATATTAATTGGTGAATAAGGTTTGTATTGACATTTTGTTAAATAGTTCACCTGATTTGCCTGGAGAAACTATGGAGCCACCTTTTTCTTTTGCATCTTCTACTTCTTTGCTTTGAGACCAAAATGTCTGAAATTCCCATATAGTCACTCTGCATGTGTGAGGATGAGTACAACTATTCTTAACTCTCCTGTCTGTATTTTAATATGATATTTCTTGAGGTTCATAAAAGCCAGCCAGTTAGAACTCTAGAACTCCTTAGAAATTATGGATGCAAGTTACAGGTGTTCATTTGGTAACAAATGTTTACTGGTTGTTTTAGAAGTTCAGGGAACTAAATCACTGTAGAATGCAACTGGCTATACAAGTACTGGTATTGCTTTTCTGAAAGTATAGGTATGAGGAGTAAGTGATCAAACAGTGCAGTAGTTCTTAACTTACTTTATTAGAGAAGAGCTCTTCAGCCACATAGCTGGGCATTGTGGTTACTGATGGTAGCCTGTTTTGTACATTGAAGTTGTTAGCACTACTTCATATATGAAGTCAGGGGGGAAATAGCTGATATTATTTGATGCATAACAAGTTATTTTCTTGTCTTTTAGTTTGAATACTGGTTGGTTTAGCATAATTCAGAAAGCTGTTTTAAGCATTCGGTGCTGAGTAATGTTTTTTCTTGAATCCACTCGCCTTAAGAGTACTGTAGTAAGTTTAGGAACTGGATTTCAAATGAAGCAGCATTAATTACACCATTTATTGGGATATTGCACTTACCTGAAAATCAACAGGTTCCATTGTAATGGTAAGAAAGCAGAATTAGAAGCTCTGGCCAAAAAGCAAATACTACATAGGTAATGCAGTATATACTCATTTCTGCATATTATGCTACAGAGTGGTATTTAGATTCATGTCAGGTCATTCTCTTATAGACAGAATGAAGCTATGTAGTTAAATGTTAAGACTGCAACCCTATGCACACTGTAAGAGTAGTTTTAATTTTTGAGTAGACATGCCTGTGCTTAAAAGTCAGTGCAATCTTGCACATATTTACTCAGAAGTAAGTCCAATTTTGAGATTTAAAAGTGCAATCCTAACCATGTCTACTCAGAAGTCTTATTGAACTAAATGGAGTTTACTCCCAGATTACAGGGGTTAGGATTACAGTGAATATGCTCAAGATTGCATCCTTTATGTACCGTAGTTGTGTTCAGTGAATGATTCTTTTGCCTATGAGAATTGCATTACTCTTATTCTCCAATAAGCATATTTTAGTTGTTTTGTTTTATAATATTGGTAAGCTATCACATCTCTTCCTACCTTATGAGAAGTATACTAGACAAAGCTTAGTTTCTTGTAATGGTTACTTGGTTTGTTTACTAGGCTTGTTACCTCCTTTAAAAAGGTAATTATTGGCCTCATGCTTTTGACTAGTAATAAATGATCTATAATGCCCATTTTGATTGAATCCTCAGTGAAATACTAGTCAACTGGAGATGTTAAGTGTAACGTTAAAATAGCCGTGTTTGGAGAAATGTTAAGTATATTCAGCATACTGCAACCAGGGCTAGTCAAGTTTAATCTTCAGAAGTACTTTAGAGGTTAGATTGTACAGATACATTACTTCATATTTAGAATGTGGAAATATGATAGTGACTCTTACTTTATATGTTCAGAATACGGACATACAGAGAAGTAATTTAAAATATACTAACATGTGGTATGGTAGTAAACCTCATTTTGGAAACAAACTAGTAGTGGTCTTCCCCCCTATAATGCTGCGTCACAGTGCTGCATCTTTTTCTAGCTAATAGAAGCCCTAGCTGCCTTATTTCTGTGTTCTTGTTCTGATGCATTAAAACATATTAAACACAAGTTTAAAAGCATATATAGTTGTAAAATACTTCATATTAATGCTGACATCAGGGTATATGGAAGTTGGAGATAAAAGACTGTTGATAAATAGAAATATTTCTAGATATGTCATTCCCATAAGAATAAAGTTGGCAATTTGTGCAGCTTTTCTGCCTGTATGCTGAATAGCAGTATTATTGCTTAGAATTCCCACATTGCCTGTATTGACTGCTATCAGAACTCTGGAATACGGTGCTTTCCACTTTCCTCAAACAAATGAGTATTATTAATAGTTTTCATATTGAGTGGAAGGAGATGTCTTTTCATTATTTGATTATAGCAAAGTTGTGTGGTCCTGTATGAGCTCAGCCGAAAACACAGGTTAGAACACAACACAAGCATGTGCTGCATTGAGAGAGAACACAACTATTGTATGCCATATCCATAAAGTAGTGCATTGTGTTATGAAAGCTCTTATTAAACCTTCAGCATATGTTTTAATTTAGTTGTGTTTTGTGAAATGAAATACATATTTGAGAATTTTAGTTAGTGTAAACCTATAAGGTTGCATATCAGTTGTCTTTCTAAAGGTTAGGTATGTAAAGAACTCTTGAGTAAAAATTGGAATACCATCCAGATACATACAGTGCTGATGTTGGGAAATGAGGCAGAAAGTAGGTAAGGGACCTGCATTTTAAACCTGCTTCTTCTGTTTGGTATGTGACTGATTTTACAGACTATTATTTTACAGAAACAAATTGTTTCTGTCATCTTGGCTACTTTGCAGCAACAGGCAAAACTGTAAATGTGTGCAGTGTACATTCAGAATAGCTTTGCAGGTACACAGCTATTCAGATTCTATAAGTCAGGACCCAAATAGGTGCTTTGGGCATACTCAAGGGCTTCATATGATTTTTACTGCACCTGTGTGCTTTTGAAGGTTCCCTCAGTTTCAAATCGGTTTTGGAATGGAGTAGGATCTCCTGTTTGAAAAACACAGAAACCCCTTACCTTTGAGATGTATTAATTCCAGTATCATAAATCCTTGCTGTTAATCTCATTAGCCTTACTTTTCTGTTTGTGCATTAAACTTCTTGTTGTATGCTTATTTCTCTGTCCATGAACCTAATTGGAATTATTATTCTGATCTTCAAAATGTATAGCATTATACTGTCTAAATTTTCAATCATGTTCAAAGTTGTGTTTTTCTTCTGACAAATAAGCATACTTTCAAATGACTGAAGTATGATTTGTATTTCATACTGTACTTAATTTGGTGTATGTGTGCCTAATTTAGAACAAATCACTTCAATCATGCTTTGATATCAGTTTGTTTCAGAGGTTGTTGGAAATAGTATATCCCAGCTGCAAAATCCCATAAGAATGAGCTGGAAAAGGTAGAACAAATGGGAACGTTTAGGTGACTGCAAAGTATAAGTTCTTTAGTATAAATTTTAGCTTTCTCTGTGAAAGATGGGAATAGAAAGTTACTGTAAACTAATAGTTACTATTGTACCACTGGCAACACACACACACAAATAATGGGCTGTAGTGCATTTACCAGCCATGTGAATAAGAAATAGTTGTTCATCTTTTTCTTTTTCTTTCTCACTCCTTTGGCATCAATGCTGGTAGTTCCCTTCATGTCAGGAGAGTTAGGACTGCAGGTGAAGTGGATAGTGGAGAAGACCAATCTCTGTGCTCCTCTTTACTTCTCCTGTCCCTTTCACCACATAGCAGGAATACCTTGCCATTGTCCTTGGGATCAGAAGCACTGGGGAGAGGTGGCAGAGAGTTCTTGTCTTTTTTCATAGCAAGCAGTTGAGCCTAGAGACCATTTCCCCGGTGGTGAATACCTTTGACCTGGGTGCCCAGCAGAAATTGTGGTAATAAGCCGTGGAGCCTTCGTTTCAGACTACAGACATGATTTGGCAATTTGAAATAGAGCAAGTACCGTAGTCCTGGCAGAATTATAATATTTTTATAAGCAATTTCATGTCCAATGTTCCTTACTGTTTTCTAATGTAGGGAATTGAAAAATGTAAGCTAGTTTTATAGAGTGTAGCTCTTGAGATGTCCTTATTTCAGTGTGCATGCATGTATCAGTGGATTTTAGCAATTGTAAGGTAATTGTTAAACAATACAGAAGAATACTAAGTTGCAGTCCCTGAAAACGCACATATCGAAGTAAGTGCCAGTGAAAGTGGTGCCTTACTGCCAAGTAAATATGATTAAAATAGTGCTTCACAACATTATTAAATTGTGGCACCGTAAATAGTGTATCTGCTTCCAAATGGTGGCATCTCAATGTGTTTCAAACACTTAAGACTGCTTTTTAAAGCTTTTTACATCACTAGTATTATCAGTACTATCATGTCATCCAAACAACAGCTAAACAGTTTGCAGATGGGTGCAGACTAATTGTTAACAAGTAACTTGGGAAGCGGGTGGCGCTGTGGGTTAAACCACAGAGTCTAGGGCTTGCCGATCAGAAGGTTGGCGGTTCGAATCCCCGTGACGGGGTGAGCTCCCGTTGCTTGGTCCCTGCTCCTGCCAACCTAGCAGTTGGAAAGCACGTCAAAAGTGCAAGTAGATAAATAGGTACCGCTGCAGCGGGAAGGTAAACGGAGTTTCATGCTGGCCACATGACCTGGATGCTGTACGCCGGCTCCCTCGGCCAATAATGCGAGATGAGCGCCGCAACCCCAGAGTCGGTCACGACTGGACCTAATGGTGCTACTGGAAGGAATTTTTTTTATTTTTTGTTTTGAAATAATATGTTTGAATTACTTTCCTAAACCAATCTCACTTATCACTGATCAGTACTAATGCAAAAGTTTATACTAGACTCTGTAGAAAACATATATTTCTAAGTATATTGTAGGAATTGGAAGCATTCAATACTCTTGGTATATAAAATCAAATTAGTAGTTGCATAAATATTCAGAGCTTTTGAGATATGCATTGTAGGTGAAGCATCCCTCCAAATAAAATGAAACACTGAGTTTGGGTCACAATGACAATTCATCTGTAGTATGTGGATGATTGAAGAACAAGCTTCTACTTACTAAGTTATATTTAGTGTTAAAGCATTTGTTTTGCAAGAGGGCAGCAAAATTAGTGAGTTGTGGCACCTGAAAGACTAAAGTTGCAATAGACGCTCAGCACTACATCAGGTGCTGCTGGGCATTTTGATAAATGTTTAAATGGCTCAAACCACCAGGTTAGCTTATTAGGCAGCCCACCAGAGCTGGTCCTGCTATAATCCTGAACACATTTGACTGTAAGACATATAATTGCACAGTAAAACCTGTTGTCCCATAGGCTTTTATATATCAGAGCCCACTTTATGAAATGCATGGTATTTTTAGTTGTCAGATATGTAGTAGCCCTTGAGATGTAAGAGTATGACCAGGAGTCTATCAAATTTCCATGCTGAGTTGAATGTATATGCAAGAACCTTGCTGATAAGTTAACAGTTTCATGATCAGCCCTTCATTAGGAGCTTAGCAGTCAATTCATAGTTGATGTAAAAAAGAAGTTTTTGGGGGGAAATCTAGAAAATACAAGTAACATCTCATTGCTCTATAATTGGGGAACTTAAAAAAAACTTGAGAGAGAAGCAATAGGCTTCTGCTTTGTTTTGGTGTAACTTCAGAGGAACATACTGAAAAATCATGTCATTTGCATAAGAGATGCTCAAATCTAGTTTCTGTTCGTAGATTCTAAATGATCAAAGGCAAAACAGAACTTTCTGAGGTTTTGCTGTTGAACATCCATATCTTTCTCCCCTTAAAGAATAATGTGCAGGACTTGGCTTAAACTCATCCCAAGAACATGAGAAGTTATGGGTCATTTATACTAGTTTCAATTCACCAGGTAATCATAAGCAGTCTTGTACAGCCTTTGAATAAACCACTTATAAAAGTAGTTTCCAGGCTACTTTCTCTTAAGGCAGCTGCAGCTACTGCAGGCAACTAATTAGGTTCATAGCTTTCTCTGAGTCTCACCCTCTTGTAAAGGGAAATGTCTTTGGAAGGAGCTGTTATCTCCTGGTGATAAAGACTTGTGTGCATGGACTGCCTACAGACTAGTCACTTTCTTAATTTACTGGGACTTGATTTGCAAAAAAGCTATTGACTGCAGAGCTCTCTGCACAACAAAGCAAGAGTCATCTGGTATAAAGTGCTAGCTCTAACTTAGTTTGGTTAGCACTGAATTGAACATATCCAGTAGATTTTAACTTTTAAAGGAATAAACTCATGCTGAGAAGTGTAAAGAAAATTTTTGGTTCTGAGTTGGCATCTAATCACTTGGAGGCAGGTCCTAGGCACCACCAGTGGCAGTAACTCACTTTCTGATAACTGGTGTTCACTTGGGGCACATTTGGTGTCTCACATGAACCTTTTCTGAGCTTCCCTGCTTTCTGAAGTGAGGTTGGTGGTGATTAGGGAAAGGGGCATGTTTTATATGTGCGCTACCATGTATACCTATACACGCATAGCAGAACCCAGAAATGACCTGGAAACGTCATAAAGATGTCATTAAAAGGGTGGAATGGGGGTTAGAGGGAACGGGTTGTTTGCAAGCTTTGTCAGTAGGTTTCAGTTATACGCAAGGTGTGCAGTGCCTCAGAATGTAATCCCCCACGTAAACGCTGGACTGTCAGCAAAGCAGTCAAAGTTGCAGGGTGGTAATGAAACAGGAAAGTGACCCATAGTTATTAGTTGCATTTCATGGCCTTTTGGCGCTACTGTTCACAACTTTTCCTCTCTGGCAATTACATATAATTGGTATAACTGAGGATAGTGTTTCACGAATCTAATGAAGTAGGCTCTGATTGTTGGTTGCAACTATGACACTACTACCACGACACAAATACATCATTACAAAAGAAAGACAGAATTATTGCATCCCCAAATGCTTGTGTGGGCTAGATGTAGATTCTGGGTCTGAAAAGATAGACGACTACTACCTACCGGTAGTCAACGTATGCTGCAATAGATTTTGTTTCGGTTATTTAGGAACTTTCTGCTATCTTACTTTTCTGAAAACCAGCAGTCCTAAACATTAACTTTTGTCTATTAAAAATAGGCTGAATAAAAACAGCCTGAAAGGAAACTTTGTTCCACATTTTGAATTGCTTCTGTGCTTTAACTAGTTTGCCCCATACCATATTTTCTATTAAAAATGTGACATTTCTTGGAAGTGATGTGTTGCATGGGTTCAGAGGTGGGAAATATTTCCTGAGAGCACTTCAACTTCTTGTTTGTCTAGCTTCTGTGATTTTTCTTTCATATGATTGTGTCCAAAATAGACCTTGGAAGTACTGTGAAACTGCTAACTACTGTATTTGAAGAAAAATGCAGAATTTTAACCCTTCTGCTTTGCTTGAAAACAGTTATTGACTATAGAAATCTAGATTGAATACATTTTACATTGTCATGCAACATAGCACAGGAATGGCTAGAATTTAGAAATGAGACATTTTTTTGTTGTTTAGTTCATTTTATTGAAATATAGAATGCTGGAACAATAGCAAAATCGCAGAAAGTTTATTTTCATGTGATCCTGTGTGTTGTGTTGCATTGTAACTAATCAGACTTCATTCTGAGAATTAAGCTCCATTGACAATCATAGGACTTCCAAATAAATATAATTAGGATTGGATTATTTTATTCTCAGTTGTATAAGCAACAACTAAATATTCTACCCAAATAACAAATCTGAATGATGTGCCAAATGTATTTGCAATTTGTCCATTCCCTTATTCCAAGTTCAACCTGCACTCAGAAACCTGAGGTGGATATTTTTTGGGAAATACAGTCGTACCTTGGTTTTCGAACAGTTAGTTCTCGAATGTTTTGGCTCCTGAACGCAAACTGTTCTGGTTTGCAAACTCTTTTTGGAAGCTGAACACTTTGGTTTCCAAACGTTTTGGAAGTTGAATGGACTTCTGGAATGGAACTTTTTAAATTGGCATTAAAACAGTCTGATTTATTCAATGGTGGCTATCAAGTCTTTTATCTCCTCCTTCCCTGTGGGTCAGGTTTGCTAGATGGATGGGATCACCCATCCTTCAATCACCTGACATCAGTGTCAGGTGACTTGCTTTTGATATACCGGTAGTTTGAAATTGAATCTAATGGATGTGGGTGCAGTGATGGCTTTGATCACTGGTGCTTGCAAAGTGCTCTGTATGGGGATTTGCAGGCACTGCTGATAGGCACTACCTGCAACCCCCCTTCCACCACAGCTTGACCTTTACCTGTTCTAAACTTGAGTTCATATATGACATTACATGTGAGGTTGGCAACTGTGGCTTGACAGAAATGCCCTTGCTAGCCTGGGAGGCTTAACTTTGTCTTGGGTCAGTGGTTCCTCACCACAAGTGTACATTAAAGTAAAAAACGTTGACAATATCATTCATTGTGATTTAAAATTGCATTAATATTTTTGTGAAGAAGCAACACACCTCAGTAGGAAGAGTTCTTGTCTGTCTGATTATTTGAACCTCCATTTAAAAAACAAACAAACAAAAACAAAAACAAAAAAAACCCCTTGCTGTTCTTGCCTAGAACTAACATGTCCCTAAAAGAGGAAACCATACCACTGGGAACTAATCCTTTTCAAAATAACTGTTGGCATATAATGGCAACCCTGTAAACTGCTGGCCTTAGTGTAGTGCAGTACTCATCTGGCCTGACAGAAGCACACAATCTCCATTTTATTAGAGTGCATGTTTGATATGATCAGTTTAAAGTGAGTTCAACCTAAAATTTCCCATAGCTTTAAAATCATTTGTAAGAGGAGGGAAACCCAAATCAGGTGCACCAAACATTCATATTGCAGTTTCAGAACACCTGGGCAAGTAAATGATAGGTTAAGAATATCATAGGACTCCTGGTTAATTGAATACTAATGAAAGTGTTAAATCTCTAGAAAAAGGTATAACCATTCATTATTTTCTAATCCACATTTTATGGAATTTTTTGTTTCTATAGTTCTAAACATGCTGAAAATATACACTTTCCACTCAGAATGCTATGAGAAAGGCAGCCTCTGTCTATTGTAGTAAGAGGTTTTTAAAAGCCCTCATTGCATTGTAGAAGTTCGTATTATCCATTCTCTTTCTTCACTACCAAAGTAAATCAATTGTACTTTAGATTGAGATATACCTTAGAATGCTGCCTTTAAAAAGTTGCATGGCATTGTTGGGTTGCTTGCCTTGCAGTTTCTTTGGGTGTGGCAGATATCATTTGTGTTTTTCTTTATTTCTTCCTTGTTTGCTGAAGGATAGCATAATCCATGAACTCCATAGTGAGATGTGACTGCATGTGTGCATGCTGACTCCAAGGACTAGGACCCTTCAGATGTTGCTGAACTACAACTTCCATCAGCCAAGCAAGCATGGCCAATGACCCAGGATAATGAGAGCTGTAGTTTGGCAACATTTGGAGGGCCTAACATCTGAATAGTGCCACTGGCATTTGCATACTGCTCATAGGGGTGCTCATTAGCACTGCCTATGGAAAACTCCATCAAGCGCGATCATGTCAAAGCAGGCCACTGTGTGGCAAAGATGAGCTGTTTCCATTCCTTACAGGCGTTCCTGTTGTCTGACTATGAACTGCCCTCTCAAGGAAGACTTGCACATGGGAACAGAGCATGTAGATGGGAATGCTAAGCTAGCTTGGGCCTGGTTTGCAGATAATGCTAAGCCAAATTAACATAGTTTATTAAACAATACCATAATCACAGGTGTCCCCCACAGATGATCGTGCAAACATTGGCTTGTTTCCCCCCTGCCTCCTTGCCTGCTTTGTGCTCCACCTGATATCCTCAGAAAATGTCTACTGGCATTGCCTAACTTTGACACCATGCTTCCTTCCATTGGCTGGCTGGAGTGGAAATCTTACTCCATTAAAATCCTTGGCAGTGTAGTTTATTAACCTTTTCCTTCCACTGCTTTGCTTTATTCCCCTACCCACCAGTCACCCATAGTGTTGTTTTGTCACATAATCCCATTGCTCCTACCTTGGTTAGGACAGAATCCTGCCCTCCTTCCTCAATGAATGAAATGTATCTGAGTGAGAATACAACGTTTAACATTGTTGCAAATGCTCTTGGAGTGGAGTTAGAGAAGAGGGACTAATTTTATTTCACAGGCAAGATTCCATGAACCGGACACTTGTCCTCTGGGAGGAAGAATAGGACTTTGTATGTGTGTTGGTGGGTTTTGGTCCAAAGGGAAATCATTGAGTTGCTGCTGCTGGCATTACTTCACCTATCTCATCCTTTCCAAGGTAGCCTGAAGTGTCCCTCCTCCCTTTTTCCTGTTTAAAATCCAGCCTTGGAACTTTTTGCTATGCTTAGAACAGGCTTCCTCAACCTCGGCCCTCCAGATGTTTTGAGACTAAAATTCCCATCATCCCTGACCACTCTTCCTGCTAGCTAAGGATCATGGGAGTTGTAGGCCAAAAACATCTGGATGGCCGAGATTGAGGAAGCCTGGCTTCCAAGCTAAACTTATTGAAGTTTACTTCTGAGTAGACATGTATAGTAATTTAGATAGGAAACCATAGAATCAGAAGCAGAGAAGAAAGAAAATTAACTGGGGGAGGGGAAGAGTATCCATAAAATGGCTGCTCATGGACAGAATCTTAAAATAAATTTATCTATTATTTATTAAATTTGTATACTGCCCTATACCCACAGGTCTCAGGGCAGTTCACAGGATAAAAACAGACTATAAAACCACAAAATGCATAATCAAAACAAAAACAATCCAATAACCCAATCCATGGGTAGTTTTCTATGGTAGTTTTCTTTTAAAATAATTTTAAAAGCCCTATGGTCACTCATGCAGGCATGACTTTAGAATGTTAGTAACAGGCTTTCAAGCTTTGTAAACAGTAGACAATCAGTGAAGTGGGTAAAGCTGGTTGTAATGAGAAATAAACACTGTTTAAATTTTTATCTCCACAACTCTTCTGCGTAGTAAAGGTGGGTCAGAGCGGATAAATTTCTCTTAAGGAATGCAATTTTATTAATAGTTGCCATAACACAAGTTGCTTTAAGAAATCTGGAGGTGGAAGAATTGTGTGGGGGAAAGGACCATGTTACCAGGGAGATCTAGCAGTGACATCATTTATGCTCTTACTACTGTCTCTGTACATTTATGTGGAACAAACAACCACACTTAAACCGTAGTCAAAAAATTGTCCTAGTTCACATCTCTAAACTAGAGGTGCAGAACTGGGTATGGCTGGCAGGTTGGCTTCTTAATTCTCCCACTTCTCATGTGCCAATTTTGACAGATAAGTGGGACCAGTTACAGCAAACCCTTTTGAAGTCCATTTACTGGCAAAGTTTGCATTCAGACTGCATCTACACATGGACATTTCTCCTCTGGAGATAGCAGATGTGGTTTGAATCCAAGTAGTTCTGCAGATCTCTTGGGGCTGTAAGTGAGCCCCATTTGCAAAGGAACATTTGAGCCACATACTTTCCCTATACTGGACCTAGAATATGACTTCAGTTGTGGGGCAGATAGACATGGTTAGGAGGAAATGGCGTAGAATCTGGACACACTGGGCCTAATTGGCTCATGGGCCATAGATTTCTCATCCTTGCTCTAAAACATAGTTAATGTCAGATGGCCAACCATGGCTTATTTTATTTGAGGAACTGGGTCAAGTTCACACATAATACTAAACCATGAACTAATATGTGTGAACCAGGTCATTCTCTCACAGAAATATGGAATATATTTTATAGTACATATTTTATTGAAATATCAAATTGCTGAAGTACAGTACATTGAACATTTGAATTTCATTTTGTATGAAGGTGCTCCAAAGATGGAGCAGGTTCTTGCAGGTGCATTTTTAGTGGGTGTCTGGGCTACTTTCTAGCTTGAGTTGGGTGAAACAGGTTTTGAAACTGAAAGTCCAGAGTCAATAAAAAGATGCTGTAATTGCTTAGTTGTAGGTACTATCATTTATTTCCGTTGTTGTGTGTCCAAAATGGTTTTGCATAAATAGATGCACTAAGCCTAACATTTGGCAGTTGAGGCTTCTAGCATTTAAAACCTACTCCCCCCCAAAAAACCTCACTGATGTTTAAAAGGCTTGTGAAATCAAAGTATTTTTTCATGATGGAGGGTGTGTGTGTGTGTGTGTGTGTGTGTGTGACTTACAGGTGGTGAGAATTTTAGGTGTGTCCAAGTGACATGTGATCACCAACACATGGGTCTTTTGGGACCCAGAAGAAGGCAGAACAGAAGCAGAGTGTGCTTATATGCGCTCCACTTACATGTATGGGGACCAGGAACAGAACCAAGGTTTCCTGCCTGTATTTCTGTGCTTAAAGCTGCTTTAGGTTTAAGTAGATTGAGCTGATGCAAACTCAATATACTTGTGTGAATGATAGCGTGTTTAAGACCTTTAGTCCAGACAATTCAGTTGCTGAAAGAAAACCAAGAAGGAAGTATTCTTTATAGTAGCGCATGAAGAAAACTGGTGTTGCATAGTAAGTTCCTGGTTCATTTCACTTCGGCTGTGAGCTTGCTAGGTGTCTGCACTAGCTACTGTTTTCTTACCCCCATCTTCAGTATGGTCTTAATACTGACCTACTTTGCAAGGCTATTTGTAAGAGTTACCAAATTCATATCTGGAATACTTTGAACTCTTGGCATATGGCATGGGTGTGGAACCTCTAACTTGTGTAAATTATTAGACCCAGCGTTTGACCTGCAAGGCTGGCTGCCTGAAGCCACAGAGCCAGCTGCCTGACACCTGAAGTACTGTGTGATGTCATGGATAAGGGTAGGCAAGGACGTGGCTCCAAATGAGCAATTGGAAGCTTAAAGTGGGCTTCCAATTGTTTATTTGCAAACGGGACTTGCTGACAGTGTTGATCAGGTTATGTGCACTGACAGTGAGCCCCACTGGGATTAGCCAAGAAGGCACAGTGCTTTACAAGTGCCAACAATCAACTGATCATTGGTGCTTGAGAAATGTTGGGCCTTGCCTGCAGTGGCTTGATTTCAAACTGCATGGGCAAAAAGGAAAAGGAGCCATGTGATGTCAGATGATTGATAGATGGTCAGCACTGCCCATCTGTCAAAGCAAACCTGCTGAGGGGTTGCAGAATAGGGGAGGCGGGTATCTGGCCTCCCAGCCAGATCCAGTTCTTTCACCACAATCAATGGTTTACAAACACAATGTGACATTATTTTTTACAATGAAAGCTTTTAACATGAGTTAGTTAGAATCTTGCAGGAGTAAAAGAAGTAAAGCCTTGAATATAAAAATATGAAGAAATGTGGTATAGTTGATATTTTCTTTGATTTGCACAGGAGAGCCCTTGGTTTAAGCCATTGCTAAGCATTGTTCACCTTGGGTCAGTTACTGTTGCTCAGCCTGACATATTCTGTAGGGTTGTGGAGGGAACATGTGAATTTTTAAAACTGATTTTTAATTTCAAGTAACAAAACAAGGAATGCAGAGCTTAGTAGTTATACAGAAAAGAAAGCAAAATAGAGGCTGATGGTTGTAATTTTAGATGTTCCAAGAAAGGCAATCAAATGAAAGTGTCTCTTCATAAGGTTCCATGAGTCGATTCTCTTAACAAAGTCAATAAAAGGATACTTGTCGTATAGAAGGTGTGAGTTTTCCTCCCCCCCCTCCAGTCAACATTCCTTTTGTAAAATGGTTAATCTGACCAGAAGCACAATAATCCAGGCTTCAGAAAGATTTGCATTTAAAGTTTAACGATTTTTTTGCAGTCACTAATCTAGCTGCAGTTAATAAATGGAGAATCAGGTTTTTATTGGTTATGTTCTTAATCCGAGGAGAAAAATTATTGTAGGGCTGTAGCGATTGTGCCATCATTTGATTGTTTGAAAAACGTTTTCCCTAAAGGGAATAATTATGGGGCAAAACCACACATGTGTACTAGAGAGCCAGATAAATTGCATTCCTGCTAGCAAAGGTTGGATGTGTTATGATTAATTCTATATAATCTGGCTGGGCACATGTACCAGTGATGTGCTATCTTTAAAGCATTTTCTCAAGTTCTAATTGAGATTGATCCAAATGGCAGTTTATTCCAAATGTGTTCCCAGAATTGTTCCTCTGTTCTCCAAAATCTTTTCTCCATTTTAGTCTTAATGAAGTGAGAAGAAGGGTAGCCAATTGTGTGAGGCTTTTATATAGTTGGGAAAATGTGGAAAACTTACCAAAAAACCCACAAAAAAACACTGTTTATGCTTCTAGGCTTGCTGCACAGTTAATTAGATAAGACAAGTGATATTGTGCCAGCATTGAAAAGAGCTAAATTTGATATGAAATATCTTCTCAGTGTTCTAAATCATTTCTTTTGTTTTTTCCTTTCCCTAGATTTTGGATCCCTGTTTGATCTGGAACATGACTTACCAGATGAACTGATCAGCTCCACAGAATTGGGACTTACCAATGGTGGTGACATTAATCAGCTGCAGACTAGTCTTGGTATGGCACAAGATGCTGCTTCAAAACACAAACAGTTGTCTGAACTGTTACGTGCTGGTAGCTCACCAAACCTTAACATGGGAGTTGGTGGGCCAGGTCAGGGCATGACCAGCCAACCCCAGCAGAACAATCCTGGAATGGGAATCTTAAACAGTATGGTCAAAAGCCCCATGGCACAGGCAGCATTGACATCTCCAAATTTGGGTATGGGCGCAAGTGGACCAAATCAAGGTCCGTCTACTCAACCCACTGCAGGAATGATGCCAGCAGTGAACAATCCAGTAAATCAGCCTGGAATGGGAATGAATGCAGGAATAAATGCTGGCATGAATCCTGGTATGTTGGCTTCAGGAAATGGACAAGGCATGATGCAGGGGCAAGTTTTGAATGGTTCGATTGGAGCAGGAAGAGGACGTTCCAACATGTCATACTCAAACCCAGGAATGGGTAATGCTGGTAACTTGTTGGCTGAGACATTGCAGCAAGGTTCTCCGCAGATAGGACAGACAGGCTTGAGGGGTCCACAGCCTGGAGCAATGGGCAAGGTAAGAGTTTTTCTTGTGATCACATTTAAGTTTTTGAAGTATAGTATTTCAAAATACCTGAGCATTTCTAGAAAACAGGCTTGTGAGAAGCATTCACTGCAATTATGAATGATACCTGGGAATATTTAAGCATATTAATACATGATGAGGCATGTAGCATTATATGAAAAGTTGTATTTCTAAAAAACCTCATAGTCTTTGTGTCCAGTTACAGTACAGTGGTACCTCAGGTTACAGACACTTCAGGTTACAGACGCTGCTAACCCAGAAATAGTACCTCGGGTTAAGAAATTTGCTTCAGGATGAGAACAGAAATTGTGCGGCAGCAGGAGGCCCCATTAGCTAAAGTGGTACCTCAGGTTAAGAACAGTTTCAGGTTAAGAACGGACCTCCAGAACGAATTAAGTTCTTAACCCGAGGTACCACTGTATTGCCATTCAAAATGATATATTGAGTTTATAGCTTTCAATAGTACCTATGATTGGTGTACAGTAGTATCTCAGGTTAAGTACGCTTCAGGTTAAGAACTCCGCTAAGAACAGAAATCGTGCTCTGGCGGCACAGCGGCAGCAGGAGGTCCCATTAGCTAAAGTGGTGCTTCAGGTTAAGTACGCGTCAGGTTAAGAACGGACCTCCGGAACGAATTAAGTACTTAACCCGAGGTACCACTGTATTAGTTCTTCAATTGCAGAATAATCCTACAGGTGGTGTTGATACTGAAGATGAATTTTTCCCTAGTATTAAAACTACTGGGAAGATTAATATTGCTATTCTTCAGTGAAACATTGCTATAATTGTGGGTGGGGTGGGAATATATGTGCACGCAATATTTTCCTTGATTTGTTAAGTAGTGGCTAGGTTTATTACAGCTGTTACCCATGATTGATAACTTCAACCTCCAGATGCAGCATTTCTGAATACAGATGCTGGTGCCAAACAGTGAAGGAGAGTTTGCATGGTGGCTGTAGATATTTTGTAGTCACTTTTGCAAATTAGATGGTAGACCTGTAGGTTTGCTCCTGCAGGACTTCTCATATCTCAGTACTTGGAAAAAACAGTACTGTGAGTGTAATAAGGTATCAAGAACAGTATATTCACTAATTAGAATGAATAACCTAGTGCTTTGTAAGTGGTGGAGCAGAAAAATGCTGTACATTTCATTACTAATCTTGTAGCTTTGATATAACCTCTGCACATAATTGTTTTACTATTTCAGGGGAAATGATAGGAAACAGCTTTTCTCTTACTTATTTTGGTACAATGTTTAGATTAAGCATCTAAAATGAGTCCTCAATAGGTACTTGCCTAGCAGGTGCTTGGTTGCTGTCACTGCCAAAACCAGCTGATCAGCAGTGATAGCAAGTCTCCCTTGCCAATGAACAATTGGGAGTGTACTTTAAGGCTCCCAGTAGATAATGACTGCCAATGCACAATCTTCCCCATACCTGATATCACATGACATCAGTTGTGGGGTAGGTGGGTGTGGTTTTGGGAAAGCAGCCTCACAAGCCAAATTGGGAACAGTGCTAGGTCTAAGTAGGCCCACAGAGGATCCTCATGCCTGGTGATAGATGTAGTCAAAAACATATGAAGGGCCCATGTTGGTGAGGATTTCTTTAGTAGAATACAGTGGTACCTCGGGTTAAGTACGCTTCAGGTTAAGTACGCTTCAGGTTAAGAACTCCGCTAAGAACAGAAATCGTGCTCTGGCGGCACAGCGGCAGCAGGAGGTCCCATTAGCTAAAGTGGTGCTTCAGGTTAAGTACGCTTCAGGTTAAGAACGAATTAAGTACTTAACCCGAGGTACCACTGTAGATCTATGCAGTCTTTGCATATAATATCTTTTCTTCTGTCTTTAGAAAACTCATTTGCTCTAATGACTAAACATAACAATGTGTT
Organism: Darevskia mixta; assembly: GCA_034641385.1. Lineage (NCBI taxonomy): Eukaryota > Metazoa > Chordata > Lepidosauria > Squamata > Lacertidae > Darevskia > Darevskia mixta. The sequence goes on from JAWWNH010000008.1 coordinate 20,655,891, forward strand.
CAGTCGCCATAGCGTGACTCTCACTGGCAGGTATGGTTTACTACTTAGATGCAGACTGGGTTTGCAAGTTGCTTGGCTGATGAGCTTGCTTGATCAGTCAACCTGCTTGCCTTACATTTCCATCTTTGTGAGCTGTTTAGCTTGTGAAAGAGTGAAACTTGTAAAGGGGATATAGCAAATTCTGGTCTTAGGTTCCTACCGGTAAGGTCTGCAGAATCTCAGTTGATAGTTCAGGCATAAGTCTTGCAAGCAGACTTTAAAGGCAATAACTAGCTCTTAAGTAACAATGTAGAACAAAAATTTTAAAGTTTGGATGTATATAGGTGCAGTGACAAGATAAGAATAAAATTTTATTTTTAGAAAGTTTGTTTTTTATGGGGAGAATGGACACCACACTGTCAGTAGCAAGGGAAATGGAAGTGTGTGACCAAAAAATAGTATGGTGTTCTTTGTTTTTGTTTTTTAACTCAAGACAGTGGGAAGACAGGAGAGGCTGGGCTTTAGCAATTAAATCTAACTACTATTGTAGGTGCAGTTGACTACACACATATTCAAGTGACAAAATATGAATTTCAAATTATCAAAAGCAGTACCAAATTTTATAGCAAGATGAAATCTGGAATTTCAGAAAAATATGTAGCACCACTGCTTAGTATAACTTGAAACAACACCATCTTATAATATAAAATAAATTTGCCATTGTAAATGTAACACCCCCACCCCCACCAAAAATACTTAATGATCCATGTTTTATCAACATGTTTGATTTTATTGTATATTTGGCTGGTCAATTGAACAGTGTCTTAACCCTGAAAGAGAATGCAAGTGTGTTTGATTTAGTCTGATAACTTACTGGAATCTAAATTGAAGAGTAGAGGAATCCTGGCCCCAGATGCATGGAATTAATCAACATTTTTTGTAGTTGAATTGTTGAAGCAAAAACATTTTTTTGCTTGACATGAGAGAGCTTGTTGCTATTGAAGAATGTTTTTGTGACAGGACTACTGCATTACTGTACTTCCATCGCTATTTCTGTGCTTGAGATGGCAGCTTTTAAAAAAATAAAGTGAATAAGTTGAACACACCCACTGCAGAGTGCCTCACTACCAGTGACTACTGTAGGTACATGTTCACAATTGGAAGTTGGGGAAGTAGAATCACTTCATTTTTGTCTACTAGTGAATGTTTTGGTTTACATGGGAAATGATTTTAGCAAGATATGTGTGAATGAGGTGGACAGTGATGCATGGAAAAGGGAAGTCTTGCAGTCATTGCTGATTTTGGTGGCATCTTGATAGAAGTTGTAGAAGCACTATCTCAGAAACGGGGTTAACGTGGAGTAAAGAACAAATATGACAATGACAAGACCCTACAATTTGCTGGCCGTGCCCTCTCCCTAGCAGGCATCTTTCACCCCACCTCATATTATCTGGTTACAGCATTTAAGATGGCTACCCAAGAGCTATAACCATCTTAAATGCTGTAACCAGATAATATGACCTTGGAGAGCTGCGATGGGTGTATGTGTGGCTTTTTTGGTGTGTGTGTGTTTTGTGCTGTTTTTTGTTTTGTTTTTTCTTTCTGTTTTTTGCGGGATGGCATGCAATTTTGTTGCACTTGTATAGCGTTGTGCTTGTACTTGTGCAATGACAATAAATTATCTTATCTTATCTCACCTGGTATGGGGAGCATGCAGGCTTGGGAGCTGTAGCTTGAAGGCAGTGGCATCCAACAACCTTCTCGGCTTCACTGATGTGGTCCAAAGGAAAGGAAAGTTTGGTTGCAGGAGTTGCTGGAAGTAGGCATACCCAACCGTCTTAGGGACTCCATTTTGGATTGTGTAGGGCAGTGAAGTTGTTGACCTTTTTGTAGGATTGATGTTGTTGAGCTTTTTTTATTATTTTACCCCAGGAAATAAACTGCCACGGGGGCCAGATTAAACTGACCAGCAGGCCAGATTAGGCCCCCGAAAAGGACTTTGGACATGACAGATGTAGGGTTTACTCCTTAGCCTTTTCTTCACCTGAACATGTCCCACAAAGCAGCGGGTACGGATTTTTTTTCTTGGGGTTTACTGGTCAGTTCACCTCCTATTATATGACTCAGGCTGGGAACAATCTTGTATAGGTTGTGTTCTATCTCTAACAGCTACTGAAGGAAAGATGCATTGTGCCACCTTCTAATCTCCACTATAATGATAACTACATTTAATATTACTACTTTGGGGAAGGTTTGCTATTTATGTATTGCCCTTAAAAATAACTGGTGTATTCTGTGGCTTCCAAGATAAAAACTGTAACACCTCTTTCAACATGGATTTCCTGGAAAATTTTCCGAGAGTGATCTAGTTTGCCATATTTTCTTGTATTTAATAAACAAAACTAAAATCTTTGAAACTATCAAGCTTGCTTAATATTTGCATTTGGCATCTTTTCATTTTTGCTAATGAACTTACGAAACAGAAAAAATTCCATGGAAAAATAAAGCCCTGAAAAGTTTTCTGCTCCACATTACTGCTGAACATTGTTGAGAACTCTTGTGCCTTGCATGGACATGAAACACATAAATAGTGGCTTTGGAGTGATGCCGTTTCCTTTTCTCAATCTATGGGGCTTGTATGTTTTGTTTCCCAAAGCACCTAGAATTCTAAGTTGCAAACATTTTTTTTTATTACCTGATTATATACTGCATTGGAACTGCATCTTTCAGGCCCTCAAGGTCTGAGCCAGCAGAAATTCTTACTGGTTCTTTCTTGGTGGCAGTTGTTTAAGCTAACCCTGGTTTGGGAAAGGTTTTGAATCTGAGAGCAAAACTGGTGTGTTTACCTAAAGATGCTTACAGCCAATAAAAATCAATATAGATTAACAACAAAGTTGCAAAGCAACAACACTGTCTTTCAAATGGATGGAAATATGTATTTGATCAACACAGCTATAGGTGGCAGTTTAGAATTTGATTTCATATGGTTGTATCCAATAGTAGCCTTGCTGTATTGAAAAGTGTTTCTGCTCTCAAGATAGGGAACACACCTTTAACAGATCCTACTACCTTCTGCAGACCTTAGTGCCATATCTCACTGGCTAAATTTAAAGGTAAAAAAAAGGACCTCTGACAGTTAAAGTCCATTCGCGAACGACTCTGGGGTTGCGGCGCTCATCTCGTTTTACTGCCTGAGGGCTTCCGGGTCATGTTGCCAGCATGACTAAGCCGCTTCTGGCAAAACCAGAGCAGCGCACGGAAACACCGTTTACCTTTCCGCTGGAGCGGTACCTATTTATCTACTTGCACTTTGACGTGCTTTCGAACTGCTAGGTTGGCAGGAAAATTTAAAGGTACTGGGGTGCAAATATAATCCTCATTAATTTATCGATCACCTTCTTTAAAAAAGCCATCTCAAGGTGATGTATAATTAAAATAAGTTATAACACAAAAACAGCAGATGCATTTAAAACAAAACTGAAATCAAGCAAAGTAGGCAGTTATGATAAAGACCAGTTAATGCTGCTGGGAAAGCCTGTTAGTACAAACATGTCAGTTATTTCAGGAAAGTACAGGTAGAGAGGGTGCCTGTTGTATCTTGACAGGAATTCTATTCCTCAGAGAGGGACAGCCACACACTGTTCCGAGTTACTGCAGAGCTGGCTTCTGAAATCTTTGGAACTTGCAGGAGAAACTTACCAGTAACTGCAGGCATTTTCAGATAGCCAAATAGCAGTTGGAAAGATAGTGACCCTGCTACCAGATCTAGCTTTGTGACTTTAAGCCTACAAAATGCAGTGCTGCAACCTTTTATTAGTTGAAGAAGCTTCATAATTCTATAATGAGAATTTCAGTTCCTGAAGATTAGTTGGCTTATGTAAACAGATTTTTACAAAACTATTTCTTTATTACCAAAAGTTCTTAAGAAAAACTGCAGGTGTCAGGCATAATTTGGGGGCATAGCTTTGATCTTCAGAAAGGCAAATGTTCTTCAAGGATGGTGCGTCCTGTAACATAGGCATAAATAATCTGAAAACTGAATGTCTCTCCCTTAAACAGTTTCATTCATATGCAAACGCATACAGAGCTAAATTTTAATGCACTTTTACTCAAAATGCATTTTTTAGTATTGTATGTTCTTACTCAAGCAAATCCATTGAACAAAGTAGGACTATTGATAAATGTACATATCATTACAGGCTTAGTCTATTTGTTATACCTCACAAGATTGATAAACTACTAAGATTTCTTTAATAGTCTGACAACTTTAATAATATAATAATATTATTAAATATTATTTAATATTAAATAATTAAATAATGTGAAGATTCAGTTTAATGCGCAATTGGAGTATACTGTCTTCTGAAATTTACTTGAGTGATAATTGGAGAAGCAAAGAAGATTGTTTAACGTAAATTGTAGATACGGTTTTGCTCTGCTTCTGTCAGTTTTAGCAGAAAGGACACTCTTTTTAGCTTGGACACCCCCATTTGTAATGTATGTTCTTAAGCTAGCTGAAGAGCCTATTAGAGGGAAATCTGAAATGGAGGCTGAGACTCAAGAGTGTATTCAACTGGTTTGGCTGTTGGCAGAGAGCCCAAGTTTCACTTTTTGAGGTGAAGTTAGTACAAATCTGACAACAAGCATGCTTGATCTGTGTTGCTCCCCAACCAGCTGTTGTCAATACCCCACAACCGAGTCTAGAAAAGTAAACTGGGAACAGGAGGTTTTTTGAGGGGTCTAAAAATGAAAAGTGAAAGTATTTTATAGCCTATGTATAGCTGAACTTCATCTTCAAATGAAATACTTGGCTTCTTTTGTATGGCAAAGAAAAATGGCATAGCTGTTATGCATATCAGGACGAGCATTTTCTTCTACTTTCATGGGGTTATAATATATAGGTGCTTTATCTGCAGGAAACATTCTTGTCAACTAACACTTTGTTGTGCAAAGGTTTGAGATTTGTGCTTTTATAAAAACCCTTATCCTGAATTCTAAATAGGTGGAAAGCAGTGGTGTGAATTTCCATTTTCTAAAATGGATCTAATTTTTTCCAGTGCCCAGTTTAAATCAGCTTTGCAAATCTGGTTATGATAATTGTTGGACTTAGTCTATACTATATATAGCTGTCTCAAAACTCTGTACCATATAGCACTCTGTACTATAGATGTGGTATAAATGTTAGTAAATCATATTCAAAGCTTTACTAAGATTTTTTTTATTACTTGCAACTATTTTAAGACAATTTAGTTTTATGATCTTTGCTTAAATTTAATGGGGGGTGGGGAGTAGAAGCACTGAGAATTGTTAACATATACTGATTTTATCAAGCCCAAACAGCTGTACATGAGAGAGAGAAAGAATGAACTGTGTTCATTTAGGTTGAAGTGACTTGGTTAGATATAACTGACCATAGTTTGAAATACTCTGGATTTATTTTTGTTTTACTTCTGTTCAGTGTTCAGTGTTTGTTTTTTAAAAGAGGTGTGTTTCCATCCATTCATATAAATTGGCCTGTTCTGGCTCTAATTGATCACAGTACAATGATTCTACAATCTTCTGGTGCTGTTGAATATACTCTAGAACTCTTGCATTTGAGCTGTAATTTAATTTTATTATGTGTGTGAAAAGGTGAGTCACGTTTTCTTAAACAGCAGTTAAGAATTATGGATTAGTAGTTACTTGGCATATCATTGGTATACTTGAGCTACAGTAAATATCATTGATGGTGTAGAATAGCCAGACCTTGATATCTGAACATTATGCAGTCCAAGTGGAATTAAGCAACAACTGCAGTACAAGATCTTGCAGGTAGAACTAGATGAAGTCGGGATGTAACTTGGTGGCAAATTTTTGTTTGTAATTTTATTTATTTTTGAATAATTTCAAAGAACAATTGTACAAGACATCCCCCAATAACATAAATATACAACCACATGTGAAGGGGAAATGTCAGGATGAAATTGGGATTAATCTCTGATTAGGTTCACAATGGGAAGTGTGCACAGTTTGAACCTGGGACATCTTGTACACAACTCCTGGCATTTCTGGGTAGGGCTGGAAAAGGCTAATGTCTGAAATGTTGGATAGCCACTGCCAATCAGACTGTAGATGATAAAGGCCTAGCAGCAGCAATGGTTTGACTTGGTCTAAGGCAGTTTCCTATGTTCTTGTGCACCATATTAGCAACACCAATGGTGTGGAATGTGTTTCCTTTCAGATGTTGTTGAACTCCGATTTCCTTCAGACCCAGCCAGCATGGCCAGTGGTCAGAGTTGATAGGAGTTGGAAGCCCACATAAAGGGTCTCTGGTTCCCAATCCTGGAGTTTTTGTATAAAGGATATGGTTCAAAACTTATATGTATGCAAGAAATGACAAAGTCACAATTGAATAGCATAGTTTCTGGGGCTTCAGTAAAAAAAAGACATGATATATTTGATACATAAATGAACTCCAAGAAAGGACTTAATCACATTTTGATCCATAGCTTTACATGTTGGCATTGTCTAACAAGTGTTTTGGCCACTTATTAAAGATTCAATATGCCACATATTAAAATTAACTGAAAGGTTTAGCTTTGCAATAATAAACCTCCTTAACTCTTGGTATATACTGAATTTGATTCAAATGCTGTAATCTTATATGTCTGGGGAAAGTTCATCTTATCTTCTCTATTTTTTCTTGATGATGGTTCACATGTCTTTTCTTAGAGCAAACATGCTAAAGTAGCTTGCAACAGTGTTTGAAATCAGCCAGGCACATTTTGCACCTGGCTATCAGCCACTTGTGACCAAGTAAAGAAGCCTAGGTGCAAGGATGATGCCTGACATTTCCACTATCTGGAGGTGCATGCCTCAGGATCCTTGGGTCTTGATTGTTTTCACACACTAATAACACATCCTGTAGAATTCTATAAGTTTTATTTTATCTACACAATCAGAATGAATTTCAGGAACCAAAATGCTTTTTCTGTGCAGCCTGAGCACTCAGTGAACAACGTTATAGTTCATTGTTGTAGCTTCTCTTCACCTACCCCACTTCACTGCCCTGTTCACAGTTGTGAAGAATATTCTTACACTATGAATGGTCTGTGTCACCATTAAGAAAAAGAGGTAAGAATAGGCCTATATGTATGTGTGAAATGTCCCTGGATAAAGTGGCTATTCTTCCTTAAGTTCTCAAAGTTCTGAGTTTCTAACACTGGTTTACAGTGGGAGTGTGGTCAGTTTGGGCTTTTAAAATGCACATGCTGCAGACTGAATTTAACAGGGGGGTGGAATAAATTGCATTCTTGAAACAGAAGTTTCCAGTGCCATCTGCTCTGTTAGTATCTATAGAGAATTTTCCAAATTTGATTATTTAGAGGATCAGTTTGCTGCCAAGAACGTGTGTGGAGAACCACCCCCTCCCAAATATGGGAGCTTCTACTACTCATTGTTATGTTTAATCAATGAATGTGAATATTGTCAATTACATGTTTTTATACTCCTTTGTAGCAGTGTTTCATTTGCAAGGCATCCTGAGCAATTACTGAAGAATAAATACTATTTTAATTGTTGTTGTTTATTAAATTGATATACTTCTCTTCATCCAAAGATCACAGAGTGGTTCACAACATAATATGGCCTTAACTGGGATTTGACAATCGGCCTGCTTATAGTACCCTGTAAGAGAGCCAGTGAATTTGAACAGATTTTCTCTTCACATCTCAGCCACATTACATTTAATGGTACTGGGCTACGCTGGTGCAATGACATTGATAATTAAGTTTGTTAGAGGTTTGGAAGAATGGCTCATGAAGATAGTTTAGTTATGCTGGTGGGGATGTACTAAGGTGAAACCGTACTGGAACTCGATCTACGAACAAATGAAAAGAATGTTAAAAATTACCTTTGTTAAAGCCCCGGAATTCTTTTTATTAAGCATATTACCTGATAACTTACCTGCTGATAGGAAAACTATCTTTGTGTATGCAATAGCGGCAGCAAGGACATTGTTAGCGCAAAAATGGAAAGGGGAAGAAACACCAACGGTGGAAGAGTGGAAAATAAAAATGGTAGAATATACAAACCTGGTGAGAATGACGGCGGCAATCAGGAATATAAACAAACAAAAAATAAAGGAAGAATGGGTTTATGTGGAGGACTACTTTAAGAAGGAAGGAATTAATACAAGCTTAACAATTTGTCTAGATTAAAATATAGAGTATAGATAAGAATAGATATAAGCAGGAAACTATGTAAGTAAATAGGCTAAGGAAAAGGGAGAAAACTTATTTAAAGTAAGGGAGAAATAAACGCATGATTTAAAATAGGATAACAAAGATAGAATACATAAGGACGAACAGTAGGAGGTGGATTTTTTTAAAGGTAGGATAGGGGAAGAGATAGAGAGGGAGAGGGGAGGGAAGGGGGAGACAAGAAGAGGGAGGGGGGAAAACAAAGAATAAGAAATAAATGATGAAGGGAGGAAATGGGGGAGGGTAGGTGGGAGGAAGGATTGTAGATAATATATGGTTTGATGAGGACGATGTGTTTGTTGAGGATGAAGGGGAGGGAGGGGAGGGGGAGGGGGGGTGATGTGGATGGAGAGAGAATGTGGATGTTTATGTAGATGGAATATTGAATATGTGTAAGATGTTGTTGATGGAAGGTCTTTGTGTTATGTTATTTGCATTTTATATTTTTTTTAATACTAATAAAATTTATTAAAAAAATTTTTTAAAAAAAAAAGATAGTTTAGTTATGAACCCAAATGGGTCCACTTTACAAACCTTAAACTTAAAATCTGTTGATATTTTAGAATCGTAAGAGTTCCAAGGGACCTTGGTGGTCATAGCATTTATCTCTGAGTTTTACTTGTGAATCTAGGGTCTGCTGATAGTCCATAGTGAGCTTTCACATGAGATCATGAATGGAAGAGAATGCTAGAGGTTATTCCCAGACCAATCAAATATTTAAAAACAATAGAATTATAACAATTGTGCACAAGCTTCTCAACTGGATAAATGGGTCTTTGCTATATCTACTTTCTATTATTTGAATTTTGTTTTAAATGTATCTGCTGTGTTTTGTGTTTTTGTCTTTTCACTTTTCACTTTTTTCATGTGCGTAACTTTGAGATGATTGTGCAGAAGGCTACTTAAAAATTAATGTCAATAATAGTATAAATTGGCCACAAAGTTAACAGCCAGCCAAAAATAGTACTCAAAAGAGGGGCTGATGGAAGATGGATAGAATAATTTGCCAGCCCCTGCTAAGGGTAAAAAGCAGAGTAATGAATTCTACAGGCTAGAAACACAGTAGACACCAAGCTTTTTGTGTTCCCATACTTTATGTCTTGAAAATTAAGACTCATTCTGCAAATCCAGCAAACAAAGCAAATGGACTAGTGGCAGAGGCATGAGTCACTCCATACCTCCCCGTTCTCCCTTTTCCTACCGTGTTTCTCATAAAATAAGACATAACTAAAAAATAAGCCATAGCAGGGTTTTCAAGCAGTCATAAAATATAAGCCATACCCCGAAAATAAGACGTAGTGATACACGGGGAGGCCGTTGGTGAGCCTCCCGGAGGGCGCAGCATGGCGGGCGGCGATGGCGAACCCGCGCTCCGCTGTGCAGGGCTAGGCTGTAGACGCGGGGAGGCCGTTGGCGAGCCTCCCAGAGGGCGCAGCATGGCGGGCGGCGACGGCAAACTCGCGCTCCGCTGCGCAGGGCTAGGCTGTGGACATGGGGAGGCCGTTAGCGAGCCTCCCGGCGGGCGCAGCGTGGCAGGCGGCAACACCAAACTCGTGCTCCGCTGCGCAGGGCTAGGTTGTGGACGCAGGGAGGCCGTTGGCGAGCCTCCCGGAGGGCGCAGCATGGCGGGCGGCGACGGCAAACTCGCGCTCCGCTGCGCAGGGCTAGGCTGTGGACGCGGGGAGGCCGTTAGCGAGCCTCCCGGAGGGCGCAGCGTGGCGGGCGGCGATGGCGAACTCGCGCTCCGCTGCGCAGGGCCAGACTGTGGACTTGGGAAGCGGCGGCGCTACCGTCCAGGGAGCCCTGGCTGCCGTGCCCTCCAGGAGACTCGCTGACAGCCTCCCCGCGCCCGCAGCCCAAGAAGAGGTGGGCGAGGGTGGCGCTGCCGGCGGGGCTGGAGGGCGGTGGCGCCCCCCAGGCCATGGCGCCCTGCGCCAGTAGCCTCAATGACTAAGACACCCCTCGCAGCTGCAGCGCCGTGCAGAGCCATGAGCCAGCGGGACCCAGCAGCCGCATGGAGCCCTGAAACAGCGGGACCCAGCAGCAGATCATGATGATCTGTGAAGCCCAGTTGCAAAACACTACCGGTACCTCTCTTTTCTTGCCTTGCCCACTTTATGCATATTTATGCATGGTTGATGCAAACTGTAATTGCATGCAATTGCTTTCACCACCCGGGTACTTTTGCTTGGTGCAAAAGTAATATTTAAGCATGGTTGATGCAAGCTGCAATTGCATGCATGAAAGTTAAAGTCTGCCATTTTACTCATCTCTGTGGGACTTAATTACGGTATAATTGAATAAATGTAGATTGCTGTACCATACTTACCGGTAATAAAAATAAGACATCCCCCGAAAATAAGCCATAGTGTGTTTTTTGGAGGAAAAATAAATATAAGACAGTGTCTTATTTTAGGAGAAACACGGTACTTGTGTAGCATAGAGGTACTATAGGCTGGTAGCAGAGGAATGAAGTGCTTCTTTTCTCTGCCGCTAGCTCTCTTGCTTTCTAGGATGGACAGGTAGTAGGGAGCTTGACCTCTAGAATCCAGTATGAAAAGTGGGCTGGCAGTGGTGGGTTGAAATGTTTCATCTCTTTGCCAGCAGTCCACTTGATTCCTGTGCACAGCATACTGAGCACCTTCCCACTTCCTATGCTCTGGCAAATGAAAACTTTAAACACATTCTTTAAAAAGCAACAATAAACTATAACTGGTCAGACTCTGAAGTTGGCTACAGCAACTACCAGAGGAACAACATATTGTGCCTGCCAGTTTATGTATAACTTCATGATCTATGCTGTCAAGGTGGATCTAAACCTATGCAGTCTAAATTTTCAGGGTTGTCTATGTGGCATGTTTTGAGGTACACAAACTGAAAACACAAGGATGACAGAGCAAATGGGATGACTTAGCAAGAGCCGAACAACTTGCAATTGTCTTCTATTCCCCAATAGAAGGATAGTAGAGAGGTTCCATTCTCCACTGATGATGTAACCAAACGTGTGTTCAGTTATTTTTCCATGCTTCTCTATGTTTGAGGCTAAGGAACACCAATTGTCCGTTACTACTAGGCCTGGGTGATATATCACCCAGGACCAGTATGAGGAGCAGACCACGATGTCTGCTTCACTCAGCGGTATTTCGCTCAGTGAAACCGCCATCCCACTTTGTTCTCATACAACAGAGAGGGATAAACAACCTGTATTGGTGAAGTGCATCTTTAAACTGCCTGACTGAGGAGTGTGCAGTTGCCCTTGCATCAGTTGAGAAGTCAGAGGAGCCCCCAGCCCTGCGCTAGCTCCCGCAAGCTGGCGGCGCTGTGAAACTGCTCAGCTGAGGAGAGCGTGGTTACTGCTCCCCGCTGTGAGCAGTTAAAGGAGTCCTGATGCTCCGCCCACTCATGGGCGTTCCCTCCCCCCAGCTGAGTGGTACAAAGCAGCTCCAATGCTATTGCTGCTCACATGAGAGAGCACAGGGCTGTCTCAGCTGGGGAGGGGGTGAAACTGCCTCAGCTCTCAAGGTGAGAACTGGGGCAGTTTCACCTGGTGTGTCTCGCTGGCATAGGCCAATTCATCTTGTTTTTTCAACATTGTGGTATATCACCAAACTGCCATGTTTTGCTGGCGATACACTGCTATGTTGAAAAGCTGATCTCTCCCAGTCCTAATTACTACTACTGTACTATACTACAGAATTATGTCTGTTTTATATTCACCATAACTTATTAGCAGTGTGACCTTTTTAGGGGGTGGCATCAGCTGTTGCTACTGGAGAACAGGGCACTGAATTGTGTATTAGATAATGTAAAAGATAATGATATCAGAAAGTTTTGGAAGGGAATTTCCAGTATTTTACAGTAGTGCATAGAATGGACTCTTCCACTATAGCCACCTAGGTTTATTTAACTGATGCTGGTTTCTTAATTATGTTAGTACCTGCTACTTTGTCTAAACCACAGATTTCCTCTTTTAAAAACAATGTGCTTGTTTTCTCTGCAACTAAAATCTCTGTGTAAAATGGACTGTGGCCAGCAGAGCTTTCTTACAATTTCCAGTAGAGATTTCCTGCTATCTAGGAACTTTACTAGCAAAATAGTATAAAATGAACTTACTTAGACAAGTAGATAAGATCTGAGACATAGAAAATCTTCCTGTATAAAGAACCAATCATTGGAAATTACCTGCTCTTATAGACCACACTTCTGAAAGAGGCACAAGAAATTGTGTATTTTATTTATAATGGGCAGGGGTCCACCAGCTTGGAGCTGGGGAGAAGAGAAGAGCCTTGTTGCTTCAATTTCAACTGAAAACTCATGCATTTTTTGATAACTGTTTAAAGATTGTCATGATTTAGACCAGTCCACCATTGTACATATGGAGGAATTCAGCTTCATGCTGTAATGATTGTTCTGTCAGTGCATGCATTTCCGCTTGTCAGGTTGAACTGTACCTTCTCCTCAGTAGATTTGGTGAAACAGGAGAAGTCACATTGTGCTAGTGGGAGACAATTTGCTGACTTCCACTAGCATGTTAGGTTAGCTGATTCTAGGGTGTAGTATCCACACATGTCATGAGAACTGTTGGATTACTATTCAACAGCTAATAGTGAAAAAGTCAATAAATGTAGAAAACATCAATTTAGGCAGCTGCCAGATTCAGCTGTGTTTTCCATATATACTCAAGTGTTCTGCTTATTTTTTTATATATGCCCATTTGACAGCTTCAGTCTGCAGCACTGACACTGTTACAGGTGCTTCATAATACTCATTCTGCACTTGTAAGAATTTGACATTTAGGAACTATCAATAATTGTATTTTATATTTTTGTAATTTGCTTAGAGGTTTTCTTAGATCAAGTGATATATAATTCTTTGTTAAACAATTAATGGCTTGGGTGTTGCTTTGATATAAAATCTTTAATCTGCCATTCTTTGACATTTTTCCAATCTTCAATTTCTTTTATGACCTATGACCGGAATCAGGCTCAATATCCAGATTGTAAAATTGAAGGTGCATCTTTGGATCATAAGCATTCAAGGATAAATTAACTTTTGAGGTGCTCAATCAATATAATTTGATATCTGGAGGAATATATATGAAGAAATGCTTGATTTAAAATTAAGGGAAAATGGAAAGTATTGAATGATAGCAAAATTTTATTAATTGTTAGTACAACCAATATTGAATTGGGGTTTGGAAAGAGATGGATAGTATTAAGAGGGTATATGTAGATCAGAATTTGTTAATACTTTACAGTTTGTTGATATTCCATTCCTTGAACCAAACAGTAGTTAACCATAGTGTATACCATGAAATGAACAGAAGAAAATGAAAATATTCCTCAATTGTCATTCTTTAATTTCTAGATGGGAATGATGAACAACCCCGGTCCTTATGTCCCACCATACAGCCAGAATCCTGGACAACCAATTGGAGCCAGTGGACTTGGTCCCCAGATGCAAAATAAGCCTGTATTACCTAACAGTTTACCCCAGTTTCCAATGGACAAGAAGCCAGTGCCTGGTCCAGTAATGCCTAATATGGTAGGTAGTAACTTCTGTTTCAAATTATTGTACAGTTAGTTCAAGATATACCAGTATTTTGTCTTAATGGGTTCCATATTGTGTCAAATCATGAGAAATAAGGGTATTCAACCTAGAGGAAAAAAGCATCTTAGTTGAGTTTTAATTTCTTTTGAATGGCATTTCTACTTGATCCATATCTCCTTGTCTTTTGCATAACTCTCATATCTACCCTTTCATCATCTGAATTCTAGCCTTTTAGGAGGCAGACAGCACTATTTCCATCCATATATTGGAGGAGATATAGAAATAACAGTCTGTGATGTGTTCTGAAACTGTGTTCATGTGCTTATTGATAATGTGGGCAGAAAGTTCAAGGGGAAATGGGATATAGGAAGAATTGGATGACATAAAATTGCTTTTTGTTGAAAACTGACTTTATGTGAGATTACATAGGTGCAGTGTCATAGCAGGATGTAAGATGTATTTGATGATGAGTGATTGCATCAGTTCATTCATTTGCCAATCTATGCTTTGCAGCCATTGAGCCAACACATTCAGTGGAGCATTGCACCACAGATACACCTGAGCTCCCAGTGAGCAGACAGTGTAATGTGTACACACTTAACTTGATTCATGTTAATCCTGCCTTCCACAGTGCTGAGCTAGTGACACAGCAGTACAAGAGAATCTCTGTGTACATAGAGATTCCATTCCCAGTAACTGTGCATGTCAGTGGGACACACACAAGTCCTTTCTGTCCTGTTCTGCCCCCCTTTGGCACCAAAAATGATGCATGTGTCAGTGGTCGTGTGAGTGGGAAGGTGCCTGTACATGCTCATAAGGTTCTTAGCATCCCTATTCCCTTCCAGATGATGTGTGCCTTATTATTTTTAACAGCAATTTTCTGGGGATGGTGGAGAGGTTGGAGGCAGGGGTATCAAGGAACATACTCTTCTTACTGGACAATACAGAGGTGGAGGAGGAGGCAGAATGTAGCTGGGTAAGATGTTGGAGGAGCTAGGCTGGTCAGAACATGGAGAGTGGGACACTTCCTTGGAGCTTCCAATATCCCTTTCTCATTGCTGTGGGCTGTGGTGAAGATGGGCAAACTGACTTACTTGGATTGTGAGGTCTGAAAGGCCATGCAGAGCTACCACCTCTCTCTCAGGTGGCCTATATTGGCCTTTTTTAGCTTTCAGTGCTCCATTTTCTGGGAAGCCAGGAGGGGCCTGGGCGGTGGGCGATGAAGGCGCCACACTGAAAAGCAGTCTGGAGCTGGGGAGGGGAGCTCTGAAGAGGCTGTGTAGAGCTGATTCCTGGGTCGTGTGTAGCCTGTCTTAATTTTTCTACCACCCTTGGGGGGGATAGAATTGCAGGTATGCATGCACTATTACTTATCTCACGTTGCATTGTATATGTGGCCTACACATGCATGGAACCATAGTGCATGCGCCTAAAAAGTGGAAAGCTAAGAGTGTAAGTCAGATCCCCAAACGTTCTTAAACTACTATTTCTGAATGGCTAGCTGTTGCCAGTAATCTTTGTAGCCAAGTGTTGCTCTGTAAAAAGTGGCTTTTTTAAAATCTTCCTTCATCATATTCATCTACTCTGAGCAGCACAGGTGTGTAGCTCTTCACTTATTTCAAGCTAATTCTGATTGCTGACTAAAAAGAATGTCTTATGCATCTTATTGTCAAATTGTACATCCCTAGATATTGGCATTTTAAAAGTGAAATAACGTTGTATAGATCCTAATAGAACTGTGCTGAATTTTTGCCTAAAAATACTGGGAACAAAGAAGATTAGGAGAAGTCAAAACATCTTACAGTACTCCTCTTTGCTTGCTACCATTATGTACTGTTCACATTAACTTTTAAGCCATATTCCTGATGTGATCCAAACCAATTGGGAATCACGTGGGCAGCATGTTGTGCTGCTCATCAGATCAGCATGCCAATAAGCAACAGTTGGTTTGGCTCTCAGATCTAATAGATTCCAATAGTGGACTGGTTCACACAATACATTAAACTATAGTTTATTTCAAAGTATGTTTTAATGAGTATAGGCAGTATAATCTTCTACTGCTATAACATTCATGTCAATGAACATCTAATTCATGTCAATGAATTAGAGTGAGGGCAGAAACACTGGCCTCCCTCTGCAGAGGCTTCCTGACACTGGCATATAATGAGAATTGACTAACCTAATAAATTCAAATGTGAGGTGAATTCTACTTACTCTCCCTTGGAATGGGTAAACATTTTTACCTCTCTTACAGCGTTCGAAATTAGCCAGGCATCATGCTCATTTTGTACCTGGACACTTGCAACTAAGTGAAGATGCCTGGGCACCAGGGTGGCACCTGACATCTCCGCCACTGGCTGGCGCACAGCAGCGTTGGTTTTTTGTTTGTTTGTTTGTTTGGTGTTGTTTTTTTTTTTGCTGCCGTGCTATGGCATGAGTCAGATTTTAGCTGGAGCTGATAGTATACAAAATTCATTTTCAGCTTTGTAATCATGGTTGTGTGGTTTTTTTTTTTTAAAAAAAAGCACCTAAACATTCCATTAGTGTGCCCATAACCTAGGTTTAAGGGGCCATATGACAAATAGCTTTTATATCTCTGTTTTTAACACTGCTCTTCATAGAACTGGTCAAACAGTTACCTCAGTGAGAGAGGGGCAGGCACATGCAGGAGTAGGGGAGGAACAAATTATTGTTACTATTATTTATTAAATTTATATACTATCCTCTATCTGAGGATCACAGCATGGTTTACAATATAGAAATACAAAAATACATAACATAGTAACAAGCAAAAACAGTAACCCACACACATGCAGTTTAAAAGGCCATAGGGACTATAGAGTGGGCAGGAACACACTTCTCATTCTCATTAAATTGTAGTTTAAAATAAACTATGGAGTAATTTTATGTACAAACTGGGCCAGTGTAATATTGTACACCATAATCGGTATAGCATTGGCAAAGAGCACTTTAAAAGCTCCACTGTATGAATATAGATTATGCTAATTAGGTATGTTGTGTTACTCTTTATTACTCTAATAAAGAGTAAGTTCATCAGTTGTGATTGAAATCCAATTGGTATTGGGTACACCAATTAATTTGAAGAGAGTGAAGCTATCTGTGAGTGCCACAATCCTACCACCTGTATAGGGAAGTTCCATTCACGACAGTGGGGTTTTACCGTGAATAGCCATAATACCCATACATGTGAAGAGCGAAAGTTCTGGAAGGTACAGCATTGCAAAAGGGTAATTCAGTTGTAGTATTATGTTGTAGTCAGTTTGGGAAGGATGAAGCATGGTTCATATGGATCAGTAACGCAGAGAAAAGCTCATTTCAGTTATTAGTGTAACTTGTTCAAACTGGAGTTAGCCTTTACTTCTGCTGCCCAGTTACTGTATATTCCTGCGTATAAGACTACTTTTTAACCCAGGAAAATCTTCTCAAAAGTCGGGGGTCATCTTATGCGCCGGTTCGTATTTCTTATACAGTGAGTATATTCCAAACTCTATATTTTAACTGGAAAAGTTGGGGGTCGTCTTATACGCCCAGTCGTCTTATACGCTGGAATGTACGGTAGTTTGAAGTTGTGAAGCTCCAGTACACTTGAAAACAGGCTGAAAGTGAAGAAATCCCTTTACTACTGTATTTGGGTGAAGCTAACGGGAAAACTGAATTTCTCCCATGGATGGTACAATGTTAGTTGTGCTGAACTCACATACCTTGACCCCTTGTTAAAAGAGAGAAACAATAATTATTCCTTCACAGTTGATGAAGTAAGCCTGGAGATCCTTAAAACTAAATCAAGTCAAGCTATCTGAAGTTGAATGAAAAGCAATACGGAATAATGCTTCCATTGCTACTTCCAAAGATCAGCCTCACAAGTGGCGTTGCAAGGTGGTTGCTAAGCAGAATAGGAGCATATATTTCTAGTTATCAAGCTCAGCAATATTAGTTTGCTATGTTGCATTGGTAGTGGCTACAATAACTATGTCTCCTGTGCTTGATCTGTCCTTTGTATTGCTCCATATTTAGGGATGGTATGTTTATGTGTTGGCTGCTGGAGGTTAGAAAATATTGATTCATGAAATCATTCCTCATACTCATTATATTAGTAGGCTGCTTTGTATGGCTGCTTTCTTTAGGGACTATATGAGCATTATGTTGCATTGTGGTACTTTGCTTGAGAATGGGTTTTCTTCAAAGGAATAAGAGCTTTCTGAGAGAGAGAGCGGGGATTAATTAGGTTATCCTAAAGTAATTCATATAGCTTCTTCTTCTACAGGTTTAAGCAAACTTTCAAAAGACATGAATAACTTTTTGGTGTTTTGCTGTCTTCTAGTGAACTGTCAGGGTTAGACTTCCATTTGTCTTCTTTATTTACCTTTGAAGGGTCAACAGCAGACACCTCCAGTTCAGCAGGCTGGGATGGTGTCAACTGCTCCCCAGGGCATGGGATCAGGAGCACCAACTGCAGACCCAGAAAAGCGCAAGCTCATTCAGCAGCAACTCGTTCTCCTTTTACATGCTCACAAATGTCAGCGGCGGGAACAAGCAAATGGTGAGGTGCGACAGTGCAACCTCCCTCATTGTCGAACCATGAAGAATGTCCTCAACCACATGACACATTGCCAGGCTGGAAAATCTTGCCAGGGTAAGTATAAAGCTTTTCATCTCATAGAAATATTTGGTCCTGTTCTTGTAAAGTCAAGTCAAGCCCCTCTAGAAATGTTACCATTGTGATAGTAGGAAGCTAATACTGTCTGAAAAACCATTTTGCAGTAATTTGTGCTCACAAATTACAAGGTCAGGATGAGAGATACAGATACTGAAGTTTTAGCAATCAACTTTGGCCTCCACTGTGCAATAAGTAATAAGAGATCCAGACTTGGGTGACCTGTTGCAAAGAGCAGAAAAGCCTTGATCTGTACTTGGATAAGATAAGTTTCAATCAACTAAGATTTCCCTTGACCTATCAGTCAAAAGAAGACTAGGGGAAAAGTTTTCAATTCTGGATATAAGTCTTTTTTATATATATAAAATAGTTGAGGTCTGATATACTCAGAAGCGTGTCGCACTGTACTCCAAGTAATTGTGCATAGATTCTGTGCATCAGTAGCACATGTATAGCTGGCTCAAAGAAATTTGAAGTTTTAAGTGTTAACAAAATTGCTTTTTAACCCTCTTTTTAGTGGCTCACTGTGCATCTTCACGACAAATCATATCGCACTGGAAGAATTGTACACGGCATGACTGTCCTGTGTGTCTCCCTCTCAAGAATGCTGGGGACAAAAGAAATCAACAATGTAAGTAGTCATTAATTTATTTCTTTTTAGGGCATTACAGATTTGCAGTATCACTCCATTTCTTATAATGTTTCTCCTAATACTATTAATGGCTGGTGTGAGAGCCAACTGCAGGATCGAGTCCCTGCTCCTGACAGCAGGGACCCTGGATATACACAGACCCTCTACTCTGGTCTCACTATCATATTGTGATGGCAGTCTTGTCTGCAAATACAGTAGGATGCAGCCATAGCTGCCCAAGTTGTGGTAGGCAGCAGCCTCCATGCTTATCAGGTCAGCAACAGATACAGTTTAATGCGCCAAACCTTATTGGTGTGTTACTAAGGACTTTATAAAAGGATTGATGTGTTTTATGTTCATTCTAGTCACTGTTTTTGATCATTTTCATGTCTTCATTTTTTCTAGCATTACTAGGTGGTGGTGCAGTAGGACTTGGAAATTCTGGCTCTGTAGGGGTGGGTCAGCAGACAACCCCCAACATAAATGCTACTAACCAGATTGACCCCAGTTCGATTGAGAGGGCTTATGCTGCCCTTGGACTGACGTATCAAGGGAATCAGATGCAGACGCAGACACAAGCTCAAGTGAAGAGCCAGCAGCAGGGACAGTCACCACAGGGACTTCGCCCCATGAATCCTACAAGTATGTTTTTAACTTTGTTTTAAAAATGTATATCCCACCTTATTTCAGAAGGCAGCTAACAACTCCAAATCATAGCAACAATAATAAAATATATAATTCCACATTAAAACAAAAATATTACCATCAACGCCTAAACTACAACTTTTTCTAGTATTTTACTAAAGGCATTTGTGAAGTTTTGCATCCATTGGGAGAATGGGTGATAGTGAGGTGAGGCTTTGTACATGGCAAAAGCAAGTTTTCAAGGTTTCGTTGTTCTCTAGTATAACCAAAAAGTTGAACTCAGGGTAGTCTTAGTGAGGAGTTATCTCAATGATTCCCATTGAGTTCATTTTTAAATTGATGAACAAATTAAACATGCTGCAACCTGAGACTCAGTTATGGAAGCAAGATCTGCCTCTGCCATCAGAAGTGCTCCCTCCCCCCTTGAGCTGCTCCTATACATTCATATTGGGGGGGGGGAGCCGTTTTGTAGTAAGTAGGGCCAAAATCTGTTGTGCAACAATGATAGCATGTGTACCCTAGAATATCTGGAAACAACTTAAGCACCTAAAGTAATTAACCTATAGTAGAGCGTATTACTATTTTCTTTCTTTCTTTTGGTCTAGATGCTAATCCTATGGGAGTGAATGGAGGTGTTGGTGTTCAAGCCCAGAGTCTCCTACCTGAATCAATGTTGCATCCAGCTATGAATTCTCAAAAGTAAGTTTATTTTTAATTTTATAGAAAGCAACTTTCAGAATAACACATTGAGGAAAGAATTCACAAAAGTGGCAGAGCTACAAAACAATAACTTTTAACAAGAGGGATTTTTACAAAAGGAAAATATTGTATATTTTAAAATTTGATCTTTGACCTCTGAATAAAGCTCTTTATTATAGAGAAGGCATTTTTGTCCACCTGATCTAAAGCTTTTGAGGTCAACATACTGAGTTAGCATTGAGATACTCTGTTTGTTCTGCCATAGGGGCTCCACATTTACTTGAAAACTTTTTTTGTAAAGGTTATAGGTAAAGCAAAATACCTTGCAGTAGCTGCATTGCTTTCATAGTAGATATACATGTGTCTCATTTCTGAATTCTGTAGTGCTGCTGCATGCTCTTAGATTGCCGGTTCTATATTGACTAGAAAGTGTTGGCATTTAAATGTTGTCAGTGAAGTAGTATAGCACATTCTGCTAGTGATACACATGCTATATAGCACGGGTTTTGAACTAGGATATATAATATGAATATATATCATATACTGGGCTAAATAATTAATTCTGTTCCACAAAAAGATACATGTTGTGACTGGTAGAGATTGTACAAATTAAAGTTGGTTATTGTGCATAATGTTGCTACTGCTGCTCATTGCTTGGGACACAGGTCAAGTGAGGACACTGAAGCTTCAGCTCCTGACCACTATAAATTATTGTTGGTCAATAACAAGTATCCAGGACTTTCCAGGTGCAAGAAATGGCAGCTAATGTTCAAAATTGTATTTCTCCATCTATAAAGTGGAAAGTGGGTGAATATTGGAACTCGCCTTAATGTAGAGCCTTGCCTGAAATAAGAGTGCAATATCATCCATATGTATTTTAGCACCAATAGTGACAGTTTTTCAGAAGTTCATAAGCGTGCGTGCGCGCGCACACACACACACACAGAAGCGAAATGTTTATCCACCTATGGCTGAGCAGGAATCTGAGCATGAGTAGGCTACTTTCATATACAATTACTTGTGATGTGTTTACATATAAAGAAAATCTCACTTAACGAGGTTTATTGTGTCTTTGATAATCACCTTTTTTTTTTAAAGTACCATGATGAATGAAAATGCCAATGTTGCCAGTTTGGGGGCCATGCCAACAGCAACACATCCTTCTGGCATTGGAATTCGGAAACCATGGCATGAAGATATCACTCAGGACCTCAGAAATCACCTTGTTCATAAACTGTGAGTATTGATCACCAAATCTTCAAACTTCTAGATGAAATAATTGAAATAGTGCAATAAAAGTACTTAAACCTTCTAAATGTATCTGCTGCATTCCTTCCATAGGTGATGGATGTAACTATTCACTTTTCTTACCTCATTAACTTTACAGTTGCTGGTATCGCTTGTATGGGAGTTGTGGGAGACTGAGCAGGAATCTAAAGATCAGACAGAGTTGTTAATGAAAGGAGAAAATCAGCCTTGTGACCAAAGATGGGAATACTTCCAATTTGCTGCCTAGCTCATTGGAATCTCTACTTTGAACCAAATGCTTAAAAGGGTGTTGTAGTTGGAATTCAGAGGAAACAGCCAGTAGGGGCCAAGTAGTGTGATCTGGTTCTAGCATGTCATCCATGTTGTCTTGAGCTATCTTCTTTTTTTGTCATTAGAGTTTAATTTCTCAGCAATTGTTTCCACACCCTGCTCCTGAAGACACAAGTCATTTCCAGGGCTAAATGGCAATTCTGTACATGATGTGATGGGTGAACAAACACACACAGCCCAAATAAATTATCCTGGGTTATGAGCCATTTTTTGGTACTTAGAACCTTCGCCACATAAACTTTTATCCCCAAGGCATCCATAGGGGGATTGAAATGACTTTCATCAAACCAAAGAGATATGATCTTGACCATGCCCAGAACATTTTTCTTCAATAAGGAAGAAGAAATTATTATTGGTTTGGACCAGGAGACAGATTCATTGTGATAGATTTATTTGGAAGATTTTTATTTAACGTCGCTGTTTTCCTTCAAAGAGCTCAAGGTAGCATACTTGGTGTATCGTTCTCTATCCATCTCAGTTACAACCATAACAGTGGCCTAGTTTGCATGTCACATTAAACCATGGTTTAAAGCAAACAGTGTGTTAATATGCTGATGCACACCGCTCAAAACTTTCATGTTGCTTCTCCCTTGCTTTTGCTGTGCTAAAGATGAAGCAAATCAGACTCTAGCTTGTCTGGAACAAACCTTGGTTTCAGTCCATAGTCCGTTTGGACAAAATGATCCACAGGCTTGGGTTTGGCTGACAAGCCAGGTTGCTCTGGCTTATTTTGTCCACAGGGTAACATGAGTGTGCGGAAGGAGTGCCATGAGAACTTTTGAGCAGCATGCTTCTCTTTCACATTAAATTATAATTTGTTTTAAACCATGGTTCAGTGTGATACACACCAGGTCAGTGAGAATTTGAATTTACCTCCCCAGGCTAAATGCATTTTCCTAACCACTGTGCTACTCAGTTTCTTATGCATCAGCTAATTGGAGTGTAATAAGCAGGGGGAGACTTCAGTCTTTTAAAGAACCCAAAAAAACTAGAACCCTAAGTTCTGCCAGCAAGAGCCAGAGGAACTATTGGGTGGGTATACTTAAAATTTATATTCTCTTGAGGCTGAACACATTCTCAGGCTAATCATAATTTTAGTACCAAAAATTAGCTGACAACCCTTTCACAGAAAAATCAATTTGCCCCCAAGTTTTCTTTTGAGTAGCCCATTTTGCGTGTGTTTGCGTGGGGGACCTTTTTGTTCCTGCTACTGATAAACAATTTGGAGGCAAACCATTGTAGATCTACTGCAAATCATCCAGAGATCTACTTTATGCCTTTGTTGTTGTTGTTCAGTCGTGTCCGACTCTTCGTGACCCCATGGACCAGAGCACGCCAGGCACGCCTATCCTTCACTGCCTCTCGCAGTTTGGCCAAACTCATGTTAGTAGCTTCGAGAACAATGCCTACACATGGATTAAGGGGAATGTAATAAGTAGTCAATGTAATCTAGACCAGGCACAGGCAAACTCTGCCCTCCAGATGTTTTGGGACTACAACTCCGTTCATCCCTAGCTAACAGGACCAGTGGTCAGGGATGATGGGAATTGTAGTCCTAAAACATCTGGAGGGCCGAGTTTGCCTATGCCTGATCTAGACCATTGCCATTTCTTCATGATGGGGAAAAACAGTTGAATTGAAAAGAAAAAGCCCAGGCTGTGTTTGCTAGCATGCTTCAGGGGCTCGTTAGTAGCACTGTAGGTAACAGTGTTGCTCATCAGACTGCACATTGTTGAGTAAGGGACAGTTCTTAATCATAATTCACATATTGCACTGATTGGATGAGGATTGGTTTTGTTGTCTGTCTTCTGGCCCAGTCAAGACATGTTTTATTGAGACAATAGATGTTTCAGTGTTGCAAACTTTGGTTCTTATTCAGACATCATATTCAAAGAGCGTATGAGTGGAAAGTAGCCTTTTGTTAGGAACCCCTGGACCTAGAACTGAGAACCTTTGGATCTATGCTCTGCTGCCCCTTGTGGTAAGACACTTAATGTCATAGATTGAAAGGTTCACAAGGCTATCATTTCCTCTGAGGCTATAGGGTGATACTGAGAAACTGTTATCATGGCCTTCTCTTTCTTCCTACTGTACCAAGCTATACGCTGCTGGATTCCCTTCAGTTTCTTATTCTAGAGTTTGTTCTGCCTGTGAACTAGCATCACAACAGCTAATTTCATAATTGTACTGAACACCTATTCCTAATTAAGGAAGCTTGTGTTATCTGGATGTTGCAAGCTTTCAGTGAGTTGAATTAGACAATTTGTACCTCTTGGTCCAGTACAGCTATGGAATTCCCATCTGTGATTGTTCTCGGCTTTTACCAGAAGTTGACAAAAAATAAGAATAGCATAAACTCTAGCTGTGGGCATTAGATTTTTGGATCCAGAAGTTCAGGAGACAAATAGTTGGTTCAATGTTTCCCTCTATATTCTTGCAGAGTACAAGCCATATTTCCAACTCCTGACCCTGCAGCACTAAAAGATAGGCGCATGGCAAATCTTGTTTCCTATGCTCGGAAAGTAGAAGGGGACATGTATGAATCAGCAAATAGCAGGGTAAGTTATTTTGTAATTTTCTGGTATCAAAGTATTAATTTATAAATTAATTTGTCTTTTTGTTATTTCTGTAATTACTTTGATCAAAAGCCAGTCATGTTCTTTTCCATTGTATGTATATATAATAAGTATTTGGAAGGAATGCTTCAGTAATACCAATGAATCATCATTTGTAGCAAATTCCAATTTTCTCTGAAGCAAGTTCCAAGGATTCAAACATATTCTATTTTAGGAGTAGGAAACATTTTAGGCTTTGCAAGCCAGATCCCTAGTAGATGCTAGCTTTGTGTCTACCTTCCTGTCAATCACTGGATGTCAGAATGGCTTCATTGCAAAGAGCCCTGCACAGTGCTTAAAAGTGTTTGAAGCTTTAGGTTTGTAGAGGCAAAGTCTGCTTTCCCTGCCAGGGCACAGTCAGTGGCACCCTTTCAGGCTCACAGTTGTGTATCAACAGCTGCATTGACTGCTGCATCTCTACCAATCCCACACCTGATGTCATATATGACATACTTTGGGGGAAACTGCTTTGCAGGCCAAATATGAATCTGTGGT
Organism: Darevskia mixta; assembly: GCA_034641385.1. Classification (NCBI taxonomy): domain Eukaryota; kingdom Metazoa; phylum Chordata; class Lepidosauria; order Squamata; family Lacertidae; genus Darevskia; species Darevskia mixta. Next base: position 20,681,019 of record JAWWNH010000008.1, read on the forward strand.
GGATCAGGTTTGGACTGTGGGCCAGAGGTTCCCCACTGCTGCTATTTTCACCAAGAAACAGAAGCCAGATTGGGGTGACAAAGCCCTGGTTCTGAGCAGTTCCTGCTGTACTGCATATAAATAGGATAGTATTTAGCAAATGTGAGGAATGAAACCTGCTCTGACTAATAAACCTAGGGGCAGGAGGCAGATAAAGCCCTGATTTCAGTAGTTCTCCTGGTTATACTCCTTTGCTTTTCTCCATTTAATCCAGTAACGAAGTGCTGCAGTTGGGACAATGTTGCCTTATGGCCAAACCTGCCTACCATGCCAGACACTGGGTATTTGCATGCAAAGGGCCTTGTATTCTGGGACCTAGTAGAGCACTATCTGTCAGTTGAAGCAGGAGGCAGAGGCTGAGTTCCAAAGCCACAAACAGAGAATATTAGCAAAATATCATTCTGGTGTAGGCTCATTCCAGTGAAAAGTTACTTGGAATAAGGAGTAAACTTTTGAGGCTAGTATTTTATAGGGCCTGGTGACTAGATACTGGTGCTTGCGGTCAGCTGACTGAATGCTCAGGCAACCTAGAACTGCAGCCTAGATGATGCCCTTGAATTACGGAACACAATCTGCCAGACTTGAAGTGTAAATTGAACACTGTTGCCATAGGAAGTAAGGCACTGAACCTTGATTTCCTGGGGAGTACATGTTCAAGACCACCCCCTGGTACTTCAAAGTATCCTGGCCTCTACTGATGGGGACCCCAGTCACATTCTCCCCCCTCCCCCTTTCTAGGTCAGTACAGTATGAAGCCCCACCTTCTATGTGTGTATACCATCCATCACAGGGATCAGCATTTTACTTGTATGGATTAAAATGAAATTCTAATGAGACTGTGGCCACTATTTTCTGTGTAGGAAAAAAAGATTACAACTTAATATGTTGTAGCTGGAGGATTTCTTCAGTCTCAGGTGGATTGGAAATATACATATTGTAAGCTTTCCTTATGTATGCATCTCATATACTTTTCTCATTGCAGGCAGAGTATTACCACTTATTAGCAGAAAAAATTTATAAGATCCAGAAGGAACTGGAGGAAAAAAGGAGGACCAGGCTACAAAGGCAGAATATGATACCAAATGCCCCAGGCATGCCACCAGCTCCTATCAGTCAAGGGCCCATGGGGCAGCCACAACCCGGGATGACAGCAAGTAAGTGTTGTACCCTTACAAAGTTTGATTTAACAATAATAATAGATATTTGAATCTATTTGATTCTTGGGCACTCAAGAATTACAGGGGTGACGATCATCATCCAGCTGGGTACAGAGGGGAATAACTCATATGAGCCTTCACCCCATATAGTTGTGTGATTTGTTCAGAGCCCTCAAGTGCATAGTGTGAAAACATGGCAAAGTAGTTGTGTCTGTGTGAAAGGGAGGCATTGGAACAAGCATGTGTGGAAACAGCTCTCATCAGCATTCTGATATATCTATATAATTGCAATCATTTGATCGTTAAAATGAATATTTCTACACAATTGGCATTACACCCTTTAATCTCTCTTTAATTATATATATTTCAGTTTAAGGTTAACTTTGCTCTGCTTGTGATACATAATCGTCAATTTCAGGGAGGATGCTTGGAGAATTGTGCATGCTTTCATATTCTGTTGAAAGTACCTTCAGAAGAATGCCCTTCGTCCTGGCATTTCATTTCTAAAGATACATTTGGTTCTTGAAAATAGAACTTGGTTGATCAGCTGCTGAATTTTATCAAGATAGTGCTGCTGTTAGGTGTTTAGCATCCTAGATGTAAAACTTAATATTCCCCAAATGCTGAAATATGTCCAAGAATTTAAGAATTAAAGTTCCCCTTACCCTAAACTGACAAAACCTGGTTTTTTTTAATGAAAATGTCTGAATTCTTTAACTTTGGTGTTCAACTACATTACAGATGGTCCTCTTCCCGACCCAACTATGATTCGTGCCAATGTGCCAAACCAGATGGTGAATCGAATGCAGACACCACCAGGTAAGAGTTCAGAAAAAGAGAGCTGAACAACTTGGCACTATAGTAGGGACTTTTCATTGTCTCTACCCCTTCCCATGCCAGCTCCAGCATGGTCCCCTACCTGACAGTGCTCCCACCCTATTCAGCTCCCACTTTGGTGCTGCCACAGCATGCCACCGCCATCAGTTATTCACCTTCCTCCAGATGTGTTTCCTGCATGGCATGCTTTGGAATGGGTGCTGAGCTGGTGCTTAGCAGCTGCCCACCAGTGTAAATTGCCCCAAATGCTATGCTTGACATTGCCCACCATGCAGTGTCCAACATCATTCTAAAATGTCAAGCCACCACAGCAGATCAGAGCTGAGCACTGAGTTGGCATAGATTCCAAAGTGCAGGCACATGTTGGGTCAGCATGTCCAGATGTGAGAGGCCGACAGCAGCACTGGGCAGGACACGGCAGTGGAATGGCAGGACACAGCAGCAGCAGTGTCAGTTGCCAAAATCTTTCCACATACTTTACAGTGTCTCCAAGAGCCACCCTTTTCTTTTTATCGCAACAGGCCATGTCCATATGTATTCATTTTCCCCAAGCTGTGTTTTCTTGAGTTCTCTGCATTTCTGGTGCATTTTCCTCTCTTGATTTGTTTCAGAATGCCTATGCTGTGTGTCTCTTTCCAGTGCCATGATTAAGTTCCTATTTGCCTTTGCTTCCTGTCTCTATTCATTTTGCCTTCAAGCTTCACACTCCCTTGTATTTTAAAACTCACTTCCCCTGTGTACACAAACACCCCTTTACTTCCCCTTGTACTGGCCTTGCTTCCTCTGACACTTTCTGCTACTACTTTTCTGCTTACACATTCCTGATACTGGTTTGTCCCTGACATTTTCCTCATTCTTTTTTGCCCATTAAAAATATCCCCCTCCTCTAATTCTTACACATTTAACTTTTTGTGTGGCATAGTATAAATATTCTGATGAATTCACCAATCTTGTTTAAACATGTAAACTTCTAGGAATGAATCAGTTTGGCCAGATGACCATGCAAATGCAGTCAGTTGGACCCCGGCAAACTCCTCCCCTTCAGCACCCTGGACAGCTAAGCCAGACGGGGACCATGAGCCAGGTTGGTTGACTTTGCTTTCCATTGTTGGCTGCTGTGCCCAAACTATATAGGTGCTGTTTGACTCAAGTCCTGCACAGAGTAGACCTGTTGAAATTAAGGGATGTAACTTGGTCATGTTCATTAATTTCGGTGGATCTACCTTGTATACCACCCTATGTATGTAAATGTGTTGGTAGTCCACTCTCTAAATAGGGAGTACTATTTGTATTTTAACCAGTTATGTTAACTAAGTTAGGCCTGCAACATGCTTCAAATAATGAATTTTATTGGGCTACTGGGCTGAGAATCCAGAGGCAGTACCATTTAAGTCTCTGGCCGTGATAGTCCCTGGCAACTTATCTGATAAGAGGGTATCAATAAATTTGCTATGTTAGTGTCTGGAAGTACTATGTCATTCTTAACTTTGACTATTAGCTTGATACAATGTTTTATTCATTCATAATAAATACTTTGTTACAGATGGGATTTTCCCCACGTATGCAACAAGGGGTGTCACAACCTTCCAATCAAAGTCAGTTCCTTCAGCAGACCCAATATCCTACATTGTCTCCTGGAATGAATCCAACAAGCACGCCTATGACTCAACCTGGCAATCAGACTCCCACGTCTCAAGTATGTTGAGAGAAGTTCTGTTGGCAGGCTCTTTGGATGTGGATTTGTTTGTGTGCATGGTAGACCTGGATGAATGATAAAAAGGGAGCAAAATTATTAATTCAAGCCAGTTACTGGCACTACTGATTACCTGGTGAAGACAATCTTTCAGGCAAGCATACTTAGTACTTATCCTCAACTTCTCTGTGCACTGCCTTCCATTTTACTCACATTCTCATTGGTTGGCAAGTAGTTCTACAGGAGTGCCACTGAGTGGGAGAAGGAGGAGGATGGGCCAAAGCTCTGTCCATTCTCCAACATGAACTGCCTGCAAGTCACATCACTCTCTCCACATCCTTTTCACCTTTGTGTTCCAAACTGAGGGAGCAGGAGCTGATGGAGACTAGATCTGCCCCTGGGACTTTCAGTTGTTGATACCGAACATAGTTTATTCAGATACTGACAGTTCTCTTTTTCAACAGGCACAAATGACCAGCTCTTCCTGTCCTGTGACTTCTCCAGTAGTGGCGCCAGGTTCTCAAGGGAGTCATATTCATTGCCCTCCTATTCCACAGTCTACTTTACATCGAAACTCTCCTTCTCCGGTACCAAGTCGTACTCCCACACCTCACCATACACCCCCAGGACTGGTATCTCAGCAGCAGCAGCAGCAGCAGCAGCAGCAGCAGCAGCAGCAGCAGCAACCAGCACCACCACAGGCAACAATTGCATCTGCTCCTGCCACTGTTCCTCAAGCGATGCCACCTGGACCACCGTCACAAACTATGCACCCCCCACAGAGGCAGACCCCAACACCTCCCCAGGCTCAGCTGACTCCACAAGTGCAGCCTCCAGTTTCTGTTACCCCTTCTGCAGAACAACAGCTGCCACAGCAACCTCTTTCGCAACAGAGCACGACTGCATCTGTGCCCACCCCTACAGCAGCACTGCAGCCTCAGCATCCTACAACACCCGTAAGGAAGTTTTCTAGGGCTATTAAGAGTGAAAGTCCAACCTTGGGCAAAATCTTTTTAGGTTGTTATATACAATATCAATGGCTAAATGTTATCTCAATAGCATGCATTGCATGAAGGTATAGAACAGTATGCTGGGCTTTGGAATGCACGCTGTCTTTTGTATAGCAGAGTTTCAAAGAATTAATTCAGCTACAGATGTCTGATAAAAATATATGTGTGTGATTTTAGGGGAGGGGGTGCAGAAAGTGGTATAGCTAGACATAATTCCGTGGTAGGCTAGTGTTAAGATAGTGGGGGGTTTTGTGTAGCATCTCTTCTTATTGAGATGCATGTGGCATAAGTTGCTTGAGATACCATCTAGCTTAGAAGACCAAAATAAAACAAAATGCTGCAAAACTGTGTGGCGCTACTTAACATGTAGCTTTACTAGTTCTGTTGCTTTCATTCTGCAGCTTTCACATCCAGGTGCAAACATTGATGGGCAAGTATCAAATCCACCATCCACCAATAGTGCAGATGTGAACTCTCAACAGGCTGCTCCTGAACAGCAGCAGCAGCAGCCTTTGCCTGAAATTAAAATGGAGATTAAAATGGAAGAGGAAGAGTCAGAACAAACAGATCTTCAAATGGAGGAGAAGCCAGAGGTGAGAGTGTGGCATGCATAGGAATTGATTCATTTGATCACATCTGGATCTTTTTCTTCCAAGAAGAACAGGAGGGGTACGGGAAAGGGGGGCTGAAATTTATCCACTCAACCCTATGGAGTAGATTAGGCTGAAAAGAGAGTAAGTGGCTCAAGGTCACCCTGTAAATGTCATGGATTTTAACCCAGGTCTACCCAAATTGGTACTTTTATCTACTATACCAGACTTGCTGATTAGGAAAGTCAGTGCACTAATGTTTAAAACATTTCAGTTTTGTTTTTTTGATCCAGATCTCCTGTCTCTGTAGTCTCAGAGGCATGATACAAGCGGGGTTAGAAGTTTTCTCTCAAGTGATAACCAAGCAGTTTCCTTAGTAGCACTTGTGTGGGGAACAGGTTCTGGCCAGCTGGTCAGATTCTGAACCACCCTCATCCTGTGGTCCATTTTAACAGGTGGGTGGGGTCACCTGATGTCTCATTGACACACACTCTTTTTGGTGCAAAAACTCATTGCGACATCAGAAGACCCAGACAAAAAAAAATGTTTTATGGTTGTAGCGCAAGCCACACCTGCAGAGAACAATCATTTATAGATGTAGCTTCTTTTCATGCTGATGGTGGAATATTTGGCTTTCTGGAAGTGCTGATCCCAGTGGCCTTGCTGTAAATTCATCTGCACTATGAATTTGACAGCAATTCTTGCTTACAAAAGAACAACTAGGAGGCCTTTAAAGCTCCTGCTCATTTTTTGGAGGCGCTGTCTGCATCTGCCCCACACATGACATTACACAAAATGCCAGGCTGAAGGACTGGGGAAACAGTTTTACAGGCCAAATTATCTTCAAAGTTTTTGTTTCCTGTTGAAAGTGTCATATTGAAGAAGCATGAAAATAGTATGTTGATAGTAATGTGAACTTCATGTAGATTGTGTGAGCTATTTCAGTGTACCTGTGCTGGGGGACTGCAGTTGTCCACCTATTCTATATACACACAGTGATAGTTTTGTGTACAGTTGTTGCACGTGGTTATCTATTCATGGGGTGATATCTAACTTGTTAGAATAGACTCACTGACAAACTTGAGTGGGGCTACTCTGAGCATGTTGAATATCAGTCATGGTGTTTACACCTTTTCCTGCACAGAAGTACTAAGAACTGCATAGTGTTTGAAATGTCCCTTAGTTGGGAATGGGAACAAGCTTCATAAAAGAGGTATGGTCTCATTACTTGCAATAGAAGGAAGCTGCTTTCTTCATTATTCATTCTTGAAGGTGTGATCATTTATTATTTTTATTATTTATTTTATTTTATTGCTTTTTTTGCTCATAAATGTCTTCCTGCTTTTCCAGGTTAAGGTAGAATCCATGTCTGAGGAATGCAAATCTGAATCAACAGAACAGGAAGAGAAAAAACCACAAGTGAAGCAAGAAGTGAAGGAAGAGGAGGAAAGACCTAGTACTCCAGGTACTCAGTCTTCACCAGCTTCAGGACAGTCAAAGAGGAAAAGTAAGTTTACCGTTTCTTGTCAGCTACATAGAGCTGTGTAGTTTTCTTAAGTTTGAGACTTGAACTTCACATGTTAACATTTTGGTAATAGGACATCCATAGACGGATGTGCCTTATCTAATGAAACACTGGTTAGGAGACAGGCCTATGAAATTTAACTATTAGCCAAACTTTACATTTACTGTACACATTAGCTCTTGAGTAAAATATTTTTAATTCCTACTGTTGTTGCATATCAGATTCCTGTTCTGACTACTGCAAATTAGTCAGTGCCTAACACTTCACCATTGGATAATGAGTGAGGAAACTGGAAAAGAAGCATTGTCTTGATGTTAATCAGATTTCTAATTTTCTTGGTTAATTTAATGTTATGTGTCTCCTTTCACAAGTTTTCAAGCCAGAAGAGTTGAGGCAGGCACTTATGCCAACTTTGGAGGCACTTTACCGTCAGGACCCAGAGTCCCTTCCCTTCCGACAGCCTGTGGATCCCCAACTACTAGGAATTCCTGTAAGTGTATTGAAAAGAAACATTTCTCTCAATGCATAACCACTTTTCCAGGGCTTTTGTGTGTAACAACAAAATCCTGTAGCTCCATCTTTTTCTTTCTTTTTTTCTTTTTTCAGATTAGTCTCCTTCAGAGCAAAGTTGTCTTCTGTTTTGGGCATTCTTAAATTTGTCTAGCTGAAAGCAAATTTCTTTTCCATTACTTTCTGAGATGGGGCTTCAGGGTGTACTTGCTTTTGTAAATGAGTTACTCAAAGACATTCCAGGTCAGCATCCAAGAGTTCAGAATTCTTATTTATTTATTTTTCAGGATTACTTTGATATAGTAAAGAACCCCATGGATCTTTCTACAATCAAGAGGAAGCTTGACACAGGACAGTACCAGGAGCCCTGGCAGTATGTTGACGATATTTGGCTCATGTTCAACAATGCCTGGCTTTACAACCGCAAAACATCTAGAGTATATAAGTACTGTTCCAAGCTGGCAGAGGTGTTTGAGCAGGAAATTGATCCAGTTATGCAGAGCCTTGGCTATTGTTGTGGACGAAAGGTAAGGAGAGTCATCTTAAGCTGAATTTCAGGAAATTACCCAAACACTTCAGTGTCTAATTTTAAGGATCCTTTAAGTCTGTTTTGAATGCAAATACCCTGTTTCCCCTTTTTTAATACATAGTCATAAAGTAAGCCATGGCAGGGTTTTTTTTACCTTTGTGAGAAGTAAGACGTACCCCCAAAGTAAGCCGTGGTGCCGCCACAGGGGGAGGCTGTACCGTACCATACTGATGTAATAAAAATAAGACATCCCCCCGAAAAAACCACCCTGTGTTTTTTTGAGGAAAAAAAATTATAAGACGGTGTCTTAAAAAGGGGGAAAGACGGTATAGAAATCAAGTATGGTGAACTATTTTAGAATTGTCTTAAATTGTGTTCAGTACTTACTCCAGGGTTTTAATGTTCATCATTAAATACAACATTCAGTTGTATTCCTACTGCATGTAAGCAATAAAGCAGATGGTCCTCCAAGGCATAAGAAGTTTGTTGTCCCTGGTCTACCCCTAAATGTAGTTGTGTACAAAATATTTTGATGGTAAGGTTTTCTTTGGGGTAAACACATTCCGAATGGATAAGACTACTGCCTAATAAATGTTATGTTGTACAGGAATCATCATTAGCACCACAAAATTTGTAGGTTGTGCTCTGATTCTAGGAGTGGGGGGGGGCGGACAGTGTTGATATTGAACTATCACCACTGAATCTATAATACTTCATGAATACTTGTAAACAAAAACCTGTGGTTTCTGTGCAAAACCAAGTATGGGCTTTCTGCCTCTTCAGGACAGTGTCTGGAATCTTCTAGAGCTTACAAATTAGGGAAATTTGGTGCCCAGCCTGCCCTCTGAAGGTAGTGTGCATGCCCTCATTGGGTGGGATCTGTGCCTTCACTGCTTTTGGGTTACCAATGTAGTAGCAGCTTTTGAAACTTTGCTTTGAAGTGTCTTATTTCTTGGATACCTGTAAGCAACCTGTGTTCCTCTCTCTTTTCAGTTGGAGTTTTCACCACAGACTTTATGTTGCTATGGCAAACAGTTATGCACAATCCCACGAGATGCTACATATTACAGTTACCAAAACAGGTAAGAAAATGCTTGGGTACAGCATTGCACCTGCTGTGAAAAATTATATTAGATATAGGCAGGCATGCACTTATATTTATAGCATACTCAGCAGATTACTTCCCAAGCAAGCCAAGCGCCTTGTTCCATCAATTGACTTTTTCTTCCTGTTTCAGAAATTAGGATGTTAATATAAACTCTCCATATGCTTTAGATAAGTTCAAAGCTTTTGTAGTAAAACCATCATTTTTTCCTCTGTATGAAACAGTGCACAGAAAAGCATGCATGTTTGCATCTTGAGTTCACTGCATTTAACATTCAGTCTTGTCCTAAGGGAGACATATTTCCTGTTTTAGGTCACAGTTATTTCAACCAAAGCTGTAGTTGTAAAGCTGTGTTTTGTTTAAGAGCCGTGTGAAAAGCAGGGTGCCTGCAAGGTCAGAGGGGCTGACTTCACTCTGCTAAGGCCTCTTACAGTCTCTCACTCTCAGATAGAATTTCTATGGTAGTAACACTCCTGTGTGTGTGCTTGGGATCTCTTAACTATTGAGGCATAACTGTCAAGTGTTCCTGAGTATGTACTCTTGTTTAAGAAGCTAAATCTTGCACCGAATCAGACCAAGATCCACCTGGTCCAGCATCTTTTATGGGAATTTCAGTAAACCAGCAACTTCTCTGTACTCCACTGGACCTGCAGCCTTCAGTTTGTTCTAGATAGCTCTTTTCTGAAATGGAAATTAACTGAGGAGTGAACTCTGGAGTTGTTTGATTAAATAAGCATCACTGTGCATCTTAATTTTACCACCTGCACCTGCATGACTATGGCAGTCTTTCTGAAGACTTGCTTTCTGTGATAGCATGGTTCTATATTCTGCTTTGGGGTCGGAAAACATCTGATAGGAAAAACTGTGTTTGGAGCTCTTTTAAGGGAGGAAGCAAAACTGAGAACACAACTTTTTCACGTTTTTCGTCAGGAGTATTGCTGCAAATCATATTTTGGGTGGGTTGCTGAAGTAGACAACTAGTTCTTTAACAAATCTAAAGCTAAGCTTTCATTTATTTCTATAACTTTACAGCTTAATGCCATAAGTCATTTTTATCACAAATGCCAACTTGAGTAAATAAATCTTCATATGTATACATATGAGCTGGGATCCAAAGAACTGCTGTAGGTGTATACATGGGCTAGGACATTGCTACTGGATTTTTTTTTTACCTTTAATCAGCAGACTTTCATGCCATATCACAGCTTTTGAAATTAAGAGGAGTTTCAAAAACAATATGGAATGGAAGGTTGCTGTCCAAAACATGCAAGGCAAAGCCCCCCAAGCAGATAACACTAAGTGGTTCTTTGGACACTGGTCTTTTGAATGTCCAAATCAATGTTTGTCATTGTATCAGTGTAATAAATAAACTAACCTGTTATAGATAGGAAACATAGGTGGTGAAGAAGTGATCCGTTCCTTAGCAATTACATTTCCTCTAGTGTTGGTTTTGCTTTGCTTTATAATACTGTCACAGTTTTGTTTTTTGTTTTTGTTTCTTTTTGTTGTATGTTTGCACTCAAATTAACTTGCTTTAGCAATGGAAAGGCTGCAGTTTCTGTGCACTCTTGAGGGTAAAAAAAACATCTTGAGTAAAGCATTCAACATTAATTTAGATGAAGATGGAATCCTTTTAATATGTCAATTATACATCAATTTGGAGGCATGGAACATCAGTATGTCACATATTAAGAACATACATATGCATAGCTGATTGTCAGATGCCTTAAAGCACCTATCATTTTGGCAGATCATGAACAATTCCATAGAAATTGTTTTGGGGATGGTTACTGCTGCTTTAAACAGATGTTGCAAACAAAAAATGCTTTGGGGGGAAGGACTGGCCTGTCAACATTTGAGCATTCTCAAGATGGATTGTTTTCACCCCTTTCCAGCCCTCTCCTGGCAGATGTTCTTGTGAAAAGAGTTGCTACCCTGATGCAGATGTCAGAGCAGCAATTGCTCTTACCCTTTCTTCATTTTGATTCTCTGCTTTATTGTAGCATTGATTATTGAAATGAGGAGGGCATGGGCATACTAAAATGGAATACTCTTTTTATTTGCTATAATTTGCTGCTTGTGATCCCATATGAGAGATTTAATGCTAATCTGTGCTTTGCCTTGGCTTTCTGCTTTGTGTTGTCCTGTCTTGCTTCTGTGTTTTTGTTTTTCGTCCTGCAAATCCCTATTTCTTTGTTCGTGTGTGTGTGTTGTTTTTTTATTTCTCCTTCATGCTTGTCGTTGTCTGCACTTGGCTTTGATTGCAAAAAAACCAACCCAAACAAAAAACAAAACAAAACACAAACTCTGGGTCCCATAAATCTTCATCATTGAATGTCCCTGTCGCCGTTGATGACCTGCTCTCTGCTCCCGCCCCCCTCCTTGGCCTGCTGTGATTGGTGGCTCCGTTGCTTGGCTTGGGCTGTGTTGTGTGGACGGAACAGTTCACCCAAATATGGCCTTCTTGCCGACAGGTATCATTTCTGTGAGAAGTGCTTCAATGAAATCCAAGGAGAGAGCGTTTCTTTGGGGGACGACCCATCACAGCCTCAAACGTGAGTAGCTATCTCCTTTCTAATTATTTTAAAATTTCTTACAATATTTATCATAGCATTAGTCAATTTCATACTCTAAATACTATTACATTAAACAATTTACATCAAATTTATGGTAAAATTCCTTATTTAATGCTGAGGCCTTGTGCAATTATAGGAGGAACAGAGGACAGGAATATTATTTGAAAACTAGACAAACCTAATGTTTCAGAATGAGCTTTAGCTTTTAAAACACTCTCATATTTTGGTGAGAATGTGAAAAACCACTTTCGAAAAGTAGAAGCATTCTTCCAGTTTATATGCTAGATTTCATAAAGACCTAATGTTTAAGAATTCCAATTCCATCTGAGCCTGCAAATTTTTTTGTTGCTTCTGCTTGTAGAAAAGAGACTTCACAGCTTGCTTTAACTTTTAACTATTTTGTGCATGTGCATGCACACACATACACACCATGACTACCTTTAACCTGTTGAGCAGGAGATCCAGCAAGGAATTGTTCAGGCAGGTACCTAACTGAAAGCTGGCCTAAATTTTAAAACACAGGTGACAGATTTTCCTGCTCAAAATAGGGTTATGTTGAAGCACAGTGTTCATAGGAATTGTTTGCTGGAGGTTGCAACCATGTTCTGACACTTAGAATATTTATGTGCCTTTACATATTGGCCATATTTGAATGCCACATCCTCTTCTCCTTAGGCACAGCTGCAAGGATGAGATGAGAACTGCATGTTGTCCGAACCCTAAACTGTGACTAACCTTAACTGTGGCTTGCAACAACTCAACTTCAAACCATGTGTTATGAAGCATGCTTGTTTCAAACAACCCATAGTTAATGCTAGCCACACTTTAAGTTAAGTTCAGATGACATGATGTTGCGGTTAATCTAAACCAGAAGTGGAACCATTGGAACTCTCAGGTGGGGAGTGCATAAGCTCAAGGCTTGTTGTGGCTCACTCTTGTCATGCTGATGTGTGACTTGTCGTGAAATCTGGACTGGGTCATTGTGTAAGGCTCCCTTGCTTCAACTTCAATATTTGTAATGTTGTTCTGATAGTTCCATAATATGTGAAATAGATTACTTAATTGCAGTAAGAGGGGGTCCTTTGCCTGATGGATTCTGGTTATATGTGAAAATATATAAACAGGGAAGGTTTTAGAAGCAGGAAAGAGCCTGATGTCGAGGATTAAACAAGAAGCGCCTGGAAAGGAGACTTAGCTAAAAACTTAGTCTTCAGTGTTGTCCACCACTAATTTAACCTATAGGAGAAAATATGTAGTAGATTTTCTGGAGAATAAGTGCCTAAAATGCTTTTAAATACATTTTTAATGATAAAATACATTGGATCTCAAGAGACGTAATTTTAAGTCTGGTTGGATTCTGAGGCAGCAAATGTCTTCAAGAAAAGGAAACTTTCCTAACCTTCAAAAGGTGAAAGGGAGGTAGCCAGGAAAAGCTTCTCTAGGCAACAATTTCATAACTGGAACATCACCACCAAGAACATCCTAGATGTTTCCCCCCCAGTCCAAGAGCACTCTTTGAAATCTGAGGAACTGTTGTAGGCACTACAAAATATCCTTTCATATCCAGGCCAAGTTCAAGGCGTTACTATTGATATATTAATACAAAGCCCTCAACAGCTTGGGATCCATTTACTTGTGAGATCACCTTACCTCATTATATGCACATTTGATCTTTGAACATTTTAAAATACCTATTTTAACTTTTTGTTGTTGACATTACATTAACATTATGTCTTGTAAACCACTTAGAGGTTTATTACAATCAAGCAGTATATAAACTTTGTTAAATAAACATCACAGAAGGTTAACAGGTAATGCTTAGATAGACACACACCAAAGCAGGCAGAATACCTCTCCCCCACAAAAAAAAATAATAATACAAAAAATTACCACTCCCCGTCCTTCCCCAAACTTGCCATTTATTCATTTTGTATACTGCCATTCATCCACAGATCTCAGGGCAGTTAGTTCACGACATTAAATTACAATATAAAAACCACAAAATACATAGTAAAAAAGAACAACTTATAATGAAGGGATTTGAGAAGTGGGGTCCCTAAGAATTTGGGTTAGTACTGGTGCTTTTTAACTTGTTCATAAATCACCTGAAATTAAGCACGAGCAGTGTATTAGCCAGTTTTACTGATGATACTGAATTGTTAAGGTAGTAAAACCAAAAGAGTATTGTGAGGAGCTTCAAAAGAATCCAAACTGGATGAATGGGCATTAAAATAGCAAATGCTGTTCAGTGTAAGCAAGTATGAAGTAATGTGCAATGGGGCAAAGCATCCTAACTTCACATATATGCTTATAGAGTCTGACCTGATGGTTACTCACCAGGAATGAAATATTGAAGTCATTGTTGGTAGCACAGTGAAAATGTTGACCTATTATGTGGCAGCTGTGCAAAAGGCAAATTCCATGTTTGGGATCTTTGGTAAAGAGACTGGGGAAAACTCTCTAAATATCACAATGCAATTATACATATTTGTAGAGTGACCACAACTCCCATGGGCGTACCCGGGGGGGGGGCAGAGGGGGCAGCTGCCCCCCCCAGAAGGCAGCCCTAGAAGCAAAAATGATCAGCGTCCATTCAAAGCAAACCTGAATGACCTTGGCTTGCCCCCCCCCCCTAGTTTTGATCCTGGGTACGCCCCTGACAACTCCCCATTAAAAAGGGGGGTAGGGGGTCTTGGCTTGTACATGGGGGCAATGTGGTACTTGCAGGTGCCACACTGGGGACCCCAGTCTATATCTTGCAGCTGCTGTCCATACCTCTTTGAGAAGATACAGTAATAGCACCATCTCCCAAAATTTCAGTTCCATATGGGATACCTATTGTATTCCTTCATGTTATGAGGGCCCAGATCAGTTAAGGCCTTAAAAGCGGAAACCAGAAAATTGAGTTGTGGTTGTAAACAAACCAGTAATCAATCCTATTAAATGTAGCATAATTCTTATAGCTAGCAAAAGTCTGCTACATTCTGGATCAACTTTTGGAAAAAATCTAAAGCAGCTTTATAGACAGCACACTGCAGTAGTTCAGTGGTAAAAGTTTACAAAAGTATGTATTACAACAGTTAACAATAATTTCCTAACCTAATTTAATTAGTTTGATATTGTTCTAAAAGGGTGCTTTTCAACAAAGCCTCTTTGGAATGGCTTACCATAGTAGAAAAGAATGAAATGGCCAGCAACGTTGCAATAAACAAAATCATGTATCTGATGAAGTAGGCTCTAGTCCATGAGAGCATATGCCATAATAAAATGTGTTGGTCTTTAAGTTGCCACAAGACTCTGTTAATTTTGCTGTAACAGACTAACATGGCTACTACCCGTCTGGTAACAATAAACCCAAGTAAGCAGCAAGGAGGGGAAATATGACAGTCACTAAAATAATAGATCAGATTGCAGCAGCAATTCAATTAAAAGCCTTGGTAAAAAGGAAATTGAGCTGAATCAAGGTAGAAGTAACTGCCATATTTATGTCTAGAGAGACTATTCAAAGGCAAAGCACCATCACTGAAAAGATGCTCTCACTAAAATAGTTGAGGGCACCTGGAAAAGGGTGTTGGAAGGTGGGCTGGTGCATATAAGAAAAGATGGTCCTTCTTAAGTACTCTAGTGTCAAGCTGTTCAGGGCTTTAAAGGTATAAAAATAACACTTTGCATTGAACTTGGAAATATTAGGTAACCTTGTAGAACTATTAATAGTGCAGAGGTGCTGAAACTAGTGTGTCCTGCTTAACCAGATGAAGTTTCTGAACCAATTTTAAAGGCAACCCCATATACAACATATAACAGTAGTCAAACTCTGAAATTTCCAGAAGGTGGAAAACTATGTCCAGGCTATCATAGTAAAAGCAAGTACTGTATTATAGTTGAGAGAAGATAAGGAGGTCTCACTAACCCAGTAGCTAGTCACAAGTTGTATATTAATAAATGTCCGTCTTTAAAGATGATGTGTTTTATAAAATGGGGTTTCATGATACGTCAAACTGTAGAGTGTGTTTAAATAGTACATTCTGTACTTCGTGCTTATCTGCTCCCCAATCTATGATGGAGGGTTGAATTTGGCTGGTTAGAAGTTGCATGATTCCTGTTCCTAGTGAGAAAGAAATTATCTGTAGCTTCTGACGACACTGCTAAGCCCTGTGACTACCCTAAGACTTTCTGGATTTTTAAGCATCTGCAGAGGGGCAGGAGTGCTTAAGTGTGTGGTCACAGGTTATGAATGGCAACTCTGGTGTCTTATAAGCTCTTAAGTAGCCACTACATTGCCCTAGTTATTTGAATTCACCTGTAGTTTTCCTTCCTCTCAAATTTTTTAATTCTTAAGAAGCAGGATGCATATGGAGTCCTATTGGGCTGCGCAGCAGGGTTTCCTGTAGGTGCTAGGAAGATTCATTATTATTATGAGCAGCTACTTATTTTTGTTACAACTGATTATCAATTTTTCTCCTCAGCACAATAAATAAAGACCAGTTTTCTAAAAGGAAAAATGATACACTGGACCCTGAACAGTAAGTCATGCTTGAGCAGTTCAAATCACTTGTCATTTTAAAAATGAAATAAAGTTTTTTCTCACCATTTCTTCATATTGTTTTGCAGGGGGTGGGAGGGGTGAGTGGAAGGCTTTAGCATTATCCTCTTAGTTTATCACCTGCAATATTGATGATGTGTTGTACCTTAAGAAAGCAAATATTTGCCTGCCTAAGTGCAGCCACATGATCTGAGTTTGGGGTAGAAAAGCATTTGATTAGTCAATATTACAAATTTATATTGAATATATTTGTTTTGAAGTATAAAAAAAGACTTCATTTTTTTCCAAAAGCTTCCCAATCCTCTTTGTAAAAAATTAACTGCACTAGTTCTGCCTTCAAACTTAGATGTACAGGAATCTTAGTTGCTCTGAATTCTTTTAGTAGTGGAATGCAAGAAAAGAGAAGCTATATAATGCATAACTAAAATCAATGTAGACCATATGGGGAGTAGTGGTTTGCATTTGGGCATAGTACACTAGACTGTTGCTGAGAAAAGATACATGTACAGCAGATCAACAGGTTTGAAAATGTACAGTTCTGAATATTTTGTACTTGGGCTACATAATCTTCAGTTCCAACACATTTTTTCTAAATCAGTTATCTTCAACAACTTCCTGTGTTGCTTATACTTTGATTCTCTCTTCCAGGTTTGTTGAATGTATAGAATGTGGAAGAAAAATGCATCAGATTTGTGTGCTTCACAATGAGATAATCTGGCCATCTGGGTGGGTTGCTTCCTGCTTTTTCTTTCCTTTTTTCTTACAAAGTTGGTAATTCGTTGATGATGTGCTTCTTGTGTACAATTAAAAAAATGACAAAATGACTACAGTTCTATCTGGAAAGAGTGCTGTTGGTCTAATTTAAAACAGCAACCATGCTAGCTTAAAAATGTTTTTCTAAAATGCTTGCCATTAAGTTACTATTTTCAAGTCAGTTGATAAACTTGCCCTCTTAATAGACATTTGTTAACATATTCCTGTGTAATATCAATGCTGCCTTTAGAGCGTCTTTCTACAACTCAGATCCCAGGAAGCTTGATTTTCTAGTTCCAATAACCTTACTACTGCTGCCACAGATCACAGAATGCACAGAGAGCATCATTTATATGGTCCATGATGCAGTATTTCAGATGGCAGGCCAACATTCTGCACAGAACCTTCCATTCTGTCCATCCCGTATGTTGTCTTAGTTGGGATTTATGCTCTCCTTTGAAGAAAGTGCTGTAGGGAAATGGCTGAAGTGGTAGTATAGTGTACATTAATCACTGGATCAGCTTAAAATTAGTGCTCATCTTAAACCAGAAAAGGGAAGTTAATTGATAAAACATATTTTGGGCAATAAGACCTTTCAGTGATTTTCTAATTTATTGTTGATACATACTAAAACATTGATCAAATCCAATATGCTATCCTTTTTTTAAAAAAAGAAATAATGGTTGAAATAAATACTGGGTATCAGGATGTTAGAAAATATCAAAGGAATATTTTTGTGGAGATTATTCACCTTTCTGTTAAGAATATATTTTGATTTCCCCCCCCCCCCAATTCTATTTCAGCTTTGTTTGTGATGGTTGCCTAAAGAAAACTGGGCGAACTCGGAGAGAAAATAAATTTTGTGCTCGAAGTAAGTGAAGATATTCCTTGTCTTCCTCAACCCTTTGGTTGCTTTATTTAAAGCATTTTAATCCTGTCTTCAAGATGGCTAACAACAACATTAAAATCAATACAATAGAGAATTTCAAGTACAACAAAAATAAAATAGCAAGTTAAAATAACAGTCCCAATTGCCCACTTATATATTTTAAGCAAAATTAAAACTAAAGTCCAAGAGCCTTCATAAAAAAGAAGTTTCCCTTGGCAGGGAGTTCCAGAGGCTGGACACAGAACCTGAGAAGGTCTCATGGACCCAACAAGATGCATTTCAGGGGTCAGAGCATCCACTTGATTCTCACTTACCAATTAGGAAATAAACCTTACTAATTTCAGAAGGTCCTATAGCCAAGTGATATGTTGAAAACTGTTGTGTTACTACATGCTGTTTTTTCACTAAGCCACAGAAATTAACTTGAGGTAGTCTATTGACCAGATCAGTACCATTTGGGTACTGACAATATTCCTCTACCAGGAACATGATCCTAACATTGGAATTTTGAATCTTTGGTCATTTTTATAATAAGAAATTAGGCAAGTATAGAAGTCCTTGCCTATCAGTAACCGCCTGGTAACTTGCACTGACAAGGTGCAATTAGGAGGCCCAGATCTCTGCACATTCTTGAAATATGGAAGACATTAACTTGCAGCAAAACACTTGGAGTTTTCCCCATTATCCTAAAATGGAAACCAAGCCACTATATGAGCCTGATACTTAAAGTCTCAACATCTGTTTGCTTTCCCCCCATAATTAAAGCTTCCTGTATTTATTGGGATCATTGCTTGAGAACTGGGGTGGGGGTGGGGATGTTGTATTGTGCATGCTATTTGATTTCCAATTCCTTTCCTAATCATTCCCAATACTGTTTGCCTTTTTTCTCTGCTGCTGCATGCAGTGTTTTTAGCGAGCTATACACAGATAACTTTTTCCTAAGTAGTCCGTTCAGGAACAATCTTGCTAGTATGGTGGATAGTTTTAGATGCTGGAGATAGATCTTGAGAGCTCTAGTGCCCTGCTGGTTAGATCCTGACAAGCATATGGCCAAAAAGTACTGGAATCATGTTTCTAGATGATTTCCATTTTCTTCATTTAGGCGATACATATGCCTGATGCTACCCTCTTTTCTTGGGGAGAACATTATGTAGATGTTAATTACTAGCTTTATTGAAAACTGTTAGCAGGTTAGTTGATCGGTGTCCAGGCAGATCTACATCATTCAATTGGTAGATAAATAGGCAGAAGTTTTAGATTAACATCAAGGGCAAAAGCATGCAAATTTTAATCAGTGGGCCTCAAGGTAAAGCTATACCTATTAGGCAATTTTGGTGTTGATGTTTTACTGTAATAGTATGCTGAGAGTTCTTTGTTTTATACAGGGTTACCATCCACAAGACTTGGTACATTCTTAGAGAACAGAGTGAATGAGTTCCTGAGAAGACAGAATCACCCTGAGTCAGGCGAAGTCATAGTTAGGGTGGTTCATACTTCAGAGAAAACTGTAGAGGTAAAGCCAGGGATGAAAGCAAGGTATGTTTTTCCCAAGTCTTTGAGTTATGTTTTCTTATGAATCCTCTAGTTGCACAGTTACTATGTGTGTTAAAGCAATGCATAATATATCATTTTGGTAATCAAAGAGCACTTGGCAATATCTTTGCCATCAATCGTATCTCACATTTATGAGCATCAAACTGTTATTTCTATGACTTTCCCATTATAACAGGTTTTTTTAAGTAAGGTGAATTAATTCAAAAATGTTGATCATAGGGATTAAATAGAGTATTGGCTTTTGGTATTTTATAGCAAAAAAATAATATTTAAGGAGTAAAACATAATATTTCAGCAGGCTATAGATACCCTGAACTGCTAAGTTTTCATTTGCAGACTAAGGTGGTCAGATCTCTTCTAATGTTAAGATATTTCCTCGCTTCACACACTCCCCATGGAATGTCATAATGTGAAGTGTTTTTAATGCTGCTATTATAGTATGAGTGATTATAACAATTAGGACATTCACTGTTAGTTGCATATCTTGTTACTTAGATTTCATACAATGCAGTGTAAGGGTGAGGAGAAAAGGTATGAGGGGAGATGTTGGGAAAAACTAGGAAATGAAGGGTAGTAAATTAATCACATTAAGGAGACTGAACAGGCATCTCTTACTGTTAAATTCTTATCAGAGATGGCTCTAATTCTGTCCATAGTTACGGGTGTGCTCATTTAGGTTTTGTGTAGTTTATTAATTGGACACGCGGTTATGCTATCAAGACATTTAAAGCGGTTTTCATCATTAAGGTTAAACTACAACAGAACAAGGCAGTTAAAACAAACCCATTATAAAATAAATAGCAGTAGTTACTCATTTTTATTTTGGGTACAATATCTGCATTTTTGAAACTGTACCACATGACTAGAATTTCTGTTACCTTCATTCTGTCGTGCTTGTCTTCAAAGAATGCCTTTAAATTGCGTCTTTACATTTTGCAGGTTTGTAGATAGTGGAGAGATGGCAGAACAGTTCCCTTATCGAACAAAAGCCCTCTTTGCTTTTGAGGAGATTGATGGTGTAGATTTGTGCTTTTTTGGTATGCATGTTCAGGAGTATGGATCAGATTGCCCTCAACCTAATCAGAGGTAAAGAACTACACTGATGAAGTTTC
Source organism: Darevskia mixta (assembly GCA_034641385.1). NCBI lineage: Eukaryota > Metazoa > Chordata > Lepidosauria > Squamata > Lacertidae > Darevskia > Darevskia mixta. The sequence goes on from JAWWNH010000008.1 coordinate 20,701,441, forward strand.
ATTATTTTGATGGCAGTTATATTTGGATTGTTGCTAGATATGCCATTTTGAAGGTTTAAGAGAGGTTGAATTATTTGCCCAAAAGCAAACTGCAAGATTCGTTGTAAATGTTTACAGTTACCTCTACTCCTGCTCCATCTCTGACTTTCCTTTCTGATGGCTGGTTTTTCCCCATGCAGGCACAACTGTGTTTACTTCATAGAAGCAGCTGAAGTGTTTTTATCTTCAAGGTTTTACGGTTTTTGGCTAGCTTTGCTAGCCAAGTCAAAATTTGTGGTTGCCTGGTTCGCTCTTCCCACACTGTCCCATCCCCCCATGGCTTGATGGAGGCTATCACCTCCACTCAGCAGCAAAAGAAGTCCTGTGGGAAAGGCAGGCCAGGAGCATTCTGGCTTCACCAGTTCTCAACAAAGGAGCTCAAAGTAATGGCCAAAGACTTCCCCCCTTCTATGGGAGAGAGGGAGTGTTGCCATTGAGCAGCCACTGAAGAAGCCCTCAAAGCAGATCGGTGTTGGTTTTGAGCCCGTGTGTTCAAAGTGTTCTGGGGGCTTTGAGCAATGAAGTTGCTAACCAACCCACACCTTCTTCCTAACCTTAGAACTGGGGAGAGGGCAGGGATCATCAGAATACTTCCCGGGGACAATCTTCACCCATCTCTGGAGCATCAGAGTTGGGCAGAAGACTCTCTGCTCATTGGGATCACCAGAGGGGCAGTGTTACACTCCCCATGGCAAGCATAATTGTTGAAGCTTGTTCATCTATTATATGTAATAATAAGAAGAAGGTTTTTCCCTTAAATTCAGTACTTTCTACAGAATTAAATGAATAAGATCATTGCTCATATTGGTCTTCCACTTGGGGATGGATTTTTAAACTATTGCAATAATTGTTGGGAGATGTATCCTGAGACCATTGTGCTAGCCACATAATGTGCCCATATCTCTTGAATGGGGGAAAGTAGCCTATGAGTTACCTATTTATAGAGGTCAAGTAATGCCTAAAGTTTTAATGCAAGCTAAGTACTCGGTATTTGAGAGATGTTAATACTTCTTAGAAGTGGCACCATGTAAACCAGTACCACATTTTTTTCTCCTGACATTATTTCTATTTATTATGCTACATTGTTAATGAGACTATATATGTTTGTTACTGTAATAGACTCGCCTTACAAAACACTTGAGAACAACCAGTGTCTGAGGCTTGCATGCCACAGAGAGATCTAGCCCAACAAGTGTGCAGGACTGGTTTAAATATCAACTGTGACTTGATACTATAAGTACAAACCTTCAAGGAGCTTTTGACTTGCATGTGCACTTTTTGCCCTCCATTGCACAGGACAGTTCCCTTTCTGGTCTGAGGCAAGTCATTTTGTCTGAACTGTCAAACTACCGGTATGGTTAGTAATTCACCTGCAGGCCAGTATTGGAAACAAAAGTTTGATCCCATTTTCTGGCCAAAGACAAATCCTAGTTTTCCAGTTCACATAAAATCACAGCATGCAAGCCTAAAGCTTCTTGAAGGTTCATTCTAGTAGCACCAAACCAAGGTTTGACATTGTAACTGAACCTTTCTGTCATTAATTTCTTCCAGAGATGAGTGCTGTAAAATAAAATATAAAACAAGGGGCCCCAACTTTTGGAGTTCTAAAGCCACCTTTGGAGATCTAAAACTGTCATGGGCACCCCAAGATATCAGTTTCAGAGAAGAAGAAAATAGTGATGCTCAGAATACCCCCCCAACAGACAAAACACCTATACATCTCTGATAACAAATATCAGATTAAAAAAGCAGTTAACATACCCTCTAAAATAGGCAACCTTCCCCAGAACAAATACAAGACAAGCAAGACCCCCAAAAGCTCATTTAAAGAAACATTAGAACGGAAGGGCAAGGGGTATTGGTGGCCACTAAGGGGGTGTCTGAGGACACCATGGTGCCCACAGGTGCCATGTTGGTGACCCAAAGTATAAAATATTACATGGCAAATAGAGAAAGAGTTTGGGCAGGGAAATGGCAATGTAATTGAGATAGCTATGTAAACAAAACAAAAATGTGAAGGAAGACGAATTACTCAAGTGTTGAAAGTACCTTAATTCAAACACCAACAAACATTTGTCCTTGGTAATGGGGAAAAAATGGAATGGTGAGGTATTTGAATAATGTTTCTGATTATGGCCTGGATTTATGAATGTTCTCTGTTCTTTATCTAGGAGAGTATACATATCTTACCTTGACAGTGTTCACTTCTTCCGCCCCAAATGCCTGAGGACTGCTGTATATCATGAAATCCTAATAGGATACCTAGAATACGTTAAAAAGTTGGGGTAAGCTTTCTGTTCGTCTGCAATAAACTCCATACTATCCCAAATGATTGAAAATGATAGATCTTCAGAAGTAAATTGTGGGTATAGATGTGCCCACAATTTGTAATTAACCTTAATGAGCAAGAATATACAATTAGGTTGCTTGTGGCAACCGTACAGTACATTTTGAGTCCCTTCAGTGTATGGGCAGAAGTCAGTATATAGAGAAGTTCCAGCTTGACAAGTCTCATCTGAGTGTTTGTAAAGGAGAACAATTCCTGCAATGCTGACTTAAAGAAATAAAGATAGTCTTAAATGTTGTCTTCTTTTATTGTATTGATCAGTGATGTGACAGTCTCTTGTAATTGCTGTCAAATAGGTTCACCTATGGCAGGGGTGTCAAACTCAAATTCATCGGGGGCCGCATCAGCAGTTTGGTCACCCTCAAAGGGCCAGTTGTATCTGTAGGACTATGTGTCCACTCTTTATTATCATAAATTATTGTCACTGCATTCAATTATTACTGTTTTTTGTAATAATGTAAGTAATAACTAGCTCTGAAAGCAGAAACATAGTCAGAATAATGGCAAGTAGATATTCAAATGTACAATTATTGTACAATTTATTGAAAAATTATTTTTGGTAACAGACAGTACCGTATTTTTCGCTCCATAATGCGCACTTTTTTCCTCCAAAAAAGGAAGGGGAAAAGTCCGTGTGCATTATGTAGCGAAGGCACTGGGCGCCGCTTCTGCTGCTGCCCGCCTCTGACACAAGAGATCGGAGCCAGGGCTGAGAGCCAGCAGCAGAAGGGCGGAGGAGGGGAAAGCAGCCCAAAATTGGGCTGTTTCTCCCTCCTCCTTGCCCAGCGCCGGCTGCAGGGGGCGGGGGAGGGGAAAGCAGCCTGAAATTGGGCTGTTTCTCCCTCCTCCGTGCCCAGCGCCGGCTGCAGGGGGGCGGGGGAGGGACGAGCAGCCTGAAATTGGGCTGTTTCTCCCTCCTCCGTGCCCAGCGCCGGCTGCAGGGGGGCGGAGGAGGGGAAAGCAGCCTGAAATCGGGCTGTTTCTCCCTCCTCCGTGCCCAGCGCCGGCTGCAGGGGGGCGGAGGAGGGGAAAGCAGCCTGAAATCGGGCTGTTTCTCCCTCCTCCGTGCCCAGCGCCGGCTGCAGAAGGGCGGAGGAGGGGAAAGCAGCCTGAAATCGGGCTGTTTCTCCCTCCTCCGTGCCCAGCGCCGGCTGCAGGGGGGCGGGGGAGGGACGAGCAGCCTGAAATTGGGCTGTTTCTCCCTCCTCCGTGCCCAGCGCCGGCTGCAGGGGGGCGGAGGAGGGGAAAGCAGCCTGAAATCGGGCTGTTTCTCCCTCCTCCGTGCCCAGCGCCGGCTGCAGGGGGGCGGGGGAGGGACGAGCAGCCTGAAATTGGGCTGTTTCTCCCTCCTCCGTGCCCAGCGCCGGCTGCAGGGGGGCGGAGGAGGGGAAAGCAGCCTGAAATCGGGCTGTTTCTCCCTCCTCCGTGCCCAGCGCCGGCTGCAGGGGGGCGGGGGAGGGACGAGCAGCCTGAAATCGGGCTGTTTCTCCCTCCTCCGTGCCCAGCGCCGGCTGCAGAAGGGCGGAGGAGGGGAAAGCAGCCTGAAATCGGGCTGTTTCTCCCTCCTCCGTGCCCAGCGCCGGCTGCAGGGAGGCAGGGAAGGGACGAGCAGCCTGAAATCGGGCTGTTTCTCCCTCCTCCGTGCCCAGCGCCGGCTGCAGGGAGGCAGGGAAGGGACGAGCAGCCTGAAATCGGGCTGTTTCTCCCTCCTCCGTGCCCAGCGCCGGCTGCAGGGAGGCAGGGAAGGGACGAGCAGCCTGAAATCGGGCTGTTTCTCCCTCCTCCGTGCCCAGCGCCGGCTGCAGGGGGGCGGGGGAGGGACGAGCAGCCTGAAATCGGGCTGTTTCTCCCTCCTCCGTGCCCAGCGCCGGATGCAGGGGGGCGGAGGAGGGGAAAGCAGCCTGAAATCGGGCTGTTTCTCCCTCCTCCATGCCCAGCGCCGGCTGCAGGGGGGCGGGGGAGGGACGAGCAGCCTGAAATCGGGCTGTTTCTCCCTCCTCCGTGCCCAGCGCCGGCTGCAGAAGGGCGGAGGAGGGGAAAGCAGCCTGAAATCGGGCTGTTTCTCCCTCCTCCGTGCCCAGCGCCGGCTGCAGAAGGGCGGAGGAGGGGAAAGCAGCCTGAAATCGGGCTGTTTCTCCCTCCTCCGTGCCCAGCGCCGGCTGCAGAAGGGCGGAGGAGGGGAAAGCAGCCTGAAATCGGGCTGTTTCTCCCTCCTCCGTGCCCAGCGCCGGCTGCAGGGGGGCGGGGGAGGGACGAGCAGCCTGAAATCGGGCTGTTTCTCCCTCCTCCGTGCCCAGCGCCGGCTGCAGAAGGGCGGAGGAGGGGAAAGCAGCCTGAAATCGGGCTGTTTCTCCCTCCTCCGTGCCCAGCGCCGGCTGCAGGGGGGCGGGGGAGGGACGAGCAGCCTGAAATCGGGCTGTTTCTCCCTCCTCCGTGCCCAGCGCCGGCTGCAGAAGGGCGGAGGAGGGGAAAGGAAGTGCCGGCAGGAAGTGCCGCCGATTTCACTCCCTTCACACACACACACACACACACTCGCGCTCTCTTTTCTTTCTGTTGTGACAGGGCCGGGGCTTGTGTGTTTTGACAGGCGGAGGCTGACAGGCAGCAGCCCCGACCACTCCGCCGAGGGGAAGCGCTCCGCTCGGCCAATCGCCGTGCGGAGGGGGCGGGGCCGGGAAGGCCCAGAGCGAGCGGAACGTGCTCCCCCTCCATTTTGGCACCCCTGCCGAAGCGGTTTTCGCCCAAACCTGCCCGCTCCGTCGCTGGTTCGGGCGGGGCGGGCGGCGGCAGGCAGGCTGGCCAGTGCCCCTAAATGGACGCTCCGGCCCTGGCTACACGGGCCACATGATGAGGTCTGGCGGGCCGGATTCGGCCCGCGGGCCTTGTGTTTGACACCCGTGACCTATGGTATAAAACTTCTTTTCCGTCTCTACCTTTTCCCTGAATTATTTGCTTTAATGTCTCTTTTTTAAAGTTTGTTTATCTGAGGGTAGAGCCTTTGTCTCATTTTATGTAGTGATAGTCACCAGCACTGAGTAGAAGTTTTGATGCATGAGGCGCTTCAGGAGGTAATTTGTCGGGGGGGGGGGGAGAAATCAGGGTGGATTGATTGAAAATAAATAAAACCAGCATGATGTGAGATGTCTCATTTAACTAGATTAAGCTGAATTAATTTAACCAAATTGTAGACAAAACTAAGTAAATAACAAAGTGAAATAAGCCAGAGGAAGTGGGGTGGATTTGAAAAAAAAAGTAGAATAATTAGTAATATGTTTATAAAAAGAGGTCCCACAAATATCTCTGTTGTTGTGAAAAGGGTGTCTGATTATACAAATTTTGAAATCTAAGCAAAGGGACAGTTTAAGATCAGTTTAAGATGGGGTTTTGTTATTTCTCTCTGCTTTTTTAAATCATAGTTGCTACATAATTCTTGCCTGGGTAAAGTAACCCTTTTCTCTACTTAAATGTTCTTTGCTATCAAATGAAGCAGATAGAAGTTGACTACCCAAAATAAACTGTCACAGATTTATAAGCTGCTGACCACCACATATTGGTTGTTGAGAAGATAAGCTGTAGAAGACTGAGGAAAGGGTGCATTCTGCCATTAAATTGTAACTATAATGATAGAAATGGGCCCACAAGCAAAAGCTAAAGTAGAAATTGGCTGATAAAGCAGCAGGAAATATTGGTCAAGTTGCTTCAAGGGGAAGAAACATAGGCGGTAGATTCTGAACAACTTGACTTCAGGACTTAGCATTTCCTTGAGCACCCCAGAATCCCCTCCCATCTGGGGGAGTCGTAAGTGTTGAAAGGGAGTGGTAGTGGCAGTGATTACCAGATAGTTCAGGTACAACTGGTCTGCCTTACAAGGCTGTTGTGCAGCAGTTGCACAAGGAATTATAGATAAATGGAAGGGACAAAGAACTACTCAGCATCTCGTTGGGGCGGGTATATAGGGCAAAATAGTTTAGAAAGTACGATGGGTGTTCTAAATCTGACCTATTTTTCCATCTCCAAAGAAAAGGAGCCTAAAATTCAATAAGACAATATTAATAAACCCATTAAAAACAGAGATTTCTCCCAGTATTTTGCAAGTATTATTGAGCATAGCCTGTTGGGTGGGTTTTCAAAAAGAGGTTGGGTGGGTAGAGTTGGACAATAAGCTCTTTCCATTGGCTACTGCATCAGGCTTCTCAATCCCTTAGAATAGTTTAAAGGTATATGAATCAGTTCTGTTCACTGAAGCTAAGCATTTTTGGGTCTGACCAGTTAACCTGGATGGGGAGGCCATCTGCATTATTTATACATTGCTCCTCGGATGCAGTATTTCTAGGCCAACCTTGGTTCTGCTTGGATGTTGTAAAAGAAACTCTTGCTCCTGAAAAGATGGATAAATGAAGTGGACAACACAGTGAAACACTATAATGGATAACAGAACTAATGGTATTGGCTTTTTCCTTTAATTCCTATTAGGTATACAACGGGACATATATGGGCCTGCCCACCCAGTGAAGGTGATGATTATATTTTCCATTGCCATCCTCCTGACCAAAAGATACCCAAACCCAAACGACTGCAAGAGTGGTACAAAAAGATGCTGGATAAATCTGTGTCAGAGCGCATAGTGCATGATTACAAGGTTGGTTGTGAATTAGTTTAAATATCACCTTTAGTTCTTGCACCTTACATATACTGGAACAGGAATTTATTTTGAGAAAAATGTCAAAATATTTTTGAGAATATTGCTTAGCTAACAGTACTTAAAAGGTAATGTCTGAGAAGCATTTGGATCTTATGAAGCATTTCAAAATTGGTGGGTAGAAAAAAACTTGCACTGTAAACACCAGCACTATTTTTTTAAAGAAGCCTAGAAGAAAAACAACTTTGAAGAATTAAAGTGTCCCAGAGTGGCTGGGGCAACCCAGTCAGATGGGCAGGGTACTACTACTACTACTACTACCGGTACTTAATTAATTAATTAATTAATGTTCAAGTGAGTCTAGGAGGCCTTCTGCATGAGTATTTCTCCTTTTGCTGCTGTCATCAATGTGATGTGTACTGAGAAACATTTTGTGTTGCAGGATATTTTTAAGCAGGCAACAGAAGACCGTCTGACAAGTGCAAAAGAACTGCCTTACTTTGAAGGGGACTTCTGGCCTAACGTTTTAGAAGAGAGCATTAAGGAGCTAGAGCAAGAGGAAGAGGAGCGAAAGAGAGAAGAGAACACTAGCAATGAGAGCACTGATGTAAGGAAGTAATGTTTTCCCAACAAATGTCATTCATCACTTTCTTTCCTAACATCTACAACTGGCAGATTAAACTGGACACAGGATTCAGGAATCCTCTCTAGAATTATTTATTAATTTCTTATAGGTTTGTTGGTGGAAAGGAACAAGGAACCAACCCACATCATTTTGTTTTCATTCAGGAATTACTTCTTAAAATTGCCTGAAGAATATTCCAGCTGTCATAGTTTTTGCCTCTTGTGTGGATAAGATCAAGACATGAATATGTGCCTTATCTGGCTTAAGTTGCCACCTTTGCTTTTGGGACTGATGGATAATTGATGTGTTGTAATGACTTCTTGGTGGTTGCTTGTTTGCTCCTGGGAACCAAATGTGTCTTGCCATTTTCAAATTAGACTCAATTCTCCATTCACATTGCAGGTCAGCAAAGGAGATAGCAAAAACGCCAAAAAGAAAAATAATAAGAAGACCAGTAAAAATAAGAGCAGCTTGAGTCGTGGTAATAAAAAGAAACCTGGAATGCCTAATGTCTCCAATGACCTTTCCCAGAAACTGTATGCCACTATGGAAAAGCATAAGGAGGTAAGAACAATATTTAAAGTATCTGAATGGCTACAGCATCTAAGTGCAAGTGAAATATATCCTTGGACTGTAAAAGTTGGGGGTTTATTACTTCCATGTTGACTAAGGGAACTTCATGACCAAATAATAATCTTCTTTGCATTTGCCACACAAGTTAGACCCATGGTTAATTTAATCCAGTGGTCTGAGGCTTCTGAGGGAATGTACTGAAATGAGCAGCAGACTGCACACATACATGCTCTGTGGAACATTGTGGAAAATAATTGCGTACATGTTTCTGTTTGTGTTAAAAAGGTTTTTTTAAAATCTTATATCTCCTGGGTATTTAGATAATTACAAAAACAGAATCTTTTCGTAACTTATAAACCTATATTGCTATTTTAAGGGCTGTATTGTAAATTGGAAAGTTGAGCATTTTTGCCAAATTCTAAGGCACAATGAAGCATAAGGCATACTGTAAACCTATGAACATGTTATCAAACACATGTGAGAGTAAAGAAAAACTGTGAAAGAAAGCAAGTGCTTTCCCCCCTAGAAAAATAGGTACCAGTACTCACCATGAAGTTGTTACAGTAAGTGCCACACTTTTTAACAACAACAAAAGAGGTGCTGGTACTGCATACCCTTGAGGACCCCCTGGGAAAAAAACACTGAAGAAAATGCTCAGTTATGATCACATTGGGGCATGCAATCAGGCTGAGGTTGTTGGGACACCATTGTGGCCAAGTGATTTTGGGTTGGCTTTGTTGTGGTAAATTAGAGCATTATACAAATTGGAGCAATATAAACCAAATAATCTGAATTTGCTTTGTCCAACACTAAGTATTATAACTAGGTGTTTTAATATTTCAGGTATCTTTTAGTACAGGGGTGGGAAACTTTCTAGCCCAGAGAGCCAAATTGTTCTCTCTCCAACCCCTTGTAGGCCAAGTTTGACAGCTAGTTGTTCAGAAGCCCCCTTCATAGCTGACTTGCCCTCCACTTTGGCAGTGCCTGCAAAGCCCCTTTCAATCTGCTGATCTGTGGTGCCTCCAAACAAACTACAGCTACCCCTGCAATAAACTTGACAAAATATAAAGCAGTTGTGGCTTGTTCCTGATGTTCGGATCATGTTGACTACTTCATTCTCCACAATGAGACTGAAAGAGAACAGAAAGCATTGTATAGTTAAGGGTGATGAATCAAACCTCTTGGAATAAAGCCTAAAATCCACTACTCTCTTTTTCAGGTATTCTTTGTGATCCGTCTCATTGCTGGTCCTCAAGCCAATTCCCTGCCTCCCATCATTGAACCTGACCCACTCATTCCGTGCGACTTAATGGATGGGCGTGATGCCTTCCTCACCCTTGCTAGAGACAAACACCTTGAGTTTTCCTCACTACGAAGGGCAATGTGGTCAACCATGTGCATGCTGGTAGAGCTGCATACTCAGAGCCAGGATCGTTTTGTTTATACCTGCAATGAGTGCAAACACCATGTGGAAACAAGGTGGCACTGCACAGTCTGTGAGGTATGTCTCGCCACTGGTGAAATAATTTGTTATACAAATATTCAGAGGTTTATATCATTAAGAGATTTTTGGAACTGACATGGAGGGTTTCATTAGTGTTGTCTCTACTGCAATATTAGTTTTTATCTTAGGACATTTTAAAAGTAAATATTCCTTGCTATCCTACTCCAGTGTCTTGATATTTATGTTGTGACTACCGAAATACTGTATAGCTTATGATTCCATTTTAACATGGTTCTGCTTCAGAGTAAAGAGCTTTCTTAGGATATTACAGCCAAAAAAGTGTTGAAAATGTACTCTCCTTAAGGCCCATTTTGTTAGGGTCCCTGTTTGCCTGAGGCAGGGATCATCAACCATTTTGGAACAATGGACACATTTCAAATTTTGAGAGTGTTGTGGGTACCAGTGACAAAATGGCAGCCATGGGGGCATGTCATAACACAAGATTAGAGAAAGTACAGTAATTGTGAAGTTTCCTATAATTGTATTTCCTGATGAATTTCTGCCTACCATAAAGCTATTAAAGGCACAACAGTGCTCCCTCCCCCCATTTTTCAACCCTAGACCAAAGCCTAGGCTTCCATCCTATACCAACTTACCTGGGAGTAAAGCCCATTAAACACAAAGGGACTCAAACTTCTGACTCTGCCATTCTTAGTAGGTGCTTGTTCTTCAGCTCCTGCAAAGTAGAAGACATGCTTAAGCCACTTTGCAAAGATTTCAGATTTTTCTTTTGGAGACAGGGGGATTCTTCATCATCCACCCACATTCGTTGTGTAGTAGTATTTGAGAAAATAACTTCTAGGGATTACCTGATCTCAGATGAATTCACCATAGGAAAGATGCATTATGGTTGCTAGGAAAAAAGAAATGGCAAATTACAGAGATTCCAGTGACTACTAGAAAATAAGCATGAAGAGTGCTCTGAGGGAGAGGGGAAACAACAGCTCTTCAGAACCCAAGTAATTCTTGTTACCTAACTTTACTAATCACAGCCCTGGCTTCACTTATTGGCTAAAAACTAAAAACATTGACAGGTGGCAGAAGTCAGGCTGACTCTATTCACAGAAATTGCTTAGCAACATATCTGCACTTTTTCCTCATTAACTTTCTAGGCCGTCTAGAGATTTCTTTTTAAATATATATATATATATATATGAAAACTCAGAATTTAGGACCTTTTTATGGGGCTACCAGTCGCTGGGTTGGTGACTCCTGGCTTGTTTCAAGTCTGCATCTGTCTGAGATGGGCGCAACCTTTCACTTTTGTTGCTCACCATATCAGTCTTGCTGTTCTTTCCCTAAGAACTGACACTTGTGCCACTTTGGCTGATAGTCATTGCATAGTTTTCAGTCAATGCTTGTTTATCCCTTTCCAAGCTTCATGATTTTTTTTCTTGGACAGGTCATCATTAGCATTTTGAGATTGCATTGTTAATTAAGACTATCTTTTATCAGCTATTTAATTTCTTAGAGATGGTATAGTTGTGTGCCTCTGTCAGGGAATAAGGCCAGTTATCTGACTGATCATTTCTGTTTTTAGGATTATGACCTATGTATCACCTGCTATAACTCTAAAAACCATGAGCACAAGATGGAGAAACTGGGCCTTGGTATTGACGATGAAAGCAACAACCAACAGACAGCCACTACTCAGAGTCCTGGTGATTCACGTCGCCTGAGCATCCAGCGCTGCATCCAGTCTTTGGTCCATGCCTGCCAGTGCCGCAATGCCAACTGCTCATTGCCGTCTTGTCAGAAGATGAAGAGGGTCGTCCAGCACACCAAAGGTTGCAAGCGCAAAACCAATGGAGGGTGCCCAATTTGCAAGCAGCTCATTGCTCTTTGCTGCTACCATGCTAAGCACTGCCAGGAGAACAAGTGCCCAGTGCCCTTTTGCCTCAACATCAAACACAAGCTTCGTCAGCAGCAGCTTCAGCACCGCCTGCAGCAGGCCCAGATGCTCCGGAGGAGGGTGGCAAGCATGCAGAGGACCGGCATAGTAGGCCAGCAGCAAGGGTTGCCCTCGCCAACACCAGCCACACCAACAACTCCAACAGGCCAGCAGCCACCAACTCCTCAGACCCCGCAGCCTCAGCCTCCACCCCAGCATGCCTCACAGCCACAACCTGTACCTCCCAATAACATGCCTCCATATAGCATGTCAAGAACTCAGCCTCCTGGTGCTGTCTCCCAAGGTAAGGCAGGTGGCCAGGTAACTCCTCCAACAACTCCTCAGGCTACTCAGCCACCTATGCCGGGGCCCCCTGCAGCTGCCGTGGAAATAGCCATGCAGATCCAGCGAGTAGCTGACCACCAGCGGCAGATGGCTCATCCAATTTTCCAGAGGCCAATTCAACACCAGATGCCCCAGATGAATCAAATACAGCCTATGAGTGTAACACCACCTCAGATGGCCAGAGGTCCTGGGGGCCATATAGATCAAGGGATGGGACCAACAGGAATTCAGCAGCAGCCTGCATGGGCCCAGGGAGGCTTGCCCCAACCTCAGCAGCTGCAGTCAGGAATGCAGAGACCATCAATGATGTCAATGGCCCAGGCTGGGCAGCAGATGACTATGTCACCGCAGCAGCCAGGAATGGGTCAGGTACCTGGCGCTGCTCCATCAAAGCAAAGCTCTGTGCCCCATGCAGCCTTACAAAACCTGCTGCGGACTCTCAGGTCCCCCAGCTCTCCCATGCAGCAGCAGCAGGTGCTTAACATCCTGCACTCCAACCCTCAGCTGTTAGCTGCTTTCATCAAGCAGAGGGCTGCCAAGTATGTTGGGAACCAGAATCCACAGGGCATGCCGGGACAGCCTGGAATGCCTCAAGGGCAACCAGGGATGCAGCAGCAGGCCATGCCAGGACAGCAAGGTGTGCATCCCAACCCAGGCATGCAAAATATGAATCCGATGCAAGCAGGTGTCCAGAGGCCCAGCATGCCTCAGCAGTCGCCACCCCAGCAGCAACCACCCCAGCAGGCCATGGGCGGGATGAATCCTCAGGCACAGCAAATGAATATGAATCCTGCAGCAACCATGTCTCCCCAGTTTCGGGAAATCCTAATGAGACGGCAGCTGATGGAACAGCAGCGTCAAGGAGCAGGACCAGGGCTGGGGCCTGGCATGGCCAACCATAATCAGTTCCAACAGCCCCAGGGAGTTGGGTACTCTCAGCAGCAGCAGCAGCAACAGCAGCAGCAGCAGCAACAGCGGATGCAGCATCACATGCAGCAAATGCAACAAGGGAATATGGGACAAATGAGCCAGCTTCCACAAGCGATGAGTGCAGAGACGGGATCCAGTTTGCAGCAAGTTTTCCAGCAGAGGCTACTTCAGCAGCAGATGGGATCACCAGCTCAGCCCAATCCTATGAGTCCCCAACAGCACATGCTCCCTAGCCAGGCCCAGTCCCCACACTTACAAGGCCAGCAGATTCCGTCATCGCTCACCAATCAAGTGCGTTCTCCACAGCCTGTCCCTTCACCACGTCCCCAGTCCCAGCCACCCCACTCCAGTCCGTCCCCTAGGATGCAGCCACAACCTTCTCCACATCACGTCTCCCCGCAGACCAGCTCCCCTCATCCAGGACTGGTAGCTGCCCAGGCTAACCCCATGGATCAAGGGCACTTTGCCAGCCCGGACCAGAGTGCAATGCTTTCTCAGCTTGCTAACAATCCAGGCATGGCAGGCCTCCATGGTGCAAGTGCCACAGAACTGGGACTCGGCTCAGATAATTCAGACTTGAATTCAAACCTTTCACAGAGTACACTAGACATACACTAAGACACACTGTAGCATTTTGGGAGCAAAAAAAAACTTATTTTCTCAAGACTTTTTGTACTGAAGACAATTTTTTTTGAATCTTTCTTAGCAGAACATTTTTCCCTGGAATACATCTGAACTCTGCAGCAGTAGTTTGTGGTTTTAAAAATGAGAAACCAACAAAATGAACCTGAGGGACAATAGAATACAAAGAAAATATATTTTTGTTATGGCTGGGGTCATAACCAGTCCTTTTACTTGTTTTTGTTTTCCCTTCGCGTGCGTTGGGGAGGTGCTTGGGAGGGGATAGTTATTTGGCTGCTGACCAAATGGCTTCCTTCTCTAGCCTCCAATAGGTTTTATTTTTTTTTTAAATTAATGAAAATATGTAATATTGATAGTTATAATTTACTGAGACAGATGGTTAACTTTTTTCCCTATTCTGGTTTTTCTCATGCCTACTGCAAAAAAGAAAAAAAAGAAAAACAGAAAAAACAGAACATTTCCTAAAACTGGAGGACAAAAAGGGTGAATGTTGCTTTAAAATACAGTGCATATATATAAATATATAAAAATATATATTAAAGATAAATACCAATTTTTCCTCTTTGGTTGGAAAGATGTCAATTCTTTTAAAAACTGTAAAAATTATTAAGTAACCCAGTCTCCCTCCTGAAGTCTACTTTTGTCCTCCAAGAATTTTCTATACCAGAGTCTGAGCTTAAACTTCAAGTATTAAAATTTGTACATGTAGAGAGAAGACAACTTTTTGCAAATACACGGGGCAGCTGCCAAATGGATGTAGTATATATATTGTGGTTTTGTTTTCTTGAAAGAATTTTTTTCGTTATTTTTACATCTAACAAAGGAAAAAATAAAGAGGGTAAGAAACTATTCCAAGGGTATAATTTTAACCTGAGAGTAAATCCCTGGGGTTTCTTCTTTATGCTTGCTTTCTCTATCCCTTCCCTCCCATTTCCTCCTCTTCCATTTTCTGTAAAACTTGAAAATAGAAAGCAAAAAACCCTCAAATGTTGTAAATCATGCAATTAAAGTTGATTACTTATAAATATGAACTTTCGATCACTGTATAGACTGTTAATTGATTTCTTATTACCTATTGTTAAATAAACTGTGTGAGACAGACTGATTTTTTTATGCTTCCCTTCTTCTTTTCCCCTTCACTTGGTGCTTATTTTAAACTGGGGAAAGAAGATGGTATGCTTTTGCAAAACAAAAAACTACGGCGATCAATTTGATGTATAGTAACATGCCATTATGTGTGGTTTTGAAACATGCGTATTTTGGGCTGTAATGAAGATGATCAATGTCCATTTTGCTGTGACACTATATTTGCTTCTACTTGTGCTATGGAAACTTTTCTTCATATCTAGGTGGGATGCTGTCTGCATATTTGACCTGGACAGCACTTGATCCTCAAAAAAACCTCCAGAGTCCAGAATATTGTCCAGGGTTTGACTTTCAGAACAGAAGTCTCAAAACACCATTCCACAATTCAGCGGGTTGGCTTGCAAGGTGACCTGAAGAATTTGTGGAGATTGCAGGCAAATTATAAGCATGTCAGTCTGCTCTGACACCAGCAGTTCTAATTTAATTAGATGAGTGCTATGAAGACTGAGCCTCCCTCTATAAATGAGTGCCATCCAGGGGCAGCAATTTGGTAGTCCAATTTTGTTCATGCCCACAAGCTTAGATGGAGAAATAGTTAGCTACACATACAGTGTTTCATGTAGTTAACATTTAACTACTGTAGACGCATCTTTGTTTCTGCTGAAGTGGATAGTCCTGAGAGTTTGAGGAAGGTTTTGCATTATTAAGTACTACAGAATTCCTGTCAGTTTGGTGCTTATCTGAGCTACTAAATACAAGGTCTTCTAAATGTTTCTCCGCCTGTTTTAGCCCCTTCTGGATTGGCTTAGTTTCAAAGTCAGGCTCTAGCCTTAGCCCTGACAAACTTTATTTTAGAATAGTAGATAAACAGGGCAATACAGGTTGGATGGAAAGTACAGTGAAAGAAGTAAAATTTAATACATATTATCACAAATGAAAAAACTCAGGATAATGTACAATTATTTGTTTTGCAAAAATACAATAAAAGTGGCTCATAGAAAATTGTAGGTAATAACGTTGCCAGAGGCTTTGGTTTTAGGATGAACTCTGCATTTACAGTCCTATGAGCATTTAGTGTTTCCTGTTTGGGGGAAGGTGCAAAGTGCTCAGTGTGATAAATTTGAAATCATAGTTCTTCAGTAGATTTTGCAGATACAAAATTCCATTTTTAAATTGCAATTGTTGATGACACATCACCAACTACAGCCTTTATTTTTATCTTCTATGGATTTTCATCGTCACTGCGTTTTTGTACTGTCACTCTATGCATCATTCTTTGTCTCCTTGTTAGGTTGTTTTAAATTTATTAGCTTAAAACCTTTTCCCATAAGCAAGCATGCTCACACACAAACATACATATGTCACACACATACATGTATAAAATGAAATTGCTTTCCAGTTCTTGAGCCAAATGCTCATTCAAAACTGATGGATTAGAACTAACAGTTACAGCATTTATAACGGATGCTTGCAAACAAAATATTAAGTACTAGTAGACTTTAAGCCCGTTAAATTAACGGGCGCTAGAACATCATGGAAAGCGGGGACGGCGAGAACTTGCTGAAGTGCTCAATGTACTTGGGCGCCCCGGCCAGCGCTGAATGGCCCTTCAGCAGGCAGTGCAGGAGGCGCATCGCGGCGGTGGCACTGGCACCAGCCAGGCCCCGGCAGGCCAACTCAGCCGCCACTTGTAACGGCCGCTGCTGCTTAGAAGTAAGTCCACGCGAGTGCGCACCCACTGCTTCAACAGCCCGGCCGCCCGAAGTCTCTGCGCTCCAATCCCTGTGCCCGTGGGACACATGCGCAGTTTCGCCCGGCCGCCCGAAGTCTCTGCGCTCCAATCCCTGTGTCCGTGGGGCACATGCGCAGTAGGACACGGGGACTGGACGCAGAGACACTTGCACTTTATTACTGTAGATAATGAAATCCAGCCAGGATTTTATAAAAACAGTGAGCAGATTTCAGGATAAGAATTGAAGCGCAGGGTAAAATGACAGAGAAATACAGTGTCCCTAAAGCCATATAGCAGATCCACAATTCAGTGGATTGAAAAAGATCCCTCTTAATTTTAGAATAGAAATAGAAGTTTCTATAGAGTGACTTGCCTCATCCTTCTTTTAAAAAAAAGGGTGAGTTAATCTGACAGTGCATTCTTCTATACAGGTAGTGAACTTGCAGTGCCTTGACAGGAAATAAGAGCTTATAGCTCTGCAAATTAGTGGAGGTGTACTGCCATTAAAGAGATACTTTGGGTCTAAATCTTATTAAAACACAAACTTCTCATATCTGTCTGGTATGCAGATGGGTCTAGCTTTCACAACATGCAACTTGTCATGTTTTATTTGTAATCCCCAATGATAAACACTATCCCAGAATTAAAAATGTGTCCTGTAGTTAGGCAGAATAAGGTTACTATCTCTCAGGCAGAAAAGGGTGAAGAAGTAGGAAGGCGATTACTAAATGTGAAATTAATCCTTGGGAAAAACCTAAGCAAAGCCAGAAGCCCACTCCCTGTCTCCAGTATGCACATCTGACTGACTTCAGCTCTCTTCTGCAATAATGTCAGGAATACAATGTTTGCAACTTCCCTACCTCAGATATGCATATGCTTCCACCATAGACATCTTCTTGGTCTACAAGCCATTTGACCATACCAAGACTGTTCTTTTCTAATTTTATTTACTTCAACTATTAGCCCCCACAAGTATGGCCAATGGGCAGGGATGATGGGAGTTTAGCAACAGCAGCACTAAGAAGCCATCATTTAAAAAAAACCTAAAGCAAACCTACATTGGAGATTGAACTATAGGTGGTTTCTGTAGCAATAACTTCAAATATTAAAAATATATGAAACAAAGGCATTTCCCTAACCATCCAGCCTGCCTTAATTCTCATGCTTTTGCTAGTTACCTTGAGCAAAATAACCACAGCTCCTAATCTTGAATTCTCATTGTGTACAAGAATGCAAAATATACTATCCATAATAGGGATATCATAAATTCTCATATGTATGAAAATTATTGTACACCTGGGCTGCAGAGCAGGAGTACCACCTCCACCTGGTTTTCAAGGACTCCTTCAACCTTAACTATACCTACTCACATGGACCTCGTGGGAATCGGTGTGTTTGGCGTGCAGAGCTGCTATTTTTTAACTTGTTGCAGTTTTCTTGTGATTGAGAGAGGGTGTGTGTGTGTGTGTGTACATGTAACAAGAGGCATTCTTTGTATCGGGTTCTTAAAAGGTGAATGAGCAAGGGCAGTACAAAGATGGCAACAGTAGACAATCATGGTCATCACTTCAAATGTTATCTCTAATTGTTGGTACAAAAAAAAATGCAGGATGCACTCATTCCACCTGATAATAGAAGCTTGACATGCAGGAAATAACACAGGAACCTAGGAAGGTGCCTTAAACAGGGTCAGACCATTGGTTCAACTTGTTCTGTATTGTCAATAGTGAGCATAAGTAGCATGAGTTTCAGGGGGGTTCTCTCCCAGCCCTATCAGTAGATGTTGGGGATTGAAACTGCCTGCATACAAAATGAATGCTACAATTGAGCTCTGATTCTTCCTAAAGAGCACAAGACAGGGCAGGTTTTTTCTTTCCCTGGGTCTGTTGATGATTGTAGGACTACAAACATATGACTGACCTGCTCAAACTATGATGCAATTGAGATACTTGGGGACAAAAGATAGAGAATTGGATAAAAAAGAACCCCCAAAAACCCGCTTGCTGGCCCTTAGGAAAAAAATGCCGTACTCCAATTTGGATTTAGGAATAGCAGAGTACAAAACCATGAAACTCACTTTTTACAAGCTTTGCATTATATGCTCACTTATTTGAAAGTTAACCCTACTAATTGCATTAAAAGGTAAAGGGACCCCTGACCATTAGGTCCAGTCGCAGAAAACTCTGGGGTTGCGGCACTCATCTCGCTTTATTGGCCGAGGGAGCAGGTGTACAGCTTCCAGGTCATGTGACCTGCATGACTAAGCCGCTTCTGGCAAACCAGAGCAGTGCACGGAAACGTTTACCTTCCCGCCAGAGCGGTACCTATTTATCTACTTGCACTTCGTGCTTTCAAACTGCTAGGTTGGCAGGAACAGGGACCGAGCAACGGGAGCTCACCCCGTTGTGGGGATTCGAACTGCCGACCTTCTGATTGGCAAGCCCTAGGCTCTCTGGTTTAATCCACAGCGCCAACCGCGTCCCACTAATTGCATTAGGAGCATTAAATAAACATAACTGGGTGATTACATGTTACTTTCAATGAGTGTATAATCTGTGTAAATAGCTGGGCGGCATGAATCAACGCAAACACTTGTACTTGTGTAGAGAGACAACTTGTACCTGTGTTTAGGGTACTGTGAATAACCTTAATAGGATCAAGTTTCAAAGGCATTCATTTATTGCAAACTTGCATTATAGCCAATGAGACCACTTAGCTGAAGAACCAGCTGTGTTTTGAACTTTAATGCTGCTTGGCAGAGCAAATACTATGCAGGTCTTCTCAGACATAAAATAAATGGGACCGGCAGGCAAGTATATATGATTGTAGTCTTCGTGGATTACCTTGGAACTAATGGGGATTAAAACAAGGCAAGTAATGTGTAGCCAGAAATTTGGTTACAGTAATTTATATCCATGCATTTTGCATAATTTAAGATGCAATCCCATACACATTTATTTACCTGGAAGAAAGTACTGCAACTGAACTCAGTGAGGCTTCTAAATTGACAAATTTAGGATTGTACTATTCTCAGTGTCACAGCTAGTGAAGTGGAGGGCCTGTCATTTTAAATTTCATTTCATTTCCCCAAATCGGAATGGGAATAGTATTAACAAATGAAAATGTGTCTTTAAACTTGAATGGAGTGCCTCAGCCTCCCTCCTGAGAAAGGAAGTGTTCCGTACCCCTCATTGGATGGGGGTGGAAGGGCACAAACAGCTTTCAGACAAAGGTGAGTTCCAGCATCTTTCATTTAGAAATTAATTATGGAATAATTAAATTAATGCACATTTATTGGAACACACTCATTCAGTGCCAAAAAATCAAAACCTTACATGCCAGGAAACACACTTCTCAAAACCAAGGATTGCATTCAGCTTGGTTCTGTTCAGAGCAGACTTGCTGAAATTGGTTAATATTGCTAAGGTAGGTGCATTGATTTTAATGTCTTAAGTAGAAGCTGGAAACAACCTCAAGTCCCTTCTCTAAAACCCAAAAAGCTAATTATTTTAGCTCTATAGACAAAATATGGGAGTTTAAGAGAAAGCCCACCACATCTTAGCAGTGGAACCTATTTTCAACTCAATGGCTCAACCTCAGATATTTGAAGGAAAAAAAAAAAAGTTAGACCATATGCACCACAAAATAATTACAACCATCCTCCACATATATAAAATTAGGAATACTGTAATGTCTTCCAGATTTTGACACATCAGTCGATGTGACAGGCAAACAAATCCACTGACAAAATGGGCCCTAAAACAGGATCACAGGCATTAATAAGCAAGCTAAAAAGTCTACCTTGCTTGCCACCACTGCAAAAGAGAGTATGTTGAATCACTCCCTACTTGTGTTTCCCAACCAGTGGGTCAGAAAACCTGTGGCACCTACGCATCAGAGGCAAGTTGTAATAGTCACTCAAAACAACAACTTGTATGAGCACCTTGTGGTGAACCATCATCAGATCTACCACCAGGGTTAGCTAATAGTTTAGCCAAAGGTAATTTTAGTTTGCTTAGCTAACATTTGTCCACAAATTGTCTGCTGAAGAATCAGAAGTGTGAATGTGTGTGAAACACATTTGCAACTGATATAACAAAGTTGTATTTAGCTGTGTACATACCATACATTTAAAGCACACACCACCCCAAAGAATCATAGAAACTACCAGTAGTTTCTATGATTGGCCAAACTGCAAGAGGCAGTGAAGGATCGGCGTGCCTGGCGTGCTCTGGTCCATGGGGTCACGAAGAGTCGGACACGACTGAACGACTGAACAACAACAACCAGTAGTTTTCCCCTCACAGAGCTACAATTCCCAGCAACCTTAACAAACTACAGTTACCAGGATTCTTTGTGTGAAAATGCTTTAAATGTGCTTTAAACTTCTATGGTGTTTGCAGACTCTCTGCAAAAAGGATAATAACTTACTGAACTGTCATGTAATAGGACACTCAACAATATTTTTGGGGAAATGAAATTAACTGAATGTTGGCTTCATATCACCAAATTACTAACTACTGAGTATCCTGAGCTTGCTAATGAAGCAGTACCTGTGCTGCTGCCATTTGGTAGCCCATACCTTTGCCAGAGGTTTTCAAGCAATGACTGCTATGAAGATGAAATCTCAGGTCCCACATTGAGTACACATTGGCAAGATGCAAGCTTTAGGGATCCCACCAATACTTGCCAAAACAGACTTGTCCGTGAATGAAAATATGACAAACTGAATATATTTAATATTTTTCATCTAACACCACTTTAGTATGTTTATAGAAAAAAAAATATGGTTTATGAAGCAATATTCTGAAGTCATGACTGGTGTTCTTACATTCTCATAAAAAAAATAAACGGATTGACCTTGTAAGTACTATAAATAGTTCAGCAATTCCACATTAATGGGGGCATCAAGTACAATTTTGCTTGGATGGTTATAAAGTCAGCAAAGTTTCACTTAAAATGCATAAAACTGATGGCTGCCAAAGAGCTAAGGTCCAAAATTCATGTGACAATAAATCACTGGGTCAGTAAATACAAAGTAAATTTGGACCTGTGGATCATATCAAAAAGGTTGAGAAGCAGTACCCTACCTCATGCGATTTTCTGGAAAACTTAAGGAAGCTGGCAAGATACTACTCCTCCTTCCCCCTTCCTTCACATTAATTCCATTGCAAGCTGATGCTATTCCCTCAAGACACAGTTTAAATAATAAATTGTAATTAATTATTTTTTAAGGAGCACACATGTTAGAAATTTATCTCAGTACTTTTCATCCAAGACTGTGAGAATTTGGCTGCTCAGACTACAACACAATAGAGTAGTATCCAAAAAGTACAAAACCCTGTTATGCAGTTCAAACACAGGCTGTTGGGAATGAGAGTCTGAATCAGCCAGAAGTTGGGAACCTTTGACTCTTCAGTTGATGTTGGACTCTGACACCCATCATCCTTGATCATTAGCCATGCCGGCTTGGGCACATGGGAGTTGGAGTCCTACAACTCCAACTGGAGGGCCTCAGGGTCCCCATCATTGAATAAATAATGTGGTGACCGTGATTCTTGGCTGCCTTCTATCAAGAATGGGGCTGGATAACAAGTTTATCCTCACACAGTGAGATCTACTGAGCAAGCATTAGGTTGTTTTCTCTGTGTTGTGGCAAGAGGCAAGCATTTTGCTTTTTTTTTACAGGGGGAGGGAGGAGCTAACGGGCAACTATAGGTAAAGGTAAAGGGACCCCTGATCATTAGGTCCAGTCGTGTCTGACTCGGGGGTCGTGGCACTCATTTCACTTTATTGTCCGAGAGCCGGCATACAGCTTCCAGGTCATGTGGCCAGCATGACAAAGCTGCTTCTGGCGAACCAGAGCAGCGCATGGAAACGCCGTTTACCTTCCCGCCAGAGTGGTTCCTATTTATCTATTTGCACTTTGACGTGCTTTCGAACTGCTAGGTGGGCAGGAGCTGGGACCGAGCAACGGGAGCTCACCCTGTCGCAGGGATTCAAACCGCCGGCCTTCTGATCAGCAAGCCCTAGACTCTGTGGTTTAACCCACAGCGCCACCTGGGTCCCTACAGGCAACCACAGGCAGCTGCAATTCTAGGTGTAACGCTTTAACTGAGAGAAAACACCCCAATTACCGTATGTGGGGGAGGGATGCCTGGCCATATTCCTAAAAATTGGAATATAGGGGGAGAGAGAGAATGCAGCCTGAATCAGCTGCTGAATTTAGTTTAACTTGAGGTGTAGGCTACACCAGTGCTTTTTTTTCTTCTTTAAAAAAATGTTTAGGGGTACTCTCATTTTGACTCAAGAAAATCACCATTTTATAGTTCAAATCATGAAAAATAAATACAGTAAATGGACAAAATACAAAGATTCACAAAATGTTTAGGGGGTACGCATACCCCTGCGTACTCGCAGAAAAAAAAGCACTGGGCTACACTGGAAGGAAAGAATGATTAAGATGACATAATTGTCTTAAGAGTTCCTCAAACTAAACATTTTATTTGTTTAAAATATAAATAATAAATGAGACCAAAAAACATACCTTTAAAACACTTGAAGTGCTCCACCCTTCTGTCAGTGATCGGCTGCCCCAGCCCGCTTTTAGGGTTTTATTTTTCTAAATATTGTTTCTGTTCTTGCAAACCTCCTAGTTTCCTCAGCCCTGAGGTTAGCTCCCTGTGTGAGGATAATGCCATTTTGTCTACATAAGGATTCACACTCAAGAGGAATGAGTTAACTGTTAGTAATGTAAGTTAATTATATATAATGTGTGTGTGTGTGTGTGTGTGTGTACCAGTATAGTAATAGATATTAGTAATATATGTATATTATATACTCTGAGCATTTTGCTAAAGCTATCAACAACAAGCGTCCTGTTATACCATTTAGATATTTGTGCAATATCTAATTTGTGCAAACTATTAGTGAGAGCTGTCATTTCTGAGCCCACAGCCCAGGAATTTGTTCTGAGTGTCAGTACAGAACTGAACTCACAGTCCTTCTACACAAAACTCCAGGTTTTTCCCCGCACACAGCTTTCTTTCTTATTTCAGTAGATATGTATGTATGTATTTTGGAGGGAGAGTAATTTTGTTGCTGTCATTGTTATTAACAATAATTCAAAAATCCTTGCGACCTGCTTCAAATCACGCAGAGATTTATCAGTAAAATCCCGGTCTACTTTCTGCCTAGCTCTGTTGTCGAAGGTGGCCGCTTACTTGCTTGCAGCCCTTAGGGGCATTTTCCAAATATTACTTGGCAAGCCCCATTGAATCCCCCCGGATAGACTGAGGAGGTGTTGCTGTCTGCTCTAGCAGTGATCAGCCCCACATTCAAAGGGCCGTGGGAGGCAATATAGAGGGAGACCCGGGCCCTGCTCGTTCACTCGCTATGTGACAGAACGCGAGCGGTCGCGAATGCAAAATGCAGGCGGCGCTTCGCTTTTCAGGCACACTCCTTATAACGCAGGGCGAGCCCGACTGCAGCCTAGCCTTTACTAAGGATTGCCTGGCGGGCAAATGCTGGCACAGGAAAGCGGGTAGCGTCGAGCGCTCCTCTGCTAAATAACGTTAGCGGGTTGGGGGGCTTCCCTCAAGGCTGCTGCTTGCAGGGCCGACGGACAATGGCCTGGGACGGGAGGCGGTGCCTTTTTTCCTGCGAGGAAAGGCGGGGAACGGACTTGGCACATGGTCTGCATTCTCTGCAAAGTAAACACCCCACCACTGAGAACATGAGGAGAGGCGTTCGAAGAGTGTGTTGTTGTTTTTCTCCCCCAACGGGTCAACAGTCTTGAGTTAAACTTAGTTGCACTCCTTAAGAACTACAACTCCCAGAACCCTGCGCGCGGAGGAGCGACGGCTGTTTACACGCCACACGCCTCCCCCTCCGGCTCTTCCGGCGCCGCGTCTTCTCTCTCTCTGCCCATTGGGCGGCAGCCGCGGCGGGAGCACGAAGGAGCCCATGCGCCTTGGAGGTGCGCGCGGAGGACGCTGAAGGCGACGCGGCTATTGGCGACTCGTGCGCTTCGTAGGGGGAAGGGAGCGCGCGCTGCCCGGCCGCGTCTTGTCGCTGGCTGGGCTGCTCGTCGTCTGCATGGGCAAGAGGAGAGCCATGGAGCGGGAAGGAGGCCCGGTAAGTCGGTCGTTCGGTTAGCGACGAGGCGGCAGTGAGAGAGGGCTCCGGAGTTCCTTGCTCTGGTGCCGTAATAACGTCCCACCTGCCTGCCTCCTGCTTAGGGCGAGGGGCGGGGAGGGGGCGTTCCATGTCAAAACGGAATACAGTATATTTCCCTCATAGATGGTGCCCCCTTCCCCCTAGAAGGAGCTCGCCCCACAACCCTCGCCTCTCTTTCTCCCACCGCCCTTCTTGCTGGACCCCTGTGTGCAAGGAAAGGCACTTTTCTTTAGCCCTAAACGGTATCAAATAAGCTTCCTTGAAAGTTAACTCATTTGTCTTTTTCTCTGTTTTACTTTCAAAGACAGTTGCTCCTAGGATGGATAGATAGATAGATAGATAGATAGATAGATAGATAGATATGGATATTGGAAGCAATTCATTGAATACTTGTTACTTCCTCAATCAAAAGGTGGCTTTTGTAATGCTATGTCTTTTTTTTTTTTACAAATCAGATTATATATAGTGTATTTTATAAGTCGATACACAAGTGTATTTTAGGTTATAGAGGTTCTTCTTTTCTAGGAGTTTTATATTTTCTTTATTGGTTATAATTATAAATAATAATAAAAATCTATAGGTTTTCCTTTAGGGAAAATATTTTTTTTGATGGGAGCCTTAATGTTACTTAAATATACTGTTAATTATCTTTTTAGAAAACCAGCATGTGGGACAAAGCTTACCCCCTCCCCAAAATGCATTTTACTCCTTCTGTGCTCTCCCCAGTATGCCTTGTTTCTAGTATCAATGCCCTTGAGAAAAAATAAAAATACTGTAGACTGAAATTTCTGAGTGTTGAAAGTGTTGGTTCCTCCCCCCCTCCGCATTGATTCCATGTGACTGGTGCTCCCAACTATGTTATTATGTGAATGATCCTGCACACATGTAAGTTTAAGTATTGAAAGATGTATGTGGGACAGCGCTAGACCTGTTGAACGCATATTGGCTAATTATCTCCTGGCTTTGCTCTGTGTGAAACTCGCTGCTTCTTGCTATCAAACAGCTTATTAAATTAGTAACTGGCTGCTATTAAAACTAAATGACAGGTTGCATAGTGAACAGTTAAGTACAGGTATCAATAGAATCAGAGTAACATCCAGCTACTGATATTTGTTTGCACACCATCAGTATAGTTCAGGAGTCGCTAGTTTTGTGCCCATGGCTGGACTGGGATAGTTCTTCCTTGGCCCCCACATGGCCCCATCCTTCCACTGAAATTAGACTGTACCGGTAGTTAGTAGAATTAGTTTTGGTGTATGCTTTGTTGCATGCTGCCCATGATACTTTCTCCAGATTGGGCCCAAAGGTTGGTGAGTTCACCAGTCTGCAATCCTGTGCAAATTTAAGAGCAAGTTCCCCTGAACACAGTGGGGCAACTTAAAGTTTAAATGTATTGTAGGATCTGATCACACCATAGATGGGAATAAGGGTTGGATTTGCTAATGCAACATTGATTGGAAGATGCTAATTGGTTAGGAGTGTAGAACTGGTGATTCTTGGGATTAAAGGACAGACAGGAAATGGAATTTGATATTTATGGTGTGGTGGTTCCAGCTGTAGGGTGCATTATGGCTGAACGAGTAGTCGCATTGTAGGCAAAGAACTTCATGAACTCAGTAGTGATTTGGTGGCTTTCTGGGTAAATGGACAGCATATTGCTTGATCCCTCAGAACAAATATGCAAAAACAAACATACATGTCCTTCCTGTTGAATAACTACTTAATCTGTTATAGCTATTTGCTGGGGCTTTATATTCATAAGCTGTAGCTTAGATTATTTTTTTATTCTCCCATAAACACATGTTAAACATTAGGTGGGAAATGTCCTGATGGTTATACTGTACTTGCAAAAAGTGGTTAAGATTGGACTAATGTGCCTGACGTAATATTTACTGGATGTGGCCAGATTTTTTCACCCCAAACTGTAGTGGGCTACTATGGGTATCTGCTGCCTGCTTGACATTGCAATCTTCTAGAATTAGAAAGAAAAACCAAGGTGGTAGGATGTTTGATTGCACTGGCTTCCTCAGTACTGTATGTTGCTAAACTCACAAAGGTGCTTAACATCTCTTTCTGCTTCACTGTTTACCTCATGTCTTTACAGAGCTGGGCTATAGTCATGGCCACTTACCCCCAAAGTCTGCTTAACTCACTTGTTTGCTTTGCCGGGGTTTCCCTCATACGTTTCTGCCTACAGTGTCCTAACATCGCTTGAATCCAGCAAGTAGGGGGGGAACTAGATGTACAGTTATCTCCTTTTTTTGCCAACTGTGTTTAACATACTGTCTGCTTTGCCCATAATTTCCTATGTGTAGAAGGATTGTACAGGTCATTGGGTTTAAAAGTATGTTCTGGCCCTCTGGGCAATTTTAGCAATTCTGGCAATCCTGAAAGGTAACATGTCTGCACTTATGGATTATCTCATATAATGCACTGCCTAGGAGAGGGGCAGGTGCAGAGCATGTTTCTTGTGGTCAGTTGGGTCAAGGTGACGGCTAGGCCCAATGGACCAGGGTATCACTTCAAGTGGACTTGAGACAAGCTATTGAGAATTCCCC
The DNA here is from genome assembly GCA_034641385.1 of Darevskia mixta. Lineage (NCBI taxonomy): Eukaryota > Metazoa > Chordata > Lepidosauria > Squamata > Lacertidae > Darevskia > Darevskia mixta. The sequence goes on from JAWWNH010000008.1 coordinate 20,728,530, forward strand.
AGAATCCTCTGCAATATGCAGAAATTCCACAGCAGATGCTCAGGAGTTCCCTGGAGAAGATGCATCAACATAGACAGTGTTCCCTGAAAGAAAGAAAAAATTGGAAAATGCTAGCAAAGATTGAAGTTATGAAATGTCAAAGACGACTGAAATGATATACAGTTATATCATTTCCCCCCATTATTCTAGCTTGATTTTGTGTACTCCTTAGGATGTACATCAGTTTTACTTTTTCTTCTTCTTTTTGTGCAATTGCCCACTACTACCACATCACTGTTTTCTGATTGTGAACTAGTGCCTATTGTAATTTTTGTGGTGCTCACGAAAGACCTCAAAAAGTCAATTCTAAAATTTTGAGAGTTATCATGACTTCAGGATTAAAGATTTTAAAGCATAGGATAAATGAATAGAGATGCATTTTCATATTGTTAGTCATATATATCCCACCTTCCCTAATAAACTTGGCTGGACTTGACTGCCTTTTTAGCACCAGTTGAAAACGCTTCCATTCTCCTGGAATTTTAACGGATATTATTTGTTTGTCCAATTAACTTTCTTTTTGTTAAGGACCTAAGAAGATCTCTGCTGGAGCAGACCAAAGGCCTATCTAGTCCAGCATCTGATAATTTGCTTGTCCTTTTCTGCAGCTCTTCCAGTTTACTCTTCCACTTACTGTCTGAAAAATATTTTCACTTGATATTTGATATGTGTCGGTTTTAAATGGTTCTAGTTTTGTTGTTGTTGTTGTTGTTGTCAGCTGCTTGGGCTTAAAGGAAACATCACAGTATTTTAAATAAATATGTAATATTTTAAGGGGAGCATATTGAGGGAGTATGAGACCTCATCATTAGTGGAAGTACTGACACTTCCTTGGCTAATAGCCTGCTCAAATGATTCTGCTTCTGATATATGTGAACTGAATGCCTCTTTCCCACCATCATGTCTGTGGGTGTTTCAAATATACTCCGGTCTGTTTTGCTGCTAGTTGGAGTCTCCGGCCCATTCCAAGGCCTCATCCTTGGAACAGAAGAATGAGGAGCAAGTGGATGATGACTTGGATCTCTTTGGGGGTTATGATAGCTGCCGGCGTTACAGCAGCAGTGGAGAGAGTGGCAGTACCTCCTTCCTGGAAGACTCTAGTGAGAATGAAGCAGCAGATCGAGAAGCTGGGGAACTGCCTACATTGCCTCCACAGGCCAAAATACCTACCAGCCGATTGCCAGATGAAAGTGGGTCTGAGCCAGGTACTGGTGTTTTGTGGCAAAGGAAGGCTGTAAATGATTGAATACAAAGCAGCTTTATACTTTCTAGACTGTGGGGTAGAGATAGTTGATGGAATACACTACATTTGGAGGATGAGCTAAAAAGAAATATAATACCAGCTTTTTAATAGGGAGAGTGTGTGTGATATATTATCTCATACAGACATGGTGAGGGAGTATTGCATATACGGAGTATGCCTAGCCATATGGTATTGCATGAAAAAACAGTGGTGTGTAAATATGGAAGAATTCAAAATTTCACTATCATGCAGTTCTGCCCACTTTTAAAAACATGGGCATTGCCCCCAAAACATCTACAGGGGCCTTGCCCCCAAGAAAACAATTTCAAACAAGCTATTTTAAAAAAAATATTTGGTTAAAAATGTTGACATACATTTTCCATGTTATAATTTGAACATTAAATTGTATTTGAACTTTTACACTTCTTTTTAACGGTAGCTTTAAAACAATGCAGCCTGAAAATATGTGTCTTATTAAAAACATGAAATTAAACAATTCAATTATTTTATATTGTTTCGCAAGCAAAGCTTCTGCCCAGAAAATTCAAATTTTGTACTCAAAATCCATTTGAGAAATAAACATTTTTTTAAAAACGTACAATCTTGATAATTTTTCCTTATTATATTCCTGGTGTTAAGCCTCTTTAGTAAGAAGGTTTGTGTTGAGAGGAGACGTGTGCAGGGCCAGACTTGTACATTTGGGGTAGTGTGTCTGAAAATCATGAAACGGGACCAGTGCAACTCCCACAAGGTGGGTTATATGTACACAGCTGACTGTACCAGACCATATTCAGCAATTCCTCATGATGAACTACAAACCTTTCTTGAAAATCGTGGAATGGTGATATCACAATGGAGCTAGATACAGTTGGGGTTACCAACATGGTGCCCAAGGGTGTCCCCTGCTCTCTGGTCCCTTCATGATGAGGTGGCTTAGATGCTTTCCGGTTTCCCCCTTGAAAAGTACAGTACATAGAAGCAAAGGAGGAAGTTGAAAGAATGACAATCTTTTTCACTTTCTCTTTCTACTCTGTGTGCTTTTCAAGGCTCAGATTGACAAATGAGAAGCTGAACAGAAAGTAGAGTGACCAAGTGGGTAGGAAGGAAGGGGAAGTGAGATATGGGACTGTGCGTGTATGAAAATGGAATGGCCAAGAGAGAGAGAGAATATGGTGGCAGAGAGAGAGAGAGAGAGAGAATGTGTGCATATGTACCGGTATGTACGTGTGCATATACCCAGAGGACCCAAAAAGCTAGCCATGCTTTGTGTCCAAAATGAGAGGGTGGAGTAGAGGCTCTTTCCATCCATTAGGTCGCAGCTTTTGTGGTGGAATTTATTAAAGTTATTAAATTCTGGCTTCAAGACAAAATTCTGCAATCAGGAGTCTATCTGCATTGTAACACATTTCCTGTGTCGGAGCACTGCCATACAGAGGTGTTTTTGGGCAGCCTCATAGGGTGTGCTTGTGTGATGTTTGGGTCAACCCATGCAATTGCTATTGGAGGTACAGGTTCCTTCTTGAGCGCCATGCCCCCAGCTTATGGAAGTAGTTTATATCTTTGCTTTATAGTCAGTACTATGCAATGCAATGCAGTACTGTCAGCTTTGTGCTTTTTATCCAACTTGGTTGATGCTCCTAGTGGCCAGTGCAATAACTGGCACTCTCTTAACTCCTTCAGGTGTCTCTCCTTGGGATCCTAAAGCACACTATGGGCTCTGCTCTCTCCTTCTGATCCGCTAGTTGAAATGCCAGGACAAGAGCAGTTTGCGTCAGTAGCAACAAGTGACCCTTTACTTCCCCCTTTGTTGCTACCTGCCCTTCTTACATGCCAACTGGCTCTAGGATTCCCCCTAGATTCACCCCTTGTTTTGGGGGTGGGTGAGACATAAACAGTTCCTCCTAGCTTGGAGGAGGAGGTGGCTCCCAGTCAACCTAAGTTTAATCATCCCTGTTGGTAGCCTTGGGCTTTTCTGGTGGAACTGAATTGCTTCCTGCTGTTGAGGCCTGTTGTATTTGTGCCCCCTCAGCTGTCTGTGAGATGTGTGGGATTGTGGGCACAAAAGATGCCTTCTTCTCCAAGACCAAACGTTTCTGCAGCGTCTCCTGCTCCAGAAGCTACTCTTCAAATTCCAAGAAGGCCAGCATCCTGGCAAGGCTGCAGGTGAGCAAGGCCCACTTAACGAGGCTGCTGTTTGCTAAACGAGGCATGAAAATAACAGTAAGCAGCGCTGGATGCCTGCCAGGGATATTCGAAAAGCCATTCTCCCATGAAACAGGGACTTCAGGTGCTAGGAGGCACCTAGCAGACAGCCGCACTGGATAACTAATTATTTGGAAGCAGTTTTTGGCAGGGGAGAGGAGATTTGAGGTTGGAAAAGCCTTGCTTTCCCCATAGAATTGCACACCCACATGCACCAGCATATTAAAGATCACTTAACATAGAACAGTTGCCCTTTAACTGCTGTTTCATATTTGTAAACAGGTTACTGAAGAGGCCTAAGCAGGTAGATTTTTCTCTACCCTTTCCAATGCATGCTTTTGTGGAGTGTGATTTAAAAAAAAAACATTGTCAGTGATTGTAATGAAAAAAACCTCAGAGTGGTGATTATTCCAGATTGACTAATCTCTCAAAGACACACAATTTTGTAAAGGTAAAGGAACCCCTGACTGTTAGGTCCCGTCGCGGATGACACTGGGGTTGAGGCGCTCATCTCGCTTTACTGGCCAAGGGAGCCGGCGTACAGCTTCCGAGTCATGTGGCCAGCATGACTAAGCCGCTTCTGGTGAACCAGAGCAGCGCAGGGAAACGCTGTACCTATTTATCTACTTGTACTGCGGTACCTATTTATCTACTTGCACTGCGTGCTTTCGAACTGCTAGGTTGGCAGGAGCAGGGACCAAGCAACGGGAGCTCACCCTGTCGCGGGGATTTGAACCGCCAACCTTCTGATCAGCAAGCCCTAGGCTCTGTGGTTTAACCCACAGCGCCACCCTCAATTTTGTATAAGTAAGCCTTATTTGGAATCTAATATTGTACAATTAAGAAATTGTGAATATGACACCGGGGGGGGGGTATTTCAAATTTAGAATAAAAAGCATATCCTGTATGAGGAAGCATTTGCAAGCATTTCCTGTATGAGAGGAGGCACCAGAAGGGAGAAAAAGAATGGCCCCACTAGTTGACAGGGCACAGCATAGTTCATAGAGTGTGAGTTGGAGGAGAAGAGGGTTTCCTCAAAAGAAAATGAAGGAATCTGGTAAGTTTTAGGAAATAAGTTAGTTATTTCTGTTCTTGATATCATTTTCTTCTCCATAACTTGTAGTGAACCTTTCAGGGACAGAGTTCCATATTTTCCAACTGTTAAATCATGTCAACCACTCTGAGCATGTGTATAAAAGGCAAGGGAAAGATTAATACCGGTAGTTGTTTTTGTCGTCTTGTGAAAGTAGCAGAAAGTTCTGCATTGTGTTCCTTTTCTGTTTGAATGGCAAAAAGAATTCTCTGGCACCTTTGGAAAATTGCAAAACATATGGTTGCATGAGCTTTCCTAGGCCAGGAGTAATTTTGTCTCTGATGAGAGAAGCAATAGTCTTTGAAATATCATACCACATCTCTTCAGATACAGATAACAAAGTTACTTCTCATTTAGGAAAGCTACTTGTAAGCCGTTTCGCTGCCACAAGACTTTCTTGTACTCGTTAAAGCTGCCCTTCTGGTTTGATCCATTTAACCTGCAAATCCATCACAGACAGCAAGATTTGTCTGTCCCTTGTGTCACCGGAAGGCTATTGGGAATTAACATCTTCTTATCGTTTTGTTTTGTCTTGTCACACTTTCACAGGGCAAACCACCTACGAAAAAAGCCAAAGTCTTACACAAGGCAGCCTGGTCTGCAAAAATCGGGGCTTTTCTCCATACGCAGGGGACAGGGCAACTGGCAGATGGAACACCAACAGGCCAGGATGGTAAGTGCTGACAAGTGGGCAGAGGAAGTAAGAGGCTGTCGCTTGCTTCAAACCTCAAGGTAAATAGGAAGTTCATCAGAACCATGCACAAAAGTATTTCTGGTTGAATAGAATATGCCAGCTGAAAGAGAAGAATGAATGTATAACCACTGTAGATGTGGATGCAAGGTGAACGAGTGCCTGCATGGTACACAGGGAGAGAGAGAGACGCGTCCCCTTCCTGTTTTTTGGTGGTGCGTTTCAGACTTGTTAGCCTTGTAAAGTAGTCTCTGCTTTCAGATAAGTATAAAAACATCTGGACTGTTCTGCGCTCTCTATAATAGATCTAGCTATTTTCTCCTTTCTGCTGGATAGAGATGTCTGAGGTCTTCGGAAACTCGCAGTGTCTAACACCAAGACGGTGATGCTCCAATAGAAGATGTCCCCATACCTATCCTTGTCCTATTGTGGCGAATCTGTTTGCCAACCTTGAACCTTCTGTGTTGAGATGGTCTCTTGTGTCTCCTCCCAGCTCTCATCGTTGGCTTTGACTGGGGAGCATATCTGCAGGACCATGGATGCAAGGCTGCGCATGTTGGCAGTTTCAAACATGTGAGCACTCCCTACTTTCCATCAAGCTCATATGTATTGTGTTGCAACAGAACCTAGATAAGAAGGGTCCCCAGGAAAGTGCTCGGAGTAGCTTAAATTTTGTTTTTAAACAAGAATATCAAATCAAGATGACTTTGAATATCCATATTGTAAACTGTGTGCTATGATTTCCAAATGATAAAAAGCTTAATAGTATCCTGCAAATGGATCCCAATTAGATTTGGCAATCAGCTTAAAATATGTGAACAATTAAATTCAGTGTTGCCAGAAAGGGGAACATTTAAACAAATCGTTAGCTAACATTAAAACTAGTGCAAACTGCTATGACCATAAAATAAGTATAAGCTGTTCTACAATAATGAGAAACCTACACTGTATGATTAACAATGCTCTATTCATGGCTGTGAAGATGAACAGGAGAATGGCCAACTTCAGACTCTCCGTCTAGTGTTGGAGGTAATGCCCCCTTTTCTCCCACAATCACATTTTTGCCTAGAAAGGTGCTAGAGAAACGGAAGCTAACAGAGTTAAGGGCACAAAGTTCTCTGTTAAAAGCAATTTCCTCACCTGCTCATCACACGTGTGCAGTTTCACATCCATACACACACACAAGCAAATATAAATTATTCTGACAATTTGCTATTCTTTCTATGCCTCCCTGTTTTTCTGCTTCAATCTGTTCTCCACTCCATCATCAGGTTCCTCTTTATGATCAATGGGAAGATGTGATAAAAGGGATGAAGGTAGAAGTGTTGAACAGTGATGCTGTGCTCCCTAGTCGTGTGTATTGGATTGCCTCTGTTGTTAAGATTGCAGGTGGGTCTCTTGAGGGGGATAACAGAAAAGAGTAATTTACTTTCCTTATTGTTATTTGAATGTACATCTGCTTCCATCTGGAGACTTGAGACAGGCAACTTATTTAAAGGGGAATAAAAGCAACATTATTATAAAACGTTATGTACAGTACTTAATTTTTAACACTGATATGCAGCTATTCAAGCAGGTTTCAGATCTATTGCACAAAACATAATTTAATTTGAAAACTTACATTAAACGCATTACAGTGGTACCTCAGGTTAAGTACACTTCAGGTTAAGAACTCCGCTAAGAACAGAAATCGTGCTCTGGCGGCGCAGCGGCAGCAGGAGGTCCCATTAGCTAAAGTGGTGCTTCAGGTTAAGTACGCTTCAGGTTAAGAACGGACCTCCGGAACGAATTAAGTACTTAACCCGAGGTACCACTGTATTGATAAAAGCAGCCCAAGAGAAGTAACAGAACAGAGAATTAACAACACAGCAATGGAAGGCTCTCTTTTCCTTTTCAAAACGGGAGATTTTAGCTTGTCTTTTAAAAGGACAGCAGAGAGGAGGCTGCATGCACCTCTTGTGGGAGGGCATTCCAAACAATTGGGGCTGCAACAGAGAAGGCCCTGCTTATTGTAGAGAATAAGCTCACCTTCACAGTAGTTGGAATCTGTACCAAGGCCTTATTAGTAGATCTCAATTTGCTAGCTAGGGAAGTTCATTTGGTAGTGCAAGTGCTAGAGCAGTGGTTTCCCAACCTTTTTGGTATGGCGACTCACAAGCCCAAATTTACCTGGCATGATAGGTGACCCATTGATTTATTGTCAAATGAATTTTGGACCTCAGGTCCTTTGCAGCCATCAGTTTCATGCATTTTAACTGCAAGTTTGCCTATTTTATTACCACTGCTTAAGACATCCCAGTAAAAATAATAAAGCCTGTGACCCACTTGCAGGTCATAACCCACAGTTTGGGAAACATTCTGCTAGAGCACTGGTGGAATAGGCTTCCGGACTTGCCATGCTGTGCTGTGTCCCAACCCAGGGTTCCAGATGGGCCTTGAGAGCAGTCCTGGTAACAGGGCATAACTGTAAAAGATTTGGGGAGCTGAATTAGGACACTAGGCTGGCAGAGTTATTCAGGCTGTGGAGCAGCTTCCTAAAACAAGTGGTAGAATCCCTGTGGTTGGAGGCATCCAATGGTCCATACACTGAGAACAGAGTTTGTCTTGAAGTAAGTTGCTATAGTGATCAGAAAAGGAGGGTGACAGTGTTCGAGATGTAATAAAATGTTCTCTTGTTTTCCTTTTCTGTCTCCAAAAACCAATCCTTGCAGGATACAAGGCACTGTTACGTTATGAAGGCTTTGAGAATGACTCTAGCAGTGACTTTTGGGTCAACTTGGGTACTGTGGACGTTCACCCTATTGGCTGGTGTGCTGTTAACAGCAAAATCCTGGTGCCTCCCCAGTGTAAGTGTCTTTGAGTCTTGCCCAGCTTTGGGGGTTTATTTAACTCACAATTTGCATCATTGCCCTTTCTCAAGTTGGAGCATGCTATTGGATCTAGTGACCATTAATCCTAAATGCTGCACGTTGGAATACATTGGGGGCATTAGCAAAAAGTTATCAAATTGCATGTATGCTTGTAAATTTGAAAGTTCTTACAATATGACAATTTTTGTTTAGGGGACTGAGAAAGCAGAGATGAAGGAGAAATGGGTGTATTGGTATTGGGGAGGGGGGGCTTTCTAGGCCAAATAGTCCAACCCCTTGTTCTAGATGACTGTCCCACACTAGGATGTGTCATTTTAGGGGGCAAAACTTAATTTTTGCAAAATTATTCAGAAAGCAGTCTTAAAAATATGTTTTTGAATGTGAGGAATTCAAATCTGCTATTATTTTCGTGATTGGACAACATTTAGCTTGGCAAGTCTACGTTTGATGAAAAAACGAATAAACTGCTTTTAAGAAAACCAAAGAATTTTAATTTTACCTTCTGAAAGTGTCAAGTAATGCCTAATAATGATGATGATGACAATAACAAATATTAATGTATAATATAACCACAAGTACTTGGCAATCATGTTTAATTATCTCTGTGCAATTTTACACACATTCTATGTACCATGTGAAACTAAATTATATTAATTTAACCAAAATGTCTTTTGAATTCCCAAGTCATGTTACAACTTTTTAGCACCCCTCATTTTTGAAAAGTTGGATGGCCATCTTTCGTGGGTGCTTTAGTTGAAATTCTTGCATTGCAGGGGGTTGGACTAGATGACCGTGAGGATCCCTTCCAACTTTAGAATTCTATGATTCTATGACCTTTAAAGCCCTTTATGGCTCAGGACCGCAATGCCTCAAGGACCACCTCTCCCCATGTGAACCAGCCTGAACTCTACAAACTTTTGAGACATTTTACTGTAAAAGCAGCTGATAAATGAAATAAATAATAATAAGTACGGTAGTTATTGCAGGTCGGATAATTTAACTACTTGTAGTGCAGAACTTTCCCTTGTCAAAATGTAAAGAAATTTACTGCACTTCAAGGTGATCTGTAGTCACCTCTAAAGTTTCCATCAAAAATCTAGAGACTGTTCAGGGTGGTACTATGTTGAGACTTAGATGTTGCTGATGCTTTTGTTAAGAGACTACAGTGTTTTGAAGGAGCAAAGCAAGTTGCTGCAGGTAATTTTTTGGGGTGAGTGTAAACTGAAAGGAGGCTTTAAGTTTAACCAGAAAAGAAGAAAAATGAGGAAATCCCTGTGTTTCATTCTTCTGCAGGAATGAAAGGCGTGCTAAGTTTATTTTTTAATTATATGAAGATCATTATTGCAGCCTTCAACTACATATGTAATACTGAGGGCAATTTATAGCAGTTAAAAATCACACTTTCGTAATAAAACAACAGTACTGTATTGGACACCGATACAGATACAACCAAGACAGTCATAATGGATAAAAAAAATATTCTCAGATCAAAAGTATTATTTACCTGGGCAATCTTATACCTCTTTGTACAGCCATCCATTCAAAGTACACCGACTGGAAAGGGTACCTCATGAAAAAGCTTGTGGGAGCCAGGACTATCCCTGTGGATTTTCATATAAAGGTGAGGGAAAAAATCTTTCTCCCCCCCACCCCCCTGCACACAGAGGAAAGAATCAAGGCCTTTCTGCTTATCCATTCTTCCAGTAGCCCAACTTGGTGCCCTTACCATGTGTAGAAATACACCACCCATCTTTGACCATTGCTCATGCTGGCTGGGGCGGATGGGAATTGTAGTCCAAACATCCAGAGAACACAAAGTCGGAGGCTGCAGTAGCCTGTTCAGATTTAATATGGGCTGCAAGCCGTGCTGGAGCTCATCTCTGTCCGGAAGGCCTGGTGATACTTGGTGATAAAGGAAAGACACTTCTACAAGTTCCACACCATACAGTTATAGCACTCTTATAGCATTTCAACACTCATGGCTTCCTCCAAAGAATTCTGGGAACTGAGAGGGTGCTGAGAGTTGTTAGGATACTACCCCTCACAGAGCTACAACTCCCAGAACCCTTAACAAACTACAGTTCCCATGAACCCCTGGGAGAAGTTACTGTTAGTGATATGACAGTGCTTTAAATGCTTAGTGTGGATGTGAATGCACTGCATTGAAACACACAATGTGTTTCAGGACTGAGCCGTGTCTGGGATAAGCAGCATAGCATAAAGTTGGTAGAATTTTCTTCAGAGTGTTTGGGTTCTGCCCAGTATTGTTTGATAAATATGAGCAGAATGTGTTAGCTGTAATCTCCCACATTCGTGACATGATGTCCTTCAGTTTAAAAGACTTTTAAATAAAGAGCAATTAAAGCCCTGCTGTTTGGTCTGTTGCCTTCACTAGCTCACCTAAACACTCAGTTTAGCTATATTTGCTGCTGGAGGGGGTTAGGCGCCCCCTGCTGGCACATTTTAGAAAGCACCTTTGGCCGGAAAGGATTTTTCTTCATAATCTGTGCCTCTGAATAGTGAGATGGCGGATTGAGGAAGAGCTTTTGCAATTTTAGCTTCCACATTTAAACAGGCACAAACCAGTGATGCAGAGCTGGAATCAATAAGCAATGTTGATTAGTCTCTTCAGAATGTTCATTGTGAGAGGGTAATTAGTGTTATATTTCATTATGCCTTCCTCTCCCTCCCCCCTTTTATGAGGCTGCCTTGGCTAGAGATGGTATATTAGGCTGTTAGGGGCAAGGATACTTCCTCTTGGGGGAGACCCAGTGAGTTACTGCTTCTGGGTCATATCAAGGCTGCAATTCTTTGTACGTGTGCTTCCACTGCAATCTGTTGGATCTGCTTTTAATAAATATGGGTAGCATCTGGCAGAAGGTCATTGTTTAATAATAATGCTTTGTATATATATATTTTTTCCTCTAGAGCTTTTTAAAAGTTCAGAATGCTTCTCATATATTATCTCAGTAATCCTTACAACAGATAATACCGAATGTTAGCCGTGCTCAAAGGAGACCCACTGAAAACAACTGACTTAGGTCCATTTGTTTCAGTACGTCCACTCTGGGTATGAGTTAGTTGGGTATCCCCCCAGTAACATTGTATTTTTTATTATTAAATAATTTTATTAATTTTCAAGAAGTCAGTAGCATTGTAAAGTAGGTCAGTTATATCCACATATGGCAGATTTGGGCAGGTGACATGAGAGTGGTTAGCCGAAGGCCATATCCTGAGTTCACGCCAGAGTTGCAATTTACACCAGGATTTCCTGGTTCGTAGCTCCACCTCCCGGTTTACAGCACTTTGCTGGCTAAATCTGCTTCTGCCAGAGATGTGGGGCATGAGCCCTTAACACAGAATATGAATCCAATGAAGGTTCTGGAATTTTGACTGAGACTCTCCCCCTAACAAAACAGTCAGTGTGGTATTAGGGAACCTTGGGCAAGTCTCTCTCTCTCAGCCTAGCCTGCCTCACTGGGTTGTTGTGAGGATAAAGGGAGGAAGAACCATGTGTGCTGCCCTGAGCTTCTTGAAGAAAGGGCAGGATACAAATGTAATAAATCAGGTTAGATTGTGGTTTTATTTATCTAAATGCTCTGAGCTACACAAAAGTGGCAATGGCAGCATTCACATTTCATGGTAAATAATAGTAAATGGTTTAGCATGAATGCAGAGATGGCTCCTGCTTTACTGCTTCTTGAGCAGAGCCAACAAACCCTGGCCCCTGGCTTAACACTGCATCTGAACTGGGGATTCAGATCTGGACTCAATCAAATGAGTCCAGAAGCCAAAATTTATTCAGATGTATCGCTGAGCAAAGTGGGAGCCATGTCTGCATTCATGCTAAACCATTAACTATGGGTGTATGACCTGGGCTACTGAAAGTGTTTGAAAAAACCCAATCCGAATGGATGGCCGAATGCTTTTAGGTTGACATGGAAGCACCAGCAATTGGGGGGGGGGGGTTGGATTCATGCGGCATCCCATGTTTAAGAAGAACTGCAAGGCTGCACTCTAGAGGAGGAAGCGTAAAAGTGCAGAGAGTTGCGCAATCTCTGTGGAGGAGAGTCGCAGGCATGGAAGGCAGCAGAGCATCTCTCTTCTTGTTTACTCAGATGACTGAGAACATGAAGTATCCCTTCCGCCAAGGCATGAGACTGGAAGTGGTGGACAAGACCCGTGTTTCTCGGATACGTGTGGCTGTCGTGGACACTGTGATTGGTGGCCGCCTGAGGCTTCTCTATGAAGATGGGGACAGCGTTGATGATTTCTGGTGCCACATGTGGAGCCCCTTAATCCACCCTGTTGGCTGGTCTAGAAGGGTTGGCCATAGCATAAAGAGAACGGGTGAGGATTTACATAGGAGAAAAACTACTCTTCTACTTGAAGTATATATTTTAACCTTTCAAATTGTTGCAGATATAATGTATTCCTTCCTTTTAATGAGATTGGAGCACATGATGTGTTATTTTACAGTTTTTAAGATGAGAATGTTTGAAATGTAAACATAAACTATTTTTAAATGGAAAAAAGAAGAATTTTCCTTCCTAAAACATGACCACTAGCTAGCAAATTCAAGATGTCTCGTTTCACTCTTTCTTACTTTCAATATCCTTTTATGTCTTTGCTGGAAGAAAAATCTAATGACATGGCACATCACCCTACCTTCCGGAAGATCTACTGCGATGCTGTTCCATATCTCTTCAAGAAGGTGGGAAAGGTTTACGGTCTCTTTCTTTTCTTTGTTCTCCAAATGAGATGGGATTTGCACCATTTGGGGGATTGTAGTTTATGGAGCTCTTGAAATCTCTCTCCTGCCCTGCAAGGGACTGGCTGTTGTAGCACCCAAGGAGCTCAGTTTTGTATGAACCAGTCAGGGGGGCCTTCTCTGTGGTGGCTCTCAATGGAATCACCTTGCGCTGGAACTGAGACAGGCACCAGCACTGTTGGTGTTTCAGCACCTTCTGAAGTGCCTCTTCCCAGGCTTTTGCTGATGTTTAGTTCTTTATAGTTTAGTTCTGTATACCTGCAGGAGCGTCTCCACCCCCATTGTTCATCCCAGGCATTGAGGTCCAGCTCTGAGGGCCTTCTGGTGGTTCCCTCACTGCAAGAAGTGAAGTTACAAGGAACCAGGCAGAGGGCCTTCTCGGTAGTGGCACCCACCCTGTGGAATGCCCTCTTGTCAGAAGTCAAGGAAATAAACAACTATCTGACTCTTGGAAGACATCTGAAGGCAGCCCTGTATAGGGAAGTTTTTAATGTTTAGTGTTTTACTGTGGTTTTATAATTTGTTGGAAGTTGCCCAGAGTGGCTGGGGCAACCCAGTCAGATGGGCAGCATATGTAGTAGTAGTAGTAGTAGTAGTAGTAGTAGAAGAAGAAGAAGAAGAAGAAGAAGAAGAAGAAGAAGAAGAAGTAGTGGAGGTATTATTGTTAATTTGCCCTCAATTGCTGCTGCATTTTATTTTTCAAAGATTTAACACTGTTTTGCTTTGCTTAATGGAGTGCTGTCTCTTTTCTGTTGTGCTTTGAGGTGCTATTTAAAAGACAATACATGAATAAACAAATTACAATGTTGAGCTATTGGGGATAGGATACAGGACTTGGGTGAGTTGAAAGCAAAAATATGGGGAAGACTTTCTGTGGTTGGAAAGAGTCATTCCCCTATTGAAGGACTAGACCTTGGAGGAAGCTTAAGCAGTGGGAGATGTTGTCTTTCCCTTTATCGTGTTTATCCTATTTGGCCTTGCAACCATGGCCTTGCAAGGTCACTGCTGTTCTCGTGTATCAGGTAATTAACTGAGAACAAGAGTGCTGCTTCCCCAAGGCCAACCAGCAAAGCTGGAAAGCAATTTGAACTCCTACGCCCCAATCACCAAGGTCAATCTTTCTAGTTACCCACACATGTCCCTGCATGTGTTTTACTTCTTTATCACCAACTTCTTTCTCATCCGTAATCTGTTCCAGGTGCGTGCTGTCTACCCAGAAGGTAGCTGGTTTGAGGAAGGCATGAAACTGGAAGCCATTGACCCTTTGAATATGGGCAACATTTGTGTGGCTACTGTCCGTAAGGTATGTCGGTCTGAAAAGAGGGAGCGGCTGCTTTAGCCAAGCACAGCGCTTTTCACCTTGGGCTTTCAAGGAATTGGGAGTCAGACTTGGAAGGAAGAAAGAAACTGCTTTGGGGTTGTTGTTGTTGTTTACAAGGAAGCGGTGTATAAATTTTATGAAATAAAAAATTAATGCTCTGGTTTATATACCTTAGAGCCAACTTATTTGGACCAGTGGGTAGATTTCGAATTTTGAGAAAATGTTGGAGGCAGCAGTCACAAAATAGCAGCTATGTGTCTGCTTTTTAAAAATCTAATAATGCTTGTACAGCGTTGATGGGATGTTCAAATCACACACATGTGAGTGCAGATCTTGATTTTTGAAAGAAAAACAAGTTATAAATATTTTTAAAATAAATGAGTGAGAAAATTAAGAGGAAAAATTGTTATATTTAGGCACTTAAAACCATAGAGTGCTCCAGCTCTTCTCTCTATTGAGTTTAGAAACTGCTATTATGAAATACTTTAGAACAACCTTCAGGGTCGCTTTCTCACCCCTGGCCTGTCTTTCAGGTCCTTTTAGATGGCTATCTCATGATCGGCATTGATGGCGCAGCCTCTGAGGATGGTTCTGATTGGTTCTGCTACCATGCTTCCTTGCACTCCATTTTCCCTGTCAATTTCTGTAAGCAGAACAACATTGAACTGACGCCTCCGAAAGGTGAGGACCCCAAGCTCTCTTTCTCTTTGCTTGCTTCCATGGCAGATTGAGCTCCTTCCCTGCAAAATAGAATGCTAAGAAAGCCTTGCTTACGTTAGACTACAAGTGTGAAACCGACATAGTCAGTTTCTTCTTTGCCATTGAAATGGCGATCTCTGTTGTTGTTCCTGCCCAAGAAAATTGGGAGTTTGGCTGGAATTCAGTTTCTGTCTTGCTATCCTCTTGCGTTTGCTCCAAATAGAATGCCTGCCTCTGAATCTTACCGTTTCCAATGCTTCTCTTTTGGGGGCATTGGAGGGCTATACAAAAGCTGGTGCTCATCCTTTTCCTGCCTCTGCACTCCTCTGGAAACAAGAACTACTTGGTTTTCTGAATAGCTATTGCATTGTGTTCTGTCTGATCTCCACTCTGGAAAGCAAACATTGTTTTTGCTTTGCCCCACTGGAGCTGGCATTGGCTGCTTCTTGGACAAATATGTGCAAAGGGGATAGACAATAAGTTGCATGCTTCTCCTGCTCCTTCTGGTTGTGGTGTTTGTGAGGGGAGTGTTTCATTCCAGTAACATCCCCCCTCCCCAACTTCATACTTCAGGGCATGATGCCAAGACCTTCAATTGGACAAGCTATCTAGAGAAGACCAAGTCAAAGGCTGCACCAGCACATCTGTTCAACTTGGTGAGTACCATGTGGAAGGGCAAGTTCACAAAGGCACCAGCATCACCCCAAACTAGTGGCTCTGTTGTTGAGAAGCAAATGACCTTATGAGAAATGCCATTATATACAGTGCAGATGCAAGCATACTTAAGAAATATTGTGTAAAGTGTTTCCCTGAAGCTACAGAAAATGGCAATCAGATTTATCAAGGGATGTGAATGGCTTCCCTAAGTGGAAAGGTCCAAGTGTCTGGGATATTTTAGTCTAGATAGGGAAGTAAGATTCATTTCGTACATAGAATTTCAGTGATCCAGGCTGGACAGAGCCTCACCCTTGACAGTGTGCTTTGCTGAAAAGAGATCAAGAATACTGCACTCTGCAGCAGAGTCAAATCTCTCATTTATAACCTTGGCATTGGTACTGCTAACTTAAATGTGATGGGCTCTCCCTCCCCATCCCCCTAGTTTAAATTCCTTCCTTACCTCATTACAAATATCATTTCTGGACACTCATACTGTCCCTCAACTTGAACTGCTAAGCTTCCCCAGTAGAATTGGCTATTTATTTATTTAAAAATTTATTTAATAAAAATTTTTACAGCTGTGTGTGTGTGCGCACATACACTTAGAATTTTAAAATCAGAGAGCATTATGTAGAATTTGGATTTCTGAGAACAAGAACGTTGAGTGCAAGCAAGCAAGCAAGCATGCAGCCCTCATGGATGTATATTATTATTTGAGGTTGGGTATATCATGCTGCTCCTTTTCCCAGGATTGCCCAAACCATGGCTTCAAGATGGGTGCCAAGCTAGAAGCAGTAGACTTGATGGAGCCCAGGCTTATCTGTGTGGCCACAGTGAAGCGAGTGGTACATCGGCTCCTCAGGATACACTTTGATGGTTGGGACAGTGAATATGACCAGTGGGTGGACTGTGAGTCCCCAGATATCTATCCTGTGGGCTGGTGTGAGCTGATAGGCTACCAGCTACAGCCCCCAATAGCACCAGGTAAGAGAGTGTATCTTCTTTTCATCCAGCATTGCCAGTTTCATTCAAGGTGTGTTGGTGGCAATCTGACCTATTGCTCTTATTTTTACTTCCCTTATGAGAAAGAGGTACCTTCCATCTGACCCATAGGAAACCTGGACATGTTAAAGGCTGGGAACCAGAGTGGGCAGGTTCAGTAGCTGATGAGGAATTGAAGCTGAAATCAAAACAACAGGAGCCCCCTATTTTGAGGGAGGGGGGATGTTTTCAAGCAGAAATGGTCGTTAAACCGATTCTGCTCTCAATACCAGCTCCATATACATGCAGCCCATTCAGTGAGGACTAGAGCTGCCTTTTTGCTTTTCCTCTACCTTTGAATTACCTTACTCTGAGCCACTAACGTTTTTTACAAGATGAAATCATGGTGAGGCCCCAGAATAAAATGTACAAATGTAGCAAATTTGTGGGCTTGTGGGGGACTAGACAGAAAATTGTCCTCCTTTGTCTCCTCTACCTTTTTATACAAAGTGTTCTGGGCTTGTTAAACTGGGAACTAATCATGAACCCTCCTGCTTGGAAACCTTATGCAGCTGTGTCTTTATAGTTAGCTGCTGCTTAACGTTTCCTGTGTCCTGTGTAGTTTCTGATTGTAGATCTGTTTCCTCGGTGGCAGAGCCTATGTCACCAGTGCCAGCTAAGGAGGTGACGAAGAAGAAACGAAAGCCATATGGAAGGAAAAGTGAGTGGCAATTGGAACAACCTTGTCTCTGTGATTCATCTTAATAACAAATCATATATTGCAAGGTTTGATACTAAGGCTTCCTGCAGATAGTATGCTGCCCAGAACTACCAGTGCACATGCAAGGAACATTAAGGTACAGAAGATGGGGGTGGAACATTTGCCTGGACGCAAAATGGAGTAGCTTGAAATGTGGATGATGGGACTGTCTGACAGGGCATGAAATGGACTGCCTCATCATTAGCTTGTGCCTTGTCCCATGCGTTCTTGCGAATCACCGTAAGCTGTCACTATTGGAATTGGGATTCTCGATTGGATGGACCACGTATATGACTTGGCTCTATGACAGGGATGAGGAACCTGTGATTCTTCCAATTTTGTTGCACTACAATTCCCACCATCCCTTTTATCATCCCATTGTTCCTCTGTCACCCAACCTGAGCCTTAAAGGAGCATGCCTTTCTTATGCTGCTGGTGAGAATGGCTTGCTGTGAGGTAACGCCGAATAGGGCCTTTCTCTGTAATACCCAAGGTCCTACGTGGAGGTGCCAGGTGACTGAATCTGGGACCTGGTTTGTGCAGAACATGAGCTATGGCTCTTCAAGAATTGTGGCTACAATGATTGAGTTTGAAATCTTGAACATCTCTTACTAAAAGGGTCTCTGTTAACGTGGTGGGAAATGAGCTCTGGCTGAATATCAGATGACTGTAGTGGGCTAAGTGAACCATTGGCCTGATGGCCAACACCTTATGTTTCTATTGAACTGGCCAACTAAATAGACTAAACATATGAGATCCAGTGTGGTGTAATGGTTAGAGTGCTGAACTAGGATCTAGGAGACCGGGGTTCAAATCCTCACTCAGCCATAAAGCTCACCTTGTAATTTAAACTAAACAAAAATGACTATCAGTAGCACTTGTGTCAGTGTTGTAACGGTGTGTTTAGAGAATTGATTGATTGTTCAGCATCCTGCTAAGTTCACTGAGTGGCCTAACCTATTTTGCGAGATTCCTATGAGTCTTAATTCTAGCTCTCTTTGAAGTAGTCAGCCAGTGTCTTGAGTAATTTCAGCTACACTGAGAGCTCACTTGACTGAATGCTGCTGCCATACAAAAAAACCCCCAAAAAACCTTCACAACAAGATGTTAATATAAGAAGCAAAATGGTCACAAAGGTGGGTTTTCTTATAACTGCCTTTCTTCTGTATACAAAGGGAAGAAGATGACTGCTAAAGCCCGTTCCATCAAGCAAGCAGCAAAGAAGACGGCTGCCCCCGAAGTAAAGAAGAAAGCACAGGCTGCCAGGAAAAGGACTGCCCCTAAAGCAAAGGAGGGCACACAAACTGCAAGCAAGACCTCACTGAAACCAGCTTCTGATGAAAGTAAGTTAAAAGGGGTGTCACTTATGCCCAGGGGCGTAGCGTGCCACTTGGGTGCCCGGTGCGGCAAGCCAAGCGGCACCCCTGGGGGCGGGGCGTCGCTCCGTGCGCATGACGTCACAACGCGCATGCGCACGGAGCGACTCCTTTGCCCCATGCCGCGGCAAAAAAAGCCACTGAAAAAACCCCTTTCAGCGGGTTTTTTTCGCCGCTGCGCTCCCGGGCGGAGCTACGGCGTCGGCATGGAGGAGAGGGGCAGACCAGAGCCAGAAGGGGTGACACTCCTCCATGCTACTGGCCCGCCCCTCTCCTCCATGCCGGGGCGAAAAAAACAGCTGAAAGGGGGTGAAAGGAAGACAAAGCAGGCGCTTTTAAAGTGCCTGCTTTGTTCCCCCCCCCTTTCAGCTGTTTTTCTTTGCCGCTGCCGCGGTTCTCTCCCGCGCTCAGTTCTCTCCGCGCTCAGTTCTGTCCCGCGCTCAGAGAGAGTGAGTGAGCCAGGCAGGGGCAGAGAGGTGCGAGTGCGCCCCCCCAGATGTTGCGCCCGGTGCAGCCGGCACCCCTTGCACCCCCCACGCTACGCCACTGCTTATGCCTACTTTTTTGCTGTCCCCCCTTCAGTGGGATTGGAGATGGGAAGGTGGTGGTTGTGTAAATTAGCTACTTTCCTGCTCACCATTTCCAGTGCAGAATCTGCTTGCTGTTGTAGGAAACTCCAGTCACAGGTCTCCCAGCCTTGGTACATATGGATGCAATTTACCACAAGCTTTTGCTATTGTTTATTTCTTACATGTGTATGTGCATGCTCTGAGGATTGTGTCCTGTGATGTGAATGTAGCCCCTCTCTCTGTTTCTTGCAGTTGTTGCTGTGGAGGTGAAAGAAGAAATTCTTGATGATTCAGCAATGGAACTTGAAGCCCCACCGCTACCAGTACTAATCAGCTGCTTAAAGGATGAAGATATGGACACGGAATCCCCACTGAGTCCTACGCCAGGTGGCTGCCTAAAGGATAAGGATATTGAACCAGAAGCTCCAGCAAGCTCTGTGCTGCTCAGCTGCTTAAAGGATGAATTCATGGAACCAGAAGCTCCAGCAAGCCCAGTATTGATCAGTTGCTTGAAGGACGAAGATGTAGACTAAAGCTTCATGTGACAAAGTGACTTGATGTTCTTTTGCCACAGTCCTTGAAGAAATTAGGAAATTGCTGGCCTCATTTACGGGGGCATGGACCACAGTTTATAAAGCTGTAGTTTTTTAATAGTTGATGGATCACCTCAAAAGAAAAAAGGAAAAGCTCTCAAAACAAATTCCTTTTAATTATGTAAAAAGGCAAGCCCACTATGCCGTTCTGACTGGCATGGCAGGAGCCAAGGATGAACTTCTGCATTTCAGATCTCTGTAGGGAGGTGCTTCCAGTCGTTTTAAACTTGCATCAATTGAGCCAGAATCTAGATAAGTGCCAAAAAGTACAGAACCACATCCATTACATGGTATTGGGAACGGCTCTCCCAAATTATCTCTGTCTTTCTCTGTGCTACATTGTTTCTTCCTGCCATTTTGGCCACAGAGTCTAAGAAGGCACAGGACACATTAAATCAAATTACATGTGAGCCCAATGCACTTTGGAGCATCCTATTTTCCTCTGTGAGGAGTAGGAGTATACACTTGCCCCCCCTTTCGTACTATGAACAGAGTGAATCAATTCTTTGACAATAATGAGAGGAGAAAAATGTATTGCAACCCTTTCTGTAAATAAAACTGCATGTGTTTACAGTGGTACCTTGAGTTACAGACGCTTCAGGTTACAGACTCCGCTAACCCAGAAATAGTACCTTGGGTTAAGAACTTTGCTTCAGGATGAGAACAGAAATCACGTGGCAGCGGTGCAGCGGCAGGCCCCATTAGCTAAAGTGGTACCTCAGGTTAAGAACAGTTTCAGGTTAAGAATGGACCTCCAGAATGAATTAAGTTCTTGTTCCGCTCATGCACATCGGGAGAATGGCTGATTTATAACATCGCTCCCGACCCCCGCGGGGAATTTTGGCGGCTGCTTTGGGAGTATGCAGCCTCCCTAACCCTCCCGGGATACGGGAGGGGCCGCTGGCCCGCAGATGCCTCTTAACCCGTTCTGACCCTTCGGGGGGAGCGGGGGGGGGCCTGGGCTGATAGCACCCGTGGGGGCCGGAACTCCTGGAAGCCACCCTGTTCGTGCACAAGTCCCAGAACTTGGAATTTTAATTAGGCAAAAAGTTTTGGGCATGCCTCAGACAAAGGAGTAAAGAGAATGTTGCTAATGGTTCCAGCCCTGAGCAGCTAAGAAGAAAACTGGAAGAAGAGATGGACTTTATAATGGTATGTGAAAGCAGGAAAGAAAGGGGGGGAGCCCTGGACCCTATGCTTGTTTTGCCTCAATATTATACTTAACACGGGCGAAACCCCCCCCCCCCGAAAAACCACTTTCACTTGGAAATAGCAAGTGGACTTTAAAGACTGAGATTGATTTTGGCAGAAAAGATTTTATGTTATATTTATAAACTGTGTGGAATTAAAAATAAGACTCTGAAAGATTTATTAGTAATGGAGGACCTCCGACTTCCGACTTCGCAAGTAATGGTACTGCAAGAATTGAATCGGTGTGGGGAGCCCATGAGGCAGAGCACTACTCCATAGGGAGAAGCCAGTTCTGGTTGTTTATTGAAATTTGATTTATATTAGAGACTGGCACTCCTGGAAAGGGGTATGTGCAAAGCAAGCGGGGGAGAGTAGCAGCGTGAAGAAGTTTGGTGAACAACAGGACGAGAAGATGGCGATGGTCGGAATGTGGCATTTGGAATTAAGAAGATCGACCTCATCCACACAGAGACATTGTTTATTATAATTTAGCCTGCTTGCTGGCATATATCAGCGGCTGTGGAAATATTGGAAAGAATTTTGAAAAGCAATTGATGGAGGTGATTAGGGAAGCTCCAGCGTCCGAGGCATGGGAAGTCCATATATAAAAAAATTATTATAATTAGGCATAATTGGAATGTTTCTTTTAATTGGGATTTGTATAATTAATTTGGATTGTAATTTGAAATGTAATTCGGAATAATTTCAATGTGATTTGCTGTTATTTGTATTGGAAAATTCAATAAATAGATTATATATATATATATAAAAAGAATTAAGTTCTTAACCTGAGGTACCACTGTATTTTGCCCTTTTGTTGAACAAACTCAAACTGTACTGGTGAAATTTGTAAGTTTGGAGTCTTCTCTGGTCTTCTCTGGTCAAGAAAATATGGGTACCAAGGGCATACAGAAGCAACTTGTGCATTGTTTGCTAGTTCTAAAGTACATCTGTCTGCAGGGGGGATTGTTTTGCCTTTTGTCTTCTCAGTCAGAATGGTCCCCAGGGTCATAACCACGACACCCAAAGTATAATCCTTTTCACTTTTATAATACTATATATTAGAGAAAGTGTTTACAAACCAGAACACACAAATCTTTTTTAAACATATGCACTATAGACATGTGCTAGGAATATAATGCATGGAATGACACTTAGTTTTCCTTTTCTGATTCAACCTCTCTTTCCCTGCTGCCATTGCCCCCAAATTGTGTTTCTTCCTTCCTTCCCCTTTGCTAATTGCATTTATTCCCAAACTACCTAAAGTGTGACAGCTGGAATCTAAAGGGATTGGAATGTGCTATTATGGCATGTTGCGTTTCTAAAGCAGGGTGGGTAGACTGAGCCTTTTTCTTTCTGTTAGCTAGAACTCAAAAGACCTAACAACCATAGCCAGGTGCAAATGACAGATAGGAAGAATTAAAGAATAAGGTCCCTTTGAGCACATTCTGAGACTAGGAATGTGACCAGAACTGGGATGAGCTCTTTAGAGAAGCTTAATTTAGGTAGAAAAATTCATTTTGTTGTTGCCATTGTTAAACAATTGGGAGTCAGAATTCCATGTCAGTCTTCTGCAAATCAGCCAGAGATCTGTCTGTGGATTCTGATCTAACATCTGCACTGCCCTAATGTAAACCATCTTTATCAAGCATCCTTGTCACTCTTCTGACTGTGGGCATTTTGATGGGCCCCAAAGTCAGCATGTTTCTCCCACCTTGGCCTGAAATGAAAGAAGGCTGTTGGGTGGGGACTTGAAATAGTCCAGAAGTGTGGACCATCCCTGTTGGCCTCCTTATTCCTAAGCTTCTGGTGAGGTGACTGTGGTTTTTCATCTCCTTCCTCAACAATAAATGTGTAGACTGTACAGGGAGAGTCCTGATCTAACCGTATGTTTTTGTACAGACTCTACCCATCTTCTACCAACTTTCTCCTTGCAGAAAGTAAGTCTGTGCTTTTTAACATCAGGAATGAAAGTAAATCTCATTTTTATAAATGTAAAAAAGAATAAAAGTAAATCTACACACGCTAGAGCTGTAACTGAAGTGTTTATATTTTAGCTTTATTGTTTATGATACTTATATAGCCATATAAAAAGAGCTTGTTTCTATTTATATTTCACACACAAATTCTTCTTTGTACAGTTAGTTACATGTAGGAAACAGCCCTGAAGCTGTGGGGGAGTTTTTGTTTCGATTTCAATGTCATTAAGCTGTGGTACCTCCTGTTAATCTTTACTAGAGTGACATTTAAGATCTGTCTCTTACATTGCACTGGCAATGCACTTCCTTCTAAGAATATGAATTTGGAAGATCTGGAATGGGGAAAACTTGACCTTCCTTGTTTTGTTGCTGTAGCTGCCGGCATCCCATACAGATGACAGCCATAGTCCAGCAGTGGTCCCTGGTGTGGTTAAAAGTGGCCTAAGCCTATGAAAAATCTGTTCTGAGAAGTGAAGCAATAACTACCGGTACCTGATTTACATTCACAGGAGCACCCACATTGCCACTATGAACCAGTTCTCACCATGAGAGCAGATGGGTCTTGGTATATCTCCAGAAGGGGGTTGCCATTTGAGAAAATACTAATAATGAAACTTTTAATTCTTCTGCTATGCTGATACCTTGTGAAATAATGGTTGGAATAAATACTGGCCAGCCCCCTGCAATGGCAGCTTCCTGGGATTTAAATCATGCCCATTACTTAAGCGTGTTTTTCCATCATCCTGGTGTTTTGAAAAGCTCCTAGGAGGAAATCTCACTACTTCCCTGGGCAACTTGTTCCATTGTCTGATGTTTCTTACAGTGAAAAGGTGCTTCCTGATATGTGGCTTTCAGCTGCTAACTTTAGGGTGGACACTTAGAAAGAAGTCATTTTGCAAGCAAAGGAACTTGCTTTTGAAAATAGGATAAGGCTGTAAATCTGCTGTGCTGCAACTTGCCCCCACTGCTGCTTTTGTTTCCTGCTGTGAAACGCTTGATTTCATTTTTGTTTGGAGACATCTTGGTTCTTTGGAACCATCTTATCCCATGGTTCTTTCAATGCACATTCTTTTGCTATTGCGTCAAATCCCCCATATTTTGTCTCTTGTAAAATGTTTGCCGCCTCCAAAGATAACTCCAGAACACACCAGAGATAAGAGGCAGTTTAACCTTGGGAAGAGCATTGGTTGCTTACAGATGGTGAGCTCCTAGCACTACCCAATTATTGCTCTTCTGTGGTAAGCTATGCTAGAATTCACAACAAAATCCTCAGCTCTGAATTGCAAAATTCTGTATATAGTGCCAAAGGCTATTGGCATAGTAGAACATCAATGCATAAATTTGGCAAACTGAATACAATGAGTAGCAGAAGGCAAAGACTTGGCCCAATTGTAGCTTAGTCCAGATATTCCAATGCTTAGAAAAAGCATCACAAGAGCATTAACTTTAATAACTAATATACTTTACAAAGTCAACTTTCTAATTATCTCCTCTAACAGAAACTGCTGTTTCTACTTCAACAAAATGCTCCTGGTTGAGACTGTGGGTTCTTTTACAGTTTAGCAAAGATGCAGAAACAGCACACAGTTCAGCTGTGGGCAAAAAATTCAGCAACCTTGAGAAAGCTTTACATTACATATGTACCGGTATGTATGTATGTATGTATGTATGGCAAGCTTTTAATATTTTTTAAGCCTTTGTTACCGACAGACAGACTGGAAAGTGTGCAGGACATGTCTGGCTAAATCATGGTGACAAGAGGAGTACTCGGTACCTGGCACTACTTCCAGACTAGCAGAATAAACTATAGAATATTTAAGTGTGCACATTTGCCTATACAAGCATCTTGGAGATTTCAACCATGCTTAGTGCATGGTTGTACAGACAGACAGCTATAGTATACTGCTCCACTTGCCTGCCTCTTTAACATCTAAGATTGACTTTTTGGTATAATTATCAAGTATTCCTTTGAAAATGCACCTTTTGTAGTATGGAGGGATATACAGGCCATAAAAATGTGCCCCCTCTCAAGCCTTTCTCCCCCTATTAGTGGAGAAGCGCATTTTCAGCAACTTGCTTTTCCTGCTTCTGCTTTTCTTGCTTTTCTTGACTCGTATATTTCCAGCCTGCTGCTGCCTCTTCTTACTGGAGCTCATTCCAGCCTTGGCTTTGGCTTTAGTTGAACTGGTTCGTTTTGTCTTCTTGGTATTCCAGCCTGGGCAGCTTTGGAAGATAGTTATGAGCTTCACCTTCTGGCCACGTACCTCTGCTGGAGAGCCACAGGTGGCTCCTACTCTAAGATTCAGCTTGTCAAGCCACCTGAAAAGGAGGAAGTGAGGCAATATAATCAGCCTAAGTGCTAAGCCTTTGTATCTTCACAGTCACACACTTTCCTACATTTCTGAGAGCTTGCTTCTTGATACAAGAGGATCTTCAGTTATTGTGAAACACAGAGGAGGAGAAAGGAAGGTATGGAGACTTGATGATTCCATTAATTTAATGAATTTTAAAATTTAAAATTTAAAAAAGAATATAAGTCAACCTAGGCAACTGTGGAGCTCAGCTGATCAACTTGATGCATAAACAAATGAACCACCTTTTCAAATTGTGTTGGGTTGCCTATCTCTTACCTAGCTTTAGTCTAGATACACTGCAGCATTTGAGTCAGCTTAAAGCATATTGGCTTGAAAGCAGATGCAATAGCATTTGAAGTGAGTTGGTATAATGAAAGTGTTGCTGCCTAGTTGCTGCTCTTGGGCCTTCCCCACCCCTTATTTGGTTTATTGGCAATAAAGAGGAACTTGTTGAATTACTGCACAATTTTGTGACTAGGCAACAGAAACTAGAACAGTGCCCATAATCACTTTGCTGAGATGGCTGGCAAGAGTGCTAGTCTGAGCATGCTAATAGGGTGCGTTTGAAGCCCTGCCAAATAAGAAAGAGAGACACAACATTCTACCCACTGCTGTTCTCCAGCCCTTGTGCAGTAGTGGGAACTACCAGCTCACCTGCGTAGTGGGAGAAGTTGGCAGTCACAAGAGAAAGGAACATCACTCAGGTTGATGACCTCCAGAGCTGTAAAGCCGTGTAAGTTCGGCAAACTGCGCACTTTGTTTTTCTCAAGATACAGACTTCTTATCTGTGGGCCCAAGCCAGTGAAGGCACCAGAGGAAATCTGCAAACAGAACGAGTTTGGCCGTCAGATGCTTAATGACATCAGCTGTAAATTCTACGTTAGCATCCTGATCTAAGCCAGTTATCTGAAACTTCTGGTGACATTGACCCACTTGGTGTGTCCCACCAGAACCCCTTGGAAGGTGCTCTTCTGCTTATCCAGGCACTTTAGCTTCCACATCCCACCCCAGACTGATCAAATTATGGTCGTTCCATATTACTTTTAAAAAAATAAAAATAAAACTTGGATGGGGAAATGGAATTGCTCTATCAGATCTGATCATCTTCAACATATAAGGGTGCTGGAATAAAGGAAATAATAGTTCTAGCTTTTAAATTTGCTCATGTGCCGTGGTTTCTGCTTTGTACTTTCTCCCAGCCCCTTTCAGTTGATGGCGGCTTTTAATCAAAGAAAAACGGCAATAACCCCTGGGATCATATTTATACATTGTGCAGGTAGTTTGGATGCAAGCTGTTTAGAAAGCTGACATACTGAGTCAGACCCCCTGGTTCATTTAGCTGCGCTCTGGGTTTTTATTCAGGCAGGCATCTTTCCCAGTCATAGCGGGAGATGTCAAGGAATGAACCTGGGACCTTTTTGCATAAGAAGCCTGTGTCCTGATAACTGGGCAATGGTCATTCCCTCGGCCTGCAAGAGCCATGAGATGAAATGGAACAGCTGTGCAGCAGAGAGAGTTTGAGTAGGGACAGCTTCTCCTGTCACCACTAATGTGTGGAAAAGCCACGAAAATGTATTTCATGTCTCTGTTAAAGGCCTAAGAGCAGATTTCGTGGTCCAGGGGGAAGGTCATTAGCTCAGAGGCAGAAAGTCCTGCACTTAGTGCCTGGCATCGCCAAGTGGGGCTGGGGAAAAGCCCTGTCTGAAACCCTTGAGAGCTGCTGTCAATTGGTTACTGAGCTAGATGAACCAATGCAAGTCTGACTTGATTAAGTTTATCCTCTTCAGGTGAAGCTTGTATTTGGGGAAGGTGGCAAGATAGGGCCTACAGATTGGTTAGGGCCTCCTAACACATTTGTACAATTTCCCAAATTCTTCTTATGACACCTGAGAACTTGGTATTTAATAAAATTAAGCAAAGAAACATTTGCAAAGGGATGTTCTTGGGAATATGATGGCAAGAGAAGGCAGGTCTTAATTCCCAACCTTCCTACCCCTGCTTACCTGTTCTAGCCCCATATCATCCAAATACAGGTGCTGCAGAGATCTTGCCACTGGCAGGAAGGCACCACCCCCAATGTACTTTATGGGATTCTTGGACAACTTCAGTTCACTAAGTGTGGGCAGCCCTCTGAGAGACTTGGTGGGCACTTCCTGCAAATGATTCTCGTCTAGATGCAGCTTCTCCAGCAGCTTGGCATGTCCCAGAGCCTTGGGAGACATGTGAGTGATGTGGTTCCCTGTTAAGTATAACCAGCGTAGCTTCTCCAGCCCAGCCAGATCATTATCAGTCAGCTGACCGATGGAGTTGTGTTGCAAGTGGAGGGCAAAGAGGTTTGGCAAGAGGGTGAAGGAGCTTTTGGATATTTGGTTGAATCCATTGTGGTCCAGGTAGAGATATGCAAGCTGGGCAGGCCCTTTGAAAACATCAGCATCTACAGAATCTATGTTGTTGTTAGACAGGTAAAGGTAGACGAGGTTTTTCAAGTCCTGGAAAGCACCAGGCTGCAGCCTTGCAATCTTGCAGTTCTGCAGATGGAGTGATGTCAGGTTTCTCAAGCCAGGGAAGGAGTCTTGCGGTACCGAGTGGAACTCATTATGGCGCAAGTCCAGAAGTTGGGTGTTGCTTGGAAAGCCTTTGGGAATACTCTGGAGGTTTCTCCTGACACAGTTTGCATGCTGGGAATCTGGTGAACAAGTACATCCTTGTGGGCATTTTACAGCATCCTTCTCTGGTTCCCTGGTGACCATGGCCAGGCTAGGCAGCAGCTCCTCACCCAAGGCGTGACTTCTGCACTTCATATCTGTTGCCCTCAGGGATTCCAGGTGCTCTCCCCTGACGGCAGCAGGACCAGCACATACCACATCGGCGTGTATTCTTGCTTTCGCAGCCCACTCCTTGAAGGGGCGCATTTCACAAGTGCAAAAGACAGGGTTCCCTGTTAGGTCGATTTTTTTGAGGTGGGCCATCTCTGTCTGTGACTGCAACACAGACAGCTGGTTGTTATGCAGGTCAAGAGTGTGCAGCAGGGGGCTCTTGACAAAAGCTCTATGTGAGACCTCCTGAAGGGCCATGTTGTCCAAGAAGAGCTGTTTCAGGGATGCCATCTCAATGGCCTCCTCACCAATATAAGTGATTGGATTGTGTCCGAGGTCTAGCTGGGCTGTGCCAGACAATCTAGAGAGCGCCTCGTTAGGAAGGAACTGAAGTTCATTGTGATCTAGGCTTAGCCTCCTAAGGGTTGATAATCCGCCAAAGGCCTCGTTGGCAAGCACATTGAGTGAGTTATGGGACAAATTAATCCACTTGATCAACTGAAGTCCCTGGAAGACCATATCTGGTAGGTAAACCAAGGAGTTTCTGGCCAGGTTAAGAAAGGTGAGGAAGCCCAGTTGACTAAAAGCCCCTGGCTTTATTTCCTCAATGCTATTATTTTCTAGGATAAGCTGCCGGAGGGAGGAGAGGCCATCTAGAGACTCTTGATAGATGAATGCTATATTGTTGGAAGCCAAATTGAGGTAGACAAGCCGTCCTAATCCCCTGAAAGCCCCTTCTTCAATGCTTTCCACCTTGCATCTCTGAAGTTTCATGTGGGTTAGGTATGGAATAGGCAAGAAAGTTCCTGCAGAGATTACTTTGATTTCATTACCCCGGAGGTCAAGTCTTTGAGTGACCTGTTGATTACACAGATAAACATTAGCTTTATCCTCAACTAATTGTCTTGCTCGTGGTCTTTTGGAACAGTATTGCCTCTGGTTGAAAAGTCAATTTATCACTCCCTGGTGTGTTTGTTATACCGGTAATAGAGAATTAGCATATTATTAACTATTCCATACTTGGAGTAGATATAGAAAATGACTTTTCCCCATAGGTCTCACCTTTTGAATCCACAACAACAGACTTCAATTTCAATCCCAGAAAAGATTGAGAGACCTTTTCAAATGGGAAAAGCATAAATGTATAGTTACATGGACCTGATACCAAATGGGAATTTGTCTACTTGAGACCAGAGTTTTGCGGAGTCTCAGGTCTGGGTAGCCACAGGGTATCAGAAGCTTCAAATAAAGCAGTTTGTACAAAAAAGGAGCGGGTAATATTTTCAGGCTGCATCAAACAACTTGTTTGAGAAGGTGGTTATAGAATACACTTTAATAAAGGGGGTACTTCCTCAGTTAAATAATCTGTGATATGATTTTGACTATTATAAAATACCTTGGAACAAAGACTTGGGTTATTGGATTTCTGAAAGTGCTTGGTCTGTCATAACAATATGATGACTTCTTTGGCTTGTTATGATTTAGGAGCATGAGAAGCTGCCTTATGCTGAGTCAGGCCAATGGTCCATCTAGCTCAGTATTGCTTACACTGACAGGCAGATGCTCTCCAGGGTTTCAGGCAGGGAGTCTCTCCCACCTTTATCTGGTTATTGAACCTGGGATTTTTGACATGGAAGGCAGATGCACTATTACTGAGCTGTGGCCCTTCCACTTTATGGGGAAGTCCAATATAAGATTATGTTTAAGTGGCATATTATTTCAGCTAAAACCTCAGTCCAACTGTAGGATGTGTGCAAGGGGGGCATGCCTATTTTATCCATTTGTGGTGGAATTGTAATATGGTACATGGGTGAGGTATGCAGGTTTTGGATGTAGATACTGGTAGGTCCAATCTTATGTGCTAATGCTATCATAATTAATCATTTCACTGTCTTAATAGTGTAGGTAATGGATATCAAATGTATGTGTATTATTTTGACCTGTTTGTAATTGCTGAGATTGTTCTTTCAGGTAGTGCAAGGCTCAAGGTATATGATTGATTAAGGAATGTCTGATTAAATCCTTAGATATGATGTAAATGGATTAATTGACATATTAATATTAGAAATTTGTTAGAGGCATCAGCTGTTCTTAAAAAAAAATCTCTGGATCAGAGAAACCTTAGATGGCTTCACTAGAACTTTCAAAGAAACTGGAGCTGTTTCATCTATATATATAAAATCGTTCAAGTTGGATGTTTGTTAATGATCGCCTTTCTCCGTAACCCCTTGATCGATTCCGTTCAAATTTGGACACAACGTTCCATGCCCATATGGGAGTGATCATATGTACTTACATTGCACAAATACCACACCTTTCCCAGGTAAAAATGTGGTTTTGTGCAAAAAAAAATAGCGCCCTCCAGTGGACGTTAAACAGCACAGCACAAGGACAAAGAACCTCATAGACTAAAATAGTAGTAATAAACAGTTGTAGAAACGAAGACAAAAACGGGAGGGGCAAACGGAGAACACATAGACTGAACTTCAACGAGATAAGGTGTAAGTAAACATACGCTTTCTCTTTCATACTGTATCTTTTGCATTTCACCAAATCAGCCACAGCAAGGCGTGGCCTGGTCAGCTAGTAGACTCATAGAGTTGGAAGGGAATCTCAAGGGTCATCAACTCCAACCCACTGCTAATGTAGGAAACCCATTAAACATCCCTGATAGGTAGCATTCCAGCCTTGGCTGAATAATAAAGAAGCACCCACCACTTTACAAGGCAATGTTTTTTCAAAACAGTTTGAACTTTGCCAGTGGGATGTCAGAGGAAAGGGCCCTATGGATGCTTCATAGAAGTGCACTTGCGCACCCTCGTGTTGCACGTCCCTCGTTGCTTCCCGCAAACTGACCTGAGGGATGTTAATGGGCACCTTGGTGAGGTTCTTGTTCAAGCACATGACTTGATGCTTGATGCTGTCGCAGAGGCAGATTTGTGGGCAGCGTTCAGCAACCGTCTTTCCAGTGAGTAGGGTTGACAACAGGAGAAGGCGCACAGAGGTCCACATCTTGGGGAAGCGGCTGAGTAGGGAATATGCAAGAAAGCCAAGTCATAAGGCAATATTAAACTTTCTGCTGCTGTCGTGGACTGGCTGGAGGCAGAGGAGCGGTGGGAGGCTGGATGGGTGAATAAGGCAGCATCCTAAAATGTGTTAGAAAACACAAGGCAAATCCTCAGCATGGTGTTCCCACTATACTTGTTTAGTAACAGTTAAACAAATGGACTTGTGCACTGGGTGTACATGCTGAATGCACAAAACCACTTATTTTTTTTAAAAAAATGCCCTACACAGATGACCTTAATATTGTCACTATGTAAAAAGGGGTATAAATTGAGCAAGTGATCTTAAGATACACTTCCTCCCCGCACCCCCAATCCAAACCTTTAATATATCCAAGACAGGCACTTTCCATACTAGAAACCTTAATTCTTCCTCATTTGTAATGTTGCTCCTGGACTGGAAGCAAATCACAGTTCTTGCGAATTAAGACCAATTAAAGGAATCTGATGTTGATAATACAACTTTAATAAATTTAGCTCTTTAATACTGTTGCTTCCTGCTTTTCCTTCATTGCTCTTCACTTTGTGTATTTTTTTAATGGCTTTTTTTAAAAAAGACAAATGTTAAGGCTCCCGTTGTTAGAAGTGAATCTGACCTACCTTAGGGAGGCCCCTCAGCCAAAGTAAAGAGAACAGCAGGGGCTTTGGAGAGAGACCAAGAGAGAGAAGGAAATGGAGGAGGGGAGTGTGCAATTGGAATCACAAATCAACATAGTTTAGACAAAATTAAAATGGAGGAAGAAATCCCTGAAGATTTAGAAACCATACATAAACTGGGCACAAAAGCCCAAAGCAAAAATCAGTAATTGTTCATTTACAGGGCAATAAAATTGATTTATACTGTATATAGCCCTCTCTTCTGCCCACCCCACCTCAACTGATGTGCAGGTTATTTTACATAATGCAACAAAATGAACCATCACTTGGTGCCAAGAGGTTCATTTCTTTGCTTTCCCTTCATTTCCCTTCTTTTTGCACGACCTTCTTTGTGAATTTTCATTTTTCTTTGCCTGTTCTCTCAAATCTGCATGTCTTGGTTATTTTCTGTGCCTGTCAATTTTCCTCTATTGCCAAGATTAAGACTTCACTGTTCCCGGAAGACCCTCTTCTCTGTAGAATACAAGAGTCTTTACATACACACACCACTTCATTCATTCCTTCATTTATTCATTCCACACCTCACCCATTACAACTAATAATACAAAAAAGTAGATTTCCTAAGGGATAGTCTTGCTAAGTGGAAATATAAAATATTTCTCCTTACTTCCTCTCAGTAAACTGTCAATTACAATACATTCTTCACATAAAATAAACAGAATGTTTAATACCAGTGATGAACACAACTGTATCCTGGGAGTGTTATGAATTGCATGTTTTTTTGAGAGAAAGAAGCTCCTGTACTTTAAGCGACTAATCACAATGAAAGTGCAGTTTACAAAGGTGTATGATACTGTTTTAAGTGTGGCATTTTTTATGGACAGTTCCAAAACCTGGCTGATTCCTCAGCCATCCCTGTCAGAGGAGCACAGTATGATTCAGATGCCCTTAGTATCTAACTCCCATCATCCCTCACCACTAGCCTTGCTGGCCGGGGCTGATGGCAACTGAAGTCCAGCAACATAGGGAGGGCCATAGATATGCCATCCCTACCCTAGGCCAAGTCTAAGAAGCCTTGTCTTCTAATCCATCTCTCTCTTTGTTCCTTCTGTGCCAGCAGGCAGCCTGATACAAACCCGGCTGCAATATTTATACCCTTTTACTTCAAAGAGGTCAAAGCAGCTGAGGTAAGGCTAACGTTCCCCCGATTCTCTGGAATGTGTGCTCAACTTGAGTCTCATGTCCTTGGTGGTATTGGGTCTCAATATCTCCATTTCCTGAGTCACATGTTTACTATGACCAACCATAGTCTTTCTGTCTCTTCCTGCAGTGCAGCTGGCTAGACACAAAGGTATCTATAAGCATCCCAAATTATTCATCAAATGTTGAAATACTTAAAAGACTAAAAATACATCACCCACCCCATTGCACAATGCTGACTTAAAACATCTGCTTCTAAGTTTATTAGACTTAGGAACAGATTTTACATCTTAAACTGTACAACTAATTCATACAGTCATGTTGTGGAGAAATACCCACTTAGGAATGAAGTGTGTCCCTATTCCTTTAGCCAGAAAGCTTCCTATTACTTGGCAGCAAAAGGGTGTTGTAAACAAAAACTGCTCCCTTTCCCTTATGGGGTACACAAGAGCCCTTATAGAGTCCTTTGTAGGTTCTCCATCAGTAGGAGAAAATAACAGCGGCCAGCCAGAGAATATTGAGAAGCAAAGCAGCTACCGGTAGTAAGACTGATCTTTATTAAAGCTGTTGCAACAGGGTGTTCCCTCCACATGCAGGAGAGAGGAGGAGGACCCAGGACAAAGGTGTGCAAGCCCTTATATAGACTTTTGAACTGCCCACCCTGGAGCCCAAGACCACCCCTCCATACCGGTACATCATACATACATCAGAGAAGAGGCGGACTACAACAGAAATCTGAGTGCCTTGTTTTTATCCTGTCTGCTTGAGAAAAAAGCACAATATAGCTGATAGTGTGGAAAGTGAATTTCAAAAGTACTTGCAGCTTTCAACAGAATAACAGTAGGCCAGAAGTCCACCAGAGATTTATACCCAGACGCCCAGGCAAAAGCAAATTGTGAACTAAAGGTATACATTTTGTTTAGCTCATCTTTCACACAGGCCAGGGACAACAGTCAGATAGCATTGTGGAAAGCAGTGGGAGGCACAGAGCATAACACAGGCTTGGCCAGTCACATTGCACCCTCTTTTGAGGGGGTTGCACTGGCAATATTTATCTGCCTGATGAAGGCCTTGCTTTGCCGCTCATAAGGTAGATTTGGATATAACAGTCCCTTCATTTATTTCAAACTATTCAAGTAACTCCATGTACATGAGGTAATTTGTTTTCTGTGTATAATTTCCTTCACTGCTTATGGTGCACTGGAAAGCTAGAATTTTCCACAAAGTTTGGGAAACTGTCTTTATGGAGGGTTGCGGGACTGAAGGGAGAATGTTGGTTTATTTGCCATAGGGTTGAAATGATATCTCACACACACACACACTCCCCCCCCCCCATACTCCCACACCGTTGGGAATGCCTGTAAAGCTGCCATACTGTTGCTTTGAATGTCAAAAAAATAAGGGACATGGTTAATTTTGGAACACATCTCATGAATGCTTCCTCCAACGGAAACCCTGTATTTAGAATGTCCTTTGAAAATGTCATGATTTCAGCCTACAAAGGGATAAATTATTATCATCACAAAAGTGACCCAAAGTGACTTACATTAAAGCCAATTAAAATAAGCACAACCAATAAAAACCTAAAACACACCTATACAGATAAAAGACAGGTCTTACAGATCCTAACCCTCTAAGAGAGGCTATAAATACCCGAAAGTCCAACATATGCACTGCAGTCATCCAGCCTACAGCCGATAATAGACAACAGAAGTTAGTTAAGAGTAGACTGTCCTTGTCTAGATATGAGCACAGCTGGGCCACCAGTCAAAGCCAATGGAAGGCACTCTGCACCATCAAGGCCACTTGAGCCTTAGATGACAGAAGCGAATCTGGAATTACCCGTAAGCTACATACCTTCAGAGGCAGTGAAAACCAGCCTGGATTCTCATACAAACTAATCAGTCCTCTTTTTTTCTGCCTGCCATTGCAGTGGCTGGTAATGGAAACACACACCAAGAGCTGTTCATCCTTGCATTAACACTGGACTCTTTGTAATACCTTTAGACGTGGGCAAGCTGCAGCCCTTCCACAGAAGGAAACAAGGAAGCTCATGGAGCAGAATTGCAGAGTGCTGCTTCCCCCCTTCAAGCTGTCAAATAGGCCAACCTGTATTACACAACCTCTCATTTATAAAGGCAGAGAAGTCCTTGCTCTGCAAGCAGTTTCTCGGGGTGTGTGTGTGTGTGTGTGTGCGCGCGCACACACACACACGCGCGCGCGCGCGCACACACACACACACACACACACACACACACACACAGCAAGTTAAATTTCCAAATATCCTTATTGATTTGAATGATCTGCTCCAGTACATTAAATGCAATTTAAAACAAAGGAAAAACCTGTTGCATTCCAGGGTTTATTATTATTATTAGCCATCTCAAATTTCTATCTGGGACTCACTTCCAGCATGTTCCTGGACCACAATGTGTCAAAAACCCAATTTTAGTTGCTCAACTTTTAGGTAACATGATACTATATGTTGTTGTTGTAGTGTTGAAAACTATATAAAATATATATTTTTTAAAAACAAAACCATCCAGATTTTAGTTTATTTGTTTGACCTTAAGAATTTGCCAGTGGACACTCCAGGTTTCAAGGGCCCAATCCAGCAAAAGTTAGTTGCAACTACATTTGACTGACATTTTCTAAACACGATAATTAAAACAGCTTCAAATACTAATTAGGTGAATTGTATACTTATTTCTTTCCATGCAGGGCTAAAAACATGGGCCTGGATCGAATGCATTTATTTTATTAGAGAATTGTTATTTTATTCTTCAGCCAGAACGGGCTCTCAAGAAAGATGTAGTGTTTAGTTTAGTTCAGTTTGTGACTCTTTTCTGTAGTCTTTGTTTGTCAGCTATGTTATAGTAAATATAAAAAATAGGTTTACCAGCATAAGGGTGCTTCATGATTTCTTTAGTGAATTAATCTGGAGGGACAAATGGCACACACTGCCTTCTGGATACTGTTGTCACAATCACAGTGAAAGTTAGAACAAATCTTCCATGGTTTACATAGCATTTAGAGTCTTAAAAGCATAGTAAAAGCCCTGTGTTTATGAAACATACATATGTTTTATTTATTTACTCATATTTATATTCCATCTCTCCTCCCACTCAGGGTGCTTCCAAATGAGTGTTTATTGTGAGGTGTTTTCTGTTTTATTTTTTGCAGTGCTCGCATGTCATTGGTAGCCCACATTTTTTGCTCTCTGAACCCAGATTTACTATTTGTGGAGGAAATCCAGGAAATTAATAGTTAAATAGAACCATTGTGAATAAATAAATCAGAACTTTCTCATTTATAATGTAATCCTTGGCTGTTCTCCTGTAGTCTTGAGTGTTCAGTTCGTGACTCTTTTCTGTTATACAGTCTTTGTCAACAACTTTATAGTAAATATAAAAAATAGAATTTATTAGCATAAGGGTGCTTCCAGGTAGTCTGTGTTGTAAATGGGGAGGGGGTCATTCAGGTATTGCAAATGGGTAATGACAACAGTTTTTCATTTGTCATACTTCCCCCAGAAAGGGTAAATCAAGATTAAGGGCACTTCCAGATTGAATCCCACCCATAAAATTGAGTAAAACAGATACCAGCAAAATTCAGATGGCACAGTTTAAAAGGATTTGGCACTCTACAGCAACAAACCTACTTTCTTCACAAAAATCAGACTTTTGTGGTAAGCAAATGCACTGAAAATGATGGGATAAGCCTGGTTTGATGCAATGTGATATAACCAGTTTCCCCTTAACAAATCAGAATGAACACTCAATACACAACCCAGGCTCCCAGGCTGTGAAAACAAATCAGGTTAAATGCTCAATATGGAAGTACGCTAAAAAAACAACAACAGGCTAGCATGCCAACGTTGGGTGCGTGTTGCAAAAATGTGCATACATGAGGTGCATTCATTCCACAATATACACCCAACCCACCAGGAAGCACCCTACCACTCTGGATGATTCCAGACTGCCATTTGTGGGTGGGATTCAGTCTCGTTTTGATGGCAAATTTAAGTTGTGCAAGGAAAGTTGATTCGTCTCCCTTGCCCGATCAGACTTATTGCGATAAGGAAAACGACAGGGACAATATGCACTGGGGAGTGGGCGATACCGTTTACTTGAAGCAATGTCCTGTAACAAATCAGGAGGAATGCTCAGTAAAGAGGTCACCTGGAAGTGGCCTCTATGTTCAGGGTAGCAAAAAGAGCTTTTCCACACTAAGCCCCATGCTTAAAAGGAAAGCGAGCAGAGGTGACCGGCACACCCAGACTCTCAGCTTTAAGGTTGTGGCCCTATTATGCGCAATTACCAACACACCTCACTGAACACACTGGATCTTAATTCCGAGTAAAGATGTGCAGGATCGCGCTGCACATCACTTGCTTCTAATGGCGTGAGATTTGCAGCGGGTCTGTGCTTACACTACACTTTGCTCAAATAATTAAGAGCCTTCTCTCGCAAATAGTATTTTTATTCGTGCATCAAATGCATATTTACACTGAACGGAGCTGATATGAATAGATACTGTATAAATCTGCTCCTGCACGCATGCACAGACTTCCCAGCAGAAGCGGAGGCAATTTTTCCTTGAACAAATGACCTCATTCATATCCGCCTCCCCGCCCCATTTCTGTAAACTATCACCGGAGGTCTGAGCATGCGCAGTGGCGATCGTTGTCCGGCAGCCTTCGCGACAAGTACAGACGTCACGCGTGAAAGCAGAGCCGGGGGTAGGAGGTGCGGTGAATTCGGCTCGGAGGCGAAGGCGGCGCTGCTTAATTTGCATATCCCATCATACATTGCGCGGAAGGCCATAGATGATAAATTTAAAATACTTTTATTAATGTTTTTGTTTCGAACCCGATTATGAAACTGGCCTTGTCACCTTGGAAATCTAGTGTTTACTCAAGAGATTACTTTTGACAGGTCAGTTAGGTATTCGCCCTCACCTGCGAGGCTGTTGACTGGTCCCCGGTAGAGGCGCCCGAAGGCTTTTCAGTATACTCTGGTTTCTCTTCAGATCGTATAAATCTTTCGCCTTTTACTAAAGATTTCCGTGGAGAGGAACATTTATGAGTTTATAACTAATTTTTTGAGGCTCTGTCTCGGCAGAGCTATCTAATGCGGTTTAAAAAAACAGAATGAACTTTTTTTTTTCATTGAGTGGTTGTTTAATGTTATTCCCAGTAATACCATATTAAGCGTTCTTGAGGCTGTAAGACGGCTGAGAGATCTGTGGTTTTTCTGTTCCATAGGAAAGTGTGGGGTTAGAATTGAGATGTGTTTCTGTTAGTGTACCACTTGGAGAAGGGCTATTATAAGTAGTTTTGGGGTTTTATTGCTGCTTTGTAGATAACTTCTAAGAAATACATTGCTCCTTGTTTTGGGGTTCTGTCTGAGTTGCATGATCTTAAATAATATGAATTGTGTTACTTCTCATCTCCATGTTAACATATTTAACCCTACTCTAAAATCTAAAAATAAATAGTACTGTATATCACTTAAACAACAAAGTGGTTGTTGTTGCATGACCAGGTATTTATTAATCAAAAGCACCCAGCAACCCTCACATTTCTGTTCTTAAATTTCCTGAGCAAATTAATTATTCTCAGTGTTGTTGTAGCACATTTGTCTTGCTTCTGTTATTATGGATATAGTCCCTGGTCAAGGCGATTCAAGATATGTGAATCCCAAGATGGCACAATGTACAACACGCCATGGTACTCAGTGTTTGTTAGAACAAAATAAAATAAAAAAAATCCTTCCAGTAGCACCTTAGAGACCAACTAAGTTTGTTCTTGGTATGAGCTTTCGTGTGCATGCACACTTCTTCAGATACACTGAAACAGAAGTCACCAGACCCTTATATATAGTGAGAGGGTGGGGAGGGGTATTACTCAGAGGGGTGGTGGAAATGGGTGAAAGGTTGATAGCTGTGGTAAACCTGTTGACGACTGAAGAAGTCGTCTGAAGAAGTGTGCATGCACACGAAAGCTCATACCAAGAACAAACTTAGTTGGTCTCTAAGGTGCTACTGGAAGGATTTTTTTTATTTTATTTTGTTTTGACTATGACAGACCAACACGGCTATCTACCTTTGAGTGTTTGTTAGAGTTTATGTTTGTTATGGTTATAGTATGTTTGTCTTGTAAGTGATCAATAGTGGAAAAATAATTTAAAAACAAAAGCACAAAGCAAACAGCAGATTATTCCCAAAATCTGAACATTCATGTTTAATACCATATACTTAAATAATCATATGACTATAATAACTGGTTGCAGGCATGTATCTGGGTGTACGGTAAGTCTCATGGAACTCAATAGGACTTCCTTCTGAGTAGACTAACATAGAATCACCTTGTAAAGGTGTTCTTGAATCTTTCTCCCATATTTTTCATTTGCATCTTTCACCACATCACAATATTGTTTATAATACCCAGTTCTGGTAATAATGTTTGTCACAGGGGTTTATGTAATGCATTAATTGAAAGTAATATTGGTGTGGGAAGTGAGTGTAATATTGGTGGTAGAATCAATTATCAATATTAGTTTTACTCGTGATGTACATAGTTTGGGTCATGGAATAGCATGCAGACATAGCATTTTGTAATGCAAGTAATGCACAGCATTACTAGAACCCCTGTTTTTTCCCTCCCTTTTTTAAATTAACAAACAATAAGAAGAAGTATTTCAATTTATAAATGTTTTTTTCATTCTGATGGTAACACATGTAAAATGTTGGAATCCTACTTCATAAACATTTGCCTTTTTTCAGAAATTGAAAAAGAGAAATAAAGAAATATTGATTCCACTCCATCATTTCCTTTTTACTGCCTTATCTACTGGTGTTTTAAGACAGTATCTGGTGCACTGGGTCACTTTTTAATAGGGTGGGGGGCTGCAGGGCCATTTTCACTAGAAACAATAGAAGGAAACACTTGTTCAACCCAGTTTCCTATATCAGACTTTGTGGTTGAAGGGAAGCATATAAAAGAGCAGTGAGAGAAGCCAGCTACATGGCTGTACAATCCAAAAGCAGCTCCAAGACAGCTTAACAAGAAGCAACGCAGCAGGTAAGGGAGATTAATGGCTCAAATTGATGAGGATGCAGGAGCCACACAACAGGGAGCAGGACATGAGAATGATAAAAGCCTGAATCCAGTTCGTGCCCCTAAAGAGATATTTGTTTTAGCAAGGTTTCCTTATCACAGACTATAAAATTTAAGTGGGTTTTGGGGTGTTTTGCAGGCTAGTGGCAGTGAAGATTGTTGAAGGCTATGTAGCATAGCAAAAATGGGAAGAAGTATCCAGATTTAATTGTGAAACCAATATGTATGTTCCAAATAGGTACAACCACCCACTGATGAATAGGAGACTCTGATTGTATGAGGCAGTGAATAGACTGTTTTTACTTTTGAAGGATCTCAGGTCTTTACATTGGCACACTTGCCTTGCATTTCCCAGCAATTGAGACCACAGTATTAGTGTTGTAAGCCACACTGAAGGGTGGGTAAGAAAGAAATAACAGTAGTGAGTTTTCCTCCCAGAAAGTGCATGATGCTGTATTTGAATTATTTTCAGGTTGACATTTGATGATGGTGTGTTCACAAGGACCCTCTGCCCAAAGGATATGTGTAGTGTGTGTTGTGGTTGCGCAAATGTCATTAGTATGTCTTGATTAATGCTCATTACATCACTAATTAAGTGTATTAATTAAGTGGAAATTAGGTACTGCCTGATGGTTCTTGATCAAAGTTAGTGCTCATGTGGTACAGAGAGTTAAAAGCTGTTTGCTTTTCCATCACTGAAAAGCCCCTTAACCCAATAGGGTGAACCTGTGGCTCTTAATCTGCAGTTGGACTCCAACTAGGTCCGATAGCTCAGCAACCTCACAAGGGCCACCAGTTCTCCTCTTCTAGAAAATGTGCAGATCCATATAAAACCACCTAATGGGCATCACTGCTGTTGTCATTATGTAGACAGGGGATGTGGCCATT
This sequence comes from Darevskia mixta, assembly GCA_034641385.1. Classification (NCBI taxonomy): domain Eukaryota; kingdom Metazoa; phylum Chordata; class Lepidosauria; order Squamata; family Lacertidae; genus Darevskia; species Darevskia mixta. The sequence goes on from JAWWNH010000008.1 coordinate 20,769,605, forward strand.
TCATGTGTTGTAGAGTCAGATAGCAAACATAACATGTTAGGACAGGAGAATCTTGGGCAATTTATACCTCAATCATAGAGCATGCCTGGGGACTTTCCTGGTTCTTCTCCCTATAGCTTTTCCATGTGTGGATTTATATTTTACTCACATCCATAAAATCACAATTTGCATATGGTTTTGAGTGGAACAGTATGTTTCAGTTGTGTTTTATTTATGCATATTGGCTGCCTTTGGAAGGCTTTGCCCTGAAAGCTAGCATAGACACTATAGACACATAGATATTTTAAAAATGAGTAAGAACCACTTATCTGATGCAGAATGTAACATCCCAAGAATCGCCATTTTAATTTATAAGCTAGAGCAAGTTTCTACTCCGCTCTCTCAAATAAATCTATTTTTCAGGGCAAAAAACAAACCCCCAGTCTCACAACTTCCTGTGTTTCTTGGCCACATGGACTGAAGTCACAGAGCCCATTCATCTCATGCCCATGTAGAGAATAGCAGCTTATGCTCAGATTGTCACAACACTCATCAGAGATAATTTAAAAGCAGACACTTTTAAAGGGAGGGGAAATCAAGGGCAAAGGGGTCTTATGCCAGTGTTTCCTGCTTTCCAGATTGCTGAATCAGTATATTTTTAGCTGTAAATTATACCCCTGACTGAAACAAAAGGAGGAAGCCCCAACACCCTTACTGTTTGCTTCCAGAGAGGCCAGTTAACTACTTTCTAGAGGGGTAGCTGTGCTACTAAGTTGTTTTAAGAACATTAAGAGTATTTTGCAGCCTTTTAAAGAATAATAAATGCATTATGGCATAAGCTTTCGGTGGAGAGCCTTCTCCAACCTCGTGCCACAGGCGGATTTAGGGGAGCACGGCCAGTTCGCCTGCACTAGGTACCCAGCTGAGAGGGCGCCACAACGATAATGTTGAACAGAGGTGGGGAGCTGTGTGGATTTAGGTGACGCACAGGGCACTGCTGAAATTTGGAAGCCCCAAATCTGCCTGCTGCTGCTTGTGCCCTGCATATGGTTTGGACTATGGACACATCCACTTCCCAGAAGATTCTGTCCTGTACATGCATGGAAGTGTTCTGCAGCATCCACCCATCGCATCAAAATAGCAGCCCACACTTTCCCCCTTAATTCAGATGTCCCTGCTGTTGCTGGGTTGTTTTTAACTTACTGGACACTGAACAGGATTAAGCCAAGAATACCTAGGACTGTGGTAAGAGGGAACTGGAGAGTATGTCAGTTAGTGCTAATGTGGTAGGTGAGGGCCACGGAAGGCCAAGTGACCTTGAAAAGCTAGGTGGTTCAACAAGGGATTGCCAGCAAAGAGACAGCAAGGATGATGGCTAGAGAGCAACCGGGAGAAGTATGATGATCAGTCTCAGAGTCTGCATGAAGGCCTATTCAATTGAAAGTGTCAACTGCAGAGAAATCTTGTTGTTCCAGTATAAAAGCTTTTCTGGGTAGTGAAGGGGTAAAGAGATTTGCTCCTTTCTTGTCCCGTCTGTCTAGGACATGGGAAGTTAACATGGTGTCCTCCATAAGTTCTTGTATTACAACTCGCATCAGGCCCTGCCAGCATGGTCAATGACCAGGGATGATGGGAGTTGTAGTCTGCTCCGCCCCCTGCAAAAAAAAGGAGAAAACCCACACAATCTGGAGGGCACCACATTGACCACCCCTGGTCTAGGGCTCAGACCAGCACATGGAAGCCTATTTTAACCTTAAGTATGAAGACTGAATGGCATTAAGGTGACTTCACACATCTTTGCCAAAGCCCCTTAGTGCCCAGCAATGTAAGCTTTTGAGCTGGGGAGATGTGGTGGGATGCATGTATAATTCTGACACATCTTCATCATGCAATTGATTAGAAAAGGCTCTGGCTGAGCAGAGCTGCATCCCAGACTACCTGCTGGTTTCTGAAGTGTATTTAATTATTTCAGTCTGCTTTAAATTATAGCATTATGGCTCAGCGTTGGTGTGTGGCCTTTACTCTGTCACTACTGTGGATCATTGCCAGCCCAGAGCTCCTGGACCGTTCCCAATGCCCCATCGGTTGCAGCTGCTCTTTCACAGACTGGTTTATTCGGTGCTCCAATGCCAGCCTCTCTTCTCTGCCCACTGGCATCCCACAAGCCACAGTGGAGCTTGATCTGCAGTTCAATCAGCTTGACAGCCTGCTGGCAGCCTCTTTCCCAGATTTGCCGGAGCTCACCACGCTCTTCCTTGGGAGCAACCAAGTGCGCCGGATTGAAGCGGGAACCTTTTTCGGCGTGAAGAATTTATACCACCTCCACTTGGACAACAATCTCCTTGAAGAGATCCCAGAAGGGGCATTTGAAAACCTGACCAATCTAGTCTTTCTGCACCTGGAGCACAATCGGATTGCTTACCTTTCACCAGGTATTTATAGATGGGTGTTTCCCCCCTCATTGCTAAGGTAGTGATTATCCCTCCCACTTTCATTCCCAACAGTTTTAGGGTATGAACTGTAGGGAAAGGATGCATTTGGGATGAAGCACAAATGAGTGGACACATAAGACGTAGATATATACCAGCAGCTGACCAATTTAGAAGCTGAGCACAAAGCTGATGTGGAGTAACTTCACTGAAATTGGCTAGTTCAAGCCCTCTATGAATTACCATATTTTTCCATCTATAGGACGCCCCCTATTTTGGGGGACTCAGATTTAAGAAAATGGGGGGAGATGGCCCCATATATAAGACGCCTCCTAATTTTTGACATTATTTTTAAGGGGAAAAAATCTAGTCTTATACAGTACACGGAAAAATATGGTATTTCAGCATAAGTTCAATATGGATTTATTCAGTTGGGGCTAACATCTCATTTCAACAGCAATAAAGTAGGCCCATGGTATTACTGCTACTGATAATGAATTGCTCATTTTTTTATGTGCAATAGGCCAGATTAGCCTATTCTGGTGCCTTCCTGTTGCCTTTTGTATTCCTTATGGCACAAAAGATTCTTATTTTCCTCTTGGTTTGGAAGAAGGGAGAGAGCTCTTGACATTCTCTGCAAATTTTATAAAATTAAATTCCAACACAAACAAGGATGCAGTCCTGTAATTTTGGACTCTGCCCTTAATAATTACCTTCTTTAGTTTGTTGCTTCAAACTGCATTTGGGGTTCTTGCTGCTCATTCTGCTGTTGGGCCCTGGATTTTTGCCTGAAAGTCCTGTCCTGATGACACCACTGAGCACAAGACCACATTCAGTGCCACAGTACTGCAGGAGGGACCAAGAGGTTAAATTTGAATATCTCTAGAGATTACACACACACACACACACACACACACACGTGCAACCTGCCCGTGAGGAAAGACAAGTTAACCTGGCATCATCCCGAGGTGTCAGGTGGGGAGGGGGGGAGACTTGGGAACAAACTAGATATCATCAGACACAAATGTGCACCATGAAAAGCAGAAACTGGCCAGCAATATTCATTTTATTTATTAATTAAAATAGTTATATGCTGCCTCTCAAGTCACAGATCTGCAAGGGACCCATATGGTAGATTAGTCTCTGTTGTGCCATGTTCGAATCCCACTGCTAGCACCATGTGATGTCTGATTCTCAAAAGTTATGCGAAACACACTGAGCAATGCTCTGGCCTCCCGTATAGCAACAGCTTTATTTATTAGTCCAAGCACAAGCAAGTATAAACACACACTCAGAGAAGGAACCCTAGACCTAAGCACTTGGTTGCTTAAGCAGTTTTCACCTGTGCTGGAAAGCAGTTCACAGATGTGCTCTGCACACAATTACTGCCCTGGGGAGGGCAGAAGTGGGATGGAGTTATTAGCTCTCAGCTCAAGGCAGCTCTTACTTCCACTCTCTCTTTTGCCTAGGTGCATTCTCCTCTTTGAAGCGACTGAGTCTCCTAGACTTGAGTCATAACCTGTTGACTGAACTTTCAGACCAGGCCCTTGGTGGTCTCCAGCAGCTACGCAAACTTCACCTCAGTGCTAACCTTATTGCCAACTTGTCAGCCAGAGCTCTCCCGGGCAACATGCGCATCCTCTACCTCGACTGGAACAGGCTGAAAAGTGTGCCACTTGCCGTCCGCACCTCTGCCACTCTCTCCAGCCTTTATCTTAGTGGCAACCCAATCCAGGAGCTGACATCTCTCTCCTTTGGGAGGAAGCTCAGCTCACTGAGGCAGCTGTTCTTAGAAAACCTGTGCCTGGAGAACATTACCAGCTCAACGTTCAAACGGCTACGCAGACTCGAGGTCTTGAGCCTGAGGAACAATAGTTTGGAGTCGCTGTCACCTCTGTCGTCGCTGAAGTATCTCTCGACTTTGTATCTGACTGGGAACAAGTGGCGCTGTGACTGCAACTTAATCTGGCTTCGCACCTGGCAGAAGCAAGTAGTAAGAAAAGATCGCAGCCCAGTGGAATGCAGTTCCCCGGAAGCCCTTCAGGGACAACAACTGGCAAATGTAGAGGTAATGAACAATCTGAATCACACTGACAGACCCCAGAAACACCTTGCAAATAGGACTGTCGAAGAAAGAGGGGTGGGAACAGACACCCCTCTCCATCTGCCATCCAGGGTAGCAAGGGACATTATCACAGTTCAAGGACAAAATTTTAGCCACCTGAGGGCACTGATCCTTGATTACTCTGTATAACAGACAGAAAAGAGCCTAAAGATAGTCTAAAGCTGGGACACAAGACAATTTCCCCAGAGTTGAAGGTGGTATGAAACAAGAACACTTTGCTTGGGGTGTGTCCACTAGTCTCTGGCAAACAGGTTTTGTAGCTTTTTATAATGCTTCAATATGCAAAGCCTGTTAACTAGAGGCAGACGACAATGGGGCAGAATAAATGAGAGAGTACATCACAGGCAATGTTGCCATCCAACCACATTCATTTCTCTTTAAGCATTCTCTGCAGCCAAATGGGTCACTGAAGGAAGTAGTGGCAATGCTAAATTCAGCACTGAAGTCATAAGAGCTTTCTTAGGAAGCTGTAACATTCTGTAAGTTACACTTAGTTGTCATGTACTAAAACGAAGAGCCTTCATTTAGACATTATAAAGGTGAGAGCAAGTGTGACACACATTATAGTTGATATTGGAAGATGACTTCTCTCATGTCTTCTTTTCCTCTCCAGTTACAGAAATTGACTTGTCCACCTTTTCAAACCGATTCAGCCACCACCTCTGCAAATGCCATGCCTGTGATATCTACTCTACCCAGTGAACGACCTTTGCCACAAGCTGCTACAACCCTTCCGATCACTGTTTTCACTACTTTCGTTACCAGTAGGATGTTCTCTATCGCAGGAACAACTACACAAAATAATCCCACTTCAAGACCAACCACTCATGAGAACCATTACATACTGGAGAAATATGACCCTTGCCTCTCTGACCATATTAGTAGCATTCACACAAGAACAAAAGACCACACTGCCCTGGTGGTTACTTGGTCTTTCTCTGGAGATCATGACCAGTTTGAAGTGCGCTACAAGTCTTCTGTGGATCAGCACATACTGCGAGTGATTGGACGTTTAACCGAGATTGAACTTCACCATCTGCAACCAGGGACCGATTACAGGGTTTGCATTATTCCCCAGAATGAGAACCTCCTGGAGTGTGTGGCTCCTACATCCCAGCAATGTGCTACAGGGCGCACTGGAGCCCAAGTTCCAGCTCAGCACAACTTAGCCATGGGAATTGGCATCACCACCGCACTTTTAGCACTGATGGCCCTGGCTCTCTTTGCCTTCTACAAGTGGCGGATCCGACCCTTCCAGTTCCAGCGCTACTATGATGAAGACGGGCTGCCTTCCCAGCACCAAGGCACTGCCCAGTCCAAGCTGACCACAGAGCCAGTCTATGAGAACTTAGAAGAGGACAACCAGCATGTTTATATGACAGCTGCCAGCCAATGGCCTCAAGAGAAGATAGACTGCACTCCTGTTGTCCCATCCAGATTTTCATCCACTCCAGCCTATGTAAGCCTCTAATATTTACAGAATATTAGTTATTTGTTAAAATGACCAGGTGTTGTGAATGGCATCCAAACCCTTCACAGCTGTGGATGAGAACGTTTCTTACATGACCACAAACCTGTCTCCTTCTTTGTGAAGATTTTCTCAAAGAAGCAAAGTCAGCTGTTATTAACTTTTACAACAATACCAGGAAAGAAATATTATTTGGGTATTCATGTTAGCATAAACTAGTGGCTTTGTTGGCTGAACCTGAAAGGGGATCCATCTATATCACTTATTATGTAAGAGATTCCTATTTTTCTGAAGACCAGAGGGGGGAGGGAAGCATACAATGATGCCATCATAGCTGCTGCCTCTGGGATTTGCTCCACACAACTGCCATCTTTAGAAATTTTTCATATATTTTAATGAAATAGTATTTGTGAAGAAACCCATACCTATAGTTCACGGCACAATTTCTCTTTTGATAATCAACAGTGCATAGATAGATGTTATTCGCTTTATTTTTTAATGATTCAAGCTTGGCTTCAAGGTAATGTGTTTTAAAATAAATAACCTGAAGACAACAAAATCCGAACTAAAAATGGCGGTATTGTTGAATTATATGAAGGGTTGCTTATTTCCAGCTCTGCACTGTCCAATGAGTCAAATTTCTGCTTCTAACAATCCAAACACAATCACTTTCTTTACTCAAGGTATAAGAGGAAATATGAACAGAATGATTCCAAGGAGAGTCAATGTTGATTTTTCTTATACTGAACCAAACCTATTTTAATTGAGAGCGTTTATGCTTAGAAATATTACTAGCAGTTTTTTTGCAGGCCACCAGAACCAGTCATTTCAATGAGAAACATCAGTGAATAATGGGGAAGGATCACTCATGATGATCCAACAACCAATGAAATATCCCCAATTAGGAATATATGTCACGGTCCACACAATTATAATAACCTAAATTTCTGAGAAACAGCAAAAATAGTGACATTGCTTTATACCTGGTGCTGGCCTAGAGCTGGAAGAATTGCTCCCCCAAAGCTCATAGGACAGCGCAGTAAAAAAGTTAGCGTCAGGATTTTCTGTTACCCCATAAGAGGTGGTCCTCTGACAAACAGTTCAATTTAAGCCATTTAGTGAGTCCAAAGCCCTGAATTTGGAAACAGAAGTTTCAGCTAAACAAAATGCAGAAAAGCTGAGGGAAGACTAACCTCAGAGAAAGGAAGATGGGGGAAAACAACAAAGTATTTACACTGGGGAAGGCAGAGTTCACTTTGGAAAAAAGAGAGCTTAAAAACACACAGCCCCCTCAAAAAAACCACGAACACGTTTGTTTTTTTAAAAAAGCACATGGCAGACTTCCTCAAAGCTTTAGGTAGCAGTAGGTAGCCAGACATCCTGGTGTCAAGAGAGGCAGAATGTTTTATCCGTAAGTCCCGTTGTCTTTATCTGCTCTCCATCTCAAGCACTCTGATGGCAGTCCTATATTGGGAGGGAAACAGCTTCCTGTGTATTACAGCTGGTGGAGGGTTTGTAAGAGCAAGTGGCGGGCAAAGGAACAGGAATCCAAAGCATGATTGGGTCTGCAAAGATAAAATGGAAATAGAAGAAGGGATCAATATTAATGAACTTGTACTCGGATCAACAGATATTCTCAAAAGGGACAAAGAGTTCAGTTACATAGCCCTGGAATCTGCCATAGGCAGCTGCAATTGCTAGGTGCTTTAAAAATACTCAAGATTTCCCACGATGCAACAGTCAGATACACTTTTATGTTGCCCATGTACATGTAGGCCCCATGGTCTAAAATGGGAGGCAGGGGCTAACTGGCTGCCCAGATGTTGTTGGAATCCCAGCATCCTAGCTATGGTCCATGCAGGATGATGGGAGATGCAACCCAACAACATCTGGAAGGTCACAGGTTAGCCACCCCTGGCCTATCAGGATTATTCTGGGGTAACTATGGAGTACAGCGTAAAGTGTACCACGGGAAAATGGGGTTGTGGGGCAGAAACAGGATTCAATCTGTAGCAAGAGTGAGGCATGGAACAAAGAAGTTCCGCACTGACAGAAGTCTATCCAGGACAATATTCTCTCTCGCTCTCTCTCACACACACAAACACATATTAATTTCATTTCCCACTATTTAATAGGACTTCAATTTTGCCACAATGTAGTTAACCACCAGGTGGTGCTGCAACAGCATGGGGGAAATTGCCAAGAAAAGGACAGTGCAACTTTATTGAATATTTGTATTACTGCTCACACTGGGGCATGGTCTGAGACCGTCTGACTGCCGATACCCGCTTGCATGATCTTATGAGGTTCAGGGGAAGACAAAAGAGCAACATGGACACAACTGTACTGCTCATATGGATGAGAACAGAAACTAAAGTCTCTTGGGGTCAGATGAAGCAAACACCAAGCATCAATGAAATTAAAGTCTTGCAGCACTTTGGCAAAAGGCCTGAAATGCCTTGGCTTGCATTTTCATTTTAGAAGATGTGGAACCCCTTCTATCCATGTGAACATCACAAATCCTAGTTAAATCACCATCTAACATTATTGCACCTTCTTGAAAAGACATCAGTTTAGAAACAGAATTGTAGAGTTGAAAGGGACCCTGAGGATCATCTAGTCCAACCCCCTGCAATGCAGGAACATGCAGCTGTCCCACATGGGAATGAACGGCAACCTTGGCATTATCAACACCACATTCTAACCAACTGAGCTATCCAGGCTGAGTAAAAGGGTATTTTTGAAAGGGTATTTTTAGGAAGGGACGGTAAACAGAAGCTATAGTTAAGGTAGTAGAATTAAGTTCCTCTTTGGCAAAAACAAATCTGCCAGCATCGTCCATCCCATTTACAGTTAAGGAGTAAATTTGAGCCCTTCAGAACTCCCCGTGGGAGCCTCTGTTAATGATTGACATTATGCTAATGAAAAGTTCTCATGTCATTCTGCTCTTTGAAAGGCAGACCTCAGGGGATTATTGAGACCTTATATTTTATATTACACTATTGTAACAATCGTTAGAACACTTAACATTAAAACATCAGAACAAGGTTGTACTGTGAATGGCTCTGGAAAAGAGATCCTCTCTCTTAGGTCCCTCAGGCCATTCACATAGGCAACAAATGGAGGGGCATTAATAACTCAACCATAATGAATGAATAACCCCTCTCCAGATGAGTGTGTGACTCCAAGGCTGGATATCTATCACCCTTTAAAAAACCAGCCAACCAACCAAAAAAGGGTTTTCAGCAAAAAAAGTAAGCTGTCATTACAGATTATGGCTGATGTTTAAGCCCTTTGCAATATCATGTCTTGTGCTGAGAGGTTTCTGCTCGATCCAGCAATATGACGTGTCTCTGTTCTCTGGGAGCGGCAGGTGTTGCTAATTTTTCTTATTGAGAAAGGCGCAATACTCACTTTGTAACAAAGGCCAAGAGAACTGGTACAAGAGATTTAGGGAAATAATCCTGCTGGACCATGTGGTTCAGAGTCATCAAAGGGCCATAAAGGCTTGGTACAGCCTTGATCTTCTCTTCGCTCTGGAAGGTATAAGCAGACATGCATGAGATACAAATGAGTATCTGGGATCGTTCAGAGACCACTAAGAGGCAGCTGATTTTTACAATCAAGGAGTATATTTAAATTGTGTTGAATAGATAAATTTGCTGAGATGGTGCAGTTCAGATACCAGTGTCCCCTGTTTCTCCCCAATCCCTTCGTGGCTGCCTACCCTAGGGAGTTTCAAAGCCCAGACAATTTCTTTTTGGCCTGAGAAATGAAAGCACAGAATTACGGCATGTGCTCAGTGTCCCTCCTGGCCTTACAGGACATCCAGCTGCCATATAATTTCTACCCTTTTTAAAGGGCAGAAAAAGCCCTCAAGTGGATGCATTTGGGATAGATGGGTGACGAGAAGGTAAAATTTCACACTTAGCTGATGCTTGAGCACAATAGGTACTTCATCAAAGCCCTGTCTATGCAAGTGTATTATTTGTTTTCCATTCCTACCACATGCCTTCCATTTGCCAAGAGCAGAAATGGGTACTTCCATTTTAGAATACCTGGTATCGAGAACAGGTTTCTGTTATCGCTTATCACCAGATATGCATAGGAGCCTTATATAGTCACAGAGAAAGAACATCTTCCACAAGCAGCTATCTTGGTCTTCTAAATCTCTGTGATTTTTGGAACAAGGGTGCAGTTTGCTTATACAGACCACACCTCACAGTTGCCACAAATCATTTGCTTCTCCTCTCACCTTGAGCAAACCCATGTGGACCAGGAGGCTGGTAATGAAAGCATCAGAATTGAAGGTAGCTGATGAAAAAGCTTCTCTCATCATGGCATCTGAAAAAAGAGAGCGGCAGGTTTCAATTTTTCAGGTAAAGAGGCTCTCAGGCTTTACAGTCTTGAAGGCAGGTGACCAAAAGAAAGATGCCAAGAACCTGGTGGGTCACAGAATGTAGCTGGTATCTGCATATGGTGGCTAATCTGCAGCTGCATATAGCTTTTCCTATAGCAGTTTTGTGTCCGCCACAATATCCCTCACCCCAAAAATTGCTTATTATAAAAAAAATACTTACATTTTTACTGACTGCTCCCATAGGCTCCCTGCTGTGATACCAAAAAGGTTTTTATGACCACCTCAAGACCCCCAAAATGTGTCTTCTCTTACCAAAACTAATAATTAAAAATTGGTCATGCCCTTTTGAACCCTGTAGTCAATGCAACTGACCATTGGCCAATGCAGCCCTTCAGGTAAAAAAACGTTAGCCACCCCGGCCATAGCAACTGAGCCTGATAGCCTGCTCTTTGCCATCATTCTATTGGCCAAAGTTCCCAGGCTCACCTGTTGTTTCATTCACTGCTGATTTTACTGTTGGCTCATCTTTGAACACAGAAGATATCTTCAGAAAAACCGTAACAACTTTCTCTGTGTCAGATGTGTCTGTCTAGAAGAAACGTAATATTATTATGATTTTCAGAGGGAAGAATGCAGATATGGCTAATTATACTCAAGCATATTTTGTAGCCTTCCTGAAGTTATGTAAGTATTTGTACGCTGAATCCTCTGAAACACCTAATAAAGACCAATCTCAAACTGTAGCTTTGCAAAAACAACCCCCCCCCGACTCATGAAAAACAGCTGTGACTTACCTGCTGCGCTATTAAGGTGGAGCATTTAGGGCCTAGTCGCAACAGTTTCTCTGGGGATGGAAAAGCAAGAAAAGTGCCAACATCCACAGGAGGGAGAGAAGGAGAAACCACTGGAGTAGAATCCTGGAAGAGACAGCCCTGAAAATTAGTGCGCCCTAGTAATTCCCCAGAAAATTCACAAGCGCCAGAATTCTAGTGCTGTAGATGAGAAGTGGAGGGAAAGGCAGGTCCCAAAAAAAAGTTGCAGGGAAGGTTGTCATAAATAAATTAGTGGAGAAGAGCCTAATGCTATATTACAACACCCTAAATCTGCCCTGCCAAGTCTTTCCATTGAACATACTAAGGCCACAGCAAAAACACCTTCCTATCACTGAAGTCTTGCGCCTCAGGAAAAATGAGGGTCAAAGAAACCTTTCTCTGTTACAAGCCACTGCCTCAAGGCAGCTCTACAAGGGCAGCTCCCTCTTTGCCACTGCTCAGTTGTGGGGGAGAATTGTGGGAAAGCAAGGAAAAACAAATCGCTCTGTTGTTTGGGATGAAGAGGGAGCTGCTTCAGTTCCTGAATTATCCCTTCCAATGGACTAAAAAGGGATGGTGCGCAGGGAAGAAACAAAGTGAGAGAAAAAGAAAGAGAAAGGGGTAGAGAGCTCTCTCTCTCTCTCTGTGTACTGTTTGTGCATCTGTCCAAGAATGTGGGATGGTGCCACTCATTTACAGTCCTGAAGGCATGTGGTCCCTGGAGAGTTAGTCCTCAGACTAGAGTCTGATTTAGCATTTCTGCTTTAAATTTAGTAGGCTAACAAATTAGCCCCGTTCACATGTCACATTAAACCACAATTTAACACGATAGTTTAATGTGAACAAGCAGAATACTGATGCATACTGCTCAAATGTTCCTGCAGCCCCCCCCCCCCGCCATGGCTGAAAGAAGCCAGAGTCTGGCTTGATTTATCATCTAAACCTGAGCTTCTGATTAGGCTGGAAGACTGTGATACAGCAGCAACTTTAGAGCAGTCCATTTCAGCATGCTACTTGCTCACATTAAACCACAATTTGTTTTAACCTATGGTTTAATGTGACCTGTGAATCAGGGCTGTAGTACTTAAAGTCTGTAAACACAACTCAAAGGTTTTTCCAGTAGATAAAAATATTTGAATCGAAATACTTGCTTAGCAGCCCAATTTGACTTGTATTCACTCGGTACATTTTAATTAATTTTATGCAACGCTGCATTGTTGGAAATGGAAAAATTACAATGAAAAATATGGCAGTAGAAATCTTACAGAACACTTTCCCACCCCATATCACTTCATCTACAGCTATTTTCCCTTTATGTGAAAGTAACGGGATCAGTTCATACTTACATGTGCCTCCAAGATTTTTTTAGGCGTCAGTGATTCTTGCTCTCCCTGGCCTCTCTCCTGCAAATGAGTTGGTTCTTCTTCCTCCTCCTCTTCCTCTTCCTCCTCCTCTTCCTCCTCCTCCACTTCATCATCGTCGTCATCATCATCATCGTCATCTTCTCCTTCATCATCACTAGGTGGACAAGCATGAGAATGTTATGAATAAAGCTGCTTCATGCCATACGCAAGGATTTTATTTGCCAGTCAGTTTGTAACAATCAACATTAAATAATCCTAAATGCAAATAAGAGGAAGATCTAGTGGCAAAGATGGAAGGAAGCACACTTGTAGGAGTGGCTATTCTCCCTAGTGGTCCTTTCAAGGAGCAGCAGTTGGACCTCAGAAATGGGTATCATCCATCACTGTATTGTTCTTAATGGTATTTTATGTTCTATTCTATTTTTACACATTTCTGTACACCACCTTGATGTGTTATATAAGTGGGTGGTTTATAAATATTTGTATAAATAATAAATTGTTTCCCCAAACCCTTCATCAGTGACCGAATTTGATTGTTTTCCCGTTCCTATCCCATCCCCTTTTTCTTTTCTTTTGTGAATGTTAGACTGTTACCTCATGGATAGAGATGCATTTGACATTTAATCTTTGTACAGCTCCTAGAAAACTGGTGGTATACGACCCAATCATACTCAGAGTGGACTCACCGAGATCAATGGATTTGAGTTAGTTATGTCAATTGATTTCATTGGTCTACTCTGACTTGGTGGAATACAACCTAAACTTATCATCATCATATTTTCCTTGCCTCATTTAGAAAACTGTAGTCACAAAGCAAGTTTTGTATCTTTACACAAGCAAAAACCAAGTAAAATGGCTTATAAATCTTTTTCTTAAAGGAGCTCAGAAGGGCAGAGCACAAACCCCCAAGCCACCAAAAAGAGCAGCAACAAGTGTTGGGAATAGAAGCTATGCATCCTGGCAATGGTTAACTAGCCAATCATGAATAACTAACATAAGGAATAAGCCATTTCCAAAGAGGGTCAATACAATTTAAGTTTTAAGGAACGAAAAACTCAGGCCAACCGATCAAGAGATGGGCATGTCAAGGGCCCCCGAGTCAGATTTATTCCGCTGTAACACTCCTAGAATGGTTGTTATAAAAACAGCAAAACCAATTAGGAGCCCAAGCTTAACTACTGTTGGAGTAATGGCCATTTCACAAGCAGCACTGCTTGCATGCAGCTTCACTAGAGAATCAAGGAACTCTAGCAGCAGATTACTGTAGCTTCTTCATATATCTTACCTCAGAGATCCAAGCACTTCTGCCATGTTGAAGCCTTCAAGGATCTCTTGGAGCTGCTCACAGCCCTCCTCTCCAAAACAGTTCCCTGTGGCAAGGACAGACATCAGCAAAGACTAATTCCCATCATGCACCTGCAGCCTGTCACCGGGCAGATTTGGCAAGTAATTTTGCGTAGAAAAGGGCAAAACTCTGTGGGTCGTGGGAGGAGATTTCAGGAATTGCTGAAGGCTATCTGTTGGGACTACAGATTTAAGGGAAGACTTTGAAGATGTTGAGGAAGAAGTTGGAAAACTGCCAGACTTCAGAACTCAGAGAACCCTATCAGTTGCAGGACTTTGTAGCAACCAAGCTTAGGACATGGCTGTGGACTTTAACACAGCAATAACTTTGAAACAAAGAACTCTCTCTGGGTTGAGAGGGAGAAGACTACTTGTACCATCTGTGTGTGTATGTAAAGGGGTGTATGTTGGTGTTGGCCAAGTAAAGACCACTCTGCTAAACAGCTGTTTTCTGTTGTGAGCTTAACTACTTGACTGAGCTTCTTGTGCCACATGCACCCAACAAAAACTCTACAGCTGCCATAAAGGCATTTGTCTAGCAATACAAACTGTTGGGAATGAAACAGTTATTGCTTCAGTATCATCTTTATATGAACAACTTTAATATCTAAATGCCCAATCATGGGATGTGCTCTGAAGGAAATGCCACTTCAGTTGGGTTTGCTGGGTCAATGTGGAATAGTGTTTAAAAAGCAAGTATATTGTATTTTGGTAGTGAAGTCTCTGACACAAAATGGCTAAGTTGTAGCGGTGACATAGAATATTCATGAACGTTATATATGTTAGGATTCTTGCTCTGTGTTTGCAGTCATGGGATTGTTGTCTATCACATGATGGTGTATGTTTTCATTCCACAGTGTGGGAAGTGACGGAGACAGGATATTTTGTGTTACTGTGTTCCGTGATGTGGGACTATTGTCCTTTGTTCTCTCTCTTTGCTGTCTGATGAGAAAGAGGAAGGAGCTAAGTCAGAATGCTCAGAGTGTAAATAAATATGTAAATAAAGCAGATTAGCCAAAATGCTGTGCTACTGAGTTCTGTTATGCAAACTGCTAATACTCTACAGGATCCTAAAGCGTGCTAATGCCTTTTGGTATCAGTCGCTGTGAAGTTCGGGCTGGAGAAAGCTTTTGAAGCTCCCGAATAACCGACCAGGAGGGAGAGAACATGCCAGTCAGGCATGTGTCTCTGCTAGGGTCCTATATGCGAGTAGGATGATCCTAACAATATATGTCATAATGTTTCCTATCCATCTTCTGGGAGAGAAAATCACTTTGGCTAGGACTAAGACCCTGCACAGGCTCTAGGAACTACAGTAGCATTGCACGGCCAACTGATATGAAATTCAATTAGTTACGGAAGCTAAAGGACAGGAATCTCAGAGACAGGATTGGAGAAGCAAGTGTGTGGGGTGGGCAATGGACCGAGAACCTATGGGAAGGTTGGGTTAAACAGAAGGTTGGGGAAGAGAGGGAACTGAGGCATACAGTATTCACATGCTGACCTGAATGAATCAGGCAATTATCCAGCTACAGATTTCTAGTAAAACATTTTTGGCACTGACATCATAAGCATCATACCATTGAGATCCAGCTTCTGTAGCTCTGACTTGTCCTCAGTAGCCTCAGCAATAATTAGAGCAGCATCTCGCTTGATTTCACAGAAAGACAAGTTGAGTTCCTAAACAGACAGAAGCTATGGTTTTAGAGGAATATTTTAAAAATTAGACATATATTTTGCATGTTCAAGCCAGGTATGTCTACAATTCACATTACAAAGTACCAAATCAGGAATCCAAAGAAAGCTTCATTAAAAAGGTAGTGATGGGGTTAGGGGAGAAATGACTAAATTATTAATAACCTTGTTTAAGAGATAGCAAATAGTGCTTGGTTTTATTTTTAAGAATCACAGAAATAAATCCTAGATGAAGGTTTATGTTGACTCTTTGTAGTTTTAGATTCAGTACACTACCTCTAAGCCAAATTTCATATTAAATGGATGCAAAACACTTACATTTCTCTCAAACAGAATAAATGTCATTCTTCCATCACACCAAGTGGCTTGGAATGTATTCATGCTTAGTGGCTATGTTTTGGCATCAGTTCATAATGGTGTCCCTATTTCAGGGTTTTTGAATTAAACAGGGTATGGGGAGATGGACAAAAAAAAGGTATTTCCTATTTGAAATCTCCCTTAATCACTCAGATTTCTCCCAAGCAGCTTAACAAAATACAGTATCTTGAAATATTAAGTTGTAGCCAATACCTTTAATTTATGGAGTCCTTCATTAACAGCTTCAGCAATGGCAACAGCACCCTTGGAACGTACTAGGCAGTCACCAAAGTTGATCACTTCCACTTGTCTGAGTTTCTTGAGGGTCTGAATGGAATAGAGAACATTATTCCACTCACTATTCTACTTGACCATGCAAGACCACACAAGACCAACTTAATCCTAAGGAAAGTGTTTCCTCCCCTACACTTTCTCAGGATTTCCTGCCCCAAGTCACTGTTAGAATCAAGAGGGATTAATTTTAAGTGAAAGGAGCTCACCTCTGCCATAGCCACAGCTCCCTTCTCTGTAAAAGTGTTATCGTTCAGGTTGATCACCCTCAGCAAGGGATTGACAGCAAAAGCCTCAGCTAAGGCTGTAATTCCTGGATGGTTGATTCCATTTTGTGGCATGTGAACTTCTTCCAGAGTCCCAATAACCTGAAGGGGCAAAAACAGAATGGAAAGCAAATAAAGTTCATGTCATAGGTGGTAATTCTATGAGAGTGGTGTTCTCAGATCCTTTTCTCTCCATCTTCCACAATTGTCTGGGGTATTCTGTCTGAACCTTTTGTATACTATTTAGTGATCAAAAGTGATTGGCTAATTTGAATAATGAAAAGCCTAAGCGCATTCATGATTCCAGAATGTTGAGACTCTGAACAACTTTCCTTTCTTGTCCCATTGCTTACTCATCCTGCTTTACTTTTTAAAATATTAGTTTTTGTCTCTCTTTCTAATTTAGTTCAACACCTCCTCTTGCCCTTCTCTTCAGAGTGAAATCATCTCTCTTTCCTCCACATTTCTTTTCCCAACCACTTTTCCTCTACATGTGGGGAGTTTCTGGTGCTGGCATTGGTCCAACAAAAATTCTGCAGCATAGCCAGAATGCAGGGTGGGTGAGTAACTGAGGCCCACTTAAAAGTGGAATGCAGTCCACTGGTAGTCCCTGGCCCACCAACTGAGAAATACTGCAGGTGAGCTGCTGTTGCTTACCAGGGGGAGAGGGCCAATGGAGCAGGGAGGTCAATGTGGTGCAAAAGCATCAGCAAGAGCCCTAGACTGGCTCTGCCAGTGTGTTTGCGCCGCATCAACCTCCTTTCCACTCTGCCCCTCCTGATAAACAATAGCACCTATCTTCCGGCAAGCTAGCACAGTGGTGCCACTCTACCTGGCAAGCCGCTTCTTGCAGCAGTATCAACAGAGGTGACTTAGGCGGCCTCAAATGGCCTTTTCTGATGCTGCAACGAACTTGACCACTACTAATACCATTCAATGCAGGAGATAGTAGCATTGTAGCAAAAGGAATTCGTTTTTTTAAAGGGCACCACAACACACTTTGGAGGAAGAATATGCATGTTCATTAACACCAATGGCTAAGAGCATCCCTTCCCATGCAACAAATGTCAGGGGAAACTTCCTGTCTCAAAGGCCTGCTTTTTGTACTTACACTGAATGCCTCAGCAAGAGCAGTTGCACCATCATTTTCCAGGCGGTTCCTGCCAGCCACAAATACTTTCAGAGCCAAAGGCTTGCCTTGAACACTTGATTTCCTGTGACACTCTTTCAAAGCTGCAGCCAAGATCTAAAATAATAATAATACCAGACAGTTTATGCTACTGTAATGTCATTTTGGCCTGAGGGATTCCATTCCTATAAGGTACACATTTAAGCTACCACTTCCTATACATACATACATACATACATACAAAATGCAGGCACTCTGCAGGAAATATTACACACCACTGAAGGCTATTCCCAGCAGTAATATCATGAGGGGAATGTAGGTTAGTAAGATGCAATGATTCTGTTGTGTGTCCTCAACTCAGATTTCCATGTGTGTGAGATAAGGACACAGGTCCCCAAATTAGGGTCTTGGTTCTCCCACACCTCTCAAAAAAACAAAAACAAACCCCTTCTATGGCAGGCAGAGGAATACTTTAGACATTTTTAAAAATATCCGTCAAACATTACTTTTTTTTACTAGAGAAAGAGAAGCCTGCCCACCCTGATCAGCTTGTGGAGATTTTAATGCAGACAACAATCTGAAGCAATAAAAAACTTGTTGGCAAACAGAAGCCCTTCTGGAACTGGTTCTACTCAAGAGCTCTAAAGCAAAGCTTCTGAATAGTCAACACTTGTCAGAAATAGGGTTTGAAGACAGTGTCAATCAACTGACAGGAAGTGACTTCACACAACCCTGCTGGGATCTTCCCTTTGCAGTACCACTTGCATTCAAGTTCTACTTTAAGGGGGAAATGTGACATCATGGTGAAATCACATGATGGATAGGCAGGAAGCCCCAATAGTGGGGATTTTAGGTTTCACCCTGCTGTGAAGATTGGATTCCCCACCCAGGAAATGCCCTTACCTTGCCACCACCAATGCCCATGCCACAATTGTTTAGCTTGAGTTCCTGCAGGGTGAAACAGGCAGGGCTTTTCAGAAGTGCCTCAAATCCACGCACTCCATCTGGTCCAAAGGCATTGTCACTCAGATCCAGCTCTGTAAGCTGGCAACCAGCAGAAACAATGGCCTCTCCAAGTGCGATCTGAAAGATGAACAAAAGGCAAATTTGACACAAAGCCCCCGTCTACTACAGAGGACAGAGATCTGCCCTGCAGCCATTTCTTACTGTCTCTTTTCACTCATCACCCGCTAGCAGCCTTGAGAGGCTCCTTCTCGTTCATAAAATGGAGAAGTTGCAGGTAGGCAGGCAGCTGCCCTGCTTCGTGTCCTATGTGCCATGCCTGTGCCAAGGAGGGGCAACACAAGCAGCTGGGATGAGCAAGTCACACCCATCTACCTGGATGCTGTGTTTCTGTTTCCTCCTGGCCTTTTCTCCAGCAACAGATATGCTGTGACACCAAGCAAAGAGGACTGAGGAAACAGCCACTGATGACACTCTGCCCTCCTTATAATGCCCTAATGTTTTATTAAACTGTTACCATTATAATACTGATTCCATCATTACTCAATTTCTGCCCAACAGAGATCTCTCTTGGCAATTAATCTATGACAACCAATTTCAAAGCTTAAAATTACAACTCTTTTTAGCCTTCCTTTTGGTCATTCATTAATCACATCCCTGTCTCTATCTGAAGCAGGGGTGGGGAACCCAAGACCCTCGAAATTCTCCTCAGGCCACACTCTTGACTGGCTCTGCTTTGCAGCCCAAGTGTTTTTGCTTGGAATGAGTGTGCCCTTGAACTCTGACAGTGCCTCTTGGTTGCATGGATAGAGGATAGCAAGGCGTGCATGACTGTGTGTAGAAACTAGCCTACTGTACAAAGGTAATTTTTAACTTCAATGCCCCACCCACTTTTGCCTCTGCCTCTACCTACCACTGGCATGTGGCCCTCGGAAAGTTACCCAGAAAGGCTGATAAAGCTTGGGCTGATAAAGCTTCCCCACCTTTGCCATAAAGTCCCTGTATCAGAAACAGTATATTGCTCCCACTGTTGATCATCAAGCTCAGAAAGTCATCCCTACACTTTAGCCTCAGAAAAATATCATGATAAGAGCATGGACTAAGAAATAATGAAAATGGCATTTGGTAATATTAGCGACCTAGTCTTACACTTACCAGAGCAGGGGGAATTTCAGATCGTAGTCTCCCGGTGAACATATCACTCCAATGACACCTCTAAAACAAGACATATATATTATATACATGCTTAAAAATAAAAGTACATTGTAATCTACCACAATTAGTCAAAGTATTTGTACTCACTTGGTTTGAGTAATGGAGAGCTATATAGGCTTTATATCGAATGTTTTGCTCAAGAGTAGTTTTTTTATAATAACAGGTTTTTGACAGCACACAGATTAGAAATTTGGTAAACTAATCCTTATTGTTGGTTTTAATTATTCATTAAATGTTTAAAATATTTGTCTTCAACTGTTATTTTAACTGGTAATTTCATTGCTTTATTCCTCTGGGAAACTGCTTTGAGGGTTGTTGCTGCTTGCAATCAAGTGGTATATAAGTTTTGTGAAATAAATAAAATCACCATGCTCCAAAGGAGGCATACAGAGCGGCATTTGGAATTCAATTTGCTCAAATATCCAGTATAATCTTGCACACCAATTTAAAAATCTTACCGCATACACACACAAGCTTAGTAACTACAAGCGAAGCAGTGCTACTTCAGAGTTCATAAAGAAGGCAGGAAGCAATCTTTAAAAAAAAAAAAAAAATAGGGTCTACCTATGCAATCACCACCCCACCAAAAAAATAGTCAGAGGGTTGTTTTGTAGTCAGACGGTTGAGGGCAGAAGAGAGAATGGCTGAAGAATTCATAACTGCTATGTTTTATCTAATAGTCAAGCAGTCAATGAATTTAAGTTGTAAGATAATGAGTTTTCCACTGTCCATCATCCACTGAAATGCTCACCTTGAGCTGAGATTTCTTCTCCAGAGCCTTGGCAATGACCTTTGCTGCCTCCACCCCCACAGTGTTGCCTTCGAGGCGTAGTGCTTCCAGGCCATCAAACTCTTCAATCTCTTTAATCACCTCTTCGGCTGCACAGAATAAGCAGAATATTACTTGTTCCCAAAATTCAGATCTAACAGTGCTAACAGTACCAGTTGTGCAATTAAAAAAAAATACTCTGGAGAAAGGGGTATGTGTGCAGCCTAGGTATGTACTAAGGGTGGTTGGAGAATCTCTCCTGAAATCATTCTCCTTGTTTGGGTCTCCATGGGTAGGCAAACTAAGGCCCGGGGGCCGGATCCGGCCCAATCGCCTTCTCAGTCCAGCCCGCAGACGGTCTGGAAAGCAGCATGTTTTTACATGAGTCGAATGTGTCCTTTTATTTATAATGCAACTCTGGGTTATTTGTGGGGCATAGGAATTCGTTCATTACCCCCCCCCAAATAGTCCGGCCCCCCACAAGGTCTGAGGGACAGTGGACCGGCCCCCTGCTGAAAAAGTTTGCTGACCCCTGCTCCAGAGGAACCACCAGAAAGAATTTGCCTGTGAAGCACAGATGCACATTCATCCTGCAATTCAGAATCCAAAATCAAGGAAGGATTGGGTTTCCTGCAAATCCGCCATTTTAGAAAGATTAAAGGGGGGAAACATATATTTGATCAGGCCAGACTTTTCCAGGATCTACCGTAATGCTGGGAAAACATTCAAAACAGTGCTATTCCTCTTACCATCTTCTGCGGTATTGAGCTTCAGACTCTTGCCTTTAAAGCTCAGCTGCCCTCCGCCCACCTGAGTTTTAGCAAAGGACTCTGCCAGCTTAGAAATGTCTTCTGATGCCATTTTTGGGGATTGTTTCAACCTTTACTGATTACCAGTTGGGAAGGGTGCTGAAAAAGAGGAGAGAAATCATATACCATCAATGGGGTGAAAATGCGCTGTTCAATTATATGTAGAATTTATTGTTTGATAGATAACTGCTTTCAAGGCTTAACCCCTTAAGTGCTCATGGAGAAAAGGAAACAGCCAAGAGAGGGGAGCAAAGGGTCAAACCATCATACAACCTCCTGCAAAACAACTATTTCAGTAGACTAATAATCTTTGCCTACCTTATATTATATGCCACGAGAAAAGAGGTCAGAACAGGCTAACACTGGGGTGAAAACTGCCTGTGAGGATAGCAAACAGGCCCTGTCACATGCAGGCGAAAATAAAAGAACAATAATTTACCCAAGTCACCACATGCCAGTTCTAAGAGCTGCGGATTAGGAAACAGCTATTGAAAAGAGGCTACAAAGCATAGTTTGCTAGTGTGTACCGCCACGCTTCTGCTAAGTTCCACATAAATAATGCAGTTTGGTTTAATATTCAGCATCAGCACATTTTCAGGAGAGGATTATTTGCATGAGGCTGATGATAAACTGGGGCAAGTGTGTCAAACTCAAATTAGTAGAAGGGCAATATTCATCACCTAGCAGAACCTAAGCAGCCATATCCATAATTTTTAAAAGTCAGCTCCACACTCATTCACAAAACGTTGATTTTCTGAAGCCCTGTTCCTGATTTCTGCAAATCTAGCAAAGCCTGAGCAAGGAAAAGCTCCAATGGGGAAGTTGAGGAATAGACAAGTTTGAAATATACCGGTAGGCAATCAGATTCCTCATTATAACACCTGCCTACGCTTTCTCTCATTAGCAGTATCTGGAGGAGGAAGGAAGCATTTCTCTGACCATATACTCTGGCTGGGTTCAATCCCAGCCACTAACAAGGAACTATGATACAGTATAGCCCAAATGTTACATACACAGCTTGACTATTCAACACTATGGATTTTAATGGAAATGAAAAGGAGCCAAAGCTACGGTAGATGACACAGATTAGCAGTCATTCCCAAGTTTGTTTCTCCCTACTTAAGGGCACTGGTTTCCTATCATCATTACAGTATTTATTTGTCACATTTTTGCACTAAGGTGTCTCAAACTTACAACAATAAAAACAGTGTCTATGTAGAATGTGGTATGGGCAACGGAGGCTTTATTGAAGACATCCATCTCATAGTTCAGGACTATCAACGGTAAACACAGTTTACTGTAAGATACAAGCCCCTGCAAGTCAGCAAGAACCACGGAAGCTGGGCTCCCAGATTCAACATCCAACTGAAACCATGTTACAATGTGTGTTACCTGGACTTACATGTGCACCACCAGCACTCGTGTATGTTCATATACACACCGCTGAGAGGTTTAGGATCTTTTGCTGGAGTTACGAGGTGTGCTTGTTATGGATGTGTGTTAGTCTTATGCCTACAAGAAGCTCTTACACAAAGAAATAAAAGAAGCTTGATTTATTATATAACACAGGAGTGACAGAATATATAAAAATGCTGCTTTAGACAGCAAAGTTACAGTCTAAGCAGGTAGCAAATGACAATACATACACACTTCGATGAAAGAGTAAAAGATTCCCTAACTATTCTAAAGGCCTACAGAAGCATGGGCATGACAATTTTGCCATAAACCCACACTAGAAGGAGGGGTGGGGGAAGGAAAGTATACATGTCCTTAAAGTGAAGCAGACGTGTGCAGTCCTAGGAATCGCTGGGTTAAGTGCTGTGCTGTTGGAGCTGTGAGAGCTAACCAACCTTTGCATCTAATGGTTTTTGAATACCCTTTTTGCCAAGGCATGCCAGTGGAGAAGGGAGGGGGTTGTGAAATAAGTGGTTTCTATAATTTCCATAGTTACTGCTGGAATTTCCTGCCTAGTTCTCATCTTTGGTCATCCTGTTCCTGTCTGTTTAACAAAAAGGTAAAAGATTTGTGACAGTGAGCAATTGCCTGAACCTTTACATCACCTTACCATTGTGTAGATGGATCTCACTGAGGAGCCGAGTATCCTGCACTTGATAACTAAATTTGCCTGTGTTAATCCTTAAAATCAGATGTGTTTGTGTGTGAACTCAAGATATTCCTGATTTCAGGATGCTGGAGTAAGGATTGTGCCAGGTTACCATAGAGTTCATCATGGAGGGTCTCATTTTAATCTTATACTTAGGCCATGATCTACAGAGATAAACCATATCATAAACTCAGACTCTCACACACCTCCTTCAAGTACTGTGAAACCCCCAACTACGTAATAAAATCACTGGTTGCTATGTTTCCTGGCAATCTGACCATGTTGGGTAATTTCAAAAGTCCACTTTATCATGTAGCATAGCAGGGAGGGAAGCTACCCTAAAATAATTTATTTTATATTAATTTCTAAGCATAGCTGTAGAAATTGGCACCAAAGATGACATGGTCTGCAACAGTTAGAATTGTGCGAGCCACAAAACCAGAAAATGTGGAATGTGTGGTCTAGTGGTCCAAAGTAAGCAAAGCAAACCTATTACTGTTCTATATTAATACCACTTTTTTAGATAGGAAGCAATAGCTACTTGTTTCTTATCTCAGCACCAGAACGCATGTCCACAGCACTGCATCCGTTTGCCACCTTCTAAAACGAAGATTACCTTCATGCTATTTTTAAACAAGAGGTGTCACATTTATCTACAGGCCTAATTATATCTCTTGGAATTAATATTTTGTTAACTAGCTCCCCCCCCCCCCGGATTTCAATCCAAATTCTTATTTAAAATGTTGCTTGAGCATGCTCTTTCAATTTTAAATTGAGTCAGTATGCCACATACCGGTAACACACTGAATGCCAATTGTTAAAAGGCTGATCCAGCACACAAATCTTCCTGTATACTTAAATAATATTCTAAGCATCTATCATAATCAACATTCATTCCTAGGGAAGTCTCTCCATCCCCTTGATCATTTTGGTTGCCCTTTTCTGACCCTTTTCTAAATCTACAATATCCTTTTTGAGGTGAGGCAACCAGAACTGTACACAGTATTCCAAATATGGTTACACCATAGGTTTGTATAATGGTGTTATGATATTGGCAGTTTTATTTTTAATTCCCTTCCTAATTTTTCCTAGCATTAAAATCACCTTTTTCATAGCCACTGCACACTGGGTTGACATTTTCATTGAGCTATCTACTTTCACCCCAGGGCCTTTTTCTTGGTCCCTCAAGAGTTCCACAAGGCTTCATCTTATGACCCATGCTATTCAACTCTGACATAAACCAGTGGGAGAGAAGCTCTAGAGATCTGGGGTGTGGTGATAGCACAACCACTTTGAGGTGGGCTTTTATATTTTCACAATCAAGTGGTGTATAAATTTTATGAAATAAATAAAAAATAAACAAACCAATAAGCATGCTAAGGACACACAATTTTCTCTTTCCCATTTGATTTTAAAGAGGTTGCAGGAGATCTTGAATCACTGCTTGAATTTAAGGAGGGACTGGATATGGGCTAATAAATTCAGATTCAATTCAGGTAAGACAGAAATGCTGTTGATCAGGAGACTCAATCCAGGGTTAGGTGTAAAGTCTGTTCTGGACAAGGTTGCATTCTTCATAAAGGAGCAGGTTCACAATTTGGGAGCTCTTCTGGATCCAACTTTGCTCTTGGAAATCCATTTAGTAGCAGTGGACAGGACTGCTTTGTGCTGCTTCAGCTTGATGCACTAGCTGTACTCTTACCAGGAGAAAACAGCTCTCCTCACTGTCATGCCCTTTTCACATCTAGGCAAAGTTAACATAAGGCACTTTATGTGGACCGTCTCTGAAAACTGTTTGGAAACTTCAACTGGTACAAAACGCTGCAGCTAGAGTTTTGGCCAGGGCCTATCTTTCACCTCAAAAAGGATATTGTAGGACTGGAAAATATTCTGTAACCAAATGGTCAATGGACTGCAGTAACTCCTCTTTGAGGAAAGAGGCTCTTTAGATCCTTTAGTTTAGGAGGAGGAAAAGGTGAAAGAGGACATGATGGTATAGATCTGCAGGGGGGGGGATCCCTCTAAACCCTAGGAATGAATAAATTGAATGAACTGGGGAAACTCCTGGGCTGGCTTATGCAAACCAGCCTGGCCAAGCTAGGGTAACTGGCAGGAGAATTCCTCCCCACAGGTATGAACAGAGACAGGGGTCTGATTTGAAGGGTTGTCAAGCTGATGGGGTGTGCTTTTGAGCAGAGCTTTCTGGGAGGAATGAGGAGGAAGAGATCCATCTTGGCCAGGGAGAGAGGAAAGGTTGCCTACAATGCTGTTGGCCATGCTGTAAGATCTGGACTCCCACCATGCAGTCCAAAGGTGCAAATAAACCATATTTTTAAAAGCACAACAGTCTCTGCTGTGTCTTCTATTCTCCAAAGGGACACAGACCCTGTGTGTGTCCCTGTGACCCCATGGGCTCTTGCCGCCGCTTGGCAGTGAGAGGGGTAAGGCACGGGACTTTTGTAACAATATACAGTATAGTTATGCATGGCGTGGATTTATTTAGTGGGTGGAGTCTGTCGTCCTTTTCTCTAGAACCTAGGATCATCCAAAGAAGCTGAATGATAGGAAATTCAGGACAGGCCAAAGGAAGTACTTCTTCAAACACAGCATAGCTAAACTATGGATTCACTATGTAGTGACTGATGCCAATTTGTATGACTTTGAAAGGTATTACATAAATACATTGAATGTAAGGTTATCAGTGGCTACTTGTCACAATAACAATATTCTATCTCCAGTACTGAAGAAAGTATGCTTGTGAATACGCTAGGGAAAAAGAATGGCAGTGTGTTGTTGCGCTTATGTCCTATTTCTGGCGAACCAGAGCAGCGCAGGGTAACACCATTTACCTTCCCGCCGGAGTGGTACCTATTTATCTACTTGCACTTTGATGTGCTTTCGAACTGCTAGGTTGGCAGGAGCAGGGACCGAGCAACGGGAGCTCACCCCATCGCAGGGATTCGAACCACCAACCTTCTGATCGGCAAGCCTTTGGCTCCATGGTTTAGACCACAGCTAATTTTCCACTCCTGTTTTGATAAACATTTTAGTGACTATCAGTGCTGCTAAAGGCACATTAATACCATCTCTTCAGTTCCAAAACGCTCCAATATTATTATTTACTAGTGGTTTGTTACACAGGTCAAGAGACTGTCAGCTTGTTTCCACTAGAATAATCACTTCCCAAACAAAAGTCCTATTTAAACCTTTTGTTTTTCTGCCTTTATCACCCTACTCTTGAAGCAATAGGAAAATGCGTGAAGCTTACGTGTTTCCTAATGTTGCAAGCTATTTTAGTCATCGAGCATTGCTCAGCCAATCTAGATACACCGCACGCCTTCATTGACTCAGTTCCGTCTGCTTCCTCGCTATTCTACATAAGCAGCCTCCCATGCAGATGCTCACTTTAAAAAAAGTAAGTGTAACTGAGAGAAGGTGAGCAAAGAGGCGACCCGAGTCCCTCGCTCCGTAATGCACGGGCTTCACACAAACGCAACAGCACAACAAGATTACACAAGCCAGGCTAAACAGGCTCACCCGAGTGGGCCCTAAAACTGCCAACGAGGGCGTGACGTCATACAGGGAAGGGACCGAGAGTTTTGGGCTGGTAAAAAAAAAAGCACTCCTAGTGGGGAGGTTTGGATCCACGTCTCCGCCGGACGAACCGAGCACAGTGTATGTACCGTGGGAAGATATGTACACGTGCATCCTGAGGGGCAACGCGCAAGTGCCTCCTCCTTTCCCACACACACGCGGCGCGCCTGGCATGGCCGGGGCGGAAAGCGGGGAGGCGGCGCCAACGCGAGGAAACAAACCCACCCGGCGCCCTCTTACCGGCGCCCCTGCCTAACAAATCCAGCCAGGCAACTCCCGCCCCTCCTCGCGCGAACACAACGAGATCACCCCGCGGCTGCTTACCTGCGAAAGCGCCGGGTTCCAGCCTGTCACGTTGCAGCCGCTACCGCAGCCCCAAGCCTACGAAGACGATGGCGTTATGGGAGGCGGAGGATTTGAAAGCCGGCAGTTTTGTTTCCTACGTTGTGATTCGCTCTTCGCCTTCCCGGTCTTCCGCGCCTGCGCAGGAAGGGACTTTCACGGCCTCCCTCCTCCTCCTCCCCTTTGCCCCCTCCTTCCTCCTAAAGGCGCCCAGGCAATTGTTAATGCGAGAGCCGAAACGGAGAGGAGAGGTCACAATTTCGCGTCGCACGACGCGGCTCCCCGTTTGCCGCAAAGCATCCTGGGAGCTGTAGTTTTTTTTTAATGAAAGTGCCCTCGAGCTCCCCCTTTAAAAAACAAAACTTTGTGGTGGAGTGAAAGAGGTTGAGTTCCCTACTATTTTGTTGCTTGGAGCGGCGGGTCAGACGTGTGTAACGGGTTTGGATACGATTATATGGTTTGGTTTGTTTTTTAGTACGGCTGCTACCTATTTTCTTGAAGAATTCCTGTGCCTTTAAGAACTACCTTTAAGAAACTCTTTTAAGAGAAAAAATTACAACGTTTGAAGTTTTTTAGTTTAGAAAAAGGTGAGGGGGGGAGAATTTATTCTGAAAATCCTCTGGTCTAGTAGACACTCCCCCCCCCCCCCCCAGTGTCCCTATTTTCCAGGGACGTTCCTGATTTAGAGAAGCCATCCTGATTTCTGATTTGATCCTGGAATGTCCCACTTTCCCTTAGGATGTCCCTATTTTCATTGGAGAAATGTTGGAGAGTTTCGAGTTATCCAACCTCTGAGCCACCTGAAGGCAATCCTGTATAGAGAATGTTTTTTTAATGTTTAATGTTGTATTATGTTTTATACATGTTGGAAGCTGCCCAGAATGGCTGGGGCAACCCAGTAAGACATGTAAAAGTAAAGTTATCGTTATGGAATGGAATGGGACGTCCCAATTTTCATCAGAGAAATGTTGGAGGGTATAGTTTAGACTTTTACAAAATGACACTTGCTTCAGTGTGTTGTGAACTAGGTAGGCCCAATCTGAACTATACTTTTAAAGCAGTATCATATCACTTTAAACAGCCATGGTGTTGCAGGGTTTCCCCAGTCAATAAAGACAGACAGGGTTCTCCGAGAAACGTCAGAATTTATTTGGTCCACCTGTGGAGAGAAGACAGAGCAGAGGCCAACATCTGCACTTCCTGAGTCAATGGCTTACCTAAAAGAATCCAGGGAAATGTAGTTTATGAAGGGTGCTGAGAGTTTGTAGCAGCTACAGTTTCCAGAGTGGCTTAACAACCAATCCCTCTTTCGAGAGAACTCTGAGAACTGTAGCTCGGGGGGGGGGGCAGTAGGGGTCCCTAACAGCTTTCTCAACACTCTTAACAAACTGCAGCTTCCAGGATTATTTGGAGGAAGCCACAACTGTTTAAAGTGGTGTGATACTGCTTTAAATGTATTGTGCAGATAGAGCCTTATTTTATTGCATATGTTTACTCAAGAATTTACAGCATCAAAATAACAGATTATAGTGGGGCTGTGGAGTCTTGCACCTACATTTCCCAACAGACTCTAATGTGACTTGCATCACTGACCTAGTGAGGTGGGTTGGTTTGCTATGAAAAAGAGGTAGAAACTGACTACAGTGCAGCTTGGTAGCAGATCTGTGTGGCACCAGTGGGGAGAAGTGGAGCAGAAAAACACTTAAATGAGCACAATCAAATTGTGTACAAATCTGTGTCCACTTTCCCTCTTTTTATGATGTTTTAACGGCCACACTAGACAAACTGCTGTCGCAAATGTTACATGTGGCCAAGCCTGCAATACTCTACTATGTCCAAAATGCAGATATGTACCACATATGCAGCCCACCAGTTTTAACAGGGTTTTCCATTTCATTTACCACAGTTTATTGTCTTATTAAAATAATTTATTGGTTGCCTTTCAAGCACTGAAGATACCCTAGAGTGAGACATAAATAAAACTAAGCAGAGCAAACTCAACAGCCCACAAAACTGGGGGGAAACCCATCATCAGCAAGAAAAAGTATTGCTTGTTGATTTTTCTTCTGATTTGGCGGACAACTTGATCAACAACATCCCCAGTTATTATGTTGACTAGCTTCATGCATTCTTGTTTTTAATGAATTTACCTCTTTATCCTCTCTCAATTTCAGTGTTGACTAACTGTGGTCAACTCTGTGAAGGAGAGGATACCGGTAAATTCCCCCCCCCCCCCATTAAAATTGATAAATCAGTATATGTTTAATTTGACACCTTCCTCATCAGTTACTGGACTGGTTAAACATTTATTCCCTAACCATTTTAAAGTACCGGTATCTGTTATTTTATACTCACTCCTAAAATTGGTTGTCTTTACTCATTGGGACACTATCAAAAGTTTGACTTCTATTTATATACTCTGATCTATCTATCATCTATCTATCTATCTATCACTGCAAGTAATCACCTTTTACAGGTGACTTAGTTATTATATTACTCTGATAATTCTTTATTAATACACATTTATAGATGGATAAAGTATTTTACAGTACAGTCCTATACATGACTACCCAAGTAAGCAAGTCTAGAACTGTAGCCTTAGACTGGTACTATCTGATGAGACATTGCCTGGAATATTCTTTACTGAAATGCCAGTTTTTGGTTGGACAAGCACCTACTCCCTTGCATGAGTAGTGCAAAGGCATGCATAGGAGTTGGACAAAGAGAGAGGGAAGACTGTACTATGCACAGCTAGAAAGGAGGAAAGGCTCAAAAGAAGAAAAGGACAATGGATAGAGTGGCCAACAAAGCGTAAGAAAATGGAATAATGGAAGGAAGTAAAAAGGATGGATGGGCTGAAGGAAAGGAAAATGATAAGCACCTTGGTCTACTGCTGTGATTCCTGGCCCCTCCACTTGCTATATAAGTTAAGTACACAAGTCCTCCTACCTGCATTGCTGGCTTATTACCAAGCCACGACATTCCCTCCTGATCAAAAAGAGCAATGATGGAAATTAGGGAGAGAGATAAATGATTATTGATTGTTGTCATTATTAAAATATTAATTAATAATGGGAGTAGCTGGAAAGGGAATGAGAGAAGCTACAGAAGGAGGAAGGAAACAATATCAAAGGAGCAGGAAGAGGAGGGATTAAAGAATTTGGAAGTTTGGGGCAATGATACAAATTAAGTATGAAAGGAGAAGGGCAGAAGAAATGACAGTTTACTAAAAAATATTTTCAGACAAGTGGAAGGAGGGAAAACCTCATTTATCTAACAGCACCCCATACTGTTTTGTGGTATGTGCACCCCAAAAAAATTAGCCCTATTAAGTGGGCCCTGGGGACAGGAAGTCTGACAACCCCTGAAATTTTTTTTGTAACATGATCCCAACACTTGGCTCTTACAAGCATCTTGGCAGCTGTGATCTGTATCAGCAGAAGATTCTGAACTGTCTTTAAAGAGAGCCTTATATGTAGTGTATTATAGCAATCTAGTTTGGATATAACCGGGGCTTTCTCCATATGACAAATCAGCATGCAACAAAGTAGTAAGAGGCACTTCTAGCTACTAACAGCACCTGTGCCGTAGAACAAAATCCTTTAATACCAGTAGAGCAGGGGTGTCAAACTCCGGCCCTCCAGATGTTTTGGAACTACAATTCCCATCAGCCCTAGCTAACAGGACCAGTGGTCAGGGATGATGGGAATTGTAGTCTCAAAACATCTGGAGGGCCGGAGTTTGACACCCCTGCAGTAGAGGCTGCTGCTTCGTTAGCATGAATGGGGCCCAACCTCACCAACCTCAGCTGTCCATCAGCTAACCCCACCCACCTGCCAACCTCCTCCTCCTCCTCCTCCTCCTCCTCCTTCTGTTAAATAATTTTTACACCTGCCAACCTTCTTAATCATAACCAGGGCAGGAGGTGGCCATGGCTGTCAGCTTCCTCTTCCTTAGTCTCAGTCCCATCCTTTTAGAACTCAGCAGGAAGGAGGACAAAAGTAGAATTACCGGTAGTTGGCTTTGCTTCTCATTGGCTGTTGTACCACCTACTTTTGGCGCCCTGCCTTTTGCTCTACCATTCCCAAGTGGGCACCAGCCACCACTGCTTAACACAATTCTGGTTCTGCCCCTCTAGAAAGGATCAGAGCTGCAATGAGTCTGAGCCTCAAAGGCACAGTCCCTATGGTTGATGGTCCTGAAAGCTGCTGAAAGGTCTTGCGAAACCTGCTCTCTCCATCTCCATCCCCTACCATGGCATGAAAGGTGGAATTAATTGTTATATCCTCTAAATTTGACTCAAACTAATCCCACAGCCTTGGACATTGGGAGTAGCATATTAGCATATTGCTTATCTATAACTAATAGCAAATGGGGCTATTTTGCTGTATTTTGTCATAAAGAAATGCATTGTTTTTGCCTCTCAATTACCTAATATGTGTACCCTGTTTAATCAAATGAATCTGAACACTTACAACAGATTAACAGAATAATAATTAGGGAGAGAAATAAGGGAGAAATGCACAGGTAGATTAAGCATTTAACTATGTATTTGCAAATATAATAATAATAATAATAATAATATTTTGTTGGTTTATTTCCTTCACTCATTTATTATTATACATCCTTGCTCAGATGTTTATCATCATAGATTGCAGTGCAGTTCTAACCATATCTACTAAGAAGGAAGCCATATGGAATTCAATGGGGTTTATTCTCAGGTAAATGAGATTAGGATTGCAGCCTAAATCGCCGCTAGGAAGGCTGTGTTATGTGTGTGGTGTCGATGAAACAGTGGACTGTAGGACCTGGAGGGATCCCAAGGAAGCATTTTGCCGTGCTGGTGAGACTGAGCTGGAGAGACCTGGAAATGAAAGTAAAAAAGACCAAGAGGCACATGGAGGGAGCTGTTTCGGCAGCAGCTCTAGGAACAGAATGCTGCCTTCTGTAATTAAATAGCAATTACTAGTATTATTACTAACCGTAATAATGCTCTAATAATATCTCTAGTAATATCATAGCATTTATCAAGGCGGGGTGTAGGGGGAATCCCCAAGCAGAGGAGGTGAGTTGGTTATTTTGTTGTTTTTCTGTGAAGGAAGGAAGCTAGGAAGAAGGAGGGTGGCTGGGTTGGGGGGTATGAGGAGCGAAGATGGGCCAAAATACCCCTGAAGCAATATTACTCAGCTTTGAGTAATATTGAAATATTTCTCACTGCATATGTTGCTTAATCCCAACCAGAACTAAAGAGGACGCGAAAGCCACACTAACTACCGTCTCTCATTAAATGTTATTCGGGTCGAATTCTTAAAAGATAAATGTCTTCTTCCTCCCTGTGCTCCTTCTTTTGAGGTTGGGAAGTTTTTTTGGGGATGAACTAGCGGAGCTCGGAACTGAATGGCGATCCCAGAAACCTTTCACGGTTTCATTTCGGGTCTGCGGAATATATTTTTTAAATTTTATTTTATTGCTTTCTTGCTCAAAAGCACTGACTAGATACAGTCACAGTGCAGAAACGCTGATCTTGGACGAGGGGGAGTTGAGTATAAAAAAAAAAAGGTTTGGCTGTTGCCTTATCTGGCATTTTATAATCTATGACTTGTAAAAGTTACGTTGCTTAGCAGAACGGAAATGTTTCATTTAAAATAATGCATCGTTTTTGGGCGGTTGTTTTTTAATCTGGAACCACCCGTGACAGTTTGTTGTGAGTTTAGCAGCACCAAGTTGTGTGTCGTGGCTTCCGAAGGCAGGCGGCTCTTCCTTGTCTGTTTCCGCGTTCGAGGCACATCTAACGCCGGTTACTTTTGCTAACCGAGGCCGGGGATTTGGAGGCCTTGGATTGGTGGGAATGGGGTCAATTCTAGTGGAATTAAACCAGAAAAATGTGCATGTGTGCTTTAGGGCTGTTAATGGGGGTTGGGGGGGCAATGAAAAGGAGGACCGTATTTGAAGGAGCAGAGCAACAGAGGCAAACCAACAAGACGGAAGATGTCGCCAATGCGCATAAACAGGGTACAATCCACATCGAAAAGGCTTACTAATGCCTGTTGCATTATAGTATGATAGCAAACCAAAATATGTTGAAAACTGGGAGAATGAACACTAGGGGAATGGGAAGCGTGTTTAAACCGTTGCTGAAAAAGATAATATGTTCCCTCCCTCCCTCCTTTCCCCTTCATATTGCAGAGGTCTTTACGGTACGTGCATGTAAATATTTGGGGAGTCAGAAGCGCTAGGGAGATGTGTTCTGTAAAAGTAATCTTACATTTGGGTTTGCAGCTCAATGCTACCCTGTTAATGTGCGATATTGAGGGCTGCAACTAAGCCACACAGTTTTCTTTATGCAAAGCAAAACATCACAATTTGCATGAATGCAACGAACCTGTTGTGATTATGCCAAGCCATTTGTACATTTTCTCGGTAGAGTCTCCTTATCGCATAATCGGTGAAACGTTCCAGACATATGGGATTATAAAAGCTTTGTATTACTAACTCCCAAGGTTCAGGTTTGGAGAGGAGTCTGGAAAACATGAGATTTGAAACCATGATAATGTGTCCCTTTTGATTTGTTTCCTTTCTCATTTTAATCTTTTAGCGCATGTTATAGCAGTTTTAAGCTTTTACTCTGCAGTATACCATCTCTGAGCAGTTTGTAGATCCAGTTTAAAATACAGAAGCAATCCAAAGTTTAAACAGTAAAAACAATGAAAACCAACAATAATAATAATACAGAACTGGAAATAAAAGAAAATAAATCTAAAGACCAGTATGCACAGCAGCAAAAACAAAAAAACAATTTAAAACCAGCTAGGGGAATAATTAAAAAGGTAAAGGGACCCCTGACCGTTAGGTCCAGTCGCGGATGACTCTGGGGTTACGGTGCTCATCTCCCTTTAATTGGCTGAGGGAGCTGGCGTACAGCTTCCAGGTCATGTGGCCAGCATGACTAAGGTTCTGGCAAACCAGAGCAGCGCACGGAAACGCCATTTACCTTCCTGCCGCAGTGGTACCTATTTATCTACTTGCACTTTGATGTGCTTTCGAACTGCTAGGTTGGCAGGAGCAGGGACCGAGCAATGGGAGCTCACCCCATAGCGGAGATTCGAACCGCCATTGTACACAGGAACATACCGGTAGGAAGCTGCCTTATACCAAGTTAGACCATAGGCAAAATCATTCTGCACCATCCAGTTTAAACTGTAGGCATGTCATGACCAGCTATTGGCAATGTCTGTAACATCATATTAAAAGTGAAACATTTGTTTCCTGCTCCCTATTATGTTACCCCATTCAAGAACTTTAAAAAAACCCTAAGAAGCAAAATACTACCAGGCGCGCTTCTCCAGCAGAAGTACTCAAGATGATTTTAAATATTTGTGTAAAAAATAAAAACCAACCCCAAACTTCTTCCCACCCCTCACAGCAGTGTTGTTGTGTTGCTTCCCCCCCTTTCTAAAAATTAAGGCAGTCTAAAGGGATTGACAGACAAATAATGGTATAACCAACCAATATTAATACCATGGTTACAAAATATATTTTATAGTTAAACAATCCCATGATGTTTTAAAGTATGTTTAAATTTTACAGTAAATTGTTACTCCTTTGAGAAGGACCTTTACAAAAATGCATTTCCAGACAAGGACATCACCATATTTAGATGACAGTTCTGTGGTGCATATGTGGGCAAAGTTATTTGTAAGATGCATTAACATTTGTATCACCTCACCTGCCATATAAGAATCCCAAATACAGGGTTTTTTATTTGGAAATGTATGTAGAATGATGACTTCCAATAGGATTATGTATTTGCTGTCTGATTTTATTAATAAATAATAATAAACTTATGAATAATCTCTTACATTATCTCAAAAAACAGCTAAAAAAGTTTTTAAAACAGTAATAACCTTTCACATACACACACAGAGGTTTAAAAACAGTACAAAATGAACAGAGACCTTTTCACCCAGCTGGAAAAGCTTATTGAAATAACAAAATCTTCAATTGTTTCTGGAGAGTACAGATAGTAGACGCCTGTCGTGTCTAAACTGGAATGATGTTCCACAAAACAGGGGTAGCCACATTGAAAGCCCTGCTCCAAGTCACTTTGGAACATATTTCTGCTATTTTGGGCACTTGAAGGAGAAACACTCTTGCAGAACACAGAGACCCACTGAGTGTATAAGGGATAAGGCGATCACTTAAGCAACCTAGTCCTAAATTGTATGTGTTAGTACTGAAACCTTGAATTTGGCCCAGTAGTAGATTGGCAACCTATGCAAATCCTGCAAACAAAGTGCTATATGCCAGTGTTTTTCAACCTTTTTTGGGCAAAGGCACACTTGTTTCATGAAAAAAATCACGAGGCACACCACCATTAGAAAATGTTAAAAAAATTAACTCTGTGCCTATATTGACTATATATAAAGTAATTCTCTTGAATAGGAATCAAATAAACACAAAGAAAGTATTTTATAATTACTTTATTATGAAATAGTAAGTAAACAGAAATATGAAAAATTATAAAATACTTTATTCAGTATTTTTCAATTTTTCCCACGGCACACCAGGCAACATCTCGCGGCACACTAGTGTGCCACGGAACAGTGGTTGAAAAACACTGCTATATGCTGCTGGTGGTTTATCCCCACAAGCAACCTAGACACTGCATTGTACATTAGCTGCAGCCTTAGGGCCAACTTCAAGGGTAGCCCCCACATAGAGTGCATTGCACTAATCCAACCTTGAAGTACCAATGCATGGTATCTGAAGAAGTGTGCATGCACACGAAAGCTCATACCAATAACAAACTTAGTTGGTCTCTAAGGTGCTACTGGAAGGAATTTTTTAATTTTGTTTCGACTATGGCAGACCAACACGGCTACCTACCTGTAACAACAATGCATGGACAGTTGTGGTTATCACAGTCGCGGCTCTCATCGTAGACACCTGCATCTCTAGGGATAGAGCTATATCTAGAAGCACTCCACACTTTGCAGCTGCTCTTTCAGGGAGTGTTTGTCCCCATCCTGGATCAGGACACATTCTCACTGAACCTAGGAACCCAACCCCAACCCCAACCCCATACACATACTGTCTTGCCTGGATTCAGACTCAGTTTATTAGCCCTCATCCAGCCCACCACTGCTTCAAAACACTGGTCCATGGCCTGCTCAGCCATTTCCAATTCAGATATTACAGATAAAAAGTTTTGGCTATCATCAGAGTATTGATGACTTCATCTTCTAATGGCTGCTCCCATGGCTTCATATATATATATATGTTAAATAGCATTGGAGACACTATAATGCTCTGTAGCAGCCCATAACTCAAGAGCTGAGAATCACATATTCAGTGTTAACTTCTGGAAGTATCTCTGGAGATAAGCCCAGAGTCACTGCAGAACAGTGTACCAATATCCATCTCCCATAGATGGTCCACATGGCCGATGATACTGAAACCTGTAATCAGGAGTTTAAGCAGGAGCAGCAGGGTCACATTCCTCCTGTCCCTCCCCTGATAGAGGTAATCTATCAGAGTGACCATGGCCGATTGAGTCCCGAACCCAGGTCCGAACTCAGTTTGGAATGCATCTAAACAGTTTCCTCCTAGAAAGCCTGTGACTGCACTCCCACAATTCTCATGAGTACCTTGAGACTGGGATGTATTTGTAGGAACCACTCCCTCATGCAAAGGAGTGTTCACTGCACCCTGGACCCACCCAGTCACGTCCACCCCGCAGCTACCGGTAGCTTTAATCAGTTTTGAAAAGCAATGGTCAGGACAGCACTGGAGGCATACCGTAGTCACAAATACCTTGTCGAAGTCCTCAGACTGCCAGAACTGCTCCCACAAAATAAGGCTTGATGGAGCATTGCAAACTTCACTCAGAGCTTAGTCTTAATTTGTGTTGTACGTTATGGGATGTGCTGAATCTCACTTGGACTTTTTCCCTGTGTTGAACTTTCTCCTTTTTGCGATGACGTTTTGGTTTCAGCAGATAAAAATACCCGGTTTCCAGCAATTTGGAATACTAATTCTGCTGCAGATTCAGCACATCTTGTGTTGCACCTGACCAACTGAAAAATACTTTTAAGTTTGCCTAGCACAGCTAAAGATAGCTGAGAACAAATTTTCCTGTTTTGTATTTTTAATATGAAATGTCAGAAGAGCGCACTGAATCATGACATAATTTTTGTGCTCTGAATTTTTCTCCTGAACTGAGTTGGTTGCTTGGTTTCATCTTCATCTTTGATGTTCCTTGTTGTACCACCGTAAATAATTCACAGCCTTCATTTTGGTTTGCATCTTCAAAATTGGAAAAAACCTAGTGTAGCTAGATGGGTCTTAGAATGTCGCCATGAATTGTGTAGAGTAGCATCTCTATGCATAAGATGGTAGTGTCTATGGTATCCTGGAAATCAAAGCCTGCCTTTTAAGTTTGCTTTCTAAAAAGTGGGCACTTGGGGATGTATGAAAATGGAATGTTGAAAAGGTAATGCATACATCTATGTGGAAGAAAATGTGTCAACAGAAAGCAGGATTATGTTCCTCTGTACAGACCCCAGTCCATTGATGTTCATTGAGGCTGGAATGGTAGCAGATCAGCTGAGGCCATTTTGGGGCAGTGTGGCTCAAGCAGACTTTATCCTTGCTTTAAAAAGGGGGGTGGCTACTGTAATATGCACTTACCTGTACATGTAATTATGTTTAATAACAGTATTTGCACTCTTCTATTGGTCCCTAGACCCATTTGAGGGTGGGAACTGTTCTCTATACAATTCTAAATGGGTTTAACCCACCACATTTGAAGCAGCAGCTGTGAGAGACCATTCCTCAGTGTTGGAATGCATGCTTTAGCAGCAGAGATGAGCAGCTTGTGGAGCTCCAAATGTTGTTGGACTTCTAACTCTCATCAACCACACCCAGTGCTCAGGAAACATTGGAGGATTCATACAACATCTGGACAACCACAGGTTTCCCATCCCTTCTTTACTTGTACAGTCCCAGGTACCTCTAGTTAAAACTATCCTATGTTATTGTTAAAGTTGTATCATGGGGTACGCTCAAACTCTAAAGGTTTAATATATGCTTTTCCTCACTGCAGTGACTGTTATGGAGAGACAAAAACGTAAAGAAGAGATAGAGAAGGGACTACAGTTCATCCAGTAAGTGAACAAGTTTGGAGACTGTGTTGTTTCTATTCTCATTAATCTGAAATCGAGCAATCCTTACTTTAATATATTTATTTTTTACTATATATAATTTATTTTCTCTTCAAATGAAGACCAAAACAGCTCACACAATAAAGCATAACTTTCATAAATAGCAGCAGAAATACGCTGACATAAAAATACCTAATTTAAGAAAAACTTATAAAGAATCAAACCACAATTCTTGTACAGCTTCCAGAATTGTGGCACCACTATCACATAAGTAACACTTGTTGCATGGAAACGTATACTTGGCCTTGAGTGAGTGTGCTTTGTTTTTTACCTTTGTAAGGGAGAACTGTGAAATACAGTGTTACCTTGGAACTCGAATGTAATCCGTTCCAGAAGACCGTTCGACTTCCGAAACGTTTGAGTTCTGAGGTGCGGCTTCTGATTCGCCAACAGCTAGGTTTTTACACAGCGAAAGCTGCGTCGGACGTTTGTGTTCCAAGGAACGTTTGAAAACCGGAGCACTTCCGGGTTTTTGGCATTCAGGAGCCGAAACATTTGAGAACGGAGCAGTTCGAGTTCCAAGGTACCACTGTACCAGAAGTTTGCAGTCTTAACTTCCTAGAGTAAGGCTGCAGATTGGAAGGTTCATATTTTAATAAGACTATTCTAGAGTAAATGGATTGACATGGCAACTGTCTATGGTTATAGGGTTAAGACTTGCACTCCAGTCGATAGTCACTTCTGGTTGTTCACAACTGTACAATAGTACAATTATAAGGGATAGAGGAGCCAAATTCCCTTCAAATCTGTGGCGCACACCCAGCTTCTTCACATATGTAGCAGCCCATGGAAACTGTTAACTAGCTACACTTGGAAACCTAGGCAAAACCTTTTCCATTTGTATATTGAAGAAAGTTGATTCATTCTATTGAAGGAACCAGCAAAATACTTGACAGACATAATTTATTGAACTGGACACCATGCCATGATGTGGAAAACAAGTAGTGCTATCATTTTATAGACAGAAAAACCAAAGTGTATATTTGGGTTGTTATCTGGCTGTGGGGAAAGTATTGCCTCCATGAGGCCACCTAGCAATGCAGGGGACATTTTATCAACACAGGAAACATTGGACTTTTGGATGGCAATAGGTCAATTGCTGCCCAAGCGAGTTGAAACAATTTGTTTCCCTCTATTTTAGTTCCCATCTACGATAGTTCAGGAATGATGTTGTGCTGGCTAATTCTATAGTTGGTGGTACGTTACCCAGAGGGCTTTGTTTTCCTGTGTTAGTCACTTTCACTGCCTTGAAAGTCAAAAGAAATTTAAACCAATACCGAAGCACAGCCAATTTTTTGATTATCCTGTCTTAGTAGCTTTCTGTTTGCTGTTACTTTAAGCCTACTTTCTTGCCCAAAGAATCATTAAGTGTGTGTGTGTGTAATACAGATATAGATATAGATTCAATCAAATAATGTGGATTTTTGTGCAAAAGGTTTTGTGTGTGTGTGTGTATAAACATAAGCAAAGTATTCTTCAGCAACAGGTAAATTTGTGTGCAACTGCTGAAGCCAAAGGGATAATGTAGCTTCCTGTACACATAGTTTAAAGTACAGGCCATGTAAAACTTAAGTGCATTCTGCAAACTCATACCGGTATCTGAAAAGTGAGCATACCAATGCCCACAGG
Organism: Darevskia mixta; assembly: GCA_034641385.1. Lineage (NCBI taxonomy): Eukaryota > Metazoa > Chordata > Lepidosauria > Squamata > Lacertidae > Darevskia > Darevskia mixta. Next base: position 20,809,871 of record JAWWNH010000008.1, read on the forward strand.
TAAAAAATAAGAGTTTCCCTATTTCTAGTTATATTCATTTATACTGCTTCACATATTAGAGTGATGTATATATATATATATATGTATATTTCTGTACTTCACAAGCCCTTTGTCTTTGTTTAGGTCCACGTTACCCCTAAGCCAAGAAGATTATGAGGTAATTTTAAGAGTTTCTTCTTTTAAAAAAAGAAGTACCAAATGATATTTTAATATACCGTATTTTTCCGTCCATAAAACACCTCCATGTAAAACGCCCCCTATTTTTGGGGACTCAGATTTAAGAAAATGGGGGGGGGGAGATGTATCCGTGTGTAAGACACCCCCTAATTTTTTACATTATTTTTAAGGGGAAAAACCTAGTCTTATACATGGAAAAATACGGTACATTGTTATCTTGACAAATTAGTCCTTGTGACTGGGGTGGCGATGGCAGGGAGGGAAAGGGAAGTAGTTGCTTATTGCTGCTGGATGGGCAGAGCTGCTCATAGAACAGGGATAGGGAAGCTTTTTCAGCCCGAGGTCCATCCAAGGTCCATATTTCCTTCTGGGCAGGTTTTTGGGGGCAACATGCTAGTGATGGATGCGGCTAGGATTCAGGAGATGCCATTCTGAATTGCATTGAGATTATCAGCTGGGTCTGTGTGGGTGATTTTTATACTTCCCATTTTATATCCTCCAGCTACCGAGATCTGCAATTGGTTCAGTTCTCAAAATATGAGTAGTAAAAAACTATCAACAATGTGGGCATTTACTTTCAAATAATATTTTTGTTGTTTGACTAATTTACTTAAGTACGTTGACTTCAGTGGGTCTGAGTACAGCTTAGCTTTGATACTGCAAAATTTGCTTAAATTGAACAAGCATGCTATGCATACTTGCCCGAGATATACCGGTATATTTATTTTAAAATGGGAAACTTGAATTTACTCAAGCCCACTTACTTACCAATTTAATTGTACTTGTACAATGACAATAAAGAAATAAATAGAAATAGAAATTACTGAGCTGTTGCCTGGCTCTTAAGACTCCTCATTTGAGTTCTGCAGCCTCTGGCATGGCGTCTGCCCTAAAACTATTGACAGGTGTCCCCTCTCCAACCATAGCTATGAGTCTAGGGAACTCCTTTGCTCTAGAAATGTACTGTGCCTGGTCTGGGTCCTATCTTTCTTGTCAAATCCTGTCCACACCGTGTTGTGACATTGGCACACTGCATAGCAGGTGCATAGCAGACAGTAATATTGTGGTGTGATGAAGCACAATATCATTAAGATTAGATGAAGAAAAAGCAGGTGAGAGCTGCGTTCACACATCATGCTAAGCCATAAACCAAGGCTTAATGTGCATGAGTGAATCTTGTCCATTGCACTCTTCCCCACTCCTCCAGCTGACACTGTGAGGAAACAAATGGCTTGGATAGATACATTCACTGTACCATGCCAAGTAGATAAATAGGTACCGCTCCGGCGGGAAGGTAAACGGCGTTTCCGTGCGCTGCTCTGGTTCGCCAGAAGCGGCTTAGTCATCCTGGTCACATGACCCGGAAGCTGTACGCCAGCTCCCTCTGCCAGTAAAGCGAGATGAGCGCCGCAACCCCAGAGTCGTCCGCGACTGGACCTAATGGTAAGGGTCCCTTTACCTTTACCTTACCATGCTATGATGAAGCTTTCCAACCGAGGAACACTGTTTCTCTTAGCAGACAAGCTTTTTCTCATAAACCTGTCCACAGGGGATTGTGGCTTTCTAGGATTATTCGAATCATGTGCCTCCTTTATATTATGAGAGAACATATATAGTGATTTTTATGCCTTTTTGGCACTGTAGCAAGGACACTACGGAATGGCATAGTGTCTTATTTCTTCTTTTCTTCTTCCTACAGGCTTTTTTGCAAAAGCTGGTGAGAAACTTATTTGCAGAGGGCAATGATTTGTTCAGAGAGAAGGATTTCAAGCTGGCGCTGGTTCAGTATGTCGAAGGGCTGAATGTGGCCGAGTATGCAGCTTCAGATGAGGTGGCCATTCCGGTGGATCTCTTATGCAAGCTGCATGTCAATCGGGCTGCCTGCTACTTTGCCATGGTGAGTAGTCTTGGGGCTAGTTTGTGCATGTATCTGCTTTATTTGATCTCTCCATCATTTGATGACTTGCGTACAGTGGAACCTCGACTTACGAAGTACTTGACTTACGTATTTTTCGACTTCCGAAAGGGAAAAAGCAGCCGCGTGCCTACAAATTTTTCGACTTCCGAAAGGAAATCTGCTTGGATTTTAGATGCGGTTTACTCGACATATGAAGTTTTAGATGTGGTTTACTCAACTTACAAAGGTTTACATAGGGTTTTCTTATGAATTTTTCGACTTACGTTTCCAATGCATTCTTATGGGAATGCTGTTTTTCGACTTACGAAATTTTCGACTTGCGAGTGTGCTTTCGGAACGCATTAAATTCGTAAGGTTCCACTGTATAAGCAGGTTTAAACTGCATTAAAGTAATTTTGGTTGAAATAATAAAAATAATAAATAATAATAAATTCAAGATATGTCATGGCTCATTTGCTTTTTTTGATGTTGCAGTCATCAGGTGATGGTCATACTTATGCAGTTCATTCCATTGCCTTTAGGGGGTGGGGGGTAGGAATCTGACTACAGGCAATATACACCAAGGGGAAGAATTGTGGGTATTAACTTGACACACTGTTCTTTTGCTCCCCCTTTCTTTTCTGTACAAGCAGAACTTAAGAGCAATGAGTTAGGTGGGACAGATCTTGCATGGAAGGAGACGTGTAGGATCCGTTTATATCAAGCTTCTTATGGTTATGATAGTCTCTTTTTCTAAAAGGGCCTGCATGAGAAAGCTCTGGAAGACAGTGAGAAGGCTCTGGGATTCAACAAGGAGAACATCCGTGCGCTATTCCGGAAAGCCCGCTGCTTGAATGAGCTGGGGAGGCACAAGGAAGCATATGAATGTAACAGCCGCTGCTTGCTCTCCCTCCCGCACGTAAGTAGTGGCTTGCAAATTTACAGTCATTGACTTTTTAATGGAAAGTGCATAAATGTGTTAAAATAAATTACAATCAAACTTGAGATTTCCATTCCCCTCCTCTGTCATTGGCTCTCTCATCTTTTGTTTTGATCCAAAGAGCAATAAAAAGGAACCTACAAATCTTCCAAGCATTGAGCAAACTAATAAATAGAGCATCCAGTTTCCAGCACAAATATGAAAGGTTATTATTGTCTTAGATAAATATTGTCTTAAATAAATTATTGTCTAAAAATATATTAGAATTGCAAATATATTTTTATATAATGACAGCTTCTGGGGGAAAGCCCCTGCTCTCTCTTACTGCAAGTGCTGCTTTTTTCCCCCAGCTTCCCTGCCATTATGCCCCCTCTAGCTGAGACACTGTCCCTTGTTCTGTTCATATCTCACCTTTAGATATTTTGGTCTGGATTGGAGACGGCACGAGAGAGGGCTTGGGAGCCGGGGGAAATAGGCATTTAGAGGATTCATGCAATTTCACTTATGAAATTTACATAATTACACTTATATGACAGGCCCGGAACGTAACCCCGCATAAGTTTGGGGGGCCCTGTATTTGCAAAGAATTGAGTGAAATATTTTGTACACCAACAAATGTGCTCATTGTCTTCTCCTTGAAGGATGAAAGTGTGGCACAACTCGGCCAGGAGCTTGCACAGAAACTGGGATTAAGGGTCCGGAAAGCCTATAAGAGGCCTCAGGTATAGTATTCATGTCCCATGTTTATTTCTGTTGGCATATATAGGGTTATGTGATTGCATCCTCCCAACAATCCTTTGGGATACGTTAGACTGAGAGGGAGTGACTTGCCTAAAGCTAGCTAGTGAGCATCAAGATGGTTGTGCAGGGATGTGAACTTGGGGTTTCAGCATCCAAATCCAGCACTCTATCCCAAGGCTGCACAGCATGTGATTCAGCTCACCAACAATGTGTGGTAACCTCTGAAGTGCTTGGTACCCTCCCGTGTTTATGCAGTCTTCCAAAGAGAAAACAGAAATACGAAGTGTTGAGTTCTGGTGAAGCGCCATTCATGGCCAGTGCTCAGAATTGGGCTTGGTGCAGTTGAGCAGGTCTAGTTTGGGGATCCTGTGTGGCCCTCCTGATGTTTACTGGACTATTATCTTCTATCACTCCCGGACTGCATGGCTAATGGTCAGGGATTATGGGAGTTGTTGTCCACCAGCATCTGAAGGGCCTCCATGTTTTTTTTTTGGGGGGGGGGAGTACTAATTGGTGTGTACAGTTGGGTGTAAATGTATGTATAAAAGACTTATGACAAACCAGAAGGTTGGAATGGTTAGTACAGTGGTACCTCGATTTTTCGAACATAATCAGTTCCGGAAGACTGTTCAACTTCCGAAATGTTCAAAAACTGAAGCATTTACTTCCAGAAGCATTTACTTCTGGAAAACTCTATACAGAAGCTGAAAAGCATTCAGAAACTGAAGCAGTTACTTCTGGGTTTTCAGCGTTCAAAAACTGAAACGTTCGACTTCTGAGTCATTCAAAAACCAAGGTACCACTGTATTCTACTTTAAGAGCACCTGCCACTATTATAAATGGTATTTAATTAGAAATGGCATTTAATTCAGCTAGCCAGCTCAGAACAGAATCATACTGTCTGGCTACCTATGAAGACCTAAGAGAGCATGACTACCTATCTCATTTCCTGTCAAAACTTCGCACTATTAGTTTCACCAAGGATAAAATCCAAAATAAGACTACCACTTGCAAATGATGTGATATTCCAAACACAGTACTGTAGTCAGTTCTTGTTGGGAACAGCATGTAACCTGCAAGTAGATTGTCCCATTTGACTATTATATAAGCATGCCTTGTACTGAATGTATAAAACTGGAAAGTGAGATTTAGCTGCAATTTCTGGTCTGTGTACAGGGTGCATGTACAGTACAATACATATATATATATACATATATATATATACACACAGTCAGTGCCATCTTGTATGTTTACCTGCTCCTTCTTAATATGGAAGTGACTTTGTGTCAGAATCTTGTAGATTACCACTGTTCTCTCTTCCTTGCAGCAGGAATTGGAAACGTTTTCTCTACTTAGTAATGGCCTGTCTTCTGCCTTACCAAATCAGGTAGCCTTTATTGATAAAATAGTGCAAGTGAGACCTGAAACAACATTTTGCAGTGTCAAGTGCTGCTGTTCAGCATGCCTGCCAGCCAGGACCTCTTCGTGAAACTTCATTTCATTCCCTGTCCCCATTTCCCACTTAAAGAGTTTTATTGTTCTTCAAACCCTGGGATTCCACCAAGTATGCCGATATCTCCCTCATGTTTCTCAGTGACCCCGTTTGGCTAGAGTCCTATTGGCACTCACTGCCTAAGTTCGCTGTTGCAAGAAATGATGCCTCCTAGAAATTTTTAATTTTAAGTGCAATTGATTGCATTCCAGAATTTTAGCAGAAGCTGAAAAACTGCTGATTGGCTAGCTAATGACCCTTGTGACAGTCATGAAGTCAGTCAGTTGTGTAGAGCACTGATTGTCAGTCCAACTAGTCACATAACTCACATGGCCTGAGCAGTATTTCAAGGTTTTTTAAAAAAATAAACCTAACAGGAAAGGGGTCCAAAGAAAATTTAACCAGATGAACATATGCCCAAGTTTTTTGTGTGTGTTTTTTAATAGTTGAAAGCTTGCCTGAAGCCTGGCAGGAAGGGTGAAGGAGAGGAAATGAGTGCTAGTATGACCAGTATGTGTGTCAGTAAAGTGAATAAACACTTTGCAAGAGGAAAACACTGCAAACTCCTGTAGTTAGGTACATCACTGTGTGCCCTGAAATAACTCTTTGTGAAAGTTGGAGAAAAGATTTGAATGCTGAGAGTAGCAACTCCCCACCACCACCCTGCAAGAGGGATGACAGTAGTATATTCTTTCTCTTTCCAGACTGTTTCTAATGGATTGGGCTCTGTAGATGACATTGAAACAGGTGATTAGTTTTAAGTTCCTTTGACTCATAGCAATTTTTGTCTCTCTTACTGACTTAAGCTTTGACTTTAGAAAGTCTCAGGGCATATCTTCAGGATCTCTGGTTCTTTCACCTGGTTTGCCACTAAGGACTATAACTGGAGTGACAGAAAAGGTTCTGGTAGAGAGGAGGGTGGAAGTAAGTTCTTTCTCTTGCAGCTTCCCTCCCTGAGCCAGCTTTGAGAACCTTGCACTGGGTTTGCAGTTGTTCCCCTGAACTGTGTGGATCAGCAGAAAAACCAATGTATGCTGAAGTTCCCAGCACATGTAAATGAAATCCACTGCAGGAGATACCCCTTTCCCATGATACACAGGGCGCCAGCATGCTATAAAATTTGAAGAAACTGTTAGAAACATGACTTTAGGTTGTACTCTGCCAGATACTGAAAGACATATTTTGAAGATGGGAGACACGGTATAGTACAGGCTTTGAGTGCAGAAGGTCTCTGGTTCAATTCCTGGTATTTCTATCTGTCTGTTTATGTAAGGATCACATGGTGATGAGAGAGGGGGGAGAGAGACCTCTGCCTGAGACCCTGGACAGCCACTGCCCCCCCCCTGGAGTGTATAATATTGGGCTAGTTGGACAAACGTCCTGGGCTGGCATACGGTAGCTTCCTGTAGTTCAGAGAGCAAGAGTTTCTGAGCTTCAATTACTGTGTGTGTGTGCTGCCATCTGGATGTGATCAAGTAATTTGCCTTGCAGACAGCTCTCTCGGTCTCCAGTGCGTCACCCCTCCCAATGTCTCTGTGAGTGAGGACTCTGCCTTTCCATCAACTGACTTGGATACGAAAGGCACACCAACTTCACTGCCTGCCGCCACCCTGCTCCCTTCTACTGATGCTGCATCCATGCCAGGGTCTGAGGGTGCTGATGACTTCACTGAAGGAGGAGTTCTTGGGCATGAACTGGACTCCATTCTGGATTCTATTGCAGATGGGTCACAATACCCTCTGGTAAGAGTGGATTTCCTAGGTCTATCTATCCATCTACATCTCTGCTTTCAGTCACTCCTTTTTGACTTTCCTTCACTCTTCTCCTCATGCACTGGAGAGTTCTGTGTCTTTCCTCCTCCTTTTGGTTTCTCTTCCCTGCTCCCAAACTCCTCCTTTTGGTTTCTAAGTAGCTGACGTGACCTGAGTACAGTATATTATACATTTCCATGTGGCATTGTTTTATCACCATGGGAACACAAAGGGTGTGTGCACATCTAAAACTCCCAACTGTATAGCTGTGGTTAAGCAATTGGAAGCAGAGTTCTGGTATCCCTGTCCACACACATTGGCCTTTTGGAGTGCAAATTGTTCTCTACTAATCTTACATGCAATTAAGTGATACAGTGGCATTGATGTTGACAGTGGTTGAAGTTGCCCAGGGTTTCCTCCCCAACATCCATTTCAAATCTTGGTTAAGAGAAAACTCTGATATCAGGAATGGGGAAGTCCATAGCTTAATGGCAGAGCATGTGTTGTGTATAGTATGCAGGAAATCCAGGGTTCAATCCCTGACACCTCAACCTGAAAGGATCCTGTATTAGGAAAGTATTAGGCATGTACTAGGAAAGACCAACTGTCTGTGTTAGACAGCGACTGCTCATCAGAGTAGACGGTTCTTTCCTAGATATACCAATGCTCTGGGTCAACATTGAGCACATTCTCCTTCCCTGAAGCTTCTTTCTGGTACCCTACTGGATCTGTTTACCTGTTGCATTCTTCCTCCCCACTCCCCCAATCCAGTTAATGCCACTTATGCCCCTGACACCTGGTTAGTCTTGATGCCTGCTGAACTGCAGTGGGGGGGGGGCAGGAGTTGCACCCCAAAAGAGAGGAGGGTCTATGTGAATCTACCCAGATACTGGTTGATAATGCTGCTGCGTTGGAGAAAGTAACTGTAAACTAGTCTTCAGTTCTGTCTGTCATAGTGCCCTGTGCTACCTACCTTGTGTATCTGGTGTATTTCATCTCTTCCCCTCTAACTGTATCATGTTTTATCTCTCTTGCTGAAGTCCCTGGTCCAAGGTGCCATCCCTGCCAACCTGTCTAGTGAGATGCCCCAGCTGATCCCCGTGTTTCCAGGTGGCACTCCTCTGCTCCCTCCCGTGGTGACCGCCAGCATTCCAGTCTCCACACCGCTCCCTCCTGCTTCCTTTGGCCTTGTGATGGATGCCACTAAGCAGCTCTCCTCCTCATCTGTCCTGGATGCCTTTGAATCGCCTGTGGGTGGCAGTGGCAGCTCCCCTCTGGACTCACTGGATTCGCTAGACTTGCTCCCGTACACAGAGTCCCGCCTCGATGTGTTGGATGCTTTTGGAACCAATAGGGGATCACTAGATGCTCTGGATTCCTTTACTGTTGGTAGGTATGGGGCCTGTTAGAGTCACATTATCTTGTGAGAAAGGAAGGGCAATGCTGCATCAAAACTCCATATAATTTCTAGGCATATCTCTGTGAAGAATCAACTGCCCTAGGCTCATGTTACATGCTCCTCCACTGCCATCTAACTCTCTCCTTCTCACCACTCATATCAGTTCCTGGCCTGCGTCCCAGCCTTGTATTGTCACTTTTACATTGCAAATGTTTCTTTTTTCTAACTAGGCTGGGTATAATAAATAAGCAAATGGATAAATGTGTTGGTTTGTATAGTGCCCATCATGTGGTTTGCACCAAACAGCAGCAGTATTAGTTCATTGCTGTGTTATAGATTAAGAGAAACTTAAAGAATTACTTGACTGAATAACAAGATTAACATGTAAGAGGATGAAGGAGAGGGAGGTATGTTTCTGTGTGATCCAAAGCAAATTTGAAGAAAAGAGTCTTTTTCTAGCCAGTGATATCTAAACCACTAGAAAACAATTTTCCTCTTGGTGAGAACTGCCTCTTTGGAGTAATTTGAAACTAACACTGGAGAGAGAACCCCCTGGGATATTTCCCTATGCAGACCTCATGGTAATGACTTGGGTGGCAGGGCTGTGCAAGAGCATTACTATGATTTTATTTCTTAAATCTAGGGGTTTTTTTAATTATTGAAACTATCTGCCTCAAGTGCTAAAAGAATGTGGAACTTGGTTTCTGTTGCCTCTTGGGAATTTAAGAAAAGAGAAGGTGTAGTTGAATGTGGTAGTGCTTGGGTAGATGGCAATCATGCTTGTAACACTGACCAGCTCTCTTCATTTCTCTTGTGATTTTTCTCTCCTTGTTCAGAGGAAACCAGCACACAAGAACCACGGCAGCCTGCTGGTATCCAGAAACCACCATCCTTGGTGAGTATTAGTTGTTCTCTTTTTCTCTGGATTGGGAGATAGAATAATCTGTGGGCCAAGAGCTGAAAATGGACCCCTTGGCATCATGTAAGGTGGCAGAACTTCATTAGGATTTTTTGAAAGGTGTATAGGTTGCATTTTCATGTGATAGCCCATTATGGCAGGTTGCTTGAGCTCTTTATGCTGTCATTAAGATGGCTGATGCCACCTTTTCTAATTTAAGATATAATGTCAACAAAGTAAGTGATTTAAAATGTTAAAACTGTGTTGGAAAGCTAATGAAATCTGTTACAAAAAACTAATAATTTCACTATTTTTTACAATTACCATGGTACAGCCATGTATCAGGAAAAAAGTTATTTCCCCCCTCCTGAGCTATATATGACACTTTAGCTGAACCACATAGGCAACTAAAGTGTATTGGACAATTGTAGGATACTCTTTGACCTTTCCAATAAGCTTTCAAATAAGAAGGAAATAAATTTTCAGGTGCACCTTCAGTGTAACAGTCAGTAATATAGTTGACACCCAGATTTTATCCCGTCTATTCCACTAATGGCACAATCGGGCAACACTTTGACAGTTCTTCTTTGCAACCCTGCCTAGAATTCATGGGAACGCTCAAGATTGTATTTTGGATTGACCACGGAAGTCAGAGTAATTCTCCTTGCATGTAGAGTAGAGTCATCAATAAGAAGGGCTTTAGTCTGCCCACTGTGGCTTGTTCTTTCTGAAATGCAGGTTGACCTGAAGAACTTCAGGAGAGGGGTTCAATTACTTTTCATTGCAATTACCCCCCCCTCCAGGCAAACCATAGTGGACCAAGTCACCCAACGATACCCAAAGTGGTAGAGTTGCTGATGTGTCAGCCAGAGTCAATGATGCCCAACACAGCTCTGCTTGTGAAGAATCCGCTGGCGTCCACTCACATCTTCAAACAAGCCTGTCGCATCTGCTATCCCAAAACAGGTTATTTGCTTGTGGTGACTTGGCCTAATTGCTATTGGAAAAACTGGGCTCTTGTTAATCCTGTCTCCCTTTTTGTAGGACCCAAGGCTGGCGATTATACCTATCGAGAAGGTCTGGAACACAAGTGCAAGCGGGATATACTGCTGGGCAGGCGCTGCAACTCGGAAGATAAAACCTGGAAGAGAATCCGACCACGGCCAACCAAGACAAACTTTGTGGGCTCTTATTATCTGTGCAAAGGTGAATTGAAGGGAAAGGGTTAATGGGGGGAATAGGACTGCTTCATACAGAAGGAGGGTTCTATGAAATATGGCGTGGGGAGAGAGAGGGGCTGCTTTCTGTAGCAATGAGCTGTTTCCTACTGACCTACCCTCTTCTTCATGAATGTGTACAGACTTTTAATTATTATAGGGATTTATACCTTTGCCTTCAATCGATTCCCCATCATGGTGGATTACAAAATTTTCAAAGTTCAGTAATAAAACAAAATAAAAGATAATACAAAAGCACACCCAACGCAGCAAGATTTAAAAGGGCAGTATAAAAACACAATTGCCATCAGCCAAGAAAAAATGATTCTAAGAAAATCAAATTGCCTGACTTATGCCAAAATGGGCAGGGGTCAGGCAGGTCTCCTTGGGGAGATTAAGTTAATCGTTAGTAAAGATGACAGGGGCTTGAGTTATTATGATGACTAATTGCAACCTTCTCCAATGTGGTACTCTCCAGATGTTGTTGTTGTTCTACTGCAACTTCCATGAGCCACAGCCAGTATGGCCAATGGACCAGGGTGATGTGAGTTGTAGTCCCAACAGCATCCAGAGGGTACCAGGTTGGGGAAGGCTGGGCTACACCAAGATGTGACATTTTGAACTTATTGGTTTATTTTTAACTGTTTGTGATCTTGGGGCTGGATGGGAGGGAAGAGAAGGAAACAGAAGAAGGGGTAGCAAGAGAGCTTGGTTCTGATTCCAGCCTCCATTCCTTGTGTGGTGGTGTGGTGTCTGTTGCTTTGTAGATATGCTTAACAAGCAGGACTGTAAGTACGGGGATAACTGCACCTTCGCGTACCACCAGGAGGAGATCGACGTGTGGACAGAGGAGCGGAAGGGGACTCTCAATCGTGACCTCCTCTTTGACCCGCTGGGCGGAGTCAAGCGGGGCAGCCTGACCATTGCCAGGATCTTGAAGGAACACCAGGGCATATTCACCTTTCTCTGTGAGGTATGGAGTAGAAGGCAGGCAAGATGTCTTTCCACTGCATCCTTCCCCTTGTCTAGCTACATAACTGGGCCATTGAGCCTTTCACCCAGAATACTGTCCAGCGCTGACATCTGTCAGTTTTGGTTTTCCATAAAAACACCAAAATTCTGCTTACCCTTTCTCTCTCACACTCCATTCTGGGTTGCAGCTCTGTTTTAAAGTGATGGAAAATGGCACCTCTCTGGAATCTACTGCCTAGTTGCTATATGGCTAGCCTTGAGCTGGCCTCCAGAAACCCCCAGTACGGCTGAGAAACATGAATTGGAAACATCACTGTGTAGTTGTGGCTTCATTACAGTAAGCATCCTGTTCTCTCGCTAAGTAACTTAGCAGAAAGCCACTGTGTTCTAGTCAATGAAGCGTTGGGCTGGGTCCTGGAAGATCAGGACTCGTTGACTTTTTGAGTGGGCAAGTTGCAACCTCCTAGTCTTAATTCCTCGTCTATAATAATAACTACCTATAATCACAAGTTGCCAGGAGCATGATAAAGGAAAACAAGAAGCTGTCTTACACTGAATCAGACCATTGGACCATCTTGCCCAGTATTGTCGACACTGACTGTCAGGGGCTCTGCAGGGTTCCATTTGGGAACCATTCAGATTTCAGCCCTTGTTAGGCAAATATTACAGTGCATTGGAAGTGCTTTAGAAATGATTGTTTAAAGTAATTTTTAGGGACTTAAGAGTCTGAAACCCTTTTCTAATGGTGTGCTTGCAGATCTGCTTTGATAGCAAACCCCGGATAATCAGCAAAGGGACCAAGGACTCGCCAGCAGTGTGCTCCAACCTAGCTGCGAAACATAGCTTTTATGATAACAAGTAAGTGGGCTGGGCTTCATCATAGGAGCATAGGAGGTTGCCTTGTACTAAGTCAAACCTTTAACTAGCTCGGTATTGACTCTACACAGACTGACATACTGCTCTCCAGGGTTTCACACTAGAGTGTCTCTACCTGGAGATGCTGGGGATGCAAAGCAGTTGCTCAACAATGAGCTGTGGCTGATGGTCTTGCTAGTAATGCCCTACCCCCCTGTTTGATTCTGGGAATACTTCTGACAACAACAATAGGAATATTTTATAAAAATAAAAGATAAAATATTCCTATTGTTGGTTCTGATGATTAAGTATTTGCCATGCTTCTTGAGTAATGCATACCGTGTTTCCCCTATTTTAAGACACCGTCATATATATTTTTTTCCTCAAGAAAATGCACTATGGCTTATTTTGAGGGGATGTCTTATTTTTATTACGTAAGCCCAGCCCCGCGTTTTCCTTGGCGCCCTCCACAACTGCGCCTAACACTATGGCTTATTTTCGGGGTACGGCTTATATTTCGCAAATGCGAAAAAATCCTGCTATGGCTTATTTTATGACTACGTCTTAAAATAGGGGAAACAGGGTAAATCAGGCCCAAGATATAATATTTTATTTTGTCTGTCCAGCAATACATTACTCATGAAGCATTGCAGATACACAATTGTCGAAGCCCACATCCAGTAAGTGTGTGTTCTGAAACTGAGGTACGTACCCATGGTGGTCTAAACTTAGCACAATTAGCTCCCAAAGTGGCTTATAATGAAAATCCGCGAAAGGTGCAATATATTAGGGACTGGTGGGCATGTTTTATGGCAGTCTCTTGAGAGGCTAACATTGTAGTCCAGATTTGAGGTTCTTCTCTGTAGAATCGGGGCAGAAGGTGCTGCAAATGGATGGGCTGCCTCAGGCTGAGCAGTATTTGTCTATATCACTGCTGTTTTAAAACAAGTATCTTTATGAATAAACATTCCTCTCCTCGATGCAGGTGTCTAGTTCACATTGTTCGCTCCACCTCACTGAAATACTCCAAGATCCGCCAGTTCCAGGAGCACTTTCAGTTTGATGTGTGCCGGCATGAGGTGCGTTACGGCTGCCTGCGTGAAGACAGCTGCCATTTTGCTCACAGTTTCATAGAGCTCAAAGTTTGGTTGCTACAGCAGTACTCCGGTAAGTGTACCACTTGGCTCATCCTGAGGATGGAGAGGGAGATCTGCAGTATCTATGGTTCCTGAGATGCCTTTCTAGGGACCATAGGATTGTACCTTTAGTGTATTAAAATCCTACATACTTGAATTATAAGAGTTGAGGGAATGATTTGTGATGTTAGGTTTTAATATTCTACACTTTGCAGAAAAGAAAAGCTCTAGAGTGGATCAATGGATGTAACTCAACTTGGCAAGAGTGGCTGGAAATTGGAGGCAGCATGTCTGAATCAAGAACTATTAAATTTTATGCCCTTTTGTTGCTATATTTCTGCTCCACTTGTAGAGTATTTTATATATATATATATATATATATATATATATATATATATATATATATATATATATGAAGGGTGGTGTGTGTGTGTTTGTGTGTGTGCGTGTGCGCACACGCGCACACACACACACACACACACACACCACCCTTCATCAGAGATCTCAGGGTGGTTCACAATGAAATTACTTGAATCTCCAAGTCTGTTGGTCCATTGCCTTTTTGAAACACTACAAGTAAAACCATTGTTTAAAAAAATCTGAAAAGATTCTGGAAGTTGGAAGCTCTTAATAGAAGTCTTTATTATAATTCCAGGGATGACCCATGAAGATATTGTACAGGAATCCAAGAAGTACTGGCAACAGATGGAGGCACATGCCAGCAAGACTAACAGCAATATGGTAAGGAACTTCAAAGATCCAATGCCAACGGCTGTGCTTTATGAGAACACACGTTCCTTGATCAAAGGTAGACAGCATTAGGAACTTCCAATTCCAGGAGGTATACTTTACTTCTGTACTTGTGTACATAAAATGTACACGAGCATTCCCTAATTTTTCCACCCACACAGAAATTCCCAGAGAACATTATGCATAGTTAAACTCTGGCATTCACTAGCCTGATGGTGGTGGTCACCAACTTGGCTCTAAAGGGAAATAGACAGATTTGTGGTAGATATGGCTAACAGTTGCTTCTAGTCTTGATGACTATGTTGCCTTCAGTATCAGTTGCTGCGGATAGGGCTGTTGTCCTCATGTCCTCTTTGTGGGCTTCCCGGAGGCATATGATTGGCTACTGCGAAGAACAGGATGCTTGACCTACCAGAACTCTCTCTGTATTCTTTTGTGTGCCTTTGAGAGAATAAGCAGCGACTCTCTCTGTATAGTGGCTCCCCAGGAGAGGGGTGGGATTGGATGCTACTCCAGTATATTCGTATTATTAATGGTGTATGTATTTCTTCCCCTTCCTTGCTTTTAACTTCTTTCTATCTCATTTGGAATTTCATAGGGGTTAAAACATGTTAAGGAGCTTCTTAAATGGAAATAATTGTTTATGCGAAAATAGCTCAAGGGTTGTTCTGTGTGTAAGACCACATTCCTAAACACATTTAGTGGTCAACAAGAGCCATTAGGCACAGTGGCACTAACTTCTCAGCGAGGATGAATTGGAATATGTTGCACATGTCCAAAATAGGATCCAGAATGGAGCAGTTGGGCCTTGAGGCAGCTTTCAAGGAAGGGAGGAGGATGTTTATGGGCTGTATGGGTGAGCGGCTCTTCATACTGCAGTGCAGCCCGTGGGGGGTGGGCTTATTTTGGGTGGAGATCACGAGGTTTGCTGCAACTATTACTCTGACTTCTCTCCTTCCCACTCAGTTCCTTCAGCTGATCATGCCTGCCGGCATCTAGCATGACGGTATCTCATTTGTTCTTTGTGGTTATTAAAAGTAACAGAAAAGCAATTATGCCCAGAAAGCCCCTCCCACCCCAAGGGATAAAATCAAAGCACAGAAGCAAAATCCAGAAGCCATGTACCTTAGAAAAAATATAGTAATGAGTAGCTAAGAACACTTCTTTTGAACCATGAAGAACGGGGATCAGATTTGATTCTTGGAAGATTATGGCTCGTGGGAGGGCTGTTGATCTGTAGACAGGTTCAAAAGCCAAGTGGCAGTTTTTTTTTTTAGTTTTTATAATTTTCATTTATATAAATTACAACAATTATTCAATCATAATTTTAGCATTCAAAACTCCGACTCCCTTCCTCCTCTTTCTGTGGTTCTTTACATTTCTTTTCATCTTCCTGTATACTCCAAATTATCTCAACATATTCTTTTATATATCTGTTCCCGTATAAATCCCATATATATATATAGAGAGAGAGAGAGAGAGATCCTGCCAATGTCTTAATCTGTTTACAGTTTGTTTGTAAATATTCAGTAAACCATTTCCATTCCTTTCTTTAAAAAATTGTTAAATTGCTATCTTGATTTCTTATTCTCCCGGTAAGTTTTGCTATTTCTGCGTAGCCTATTAACTTCTGTATCCATTCTTCTCTCATTGGGACCTCTTCTTCCTTCCATTTTTGTGCAAATAACATTCTTGCAGCTGTGGTTGCATACATAAATAAAATTTCTATACTGTTTAGGTAGTTCTGATCCCATAATTCCCAAAAGAAAAGCTTCTGGTTTCCAAGTGGCAGCTTTTAAAGTACTACTGTGTGATAATAACCTGTTGCTCTCCTCCTGGGTTTCATTTTGGAGTCCTGGAGAAGTGCCTAGCCGATGAGTAACAAAAGGAGCCCAGCCCTGGCATTGGATTAAAACAGCTCTGGACTAGAACACTAAGTTCTTTGACCTTTAATGACTTTCAGAAGGTGTGGTTAGTAAGAAGAGAAAGGGAGGGGAGGGGAGACCCATCATTTAGAAGTTAGATTAAAATGCTAAATAATATTTCCTACCACTTGGTGTCTCTTCTTCCTTCTGTCAGTCTTTTCCAGCATAGAAGGACATGTTATGGCTTGTCCAGCACATATAGGATTGTGGCTTCATGCTACTATAACAATGGGGTCAAATAATCAAACTGCGCAGCTACATCATACTTTTCAGAGAAGAGCACGGGTGGAAGGATTGAGGCAGTACAGACGCAAGGAAGGATCAGGCCAGAGCTGGGGAAGAGGGCAGTTGGGGTGTTGTGGTAGCCAATGAAACAAATTAAACTCTGGATGCTTTCCCACCACCATTTACTTCCATGGTGGTTTAAGCTGGTACACATGTAGCCATTAAGGGAATGAATGATCTGCATTGTCCAGTCTCATGATGTGAGGCTGAGAGTTTTCTTCCCTTTTGCTTTTTTAAACACATCTCTGTTTCTGATTTAGAAAATTGGACAAGCACGCACACAAAACCATTTTCTTTTCTGTGTGCTTCATGCACACCCTGGCAATTATCCATGCATTGGGGAAGAAGCAAGCTTGAGGACCAGAGGGATGGGAAGGAGCTGTCTGGTAGAAGGTGTTGACCAGACCTAGACCCTTTTTTGGTTTGGGGAAAGGAGGAAGGTGTTGCTATTTCAGCATTCTACCCATGATTCATACCCTCCAACATGCCATAGAGGAAAATCGGGATGCACATCTTTTGGTGATTCGTGCGAGAGCATGGCCCCCCAAAACATGTGTCCTTCAGGGCTGCGCTCTCGCTGAGCCAAAATGGGACATCCCAGGATCCAATCAGAAGCTGGGGCGGCTTCTGTAATTCTGGGATGTCCCTGGGACAGTTGAGGGGTGTGATGATGCCCAAGTACTTCCATGCTGAAGGTGGAGGGGACATGTTCCCAATGAGAGAAGAAAGACCAGGTAGGAGTAGTAAATTATTAAGTACCATGGTGGAGTAATGCAGCGGAAGCAGAACTGGGACAGTGGAGGCATAGCCCTAGTATCAGTTACCAGCTAGAGCAGACAGGGAGGAGCGGCCTTTTCCTCTGACAAGAGAAACTGCCTATCTCCATGTTGTGGGGGGCGTTCAGAAAGCATGAGGAACACATGCAGCCTATGAGACTATTTTGGAGGCTGGGCTAAGAGTCCCCCGTCCCCCATGGCTGGGTATACAAGGGAGAAGGTGGCCTTGGGCAGCTCACACCAGAGGCTGCAGCCTTCTAGACTTGGGTCCCTTCATTACTAATATCTGCGGACATGTAAGATTTGGGGGTACATTCTAGCCAAGGATGCTGAAGAAGTGCTGGACTGTTTTTCTAATGAGTCTCGCAGTCCCTTTGTGAAATAAAACATTCAATCCATCCTCCATGATAGGAGTTGGAAGTCCAGTAGCATCTGGAGGGTCAAAATTCCACCAACTCTGAGCCTAGTGGGTGTATTGAACTAAGTCAGAAATGTTCAGTTAGTAAGAAATGCTGCTGTGAAAAGCACAGCTGATAGCAGTGAAGATTTTTAAAAAATGTTTGTCCGGGCATGTTCAGAACATGCTTGTCGCTGTTACCCTGCTAATTAAACAGGGTCCTGCATGACACTGATGTATAGCATGCTTGTAGCTTTTTAAATGGAAGGGAATTTCAAATATAACTAACCAGTCCCAGATGGGTTCATTGTGGTTTTGTCCAAGCCGAGGAAACCATCCTACCAGATTTTAGCTAATTCTCAAATAAAGTAGCAACAGTTCACTGGTGCAGAGGGCTAGGCAACCAACAGTGGAAAGTTTGTTTTTGCCTTTCTTTTTCTCCAGTCTAAGCAGGTTAATTTGGCATAATGCTTATTCAGCTGTGCTTCCAGCTAAATAACTCTTGCATGGAGAGGGAGTGGGGGAACTTCTGTGGGGAGAGGGATGATGCAGAGTCACATTTGGGGGATGGGTTCTGGCTCCCCAGAATTCCCTTATTTGTGCGCACTCTGCTCTTGTGCTAAGATGACTTTGGTTCAGAAAAACTAAATAAAAGGATGACTTGCTCTCTTGCTACTTTCACAGATTGCAAAATCACCTGACATTTTCTAAGCTGTGAAGTTGTCTGGAAACTAATTGCACAATGCCTGAATGCATTCATTTTTAGATATACCTGGAACAGCCATTCTGTATAGCCAGCTTCACTCTGGACTGCCAATAAATAATGCCGGGCTGAGTTGCTTTTTTTGGCAACTAAATATGTGTGAATAATTGGGAACAGCTGGAGAAGATTTAACAGAGTTAGGTAAAGGTTACGAGAGAATAATACTCTTGCATATCTAATTGAAATCAGACCCATCCCACATTTCTAGAATTGGCCTTCAACCATTGTTCCATCTAGCTCAGTACTGTTTACACTGACTGGCAGCAACTCTCCAAAGTTTCCGTTGGGGGGCATTCCCAGTCTTCCCTAGAGATGCCAGGGATTGAAATTGGGACTTTCTGCATGCAGAACAGATGTCCTGCTTCTGAGCTACAGATATTCCCCCAAAGCATACTCAGTGACTACTCGGGGATGGTAGAAGAATGAAAACTAGAGGGAGGGAGAAATGGAATGGAATATCCTGAAAGAAGTCATAGCTGGCTGGCTGGAATTCTGAAAGAAGCTCACCATACTGCAACATTTTGTTGGTGATCTTATTTGCGTGCTCTACCACTGATCCGCTGCTCTCTTTCTCGTTGTGGTGTGCCTTCTGCCTTATTTGGAATAACAAATCAAAGCATTGCTGTGCCAAAGCTTTTAATCATGTGGCTGGTATGGTTTAGTTGCCAACTAGATCTTGTAATGTTGGCCCCGTAACAATGGAGCTGTTAATCTGAAGCCAGTTGGGCTGAGTTAATTCATGGCATGCTTAGGAACCTCTAATTTCCATGCAAAATTGACTAATTTATTAGCAATCCGTCAGGTATGTGTCTTGCTGTTACAAATACAGTCATGCACAGTTGATGCTTTGGCTTCTTCCTTCAGTTCCTTTTACCTTTGCAAATATGTTTTTACCTGGCAAGGATGCATATGCTTCTCAGCTTTGGGCTACTCACCTGAAAATACCTGTTCAGTTTGTGCTTGCCTCATGTTCTTGGAAGCTTCTAATGTTTAGAAGGAGCTTTTCAAAGCCTTTGATGAGGGTGTGAAAAGACTGGAGGCAGCGATTATTAGAAAGATACCTAAGGGATGAATTCCATCTGCAACAATGACTTATATGGATTTATTTGGTGGGAAGGCCTTGATGGCAGCTTTCCACATGGCTAATTAACACTGTAGGAATAGGTGTCTAGTAGGTTTGGCTAATAGGGATAGTTGTTTTTGTTCCAGGGGTTTGTGTTTTGTCATAGTTACTCTTTTTGCACCATACCTCCTGCGCTAAATCTGGATTAGCCCTGTTTTTCCATTTGTTCTTGCAGTGATCAGCATGGCGATTGGTACAGCCTTTACTTACGTGACTTGTGACACCAGCCTGGTGTGTTTATCCAGGGCACCTGAGTCTTTAGAAACTCCCTCCAGAATTACACACGTGTAAAACTTTAAACCCTCCTTCTAGGCTTGGTCTAAGGCAGGGTCCACTCTCTGTGGAGATTTCCTTGGCCTCAGTTGGTGTGTTCTGGCTACCTGATTCAGGTGGCTATCCTTATCTGAGAGTAAAGACTCAGTGGAGCTTGTTTTGAGTTGATGCAGCATAATCCTACACAAAACAGTGTGGCTGAACAAATTTCTCGAGATCAGCATTCTTTGCGTTTTGCACTCCTAAAGCAGTTGGCACCCAGAGTGACTCATTCATCTCAGAGTCAAACCCCTGGTGTGTGTGTTTTATTTTAATTTAAGTTCCATGAATTTGTTTATAAAGAAAAGCAGCGAATTTCCCCCCCTAACATTCCAGTCAAAGGAATGAGGATTGTATGTGAGTATTGTGGCAAGAACCATAACAACATGAACCCTCTTTTTCCTCTTCCTCCCCCAACCGACACAAATTTTCTACACTAAATTACCACCACCAATTGCATGAATCTGTGATCTCCTGTCCTGGGAGAACCATCTCTTCATATATTTCAGCCTCTGACTTCTCCCTCCTGCCACTGATTCTTTCCAAATTCTAAGTTGGCACAATTTGTCTTTAAATTATTAGCAGCTCTTTTCTCCTCTACTCAAATTGTTAGTCCTTCAGAGCTGAAGATGGTCCTTATGTTCCTCAGGGTTACTTTGTGTATGTATGTTCATTTTAGAATGGGTGTGTCATGTGCAATGTTTGCAACCCCTGCAGGAAGTGAAGTGAGTTCAAACCCAGGACTGTAAAGATCATATAGGCCCAGTTTATGCTCTGAGAGCCCAAACTATTAATTAGATACTGTGCTGAACCAGTGACCAATACTGGCCAAAAAAAAATTAGGTTCCTGTAGGAATGCAATTGTAAATTCAACAGCATGGATCATAAAAAGAGTTGGTTTTTTTACTGTGAGTTTTGTATTGTGTCATTTCATTATCCCACAAGAAAACAGAAGTAGGTGGCTTATTAGCTTCTTCAATAGCATGAAACAGAGTCAGGAGAGAGAGAGAGAGAGAGCTTTATCTTTATCTTCAGTCCCTTACATATGATCTCCTTTACCTTTTCAAATAACAGAATTTTTGTCTGTAAATTAGCAGCAAAGGCTATTTACTTATATATCACTATCCATTCTAATGTAATTTTATGTTCCTGTTAGGATCTGTTTTTGCAGTCTGGTTTTGTCGCTTGCTTTATTCTGCAATTCTCATAAAAGAACATACGTGTAAAAATGTGTAGTGTCTTAGTAAATCTGGCTTGTCCAATTTTGTGAATGCAGCAACTCCCTCCACCAACTTTGTTCCTTCCTCCTTCCCAATACCAGGCTTCTGCGAGGACTCCCACGTCAAGCACTTTCGACCTCCAAATGAAATTTGTTTGTGGCCAGTGTTGGAGGAATGGGCAGGTGGTGGAACCAGACAAGGACCTCAAGTACTGTAGTGCCAAAGCTCGCCACTGGTAGGTGCCCTTACCTATTAGAATGTTTTCCTACCATAGATTTTGTGGCGTGCTTTTATTTAAACGACTGCTGCTGTTTTCTAGGGTTTTGTTTTTATTCCTTGTAGACTATAAAAAGTATTTGTGGCCATTTTTGAACTGAGCCAGTGCCAGGCATACCTACTCTTGTGGAGGAAGCTGTGGGGGGGGGGAAACATGGGGAAAAGGGAGATTAAAAATGACGCACAGTTTATGGGCCAATTACTTATGGTCTGTATTGTTTTAATGCAATGTTTCCCAAAGTTTTGATAATGGGGCAGGTGCGCCCCCCCATTTTAAAATTGGAGGTATACTTCAGTTTTGCACTAAAAAAGATTACTATAAATGCTTGATTAACTTGTAAAGCAATGGGCAAGGAGTTTGAAGCCAGCCCATTTTGATTTTGCTTCCCAACGCCCTACCCTTTCCTTTGCCTAGGTAGCACGGTTGCTTCCCTAAGTAGGCAATGTGTCAGGGATTCCCCCATGCCTGACAGCTCCTAGCACAGGTTGCATCTGGGGAATCCTTGTGCATTATTAGTCCTCCCTTCAGGGTTATGTCACTGATCATATTCTTGCAAAAAGGAGGAAACTAGTGCTGTCTGCTGCCTCCCCACTCTGAAGTTCCTCCACACACTTCTTCAATAAGCCTTCTAAAATCTTTATCCTAGTTGGTGCCTGTCCTGGACTTGAATGGATTGTGTGTATTTGTTGTTGTTTTCAACTTTTTATATTTATAGTGGTTGTTTTCAAAATTGTTTACATACACGGTTGCTTTTTAATTTTTTTTTTATATACAGTCGTACCTTGGAAGTTGAATGGAATCAGTTCCGGAAGTCCGTTCAACTTCCAAAACGTTCAGAAACCAAAGCGTGGCTTCTGATTGGCTGCAGGAAGCTCCTGCAGCCAATCAGAAGCCGTGGAAGCCCCGTCGGAAGTTCGGTTTCCAAAAACAGTACGCAAACCGGAACAGTCACTTCTGGGTTTGCGGTGTTCAGGAGCCAAAATGTTTGAGAACTAAGCTGTTAAAAAACCAAGGTACGACTGTATGCAACTTTTATATTTGTCATTATAGTGTAAATCATTTTGAGATGCCTCTTGAGGAGTAGCAAGGGTAAACAAATAAGGGTATAAGTGAGATAGATGCCATCAATGGTTATTTAGATATTAGATTTATATCCCATCTTTCCTCTGTGGGGGTTAAGAGATAGTCTCCCTCCCATTCAGGCACTACCACTCTGCTTTAGGAAGGTGCCTTCACACACTGCCACAGACCTGGACATAGTAGCTGCTTAAGTTTTCAAGGCCTAATTCTCTCTCTCTCTCTCTCTCATGGCACACTAGTGTGCCCTGACAAGCAGTTCTGAAAGCTCTTCCTTAGTCTATAAATCATACAATCTATGTGATACAAGACCAGATGATCTGCCTCGTAAGGCTTTTCTTATTTGCTACTGCTTCACATGGTTTATTTTGGCGATCAGTTGTTGTGTGTTGTCCTCCCCACCCTGCCCACGTGGTTCGTTAGCTCAGTCTGTACACCGGTTGTCATGAAAGCCAGACTCTGCCCATAATGGAACATTTTCTGAGCATCTTTTTTGGTTCCCCCCCTCCCTCGTAGTTGGACCAAGGAGCGCCGTGTCCTGCTTGTGATGTCCAAAGCAAAGAAGAAGTGGGTGTCTGTCCGACCATTGCCTTCCATCCGCAACTTCCCTCAGCAATACGATGTGAGTAGCACTGTTGTTTTGCAAATGGCGCTTAACATAAGAACATCATCAGAGCCTGCAGGATCAGACACAACTAGTCCAGCACTCTGTTCTTACAGTGGCCTGTCAGTTGCCTATTGGAAGCCACAAGCAGAACTTAAGCATAATAGCATTTTCCCCACTTGTGGTTGCCAGGAACTGGTATACATAGGCAAACTGCTTCTGGCAGCAATGGTAGACCGTCACCATCCTGCTTATTAGCTGTTGATTGCCTTATCCTCCATGAACTTCTCTAATCCTCTTTTGAAGCCAGCCATGCTTATGGCCATCACTGCTTTTTGTAGGCGTGAATTCCCTAGTTGTTTATTATTGTTGTTGTTGTTATTATTACTACTACTACTACTACTCAGCTCAGGGTAGTTCACAGAATAAAATAAAGGATAAAAACAAGTAAATAATTTAAACCAAACAGCAAAACAATACCCCCCCTTCCCACAGACACATTTAAAAGGCTGTAGAATATTAATCAGCCAAAGGCCTGGTTAAAGAGGAAGGTTTTCAGCTGGTGCCTAAAAATATATAATGAAGGTGCCAGGCGAACTATGTGCTGTGTGAAGAAATGCCCTTTTTTTGGCTGCCCGGAAACTTGGATGCTCCTGGAGTTTTAGTATTATGAGAGAGACAGAAAACTTTTCTCTATCCACTTTCTCACTGTGCATCATTCTTTATATCTGTCGTGTATCTTACTCACCTTTTCTCTAAGAAGCCCCAAATGTTGACCTTTTCTTATAGGTGAGTTGCCTTTTCTTTCCATTCATGCTTGAGCTCTGTATGGGGTGAGAAGGGAGCCAGAATACAGAAGCCGAAGGAGGAAGAGCTCCTTAGACAGGGAAATAGCAGAGTTATTGTTAGACAAAACACAGGTGCTGGTTGAAGGCCAAGATTAGTCAGTGGTGTGATAATGAAAGAATATTTTGACACCTGTTGAAATCACCCATGCAAATTTGGTGGTTTTAATTAAAATCCTTGTTCCATGAAAGACTGGTTGGCTCTGGAATCAGGTATAGCATTCACCTTGGGTTACCCTCCTAATTCAGAGTGCTGTGTGTGTGAAAAGAAGCTGGTGATATTCCTCAGTTTGTTGACTGCCAGAGAAGGTGTGGCATTAGCTCCTGGGCTTGAAGATGAAGTGACTTCAAGTCAATTCAAGGATTTGGAAAGCGCTGTTCATTCAAAAAAGAAGAAAACTATCAAGAGGAGCTCTTAACGTTAAGCCCAGTTGTGGGTGAACATGTTGCAAAACTTTTTTGTATCCCTTTTTCCTAAGGGAAGGGAAGACTCAAAACGACCAACAATATTTGGTAAATAATGAGCAAGCAATACATGCACAAGCATATATTCACACATGAATGTTCAGACCTAGGCTTTTCATGTGCCCCTAGAGTCAAATGCCTCCTTGCTTTAGGAGAGTTTTCTATAAAAATCATCCAATCCCTTTTTTAAAAGACTTGTACTCTGTTGCAAAAGGAAATAACTGCTTCAAAAATGGTTGCTACAAGGAAGTGAATAATTTTACTGCTGTACTTCTGTTGATTGCTAAGTGCATGGATGGGGAACTGTTGGCCCACCAGATGTTATTGGAATCCAACTCCTGGCTAATGGACTCCAACTCTTGGCCAGTGGTCAGGGGATGGTGGGATTTGTAGTCCAGCAACATCTGGAGACCACAAGTTCCCCACCCCTGGCTGAGGGAATAGTTTTTGTTTGCTTTGTTGGAATTGTTCATTAAATCTGTTTCTAATCCAAGTGTCTGTTGTCTATTTCCTTTGAGCACAAAATCAACACCTTCTGTTTCCATGAGTAAGTAAGGATGAGGAAGAGAGGTTAAAAACAATTGCTTTGGAAATCATTCTCCTAGAGCATAGCATGTTTTTCACTGTGGATGAGGAATGGGCAGTTGTGCTGTAGCCTCCTCAGGGTGTGGTCTTTTCAAGAACTGAAAAGGGAGATATGAGGGAAAGGGAAAACGTTAGCAGTATGTCTTTGGAGGAGAAGCTTTTCTTCAGTTCTCCTATATTTATATTTTAGTGTTTTCTATTCAACTCTGCAATCTAGGAGGTTCTTGAAATATTCAAGAAATCTGGCCTTGATTTGTCTCCATTTCCAGAAACGGAGAGAGGATGTGGTCCAGAGTAACTTTCTGATATGTTGGTGTGGCAGGCAGGTCTCAGACTCCCCTCTGTGAGCTTCACTGTGATGCCATGCTCTTGCTTGAAAGCATGCTTGAATGTAGCACATTGAAGGTGTACTATTCTTAATTCCGTGATGCAGCCTTCCATTTCAAAAGTAGATCTCTGTGTAGCTCCATGTGCTAGAATGCACCTGCAGTTCTTGGGAGCGCTTGTCCAACACAAGGACAGGCATAAGGGCTCTGAGAGAGAAAGTGGACTTAAAGAGTAGTAGGTTTTCCTCTGTCCCCTGTGTCAAGGGGAAAGATGGCAGCGTCTGAAGACCTTGCTTAAATGGCAAGTGTGAGACAAGTGGTGTGTGGCCATGGCAGGACTTGCAGAAAGCAAGCCTGTGGTACTGATACTCTGGAATAAGAGGCAGGTGGGGAGGAACCCATGACACCAATCCCTGTGACACAGCAACTACCGTAGTAGTGTCCTGCACAACAGCTGCTTTTTGAGTGAGGGGAGAAACTATGCCACCACCCCCCTAATCCTGCAACAGAACACACAACCATTCTGAATTGACTAGTAGTGATCCATAAGAAGAAATTGCTGGAGTCTGTATGGCTTATTGATAACCAGGTGCACTGATTGGCAGTGCACATGAAACTCAAAAACCCTTCATCCGGAAGTGCTGCAGCAATTGGTAGCCTCAGGAGGGCCTGGAAAATTGGCAGAAAGCATAGGAACAATTCCAAGGCAGTCTTTGCAGAATAACAGTGGGTTGTTGAATAACCTCCATAAGTCTTCTTCTTTCTTCTTCTTCTTCTTCGTCGTCGTCTTCTTCTTCTTCTTCTTCTTCTTCTTCTTCTTCTTCTTCTTCGCTTGTCATCTTTCAGGTGTATGCGTGGAGGTGGGTTCTATCACCACAGCGTCCTTAATGGCATTCAACATATATACAGTGATAAAAATCAGAATAAACTTGTACCAAAAAACCAATAATTGAAAATTTAAATCCTACAGCTCTCAGGGCTTATCCACACGTACCTTTAGCCTGCTCTTTCCAGGCACAGGTCTGCACTTAAAAACGCTGTGTCCGAGCATGGGTTTTTGGTTTTGGTTTTGTCGCAGTAAATACCTGCTCTTTAGCGCTCAGTTGGAGCAAACGTCAATTCAGATTTTCCAGAGATTGCTGTTTGCTCTGATTGAGCTTTAAAGAACAGGTTTTTGTTGCCGGGGTGTGTGTGTGTCAACTACCTTAATGCTGGAGAGCTATCACCTGTCAAGCTGGAACGACAAATTTGTATGTTGTTATCATTGCCTAGTCACAGTTCTGCGGATACAGTCTGAAGCAGAATTAATACGTAAAGCTTGCTTGTCCCCTTTTTGTTTGACTTGGCACCATTCTTGGCTACTTCATCCTTTTTTTTTTCTTTTGAGGCTAGAGGGTTTTTTTCTTCTTTTTTAAGGTTGTGTGTGTTTTTTCTATCTCTTTGCAGCTATGCATTCATGCCCAAAATGGCAGGAAGTGTCAGTATGTTGGAAACTGCTCTTTTGCCCACAGCCCTGAAGAGAGAGAGATGTGGACTTTCATGAAAGAAAATAAGAGTGAGTGGAATGTATGTTTGGGAGCAGGGGGAAACTCTCTTCCATTCTAGTTCCCCATACCCCAGTTTTTAGGAAAGCTAGCCTTGAGAATGATGGACACACTGTGGCTTAGTGAAGATGTAAATCTGGCTCCCTGAAAAGCATAGTTTGCAAACCAAGGGCTGGTCTTGTGAAACTTGCCCCTTCCTTCCCGTCTCCAGAACAATTCTCCCTTCCTTCCCTGTGCTAATTGAAGTATTGCATTATGAGGACACCAGTGTATAAAATAATTGGGAATCTTGTCTCTTTCCCCAGTTTAGGAGGGTGAGTTTGGAGCTCTGAGGGAGCTCAGACTGAGAGCTTATATAGCAGCGGGAGACTCCATTCCTGCCTGGCTTTCTCTGCCAGGCCCTGTTTTCAGGCACTTACCTGCCTCCTGAATAGCCAAACATGCTGTTAGCCAACCATTTAACTGATAGCCTTGAAGTTCTTGCCTTGCTTCTGTCTCCTCCATTATTGGCGCTCCGGGGGTGATGATTGGTGATGGGATGGAATCCAAGAATTATCCGGGAATCTAGGCTACTGGTGTTGTGAGCTCTGGTCCTGGGGCCAGGAGTTCTGGATCTGGCAGGGTTGCTGGCAGTGAAATCTGCTAGGGTGCTCTGCTCCTCTTATGAAGAGGTTCCAGGTCTGGGTAGGGCTAAACCTGGATAGGATTAAAGCCATGGCTTGAAATTGGTTTACAAACCGGGGCATTCCATGAAAAGTGGTCCTGTGGTCTAAAATATTAAAATTAAAGATAAAATTCCCAAAAAATTATTTTATGTAGTTGAAAGTGTATATTTTGTTAAAATGACAATATAATTTGATATAAAGAAAATTGGGGGAGTGAAAATTGGAAATAACTGTACAAGTTCAGAAAGTCACTTTTTTAAACGAAATCTTAATGATGAGTTCATGTCTTTTTAAAAATGCAATAAACATAATAAATAATAAAATATTAACATATATCATAACAAGTATATCTGTTCTGACAAAAAATATTTGGCAGAAAAATATTTTTGATTTTGATTAAATTTTGTCCATGTTAAAGTGACTGGTTCTGGCTTCCAGTGTCACACACGTCACAATAAGTTAATATTTTTTATCTAATAACTTAGCCATGAACTTCACCATGCTGAAAATTTTTTTTATAAGCTTATTAAACTTAAAAACAATAAAAATAAAATTGGAAAATTTTTTTGAAAAAAAAAAATATTGGGCTATTTAAATTTAGTCACACACGTCACAATTTGTGACGTGTGTGACTGTGACGTGTGTGACAGGAGCGTATTTTTTTATTAAAAATGCAAATACATACATGTAAATAGTAAAATATTAACATAGATCATAACAAGTGCATCTGTTATGGCAAACAAATATTTGACAGAAAATTTTATTAGATTATGATTAAGCTTTGCAGTATTTTTCTCCATAATTTGGCAGCAAATGGCTAACTGTGACTGTGCCATCTTCAAAACATCACAAAAAATTATACTCCATCAATATTCATCTGCTGACCAATGACTCAATGCCACTCTTATATTCTTCTACAAGCACAATGGTGAGGGGATAGCAATCCATTAGCAATCGCTTTGAAGTCCATCCGTCCCCCACAATCAGGCTAACGGGTTGAGGTTGAATCCTGACAAGACAGAAGTACTGTTTTTGGGGGACGGGATGGGCGGGTGTGGGGGACTCCCTGGTCCTGAACGGGGTAACTTTGCCCCTGAAGGACCAGGTGCGCAGCCTGGGAGTCATTTTGAACTCGCAGCTGTCCATGGAGGCGCAGGTCAATTCTGTGTCCAGAATTCTGTGTTTACCAGCTCCATCTGGTACGCAGGCTGAGACCCTATCTGCCCGTGGACTGTTTTGCCAGAGTGGTGCATGCTCTAGTTATCTCTCGCTTGGACTACTGCAATGCGCTCTATGAGGGGCTACCTTTGATTTCTGTTCTTATCCTGAAGCAAAATTTCGGTTTCCCAACAAAGAAGATGTGGCTTGGATTTCAGATGAACAAATAGCTAGAGTAAATTGTCCAAAATTAATTCACTTTGCCAGAGAACTGTATATATTTGAAAGTAAAGTGAATGTGTTTGAATGAACCAATGCAATGCTATTTTTGGTTCAGTGACTGTAAATCAAATTAATAATTATAATAATAATAAATTTTCTGTATACCCCGCCCTTCCCTGCCAAGACCGGGCTCAGAGCGGCCTTACACCCATAAAATCACAACAAAACATACAAAACAATCAATTAAAATGCAATTTAAAATACGATTTAAAGTTTAAAATGCAGCCTCATTTTTAAGTAGCCCACCAATCAAACCATAAAGGAATGAAACATCAGGGTTAAACTAAAACCAACCCAAAGGCCAGGCGGAACAGCTCTGTCTTGCAGGCCCTGCGGAAAGATGCCAAATCCCGCAGGGCCCTGGTCTCTTCTGACAGACCGTTCCACCAAGTCAGGGCCAGTACTGAGAAGGCCCTGGTCCTAGTTGCGGCCAGCCTAGCATCCTTGTGGCTCAGGACCTCCAAAATGTTATTATTTGAGGACCTTAAGGTCCTACACGGGGCATACCAGGAGAGGCGGTCCCTTGTAGAATAAGACTGTTCTACAAATTGTGCAAACATTAAAGATGATTGCTTTGTGTCCAATTCCACTTTTATGTTAATGTTTATTAATTTGTTAACCTCAATCTGTAAAAAGATAACAATTATCCACACAAATGATATTTTTAAGGGTTTCATTAGAAAAAAATTCATATGCTGTCACACACGTCACGTTAAATGTCACACACGTCACAGTACTATTTATTGTTTTTTAGCCTAAGTATTTCTACTTCATATTCCTAAAACCCCTCTTTTGGATTTACACATATATGGCTTAATTCTAATAATTTTTATTTCCATGAATGTTACAAGAATTCACAGAAATATTCAAAGAACTTGAGAAGAGAGGGAAAATCATTTGCAAAATGGTCACACACGTCACACAAAATTAAAAATTTGTATCTCTATTCAGGCAACATAAAAAATATTCCAAATCAAATTAATTATATCTTAAGACATAAATGACAGATGTCAATTAATTGCTTTCGAACCAGCAGTTGTTTTAGGGTCAAAATAATTACAAATGTAGCGAAAACGTTGTCTGAATGTCACACACGTCACGGTGGAATGCCCCAACCATAGTTCCTTAAAACTACGGTTAATGTCAGGAAGGGGGTGCAGATGACTCCAGAGAGCAGAGGAGGGAGGAGTGCGAGCGCAAGACTTGACTCCCAATCCGCAGATACCCGCAGTTTACAGGAGTCAGCCTTAAATAGGAACCACGCCATTGTGGGCTGGAATTGTTTTCCAAAATGTCACACGCATGTATAGCTATCTTCTTCTCTGCCAGCTGAAACTGTGCCCTGCACCATGTTCTATTTTATTTTTATTGTGTTTATTTACCGCATTTATATCTCACCACCTGGGCAGCCTTACAGGGGCCACATTCCAGTAATGAGCAGGGCCAGAGGCAAAAGTGGCTTTTAACTTTGTACAGTAGTCTAGTTTCTACACTCAGATACCTACCCCTCTCTATTCTTCTGGACAAGGGAGAGCTATTATCAGAGTCCAAGGACAAATTCCACCCATCCAAAAACACCCAAGGTGGGGGGGTTGAAGCTGGGTTGGCGGGGGGTGTGGGGTGGAGAGAGTCCCAGGGCCCAGATAGAGAAACTTGGAAGTTCACATTTAGCCCCCATGCCTGAAGTTCCTCACACCTGCCTTAAAAGAAAAAGTCTTTTTGCAAGTCCTTTCAGCTGTGGTGGGGCTTTGGCTCAGTTGCACAGCACATCTTTTGCATGTGGCAGGTCCCAGGTTCAAATCCAGGCATCTCTAGGTAGGGCTTCTAGAAAGACCCCTGTCTGAAATGCTGAAGAGCTACAAGAATGCTAAGATAATACCAAACTAGACGGACTCTTGCTCTGACTTTGGTATAAAGCAGCTTCCTTTGTAAAGCTTTCCTCTTAGAGTGATTGTGCTTGGTATGATGGAAAGAAGGCTCATCAAACTGATATTTCATTGCAGTTTTGGATATGCAGCAGACCTATGACATGTGGCTGAAAAAACACAACCCTGGGAAGCCGGGTGAGGGGACACCTCTGACATCACGGGAAGGGGAGAAGCAGATCCAGATGCCCACTGATTATGCTGACATGGTAACATCTTTCTCTTGCGCAATCTGTCGCTTGCCATCCATAAGCTGCTTGATGGCCCATTGGGTGGAATGTTGCTGCTCCTGAAGTTTTTGCTGTTTTTCTGCTGGGTTTCTTCATGGGTTGTTGGAATGATTTTTATTGAGAGGTATTGTTTTATACGTTATGCCTTTGCTCTTTGCAGCAAGCAATTAAGTCAAACAAACAAACAAACAAACAAATAATAAATATTGAATTCCCCCCCTTGTTTTTATGAAGACAGTGTACCATTTTAAAAAAAGAAATGGAGGGCCACTTCATTAATTGCATGTATTTTGCTGGAATGACAAAAAGTCTTGGGAAGACCCAATCCTTGTATGAGTAGTGAAATATATGAAGGATTTAATGTTGACTCTATTTTATTTGACACACACACACACACACACACACACACACACACACACCTGTGCCCCTGCTCACTGTTTCACTCACCAGTCCCCCTGCCATTCCCTCCCACATTAACCCCCAAGAGCTTCTCCTTCCCATCCCATGCAACTACAAAGGTTGCTTTTCACCTTCCCAGCCCCATTTCTGAAGTTACTTTTCTGTTCTGTTCTGCAGCCCCATTTTGCGCCTGTTTTCACCATCCCCATTGCCATGCCTCCTACTCCCTCTCTTTTGCAGCCCCTTGCACCCAAATTTTCACATGCACCCCCTTTTTTCCTCCCCCTCTTCCTTTTCTCTCCACCACTCCCCTCCCCCTCAAACCCAGAATATCTTTGGCAGTTGCAAAACATTTTGGAAAGTGGACAGTAAAGGAAAATGTAGTTGGTGATCAAACTATGAAACACATAGAACAATGGATTTCTTTTATTTTTATCTGAGCTATTTCTATACAGCTTAAATAGTGGAAATGTTAAGTCATGGGCAAATCGGTTTTATTGAACGCTAGGCATGGAGGTGGTTGGAGGAGCCCTTTCTAACCCTTTTATGGAGCAGTTGTTCAGTGAAACAGCATGAAGTTAAAGAACTGTGTTCTCTTGTTATCTGATGGCTAGATGGGTTACCATTGCTGGCTTTGTGGGAAGAACAGCAACAGCAAGAAGCAATGGCAGCAACACATTCAGTCAGAGAAGCATAAAGAAAAAGTCTTCACATCGGAGAACGACTCCAGCTGCTGGAACTACCGTTTCCCAATGGGGGAGTTCCGGCTGTGTGAAAGGTACTGTACACAAAACTACCCCTTTCTCATCTGGTTACATACACAGTCAATATGTAAAGGTAAAGGACCCCTGACAGTTAAGTCCAGTCACAAACGACTCTGGGGTTGCAGCACTCATCTCGCTTTACTGGCTGAGGGAGCCAACGTTTGTCCGCAGACCGTTTTTTTGGGTCATGTGGCCAGCATGAATAAGTCGCTTCTGGCGAAACCAGAGCAGCGCACAGAAACACCATTTACCTTTCCGCAGGAGCTGTACCTATTTATCTACTTGCACTTTGACGTGCTTTCGAACTGCTAGGTTGGCAGGAGCAGGGACTGAACAACGAGAGCTCACCCCGTCGCGGGGATTCGAACCGCCGACCTTCCGATCGGCAAGCCCAAGGTTCAGTGGTTTACACCACAGCGCCACCCATGTCCCTAGTCAATATGTATCTCCAAATTAATAAAGAGAACAGTCCTTGGCTTCAGCTCTTCCTCACCCCATTGCCGTCTAGCCTTATGAAGAGTTCTGAAGGACTCAGAAGCTTATGTACTGTTTTGTCACATTTTGGTTGGCCTGGTAAAGTTATTGCCCTAATATTGATTTGGAATTTTCTTATGGGGCAGCACAGCTACTATTTACTTTTTCAGGTTAAATGTTTATTAGTAATAGGTGGAGAGGTGCATCTATTTATTTATTTTTAATAGGCGGAGAGTGTCACGGCTAAAGAATTGGCCGCTGTTCCTTTAATACTAAAAGAAAGTCAGCATGAGTCAGCAACCTATGACCTAATTGTATCAGTGTATATAAAGTAGCTAAAATGTTAGTTTGATTGTTGGGTGGGTTGGTTGTTTGATGGAAGCTGAGTTTGATATGTGTAAAAGCTGTTGGTTGTGGTTGGAGAAGATTTTTTAAGAATAAACGCAGCATTCTGCAAAGTATTTTTTCTCAAGGACTCTTTGTGCAGACTAGGGTCCGAGGACTAGGCAAAGGAGGTCAGAACTTTTTTTCGTCTGCAAACACTGATAGAGAGCCAGCTTTTATTTACCGCTGCCGATTCACTTTCTAACAGCTGCCACCAGATGTCTGTACTACATTGTTTACCAGCATCTTTAACTATATCTCAGTAGCTGGTGAAATTCAGACATGGTACAAAACTGGCCAGACACACTTTTATAATAAAAGTAACAATATATAATTTACTATAAACTATAAAGGCATGATAAGTTTGCTCTTGTTTCTTTAAGACTTACTTATCTTTGCTTTAATGAGAGCCAATGTGATGTAGTGGTTAAAAGCAGTAGACTCGTAATCTGGGGAACTGGGTTTGCTTCTCTGCTCCTCCACATGCAGCTGCTGGGTGACCTTGGGCTAGTCACACTTCTTTGAAGTCTCTCAGCCCCACTCACCTCACAGAGTGTTTGTTGTGGGGGAGAAAGGGAAAGGAGAATGTTAGCTGCTTTGAGACTCCTTCGGGTAGTGATAAAGCGGGGTATCAAATCCAAACTCTTCTTCTTCTTCTTAATAAGGTTATTATATCTTTAAACAACTGTTACAGTTCAGATGTTGCTCAGCTCCAGCTCCCATCATACCTGACAATTGACCAGGCTGGCTTGTTTACCAAATAAAATATCCCTCTTTTGCCTTGGGCCCTTGCTATGTTTAGTAGAAAAAACCCCCTCTGTAGTTTGAAATTAGTTTTCTGATGTCAGATACCGAAGAACTGAGGGAAATGGTTAAAAATGAAAAAAAACCTAAAGTCTCTTAAACCATGTGTTGTCCTCCTGCAGATTCCAGAAGACAAAATCTTGCCCTGAAGGGGAGAAATGTCGCTCTGCTCATGGCCAGGATGAACTGACAGAGTGGTTGGATCGGAGGGAAGTAATGAAGCAGAAGCTGGCCAAAGCCCGCAAGGATATGCTGCTCTGCCCCAGAGATGACGACTTTGGCAAATACAGCTTCCTATTACGGGATAGCATATAATTTACTGAGGGTGGTGAGAAAACAGGCAGATTTTCAGAACCAGAGATGTGGGGAGGGAAGGAGCAGGGCAGTGACAAAGAGACTGGTAGTTGTTCCACAAACCTTTCTTTGATTGTAAGATAATCAAGATGATTTACTGATGTTGAATGGGATTTTGAATTGATTCATCTATAGCCAGGGAACATGATGCTCCTAGACTTTGGTTGTTTTATCTCCCCCCGCTCCCTTTTTAAACATAATTTTTCAATCTACCACTTTTCAACTTAAAAAAAAAGATACTGTTTTGCGGTGTTTGGTAAATAAGAGGGAGGGGGCTTCTCACTTTGGTTCCCAAGCCCCTGGATCCTCTATTTGGGGTGCCTGATTGCTGGAA
Organism: Darevskia mixta; assembly: GCA_034641385.1. NCBI lineage: Eukaryota > Metazoa > Chordata > Lepidosauria > Squamata > Lacertidae > Darevskia > Darevskia mixta. Next base: position 20,844,393 of record JAWWNH010000008.1, read on the forward strand.
TATTGCAGCATCATGGACATGAGCATAGAGAGGTAGTGGAGAAATGATGAGCAAGTGGGGTTTTGTTCAGTGTACTGGTGACTGTGCAGTGCTGTGTGCTTCTTCTCCACAGACACCCAAACCATTGTGTAGAAGAATAAGGAAGTATCTTAAAACAAGCCCAGTTCAACCTATCTTTAAAGTTTTGAGATGACTCTGGTGGTTGCTGTAGGCAATAGTAAAATAAGATCATATTTTTCTCTGTGTATTCTAAGATTAAAACTTACCTCCTCCTTGTTGCCCATTCCAGTCACTCTCAGGTGAGGGAGGACAATGAATTTCTAGTCCAGCTAGAAATATCACTACCTTGTCTTTGGAGGCGGAGGCAACAGTATATTCCCTGCCCTTCCCATTATAGCTTATTCTGTTACCCAAAAAGCAAATTGATAACAGATTATTGTGTTGGACCTATGTTTTGTTAAGCATAACTGTGAAGATTCTTCCTCCTACAGTTGGAGCAATTGCACAATGCAGTCTTTACCTCTCCATAGAGACACCTAAAACCAAGATGGTCTTTTGAGGATTGACATGTGCTTAAGGAAAATTAATGTTTGCAGGTTGTGCAGAGAGCCTGCTCGGTTGTTACTGAAAGTGTGTCAGTTCCACCTTAGTGGTGCCCCCCACCCCCCGTATTGGATAGATGCGTGTGTCTGCAAAGACCAAAAAGCAATGATAGCAGAAATGGACAGAAATTATGTAAAAGGAATCCAGTCGTTTAGATTAAGAAATGTTTGCCATATAAAAAGCAGAGTCAGGTTGGAAACCTTTTTTTTTTTTTGCCATGTAAAATATGTGGTGCCACTCAGATAATAAAAACTGTAACTATACTTGAAATCAAAGATAGAATTAAATGCAAAGAGAGAAGTTAAAAATGTTTCCACAAGAGAAACTGGTTAAACCAAGGTTACAAAGAAGAGAATAAAACCTTCCTTGCATATGAATGTTTCGTTTCCAAAACTAATAGAATATATTATCTACAAATAGCCTCCAGCAACAAGAACACATTAAATCAGCTTTCTGTCCCCTCTCTGACAGTGGACAAGGTTCCTAGAAGACAATACGATCTCTTCTATATCAGTACTATTTAATACACCTTTTGAAGTGAGCTTCCAGAGGCTATTGTCCAAAGCATGCTTTCTATGAGTTAAGTTCTGTTGAACGCCATGGGGCCTGCTTTTGGGGTAAGCATGTTCAGCACTGGGCTGTAAATGTCTGCAGAAAATGATGGGAACATTAAACAAAACGTTCTGTGAAATAGGGGTTGAAGAAGGAAAAAAGTGCTTTCATTTTATGACACTTGGCATGATGTGTGTTGGACACATCTGTTCTGGATAAGAATGCAGGTGATCTAAAATGTGCAGAACTTATATTTTTGCAAGCTAAAATGCTCAGCACTTGTGACTGAACAAGTTGGCGCAATTCTATTTTTGGGTCTAAGAGGAAACGCACTAATATGTGTATTACAAATTAGTATGCAGTATTGGAATATTTGCTTTATGTTTTGCAAGCAGATGATGTGTGATCTGAATGAGGAGGTTTCATGCTGAGATGTATCTATCTAGGACCTGCAGTCTTGGTTATACTATCTATTTTATGAAATTGTCCAACTAAGAGTTTTTGATATTTAATCAAATTTTATAACCCTTCCCTACTTAAATAATATTAATTAAGATAATATAAGCTATCCCTATAGACATGAAGAGGCCCAAATAATTGTGATAAGGAAGGGGAAGTAGAGGAACATAAGATCACTAGGTTAGGGTTCTCTGAAACCTTTTGTTGCTTTATTTTCTTTCTAACTGATGATCAGATGCGCCATTACTCGTTTTTGTCAGTATCTGGCCTTCACACTTATTAACCCACTTGTACCTATCGTAAAACCAGTTTAAAGATATTTGGTCTTTTTATAAGCAAAACCAGCTACTTGTTTTGAAATAGGCTTATTTTGTTAGACGAAAAACCTGTATTCCTAAAGAGAAGATGTAGGTACTTTTCATTGCTATCTTCTAGGAGAAGGTTATAGCTTTTTGTGTGTTTGACTGCCAATGAACAGTAGTCATGTACCCTGACCACCACCATTCCATGGAATAATCCACACATACTTTTCTTGAAAGCTATGATTCCCTTTTATTGATTTGACTATTCCAGAATTTGAAACAAAACCACTCATATCATGTTATGTGTTTTCCATTGGCCTAGATTTTGATAAAAAGGGAGTTGGCATTTTCTGCTGTCTTGCCAATTTAGTAGTCTTAGTTAATTTGACACTGGATTAAGCAAAGCCACAGGAATTCAACTGCAACTGAATGAGCCAAATTACTCCCCTTCCCACACATAAGCATTTTGCGTATTTGCTTGTTGTCTGCTTGGCCATTATGCTTTCAGTCTGTTGGTCCTATTTCTCAAAATACTGATGAGAGCAATTGACCAGCTTCTGGAGTTGAAATGTTAACCTATTTGGGACAGACAGAGGAAAACACACATAAGAAAATGGATGTTTAAAATTCTTAAACTATCTGCATCTAGAAATGTAACTATATAAGTGTATGCTCTACCATGAGTTATAATATGTGAATTTATTTAGATTATGGGGTGGGAAATGTTTCCTTTCCTCTTTAATTAAAAAATAAACTGCTTTGCAGCCTTTTTTACTCCAATCAATACTACTTTGATGGGGGAGAAAAGGGCTTTTGTGGTTTATGGAAGCAGAGTTTATAGGGGTGGGAACACATATTCCTGGGCATTGCAGTGAGAATCAACTTTTGTTTTTTCCTGATATGATAACCTGATATGTGGTGTTGCAGTATTTTGTCACTGGACTTGTTCTAGTGTGTATATATGTAACCCTTCCATAAAACATATATACACAGGTATTAAATATATCACTCTATATAATATTATATATGTATGTGGTATTGAAGGAATCTTTTTTTATTGAGGGTTAAGGAAAAGGACTCTAGCTAGGGAAATGCAGCATCTCTTATTGAAGCAAAAAGATATTGGGGGAGGAATATTTCTGTTGCGTTGAAAAAGAATTATTTGTGTTGAGAGGGGATCATTACTCCAATTAGTGGTGAACTTGCCCGTGTAAATATCTGCCCATTCCATGGAAAGAAATGTTCATCTAATAAATAAGGTGCTAAAGAAAACCTTTTGATTATTTTCTTAAGAAAATGGACATTGTCAAGAGCAGGGGGTGGTACTTTGTCCTCTGTTTATCTTTTCCCCTTTGTCTTTATATAAATAGGATGGGATTATTATTGTGCTATAGCATCTCACTATATCCATAGCACTAGCAGTTCTTCAGTAATCAAGGGTGTCAGCCCACTGCTCCAGAACAACTGAATAAAAGAAATAAGCATTTGGATACCTACCATAAATGACCTAGCAAGGGAAAGATTTTCAGGAGGGCAGACACATCTGAGAATTATAATAAAATTAGGTCACTGGTTATGTTTGTTAATACTGAACAAACTGTGCTACAAAGAGCTTGGCAATGCCCCTTAACATAAAATAAAGTTATTGGTTCAGTCACTGTATCATAAAATGCTCCAAAAAAGAAGGTAGGACTCCTTTCCCAGACCCTCAAAGTTGAGGGAAGGGTAGGTTTGAATGGGATAGTGATTAACCAGGCCTTCAATCAGGCCATCCCTAAGAAATTGAGTGATAGGGGAAAGCCAGTGAAGGGAGATGCTATATTTCTAAGCTGATCTTGTAATAAGTTGGAGAGTCCTTCAAAATGTCTTTGTATTACTATATTTTAAGAATACCACGCTTTACTATTACAAAGAAATCCATAGTACCTTTCAGAAGGTCTAGTATCCAAGATAATAATGTAGATGTTCTAACAACTTTCTTGTTCCTAATGAGACAGATTTGCTTCTTTTAGCCTTTGTAATAGAAAATAAAAGTGTGCACTTTAAACCCTCACCATGTGTGCTGTATTATTCCTTGGACGAGAATGGCAAGGTGGCTCATCTGTTTCTTCATGCATGGGCAATATGGCTGGTATGAAACATGATCAAAAAGTGATTCATTTGTGGTCTAGGATAGATCTTTCTGTTTTAGCTACCTCTCATTTAAAGCAAGTACCAAGTGGCGCGTCACACCCCTGCGGGCATCGTGCCATGCCCCCCCCCCAGACGCATGCCACGTCCCCGGGACACACACCAGCCATGCCCCCGCCTGCTCTCCGCCCCCAGTGCCAGAGCACTGTAAGCACATTGACAGTTCTTGTTGCTATTTACAGTGATGTTAGTACATGGCCCATACATTCATGGGGCTTGTGGCAACTATGTTTAGATTTGGCTTGTGGCCAAAGAGTTGTGTATAGTGTAGCTTGGTGTACTTCACTATACCTCAGGTTAATCAGCTCTTCAGCCTCCCAGGCTTCTATGGTAGCAAATTACCACAAAGCAAATTGCTGTTTGAAAGATATCCATAATCACAATTTAGGGTTATAAAGACATGTAACCATGATTGGCGCTTTTGGCCATATAGTATTATAGTGCAACCTCATCTGAGACAACATTTCAAATATATGACTTAAAGCATTTTTTCCCACCTGCTGCTGATGTGCAGGTGTAAAAGACGAAAAAATATCAACCCTGGAGTGAAAGTTCACAAAATAACTTGCTGATGCCTTGTGGAGGGATGGAAGAGGCCTGTTACTTTGTGGTGTTGTTTTTCAAATCAAAACTGGTGTCAGATGATTATACCAGCCATTGCTGATCAAAGTGAGGGGAAGTACACAGCCACTGAAGAGTCTTAACTTAAAGGGGAAATGGAAGTCCATGGGATGGCGTGGGCCACAGGAAGTGCTTATTTTAGGATGTCACATGTACTGTTTACTAATAATTGGGACATTCATGCCATCACACACTGATCGGCATGAGGACTACTGAGGTCAGGCAAAGGACGTCAGAAGAGCCCTGCCTGATCTCACTGTGGCCAGCCAGATGCCTGGGGGGAGCCACAAGCAGGACATGAGCACAAATGGTACTCTGCTCTCAGTCTGGATTCAGTCACTGGCTAGAAGGTCCAGAGGCTTTTCTCCCTCATCATATTAAAGCTGGGGAAGATGCAATGAACCTGAATGTTAGAAGCACAAAGCATAAAGGAAAGGCAGTTACTTCTTTACACGGCACATAGTTAAACTACAGAATACACTCCAGTAAGATGTAGTGATGTCCACCAAGTTAAATGGCTTTAAAAGGATTGACAAATTCATGGAGGATAAAGCTACGCCTACCTCTGCCTTCCCCCTTCATGGATCACTGCCTTGTCGTGGCGAAGGGGCTTGAATTACTCAGGGAAGCTATGGACAGGTCAAGATGGACAGGTCGTAGTGGAGAGTTTGGACCAAATGTGATCCACCTGGAGAAGGAACTGGCAAGCCACTCCAGTATCCCTGCCAAGAAAACCTCATGGACAAAGACAACAGGCATATAAAAGATATGACGCTGGAAGATGAGCCCCTCAGGTCGGAAGGCGTCCAACATGCTACTGGGGAAGAGCGGAGGACAAGTACAAGTAGATTCAGAGCTGATGAAGCGGCTGGGCCAAACCCGAAAGGACGCTCAGTTGCGGATATGCCTGGAAGCGAAAGGAAAGTCCAATGCTGTAAAGAAAAGTATTGCATAGGAACCTGGAATGTAAGAACCATGAACCTTGGTAAGCTGGATGTGGTAAAAAATGAGATGGCAAGAATAAACATTGACATCCTGGGCATCAGTGAACTAAAATGGACGGGAATGGGCGAATTCAGTTCGGATGACTATCATATCTACTACTGTGGGCAGGAATCCCGTAAAAGAAATGGAGTGGCCCTCATAGTCAACAAAAGAGTGGCGAAAGCTGTACTGGGATGCAATCTCAAAAATGATAGAATGATCTCGATACGCATCCAAGGCAGACCTTTTAACATCACAGTAATCCAAGTTTATGCACCAACTACCAGTGCTGAAGAAACTGAAGTTGACCAATTCTATGAAGACTTACAACACCTTATAGAAATGACACCAAGGAAGGATGTTCTTCTCATTATAGGGGATTGGAATGCTAAAGTAGGGAGTCAAGAGATAAAAGGAACAACTGGCAAGTTTGGCCTTGGAGTTCAAAATGAAGCAGGGCAAAGGCTAATAGAGTTCTGTCAAGAGAACAAGCTGGTCATCACAAACACTCTTTTCCAACAACACAAGAGACGACTCTACACATGGACATCACCAGATGGGCAACACCGAAATCAGATTGATTATATTCTGTGCAGCCAAAGATGGAGGAGCTCTATACACTCAGCAAAAACAAGACCTGGAGCTGACTGTGGCTCAGATCATCAGCTTCTTATAGCAAAATTCCAGCTTAAACTGAAGAAAGTAGGAAAAACCACTGGGCCAGTAAGATACAATCTAAATCAAATTCCTTATGAATACACAGTTGAAGTGAAGAACAGGTTTAAGGATTTAGATTTGGTGGATAGAGTGCCTGAAGAACTGTGGATGGAGGCTCGTAACATTATACAGGAGGCAGCAACGAAAACCATCCCAATGAAAAAGAAATGCAAGAAAGCAAAGTGGCTGTCAAATGAGGCCTTACAAATAGCGGGGGAGAGAAGGCAAGCAAAATGCGAGGGAAATAGTGAAAGATACAGGAAATTGAATGCAGACTTCCAAAAAATAGCAAGGAGAGACAAGAGGGCCTTTTTAAACGAGCAATGCAAAGAAATAGAGGAAAACAACAGAATGGGAAAAACCAGAGATCTGTTCAAGAAAATTGGAGATATGAAAGGAACATTTCGTACAAAGATTACCACAATTAAGAACAAAAGTGGAAAGGACCTAACAGAAGCAGAAGACATCAAGAAGAGGTGGCAAGAATACACAGAGGAATTATACCAGAAAGATATGGAGGTCTCATACACCCCAGGTAGTGTGGTTGCTGACCTTGAGCCAGACATCCTAGAGAGTGAAGTCAAATGGGCCTTAGAAAGCCTTGCTAACAACAAGGCCAGTGGAAGTGATGATATTCCAGCTGAACTATTTAAAATTTTAAAAGATGATGCTGTTAAGGTGCTACACTCAATATGCCAGCAAGTTTGGAAAACTCAGCAGTGGCCAGAGGATTGGAGAAGATCAGTCTATATCCCAATCCCAAAGAAGGGCAGTGCCAAAGAATGCTCCAACTACCGCACAATTGCACTCATTTCACACGCTAGCAAGGTTCTGCTAAAAATTCTAAAAGGCAGGCTTAAGCAGTATGTGGACCGAGAACTCCCAGAAGTGCAAGCTGGATTTCGAAGGGGCAGAGGAACCAGAGACCAAATTGCAAACATGCGCTGGATTATGGAGAAAGCTAGAGAGTTCCAGAAAAACATTTACTTCTGCTTCATTGACTACGCAAAAGCTTTTGACTGTGTCGACCACAGCAAACTATGGCAAGTTCTTAAAGAAATGGGAGTGCCTGATCACCTCATCCGTCTCCTGAGAAATCTCTATGTGGGACAAGAAGCTACAGTTAGAACTGGATATGGAATAACTGATTGGTTCAAAATTGGGAAAGGAGTACGACAAGGCTGTATATTGTCTCCCTGCTTATTTAACTTATATGCAGAATTCATCATGCGAAAGGCTGGACTGGATGAAGCCCAAACCGGAATTAAGATTGCCGGAAGAAATATCAACAACCTCAGATATGCTGATGATACAACCTTGATGGCAGAAAGTGAGGAGGAATTAAAGAACCTTTTAATGAGGGTGAAAGAGGAGAGCGCAAAATATGGTCTGAAGCTCAACATCAAAAAAACTAAGATCTTGGCCACTGGTCCCATCACCTCCTGGCAAATAGAAGGGGAAGAAATGGAGGCAGTGAGAGATTTCACTTTCTTGGGTTCCATGATCACTGCAGATGGTGACAGCAGTCACGAAATTAGAAAACGCCTGCTTCTTGGGAGAAAAGCAATGACAAACCTAGACAGCATCTTAAAAAGCAAAGACATCACCTTGCCAACAAAGGTCCGTATAGTTAAAGCTATGGTTTTCCCAGTAGTAATGTACGGAAGTGAGAGCTGGACCATAAAGAAGGCTGATCGCCGAAGAATTGATGCTTTTGAATTATGGTGCTGGAGGAGACTCTTGAGAGTCCCATGGACTGCAAGAAGATCAAACCTATCCATTCTTAAAGAAATCAGCCCTGAGTGCTCACTAGAAGGACAGATCCTGAAGTTGAGGCTCCAGTACTTTGGCCACCTCATGAGAAGAGAAGACTCCCTAGAAAAGACCCTGATGCTGGGAAAGATTGAGGGCACAAGGAGAAGGGGACGACAGAAGATGAGATGGTTGGACAGTGTTCTCGAAGCTACTAACATGAGTTTGGCCAAACTGCGAGAGGCAGTGAAGGATAGGCGTGCCTGGCGTGCTCTGGTCCATGGGGTCACGAAGAGTCGGACACGACTGAACGACTGAACAACAACAACCTCTGCCTTCAGAGGTAGCATTCTGTGTATCAGTTTCCAGGAAGTGCAAGTGGGGTCCTGCTTATGGGCTTCACGTAGGAAAAGAATACTGGGCTAGATCCAGCTTACGTTCTCTTAGGGTTGCAAGGGACAGGGTTCTACGGGGCCTCTTCCATCCAAAGAAAAGGCTGCTTGGCTGTCATAAGAGCGTAAGAGGTTGCTGGATCAGGCCAGTGGCCCATCTTGTCCAGCATCCTGTTCCCACTGTGGCCAACCAGATGCCTGTGAGAAACCCGCAAGCAGGTTCCGAGCACAGGAGCCCTCTCCCCTCCTGCGGTTTCCAGCAACTGGTATTCAGAAGCATTGCTGCCTCTGATTGGAGGCATGATCATTGTGGCTACTAACTACTGATGGCCTTCCTCAAGGATCATCTTGTCAGTTGCCCTGAAACTGTAGGTAGGTGAAAGAAAAAACAAACTGGCTGCAGTCATTGGTTAGTGGCTTAAGAACAGGTGGGAGGTTGCCCATCCCTCAGAGCAAGAGCAGGCATAACAGCTACCACCTGCTCTCAGAGTCACTGCCATGCGAGGAGGGTGGCTATGCAAGAGTCCAATTATATTTTTTAAAACAATTATTTACAAAATATTTGTACAAGTTGCTGAGAGCCTTAAGTGGCATGGGACATAAATTGAATAAATGCATAACCATTTGAGCTGTATTTGAAACTGTTGGGAAACTTTCTCAGTTTTTTGTTTTGTTTTCAATTTGCGATTAAGTGGTTTGCCATGTTTGGCTATGTATTCCTAACATGATCCAAATGCATTAGGCAGCTATGAATGATCAGGTTTGGCAAAGTGCTGGAAGAATGCTTCCAAGTCTCTCTTAATTGACTTCAGTTTTTACTGATTTTAGTTTCTTCATCCAAACGCATAGTTTTCTAGATGGGATTCAACCACCTGGTCACCATCTGGTAATTCTGATATACTTTTTTATTTTATTTTAAGTGTATCATCGCCATCATTCTATTTCGCATTATTTTATATTCTTCCCCAAAGACAGCTGTTTCAGCTATTGGTGTATCATATCCACTGTGCCCAAGAGAACTGGCAACCACTCTGATACATTAAAGAGAACATTTGGCTGTGAACATGTTGGAGACTTGGTTTCAAATTCTCACTCAGCTATGGAGGTCTATTCTACAGATCTAGTGGGACACAGTGGTACCTTGGTTCTCAAACTTAATCCGTTCCGGAAGTCCGTTCCAAAACCAAAGCGTTCCAAAACCAAGGCACCCTTTCCCATAAAAAGTAATGCAAAATGGATTAATCCATTCCAGACTTTTAAAAACAACCCCCAAAACAGCAATTTAACATGAATTTTCCTATCTAACGAGACCATTGCTCCATAAAATGAAAGCAATAAACAATGTACTGCAGTCACACAATCAATCAGTAGCTGAACTGGGTTCCACACAGTCACACACCAAAAAAGAAAAAGAAAAAAAGAGCCACATAAACGCAAAATAAATAGCAAACGAAAGTGTGGCACTCAAATTGTCAGCATAACACTCCAAACAGAAGTGTGGCACTCAAATCAGAAGTGTAACACTCAAAACGGAGCATGTTCGACTTTCGGAAAAAGTTCGCAAACCGGAACACTTACTTCCAGGTTTTGCAGTGTTTGGGTTCCAAGTTGTTTGAGAACCAAGGTGTTTGAGAACCAAGGTATTTGGTCTATTCTCTTGTGGTGACAACTGTATTCAGCTTCCAAGCTGCAAGGCTAATAAGGCTTGGCACACCCACAACTGTGACAGGGTGTGTGTGTGTGTGTGTGTGTGTGTGTGTGTGTGTGTGTGTGTGTGTTTGCAGGCATTTCAGTTCCTTGCACTGGGCAAGGATCTTGCAGGTAAGGCCTCCAGGCTCAAAGCAGTGTGTGGGAGGGACTTGTGTAAGGGGTGCCAGGGAAGAGCTGAGGCTTGTTAACATTGCTTCTGGGCAACTTGTCTGGTTGTGAAGCGTGACTGGGGGATGGGATAGCTGACTGCACCCATTGGAATAATCACAGTTTTAAGCAGGCTTTGCAACACCTATCACTACTGGACTGAGATGCTGACATAATCACACAACTGATTCAAAATGGTACCAGTCTGTCTCTTGGTATAAAACAGACTGCATACACTCCATCCAAAGAACCCTGGGAACTGTAGTTTGTTAAAGGTGCTGGGAACTGTAGCTTTGTGAAGGGTTAACTACAGTTCACAGGATTTAGGGGACGTTGCCTTAAAGTATGTTATGTTCACAGTGTGGTAAAGTATTTGAACATAATTAGGAACATGATGCCTACTAAAGCATGTCTTAAAACTGATGGCAAAAGTAAGAACATTAATTGGCAGCTTTGGATGATCCCTCTCAGTATCAAGCTATATAGCATTAGGAGTTAGAGTTATACTTGAGACCAGAAGGGCTCTAAACTTGCCCTGTGAGCCTCTATATATTGCTGCACCTCTATTCTCACCATCCCTGGCCACTGGCCTTGCTGGGTGGCGCTGAATGGGTCAGTCCAGAATCTAGTCCAGAAATAGCCAGAGCATGTTTAACAAAACTCAAAGTCTGCTTTATTCAGATAGTGTTGCAGCTAATGAACTAGCCTAAGCTGTTAAAAGGCACCTCTAGCCACCAACGACACTTGTGCCCCAAATATAGCACCACCCCCATACTATGTATAAGGTCACTGCTCTATTTTAGTTTTGTATAAATATGGCTTTTAGATAAAGTACAGAAAGGTTCCTGGAAGTCTTGCAACAGATTTTCTGCTGATGCCATAGAAGTAGAAACTAGATTACAAGTATGGTGTTTTCCACACCCACTAACTCTGAAGCTTAAAGCAGCAGCATGGTGTGTCATTTTACTCCATGAGAAACAGGATGAATGAAAGTGACCCATAATTCTATGGTCTTAGCTACATTGGTGGCTCGTATTTGGCATCACATGTGCACCCACCCAGCAGCAAAATCAAAAGCAAAGCAGTATCTCTTTAAACACCACAAACTAAAACAGCTCAAACAAGTCCCCCCCCCACCTGCATTGAATGCCACAAATTCCCACCAATCATAGATGAGTATGCCCATGGCATCTTCAAATTAGCCATATGCAGAATGTGGATCTACACACGGCTATTAATTTCCCCGAATGATGATTCCTTTGCCCCACACCCAGGCCAGATTAAAGGACCCCACAGCGCAAACACATACACACCATCAATCACTCCAAGAATTGCTGGAATTTGTATGTGATTAACCACTTGAACTGGAGGTGGTCATCTTCTTTGTGAAGAATGGGAGCACAGAATTAGTCTGTGGGTAGCAAGGTTAGTTTGTGGGTAGCAGTTGTTGTGATTCCACCTGAAAGACTGCTTTGTTGCAAACAGAAGCAAGCAAGCAAACAAACAAACAAACAAACTCTACCGCTTCTGCCTTGCAGCTTCTATTGCCAGGTCATACATTAGGTAACTGAATTAGGTACCATGGGGTTTTATCCAAGAGATAGAATTGTGATTATACTACTTAAGGTTTATCTAACTTAAGACTAAGAACTTTGATCCTATGGGTCATGACCCCACACAAGACACTGAGTAGCATGTGAAAAATAAATATAGAATGTTGCTTAAAGTATTTTGATGGAGAAATCAGAAATACTGGCTAAGAGGTGGCAGCTTCCAGGGTCACGCTGCGAACCCCTTCCTAAGATGACGGATGATTTGCAAAGCCGCTCCACAGTCTGAAAAGAAAACAACACCGGGAGGTACTAACTAATGCATTTATTCTGTCTGATCGAGAGAGCAACCTCTTGGTTGGCATTGTACTTCATGGTTGTGGTAGACTTATTGTGCCGACTGTCAGAATCCTCCTTTGATTTGTTGCCCGTCTGTTCACACTTGAGATTTAAGCCTTTCCTGCGACCGAGCCCATTTCCTTTCGCAAGTTAGGTAACCGGCCCAGTTCTTTACGGTCTGATTGGCTGCAGCGGGCCCTGTAAACCAGCCCTGGCAGACCGACCCGGCCCTGTTTGCCATTGGCCAGCGAGGAGTGGGCGGGGCGAGCTGAAGAGTTCTGGGCTGCCTCCGTCTCTGATTAGCTGTTCCTCTCGCAGCCTCCCCCTGCCAGGAGTTGTTGAGCAATATCGCTCCGGGCTCCTCTTGTGACTTCTGCTGAAAGCCCGTTCTCCGCAATCAGACACGCGGCCGGCCCTTCTCTTGGGAAGAAACGGGATTGTCCTTCCCCAGCCCAAGGCGGGAAATGTCCAGCTGCAGCAGACTCGGAGCCCCTCCTGCCATGGATTTTCCTGAAGTGCTGAAGTCTCTTCTGGAGTACTCTGTGCCCTGGACGGGATCCCTGAAAGGTAGGATGTGCGCGCCGCTCCTTTTGCCCCAAAGCCAGATTGGGAGAGGGAGGGGTGGCGCCGGCGGCATAAAAGAGACTGGCTTTTTGGCTCTTCTTTAATTCGACCTAAGCCACGAGGATCGGAAAGTCGAGAGGAGCGACACGTGCTGAGAGCCACACTTTTCTGGTGCTGCTAATTATGTGTGGGTCGGGGGAGGGCGGCGGCCGGAGACTTCGGAAGAAGCTGTCAAATATGTGGTGGGTGTCTTGTGTTGATGGTCCGGTTTGATCTCTCTGCTGCTGGAGCCGTTCTACTTGGGCATCAAAAACTCCCAGGATTTCCATACCTTTTAATTCCGCGAGCTATCTGTCGGTCAGCTCTGGCGGATCATGACCACAACAACTATCTGACTTTTCGAAGACATCTGAAGGCAGCCCTGTTTAGGGAAGTTTTGTTTGATGTTTAGGGAAGTTTTGTTTGATGTTTTATCGTGTTTTTAATATTCTGTTGGGAGCCGTCCAGAGTGGCTGGGGAAACCCAGCCAGATGGGCGGGGTATAAATAATAAATTATTACTACTACTACAACAACAACGTCAAAGGGCTTGCAATGAGAGCAAGTCGACGATCCCACAGGTTTAAATCAGTGTCACGTCGTTTTATGGCGCTGTTTCTAGGGCATAAGTTGCTTCTTCTCCCTCCACCTCCCATATGAAATAGGGCCACCCGGGAGTAGGATGTTTTAACAAGTGCTCCGATGGGCTTTGGGATCCGTTGGCTGATGCTTTCTCTTTCCAGTTATGTAGGCATTTGTTGGGGGGCGGGGTTGTTTTTAAGTCGCTCGCTGCATTTCTGGCTATTGGCCAGGAACTCGTCTAAATGCTGTGGTGCGTATTTTAGATATGGTCCTGGTTACTATAACACAAGCTGGTGGTCATTTCAGGGTCCCAAACATGTGCAAGAAGGCAGATTTTTGTGGTGCAATGTAGTGAGTTGATGCAGTGGGGAAAGCCTGCTGAAAGAAATTGCCTGCTATGTGAAATGACTGTGGCAACAGGAGAGTGATGATGGCAAAAGTTCAGTTGGAATGTTGTGCCATGATGAAAATGGGAGTAAAGGAGAATAAACGTGTTTCTCATTTTTTAAGTCCCTAGCATCTTCCTTTTGTCATTGTCTTGTTTGTCCTCTACTTCTTCCTTTCAGAAACTTTTGTAACAAACCACTGGTATAAAAACAGAGCCAGATGTCTGTTCTGTGACATCCGCCCCCCAGAACTATTTGATATTACTGTAAAAGATCATTGGAAACAGGAGGCCCAAATTAGCTCTGGCAAAATAATTAGAACTGCACCCAAGAGGAAAAATTATGCAGACCAGACAGTTAATCCAGAATCAAATAGTACGTAATTGTTCTGATATGTGGCTGTTTTAATATACCACCTAATTATAAATGTATCCAAGTGGTTTACATCAAGTTCAACAAATTACAGATAAAATCAGTTAAAAACTATTAAATCAGAAATTACTTAAAATATCCACTGGAATAAAGAAAAGGCTTCGGGTTCAACAGGGAGGGGGGATGCTTGATATTAATTAGGAGGGAGTTCCACAAAATTGGGTCCTGAATGCACAGCTCCTGATGGATATGAGTTGTGCTTCCAAGACATTCAGTACCAAAGGACTGAAACTACGTAGTAGATTTTAGATAAACAACATGTGAAGAACAGAGGCAGGCAACGTGCAGTCTTCCAACTCCCATCAGCCCCAACCAGGATGGTTGATGGGCAGGGATGCTGGCAGCTGCAGCCCAGTACAGGTTGTCTGTCTCTGGTTTTGTATGAACGTACAAAGGAAAACGAACAGATCTTTGAGGGCGATGATTTACTTTTCACTGGGTGTGGTTTATCTTGGCTACTCAGAAGTTGAATTCTTAGATTATGCTATCTTTGAAACGTTGTCAAGGGAACCTCCCTCTCCCTTAAGCAAACAACTTTCCATTTTTACTTGCATTGTTCTTTGTAATTTAAATAAAGCAAATTCACATGATCACACATAGAAAGAGAGGTTACTACTCATTCCTCTAAAAAAGGAGTGGGTAACTTTCCTCCCGGCCAGTGGCCTCCTTCACCTTTGAACACCTTTCTGGGGTTCACAAGCTAGCAGTGGGTGTGGCCATCCACACACACTCACAAACATTCCTGGAACATACAAGTTCACAGTATCCTTCTTTGGTTGATCCATGTGGTTCAGCTATGAAGGGGGCTATCACCCACTCTCCACACATCACATGATTGAGTGATGACCAGAGAGAGAGCACCCCAACAAGGGTGCTTAGCTCTATCTGCCTCAGTGCTGCCTGTTTTATTTTATTTTATCTGCTGCTACCCAAATCAGTGTGATCTTAAAGGGGCATAATTTTTGTAGAGGAGGGCTAGATCAGACCCCCAAGAAGCGCTATATATATATATATATATATAACATTTATAGACCACCCTTCATCATAAGATCTCAGGGCGGATCACAGACTTACAATGTATTGTATTTATGTTTCGCTGTACCTGCCTATTTTGTTGTTCACTGCCTTTAAAAATAAATGTTTTTCCTTTATTCTTTATGGTACAGAAGATACATGTTGAGAAAACGACTGTTACAACAATAAACAACAAATAACTTGTCATGATAAAATTACAGACTTTTGTCATGCTATGTAATAAATTTTCATTTGATTACTCTAAAAGATCACACCACATTGATTCTTGTTATACCAAGAATCAATGTTCAGCCCAATGCCAGTTTTCCAACATCTGGCTATCTCCATACAGGCACCAGTCAATAGAAAGCAAAGAGGTCATAATTTGCTGTACACTGCATTGATATTTTAGACTAGTTGAATTAAGCCCATTAATAATGGGCGCTAGCGGCGGCGGCGGGGACCCGAGGCGCTTCCTTCTCCCCGCCTCAGGCGGCCAAGCCACCACCATGGCGGAGCCGCCTGTTGCCGCTGCCCCGCTGGCAGCCCCGGCGACGGCCGCCCTCCCCGCCGCCGCCACGGGTGGCTGAGGCGGGGAGAAAGAAGGGAGGGGGAGAAGCAGCAGCGCGCGGGGAGCGGCCGCCATTGCGGCTGAAGCGGAGAGGTTCGGAGGCTCACGAAGCGCAAGCGCTTCGCTCGCGCTGCGCTCCAACCTCAGGCTCCTCCTCCTCTCTGCGCTCCAATCCGTGTGTCAGTGGAGCGCATGCGCAGTTGCGATTTCCACTGACACACGGACGGCGGACGCAGGAACACAGGGAGATTATTATAGAGGATGAGGGAGCCAGCTATACATATTTTAGTATACTGTATAAATGAGAACTGATTTTCCAATGGCCTGCATGGCTCCATGTTTTCCCCTCAGACCCAATCATCCTCTTATTTGTCTTCCTTTTAAATCAGCATTGACCTTTCCCATATCCAATATAGAATACAATTTTCTCAGACATTTAATTGTGGACCAGTTATGAGTCTCACTGAATTCTCTGCTTTTCTCTGGTAGTCTAGGGTGCAGGGTTTAGTCTGTTTGGCAGTCAGAACAACTAATTCCAGAAGAACTGTAAGTAAAAAAGCCTAGTCCAGCAAAGCTGCAAAATCAGTTCCTATGCATTATGTTCCTAAATAATAGCTCACATAGATCCTAAATAATGTATGTGAAACTCCACTATGTGCCAAACCATGGGCCAGTAGTATGACACTATATGGATATTAGTTCAGAACATCAACCCTATGGATGTTTCTGCTATGCCAGAAGGCGACTCTTTCATTTGGTGAACTGAAGCCTGATTTAAATAAGTTGCCAGGCAAGTAAGAACTACCCTGTGAGGCGTCTCATGCACCTGGTGTCTTGCTTAAACTAGGTTGGCCTGCCTTGAGGTGCAGTGATAGCATGCCAGTGAGTGGACACCTCACTGGAGCACACTAGTATTGCATGCATAGAGGCTGAGGGGGTGGTTAAAATGAGAGGTTGGATATGTGGAATGCCAGCTGCACGGGTAAATTCCTCTTGCTCTGGGCATAAAAGTACTATTTTTGGTTTGTGTGCATTGTGGGCCTTCTCAGTAGTTGCGCCTGCCTTATGGAACGCCTTCCCATCAGATGTCAAGGGAATAAACATCTATCTGGATTTTAGAAGACACCTGAAGGCAACTGACCTCTATTGGATAAATATAATATATATATATATATTTACTGTTCAAAGCTTCAAGTAAAGTTTTGGAGATAGATTAAGGTCTAGGCAAATTGCCTAGGGGGCAATGCTGGAGAGAAGCTTCAGTCTCGTAAGTACTGTAAAGTTTGGCTAAATTCAGTTTTATTTACATTTGGGGCAGCTTCTATATGCATTTGCATGTTCTCTGTTAATAATAATATGATTTGTTTGCACCAGGCTTGCCCAAAATAAGGTCCATGATTACAGCCCCTTCAGTGTGAACTCACTTGGAAGATTTGTGCAGGGTTAATACAGATTGGAAGCTGAACTGAGCACTGAATACTTGCTGGAGGAGCACACTTTGCTCTTGATTATAATCACACTGATACTCTTGAGTTTAGGAAAATAAGAAAGCTAACTTTATTAAAGGGAAAACATACCGGTACCTGATAGGAAATATCCTTTCTTCTGTCTAACTAAGACATGCCTGCTCTTTGTTCTCAGCAGGAGAGACATACAAAGATGTCTCTTCTCCCAAGGTGAAGAAGAAGAAGAAAATGAGGAAAGCAAGCCTTAGAGTATCAGTTTAACACCTGATGGAAGGTCAGCACAGTTAAAAGAACAGCTCTATGAAGTTTAGAGGCTCCTCTCTCTCTATTTTCTCCTATGCAGACCCACCAGTCTTCCATACAAGCTGAGTTTCATCCTAAAACCTCCCACACGATTGATCTCCGCAGCCCCCTCAATAAAGGGGTTGGGAGAATGTTGCTTGTCCTTTCCCTGGATTCAGAGGAACATCCTGTGCAAGTAGTACTTGTTTTTCTTCCCAAGCTGTTGCAGTTAGCCTGCCATTCAAGGATCACTAGAAAACACGAAGACCAACAAAATACACATTAGAAGCAGGAAACCTCTAGCAGGAAACTGGCTAGAAAGGAATAAGGGAGAGAAAGGTGTGCTAAGGGAGGAAAATGAGATTGCCGAGAAGCTGAATGAATTATTTGCATCTATTTTCATGGTGGAAGATGTAGGGCAGATCTGATCATCTGAACCAACTATAGCAGGATGAGAGTCTGAGGAACTGAAGCAAATAGTACTAACAATAAATGAAGTTCTAGGCCATATGGACAATTTAAAATTTACAAATTGCGGGGTACAGATGGTATCCACCTGAGCGTTCTTAAAAAACACAAATGTGAATTGCTGATCTTCTAACAAAAACATATACTTTGCTCCTAACATCAGCCTCCATACCTGAGGACTGAAAAGTGGGCAATGTGACACAATTTTTAAAAATGGGAACCAAGGGGATTCTGGTAATTACAAGATAGCTAGCTTAACATCTGTTTGGAGAAAGCTTTATTAAAGCTAAAATTACCAAGCATATGGAAGAACAGTTCATTATGAAGCAGAGGCTGCATGGCTTCTGCAAGGGTAAGAAGTCCTGTCTCACTAACCTTTTAGAGGTTGTTTTTTTTTTTTTAAGGAGTATGACAAAACATATAAAGATGATCCAAAATAAAAAAAAATTCCTTCCAGTAGCACCTTAGAGACGAACTAAGTTTCTTCTTGGATGAGCTTTCGTGTGCATGCACACTTCTTCAGAGATGATCCAGTCAGCATTACAGTGGTATCTCTGGTTAAGAACTTAATTCGTTCCAGAGGTCTGTTCTTAACCTGAAACTGTTCTTAACCTGAGGTATCACTTTGGCTAATGGGGCCTCCTGCTGCAGCTGCAGCGCTGTGTGATTTCTGTTCTCATCCTGAGGTAAAGTTCTTAACCCGAGGTACTACTTCCGGGTTGGTGGAGTCTGTAACCTGAAGCATTTGTAACCCGAAGCGTTTGTAACCCGAGGTACCACTGTATATACTTAGACCAGTGGTTCTCAAAGGTTGTGGTGCGCCACACTGGTGTGGCAGGAGAGGATGGCAATATGGTAGGAAGATTCAAGGATAATCAATATTTTATTTAGGGAATGATTCATGTTCTTATGTAGCTGCATTGTTTTATACTTTCTGGATGTCCCATGATCATATTATAAACTAGTTGTGTTCTATGTTATAAATCAACAACTGCCATGAGGTGTCCCCCCTCCCCCCAATGTATTTCTTGCACACAAAAAACCGGTGGTGCAAACAAATTTTTATTCTGAAAGTGTGGCCCAGAGAAAAAAGTTTCAGAACCACTGTGCTATGGAATTCATTCCCATGAGATGTTGTGATGACTTGGATGACTTTAAAGGAGGATAATGGCCTAGATGTCTATGTTCTTCTACCTTTGCTGAGGTGGCCAATCTTGCACCACCTTTCTCACTTCTGAAGATAAGGGAGCTCAGAAGAGCATCTGAGGAAGACCTTAATATCTGGGCAGGTTCATGCAGTCCTTCTGGTAGCCCAGTGCTAAGCTGTTTAAGGGCTGTAAACATAAAAAGCCATGTGCTTGGCAATTGACTAGTTCAGTTGTTTTAAGACTGCTGGGATGTGATGCATTCAACCAGCCAATTACGAATCTGGATGTAGTATTTTGTACTAACTTAAGTTTCTAAGTATTCGGCAAAGGCAGAACCACATATAGTGCATTACAGTAGTCAAACCTGGATGTTTCTATAACATAACTATGGCTAGAAGTCATTTGGGTCTCTAAATAGAAGACCAAATCTATCGGCACTGCAGATTGTAGTCTGAGTACAACCCCACCAAGAAAAGGCTAAACAACACCATGTAAGCTAGATGAACTGCCTGCCAACAGAAACTGCACCTGAGTTTCAGTTTATTGGCCTTTATCCAGTCCATGGCTATCTCCAAATACCAGCTTACCACTTTTGCAGCCTCACCTGATCTCTGATGAAAACGATAAACTGAGTTGGGTGTCGTCTGCAGAGTGATGACGCACCTTGTCGCAAATCTCCAGATGACATGTGCCCTGGTTATGATGTTGTCCTTGTGCACTAGAATATGCTAGGTGCTGATGTTCTGTGGAAATCTTATTACCACTAATCCTATTAGTCTGAACTCCAGATTTCATGTTGAGGGATAATTCCTCTCCCAACCATTTTGTAAACTGTTGAAAACAGCAAGCCTTCAGTGGGATTTCAATGTCACCAGTCCCAGCAATGATTATGTCCAGCTGGACCTTCCAGATAGAATGCAGAAGTGGCAGTTACTATTACTTTTTACTGATATCTAATCCATTTTTTGAAATTGCTAAATTCTTTGCCTTAGCTTTTTCCTTGTGGCAAGGAGTTCCATAATTCAGCTTTCCTCAAGCTAAGTAAGGAAAAGTTGCCATGGAGGTATTGTGACTCAGCCACTCCATATTAGGAAGAATTTGCTGATCCAGTGGCTTTAAGTGAAAAGGGTTTTTTCACACTCAACTTGTACCTTATCCCACCACCCTTTTGCATTCACCTCTTCCTCCTCTAACAGCTCCCCTCTCTTACCACCTTCCATTCTAATCCCAGGCCAGTGAGGAGGCACTGGACAGGCTGTGGCACCAAGGGCCACCTGAAAGCAGCCCTTGACTCATTGCTGGACCCCAGCCTAGTTCAAGAAACACACCGCCCAAGGAAATTTGCCTGTCTCAAGCTGCCTCAAACTACCCTAGCAGCTTTACTAGCCATAAATATAATTAAACAGCTTTCTATGCTTGATTGTAATTAGGTAGACTGAGAGCAAGGCAATATTGTGACTCCTGTTGCTGACCAATATAAGCCATACTGTACTTGAACCAAACAGTACCCATTTGTAAAAGTAGCAAAATAACGTATTTTTCCATCTATAAGACGCCCCCATGTATAAGACTCCCCCAATTTTGGGGGACTCTGATTTAAGAAAATGGGGGGAGATGTATCCATGTACAAGACGCCCCCAAATTTGTGACTTTGTTTTTTAGGGAAAAAACCTAGTCTTATACACTGGAAAATACGGTATGTCCTTTTTTTTATGCATTCATGATTATTTACACCTATGGTGGCATCGAGGTGGTTACATGCAATCCTGCTTTTAGTACTGCCCTGCAAAAGCTTCTGGTTAGACATAATGCAATATAGTGGGCAAAAATGCGTAAACATTACATATATTAGAAAACAAACTCACTTAAAAATGCTGGTCAATTTTCATGAGGACTTTTTTGTATGTGAATGTAGTGAACCAAAGTTAAGACTGAAAAAATGAGAAACAGGTTACATGCATATTAAAAGTAGAGATTTAAAACATATTTATATTACAAGGATTTTCAGTTAATCTCCAGTTTGCTTCTGCCCACTGGAAGAAGAGAGGCCTGCAACTATGAACATAAAGGTCTTCTCTTGACTTTATATACCTCTGCTTGCTTGCTTCTGTCGCAAGCAGCAGGTGGTTTTAGACTGTTCTATTGTTTCTGAAAAGTCTCCAGGAAGTGAGTAGGGACACTTATGGCTGCAATTCTATACTCACTTTGGAGTAAATTCCACTGACCTCAGTCAGATTTACTTCTGAGTAGGCATAGGCTTTCACTGTAAATTATTATTTTAAAAACATTTTTTTCTGCCAAACAGCACTTAAACTGATTTACAGAAAGCAAATAATACAAACAATACATATACTGTAATGCATACACATAAAGCAAATACATATATAAAACACCAGGTACACACTAATAGCCACATTATAGTTTTGAACCCAAAAGCTTGATGAAGAGAGGTTTGCTTGAAAACCTCAGGTGATTTGGCCTGTCACATCTTTTTGGCAGGAAAGTGCCACTAGTGGGACCTAAATTCAAGATCTTAATTCCCAAAGGGATGGAAACAAAGGAAGGCATTCCCAGCTCTAGAAATTAAGGTTTTCAGACTTTTAGGCATAGTCTGAGATGAATTTTACAAGCACATTTGATGCTAGTGTGTCTTCCAAGATTCTAGTACAGTTCAGAACTTCTTGATTATATTAATTTGTTTATTCCAACAATGGGTGAATTAAATCTTTCATTCACGATTCATTCTTATGTGAACTGAATCATAATTATAAGAATTATTTATTGTTTCCGACTGTCAATATGTACTCATTATTGCTTACTTTGGCTCTAGTGCACTCCTACCCAGTGGAGGCTGGGGTCCACTGGGATCTGCAGGGCGGAAGGCAAAGAGGTCAACAGTATATAGAGCCAGAGCCTTTGGCAGGCAGAGGCAGAGCGAGTAATAGGTGAAGGCAACTAATACTGGTTTCTGTCTGCAACCTCCTCCCTGCTAAATTCTACACAGGCAACACTGGGACTAAGGAGCAGAAGTCTGACAAGCACTGCCACCCCCTGGTCTGGTTGTAAATTGACTAGTCTCCACTGTTCCCACCACTGGTGTTTAAAGCCGGGTGTATATAAAAGGTAAAAATAAAGGACCCCTGACAGTTAAGTCCAGTCATGAACAACTCTGGGATTGCAGTGCTCATTTCGCTTTACTGGCCAAGGGAGCCGACGTTTGTCCGCAGATAGTTTTTCCAGGTCATGTGGCCAGCATGACTAAGCCACTTCTGGCGAAACTAGAGCAGCGCACAGAAACGCCATTTACCTTCCCGCCGGAGCGGTACCTATTTATCTACTTGCACTTTGATGTGCTTTCGAACTGCTAGGTTGGCAGGAGCTGGGACTGAGCAACGGGAGCTCACCCCGTTGCGGGGATTCGAACTGGCAACCTTCCGTTCGACAAGCCCTAGGCTTAGTGGTTTAGAACACAGTGCCAGGCGTGCATTTGGCATTAGCTAAATCCAGTCTGCTGAGAAATACTCCTGTTTCATACGCTTTCCTTCCTTGAACAGGAGTTCAGAGAATGCCAGGGACAAGGAAAATTAGGTAATGTGCATCGGGTGAAGACACTCTGGCCCACTCTCTGATGTGTGCAGTGAACACCACTTGAAACACAGTGGGGAGAGAAACAACCTTGTTGCCTTTTTAAGCCATGGGGGGGCATACATACCCTGTTTTAAAAGGTTTTATTTAAATGGATTTCTGTATCACTGTACTTTTACAAAATATTGTAAGCTCTTTTGCAGATAACTGCCTCAAAAAGCGGAGAATAAATTATTTAAATATGACAGAAACTTCCCATTGACAACCTTCCTTGGAGGTTTTTAGTTGGATGGCTATCTGCCATGGATGCTTTAGCTGAGATGCTTGCATTGCACGGGGTTGGACTAGATGACCCTCGGGGTCCCTTCCGTCTTTACGATTCTCTGACAATGGGTGGGTGCTATTTTTAAACGAGGTTCAGAGGTGTACGGGTGTGTATGGTAGGTGAAAGAACAAACTGTGCGTGTTTTCCTGCAGAGGGTGTGAGGGGCTCCCTTTTGGAAGCCTCATCGTTGCTGCTGTTCCTCCTGTGAATGCGCTTGCTGGCCTCCAATTCGGCGAGCTTTGTGACCTCTAAAGACGCCAAGCTCCTCTTTCCGGGGCTGCCCCGCTGGTCCCCTCCGTCGTCCCGACACCTCTTTGGTCCTCTCATCTTCCACTCCCCCTCCTTCCCACGCAGGTAAAAAGGGCTCCGCCGCCTCCCTCTGCTGCTCACCCTGGCGCGCACCCTTCGCTTCAAGGCTCACTTAAGGTCAGAGCCGCGGATCGGCGCCGCGCGCAAAGCAATAGGCGTCTCGGTTGCATACCCGCCAGCGCGTGGGGCAGCGCCCCCATGCTAATGAAAAACTCACCCCTCCGTTGCACGTGCCTGGCGGCCAGCCCCGCCTTTCTGGAGGCCCTAGCCAATCACAGGGCGCAGAACGTGAGGGTGGCGACGCTGGGCTCATGAATAGTAAAAGCGCCTCGGGGGCCCCCGGAGAAGCCGCCGTCCGGAGCGGCGCACGCGCAGTCGTCGTCGTCGGTGTCGAGTGGTGGCGGGTCGGCCCCTCCCTCTCCCTTCGCGGGCGCCCCCTCAGCTGGCCTCGTTCGCCGCCGCCGCCCGCCTCTCTCAGGGCCTTCACAGGGGAGGGTGGGGGTGTCTCGGAAGCCGCCGCCGCCGCTCGCCGACCGCTTGGCTATAGTATGTCCAGCCGTGCCGTGCACCAGGAAGCGGCGGCGGGGACCGCGGGAGCCGCGCAGCAAGAGCGGGGCCTGGCGGGCGCCTTCCCCTTGGTGCTGAAGAAGCTGATGGAAAACCCGCCGCGGGACACGCGCCTCGGTGAGGGCGGCGGCGGGAGCGCGGGGGGCTCCGGGGAGGGCGGCCGCTGCGGAGCGAGCCGGAGGGCTGGAGGGGAACGGCGCATCCATTTTGCGGCGCTCTGGCGCCCCGGTTTGTCCTTCGCCTGCCATGATCCGGGCGGCTTGTTTACGCGCCTGAGATGAGCAGCACCAGCCCCTCCTGCACACTTACGAGGGAGCAAGCCTCGCTGTGCAAACATGCATCGGGTGGCACCGCAAGGGGTCGTGGCGGAGGAGGCAAAACAACGGCTCCTCCCGCAGCGTTAAAGGGGCGATTTGATCTCCCGTTTCCCCATAACCACAGTGGCAGCACGGCTGCCAAAACTATACACGGAAAGGACAGGCGCTCGCTTCCCTGCGCCGCCCTTCCCGATCCAGAGAAACGCTCTGGAGACAACAGATGGGGATTTCATCAGGGCTTCAAGCGAATACTGTTTGCAAATATTCAAGGTTGAGTCGCGTGGGGGGAAGGGAGGGGGAAGCATTTGCCCTGGTTGTTTTGATGCTTCGTGGTAATCCAGAGATGGAGGTGCTCCTGATTAACGTAAGCATGCATACGTGTTCTGGAACCGCCCTTCCCAAGTGACACACCTGCATGCACATTCCAAGATGGATGTGAATGTAAATCTCGTTTTGTAGATGTGGCAAGGATGGCTGACCTGCATTTGTCTCTTGCAATGCACCTGGTTCCACAATACCTGTCTGATTCTGGATGGATGGTAGATTTTTACTCATGGTCGATAAGAAGAAAATCTACAATGGACAGTTTGCTAACCTCAGTAGTAAATGTTAGCCTTCCTCCAGTTTTGGACGTTCACTGGAGCCCTGTTTTTATTTTTCCAAAGCTCCCTGGTTTGTAGTCTCAGTGATAAAACTCCTTCCCTGTGCAGAAGGTCTGGAGTGCTGTAGATTTGACACTAAAAATAATGGACACCCAAAAGTATGTGATCTTGTGTATTGGGTGAAGCATGCAGTGTGGCTTTGTTTAAAATCTTATGAGAAGGTGGTTCCTTTATCACTTGAAATACTTCATGCAAAGTAGATGCTCCAGCATTGTGCCTGCTGCAGCCGTTCCCTAATTCTTGCCATTTTCTATTACTGTAATAAAGCTTTTTACGTCTACATAGGTTTTCAGAAGTCAACTGATTTCCCTAAGTCTTGTCTTTTTTCTTTTTTAATCATTTCAGTTAAAGCAAAGGAGAAAAACATGAAAACAAGTATACATACATACTGTTACAGACTAAATAGGGTAGCATAAGTGGCTGACAACATTTGAATAGAATTATTAAAATTCTACTTTATACAAACCCTCTTCTCCCCCTTTACCACCACTTAAGCCAGCCAAACAAGCTTTTTTCATAGGTTGTCCAGAGAGGGGCATTATTTTGCAAATGGGTTGTTTCAGATCTAATGTTTGGGTGTCCACAGTTGCTGTATAAGAGTCCACACACAATGGGTTTTTCCAGTCATCATATTAATTATTATTGCACTTCTTGATGTCCACACCAGTGGGAAAAGTTTGGCAGAAAGTATCCTGGGTTAGTTTGAGAACCACTGTATTATATATCCTAGAGCTGTCTTCCAGTGTTTCACAATTTTCTGTATGGCCACCACTAATAAAAAAAGATGAGATCCATGTACAGAGCCTGTCTCCATGTCACTAAACATTGACAAATGTTTCTCCCCCTTTTATTGTTTTTGGACTGCAATTCTATATATTGGGAGTAGGTCTCATTTAATACATTGAGGCTTATTTCTGAGTAAACATGCAAACAATTGCACTGTCAAAGAAACACGTTTAAATGCTTTGCCATATGTTGATCACATATAAACTTCTAAAATGTAACATGGCAGTAGTAGCTGAAAAATTAGAATGTTTATCTTCATGTGATTTACTAACACTGTGTGGACATAATGTCTTATTCCCTTTTAGGACGGTTACACTTTTACAGCTTATCTGCCACATCCTCACTGGTGACTGGATGTAAACATATAAAACATATGTCTCCAAACAAACAGTGGATATGAGTCAGCTAGTTGTGGCTTCTTAGTGCATGTTTACCATAGCATCAAAGAAAGACAAAGTAAACACTCACTTTGGTGAAAACATTTTACACTACTTAGAATCCAGGGTTTTAACGGTCTTGCTGTGAGTTGAGGAGCTGGAGTTTGGCTGTGAACATAGATGTTTATAGTTATGTGCTGAGTGTGCACACCAACGTTCATTCTGATAGCTTAGTCTCAAAGTCCAGTGTTGCATTTTGTGCATTATTGCTACCCCCATTTGAAAAGGGATGTTTCTAATCTTGAATGGTTCTGTTCTGGCACCTAGCATGTGCCTTCTGATAAGTGGTGTATATATTTGAACCATGATCATAATTCTCCATAAGATTAAAACCATTTCATTTTACATTTAGATAAAGAGAAGAAGGAAAAACTTGAGGAAGATGAAGCGGCAGCTGCTAGTACAATGGCAGTCTCTGCCTCCCTCATGCCTCCCATCTGGGACAAAACAATTCCTTATGATGGGGAGTCTTTCCACCTGGAGTACATGGATCTGGATGAGTTCCTGTTGGAGAATGGAATCCCTTCCAGTCCTACTCACCTGGATCTGAACCAGAACCCATTGCTGCCTGTTGCTGAGTTGGAAGGAAAAGAACCTGCTAGTGTTTCTGCTGCTACCACCCCACTCTCATCATCTTCCACAGTGGTTTTCCAGCCATCAGAAACTACCACAAGTGCAGGTATGTGTAATGCTGCCAATCTGAATATTTCCTAATCACAAACTCAATATGATATATTTGCCTGTTGTGCTTTAATGCTTTTTTATTTAAAGTGGAGGTGGATGATTAAAACAGCTGTAGCAAGTTGGCTTAAACCTGTCTGTCTAACTTGCATTGCTTCTGCACTATAGCTCATTAGCGCTGCTAGTGCATTGCTTCTGCACTACATCAACTACAGAGGCCCTGCCCAAGAGACTTTTGGGTGCCCTCCCATGAATGAAAGTAACATTAGAACTAGACCTCCATCGCATTAATTGTGCTTCTGGAACCTTTGCACAGAGACATACCCTAACATTGGGATAGTAGTGTAAGTCTATTCTAAGCTTTAAGTGAGTTGTACTTTCAGATAGAGCATGTTCTTTTACAGAGCCTGTGTGTGTTTGTGTTTCTTGACACAACAGGTAGCTTAATAAATGGTTGCTGGGAGATGTATGTGAAGCAGAAAAGGGTACTTCATTTGTGGGGTGGTCTTCCATTGTGGAGTGGTCTTCTATTCAAGTTTGCACCACAGAGAAGGAATGTAGCTTTCGACTTTCAAAAAGTAGACTCCTGGTATGTCATATTCTGCATTACTCTGAAAACATTTAGCATGCAAGATTATGCTCTGTACTATGAGATTAAAGTCTAGGATAGAAGTTTTCCATAAACTTTTGTTGAACCTTTACCTGCAGGCTAGACAAGTCATCTCTATCCAACATAGGAAATAATGGAACTATTATCTGAAAATGTGCAGAGTTCCAGTCATGATTGCTGCAACCAAACATCTTCTGACCAATAGACATATCTTTTCACAAGTCCGAGTTCTCTTCTTCATAGATTACCATCCAGACAGTGAAGAATAGCAAAAAGTTATCCTTCACATGACGAAACAGAACGCATTAATGCCCTGCATGTCTGGCTATCTGCTTTGGCAGATGTGATGTTGAGGGGAATTGTTTTTCTTGAAAGCATGAATTTGTTAGCTGTTTTCATATGCAGTTAATCTTATTTGACAGATGAACAAGATCTATCTATCTATCTATTTATCATAAAAGGATTGTATTTACACTCTTTCTGTAGGTGTTACTGCATACAAGCTGGTACACAATTTGTGGCAGTTAATACAAGAAGACTGCAGATCCTGGCTTCTGGGAATGACCCCATCCATCCCAGATTCAGAACAAATTCTTAATGGATTGTTAATAGGATGTTAATTGGGATTAATAGCCTCCTCCACACTCATTCACAGGCACACTCATACCTGTCTTTTGTATGGGACTCCAACCAGACTGGGGCAGTCCTGTGGCTTGAAATAAGAAGGAATGTACTTTTTTGTTTTGCTGTCACCTTTCAATTTGGTGCTGTCCAGGTTTCCTTGCATATCTTAGGTGTATTTCCGAAATACCATGGATTGATGTGGTTATTTTTTTGGTGAGTTAAATTAGCTAGGTGACCTGTTAACTGACCTTAAATTGATTGTATCCCAGCTCCTGCTGCAAGTATCAAGGTGTTTTGGTGGGGTGAAATGGGTGCACTAACTCCTGTCACAACAGCACAGCCTTAAGGCTGCTTTATAGTGATTTTATCTCTGTGGTCTTTTAATTACCCTCCTGTAACTAAGGTCAAGGATATGTAACTAAAATCACACATTCTTCCCTTGCCTTCTTCCTTCCTCTCCCGTGGGTGTCGCCTTTGTGCCTAGATTTAGACCAGAAGTCCCTTGGGATGGGGACATGTCATATCCTCCTTTGTAAAGTGCCATGTATATGAGGGGGTTAAATAAAGGGGGGCTGCTTTTGACCCTTTGGTTTCCTTGTTGCTATTTTCCTCACACTGACTTCCTGTTTCAATTTTCTTTCTTTGCCAGAATCCTCACCAGATAACGAGAGACTGACTCCCAGCCCCGTTGATCCCGAGTGTGTTGAGGTTGATGTGAATTTCAACCCTGACCCTGCTGATTTAGTGCTGTCCAGTGTTCCAGGAGGTGAGCTCTTCAACCCTAGAAAGCATAAGTTTGCTGAAGAGGACCTGAAACCACAGCCCATGATTAAAAAAGCCAAGAAAGTCTTTGTCCCGGAAGACCAAAAGGTAACACCCGGTTTTTATCACAGTGTTAGAATGTGAGTTAGAGAACAGTGTTGATGTGTAATTTTTTAGAATGAGTTATTGCATAGATCGGAGGTAATAATGAAAAGGTTATTGGAAGCTTGTTTGTTCACTACTCTGCTGTTCTGGTTCATAGTACTGGTATTTCCTACAGCTTCCCCCCCCCCTCTTTTTTGGTAAATCAGCTGACCCCTTTTGACCCATTGTATTGCTTGTTTGGTACAGAGGTATGAGCAATGTGAAAATGCCTTCATCCTTCTCCAGCAACTACCGTGTGTGTGTGTGTGTTAACATACACGTATGCATGCTATTTGCAGATATTTTTTTTTAAAGGTCACCAGCATTTGGTCAAGCATATTTCTACAGAAGTATAGTGTCCTGATCAAAGGAAGTAATAGAATTACTCTATTTTGCCTTGGTCAGACCACATCTTGAGTACTGTGTCCAGTTCTGGGTGCTACAATTTAAGAAGGATATTGACAAGCTGGAACTTAGGCAGAGGAGGGCAACTAAGATGATCGGGGGTATGGAAACCAAGCCTTATGAGGAAGGGTTGAGGGAACTGGATATGTTTAGCCTGGATAAGAGGAAATGTGAGAGGAGATATGACAGCTATCTTCAAATATCTTAAGGTCTGTCATATGAAAGATGGAGCAAGCTTGTTTTCTCCTGCTCTGGAGGGTAGGACCCAAACCAATGGATTCAAGTTACAAGAAAGGAGATTCCAACTAAACAGCAGGAATAACTTTCTGACAGTAAGAGCTGTTTGGCAGTGGAACAGACTCCCTCAGAAGGTGGTGGACTGTTCTTCCTTGGAGGTTTTTAATCAGAGGTTGGATGGCCATCTGTCACAGATGCTTTAGTTGAGATTCCTGCATTGCAGGGGGTTGGACTAGATGACCCTCGGGGTCCCTTCCAACTCTACAGTTATATGATTCTATGATCTAATAAAGCAAAATTACCTTTTTCCCCGTCTAAGATGCCCCCATGTATAAGACGCCCCCTATTTTGGGGGACTCAGATGTAAGAAAATCCACCCTCGGCACTATCCGTGCATAAGACGCCCCCTAATTTTAAAGGGGGAAAACCTAGTCTTATACACAGAAAAATACAGTATGTCCCACTAAATCCTGTTATATAAGTAAACCCAGCTGTTGAAGTGGATGGTAACCACTGGAGCTGTTTTAAGATGTGTTCTGTCTGTTGATCAGGACTGATCAATCTAGCAGATTGTTTCCTGTGCCAGATTTCTGAGTAGTCCCCACATATGAGACACAGCAATTATTCTGGAAGTTACTAGGACTCAGTGGTGGCTAACCTTGACACTCCAGATGTTTTGGGACTACAACTCCCATCATCCCTGACCACTGGTCCTGTTAGCTAGGGATGATGGGAGTTGTAGTTCCTAAACATCTGGAGTGTCAAGGTTAGCCACCACTGTACTAGGGCATAGATAACGCTTGCTAGGCTGGGTTGCATAGCTAGTCATAAGAAGAGGCCATATGGTAGGTACTTTTTGATACCTGAAGTATTTCACTATTGAACTGATATTTTTCCCTCTAGGATGAAAAATATTGGACTAGGCGGAAGAAGAATAATGTGGCAGCCAAACGATCTCGTGATGCTCGTCGCCTGAAAGAGAACCAGATCACAGTCCGAGCTGCCTTTCTGGAGAAGGAGAATACAGCTCTGAGGACCGAGGTGGCAGAGCTGCGAAAAGAAATGGGAAAATGCAAGAACATTGTCTCTAAATATGAGAGCAGATATGGACCCTTGTAAGCAAACCCTTTCCCCTTACTTTGTTCCTTGGCTCGCTCTGTTTCAATAGGGACTAATGTTTGTAGCTCAGTTGTTCTGTAACCCTGAACAGGATCCACTTCTGCTGACACAACTTGGTCAGGCGCTTTCTGATCCTTGTGTTGCAATATGCCAATTTTTAATATTTTAAAAAACAAATTTAACACAT
Source organism: Darevskia mixta (assembly GCA_034641385.1). Classification (NCBI taxonomy): domain Eukaryota; kingdom Metazoa; phylum Chordata; class Lepidosauria; order Squamata; family Lacertidae; genus Darevskia; species Darevskia mixta. Next base: position 20,875,419 of record JAWWNH010000008.1, read on the forward strand.
TTTAAGAACTTAGTGTTGCTAATCAAATAACACTAATTTTATGACTTGAGGAATAAATCTCTATGTTGCTAGACTGGCAGGTGTTCAAAAGTATTTTCCTTTAAAACAAATCATACAGTGTGAAAGGAATCATGCTGAATTTTTTTTGTAATTGCTCCCTTTTCCATGTTATACATATAAAATAATATGATGTGCAGGACTGATACTTTTCTCTTACTTTGAGAACAAGTATGAATCATCTTTTCAGTCCTGGGACTTTTGATTCTATTGGGCAGAAATGTGGCTTTGGCTTCAGTCCTAACTGTGACTACTCAGAAGTAAGTCCTGTTGAATGCAATGGGACTTACAAATAAGTGGGGTTTAGATTGCAACCTTATCAGCTGTGTATCTGTCCAAACAACACTGCTGTGGGTGTATTGCGTCTGAAAAAAATTATAAATACCTTTGCATATTGTAAAATGGAAGCATTTCCTCTTAATTAATTTGGATTTTTTTTTTTTACTTTCATTTAAGCAATTTGTCTCCAAATCACTTGCATTAGTTTTTTAACTAATATGAGTGGCTGTTGAGAAAATAATCAGATTCACTTAAATTACAGGTTCAATTCATTATGGTAAATTCCTGCACTTAATTCTTCAAAGGAGTATATTCTTATTTTTATTAAAAAGTAATGAGCCACAGTATTTGTGACCTACAGTTGTAGTCCTGGAAGAGCTTGCTTTAGACCCATTAAAGTGATGCTTTGCTACAGTGTTGGTTCTGACCTCCTGACCACTATAAGAGGTGGGTAGGGCACATTACCTTGCTGCAAGCTATTTAATTTATTCATCCTTTTGGGTTGCCTTGCATATAGTTTCTCTGACAGCTGCATGTCTTGTGTCTCAATCATATTTTAGTGCTTATCTTGAAAAGAACACACAAGGCTTTCCCCATAGCTGCTAATAGCTGCTAATAACCTCCTCCAGCTAAAGCAGCATACATTGGTGTAATACTGGAGACCTTCTTCAAGGCCCATAGGTTGCAAGGATACATAAGAATGTCAGTAATACAGAAGTAAATGGGTACCTTGAATTTTCCCAGAGCCAGTTCAGGTGCACACATCCCCTTGTAGCAAAATTTTTCAGCATGTAATATACTTTCTTAATGATCAAGGAGAGAAAAATGCCTGAATGCTGAACTAACTTTCAGGCAGAATGAAGGGTTTTCTTAAAGGCAATGTTTGGGACATTGCTGCTGTTTTAGGACAATATAATCTAGATGTGCTGCAGCCAGTGCCCACCCACCCACTTTTTAAAGGGAGGTCACGTTAGTGGTGTTAAAAAACACCAGGTATTGGGTATGGATCAACAGTTGGACAAGCTCTACCATAGCTCATTGATAGAAATGGGAAGCAGGTTAATTTTGTGCAGTTAAAATAAATTTCCTAGAATTGTTGTTCCCTTTTGTGATACCTTAGACTCAGCGGAGTGGTTTTACTGTCAGTGCTAGTGTAATGCTCCCCAAGTAGTCTGTTTCCTTTATAATGGGGAATTGGTAACATCCCTGAGAGTGAATGTAACAATATGCTGTTTTATAAATAGTCATATTCTTGCTTTGCTTTGTTTAAAGTGACTTATCCGATTCCGAGTGATGCAACTTTAAAGACTCTTAAAATCACAAAGAAACTAAAAACTACACATGAAACCACCTGCCATCAGAATGAATAGTGAAAGATGTGAGGTGTACCACAACTGATGATGACCCTGCTTGCCTGCAAGTACCTCCCTCTGAACTACCCAAGGGCTGAGCATGATGAAAAGACCAAGGTCTCTAAGGGTACATTTCTGTTGTACTGCTATTTTTCCTTGTACCCACAACATACAGTACAGTTATTAACTCTTTTCAATGACACTTGGTGCTCGTGTCCTTGAGTTCAGTTTGAATAATCAGTGGTGATCCTTTATTGGGAGAAAGGGGCAAGTATTAAGGGAATATAACTGTAATTATTCAAGATTTCCTTCTGTGTTTCTTTTTCATATCTGTTCTGTGCTTTAGAATGGATATCAATATTGCAGAGCTAAATTCTGTTAATCTATTGTATCTTTTACTATTGGATCAGAAACAGCATATGTGGAAAACAGATTAAAAAGAAATATGTTTTGGTGCAATATACAACCAACATATCAGTTAAAATAGAAGTAATGGGAAATAACGCATACCCCAAGATGCACTATATCTTAACAAATGCTAGCAAGTTAGATGCACCTTATTTTTTCGGCTGATTAAAGCTGACACTCACTTTCTGAAATTAGCACTTTTTCTTAAGCTTGCTGACTCTGACAATAGAATGATTGTGATGGCATGCTGATGCATTTTCACAATCTACTCCTTGTAATAATCCTAAGAGATTTCTATTTCCTTACTTTCATAAACATAGATGTGTAATGAAGAGGGAGCAGTATAATAAAAGGACAGGTTGCGAAAGTAGGGTGACTCAGTTATTCACTCAGTTACTCATTTTATCTGCTGTTGTATATCTTCTAGAAGATGCAAGTTCAACATCTAGTTTACTTTCTCTTGCTGAACAAATTGCCCCAAGTCTCGTATCAAAATTGGGGTGGCCTTCTGATTGCCCCAACTGAATAATGACGGAATAATTGCTGGTCCTGTACGTGTTAGAAATAAAATAAGCAACATTTATGCTGTTTTCCCCTACTATTTTCCCCTTAAAGATTTCTGAATTTCACTTGAGTGCCTGAACATAGTATGATGAGCATTGGACTCATAAATCTGAAGCATCAGACATAGCACAGTTGGAATAGCCCATCAGATACATGCCTATGTGGTAGTAGAACCTGTTGCTTAGACCCTAGAGGCAGCAAAATGGCTTGTGGAAATAGGGCATTTCAATTCTGTAGAAGTTACAGCCTGAACATGATCTACATGAAATTTGTGATGTGTCAAGAATAGATATATTGCAAAACTGGATAAAACCCATACCAATTTGTCATAGGACTAATGACTGGGTTAGCAGTTGATTAGGAAATCATAGCACAGAGATTGCCAACCTTTTTAGGCTTGTGGGCACATTTGGAATTTTGGACAAGTGCACCATCCCTTCTGGCCACTTCCCTCAGCCAGATCAGCCTCCCCACAGAAAGAAGATCACTTTTCCAAGTGATCTTATCCAGAAGAATTAATCTGGGCCTTGGAAAGGACATGGAGCTAAAAGAGAAAGTGGAAAGAAGCATTATGCCTCCAATCTCCTCGTTCAGCTCTATGTGTTCCCCCCTTGCCAGCTCATCAAAAGGGCAGGAAGTAAGAGGGGCTCATTTGGCCTGTCAGAACCATGGGAAGACCTCAAGGGCACTATTGTGCCTACAGTTCAATGCTGACAATATTTTTATAACATTATACTGTTTCAAAATTCATAAACAGAAAACGTATAATATGTGCATGGAGTCACAAATTAATAAGAATCAAATAAATGTTCCATGTTCATGGAACATATATTTGATTCTTATTAATTTGTGACTCCATGTACATATGTTTTCTGTTTATGAATTTTGAAACAGTATAATGTTATAAAAATATTGCCAGTACATTATTAGCTGACGTGTTGCTTGTTGTTGTCTAGAGTGTTCTGTTTGCAACACGGATTTTTTTTTGGTGTACAGTTCAAGGCTGGCAATCCCTGCTTAGCACAAGAGGCTTCAAGATTGCTGTTCCAGCTTCAGATGTTGGACTTGACAGGAAAGTCTCAACACAACTATGCTAGTAGATTACATTTTGGAAAACACTGATTTTCTGCTGTTTTCAAAGCGTAATCCCAGCAAAATTAAGAAATTGCCTGTACTATTTTAATTGTTCGTAATTAATGCACCAGTGTGCATATTACTTAGTAAAATTGACTCTGGACTGTTTATAGAATCTCTCAAAAGTTGGAGAAGATTGATATAACGATTAAATACACACAGAAAGAAAATATCAGAATTGTAGAACTAATCTAAATGATGTGCTGCATACCCTTATAACTTGCAGTTGGACCCAGATTTCCAATACCTGTGTCTGTTACATTAGAAATGCAATATATGGCTCTTCATTATAGCTGTTAATAACTTTAGTTCTCTAGCCATTTTATAGCACAAAACAACTGAAATAGAATATGAATCCCCACATTTAATCTGCTTTGGTTAGTCACTTGGAAGATTTGCACATGTTATGCAACGCGATGCAAAGGTTATGTGGGTAACTTTACGTGTACCTTTGTATAGGAAGATGAAATAGTTGTAATACTCTTCCCAGGAAAAACAAATAAGACACAGCAAACATCATGTGACTTTACAACTTTGTTTCTTTAAAATGTACTATTTCTTTGGTATGGGAGGTAGATAATATATCATTAGCATAACCAGGTCTTCCACCTTCCTCTTCATCTTGGTAACCAATTTATAATGATAACAGTAGAGAATAATATTCTTAATTTGCACTAATGTTTAACATTAATTTCTCCAAAGAAATAGTGCAGGATGCCTGCTGTAAGTATGCAAACTCTTCTACATACTGCTATTTAATTATATAATGGAATGACCAGAGTGTGATCTGTAGGATTACAGACCTTGCTGGGAACAGTTTGAGGGGAACAGTAATCTCTTTATGGATACCTTGCTACTATCAACGTGCCACTGAAGATCCAAGGGTTAACAACTTTTAATTTTTTAATAAATATTGTGGAGAAGAAAGAAAATCTTCAAAAGCAAATAATCCATATAATAGAGAATTTTGTTATTGTAATCTTAATGTACATGATCATCCCCTTGAGAGAGATTGAAATAAAATATCCCCTCTAACTGAATTTCATCCATAGATGAAATTAATTGAATAATTAATTTGTATCTAAATAATAATAATAATAATTTAGAAGCTGATCTTCCTTTTCTTAAAGATTTCATTTCATTGTACAGGCTTAGCGCATAGGCATGTAACCTCTGTTTATTGGTTTTTAATCATTATTTAATAGTCATGTGAGATTTCTACTTTGCAACTAGAGCAATGAGTTAGGTTTAAGGGATAATTTGTGGTTCTTTGTGATCAATCTCTGTGCAGGTTTCATGTGAAATTTTGGTGGTTTTCCCTTATACAGTACATTACTTTTGTATCATTCATTCAAGAAGTAATGGAGGCATATACTTAGTGCTGTGGGTACTGAAGCCTTTATAAGTTTTTATATTAAACCTATGATATTAATCTTGGTTGCTGTTTTGTATAACTGTTAAATTCCCAATGTCTTTGCGGGTGGGGTTTTTTAAAAAAATATTCATTGGCACTTTCCCTTTCTGCGCTGTGTTGTGCTGTATTGTGCCGAATAACCAAGTATTCTAGATGTAGAGCTTGCTTCTAGTACTCCCTGGTGGGCAGTCCTCCTGTCAGGTATCAAGATAACAGGTGCAGTAAAAGAGAACCAGCAGCTAAAGCTTACAGAGATACTGTAAAATTGTTAAGAGCAAATATATTTTGAATAGTTAAGACATACTAGAATCTCTATAGTGTTGTTTTTTACAGAATTCCTAAACACCTCTGGGCCATAAGCATCTAGTTCAAATTTTTTTCTACCCCCACCCGAAAAACACACACAAAAAATCAGAATTTGGGGATGTTTTAACACAGATTCTCATGTTGAGGCTGATTCACCCACTAAAGGCAGCTATACAAAACTGAATTGTTTCAACTTCTAGAGTAACAGAAACCTTACAAATCTGAACCTTTGCTAAGGGGAAAAAGGTGCATTATCTATCTTTTTGTATATACACCTCTGCTTTCCTGGAAAAATGTGTACACTGACTTCACTAATATTCATATACTCTTCAGCTAAATAGCTACTTCATGTATTTCACGTGTGCACCCTTTTAGATCTGCCTTTTTAAATGCTCACCTAAATTTTGTGAGTGTGATAACCATGTGTTTGCAAACATGCATCATGTAGACTCACTTAAAATATAATTTTCTATCCTGCGTATACATAATAATTAGAATAATTTTATTATTTATACCCCACCCATCTAGCTGGGCTGCCCCCAATAGTCTCCCATCCAAATAATTGATCAGGTCCACACCTGCTTGGCTTCACCTGCAATGCTGGAGCCTCAGGCATCCACGGACACATCTCCAGGCAGCCTTCATTAACTGCACCTCATGATGGAGCACACAGTCTGTGACAAATCTGAGGTTTGCCTCTGTGCAATGTGCATAGCAGTGATAATGCTGGCAAATCGAAAATTCTTAACTGATTACCATCCCTTTTTCAGTTTGAAAACCAGTTACAGAGAGGAGACAGATTTGACCTGTATAGAGCAGTGAGATTTGTTTGGAAGAAGCCTTACCTTGTTCAAGCATGCTCTTTAAAAACAACAAAATCAAAAAACTGTTTCGCAAGTTTGCAGCCAAAGCCAGGTGTGGAGGAAGGGGGTGCGGTGGGGCGGTTCTTCCCAGGTGTCTTCACTGAGGGGGGTGACATTCGGTGTGCCGCCCACCCGTGACTCCCAAGCCTACCCCAAGCCGTCAGGGGAAGGGGGAGCTGCGCCGCTTTGCCAGCGGCATTCCCCCTTCGTTTTGGCAACTTGGGGGGGGGCACGCCGAATGTCCGCCATCAGCGGCTCCCTCCGCCCCCAGCTGCAGGGCGCGTGCACCGCTCTGTGCACCTGAGCGGCTATCCCGCGCCTGGGAGGGCACCCTCTGCGCCCCGCCCCCCTCGGGAGCGCACCCACCCTGGGTAGCGCGGGCATATGCTCCGCCGCTGCATGTGGCATTGATAGGATGGCAACTACAACAATACAAACACACACAGTTTTCCGCTTTAAAAAACACTTTTGTCCTTTTTTCATTAACGAAATAAGGCAAGGCTGATTTCTCAGCCAGCATTGAATTCCCTGGTATGCAGATCTTTGAATTCACTGGATGGTGTGCAACTTATGTTTTACTCAAAGTAGACCCATTGAAACTAATGAACCTGACTTAAATTAGGTCCAGTAATTTCAGAGGGGTGTAGTCTGACTAAAACACCCTCTCTCCCTCTGTGGCTCCAAAACATACTCTATATATTACATCTGTTTTTCTCAAATTTGCCACAGAACCTATAAAAGTACTTAAGTGAATGGCAACTACATTCCCTCACAATGGCAATGCCTGGCATGTCCCGTCCCCGTCCCCCCCGGCCTTGCTAAACATCTTTCTTATGAAAACAACACAGGTTTATGCTCCCCTGGCTGAATGATGCCCAGCAAGGGAGATATAACATTGTAAGAGACCAGGCATTGCTGAGCTCAAAGTCATTCTCATTGTGAACTTTAGATACTAATTCTCTTCATTTGAGTTAATTTATAATGAGAATTGCTTTTGATGTGAAAACTTGTCAACTTGATTATCTTTCTGGTGAACTTGTACTATCTAATTATAATGAAATGAAGGTGAGGCAGAGGAGGGAATGTAATAATTCTATTTTTCGGACTCTTAATAATACATCTTTCCCCACACATATAACCTCCCCCACTGCTCCATTAATGCACATGGTTCTTACTTGTGGTTCCGAGTAGTGCTTTCTTGTGAACTTTATCTGAATTAATCAACAAGGCAGCCTCCTAATACAAAACTGAGGCTGAGGTGTTCTTTGTATTGTTTTGCTGAACTAGGATAACAATTAACTTGTGCTTTGAAGCATCAGCTGGCAAGGTGTTTAGTTGGGTCCAGAATAGTAGAAGTGTAGTGTTTTTCCATTTGTGTCTGAAACACAGTAATAACATGATTATTGGAATACTGTATTTTGTACGACAAAATATGTAAATACACTTTAATATTAATCTCAGTCCTCATGGAGTAATAAGTGCTTTTATTGTAACCTCTGCAAAGTCATTAAGATATTTTAATGTAGCATGGTTTGAGGATTTTGTTTCTTAGAAAACTGCAGAAATCAAGCAAAATTAAATTATTGTAGAGCTTTGGTTTGTGATGCTTTCTATTTACAAAATGTTTAATAAACCACAAAAAGCAGAGACACTGAGAATTGGCATGGGAGGTATTTCTGTGGTCACTGAGTTTATTCATAATCATACTCAGCTGGTTTTATTTGGAGGCAAGCCTATCTTCCCAGTTAGCAGTATCCTCGTGCATTAATTCCTGTTGACAAAAAGCACATGATGAGTTCAGAAATGCAAACTACTCTGAATGTTGTGTTCATATGTGCTCTTTGCACCAGTCTGGTGTGAATTGTCATTCAGCACACTATACATTAGGTTTATGGTAGCTTAGCCATAAAAAACTGGTAGACTAATTTGGAAATAATTTTTTTGTCAGTATTCTACATTGGGATCTGTTGCATGCAACGTACTTCCCTTAGCATTTCTCCAGCTTAGTGACATTATTTCTGCTGTTAAAACTCCATTATCATTGGCATGGAAAACTTGATCTGCTTATAAAATAGCTGGATACGGTGTCCCTTTAAAAATACGTTCTCAGATAATCCTGCAGCATAGCTATGTTATTTTTTCATAGTTAGAGAGATTAACTACTCAGGAGTTTCATTGTCTTTAGTCCCTTCTGTTCATTTGGAGCAGCAGGTGAGTGTTTAGCTCCATTTGTCATTAAACAGGGGAAATGTGACTGCAATATAAAATGTGACCTTTTTTTGGTCAAAACTACTCTGTTTTTGCTGTATAACATTTGCATTTCTCTTTGATGTGTTCCAGTATGTACTGAGTGAAGGTGTGTAGATTAGTATATAAAATGCTTTTCAGTCATGGATTTTAAGGCACTATATAGTAGGATCGTTACCATTTATAAAAACATCAGGGTAAAAATGTCTCTATCCCTACCCATTTCCTCCCCTGTACACACAAATGAATAATGGATGACTGTCGAAAGGACTTAAAAATGATAATCCTGGTAAGAAAGGAAAAAAAACATTTTCATACTCAAAGCCTACCTGGTATTCATTTTTATGACACTTTCTAATGATAGAATTAAGGATATGAGCTCTCTGATTTTGGAAGCCTGAGCTGGATTGTCTGGGTATGTTAAAGTCTCTCTGCTAAGTGTCTTTTTAAAAAGAATGCTTTTGTTTTAAAAATGTAAAGTTTTGACTGTATTGAATTGTTGGATTTTTTTCCCTTAAAAAAAATAAAGTGTATATTCTACTAAGTTCAAGATATAGTCACTGCAGTATATTGTTTGCAAACTGTCACCAGAACATAAAGATGTGGTGCAGATCCTTCATCTGTCTCTGATGTCTGTCTGTAGGAGTTGGTGTCAATAATCACTTTCAGAAGTCAGGCTGTACTCTTGCTTCCTATATTTACAAGATAGTTCTGGCCATGAATGAACACAAAAGTTTATTTTATTTATATTTATTTCTCCTCGTGTTTTTACCTTGTGAGTGTATCAGAAATACAGGCATACTTCAGAGATATTCTAGACCACTGTATTAAAACAAATATCACAATAAAGGGAGTCAAACTTCTTTCTTTTCTTTGCTAGTGCATATAAAAGCGTTGTTTACACTATAATGTAGTCTATTAAGCCAGACTCCCTGGCTGCAGGAGTGAGAGGGGGAAACCTGGCTCCAGCCCTAGCCCCCACCACTCCAGCGCCCAGAAAAGAAGCATCAGCGGCAGGGAGCGAGCTTTCCCTGGAAGCAGCCCAGCTTGCTGCAACTACAGCCAATATCTGTGGAGCGCAATAAAGCTGAACAGGGTTGCTTCCCCTGAGAAAGAAAAGCAAGTACTGCGCTTCTTAAAATGTGTGTGGGCAGTAGGAAGCAGGACGAGTAATCCCTCCTGAAGCACTTAACACTCCTAATGTTTATGGAAACACCACCTATTTCACAAATGGTCTCCCGCAGCCTTTTGTTGAAAATCTTGAAACAAAAGGCAAAAAATTAATCTGTATATACTAGAACTGCCTTAAAAGGGGAATGGGGATGGGACCTTTTGTGGGAATTAAAACTTCACATGCTGTGAAGAATCTATCGACACTCTCTGAAGCACCACTAATCAATAGTAAGTTAATCTTCTTAAGCACCAGAAAGTGTTGCTTAAAAGAGTACTAAAAGCTTTCCCCCTAGAGCATAAGTACTGAAGTTAGATGCCAATCATGCAAGTCAAATTACATCCTATGCAGATGGAAAGAGAGAACATTAAATTGCCTACTGGAGCTAGTCATGCCACAAGTCGCTTACTGCTTCCTTAGCAATGAAGTCAGTTTCAAGCAGGGTAAGAAGATGTGGCAAACATGAACAAAGAGACAAAAAATTCCCCACTTGGTAACTTGAATTTGAGATTGCACAACATGATACCAAAAGATTCAAACTTGGTTATCTTCATGCAACTTGAGCTAAATATGGCTTTTAAATTACAAGGTGTAGAAATCTTTGGGACTCGGAAGTCTGTGAGGATGATAAGCTGTGCTATGCCTCAAGAAACTAGAATTAATAAAAACTTCACTAAAAAAACTGGTAACATCCAAGGTCGGTCAAACTCTTGAGTGGATAAATTGAAATCATTGGAGTTAGGTCCATTGATTTTGATGACTTGCACATCATCCACAAGAACTGGGTTAGACTGTCTCCTTTCTGACAACAGAGTGCTAAAATTCCAAAGGGACCTTTGTGGAAATGGGACTGTCTTTGGTCAGATAAAAATATGCTTTTTTCAAAGAATTGAAGGTGGTTTGAGATTGCTGCTCTCTCTCTCTCTCTCTCTCTCTCTCTCTCTCTCTGTGTGTGTGTGTGTGTGTGTGTGTGTGTGTGTGTTGTTGTGGAAATTTACCCCTTTCCCTTGAAGGCGGCGCTGGTCTCGTAAGGAGACCCAACACCCGGAGGAACACGTTTGGAAGGTTCACACCGGTTGGGAAAACTGACAGAGACCACGTCCAGGAAGGTAAATAGATCCTTTATTGCGCAAAAATGAGAAGAACTGCTGCAGCAGGGTCCCACTCGCGTTGACAAGCGAAGAGCGAGACCCAGAACAAAGGGAAATTCTCAGTTATATACATTTTGAGTTCAATACATTTCAATGGGACAGGAAAGGCGGGAAAACAGAAATTTACATGGGAGATGGGATTTGGGTGAGGCATAGTCCTGTCTGAGTACATTTTGATGATTTTGTTTTTCTTCTCTCTCCACAGGAAGGGTGCAACGGGAAGTCCTGATCATTTCAAGATGACACTCAGATGACAGTCAATAAACTTGATCACTTGAATTTACATTTGGTTGTGTATTCTTGTTGGTTTTGCAGACCCTGTAGTAGTTAAGGGCTTCCTGGCAAGGGAGTCATCCTGTGGCTTATGTAGATTGTCTATCTTCTGGGGCTTATGCAGATCGGCTTATGGAAATGTCTCTGGTCGAAAAGGTGGGAGGCTGAGGGGTCAGTCCAGGGTCTTCCTACAACTCTTATGTCCAATAACTGGCAGTTCTGTTTAGAATGACAGCTGTCAGATTTCTTATAAAATTCCCCTCTCTGTTCATGTCTCAAATAGTGTACTGGGGTCCCAGTCACCCCTCTCTGCTCATGTCCCAAACAGCGTACTGGGGTGTTTTGAAGGGAAGCTCCCCCCCAAAAAAAATTCCTATAACAATCCCCCTCTCTGAGGCAAGATTGTTGTGTAACAACAATCATTGCCTCACACAATCCATGGTCACGTATTCGCCTTCTCCCAGGTAGTACATTGGGACAACTTCGGAAAAGGTGGGGGCTGTTTGGAGGTTTGTCAGCATGGCGGGAAAAATGAAATGGATACCTTTGTATAAATCTGAAGTCTTGCAAGTCAAGCCCCTAAGGGATATTTGCAAGTGCACATAGCTGGACATAAAAAAATATGAAAAATGGCTTATATATATGGGAAAATGGCTACAGGGTCAGAATTCATATTCTCTAACATTTTAAGTCATTTTCGCCTTACCATTTTGCAGACAAAGATTTTCTGCCCTTTATGTACAGGAATGGTCAAAGCTGCTTAAACTTTAAATAATAGACAAATGGTAAAGACTGAGACACTTCAAAGTTACAAATCTCCTTTTTAGAAACAAATACAAACAAACAATCACTCTATAATAAACTCTGAAATCCAGTGTTTCCATCTTTCTGTACTAAAAGCAAACCATGGCTGAATGTTAACTCAGCACCACATCAAGATTTTTAAAATCACCTCTCCAAATGCTTGCACCTTTCACATAGCCATAAATTGGGAGTTGGAAGGGATCCAGAGGTCACCTAGTCCAACCCCTTGGAATACAGGGTTCACAAGATTTGTATTACCAGAGAAAGTCACATACTTATGCACACAGACTATCATGTAAGCTCATACGTGTACTAAGAGCAAGAATATTAGTAACTTTACACAGAACCCTTTAGCAGATCTAAAGATAGTTTGAGTGAGTTTATTTCCTTAAAGAGTGCAAGTTACTAGAGAAATTTTCTTACAGGAAGATACAAGTGAATACAGTTTTCCTAGAATTAGATAAGGAGAGAGTCTTTTATAAGGAAGACTAAGAGTTGATATAACCACCCACAATAATATAAAGCCATAGATTTGATAGAAGTACATTTTAGAAAAGCTAAAAAGTTAACATTCCCCCTTTTGCAGTTTCCTTGCTAAATGAAGCTTACTCAGGAGTAGGTTTACCTGTTTAAGCACAGAAGTAAGATGGGAAAGGGAAAAACAAACAAACTCAGATAGAACAAAAAAAGAGGGGGGACATTTTACAATGCTTAAGGCTAATGGAAATCAGACACTGCAATTTATCTTGTAAAACTTAAGACTTTTGCAACAGGAAAATTAAGTAGAGCACAGCCTTCCTTTTATGCAGACCTTGAACATTGTGAGTTCACAAATTCAAAGTGTAAACAAACCATTTTCAAAGTTACCAATCTCCCATTTCCTTTTTGTCCTGCTTCTCCTTACTGCAGGAAAAAAAATAAGTATACACACACACTTTTTACTCTTTGGCCTTCTATAGCCCTTCTCAATATTTGCCATGGTTTTTTTGGGGGGGGGTTGATCAAGCCCCACTGTGCACAGTTAAGAGAAGTTGTAGCCAATTTAAACACAAACCAAATTTAAACACAGACACAAAGCTTCTTAAACACAAATTGAAGGGGTCTTCCAGAGTCCAGATGGGAAATAAGCACCAGTTTGGGCTTCTTTCTCATCGGGGGCCTGGGAACTTTGTCTCTTTGATAGGGGTGCACCCATTCCTTCTACCTAGGCTTTTCCGGACAATCTCCGAACCTGGGGTCTGGGGATCTGGGGTTCACGGGTTCTCTTTTTTCACTGGACACTAACTCCGATCTAGGGAAGTAGACAACCTCTCTGACTGGTAAGTGGACTCCTCCGATTGGGAAGGTGGACACTCTCCGAGCGGGAAAGGGGTTTAGACAATCTAGGGAAGGGGTGGACACTCTCCGAGTGGGAAATGGACACACTCCGATAGGAAAACTAACCCACCCACAATTTTGGAGTCACAGCAACACCCTGCCTTTTACAATCTAAGTCAGTCTCTACTGAACGCTTGCAGTATTGCAATGCCAGATCAAGACTGAGAAATTTAAAAGTTAGAACGGAATGGGCGCCCTTGCTTTCCCGTTCTCGTGGGTCATGCCCAATTAAGGTCTCCACGAGGCGGTTTGCGGCTACACCCGTCAAAGTTATAGGTTGGGAGTTGTAGTTCAGAGAATTTAAGGGAGAGGAATCACAACGCTCTCAATCTGGCCGACCTCCAAAGGACTTTGAGCGTGCGAACAAAGGATAGGGTAAGGGAGACAGGTAGAGAAGAAAGACAGTAAGAAGTTTGTTGCTGTGACAGAACCCACCCAAGGCCAAATTCCTATTTATACTCACGTATACGCAGTCTTCCGACTCCCAATATCAGAATCCAGGAACTGGGAAAAAGTCTCCTGATTCTCTTAACCCCACGGCCGTTCCGGATCGCAGTTACCTTCCTAGTTGGTCCCGCTGAGACTCCCAGTTAGTGCCAGGACTCTAGAGTCGTCGAGGAAAGATAGACCCCCCTGCAAGTGGCTGGGTTGCGCTTGGGCTACCAGACCTCGGCACCCCAGAACCCCGGTCAACCGTTGTCCCACCAGAGTCACCAAATTGTTGTGGAAATTTACCCCTTTCCCTTGAAGGCGGCGCTGGTCTCGTAAGGAGACCCAACACCCGGAGGAACACGTTTGGAAGGTTCACACCGGTTGGGAAAACTGACAGAGACCACGTCCAGGAAGGTAAATAGATCCTTTATTGCGCAAAAATGAGAAGAACTGCTGCAGCAGGGTCCCACTCGCGTTGACAAGCGAAGAGCGAGACCCAGAACAAAGGGAAATTCTCAGTTATATACATTTTGAGTTCAATACATTTCAATGGGACAGGAAAGGCGGGAAAACAGAAATTTACATGGGAGATGGGATTTGGGTGAGGCATAGTCCTGTCTGAGTACATTTTGATGATTTTGTTTTTCTTCTCTCTCCACAGGAAGGGTGCAACGGGAAGTCCTGATCATTTCAAGATGACACTCAGATGACAGTCAATAAACTTGATCACTTGAATTTACATTTGGTTGTGTATTCTTGTTGGTTTTGCAGACCCTGTAGTAGTTAAGGGCTTCCTGGCAAGGGAGTCATCCTGTGGCTTATGTAGATTGTCTATCTTCTGGGGCTTATGCAGATCGGCTTATGGAAATGTCTCTGGTCGAAAAGGTGGGAGGCTGAGGGGTCAGTCCAGGGTCTTCCTACAACTCTTATGTCCAATAACTGGCAGCTCTGTTTAGAATGACAGCTGTCAGATTTCTTATAAAATTCCCCTCTCTGTTCATGTCTCAAATAGTGTACTGGGGTCCCAGTCACCCCTCTCTGCTCATGTCCCAAACAGCGTACTGGGGTGTTTTGAAGGGAAGCTCCCCCCCCCCAAAATTCCTATAACAGTGTGTACATACATACACTATCCTCTGTTTGCCTCTGCTTAAATGGGTTTTGCAGGATTTTGTATTGGTTGCAAAAACCTGCTTGATAAGAGGCAACAATGGAATCAATGAAATATCTGTATTTCTTGGAAACAATTTCTCCAACCACTTCCAGCTTTTAAACTATTGTATTTCTCCAACCTTGGAAATCAGTCTCTATTTTCCACTTCCTTTCATCTGGCATTTGGTTGTAATGAGACACCATGGTGATATATTTCAGCTCTTCACAGATGTCCCCTTGCAACTGAAGGAGCTGTCTTCTACATCAACCCCAGTCATACCACTGGCCCTTCCTCCAAACCAAATAGTTTTATTTAAATTGTGTTTATATATTTGATCTGTTTGTATGCTGGCTTTAAGAGTCAAACCCTGTTAATGTGGCTTCTGTTAATACAAATACAATATCATCAAAAAAATTACAGACATTTAATAAGACAGTAGCAATAAACATCCAGGCACCCCCCACCCCATCACACATATATAGACAAAATCAACTGGAGCAAGAAAAAATAAGGCCAGTGTGAACAGGTAAGTTTTCAACCCTTTCCAAAAGTCCTGAAATGTTGTGGTCTGAAGGAGCCCAGCTGGTAAAGAGCTATGGTGGCAATACAGAGAATGCCCTTTTATAATTAGTTTAATTGCTCTGGGTGTCAGGCAGGCGAGAATGACTCCCTTTGTGCTAATCTTAAAGGTGTGGGCAGGCTGGAATGGATGCAAGGAATAAAAGTGTTTCATTAAGATTTAATTGTGTGATGAGAAAATGTATTCCAGAGGATGTGCTTCAGAACCTTTGTATCCTGGAAAGAGGGGCAGTTGCCTACTATCTGTGTGCAACATGGTTCATGTTTTTTTGTTTTGCATCTCACCTGTCAAATCTCTTTTTTGGTGGATATACATCTCACCTGCCCCATTTTTGCCGTTTCCCAGTTATTCCGATACTATGCGGTGTCCCTCCACGAGTCTGTTGGGAGACTTCCATGTAGCATTTAAGGGTTTGTACCTCACATCTTGGAATGTTTAGTGCTTTGTTATTTCCATGCCTTCCTTAAATTGGAAGGATTTTTTTTTTTTTTAAATTGCTGCCTCATTGGGAGATGAGAGAGAGAGAGAGAGTTCTAAGTAGTGGTTGTTTGAATAAAAAAACTGTGCATCCGAACTATCTTCTGCAAAAGGGGGAGTGACACAGAAAGAGCTAAGATTGGTGGAAGTGAGTGGGCAGCTGGAAGTAGCAAGGCTTTAGAGTAAAAGTACTGGCAGTACTCCAGGCATTGCAATAGGTGACCTTATGTATGGTTTACCTGGGATACACTTGGAGTTACAATGCTGGAGGCGACACTGATTTTCTGGTTTTGAACTTTGCTTTGGGAGAGGAGAGCACAGTCAGCAAGACCGTTTGACCTGAAAGCAGCTTCCCTCACCAATGGGGCCAGCGAAGTTCAGGGTTACTGAACAACTTCCATTCCTTCTGGAAGCTTTTGAGGGAAGGGGTTTGGATTTCGTTTTCTTCTGCTCTGCTTTGACCCTTTCTGTTCTCTATTCACTTTTCTAACCCTTGCGTCCAACTGAGCTTCTTAACAGCCTCATGTTTTCAACCATATATTAACCTCTGGTCATTATGAACCTTGGCTGCTTGCCCCTGCATTGGGGTATTCACATAAGGCCTTGTTAGATCCTGGCCAAGGCCTGACAGTGGGGCAAAGGAGTGCAGAGAAATCAGGGGAGGGAGGATTCATCATCCCTCTCTGCATGGCCCCCCTCCCCTACATTTATACATGTGCCCTCATCACGTTCATCTGTCCAGTCTTCTAATTTGGTTTAGAAACGTTCTGCTTTTCTAATGACTTGCCACCAGATGGCGCTGTTGCAGCATAGCAAGTGCTGTGACCTTGTCCCTTTAAAAATAAATAACCCTCCCGATGGGATTGCACAAGAAACTAAAGGTTATTGATATGAAATGAATGAGAGAGAGAAGCATGCTGTTTTGACACTAATCCAGCCTAAGCTTTGCAACCAGCTGTCTTGGAATGGTTTTTATTTTCTTTAATTGAAAGGCAGTAAAAAAAATGATTGTAAATAAATAAACCTCCCATTAGCAAACAATCACATTTTCTTCCCTTTTATATGCCAGTTGAACCAGCATGATGGATGAGCAGGACAGAGTCTTAAGACTCTACATTCTGGTCCACTTCTTCTCGAGTTTGTTTAGTATGGATGACTGAGCAGTTTCAAGGATAATGAATTATAGAAAAAAGCCTTTGTGCCACAAGTGAAAAGGATTGCAACCCCAGGGACTGCCAGTCTGGATAAGAGGGCCTTAGGCTTGTCAAAACCAATCTGCATGGGGAGCAAATTTTGATTTTCAGAGAGATATGTAGCGGCAACCATGGGCATAGCCAGGATTTTTGTTGAGGGGGGTAGGCCTTTTGTTGGGGGGGGCAGAACCTCAGTTAGCTATGTGTTTTCATTTGTTTTTATTGATTGGGGGGCAGCTGCCCCTCTCTCTCCTCCCCCCCCCCGGCTACGCCCATGGCGACAACTGCAAACTGCATTGGCAAAGGATCTACTTCCCTGGCCAAAAGGAGATTATTCTGCACTCTCCCATGCAGAAAATGTTCTGCATTTAGCCCAAATTATATAAATGAGTGTTTTGACAGATAGTACTAAGTCACAGAAGCTTAAGTGCTCTTTTCTCCTGTATTGTGTGTTCATTTAAAGTGCAGTGAAAGGGACCTTTATCCAATTTATCACGCAAGTGCTCTTGTAGCCCTATAAAGAGAAGGAAAATCGTTCCAAGGCTATCCCTTTCCTCTGCAGCAGAGATGGGCAACCTGTGGTTCGCCATATGTTGGTGTTGATTTATGATTGATTTAAAGAAAAGAATGCCAGATTCGTAGATCCAAACACAGGGTAGAATACTTTCTGGTAAGAGAGAGCCTCAGCAGAGATTTCAAAATGCAAAACACGCAGCAAAGTGAAGCATGGAAATATAGGCTCTTAGACCTTTTAAATATCTCATTCTAAGTTGCTTACGGCGACTTTCCCTTTCTACCCTCTTAGCATTGAATAGACTACACAATTTGGTAAGTTTAAAAGAAGTGTACTTACAAAATCATCAACAGTCATATTCATGTGTTCTTCCATACAGCAGCAAGGAAAACCGGGTTACAAAATATGGTAAAAGTTTCTGAACATGCAGTCAGGACTTGGAGCAATCCGCTCACACATCCTGCCTAGTTGGATTCATATGGTGGAAGAGAATGAACAGAAAGAAGGCAAACAAAATAAAATAACTTTCCTAACTGCCCACCGGAGATGAGGGGCCGGGACCTGGTCAAGTCTGTCAACAACAGCTTATTCTGTGGTCTTAACCTCTTCATGCACTAACCAGAACTAAACATGTTAGTTATATGAGACTGCATTTCCCACAGTTGTTGGACTCCAACTACCATCAGCCCCATCCAGCATGGCCCAATGGTCAGCAATGATGAGAATTGTAGTCCAGCAACATCTTGAAGGTTGCAGCTTCTGCATTCCTGCTGTACAACGGTGCTATTTCAGCAGCTATCCTCCCTGGTCACCCTCCCTATTGCCCACCAATAAATTCCCTTTCTTATAGTTCTATAAGGGACTCCTCTTAAATCACCTTCTCATTTCTTGAAGTTGTGCTCAAGGTACAATGTGGATATCATTGCATCCCATCCCTTCTTGAATTAGGACATTGTCTCACTAAGAAAGTCACATGGCAGGCATACATGCCAAATGTGTGCATACTAAAAGTCATGAACAAGAAATGATTTCGGCTCATAATCTTTTGGTACCATGTATCAAAAGAGAATTTGTTGATGTCAACCATTGAGTTTCTAGCCCCCTCTCATGTTCAGCTAAAACTGTACGTGAGTAAGCCTATGGCATTTTTAAAATTCAATACAAACTGAAAGATGAGGATTAGGCCCACAGTCTTGGGGTGCTACTTAATTCAGCTTTGTTACTGGAGGCCCTCATGATGTGCTTTGCAGTGTCTTTTCACCACCTGGTGTTGCCATGCCAGCCGTGGCTTTTTTTGACAGAGACAGCTTAGCCATAGTGATCCAGCTCTGGTCATTTCCAGATGAGATCACTGCAACGTGTTTGGTGTGTAGATTACACACCTGCATTACCTGTGTGTATATACAATATATGTGAATATGTTGCAGACTTCTCAAACTTCATTTGGTTCAGAATATTATCATTATATATATTTATCAAATTCCTATCCTGCCCTGCCACCCAAAGGAACCCAAAGTGGAAAACAACAAAGTAGTAAAACAATAGAATTAAAAATTACAGTGGTACCTCTGGTTACGAACTTAATTCGTTCCGGAGGTCCGTTCTTAACTTGAAACCATTCTCATCCTGAGGTGCGCTTTCGCTAATGGGGTGTCCCACTGCGCGCGCGCCTCTGGCGCACAATTTCCATTCGCATCCTGGGGCACAGTTCGCAACCAGGAGCAGCTACTTCTGGGTTAGTGGAGCTCATAACCTGAAGTGTTCGTAACCAGAAGCGTTCATAACTAGAGGTACCACTGTAAATAAAAGTACATCATAAAGTCACCAACTGGCACCAGGCCTAGCAAACATATCATGGCTGTCTGTTTCCAAGCATAATTGCAAGTACTGATACTTGCTGTTTAATGATCTATGGGGCTTTAGGTCTGGTTACCTCTAGAGCTGCCTTTTCCCACATCTACCAGCTGATGTGTTAGGATCTTTGTAAACAGCTCTTCTCCAGGTGTCTCTGCTACCTGAGGTGCATCAGGGGACACAGGAGTGCCCTGTTCAACTGTAACAACTCTACTTTCCCCAGGAAGCTTAGCCTGGCACTCTGTGTCTTTTGGTGCTTCACGAACCCTTCTTATTTTCCTTAGACGTTTAAAAATACTGTATTGTGTTTGATCAGCCTCTTGTGGTTGCTGCATTAATTCAATGCTGCTGCTGTTACCATTGTTGTGTTTTTAGTGTGTGTGCTTCCTTTTTATAGTCAGATTGTTTTCAAAATGTTGTTAACAGCAACCCTACCCTGGGGTTATTTTGTGCTGAAGATGTAGGATATAAATACTAATAAATAATGAAAATATCTGCCTGCCATTAGCTACAAACCCTAAAATCTGGTATCCTCTCAAAACCTCAGTCAGTTTTGTGCCACAAACTCCTTTTTTTTTTTTTTTGCCACTGCCTCTTAAGTGTGTACCTGACATTTTGAGTCATTAACACTAAAAAAGCAACTACTTGGCTGTGGCCACATGCTTTCAATGTATTACGTGAAGGCATCCAAGGGTGTGACTTCCCCATGTGAACCTAATTTTTAAATTATTTTTATACCTTGATTTATGTTAAACCACCCATTAATCTTGTAGATCTAAGGTGCTTTGCATTCCAGGGTCATGGTTGCTACTATGTAATTTTAACATTGTTTTGTTGAGCTAAACTGCTAATGAATGTAACTGAAGTACCTTTACTGGACAGCGCTTCCAACTGTGAGGGACCAATTTTATAGCAAGGAAATGGAAACTGCTAACAATGCAACATCAGACTGCATCTGAAATGGAGCTGGGTTACGACTGAGGAGCAATTCTCATTGATTGTGCTATTTAAGCAGCGGTCATCAACATTTTTGGAATTTTGAGAGAATGTTGAAGCCACTAGTCACAAAATGGCTGCCACAAGGCACCGTGACTTGATGCAAAATGGCTGTCATGAGGGCATGGCTTGACACAAAACTGGGAATACTCTTATTCCTATGTAGCAAAGCATCAACTAACTGATTGGTTGACTTGGGAAATGAAGGTTTCAATTCCCACTCAGTGATGAAGTTCGCTGGGCAATTTTCAGCCAGCTATTCTCTCAGCCCAACCTGTGAGGATATAACGGCGTGCAGGAAGAACCATGTATAGCACCTTGAGCTGCCTGGAGGATATTATTATTATTATTATTATTATTATTATTATTATTATTATTATTTTATTACAATAAAATTAAAATAAATATGCCCTTCTGGGCAGAAAAGAAATGAGACAAGCCTTAAGGCAAGTGGGGATGGCATCGCCTTTGCCTCTTCCTCCCCAACACTAGATCAAAATACAAGAAACAAAGGGAAGCCAACCCTCTCCCCTCTTCTTTCCACCCCATCAAAATGTCCTCCAGAGCTAGGAAAAGAAGGAAGGTAGAGCCATCCCTGTTTCACTCCCACCCCGTGCCATCCAGGGCAAGAAAAAGGGGGGGGGAGTACCCTCACCACGTACAGTGGTACCTCAGGTTACAAACACCTCGGGTTACAAGCACTTCGGGTTACAGACTCTGCTAACCTGGAAGTAGTACCTCGGATTAAGAACTTTACCTCAGGATGAGAACAGAAATTGTGCGGTGGTGGCGCAGCAGCAGCGGGAGGCCCCATTAGCTAAAGTCGTACCTCAGGTTAAGAACAGTTTCAGGTTAAGAACGGACCTCCGGAACGAATTAAGTTCGTAACCAGAGGTACCACTGTATTTCCCTCTCCACAAATAAAAATGATATCCAGTGCTAGAAAAACGAGGAAAGTAAACCAAGAGGCCAGCGGGAAACCAACCATGCCACTTATCTGTCCCCCAGAGGGGAGAAGGAGTTCACTGCCTTACCAATTGGAGTGAAAAGGGAGGCCCTTTCTACTCTCAGAACTGCTTGGCATGCAGAACAATATCTATAGTTTCCCAGAGCGTTACTGGATGCCCCAAATCTCTTTCATTTTGCACAGAAAGCCAGTAAATTAATATATACTGTAGTTCTATTTATTAAGCGTCCCCCTCCCCCAAAACATTACTCCCTTGGGAATTAAGTGAAATTAAGATTTATGCCTAAAACTGCACCCAGCACAGTGGCAGGACATTCTGAACTTTTGTCAAAATTTCTACTCCAGACATTAGGCTAAGTTTGATTGCTCTAGACCACTTTTGGTGTTTACGAGACATCTCTGATGACAACGAAAAGACCCCTGCCCTCTTCTGCATCTGGTTGATCTGCAAACAGGAGCTAGAGCTATTTGCCTTGGTGCTGGTTGATTCAGCAACAGCCAGCCCAGGGAGTGGAGTAGATGAGCAGAGCTTTTGAGAGAAAGCTGGTCACATGTAGCCTCTTTAAGCAGGCATTCTCTTGCTCCTGACCATCTGTCTCTCCCTCTCTGTTCAGCTGATGGGGCAATTCTAGGGGTGTTAGATTCCCTATTCACTATGGTGCAGTTTCCACCCACATCCTGCTCTGGTCTTCCTGGGTGGGAATGGCAGTGGAGTGACCTTTCTAATATTACCATGAGAGAGAGGGGACTGCCAGTACTGCGGGGAATGGGGATTAAGGAGACACACCAGGGTCAGGAAAGGGGGATGGGTGGTGGCTGAAATGAGAAGGTGTACAACCTTCGGTGTTTGAGGAAAAATCTTTCCCAGCGGGAGATAAGTGCCAGCTCAGGCGACCATACTTGCTGCTAGGATGATGAGGCACCTCCAGAGTTTGACCTGGACGTCAGAATCTTCAGGTTTACCTCAGCTTTTTAGTGTTGCTGGTTGTCTAACAAAGTTACAGTGAAGGGTAATGACATAATCTGAAGGAATTCTTGTACCCCTTTCAACAAAACTTTGCAATATCTTATTCCTCTGCTTGGCACTATGAGAAGAGCTGGAGGAGAAGGGGGACAGCGGCGGCAGCAAGAGATGAGCTATAAAAATAGCTTTGTCCGATGGCTGCGGCTGTTCCACTCACTGCCTGTAATCCACCCTGTGGCATCCTGGCTCCCATGTGCGCTGTGTGTTACATAATGGGAGACACTCAGGCATCACTTCAGCCTCAGAAAAGGGAAAGGGAAAGAGTGACGTGACATTTACACTGCTTGTGCTTCCCAATATGTTCCTCCAGCTGGGCTTTCCAAAGCATGTCAATGCTGAGCTGCTTTCAGAGGGGTTGATAGGCACCCAGAGAGAGTGAAAAATAAAGCATTTCCTTTTTGCACCAGAGGGCAGTGGCGGTTGATGTGGGTAGGGGCAGTAGAATGCCTTGCACAATAATGAATATAATTTGAGGGAACAGGAAGGGGGTCAAAGAAAAAAAAAGCTCTAAGCCGGTGTCCTGTTAGGAGTATTTGCTGTGGAAAGATTAAGCCATTGGCAAGTGTCCAGGGACTAGGTTGCTTTGAATGAACAAGCCATTTTATAGTCTATAAAATATAGTACTAACTGCCACATGCTCAAAATAGGTTTCAGTGTTTGGAAAGGGAGGGCTTAGTTGGAATAATACATGGGGATTTGCTCGTGTGGGGAGGTATGCGTGCACCCCCAAAGGAGTTAGGGCTGTGTACATACCATACATTTAAAGCACATGACTTCCCCCTGAGATACCAGAGAACTGTGATTTGTTGAGGGTGCTGTGAATTATAACTCTGTAAGGAGTATAGTTCCTAGGATTCCTGGGGTGAGTGTGTGTTTTAAATGTATGGTGTAAAATTGGGCCTTTCTTGGGCTAGAACAACTGGCCAGTGACCCGCAGAGAGTCCTGTCTTACACACTCACTCAAACACACACACACAAATACACACACTCTCACAGTCCAAGCCTTCTGTCTCCTCACATTTTGCCATGTGGTTTTCAGCAGAGTGGAGTACCAAAAAAGAAAAAAGACTGCTTCTCAGCTTCACTTTTGGCTGCTATTGCCTCCCAATGTCAAGCAGCACAAACTTCTGTGAGGCTTCCTGCCAGGAATACTCAGCTGCAGCAAAAAGGGTTCCCTCTTCTGTGTTTCTCTCCTGGAAGTTTTTATTGAGCCACTCGTTTTTATTGAGTTTTTATTGAGCCATTCATGCTCTGAAGAAGGATCTGTAACTGGTAAGTACTGAGTAAAAAATAGGTCCGTAAGGAAGTTCCAGAAGTCCATATGGGGTGGAGAGATGCGGTTGAGTCCAGAAACTCTCCAACTATGGATCATGGAATATTTGGTCAATTAATATATAGAATAACAGTACCAGAGTGCTATGGAAAGGGCAATCAGTGAGCACTCCAATATTCACAGTAGGGCAATTCCTTTATTAGGAACAACCCAAATGACCTGCTAAACACTGGCCTCTTCCCATGCAGTTGCAACTAATGTTTTGTTGGCAAAAGGTAATCCAGTGTGGGTTGCACATAAATGTCTATGGCCAGACTGTCTTGGGCCTGCAGTGATGAATCATTTTATTTTAAAATTTAATATGCATGTGTTTGAACAACATCTGTGGAATCAGACCCGCACGCATACTGTACAAGGAGAAACAGCAGGGCTCTGTCGATGGCAATCAAAGGACCAAATGCTGAGTGTTTACTTTGTCCTGGCTACCTTGTCTGAGATAAACAGTGACTGTAGATTTTTTCATTGTTCCATTGGAATAATATATATCGATTAGTCAACAGAAGTGAGTCCAGTGTGCATATAGTTCCAGTGATTTTGTCCATTTCCTTTAAATCCTCTGGTAGTGTTGGGTGGGAAGTGAAAACAGAATTTGCAAGTAGGCAGGTATCCCAGAGTAGATCATTTACATTAGTGGGGAGGTGAAGACAGCCTTTTCAGGGCAGGGGCCACCTTTAGGCCACACATACCTCACGGGGCCCACTTCTTAATAGCTTAATATATATTTGTATGGTGGTTGCGTTGTAGTTCAAGCTGTAACCCAGTAGTGGGTTCCAAACCTGCAGCTGGCCCAACGATGTTAGGTAATTGGGTTGGAGTTGCAGCCCTAGCTTCTGAAATAGGTAAGAACTCCTATGGCCTTCCAGTTGTTGTTGGACTGCATCCCTGTCCATTGGCCATGCTGACTGTGGATGATGGGGAGCTGCAGAGTCTGACAACATCTGGAGGGTCATAGCTTTCCCGCAACTGCTCTAGAAGGATGAGGACTGGTGACTCTATAAGGATGTTTCAGCCCTTCTAAAGTAAATATTATTTAGTGATATAGTCAAATTACCCTGGGGTAGTGCTTTACAGGACCCTTTGCTCTGCTCTGTTCTCATTGGTTATGAGAAGGAGAGCCTCACATGACTGGAGAAACTTTCCTGAGCAAGTTGGATTATGAGCAGCTACTTAAGTTTTCTTATGTACAAAGATTGCTTTGCAGAAACAGCTGCCTCTGAGAGGACTTTGATGAGGCCCCAGAGAAGGGAAGTGGGGGTGATGTAGGATGGTTTGTCCCTCCTGAATATTGTTGCCTCATTGGATTTATAAATAACATTCTCAATACCTTGGTTGCTAATTGTTTGTTAAGTATTTCCAGAAAGAATGAAGCAATTTCCAAGAACTATCATCATTGGCAAGGGAGATAGTTTGCTATGGAAGCCTTTTCTCCTTCCACATGCCCATTGTTCTCTACATTTCCAGTATTTTTTATTTATTGTCCAAGAGCCTCTCTCTGTGCCTAAGAAGAAAAATAGGCATTTACAATCTTAAGTAGTGCCGTGGATATGATATGAGGTGCTCCTCATAGGTAGTTTCAAATGCTTGGGAACAGTGACCCCAATCAGCAACTGTGCATGGCAGAGAGGCTGCAGTTACTGGAATGTCTCCAGGAAAGAAGGGCAGTAAGATATGGCATTGGGGTGTCAAACGGCAACAGTCAACCTGGCAATTCCCCATTAATTTAGCTGTGCTTGCCAGCCTCTTTTTCCAGCAAGGTTTTTCAGCCTTTATCAGATGTATTAAAGGCATAAATTCAACATCTCAGCCTTTTCCTAGTATGGAGATACAGTATTAGGAAATATCCTCCTCCTCCTCCTTTTCCCTCCCGGTTAATATTTTATTATTAATTCAATAAATATGTTA
Organism: Darevskia mixta; assembly: GCA_034641385.1. Taxonomy (NCBI): domain Eukaryota; kingdom Metazoa; phylum Chordata; class Lepidosauria; order Squamata; family Lacertidae; genus Darevskia; species Darevskia mixta. The sequence goes on from JAWWNH010000008.1 coordinate 20,901,241, forward strand.
AGAGCCGGTGGCTTAAAAACTTCAGCACATAACAAAGATACCAACAAGTCTCAATATCTGTAGATCCACCTGTCCTCCAGTTATCTGTTCCCTTTCCATGCTCCAGTAACAACCCGATTGAAGTTACGCACAAGCCACACTATGCTGTGCTATTCAAGAGAAACCAACATGAGAATAAAAGCAAGCTAAAATAGAGGGTTTGGAATTAAAAAGAATTCCATTTTCATTAGCTATTCCTCAAATGTTTAAGGAAACACTAACATGTATTACTAAAGCTTAGCAGACTGCTGTTTTTGATAGGTCTCCCATTCTTTTTATGCCAAAGAGCAAAGTTCATGTTGCCAGTCACGATACTTGGTGCAGTCCCTAAGAATAATTTATTCTGCAGAACCAAGCTCACTCTGCATCTAATAGTGGCCATATATCCAAACAGTCAGGTGGTGTATCCACAGCAGTGACCAGAGAAGGAATGACGGCTGGGAGGAGAAAAGAGAGAAGAAATCCCATGGTGCACCTGTAGCAGCAAAACTGGACCCCTTCATCTGCCCCATCTGTAATAAAACATGTATTCCCCGTATTGGTCTCTACAGCCACAGCAGGTGCTGTAATTCTCCAATGGTTTGACTTTATGCCTGAAGTCACACACACTTCCACTGTCTCCCAAATCAGACAGATGTCAACTCAACTATTGATGTATAACCTAAAAGCATACGAGATACACATAGTTTTAAGAACTAGAGTGACATGTTGGGAAAGGCATAAACAGAGCCACAGAATACATTCTGGGGTAAGGGAACTCCAGAAGATGTATCTTAAAGTTTCTTCCTGCACTTCCAGTGTGCATTTGATCCTTTGCTCACTGACTTGACCAGTAGAAAGTGCTATCATGACTTCTTATCAGGCATCACCAGACATTTAACAAAGTAACTTTAACTTTTTATTTTGGGGGTCTTCTAAGCAGGCAGTGGTGGCAGGGGAGTTGTGTGGCTGCGAAAAATTGCCAAGCTTCTAGCATAATTCCGATGGATTTCTTGTGAGACAATGACTATCAGCTCCTTTTAGAACCACTGATGTCGGTTCCCTCGCTGCGAGAAGCCAAGTTACAGGGAACCAGGCAGAGGGCCTTCTCGGTAGTGGCACCCGCCCTGTAGAATGCCTGCCCACCAGATGTCAAAGAGAAAAACAACTACCAGACTTATAGAAGACATCTGAAGGCAGCCTTGTTTAGGGAAGCTTTTAATGTTTGACAGACTATTGTATTTTAATATTTTGTTGGAAGCCGCCCAGAGTGGCTGGGGAAACCCAGCCAGATGGGCGGGGGGTATAAATAATAAATTATTATTATTATTGCCGGTATTATTATTGCTTCTCCAGCAGTGGGAGTAATGGGGCAGGTGGAGCACCAGTGGGGGCACCGCCTCTTGCATTTCCGCTGCCCGAGGCGGCTGCTTCACCTTGCCTCATGGGTGGGCTGGCTCTGGTTTCAAATGTGATTTAAAGGTGTAGTATGAATGCAGCGTGGTTCATACATGTTTTACTTCCTAGGCAGCAGTCTGTGCTAGCTGTGGCTTTGTTGTGGTCCTTGGATGACCCATTAAGACGGGTCTATCCAGATTTCCAAGAAGGCTGAGCTGCCTCTCTGGACAGGGATCAAGTAAGGGTAGAAACACAAAACAGATGACATGCAGGGAATGAGTTCTTTCAAGTATGTGCTGTGCATAATCCTGTTATGAGCTCTTCCAAACTACTTTTTCTTTTTTCTTTTGCATGATCTGTTACAGATAATCTCGCGATGGCTCTTTCAGACTGCATCTGGGGAACTGTTGCTGCTTAGTACTCTAGAATTATTTCCCCTTCCTTACCTGCCCCCCCTTCACAAAACCTGCACCTCAATTAGGATACTCCTGTAACATCAATAGTAGTTGTATAGAAGAGGACATTTGGCTTTCATCTAGGGTTGGGGGCAGGAGGAAAGGGTGAATTTGATGGCATTGATTCTCTCTCCTATAGAAGGAGCCCTGGCCAACTTTGGATCTGGTCACATTTGCATCATTAGTTACAAGCCTTCCTATTGTCTTTCCCCAGCCACAAACCTACCCACCTAAATAGCAACAATCTCGAAGTGCCCTTTGAGTGACTGCTCCTCTTACTGTGCAATCTTAGGCGTGCTTACCTTAGAACCAAAGGCCCTCTTGGAGCCAGACAGATGGGCATTGGATTGCAACCTTAATGTAAAACAAGTGTATTTCTTATTCCCTTGATGAATTGTATGTTCTTTGACATCCTGGCTAGGTAACGTTTCAAACTGGAAAAGAGAAAAGAGCATCTCTTGTATGTGGCAAAAGTATTTTGGCTTGGGAATCCACGGGCTGTTTTTAATTTGAACACATTGTCTTGCTTCTATTACTATACATGAAACATTTCTGCTGAGGAATTGCTTTTATCCAGTATGTGTGACCCTCTTAAAAAGCTTTTGAATGGTCTTTTTTTCCATTTTTGGCAGGAGAGCAGGTGGGGGAAGAGGCAGAAGAAGTAAACCTACTGCTAAAACTTCACCTCTGTAAGCCAACATGACCTTTCAGTTGGCCAACTGTGCAGAATAGAGGCCACAGGACTCAGGCAAAATGACACCAATCTAATCTGATCCATTGGGCAGGTATGTATTCTAGAGATTCAAACCGTGGCCACGAAATATATGAGGACAGGTGAAGGGTTAACTTGCAGCAGCCACATGCAGCAAAGGGCTCTCCTCTCTCTGCCTGCCAGCTCCTGGAGACTAGCAGAGAGTTAAGGAGCTGGGAGTCTGACGTCAAGAGGGCCAGAATAGAAGACTCTATTTATAGGGCTGTTCCAAAGGGAATGGGAGACGCACAGACAGAGAGATTGTTCACTGGCTTGTGCTTGCAGGGTTATTTTCTCTGTTCTTAACAGTGCAGGCAGCTGCCCCACTAGCTGGCACAGCTGCCTTGTTGGGAGAGAAATGGGCTCTCTCCATTGGCCACATTTGGTCTGTATGTCTTCCCCATTCCTTTCCTACACAACCTCATTGAATGGTTACACATCCTCCTAATATAATTCATTTAGTGTCCAAATGCAGTACTGGTACTTTCAGTATATGATAAATCTCTTTTGCTAGGCTCATATTCAGCGAATAATTCCTAGCATTTTATCCTGTGACCTACAAGTCTTTAACCCTTTTCCCAAATGCATGGGGGCTGGCCGTGGTGAATGAAAGGTACTCTGTTTGGAATCCAAGGTGTTCCTTACACGTTCTGAAGCTGTTATCTGGTACTGAAAACAGATACTTGCAGGTAAATCCATCCCGGTCTTGACTCATGTCAATATTTGCTCATATTCCCAGGAAAGAATTGCAAATTCTTTTGGGAACTTAAATTACCTGACTGAATGTTGTTGCCATGTTATCTGTTTCCTTGTCTCCATGGGAAAGGATTGCTAAAAAAGAAAAAATAGGGGCGGAGGAGCCCTCAGGCATAACATCTGTGCAACCAGTCCTCTCTTCAGGTTATAAGATTTGTGCCAAAGCAAAACACAGAGTTCTGTGCCCTGTGATACCACTGCTGCCATTTACTTCCAAGCTTCCAGTCCTATCATGGAGGATGACACAACTGTAAAATGCCCTTGCTTGAACACAATGCTCCTTTGATATTTCCCCCCACAAAGTTCCAATCCTAAAGATATATTTACTTCTCTAATCTAGGAATAATCACTGTGCTACTTTCAGTCTCTCCTCTGCAGCATTTTGAGTATGCATAATCATTGCGGAGTTCTGTTGTTGCATTCCCTTTTGTGCTTTTTGGCAATGGAACAAAGAAGTCTTTCTTCTCTCCTAGTTATCTGACGTATGAAGCAGAAATGTGTGTTGTGATCTTCGTTTCCACCTAGAGATTGTAGTATCTTTTAACTGGAACATAGCATGTCTAGCCTTTACACACACACACACACACACACACACACACACACTGGGGAGCTTATAATCTCTGCAGCAATCTGTAATACCAGCATCTGGGGCTGGATTTGGGGCACATGCAGCAGCATTTGTTATGTCAGTCTAATTTGTGAATGAGCGTAAAATGGTTGCAAAACTATGAATCCTATAGGCACCCTTGTCAATCAGTCATGGTTGATGGCAGCTCCCTTTACTTCCTGCAATACAGTCATTACACATTACAAAACTCAAACTGACACCGAAACCAGCATCCCCATAGTTTTCAGCTTAGCCAGGGTCCAATGTCATCACAATGTGTGAATACCCACCTCATTGTGTAGATCACATCATTGGATGGTGGGGACAGGAAATGCACACTGTAATGAAGCTCATCCAGCTTGGCCAATGGGCAGGGATGATCGGCGTTGCAGTCCAACATTTGAAGGACCACAGGTTCCCCACCCCTTCCTCAAGGACTAACAAATTTATAAAGACATTATGCCAAACAATTTGTTAGCTTTCCTGCAAAACATGCCTATCCTCCTGAAAGAATGAGGAGTACACAATAGGTTGGAGACAAAGCTCAGAGGTAATCAGAAAAATATGTAAGAGATCCATTCTTCTACCTGTATATGCTCCCTAAAATTCACAAGGAAAGCTTCCCTTTGCTAAGTAGACCTGTTGTGTCAAAATCAGGATCTATTTGGGGGCTATTTTGGAGCCTTTCTTGATTCCTTTCTACAAGACTTTGTGCAGCAGAGCCCATCATTTATTTAAGATACAAAACATTTCATCAAGGCAGTGGGTTGTATGCCTCCTCTTCCATACTGATCTAAACACTGCTGCTGCATGCTCTTGGCATTGTGATGTGATGGCAACAGCAAGCTGAGAGAGATTCCTGTGGGTTGTGCATCCTTTGCCTCCTGCATAAGAGAGGTAGAAATGTGACTTTCCTTGGAACTCTGGAGACACATATTGTAGATGGCAGTCAGAGGCCACATGCACACATTTTGGAGCGATATTATGCCACTTTGAACAGTCATGGCTTCCCGCAAACAAAGAATCCTGGGAAGTGCAGTTTGTTAAGGGTACCAAGAGAAGACCCACATTACCCCCACAGAGCTACCATTTCCTGGGAAGGAAAGGACTGATTGTGCTGTAGGGAATTGTGATGCTGAAAGACTACATGACAGCGGTCTAGACGCATCGTTCTGATCATTAACCAAAAGAATTGGAACAACCCAGCAGCTTCTATCCCATTTGTGGTTGAGTTTGCTGAGCACAAGTTAAACGTAATAGTATTGCTTGCCGGGATATAAAGCACTTCTCCTACTCATGATTTATGGATTGAAGTTTTAAATATTAACACAACATAAATAGGCCAAATACCTTTTATCTTCACTGACTCAAAGGCTCTTCTTTAAACCAACATAAAATCCTTCCTTTTGTAGATAAAGATGCCCATCTGTATTGCTCGTGAATCAAGTCTCATTTACTTTGAAAAACTTAAATCACGCTTGCCATGCTAGGAGGACAAGTAACAAGCAATGACACTTTTTCTGGAGTCAGATACAGAAACCTGAAGGTTGAATTGAACTTTGTTTATTATCTCGTTTTGTCTCTCCTGCTGCACACTCCCCATTCTGTCACTTGTTGATCTCTGGGGGGGGCAAAGCTTGGCCTTTTAAAATTAATGGTTAAAACCCACCATTCCTCCAAGGAGCTCAAGGCAGAATACATGGTTTCTCTTACCTGTCCCCCTCCCAGTCGATTTTAGCCTTGCAACCACTCTGTGCTGTAGGTCAGGCTGAGAGACCGCCAGCCCTAGTGTTTCATGGCCAAGTAAGGATTTGAACCTAGTTCAGCATCAGTGAACTGTCCTAGTCCTAGTCCAGCATCATAACCATTACACCACAAGAAAAGCCCACTGGGCCAGAGCAGTGTCCCACCTAGTTCTGCATCCTGTTCTCAGCATGGCCAACCAGATATCTATGGGCAACCTGCAAGCGGGTTCTGAGTGCAGCTTCTGTGGTTTTCAGCAACCAGGTATTCAGAAACATACTGCCTCTGGCAGTGGAGGTAGAGCATAGTCATCAGGGTTAGTGGCCACTGGTGGCCAGCTTTATTCTCCATAAGTGCATCTAGCCCTCTTCAAAAACCATCCACGTTGGTGGCCATCAACTGCCTCTTGTGGGAGACAACACACTGGCTCTTGCTAAAAACAGGGGGCTTTATGGAAGAGGCCTTAATGAGAACATTACTCTTTGTACATGAGTTCCCCATCCTCACAACACTGGGATAAAGAAAAATAGAACCTTGCTGCAACTGTGTTACATCAGTGACATAATTTCACATGGTTCCTAAAGCTAAAGTAGAGCAAGCCATCTCAGCAAAGGAACACATTGGCCTGCTTTTCAAATATGCTGATCCTTTCAAAGGCAATGAGCCCTGCAAGTGACTCTGTGCATTTGCAAATAATAATAATCAGCATTTTTTTAAACGTGCAATTGCCCCTGAACCTACAGCTGAGTGCTTTTGCCTTATTTACAGCCCAGGTTTTGTTCTCACTGGGAATGACTACAATATTAATTAATGCTAGCCATTCATTACGGAAGTCGATGAAGTTAAAGGAGAGAGAAAAACTAGAGGAAATTGTTTCTGATAAGCACAAAAGGTTGTTTAAGGTGACCACACTGTGAGGTCAGCACAGCAGAGGTGGGGAGGAGCAGGAGGCCTGGAAGCGTAACCCCTCCGGCGAATTAGTGGAGGGGTCAGGATGAACGAGACTCATTCAGCTTAAGTTGGAGGGCAGCCAGAAAAGCAGAGGTAAGAGCACAGACAGGCACTTAAGGTTTTAAGGCTGAGTATCCTTGGCCCAGGCCTTTCCTACTTGCCTGTGTTTTTGTTGGCAGACTTAACATCCCCAAACGCAAACCTGCATTGTAGGGTATAGAATTATCACTCCTGAGCAAGAAACATAATGTACATTGGGGAAGAGGAAGAGGTGGCACTGGAATATATCAAGGGGCAGAGAAGAATAGGAAAAGGATGTTATGGAACTTATCTTCTAAACTGTTCATTTATACAAGTCATTAAATGTGTGCATTAACCTGAACCATAACCCTTGAAGGTGGGGCCTGATTCAGAGGGACCCTGTGTATTCTGCCACTCATCCAGCCTATGACATGCCATGGCATTCAGGAAAGACAAAACTAACCTAGAGGTGCCAGCAGTCCAGCTCTGCCACAGGGAAAGGGAAAAGGAACATTAGATCAGCATCCCAGCATGTAGCCTGAATTGGTTTGGGGTCTTGCACACCTAGGAAGCCTGCTTTCCCCCCTCAGTTAATTGTTCTGCCTTTGCCCACTCCATACTTCCAACAAGTCCAGCCAACAAAGCTGGTGTTGGTACATTTTGAATTGGAGAGATGCAAAGATTTACACTTTGTGGAAGCCACACCACCTTTCTAGTGCCTGCCTGCTGTTACAGTGATAATGTAAAGGATCAGTCCGATTCTGATCTGCTTCAGTTTCACATGCACAATTCTGTTCCACCCAGTTTTTGCATTAGTATGCAAATTATGAAACTGTACCAATTCATATTTAAGTATACATTCTTGACAGTGTTTTCTACACAATAGGTGAATTTCTAAATGCATCTTCCCTAAAAAATATTTCATTTTCTTATATTTGTATTCCACCATGATGTACATGACATTCTCAAAGCCATGTTCTGGCTATCAGTGAAGCCTGTAGGAAAGCATTCTAGATGACTGCTTTACAGTTGCAAAAACTCCACATTGTGGAAACTCAAAGTTAAAACCTGAGCCTCTTCCTTAACAGTGTAACTGACATTTTAACTCTGGTTTTTAATTAGTGGTAGCTAACTTAGAATTTGGTAGGGATGTTGTTATGTTTTTAAATTGAAAGATTTAACATGACTGATGCTGCTAATATGTACATAAACTCTGAACTGATAATGTAAAAGACAGCAAACTTAAAAAGTAATACCAGTAGATAGCCTTATTACTATTTCTCTGGGGTTTTTACACCAGCCCCTGTACTGTTGGGGAACAGCTCAAAAACCTTAAGATATATTACCACATCAAACTCTTCTACCTACAGTGGATTATTTAGCAAAATCTGGGCTTGCAGTGCTGTAGAATGCAAGGCCCTCTGTGAAGCTGTGATTTTCCATGTGTGGGAAGCATGTATCTCCTATTTAAATCCAATAATCTAAATAACTGAGGCTTCAGCAGTGTCCTACATTGCAATCTACTTTCTCTAGGTCTGTTGCTATGTCTTCACATCTTAAGCATTGCAAGATCAGCCTTCTTTTCAGTTCTCCGAGAGCACTCCCTTGCCCTTCATGGATGACTCATGCTGCAAGTTGTTGTTGCCCTAAGAGGGAATGACAGCAGGCAGAAATACCAGTGCTGCTGACATTATAACCTATGTTCAGGTAGGATCCCTCCCTTTCAAATGACTCAATATTTCAAATTCTCTTAACAGGGGAGTCCCGTGAGGAATGTCTAACCACCACCCCACACCCTAGCTTGGGAGAAACTATCCAGGAGTTTCTGGAGACATGTTAGAACTTGGTGCTCTGGCTAGGCTACCAAAGCACTATTGTGACCAAACTTGGTATAGTTTGTTACTTAGAGGAAGGCGCTTAACTTGAAGGAAACTTTTCCTTTTTTAGGTGCTCCTGATGGCAGCTTCTTAAGTGCTGCATGACAAATACTGTACATTCTTTCCAAAATACTGGCTTTCTAACCATTGCATGCAGCTACAATCAACACTCAAGCAACGTTGAAACCATCATAATACTCTCTGCACACGTCAGGACACCAAATCCTGAAGCACTGGGCCAACTGAACACTTTAGTGTGCCACAAGAAGCCCCTAGTGGTGATTGCTACTGATACCCAAAAAACCAATTTTGTTTAATCCAGGAATAAGGGCAGTGTGTTGCGGATCCTAGTCGATTTCTGGACATGTCTTGCCTTACAGGCTAGCAGGGGTAGTAGTATTACAAAACTCCAGTGCAACATTATTTTCCGAGTTCTTGGTTAGTATAGCATTATGTAGTAACATGCTTTCATTTTATTCATATAATTAGGGCACTTTTCGTAATTTTGTTACGGTTAACCTTGCATGCTCTGACAATCACTAGCACTTGTCATGCTGCCATGTTTTAAACACTATTTGGAAGCAAAGGGAGTATTTTCGCAAAGCCCTCCGATTGCATTTACCAATAGCATTTGGAATAACCAATACACTTAAGGGTTTTCTTAGAGAAGGCAGAAATTTTAGAAAATGTTGGTATCCCTTAAGCTAGGTGTTGCCTCATACGCCCTTGACTTACTTCCAATACACAAATGTTAAGTCAAATCTCACTGAATTCAGTCAAATTTACTTCCACATAGAAACATTGTGGTAGAAACGTAGTCCTATTAAAGATGTAGTAGCCAGGAAAAGGTCATGGTGCTAAACAGCATTTTCTGCCTTATATACGGCATTCAGTGGCTTCCAACCATGCTTTGGGCGATTTCATTACTGCAACATTTCCAGTTGTCATCCAGGTGGCTTTCAGCAGGTATCAGTCGCATCTGGTCTGTGCTGTTTCTGCAGCGAGGTCCTCGCTCACCCTGGGGATGTCTCAGAGAAAGAGCTGAGCCTGTCTTCAGGACATTTACTTTCTGGCTTTACACTACTGCACCCATCTGGAGAAATGTCCCTCCCAATCCCCCCAAAATTTATTTCCCACCCTTACAAACCCTTAGTGCCCTTGCACAAACAACAGGGACAAGAGGCTATTATATATCATGCTTTTAATACAAACTTAAAAAAATCTGGAACAATAGAAACTGTACAGATTTGATCAACCTTTGTTGTTTTTTAACTAAATCTCTAGACACGCCAATGTCCTGTTCCAAAATATTGCACAACATTCTGAATACAAAACTCTGATTGTATTCCTCCTTCGCTAGAGAAAAAAGAAAGAAAAAGAACGAAAAACCCCTCTGGATCCCTACTCAATGGCCCCCTGCATGTAAGAACCAAAAAACCAAACAAGAACAGCATGGACCTCTGCATTAAAAAACATACATAATTCTGTCCTCTTTGTGTCCATCCATACTCCAAGATCACACATTGCTGATTCGCTCTTCAAAAAGGGTCAGGAAGGAGGGAAGCGAGGGGAGAAAAGGAGCTTTCACTGCTGCTTTTTTAAAATTTTCCTGAAAAAATATTTTTTTTCTCTCTCCTCTAAGAAAAAATCTTGAAAAGAAAAAAGTTCAATTTTTTTTACGTTAGAAATATACATATATTATATATACCTCTTACATTTTACAAATGTAGCAAATTATTCAATATAAACGGACAACAAAAAAATTAACACAAACCCATAAAAATAAAAGTTAAAAAAAATCTCTTTTTCTTCCTAAGAAACCAGGTAAATTAGTGCAGGTTTTAAAAATAAAATTGAAGCTGAACGTCTAACTCTTGAGACAACAAGACCAAAAAAGAGGCCGTGAGTTTCATTGTCGCCAGCACTGGAAATGCTTCTGAAGCACGGTATATGTTCCTTTAGGAAATACAGAGGTTGGTCCTTCCCCTTTTCCTCCTTGTGAACGCAGACTTCTTTTCAAAAAGCAGTTAACAGAATAAAGCAGTGTGAAACATCACATGTTGCAGGTGCTAGTGAGGTTTTCTCTCTCCCTTCAATATACTTAAGCCTGAGAAGGGTACATAACCCCACCCAAGGCAGTGGCTCAGGGCAGCTTTCTGCTGCACGTGGAAGTTCTCAGCGGAGATTATGCTGGGCAAATAGGGAGCCAGCAGCTCTCCTAGGGAGGAAGTCCAGTGTAAAAGCATGGCAGTCTACAGTACATGTTGAGAGGAAAGAAGTGGGTGGCAGTGGTAATGTTGGGAGTGGGGGTGGGAGGGGAATACAAACAAATATATTTGCTGAAGAGGTCTAACGTGTCTTGTTCAGGTTTAGGACTTCTAGCTTCATGAAAATTCACCCATCACATTACTGCCCAACAGTATCTTCCCTCCTCATCCCTCAGTGGCTCACAGAAAACAGGCAGAATGCAAATACGTTTTTTCTTTTTTTAGTGTCCTTTTCCTCAGCCCAGCAAAGAGGCAGGGGTAAGAAGGGGTACAAAGAAACAAAAAAGGGCTCAACTTGGGGATACCTAGAGAAAATCTCATGCATAGGCCACATCAATGTGGCCTGGGCAGGAGACATTTCCCATCAATTTCACCGAATGATCTCTAGTGCATCAGTTAGGCATCCTTCACAAGAGGACAGATGCTTGTGGCAGTTAAGGCTCATATACAGTCCTGCAGGGAATCCTCAGTTTAGCTTAAGTGGAAACGCAAGTCTCCAGGTCAAGTCACTGGAGAGCTCTAGAATTGTAGCTTATTTATTCAATATGACTTTGCCAGAGAAGGTGCAAAAGCAACACTTTATACATGGTCCAAACCATGCTGTGGGTGGGGGGGGGAGCAGATAGTGATGGTGGAGAGAATATGCCTAGAGTATGTAATCCACAGCCACATCTATGTTATCTCCCCTGAAGCTCTCTCTCACCCCTTATCGCCATAGATAAGTAAACTTTGGGACTCAGTAATTATCTCACAAGGCATAGATGGGGAAAGGTTTGCCAATCATCTGCCAAAAGAAAAACAAAAAAACTCACTCTTGAAGGCCACTACTGTCCCTGTCTTCCAGGCTGTCCTCTCATGACAGAAAAGGGAGATGCAGGGAATACCATTAGGATTCCTAGTTCAATAGCAACAATAAGGAAGGAGAAACTCTACATTCTTATCAGAGAACACTTTCTTCTCACCACATGTTGAGCAACATTCTACAGCAAGCCCACTTCATTCCTCATGCAGAGTCTCGAAATGGAACAAGTCCAGACTGGACCTGATATGTGGGGCGCTCTTCCGTACAGGAATGCCTGCTTCCTTTCAAATGAAAAATCATAAGGTTTTTGGTCAGAAGTCTTAAGAGACATGAGATTCAAAGTGCAAACCCTCATGCTGTTCATCCAGAAAGCAGTCTGCACTGTAACTCCCTCTTCCCTGCCAAAAAGTAGTGCTATCATAGTCAAGAGCAGGAAACCATTCTTTCCATGAGAATTAGTAACCAAATGCTCAGCTGTCAACAGAAGAGCTCAGAACCCCAAAAACCAAGGCAATTGGTCCAGAGGAACATCAATGGGGGCTGCTCAGGCACAAAAAAACCCTGGAAGGCCAGCTCTCACTCCTACCCTTGAAAGAGAGTGCAATATACATGGATCAATTTTTCTCACAAGTCAGAAGTGTTTGCATCTAGAGTCCTATTTATACATCATAGCATTAGCAGCTGACATGGGATCTAAGCTTCCCAAAGAGTACATCTAACTCCAGACTCTTAAGGGGGTTAAGGGGAGAGGAGGTGCTTACAATGGAAAACTGTAGGGGGTGGGGGAACCTGTCCCAGATGCTACAATGCTGCCCCTTCCAGCATTCCCCTGAAGCTAGAGGGGCTAAGGCCTTGCCATCACCAGTTAGCGCAGGAAGAAACAGAAGCTGAGAACTTTGTTCTACTCCCATTTTGCAATAGGAATACAAAAACTGAGTTATGAGAAATGAATACATTTGCTCCACTGTCTGAGCCTCTCATTACACATAGAGAAGCCCAGGCCTACCCTAGGAAGTGCTTGAGACTTCACACATCCAGAAGCCGTCTAAATCATCCCCCATCACTCCAAAACAGGGAGGGGGGGAATCAAGGTATCTGGCTGCAAGGGACATGACAGCACCCTGAAAAATGCCATCCTTGCAGTAAGCATATTTGAGAACCAGTTCCAAGAAGCAGCATGGGACATAATATAAAGTGGCTCTGGCTCCCACCACTGCTGGGCTGGAACAATAACCTTCCTCATTAAGTGTACAACAACGGATAGGAAAGAGCACAGGAAACAAGTTTAAAAAAATAATCAGTGCTTCAGCAGCGCTTCCTGGCATGACACAACGAATCAGGATTTGTCTCTTTCCAAGAAGCTATATTTATAAGATTTCAAATATTTCTAATTATTTTTTCTCTTTTTTTGGAAGTTATTTTCCCCAGAATACTCTCATGGTGGTCAGTTGGCCAAAACCACTGGCTGGAACGACTGGCTGGGATACTGCATGGCGTTCAGATTGTAGCTGAGTCCTTCCACGAAGGGTGTCTTCTCCAGAAAGAGGCTGTTGGTGCTGCCCCCAAAGACCTGAGCCATGTCAAAATTGCCACCACCGCCACTGGCACTGAATTGGGATGCAGGAGGCATGCCGCCAGCCTGGTTTTCGGTGGCTACACCATCAAAGAAGAGGCTGCTAGCTCCTGGCGATCCACCATTGTAAACAAACTCCTTGGCATTGGGGGAGAGCTGAGATTGAGGGGCCGTACTGCCCCCAATGAAGTTCAGAGAATGCATAGACAGGGAGAGACCTTTGTGCTTCAGCAGGCCATTGGTGGGCGACCTGGCCAGGCGCTGCTGCTGCTGTGGTGGAACCCCTGTGCCACTGGTGGCTGCTCCAGCTCCTCCGCCTTTCTTCATCTTAGTTGAGCCAAACTTAGTGGCAGCAAAAGTGGCAGTGGTGAAGGTAATGGGCTGGGCAGAGCGGGGGATGAATGTGGGGCTGGGTGACTGGCCAAACGACGGGGATGGAGAATTGGACAAGGAGTTGTCCTGGCTGCCAATGGGGACGAACACCTGAGCGTCAGGATTGAAGCTGCTCTTGATCTCCTTGTCCAACTCGGCTGCACTGCAGCCCTCGCTGTCATCTAGATATAGGACCTTGACAGACCCTTTCTCACCAATCTGGTAGGAGACCTCAAATGGGTCAATCCAGACACTCAGTTCTTCAGGAACATTGGCCCGCACATCCTCTACAGCCAGCCCACTCCGCTTGGCTGCCATCTCGACTACGGGGTCCACCGTCTCCCCAATGTGAACACAGCGGTAGCCAGAACCCTTCAGGGGCTTCTCTGGGTACCAATGGCCTTCATATTTTTTCTTCAGCAGCCGCTCTAGCTCTTCACCAAACAAGTCGGCCCGCCTCCGTGGAAGCTTGTTGTACAGATATGAGATGATGAAGTTCAGAGCAACTTTGATCTCCAGATGCATACTCCCTTCACAGCAAGCAAGGTAGGGCAGTATATTAAAAATAGACAGCGGACACAAACATAGACGGATTTTGGCTCCAAACAATTCTGAAAAAGACAAAGAGAAATGAAATGTAAGGTGGAAATATTGTATCTTTAATACTGTTGCAGCACAATGGTTATACTTTTAGTTGCAGAAACTGATTCCTGAGAATTCAACATCATAACTGGCAATAATAAATCAAAGACTGTGCAAAGTGCATTTGCACCTTGACGATCGTAAAGAAGAACATCCCTATGCTTTTAACACATACACATTTCTTTGGTTCTTTGTATGCTGTCAAACATTGTTATTTATTAGTTTATCTCTAGACCACCCACCATCCAAAGATTGCAAGGTGATATACAACATAAACAGCTGTAAAACTACACAATATAAAATATGATAGATCCTTTAAAAAATCACAGTAAGTTAAATGTTATAAAGTAAATCAAACCAGCAAAATATATACATCCCTGGAGTGCCTGAACTTCCTTCAAGAGCCTCAATAAATAAATACGTATTTTTTTAAAGTGCCTAAAATTGCTAAGGAGACCAACTGCACCTCTAATGGGAAGGATTCTCATAATTGGGGTGCCACTAAAGAGAGGTGTTGCTATCTGGACAATGCCACTGCTAGCACCACTAGCAGAGCTTTCAGGTACCGGTAGCTGCTACTGTCTTAATGAGTCAAAGTTTCATTTTAAGACATTGGAGCAAGGCAGATCAATACATTTCAAAAGACAGAAACTAGTTTTGTGAGCATCTATTACGTGTTGCAGGTGGTGATTCATCCCATTGTGGTAACAACAGCCATCCTTGACATTGTAATGTTAAATAGATAACAAAAAGCTGAAAAGGTGTTTCTTCTGAAAATAGCTTCAGAAGGTCAACTCAGATAAACAGAAGATAATCCTGGATGGAACTAACAGTAGCTTCTGATCCCAAGTAATATAAAAACATCAGGAAGACTCAGGAAGGTTAGTACTATGTGGCCTGGAAGAGAACTTTAGGTCAGGCTTTCCCAACGTGCTGACCTCTAATGTTTTGGTGTACAACTCCCATCATCACTGACACTGGCCAGTGATGGAAGCCCAAAACACCTGAAGGACAATAGATTATGGAAGACTGACTTAGGTTCCCAAACACCAACTTTTCTTCTTTACCACCCCCCCAAATTTACTAACATTCTGGGAGACCTCCAATCATCACTGTTTCACTCATTCTATTAAATACAACTCTAAATGCCCCAGAAAAAAATAATAGAAAATAAGAGACCTCTAACTACAGCATCAGGAACAACAAAGGAAGCTACTGGATAAGTTTCCATCTTACACGGCATTTCTGAACATTTGTGGCAGCTTATCTGCCTACAATGTTTGAGACTGCCCTGGTGTATGAACAGCTGGAATTAGACAAAATTGTGTGAAAGAAGGAATTAGCACACAATGACTGTACAAACTATACATAGGTAAGATACTTAATTTGCTACCAGAAGATGTGGTGATTATAGGTGGCGATTCCTTAAAACCAGCGTTGCAGTCATCAAAAAGAATGCCTAGTTGCCCTTTTGATGGCTTAAAAGTTGTATTTTTCAAAATGACTTTTTGGTTTCTGAAATTCATTCTGATTGTGCAAATAAAATATAACGGATAGAATTCTACAGGATGTGTTGTGTTGCAAGTGTGTGAAAATATTCAAGATCTAAGGATTCCCAGGCATGCATCTCCAGATGGTGAAGATGTCAGGCACCATCCTGGCGCCCAGGCATCTTCACCTGGCTGCAAGTGGCTGATAGCCAGCTGCAAAATGCACCTGGCAAATTTCAAACACTGGCCACCACCAGTATTTGAGAGAGTAGACAGATTCATGGAGAGTAGTCCTATCAATGGCTACTAGTCATGATGGCTGTATGCTATTCTCCAGGATCAGAAGCAACATGCTTCTGAAAGTTGCTGGGGAACAAGAGCAGGATATTGGGCTTATGCTGTATTTGTTCCCATAAGCATCTGGTTGGCCACTGTAGGAAACAAACTGGATTTGATGGGTCTTTGGTTTGAACCAGCAGGACTTTGTGTTATTGTGTTTCACTAAAGTGTTAAAAAACTAAACTCTGCATTAAGTATGTCCACAGAAACCTGCCGATTCTATGCCTGCTGTATTATCAAGTTGCAGCAAATAACAGAAGCTCTCTAAAAAAATTCCTCTGAATACAGTCTTATGTAGTTTACCATGGCCTGACCGCTAACAGCACAGCCCAAGACCTTGGAGCTTGTTTTTCAGGAGTTACTAAACCGTGAGAAGTTTTATCACAGCTATTTGAATGTGCTTCTTAAAATGGAAATTGCCACAGGAGAAATTTGAGTAAGGCAAATTTCTGAAAGGTCAACTAGAAGCAGAACATTTTCAAGCTAGGCAGTCAAACAAACTCTTTAAGATGGAGCCTTCCAATGGATTTCTGGCTAAAGAACTATTGTTAAAGCAATGATCCCCAAATTTCTCCCCCCACAGAGCCCCTGAGGGTCTTGGCAAACCCCTAAATTCTGTTTATGCCTCTTGCAGCAATTATAATTATTTGTAATTTTATTATTATGTTATTTTATCCAAAGATCACAGGGCAGTTCACAACAGAATGCACTGTGCTAAATACTGTATGATTTTTAATTGTATTTTTATTGCTTCTTTTCTTATATTGTTATTTTGTTGTACTACAATTTGAACTTCATAGAATTCTATAGAATTCCTTCACCAGCATGCTGTGGAACACCTGAATGATATTCAGTTTGGGAACCCCTACCATAAAGCACACAATCAGCTTGGAACAGAAGCTCATGTGCAAGTTCAGCCCACACCACCCTCAGTAAACAAATAGGCTTACTTCTGCATTTATTCCACATATACGTAGCAAAGTTTCAGTCTGCTGTACTGAAAGCCTAGCAAGCTTGAGAGGGTAATAATACATGACTGGCATTAAGAGACCTTATAGAAATATGCCACATTTTGGAAACTAGCTACTATAATTCAGATCTGATAGTATTTCTTTCTTTCTAAAGGGAGACAGAGCTGTCTACAAGTATGTTTTCAGGAAATAAACTGTTTTTGCTTATGTACATGCTGGATGCCTTGGTCAGAATATTAACTTTCAGCTCACTTCAGAGTAATTATGCACAGGAGTAAATACCACCAAGTTGAAAGGGACATACTTGCAGATAAGTATACAAAGGATTGCAACCTTCAGGCCTAAATACCATTGTCCTGATTGAGGGGTGCTCTTTCATAGTACAGTATAGCTTTAAGACAGGCATCTACAGCTGGAGAATGGAAAGACTTTTTCTCACAGGAGTTCCCTTGCCCAACTGGCTATCTCTCTCTCAGGGAAATACCAGTAAAAGGAATGTATTACTTTTCTTCAAGCAGAACTTTGATGGTTGTCAGTCTTCAAAGATAGTACGAAAAACTATAGATATCTAATCTTCTACTCTTTGGATATACCATGCTGCATTTATCACCACAGCAATAAATTAAATGTTTGTGTTATAGCATCTATACAAATAATAATAATCAAACACTGGCTGACCCCACATAATTTAGCACAACAATCTAAATTGTTTTAGAAAAAAGGTCCACAAAGGAATATAAATCTAGTTTACATGTCAACAAAATAAGCTTTATATCCATCAGGATTCAGTAATCCCTAGGCTGTTAACATGGCAACCTACACAGGGGACAACTGCAGGTGCCAAAGCATAACAGTCAATACGGAATCCCTGGTTTTCTTTGCAGAACTTCATCAATAAAGGTGCACATTACCTCAGGACAGCCTATGGTTCTGAAAATGTCAGAGGCAAGTAGCAATTTATTTTGCACGAGACAATTACAAGCACATGACACAATGTGGAATAATGAGCTACATGACATCTGCCTATGATTCGATACAAGAACAATCTCTGGCATTAGGGCATAATGTCTCAGTAGTACAGCATTGTCAAGATACATCACTTGCACATGAGGAAATTCTACAGTGGTCCAGTCATATTGAGTAAATACTTTAAATAATGACCTTGTCAGCCAGGTTTCTGACCATTACAAAATATGGCAATTATTGGGGGGGGGGGAGGAAAGCAGTACAAAGCTGGCTTCATAAAGCCATCATTGCTTTATACCAATGTAAGTCAGAATCTCAGAATAGTCTCCTAACATTTGCTTGCAAGCCACACCCAAGCAAAACAGCAACCTTCGATTCAGTTGACCCCACCTCACCAATGCACCCAATTTCAGAGGATAATCTGAATTAAGTACAGATGCAATACAAAGCGACGGTGCATGGGGAGGGGCAAGCCCGAGGAAGACACGTTCTCGATCCACGATTGCACAACCCACTCCCTCTTCTCCTGCCAAAACCTCCTGCGTCTGTGGGCGTTATTTGCACAGGGCACCTCCCTCCCAGGCCTCCTCGCGCACGCAAAACTGGCATTACCGTCCCGCACGGGGACCTGCTCTCCGCCCGCCTCCTCCCCCCACAACTTCAATAATCGCCTCCGCCGAGGTCCACGGATGAATGACCCAGCCAAGGAAGCCTCAACACCCATTAAGGCTGGCCCCCTCCCCTCCCCTCCGCCTGGGCTGGAGTGTCCCGGGAGTTGTACTACGTAGCGAGCCCTGCTTCCCCTACACAAGATGCAGCGCCTGAGCGAGTGACCTACTTTGCCTTTTAACTACCCTTCTCAATATGCTTTGCGCCAAAGCTGGCCCAGACAGCGAGCGCCTGCTCAGTGGAGCACGGCACAAAATTTTCCAAGGCGCATGCGCTCTCTGTGCTCGATTGCTCAACGCTTCCCCCCCTCTACCCCCCCCCCGGCCTCAACATGCCATCTTGCATTGTTGGATTTCTATGTGGAATAACTAATTTCTCGGCCTCTTTTCTCCCCCGCGCGGAGAGGCGGCTTGCGGGGCGGGAGATGGATTAAGCGGAGGAAATTTCAATCAGGGCTTATTGTTACGGTTGCAACTCACATCTGCTCCTGCTGGGTGGCTCAGAAGTGGACAACACCCCCCAAAAAAAGACACACCAACACACACACGCAGAGCTGCTAGGCCTACGAAACAAGACACTTGGCCAGGCGACCCTGCAGTCCTTGCAATACTCGAAAGTAAATCCCCGCTAGTTCAAGTGCGCCTTGAAACTGACAGCCAAGGCACCAAGCCGGGAGATGCGGCCCGCACTGGGGGGGAGGAGGAAAGGCCGCTGCCCCTTTTCCCTCCCCAGCCAGCAGCCGGCCTCCGCCTCCCCTTCCCGAGGGATGCACACACCGAAGGACCCCCCCCCCCGAAGGGCGGAGGCCGAGGAGAAACGTAGGCCGAGTGAAGGTGATCTGGCCCTGACCTTTACCTCCAAGGCTCTGGCTCTCCCTTCAGGGCCGCCCAAGCTTCTGGGTCACAGGCGTCTCCGAACCCACAGCTGAGCCTTCCCTCCCGAAACCCCCCTTCTCAATAATGGGGGGGCGGAGGTGACACCCCCAAATTAAATTCGAGGGCAGTGCAAATATGTGAAGCGTTGGCTGGCTTTGGGCTCCAAGATGCCCCAGGCCCGCACCTGAAGGACCCTCCGAGGCAGATCCCTGGGCCTAATTTACCTCACAGGGTGGCTGTCGCGATGAATGAGAGGAAGACGGCAAAAGGCCCTTCCGACACCGAAAACTGCTCCCAACACCGAGTCCGGTACTGCCGTTTTATTTTCCTGAGCCTCCCCTCCTCCATCCCATTATTAAATCACTGCGGGAAGGAGAACAAGTTCATCATCCCACTTAAGCTTTGGGGCTGCGGGAGGCTGGATTTCTCCCCACCCCCTTTTTACCCCGCATTATAATATAAATATATCTATATTTGCTTTGTTTTAGGTCTGCGTTTGTGACATAAGAAATCCTAAAGAGGCCCCCGGGGCTCTATTCCGAGGAGGGAGGGGGGAAAGAAAGTTCGAGCACAAAACGGGCTGGAACCATCTTTTTCCCTGACAAAAGCCGAGCTTTGAGTATCGATCCGGATTGAGCGGAATGGAGCGAAACAGAAACCATCTTCTTCCTCGCTCGCTCGGGTCCCAAAGATCCCCCACGGCCACCCCTTTCGGTCCAGCCCTGTTGTTGTTGTTGTTACCACCACCACCGTTTACATTCTTAAAAAGGGTCGAAATTTTCTCCCCTAATTCACACGAACCTGGGAGGAAGGCAGAGAGGAGGGTTTTTTGCACGATAGGTGGGTCCAAGGACTCGATCATCGCGAATTACCTGAGGGGTCTGGGGTGGCTGTTGTTGTTTGTTTTTAATCCACTCCGGTAAAATGAGTAAAAACAAAATGGTGAACCGGGGACATTTTTCAATCGTTCAACCCAAATGACTTTCAACCTCCCCTCACCATGAAATGAAAAACATTACAGTAATAGCTTTTGGAGGAGGGGGGCAAAGAGTGCCGCGTAAGAGACACAGCGCTATTAAGACTAAGGCAGGGATTCATTTTTTTCCTCCTTTCTTTTAAAGGGGCAGAGCAGATCTGCCTACGATGTTTTGAGTAGAAGCCAGCCCTTCTCTCCTTGAGAGAACCAGAAGCGGAGCTGGAAGACCGGCGGCTTCTGAAAATCTTATTAACACAATGCGATTAATTCGTTCCTTAAAGGAATATACGAGGCGCAGCAAAACCCGAAGGAGATAAACAAGCTCGGTGCGGAAGAAAAACATCGTTCAAGAAAATGATATTTAAATTGTGTGACTGTGGAAATCGTTCCTCTTCCTTTTCCCTCATCACCCCTCAATTCTAGCAATAAGCCATCACTTACTTCTTTTTTTCAGCACCAGGTGAGATGGTTTGGTGGCTTCTTTTTCTTTCCAGGGTGTTTCTTGGGAGTTCCTTTCTCACAAAGTGCTGATATGGTGGTGGGCGTTCGATTTTTTTTTATATAAAAAAATTAAATGGATGCTGTTTTAGATAACTTCTCCCCCTTCTACAGGCCCAATCAGAAGTGGGGTGGGGGGATGTTGACTGGGGCGCCCCCTACTTCCTTCCTTCCCTCCCTGCGCAGGGAACCTGAAGCCACCCTCTCCCTGGCCCAAAGTGAGCAAAGTAAATGAAAAGTTTCACCCTTAGCAACCCTGCGCAAGGATATTCTCTTCCACACCCAGGGTGACGCGTCCTGCAAAGGACAAGGAAGGGGAGGGCAGGGAGGGCAGGCTGGAACTACTTTCCCAAACACCGGCTTTAAATTAACCCGTTCTGCGCCGGGCGCGTTACATTGTTGTTTCAGATGCTTGGAAACGCCTCCCGTAAAGAAAGCCCGTCATTTGCCACGGATATTTATTTATTTATTTGGTACGTTTTAATGAATTTCCCCTCTTCATTCTGTGACAGGCAACAACTTGTATTCAAACCCTTCAGAGAACCCTCCTGAGAACAAACCAAAGAAAATTTAAATAGATTGGATCCCTTTGCTTACTTCCGAGTAAACCTACATAGGCTTGGGCTGCATGAGAGATCAAGTTTTTATACTGAAGACTTTGCCCCTTGTAATCTGAGTTAATTAATCCGGAATAACTACCAACAATCTTGCTTCCATACACATAATCATTTATGGAGACAGAAATGCTCCCCCCCAAGATGTGCTGAAGGTGAGAAAATTCCATATTTCCCACCCTTAAGCCTCACTAATGGTGTGAGTGGGTGGTTAGCAACCTTTCACCACCGATTACTGAATGTGAATATAGACACAAGGGTTGGTAATTATATTTGATTCTACTCTGCTATCTTCAGTTAGGGCTGAGAAAGATTTCAGACTAAAGCCCTGGAGAGCTGCCAGGTAGTGTGGATAATACTGAGCTAGATGGACACATAGTCTGATTGGATATAAGGCAGCTTCCTGCATCTCACATATGAAGCAAGAAAATATTGTGCAGCCTGATGGTATCTATGCATGTTTATTTGGAAGAAAAACCCATGATGTTCAGCAGTGCTTACTTCTCCAGTAAGAACCGTAGCTTTGAACAAATATAAACCTATTCTGTACCTCCTACTTTACTCAATTAAAATGTTGATAATGTTTGTATGTCATCATACCAATGAAGGATATTTGAATTAAACTGAAACTGAACAATCTCTCCCATTTCCTACTGAACATTTTGGTTCACCCAGTCCTGTAACCCTCCAATCTGGTGCTGTCAGACGCCAACTCCAGCCTCAGACGGCACAGCCAACAGACAGCGGTGATGTAGTCCAGCATTAGAAAAATGCTCATTGCAGGGTCAGCCCAATACATTTTGCAGCCTGAGGTGAAGCACAAGGTGGTGTACTTCCATTTGATATACACAATGCAACTGGACTGGTAGCTGGATTTTATTTCATCACTGGCAATGGTGCAGTGGCCTCTGCCACACCTGTGGGAAGCAGGTTCATTTAGGGTGGCCAGGCCATGTGGCAGTTGGAGCTCTGTCATCCAGCAGAGAAGAGTGGATCTTGGAGCCAGGAGGAATGCCTGTGAGGCTGCCTCTGCTGCTTCCTAGCATCTGTTGCCTCACTATGGCTAGTGGTAAGCGTAGGCCCTGTACAAAAATTGGGTTCTGTGCTTATATTTTTTTTTAATAAACATGCTGCAGAAGTAACATTTTATAAAATTACAAGCTAAACATGTTTAGGATGGATTTGTAGATTAGGGCAACAGTGCTTGTACCACAGAGTAGGACCACTATTTGCAAACACATTATTCAGTTTAATTAAGAACTGCTTAATGTAGGTTAATTCTTATGATAAAATATGTCCATAATTTTAGTCCGCTAAATCAAAATCGTGTTCCTTCGTGTTCCGCTAAATCATAAGTGATGGGATTTTTTCAACCAGGACTATGATGACAATAGCAGCTGGCTTAATTATGCCATATAAGTGTTTCTGTGCGCTGATTCAGTGAATGGAGGATTATAGTCGAAATTTTGTTCTTATCAGCTCCATTGGCTCTTAGTACCTGTTTATATTACATATACTTCTCAGGAAAAATCCACCTGCACTTTAAACATACAATCTTTTGACAGGTGAAATTGACACTCTTTAATACTTGTCTCTTAATTAAATACCCTGCACTGCAGATTTCACTCATCCTTTTCCATGCATTGTTCCCAAACATGAAGTGGGTGCAGAATAGCTTACCAAGAGAGAAATCCTATACATAATGTATACCGGTACTCAAAAGCAAGCCCCATTAAGTTCGATGGGAAACTCAAAAGTAGCATTTTCCAGACAGGTAGCTATGTTAGCTGGTTGCTGCAAAAACATCGAAGAACCCTGTGGCACATTAAAGGTAAACACATTTACTTGTATTATGGCATGAGCTTTCATGAAAGAGAATCCGTTTCATTAGATGCAAGAGTCCACTCCTTTGGTGTGCACCGGATGACTTGTCTATATCTAGCATTGACAAAGTGGTGTTGGTGCGGAATCGGAGACAAAAACCTATTTGGCTGTTGTTCCTGTAGCTCTTTCGCGGAGCCATACCCTGCTAAAATAGTCTTGTCATAGCAGGAAATTGGATCCCCGACCATAGGATCTCCTTCAAAAAATGGCAGCTGTTAGTTTCTTTAAAAGGGAAAGAGAGAGAAGGGAGGGAAGGTTTGCCCTTGCCTGGGAACCGTGGGCTACGACTTCACAGCTCTGTGGGAAGCTTAAAACTATCTGCTTTTTGAGTGCATGAACTTTCTTAAGAAAGAGCTCGCTTAAAATGCGTGAGGTAGTCTTGGCCCCTTCAATCATCGATGGAGAGGGCACTCAGAGGCACATTGCGCAGTCTCAGGATACGCTCTCGCTTCACAACAACCCAGACTTTTTGCTGGCACGGAAAACAGATCCTGGGGTTGAGGGATCTCTGCGATCCATTTCCCAAATACCGCCCCCCACCCCACCCCCCACTTTTCTTGGGAGTTATGCCCGTGGTTAAACCAGACTATTGAGATCTAAAGACGCTGCGTGTGCGCGAGCGTGTCCTATTCGTCGATCGACAAGCCCAATTTTATTTTTTTCGTTGGAATCCGAGCATAGAATATACGTATTTATTTGTAACACGGTGGCATAAGGGGTTGGAGTGCGCCATCAGATCTCCCCACTGGCTGCCTTGCGTTAAAGCACGCGAACTGCAGGCTGCACAGAAGCGCACCTCTATTTCCCTGTTTATTTTCATCCTTCAAATGCCGGAGGGTATGCAAATCAGCTCACAGCCCCTAAACAAAACCCCACAAGGCACGGATGTCAGATGGCATTTTAACTATTCATGGAGCACGTTTCCCCGCTCTCAATTGCAGGTGCTACTCCGCACGATTCAGGGACTACTTTTTCAGCAGTGCGCCTGTGTATTTGCCTTCGTCGACGTAACTTCAGACGCAAGCACTGAGATAGGCAGAACAACCTGCAAGGTGTAGGAGCGCAGGCTGTTCTAAAAATAACAGCACCATGCTAGCAACAGCCTTCCCATTGGCTGGAGTCGTTAGGGGGTTCTGCAGATTGGTCTGCTGCATTAACCAGTAGACTAAAAGCGGGGTGGGGTCGGCGTGTTTTGTGTGTAAAACTGGAAAGGCAACAAGGTTGCTGGGAAGTGTAGTTTTTGCCCGTTGGTTCCCTAGGCCTAAAGTTGCCAAACGAAGGTTAAGAACAAGACTTAAAGAACGATGTGAAGCTGTGCTGTTCAAAATAAGGGATGTGTTGTATTTTATCTGCTCCCATGGATAAATATGCTGTTTAGTATGTGTCTCCATAAAGCATTTTATTGGTTGTTTATAGGGAGGTGTAGAGATACTTTAACCCTATTAGTGCAACTATGGAACTTATTCTCTGTTTTTCTCTTGCCTGTCTGTATAGCACACAAGCAGGAAAGTAGGACAGGTTTAGACTGCCCTGTGAACCATTTAGGTCTTATAGTAGATAAAGCATCTCTCTACTCCTTATTCCTTCTATTCAGATTTAAGCATGCGAGAGCTGCATTTACTGCTTATAACAAAAGCCAGTGGCTTTGGCATAGTCCTAAAGCCAGTAGAAATATCTTCTACAGCATTCATGTTGATTTTTATCGTATGTTAATATTTATTTATTACACCTCTACTAGAAGCTCCAGAGATGTAAACAAGCATATAAGTACAATTTTGCCAGTCACATAACGAGTTTAATCCTAACTGCGCTTACTCGTGATAGATAGATAGTAGGAAGTAGTAGATAGTATGCATAGTAGGAAAACTTGGTGGATTGTGCCCAGAGTGAACATAACAGCTCCACCAGTTAAAATAACGAGTTTGTCCAACAGAAAGTTAGTAAACCTGCTAATCCAGACAACAGAAAAGTAGGACAGAATTAATATACAATTACACCAATTTGACTTAGATGGGACTAAATATTATGTCTCTATCCTAAACACACTTAATGCAAGGCTTTTTAAGTTCAAATCTCATTGTCCAGAAGACTAAATAGAGTGCTCAAAAGGATATGTTTTTCAGATTTCACATAGTCAACTCAATCTACATCTAGTAAAATGAAATTACAGCAGCATTTCTATACACATTTACCTGGAAGTGTCTTACTGAATTCAGTGGGACCTCATTTGTTCCATAAAAGTAAATGGACCTTAAGCTCCTTTACAGCACATTCTATTAGAACTACTGTATCTTAAATCCTGGAAGCTCATATAATTAGAATGTAATACAGTAAATGTACAGCCCAGTATGCAATCTAGCCTAACAGGTTATGTTCTATATGAAGGCTATATGATCATCATAATCATTATGTATATTAATAGCAAACTCAGTTGCTGAGTTACGACGGCTATGTAGCCAAAATGGGGCTACTGAAAATACAAGAAGTAAAAATATCAACATGCTTGAGAGAACCCAAAAATAAGCAAAAGTAGGGGGAAAATATATTCATTGTAATAACATTTTGTTGCAGGCCCCACTTGTAATATATTCTTTTGCCAGCATATTTGGTTGTTTATTTGGCAGACAATGTTCCAAACCTTTAAATAAAGGCAATGAATTTCCCCACACATCCTGAACTGTCCACTGACATACTATGTAGAGATGCCTCAAGCATTAATTTTTCCATGGTTCATGTGCTCTTTTTACAAAGGTGAAATATAATATTCCAGTCATCAATGCTATACTTGAAGGAATACATGCACCCTGAACCCACTATGCATGTTTATGAAAAAACGGATCCTTGTATATTCAGTAAGGCTTGCTCTACAATACATTGAAATGCAGCACACACGTCTATTCTCAGATATATCCGTCAATGATTGCATCTATATTTCCACGATCTTTTCATCATTTGTATCCATTTGGAACCAGTCAGGGAGAGTTAGGAAGACAAACTTAAATAGAAAACATTTTCAGCAAAGACGCAATTTATTATTAAATCCAGCAATTCCTTATTTTGCTTATTTCAAATGGAAACTGAAATTTATGTAGATTTTCTAAGAGTGCAATATCCTACACATGTCTACTCAGAAGTAAACTCCACTGACTTCAGTGGGGACTTACTCCTAGGTGAGTATAGGATTGCAGCCTAAGATTACATTTTAATTATTGATTTTAAATTGGATGAAATTGTTTTGGCACATTTTTTTATTTCCCAGGCACATGGGCAGCCCTAATGGTATTTTATTATATTATTAAATCAGTTTTTAGTATTTAGTAATTTTATTATTGGATTTTTTATCAGTTTGTAAATTGCTTTGGAACTTTAAAAATAATCCAGAAAATGTAAGTTAATATTGCTGCCAATGACTGAATAAATCCTATTCATAGGAGAGAAAAACATTCCTTCCACCATACTAGCTATGCTGTGAGTTTTTAATACCAAGAAAGACCAGTCAGTCTATAATTAGGTGTAATTAGCACTTACTCATTGCCCAGCATTCTTTACCTTCACATCACCTGACACTTACAACCCAAGGAAATTAGTTCTTTCCTGCCTTTCAAATGAAGAAACAGTTTGACAAGGAGCAGTTACTCACCATGAAGGTGCAAAACACAATATATACTACAAAGTCAGACTTACGGTATTCATCTCAAAACATCCTCCAATTTAGTTCTCTATATCTTAAGATTGGAAGGTGAGAGGTGTGGACTTTTGTGAGGGGAGGAACAAGCTATTCTCCTCCACCCTCTTCTTGATTTATGGCATGAATAGGGCACTTGTGGCCATCCAGATATTATTGGACTACAAATTCCATCCCTGTCCCTCCTGATGATTGATTGTGCTCATTGGGGATGATGGGATGTAGGCATCCAACACCATAGATTCCTCATCCCTCCTTTATGTCCATTTCCCTGAGTTGACTTACCAAGCTGGGAATCATGGGGGCAACTCTGTTTTTCACAGTCTTTATGCCTTCCCTCAAGTGCTCACCTGACTTGGGAAAACTTGACCAGGTAAGATAATTGCTTCCTTGACAAGGATAGCTGGGATGGCAAAGTCTGAGAAGCCATGAGACAGAAAACTACTGAGTTGATCACACCCATTTTAAGATGGTTACATGTAAGACTCAGGAAGATGATCAGGCATGTGATACGCATGATTAAAGCATATTACTAACAGGCTATTATGGGCCATTCCAGGTCTCCTCACATGACCAAATTTCAGCTTAGTAGTTATGACTCCTTTCTTGGCTTAGACAGAACATTGCAAGTTTTATTTTCATAGAACTCGGCCAGCTGTGCATCTAATGGGACACAAAGGCATAGATGTGAACATAACAATGCATTTTAAGCAGGGCTAGTTGAAAGGTACATAATATATTCTCAACACCAAAGAGCACAATTTAAACAAACCTTCATGCAAGTTTTGTTGTATGTGGGTTTTTTTGTTTTTTTGTTTTACAAAAAATTGTATTTTACAAATTGTATTATCTCACGTGGCAGGACCAACATGATTACAGCATCCATACCATAAATCTTTGCTTCATTCTTTCTATACAATAATCTCACAAGGCAGGCTTTTGGCTCCATTTTCAGAGGAAAAGCCAGGCTGAAATATAGTGACTGGATTTGGGATTGGTAAATGCAGGTTTGAAGAGACTATTCTCCCCAGAGGCGGCACTGGTTTTTAAATCTTTTAAAAACACTCTTTAAATTTTGTAATTGAAGAATAAGGAGTCTATGCCATTAGTGACTACACATCAAGTGGTACAAGCTTTTGAGTGCCAAGGTCGCTAAAAGTAGTGCACACTGTATCTTGGTAACATTGGTTTCCCTGGAGATTTACTAATGTAGGCCTGCATAATTTGTAATCCCTCAAGTTGAAAATAGCCCACCAGCCACATTATTGTGGCATGCCAAGCACTCCCCCGTCCCAATTTTTGCAGGTCCAGGAAGGAAGATGGCTAGATGGCTGCCACATGCGGCTAGTGGAATGCATCCAGCTTGGTGATAAGAGAAGATGTTTAGTCTCATAACAAAAAGTTGCAAAGAAATCAGAATAAAATTCTTATCTGAGCAGCCTGCTTTACATTTTCACTTTTGTTGGATTCTTAGGCATTAAACCAGTCTCAAACCTGGGTCCCCAGATGTTGTTGATACCAGGACCAGTGGTCAGGGATGATGGGGTTCGTAGTCCAACAAGTTTGAGAAAGGCTACATTACACAAACACATATCAAATTTAAGATATCTGTGCCAAGTAGAAGCAAAACTCCTCATTAGCAACAGTAGCTCACATTAAAAGGAATGTCACTTCCCTTTGTATCAAATATTTTAGTCAATAACATAAACAGTAGACCAAGACAAGACAGAATCCACAAATCATGTCACAAGTCATGTTCTGAACACTTTTCATGCTCTTTCACATATTCTTCTTTTTCTTGCATACACCATTTTCAGCCATTCCACATCATATACCCAATGTGGGGAACCTATGGCCCACCAGTCCTCTCCATTTGGCCCATTAGGTCATTTGGGCTAAGCCATGCCTACCTGCTTTATACCAGATATCATATATGATGTCTGGTGTAGGACAGATACAAGACATGGCTGTGCCAAACTGGGGTTGCAAGCACTACCAATCTAGAGTACAGTCTTCATTTTGAGAATTAATCATAGAAGCATAGAATTGTAGAGTTGGAAGGGACTTCCAAGGGTCATCTAGTCCAGCCCCTGTAATGCAGGAATCCTGCCCACAAGCATCCCCCTGGGAGGGCTCAAACCACCAACCTTCTGGTTAACAGCCACACATACTGACCCATTGTGGCACTGGTGGCTACATGACTGGATAGATTTGCAATATTTTGCGTCTTGAGTCTTACCATTCTGGTCCCCTCCTCCCATCCAATTGCTCCCCAAAGGTAATATATCTTATTGGTCCCCAGCACTAGCTCAGTAACAGCCTCTAGAGCCATTACCATTTTTGGGAAGAAGAAGAGGAAGAAGCAGCTTCACCAGCATTAAAAAAAAAATAGGAAAGGCAAGAAACATTACGAAACCAGCTATAAAAATCAAAATTCCAAAAGTAAGCTTTTGGAGCTAGTACAGAGTATACCGAGACCTGTTCTAGTTATAGCATTTGAGAAACAATGTTATTCATGGCTATGCTGTAGTGGTGTGTTAATATGCTTTGCCTAACAGGCACAGTGGACTATGGAATTGAATAAGGTAAGTTAAGAGTGACCTGTTTTCAGAAACCTTGGAAGCAAAGGCTGAGGTCCAGGGTTGCGAGTATGTAGAAAGCTTGCTGCTTCTCTTGCTGAACCTGTTCTGTGGAGAGTAGCTTTCTACCATGTAGAGGCACCTTGGTGCTTAGAAGTACACGTTTATTACCACACCTTTTACCACACCAACTATTTCCCTTCAGAGACGACAACTTGTGCACAATGTCTGGCTGTGATTTGGAATCTGGTAATCACAGCTCATAACAATGCCATTTATGGGATAGAAGAATAATCTGGGCAGGGCAACACCCATCTTTTTATAGTCTGCTTCTCATGGGTCTTTGTCTGTAGCAGCAGTAGGATGTCATTTTCCTGCTGCTGAACTAGTTCTATGTGGATAATTGCACTAGAACAAAACTGGGTAAATCTCAAATGGCAACTAGACTTTTTCAACAGTAGGCAAGAATGGCGGTTTTACAGCATAAGCATTACACACTGATGCAAGACACATGTTAAGACAATATGAACTGCTGTTCTTTAAAGCCATTCAGTGCTCTGGGCTTCAAACTTGCCACTGTTGGAGGATATCATTTTATACATATCTAACAACAGAAGCCCAGAAAGAACAATATGGAGAGATTCAGAGACAGGACCCTCCTTTAGAAGACTACTATAAAACTTTATTGATGCATAATTCACAAAGATGCTGTGGCTTGGTTTACTTCAGAGAAAATATAG
Organism: Darevskia mixta; assembly: GCA_034641385.1. Classification (NCBI taxonomy): domain Eukaryota; kingdom Metazoa; phylum Chordata; class Lepidosauria; order Squamata; family Lacertidae; genus Darevskia; species Darevskia mixta. The sequence continues at coordinate 20,931,760 of JAWWNH010000008.1, forward strand.
GCACGGTCAAAACACTAAGTGAAAGGATTCAGTCAACAGAAATTTAGGTTGCTTATGTATAAAGGGGTAGATTGGAAGTCACAGGGGCTGAAATGTAAATCTCCTTCCTCTGAGACACAGATGCAATAAAAATGCTCAACTCCCTTGGTAACATTAGGGACCACTAAGGAATGGCAGGGAAGACAGCAACCTCCAAATTTAGTTTTACATACTAGTTTCTGCAACAAATTTTAAGGACTAAGAACAAATGAGCTGCTTTCCAGTAAGATGGTAGTCCTTTTTTAAAAAAGAATCCTTGCAGTCTCCAGCAAATGTACCATGGGGAAGATGGGATCACCTTTTCTTAAAGCCATACTTCTTTCGCTCATAGAAGAGATCTGTTTTTGAGCTGCCCAGATTGACAATCTTAGGACAGCCATCTCGCTGAAAAGGAACAGAAAAGGGATATGGTTAGAACAAGGGTAATGCTAATAAATGTTATCACACAAGTTACTTCACAGTTCAGACAGGGTGTGCAAGAAAAAATTATTCATCACTAGACCCGATTCTGATACACGTACTGGCTACAGATAGTTATGCCAACCTTCCATTTGAAGTCCAACAGAGATTCTGCCACAAAGACTGCAATTCTAAAGGTAAAGTGGCCCCTGACCGTTAGGTCCAGTTGGGGACGACTCTGGGGTTGTGGCGCTGTTCTCGCTTTACTGGCCAAGGGAGCCAGTGTACAGCTTCCGGGTCATGTGGCCAGCATGACTAAGGGCAGCGCACGGAAACGCCGTTTACCTTCCCGCCGGAGCGGTACCTATTTATCTACTTGCACTTTGTGCTTCTGAACTGCTAGGTTGGCAGGAGCAGGGACTGAGCAACGGGAGCTCACCCCATCGCGGGAATTCGAACCGCAGACCTTCTGATCGTCAAGCCCTAGGCTCTGTGGTTTAACCCACAGCGCCACCCATGTCTCTAAATCCCTAGATACCCTTAATTATTTCTGAGTACACTATTTTAGGATAGTGCTGCAATTCAATTTTCTCTACCGGGGTGTATGAATTCTACATCCAGAATAAGTTGCACAAAGCGCCTTTATTTAATCTGGCCTTGCTGTTTGGGGCTTTGCAGAATTTGGAGCGTTTTTGCAAAGACAGAGGAATTAAAAGATCAAAGTCATACTCGGTAGACCCATGGAAATCAACAGATTTAAGTTAGTGATGGTTGACTTAAGTCCACTGATTTAATGGGTCTACTCTGAGTATGACATGGCTACCCAAAAAAGCAGGCATGGACAGTGAGAAATATTAAGAGCTGTACAGAGCAAGAAGATTAAGCACTTTGCAAGCCCAACTCAAAAACTTCGCTTCAGCTTTCTGCAGATGCAGCATATTTTCAGATTTCTCTTAACCACCACAAGAGCTAGAAAATGAGAAAGCAACAGAAAGCCAATATGTGAGCTCCTCAAGGAGTCAAATAGCACGCTGCTGTTCGACTCTACAGAATTTGAAGGCTTAAGGTAGTTCCTGAAGAAAGAATTGATGTTCTGAAATGCACTGAGCTGTAATGAATCTCAGTTGGCATTTTTGAGAAGTTTCTCCATTTTGCATTATTTCTCATTTCTGTGGCACCTTACAGACTGCTACTGGCATGCAGTGTTCGAAACTCCCATTGTGACAGGGAATTTCATTAACGCGAGCAGTTTCTGAGCTCTGGGCGCAGTGCTGCGCCTAAGATTTCAGATTAAAACCTGGAAGGAAAGGAGGACCCTTTTCTGCCTCCCCACTTCCAGAGACTCTCTGAATACTAGAAAAGAGACCCTCTGAAAAATATTAGGAGGGTAAGCAGGGGAAGGACTAGAGCACGTGAAAAATGAACATAGTATTTTAGCTGCAGCTCATTCATATTCAGCTTTGTATGCTTGTTCTTAAAAAAGTGCACCTAGATATTCTGTTGTTGCACCCATAACATAGGTTTAAGGTGCCATTTAGCTCCTAGCTTTCATATCTCAGTTTCTAGCACTACTGGCATGGCAGCTACAGGGTTAGGCAGGTAGAAGATCATTTGCTGTTGAATATGCCAGGGTAGTTTGGATTCAGGTTAGGCAGGGACCACCTATTGTTCCAATAGCTGCTGTGAAGGGATGAAGAAACAGACCGTGGTACAGTTACAGCTGGAGGAGCCCACCTTACAGATAATTTTCAGTTACATTTAAGCTGATAGATCTGTGAGCTTTTTGCAGGGTACTGGATTCTGTTCACCAACCTACCCGGTCAGCAGATGCAATATTTTCCTCAGTTTACACTTTGACACAGGAAATCAATAAATACCTCCCCAGTCTGAAGTGACACATTTTGTGCGTGCCCTATGCCAGTTTTCTGAAGGGGCACTTTCATTACTGTGTGATCAGATGCAAAAGCGGACAGGGCGCCCACACAACTGTTAAAGGTGAAGGAGCCCTTGCCTCTTTTTCCCCTGGCTACTCTATTGTATTCACTGGCAAACTTCCCACAAGTATAGAAATAGCTTTAAAACCAGTTCCAACTGTACTTCATGGCCTCGCCCTTTCAGCATCTGTCTGATTTGGAGAGGATCCTCTTAATAGCATCCTATCTTAACCAGGGTGCAGCAGTACTTTATGCTAAAAGAACCCATTGTTACTGACCCATTTTCTTCATACTGTCTAGCAGCCCTAGTGCCTTCTTTTCTGCCTACAGCTGAGACGAGTTTATGCGCACATTCAACATGTACTCAACTGTAGTATCCAACTTTGATTTACTTATAAAGCATCTATCACACCATAGATGGCTCTAATGTCACGGCATCTCAAACAGTACTTTTAAATGGAGGTAGTCAATACACATTCAACTGCAAATCATCAAGTAATGTATATGGAAATTCAAAAAGCCCTTTCCTTTTTAAAAACCTCCTCCTCCCAAGCTCTTCCTACACAGTTAGTATCAGACAGAATGAAGCTAATTGTCAGCTACTCCATTTTCAAGAGCCATGCTCTCTACTTCTGCTTATTTTTCAACTCAAATGCAAGATGGCTGGGTAGGAACAAGGTCACTTCTATTGTCCCTGTGTAGCAACCAGCAAAACAGGTGCATTTCACTTTATAGATAATTGCACTTCTGTGGTACAATTGGAGCAGTGAGGTGAAAAAAGAGAGGATAGGAGCTCCTGCACCTTTAACAGATGTACCTTCCCTCTTCTCTACAACTATTAAAAATGCATGAGCCCTGACCTATTTTTCGCAAGGCCACTTTAGAGTCAAGGCATTTTTTTTTCTGTACTCATTCAATGTTAAAACAGTCTGAATCTGCTCTTACTGTAAGGGTTTCTGGTACAGAAGAACACCAGCTCTACTGTGGCAAAATTGTAATACCCATCCTCAGACAAAAATATAAAGTGTTCCAAATTCATAGAAGGGACCCTGAGGGTCATCTAGTCTAACCCCCTGCAATGGAGGAATCTCAACAAGTGACATTACAAAGAAATTTGTAGGACTGTGTCACTGGAGAGAAAATCTGATACCGTTGCTACTTACAAACCACACCACCCCAAGACCGCTAACCCAGATTGCTGTTTAGAATATTACTACACTACAACGGCTGGTACGGTAGTTGATACTGTAATTTTATATTAAAGGTTCAACTGCCAATACTGATTTTTATTTTTTAAACCTCTGTCCTTTTTCTCTTGTAATCTAAGGCATGAATGAAATCTATCTACTGGTTTGCAGCCATAAATTATTTTAGAAGAGTTTGAAATTATAAATTACGTTTGTTTTAGGGCCCTTTTGAAAGAGACAAGTGTGAATAGGCCTTTATTGAAGGTACTGGACATGAAAGCATATAGATATTAAAATATAAGCATCCCAAGCTTCAGATGTTTACCAACACATGGGCCAACGATAATATTTAAGAACAAACAATTGCAACTTAGAGAGCGGAAAAATGAAAACCCCTGTAACAATCTTACATCTTTCTCCTGGATGGTGCATTCTTTACAGTAGTATGCATCAGAGACACCAGGACCTCCACATATCACACAGCGCCCTTGATAAGACCCATAGTTGCACTCATCACATATGCGCACCAGTGTGCAGGGCCGCACATAAGAGTCACAAATAACACACTTGCCATCACCTGCAAAATAAGAACACGCATTTCAACTGAAAGAAAAGATGCAGACAAGCCACCCACAGGAAGAATATACAAAGCATATTAGATTACCGTACCCACAGAACATGCTACAAAAGCAAGGAGTCAATGGGGCTTGCTTCCAGGCAGATGTGTTTAAGGTGGAGTTGCCACACCCCAAATACAATGGCTTGAGTTGTTTACAGATTAAAGTCCAAGGCAATTGGCATTTGATTGAACTTCTCCATAAACCAGTCTGCCACATTTTTTGAATTTTTTAATCATATGTAACACCAAATCAGCATCTCTGTGCAGGGATGAACACAGAATGCAGCGTCACAGATACACCAATCATATAATGCCAATGCACTTGAAAGGTATATTCAGTGATCTTTTCTTAATTTGGCTTAAGGAAAGGCTGAAAGGGCAAGTGCACACATACATAATTGAAGCCATTATCGTTGTAGATAGCTCTTGAGGTATGGAACCAAAGTTAGCAAGTACTGTACCGTAAGTAAATAGCCAACAGATGGCAATGACAAGCACTGCCAGCCTGGACCATATCCAAGCAAATGACCTAAAGACGAAGAGCTTCATATCCCATTACCCTAGTCCATCTAATCTTTATTCCTACTAAGGACTTGTTTAACTTGCTCTTTCTTTCAGAAGGTGAACAAATTCTTTTTAAGAATGCTGCTGACAATCTCCTGGGTGACAGTTACAATAGACCATCTCATAGTTTCCTCCCAGTACTGCTGTATTTCTAGTTTCGAGGATGGGGCAGGAGTAGGGAGCCATTTCATTTGTGTGGCAAGAAGCCCTGGGAAGCACCCAAGTGCAGCACCTTCTACTCTCTTACTCTGCATCCCTGGGCTGAAAAAGCACCTCCTTCCTGTCTGCAATAGCTTGTGCTGTTATCATGTCCTTTTATGACCAGGAGAGACAGCATATGTTACCCCAATAGCGATATTAAGAAAAGCCATAATCTGCCCTAACTCCATCCTTTTTGGCATCCTTTTATTCTTTCTGACATCCTTTACTTCTGCCTAGTTTCACCTCAAAATGGACACTAGCTAGCCTGGTTATTATGTTTTCTGAAATTTTGCTTTCACTTTACAGGTACCTGTGCTTTTTAAGGACCAGAGGAAGAGCTGCAATAGTGCTTTCATACTTCTTCTGATCTTTGAAGAAGACCCCCGGAGTGCAGGGTGGGGGGTCTTTTTTCAACCCAAGGGCTGCATTCCTTTCTGGGCAGCCTTCCTGGGGCTACATGCCAATGGTGGGTGGGGTGGGGCAAAAGTGGGCACGGCACCAAATTTAAATTTTAGCTTTGTAAAATAGCCTAGTTTCTATGCATACTCATCAATCAACCCTCTCTATCCTCCATTCATGAGTACAAGAGGAATTATCAGAGTTCAAGGACACATTCCAGCCAGGCAAGAGCTCCTGGGGTGTGAAGCATGGTCAGTGAGGTGTGTACTGGAGAGAGTTCCAGGGGCCAGGCAGAAAGGCCTGGAATTTGGCCCCTGAACCTGAATTTCACTGCCCCTGATACAGTGCTAATGCATGTATGACTGTTACGTCTTAAAATGCCAGTAAAGACAGCTGCAGCATATCAGGAATGCTAGGAGTGTTTTCTGTGGGCTGGATTGGGCAAAAGTCCAAACCATGATGTGGTGCATCAAGAAGCCTGAGGCTGGTGCACACCTTCCCTCTGTTCACAGGTGCCTTGCTTTCCTGGTCTGCTTCCTTGAAGTCTTAAGTTGTCAATGTCAAACTATGGTTTAACGTTACATCTGAAACAGCCCATGAGCTCTTCAGACATTCTAAGGTTGAGAAAAATGTAGCTACAATAGTACTGTAGCAACACAGACATCCCTGCTTAAGACAGTAAAGCTCTTAGGAAGCATGAAGTCAAAGAGGGATTGGAAGGAATGGCTGCCATGTTTTGATACATTTTTCAACCCTTTCCTTTCTTCTCTTAAACTCTTACCAACTTTTTTCACCTCTCTTACAATCTATATAGCATTGATCCACCATGACTTTATTTTTAAATTATCTAAAGTAAACATATAGATATGTTGCCAATTTTTATATTCCTTCTCTTCTCTTGGGTTTAGATTCGAAAGTGTTTCAGACAAGTTTAGGTGAAAAGGTGGAGTTTCTCAAGTCAATGGCAAGTCTTGAACATTCAAGCTGCAGTTCTATACTAATTTGCCTGGGAGTAAGTTTCAGTGAACATAGTGGTGAAATTCTGAATATGCAGGGTTCTACTATAATAAGATTATACTACATGTGTAGCTAGAATTTTGAACTTAAAATGACATTACACCCAGTGCTTGTTTTCAGGGGGTACTCAAGAGTACAGTACGCACAATCGACACCTCTTTTTGTTGTTAAAAAGTGTGGCATTTACTGTAACTGCTTCGTGGTGAGTACTGGCACCTATTTTTCTAGAAAAAGCACTGGTTATACCTATAAGTTTACGTAACTGCATTTTAGAAGACAGACTTTACTCAGCTTGGAAGAAATCCTGATTCACAATATTGGGCTCCAAATCACAGAAGACACACAGTATGTAAAAAGCTATACTCACATTTTTCACATAGTCGTCCAATAGCTGCAATAAAAATGAAGAAAAATGAATAACATTCATTTGGAAATTCTGAAAGGTCTACATTATTTCTAGAATCTCTACTACTCTTCAGGATTAACCTCATATTCAGGTGGGGATGGGTGAACTATGAAAGAATAATAGGTTTTAAAGGCAATTAACTAAAATGTCTAATAAACACTTAACTTTTGGTATTCTGTAAGAAGATCCTATCCAGACTGATATTCGGGGCTGATCCTATCCATCTTAGTCAAAGGTAAACTGAACGAAATTTAATCAGTGAGTAGCTAGATACAGTGCAGTGGCAGCAAGGCCACATGGCACAAAGTACCTGAGTATATTTTAAGAAACAGCCTTTATATTTTTCATTCAGTTTCAAACAGTGGGGCCTATTTCTAGGTATGTGTGCTTAGGAATGCTACCGTAGGCTTTCACTTTTAATATTTGCAGGACTAAACCTAAAGCAAACATAATCTTTCCTCACTCTGCCTAACATGTTTTGCCAAGATTAGAACTTGTCATTTTCAAAGCAGCAGTAAGAATGTAATTCTCATAGGGAACAAAGGCAAAAAATGCACTATTATGATGAAAATACAACAAAGCCTTGTGTCTCATGTATGTCACAGGATGGGAGTGACGTAGCATGATGTAAACTTACAACTGCCAAACATAAATAAGAGGGCAGGAGGGCAAAAGCCTGTACCTGTATGGCAGGAAAATCTTGTAGCAAGTATGATTAAAAAATAAATAAATCCTGGCAACTAAGAAGCAGTTAATAAAATATCAGTTAAAAGCAGGAGTGAGTGGGACATAAATGCAGGCGTTAGATGTGACTATGTGACTCACATAGGAAACATGTAAAGCTGTTGTACTGATACAACATTCATTCCACTTTAAGGAAGTATTTGGTTGCAAGAGGATCTCCTCTTTTGCAACCCAGCTAGCTGAAATCCTTTTAAACATAGATGTTAGGGATTGGTCAGAACTTAAGTGATCTAATATTATACAGCAGGACCTAAATGCCTCTATCTAAAAGCCACAATGATGCAGCAGATATATTTGTTTTTCCATCTAGGGCTGCTTATGACAGCTGCAAGGTTGGCAGACAAACACTGCACTGTGTTAAGTAGCATTTGACGGGGGGGGGGGAGAGGAACAGTGATGGGCTCTAGAGATGCATTTGTGTGCAATAAACCATCCTAAGGGCCAGCTGGCAACGGGAGGAAGGGAGAGCCATTAAGGAGCAACTACGTTATACTGTACAGAACTTATGCTCTGAATTCAGCTATCACGGCTAGGCCAGGCTTAAACGGACTGGAACTCGTCTGATTTAAAGCTCCTTCTAAAGCCACCTATGCCTGCGACTAACACTGCATCTGAGGGCACGGAATTCCCCGAGTTCACTGCCGCTTGCGAGATGAGGAGAATGAGGTTTCGCCGGTCCATTTCTGAATCTCCCGCCGATCCATTTCATTGGGCGGCTCCGACTTGAACCACTACGAGCGAGGCCCACGCGCTCCCCGTCCACCTTCTCCGCGCCGGTTCGCAATTCCGTTTCAGATGTGAGACGCCGCTGCGTTTTACCGTTTGGACCGGGGCAGAAGTCAGTCAAGCCTCCCGCCTCGGAGACCCGGGCGGTTTGGCCTTCCCGGCCGCTGCTCTCCGCCCGCCTCCCGCCTCCCGCCGCGCGCGCAGCCAGGGCACCCCGAGGCTCCTGGTCCGAGGGAAAGGGGGAAGGAAGGGGGGGCCTCACCCACGCCCGCCTGCTTGCGGCAGAAGATCAAATCCGGATGGTGCTTGGCCATCCCTGAAACCCTTCGCCTCGCGCCGCTGTCGTTACTGGCCTTTCACCTTTGGCCCCTTCAGGTCCTGGGGGTAAGCGGAGGTCCTACACACTCGTCCACCTCCACACAAACCGGCTTTTAATTTCCTTTCGCGCGCTACCGCGTTGGCGTACCACACTCGAATATCCCGCAAATAAATAACGTTTCTTCGTAGCCCTTAGAATATCTTTAGAAGAGGGGAAATGTCGGCAATTTACAACTCTCTCTCTCTCTTTCAGGACCTGGCAGAGTACTGCCCTCTCGACTGACGTCATTGGCACGCTAGAGATTGGACACATTTTCCAAATGGGCAGCGTAGTTAGACTTGAAACGCTTACAGAGGACTCAACTTTCGTTTGCTTTCGCTCTCTAAGGGCCGAAGTGAGAGCTGCTCATAGAAATTTGGGAATGAATTCACGATGCTAGTGCAGCAACCCGAGGCAGAAATAGCATAATACTCCTAATGTTGCTACTTTTGTTTTTGTTTCTGTGTGAACGCGCTGCTGCTCCTCAGTCAGCTATGCTAAGCTAATAGACTTCCCCATTGATTTGTGCAGGAAGCCTTATTTTCGGTACTCTTGTAGCGGGACAGGGAATACGTATTCCCACGTAAACCCGGAAATTTCCAATTTTTTAAAGGTGGACCTCTCTGCATTTTCTTATCACTATGTGCTATGATTGACGAGAAAACCTGTTTGCTGTGGAGAAGTCACGCCTCCGGAAGTACTTTGTTTCCACGTGCCTGTTTCTAGGAAACGACGTCCGTGCTTTAAAAGAAGACTTGATGGACGCGGCTTAGGCCCCGCCTACGAGGCACGTCCTTTAAATGCCCCGTGTGACGCTATCGCTCGGCGACTTCATCTTTGTCAGTGAACAAAATGGCGCCGTACTGTGTCCTAGTCAGTCGGTTACAGGTGAGTCTGGTACCCGTAGACTCGGTTATGGGCAGAGCAAGCGGTAGAAGCTGAGTGTAGCTCGCGGAATCGGCAGTGGGGGTTGAGGCCTGCGCGTTCCTCGCCGCTCTCCGGGCTCGGCATTCCTCTTCCTCGTTGTAGGTCAATGTGTCCCCCATGCCGGTCCTGCCTGTGACTCCCTGCAAACGAGGAGGGATGTTTGCTTGGCAGTACCGTAGAAAGCCCTGGCATGCCAACCCATGTACACTAGCGAAGGCTTCGTGCTGTCTCCGGGGCTGGTGTGCTGTCTGGTGGGGCCCCGCTCACGAACTCAAGGTGAAGGCAAGGTTACTGGGGTTCTGCAACGCCGCTGGTTTCCCTCCACACTCGGCATTTATAAACGACGCATTGTACCCTTATGCATGCAGTCATATTGATAGATGGATTTTTACAACCTACACACGGTAGGTGGCATAGGTATTCACTTCTCAGCAATAGGCCTCTTCCCTGTGGCTTGTTTCACACAAATAGTTCCCCAAATTTTACGCTACAAATTATGCACAGAACTTCTTTTGATTAGGTACCGTAGGACTTAACCTCTCTAGTCCTACAATCCTGTATACACTTTTATTTGGGTTAGGGTGAGCCACTCAATGGGGTTTCCTTCTGAGTAAAAATGTAGACAATTTTGCTGTAAAACTTATGCACCAAATAGTCGAGCTGTAAATGTTAGGTGGATTGTTCCTTTTTGTAATGTTTTGTAATACCTTTTGTTAAAAAAAAAATTGGTTTGTTTCAGTCAACCAAATAGCTCAGGCTTAGACATGAGATGGACACGAATAACTTTGCTTGTATGCTGCCTTTCCGTAGTTCAAACCATGCTCAAGACAGTTTGCAACATAAAAAATACATAATTGCAAGCATAACAAAAGTAGACACAAACAATAAATACCAAAAGTTCACAAACAAAATAAACAATTTCCACATAAATAATAATAATATTTAAAATAGATACAAAAAAAATTGATTACACAGCAACCCCACTCAACAAAACCCCCTAAAAAGTACCCCAGTCCAAGAGTCTGTTCAGCATCCTCAACTTTTGTAGCTGGAATCAGGATAATAATAATAATAATAATAATAATTAATTTATTATTATTTGTACGCCGCCCATCTGGCCCATCTCCCAGGCCAGGTGGGTAAAGGCCTGCAGGACAGGGAGCAGGTCTTCCAGGACTCACAGCCAAGATGGACACCAACACTGCAGACAGGATGAACTTGAAGCTAAGATTGTTGGTTTATGAAAGAGATACTATGTGCGTAAGGGAATAGTTACATTGGGGCCTTAATGGTGCTTGTTGATGGGTTCTGAAGACTCAAGAGATACTGTTGCTGATACCAGCCTGTATGATACCTGCCTTACATTTTCCCCAAGTATAAGTGGGACAAATTGATTTCTCGGCACCCCTACTTATAACCCTCTTCATTCTCTCTACTTGTTGAAAAGACTGCCTGCTCAACCATAATAAAGAACGTTGCCCAATCCACATATGTTGAATGTTTTCCCTGAAACAGTATCTTCCAATATCTTCCATGATATAAAGTCAGGTCTTGTTAGGGACACTGAAGACCCAATATGCAGCATACTGAAAACAGTTATTTTCTTTACCAAAACTAGCTCCCTGCACAGTGATGCTTTGTTTCCCCCCACTCCATTTATCCCTTAGTTACTACCATTGAGTAAGGGTGTATGGAGGGGGCACACTGTGATTATTTCTACTCAAGAGGGCAGAAATACTTGCATGCTACTTCTGAATAGTCGGCCCTGAGGGAGGAACCTGTGCTGGATCTTCTAGCTGTTTGGTGCATCAGCTGCTAATCAAGTATAAACCCTGCTGCTGAAGATGCATATCAAGTGGTAGATTATCAATGAGCACACTCTTATACTGTTAATGGATACAGGCGGTGACCATTTCACATGGGGGTTCAATTCCTAGAATCCATGCACATCAGCCGAGCACGTATCAGCTCAAAAGAACCCTTGTCTCAGTGATCGTGCATCAATTGGACATTTCTAAAATGGTTGCTGCCTGTACAGAGTTCCCTTTAAAAGTATTGGGAAGCTGCTAGAAGCTAGCTGTATTGTGACTGTATACTACACAGTCAGAACTATACTGTGTATAGTAGCAGTGTGAGGGAAAGCATTTATGTTCTGTTCTGGACATCTCCAATTTTATTTAAGAAGCAAGATACTCACTGGAAGTGGTGGCAATCAGAGAATAGAATTGGAAAAGTAACAGCTGTGTCAAGAGTTTTGAGAGGTATATGCTAACTTCAGGTAGAAGGAGAAATTGCACACCGATATGCTGACAATGGAATGAGGCTTTCAAGACCAACTCTGAAAGACTGCTGTGGGGACGGAAAAATCCTTGAAGTTTTGGGTTGCATTTTAAGATTAAAAACAGTATTTAGAGTAAGGGTGGCTAACCTTTGGCCTTCTAGATAATTAGATAATTTATTTATTGTCATTGCACAAGTACAAGCACAACGCTATACAAGTGCAATGAAATTGCATGCCATCCCGTAAAAACCAGAAAAAAAAGAAAAAAAAGCACAAAACACACACACACCAAAAAAAGCCACACACACACACATACACCCATCACAGCTCTCCAAGGTCATATTATCTGGTTACAGCATTTAAGATGGTTATAGCTCTAGATGTTGCTGGACCACAACTCCACTTATCCCTGGCTTATTGGACATGTTGACTGGAGCTGATATGAGTTGGAGTTCAACAATATCTGGAGGTTAGCCACCCCTGTTTTAGGAGACTTTATGTACAACTAGGGGAGAAGTTTGAAGAGGAAAAGTACAACACATACTTATGGGGGTGTAATGTTGACCTGTTTACAAAAATGCCATTGTGGTTGGCCAAGGACCTATGACTGAACTCAGACTTAATCCTGTGACCAGTGGTAATGGTGCTTTTTAAACACCTATTTCCCCTCATAATTAAGCTATCTACCTGGAATGTTTCATGTGCAAGTTCTGTTAACACGAATGTCACACTAATTTCAGTGGGATTGCACAAGAGGCATTCCTGATGTATTGTGCTCTTAGTCATGATGGCTTTGAGGTAACATGTGAACTGCTCACTCAAAATGCCAATAGGAGCAGAAAAATGAGTGAATTCACAAACATAATGTTGCCTAGATTTGTATTTTGGGTTATGAAGTGAACAGGTTTTCAATTGTAAAAAGGTAAAGGTAAAGGGACCCCTGACCATTAGGTCCAGTCGTGACCGACTCTGGGGTTGCGGCGCTCATCTCGCATTATTGGCCGAGGGAGCCGGCGTACAGCTTTCAGGTCATGTGGCCAGCATGACTAAGCCGCTTCTGCTGAACCAGAGCAGCGCACAGAAACGCCGTTTACCTTCTCGCTGCAGCTATTTATCTACTTGCTTTCGAATTCCTATTGTAGTTCCATTTAACTAAAGCACTAGGCAGAAAATCTGATTGTGCACTGAAATAAAGATATACCTCTTACTGCACATAGAAATTCTTACAAAGTAGAGTCAGTGTTTTTAATATTCCGCACAAAGTGATGAATCTGAGAAGTCAAATTGAGGATTGGAGTCTTAAGTCACTTCCTTTGCACTGAGATTTTTCAGGACAGATTTAGGCAAGAAATTGTGAAGGTGGCTGACCATTACTTGATCAGATTTGAAACTGAAAGCTGTTTTAAGATCTGCTGATTTCTTCAGTCATACAAGGACATAAAGACAGCTTTGACTACAATCCTAAGTACCTTTACTAGGGAGTACCATTTGACTAAATAGGATTTACTCCTGAATAAACATTATTAGGATTGCAGTATTGTGTTTGTCAGTCTCATATTAAAAATAGTCTTAAAATTTGAAAGCCGGAAGCTTAATGAGGGATAGTGACAGCAACTGACAATGTTGCTAATCTTTGCTTGACAAATAAAGTTTGTCTATTAAATACATGCAGTGGTTGCCTATCTGTTATTAGTACATTAATCTCTTACTTGTGTGCATGGTGCTGTTGCAATCAAAATTCTGACACTTCTTTGCTGTGAACAGAGTTTCTAGATCTCCAGTGCAATCAATTAACTTTTCCCTGAAATCATCTACCCTCACAATTTTATAATTGTTCTGTTTTATATTTGTATCTGCATTTTAGCCTCACTGTGACCCTGTAAGGTAGGTTAGATTGCAAGAGAACTAACTAAAAGCTGGCAGCCTACCTATATATTCTGCCTGAACATTCATGATTGACATGTGGTCTAGCTACACATGCAGCAGAAGATGATAGTAGTAGTGCTTTAAAATGGATTGTACTACTTCAGATTGGAGATGGGGATCATATTTTTAATGCTTCCCCATGTTAGGCGTGGGAGAAGCACTCCCCACAAGTAGAAAACTAGGCTATGAGTATTTCTTCCCCTGATTTACCAGTTTTTCTTTTTGCTGGGACATTTTTTGTTTTTTTGCTATTCTGCCACTTCTCTCTCCTATCATGTGTGTATGTTGGTCAAGCCTAATCTAGATTAGTTGCTCCCTAATCTCCAGAATCCCATTTAGAAGCAGCCAATATCCTGTTGGCAGTAGCTGGTGAAAGCTGCTGGAGTTATCTCACATTTGACATTCTGTGGCTTACAAGTATTTCTCATATTTCTCATTGTAAGGTCTACATTTCATTGATGGTGACAGCTAAGCACTCCCTTGTCTGTTTATTTCAGCAAGCCTTGAGTAAAGGTGTTCGGAGGTACCATGCCTCTCGTGTCCTGTGCCAGAGGGCCAAAGTGGCCATGAGTCAGTTTGAACCCAGTGAATATGTGAACTATGAAAAGCTTGAGAAAAACATCAACATTGTCCGGAAAAGGTAAGAGTTGAGCTTGAAAAATGTCTTATTAAATGGAATTGGCTGGGAGGAAAATAGTTATTACAAAAATATATTTGTATGCAAGATCTTGTAGTACCGGTAGTAGTGGAATACGGAATATTTCTGGACAGCTTTCATGTATTGAGGCTTGAATGCATGTGGTGGCAAAGTTTTTTTATTTCAGTTTCTTTCCCTTTTCCTTAAAACTGGTTCAGTTAAAAATATCAGGAAAGATTTAGGTTTAAAGTAGTCTTAAATGCACAGGTTATTTTAAAAAGTGTTTGCTTATTTCTGTTACTTCATTTTAAATGCTGCCATTTTAACTGAGCACTCTAAAGTGGTGAGTGAACTTGTGGAATTCTGTTGTGGGGGGCATATATTTAAAAATATAAAGCTTCTAGAAATACCTCCTGTTATGGATAGTCATTTTTGCATCTTCCAAGTTTTTGGTAACCAATCTGAGTATGAAAATAATTACATTAACTGGTTCCTCATGAGTAGTCCTGGCTGCGAAGCTTTTAGGATCAAAGCAAAAATGACCATTAAGTGCTCTCGCCTTCAGAGCTGTAAGGTAATTATCGCCATAGATCCCATAAGTCATTCCACTCTACCTGTAGCATCTAGGAAACCTAATCAATTTATGCAAGCTGTTATCATGTAACTAGTTGAGATTTTAACCCAAAATAGAAGGTGAATACGTGAGTGAAAAACTGTTTTGAAAGTCATACAAATTTGTATTTATTTTACAAAAGGGGAAACATCTCAAATGAGAATTAGAGAAGCTAAATAGAACAGATAGGAGTCAGTTCTGGTATAACATTCCTGCTTTTCAAACCCTGGTTGAGCAAGCAGTTGTGGGCCGCAGGATTCTCTGCTTTCCGTCATGCCCTGAATCTTCTGGAGCACAAATTTCCCTTGTTAGCTCTAACATTAGAGTGTATGCAGCATCAGGATCGACTATTTCTGGCCATTAACTCCTGAAGCTCTTTCCTCTAGCGACATATTTGTGTGTAGAACCTCACAATGAGCCTTCACCTGTGACGGAACTGAGATAAAGTAATGGGCTACAATGGGGTGGAGAACTTTTAGCCCTCAAGAAGTTGTTCGGACTACAACTCATATCATCTTTTACCATTGACAACGCTGGCTAGGACTAATGGAATACAACCTGTCTGGAGGACCATAGTTTCCCTACCCTGGCGCTGCAGACAGGACCTTTATGAGTCTCATGTTAACATTTTGAAATATGTGATGTGGTTAAAATGAAGGAGCTGAAGACATAAAGTTCCCTGTTTCCTTCCCAACAGATTGGACCGTCCCCTTACCCTGTCAGAGAAGATTGTATATGGCCACTTAGACGATCCTGCCAAGCAGGATATTGAGAGGGGCAAGACATATCTGCGTCTGCGGCCAGACCGTGTAGCCATGCAGGATGCCACTGCCCAGATGGCCATGTTGCAGTTCATCAGCAGCGGGTTGCCCAGAGTGGCAGTGCCCTCAACCATCCACTGTGATCACCTTATTGAAGCTCAGTTGGGTGGCGAGAAAGATCTCCGAAGAGCAAAGGTCATTTATTTATATTTTACACCATCATTTTATTTACTGGAAGCTTGCAGCCAAATAATTGGCTTGTTTAAATCAATATGTGAAATTTCAGAACACCCCTCTTCCCTTTTGACCTATGGGTCACAATGCTGCAGTCTTATTAGCAGTCACTGGCAGAATTCCTGTTTCAGACCTAGCAACCACTTTGCATGAGGTTGCATCTAAAATGGAAGTTAGGACTAAATGGATGTGGTGATACAGAGCATGAGCCTCTAAACTAGGTAAAGGTAAAGGGACCCCTGACCATTAGGTCCAGTCGTGTCCGACTCTGGGGTTGCGGCGCTCATCTCGCTTTATTGGCCAAGAGCCGGCGTACAGCTTCCAGGTCATGTGGCCAGCATGACAAAGCTGCTTCTGGCGAACCAGAGCAGCGCACGGAAATGCCGTTCACCTTCCCGCCAGAGCAGTTCCTATTTATCTACTTGCACTTTGACGTGCTTTCGAACTGCTAGGTGGGCAGGAGCTGGGACCGAGCAACGGGAACTCACTCCGTCGCAGGGATTCGAACTGCCGACCTTCTAATCAGCAAGCCCTAGGCTCTGTGGTTTAACCCACAGCGCCACCTGGGTCCCTGCCTCTAAACTACCATTAAACTAATGGAAGGTAAGCCTGTTAAATACAGGGAAAACCTTCCTAGACCCCAGCAAGCCATGAGGATCCTGCATATTTTAATATTTTCCACTCTTCCCCTTTAAAATAACTTTCCATCTTCTCACTTCTTCCTCTGAAATGTTTACGTTAGTTTCCAAAACAGTAAGACTTAGAGCAATACTGCTGTAGTAGACACTGTTGTAGTTATGATAAAGGTACCTCATGTGATTTCTTGGGTTTGAAATGTTCCAGCTCAAGAATCTTTTTGCTCGTTAAGTCAGACAGGTTTTGGTTATTTATCCTGCCTGTCAACATATGCCTAGGAAAATTATAACATTGTAAGTTGCAACCAGCAAATTAAATAAAGACCTAACTGCTTGGTATCTGACTGGGATGTCATTCTCAAAATAAAATCTCTGTACAGAGTAAAATCAAGGAATTAAGGTGAAGAGTAGGGTGGCTGATATCTTTAACTATTTGGGGTAGAAACCATACCAAGATCTTTACAGATACACTTCATTTTTGTCTGTGTATAAACAGGACATCAATCAAGAAGTATACAACTTCCTAGCCACAGCAGCTGCCAAGTATGGAGTGGGTTTCTGGAAACCTGGATCAGGAATCATTCACCAGGTAAACTCTTTCTTCCTTAGCAGCAAGAACAGAACTTTAGTACATATGGTTTAGCAACATAGGAGGCAGACTTGCATTGTTTTAGACCGTTGGTCTGTCCAGCTCAATATTGGCCACCTTGGCTGGCAGCGACTCTCCAGAGTTTCAGGCAGAGGTATTTCCCTGCTCTACCTGGAGATGCTTAGGCATAGCCCATCCCCTCCTTCTTGAGAAATAACACTCTGTACTTTGTGACATCTCTTGTGTGGGCGATTTTCAATCTTTCATATGAGAAGAACTTGCAACTTCTCTTTTTTCTGGACATGTGGTCCTGCAGGATGACTAATGTGTGCCGCTCTGGACAGATTTTCCAGCTGTCCATTCAAGGTCATGCTGACCAGAGTGTAATTTGATATTTTGTTTTCTATAACACCATTGGAAGGGTTTTTTTTGGGGGGGGGGTCTCCAAAATCCAGTGTTTCTTCCCTTGTAGTCGCAAATTTAAGAGAAAGTTGTCAGGTTAGAATTGCAGAGTTGGACACTGCACCATGTCACTTGCATGTTTTTTTCCTGCTGAAATTCATTGTTGAAAGCAGGGACTTGAGAAGGGGCAGCAATGGATTTGTGCTCTCCACAATTAAACTGTGGCATTTTCTGTGCCAGAACTCACTCACTCTTTTAATATAACATTAGTTTTCCTTTGGCCTTGTAGAAAGCGCTTTAATATATCCTATTAGATTTGACCTTGAGGTTAACTGGTCACAGTATTTTTGAGCTATTGGTATTCTTATAATTAACTATGAATTTTTAGAGAGCAGGAGTTCAAGGGGAAACTTAGGAGATGGAAGCCTTTAAATTCATATGATTGTGTCAGCAAGCTCTTTTTGCGTCCCTTACTGATGGCTTCTTTCTTCCCTACCCTGATGAGCATGACTCATAGCCAGCCCAAACTGTTTGACCCTTCTGAATCTGCTTTAGTACTAGAAAAGTTTCCAAACCATTTTGGTAGTTATTACATCACCTTAAGAGTCCTGCTGAGTTTGTCTACATAAATCTCTCCCTCTTTCTCAGATCATCCTGGAGAACTATTCCTATCCTGGTGTTATGCTTATTGGCACAGATTCCCATACCCCCAATGGTGGTGGCTTGGGTGCAATCTGCATTGGAGTTGGTGGAGCTGATGCAGTTGATGTCATGGCCGGAATCCCCTGGGAGCTCAAATGCCCAAAGGTGAGATAGTGGAGCATATAAACGTTGCCACCATGCAGACAGTTGGGATAGCTGAACAATAGGGTTCTTTCTAAAGAAAAAAAGTGGGGATTTTACAATATCAAAATATGCTGGTGTAAATGTATATCTATTGCTTGCAAGTGGAAGCTCTGAATTTCCACTCTTCCCCTTTTCTTATTCTTGCAGCTTGGAAGATACGCTGATGCCACTAACTTTAGTTAAGCATGCCTGAGCTTAATAGCAGATTAGGAATGTGAATCTCTGCTCCAAGAATCTCTCTTATATTTGCAATAAGGATATTAGTAAACAGCCATTTGAGAAACTGAATCTGCATACTTATTTTTGGAAGTGGCTCTTTCTGCTAACTCATTTTATTTGGTTCTTCAAGGTAATTGGTGTAAAACTGACAGGTTCACTGTCTGGCTGGAGCTCTCCTAAAGATGTGATCCTGAAAGTGGCTGGCATACTTACTGTGAAAGGTGGCACAGGAGCTATTATAGAGTATCATGGGCCTGGTGTTGACTCCATCTCTTGCACAGGTAGGAAAAAAACACCTTAGATCTAGAAAATTTTGGACCATGAAGGTTTGGGAGCTGGTGGTAATGGTCAGATCAGTGACTGAGGATGGAAAGAAATTGTTGGTCTTTGTGGAATTAGAACACAACAAGCAGCTATCGGCTAAGTAGATCAGCAGTGTGATGCAGAAGAATCTGTGTATTAGTCCCTAATTTAAACATTATCAGTACAGTAGTACTATAACATAGCAGTTCTAACAATATGTTAAAGGTAAGTAAACATTTATCAGTTTTAGAATTAGACCCATAAGTAGTAGCAGTTGCCAGGACATTGCCACATTCGCCTCTACATAGCTCCAGCCTTATTTCAGATATCGTGATCTACTGAAATATTGCTGTGTTTAGCTGTGATATATCGCGATGTTGAAAACCAGATATCGCCCAGCCCTGGCCAGGAGTGGCAGTTTCATAGGTCTGATGGCTCCAAATGGCTCAAGTGAGGCTTGCTTTTCTGTAAATTCAAGTCATCATGCCCAAAGAGGTGCTATCTAGAAGCGGTACACAGGTGGTTGTGTTTGGTCACTACCTGGGTCCTGTACACTAAAAATACATGTAAATCTATAGAATAATTTTTTTAACGGTTATTGGTAGTAAAATGTGACTTGTTTTCTTGGAAAATACAGTACTGCTGCTATTAGAAGGGGAAGGGATTGCAGTACAAGTAGTGTATTAATCAAACTAGTTTTTCACTGCATAGCGCAAATCTCTTTTTAAGAGAGATTTTCCTATCCATTGAGCAGTAATATCTGGCTCTTGGCTGTTTATAAACTCATAAGTAAAATGGTGGACTGTAACAGGTCAGTATACTGACATGCGAATGGCTTTAATTACTTGGGTTCGAATCTGACTTGTGGGTATGGATCACTTCTTTCAACCACAGGAATGGCAACTATCTGCAATATGGGAGCAGAGATTGGTGCCACCACTTCAGTCTTCCCTTACAATAACCGGATGAAAACATACTTGTCCAAAACTGGACGAACGGGTAAGAACTTGTGGAAAGACGTCAAGGGGTCATACAAAACGGAAGGCATTTTTTTCCTTTTCTTCACTGTTCTGCCTTGTGTGAAATTACATCTTTCATTTGCTGGCTATTTGTCTCTTATTCTAATTAAATGGATTTTAATTTCCAACATACTGCAAAGCCAAGAGGACTTAAGGAAATGAAGCTCTAGAAGACATTCATTTCATGAGTTAATGGGGTAAAGCAAATCATGAATTGAAAGGGTTGCTCCCTTAAATTGTTTAACTGAAAAGAGATGGTAGGCTATTGAGAATGGGGTGGGAGGTGGGGAGAAAGAGAATGGAACTGTGTCATGTCATTTAACCTGGTGGAGAGTTGCAGCTTGTGTCCTTTCCTCAGTTCATGTTTGTTTTAGGCAAACATGAACTGGTCAGGGCTCTTGTAGAAGGTAACTTATGCTATGCAGTTACAATCCTCTTAAATTAATGTAGCTAGAATGAATTGACTTCATTGTTGATTAAAACATAACTGTGCCAGTTTTATAAACCACGACTCAAAGCTACATTCTCCAACCTGATACCCTCCAGCTGTTGGTAAACTAAATCTCCCACCAGTCCCAGCCAGTATGAACAATGATCAGGGATGATGGAAATTGTAGTCCAACAACATCTGGAGGGCACCAGGTTGGAAAAGGCTGGTTCAGATTATTGGAAATAAGCCATAACATATACCTGGTTTGTGTGCTGCCTCTGGCATGGGGAGAATGGAAATGTCCTTGTCCCCAACCCTTTTGGGCCTGGAGGCACAATTTACAGAAGAAAAATGCTTAGAATCCCCTCCCCACAAACCAGCACAACATCTATAGTCCCCTAAGCAGATAAAAAAAGGGAAACACTCTCCCAAAATAGGCAACCCTCTCCCAACCAAATAGCTCCAGAAAAGCCCACAACTTAAATTTAAAAAAGAAAATGGGAAGGACAGGGGGTCTTGTTGGCTACTGAGAGGTGTGTCCAAGGGTTACAACCACACGGGGGATCTCAGATCAAACTATAGTTCCATGTTGTGGAAAAGCTTTGTGAAGCTTGTTTCATTCAAGGTACCCAAAACAAGGAAATACAAAGCCCAACCTCAAATGATGAACCAAAATGCAAAATTGGGTACGAGTGCATAAATTTCCAAATGAATATGCAATGTGTATAAATGTATATAACTTTAATCTCTTTACATAAGTTAAATGTACAAAATATGGTGAATAATATCAGTCCAGTCTTGGAGAGCCCAGTCTAGGGACCTGTTCTTTACTGCTGACTGCCTTTTGGTTTATCTCCTCTTGACCTCTGTGTTCAGCTTTCTCCCTCTCTGATTTCAGAGATTGCTAATTTGGCAGATGAATTCCAAGAGCACTTGAAGCCGGATCCTGGATGTCCTTATGACCAGTTGATTGAAATTAACCTCAACGAGGTAGGATACACTTGCTATTTTTAAAGAAACAGTTCATGTAGGGGACCTAACAAGGGCATTTTAAATGATATATTCAAATGACATTACTCAAAAGATTTGACATAATTCCTTTCTAAAGTTTAGTCTATATATCAGTAGGCAATATTGACTTGGAAAGAAGACAAGATATTGTAGCAACTTGAAATAAGGAAACTGCATATCTTGCTGACCTTTTCACTCCTAAAATCTAGCCTAGACTTAAATTTTTCATTTATTCTGCTCTTCATGGTCCATTTTTCCTAGATTTAGACTTCTCTTCTCAACTAAAAGTGCCTATTTAAGAACAAATATTTTAAAGTGCTTCTTGTTCATGAAAAATTCCTGTCTTGCCATTGTGTATAAAAATCGTGTTCTTGCAATGTAGTGGTGATTATTCAGAACTTTCTCAACTACTTGTGACATTTTTTCCCTTCCTGAAGCTGAAGCCCCTTATTAATGGGCCCTTCACTCCAGATCTGGCACACACTGTAGAAGAAGTTGGTGCTGTTGCAGAAAAGAAGGGCTGGCCAGTAGATATCAGAGTTGGTGAGTAGCACTTTTCCCTTGCTGATGATTCTCCCGGTAGCTTTTCTCTCCACTTTGAAAACTGAGGTAACATTACTTCAGCTGCCTCTAAGCATGCTCTTCATAACTATCAAGCCAGTTCCTGGAATGAATGCTCTGTCTATCAAGTATACAGGTAGCTCCAGTCTTGCATGTTGGGAATATAACAGAGCTTGAAGGTCCTCATTGGCTGTGGTCTAGAATATGCAGAACCCCTTAAACTCTTGTGACAAACCTGTTCTGTAAACATGAACATTCAGTGTCTCACTAGGAGTCTTCATCCTTTCTTCCTTTAAGGAGCATGCTTGAGCTATTTTAAAAGGTAAAGGGACCCCTGACCATTAGGTCCAGTCGTGTCCAACTCTGGGGTTGCGGCGCTCATCTCGCTTTATTGGCCGAGAGCCGGCGTATAGCTTCCGGTCATGTGGCCAGCATGACAAAGCCGCTTCTGGCGAACCAAAGCAGCACACGGAAACGCCGTTTACCTTCCCGCGAGAGCGGCACCTATTTATCTACTTGCACTTTGACGTGCTTTCGAACTGCTAGGTGGGCAGGAGCTGGGACCGAGCAACGGGAGCTCACCCCGTCGCAGGGATTCGAACCGCCGACCTTCTGATCAGCAAGCCCTAGGCTCTGTGGTTTAACCCACAGCGCCACCTGGGTCCCTTGAGCTATTTTACTCTCAAATTTAATTCCAAGGGGAAGCTGGCTGTTTTTCTCTTTTAAGTGTTGCTCTAAGATACTAGAGGTTAAGCAGAGAGCCTAGCTTGGAAATCTCTGGCAAAATAAGTACTGATATGTTACACCTTTCTTTAATTTCTTTCTTTTTTTAACAGGACTTGTGGGTGAGGTTAAACATTTGGAGGTCTGTTACTGACTTTTCCATCTCATGTGCACAGGTCTGATTGGTAGCTGCACCAACTCCAGCTACGAGGACATGGGGCGCTCTGCCGCTGTGGCAAAGCAAGCGCTTGCTCACGGGGTGAAGTGCAAGTCTCAGTTCACCATCACACCTGGATCAGAGCAGATCCGGGCCACCATTGAGAGGGATGGCTATGTGAGTACTCTTGCGATGGCGCATCGTGGCCAGTATATGCCTCCTGAAGAGTTAAGATGAAGACCGCCACATAGTTTTCTATTGGCTAATTCTGTTCTTTACCTTCTTCAGTCGAAAATCCTGCGTGACGTTGGTGGAGTGGTTCTTGCCAATGCTTGTGGGCCATGCATAGGCCAGTGGGACCGGTAAGAGGGAATGCATTAAACTGATTTCCCATAAGAAACGAATCCTTTTACGTTGGAAATGAAATGAATGCATGAATGCAGATAAAGCAAAAACTTGCAAGCAGAGATCGTTCTCCCAGATCTCAAATGAACTGGTTAGCGGGAAGAAGATGTTTTAAATTGTTTTTCAGCACAGTTTTGGGAACGCTGGTTGCAGAGCAATACAAAACTTTGCTTGTGGGCAGTGAACAGCTAGTAGCTTCAGGTCTCACATTTTCTGTAGATCTTGACAAGCCTTTCTCTCTGTTTTGCTTAACTTTGCAGAAAGGATACGAAAAAGGGAGAAAAGAATACAATTGTTACCTCCTACAACAGAAATTTCACTGGTCGCAATGATGCCAACCCAGAAACACATGCTTTTGTAACTTCACCAGAGGTATAGTATGCATCGGGTACAAGGGGAGAGGTAGGCATCAGAAACTGGACCTGCTGCATTTCCTTTGGGAAAAGGATAAGTGGACCTTTGAAAGCTCCAGAGCTCAAGCGGGGGAAGTATAAGAATTGTGGATAGCTTCCTTGTGCTTTAAAACCTAGTGGCCCACAAGTCTTTTAAAAATGAGACTACAAATAGTTGTTCACTTGAAATTAAGGTGAGGAGATTATGCGGTTTAGTCAGGGTTGGTTTCAGTGTTGAGAAGATAAGTCTTCCTTGTACCCTCACATTTCATGCTAATAGTAGGCTTTCCCCAACGAGTATTTCCTTGTGAGACGTCTGAATTATGGTAAAAAAAATTAGATTGGAATTTTTAGAGTGACAGAATAGATTGAAATTTAGGGAATGGGCTTCTCTCTCACCCATAACAGATACTTTTTTTCAGATTGTAACAGCCCTATCACTCGCCGGCACCCTGAAATTTAACCCGGAGGTAGACTTCCTGACAGGTTCTGATGGAAAGAAGTTCAAACTTGAGCCACCCGATGCTGACGAGCTGCCCAAACTGGTAATCTTCCCACTTCTTGTCAAACTTGCTTCCCATCTTACTTCACCAATTGGTAGGGATATTATTAAAGGATGATGCATTGGAAGCAATGTTTTTGCCTCAGTGTAGCTGTTTAAATATGAAAATGCTCTTAAGGTGCCATGCAGAACATGAGTAGTAATCCCACTGGACAGAGACCGTTGTCTTATCTGAGTGAGATAGATGTGGGAGATGGGAGCAGGCAGTCAACAGCAATGGCAGAAAAGAGTTGAAACTAGGGAAGATCACATGATTCAAGGAACATCGGAAGATGGCCGAGCAGAGAGATGACTGGTGGAGGAATTCCTTGAGATACCCTTTCTTTGTGATCCTGAAATACAAAATATGTTGCCTTGCATGAATACTATGAATTTGGGTTTTTTTCTCTTCTGGATAAGGTTGGCTTCCTCCTTACATCCCTTTGCTTTTAATAATAATTTCCTTCAGGAATTTGATCCAGGACAGGACACCTATCAGCATCCCCCCAAGGAGGGCAGCAGCCAGCATGTGGATGTGAGCCCCACTAGTCAGCGCTTGCAGCTCCTTGAGCCCTTTGACAAGTGGAATGGCAAGGACCTTGAAGACATGTTGATTCTCATAAAAGTAAGGAGGGGAGGGAGCCTGGGTAGGGATGGGAACTATTAATTGTCCACTCACAGCTGGAATTGGGAATGCCTGCTTTCAAGGGTCCAGTGTCACACACTTCAGGGATGTTCTGAGGTATTCTTGTGCTGGAGACCTCCATACACACTGCCCAGCCTTGCACCCCAGGGAGGTCACTTCGGTGCTGCTAACGCAATGGTTTGGCTTCACCCCTGAGCCATACACCTTTGTCTCTCGGGACAGACAGATGCCAACAGTGTGTGATGCCTAAATTTCCCACCAGCGGAATCAGTCTTCAGGGTAGATTTAAACAGTAGAGCTTTTATTGGAAGATTTTTAAAAAATGTATTACATACAATGTGTTACATATCCAAATGTTCCTCTCAACTCACAGCCCGTAATTTATAAGGTGGGTCCTTGAACTTTATATCACAAGCACTATGACCCATAACCACAGTATTCAAGGGTAAGTTCCACTGATAATTTTCAGCTAATCTCTTGTGATTATGAGGTTTTAAGTAGCTTTTAATGGAAGATCTAGGCAAGAGTTTAGTAAGTTGGGTATGGACAGGATGAAACATATGGAATCTCCACATTGGCATGAAAATCAAAGGATGCTAAGAATACTAAATTGGGGAATTGGAAACCCCAAAGCTTGTGGTGGTCCTCTATATAACTTAAAATAAATCGGAATAAAAAAGCATATCTCCTTTTGATCGTGTAGGGTTGTATCCAGTGTTAGTTCTACTCAGAGTTGAACCATTGAAAATAATGACCATGAATTAGGTCCCTTAATTTCAATGAGTCTGTTCCAATTAGAACTTGGTTGGATACTAGCACAGAAGGCAGCAGCCAGACTGCTGACAGGAGCAGGCTGCTTGGCAACATGTCGCTTGATGCTGAGATAGCTGCACTGGTTACCAGTTTGCAGCCAGGCCAGGTTCAAGGTTCTTGTGTTAACCCACAAAACCCTAAACAACTTTGCCTTCAAATACCTTAAAGGACCGTCTGGTTTCTGATGGTGACCAAGGTCTTCTGATGGGGCAATTTGGTGGTCCCACATACCCCTAAAGTTCAGCTAGCCTCTGCTGGGGACCAAACCTATAGTGCAGCACACCCTGTCCTGTGGAAACCCCTAGCAGTAGAGGTTCAGTAAGAGTCGTCATCGCTTTCAGGCATCTTCTGAAAGCTATTATTCAGGCACACCTTTCAAATATGAGATTCTTTGCCAAGCCGCTTGTACTGATGTGTTTTTTATTGTCTCATTCTGTTCTTAAGTTGCATACCACCTTGCAATATTTTATATGAAAGTGCAATTTAAAAATATTTAAGTAATACGATTCACAATTGCTTTAGATCTCGGGTTACAGGTTGAATTTTGCGCATTTCATAAATAACGCAAAGGGTGATGAGAATCCAGGCATTGAGAGAGTTTTTCTGCAGAGTGAAGTCAGTAAGTACTACAAGCCAAAAGCTCTGCCTCACATTTGCACCTGACTCCATCTTAGAAATTCTGCATTGTTAAGGTGTTTTGCTTCTAATCCTATAAACTTTAAATATGCTACTTCTTGATCCAGGATTTACGTTTGCAGGGATCAAAGCCCACCGGCAGCAGATCCAACCTCCTAAACTGGTAGACTGCTTTTACAGTACAGTTGCTGCCATGTAGCCTTCTCTTGTCTCATAGGGTGGAGGGTGCCTGTTTAAGACTGAAGGATATATACAGATAGTAACTTATCAGTAAACAGCCCAGAAAGTGGATGGGTTGGAACAGCCTCTTCACATTTCTGATTGGACTTCAAGCCCAGAGTTCTGTGCTTGTACACGTTTGCTTCATGTTACGTTTTTTCCAGCTTGAGTCCCGCGGCAACCCAGAAGTACCAGAAAGGGTTACTTCCGGGTTTCACCGTTCGCACATGCGCAGTAGCGCTAAATTGTGCTTCACGCATGCGCACAAGTGCCAAATCGCACCACGCACCTGTGCAGATATGGCGCTTCAGGTTGTGAACGGGCCTCCGGAACGGATCCCATTCGCAACCAGAGGTACCACTGTATATAGAGAGAAACAATGGGCTCCCCACCAGAAGAAAACTGTAAAGTGTTAATGTCATTCATTACATATACAAATTTTGAAGCCCTTGAAACTGTAACATACCTCATGTTGTCAAAATGCTCATCTTTTATACCGAGTTTCTCTTAACTTGTATTCCAGGTGAAAGGTAAATGCACCACTGACCACATTTCAGCAGCGGGCCCCTGGCTCAAATTCCGTGGCCATCTGGACAATATTTCAAACAACCTGCTGATTGGAGCCATAAATATTGAGAACGATAAGGCCAACACAGTGAGGAACGCATTAACCCAGGAGTTTGGAGCTGTTCCTGACACAGCCCGTTACTACAAGGTGAGACTTCTCTAAGCATCACAGGGGTATGAAGGTGAATAGTTCCTAGCTACATTCTCACAAATAGTGTTGCTTCCTTCTCAAAACTCATTTCTGCACTTTAAACGCCATAAAGCAGGAATAAAATCTTCTCTCAACTGTCCTGCAATTGTATAAAAGCCACCATATACTGTAGCTACTGTGCTTCAGGCATGATGTCCTGCAATAAAGGCTGTTGTTCCACTTCTAGACACTAGAAGATGCTCTGGAGCCAAGGACTCCAGCTGGTTTGGTCAGAACTAAGACAGTCCTACAGTTACATCGAGGGCCAAACTACCATCAACTGTCCTGTAAGAAGGATCCCATGAGAGGAAGGAGAGGAGTCTCCTTTAAGAGGGAGGGTAGGGTATAGGAATGTAATAATAAAGATTCCAGCTGGACTGTCCCCTCAACAGGGCTATCTGCTACTTGCTGCCCTGTGTGATGGCTCCATATGGCTTGACACATGTTGGTTTTACTCATTTTGTGTGTGTTTAATGTACTGAAATTATTTGAACGTTTTATTGGAAACATTGTACCCTGAAAAGTGGGATATTAAAATAAGAACCTGAGAAGAGTTCTGCTTGGATCAGACCAGAGCATCCTGTGGCCCCCTAGATGCGTGTGTGGGCAGCCTGCAAGCCAGACATGAGTGCAACAGCATTCTTTAATGAAATATTGTTTGTTACAATTGAACTAATTAACTATAGTAGAATAAATTAACCAAACTAAATAAATGCAACATAGGGAAAGGTCTGGGTAGGAGAGAGGGGTTATAAGTTCTTGGATGCCCACAGTTTTAACCCCAAGTACTAAGGAAGCATGTTTAGCTCTTCCCTTCTTTCTTACATGCAAAAGAAACTTAACTCTGTCCAGTAGTTACCCATTCTGATTTCCTTCATGTGACTTGCTGCTACGATTCATGGCCTTCAGTCTTCTTTTCCTTCAAAAGGTTACATGACAACTTATTCTTTGGCGGTCACTCATAGCCGAATAAGATTGTCTTCCATGAACATGGTCTTAACAGTGAGTCTGTAAGTGACTGTGGAGGCCAGTTCTGGATCCACACGTCCTTCCATAGTGGGGACATAGGTTGATCATGGTGAGGGTTTGCCAGACGTGCCTTCCTCTTAGCACGTTTCTCCCTTTTGTCCTGAGTTCAAGTGTCTGATAAGCCCTGGGATAAACCTTCATTCCTGCTTTGCCACAGCAGTCTCTTTCTTTCTAAGTACTAAAGGTTTTGTGTGTGTGCATCTGCTTTGTTCACAGAAAGAAGGTATTAACTGGGTAGTGGTTGGGGATGAAAACTACGGTGAAGGCTCAAGTCGGGAGCATGCAGCACTGGAACCACGGCATCTTGGAGGAAGAGCCATCATTGTCAAGAGCTTTGCCAGGATTCATGGTGAGAACCCCACTGTTTATAGAGCCAACTGAAGTGATACGGAGGTTATATGTATGGTTGGGTTTTTGTCCAAATCCAAACATTTGCTCCCTTAGGAACTTGTGGGTTCATACATGCTTAGATCTGCATCTATGCACTAGTGGTTTTCTGTAAATGTATATCACCTCCATTGTACTCAAGATCATTCCACCATATATATCAAAACTTATATGTCCAAAGTGGAGAGTAATCAGATTAGTGTTTGTGCTTTAGTTACATCAGGACAGTTCAGAGGGATTCCCTGGAGGAAAGCTGGTGTCACTGTGAACAGCCAGCTGTGGAAACCCTGGAGCATGTCGTGTGGCATCTCTGTCTTTGGAGTTGCCCTAAACAAAATTTAATAGCAAAGTGGTTGGGGGAGAAAGGGACTGTGAGGATAGGATGTACTGGGCTTCTTGCTGACAAACCAGACCCATAGGATTATGTATGATCTAGCTAGTTTTCTAGTTGTGGTTTTGTCTAAAAAGAATGGGCTGAATCCCATATGCTGGAGTGCCTGCACAATTCAGAACACTGAAAGTGGATAAAGAGTGCCAGATAATAGGGGGTTACTAATTTTGTGCTGAAGTATTGAGTTAAATTATAAGTAGTAGCATTTTACCTCTTTTGCAGCTTGCTGTAGTTTATTATTACTGTTGAAGTGCAGAATGTTGGATGCTGCAACATAGTGTGATTCTGTTTTAATCAGGCTCTGAGTCATCTACTTTTTATGGCATTTGGTAACAGATTTGGACCTCTAAATGCTTATATCCAAATGGCTAATGGTACCTTCTGTGTTCACTGATCTCATGCATGGAATCCAACAATATAGAAGTTAATATTCTTATCTTCTCTCTAGTTTGTTGAACTCATTGCAGATAATTGGGTACACGGATTAAGGGGAAAGAGGACCCTTCCATGATTATTTTGTTGTAAAGAAATGGTCCCCAATTCAGGGAGTTCCTTATTCTGGTGTAAACTCCTCAAACTATAATCCTAGGCCTTTAGACTTAAATTTCTTCTTTATACTTTCTCCCTGAAAAACTGTTCATGTGTTCAGTGGCATGTTAAAGTAACCAAACTATTTCTATTGGCTGCACATTTAGAAAGCTGGAGTAGTGCATCCAGTTGAAAATCTTAAATGATTTGCCTTTGGGATATAGAGACTTGCTTCCTTTTGTTTCTTCAGTCACATTTAATAACTTTGCTGGCTAGGATATCTGTTACTGCTTCTGTAGATGAAATATAGGCTACATTGAAAAATCATTCAGTTACTTCTT
The DNA here is from genome assembly GCA_034641385.1 of Darevskia mixta. Taxonomy (NCBI): domain Eukaryota; kingdom Metazoa; phylum Chordata; class Lepidosauria; order Squamata; family Lacertidae; genus Darevskia; species Darevskia mixta. The sequence continues at coordinate 20,961,712 of JAWWNH010000008.1, forward strand.
GCAACAGGCTGCTAGAATGTGTCTTAAATGTGTTCTGCTGAGTGTTTAAGTCCAATGTTCTTAACAGAAACCAATCTGAAGAAGCAAGGCCTCCTGCCACTAACCTTTGCTGATCCAGCTGATTATGACAAGATCCACCCTGTGGACAAGCTCAGTATTGTGGGTCTGAAAGATTTTGCTCCTGGAAAGGTAATGGCCACAGTTTCTCAGCAATAGTTCTTCCTCTTCCTGCTTTTCTGCTGCATATTTGTAGTAGACAGCTGTATATATCAGGGGTATTGTTCCACTTGAGTAGATCAATTTCTAAAGAACTTCTAAATTAAAAAAAAAATGCAGTTCAGATATTCTGGATTTCTCAGAGGCACCTGAACAAGCAATATACAGTAATACCTCCGCGAACATCTGCCTTGACTAGCGTCCATTCCAGTGAACGTCCGTGGCAAACCCAGAAGTACCAGAATGGGTTACTTCCAGGTTTGCTGCTCGCGCATGCGCAGAAGCGCTAAATCGCTCTTTGCGCATGCACAGATGTGGCGCTTTGCCCTGCGTCCTTTTCAGCTAGCGACCAGGGCTCCAGAATGTATCCTGGCTGCAGAACAAGCCACGACTGTATTAGAAATCTAGAATCTTGGCTACATTGAATGGATGGACTTCTTTACTTTGTACAGTATCCAAGTGCTTTTCTGTGCTTATGGTTCCAGCTTCTTTTCCCTTAAAATGGTGCAAATATTTTGCTGCAGATCAAAGTATAAAATCTTGTAAAGACCTTTTTGCCCAGACTTTCCCTGACCCATAAGACTGGACCCTTATATTACCAAATTCTGTATTTATAATGCTATCTTTGCTGTTTTGCTTTTTGCTTTATTGACATTGTTTTACTGTTGTAGTTTTGTATACCACTTAGAGATTTTGAAATATCCAGCAGTTCATAAATGCTTTAAAATAAAGTCTTATCTGGAAAATGCATAATTTATTTTGGGACAGATTTTTGGGTCTTTTGCATAGAATTCTTGTGTTTGAGCTCTGATCTTTACCCAGAACTTCTAGCTAACGTTAACTGGATACATGATCTGCAATACAAATAAGTAGGCGAGTCATGTTTTATGTAGACCTGAGTTGTGAATTATGTTAACTGAATGGATAGTCCTTTAAAACAAAAGATCTGGGTATCTCACCTCTTAGACTCAATTCGGCTTGCAAAAAAACTGGAAGAAAAATCAAATGCATTTTTAGACCAGAGTAATTGATAAATGATGCCTTTAGTAGTCTAGCAGCCTGACGGAACAAGCTGAGATGCTTAACCTAGTCCTAGACTTCTAATTTCTCTCCTTTCCTTCATAGCCCCTGAAATGCATCATTAAGCATCCTAACGGGAGCCAAGAAACAATTGTTCTGAACCACACCTTCAATGAGACTCAGATTGAGTGGTTCCAAGCTGGTAGCGCACTCAACAGAATGAAAGAGATGCAGAAGCACTGAAACCACACAAGTACGCACATCCAGTGGACCTGATGACTGTCTCTATAAAAGTGCAATTCCACTATGATTCTTGACAATTAATGTCTGTGATCAAATGTTAACTTAGCTTCCCCTTTATTACAGTACTCACTTGCTGACACTAATGAGAGTACTCATTTTTGCATTATCAGGTTCTGGCTTCCATAGCTGCCTATGTTTGGTGCATTTCAGTTGTCCCATATTGCTTTGTATTTATATTTCCTGATCATTTTTCTGCCCGATCATTTCAGTGATGGCAAAAGGATAAAACATTAGAAGATTATTGTTCTTGTGGAAAACAAAATAAAGATTGTGACTGACTCATCTAGTCTTCATTTAGTATTCCTACTAGCACTCTGCTCAGCTTCGTAGTGGATATAGGCCGTAATATGTGGTTGAAGAGTCCATCAGGAAGCATACTATAAATCCTAGAATGTGGCCTCTATGTAGAATCAAGTAGCTTTTGTGGAATCTTCGTTTTAGTTAGAATTTTGTTTGTCTTAAAGGTTTCAGTAAATATATTGATATAGGGCACAGCACCTATTGCAATATTGAACCAATACAATATTAAGATTTCCCAATACCAGGGGATTTTACTCCCATTTGGCAGGAATTTCCATACCTATCCTTTTTCTACATATCTCTCTGCTCCTCTTCATGCTTTCTTATTTTGATACTTCCTTCAATATCTGGTTTTTAAAGGAATAAACAATTGTACAATAAAATTGCAACATAATATAGCACACTAGATAAACCTGCTATTGGAGTTTTCCCCTGGCTACAACTATTCAAAAAGGGGAATGAATCCCCCTAGGTTAGAAATCTAACATGCTAGACCTCTGCTGGGACACCCATTGGATATTGTAATATCTTGGCTTTGGGATAACAACTGTCCATTGGGGTGGCTGTAATTTCCCATTGAGAAAATAACAAGTTTGCAAAAAATCCCCACTGACAGCTAAGGATGATACCCCTCCCAATTCTTCCTTCAACTGCATTTAAATGTTTTAAAATGTAATGCAATTTTGAATTACTGCACAGAAAATGACTTAAGATTATAAGACCAGTACTGTGTCTAAATCATCTCTGAGGTCCCGCATGACCTGGGTTTAAGTGATCAAAAACTTATTCATGTACAACAGCAAAAACTCAGGCTTCCTCCAACTTGGCCCTCCAGATGTTTTGAGACTACAATTCCCATCATCCCTGACCACTGGTCCTGCTAGCTAGGGATCATGGGAGTGGTAGGCCAAAAACATCTGGAGGGCCAAGTTTGAGGAAGCCTGCTCTAACTGATCCAAACACTATTCTGGAGTGACCCATGTAGTTGTCATATTCAGAATTGCTCTGTGGCAGCTACATTAAAATCAGCCATTTTTCACAATAGCTGCCACAACCTTGCTCCTTCTATAGCCAAATAGAAATAGTTCCAGGGTGTACGTAGATAACTGAATTTTAATTGATACAGTGCACATTTCTTGAGTGGCTTCCTCACATTTCTCTATACTCCCCTATGATCTGGGAATACTAGTTAGAATGCTTTTATGGCTTTCTGATATGCAGGACTTATATGCTCCGTGCTTTTGATCAATCTCACATTCAGTTGTTGCAAAACCACAAAGATTAAGTGCTCAAAATATAATACACACTGGGAAGTTGCCTAACTACTATATTATTCTTTTCCTGAGTTCTCAGAGGCTTGCAATAATGTGCCCAACTAATGGAGTAGGGATTCCCCCCCTACTGCAGCACTTAAATACAAATTATTCACTGCCATATTAAAAACAAAATGGTGAGCATGAATGAGTCGATACTCACCGTGCACTTCTAAGAATGGGTTTCCCTGCTTAACTAAAATGAACCTGTTCCTTGCTTCATGGATGGAGGATTAGTACTCCTCCAGATATTTACAGGGCTGCACCTCCCACCATTTCTGACAATGAGCAATGATGGCTGGGACTGATGGAAACTGCAGTCTAGCAGCTGGGGGGCACAGGTTCCCCACCTCTACAGCAAGGTTCCTTCCACTCACTTGTCAGTCAGATACACTGCTACTCTTCTGCATCTAGAACAGGAGAAGAACTCTCCTAGATCAGGCCAAAGGTCCATCTAGTTCAGCATCTGGTTCTCACAGTGGCCAGCCAGATGCCGATGGGAAGTCCACAAGTAAGATGAGTGCAATGGCATTCTCCCTTGTGATTCCCAACAACTGGTATTTATGTGGAGTTGCTGCATTAGTCCACTGGAGATAAATGTGGTTGGGACATAATTATTAGTTTTAAATTGATATTCTGCCCTTTATCTGAGGATCTTTCTTTGGCGATCACTCGTAGTCGAGTAAGATTATCTTCCATGAACACATTCTTAACAGTGAGTCTGTAAGTGACTGTGGAGGCCAATTCTGGATCCCCATGTCCTTCCACAGTGGGGACATAGGTTTCCAGGCGGGAGTTGATCACGGTGAGGGTTTGCCAAATGTGCCTTCCTCTTAGCATGTTTCTCCTTTTCACCCTGAGTTTGTGCTTCTTCAAAGTCCATGATACCTTTGGTAAAGGCTGCTCTCCAACTGGAGCGCTCACAGGCTAGTGTTTCCCAGTTACCCGTGCTTATGTTACATTTTTTTAGATTTGCCTTGAGAGCCTCTTTAAACCTCTTTTGTTGTCCACCAGTATTTTGCTTTCCATTCTTGAGTTGGGAATAGAGTAGTTGCTTTGGAAGATGGTAATCAGGCATCCGAACAACAGGACCAGTCAAACAAAGTAGATGTTGAAGAATGATTGTTTCGACACTGGTGATCTTTGCTTCTTCCAGTACACTGGCATTAGTTCGCCTGTCTTCCCAAGTGATAGGTAATTTTTTTCGGAGACACCGTAGATGGAATCTTTTGATGAGTTGGAGATGGCGTTTATAAGTGGTCCATGTTTCACAAGCATACAGTAATGTTGGTAGTACAATAGTTTTGTAAACAAGCATTTTGGTTTTCCTGCGAATGTCCCAGTCCTCAAACACTCTGCACTTCAATCGGGAGAAAGCTACACTTGCAGAGCTCAGGCGATTCTGGATTTTGACATCAATGTCAGCCCTTGTGGAAAGATAACTGCCCAGATAGGAAAAGTGATCAACACTTTCCAACGTTACACCACTGAGTTGGATTTGTGGCACTGCAGAGTGGTTGTTTTGTGCTTGTTGGTGCAGCACTTTGGTTTTTTGGATATTGAGCGAAAGGCCAAGTTTTCCGTAAGCTTCTGCGAAGACATTTAGGATAGTTTGATGGTCATCCTCTGAGTGTGCACACATTATGTTGTCATCAGCATACTGAAGCTCTATGACGGAAGTTTTGGTAACCTTACTCTTTGCTTTTAGCCTTCTCAGATTAAAGAGCTTTCTGTTCGAGGATCACAGGCCAGTTAACACTATAAAAACACAAAAACTCATAATAACAAAACAGTAAATCCCACCCCCAGTTTAAAAGGCCATTGTTCATTTAATTGGCCAAAGGCCTAGGAGAAGAGGAATGTTTTTGCCTGGCACCTAAAGATATGGAAAGGACAGCATTCTACAAATGGAGAGCCATGACAGAAAATACCCATGCTTGTGTTTCTATCCTCTGAGTTTGAACCTCTCATGGAGGGGGCACACAAAGAATGGTCTCAGATAATGATCACAGGGTCTGGGTTTGTTCATATGGAGAGAGGTGGTCCTTGAGGCATTGCAGTCCTGAGCTGTTGAATGCTTTATAGGTCAAAACCAGCACTTTGAATTGGGCCCAGAAACAAATTGGCAGCCAGTGCAGTCTGGAGAATATTGGTGTTATATGCTCAAACTATCTTGTTCTGGTGAGCATCTTGGATGCTGAATTTTGCACCAGATTATTTTGTTCAGAACTGATGTTCAGTCTCTGAGTACCGGTAGCACTTCCAGGTGGATTCAGAATTTCTTGTGACCTTGCACTGCCTTTATTCATGCTGCATGTGCAGAAATGGCAATGTACACTCAGGTGCTATAAAGTCACTAATGTTGCTGTTCTCACTTCAGGTCAGCAGAATTGTAGCCTTCTAATGTTGCAGTAGCAATCTTGCCCATATAGCTGGTGCAAGAACCTCATATTGTACTTCATCCCAGTCTTGTATATATTTGAAGTGAAAAAGGGTGACACCATTTCCTGGATTGGCCACTGGAGAGCAGGAAACAGCATGGCTGCATATTCTAGGCTTTCTGTACATAAATGCAGCACCCAAAGAAGGATTGATAAGGCTTTTTCGACAGGAAGATTGGAACGATTGCTGCCTAATACAGGAAGCAGTCATGGTTATATAAATTCCTCCATTATATCCAGCTCTCGTGGATAGTCTGGATTTCTGAAGTGCTCCAGTCTTATTTAGATGTGTGACTGTGCCCTTCCAGTATATTTCAATGGGACTTGGCCTGTTTTGCACAGCAGAATATAGCCCACCCACCTCACCAAACTGAGAATAATAGCAGCCATTTTCTTTCTCAGGAACATAGTAAAGGATTAAGGAAGGGCAGCTGAATTGATTCCTGTTGCACTGTAACCATTCCAACCTTCTTGCAAACTGCAATCTGGAGACCATTTGGACAGCACAAGGCCCATTCATTTGGTCAGGACTTGTGCCAATAGCACTTTCATGTGGCTGCCTGTTTGTACAACACAGTTCCAGACCAGACCAAAGGGAGATTGACAGCATTATGAAGAAGGGCCGAATCCCTCTTCCTGTCACAGCTTTCTTTATTGGCATTTCCAAGACTAAAGAACCAGATGGTTGCTTTTCCAGACTGCTAATCCAGTGTGTCAGAAGTGCCTCCATCTACTTTACATGCTAAGATAGAAATGGTGCCTGCAATACTGGATAAAATGGCTGCTTACTTTCATAGTATGTCCCATGTTCCTCTTCTCACAAAATGCTTCTCAGGTTCTACATGAAGAAAACAGAACGCACCCCAAGTGGCACCAGGAAGGAATCTTCCCCAAACTTTGTATTATCTGAAGGGTCTAGCTTGAAAAAATTGGAGGAGAGATTACCTGGTTGAAAAAAATATATATGCATTTTTGCATTCCAAAATAAGATAAACTGACAGATTTCAAATCAGCCACCATGAACATCCCAGTTCCTCTGTCTGAAAAAACAATGAAGAACATTACCCAAAAAAAAGTTAATTGTGTATTCTGACTGAACATAGAATTGACATAGGATAATACCCCCATGCTGTATAATTGCTGTATTTTGTAATTAACATTATATATACTGTATATGGAAGGAAACCTTCCAAGAGCAAAACATACACACTCACATGCTTTTTAGCTTCCTAGGGGGCCTCAATCATACCCCGCTCTGCATATTTCTCAGGAATGAGAAATACTGATACAGGAATGAGAAATACTGATACACTGATACTTTCTTGTTCCCCTCTTCCAAAACATCATAGCCCTAGGTATCTGAAGAAGTGTGCATGCACACGAAAGCTCATACCAAGAACAAACTTAGTTGGTCTCTAAGGTGCTACTGGAAAGAATTTTTTTATTTTGTTTTGATCATAGCCCCTTGCTCATGTCCATGGTCCTTCATTCTCCCCTTTCACCCATCCTCATTATTTCCGCTGTCCTTTAATCAATCTCTTTAGGGCATCTCCTGCCTCTCTTCCCCTCCACCTCCACCTCTACCTTGTCCATGTTAAATATCCCCCTCAGGATAGCCTTTCCCCAAACTCCATTTGGCATGTCAACCCTCCCTCACATTTCCCTCAGAACTTCCTCACCAATTCTCATTCTCTTTTTCAGTCCCTCCCCAGTCATCACCCCCAATACCCCCTTTATTGTATCCCATTATTCTCCTCAGTAGCCCCTTTTCCAGGTCCTGAGAGCTCCATACTACCTCCTTGTTCTCCCTGTTATTTCCCTCAGGAGATTCAAGACCCCTTTCTTTTCTTTCAGTTTCTCTTCTGCCCCCATCCATTTAGCCACTCCCTTTATTATTTTCTTGCAAGAGACATTCACTTGCACTTTACCCTTCCTTCCTTCTTTCCTTCCTTCCTTCCTTCCCCGCCTTGCTTCAAATGGGCACTTTTGTTGCCCTGTTTGATCTCCCCTGCCTGTCCCTCTACTGCCCATTTTTTAATTAACAAATTCTAAATAAGCCTTCCCTGTTAAAAGGATTTGTGGCTGGTTGCCTGCTCTTAATGCTGGGCCATAGAATTATAATGGTGAGAACATGCTGCTATAAATTTATTGGTGTCCCCCTTCCCACATCCTGGTTTTAAAAGAGGAAGCAGCTACATTTAAAAATAATAATAATTCCTGCACTCTTGAGCTGCTCAGATGATACAGCTTGACTGACCTGCTACCGGTATCTCAGGGATCCTGGATGAGTTATGATGTCAACTCCAGAGGGACATCAAAACTGAGATAAATAATTTTGGTATAAAATGCATGTTACCAAATATTTCTTGTGATACAGCAGGGAGTCTGAAAATATGCCCAAGACTCTAGGGATGTATTGTCAGTCAGACTAAGCAGAACTTGGCCATATGGACCAATAGTCTGACTCAGTATAAGGCCTTATATGTTTATGAAGTCCATTAAGGAATTTTTTCTGCTAACAAGGGATCCTAGAGTCAGTTAAATGTATCACAGTGATTTTGCTCAATTTTATTTACAGAAGCCTCACAAAGAGATTGCCAGTGACTGCAAATTCTGAGATTTCCTATTACCTTGGGTTAGAAAGCAAAATCCCAAAGCTATTAAGAAAAAAAAAGGCTCGAGCCTGTCTAAAATCAGTAGCTGAGCCACTCAACTCCCAAAAATGGTTCCACTCTACCATAATGGCCCAGTATAGCAGTAAACACATTCCATAGGCATTAAAGTAATCATTAATTTTACACACACTCTCTTGTTTTGTATTTATTTACATTGGGAACTTGCTTTCACCTTTCTACAATGCCTAATTGTATTAGGCAGTTTTACAAACATTTCACAATAATGATGGTCATTATAAGAACAACAATCAGGGTAACGCATGGGAATTAAGTCTTTGTTCTCTGGTTCCTAAATTTGACTAACAAAATGGCTTCCCTTCGGGATCCACTCTGTTGGTTCCCCTCATACAATATGCTGTGCTGTTCTCTACACTCACAACTAGCCGTCTAGAGACCTTCAAGGCTTCTGTGACTGGCCGTGGCTGTCTCAAAAGCACCCGTCTCCTTTCTCAAAATTAAATTATTTATCATTAATTCCTTTCAGACTGAAGCTTTTTATCTCACCAAGCAAGGGTGAAATGCAATGTACCAGAAAAGCACTCAAAAGGAACAACAACTATCAGCATCATACTTGGAAAAGTTCCATCTCCCTCCCACAATTACATTTCTAAAAAAACAAAATAAATCAAAGAATGCAGCAATCCCATTAACAGCATTCTCCAGAAAACTGCATACTGCGTCATCAGCTCCCAAAATGAATATTTCTGTTTAAAGCACTGTGACGTATTTTCGCATGACTGGAACACATAAGTATATAAGTTTATGGCTTTGCAGAGGTGGGGGTTAGAAATCTGCATGGCTCTGATCACCTGGGACATGCATGACCCATGGTGTTGCAGAATCTGGGAGCTTAACTAGGATCCAAAGAAACAGAATTTATCAGCAAAGTTTCTCTCAGCTGCACAGCTGATTATGCAAAACATAAAAGCACACAGTTCTAAGCAGCTGAGTGGTTGTTGTTGTTGTTTTAAAAAAACATTCTGCAAGCTGGACAGACCAGAAATAGATTTCTTTTTATCTATAATCAGAGCAGATAGGACAGCGTTAGGAAAACTACAGGGGAAATGAAGGTTGAGTGCAAACAGCATCACTTGATTATTGTCTCAGTTAAATGTTAGATATGTATACAGTATTTAAAAAAAAATAAACACATCAAATATATGCAAAGGAAAGACATGCCAAGAAGGCCTTATTTACAATATTTATATTCCATCCCCATGGAACTGACACAGTTAGAGGTTCCACAAAATATTTGTTCTGCAGTTGTAAAAAAACCAGTCTTTTCAGTTTGGCAGCTCCCACACTTTGAAGCTCCCTGCCTATCAACATCAGGTAAGTGCCTTTGATGGGCTCTTTTTGATACCTGCTAAAAACAATTTTCTTAGGGGTACTCTCATTTTCCTACTCATATTGAAATACAGTCCCTCAATGAGGCCAAACTTAGATTCACAAAATGGTTAGGGGTATGCGTACCCCTGCGTACCCCCCCCCCAAAAAAAGCACTGTATAAATATATTAAAAATACCGGTTTTCAGCATTGTCTTTTATTGTCAATTTTATTTACTGTATGTATGTATGTATGTATTATTATTATTATTATTTTCTATTTTAGGGCTGCCATATGTCCAGGAATCGCTCAGAAAAATGGTGTCCGTGTGGAAAACCCAGACGTATGGCAAGTTGGGCTATTTTTATAAAGAATTTCTTCAAAAATCTAAGAAAAGCCCCAACATTTTATCCCCCGCCCCAAGAAAAGCTCAACAGCTCTTCACTTTGAGGGATATGGCAGCCCTATATATTTACAACCAAGTGGTACATAAATGTTCTTAAATAAATAAAATATTTCCCCCCAAAACCCAGATCTGTTTACAGAGGGTTCTCAGGGTGGTTTCCTTTCAGATACCAGCCAAGCCTAGGCTTGTTTAGCTGCAGATCACACCACTGTCTCCTGGACAGAAATAGTCTGGCCAGTTATTCATGCTCTAGTAGTGTCCCATTTAGATAACATTAATGCATTTTGCATTAGGCTGCCTTTGAAAACTGTTTAGGAAATTCAGTTGGCACAAAACACTGCAGCTAGCCTAGAGTACAGACCACGACTGGGTATTTGGAACACATCTTGCCAGTTTTAAAGCAGCTGTACAGGTTCCCAATCTATTTCCAGTCACAGATCAAAATGCTGATTTTGACCTCTAAAGTCCTATGTAACTTAGTGACAGTGTGCACATCCTGGACTGCTTACTCCCAGATGACTGTCTGGAACTTGAGGTCATTTTCACAGGAAGATTTTGGGAACTGCTTACCTTCAGAGGTGAGCTGACAGATGGAGACCCAAGAGATAAAGTATTTCACTGGCAGCACCAGCCTCTAGTTTTGTGTGGTGCCCAACCTGGTGCCCTTTTGGTGCCAGGTTAACACCTTTTTATTTGCTCAGGGCTTTTATATGTCTTTCAATAACCTCTGCTTAGCTCTGGATTTATCTTGTTTTAACATCAGCTTTGTTGTTCTGATGTTTTTAATTTTGTTATAGCATTTCTATTTTTATCTGAACTGTTTTAATTATTATTTTCACCATTAGTCACTCTGGGAATCCTAAGGGGTTGCAAAATGGGCTAAAAATGTTCCAGACAAACCAATGAACAAGACCTTTAGGAATTTTCTGGGGTAAACAAAAATACATGTAGGCATTATTGAATTTTTAATTTGGGGCTATATATATCCCTTTATTTCTGAAAAGTAGCATTTATATCTACAATCATGTATCTAATCATTTTGCACAAACTAGATTTAGCTTTGTAGTAGATTTGAACCCAATTCACAAAGAAGCCGTGGTTAGATTTATTTGGCTCTTTATTTATTTAGTACTTATTCTGACTCAGAAAAGCATGTTATTTGGACAGATCCCTGTGACATACGCCAACACCCACCATGAAATAAACACCAGCATTTCATATTGCAGAAATATGCCACCTTATTAATGACACCTGGGAAGGATTTGGGTTCCCCATGACTGGCATTTGTTTCTCATTGCTTATGCATCAAATGTAGGAGTGAAGAAGGAGAGAGGGGCAGCTGTTCAGCCATACAAAAGAAGGAATGGGCTGGTTCTCTTTGGTAGAGGATTCGCCCACTGGGTCTAAAACAGCATCTCCCCAACCTTCAATGGAGAACATTTGCATTCAGGTCTCAGCTCCAGTCCCTTGTGAGTGTGAACTTCCTGGCATCAGGACCAGCCTTCCTTTGTGTATGTGGTGCCTAGCAATCTCCCCTAATTGAAGCTTCTGTGAGAAATTGCAATAACAGATGCAAACAAAACACACTGCTGAGGGCAAGCAATTGTGAGGGTGTACTGCCAAACGGAAGCCTCAGAGATCAGCTCCACACAGGATATGGCTTGTCTTTTAGAACAAAGTAACAGAGATGCATCAGGGGTGCCAGAAAAACATTGGCATATCATAGAATTGAAGAGTTGGAAGGTACCCCAAGGGTCATCTAGTCCAACTCCCTGCAATTCAGGAACTTTTACTCATATTAGATCCACTAAACTTAAGGGACCTAAGTTATTAATAGCCATTAATGTATTTGAATAAAAGTTAGTTGAATACAAGCCTATCACAGCTATGTAGGATCCCAGACATGACTATTGCATAGATTAAAAGCAGACTGGGCTCCTACACCTTTAATAATTGCGTAGAAAGAGGGAACCCCAGCTGGTGTAGTTTGTCATGCAAGGTTGACAGCAAGCATGACAGGCTGTTCTGGCTAGGGTGGCTAGATGCAACAGAGCTCCTGCACCTTTAATTGTTGCATAGAAGTGGGAATTGCAGAAGCTGTAGCTTTCTATGCAAACCACGTCTGCTGACATTCCCTCTTTTAGGCAACAATTAAAGGTGCAAGACTCCTGTGTGCTGTTGCATCTGGCCATGCTAGTCTTGGCTGCCCCATTGAGGTCAATGAAAGTTAGAGCCTAGTTTCTATCGGCTCTGCTTCACACCTGCAGTAGCTCAGGCCTCTGTTACACCAGTCTTTGATTAACATACCAGAGTACTTATGCAGGTGCAGCATATCTCACTTCTGCAAGTCAAGTTGACCTGCCAAAAACCCTGTAGAGTTATTAAAGGTGCAAGTACCTCCGTTCTTCTTTGTACTTGGTAACGTATTGGTCTATAAGGGGGCAAAACCAATCCCCAACTACAGTAGCAAGATCTTTATTGGGACGAATCAGTATCACGGAAATGTGGCAATCTTTTGAATTATCCAGAACTCTTCGTCAGGCAAGATGTTACACAAAGTGGGGGGTGACGACAAAGAGAACAAAAACCAAGCTGATGTAATAATAGCCATGAGGTCAACTGTTCAAGCTGTCTGCAAAGAAGGTGGGACTGTCTGGTGTGACAGGCAATGAAAGTTCCTGGGTGTTTCCTGAAACTGGACTTCTGAAAGCCATGACTAAGAGCCTGCTCTATGAAACAGCAAGCCCCTGGACTCAGAACTAAATCCCAGCGAGGGTGCAAAATGCACTTTCCAGGCAGCTAGTATTTGATTTAATTAGATGATCACTTGCCTGGGGTGTTTAATGTTACCGTTTTTGCAGGGCAGCATTTTGGGTGCGAGTGTATTGTTCTGTCTGCTTTTGTATGCTGCCTTTGAGTGTGTGAAAAGGTGGCTGGCAATATAAACAACAAAGGAACATGCTCTCTTAGCTGAACCCACCTCACAGGGTTGTTGTGAGGATAAAACGGGGAGGAGGAGAACTATGTCCACCACCTCGAGTTCCTTGGAGGGAAGGTGGGATACAAATTTGAAAATAAATAAAAACAGAGTTCTCCCTACCCCTCTTAAGAGCCATGTATTACCGTAGCTAGTGCAGCTTGCTATTCATGCAGGACGACTCATGCAGGATTACCTCTGACAGGTATTTCCTTCGGGAGTAACAGGGTCAGGGCACCGCTGGATCTGGATGGACAATTAGTATTGCACCTTTAGCTGGTTCATATCCGGGTGCCCCCTCCAAAAAAGAAAAGAAAAAAGTATTGCACCCTTAGGTACCACGGTGGAGGAGACATTTTCACATGGACCCCCAGACATGGCGGTTCCTCTTCGGTGCCTGCGCTGTGAACCAGCGTCCATTGCGGATAACCCAGTTTCCTTTCCCCCTCCGTGTCTCTTTAAAGTGCGGAGCAGAAGTTCCCCCTCCGGATCCCTCCCACCTGCCTCCCTCGCTGCTCTCCCATCATCACCCTGACGTCAGGAGGACGAAGGCGTGTGGGTGCCACGGCCTCCCCCGTGTTTAAAATTCACCAGAAGGCTGCTCGTGGAGAGGGAGGGGGAGGAGAGCGAGCAGGGAGCGGAGCGAGCAAGAAGCCTCGCAGCAGAAGGAGCGCCGCTGGCCGCAAGGTAACTTCCTCGGCGGGCGCGCAGGGATGCTTTGTGAATTGGTCCCGCTGGCTCCAGACGAGGGTGGAAGGGGGCAGATGGGAGAGGCCACGCCGAGGAGGCGCGAGGAAGGTGATGGAGCCGGCTGCCGAATGGTCTCGCGTGGGGTGGTTCGCTTAACTCTTTTGTGCCGTGTTGGCTCCCGGGTGGGGAGAGAAGGTCCTCTGGCGCTAGGAGCCGAGAGGCGTGTCCCGTCTGTGCGCGCCGGGCGATTTCAGCTGGGGGCGAATGATGGCTGGGGGGGGGGGGAAGGGTGTTTTCCGTGCAGGTGGTGATGGCGAATAGCTGCCTGCCTGTATGGTAGCTTTTCTTTGCAACCGAAGGCTGGGATCGCCTTTCTCGTCTCCTATTCCAAGGGGTGAGGGAATCTGGTCAGGAAGGTGTGTGTGTGTGTGTGTGTTTAAATCTGCTTTGGCACCTAACAAGTTATAATGGACAGGGCAGCAAGTCAAAGAGAGGACTAATGTGAAAGCAATAACTGAAGCTTAGTGATAGTCCTACAAAAAATACCCCTAAAGTAGTATTTGGTTCGCATGGATTTTGATGAAGCTATCAGAAGGTGCTATGGTTGTTTGGAGTCCCCACCCCTTTTTTGGTCCTGTCTTTCTCGCTCACTGCCTTTCTTCTTCTCTCTCTCCCACCCCCACCCACCCAAATATCTTGTTTCCCAGTTCCAAGGATGCTTCTGTATTCAGATCATAAAGATGGCACTTGAATCTCATTGGATAATCGGCCTCTTGTAAATGTGACTGCTTAACCAGAGCTCCACCAGAGGGATGAGACTGACTGTTTTTAGATAAGGGGATTGAGGCCTTGAAGAATGTAACCCAGGTTTTTTGGGGGGTTTTTTGTTATAGATATCTAAATTTTATTTCTTGTTGTTCTTTTTCACCAAAGAGGTGTCTGTCTGGAAATGAATGAGTCGATTAATGTTCTCGATTGCATGACATTACCAGTCTTGGAAGGAAATAGGCTTTTATGAGCATTGGCTAGATAGCCTTTGTATGTTTTTTTAAAACCCTGCTAGATACAAGTCTATGGAGAACAGTATAAGAGAGAATAAATGTAACCTGTAACCTGGTTACAGGTAACCTGGAAATCTGTAACCTGGAGGAAAGGATTCAGACCTGCTTTATGAATGTGGTTTATTAAGTATTTATGGCTGCTTGTAGTCTGTTAAGAATAATCAATATGTTATAGCAAACCCCTTGGGCGGTGTGCTTTTAAGATGGGCATCTTAAAAATGGTGCTCTGTTTAATTCTATGACTATGGGCCTAATAGACTAGTTGTGGTACAAAATCACGTTTACTAGTTCATGTGTATGGTCCCAGTGCATGTACAAACTGCATGTGTGGTCAGGGACTATGCTTTGTTTCTAGGATGAGGCATACGCAACCTTTTGGATGTTGGAGTGCAAGTCCTATCATCCCTGGCTGTGGTGGATGCTAGTTAAGAGTCCAACAATATCTCAAGGCCACAGTTGAAACAAAATTTTTAAAAAATCCTTCCAGTAGCACCTTAGAGACCAACTAAGTTTGTTCTGGGTGCATGCACACATTCAGGTATCTGATTGTATGGTCTAGTACATGAAAATTGGGAGTGGGCATTGACGCCACAATCCGGCTCCTTTTGTGCCCATTTGCTGTCTGCACAGTGATAATGTGAAAAGCCCTCTGGCCTGGTGAGTCCATGGCAAAAAAAAAGAACATGGGGACTTGCTGTTCTGGAGCTCAGCATGTGCATACATTGACTGCTTACTCCAGCTCGCTCCCACTGCTGTTGTTTGAAGCAGAGTACACATGTTATTAGTCACAATCCATAGGTATCCTGTAGCTTCTTGAGAAATACTCCTGTTTGACGTGCTTTCTCTCAAACCAGCTTCCAGTCAATTAGAAAATGGAAGTTGTGGTTAGACTGAGGAGTTGTACATTTCAGGCAGCTGTTAAGCATGTGACAGCTTCCAGGAATTGGAGTTAGGTGCAGGGAAGACAAATCCGGTGATGCACATTGGGTGAAGAAGGCATCCTCACCTTTTTTCTCAGGAGTGAAAAGCAACATTAAAAAAATGGCTTGAAAAGTAGAGGGGAGACATGACCTTGATGAGTTTCAAGCTGCTAATGTGGACAATTTATAAAAATACATAGCTGAGATTCTGCTCCCTTAACAAAAGACTCCCCCCCCCCCAATCCTGGCTACATCCACATAGCCTCAGTCCCTCCCGCCCCGCCCCGATCTATAACCACAATTTAAATTGCAAGCCTGTCTGAGTAGGACAGAGCAACACTGTCTGACTACATAAGTTTGGGGTCAGTCTATTTCTGGAGGCTTACAAGCCAGAAAGCATATTTTGTTTTCTATCTCCTTTATGGGTTCTCTCTCTCTAAAGTTTTAGGTGTGGCTATATATGGGAAGGTGCTAAGAATAAGTATGTGTGTTTATTTGGTGGAAAGGGAGAGGCTTCCACAAACACCCTGCATAAATGAACACTCAGTTCTTGCCTTAAGAAAAATAGCAATTTTATGATGTCTTGCATAGAATATTGAGGACACTTGATGGATACCAAGAGCCTAATGTGTATCTCTGAAAGGGGCAGACACTGGAAAGACTTCAATCAATTTCCACTTAAAAATGCAATTGAGGATAACTAGTTTAGGATGCAATGCTGGAAGTAAGTTCAGAAGTAACACCACAGTGGGGTTGCATCTAAATACTGTAGACGTGTATAGCAGGGGTGAGCAATCTGTGGCCTTTGGTCTAATTTAATGTGGCCCTTCGTCTAATTTAATAGTGGCAAGGAGGAGAAAATGAAGAAAGGAGTGATAGAAAGAGACACACAAACGGCTGGGAGGAGCTCTGGCCCCTTTCACTTTTTGTTCCAGCCCTCCCAGCTTCTGGCACTGAAATTTCACTGATGGTACATGGCCTGTGACAGATTACTCCAAGGGAACATGGCCCTCAATGGGGAAAAAATATTTGCCTTTGATGCATAGGAGTACTGTATATGGTTAGCCTCTGAGAAAGAAGATGGGGATCTTTCAGGTGGGAGAAGGCCCTCTTTTAAACTCATATTTTGTGTGAGTATATACGTTTGAAAGATACACCACTCTTGCACTTAGTATTAGATCAGGGGGGTGGGCGGGTGGGTCCTGAGCAGCGAAACATGAGTGTGCTTTCTGGGCAGTTGGATTCCCTTCAGTCTGACAAGATATTTCAGGTATGTAAAAAGGAGAATTATGGGATTTAAAGATGAGGGGCCTGAGAGGAAAGACGGGATTGGTCTGCGGGACAGCTTATGTTAATCAAATGTGTATGTAGTAGCTTAGCGAAAAGTGCCATCTGAGAGATTTGCTCTGCCTGCTGCAGTGGTGGCAGGGCTGGAGAGAGTCTGGGGCTGTTCTCTAAGGCACTTCCACTGGGACTAAGGAGGAGGAGGAAGAGCAGTGTTAGAAACTGGGATAGAAAAACTAGGAGCCATATGGCTTCTGGGACCTGGGTTGTTTGGCACCAAAACAGAATGTCTAGTTGCCAAACTAGGGAAGGGGGTCGGCAATACTTTTTATTTATTATTTTCATAAGCATGAATTAATATGCAATTCACGTAAATGACACATTATTAGTACCACATTGTTAATTGTGGTAGAAATTGTTAATACATGTTTACTTTGGTGTTTACAATATTGCCTATGCTTAACATATACCGGTACTTCAAGGCTTCAGATCACATACATTTCAGTAATCCTTGAGTGTCAGCCAGGAGCAAAAAATGGCACCCAGACTTTTTGAGGTGCTCGTAAATGGAGAATCTTTAGGAGCAAAATGCACCTAGCGCCCTGCTAATTTCGAACCTGGAGGAGGAGGAGGAGGAGGTTGTCTGTTGCTTCCACCCAGTGGACTGGTTGTAAGTAAGAAGACTGGAGCACTGGTTTGAGAGTAGGCTGAGTTGGGTGGGGCAATGCCCAACTTTCCCTAATTGACTAATCTCTTTACTAGCTAGCCTGTGGGTTAGGAAGCATCTTACAGAGTTCAGCAGCCTCTTTGCAGCCTGAGCATTACTGCTTTGGAATGCTGAATTTAAAGCAAAGTCAAATAAACCCAATAAATTCCATTTAAGAATAAGCTGAAAAGGATGCTTTATTATTTATTATGACAAAAGCTTTTGTAGACCACAGTCCTGTATATCAGGTACATGAAGAGTTGCAGTCCTATAGACACAGGGCTAGGGGATTTCAAAAAATAGTTGTTGATAACACCGACATCCAGGCATTGGTAAGCCAATTATGTGTAGCTAGAAAAACCTTTGTCTTGATTAAACCTCAAGTTATAGCACTGAATGTTTTAATAGCAGTTTTATGCAATCTCCCTTCTGAAGTTCCCTTGTTCCAGTATAGCCACCTTAAGGTCAGGTACAAAGTGTCCTGAAAGGATGAAGCTTTCCTCCCACTGTTTTTATTTATTTATTGCCATTTCTGATGTTAGATTTGTGTCCATTCCTTTGTGCAGAGACTGGCTTGTTTTGCTATGCATCGTCTGCAGGAGGGCCTTGTCTGCAGACGATGGTGTACATCTAATGGGAAGATAAGCAAGAGAATGAACCTGATGTCGTTGTGGATGGCTTCAGTAGGTTTGGCCATAGTGTCGCTAGGTAGACAATGGGACAGAGCTGGCATCTGGGTCTGCTGTTCCTACAAAATGATACAACAAAAAATCACCTTCACAGAACGTTTCGTGTTTTGAAGTGTAAGCTGTTGAACAGCTGATGAAGAATGCTGCAGTTCTGTGCTGCCTTTTGGATGGCTTGTTGCATTTACCGGTAATTTCTCCAAGGCCATTGATTGCCAAGAGCGTGACTTCTGCAGTTCGTTTTTTGTGAAGTGGTTTGTAGCTGGATTGCAGTCGTGATGCACAAATCTGCTTCACCATATTTGCAATCTGGTGTCCAGAATAGGAGTAGAACCTGTGACTTTGGCTTTCATTTCGAGTAATGGACTAGAATCCCCTTTCTTGGCCTGCTTGTGCCATATCACAGGCCTCTGCTGCCATGTCCTATTCTTACTTTTCACCTTTTATTAATTGTGACACCTGAAAAAGCTCAGGAGGCCTTGCATAGTTAGCAGGACTCTTCTTGAAACAGTCTTTTTTTGGGGGGGGTAGACTGTGGTGGTTGTTTCATGATGGATTTCAGATAGTGACTTCCATACGCAATGATGATGATGATTGGTAATGCGTGTGGTGTCCCTAGGCTTTTATAGCTGGTTGCCATCATGCCTTATCTGTGAGTTTCCAAGAGCATCTGGTTGAGGGACAGAATGCTAGATTATGTAGACCAGGCCTCTGTGTGGTCCTCCAGGGGTTGCTGCACTACAGCTTCCATTAGCCCTTGCCAGCATGGCCAACAGTCAGGAATGATGGGAGTTGTGGTTCTCTACCTTGAGGTATTCCTTTGTTCCACCCACAATGGTGGTTCTTGTCATCTTTGGTACTCTGGAAAGAGCTGCTATAAAATGTATTTTGTTAACAGTAGTTCAAGGGTTTTTGAACAGGGAAATGAAGTTTGGTATGGGACAAAACCAAAATATATTATTTGGAAGCCAAAGTTTGATCTTCTACATTCTTTTACCTCCTCTCACATTTCTTCTGAATTTCCTATTATAGTAGGCCTGTTAGCAGACGTACTGCAAGACAGCGTGATTTCAAGGGATTAATGAAATAGCTCTGCTGCTTTTTAAAGCTGCAAAGTACTGTAGTTACTGATGCCAAGTGTTACTTCTTTTCATCCTACTAGCCTGCCGTTTAATCCATTGGCTATAAATATACAGAGAGTGAAATCGCGCCCATAGAACACAATGGTGGATATCTCTTCAGGGATGACTTCTGACTACCTGCCAGGCCCCTCTGTTCCAGTAGGGCTACAGTACATGGGCCTACAACATCCACTTGGATAGCAGTGGAAAGCCATTCCACTTCCTGTGAACCAGAGAATGGCTAGTGACCATATACATCCAGTTCC
This sequence comes from Darevskia mixta, assembly GCA_034641385.1. Taxonomy (NCBI): domain Eukaryota; kingdom Metazoa; phylum Chordata; class Lepidosauria; order Squamata; family Lacertidae; genus Darevskia; species Darevskia mixta. The sequence continues at coordinate 20,981,424 of JAWWNH010000008.1, forward strand.
TAGGTATCCATGGCACTCATCCTTTTCTTCTGGAAAAGGACTAGTGGGCCTAAAGTGGAGTTAGGACGACTCCTCTTAAAGATGAAACACAGCTTCTGACATCTTTTCTCTCATTCCTGCTGAGCGGATAGCAAGCCTCTTACACTGCACTAGCTAGTTCCTGATGGGTAGATCTACCCACCTGTCAGTCCTTTTATATCCAGTGATGTCCAGTGACTTGATTTCACACGAAGGATTGAGAGGAGTGCTCTCCAGATGCACTCGGATTCTCCTTTCCAGCTGCTGACAGATTTTGGTACTTTTTGAATCCGCTACCTTTCTCTGTTGTCAAATTCAAATAGTGCTGCGTTCCTAATTCTTCCTCTGCAGCTCTGCAGCTTGACCCTGTGGGTTTATCTGTTCTGTGCTTGATGCCTTATGACATCAGGTGATAGACAGGTGGATACCAGTAGAAGTGGGTATAGTTTAGGCCCAGGGTTTCCAAACGTGGATCTCCAGCTGTTTTTGGACTACAGTTCCCATCGTTCCTGACTACTGGTCCTTCTAGCTAAGTATGATGGGAGTTGTAGTCCCAAAACAGCTGAAGACCCAATTTTAGGAAACCCTGGTTTAGACTAAATAGGGAAGCTTGGTGAGCCTAATTATGTTTGCAGACTGGAGGTTATCTGGCCTTAGGCCTGTGTTTGGCTCTGAAAAACCCTTGGTCACCATGATGGATGACGTATGGCAGAAGGACTGGGCAGAGGTGGCTTTAGGGTACTGTGACCGGTTTGGCTGCATTGGTTGCTGGCACTGCAACAATGATGTAGAATGGAGGGCAAGAGGCAGGGGTGGGTGGGTTTGTGCCGAATTTGAGCATCACATAGGACAGTGATGGCTAACCTTGACACTCCAGATGTTTTGGGACTACAACTCCCATCATCCCTGACCACTGGTCCTGTTAGCTAGGGATCATGGGAGTTGTAGTTCCAAAACATCTGGAGTGTCAAGGTTAGCCATCACTGACATAGGACGCTGCTGAAATTTGAGAGCCCAAAGTCCGCCACTGAACAGGAGAGTGTGACCTTGCTGATTCTACTGGATCTCTTGGGGACTTTGATACCACTGTCCACGGTATCATTCTAGGTAAGCTGTCCGTGGTGGTGGTGGGGTGGCATTCCTCTGTAGTGGTTGTGGTTAGATAGATAATTCCAGAAGACTGGGCTCGGGAGCAGCCCAGGCAGTTATACTATGGGGTCCCATAGGGTTTCAACTTCCATGCTATTTAACATTTCATATGAAACTAGTGAGTGAGGTCATCTAGATATTCCAAGTGAGGTGCCATCAATATTTCAGTGGCATCCATCTCTTTTTCTCCTTTTCATCTGACTCAGGTGCTGAATCAGTGCTTGGGAACAGTAATGGTCTGGATGAGGGCCAACGGATTGAAGCTTGGAAGTGCAGCTGGCTTGGAAGTGCAACTAATTCTACTTCACTTCTGAGCCATGCCCTGTGCTTACCTGAATATAAAGTATAACTCTGTAACTAATCAGATATTCTTCTGAGACAAAACTGATCAACAGAGCTGCATAAAGAATTGGTCAAAGGCAACCGTAAATTTAATTTTAATTTATGTTTTACATTTTAAATATGGAATACTTTGTCATTGTAATCTGCTTTGAGACCCAGATGGTGAAAGGAGCTGGATATAGTCTTTAAAAATAAATAAATCCAGTTAACATTAATAATTTACAAGCAACAAACATGGAGGCTGATAAGAAATTAGCACAAGGACAGCTTATCACAGAACAATTTTGGACTTGCGATTTTACTTCCTCGTTTAAACTATTGAGTGTTGGAAGCCTTAGTACTGCAAATTGCCCTCAGCTCTACTCCTGGATATTAGAGGGCTTTCCTTCCTTGCCTTTGGCTCTGCGGCTAGTCTTAAACTGGGTGGTTAAATACTTAAGGTCAGTGGGAAAGCATTTCGCTCTAAAATCTGTATTTGGTTCTGGACTTATTTAAGCAGGCCTAAAATGCATATATGTTCTGGGCTTTCAGTGCCATGTTCCAGGTTAATGATTGAGTGGTTCTGAAGAGTTTGAATTGGAAACATGCACTTGATTTCTATATAATTTTAATATCCCATTCTTTTCCCAAAGAGCTCAAGGCCTCAGACACAACTCTTTCCCAACCCTAGTTTTATCATCTCAACATTACAGTACGGTGCGGGAGGTTAGGCCCAAGATCACCCGTTGAGTTTCATGGCTGTGTTGGCATTTGAATATGGGTTTCCTGGTCCTAGTTCAACATATTAACCATTACACTATGCTAGTTGGCCATATCAAGCGGGGGTCAGTCTTGAATGTATGCATATAAATGAATTAACACATACACAAGCAATCACCATTTGTCTGAGAGCCCACACTGATGAGAGTTGTTGTCAGGGAACAGTCGCGGCCCAGGGAGGGAGCGCTGGGGCTGTCAGGGTATAGAGAGCCCCAGTGCCTCTCTTGGACAGCAGCTCCTCCTCTAGCAGGGATAGCAGGATGTCTTTCAGTGGGGAGGAGGAGCAGCCAGGGAGCATGGTGGAGAGAGGGCTGGGTGATGTTGCACAGCCCCAGCACGCACCTGTCCCATCTGGCGAGGAGAACGTCGCTCCCCTTCCATCGCCCCAGTTGCGCAGAGGGGTGAAACGGAAGGAAATTAGAAAGAGATGGGGGGTGCCTAAACTGTTATGCTGGGGGAGGTCCCGGAAGGGGCCACTCCTGGATTCTGGAACGGACTCAAGCGGTCATGAACTTTAGAGCTCTTCACTGTATATAGCAGGTATGTCCAACAGGTAGATTGTGATCTACCGGTAGATCACTGGACGTCTCTGGTAGATCAGTGGTAGATCACTGGCTCCCCCCAAAGAAGCTCAACAACTTGGGCACGCCTAAAAAAAGCTCATGATTTTAGCCCTGCTTTCCTCCTCCCTAAAAAAAGCTCAACAATTTTGACCTGTATCCCAAGAAACAGGGCCCGCCTTCCTTGAAAAAGCTCAACAACTTTGACCTGAACCTCCAAAAACAGGGCTTTCCTTCCTTAAAAAAAAGCTCAGCAATTTTGACCTGAACCCCAAAAAAGGGGGTAGATCACTGCCAGTTTTTAACTCTGAGCAGATCGCAGTCTCTTGGGAGTTGGCCACCCCTGGTATATAGCATGCTAATAAAGCTGTAAATAAGGAGACTGCGTCCAGACTGCTTACTCGCAAGGGATCTTCACAGCTACCTTACAGTTGTAGTCCATCAAGGCATCGGGATGGTGGTGGCTGGCCTAGAGCATTAAAAAAACACGCTACCACTGACATTGCATATTTAAGGTCATTATATCCCAATAATCTGTATCCCCTTATTGCTCTTGCCTTCTTCCCCTATTGCTATAGGGGCTAGTTTTTGAGTTGGCCAAGAGGTGTTCTGGTGTATCTGTTTTCTTTTGCTGCCCTAATTTAGTCCTGATCCCTGGTTAGGAAGCTTGCATGATTTCTCTGTGTTCTACTATGGCATTATGTAAACACCCATTTTGGCGAGTGAGAAGGAATGCAAGTAAATAAGCGCCTGCTGCTAACCAAATAGCTGAGCGCTTAAATCCCTGTTCTTTTGGCTTAGTGACAGGTTTGTGCTCTTTTGAGTCGGCTGGTTTTCCTCTCCCTCTCTGTCTCTGTGTCTCATGCACACCCCTATACTTACCTAGTTACCTTTCTTTTCCTGGCCACGTATTGCTGTTACTGGAGCATCACAATGCCTGCAGCATCCTTCCGTTTTTCACGGCAGGATGGACTGGGGGACCACAGGGGAGCACGGGAAGTGTAGACGAGTTGGGCTTGAGATCACTTGCAGAAATAATTCCTTTAGCCTTGAAGTGACAGCTCACGTAGCAAAAGGAGAGAAAGCAAATGATGTTATAATTCCCACCAAAGATTAGCAAGCTAGATATTTGGAGGATAATACTGGAGCCATAGACGTCATGCAGCCACCTTTTAATTATCTGCACAGTTCTGTGTGGATAATTAATATGGTTAAATAAGCCTGAAGCATCTGTGTTGCAACTGCATCTAAAGGGGGGGGGGGCTTTTCTTTTCTTTTGCAGTGTGGTGGTCAAAAGAGACAAACCCGAAATGTCATAGGAAGTGCCAAAAGGTAGCATTGTGTGATGAAATGTAATTATCCAAACTGAGCTGCAGCATTTTTATCTCTTTTAGAAGTGACATTAAAATGGTCTCTGAGGTTGGGCTGATCTGATCTCAAGGCTAGGCAGATGGAAGTGGTGTGTGCGTCTTCAGCATTGCAGGCTTTCTACCAGGAGTAGCCGATATGGTGCCCGCCAGACATAGCTGGACTCCAGCTCCCATTCTCCTGACTCGTTGGCCATGCTTGCTGGGGTTGATGGAGTTGGGAGTCCAACACACCTGGAGGGCGCAACACTGGCTACCCTCCATTAGGCAGTTAGTTATGATTCCAGAAGCTCCGTCTGGCAGCCTTTTCAGCCCCAGCCTGCACAGTTCCTCAGTCAACTAGTTAGAACTATTTATTCCTCTCTGGGCTAATGACGACACAGACACAAGTTTTTAAGTAGCCTGGAATGCTACTGTGGAAGTCTCCATAGACCATTGTCTTGGAGCCCACAGATGTGCTGGTGGCACCACTGTCAATCAGCTTTTCCATTACTTAGGACTCTTCTTTTTCTGTTTGCATGACAGGTTGATCCCAAAGGCTGAGAGTCATTGATCACCTCTTTCCTGTCGACATACCAGAGGACAGCCACACCATGTCATCTGACCAGACTTCTCAGTCCACTGTGCCACCTCTCCACTCTCCAAAGTCACCTGTGTGGCCAATTTTCCCTTTTAACAGAGAGGGAAGCCGGATCTGTGAGAGAGGTGCCCACCTTCTTCGGGACTTACCCAGCCCACTTCCCACAAAAAGAACCAGGACATACTCTGCGTAAGTAACCAGACTGTGCCACTAAGCTAGGAATCACCAGGGTCATTTTTTCCCATTCTAAAATTGGTTAACAATTAGAATTCGACAATGTGGAATATACCAGGGCAAGGGGGCTTGGGGAGAGGAGGAATTGAGTTTGTTCTGAATTGTACACATTATTTGATTGTGGTTGAGTTCTGACAGACTTTGATGGAAAGTGGTGGTGTGATAAGACCACAATGACACTATTTTCTGATAACTTTGGTTAATTCCCAGTCAAATAGTCCTATTGAATCATTTTATATTCATACCCCAGAGTCTTCTGAGGAGTCCTTGGCACAAACTATGAATCTTGCAGTTCATGAGCAATGCTACCCTTTATTGGACCCCATCAATTGTACGACCTGTGAGGCTTTGAGGAACCTTACTCATCTGGACTAGAGTTTAAACATTTTGGGGGGGGGGAGAACTCTAAAGCAAAGTAAGCGTTTCCTTACCAACAATTCACTCTTCTAATTCAAACTTTCCCCAACATTCCTAGCTATGGTGGTTGTTGAATTGAGAGATGTTAGATTGTACAAGTTGCTTTTTAATGTAAGTTTGTTTGTTTTTTAATGATATCCTCAAATTTCAAAAAAGTTTTTGAGGCTTTGCTAAATTTGTCTAAAATTTTGTTCCAGCTGTAGTTTGGACTGGGGGGGGGATGGGAGCCTTGAAACCGTGAGGTTGTGTAGAAAGGGAACACATGAACATTTTCCTAGCTGGAAATGCCAGTGTGGTTTAGACTGAGTCTCGAATCTCTTTCTTTTTCCTAGGACGGCTCGTGCTTCCGCTGGTCCTGTCTACAAGGGTGTATGTAAGCAGTTTTCACGCTCCCAGGGCCACGGCTTCATCACCCCAGAGAGTGGCACAGAGGACATATTTGTACATGTGTCTGAGTAAGTTCCAGGGCTGCAGAGCCTTTAACATCTTATGTTATGATGCAACTATCTCATGTCTGAACAGTCACTGCTCCTTTCCCTCTCCCAAACCCTACTTGTGTCAACAGTATCATTGTAAGGACACATTTATGAAGGAGCCCTGTTACCTGGATGTTGGTAGATTTATTAATAATAACGATGATGAATTAAACAGAAATTAAGAAACTGCTGAAATGTTGTTTACTTTTTCTTTTTCAGCATCGAGGGGGAATATGTTCCAGTAGAAGGAGATGAGGTCACATACAAAATCTGCCCCATCCCACCAAAGAACCAGAAGTTCCAGGCTGTAGAGGTGGTGCTTACCCATTTAGCTCCACACATAAAGCATGAAACGTGGTCTGGCCAAATAATTGGATCGTAAACTTCTTTTTGAGCCTGCAGGACAACCCCACCAAGGAGGTGGGGTTGAATGGTGTGGTGGGTGGTGGAACTGCTGGAGCAATGGAAGAGAGCCCAGGCTGGCAATTCTTGTTTGCAGTGTGACATGTTGGCATTTATGTTGTCTTTTCTAAGATTTACCTTTTGGTTTGTAGCTGTGCTTTTTTTTCAAAATGGCAAGCAGGAAGTGGAAAAGGGTTGCTGGGTGGATTTTCTCATATGTCTCGTGAGCTCATAATTGTACCTGAATAGACAAAGGAAGAGCTCTGGGTTGTTGTTTTTTGGTGTGTGTTTATCCAGAAAGGCAGACTGGTATTTGTCTCGCTGCTACCCTAAATGCATTAACAAAAGTCTTATCTATTGTCCTGCTCCCTTTAACAAATTATCCCATTGCTTTTTCAATGGGCTGGTCCAGGCAGTCCACCCAGGGGAGTTTGCATTAAGCTCTCTTGTTCTCAGCCAGAGTAAGTATTAAGAGATGCATTAATATTTTGTGGGGGGGGGGGCAATTGTACATTGCCTGAAGACAGTGTCTCCCAGAGCCCCACACAGATTGTGCCATCTTCAGAGACACTTGTAGGTATGTGCTTTTTGTCCCATCTTGTCCCCGTCCCCCTCCCCAGCCACCTTGCCCTGTGTAAGGGAGAGACCACATGACTTGCACTCCTCTCCCTACGTCCACTGATGTCGCTCTTGTTGTCTGTTGAGATCAGCTGTTTGGCTACCACAGCCAGGCTAACTTTGGCAACCGGATTCCTGGTTTGGTGACAGATGCTGCTTCTCCCCCACCCCAACACCACCCCTGCACACATAATTGCAAGTTGGGTGTCTAGTATCTTAAGGATGTTGTGTAGAGAGCAAGTAGAATGCATCACTGAAGGAGCAGTTTCTGAAAACTATCAAGATCCATGAAGTCCCTCTCTTGAGTGGTATTCACAAATGAATTGGTCAGATCTTTCTGGTATGGCAGAAAATAAATTACAGTACTTTTCTTACTCAGTCCCCTGACTGAACCAGGAGACAAGAATTCGGGGGTTGGGGATTTGCGGTTAACTGGGCACTGGACATGATCATTAAGGTGAACTTGCGATCATAAGCTGTCTTGGAAATGTCAGATCCTGTGTTGCTTCTATCTGTCCAAGGCATGATGTCAGTTACTTTGTGCCAGAAGCACTGCGTATTAAATTCTTTGGTATTATGAGAGCAGTTTAGGTACTTAATCCTTCAGTTAAATGATGAATACACATTATTGTGAAAAATGCTGGTCTGTTCTCCGTGCCATTGATACAGGTTTACTTCAAAAGCAGGTCATTCTGAATGCTATGTTGCAAGGAGTCTTTATTCATTTAAATTCCTGTTGAAATATTCCCCCCTTTGGCATATTCTTTCCAGTGGCTTTTTATAAGAACAGAAATCAGGAGAGGGGGAGCCAGGAAAGAGAATATATATATATATGAACACTAGAACAGGTTTTCTCAGGGTGATCATTTGATTGGACTAGAGGTACACAATAGGGTGGCCTTCAGTTGTTGTGGACTACCACTTTCATCAGCCTCAGCCAGCATGGCCAATGACCAGGGCTGATGGGAGTTGTGGTTCAGAACACCTGGAGGCACTAGGCTGGTTATCCCTGCCTTAGGCATAGCCAGTTAACGGAAGGCTAGACATCCTTTTCAGTGTTGCAAAATATGTTCCTACAAAGTCTAAGATTGGAATCCTCCTGCATTGGATTACACAAACCAATTGAAAATATGCAAATAATACTTGACCTGCCGCTATAAGTTCTTCCATTCTAATTGGACTCTGTACTCTCCTGCACATAGCAGTGGTTTGTTCCAGAAGGCCCCAGTTGTGGCAGTATCTCGTTCCCAGCTTGTTTCACTCTCCAGATTTCTTGATAGCAGTGATGTGGTGGTAAGGAGTGTGTGGTGCAGACATACAAGCCCTACCCAGACAATAGTCATGGTCTTCCTGCCTTAACTACTGAGATTCTCTCTCTGCCCCAGTCCCCCATCCTGTTACTCCTAAAGTAAATGCAGCTGCACTCTCTGATGGCAGTGCAGTGTCTTAATTTGCAACATAATGTACTGCCAGAAGAATCAATACACGTATCATTTCCCCATTGGTTTCAAACAGAAGATAATAAGTTGTGGGAGGTTGACTTTTAAGTCTTCGCTATTAGACTATTACCCTGCTGACATTACACTTCCCACATATATTAAAATGTAAGCCCCCCCCCAAGACATTTGTGTTGCTGAAAAATAATGCAATTTAAAAAAATACTGCAGATGAAGGCATTTTGCTAGAAGAAGAATCTATTTTAACATTTGAAAAAGAATAGAGCCTCTGCGACGCATCTGTTTTATGCTCTTGGGCAATGTATGGTGGTTCTTGGCCGTGGATATTTGCTTTGAGAATAGCATTTTGATTTTCTGCATCTCCAGAGATGTAGGCTTTAGTATCGTCTGCATGTGTTTGCGTTTCTGAATGTTGCAGATCATGTTTCCTCAAGATGGATGTTTGGACGTTCTCCTACTCTTCCTACTACCGGTATTATCCTAACCTGTACATTTTGATGGCCCTCTGTGTCCCTAGTTCTGTAGTTAATGAGGGTCATGTGCACAAGAGGTGGAGGAATCGTGTATCAATGACAAGATTCATGGGCCAGTAATTGATAATGGGCTCTAGTGGCATTGTATCTAGTTATGTTTTGGTTCTTGTCCAGCCTTCCCCAAATTTTACTTCTCTCCCCAGGATATACAGGGTCATGTCTAAAGCACAAACCTGATTTCTAATAGATGTTCTTAGTAGATTCCCCCCCCCCCCCAGGATAGGGTGTGCATGGTAGGAATTTGCATGGTGTCAATCAGTTGCTAACCTCATTCTGAACAGTAGACTGACAAGTCTAAAGCTTCTTGGGCAATATCATATCGGATGTTGCTTGACCTTGCAGAGGGGCTGAACATGCATCGTAAAACTTTTGTATGATGCACTAGAAGTGTACACACCACTGTTGTAGGAGCTAAGAGGGGTGATTAAGTGGCAAGTATGCATATGAGAGGCTTAATTTGAGAGTTGGAAGGAGCCTGGTAGATAGAGCCCAAAGTATGCTGGAATCGTGAGAATGAGACGGGTGTCTTCAGAGTCGTGCTTTTTGTACTTGCGGTGCATCTTCAGAGGCTTTCATGTGGTGGTGTGTGGCTGTTTAATGCACACCTGTCCTCTGTGGTTCACATCTCTGGGACTTCAGTGATCGTTGGTCCTCTATAGCAGCGTTTCCCAACCTTGTGGTCCAAAAACAGCTGGAGACCCACAGTTGGGCAACAGTTGCTCTACAGTATAGAGCAGAGTTGAGGAACCTTTGGCCCTCCAGGTGTTGCAGAACTACAACTCCCTTCAGCCCTAGCAAGCATGGCAAAGGATGCAGGGAGCTGTAGTTCAGCAACATCTGGAGGGCTAGAGGTTTCCCACAGCTGGTGCAGAATTTGCACAGTTGGGTGCTGGAGTACGACTGTGCAGTCAGCATAGACCTCATACTCTGCAAGAAACAGGTGTATAATGGCAGCCTGGTGTTCTCTAGCATTGTAACATCATGCTTTTTCCTTTCTTTCCAGGAGCACTTCTCATGTTTTCAGTTTAGCACTACAGTGTCAAACCATGATCACAGGAAAGTCTGTGCAAAGATGCCCAGAGGGGGAGTATTTCCCTCCATGTGTGCTGACAATGCTGGAAGATTAAATGTAGTCCTGTTAGAACACTGGGGTTACGTCCACACCATACACTTAAAAGCACATGGCTTCTCCCAAAGAATCCCGATAAGTGTAGTTTGTTAAGGGTACTTGGCATTGTAGCTCTGTGAGGGGGAGACTGCATTTCCCAGGATTCCTTGAAGGAATGTGTATGGTGTAGATGTGACCTGAGTAGCTTCCAGTTAAGTATGTGGGCTTTGGTTTCGAAATGAAATGAGGACTGGCCCTCCAGAAGGAGCCCATGGTCAGATGGATATGTCTAGAATGGTTTTGGGTTCATCTACAGGTTAAACGAAATCATGAGTCTTTCTGGAACAGACTGAGCATTGCAGGTATATTTTTGAATATACACCCTACATCTAGAAAAGAGCACATTGTTGAGAGGTTCTGACCTAACCCACCCCTGATGTGCTACTTTCCACATACAGGGAACCAAAATGATGACACCACCTCCTTCTCCCTACTTTGTTGAAGGAACAACCTGGAAACTCTGACAATGTGAATTTTCTAAATCTGTAGCATACTATTGCAAACACAACCATGTGGTGTCGAAATAGCACTACTCAAAATGGCTGCCAGTTACATTCTAGGGAGGGTGTTGGTTTTCTCTTGCTTCTGAGACTAGTTCTTCCCAAGTTCTAATCTGTTTGGTTATGGAAACATTCTGTGTCCTCCTTGGACTAAAAGGACAACATCCAAAACTATGTGTCTTGGAGCCAAATTGTACAGAGGGGCTTCAACCTCTCTGTATTCGAAATAAAATGAGAGGAGTGAGGTGTTTATTTTAAGGCCTTTAAAACTCAGATGCATGTGCTCTTGACATAGGCATAGACATTGGGGGAAGGAACATGTTTTAGTATTTCCCTCCCAAGGTGAACAAACAGCCCAGTGGAGGAATGAAGCAGGAAAAGGAAGCAATTTCCCATGGTGCATCCAGACCCCTGTGTGTGACCTGCTTCCTGTGACAGCCAGAGGAACTTCCTGCTGCTGTTCTGCTTACATTAAACACCAGCAGCTTCTCGCCTCTGCCCCTCCCCTTGAAGGTGCAATAGCAGTGGAAGTGCCACAAAATGGCATCTTCTCTCTGGGAAAGCTTTTGATTCTTTCTGAAATATTTGTTACCTATGGTGTGTCCGTGTTTTTACAACTTTTGGTGTGGTCCTTGCCTGTCTGACCCCATGTTGACCTTTGTAACACCGGCAATAAACCATTAAAGTGACTTTCCCACAAGTCTCTCCTGTTTTTGCGTTTTTCCTTTATAGGGCGGTTCTTTGGTATAGGAGATGATACCAGAATGATGTCACAAAATCTGGATCTAGGGAATTGGGTGGCCAGTCTTCAGGTGTCTGACTGTCCTGTTCAAGACAGGTGGAAAGACTGACCACTGTGGGCCATATATTCTGCCCAGATGGCACCTTAGGAAATATGTAAGGACTCCCCTCGCATCTAAAGTCCTCTTCAGGCATTGATGTCTAACCATGTAGGAGGTGTGGGGCTGTTCCATGGCTGACCACCTCCTGTTTAGGGGAAGATCTAAAGTGGGATTGTAAATACATTCCACTAAAGGCACTGACAAGCCTCCTTGCGACTGGGAGCCCCACTTGTGTAGGGTTCTCACAGTCCCTTTGCAGACCTCCCTGCTCAAGCAGAAACTCTAGTGTTGGAGGGGATGAGAGCAGCATGTGTGCATCCGCCCCTCCTGCAGTTAGGCCACATTCACACCATACATGTAAAGCACAATATCACTTGAAACATTCACTGCTTCCCCCAAAGAGTTCTGGAAGCTGTAGTGCCACAATCCCTCTCCAAAGGAACTCGGGAAGAGGGGCCTCCCAACAACTCTCAGCACCCTTGGCAAACTGCAGCTCCCATAATTCTTTGGGGGAAGCTGTGACTCTTTAAAGTGGTATCAGCGCTTTAAATGTATGGTGTCAATATGGCCTAAGGCAGGCTTCCTCAAACTCTGCCCTCCAGATGTTTTCGGCCTACAACTCCCATGATCCCTAGCTAGCAGGACCAGTGGTCAAAGATGATGGGAATTGTAGTCTCAAAACATCTGGAGGGCCGAGTTGGAGGAAGCCTGGTCTAAGGCATCTATAATGCTTTAAAAGGACAACAGCCATACCTGTAAACATCTAGCACAGGACGGGCTATTCTGAATGACAGCAGCTTTTCAAAGTTTCAGGCAAATGTGTTTCTCTCCCTGCTACCACAAGCTTTTATGTGGAAGTGTTAGGGCAGCTTCCCCCAAGCTGGTGACCTCTAGATGTTTTAGACTACAACACCATTATCCTTGGCAATTGGCCATAGGGATTGGGGCTGACTGAAGTCCAACATAATCCAGGCTGGAGAAGGCTCTGTGAGGGAATTGTATCTGTGACCTTCACAGATACTGTAGGTGGTCGGTCAAAAGAAGCTGCCAAGTTTTTACTGTTTGTGCTTTTGTCTGTTTGAATTTGAGCAAATGCAAATTACCCAGAAATAACAAAAACAAATAGTACTGATTTCCTGTGCCTTCATTATTATTATTATTATTATTTAGTTCCACATTAAGTTACAATATTGAACTACCGGTACAAAGCATAGAAGCCTGGGTGTAGGAGCTCAGCTGCCTGTTTGTGATGCATTAAAAAGCATATATATATTTCTAGAATATATATAAAACAGCTGCCTGTGAACAAAAACCCACAAATTGATCAGTAATAGACATCTGGTTTTCACATAAAATTTAAATAAGGATACATTTCTCATTAACTGAACGTTGCTTTTTTGGGGTGGGGTGGGGTGTCCATTCTAAAAAACCGAGTCGTTCTGCGTCTGAATCAGTTCCTTCCTGTAAAAGTCATTCAAATATCTCCTGCTCAAAAGAGGTGGTGGCTAAAAGGGGAAAGGAGGAGTAATCTCTTCAAAACAGAAACACAGCAGCACAGAAGTTAAACCAGGTACAAGTGAAGATGCAGACATGAAGACACAGTACTAGGTGAAAACATCATTGATGCAACTTTTCAAACCAGACTTCTCCAGCTTGGTGTCCTCTGTTTTAGACTGCAGTGTCCATCAGCTACATTTGACTTCGGTAGCTGCAAGGCTGTCAGTCCTGGAGGGCACTAGGTTGGGAAAAGCAGTGGCAATCACCTAAGATAAACCCGCTCCTCGCTACCCTTTATTTTCAAATATCCATTCATGCAGGTAGCAAGCTGCGGTCCTGCACTTAGTGTGTTGTATACAGTGGTCCCTCGACTTACGAATGACCCGACTTCTGTATTTTTCGAGTTACGAGTGAAAAAAGTGGCCGCGCGCTTATGAATTTTTTCGACCTCCGAATGGAAATCGTTGCTGTTTTAGATGCAGTTTCCTCGACTTACGAAGTTTAGATGCGGGTTTTTTCGACGTACGATTTTTTTCGGATATTTTTCTCCTAATGCATTCCTATGGGGACTCGACTTATGATTTTTTCCAATCTACGAATGCCCATTCGGAACGGATTACATTCGTAAGTCGAGGGTCCACTGTATAAACAAACCTTGCGTTCATGTTCATATGAAAGTAGCTGGAAGCATTCATTGCAGATGATATTATGAGCTACGTAATATGAACATTCACTTTGGAGAACTCCATGTTCCACTGAGTAGGGGAGGGAATAGGGCAGCCTATTTTCTACTCATAAGAGGCTGCCCTGCCCTGACTACTACAGCTGTCACTTTTTTCCCTGGAGTTTCAGTTGAACTGTATAAGCTCTGATCTGCTGTGCCATACGAAGCCCGTGGCCTGCCTTGAGGCAGAGGGTGAGAGTACAGACACCGAGATCTATGGAGTGTAGATGGCTATCTTCTAGTGAGGAGTACATAATAAAAGGGTCATGCCCTTTCTCCATTAATGTTCTTTGTGCTTTCCTTCTTTCAGGAATCTTGAAGGGGACAGCCTTGTAGGACTGCAGGTATCCTGAATTTATTTACCTGTTTAAAGGGCACATACACTACCTGTGTCCTCCTTACGCCCTGCTCAAATGTGCTATGGACTGGGTGTCCTGCATGGGTGAAAGAACCTCTTCCCCTTGAGATATTGCTGGACTCCCAGTGTCCAAAGCTGAAGTGGTCATTGGTGGTGGGAATTATAGTCAAGTCACAGCTTCTGTACCCTTGATCTATTGGCACTGACAAAAACAATGCTCATCTTCATCAGCATAAATATGTAAATATGCAAATTATCAACCCATAACTGGCTCCGAGTGAAATACATTGTTGGCTTATTGGAAAATATTGAGATATTTTTTGACTGGGGTGAAAGAGAACAATGAGAACAAGTGTAGAATGGAATAGGATACAAAGGGCAGATAAGACAATGACCAGAGGGGGAACTTAACAGATACAAAGGAAAGTCAAGCCATAGCATCCAGTTCTGTATTTTTTGGCTGCTTGGAAGGCTTTGCTTCCAAATTCACAACACTCTGCATGAAACCATGAGAGCTAGGAACTGGGTTTTTTGTTTAAATGAAAAGTCAGCAGCATGAAGCAACTCAATCTTAAGTGTGGCACAGTATTTGGAATGCATATATTAGGGCTGGGTGATAATCTGGTTTTTAACATTGTGATATAGCCACAGTTAAACATTGTGATATACCAATACATCACAATGTCTGCAATAAGGATGGAGCTACGTAGAGGCATTGGTTGGCTTCACAGTTTTTCCTGCATCGTGATTTTTGCCGGTGACTGCTCTTGTGATTTGCTGCTCCCTGCAGGAGGCAGGGAAGAGCTGAGCCACAGAGTTAACATCGTGATTTTTGCATAGCAACATACATACATATACACACACATCGTGATTCAAGATATTTTGCCAGGTCAAAAATTATGAAACTGATATAATGAAATGGACTTCAAACCAGTTTTGGATGATATATCGTCCAGTCTGAACACACACCATGATTCGTGATTTATGAAACTGATATCACCATATGGCCTTCAAATGGGTTTTGGACAATATATTGATATATCACCCAGCCCTAGCATATATAATTGTACCCTGACAGTATCTCATGGGAAGTCACCAACCAGAGGTAGAACCTTTTGCAATTAACCATCACTCTTATCACTATTTTTATCTAAAGGCAACTTGCTGTGGTAGAAACAGGTAAATCTTTAGACTCTTTGCTTTTGCTGCAATAGATTAACACCATTACCCCTCTGGAAACTAAAGAAAATATTTCTGTGTTAAATATAAAAATCCAGGGTTTGGAGACTACAGTAATGAAGGCTGCTGCTCTGTCTACACTGAAGGTAATTTAAAATAGAATACTGTATATGCTTATGGAAACAATAAACAGTAGCAATGTTTGCTACAGTTTGGCTAGTCTCAGTAGTTTATAGTTAATTTCACATTCAAACATTTAGTAAATCTGAACTTTAGATTCTTAATCAGACAAGTCTAGAAGGAAATCTACATCACAATCTGATGACTAATCAGGAATGATCAGAAAAAGCTACAGCTGTAAACATTTCCTCATTCATAAACCTGGTTTAATTCATCTGGATTTATGAATGTGTGAATGCATTAGAACTTGGTCCTTCTGTTGCCCTATGCTCAAACCATCATTCTCCCTATTTTCAGTGCAAGTGCCATTGTTTATGAAGACAAAACACCAGATATACGGAAGAGGGAGATAGCTACAGGTTTGGGGAGAGCTCAAGAAGAGCAGAGGATATTTAAGGAAAACAACCACCACCCAAAATAACTGCTGAAGCCTGAAGGTGCTCAGGGGCCACAGAATGCTTTCTGAGGATGGAACGGAATATCCGGGGGGAGGGCACTGAACAGGAACTCTCCACACTGCAACATTTTGTTGAAGACCCCACTTGTCTTTAATACTCTTTACTTTGGGGGCTAAATGAACATGTTGCCTTTGTTACAAAGTTCTTTACAACAGCACAATCCCTAACATTGCTCATAGGTCATCCAACTAACATAGCTGAAATCTGTTTAAAGATGCACAACTCAGCACTGTTGTTCAGCCTGATCAAACGATGGAGATCTGTGTGCAGCAGAAAGTTTCTGTACAGGTATCACTTGCCAGATCAGGAAGCACAGGCATAAATGAGATGTGCATCTCAGTGTGGATGCCAGCATCCATACTGCATTGCTTTCAATGGGTGTGAAGTGCCTATCCCATCCACATTCTAGCACAATAGCCTTGTGTCAATGTCTAAAAAACAAATCAAAACATTACTACTGCTAGGAGGGGCCATTATTTATCGTTCAGGTTACGCTCTCCTTTCGCACATTAAAAAGGCTCTCAAAAAATAATTTGCCAACCACATTGACGGTTCAAGAATATGAAAATACTTGACAGGTCCTGTATACCTGAAGGAGCGTCTCCACCCCCACCGTTCAGCCCGGACACTGAGATCCAGCGCCGAGGGCCTTCTGGTGGTTCCCTCACTGCGAGAAGCAAAGCTACAGGGAACCAGGCAGAGGGCCTTCTCGGTAGTGGCGCCCGCCCTGTGGAACGCCCTCCCTTCAGAGGTCAAAACGATCAACAACTACATGACCTTTAGAAAACACCTGAAGGCAGCCCTGTTTAGGGAAGTTTTTAATCTGTAATATTTTAATGTATTTTAGTGTTTGTTGGAGGCCACCCAGAGTGGCTGGGGGGACCCGGTCAGATGGGCGGGGTACAAATAATAAATTATTATTATTATTATTATTATTACTTGTAACACTACAGGCCCTGCTCCCTTTTAAATATAACTTCAGTGTCTTTCTGAGATTCATCTCAAAAATATCGCCTTGGCATTTCTTCTAGAAATGGAAGGGGGTATATAAATTATTTCAATCATTATAATCATCTCAAAAATAGGTTCATTGGGGTGAATCTGTGGGGAAGGGTGATTATTACAGTAGCTTCCAAATAAGAAAGGGAAAAAGCCTTAACTAGAATACAGCTTTCACTTTAAACATAAACAACAACACTTTACCTCGTTTGGTGGGAATGAGGGTGTGGCAGTTGGGGTTCAGCAGCTCCCCAGTAGCAAGAGATGATGGTGCAACTGATGAAGAGCATTCATCATCTCCCTCCCATTCTGACACTCCAGCTCCCGTTTCCAAAGTGCATTTTGACCTTGGGCCTCAGCAAGTCCTGAAAGGATCCAAAAGGTGCTTTCCTAATGTGAGTGAGGGTCTCGTCCGAGTGATCGAGAGCAGCAGGGACACCACGAGTCAAGATTCATTCACTGTCTCTGGAAAGAAGATCTCCTGGCACCTCCGGACTGTGTCTTGGGGAGACTGGATGCTGTGCCCCACCGTGCGAGGGTCGTCATAGATTTCATAATCATTCCCACCCTAAGGATAAGAAGAATCTTTACTATTGGCTGCTTAGAATTAGGATGGTGGAGGTGGTGGGTAAAATGAGCAGCCAAGTATAGAATACAGTAAGCCCACAACCTGGGGGCATTTAACATGTGAGCATTCAAGCTCAACGTGCTTGGCATAAAAAAATAAATGAATAAAAAGGGGGCAGAAAAGGATGGGTGTCCAGGAAAAAAGACTTTGGCAATCCCACCTGCCATTGAACCCAATGTGTTTGGACTATACACAATTTTGGCTTTAGGTGTACTCCCTCTGTAAGTTGCAGGGAACCAGCCAGAGGGCCTTCTCAGTGGCGGCACCCACCCTGTGGAACACCCTCCCATCAGATGTCAAGGAAATAAACAACTATCTGACTTTTAGAAGACATCTGAAGGCAGCCCTGTTTAGGGAAGTTTTTAATGTTTGATGTTTTATCGTGTTTTTAATATTTTGTTGGGAGCCACCCAGAGTGGCTGGGAAAACCCAGCCAGATGGGCGGGGTATAAATTATTATTATTATTATTATTATTATTACCATCACCATCCAATTTCCGCCCCCCATTCAGGCAGAATATAGGAGTCCCCCTGCCAGACCTCAGATTGATTTATTTACTTCAAGGCATATATGCCACACCTTCACCCCAAAATGGATAGCTTTATACCAGTTGCTGGGAATCACAAGTGAGCAGAATGCTGTTGCACTCAGGTCCCACTTCCCTTAGACATCTGATTGGCCACGGTGAAAATGCAATGATGGACCAGATGTTTTTGCACTACAATTCTCATCGTTTGTGACCATTGGCCACTGGCCAACTGGGGCCAATGAGAGCTGGAGTTCAGCAACATCTGGAGAGTCTCAGGATCATCACCCTTGCTGTAAAGTGTATGTGCCAGGAGGAGGCTCAGGCCATCTGAAACCGGCAAGGAATTGAAAATAATGCAGAGGTGGGCAGTGAGACACAAAAATCACTGCTTCTGGAAAGCACTGTATTTATTGAACCCTGGAAAGAATATCTCCCCCCCCCCCTGCTCCCTTATAATCCTGACCTTGGGTTGTGTGGTGCCTATCGGATCAGAAGGTGGTTTCTGCATACCCAAGGGACTGCGTACCCTAGTTATGCAGAATTTGTAAATTAAAAGTATTTCTTTTGGGACCTTACTTCATGTAAAACCTAATCTGAAGTGATGCTGCTGCTCACGGTATTGATTTTTCCCTCTCATGCATCAGTAGTCATGACCTCACATGACCTTTAGTAGACAGATGCTGACAGGGAGGGAGGGGAGCCAATGAACTACTACACTATTTCAAGCATGTTTTATATAAGTGTATCTGTGTGTAGGTTTTTTTGTGTGTTGTTTTTTAAAAAGGAGGGTTGGGTGTGCTTAATTGGTGAATCCAATCTCTGCAAAGCACCCACACCAGATAATCAGAATGTGTCCACAATGCACCTGAAAGCATTACATAAGGGCTGAAGTGTGGGCTGCATTGTCTGCGCTGTAAGATTCATGATGAACATGCGAGACAAAAGTTGCCCACTTCCTTTTCTCCTTCCTCGCAAAGCTTCTGTGCAGACAGGTAAAGGTAAAGATAAAGGACCCCTGGACAGTTAAGTCCAGTCAAAGGCAACTATGGGGCTCATCTCGTTTTCAGGCTGAGGGAGCCAGCGTTTGTCCACAGACAGCTTTCCAGGTCATGTGGCCAGCATGACTAAACCGCTTCTGGCACAATGGAACACCATGACGGAAGCCAGAGCGCGCATGGAAATGCCGTTTACCTTCCCGCTGCAGCGGTACCTATTTATCTACTTGCACTGGCATGCTTTCGAACTGCTAGGTTGGCAGGAGCTGGGACAGAGCAACGGGAGCTCACCCCGTCGCATGGATTTGAGCCACCAACCTTCTGCACCATCTGCACTGTAAGATTCATTATGTTCATGTGATACAAAAGTTGCCCACTTCCTTTTCTCCTTCCTCGCAAAGCTTCTGTGCAAACAAATCCCCGTAGAGACATTGAAATGAAATGGCACATTAACAGATGTCTTTGTATTTTCCAGTCACCAGAAGAGGGCACTGTTAGTTTATACTTGCTTTCATACAGTCCAGGTACCAACTTGTAAGGCTGGAAAGTGCAAATGAGAGCCACTTTAAAACCTTACAGCAAATGCTCACATCACACATCAGTTGTGTCTCTTCTGAAACATCCAAAGGGCATTTGCACATCTGAAAACAGGCTTTCAGCCATGGTCGCCAGGTCTACTTAACATATGTTTTGAAATACACTAATGCCCTTTAAACATGGTAGAAAAGACACAGTTGAGCCACAGTGGAAATGGGAGTTTGCTGGTTATTTTAATGCAACGTAGCTCTGCGGAGAGCCTGCCAGTTTAGATATGGACAGCATTATCTTCCTCGATCCCACACAGGGCTTGGCCTCTTGTCAAAGAACAGGGGTTTGGTCAGATTTACTTACTGGACTTGTCTCATTCCCAAAGAAATGGATGGTGTCGAATCTCTCATCCTCAAGGATATCGAGGCAATAGCGCTTGTCCCAGCCCTCAGGGAAGACGTCAAAGCTGATCATCCCACCTGCCAGAGGGGGAAAGTGTGATGGAATTAAGCGAAACAGACTGAAGGCGGAGGCTTGCAAGAAAAAGATCTCCCCTCAACACCTCAGGTGCAAATGGCTTTTGTAGAATAAATTGTTCCGTGATAGATGGTCATGCACCATGACTGCCTGCCTGCTTCTCTGACACATTAATTCAGTAGCTGCCATTTCTATGGCAATGGGACTGAATGGCGTCAGCAAGGCCCCATCAGCCAAAGGCACAAACAAGAAACAGTTGGCTGGGGAAGTGTGAGGAGCAGGAGCCACTGACTTCTCAGAAAAAATATCTATAAGCAGGAAGGGTGGCTCTCAAGCTTTTTGGCTGGAGGGCTGGCAGAGAACCCTATTCTAAAGTGTTCTTGTCTTCTAAGTACGGCTGGGCAGGGAAAGGAGAGTCTGTTAACTGTGGGACGAATGTAAAATGCAGATTGGTCCTAGCATTGGATCACTGCAGGGCAGAGCAAAGGACTTTTGCCATGAGACCTCATTCACTGTCACTTTGGCAGTACTACATCTGTATTCCAGATAAATTATGCTGGTGGCAATAGCTCCAACAGCAACTGCCCCCACCACAAATAAGGGAAATGTGGCCACCTGCCAGGCCCCTAGTAAGGGACAAAGAGCCCACTATTGCCAGCACTGTACTCCTAGTCACATGTTAGCCACATGAAGGATGTACACATGATTAGGGCCACAATTTCAGGTTTATGAGTACAGCCATTTCCCCCCTTCAGTCTGCTGCTGAACGCGTAGAGGTCAGAGGGGTGGAAGTGAAGGGGGCACACATACTTGGGATGCGGGGCAGGAGCACAGAGGGCTAACAAATGGATAGGGTTGCACCCAAAACAGTGCATTGCTGCCAGACCACTGGGATATTAGGCAGAGAGCTGCTAGCCACAGACCATGCTCTGATCCTGGCAATTCTTGGCAAAGAAAGTGATCCCTCAGTTAAAACAGCAGTCCTTCCAAGCACGCTAACTTGGACGTATGTTTCACTCAACTAAATGGGGGTTATGTCTAAAAACTTCGAGGGTTTCAGAATAGTATGGAAAAGAAACTCATCGCAGACAGGGATCACCACAGGGAAACCTCTTTTAAGTCCTGTAACAAAGCACTAACCCAGCTTTTTAAACAAAAACAATGCTAGGTATTTTGCTTTTCTAAGACCCCAAAACTAATTGTGCCAAGCACCCAAAGTCACTTTAAAAAAATCTTTTTTGTCAGTTTCGAGCACAAGAATAATGAACCTGTGTGCACAAAAACACAACACAGCCAAAACAAGAATATATGCATATTCTTCTTGAATACAGTCATAACTCGTGTTGCGTACGCTCCGTGTTGCGTACGTTCAAGATACGGACCTCCGCAACCCGGAAGTCCTCCACAGAGCGCACACGACGCATGGGTGCGCAGAAGCGTTCTGCGCATTTCACGCATGCGCAGAAGCACTCAAATCGCGCTTCTTCCGGGTTTTTTGTTTTTTTTGTGCGTTCGTGATATGCCCGCCTGTGTTACGTACCGCGACCTGGAACGGATCGCATACGTAACACGGGGTACCACTGTACAAAATCAATTGTTTTTCCTATCCATTCCTCCCAAATCACAGAGAGGACTAAAAAACTCTCACCTCGGGAAAACCGCAGGCCTTTGCCAGCAAACTCCCTCTGCAGGGCAGCTACAAACTTCTCTCGAATCCTCTCTTTCTGTAAAGGAGATGAACAGAAAACAAGTGAGAGAGGACTGAAGAGGGATAAGGAAACATCCCCCTCAATTACTTTGATCCTTGTCAGATCCCATTTTCCCCCATGAAATGCAGTATTTTGTGTTTGTGCCTTGCAATTTCTTTCAAGAACTGTGACCAGTCAGAATAATATTCCTGTTTAGCTCCAGCTTACAGGCAAGGTACCCTAGCAACAGGCTTAGTACTTAGAACACACACACACACACACACACACCACAACACCCTGGGGTTCTAACAGGCTCCAGTATGCCACAAATACATTCGGAGCCTAATGCTTATTATTTACCTTGTCCAGTTCTGAAAATTCTATTCGTTCTTCCAAAGTGCAGCTTCGACCAATAGGAGAGATGTTCAACATTCCATTGCGAAATTCAATAAATGTCCCCCTAAGTTTTTTTTTTTTAAGGGGAAGAGAGAAGGAGAAACTTGAGAATGTGGTTGTAAAAAAAAGGACAGTTCTGTTGCACAGCCTCATGATTTCTTTAACATTAAGTCAAGCAGAATCTTCCCGCCGTGATACAACACAAGGTCAAACTAATCGCAAGAAGAGGAACCTCTACCTTGCTTATAGTGTGTGGCATGCAACTTTTCCTAAGAGAGCTAATCATAGATTCCTCATGGCCCTTACCTAGCGCACCTTACTTCATCCAGGGTGATTTTTTTTTTCCTACAAAGAGCTGGAGCTATTAGAAGTAAATGCCTAGAATACCACTCTTTAATGTTTCATTTATTCAGGATGCAAAATTCCCATGGACAAAGTATGCAGTGTGTTTGCAATGTTGGGCACAGCATTATAGTGTAGCAAAATAACATAAACTGAGCCGAGCTTAACCTGTTTTTTTAGAAAGTGGTACTCACAAGACACAACATCTATGAAGGCTAAGTTAAATCAGCTGCGCACAGAGTTGCTTTCATTCTGTTCTAAACACTGACTCTTTAAAAATCTATAGAAGGATATTGGAAAAAGTGGGGAAACAATAGCAACTGGTTAGCCAGTATAGTGAATACAGGGCAAGGAGTTTAAACTCCAGAAAGGAAGGAATTTCTTCTTAACATCTTACCCAACTCTAAGAACAGTTATGCAATGAAATAAAGTGCTGAAAGAAATTATGGAATATTTCCCTTTCAGGTATTCAATAAAACAGTGGAAAGGTTTCTGTTATATATTATTTGAAGATTAAGGTTCTTTGTTTTAGTTGGGCGGGCTGGATTATCAACTTTGTGGTTCTAAATACTCACATAGTATCTGGAAAATAAAAAGGGAGACCTAAATCCTTTGATTAAGTTATCTTAAGGAAGGAAAGCCCCTGACATGCTTGTTCTAAAAAGTCTCTCTGGAGAAGTAGGGGCACTTCCTGAACAATGGGCCTGGGACACTTCCTTAAGGAGACAAGCCAGCGTCTGCATGCCCTGGAATAAGAAAGGACCATTACCGTTTCTTGGGCAGCTTTAGAAGTGCCATGTAGTTGAGGCAGAAGTTGATCAGATCCTGCAGAAGTTCTTCCCCAAGGTGGTTCTGGATAGCCTGTCAAAAAAGGCTAAAGGTCACACTGAGCCAACAGAGTGCAATTCTCTTACCAAATCCACCCATACTGTGAACATCAAACAGGCAATGTTGTTTTATTATATGTTGAATGGAACAAAAATGAAAAGAGAGGGGCAGCACCAAAAGGACCAGTAAATAAAGGGGAAAAGGAAGTAAAGATTCAAAATGCTGCTTGAGAATTTTATTTTGTGCTGTAATGTTTTTGACATATCACCTTGCGTTAAAAGAAATCACAACAAGGATTAGATGTCCACATTCCTGCATTGCAGGGGGTTGGACTAGATGACCCTTGGGGTCCCTTCCAACTCCACATGCATTTATCTAAGGCCTGGCGAGGGGCCTTTCTGCTATGGGAAGAGCCAGGAGCAACAGATTGTCCAGTTGCTCCTGTGAGGAGATGCTGTGTCCTCTCAGGGACTAAAGCGTTGAGTACTCTTTACAAAATCTTTATTGTCATTTCTGAGTGCCCCTGAAGATGTCAAGATGCCAGAAAGATGTTGGGCATATTCCTTCACAAATTAAAATTATTCAAGCATTACTTAAAAGTTTTGCCTCCTTTTTTGGAGGGGGGGGGAGAGGGAAACCCTTCCTCAATAAAAAACTGACCTATCAGATGGAGCCAGATAACCTGAGAGGGTTTGGATACCATCATCTCTCTCTAAGAGATTTGGCAGGGAAGGAGGGCGAGAGGAGGAGAAAATTGCAGCCTTGGTGGCAGAGCACAAAGCAGCGGGGCCTACCTGCTTGGAGACCAGTTGCCCATTCTTGTACTGCACGGTGCCATTTTCTGCAAAGACGTAATCAAACTTGTCGATAACTGTGAGGAATAGATTTGTAGGGGCAAAAAGGATGTTGAGGAGAAGAAGTGAAGGAAGGGAAATGAAGGTGAGAGAGAAATATCAATCAGTCAGATGGATAGGGGCTGCAAGGGAAGTGGATGCTGAATCGCAGGATTTCTGTGGTTTTATTCTGACACTTCAGCAAAGTTTGATTTGAGGTGCCCTAAAAATAGTGATGCTCATGAATGCCAGTAGCGATGCTCCCATTTTACAGATGAAGGTGTGCAAGTTGCTGAGTGAGAACTCAATCATCTGACAGACACAGCAACAAAGCTGAATTGTGCCTGCCCATGCTCTCTTTGTCTGGCCTCCCCCCCCCTTTCCATTTGGACTGACGTCTCAGTAACTCAGAGTGCAGCCCTGAGCTTGTTTACTCAGAAGCACGTGTCTCTGTGTTCAATGAAGCTTACTTGCAAGCAAATGTGCACAGATCTGCAGCTACAGGTTATTTCACACTGGCCTTTCCCAACAGTGATAAAAAAGGCCAATGCTGAATCAGCAGTTCACTTTCCGTTTAAGGGAACATTAGGTTATCTCACCTTTTCTCTAGTCTAGAAGGAAGGTTTTAGAATCTGATATTATTCTTTGTTACTGGGGGAGGGGAATGCAAAGGCATGGAACAACCGTTCTGCTTTACTTCTGCGAATGGGTGCAAGTCTTGCACTTAGGACCACGGGCTCAGAGGAACCCCACCAGCTAAGTCTGGAAACATGGGCTGTGAATGAACTCATGATGCCATTTACTGTAGGATGCCCTCCAACCTTATTAGGATTATTGCAGGCCAGCTAGGATTGACTGTTTGCAGTATAAATACAACAGGTGGATCAGCTGATGGCTTCCTTCTCTGCTTCTCTGGAAGCTGCTTCTATTCCATACGGCGCTGCATTGCAAGTGCCTGCAGTTTTCTGGATCCCTGTTTCTATGTTTGTACCAAACAAATATCCCATGATGCCCTTGGCTCCGCCTTTCCCCATCACCTCAGTACCTCCCTCTTTGCTGTGCTGCTGTTCCTGCTTTCTCTGCTGGGACCTTCATCTGTCTTCCCTCGTGATGTACCTGCATTGGAATAAGTCAGGCACACAGCTCTTGTTGGACCTGATCAAGAGGATGCCGAAACTGCATTGGGCCAATTTAAATCCACCCCTTATAGATTTGGGATATAATGAGATATCTTGGAAATCCTGCAACTGAAAGTGCAGTGGTTTAATGCTGCAGATATAGGGAGTAGGATAGAGAGAAGCTACAGGTGTCTGTCCTGTCCATGCGACTCTGGAGGCCAGTTAACCCACTTTCGAAGGCCAGAGCTGATTCCACTTCCCACCAGTCCAAAGCCACAGGAGAACATGCTGAGCTTCCAAGGACTATTCGGAACCTTCCAATGCTGAGTTTGGCTTTGTGGATCTGCAGTAAAGTTATGTTACAGGAGCATAGAAATGCCACGACTGTCTTGGGTTTGATTCCGATATGCAGAAACAGCACATGGATATTCCTTCCCAGGCTGTACCACTTCAGAGTAGTAAAGAATCACAAATTTGAATGCCTCTGCACATAAAACAAAACTCTTCGGACGTGGCCTGTTTGGGTGAAGTTTAGGCCCAAACCTCTCTCCACACTAGCTTTCCTTGAAAAAGGATAGAGGTGCACCAAGTCACATGATCCCCACCCCTGCAGTCTGGAATGGTGCAGTCCACAGCAGCCATACCACGTGCTTTCCTCTGCATGTGTCAGTTTGCCCACCCATTGTTCACCAATATGACTGCTATGATTGCTTGATTTTGCAGCAGGTCATTGGATATGCTTCCATCAAACAAAAGCACCTAGAGAGCAGAAGTGTGTATTGCTCACCTTCATCTCCTTCTCCCAGCTGCTCAGCTATCTTGGAGTAGTCTGAGCCACCCACTACCCCAATTAACACTCTCCTACGCAGCTCTTGAAGAAACTCGGCTACTTCAGGCTTGATTTTCTGGAGGGAAAAGGAGAAAGAGTGGTAGTTATTGGCATGCCAGCAGGAAACAAAAACTGCCGAGAGACCATGTGTTGCCTTAGAGCAGCCTTCCCTAACCTGGTGCCCTCCATATGTTGTGCACTACAACTCCCATCAGATCAGCACTGGGTGGGGCGATGGGAGGTTGTAGTGCAAAACATCTGGACGGCGTCTTGTTGCAAAAGGCTGCCTAGAGATTAACAAACTCATTGCAGCAGAATGAGCATTTGTAACCCGAAACAACAGAGAAAATGCCAGGAGAGCTGGTGGATTTATGCCATAGAAGTGGAAGGCTCTTGCAGGCAAAGCTGAGCAATCAGCAAAATGAAGAGACTGAATCCTCTATGCTTTTTCTTCCTGGTTGGGCTTTGATATAAAGCAGGTGTGGGGAACCTCAGGCCTTCCAGGTGTTGATGAACTACAATTCCTACTCCTGTGGCTAAAAATATTAACTGAGTGGTTAATCAATTAATTGTTTAATGTGTGATTTAAAAAAAGATTTAGCTGGAGTGGAAACTCCAGTTTATGTTACAAATAATGTGACAATTTAGATCTAATTCCAAACACATACTGAAGTTCGCTACACCCCATCTCAACCCCCAAACAATTGAGATTTCTCTGTATTTGTCAAAAGGGACAGTTGTATTTTCATTGTAAAGGGCTAGCATCTCAGCAGCTGGCATCCTTGGACAGCTGCCAGGGCCCCAGCGCCACAACAAGGTCCACTGTTGATGCCTGCCCTGCCCTGCACCCTCTTCTGATCTGGCACTGAGTGCCAGGTGGTTGGATACAGCCATCTTTTTAAGTTCCCACAATGCCCCAGACCTAGGAGGCACTGTGGGAAACAGAAAATGTTGCTAGATACAGTTGCCCACTGCTACTTGAAGCACTGGCACCATAGCCAGATAAGCCCACCAGGACCCACTGACAAGAGGAGGGGGTCTGCCAGAGGACACTTTTGCCCAGAGTCCCCTCTCAAACCTGGAGCCAGCCCTGCCACTGACTATCATCAGGAGCTCTTGTAAACTGAACTGTAAGATTTATTTACACTGGTGAAAATTCACCCATCACTTCAAAGCAAAAAGCAAGGAACCTCTTAGCGATCCAACCTCTAGCTGTTGGGAACAAAACCATATATTCTTCAGCACCTACAAGAGTCAATTTAAAACACACACACACACACACACAAACACACACATTTGTCATCTAGTATGTTTTGCAAATGAGTTTAGCTATGGCAGTAGCAGACTTTAAAAAACACCATCTGCACCTCATTTATGTCTCTTACTTTGCAAAATCCACACGGCACCAGCATCCTGCCACCATATTAGATGGTTAAATGAACAACCAAACACTTAAGGGGCAGGCTGGTCTAATTCAAAGGCATTGTCAACAGAGCAATGGGAGCTCACATGATCTGCATGCAAAGGAAGCCACTCTGCCAACCCTTCAGAGTTGCTTGGACATACTCTCGTCCACAGCAAAGCAAACCGCCTGTAGTGCGCCAAATCCAACACTTCTGGACATGCCCTATGCCCCTCCAAGAGAGATAAGACTAGTATCTGAGTAAATCAACATTGTGATCACAAGGCAAATAATATTTAGGTTGTCTCCTTGGTTTCCCCCCCACTAGGATTTTATCACCCAATGAATCTAAAAATAAATAAATTTGAGGGGTGGAGTGAATGGACACAGCCAAGGCTCTGCCATGCAGCAGAATGTAGGGACCTTCTTCAAGCAGCATTATGAAGGAACAGATGAAGGAACTGATGTCCCAAAGCTGCAGCAAGACTTAAAGCAGCGTTTGGGGACCTGTGGCTCTCCAGATGTTGTAGCCAGTGATCAGGGATGACTGGAGTTTGAGTCAAACAACATCTAGAGGGCTACAGGTTTATCCTTAGTGGGTAGGGCACCATTTGCACTCCAGGCAGCCAAATGATTTGGGGTGACATCATATACTTGTGAATGGTTAGTGGCAACAGCTGTCTAACTGTGCTCTGGAGTTGCCTTAAGAGCTTATTAGTTCTCCAATGAGAATATCAATAATGGCAAGCTTCTTTGACTAACAGCTTGCCTGATATTATCAGTATTTCCCTGCAATGTTGCAGCATCAGGTGAATCCTGTGGGTCTTCCAGGTAGTTGTGATACAGAACCACCCCACACAATTTCTTTAGTCTGCTGTCCAAGTGGACCAGTTAGTTCCTTCCTGAACCTTGGCGTACATGCAATCTGAGCCCTCCTCTGAGATGTCCTGTAGGTCAGGAACATCCCATGAACTTAGCACCTCAACCACCCATCTCCCAATTTCCAAAAAAGTGTTAAGCTTTCTTTCTTGTGTATGTGCAATGTCAATCACAGCCCACCTGGTCCTGGACTCCATAAATACTAAATTTGGTGCCTCCGGGGCGAATCAGAGGTGGAGGGGATGATGCCAGGAGGGTAATTTGGCCTGAGCCTCAAGCTCAAAGGGGGCCTGAGTTTTAGACACCTTAAATTTTTTGCATTGGATGAGTTTTGCAGCTTGTTTCTATACACATTGGACCAAAATATGACACATTCTCTCAGCTCAGTTCAGCAAATTTGGGCATATCAATGCAGTTTAATGCATTATTTTGCTTAAAATTTAATGGAATGCATCAAATCTTTTTATTTGATGTGTTGAAAGTGTCTTCTGCTCAAGGAAGTGCTACTTTACCCTTTGAGCTAGAATCTTGTGAAACAGACATGAAACAATCTGACACATGGGCAAGAGGTTGCATAAGAGAAGCTTAAGGACTGCTATTCAACCTACTAATCTGGCACTACACAAGTGTTCTTGGAACAACACTAGCAGCTCTTTTACTTCCATGTGCAGTACTTTGGATCCAGCCCAGTGGTTAATACTTAGAGGTGGCTTTCTTTTTTATTTATTTTTTTCATCCTTCCAAAGAACAGTAACAATTAAAGTTGATTAAAGGACACATTTGTTTTTCTAAGAAAGGAGCCCTAATGTGTTCTAATTGCCTGACACATCCACCTTGCAGTTTGAGGAGGTGGAAAGGCTTAAAACTGAAGACCAGTCTCTACATTGGACATAATCAACTGCTAAGGCATTCCTGCACTTGTGTGCAACTATAGTCTGAACATTTGTACTGGGCTCCAAGCCAGCAGGGACCCAAAACTCTTAACTTTGGTGTTTTTTTAAAAAAAGAATTAGTCAACCAGACATCTATTTTAAAAAGTCAGAAAGCAAACTGTGGAGTCAACACTGTAAGCCTCATTAGGAAAATAAGCAGCTGTTGCTAAAGTCTTTTAATCACTTTTGTTAAGCAACCAGAGGAAGAAAAGCTGTCTGCCCCCACACAGGACTTTGAAAGGGAGCCTCCCAGAGCATCAGAAAAAAATAAGAGAAGCTTGCCATTGTTGCTGCCGGTCTGACACTGGATGGAAGAGAAGAATCTGCTTTTTTTAAAAAAACTACTAATACTACTTACTTTCTTTTTCTTATGAAATTTTGCACCCCTAAGAATTTTGCATCCAGGGCAATAGCCCCTGTTATGTCATTGCGATTATGCTATGCCACTGCGATTAAGCAGCAGTTCTTGCCAATGCAAGGACCCAACCCACATACAGCATACAGGACCCAGGAAATCCTGTTGGCATCCCTGCCTCCAAGTTCCAGATCCTAGGACCAAGAAGTAAGTAATCAGATAGTCCCATTCTGCCTTGCTTGTGAGCTTCCTAGAGTTTGCACCTAGCTGACCAGTTTGTGGAAACCAATAGGTCAAGCCTATGTCTGCTCAAAAGTCGCTCCCAACGTGTCCAGCGGCGCTAAGACTGCAGTCCTCGCTCCGACACTCTTGCTAGGAAGCAAACCCCACTGAACGCAGCGAGACTTCCTTCCGAAGAGACCTGCAGAGGATCGCGCTGTTAAGCGCTGCAATATTGCAGATGCACGTCGGCGGTCCGGTCCAATGCGCACCATTCTTACGTAACCGTCTAGCGGAGATGCCCTGCAGCGAAGCCCAGACCTGACCCGGCAGCCTGCCTGCATCCTGACGGACCTCTTGTCTTGGCCCGCGGTTGAACTCTTTCGTAACCGGTTGCAGGAAGGAGAAGGGGAGGGGGGGCGAGGAGGAGCGTCGCTCTTGCCTTCCCCTCTGCCGGGCTTGGGCGAGCTGGGTCCGGACTCAGATCCAGGCACCAGCTCTGCCCGCTAAAGCGCCAGAACCCGACCGCAGCCGTCCAGTCATCCGGGCGCAGAAAAGGCGCGACTCCGGCGTGGGGTCTCCATTCATTCCAAAGACCGCCCAAGGGCGACCCGGGCGCGCCCTCGAAGCGGGGAGGGATCGTGGGGGGGGGGGATCCACTACCTGGCGAGGCGGGGTGAGAGTCCCATCCACGTCGAAGAGGCACAGGATCCGCTCCCGGCTCCCGGTGGCAGCCATTGCAGCCGCGGGACTCCTTCCCTCCCTCCTCCTCCTCGGCGGCGGCGGCGGCTCCTTAGCAGAGACGAGGCTGCAGTTGGCAGGGAGACGGGAAGGAGGCGGGAGGGAGGCGGCGGCCCGAAGGCGACCCAACTGCGGCGCGAAGGGCCGCCCATGTGACTCGTGTAAACCGGCCTGGCAACACGTACACCCGCCGGGGGGCGGAGGGACCTCGGCGCCAAGCGCAGGCCGGCTCGCTCGGCGGGATCTCGGCGCGGCTCCTCCGGCTGGGCTTGCCTCGTCCTTCCCGAGGAAAACGACGCAGAGCCGGGCAAAGATTCCCGCCGTTCCCCTCCGGCGGCGGCGGTGTAAGGGACGCCCGCGGTACTTCTCCTAACGTGTTGCCATAGTCGTCTTGGTTTTCCCGCCATCACGTTTTAGCAAGGAGAAGAAACCGACGCGGAACACAAAACAAAAACTCTTCCACGAGGAATTATATGTTTTCAGCAGTAAGCCGCCTCGAGTCCCTGTCAGGGGGAAAGGCGGGATATAAAAATACATGTAGCAGCAGCAGCAGTAGTAGAAATAATAATAATAATAATAATAATAATAATAATAATAATAATAATAATACATCATATGTGAAACTCCATACATACCAGATAGACAAAAGGATGTCAGAAAAACTGCAGTAGGTCAGAGGCACCGCCTAAGCAAGTGAGCTGTAAATGGGAAATTAGAAACAGGAATATAATAATCAAGTCTATGGCAGCCTTCTCCAACTCTGTGCTCTCCAGATTTTTGGGCTACAACTCCCACCAATCCCAGGGTTGATTGAATTTGTAGCCCAAAGCAGATTCTGGATGGCACTAGATCCTGTCTGGGTTTTATCTGCCTCCCACTGATATTTATCAAAGGAGTGCCCTTTGTGAATGTTAGTTTTGTGTTCTTTAAGATAAAATAGCTAAATTACTGTGCATTGGTAATGCAGAGTTGCTCTGCTAGCTTGTTCCACTTACTCTACTAGTCTCTTCATTGTTATTCTGGAAATACTGAGACTTGTTAATTTTTAAAAAGTATATATTTTATTTCTTGGTTGCCCCATCTCTCCAAAAAAGTCCCAAACTGACTCGCACAGTAGAAAAAACAACCCATAATACAATTCAAGCAAATGTAACATTAAAATCAATAATAGCAAAACTAAAAGTGGTAATCACTTTTATAACATAAATAATATCTCCTCTCACAGCACCAACATCTTACGTTAAAACAGCTGCAAAGACCATAATGGCAGTATCACTTAAATGCCTGGAAGAATAGCAATTTCTTCACCAGGCACCAAAAAGAAGTTGAAGTTAATTAAGCAGTAATGCCTCAGGTTACAATAAAGTGTTTTATGTACCGGTACCTTTTGATTCAGTTGCTCTAGACAGAGGCTACTTTTGCTATGTTCAGAAAGTCTCAGTAAAGAGGTACAATATTGTCAAGGGCATGAATAGGATCTATAATGCAAGTAAACTGAAAGTTTCTTGTAGTCTTTCCGCAATCTTGTTTACATTAAAAACCATGTATTTATATCAGTTTTCCACGTCTGTAAATGACCGTTATCCTATCCACCCATCCAACCATATTTGATAAGAACTGTCAACTTCCACATTAATGCTACTTACTTTAGCATTGTCATGCCATA
Organism: Darevskia mixta; assembly: GCA_034641385.1. Lineage (NCBI taxonomy): Eukaryota > Metazoa > Chordata > Lepidosauria > Squamata > Lacertidae > Darevskia > Darevskia mixta. The sequence goes on from JAWWNH010000008.1 coordinate 21,013,627, forward strand.
ACAAACAGCACCTTCCCTTTCTTTGTTTATTTATTGCATTAGTCATCTTAGGTCGCTGCTGGAAGGTTTCACACTAATATTTTACCCTGATACAATTAGGGACATGATCAGAGCTGGCCCTGAACATTTTGCTGCCTGAAGCAAAGGACAAATGGGCCTCCTTTAGTCCATGTACACATGTTGGACGGTTGGATCTTCATTCAACTGGTTCTTTGCTCAAAGTATCAGACAATATATTTTTTACCAGCCACCCCGATCTCTGCCAAGGAGGGGTTTCGACACTTAACCAGGGTTTGTGTTTCCTTTGGGAAAAATGAGGCACAGTGTAGACTGTAGTCTCTTTTTGAAATATGGTTTGTTTACACATATTTACACCTGAGTCTGGATGGAGAGAGGGTTCTGTGCATCACATCTCAAGAGGGGCTTGCTCCCCACAGCAACACAGCTTTGGATTCAAAAGCAGCCAGAATGCCGTATCTATGTCTCTGCCACACAGATTGTCTGTCAGTTTGCATGGCATCTGGCCCCACTAGCAGGACCAGTGGTCAGGGATGATGGGAATTGTAGTCTCAAAACATCTGGAGGGCTGAGGTTGAGGAAGGCTGACCAAAACCCTTGCTAAAAGGTAACCCAAGTCTCATGCAAAAGGAGCACTTTTTCCTGTGGTGACAACATGCCCCCTGTAACTCTGGCAACCTCCCCCTCCCAACTCTGCTATTGTCTTTTGCTAATTGACACACTGCTGGGTGCCTTTTGTCAGGGTAATGACTTTCCCATCACCTGTTTTGTTCTTTGATGGCACCTCTCTCAGCCAATCTTCTGAGGAAGTTGGCTTGACTTATTTTTTAGGCGTTGCTAAATCCATTGATCAAACCCCACATTTACTAATTTCAGAAATTATGGGGAGAACATGGCACCCAGGAATTTTAGGGGATCATTCCCCACCCACCGCAAACCTATAACAATATACCACAGGGATGGAGAGCAAAACTTCCAAAATTCTAGTATTCTAGAACAGCATTCCAATCTGCTATAACATCTAAATACTGAGGGGAAAACAGGTAGACTGATAGAGCAATCTGAAAGCTATCAAACTGAAGTAGGTCCAGCCAATTTAAAATAGAGGTATAGGATTCCAACCAAAATGATGCTGAAATGCTTCCTGCCTTCAGGGCTGGGCATATTGTCTGCAAAAATAGTTATTTCATGCTGATAGAACTGGTGAAATCATAGGAAAGATATGACAGTTTGCTCTCTCAGATAACAATGAAGTCATCTGGCTATGCCTGATAGCTGCATGGCATGATTACATTTGTTCATTTGTCCTGAATGCTGGGATGAGCCCGAAGCCATCAATCATCACATTTGGATGCAAATGATAAATCAAAGATTACTGTGTCGGAGTTGTGGCAACAAATTGCTCAAACAGAACAGTTGTCACAAGTGCTAGCCTTGCTCAATGCAGGCATTATTATCATGTATTCATCCCTCTCCCAGACCTGGCAAAACATTTGGCTTTAGAAGGCAGCTGCGGTAACTCCTTGAAATTATGGTGAGCTATAATTTAAATGACTTGTTAAAGATTCAATAGCACTGATGTATTATAGAATAAAACATATATACATTTTCCTCCTGAATAATAATTGCTGGAGAAGTAATGTTAGCCATGCAACAGAAAGCACTATCTTTTGGATCCCCTAAGATTAAGTTATTGGGACATTATTTTGAAACTTTTTAAAAAAGCATGAATGGTCACCATATTTGCTTTTGGATCCCAACAGGGCTATAATCTTGGTTCGGATGGGGAATGGGGCACAGGGCACAATGCCTCAAGAGAGGAGGCACAAAGCTCAGTACCAGCCATGATTTCCAAGTGCTCAGGCTAGTGTGATATCTTTCACCTGTCATTGCTCTTCTGTGTTATGGTCTTGGAAGTGGCCAGAGAAGGCACAGAACATTTAGCTGCATGCATAGCTCTAGAGGATCATTCCAGGGTCACATGCAACTTCAGAGGGTTAGAGTCCACCTCTTGGCTGGGTGATGCACATCATTTTCTGCAATGTTGCAATGTATTCTGGAGCATGCCTTTTAAGATTGCAAGCTCCTTCACTGCTGCATTTAAAATAAAATGTTGCTGTGCCCAAGCATGTATGTAGTTGGGATAGGCCAAGCTGTGAATTGCAGCAGGGTTTCTAAACAGATGTTAGGGTTTCTAAACAGACGTCTGTTTCTAAACAGACGTTTCTAAACTTTTTGTTAACTGCTTTGAGGTTTTCTTCAATCAAGCAGTATATCAGTTTTATGAAATAAATAAAAATATGTCCCCCTTTATCTGTTTCTGCTACGTACCTTTTAGTGCTGCCCTGTATGGCTTTTTTTAAAAGGCTAGATTGGCTAAGCTCAGTTTTATCTTTCCCATTTATTTTACAGAAGGGAATTGAGGCTTGACTTGCTTCAAACTGGTGGCGTGACCAAAGGCAGCCACTCAGTCTGTGGTGCTGCAAGTGGGAAGTTCTTAGAATGATTATAGCGCAAAGGCATCCCATGTGTGGGTGCAGGAATAGAATTACTCTAAAGTTCAAAATTAAGCAGACATTTCAGTTCAAAAATCTAGTGATAGCACTTCATCAGGAAACTGTGTCCATTAAGGAACTATTTAAAATTTATCTGAAGTATGTTTGTTAAGAAAATACCAAATTTGAATAAATAAGAGATTTTAAAAAACAAGTATGGGCCATAGGCAAAACTGGACCACTAGGCCTTGTGAACCAGCTATTTTAAGCAGCTGATCTTGAGTTTCATGAGAGGGGAGCAAATTGTTAGCTCTTTACCTTTATTCTATTTTTATTGCCAGGCCATATCCGCAGCATAAAGTTAAAGTACTATGATAGCACTTTAACAATGTTGGCTTCCCTCAAAGAATCCTAGGAACTGTACTTTGTTAAGGGTGCTGAAAGTTTTTGGGATACCCCTATTTTCCCCCACAGAACTTTTTTTTCCTTTTTCCTAAAGAATCTCACTCTGACAGATATCTGAGAAACGAAGGCTGAGCACTAAGGAACAAAGTTCAGAGTTACTAAATATGGAAAGGGTGCAGCATGGCCATTATCACTCTCTCTGTGGATATTTGCTATTGCTCCTTAATGAAGCTGAGCTTGGCAAAAAGCCAGCCACAGTCCCGGGTGATTCTGAATGCGTCAACACTATACAGCCACTTAGTGAGAAAGTCAGGATCCCTTTGCTCCTCTGTAACCTAGGAGAGAGAAATGCACACTCATTTTACCACCTTTACCAAGGCTGAACTTGTGCAAGGATGTATGAAGGCGATACGGTTTTCGTCCTTTGACCACAACCATAATTCTCTGATGTTCAAGAGAGAACAGAAGCTGAGAGGTGAGTCTGATATTTGATTTGCACCTTCTGTTGTGACCAGAGATCATAAATATGGGCTGATATTATCTGGGAGAAGCTAACTTTAGGCAATACAAATGCCAGTGGCAGTGGAAATATGCTTTGGGCTTCAGAGGAAAAGCAACAACACAAGCTAATACCGCTTGAAGGAAGCAGTAGCCCCACCATTCCTTTAAAAAACCTCTCTAACCTTGAGGAAGTTAATAATTACCACTAATTATGGTCACTAATACCCCCCCCCCCTTTTTGGGTGTTGACCATATACGATTCCAGAACTCTTGGAGGAAACTGATTTTAGACCTATTTCAATCAGGTTTCAGGTCTGGTTTTGGTGCCAAAATCACCCTGGTTATCCTAATATCCCTATTCTGGGATAGATACAGAGGGAATGCAATTGTTGATTCTGCTGAACCTCTCAGTGGGTTTTGATTTCATTTATCATTGTATCCTCCTGAACTAGCCATATGAATTAGGAGTAAGAGGCACAATGGTGCAGTGTTTCTGTTTCCATTTGTGTCTGGTACCAAAAGGTAGTTCTGGGGAACAACTGCATAGCATTTTGCTGTGGCCTCACAAAGATTCTGTGCGATTTAAAAATCTGTATGAAGCCACTGAGAGAGAACATCAATATACAGGTGATGTTCAGTTCTGTCTGTCTAAAGTATGTACATCAGGAGTGGCAGTGGGTAAATTTAGTTTGATTAGATTAAATCATTTGAGGGACCAGTCCTTCTAGTCTCTTGCCTACAAGCAGGACAGAAATGGAATCAGTGGTGCAGTGGGATGGGGAACCTTTGGCCCTCCAAAGTTTGTTGAACTCCCATCAGCTCCAGCTGCCACAGCCAGCATGTCAGGGATGATGTGAGTTGTAGCCCAACGTGAGCCAGGGGTTCATTCACACATTAGCTACTTCTGGTCTAAGCAGATAGTAGGCTGGAGGGTGTTGTGGCAGTAGAAAAAGGGCATCTGTGGAAAGGTTTAACCACCCACCAGGTGCGCCAGGTTCTGCCCAACATTGGGGGAGCCCAGTGTGCGTGTGTGACATCATGTGTGTGGTGCACACGATGCCACATGGTGGGAGGAGGCCCAATGGGGCCTGGCACACCCTCCAAAAGGCCTGATGGGGCCTAGTTGCAGCCATGGGAGGGCCCAACAAAGCCCTACAGAGCCTGTTGCAGATGTGGGAGGGCTCAATGGGGCCTGCCTGACTGTGGAATATTGAATTTTTTGGGGTGCCTCGTCTCCCCATAGATTGCGCGCCAGCCACCCACACTCGTTGTCCACTGAAAATCATTGCCTCCTCAAGCTACTTTTCCTTATTAAGAGTAGGGATAAAGTATGTTCCCATGCAGACATGTGTAACTTCTAGTTTAAGGCACAATACAGTGGTACTTCGGGTTAATAATTTGTTCCGGAGGTCCGTTCTTAACCTGAAACCGTTCTTAACCTGAGGTGCGCTTTCGCCAATGGGGCATCCTGCTGCTGCTTTCCATTCTCATCCTGGGGCAAAGTTCTTAACCCGAGGTACTACTTCCAGGTTAGCGGAGTTTGTTACCCGAAGTGTTTGTAACCCAAGGTACCACTGTATGTTAAAGGTCTGAAGAACTAAGAACAGGCACCTGCTAGTGCCACCTAATGGTAATGCATTGTAAGTAATGAGTTGACATTCTACCTAGCTGGGGTTTTAAAAGCCGCCATAGTTGTGACAAATTTATTGCTAATATTACGTTCATCTTCTGGTCAGTCATAATCTTTCTGCTTCACTCAATCTACTTGGATGTAGCTCTTTATACAGCTTTCGTACCATTTTTATATTGGCTAGAAGAGCACTGCATTCCTCCACTGTGGCATCTTATGTGCATCAGGAATATTTTACGAAGGATATGATGAGACTGGAGCTGCAGCTCCCTTAGTCGAAGCCTTAGATTCTAAGGCTTTGGGTTATTCCGCATGTATGTACAGTATGCATACACCAAATTCAGAGGTAAAATACCCCAAGTTCTGCACTGTCATGCTCTTCATAAATCATTCTAAATGTTCCTCTTCTGTGAATGATGGGAAATGATTAGGAGCTATAGCTACCTTCTGAGTCATGGAATCTTTTTCTACCTCAGGCTTCTGAGGCCCCTTTTCCAGACAAGCATCTTCCTATTAAGAAGGCCTAGATAATCTCATCAGTCCCAGATGGTATGGCCAATGGCCAGGGTTGATGGGAGGAGTAGACTCTACCCCTGCTCTTTTCCCTAAACTGTTGGTTTGATTTGTTTTTAATATTGTTTTTAATGCTGCAACCCACCCTGGGACCTTAGGGTGATGGGGGGTTAATAATTAATAATATAATGAATGCTATGACTTGTATAATACAGTACCATCCCAGACTATTATCTATCAAGGTAAACAGGAACAGTGATGATAAAGCAAAAAAATGAAAGAGACCAAACTCATTTCTGGCAAAGGCTTTATTTTAATTATAAAATGGCAAAACGGAATCCCCAGAAATGACAGATCCATCACTTGGACCAAGACTCTGCCCTCATACAAGAGCGGATTCAGGTTCCCCTGCCCACTGTCAGCCAGTTTAGGCTGCAAGTGTATCTATCCATTTACACACATATACATGTTTCATTTTTTTATAAATACATGGGACTGAGTGGAATGCTGGGTGTGAACATGGCTGTCCTGTCCAATCGTTTTAAAACAAGCCCTTGACTATGGAATATCCATACTCAACCATGTTAACTGGTAGGGGGTAGAAGATACAACTGGATAATTTATGTCCTGCAATGCAGCTTCTTCTAAAACTTCCCTCGATGCAGAGACTCTATTCATTATTGCACACAAGTGAAGAAAGAGCCCATACACATTACAGAACAGAAACAGGCTCATCTCTTTACTGGAAACAGCAGCGGGGGACAAATTAGGTTCCATAATGCAAGAGGCATCAACTACTTTCAGTCCCAGTGAAGATGTCCAAAGTTGCAATGTACTTGCTTGGGAGTAAGGCCCATTGAAATCAGTGGGACTTACTTCTGAGTAAACATACACCAGATCACACTGCACATTCCTGAAGTTGCGGGAAGGAAAGTGCTTGGAAGGGTGGTCAAGTAAGTTCCAGGACTTATTCCACTTCTCCATCTGGCCAGATGCACCAGTCAACTGGAGAAAGGCATGTAGGAAGGAATAGAATAGAAGGAATGCTTATGATACACAAAGGTAAAAACGAACTGCTGGCATTTCTCAAGCTGAAAACCTAAAACATGCTTACTACAAAGTATGTTCCATTGAACTCTAAGGGCTTAAGTAGGAAATAAATAAGCTTTGGTTGTGGTTGAAGAAATGGAAGGAAAAAACTTAAGCATAGAGTTGTTCAGTGCTCTGGCAACCTTCAGCAGGATCGTTTTTTAATGGTTACTAGACTTGCTGTTCTTTTCTTCTACCACAAACCCCTATCTACTGTAATAAATGAGGGGAGACAAGTATGTTTTTACAAGCAGAAGATGATCTATTCAAAGACCATTTAGGACCAGATTTACTGCTACCCTACTTCACACATAGAAATGGCCATCAAAACAGGTTTAAAATGCTACCAGCAGAAAACATGAGGTTGCCAGGTGGCAATCTGGAGATCTTGTCCAAAGGTTCTGAAGCAGCAGAGGAGGTTACCCAATTCCTTCGCCACTCTCTTCATCCCTTCCTTTACTGCCTGCATTTGGAAGAATTCCATACCAGGGAAGAGATGAATGGTGGTGGCATGGGGCAAGAGAGTAGCCTTTCCTGCTGCCTCAACCTAAAGGCATACACTCCATCTTCTCAAATGGTAATCTAGCTGCTTGTTTAGGGTTGTATTTTAGATTAACAAATTAGTGAATACTGCTGTATTTTAGGGTACATGTGAATATTATGACTGAGCATTAACAGAGTCCCCCTGTTCCTGCCATGTATGAACAGAAAAGCATAGCTTTCCACTGTGCATCTTTCAGGAGCATTAGTTATTTTTTTTGGGGGGGGGGGGAATCAGCCTATTGTTAAAAAAAGAAAGGGCATAGACCTTTCAGAGTTGATTGATATTCAATAATGAATTGATCATGCTGAATTTGGGGAAGGCCTTTATTAGGCAGACAGGGCATTTTCAAATGGTAGCAGCTATTGCTCCATAATGCTTCCTTGAAAATGCTCTTGAGAGGGAAGAGAAAAGGAGTGGAAAGAATGATCCTTTTGCTTCTGTTCCTGAATAGATGACCCTCCAAATATAATCTTCAAAAAATCTGGAAGACATGATGTTTTGGACTATATGTGACTTTTAAGCAGATGGTTCAGAAATGTACTTAGACTGACTGTGTCTCTTTGTTTGCAAAAGCAGCTGCAGGGACTCCTGATCCAGATTGAGACCATGGTGTGGGAAAAGTTCCTAACCACTGAACAAACATGACATGGTCAGTCCAAGCAGATATTTTTCAATCATGTTCTTAAGACATGCCTAGTTTGAGAACCAAGCTCCCTCTTCCTTAAATAGTGGATGATAATATTGATTTTGGACTTTGTTCCAGAACAGCTATTATTTAGCAATTAACAGCCTTTGTCTTACCTTAAAGAAATAATTGTGATAGAAGGTATGTAATCAAACGGACTTTTCTGTTTAACATGGGCAGACTGCTGAGGAGGTGAGATCCCAGTTCTAACACATTTTTCTTCACATAGGGCTAAAAATGATTTGCGGGGATGATCTAACCTGACACTGGAGAGAACATACACAGTCTCCAATCCAGTTTAGTTATTGCAAGACTTGAATGTCTTGCAGTCACTCATACTCAGAATTAGAAATCCATTTAGTAGTTTACTGTAGAGATTACTGCCATAAAGGAACTAACCTATATTATCAAATTAAGACAAACATTAGTTTACAGTGACTGTTTTTAGCTTTTCCCCTCCTACAAAAAAATTAAAAGAACATTCAAGCTTAGCACTGAGTTAGTATTAGGAACTTCAGTGTTACAAGACTCACACCTTTTGGGTTATTTCTGCCAGAAATACACTGTAACAAGGGTAATGAAAATAAGCAAGTCTTGCGAGGACACTAGCATACTCGGTGCCACTCGCATTACTTAAGTTGTGCAATGGGTTTCCTAATCTCCATTTTCTCAGCAAGGGATATTTCAAAAGCACCCAAACATAACCAAGACAAAAACAAATTTAGTAAGTAAATACGCTATTTGACTTTATGACCATTTTTTCCCGGTAGCATTGTATCACATGCAATCCAGTAAATGCTCTCCCTGGAAAGTCTGGCGCACCATCTTGCTGTTAACGCTGGCATGAATGATAAGATAGGAATCTGGTACACTGGAGTTTAAAAAGTAAATGCCGTCGTGAACTGAGGCACTTTCCGCCAGGTATGCTAGCTCTGTCCATTATGCCTGCTGAAATTATTTCCTCCAGGTGGCTGGATCTGAATAGAGTCGAGGAGAGGCCGTAGAGCTTGTCCAAAAGGTCTGAAGCCGCAAGAAAGACATAAGGGATGGTTGGGGAAGAGAGAGTTTAAGTTTTCCAAGCACTCTGAACACAAACGGGTTCTCAACTAAAATTAAAAACAAAGCTGCTTATAGAGAAGAATGAAGGCAAACTACTAAGGATGTTCCTATAAAACGATACATGAGCTGAGCCGAGCCCATGCCACTATTTCATCCATTGGCAAAGCAGATGGAGTGTAAAGGTGATCAGCACAGGCCTCACTTGTAACACCTAGAAGCAATTCTTTGTCAAGTCCACCTTTAGGGCAGGGGGTGGACCATCTGTGTCTCTTGGTTGTAGCGGTAGAAATGTCTGGGTTGGTGTTCATTACTCAAAAACATGTTGCCATCCAAAACTGCAGAGCCCCAGGGTTGCTTGCAGTGTAGTATTGGCTGCTGGAGCACAGAACATAAGCTGCATGTTGCTGTGGTGGCAGGTGCCTGTGAGCCTAAAGTTATGCCCCAGTCTCCCCTGCAACAGGTATGGGGTGTTGAACCTCTCCATTTGTGCCACAGCTGGCAATGTAATAGGCTGAGAATTGTGTTCCAGCATTCTCCCATATTGCAAGCCATATTGGGGAATATTTGTTTCAAACTGCATGCTGCACCTACTTTCCATGGCTATGTTTTAGATGGGCCTAGACACATAACTGGGTGTGCAACCCACTGAACCCTCTACAGATGTACTTTTCAAAGCAATGCAATGCTTGTAATGCTCGTGAGCTAGTCCAGCCCAAAGCAGACAGGACTGAAAACTGACAATACTCCTAACTAATGCAACTAACAACCACATCTTCCAACAAGTTTCATGTCCAAAGAAGTCCAAGGTTCATCTCCAGCCACTGCTGGAGTTTTGAGTAAGTCACCACAGAGTTTTGAGTAAGTCACTTCAAAAATAACTTTGGTAAAAGCACCTATTATTGTTTCTCTGCCACCTGCCCCCACAACTTGCTTGTTTTATAAAATAGCCAAAGTCCTAAAAAGCTCTTTAGAGAATTACATTAACTGAGATGAAACAGTACCCCTCTTAGGCTTAAACAACATGTTACAATAAGCATGCTTTTTAGAAGCATGCTTAAGCCAGCCACTTTTATTTTGATGAAAAAGCAGCCACAAGGACCTTAACCAGATTAGGGTCCTGCCCTGGTTTCCTGTGACAAATAACCTTCCCTGAAAGTGCTGTTTATTGCAAACATCACCTCCAGGGGCAAATAGAAGCCATGGAGGAAACCAACACAGACCCCCAATATTGATCGGGAACATGTTCTGGAATGGGGCCCTGCAGTTGCTTTGTTTTCAAAATAACTGCTATCAGTTGCAGACTGCTTTGGCTGTTAAATTTGGCATCAATAATATGGATGTAATAAAAAAAAAGAGGACTCTACTTACGTTGCAAGAACTTCAGATGGAAGGTCAGTGATGTAGGAAGGGATCTTCCTCCCTGTCAAGAATTGTGCCACTTCATTGCTGAATGTATTGCAGTTATGGTCAAAAAGGTTATAAGCCTCTCCTCTGTGACCCCAAGAAAAAGAAGTTCAGGAAGAATAATAATGAATGAATATAGCAAGACCGACCTCTTTCAGAGGGATTACAGGAATATATACACTGTGTGTGTGTGTGTAAAGCTAATTCACCCCATAACACTCAGACCTGTGTTAAGAGCAGCTATGCAGGGGGAATGTCAAATGGAGAAGCTAGAGGTGAGATTTAACCTGTTTCCTGCTTGCAACTTCGCACCAAATTGGCCTCTCTTCATTTGCTTCAAAATGTATATTTGCCTATTTGGGAATCTGGAATGGAAAGGCTACAAGCAGGAAATGGGTTAGGCATTCCATCCCCCAACTGCTTCTCCACTAAAAATCCTTTCTTCTCCAAATCGCTTTTTATTACACAATGAGTGTTGGGACTTCAATCTACATGCATTTGTGTATTGAAGTACAGAAACTATTTAGAACTCACTTACCATTCTGAGATTATGACACAATTCTAATTTACCGGTAACTAACCATAACTCAATAGTGAAGCAGCTTGGCAGGAAGGGGCATGGGCATCCCTATCAACAGGAATTACATGCAGTCACCAGAATATTAGAATAGAAACAAAGCAGCATTCTCTCACCGGAATATAGATTCACCCAATGAGGATAAGTATTCCAAGAACAGCTCTTCTGAAACTTCTGAGCATCCCAGGTCTACAATAGAGTCTGGGGGCCCAAGCAGAGTCCCACCCTGTGAAGTGTATATGCAGGAGGATATTCAGACATCAAGAACAATTTACCAGTCTCCTATGGGGAATATATAATGCTGAAATATTTCTGCATCCCCCCCCAAATTGCTCACATCAATTACCATATTTCCCAAAAAACTAATAAGAGCTTATAGCGGTCAAGTTCCAGAAGGACTCTTGCACATCCTCAGTTTGGAGGTGGTGAACAGAAGGAAAAAGATAACCAAATTTGATTCCTACTCTGCTTTGTTCCTTACAAATCAGCTTGAAAAAGGGAGAAATAATGTATTGTGGATTAAGAGGGGCTTAGGACCTCAGTAATGTATCAGCTATGAGAGGAAAACATTTCAATTTCACTATACATGAAAATTACACCAAGTTTGATTGAATAAATGGTTTAGAGCGGGGGTGGGGAACTGGATCCTGCTGATGGTCTAGATACTTATCTTTCCCCAACCATGGACCAACTTTAATAGGTGGGTTGGACCATCTACCTGTCAATCACCTGACATAATAAAGATTTCAGGTGACTGACACGTCAAAGTTAAAAGAAAGTTGCTGTAAAAAACGATTCGCTGATCAACGGTTAGAACAGCCTCTTTTCAATATATCCCTTCAGTGCCAATGATTGACACTGGGAGAACCTTGAAATAAGCTCATTTTAACTAACAGTCAGCTGATTTTTGATTAGAGGGAGTCCCTTTGAAGTCTCTGCAGAGGTAAATGCTCCTAAAACTGGACTATCTCCTCTGCAGTGAAAGCTGTTTGAAGTGCTTTGAATACAACAACTTCCTTAGGAAATAAAATTAATGCTCCTTTTAAAAATGGTGCATTTTTTTTTCCTTTCCAAAGGAAGCTTGCACCGCCCCTTGTGGAGTCATTTCCATGTGCTAAGCACCCAGCTTGCAAAGTACCTTGAACAGCATTTCTGAAGTTCTGCCAATCAACTGACTGTTGGGTGCTTGGAAAGCGCTGTGAAAAAGGCTGTTCAGCAGTGCCTGCTAGTCCCTTTCATTCAAGCCCCATCTTTACCCACCCAACACCTGACGTCCTATAGGACCAGGTGTAGGGCAAGTGGGTGTGTCTTGGCTGAAATCGCGTCTCATGCCAACTGAGGAGCCTGCGAGCTGGAGCTTCCCCACCCTTGCTTTAGAGCATGATGTACTGGATGTTCAAGAGCTGGCCATGATGCACTAAGTATTCCAGTTACTTGATATTTTTCTGAATGGGATACAGAAACAGATCAACAAAATATAGGAGAGGAAAAATAAGAGAGGAAAAAGTAGGTGTAGAAAAAAAGTTCCAAGACTTACAGGTGGACAACTGGCGATCCCACCACTACCATAGAAGAACTCATCCCTGTGAACAACTATGGAAGTGTGCCTGAAGGGGGTGGCAAACAAGACAGGTAGAAACATATAAGTAGCGAGATACACCAGAGATTAAACATGACCAAGACTAAAAGTTACCTGCAGCCTCTAGCCTCATATAGTCCTATATCAATCTGTTTAGGAAGATTATTGAAAAACAAAAAAGAAGATCCTTACCTAATTTCAGACAGCATTTCCTGCCCTTACAAATTGTGAAAATAATTACCGGTAATGAGTCTCTAATCAAATTGCCTAGAAAGCATGTGAATGAGCCCTTACTCCAAAAAGTGAGGCACCACCAACAAGCATTGAAAGGACCATGCAAAGCACCTAATAACACGGCCTAATTTGGTGTTGCTACTTTCCCGAACACTCATGAAATAGTTTGTGTTGCACATAATTGTGGAAATGTTTTATGCTATGAAAACAGCAATTAATGTTAAATCTAACTACTCACCAAATGCCATCCAGCTGCTTACCTGCATATAAAAAGAAAAGCATCATCAGCAACTCAGTTTGCATGTAATCTGTTACTCACTTTCCATGGCTACTAATTCACATTTCCCTACAATACACTTAAATGTAAACTCATAACAGTGCCTTTCTAAAAGAAAAAGCAGGAAAAATAGTGTTCTCCCCTACCCTAAAGTTGGTATTTGATAGAATTGGGGAGAGCTTGTGCTCTAATCCCTGGGTTTTATGATTACAGGGGAAGAATTCAGACTTTCTGAATAGGACATAGTGCTAATTTCTGAAATCAACATGTTTTACTTTACAAACAGCTCAGAAGATGAGACATGATGCAATAGGTCCTATAACTACTGTATTAGACTACAGATTTGCCAGGCTTGCAAACAGTTACTGGCCTGCAGTGCATATGAATGTCCAGATAACCAGGCAGAGCAACTTTTTGTAAACTTCTGAAAGGTGGTTCTTCTCACTTCTGTTAGAATGACAATTATTAGAGAAATTATGGGTGGGACCTGGGGACGGGTAGGATGTGAAGTATAATGTGTAAAACTCTATCATGATGATTTATTGTACATGTTAATCTTTCTTATAGTACAAATCAGGTAAGTTCTTGTCAGGTAAAATGTATTTCTCTTTTTTTGTATTCATTTCTGACCAAGCAGTTTGGAGTTTCTGTATCTTTAATATTAACCTTCAAAATGCATCAAGTTTGAATACAACAGTGAAAGTACATTTTTTTAAAATTATAACTTGTGAAAATCCCAGTAATATTCCCCCCTGCCCAATTCCCTACATATTGCTGAGGCTTCAGTCCTGTGCCTGTGCACTTCAGAGTAGGTGTCAACACACATGAGGCTGCAGATTTAGCTTTAAGATACTTGTACTGTACTGGCTTGCTGGTAGAGACAGAGATAGCTGAAACCAATATAAATTAAATTGGAATCACTTATTTGTGTGAATCAGTTCTCATTCAGTTACCTAGTGGCTCATTTTAATCTAGATTTATTGGAAAAAGGAATTATTGTATTTATCACATACAAATATACCGGTACTTCCCCTGTTTCTTGGGAAAGAATGTGGAATAACTTGCATAAGTCTGCAGTATAAAAGCAAAAGCCCAGCCTTAAGTAGAATAGAGTTCAGTGTGGGAGGTACTTATATTCCATGCAGGCTAAATGGATCATCTGTTGTGAAACTTTCCTTGTTCATAGTGACAGTGCAAACTCAGATCTGGAGATTTCCTTCAGTGAGCTTCATTAAGTTAACTCATTTTAGGATGCAAACTATTATTCTAAACTTCTAGTCTGTATGTATAAATGAAATGCTTCTATCTCTGTAATGTTGTCCTTTAACTCCCCTGCCTCTCATAACTCATAAATGACAGACCTATTGTTGAACAGAAATTTTGCAGTGTAAATGTAAATCTTGTAATGGAATTGCAGAACAACGTTATGATCATCTTCAGAAATGTATAAAATATGTATGTTGCTTTTTGTATGCGAGCCCTCCTCTGCATACAGGTACATGTCTGAAGGAGTAATTTCTGGTAACTTTGCATACCATTACTTCAATATCAAAAAGCAATCACACTCTACTTTCAGGTTGTGTGATATTCTTCAGGTTGTTCCTGAAAGTGTCCAGGAATTCTCTCTAGAAATGTTGGACACTGGTGTCTGGGTAGTGTTGGGGGCCAATAAACTGAGGCTGAATCCTGATAAGATGGAGGTGTGGGGTGAGCGGTTTCTGTCTCCAAAAACTAGGTGGACAGTTTGTTCTGTGAGGGGTTGCACTCTCCCTAAAGGCACAGGTTCATAGCCTGGGAGAACTCCTGGACTCTAACCCATCAGTGGAGTCCCAAGTGGCTTCTTTGTCTATGAATGTATATGCCCAGTTGGTTCACAAGTTATGGCTGTTCCTGGATAGCCTGGATTCAGTTGTCCATGCTCTGCAGACTTCCAGCCTTGACTACTGCAATGTGGGGCTGCCCTTGAAGATGGTGCTGCCATGTTGGGAATGACCCATGACAGGGCGTTTTGTGTGGCTGTTTCCCCTTTATGAAATGCCCTCTCTGGTGTGTTTTGCCTGCTTCTCTCACTGCTAACATTCAGGAGGACTTTAAAACTATTCCTGTTTACTCAGGCATTTGATGGCTTAAAAATACTGTTCTTTGTAACCTTGCAATTACTAGCCGTGTAGGTATGCTTTACATGTTTCTAAGTGTTTTTAATATGTTTTTAGTTTATTTTTAACTATTGTTTTACTGCTTTGGTGTTTGGTGCCCTGGACAACTTTCAGAGATAGAAATTTAAGTAATAAATAGAAGGGAGAGCTAAGAATGTGATAAAAGAAGCATATTCTCACAACACCATATATTTCATAAGGCAGTCCAATGCTTTGCTTCTATATTCTTTTCTTAGTTAAACCACATAAAAAGCACTACTTATAGCAAAATAGTTAAAGTACTCTAGGCTTGTTAGATCTGTTATGACTAAGCATCTAGAACTACTTAATGCAAGGAAGTAAATGATTTAGACCAGCAGCCCTTTCATCCAAACACAAACCCCTAACAGTTCTGTTGCAATACTAAGAATAGTCCTTACTTCCTCCGCTAGCTTTCTCCTCCATGAATTAAGACAAAAATGTGCATGGATAGTACTTCTGCAACAAAAGGTTTCCATGCTTATGGACCTAATGAATATTCAGACAGTTACTATGATGGAGAAACAAATACTGTATACCAATTCTTTTGCCTAGAGGCAGGGCAGACTTGGTCTCCACCACTGCACAGGGACAAGACAAGTGTGATTCGTACTACGGGGGGGGATTACGATGGAGGTGAGTGCAGATACTGTACAGCATATCATTCCTGATACGTTGAAAGGGTATACTGTAGTTGCTGCTGTTCCTTAACGTAACCCCCGTCTACCCTCCACCTTTGAGTTGTGCATCCAGCCCTCTACCTCCCCTTTGGGACGAGAAAACTGAGAAAGTTGTTCGGACTGAGAACAGGTAAAACCACCACTTTCCCTATTACTTCGGGTCACCCTCCAAGTCCCGAAGAAGCCTCTTACGTAACATATGTGTGCGGGGGGCGGGGGAGGACGAGAAGGGAGCCCGTTAAGGATCAATGTACATAACACAGACGGCGGTTAAGGATCAAGACCCACATCACCTTCTTCCCCACCCCCCTGGCGAAGGGCTGTAGGACCCCTGCCCGTCCCCTCCCCCCCTCCCATTTGAGCCGTCAAACACCCCCTTCCCCAATAACACGAGGAGGGCAAAGGCTTCCTCTCCACCCACCCCAGGCATCGTCTGACAGAAACCGAGGCGACGGGGTCGTCTCTGCATCCCACCCCCGGGGCTCCTCTTACCGAGCATGATGGGGCTGAGGCGTCGAGCCATGCCCTTGGACAGGTCGTAAACGTAGAGCTTCACCGGGTGCAGCATCGGGGGCGAGTCCATGGCATTGGCGGAGGGCGACAGAAAAAGGAGCCACGGGGGAGGAAGCTGGTAGTGGTAGTGGTGGTTAGTGGGTGGGTGGGCGGGGGGACCGGGAAAGCGGGGAGCCCAGCCGGCCCGGCTCCTGCTCCTGCGGCGGGTGATAGCCAACTGACAGAAGGGGATAGAGAAGAAAGGGGAGGAGGGCAGCGGGGAAGGGAACGTTCGCCGCACGCATGCGCCGCCCCCACAAGGCGAATCCAGGTTGCCAGTCACGGCGCCTCTATGAGGGAACGGCGCTAGGCAGCCGGTGGGCGGGGTCAGGGGGCGAGCGTGGTTTGGTTCCATGTGGGCGGGCATCAACGAGGACAATGTGACCAGATTTCTTCGGGGCTATTGGTTAGGATACGGGGGGAAGGGCGGAGCGTAGAGCCATTCCCGACCAGTAACAGTTTGCATACTGACTGGTGGACGGGGTTACTTGACGCAGGGGGGCGGGGCATGACTTGAATATGTAACTGTAAAGGACCTCCGAGCAAACTTGAGGCTGCCAACCATTCCATAGAAATAGGAAAGATGAGAGTAACGAATTCCATTGTTCGAACATGGATATTCCTGGTTCCTTTAGGCTCTTTCCCCCCCCTCCCCAGGCGCACAGCCCACGGAAAACAATGAATAAGTGTAGGATTTCACGTACCGGCAAAGACAGGGGTTCATGTTCTTCCTAATTTATTTCGTATTACGAAGTGTGTTGTTGTTGCTTTTTAGAGTTGTTAATTGCCAAGTAGGCCGTTACATTTTATGTTGCATATCGGAAGGGCCCGCTGGGTCTGGGAGAGTGGTTTGTGGCCCTTCGCTGCTTGCTATTCTTCCTTTCTTTACAAAAAATTATACCCCAGCTTTTCACCATCTAGGTTTCCAAGCGGCTTAAGTTAAAGCAATATACAACGGACAAAATTTAAAAACATAAACCTGGTTTCAGGATTATTGCAAGTTAGAGAGCGGATTTTGGAAGGCTTAGTTTTTCATTCAGAAAACTCATGCAAGAGTCAAGACACCTTTCAAGCTACAGGAAAAGTAAGTTTTGCCCTTTCAGCTCAAATTCGGCGCTCAAGTTGTACGTAGAAGTCTTGCACGCTGCAAACGTTGCGTTTTAAAATGTTTTAAAACTTTTAGGCTGCAATCCGATGCACACTTACCCGCGAGTAGGTCCCACTGAACTCAATAGGACTTAACTGTGGGTAGGTAGGAATAGGATCCCGCTCCAAAGAGACATGTTTGAAAGGGCGGGAAACTCGCCTTTGGTGCTACTTTTGGTTTTGTGGGTGGTTCGCTGCTTCCCAGTTTCGCTAAGCGAAACTCCTTGAGACAATCATTTTATTTTCAATGGCTATATATGCACCTTTAAGTGGGGGGAAGGGAGAGCAAGCTGTAAGGGAGCCCGAAGTTGAGAAGCCAATGTGAATCTCTCCTTTTTAAAGTCTATGTTGAGTATTGATCGCGGGGCTAAGGCGGGCGTGTTTGGGTTAAGGCGCAGCCTGCTTTCCCCTCCCCATTGGACAACTGTGCTGTTAGGGGCGGGGGTTAGGCGTGACTGACAGTTTCCGGAGCTAGGAAGGTGTCGGGCAGGAAAAGAGGCGCTCGGGGAAGCTCAGGTAACTGCAGTTTTCGCGCTTGCTGGTTGCTGCTGCGGTGCAGCCTTTCCATGTCTGAGGGGGGCGCCGCCCCCGAGCTGGTGCATTTAGTGGCGGTGGGTTGGGAACGGACTGCTTTGCGGAAGCTAAGGAAGCTCCTTATTCTCTGATTTCTGCCCCAGGTCTTGTTCACACACATACACACGTGCATATTGTCATGTGTTTGGGGATGCCAGACTTCCCCAAATTCCTGGATCCAGTAGTTGTCAGATTTTAATCAAGCCTCCTGAACTCCTGGATCCAGCAAGGGTTTATATAGAAGGCAGGCCAGCTTCCTCATGAGGAAATTGCCTGGGTGACGGGCTGTTAAGAGAACAAAGGAAAGGTGATGAGCCATTAAGAAAGCAATGGAGAGGAGGCTCTGTGCCAGAGGCCAAATGGGTGGGGGCGCTTCCTCCAGCTCTCAGTGAGCTAGAAGGACAAAAGCCAGAGTTGGGAGTTGGCTGTGTTGTGACCTAGAGGGGAAAAAAGGTTGCAGGCTGGAAAAGGCAGGGAGAAAGCCATTGCTGATTTCTGCTAGAAACCAAGGATATAGCTATGTGAGAAACAATAACCTCTGGGGGTGTTAATGCAGTGAACCCCTCCATTGTAGGCTCTGGTTATACAGTGGTACCTTGGTTCCCAAATGGCTTGGCTCCCGAACAAATTGGCTCCCGAACATCGCAAACCCGGAAGTAAGTGTTCCGGTTTGTGAACGTTTTTTGGAAGCTGAATGTCTGTTTTGGCTGTCGGCATTGTTTCTGGGGCCAGTCAGCCAATCAGAAGCCACGCCTTGGTTTGCGAACGTTTTGGAAGTCAAACGGACTTCCAGAACGGATTGAGTTCTGGAACCAAGGTACCACTGTATATATGTGTAAATAAACCATATATCATAAAGACACCACAATCTCCACTGTGCCTCATTTCCAAAAGGAAACATTAACCCTAGGCATAGCATCTGAAATCACTGGGATCTCACCCTGCTTGGAGATTGGAGTGGTGTGCAACAATATGTTTCTCCTGAGTCCCCCTCCCCGCAACTGTCATTGTATTTATAATAATAATTTAACAACGTGAAGCGTCTAAAACTGGCTTAAAATAATAATGATTCTTCACACATGTCTGATTTATTTTTCAACATATGCCAGTTTCATACCATTCCACTGTAAAGATTAATGTGCTGGTTAAATTAATACAACAGAGCTTACTTGAATTTTCTTCCTTTTCTCTCTCTGGCAGACCACTTATTTACAGATAGGTAAGTGACTTTTTTTCAAGCTTCAAATTACCTCCCTGCAGTAGTGCTGCATGTAGTGTTGTATTTTAACTGTAAATTTGACACAGATGTAATCATATTCCATTCGTAGCTCATTTTATTCCATGTGTCATGGGAAAGGTTATAACATGGGCTGCTGTTAAGAGAGCCATTGTGATACGAAATGGGGTTTGGGGATGCCAGACAGGGCCAAAGTGTTATGTGTGGGAGATACATGAACAGCCTGAGGACTTTTTTGTGTTTGCTGAAAAGCAGCTGTGTAAGACTGCCGGCTTGAAAAAAGCAACAGCATTCCTCTTCTCCCACCTACTGTTTATCCTTTCAAAGTCATGATTTTAGGGGATGCCTGGAAGAACATGCAATATAGTATATCTGCCTTCTTTGTTCGTTCTCCTTAGCACAACGTGAAAGCCATGGCAGACTGGCAATCATACTACAAAAATGAGGAAGGTGAAGAAGAAGAGGAACAAAATGAAGATGTTGAAACAATTGGTAAGAATTGGTCTAAAGCAGTGGTTCCCAACCTTTTTTTGGCCATGCCCCACCTAAGCATCTCTAAAATCCTGATCCCCACCCCCATGAAATATAATTCTTATTACTTAAAAAGTGAATTCCTATTCACGTGGAGGAAGCCTAAAAGGCCATTCACTGTTAATAACTCATTCTCGAATTGCCCTCCTTAAAAATCAAATTGCCCCCCTGTGGGGCGTGTGTTGGGAACCACGGGCCAAAAGGCTTGTGTCGGCTAATTATTTATTATAGATGAGTTGAAGCTATTTTAGCTTGCAGCTAATCTTGCACATCAGTACTGAAAATATATGGGAACTAGTACAGCTGAGCCAGTAGTTTAACTGGCATTTGTATATGTGAAACACTTTGTGGCATACTTATAACATTTTGCTGCTCTTGATTACCGGTGCAGGATGCTAAGAAACCCGGGTTGCTTTTGCTTTTTTAAGAAGGCAAGTGCTTAGCCTTTGTGGGTACAGAGGTAGGTGAAAGCATGAGAGCATTGTCTGCAAAAGGCTGATGTCACTTTACGTGCTCTTAGAGTGGGCTGCTTTATGCAGTTTCTTGGTAAGACAAACACACTGACCACTGCAATACCAGTGAAAGGCATGATGAGCCGTGGTGCAGGCAGCCTGTTGAGAAAAAGCAGTCGTCTCTTAGCCCATCATGGCTGTACAAATGCATACCCTTTCTTCTACATAAGACCAAGTTTAATTGTGCATAGTCTAAAGAATGTGTGAGTTGTAATAAGGCAACATAGTGAAATACAAGAATTGAGTGAAAGGAGAATGATTTGCATACAAGGTTTGACATTTTTTTCTCCGTAGGAGAATATAAATATGCAGGTCGAGATACCTTGGTTTTCTTAGTGGATGCCTCAAAAGCCATGTTTGATTCCTATGATAATGGTGATTTGACTCCTTTTGATATGACAATCCAGGTAAGATGACCCTTCAGAAATTTAATACAGTATCACATATTGTATGTTTTGAAAGCTACTTAAATGTGTTGTTTGTAGTATAACCTGATAGAACTAGCTGTCAGTTCTGTTTTATGTTTTGCCAGTTGCCATATTATTCCATTTTCCTTAGGCTAATGAAAGGCATTTTATGCAGAGAGAACAAAGTAATGCTGAGTTCTACTTTTCTGTTAAATTCTTTTAAGTTTATAGAAAATTAAAAACCAAATATGGGAGCAGAGCAACATTCTCTGGAAATGGTTGTCTTCTGTCTTCATCTATGGGAGAGTTTAAACACTTGAAAAGCAGGCAATTGCATTGTCCCTGTGCTGTGCTCCAATAAAAAATACATACTTTAGTCTAAGCATAGTTCCTGAGTTCTGTATGTTGTGGTACTGGGGCACTTTCCTGAGTGCTATTCAGCACACTTTTACACAGTTTTGAAAACCCCTCTCCATCCCTGAGTTTGCAAAAGGAACACTTCTAGAAGCTGCTGATTCTCTCCTTTCCTACTGCCTTTGCCAGTTTGTTATACGTTCTAAATGTTGCTGCTGTGTTCACCAAAACCCCCAACAATTCTGGTGGTAGTGGCAAAAGGGGAAAAAATAAATAAAGTAGAACAGTTCTAGGATGAGCAGAGAGGATTCAAACTCTGCCCAGCCTAGTGCTCCGATGGAGGATGCAAACCCCCACTCCCCATGAATTAGATTGATTATTTCAACAGTGCAGAGGGAATTATACCCCACCTTTTAGCTGATCGGCAGTGATCAGCTGAGGTGTGGACTGTGAGTGTGTAGTTGTGAGAGTGTGGATGGCGACATTCACTCCTGGTAAGCAGTTCTCTGGAGGGTTGGCTGTGGGTGAATGCAGCCCTCAGGCCCAAACAGTTTAGCCAGCCCTGCTTAAAGAATGGATGGACCTTGGTTCTGCAAAAATCAAAGTGTGAGACAAAAAAAATTAAAAGAAATGAACTCTTGCATGTATTGGTTCAGGAGTGAGGCCCACCTGTGTCCAGTTGCTTTGCTTCCATGTAAGTGTGCGTAGGATTGCAGTCCAGCACAATTCTGAAAATACCAACAAGATAGGATAGAGCGGAAGGCCATTGGTCAGTAGTGGTACACATGCTTTGCATCTAAAAGGGCCACAGCTAAATTTATGGCATCGCCCGAAAGTGCTGGGAAAGACTCTGCTATGAAACTCTGGAGAGTCAATGTAGACAGCACAGAGCTAGATGGGCCAATTCAGTGTTGAACATCTTCTAGATTCTCTCATCTATAATGTCCTGTAGGGGACAAATTTCTTAAAACACTGTGGCAGTCTTGGAAGTATTTCTAGATGTTTTAACACTATCTTTGATGTATAAATGCTGTCCTTTTCCTCACTTTTCCCATCTCGAACTTTTTTTTACCAGTGCATTAAGAACGTGTACACAAACAAGATCATCAGCCATGACCGGGACCTTCTTGGTGTTGTGTTTTATGGTACTGAGCAACATAAGAATTCTGTGGATTTTAAACACATTTATGTTCTTCAGGATTTGGACAATCCAGGTAAATATAACTGTGAAGGAAGAATACAGGAATGAGGCATGGTACTTTGAGTAGCAGAGGTGGCTCACTGTTTTATTCTGCACAATGCTTAGGGTTGATGCTTTTAAAATACTTAAATTCTGCCAGTGTTGATTCTTTATTAATACTTGAGTCACCACTGGAGGAAGAGCTCCTCCCTATGGCTGTCTGCTCCCCCCCCCATTCACATATTTGTTTAAGATACAATTTTCTAAACCAGTATCAACTCAAGTGGCTTTTGCAGTTGGTGACAATCTAAGGTACTGCCCATGTCAGAGTTCAGTCTGTAGTGAAGTAATTGTGTTGTAGTAGCTTGCTCCATATTTAGTATGCCCCCATCAACCCATTTGTGGAATCTTTGACGTGTGCCACGCGGCTTGACATGTAGCTTTTAGACACTTGCAAGCTACAGTGCAAAATCCATTTCAGTAAGCTAATGTTAGAAGTCATAAAGAAACTAGCATTAGGCTAATAGGCTAAGTGTAATGCAGCCATTAGTCAAACCAGAACAGTTCTACAGTAACTCCTCCTTGCAAAGTGGAAATCCACTTGTGCAATGGGACTTCTGGTTTCACTTCTCTCTCCAGCCCACTGTGCACCCCAAAAACCTGGTACAGAGAGTTCCCCAATCCTTTGTAGCAGATATCCATTCACACTATGCTCAATCTCACCCATAGGTTTTTGTGTTTGTTATGGCATTAGGTTCTGCAGGTAGCTGCATAGGAAATCTCATATCCCAGAAACTACAGCTTAGTCCAGTTTCAAAAAATGTATATAGTTTTAATGATTACAAAGTTTAACTCCAGATTTAATTAAAACCAAAACCATCATCAACATGGGTAACCAAATGCCATCCACTTAGGTATTTTGTTGTTTCTTCCAAAATATTCAAAAAGTTTTTTGTGGATAAGGTCTATCATCAAATGTTGAAGTTAGTTGCTTCGTTCATCTCTGATGTCCCTCAAGCTTCACTTAGCCAAACTTGCAATTTCAGGCCTGTTCCAGTTTTGAGCCAAGTTTTATTAGCAACTAAGAAAAGGCAATAGTCCTTGTTGCACACAGAGAACTGCTACACTGAACACTTGATCTCTTTTCATAAGTTGAACAAGAAACATCGTAGACAAACTACTGAAAGATTTGCAAATTCTGGCATATCATGGCTTAAAAGAGTAGTGCTCTTTTGTTCGTGTTTTGTAGGACAACATTGAACTGAAGTCATTCATTTTCTGTTCTTTTTTTAGGGGCAAAACGAGTGTTAGAGCTGGCCAAGTACACTGGAGAGCAAGGGAGAGCGCTCTTCCACAAATCCTTTGGCCATAGTGCTGACTACTCCCTAGGTGAGGCATTCTGGGTTTGCTCTAATCTCTTCAGTGATGTCCGCCTCAAGATGAGCCACAAAAGGATCATGCTGTTCACCAATGAAGATAACCCTCATGGTCAAGACAGCATGAATGCCAAATTTGCTAGGACCAAAGCCGCTGACCTCCGAGAGACAGGTCAGTACTTCAAACTGAAATGGTGCCGCCTCTTAGCAGACTAAACAGTGTTTGCAAAACTGGTTCCCAATGCTATTTATTATAAGTAATCTTAGGGCACAATCATTTATTACATTTCTCTCCCACTTTTCTTTCAAGAAATTGATGGAGGCATGCGTGGTTCTGCCCCACCCTCCTGTCTTCTTACAACTCTGTGAGTTAGGTTAGTCTGACTCTAAGAGATAGTGACTAGGCCAAGGTCACCCACTTGAAAGCTTTATGGATGAGTGGGTATTTGAACTTGTTTGTGCACTCAACTTCTTTTAAGCTGTTTAGCGTAGTGCAGAAGGTGATTGGTGGCTGAATTTGAAAGCAGGCTAATGGAGAACGTTGGTGTGCATTGACCCTTGCTAGTATGAACTCCATACTCTTTGCTTCATGCCACGGGCGCCAAGTATGTGGAGCTGTGGGGACCAAGGCCCCCCCCCAATCCCAAATCAGAGGGACGCCCCCCATATTTCTTTGGTGGCCAACATCATGCACACACCACAGAGTACAATGATGTCACGCGCATGGCACACTGATGTCTTGCAACCAGGGCCCTCTCAAGGCGGCATGCATGCTTCATGCTCCTTCCCTGACCCCTGTGCTTCGTTCTGGGGCTGTTTAAACTCTTTTGCAAAATGAAAACCTGTAAAATTCAAGGAAATTGGTAATCTATATTGCTCCAATTCTGTTTTGACTCTAGGTATCTACCTTGACTTAATGCACCTGAAGAAGCCTGGGGGGTTTGATATCTCCTTGTTCTACAGGGATATAATTAATACAGCAGAAGATGAGGACTTGGGAGTCCAGTTTGATGAGTCTGGAAAGCTAGAAGACCTCATGAAGAAAGTACGAGCAAAAGAGACAAGGAAGCGAGCTTTAGCCAGGTGTGTATTGAGAAAAAAATTAAATTCTCCTCCTTTTGTGGGGTAGTGGTCAAGAGAGATTTTGGAGAAAATACTTCCTCTCAATAAATGCCAGTCACTTAACAGTTATGTTAAAGTACATAATGCTAAGTTGTGGAAAGTTCCCTTTGTGATGTTTTGGGATGAGAATCTTTTCATATGCTTTTATCTCTTTAAAGTAGAAACTGAAAGACAGTACAGGATCTAGATGGCTTAAATCTGTATTTGTTGATTCTTGGCAGGCTGAATTTGTATCTGGGAAAAGATGTGGCTCTTTCTGTTGGCATTTTCAACTTAGTGCAGAAAGCTGTCAAGCAGCCACCAGTGAGACTTTACAGAGAAAGCAATGAGCCAGTGAAAACAAAAACTCGAACCTTTAACCGACAGACGGGTAGTTTGCTTCTCCCAAGTGACACCAAGAGGGCTCAGGTAAGGTACTTTGAGAATTATTTACTCAGTCTCCTCTCCCCCATTTCCCATTGCCAGAATTTGCAAGCCCATTTTAAAAAATGGAAGAAACAATCCAGACACATCATAGCACCTGTTGTGATTAGCAAGCCCTAACAACCTGACCCTGTGTTCCATTGTGATACATAAGGTTCTCTTTAATATTTATATACCAAAGATTATATATGTACTGATTTTTCTTCCCTTTCCCCAACAGACGTCTGGGTTGGGGTAGGAAAGTAGAGGAATAATTTTATAAATAATTATTTGCAAATAATTGGGCCCTATTGCAGCGTTCTTCAACCGGTGTTCCGCGGCACAGGAGTGTGCCGCAAGACACCGGCTGCTGTGCCGCGGGAAGGGGAAGACACCGGCTGCTGTGCCGCCCTTCCGCTTCCGGGGCGGTCCGGGCGGCTGGCGTCGCCTCGGCTGCGCTTCCCGCTCGCCGACCGCCACCTTCGCCAGGGCTGCCGGGCGCTTCGCCCGCTGCCTCTGCCGCCCCGGTCGCGGTCGGGGACGGGCGGGAGGTCAGTGAGGCGGCCGTAGAAGCAGCAGCAGCAGCAGCTATCCTGCGCGGCGGGCGAGCGGGCTCCGACCCGCCCGTCGTCGTCCCGGGCTCGCTCGGGGCCGGGTGGAGGTGCTGCCGGGGGCCTGGGCGCGGGAGGTGGGGCGGGCGCCTGGCCCGCCGATCTCCCGCTCCGTTTTTGCCCCTCCCTCCCGCCAGGGCGCGCGGACACCCCGCCCCCCGGGTCGTGGTGTGCCGCGAGATTTTTTTCGTGGGGCAGCTGTGCCGTTGCCCCAAGGAGGTTGGGAAACACTGCCCTATTGTGTCAAACACTGGCAATTGTTTTAAGCATTTTCTCTAATTTTCCATTTTCTTCAAGCATAACTTTCTGTCTTTTGGCAGTTAGTTCTCACTAATTTCCAAGGTCTTTAAAGGACAGTCAACTAGTTTTTTTTTTTAATGGAAGTAGCATGCAAATAAATTACCTCTACAAGGAATAAAGCTAAGGCTATATGTTGCAAAAACATTTTTGGCAAGCATTTAACAAAAGTGTGTTCATATGAATGGTTTTGTTGCATGACCAGTTTCGTTTATATTGTGGTTCTAGTTCCAAGGACCTCAGAGCATCATGGACAACCTCTGGCTCTCCTCTTGAGCTTGGAATTGTGTAGGAGAATTAGAGATTGTCCCCAGACCACTGTTTTTTGAAAGTGATCTAAGCCTGAGGCTCCCTCGTGTTGAGAATCAGCTGGGAGAACGTTGGGGAAGGGTAAACATTTTGGCTGACTACCAAAGGCAGCCTAAATTTGTGGACCCCTGGAATAGCTACTCCCACCCTGAGGTGCAAAGAGAGGGTAACCACTGCAAATGGGAGCTTTTGAAATAGAAGTGACTAACCTGTGTTCCTCCAGATGTTGTTTGAGTGCATCTCCCATCAGCCCCAGCCAGCATGGCCCAGAAGTCAGGGATGATGGTGGTTGTAGTAGTTCAGTAACACCTGGAGATCAAGAGGTTAGCCATCCCTAATTTACAGTATGTGAATAAAAACAGGAGTAGCTGTCTGATAAAATTACTCTTAGCGAGTGAGACAAGAATGATTTCACCCAGAGGCTTGCCATAGATCTTTTTGCTGACTTTTTACAGTGTAACTTCAAATTTGCTAGTCTCTATAGGCATGATTATGTTTCCACTAACACTAGACCTATATTTTACTTCACTTGGGCCCGAGGCTTGTTATTTTCCTAGCTACTTTTCTTTCCCCTGCTCCCTTTTTGTAGATCTATGGGAACCGTCAGATTGTGCTGGAGAAAGAGGAGACGGAAGAAGCAAAAAGGTTTGATCCACAAGGCTTGTATCTGATTGGCTTCAAGCCCCTGGTAATGTTGAAACAACACCATCACGTCAGGCCTGCCCAGTTCATCTATCCCGAAGAGTCTTTGATTAGTGGTAAGCATATTGTGGGAAGGATGGTCTGCCTTGTATATTGACAGTGAAATTTCATTGTGCAGAGCAGGATTTCAAACATGAAAATGGGGGGTGATGATATGAGGTCGACTTTCTGGACCCATACCAGTCAGGGTGCAGAACAGGATTAGGCTCAGTGCCATTAGCATATTGATAAGGTTGCATTCCAAAGTACCAAACATTATCTATATGTTAAAAGTACTCAGGATGAAACCTTGTGGCTTCACAGGTTAAATCCCATGGAGCAGGACAACAGTCATCTAACAGCAAGTAGCTTGGTCGACTCCCAACACGCACCCTGGCCCCTTGAGGTGCCACCCTGGAGGGTGGATAAGAAATCAAATACATCTATATATTTATTTGATTTGTTGCCCTTCACCGCAAGGTCCCAGGGTGGGTTACAGCGATTTAAAAGTACAATATTAAATTGATTTCAAAACAAAAACCATTAAAATAATAGGGTGGGGAAAGAGGTGTGTCTTCATGCAATGGAAACTACATAATGAAGGCGCCAGACACACCTCTGGGGAGGAAATTCCAAAACCTAAAGAGGTTGCCATGGAGATTGCCCCCCCCAACTAAACTTTTGAGCTGCTGATTATTGCTACCATCTAGAAAATAAGCACATTTACAAAAACAAACAAACCAGAAACTATACCTTTCTGTCCCAAAACCATGGAAACCAGCCACACACAGAGAGATATAGTTGCATATAGTCCTCTGCAGAAGCTTGATGTACCGTAGTTATTTCAGATGTGTTTTGAGCCCCCAGAGTTGTTTCATTAAAATAACAAGCATGGGTTTTTGCTTTTAGGAAGCACCACACTATTTAATGCCCTGCTGACAAAGTGTCTGGAGAAAGGGGTGATGGCCATATGCAGGTACACACCCCGTCGGAACACTCCTCCTCGGTTTATAGCCCTGGTTCCTCAGGAAGAAGAGTTGGATGAACAGAATGTACAGGTGGCCCCCTCAGGTAATTGGAGTTATTGGCATTTCTGTCTTACAGATGGCTAGTGTGGTGTTGCTCTACCACTCTCAGAAGTTTTTTCTGCCATCTAATTAAAGGAGCGGAGGTTTATACTTTTATGAGCAGCATGGGGTGGCTATAGATTTATCTCCCATCTTGTAGAATATTAGCATGACTTTTTATGCACCGGTGTCTTATATAGTTTCCAGTGTATGGTCTGGATTACTTTGGCTGCTTCTGATGAATTCATTAAGGGTATCTCATCTCCTAAAGATAGGTAATCAATAATACACAAGATAATTTTGGGGTTCATTTCAATATCCCACTATTTAATTGCATCAGGTTAGTTCCTCCAGACTTAACAAGACTGGACCCAGAGATGCCTTAGTGAGAATATTTCTGCTTCTGTAAGGTAATCCAATTACCACCAATTTCTACGCTCAGTGCAGACAGGCCTGCCTGTCACCCAATACCACCCTATTCTGGAAGTTACTCTTAACTGTCAAGAACAGATTTTTGGGCCAGGCAAAGATCCTAGTCAGCCTCCAGTCTTTCCTTTCCCCAAACTCCTTCAAAGTCTCCATGATTTGTGTGTGGGATCTTGGCTCTGCCTGTTTCAGCTTGCAAACTTCCATAAGCTGTATCTTAGAAGCTGTTGAGATCTTCTTCCCCTAGCCTATGTGATGTTTCTCAGAACAGGAACTTCTCTCTTCTAGCTGAGATGATGGCATCTCTATCATGAGATACTATTATTTTGTGGTCTAGTTTTAGAGCAAAACCAGAATGTAGACCAGAAATGTTTATCAATAACTGTAAAAAAAATTCCTTAATTGCCTGTGGGGTGAAATACATTTTACTCTTTGGTTAAGTAGTATCTCATAATAAAGTAAAATGTACTTTATTAGATATTTCCTGGCTTATTGCTCTCACTATGGGTATTTAAAAATGTCTTATTCTGAGTTGTTTCTAATACAATAAATTTAGACATGCTGTAACTTTTTTCTGGTCTGCCTCTGTTAATGTCTTTTGCACATTATGTCCCTATTCTGACAAATTATTCTGTTGTCTTCAAAACATTCCCATTCACTGACACTCAAAAACAACTAGTTTATAATTGGTAGTTTTACGGTAGTTAGTAATCAAGCATTCACATGTTGATTTCAATCTGAGTGGCAACCCTAATGATAATGTGAGTTCAGATCTGTAGATCATTTGTCAAAGATCTGAGCATTTGGGGATAGGGATCGTTTTCGAGTATCTTATTTCTCTCATTTATTTATTTATTCGTTCCCTCTATTTAGGATTTCATCTACTTTTCCTACCTTATGCGGACGACAAACGGAAAGTTGACTTTACAGAGAAGCTCCCAGCTAATCAAGAACAAGTAAGCAAAATGAAGGAAATAGTCCAGAAGCTTCGGTTCAAGTACAGGTGAGTAGAGATGGGAGGAAGGTAGGATTAATGCCCATGTGCCCAGCAAACAGTTCTTGGACAACCCAGTGGCACTGTCTGTTTCTGGATAGTGGCTCATTGATACTTTAACCTGGGATTTCAACAGGAGTGAGAGCTTTGAGAATCCGGTTTTACAGCAGCACTATATGAACCTGGAGGCCTTGGCCCTGGACTTACTGGAACCTGAAAAAGCTGAAGATCTGACAGGTAAGACTAATTTAGTGAGTGTAGTTTGACATTTTTTCCTGTTGCAGTCCTTGGAATTTCCCACAAGCAATGAACTGTTTAATCCAATGGTATGTTTGAATCTTATTTTTGACCACCTGAAATAATCAGGATCTCATAAAAAGGGCCTTAGATCTCCTGTTTTCTTGAGGTTTTAGAAGCAGTGGAGCTCAGTTGGTAGAGCACGAGACTCTTAATCTCAGGGCCATGGGTTTGAGCCCTTCATTGAGAAAGATTCCTGCATTGCAGGGGGTTGGACTAGATGATCCTTGTGAACCCTTCCAACTCTATTCTGTGATCTATGGTTCCTTCTTTATCAGTGTAAGCACCATTTTTGCTACTGGACCTGATCATTAGTTCATGAAGACTGAAGCAAAAATTAAGGAGCTATTCAGTCTTTCCAGTATTTTCTAGCTTTTTGCTTCCCCATTTCATTGTGGTTCACTTTTGTCTTAGATACGCCGTTTTCCAAACTAAAATGGTTTTTTTTATTTGTATTTCTCATTTCAGTTGTGCTTTTGAACTATCTACCTTAAAGTTCAGTGTTTTGTATGTTTTCCTCTGTAGAACCATTATTTCTGTATATTTGAATATTTTTGCTGTTCTGAGGTGTGGTATACAGACATTTTCTCCTTATTCTCCAGTGCCCAAGGTTGAGGTGATGGATTGCAGACTGGGTAATCTTGCAGAAGAGTTCAAACAACTAGTTTACCCACCAGGCTATGATCCGGATGGGAAAACCGCAAAGCGTAAACAAGGTAATATTGCAACAGAACCCAAAGAGAGAGGTAGTTACATCCTCCAAGTTCATTTTCTGCTCAATCACAGCAGATTGTGGTTGGATTATCATGGGCTAGGTAGGAGTCTATCTTGACACTGCGTCAGTGTACTTTTGCAGGATATTTTGTAATGGCTGTATAAGATATATTTTATTTATAACAAGATATTGGAAACACACAATTAATCCAAAAATCTCTTTCCAGCAGGAGATGGTACCGTACCACCAGAAAAGAAAGCAAAGATCGAAATCTCTGAAGAAGACCTGAGGAATCATGTTCAAAAAGGCACGTTGGGTAAACTGACTGTGCCAGTTTTAAAGGAAGTATGTAGGAATTACAAGCTGACAGCAGGAACAAAGAAGCAAGAACTCTTAGATGCTGTGACTGAATATTTCAGTGGGCACTGAGAGTTCTATGCTCAGTCTCCTCCCTAAGATTTTGACAAGGAAAAAGGGTGCAGCATCTTTATAGCCATAGATCAAAGGGAGCAGGCATTTATTTTTTCTTGAGAGGTTAAGACTCTAATAATGAGGATTTATTAATGGGGAAATGCTTCATTCTCCCCACCTCTGTTTCTAGACTTAACGAAAACTTGCCTTAATAAATGAGCTTGTTTTGTGTATCTGTCCTTGCTTTTCTTCTTCTGTTTCTTTTGCTGTTTCATAAACATAGTGAGCACAGTTGCTTGCATTCATGCAGAACTTGATGCTGCAGATTCAGTGGAGAAGTGTCCACAGCACAGTCAAATTATATGGGATTAGTTTCAGTTGTTGTGGCCCAAGGAGGCTGACATGATGCTTAGAAAGGTCTGGCTGACTGTGCATGTCCCTCAGCCCTTGCCTTTATGGCAATTATTATCATCATTATTATACTTTCCACTCTGGACTCACCTACCAGTGGCACATGGATCTCAGCCCAGAAGGGAATGCAGCTCTGGAGCTGAAAAGGTTCCCCATCCCCAGTCTGTTTGAAGCTGCTGGGGACTGTTTTCATGAAGAAGAATTTATCCAGGTCACTACCACCTGATGAATTATTTCTTCCCTCTTGCAGAAGATGAAAACATTGATAGCTTATATTCATAAGAACTTGGTCCCATATAAAACATAGTGACTAAGGCTTTAGTCATCCTATTATTTTCGGGCCATCCAGCAAATATTTTAAACCAGACAAAAGACTGAGATCACACAACATACAAACATAATTGTATTTTTAATATATATAAAAAGTTAGCCACTGACTTTGACAATATTAGTTCATCTGCCCTTTATTTCTAACAGTGTTCTATCAAGTTGTATTAGGACTAGTATTTGAAAGATGTACACCATCAATGGGTGAACATCATATTGACCAGAACAAGGTCATATGTTTTGCATTTACAAATCTTCAGCCTAATCTTCTGCAAATGAAATTTGTTTATTGCCGAAAAGGATAGCCTAACTAAAATTCCACTGGGAAAAGTTGCATCAGAATGAGGAATTTAAAACAAAAGACTGGGCATTCTCTTGTTAAACATCTAAATGACAAGTGTAATGGAGGCAGGCAGAAGGGAGATCTGGTAGAAAACAAAAACAGTAGTAAACATTGTACAAGTGACAAGACTTTCAGAGTTATTTTAGTTTAGTAAGTGAGTGGTCTGATAAGATTTAGACCAATAGTCTCTCGATAGCTTGTTGGACAGACTGAATCTGTGGCTTTAGCTGTGAGCCTTCTTTGATAGTAATTGAACAGGCAATGACAGGCCGAGAAACACCACATGCCCGCCCCAGGGCCTGCTTGGAGCGCACAAACACATAGGGCACATTCTTGTCCTCACAAAGCAGTGGGAGGTGAAGGATGATCTCAAGGGGCTCTGCATCTGCAGCCATCACAATGAATTCAGCAATGCCTCTGTTCAAAGTTTTAGTGGCTGTGGAAAAGAAATTGGTACAATGAAAACTCCATTTCCTTACTCTGCCAGGACTCACTCAGTAAAATCAAACTAGCAGCTAGTTTCAACATTAAGGGAGCAAATCCAATGTAAAAGGTTTTATGTACCTATTTATTGGATAATTGCTTGGCTTCTACAAAAAGTTAAGTTTCTGTTACTTGTCAAAGACATGCCAGGGATTCAAATAACTTTTGGGTGGATCCTAAAACTTCCATTTGCCCACTGGAATTTTAAGGCAGGTATACATCACTTTTGAAGCTTCTGCGAGTAGTCCTTACTAGCTTGGGAAATCCAAGCCCGAAGTTGGGTGGATAGAATTAGTCATGTGGCTCTTTGAAGCCTGACCCATGTTGGGGGTGGGGAACCAAAATATTCTATAGCTGCAACATTATGCACCCAATACAGGTATTCAATGAGAGAGCAACTGAAGAAGGTGGAAATAAAATAGGCAAAAAACAATCCTCAGTTATAGGATTGTTTTTGCAGTTTGGAATAGCCCTCAGCTCTTAGTGCTCGATATAATAAGATTTATAATTTGAATTCCTTTCACTAACTTGAGTGGCATACAAGCCAATACTAGATGACTGCAAAGATCCATCCAGCTAGCAATGACTTTAGTATGCAAAGGTCCCTGTATTCTGAAGACAACAAATGCAATGTCTGGTCCTTGCTAATGTTACATGAACAAAGCAATCTCCCCAACTAAGAATTGCTACTGCCCCAAATTTGCGGAACTGGAATAGTGAGTAAGAAAGGTCAGGGTGTCTGGACTGATAGTAGCAAGTTAATCTAATCACCAAGGCCAGGATGACAACCACAGAATAGGTAGAGGTGTTTGGGGGCATATTTAGGCAAAATATGAACTACTTTTTCCACAAGCAACAATGCAAACCTAATACTCCATAACAGGGGTCGGCAACCTAAGGCCCATGGGCCACAAGCAGTCCACAGGGGTCGTTTAACCGGCCCATGAGCCGCCCCTGAACCGAGCCACCTGCTTGGCGAGACCCCATGCGCTGTGCTAAACCAGCACAGCGCTGGGACTCACTTCCATGGTGCCGGAAATTGTGCGCATGCGATCCAGCCCACAGAGGGATCTTCGCTGGAGTGAACCGACCCAGGCGAGGTAAACCTTGCCAACCCCTGCTCTACAAGAATGGGCAATTAATGGTACAAGCTCAACCCAATCTCACCTTCATTGGCTCCTTTGCGTAGCTGTTTGTAGTTACAGGACTGCTGTACAAGATCAAGCAGTGTCTTGGTGAGCTGAGCATCAGCTAGTGGATAAGCTTTAGGATTCACTTCTGCCTCAGTCTATAGAAAGAAACAAAGAATCAAGGTACAGGTAACAATTTCTCTTCCAAGTATTTGCTGTCACAGCTACCTCTTTCTGTGTAACCTAAGACAGTTCTGTAAGTCTGCGAGTTCCTACAACTGCTAGGTCAATGTGAGAAGGGCCACAATTGGTTCAAAAGAGACTTTCCACTGTTCAGGTATTCCAATTTTCCAGCTTCTCTCAAGCTAATGAGGAAAAAAGGCAAAATACATACTGGCCACAGAACCCAGGCAGAGTCTAAGCAGTTATTCAGCCATGAAACTAGCTGACAATCCTTGGGTCAGCCACATGCAATCTGCCTAACCCAGAGGTTTTCAACCTTTTTGAGTCCACGGCTCCCTTAACCAACTACATCTTTTTGTGGCACCCCTGTGGGGCTCAGGAGCCCAGTTATGTCACACGTGCAGAGCTTACAGCCTCTCACCCTTTTTTGAACACCCTCCCTTGTGGCGTGTTCCCTCAGCCTCCTCTCCTTAGGAGTCCTCCAGGGAGCTGCCGCCGCTGCCTCTGGTCTTTGAACTGCACCCCCACCCCAAAGAGAGGTGCCTCCCAGAGGCACCATTCGCCTGCGGAGCTTGTAGACAGCTGTGCAGACCTTTGGGAGGCAGAGACGCAAGAGGGCATCAGAAGAGGGACAGAGGCCAGTGTTGTCCACGGCACCCCTGACCATCATTCAAGGCACCTCAGGGTGCCACAGCACACTGGTTGAAAACCACTGGCCTAACCTCACACGGGGCTCCTATGGAGGGTAAAGGCTTGATCTTTACGTGCATGATCATGAGATGGTTGGTGGTGGGGAGGGGCGAAATAAAAAGAGCGGAACTTGCAGGGACGTACCCAGGATCAAAACTAGAGGGGGGGGGCAGCTGCCTTCTAGGGGGGCAGTTGCCCCCCCTGGGTACGCCCATGAGCGGAAGTCAACCGGAGAAGCGAGGCATTAGGAGCACGTGGGTGCCAAGATGAAGCACTGGCCTCCATA
Source organism: Darevskia mixta (assembly GCA_034641385.1). NCBI lineage: Eukaryota > Metazoa > Chordata > Lepidosauria > Squamata > Lacertidae > Darevskia > Darevskia mixta. The sequence continues at coordinate 21,048,544 of JAWWNH010000008.1, forward strand.
ACGTGCCTACAAAGGCGCTTCTAAGCGGCACGAGTGACAACGAAGTTTCTCCAATAGATCAGTGCTACTTGAAAATGCGCATCAACTTTAAACATTAAAAGCAGCCGCCTTGTGAGTGACGCCGACGCTTCTTTGCTTCGCACGTGGCAGCCCCCCTTCACAGAAAAGGGGCAGGCCATGCCGGGGAAGCCTCTCCCTCATTCCCCACGTGTGACATTTCCACGGCTACCCCCTCGCCCCCTTCCCCCGCCGCCAGTACAGCCAGCTCGGCGTCCTCAGCGCCCCCCAGCGCAGACGGAAAGCGGGGTCCCCGCGCAAGCCCGGGAGGCCTTTCACGAGCCCCGCCCGCCTCGCCCCGAGTCCACTCACCATTTCTGCGAAGCAGAAGAACCACTCGAAGCGCCCTCGCTCTGGATCGATCCTCTCGGCCCGAAAGCTTCACGGAGGAAGAGCCTCGCTAAGCTCTCAAACGCGAGGAAGACGTGCGCGCTCTTGGAAGTGACGTCGCGGGGGAAAGGGCAGGAAACACCGCGCAGGCCTCCCCTTAGGGAGAAAAACGAACCCCCACAACCTCGCCATTGCGACCTCTAGCGTTTGGCGGACTGTGAAAGAAACTCTCCGGAATTGGACCGGACCTAAGAAGGGATGCGGCAATCTTATGCGCATTTACCAGGGAGTAAATCCCATATGGAGCCTAGCGGGATCGCCTCCTCCATAAAGGCGTTTAATGAAACTGATCCGGTGGTTATTTTGAGCCAGCCAGTCAAGAGTACAACTATGTAGTGCCTGGTCCATCCACAATATGCCGCATCCACAATGTGCTTTGATTCAAATTTAGGTTTTACCTGTTCCCGACTCCTGTGCAGTTGGCAGCGGCGAGACAGAAATTAAAACAGGTGTGACTCTCGTCCTCAAAATTACATCAGCTTGCCAGGAATAGTTTAACCTGAATTTACAGACCATAAGACCGGTGGATGCTGCCTTATGCTAAATTAGACCATCGGTCCATCTAAATCCAGGATTGCTTACACTGAGTGGCGTCGGATTTCCAGAAGGATAATTGGACATGGAGGTGCCCGAGATTGAACCTGAGACTCCCTGCCTACAAAGCAGCAGGTACTTAACCACTCAGCTAAAGTCCTTTCGGGGAAATCTAGAGGATTAGTCTAGAATCCTGCCCGAATGCGCACATATGAATGCAATCCTTAAGGTCCAATTCACTTGACAGTCGAAACAAAATAAAAAAATTCCTTCCAGTAGCACCTTAGAGACCAACTAGTTTGTTATTGGTATGAGCTTTCGTGTGCATGCACACTTCTTCAGATCTGAAGAAGTGTATCTGAAGACGTGTGCATGCACACGAAAGCTCATACCAATAGCAAACTTAGTTGGTCTCTAAGGTGCTACTGGAAGGATTTTTTTTTTGTTTCGACTACGGCAGACCAACACGGCTACGTACCTGTCACTTGACAGTGTAATTCTGTGCAGTTAGTATGAAGAAAGATCCGCTGAGTCCAATGGGGTTTCCACTCCTTAAGTGGGCATTAGGGAATAAAGCACATTGGCTCCTTGGGATTTCTGAGAAGGCATGCTTAGGATCGCGCGGCAAGCCGCGCCTTTGTTTCAGGTGCATTTTATTGGCGTGCAGGATTTACACGCCACGTTCTTCCAAGCATAAGAAATTCCAAGCAGTTTTAGAGAACTATACTAACCCCCCCCCCAAAAAAAACAACAACAACAACCCACAACCTTTTAAGAAAATGATTCAACCTGTGCTGCAAATAATCATTCCATTCCGCAGGATGACTCCATCGGTGGGCTCTAAGTCCGCGAAGCCACCAGACGGCAGCCTCGGAAGCGCTACAGATTCCATAGCAGGCGCTGCTCCTTCGGACGGCGATGCGCGGCAGGCACTGCGCCTGCGCAAACATTTGCCGCCAAATCTCTCGCTCTCGCCTTCTGGCGGTAGCCGGTATCCGAGAGAGGGAGGGAGAGCGGGGAAGGGAAGGGATGGAGGCGGCGGTGGCGGAGCTCCTTGTCTGCGAGCGGTTCCACCCGCGGCACGACCCCCGCTGGCTCCTGGAGCTGCCGCCTTCGCCGCTTTGCTTGGCGTGCGCCATTGAGACGCTCCAGGATGGCGGGGCCTCGGTGGGTGCGCCCATCTCTGAGGCACCCAGCCAGCAGCACCCATTCTCCCTTCCCTGTGGTCTGTGTGCCCTGTACAGTATTTTGGGGCTCTGACCTATATGCAGTGCAAGGCCTCTTGTTTACTCTTGACATTTGTTACAGTAATGATGATGGTGCCATGTACAGTACATACAACAGGCTTTACAAAAAAGGCTTACAATTAAGTAAGAAAGCAGGGCGTAGCAGGTAGTGGAGCTGGATGAGTGGATTGTGGAGGACCCAGGAAGGGATCTATAACTGGGTGATGGGGATAAAAGGCATAGGGAGTTTTATATCCTGTATTTCATTCTAGGAGGAAATTAAGAGTGAATTCAAAAACTTCCAGTACAGGTTGGCACGAGGCTTTAAGCTTTGCTTATTTTTCTCAATAAATAACTGATACAGTTTTGCTTTTCTGATATTTAGCTAGTACGCAAGAAACATGTGCTTTCCTGTCTTCGGGATGTTCTGATTCGGCATGCAACCCTGGTCATGCCATTGCTTGCACAAGATGAAAGAGTGTGTGCTCATTTCATAGCAACTTTGTTTGGTAAGAGAAAAGCATACTAACTTGGTGAATGTAACAGGTATAGAAGTATTACCCATGGCTTTTCTGGGATAGAAGATTGGAAGCAAGTATTTTATTCCTCTATGGTGTACCATAGAGGCTAAGATTATGAGCTGACGGAAGGGCCAAACTAGAATGTTAAATGTGTGATTGCATTTAACATGTCCATTCTTCTCCTCCGCCCCTGGTAAATAACAACTGTTGGTCTAACTTTTAATCACAATGAATTATTTTCCAAGTGCATTCCAATCACAGGGATTTGGGGAGGGATGCTGAAGTTTAGAGGGACACATTTTCTCCCTGTGAATTTCATCTACTTACATAATAAGAAAGAAAAATTATAGCCATTTTTGGATTTCCCATTAGAGTCAACAGGGCTTTAGAGTTAACAGATCAGATTTGCACCCTAATAATGAATCAATTGGAACAATACATGTACTAGGAAATCTTGTGGTTGTTGCACACCCCTCATTCATGAGAATGGCTTCGGGAGTAATCCCTGAGGAAAAATCCATACCCACTGCCTTGCGGGATGTCTCTGGGAGAAGAAAAGTCTATGAAGTAAACACTACACAAATCTGGAGTGGAGTCCCTAAGTATGCCTCCTGGCAGTTCCTGCAGCCAAGCTGGTGCCAAACACCTTCATTTCATTTCATTTCCTTTGCTCCACATAATTGAGGCTGGAAGCCATAGGCACAGCCACTTCTCTTTTCTTCAGCAGCAGCGGCAGTTGATCTGTTGGGTGGTTGAATCTGCTGCCCCTGTGGATCTTGCCAGCTGAAGCAGAACTGCTTCATATTAAAAGGCTGGCCCTGGGTACAATTCTAACCCGCAGATATACCACATCCTAAACTCCCAGCTGATTTATCCTGTTTCCTGCTACTCAAGAGCTGTGACTCTCCTGACCAGAAGCCTAGGTTCATGACACCTAGAATAAGGTTACCAAAAGGGGGAAATATGATAACGCTGGAAGAACCTCTCTCCTCTTGCCCCTATGATCTTCATAAAAATTTCCAAGCCCTGCAGCACAATCCTGTGTATGATTACTTAGAAGGAAGTTCAATTTTGTTACATATGGGAGCTCCAGTATGGATTACAAAAAATAATTGTGATTAATCTGTGGGTTGATCTTAACAGAGATATTGCAAACTGTGGAAGATGGCAGTGTACTGGATTTACTCATTGAAGGTGAGAAGCAAATGGTGAATTGCTGCTGGGTAAGGGAAGCAATTACTATTTTTAAGGTAAAATTTGCATTAGCTTTTTTATCAGCTTTATGAGAAATTTCATAAAGGTTGCAATCCTAAACTCACTTTATTCAGAGTAAGTTTTATCAAACAGTGTTTGTTAATCTGAGTAAACACGCTTAAGGTTGCACTGTATAGAGAGTAACTCAGCTTTTAAGATTTTTATACATTCTTATGAGAAAATATGTATGGAAATTAAATATTTCTGTAGTAGTACCGGTAGCTATGGTTAGGGCAGAGTTTACACATCAGGACCCCTTCCAACTCTGCAATTCTATGATACAGATTTCAGTAGAAAACGACTCAGTACAGATATTGTCATGACCCTTGAACCCGCCAGTCCAATCCATTCTTGAATTGGGTTGGAATTCAAATAGTTATATCAGGTGAATTGGCTTCAAATAAGTAACAGGAGCACACTTAAGTGGCTTTCTTTTCTCAAGCCACATTTTCTAATACTTCCCTAGTTTTTAAGGAGCTGTGTAGTTTAGCAAAGAACCTAAGGAGGTTGACTCTGTAGGTCTCAGCTACTGGAATTCAAAGAACACACCAAATTTTTAATCAAAATTACATTAATACTATTTATGCAAACTAGGAAAATGATTTACCAGCTTCATATGAACCATCTGCTGCACTCTTCTTAACAAAGCCAAGGTTTTCCATGAGCTTATTTTTTGGTAGAACAGATGGAATAGGATCACTGTGCATTGATTATGAGCCAATAAAATACGTCTCAGTTGGTGGGTATTGAGGAACTGAAACTCTTATGATATACCTGACATATTAATTTATGTTTCCTGAGTTGTATTTCTCTCTCTCTGTCCTGCTCTGATATGTGGAGGAGAGAGCCTAGAGTATATTTATGAGAAAACAATTTTGCCTTCACCCAAGCCTGAAAAACCATTCTCTTGAGAGATTTGCTGACATCAGGACCCATTGCTCTCGTTGTGTGTAGGGATTTGCTATTTCTTGAATTCTCTTCATTATAAATATAACACATCGCTGTTGACTTCCTTTCTGTTATCATGTATGACCTTATGATGTAGTGCTTGAGTTAAAGGGAAAGAGCAAGATGCCCTTTTCTCTGATAAGGAGGCCACATCTTCTCCCCCACTCCTTCCAGGCAAATGCTCTGTAGGGAAGAGCTGCACTGGAAAGGCTGGTGAGGCAGGTGGGGTTCAATATTTTATTATGTAATAATGCCAGCTGTAGGGCTCATCCACACTTCCATTTCCATCTGGAAAACCCGTGGTTTAGCGCTGAATCGGAACCAATGACAATCGGGTTTTCCGTGGATTGCAATTTGTTCCAATTTAGTGGTAAAGAGTGGGTTTCTCAGGGGAAAGCAGAAGGACAGAGACAAAACTGCTGGGATAAGTGGAAGTGTGTGAGAGACAGTAGTCACAGCAAAACCTATTAAAAGCAAGTGAGAAATGTGTTGTGCCTAACCTTTCCCTCCTTGTGTTCAGTTTTGGTACTGCTGGTAGTAGGACTGAAGTTGGAGCGGTACCTGCACTATCTATTGGATGAATGTCAGAAAGAGGTTGGTAAGATTATTTCCTTGCGGCTTCAAATGTACAGACTCCCACCCCTACTTATGCACATTCAGTATGGCTCTCACTCTCAGGCTTCTTGCCTGCTTCCAGTTCAGCTCACATGCAAAACTCTGGCCTTTGTCTTTCTCACTACCAGCCAGGCGAGGGAAGGGGCCCACCCAATTGCCCTCTGGCACAGAACAGCTTCCTTTGTTATACTAATGACTACACTTAGGTGACAACTTGTGGGACGCATGTGGTGCTGTGGTCTCAACCACTGAACCTTTGGGCTCACTGATTGCAAGGTCAGCAGTTTGAATCCGCGCAACGGGATGAGCTCCTGTTGCTGTGTCCCAGCTCCTGCAAACCTAGCAGTTCGAAAGCATACCAGCATGAGTAGATAAATAGGTACCACTGCGGCAGGAAGGTAAACGGCGTTTCCGTGTGCTCTGGCTTCTCTTACAGTGTTCCGTTGTGCCAGAAGTGGTTTAGTCATGCTGCCCACATGAAAAGCTGTTGGCAGACAAATGCTGCCTCCCTAGGCCTGAAAGCGGAGATGAGCGCTGCACCCCATAGACAAGTTCAACTGGACTTAACTGTCCAGGGGTCCTAGGTGGTAACTTAGGTGACAACTACAACCCTTGCCTGGCTAATTCAACAATGGAATCCTTCATTGGATTTTAACCCTTGCTGAATGCAGGACCTCAGGAATTACAAGGGACAAACATCACACTTACTAACCCTCCCTCCAATGCACAACAGTATTACTCTCCTGCAATAAGTTGTAAATTATTTTATCCTAAGCCAGGGGTCAGCAACCTTTTTCAGCCGTGGGCTGGTCCACCGTCCCTCAGACTATGTGGTGGGCCAGACTATATAATTTTTTTTGGGGGGGGATGAACAAATTCCTATGCCCCACATAAGGCATTTTAAATAAAAATGCATTTTAAATAAAAGCACACATTCTACTCATGTAAAAACACACTGATTCCTGGACCGTCTGTGGGCCGGATTGAGAAGGCGATTGGGACGCATCCGGCCCACGGTCCTTAGGTTGCCTACCCCTGTCCTAAGCTTTCATCTCTTGTCTGTTGCTAATTCAGATGTCTTTGGTTGCTAATTGGCTGCTGATTAGTACTGTATAAGTGAATGCGAAGGGTAATTGGCTCTGTGCTTTGCCACTTGACTCTGACCAAACTTCTGCGCTTCCTGTACACAAATGTTTCCCCAACACACGCGCTTGAAGATAAGTGGTAACAAACTTGTATCAGTTTGCTATGCGGGTGGTGGTGTGAGGGCACTTCCTTCTGAATAGCAAGTTCAAAGCATGCTAGGGAAAGCAGAACTATATGGATCCTGCCATGCAAGTTGCAGTGTGACTGTATCTGTGAGTTAAGAGCATTTTCAAAAAGATAGTCCGCTGAATTGTCTGGTTGTGTTTTTTTTTAAATGTAAGGACATTTTCTCACTGCTTTGATTCTTCACTTGTTTGCCCCCACTATAGTTATGCAAGGTATCTGCCACAAGAAGCAGCTTGCCCATGTTTATTCTTCTTGGGAAACTGGCAGACTCCATCCCAATTTTTGCTGATGTATGGGTGGTTGAACACAGTAAGTATTACAAGTAAATGCAATGTTGGAACTAAGAACTCCTGTGAAGGTGAGAGATTATATGTCTTTTTAAATGCTCTTAAAAATTTTTGTGGTAGCAGCAAGGAGACTAAAATGTAATCTCGGCAAAGCTCATGAAAGCCATTCATAAGACTACCTATTCTTTTTTGGAGAGGTGGGGGTCAGCCTTGTAAATTTAACTAAGTGGAAATGAGTGTTTAGTCTCTAAGGGGCATATCTTTAAGGGGCATAAAACATTTTGTGCTTTAATAGGAAGCCTTTCCATATAGCTAATAGTAACTCATTCAACAAATTCCAAACATACTTTCAATTTCCCTATATGAGGAAAAACCACAAGCTTATGTCAAGATCCACAAATATGGTGTATTGAAACTGGACATGAGCAGTCTTTGTGAGACTGGATTAGTAGATCAGCCTGTTTCAAGTTTGAATAAGTATCCAAATGAACAAATCCAGACAATGTTTTGGTGAAGAAGAATGTTTTTTGCATGCCTATATGTGCAGACACTGGGTGAACTAGAGAAGGAGAGGCACACAAGTGGAACATGATAAGCAGCAGCAACACCAAGCTGCTGGGACACAACAACTGGAAACATGGCAAAACTCTAAGCTGAGAGTAGTTAGCTAGCTTGACTTACAGGTCTGTGTATGCAGAGGCAATAAAAAGATCCAGGAACTTACAGTAGACTAAGGGCAGCATGTGAGGTAGTAAAAATGAAAAGAATGGAAGCAGCACAACTGTGGGATGACCTTGCATCAAGGATGACTTGGAGATGATTAGGGTTTTGGTCATCTGCTATTTGGAAATAGCTGAGTATTGGCTTTTGTAAGACTATCATTTCACAAGCCAGTAGGGTCCCCATTTGTGTATGGAGGCAGGAAAGATTCAATACGTGCAAGGTTAAATTGTGAAAAAACCCAGAGGTCAAACAAACATACATGCATGCATGCATGCATGCATGCATACATACATACCGGTACATACATACATACATAGTGCTTATTTTGATATCTCATATTAGCTATGTTATCAGTTATCAAGAATCCAATTTGCAGTTTGTGTGTTTTTTAAGCAAAGGGATTTGAACCTTGATGTGCAGATGTAGTACGTAGGCTCAGTTAACTTTTTTAAAAAACCAGTTTGCTCAGCATACAGAACTAATGAGCTTTCTGGGAATGAGGAATAATTGCATGAAACTCAGGATGAGGGTGACTGTCTCCTCTGTCTTCCTTAAATGATGCCCCTGTTGGCCAGCCCACAATTAACAAAGTTATCAGTGTTTTCTCTCTTTACAATTGCCTTTTCTGTTCTCTCTGCATGTAACATGATGGAGCATCTGGCTGCAGGTTTGATGTACCCAAATGAGAGCATAAAGGCTGCTGTATGTTATCTTTATGGCAAGCTATACTCTGTCCCCAGTGCTGCAGAGAGGCTGTTTGTTCATTTCACAGAGAGGCTGTGTGGCATCTTTCTGACTACTCTAAAGAATTCACAGACCAAGGAGCTGCAAGTTAACTGTATGGGTAAGGTGCTCAATCAGAGGAATAGGAGGGGAAGAGCTTAGGATGTTTTCACAAATGCTGCTAGTAATGCCTTTCATTCTGGAATGCTTTGGAATAGAAAGTGGAAGAAAGCAATTTTAAAATCCAGTCTCTTTTATCATTCACATAAGGATTTAATTTGTCTTTCAGATTCTGAACCCATGTGCAGGCATTTTGCTAGTTTTTTTTTCAAAACCAAAAACACCCCCCCCCAAAACCCCCTGCAAGGCCAGGCACCTAACACAAATTTGGATCTGCTGTGCTGATCTAGGGCATATTAAATTGGTGAATGGCTGGGTTCTTGCTGGCCCTGCACTTTGTAGTATGCCCAGCTGCCCTGTTAGTAAAATAAAAAAGTTGTTTTTTTTAAAGTGGGGAAGGGGGCAGGAGATTTGCAAATTAGAAGCGTAACTCCTTAATAGCTAACCATCTGTTCCAGGCAATATCAGGAGTCAGTTTGACTTTACAGAGCCAGAAAAAAAATGTTGAGGGACAATGGCTTTTTGCTTTTCTGATGGAAAATAAAAAATAAATAATCTGATGTAGTTATCTGTATAGATAATACAATATTGCTTATAGAGTGGTAAAAATATTGTTTGGTAGTACAGCAACAATAGAATCGGAATCATAAAGACGTTTCAGAACCCAATGATGTGATGTTTAAATATCTCTTGTTTTGTTAGTTTCTCATTTTCTTTCCCCTTGCTCTATTGCAGGTTTGCTAAAGCAGCTACTGAAATATGATAAGTTTGTTTCAGTTATTATGAGTAATTCAGGAAAAGGAGCAGATTCTGCTAGCCCAGAGTTGTTTGAGCGAGAAAGTCCATTACCTTTAATGATCAAGAAGGTAATTGCTAAAAAGATTTAACCCATCCTCCTAACATCTGGTGCCAGGTTTGTTATTATTCCGAGTTGACGCATTAATGATGAATGCTGAACTTGCTTAATGGCAAGTTTTTGTTACATATTCCCTAAATATAGGTATTAGTGAATACCTTGTGTTGTAGAAGAAAATTAAAGGTGCTATGCTACATCTAAATGTATTTTGAGAGAATGGGTGGGAATGCTTTTTCCTGGTTGCACATGGGGCCATTTTCATAATACCGTTATGAATGTGTGGGTGCAAGACACCCATAACTCTTGGATTTAGTAAGTGTTGGAATTTAATCACTGCTTCGAGTATTAAGATGGGCTGCCAGATGCTGAATTTATCCGTGTCAAAATACAGGCCAAACAAAGTTTTTCTGTGCTTGAGAGATGGGCAGCAGAGAACAAAGATTGGGAGGTGGGCCATCATCAAAGCAAAGACTGTGCAAGCCAACAAATGGGGGGAGCCCCTCCCTGAGCTCTGAGATTGTTAGCCAGAAGACAGTGCTAGTTTTCTAGGAAGTTTTCTAGCATTTCAGTTCCTTGTGGCGTGACCAAGGGGAAAAGGGGTCAGCCTGTGAAGCTGGGGGGTGGGGGACAGGGCGGTCAAAGCATATTGTGGGCTGACAGTTTGAATCCAAGGTGTCAGCAATGGGAGAAATGGAACCATCATGGAGTTTAATGCTGGAAGCCCCTCTGTTGTAGGCTCAGGTTATATATGTGTGTTAATAAACCATATATCGTAAAGACACCACAGTCTCTGTTGTGCCTCATTTCCAAAGGAAACACAAACCCTGGGTAAGCGCCTGGACCCCTAGAACCTCGCACCGCACAAAGATTGGGGTAGTGTGTAACAATACAATGGATGACGCCCATTATGATTACTAGGCGCAGCATATACAGCTGTTTGATTTACAAGTATTTGCTCATAGTTTTGTGATTATTCTAACACTATTTTCTCTGTTCAATTTAGAAATAAAATCTATTCAGATGGTTTGGTTTGCATGCCAGAGTAAGCCTAACCATGGTTTAGTGTAAATGCATGAGTGTGTGGGCTCCTAGAGAGGAGTTTGTGGTTGGTTTGCTTTCCCCCATAAGGGACCAGGTGGCGCTGTGGGTTAAACCACAGGCTTGCTGATCAGAAGGTCAGCGGTTCGAATCCCTGCGACGGGGTGAGCTCCCGTTGCTCGGTCCCAGCTCCTGCCCACCTAGCAGTTTGAAAGCATGTTAAAGTGCAAGTAGATAAATAGGGACCGCTCCAGCAGGAAGGTAAACGGCGTTTCCGTGCGCTGCTCTGGTTCGCCAGAAGCAGCTTTGTCATGCTGGCCACATGACCCGGAGGCTGTCTTCGGACAAACGCCAGCTCCCTCGGCCTATAGAGCGAGATGAGCATGCAACCCCAGAGTCGGACATGACTGGACCTGATGGTCAGGGATCCCTTTACCTTTACCTTTACCTTGCTTTCCCCCAGTTGTCTTGCTGCTGTGTTGTACTGAGCTAAGCCCCGGTCCAAATTTGGGCTTGTGGTTTAGCTCACTAGATTAACCATGAATTGTAACCAAGGTCTGTCATATTTTTTTTTACTTGTAGTGTGTTTGGGAGAGCTAAGCTAAGAGCTCTAGTTTGCAGCAGCAAAATGACCCCAAGAGTTTTCAGTGAAGCAACTGCTAAAATGTAGAAAAAACCCTCTTCATTTTAGCAGCATCTTCCAGTTTATGAGGTGATGTCGGATGATTGACAGGTAGATGGTCCTACCTCGTATCAAATTTGGCCCATGAGGCACAGCCTGATCAAGATCTGGCCTGCAGAGCCAAAACGTTTGTCCACCCCATGCATAGTGTGACATGCAAACCAAGACGTCTGAATAGTTAAGAATAATTTTTTAAATAAATATTTGAATGCTAAACCATGGTTTAGCTTAGTGTGGCTCTATGACAATAGCATTTCTTTTTAGCTTAAATTATTATACTTGTTCTGATTTGCATTTGGTCAACACATTTTTTCTAATGCTGCAGTAATTTAGTGTAACAATGGCTCTTTAATACCTAGTCTTATGTCTTTCACAGCTGTTATTGTCTAGAGATGAGGTATTACAGGTAGCAAGTGCTCAGTGTATGGCTGCTGTACTGGTGCATTCTCCAGCAACATATGCTCCTGCCTTTATCAATGCCGATATCCCAGGTAACAAAAAGAATGTGTTGTTGTTTATTGTTTGCCACTTTGCAGGTTATCATGGTACTTGATTGCAAAGCTATGTTTGGAATAGTTGTAGCTATTGCAGCACTGTTAACCAATAATACTTCAGAGTGACGTAAACTAGAAATTGTAAGTACAGTATAAGGAGAATTTTATACCTCACGAATAACACTTTGCAGTAATCTAACCTAGAGGTCACTAGAGCAAACAAACAACAACAAGCCCCCCCCCAATTAAAAACAGTTAAAATAATTGTAGGAGCAGAGTTGCAACTTGCACAGCAGTCAGGTCAGTAACTATCTTTTTTCGCCTTTCTTTTTCCTTCGCAGGGAGATGGCAGGGTTCAGCACTTGAGATAACATTTACTTCTTTTGTGTTTTTCTTTATTTCCCCTCCTTTTGGGAGTAGTTGTGTTGGGCTCAACTGATGCTAGAATACATTTATTTTTGTTTGCAGAGTTCCTGTTTGAGTGTCTCTTCTGCATGAGCGAAATTCTCATCTGGTCAATTTATTGCTGCCTGCTGCTGCTAACTGAGGAACCGCTTTTCTTTTCCAAGTGTCACACTGTCTATGGTAAATCACCATTCTCCACAGCCTGATGGAGTTGCTGCCATGTCATTCAACATTTCCACACTAGCCATTTTGTCTGCAATTGCCACCCATTGTTCTCTCATCATTCTTTGTTCATTAACTTTTCAGAGAATCCAGATGATGTCATTGCCCAATCATTGCATTCTAGGGTTTTGTTCGTTGTCCGTCCATGAGTTTTTGAACTTTATTTGTGGTTCTTGTTCTGCAGTGTAATACAACTGCAACTCCACAAGTACTACTAAGGCTTTTAAAAAGCTGCAGTGTCTTTAATCAAAAGCTACCTGTTCTGATCATTAATTGTGTCCTGTTTGGCATAACTGGCAGACAGGTGATGAATTGCCCCATAATTGCTCAGCTTTTGTTCCCTGTGGCTTTCCTTTCATTATTTTCTTTTCACTTTTATAGCAAGATAATTCCACTTCTCTGTAAAAGGACTGGGGGGGGAGGGGAAACCCAGATTGAGAAAAGAAATGAGTAATTAAAGTTTCCATCCCCTGCAAAATGGGGAACCGAAACTGACTTGAGAGCACGACCTTGGGAATCCTGCCATCTTCCATTCTGTGGACATGACCAAGGCAGCTTAGACATCATTGAGACGGGATGGTGAACATGTTGGGAATGTGGGCTTGGGAGAACACATCTTCATTAGAAATTCTGTCCTGCTATGTGCTACCCCAAATCCTTGTGATGCAGTGCATGTGGAAGGTGTTGAGGCATTGCTCCTGACGATTATAAGTTGCCCACGACTCACTTCTATAATGCAGCGTGCTCAAAGTACTTCACATCTGTGTTGATGTGCTAAAGTAAGCCCAAACAGCCTCTATCACTTGATGTTCAGGAAATAAGTTGCCCAAATCTTTCCACCTTTCTACTTCACTACAGGAACCCCCCCTTCATGGATTGGGGCTTGCTTAAATATTTTTGACTTTATTCCAGGCATTGAACCCGTTTTAAGGAGCCTGAAAGAAATCTTGCATCTCAATAATGTGGAATTGCAAAAGCAGGGGCTTCTGCTTTTCACTGAAATTTTAAAATGGTAAGAGATTTCAAAGTTCCAGGTTGCCTTTAATTTGCAAAATTAGTGGGGGAGCACCTTTCATGGTTGATTTTTTTTGTGGGGGGGGGGAGGTTTTAGGTGAAAGGGATATATCATGGGTATATTCTCTTAAGCGATAATACACTGTCCACTAGCTTGCTTGTGAAATAAAATTTAAAAAATTAAGTGGAGATTTTTATCCTGGTCTCCATTTGTATTAGATATGAAATTGTATACAGTATATACATGCACAAATATTTATTGTTGCTGTGTTTATTGTTAAATTGCTTTGTATGTTTTATGCGAAGCATTCACTAAATAAATAAATGTGCAATTTTGGCAATGAACTCACAACTTAACTGTTTGTTCCTGTAGGTATTTTGTAGCGAAAGCCTTCATGTTGTTCATACAAAGCATGCTTAGGATTATTATTGAGAAACTTGTTGCAGGTAGTAGCCGTGTTGGTTTGCCGTAGTCGAAACAAAATAAAAAAATTCCTTCCAGTAGCACCTTAGAAACCAACTAAGTTTGTTCTTGGTATGAGCTTTCGTGCATGCACACGAAAGCTCATACCAAGAACAAACTTAGTTGGTATACCAAGAACAAACTTAGTTGGTCTCTAAGGCAGCGTTTCCCAACCGGTGTGCCGCGGCACAGTAGTGTGCCGCAAGACACCGGCTCCTGTGCCGCGGGAAGACACTGGCTGCTGTGCCGCCCTGGGCCGCTTCCGCTTCCGGGTCGGTCCGGGCTGGCGTCGCCTCGGCTCCGCTTCCCGCTCGCCGCCTTCGCCGGGGCTGCCGGGCGCTTCGCCCGCTGCCTCTGCCGCCCCGGTCGCGGTCGGGGACGGGAGGGAGGTGCCGGTGCCACTGGGCTCGCTCGGGGCCGGGTGGAGGTGCTGCCGGGGGGCTGGGCGCGGGAGGGGGGGCGGGCGCCTGGCCCGCCGATCTCCCGCTCCGTTTTCGCCCGCCTGGGTCCTTCCCCTCCCTCCCGCCAGGGCGCGCGGACACCCCGCCCCCCGGGGCGGGGGGGTCGGGGTGCATGTGGTGGTGGTGTGCCGCGAGATTTTTTTCGTGGGGCAGGTGTGCCGTTGCCCCGAGGAGGTTGAAAAACACTGCTCTAAGGTGCTACTGGAAGGAATTTTTTTATATTAAGAAACTGTTACCAGTAATATAATTTAAAGCTTCAGACCAAATCCCAACTGAGCAGTAACCGATAAAGAATTTATTCCTATACTGGTGTGCATGTGACAGTCTTTCTATAGGAGGCTATGATTTAAAGATTTGATCTGCATTTCTTCTTTTTCAGGCAGCCAGCAGAAATCAAATTATTTACAAATACATCTGTCTTTAAAGATGCAGTTAGTGTTCTTCTAGAAGCTTTAAACTGTCCTGTTCTTGAAGTAGCAGCTGAAGCTGTGAAAGCTGTGGCTGCAATACTGAGGTAAGCGGGAAACAATTTGGTGAACTTTTTTTTTGTAGCTGGACACCCAGGTTAGTCCTTTCTTGCACTCTTGATTTTGCTGACATCTGGACCGCCATGAATTTCTGTCTCCCCTGAGGTTTGCTTCCAAGTTAATTGCCTATCTTGTCTTACTCTTTTCGCTGCAGGAAGGATCATGTGACCATCCCACCCGTACTATACAGAGAGTTACAGAAGCTGGTTGAAGGTGTATTAAAGCGGTGTAGTGACCTTCCACTGCCAATTCTTAATACCCGTAGGAGGCTCATGGTTAGTCATTCACTGTTGTGTTTTTATTCTGATTGGCAGGTAATGTAGGCCAGATGTGTGATGAAGTCCTCTCTTCATGCTCCCACTCCCAAATAGTGGTGGGATTCTGGCAGTCCTTTCCACGAAAAACCCTCTTCTCATGTTAGGAAACTTGTTGCTGTGCTTGAGATAGTTGATCTGCCGCACTCCTTTCCGAAGAGTGTTCTTTGAATCTTTTTGATATTTGGGACTGAATTTTCCACTTGGATTTCCTCATAGGACTAACCTAGTATGTAATGTACATGCAAACAGCAAGGATTTAAAAGAAAGCAGGTCCAAATAATGGGACGGCAAAACATGTGTTTTCAACAAAGTTTAAAATATATAAATATAGAAATGAATAAATGTTTGCAGGTTGATGCTAAGCCTTATAGTGTAGCCCAAAGTCAGGAGTACTGTATTGGGGATCGCAGAGATGGTTACAAAGTGACGGTTACAAAGAGCCAGTGTGGTGTAGTGGTTAAGAGCGGTAGACTCGTAATCTGGTGAACCGGGTTCGCGTCTCCACTCCTCCACATGCAGCTGCTGGGTGACCTTGGGCTAGTCACACTTCTTTGAAGTCTCTCAGCCCCACTCATCTCACAGAGTGTTTGTTATGGGGGAGGAAGGGAAAGGAGAATGTTAGCCGCTTTGAGACTCCTTCGGGTAGTGATAAAGCGGGATATCAAATCCAAACTCTTCTTCTCTTCTTCTTCTTGATGGAGAAGAAACAAATTATTGTCGTTCCAAAATACAAGAATGAGTGACACCCTCTGAACATGCATCTGATGTTTACATACTTTCCAGAACATTGTGAGCATGTGCAGCCAAATCCTATTTGTATTTACTTGGAAGTATGGTTTACTGAGTTCAGTTGGAGTTCCTCTACTGTAGATGTGTAAATATTGCAACCTTAATTGCAATACCACACATGTACTTAGGATAGGATGAGCAATTTCACAAAATGTGACTTTATGTGCATGTTGCAGAGCCATTACACAAGTATTGCAAGTATATGTGCAGTGCAGGGGCACATTTTCAGAATCAAAGGATCAGTTTGCAATGACATTAAAACAGAAATAGGCTAATCTCCAGGAGAACTTAGTTTTATTCTCTCCTGTTTTTATAGTGTGACAGAATTACTACTTTTATCTATAACGTGCTGTAACCCAAACACTTGGGAGTTACGAAAACTTTTATTGCTATTTATTGTTGACTAGAAAAGAGGGAAATTCTCTTCTGCCTTTTTCAGTACAAGAAGCTGGTGTGCATCTGCTGAACAAGAATTAACAGTGACTCATGATAGCAAAAGAGAAGAAATGGATGAGCAGCCTTAGTGTTTCAGACAATTAGAGGGCTTCTCAAGCAAACGTTTGGTGACTGCAATTGTTAATTTAACGTGATATTCTGGTGGCATGAAGTAGAAGGTCCATAAGAAAGTCTTTTTCTCTCATCTCAATGTCACAGGGTCAACCAGGCAGCAGACATCAGAACAAAACAGTTTCACAGCAGGGACAGTTCCTGCAGACTGCTTTAGAAAGCTTCAGAAATGCTTGTAGGTGAGGAAGTTTTGTCTGTCTTTGGCCTAAGAACATTTAAGAGAGATCAGATAGCAATTTGTCCACAGCTTTCTGAAATTGTAGGGGAGATGCGCAAAGCTTGCATCTGTGTCTGAGGATATGATTAAAGGGGTATGAACTTGGGTTTCCTGCTTTGCTCCTCTACATTCAAGTGGCTCAATAGCTGATGACCTGGAGATTTACTCTTTGTATGTGCTAAAATACCAGTAAGCCACCTTTGTGCAGCGGACATGGTTGTGCTCTGGCTGGGAGCCAAGTTGGCTTTGGGGTGGGGTGGGGGGCCGCTGTGTGGCTCTCACCAGCCCCAGGGACAAAGCCAACCAAATGTTTTAGCAGGCTCTGGTGGGGGGGGGAGCATAGTTGTCAACCCTCCCTTTTTTGGCGGGAAACTCCCTTATTCCAATGCCGTTTCCCGCTGCTATCCCGGATTGTTGATATCCCTTACATTTCCCGGATTTCAAAGGAAGCAGCTCCTCTCCCTCCCTGCCGGCCAGGGAGGCTCCTCAGCTGCGTTGCTCGGCTGCCAATAAGGAGTCTGAGACCGACTGGGGGCGGAGCTTGCATGCCTTGTGCAGCCAGACCCTCACGCCCAACCAGACAGACAGCCTGCCTGCCGTCTATGCGCTCGCTCTTCCACTCACCCATTCATGCGCAGCTTCTGGAGCGCAGGGTGGCGAGGCTACTTGGTGCCATTGCACCGCCCTTGCGGCATCCCTTATTTTCAAATCCGAAAGTTCGAAAAAATCCCTTATTTTCAAATCCGAAAGTTGACAGCTATGGGGGGAGTGGAACCCAGCGGGGCCTTTTAAAGTATGCTGCCCCACCCAAAGAAGCACCATTTATTTGTTGGTTGTACTGCGTTTACACTCTACCCATCTTCCCAAAAGTTCATAGCAGTATCCTTAAGATTATATTTGTGACAACTCCAGAATTTAGGCAGGGTTGAGTGCTTGGAGTCATATTCACCTCTTCAGAGTGCATGGAAAGTAAAGCAGGAACATGCCTGGTGGCCCTGTCCTTTACATGTTCAGTGGAAGGTGTGAATGGAACTCTGTGCTTACAAATATACAGTATGGCTAATATACAACTGTGTGTCTGTAGAGCTCTATCATCTTCTGCTGAATGTGCAGAACTTGGAAGGGGACAGTAGGCAGTAGGCACAGTCTTGGTTTCTTTCCCCTTTCATGAGTTTGATGAACACATTTTGAAGACGTGAGAAGGGTTCTGCTGACATAAAGCTCTGTGAGTGGCCATTAATACCAGAGAGAAGATTGAACCTGTGTTTTTACACATTCAAACTCAACATTCTGGCCATGGAGTTGAGACCCAGCCAGGATGCTGTAGAAACATGATGCAATAGCTTCTGTCCGCCTGACAGTCCTGTGTGTCTTTCTAGATTAGCTGTGGAATCACAAAACGACCCTGTGGCTCAGGAGAATTCTTTCACTGCTCCCAACTCAGAGAATGAAGATACACTGAAAAGCTTTTCTGAGTTTCTGCTGAGGATCTCTGACTCTCTTTGCATCCCCATAGTCATGGTAGGGTTCCCTTTTACCCTAGCACCAAGTGGTTCACATATGTTTATACGGAAGCAAGGAACACCTAGTTTAGCGTCCTGTTCTCATAGCAGCTAACTAGAAGCCTTTAGCAGGACCTGAGTACACCAGCACTAGGAAAGTGAGCATGACAGAGTTTGTGCCCCATGCAGAAGAGATTGGCCGGTGGAGACAGTGATGCTGTGCCCTTCCCTCTACTTCCTGCCCCAATTATTAGGTATGTGGGGAATAAAGAGGAGCATCCAAAGATTAAAAAGATAAAGGACTCCTGACAATTAAGTCCAGTCGCAGATGACTCTGGGGTTGCGGCACTCATCTCGCTTTACAGGCCGAGAGAGCCGGTGTTTGTCCGCAGACAGTTTTTCCGGGTCTTGTGGCCAGCATGACTAAGCCACTTCTGGCGCAATGGAACACTGAAATCAGAGCAGTGCACACAAACGCCGTTTACCTTCCTGCCGGAGCGGTACCTATTTATCTACTTGCACTTATTGGCGTGCTTTCGAACTGCTAGGTTGACAGGAGCTGGGACTGAGCAACGGGAGCTTACCCCGTCGTGGGGATTCGAACCAGCGATCTTCTGATTGGCAAGCCCAAGAGGCTCAGTGGTTTAGACCACAGCACCACCTGCGTCCCTTTCCAAAGATTAAATTAAGGCTATTGTCAGAAGTTATTGTAGATCTAGATTCTTGTTACAAGCTGTTTTTGGACAGGAGCTTTCTATTAGACCATCCCCTGTGGTTTGGAGTTATCAAACTTGTCAGGCCCATTAAAAAGATTTCCTCATGTCTTATCCGAGTTGCATGTTATTTCTTTCTGTAACAGTGAAAGTATATTTGCCCCCTTTCCCTGCAGAAATATTCTGAAAGAGCTGTCCACCCAGCTCTCATGGAAGTCTTAATTTCGATCCTCAACATCTTATTCAGTGTTATGCCAGACTCAAGTAAGAGATTCTCCATGAAGCTGGGTAAGGAAAACTGGAAGAGGTTATTTTCTATATTTCTTTCAGAAGTATATTATTAAGCTGTAGAATTTGTTGCTGCTGAATGTTAATGCGTCATAAAGCTCAGTAAGAACCCCTAACATTAACGAAGCATCTATTAGAGTAGATGTGTTTTTGAAATGTCTTTCTCCAATCAAAATGGAAGTGTTCTGTACCCAGAGTGCCTCCAGGCTGGTGGCTCAGTTCTACTCTTCTGCTGTAAACTACATGCAGAATTGAAATTTAGCTATCACACTACAGGGGCTATAACACTTTGTATGTTTGTGTACATACTGCTTTGTTCCATCCACATTAGTGAATTTGACATAACCGTGGAGGAAAGGATGGGAAATGGAGTTAAAAATTATAGCCATTTTTTAATATTCTATTTAATTTTTACAGATACACTTTTTTAAAGTGTTCTTGCATGGTTTATTTAATCATTTTTTAAAGAGGCAGACAAACTGCATTGCAGGGGGTTGGACTAGATGACCCTTGGTGTCTGTCTAACTTTACAATTCTATTCTAACAGTTTAAAACTAATTAATTAATAATACCATGATGCTAAAATTGTGCCCTCTGGAAGGGCACCATGTCTTTAAACATTTTTAAAGATGTGATAAAATGCCTGTTCATTTAAGCACTATTTGCACAAACACATTTTTAAAAATCTGTTAAGAATGACTTGATTAAAGGCTCATCCACACTTCTGCTTGTCCCGTGAGTAGAAAGCAGGGGTCCAATAGGTTTCCCACTTGTCCCGTGCTTTCCATGCATGGGCACAAGCTGTTTTCCATTTGTCCCACCACTTTCCCCAGGAAAACCCACTCTATACTGCTGAATTGGAGTAAACCTCAAGCCGCAGAAAGCCCAGCTGATGTTTGTTTCAATTCAGCGGGGGAAAAGTTGGTTTCCTCGAGGGAAACGGCAGGACAAGCGGAAGTGTAGACAAGCCCTCAATGGGGCCAGTTGGAAAGGTAACAATGAAGACAAGCCAAAATGTAGATGCATGTGGACAGGCTCACCTGAATATGTCACTGTGCACTTCAGAACCACACCTTTAAAAAGGCAGAGGAGTACCTGTACCTGCAGAGATTACGGTACTGTTCGGCTCTACCATAAATTTGGATTATCCATGATCTTAGGAAGAAACGAGGAGCACGAGGAAAATGCAGAAGGACAACAATTTGATGACAATATCATGTAAATGCCCCATAAAAAGTAAATAATTCCATAGTGGCAACTCTGGAATCATCTCTAATGATGCTTGTAAATGTCAGTGAGACATGAAATCATATTTAATATGTAGAGAATCCTTTAGAATATTCAGAGCCTTGAAATTATTGTTGCCTTGGCTTGTGTAAGGCTTGGCTAGGTACTCTTCAGATTCTCTTAAGATTGTATCATTGAAAATCCTAACTCAAACATTTTGTGTGAGCACAGTTATCCTTCCCTCTAGCATCTTCATCTTTCATCCAACTGAACCTGGAGCTGAAGGCCAAATTCTGCACTGCACAAAGGTATTAAATTGGGATAGTAAAACTAATTCTCACGCTCAGCTCTCTTAAAACATTTCTCTTCATTTCCCATGTTAACCTCTAGACATTCTAGATTTGTAATGTTAACCCTTAGACATGAAATTTATGGTTTTCATAGAGCACCAGGTTAATTTTGGATGTTCTGGAAATGGCAAATAAAGCCTACAATTAACTACTGCCTTAAGGCTTGGTGACTTCAAAGCTAACGATATTAATAAACTAGAGATGGTGTCTTGACCAAGTCTGCACCTCCAGTTTCTCATTTTGCATAATTTATTTTCTCTTTTAAGTAACCCTGGTTTGAATCATGCTTGTTCAAGCTTCCTGCATAGCATATGCCTCAATCTTCATTCATCCTCAAAGAAGCTGGAGGATTCTTCCCAAGAGGGCAAGTTTGATAAAGTGATTTCTCTGTGTGTGATGTGCCTTTGAACCTGGCAGCATACAGCTGGGTCTGGGAACAGAAATAGTGGTAAAAGGTTTGGGGAAGATACGCTCTTTGAGTTGGCTGCCTACAGTGACATTAGCATGTTGGCAATATAAAATGATTTACGCTGTGTATACATTGCTAGCTTAAAGTGCAGCTAGCTCATTCTTTTTCTCCATTTGGATTGAAGCTGGTTTGGAGCAAAACACATCAAAATGCAATGTTTCCTAAGAACCAACAGGATAGATACAGGACAGATACGGGATTGTGACCAAAGCCCATCGCTTCCCAAACCAATGGTGGGAGCATACTCAATGCAGAGTGTGTGTGTACACAGCCTTGGATTGTGAGTGGAGGCTCTTGCAACACCTGCATGGCCCATTATTATTATTTTTACAAATATTTAAAAGAATTGAATGTAATCACTTTCTGGCCAGTGGTCTCATATAAGATAGCATGAGCTATGGAGCATATTATACTGTATGTTCCTGTCTCTTTTGTGGAGTAAGGTGGAACAGAAGGGCAATATGAGAGAAGCATGGACTATTTCAGTGGTACCTCGTGTTACAAACACCTCGGGTTACAAACACTTCGGGTTACAGACTCCGCTAACCGGAAGTAGTACCTCGGGTTAAGAACTACCTCAGGATGAGAACAGAAATCGTGTGCTGGCGGCACGGCGGCAGCAGGAGGCCCCATTAGCTAAAGTGGTACCTCGGGGGAAGAACAGTTTCAGGTTAAGAACGGACCTCCGGAATGAATTAAGTTTGTAACCAGAGGTACCAGTGTATTATCAATATTTCTTTTTGGGGGAGGGGGGTAAACAAACATTGGGGTTCTGTTCCCCCAACTTTCTATTTTATGTTTGTGTGCTGCTGCCATTTTCATGCCATTTTCTGATTGCCTTTCTTTTTAGTGCATGACCTATCAGAACTTTTGCAAAAGAGTCTGCCACAGTTGAACTTTGGGATACAGGAAAGCCTCAGCCTCTTATCTGAGACCCCAGAATCTTTCTGTTTACATGAAACTCTTCGTAGTCACCAGTACAGTCTCCTGCTTCTTTTCTACTTTGCTTTTAGTCAAGGAGACAAGTAAGTGAAGTGACTGGAACAGGAGGGAAACATCAGTAGGTGAGATCAATCCACTTAACTTAAAAAACAAACCAAAATCAAACCCTCTTGCTCTCAGATTTGTTCCAGAAACAGAGCTTTTCTCAGCTATAAGAAGTTTTCTTCTGTCAATCCAAGACCATGGAGACTGTCCACCCCCATATGTCTTCAAAGCTGTTTTGTACCTTCTGGCAATCTGTCAAGACAAGACTGAAGCTTTAGACTTGGTAATCACTGCTTCCAAGAGCAGCTTTTAAAATCTACACCGTCACATTTTTGAAAGTTTGTTATTGATGTTCCTTTCCAGACAATTAAAAGTCACTGTTTTGTTCCCTTAGTACTAGTATCCAGGATACAGCAACAGCAGCACAATATCTCATCTACTTTCTCATGAGAAAGTAGCCTTGCTATAGGAGAATAGCCATCATTCATTTTGGAATTATTATTATTTTTGTAAATACATCTGGATTTGTACTCTGTCTTCTGGTTTTGCGTAGTGTTGTAGTGTAGGACCCATCTAGCAAGGAGAAAACGCCTCCTGAATAAGTTTGTGGAATAGTGAGACAGTACAGGAATATTGGATGTCTACTGTGTTAGATGCCTGTTCCAGTGTTGTAGTAACACACTCGGAAGTGAGAGCGGAAAAGAGTGTACAGGAGGCACCAAGAACACTAAAAGAAACGAGGCAGGCCTTTGCAAAAAGATAGTGAGAGGATTGTCCCCACCCACAAGTACTGTCATAAATTGTATCCAGAATGTGCCATTTATATTTGGAAAATACATAGCTGTTTACTTTTGTTCTAGTATTCAAAGGATACAGTTTTCAATTTTTAAAGAAATGTGCATGCGATGATTTTTTTAAATGAAAATGGTATTGTCTGCTTGTGACACTGTTGACTTCAGTATGCTTTCATAGTACTATTCCCCTTGTATAGGAATAGGAGTAGGAATAATAGGAATATAGATGTATATAATGTTGAAATTCTTCCTGTTATAATGACTTTTAGGAGGATTATGTTCCTCATAAGAGGGACAATAAATGTACCAGCCCCTAAAGAGGTTGTTTTGACTTTTCTTATTTCCCATTCCAACTTTCCAAATCCAGGCTTCGCTCTCTGCTATAAGGAGGATCCTGGATAGTATATCTGATCTGAGCCTGGTGTATGTCCATCATCCTCTGCTCCTCAATTTTTTTTTACGCTATCCTGAATTTATGGGAAGATTTGGTCACCGCATCCTTCATCTATGGCTTTCCTGTGAAGACTACAGCCACACTGAATCTGAAGATACCGACAAAAGACTCTCTGCTGGCTTTTCTGACTCCTTAAACAACTTTAACAGTTTGCTTTGCATACTGAAGGGCAATCCCAGTACTTTACTTGTCTTGCTGGTATGTGAATTTTTTTTAAAAAATCAATACAAGATCGCCTTGTAGAAATACTTAGATTGCCTACCTGGATTCCATGTGTTGGAAAATCTGTTTGTTTTCATCACCATCACCATCACCATCATTAAATATCACACACATTTAAAGCGGAAAAGTAGCATGCCTCAGGTTTTGTGTACTTAGAATGACGATCATTGGAGACTGTGGTGTCTTTGTGATGTATGGTTTTATTTGTACATACAGGCTGAACATAACATGGAAGGGTTTGCCGCATTAACACTCTTAACAGATCTAGCCATAACTTGTTTTTTTGTTTAAAAAAGTCATACCAAAATACTTACAAATATTGATACACAATAATGTTATAAAACCTTTCATACATACAATATTATCCATACATATTTGAATTTAGTATTCCATAAATTTAATTTATATTCCTCAAACTGGAATTCCTCTCATATCTACAAAAAATCTTTTAATTCTTCTTCCTTGTCTTTCTCCATCCTTAGTCCAGTAAATTAACTTAGCCAGTTTAATCAGTGCTCAACTTTCCAAGCTATTATTTGGGGGGCTTCCTCATTTTTTTCCAATTACAGGCTATTCATATTTTAGCTGACATGAATAGAATATAAATCAGTCCTTTTTCCTTCTTAAAAACCTAATAACACTTATGAGATAGAATAATAGAATTGTAGATTTGGAAGGGACCCTGGGAGGTCATTTATTCCAACCCCCTGGAATGTAGATATACTGCCCACAGCCGTCCCTGGGTGCCTCCCATCACTCCTCTTCAGCCAGCCAGGCCCTTGTTTGTGCTACTAGCTTCAATAACAGACAAGAAACACATTTTAATGACCTTAATTGTGCATTACACAAACACACAAATAATTTGGATCTTAATGGTTTCAAAATGTGTCACTAATTTGACTGCATTGCAGCAGAGCCACCCAGTTTTCTCTTGGTGGGTGGGGGCTGTGCTTGACTGCGCCTTGGTTTTTATTTTAAATAATTAGGCTACAATAATTATTTTTGTAATTCAGATTTTAATTGTAGCGCAACCTGTTGATTAAAAAAGTACTTCATTTGAATATCTGCATTGCTATGATGTCTCATGCATCCAGGTTAGTATGATAACTTGAAGGTTTTGGAATTTGGCTTCTAGGTAAGGGTCCAGATCAGTCTCTGTGCCATAACCTTAGAGAGCAGCAGCAGCAGCAGCAACATCCACTTAAACTGGGCCTGATCTACTTTTCTTCTCAGGATCTAGTCTGTGTTGGCACCAGTGAAGTAGCTCACAAAGTCCTCATTACCCTGAAGGCCTTCCTGAAAATAGATGAGAATGTCCATGTCTGTGACCTTCTTCGAAGCCAATTTCTACAGATTCTGCAGAATCTTCTGGTAGAAAACAATTCCAGCATTTTGCAAGGTGAGTGACAGACCTGCCTTAAGTGCAGGAAGCTGTGGTTGGGTACCAAATGCCCTCAAGTAATTTAAATACTGCCCACAGGAGCTCTTGGGCCAAGTATTTCCCTGTTCCTATGTGGCAGAGCAAGACAATATTTTGGGGAAATTTAACAGAGGAATTTGGGACTTTTTCAAACCACAACTGCAAGTTTAACCCTTAGCCATGCCTGCTAATGTAATCTGTCTCTTCCCCTAATTTGCTTATTTGGTGGGTTTCTCTCTCTGAGAAAAGCCTACTATTTGCCACACAGAGGGTTCATACATGGTGCCCCTGGACATGACATCATCATCCCTGCTGTGAAATAAGTGGTGGCTCTTCATACTTCCTCCGTTATGCTACTTGATTCTTCCTTCTTGATTGGGATAGGAATTGTCAGATATGTGATGAATTAGCACTGACACAGTTTTTATCAAACAAACATGTTTTACACCCATTAATTGGGCTAGCACTACTGGTATGTTTGATTCAGGGCAGACATTGACGTCTTTCCTAAGAGCACATCTGTTTGCAGGGCAAATCATGTTGATCACTGTGCATCCTTGCTCATCTGATATGCAGCATGCCATATGTTACCGTTGTATATCAGCGTCCTTCTGATGCAAAATCAGCTGACCCTCTGCTGTAATGAAACACAGCCTTAGAGTCAATCTCATGTTCTGATTTGAAATGGTACGTGTTTAGGACAGCCCACAGCAGCCTGTTACTTTAATTATAGCTTTTCACTGCTTCTAACAGGACATAATGACTCTTTAGCTCTCCAGATTAAAAAAAATTGGTTTCTGTCTCTGACAAAGAAGGTGTTCACCATGTACACAGAAGATACACTTGTTTGTTTTCTCAGTTTTTGTAGTCGAGGCCATTAAGTAATTTTCTTTCATGTTTCTTTTTAGTCAACCAGGCCCAGCCCCTTTTATTGAACCTCCTCTTCCTGGTTCAACTCAGGCATGCGACTGAAAGAGAGCTGGACAGCACAGATTTCAGATTGCTTCATCTGGGTGAGCTTCTGAATTTGTTCAGTTCTGGATCTTTGGTTTAGAGATGAGAATATTTTATCTAGGGCATCTTAGTTGATGGGCCTAATAGCTACAGTGTGGTGTTGTGGCTAGAGTGCCAGATTACTGTAAAATAAATTCAGGTTCAAATTCCCATTCAGCCACTCTGGCTATGTGTCACCTTTCCCCAGGTTTTCTACATTCCCTGTAGTATGTTTCTGATGGTAGCAACAGTATCCTGCTTTAACCTCCAAAATGTATGCTGGTGAGGAGTTGTAACATATCTCCTACAGTAATTATGATGCACAGCTGTGGCAATATTTATTTCAGGATTTCTTGTGCTCTGCTTTGAAGCCAGATGGATTTTGTCAGTGTCTGTGAATTGCATTGCACGCTAATTTGATTGGCGGTCTGAGCAGGTGTAGCTGTTTTCGTATCGAGCCTTTCCCCCCAAATATTTAGCATATTGGAATTTGAAAAAAGATGAAAATTATATTGAGTATTTCTATCACACAGTCAGCAATTTGTCTGCAAAATGCAGCCCAACAGACCATGAAATTCTGCATCCGTCCCTCAACTACCTGTATTGGAGCCTTCAGCAGACAACACCAGCCAGCCAGAAAACAGGTAAAAAGAGAAAAATGGATTCTAAGTGCCCACTCTCCCTTCAACCTTATTATTAATTAAATTTGTGTACTGCCCTATACCCGCAGATCTCAGGGCAGTTCACTACATGGGGCCTCTCCCTACTGGAGCACTGTTGCTGTGTGAATCCACATTTTCCCCATTTGAATTCAGCCACTGTAGTCTACACATGTGCAAACTGAGTTTGTCCCCCTTGTCACAGTTTCTCTGGTCCATACTAGTAGGTGTTGGAGCCATGTGCAGAGAAGAAAGGAGGAGGCGCCAGGGCTCCATCTTGTAAAAGCCTGAAGGAAGCTGAAGGAGTGGGAAGTTCCTGGAGTCCCCTCCCCCATTCCCTGCCACTGACAGGGGGTGGGAGGAGAGAGAAGAAAGGGAGGGGCATCGCACCTTCAGGAATCCCATCCCCCAAAACCCCACACACAATGAGGAGCATCTTCCATATGGCCAAATACATGGCAGGAGCGGTGGGAGGCCTGCAGCCTCTCATGAGATTATTTAGCCAAGTCGCTGCAGTTTAGCAAGGAAGTATGGAAGCCACTGAAGGTCTAGCCACACACCCAACTTCCCACCCAGCATAAATCCCTCCCCCAAAGTGAAGAAGTAGAATGAATATGCTGTAGGCAGCCGGTTGTGATGGAAGGCAGGAGGGGGAAATCCTTCTTAGAGGCTGTGCCTGGGGCCTTTCTTTGAATGCAGTGCAGATGCCAGAACCTCCGTCTTTCAACATCTAACTATGAGGACTGCTAAAGACATGGCATGACAGGAGAAAAGGCTATTTAAAAAGGCCTCTCTCCTACTTGTTCATTTTGCACATATATCTCATTAAGTTACTTTCTATTTATTCATTGAAAAAAATCTGGTAACCATATGTTAGACCCTTTCTTCCTTTACAGTGGTGGCTATGTTATTTTCCAACACATCTTTGCTAGAGCTACTTGAGAAAATTATCCATCTCACTTGGTTGCCAGCCTGTTCTTCTGAACCTGCTTTGCCCTCATCCAGTGAAGCACTTCTCTGCTCTGCTTGGCTGCTGATTTCTTCTCTCTTGACTCAACAACATATTTACAATACAGAGGTTAGAAATACTGTAAAACTTGTGCATTAGAAAGTACAAATAAAAATTACTGCTTTTATTCATAGGCACAATGCACAAAGTTTAAGCATTATTAACTTCTTATTATTGGTTCCCTAAATCTATTGTATTAATTAACTGTAGTCCCAGTCTGAAAGTTCATATTGGTTTATTAAGCTGAGATAATAATTAGCCTTTTGTCTGCATAGGCAGCCCTTTGCTCCCCTCTTTGCAATTTGATCAATCAAACCAGGAAGTCTCTAACTAGCCTTTGTTGTTGTTGTTTTCATCGAAAATGATGGTTGTGAGTTTTGGAACTACCGGTACCCAGGACTTAAACTAACTTCAAATTAAGGTTTAGGATTAATAGTTTCCCAGTTCAAATGAAACAGGAAACCGTGGTTAATTGGAGACTCAAGAATGTAAAATGAGTGTTGCTGGATGAGACCAGAGATCTATCTGGTCTAACTTTCTGTTCCCACAGTGGCAAACCAAATACCCACTTGATATGTATGTAATAGCACTCATGCTAGTTTTATTGTTTACGCTGTGAAGGGACTGGTGTATGGCAAAGATCTGGTTCCTATCTTGGCTTAATAATGAACACAGACATAATTTATCATCCCCTAGCCTAGGAATAATTTAGCCCAATGGCAAAACCAGCATTTCAAGTCCCAAACCATTTTATTCCGTAAGATAGATAGGTATTATATGTAAATGAGGCATTACATGAATGGCTTAGAAACAGGTGATATAAGGTCACTGTATTGATATCATATTCAGAAACTGAACTTTAGTTTATCCTGTGTGTGAATTAGGATAATTCCTGATGGTCTCCTGTAGTTGTTTGATGTTGTTCCCTCAGTTTTGGCAAGCACAAAATGTTCAGAATAGATAGATGGATGTGTCTAAAGCTCATGAATGTGAGCTAATGTTGTGCCGTTCCCTAATCCTCTGAAGGGGAAACAGCAGTTTAGTAAATGATTAGCCTCATTCATTTTACCAGAGTGTTAATAATGAGGATGAATCAAAAGCAGATTTGCATAGCTGACTGCCTGTGTTCCCTCATTCTGTCTATAATCCCTTAGAAGTCATGGAAGCTCTGTTTAATTCCATAAGTGAATAATACTGGGAATACATTTAATGAGCTGCAGATCCAGTGTCTTTTGAGGGGTTGGTAATAGACGGCTGGACAAAGAAAATTAGCAGCCCGGCTGCTTCCTTCACTCCATTTGCTCCCATTGCCAAACATTTTCTGATTCATTTCTGAAAGGTTGATCATATCATCTGCCTTGATGTGGACCAGGTCTTCAGCGCACTTGCCTTCAAGAGGAAGAAACCCACACTGTTCTTTGGTAGGCTGCATATTTGCCAGCATCAGCTAAGAGAGCACTGATATAAGCAAAATTCACTAGGAAAGGCATAAAGTTGGGTCCGGTTTTCCCAAGGGGGAGTCCGGATTTTTCTCCCTGGGAAGAGCTGGAATTTTAGAGCTTTTCCCCTTGTGCCACAGACAGAGACTACACCAGAGTTATCAAAAGCAAAGCACAGCTTCCCATTTATTGAATCTGTTGCAACAGAGGTTCCCCCCAACGTAACAGGTACGATGCGAAGAAGAACCCAGAACAATGGCGTGCCAGCTCCTATATAGACTTTGAAATTCCCCCCCACTTGGCTCAAGACCAACCCCCTATACATCATACATACATCACGGCTACATCATAACTTGGGAGGGTCAGAGGAGGTTACTTGAGAATTTTCCACACCTGGTCATCCCTCCTCGACCCCTCCCAAACACACATTTCTGGATAACAAAAGGTTTCCTGACAAGGGAGTCATCCTGCGGCTTATGTAGATCGGCTTGTAGATCGTCTATCTTCTGGGCTTATGCAGATCTGATAGTTTGCTTACAGGGAAGTGATAAGTGTTGGAGATATGCATGCAGAGGGGAGTGGAGAGGGAAATTGATCTTAATCTGGGGTCTCCTGTAGGTCACACATAGGTAAGGAAAAGGTTCTATTTCCTTGAAATGGCTTCCCTGATGTCAAGAGTTGTGGTGGTTGAAGTCCAGGAAGCCAGGGTCCCCTCTCTGTTCGTGGGGTACAGTGTAGGAGGGTAGGGTGACCTCTTATGACAGCACTAAAGGCTGCTTTACATGTTATAAAAACGGAAGTCACTTTTGCTAAGAAATGGCATAAATCTCACCTAATGTAGAAACCCCTGGGAAGCTGCAGTCCTTTGTGGTTTCCCAATTTATTTATGTGTGCAGGATCAGGGCATCTTATCTATATGCAGGGGTTGTTGCTCAATTCCTACATGAAACTGTATATTGTTATTATTATTAAATTTATTGGTTTAATATAATGGTGAACGTTCATAAGTAAATATGGAACATTCCCCCCTCCCCCTCTCGAACATGAAACTGTATATTATTAAGCAAAAAACGGGGGGGGGGGGGAGAGACTTGAATTTTCCTCCCCTTTGACCTGTCCTGTTTTAACAGCTCAGACTGTTCTCAGTGGTGTCTGCCTGAGCACTGATGAAATCTACACACATTTCAACAGAGCTGCATCATCCAATGCTCCCAGGCCATTCACTGGGCCCCAAGTGGCTTGAAGATCATAGCAACATTTGAATACACTATAGATTACTATATAAAAGATGGGGGGGGACTTTCAAACTTTCAAACATTAATTTTTATTTTCTGAGAAGTCCAATCATTAAAATGCGGTTTATGTCATTTTCAGATGCAATTTTTTCACCTTATAATTAAGTCATATTGAATAAAAGTACTTGAAATTAACACTGCATATATTAGAATTGAACTGATGCTTTCGTATGGGTTTAATTGCCTCTCTAAAGTTTATGCAACACTATTCCAGAAAATAAATCAGCTAATCCATTTTCTTTCCCAAAACAAAACGAAAAGATCAATCCAGGCATTCACATGCAGAGGCCTGATAGGCCAGAGAACAGTAGATTCAAATAGAAGTATAAAATATGTTTAGGACAGGAAAGAGAGTGTGTGTCTTTGAGATTTTGGAGGATTTTTTTCTTTTAACATGTTCCTTGGGAAGGCTGTGCTGTAGTAGACTTAGTGTACCAGCCTACGCTAAACATGCACTGCACATGTAGGCTGGGACAATGTACATAAGTTGCTTAGAGCTACTTGTAAGAAAGGTAACTAGCAAATACAATTGTCATCATAATGCTGGAATAGTAAATCGTTGTTGCTAATGGTATGAATGTAAAGTACTAATAGATGGTTTTATACCCAGTCAGCATCCTTCAGTTTCTGAGAGCCTTCTTTAGGCAGAACCTCTGCTCCTCCTTTGTGAAGTTTGCTGTCCGGTCTACAGATGAACATGGGAATCAACTGCCACAGTCAGAAGAGGATGCCTCTCTGTGTCCAGTAGCCATGAGGCATGTAGTATCATTGGTTATCCGTCTACAGAACCTCCTGCTCCAGGTAGAAGTCTAGTGACAATAACTGAAACCATTTTGCCATCAGCAACACTGTTGATCTATTTCAAACAAACAGCAGAAGGCATGCAGTCTGTCGCGAACCTCCCTCAACGCACTCTGTGTCACCCTACTAATAAATGTTTGTCAGTAATGCAGGTGTACTGGTTTATCTTTAAACCCCTCGCACCCTGCCCTCCGAGGTTCGACTAGACCGACCTCCTTAATGATTCTGGAGATCCTAGTGACAAGAGTGTTCACGTCCAGTTATACCCCCCCCCCTGCTCCAGGCTATCCTGATGCAAACCTTTTAACCTACAGCCCTGGGTTCTAATCACCAAGAAACCCCCCGCTGCTGTCTCAGCTGGCTAGCCTCTGTTAGCTACACTGTGGCACTTAAGGTTCACACCCTCCTAGCCCCTCCTTAATGAATCTCTAGGACACAAACTGTTCCTAGTTTTGTCCTCTCTCTGAGATCATTAAACTGAGCCCCGGTATAACACGCTGGACCTCATGGACGACGATACTTTGATGGTTTGAACAAGAACTAGTTTTTATTGTTTAACAAGCATAACGGTTTCAGGTTTTATCACATGCAGTTCATAGTTTCTTTACAGTTCTTTACAGTTTCTGTTGACTCCTATAGCCTACCCATATACCTCCCTCAGTCTGCTCTGTCTATCTCCTCCCTTCTCTATCTACCTCTCTCAACTCCCACACAACACCAACTCTTCCTGACCAACTGCCGTTCCCCCCTTTTAAAACCCCCAGGAGGTTCCGCCTTTCTGGAGTGAACTGCCAATTAACAGGTTCTATGTTTAACCCTGTAAACGCTGGGGAAAACTTAACATTCTACAAGGCCAAAAGGGCTGGTTCGCCACACAGTCCACTGCCGTTTCACCCACTTTCCTTATTTCTAGAACTGAACTGTTTCACTACTGAGAGGCTTTTTCGATCATTATTTAATTTCCAGTGTAGAATGAATATAGATCCCAGGACTTTGTCCATGACAAGTCTTCTTTTAAGTACTGTACTGTAGCTTCCTACAGCTTAGTCCCTCACTAGCAACAGCTCACTTCTGCTACCTTACTAAAGAGGCTGCCATGCAATCTTAAGAGTTATCTGAGCAACATTTTGCATTCTTTCGATAGTGGAATGGGGGTGGGGAGCCACTTCTACATCAGTTCTAACCTAATAAGTAGTTTTGTTGTGGGATTTGGTAGCAATGATTCATGCCCTCACCCTTTCCCTTATATTTGCAGAAGGACCTTTTGCTATCTCAAACTGTTATTGGCTGTCTTGAAGTCTTGTTGGAATACCTGTATTCAAGGAACCCAATCACTGGTACTCCTTTCAGCATCCTTATATGTGTTCACTTCATTCCTTTGCTTTGCTGTGATTGTCTGCATCGGTGGGCACAGTATCGTCACCAGTTGCAGGAGAGATTTTCAGTAGCAGGGGAGGGAAGGAGCTGCCTTCTCATTTTCCGGAGTGTTTCTTGCTTTGCATCAGGGAGGTAGGTGGTTGAGAATGCCATCTACATAATGGAAAAGCAAAATGTAAGTTTCCAGTTCTAAGAATCTCATTCAGTTCCCAAGAAAACATTGCAAACTCTCTTGCCTATACGGCAATCTGGGTTAGACCCAACAGGATACATTCTGGTCAGCCTTTACCAAGCAAAAAGGTGCATTACCGTGTTTGG
The DNA here is from genome assembly GCA_034641385.1 of Darevskia mixta. Lineage (NCBI taxonomy): Eukaryota > Metazoa > Chordata > Lepidosauria > Squamata > Lacertidae > Darevskia > Darevskia mixta. The sequence continues at coordinate 21,081,583 of JAWWNH010000008.1, forward strand.
TAAATTATTCTATGGATTAATGGTAACCAGCAGCATAAGGGTGTCTCTGACAATTGGCTTAGAAAAGCACCTGGGCACAATTTGCACCGAAGCCCCTATCCCAAGATATTCCTGTACTTCTTGCAAATGCAGTTGTTGCTCAGTGATCACGGCCTTGTTCCTTATCACTCAATTCCATGACATCCACCACTGTAATTAGTTTTAATTGCACAAGGAAGTGGTTGGTATTTGAAAGATGTTTTACTCAGTTAAAGTGCATGCGCACCTGTGTAGACAGTCATTTATGCTTAAAATGTGATGTGCTTTCCCCTTTTTCCTCCTTGAAGGCAAACACATGCACCTCTCTGCATGCCTATTAAATAACTACAGGTAGGAAGATGTGTCATAAGACCCACCAGAAGTAAGCAAAAAGCGGCAATCCTGCAAAATAATGCTGATATGGATTGTACACTGGTGCAGGGAAGAGTTTTATGGAAGGTTTCATTTAGGTGGATTTGAAATGGTGTGTCAATGACCACTGTGAAAAAGCTTTTTTAATATTAAGGTGGTGTCATGTGGCGTTTATAATGGTATATTCAGCAGTGAGGTAAAAGTAGCTTTATTTAACAACTTTCATACTATATTTCACATAAAGTAGATAATATTCCAGTGGTCTAAGCTCAATTATGATAACATAGTCACTTTCTTAGACCTTGCCTTCCCTGAAATTATTATTTCTTTTCTCTGCTTCACTACTCCAGTACATTTTTGTTGTGAATGAATGAATTAGGTAAGAGTTTAAATTATTACCAGCAATATTTTTTGCGGAGGGCGGGGCAGGGAGGTGCAATAGTAAATTTTATTTCTGGAAATTCTTTTTGATGACTTCAAGGAAGTTTCATTCCATATGAATAAGTATCTTTAGCTAGAATGTTTTCCACTCGGTTGTTTTTTTACAAAAGCTAACTGCGATTGCTTTCTACATTTCTAGCATCCCATATTGTCTCACAACCATGGAATAAATTCCTGCTGATCTCACTCCTGGATAGTGTCGATAATTCATTTCTTCAACCAGAAATTCTAAGACTAGTTGCTTTGGTGAGTATGGGGGCTATAAACTGCTATCCTGAAAGTTTCTAGTATATTGTTAAAGAACACAGTGTATCTGCAGGTATCTATGCTGTGTACATTAAAAATGGGCAACATACAGGCAAATTCTGTAGCCCTGTAGTGTTTGTTAGGACCAAAACAGGTATAAATAATTGAATTTCCTGATTTTAAAATAAAACAAAAACAATCAAATATAGTTGTGGTTAGCGCTTATTCTGATCAGAGCTATGGCACTGGAGAGAAGTTATTTGTCCCTTTACCCTGCACTATTTCCTTGATCAAAATCTCCCCCTGCCAGCTCTGTATAGTATGTCTTCCACTCCAGAAAGGCAATAGCAGTTTCAGTGTGCAAGTGGAGTTTTCCATCAGGGAAATGTTGGAGCAGGCAGGATTAATTGCCGCTTCCCCAGTGCTCTTGCTCGAGTCAAAATTGGAGACCCACTTAGCTGTATTTAAATAAAAAACATTTTTTTCAAAGTTGGGGATTTTATGAACGGGAGGAAAAGATACACCCCCACCCCCGGGACCAGGGTTAAGGAACCTGTGACCCTCCAGATGTTGTTGGACTCAAATTCCCATCATCCCTGACCACTGTCCATGCTAGCTGAGGCTTATGGGAGTTCAACAAGACCTGAAGGGTCACAGCCAGTTCTTCATCCCTGACGTCTCAGGGTCAGCAAGTTCTGCCTAAAAAATGGGGAAGTTGTTTTATGATACCTCTGGAGCATAGGAGCCAATTCCTAGGGGCCATGGGGGCTTCGGCTCCCACAATAAAATATTTGAGGGGGCCAGGCCCCCACAAAGTTGATGGGCATTCCCATTCAAATGGTGTGTGTGCGCACACTGCATCATATGATCAGTTATGCAGGTGGGGTTTACCTGGGCCCCCACAATATTTTATTCAAGTTGGCACCCCTGCTGAAGAGCCAAGGTTTGTATCATACTTGAGGAAAGCTGAACTATGGAACTCCATGCCACAAGAAAATAAATTAACTTTAATTACTATGTTTTAAAGTTTATAAGGTTTCAGAGCACTAGAATTATTTCTCCAATTGAAATTGGCCGCATACTTGAAGAAGCAGCTAGTACTAAATTGCCAGAACTTTCTGATGTCACAATCAGTGCACTCCGCTCCTTTCTTGTTCAGGTGAGCCCTTTGGAAATGATCTCGTAACAATAAGCAGTAACTTGAGAGTGATATCATAAGAATGTTTGTTATGGGTTGTTGTTGTTGCCGCCGCCGCCGCCATCATCATCATTATTAATGGAAGGTCATTTCACAATACCGCACTCAAAAAATGACCTGAAGGTAAGGCCCATTTTGCTCTTTCGGGTCATTTTCTACGAGAACTGTGCTGTGAAATGATAGAACATCCGTGATAATAGCAGTTTTCTTGAAAGGCAAACCAAGTTGATGGACTATGCCGAAATGGCAAGATTAACGGGGAAGCTCAGAAATCAAGAAGATAAGAACTTTAACAAGGAATGGGAAAAGTTTATAATTTATTTACGAGACCACTGCAAGCAGGTTAAAGCATTAGCAGGATTTTAACCACACTTGTAAAGTAATAGAATGTATGGATAATTTTGAAGGATTAAAAATTTGGATAAGCATTGATATGTAGTTGTAAATAATATAGTTAGTACCCATGGAAGGGATGGGGGAAGTTAGGAGATTCAGAGCAATCTCGATATTTGGATTCGTAACTGTTTTTTGTTGTATGTTTATACTTTTTAAAATCAAATTAAAATATTTATTTTTTTAAACGATAACAGCAGTTTTCTTAACTGGTATTGTAAACTGCCCTAGGATATTTATTAGGAAGGTAATAATAAATACCGCTTAAATAAGATGCAGTAATTCCTCAATGAGAGTACCCTGCATGGTGATTCTGAAATGGTTCTAACAGCTTTAGCAAAAGCCACTTGCTTCAGGCAGCAGATTGCAGAGGGTTTGGTAACTTAAGTCCATTAATTTCATTGGTCTCCTCTGAGTATGACTAATGTTAGATTCCATCTACAGTTAAAGGTAAAGGGACCCCTGACTGTTAGGTCCAGTCGCGGATGACTCTGGGGTTGCGGCGCTCATCTCGCTTTACTGGCCGAGGGAGCTGGCGTACAGCTTCTGGGTCATGTGGCCAGCATGACTAAGCCGCTTCTGGCGAACCAGAGCAGAGCACGGAAACGCCATGAAATCTACAGTTAATTATTCCTTCATTTACAGAACATTGTGTATCTGAAAAAGTGTGCATGCACACGAAAGCTCATACCAAGAACAAACTTAGTTGGTCTCTAAGGTGCTACTGGAAGGAATTTTTTTATTTAATTTACAGAAGCGCTCTTTCCATGTACCCTTTGTTCCTCTGGTTCAGTACTACAGCACTAAGCCAGTATGGAAAGCTGACATATGGCTATGCCTTTGGCTTTTATTGCTATTGTATGAAATGAAGGAAAGGGAGATAGGAAGAAACAAACCTTTTAATTATTTCTGTAATTCCTTTCACTTTGATGTAAGCTTCAAAGTGGAAAATGTCAGGTAGATTCAACTCAAGCAGCATCTGTTCAGACCTTGCTGGAGAGCCTCCCATCAACAAGCAGGAGTCAGCCAACCTTTCCAGGCATGATGTATCCTTTTGGCAGAATGCGTGCGAAGTTACTGGAGTAAGGTCTAGGGCCGCCATCTGTGGAGGTCTCAGGCTGAGACTAGACCGGCTATTTTGTGACATCCACTGGGAAGAGTATGAATATATTTTCAAAAAGGTAAAAAGAAAACCCTGTCAAAGTGCTTTTTGCCTTTTCATCACTTGCACTCAGACAATAGGATGCAAAGCAGTCAGCATTAGATATAAAGGGCCCCAGTTTACAATAATTACTTAAGTCCTAAATAAAGGAAAAAGTCCGGTTTTGAAAAAGGCAGCTCTGAAGGCAGGCAAAAGCTTACTGTTTGCCTTCCTCATTGTTCCATTAATATTTTTCATTGTTCGGATTAGATTGCAAACAAAGCAGTGCTCAAACTAGTAATGTTTGCAATGAAGAACAGGGAGTCGGTTTTGTGGTATTGTGCAGAATGTCCCTGGGTGCCTCCAGATTGTTACTTTTTTGCATGAGCAATTGAAGTGCATACTGGAACTTTGGGTTTGTGCAGTTTAAATGGATTAATGGGTTCTGTTGCCTTAGCACAGACATGGCCAAACTTGGCCCTCCAGATGTTTTGGGACTACAATTCCCATCATCCCTGACCACTGGTCCTGTTAGCTAGGGATGATGGGAGTCCCAAAACATCTGGAGGGCCAAGTTTGGCTATGCCTGCCTTAGCACAACCAATGCGCTTGGAAAAGAAAACACGGAGAAATTTAACATCATGCTATGTTGGTTGTTCAGTCAGGGCAGGCTTGTCAGCTTGCCAGATGCTACCATCCCCTCCCTCTTCACCTCGCACAGCTGTTCCAGGGGGTCTCCTGACACACACACCCCAAGCCAAGTTTATTTGGGGAGAGAAGACCAGTTGTGCAAGTGGTAGTTCTTCCTTGTGCCAGCTTCCACTTGCAGGACTTATTAGTTGATTCCAGCCCATGCATATTTTTTTTCTTTGTGCTTTGGAAAGTTATGGGGGAAAGTATAGAATAGAGTGCGGATGGATATGGAGTGTAAACACTCCATAAGTGTTTTCTGGACATCAAAGTACTGTGTATAGGATAGATTTAGATGCTGACAGTCAAAACCTCTGAGCAACTTTGAGATATTTTCTGCTCCCTTGCCAACATGTGTTCATCTGGCAAATATTTCTAGAGTTTTAGGGGAAAGAATAAATGAATACATTTTCTAAGCAGCGTATTATCCTTTCAACACTTTATTCTTTCACTCAAGCCTTTGAATTCAGATGTCTTGGAGGAGTGGCAGTTTCTCTCTCACATATCAGAGACTGAAATGAGAAGGCAAACAAAACTGAGCAGAGAACATAATGGATAAAGCAACTTGCCTTTATAATTTCTTACCAGCCAAAGGCTTAAATGAATATAATACAAGTGATTAAAACCTACAGAAGTGATTTTGTAATCTAGTCGGTAGTTTATGTTTAAACTTGTAAATAAAAAACTTAAAATCTGTTTTTTGTCTGCTTTGGAAATGTGTTAAGCGAAGCATGCATTTCAGAGTTGTTTTCAGCACTGATAAAGAAAAGAATTTGCAGGCACTTCTGATAAATTCCCTAAGTGCTTGACCTCAGTAAATAATCTATTTTGCTACTTTACGCATCACCTTCTTAATATTCAGGTGCCATGAATCATTGTTTTGGTTAATGCAAAATGATACCATGTTAAGAGAAAGCTTTTGTGGATCAAGGGTTTTACCATATCTAGCCAAATTCAAAGTCAGCACTCATTTGTTTTACACACACACACACACACACACACACACACACAAACACACAAATTGGTTGGCAATAGCAACAGTAACAATGCTCTCAACCCTTTTGGTACAATAGCTTAGCATTCTCTGAAATCTTCCCTCTAGGGCTGATTCTCAAATGTGACTACGTACTGGGAAAATCTATAGTGATAGATCGTAATAGCATGCACCCAAATTGTGTTGCTCAAATTGTAATCATTGTAGCATTTTTTAATATGTTGAAAGGATGTTCTGCCTTTCATTTAACAAAATATTATAGCCTGATGCTTCAGCAGTTATATAGGTTACCTGTATGTATAAAATCTCTAAAACCACTATACAAAAAAGGCAGGAGTGAAACAGCCACTGCCCATATGTTTACAATACAACCAAAGGCTTACAACCTAATCAGAGACAAGACACACTGTAAGGAAAGGGAGGTAATATAAAAGAAAGGAAGGATGATCAGGAGAGGCATGCCTGCTGCTAAGTGGAAGGGCACCTTCACGGCACAGAGCGGCAAGAGAAAAGGCCACAGGTGCAACTCAAAGGGTAATCTTAGGTGTAACAAAGAGACTGGTCAAGTGAAAACTAGAGAATTAGGCAGTATCAAGGAGTGAAACAATCTGAATGGCAAGTGGGAAATAGAACAGATAGCAGCAGAAGAGGGCTAAGAATAGAAGCAGGAAGCCAACAAGAAAGATACAAGAGTAGTCTATTAAGGAAATAAAATTAACCAGAATGTTGGGGGTGACTGAAGAGGAATGTGAATCCTAGCTGTACTGATCAACTGAAAATGGCGAGATCAGCAAGAAGGACATGAATATATAGAAGAAAGGCCTGTAGCTCATTGGTAGAGGATCTCCTTTGCATGCCGAAGGTCCAAGGTTCAACCTTTGGCACCTCCAGGTAGGGCTAGGAGAGACCTGCCTGAGCCCCTGGACAGCTGTTGCAAGTCAGTGTAGACAAGCTTGTAAAGTCTGGTGCCCCACATATGTTGGACTACAATTCCCATCATCCCTCACTAATGGCTGTTTGTTGGGGCTGAGGGGAGATGCAGTCTAGCAGCATCTGGAGGGCATCAGGTTGCTGAGTTAGATGGTCCACTGGTCTGACTTGACATAAGGCAGAATTAGCATAAGAAAAATCTTTTGAGAAGAATCAAACAGTTATTCGTGTTCCATGGTTCTGAACTTGAGAATATCAACATTATCAAGAATGTGAGAAAGTGTTTTTTGAAAAAATGGGGATTTGTCCATTGAGAGAATAGCGTATGACTATTGCAGCAGTGCACATAAATTAAAGGCCCATTGTGACAAATACAAAAAGGGGATCAAATGTTGTCCCTAGTCTAAAGCATTTATACTACAAGATTTCATACTTGAATCAACTTACTTGCTGGAATGGTTGCCCCTTAATGTATTTTTACAAGTCTGCCAAATCTTAATGATTTTAATTAAATCATTTATATTTAATTGCATTTGCTTGTTTTAGATAATGTAAGATTCCATAGACAAAAATCTTCACTAATTATTGGAAAAGGCCATCTTATTTTCATTATCATCTTCTCTACTACAATAGCACGCCAAAACAAAAGTAGCCTTAAAAATTATTAAGTATGCCTGTAACCTCTATGCCCAAATAATTAAAAATAAGCCCTGCCAAATATTCAGTAAAACTGATTATCTTGATTAATCTACTGATTAAAGAAAACTCCCCCCCCCCAATACTACTGAAATAAGGAATTTGCATGTAGGGTAACATTTCACAATTTGACCCAATTTTCTGCTATGTAGTTAGCACTCAGCTCAGGTTCTAAAACAATTATAAAATATGTTTATAAAAGGAATAAAGGGTTGTGTTATGTATCACTTGTGATGCCATGGGCACTAGCCCAATGGGTGCATGTAAGATGTAGCACTGAGACATGTAATGCACAGTAATTTGAAACACAATGGATGCATGGGAGATGAACAAAAATTAAGTGCTCTGCGAACAAGATATTGCTGGTTTGTTTCCCTGAGACAGTCATGAAAGCTTCGAGAAAGTTACTTAGGTAAGTGCGCTAATTGCATTTTCCAAAGTGCTGGCTTTGACCTTTTAAAGCCTTATTACCTCTCTTTGTATGAACCTACCTAAAACCTACAATGGTCATTTGAGACCATTTCCCGTGTGCAGCTCCTAGGAGTGCTCAGAGGGTGGTAGACCCGTTAGTGCAAAGCGTTGCTTGCTTTTTGCATTAGGTACTATTACACATTCCTCTTCACTCAGGCAGCTGGGCTTAGATATGATTCAGCCATTGTGGTTTTGGTGCTCATCTTGTGGTTGAGTGAAACATAATCACTTCCAAGTCTCTTATTTAAAAAAGCAACAAATAAATAAAATTTAATAATTTATTGCTCATAAGCGACTGAAAAGACTTTAAGGCTGGAAATCCTATACTCACTCACCTAAGGGTAAATCCCAGTGACTTCAACGTGTCTCACTTTGGGAGTAACGTCCAGCAATGCACTTTTTTTTTTGCTTGCTGTGATCATGCAATTGTTGGGGCTTGTAAAGTAAGGCATCTCTCATGTCCCAGCATAGCCAGATGGATATTGGTAGAAGCGTCCTTCATATTTATAACAGAGTACCTGTGCTTGCTAATTATTATTGCAACTGATTAAACAGCAAGCAGGTGTTCTCATTAATCACTAATTGCTTCCCGCGCTCACCCCGCTTTCCCCGGACCAAACTTGCGCGCAGTCTAAAGAACTCCTCTAATTGCCTTTCAGTGCTTATTATGATTTACACGCTGCTTCTCCCAGTATGTCTAGTAATTGCTTCCGAAATTCTCGTGTGTGTGTGTGTTTTTAACCCACCACCCACCATGCAAATCAGCACCTGGCATTCCTCCCCCCCACCCATTAGTAAACGTGGCTGTTTCCCCTTACAGTTTCGTAAACGTGGTGATGGGGGAGATCTACCAGGCCGGCAGAACTACAACACAGAGGCCTCTGGGAAGCACACGGAGGAAATGACGCGCCCGTGCAGGGCATGCTGGTTTGCTTAGCAAGCGAGGCCAGTCCGCTGGGGAAAGCTGCCGGGAAAAGGAAGAGCGGCTCCAGCATGACAGCCTCGCCAGAGTGAGCTGCTGCTGCTGCTGCTCTCGGGCGGCTGGAGACGCCGGGTGTCCCTTTCCGGGCAGTGCAGGTGAGGTTCCTTCCAAGGGGCTCGAGAGCGAGGGTCGCTTGAGAAGCGGGCAGCTTCCATCCCGTGTGATCCCAAGCTGGTTCTCGACGGGCGGGTTTGGGTTGCCGAGCCCCAGATCGCGCTGCCTGGAACTGCCAGGCTGGCAGCAAACTGCTCCGTAGTTCGCCCCGCCGCTGAGCGTCTCCGATCCTGGAAATGCTGCGGAGGGCGAGAATTGAAACGCCGGAGCCCTTCGAGAGAGCCAGGCCCCGAGGAAGCGGGAGGTCCCGGGAGCCCCAGTGAATCGACCAGGGGGGCGGTGGCAGCAGGTGGCGGGGATCGGACTTCTGCTGCAGCCCCGGATCCGCGGGAAGAGCGCGCGCTTTGGCGGTCCCGCTGCCTGAAATCGGGAAGGACCGCGCGGCTGCGGGGAGCGAGTGCGGATCGCCCTCGCTTTCTTCGCTTGCTCGCGTAGGAAGGCTGAGCGAGGCGGGCAAGAACTTGTTTCTCCAAACTTGGGGGAGCGCGCGCGGGGGGGTGTTGCCGGCGTCGTGCCCTTCGGGAAGCGAGGTGCTCCGGCGTGTTAAACTAGACTACAGAGATGTATTTAATCACTACATAGCTCATGCTGTCCGCTGGTGAGACGCCCCTCGGAATAAATAGCTGCGGAATGATCATGATCGATGCCACAAAGAGGATTCTGTCACAGCAGTCATTCTAAACTAATGGAGGAAGGTGCTCTCGTCTACACCTTAATAATGATGATTTTGGTGGTGAATTAAAGTGCAGAGCTCTCCTCCGTGCGGTGTCTGTTCGGGTCTTTTGCACTTTTCGTCTTAACTGATCAGCAGGCCCGCATTTCGTCCGGCTTTATAAAAGGGTTCTTGATGTCGGGTACCTAGTACCCATCACACCCTGAATCCCAGGACTAAGCAGCAAAAGGGTTTTCAATTTGATCTTGATTTTATATAGACGTGCAAAATGAATTATTTTCTCTGTGTTGGTAAGATAATTTTTTTTTAGATTCGTTTTTTAGTTAGCACCACAAACTCTTCTCATGTTATCTAGTAGCTACTATTCAAGTTTAGTCTTGCAACATTTTATATATTAATCTTTTTGGATTATCTGAAACTTTTTAAAAAAGGTTTGAGATCTGCGCATATTTGTCACACATTCTGAAAAGCTCTCAATTTGCAGATATTTGGGGAAACGAATAGTATGCACCTAAATTTTACTCAAGAGTCGACCCATTGAAATTAATTAACTAAGGTTCATTTTAGTGGATCTACTCTGAATCCAAGTTAGCTGAATACCAACCCCAGTAATTGCAAATTGAGGTTGTTGGGTTTTTTTTTGGTCAAGTTGAGCATATAAAAAAAGTACCCTAGGGCCTAGAAAAGAAAGGCCCTGAATATACTGTATTTTCCGGCATATAAGACTGGGCGTATAAGACGACTCCCAACTTTTCCAGTTAAAATATAGAGTTTGGGATATACTCGCCGTATAAGAAATACGACCCGGCGTATAAGACGACCCCCGACTTTTGAGAAGATTTTCCTGGGTTAAAAAGTAGTCTTATACGCAGGAAAATACTGTACCCTTGTATCTCTCTGGAATCCAATACCATTTATCACAGATGTCAGAGGGGAAATATCTGGATGTTGTTTTTGAAAGCAGGTCACTTGCATGGACAGTAAGTAATAAAGGGTCGAGGTTGGTTTTGACAGCTTCTTTACTATGCATGTTAAATCACATATCTTTCTACAGAAGTAAATTGAGGCATGAAGAAGCTCAGTTACTACTGCCATCACTATCACAAACTCCAAGGTTAGGGGCCTTGTTCGTTACTGTGTTAGATGATTTTGGAACATGAGTTTGCCTGAAGATTAAGTTTTTGGGGAGGATGAATCTGCAAAGCCCCCGAATCGGTTGCTGTAACTGCTGTGCTCTCTCACACACACATCCTTGCACTACATTAATGACTTTTCCTATGTCATATTGCATTAAACTAGTTCCCCCCCCAAAATTTGTTAACTTAAACCATAGTGTCTCTTTTAGTTCTCTGATAGCGACTATAGTGTGGCATTTGTTTTGATCCTGTTATTTACTTGCAATGGGGCTGGCTTCTAGTGTTTGTAGGATTGCAGCCTTAAACCCTTAATTATGCTTGTAACTCCATTAAACATTTACCGGTACTTCCCATGAAATTTATGTTCAAGACACTCCTGCTATTTACTGTTGAACTTGAACGTGACCTTTGCAACCCTCTGTATTACTTGTAGGTATTTCATTTGTCTCTTGAAGCCAGCATCAGTGATTCCATGTGGATCCTCTTACAGATTAACTATTGGATTTACTATTATTTAGCATTTGATAATCGCCCCGTAACACTGATCTCTGGACAATGTGCAATAAAAAGTTACAAAATAATAAAATACAAATAATACAATATAAATGCAACACATTCCCAAACAGCACAGATTGTTTCTATCTAATAACCATTACACTCAAATTCACCTTGTCACATGGAGAGCAGAAACCACCTCGTAAGAGCTAAAAACATAAGAGCAAAGAGCAAAACAGCCCCAATAAATAGACATATACTAATATCAGCCTTACATAATATTAATTAAGAATGAGAGGATGTTGAAAGACCTGGGAGAATAGAAGTTGGCTTTCCTTGGCACTGAAAAGCCAGCGTATGTGCCAGATGCGCCTCTTCTAGGCATAGTGTTTCATAATAGGGGGCCACCACTGAGAAGGCTCTTTTCCTCATCACAATCTTGCACACTTCCGTTTGAGTTGGTGATTGTAGAAAGGCCTTCAGTAATGATCTTTGGGCATGGGCTTGTTTGTACAGGAAAAGGCATTCATTTAGATCCGAAGGTTCTATGTTATGCAGAATTTCAAAGGTCAAACCCAGCACTTTGAATTAAGCCTGGAAGCAGATTGTCCCACCCTCTGCTGAGGAAGGTACGCCTCTTACTGCCTTGTTATATTTGCCTCCACTCTCTACTTCTTTTCTGCTTCATGTCTCGCCTACATGACTGCACAACGAATGGAACTTGCTTCTGACACTGAGCTTCTTCGCCTGGTGCTAGTTTGTTTACATATTGTAAGAACACAATATTATAAGAGAAGAATGTGGTGCTCAAGTCGCAACCATGTTGTGTGTCCCTGAGGCTCATAGTATGCCTTATCCCAGGCATCCCCAACCTTTGGCCCTCCAGATGTTTTGGACCAATTCCCATCATCCCTGGCCACTGGTCCTGTTAGCTAGGGATCATGGGAGTTGTAGGCCAAAACATCTGAAGGGCCGCAGGTTGGGGATGCCTGCCTTGTACCAATCCCTAGGGCTGTGGTCTAATAAACACTTAACCTAGGAGTAAGTCCCATTTGAACTCAATGGAGATTACTTCTGAGTAGACATATGCAAGATTGCAATGTGATAATGCTATATTCACTATGCCATCTTCTTGCCTATTTTGGACAGATTATCCAGGGGTATCCAGTATTGTGGCCTCAGTCTGTTATTAGACTGTTGCTCTCATCAGCCAAAGCCAGCACGGCCAAAGGTGAATTATGATGGGTACTGCAGCCCAACAATATTTGGTGGGCATTATATTAGTTACCCTTCGTGTAGCTAAGCCCTTTGGAGGGTTTTGGTTTTGCTCTTTGGCTTTTGTGTGTAGGGGCATCTGCCATGTTGCTAATATGCTTATTATATTATATTCTGCCTCTCATCCTGGATATGTGGTATGCTGCTAATATAGAATAGCATGCCTGGATCCTACCAGTGGCTGCCTACTGAATACTGCAGAAAGAAGCAGAATCCAAAGTGATTTTTTTATAGTGCTTCAGTTTAATGTTTGCAAATGACAATATATTTTGTTACATATATGATTCTGGATTTGCTCCAGTAAATGAATTCTCAGACATATTTTTCAGGGTGTGAAGCAGATTGTTCTTACCGGTATAAAACATGCCACTGCTTCTGTAGTTGGATGTTAAATCTTGTATACAATTGCTATGTCTTGATCTCCTCCTCACATGTATTCCCCTCCTAGGGCAACCTTACCAGATCTGCAAGGAGCACTGAGCATATAATGCACCCCAAAAGGATACCCCCATGGTGCTCATCTTTGCTTCTCTTGTGTTCTTTGCATTTGTGTTGGGAAAGGAGGCTGCAAAAGATAAGGACACTTGATGGTGCTTTCTCAAATCCTTCGTAACCTATATTCTGACAGGTTTATGTCCTACTTTTGTGTTGCTCGCCGCTTCCTAATTGATAGAATAGCAGTGTGCAGATGACAGTCCGATAGCTGAGCTTTTCAGAATGCCCCCGGGGGTAAACGCAAATAAATTGGATGTTTACCCTCTGAGCACTGGGAAATGGTGACTCTTCTCTCCTCCGCCCCCAGATTGTTGAAATAGAAGCTTTTCTCTTCTAGCTCTGCCCAACCCAACTTGTAAAAGGTTCTGTGGAAACCTTCAGGTGCACAGAGTGCCCCGCAGATTCTTAATTTATCTTCAGAACAACTTTTTGCTATCATTTTTTAGGCTGAGAGAAAGTGCTTGTGCCCAAGGCTGCCCAATAAGCTTCATGGCAAAGTGGGTATTTGAACCTGTATCTCCCCAGATCCAAACCTGTTAGGGGTTGCTGAGTGAATCTCCATCTGAGATGCAGCTTGTCTCATGGGAAAACCTCAGCAGTGCCAAGAGAGCCCCTGCTGCTTCACAAGTTACTTTGAGCACCAGGTCGCCTGCCTTCTGCAGCAAATGGAATTCTAGTGTTGTCCTGCAGTGCATAGGAGAATCGAGTAGGCGAAGACATGGGTTGCAGCAGGGAGCTTAGGTGGGAGGCATAATGCCTACCAGAACTTGCTCATGCTGGCTTTTGAGCTTCCGAAATGAAGGTGTATAAGCCTTATAAAACAAAGGCCAGCTAATCTGCAGCACCACATTTTTGCATTGGCATGGCCTAGCAGCAGCATTAGCACAATACATAGCCTTAATATTTAAATTGCTGGGTTCAGACTTGTCCCACTGAACAGGGCGGGACTCAGAACTGAGTAAATATTCATAGGACTGTGATGCACAGTAAGGATTCTGAAGCACTGTTTGCATTGCACTATGGAAATTGCGAATGCTAAGCAAAGCAAATAGACTTGAATATCTCGTTCATTGTCCCTGACATCCTTGGTGCCATCTTGTTCATTGTGCAGGCAGAACTTGAAGAGGTCAATTGAACAAAAGGTTTTGTGGCTAAGATGCCAAATGGAGAGGTCTAGTACCTGACCGTTGCCCATTTTGTCAGTTTTGTATGAATATATACACTGGGTTGTATTACACACTTGAATCCATTACAGTCAGTGGAATTATTGAAATGCTTAATATTTAAACACATATGCATTTTCTCTGCAACATTTGGGTCAATGCATGATTGCACTGGGCTGGTAATTTAATTTTCTTCTCCTAATCATGCAGTTATAGTTCACCTGCCTCCTTTAAAAGTATTTTCAGTTCTTCTTAAGAAGTTTAAATTATATTGGAATTAGGTTTTATTCTCCTGCATTTGTTAAAACTGGCTAAGAGAAGCCAATGTTCTTGGAGGGCCCCCCTTCTGCCGCCACCCCTGTATGTGGAATTATGAGAACTGGAGAAATGGAAAAGGCTTTATTGGAGCAGGGTTATATATAAACGTTGAAAGCTTCAAGATGAAAGGCTGGTGTGTCTTTCTCTTTCAGCCCTGTTTTATTTTGTACGGATAATGGTTCGGAAACCATAGGAAAATTGGTGAACCAGAAAGCCTGGCAGCAAACTGCAATTCCTCTAACCCTCCAATTAAGAGCAGCAAGCTGCTCTGATTTCCATTAGCCCCTCTCGTGGAGCGGGTCTAACTTCTCTGTATGTAGTCATTTGCTGTCTTGTTAGCTGAGGCAGGACTGAGCATGGCTCTCTTGTGGAATATTTATGTGTCACATTTAACCTGTGCTGCAGAGTAAAGATGATCTAGTGGTGGTTGTAGTAGTATTGTCAATTGCCACCACTTCATTTTCCTCATGGTTTAAGTCTTGGCAGATATCTTCTATTATATCACCTTTCCTTCTGTCTCATGGAAGGTACTGGTGGCATGTACATCTGTCGCTGTATATAACATTTTCAGTTTCCGCTCTCATAAAGCAAAATAGCCCTGCTGGTAAATGCCACGGTCCCACCCAAAATTAGAAAGGTATCTGATCAACTTCAGCGCTGCACAGATAACATGACTGGAAAATATCTGCGAATGGGCTGCAGCTGTGCTGTGATAGACTGAAATAGGTTGGATTTCTGAAACAGAAGTACTGAACCAAAGTAAATATTGGGGGGGGGGGCGAATCAGAAAAGGAAATAGCAATCAATAATCATAACACTTGGAAAACAAAACTGGATAGCAAAAAACATCTTAAGAGCTTGCTTCCTTGGAACCAAGTCCCTTTGTGTTCAGTAGCGCTTGCTCCTAGGATGTATTAATAGGAGTGCACTTTCTATTATTTTCTGTTTGTTGAATAATTGTATGACTTCAATTGTTGATTTTTTTGTATTGCATCTTACTGTATTCTGTACATACCATTCAGGGTCACTGAAACAAAAAGAGATTGTGAAGAGCTCCAAAATGACCTTGTCAAACTGAGTGAGTGGGAGATAATAGCAAATGCAATTCATAGAATGGTAGAGTTGGAAAGGACTCGGTTTATTCCAGCAGGCCTTTTAATTGTAGTTTAATTTTATAGCTTTCTTAACTGATTCTCATCCGTTGTATTGTATCTTTGTAAACAACTTGGTCTGTTGTAGCTAAATGGTATGTAAGTTCTTTAAATAAACCAGAAATAAAGTTTATAAAATGCGTGGCACGGGGAAAAGTTTTTCTCCCTCTGTTCCCAACACTCGAACTCGTGGCCATCCGATAAAGCTGAATGTTGAAAGATTCAGGAACGATAAATGAAAGCACTGCTACGACTAATACATCTGACATTAGAAGACATCTGAAGGCAGCCCTGTTTAGGGAGGCTTTTAATGTTTAATAGATTATTGCATTTTAATGTTCTGTTGGAAGCTGCCCAGAGTGGCTGGGGAAACCCAGCCAAGATGGGCGGGGTATAAATAATAATAATAATAATTAATAATAATACTACTTCATAGTTGAACTTTGGAATTTGCTCCCACCGGAGGAGATGATGGCCACCAACCTGCAAAATACAAATTTGTGGAGGAGAGGGCTTGTGGTGATGGCTATTAGCCATGATGACTATGCTCTACCTCTATGGTTGGAGGCAGTAGTGCTTCTGAGTTCCAGTTGCTGGAAGCCACAAGGGGGTAGAGTGCTCTTGTACTCATGTCCCATTTGTGGGATTCCCGTAGGCATCTGGCTGGCTACTGTGAGAACAGGATGCTGGATTAGCTGGGCCAATTGGCCTGATCCAGGAGGCTCTTCTTACGCTCTTGTGTACTGCCCTGAAAACTTCGTTGATCATCATCTTCTTCTTCCTTGGAAATATTGCCTCTGACAGTGGAGATAGAACATAGCCATCAAGCCTAGTGGCCATTGGTTGCCTTATTCTCCATGGCATAAGGCTATCCTAAACTCCTGGATACTCCAGAATACTGGAGCGTCTTTGCATTACTTTACCAAACATGCTCTCTTCGAGGTAAAAACAGAATAAAATTAGGAGCATGCTCTTATGTATGTCAAGTACCTGAGATAAGCTTGTGCCACGGAATGATCTTCACAGTACTTAATGCCGCTTAATGGGTTTTTCGCCCCATCCGTGTGTGTAGCTTTCAGCCACTACAACTTGCTTTGATATTGCTCATGGAATAAAACCTATTATTTTCTCATTGTGAAAGTCCTTTTATGCACAGTGTAATTGGTACTTAACATTCACTTCACAGTCTGGACTGTAAGCTCCCAGTGGACCAACCGATCTCTCACTAGCCAGCTCCATCTGTTTCCAAATTTGTTTTGGAATCCCAGGAACAGACAGGAGGCTTCTTCCACCACTGCGGGGGCTTGCGAAAATATCTCAAATTCCTGGGAGCCACATATAATACAACTTTATAAATCAAGAGCTTTTCCAAATTCTAGCACCAACTGTTTAAGTACCTAAGTGACCAGATGTTTGCAGTTCCAGTCTGAATGGTTTTCATCTGCATTTGCCTCTTCGCTTGCATAATACCTGTTTGTTGCTTTTCTTTATTGCATTTATATCCCATCTTTCCTCCAAGGAGCTCAGGGTGGTGTACGTACCTTTCCTCATTCCTATTTTATCCTCACAACAACCCTGTGAGGTAGGTTAGGCCGAGAGGCAGTGGCTGGCCCAAGGTCACCCAGTGAACTTCATGGCTGAGTAGGGATTGGAACCCTAGTGACCCATGTCCTAGTCTGACACTCTAACCACTACACCACACTGTTTTCCAAAATGGCCCCTAAATAAAGTGTACAGCAAAAGGCTGGCTTTTCTACATTAATCATATATTTATAAACCTCTAGCTTCTCCCTTCCCTCAGTCATTTTAAAAAAAACTGAATGAAAATACCTCATAGATTTTCCTTGTAGAGAAGGTTCTCCAGCTCAATAGTTTTGCTCGTCTGTTTTTGCATGGAATTTTGCTTCTTCACTGCCATTGCACGCTGAGTTGATGTTGCCACCTTCTTCAAAATGTCTTTTTTCCTTATTAGCAGCTCTTCAGCTGTAATGTGAAATTAGGGGTTGTTTTTGCTTGCTTGCTTTTTGTTGCCCATGCACCTAGTTTGGAGATACTCTCTTGGAGGTCTTTGGAGTTTTCATCATCCTGAATAATCTGGTAACGTCCGCAAATTTGGCCAACTTCTCACTTCAGTTCCAGGCAATTTATAAGCAAAATGATATCTGTCCTGTTATGGTTCCTTGCGTCAGCCCATCCTTCCTTCCGTTGTGAGATTTGTCCATCTGCTTTGGTGGCAGACTTTGTCAAAAGATTTTTGGAAGTCTAAGAGTATATAATGTCTACTGTAAAAGGTTGATGAGACTGGACTTTCTCTCGAAATCTATCAATGTAGATTTTTATCGCTGAAGCAGAAACTGTTACCCAAGGTTTCAGATTTTGGGATGTGGAAGTGAAGGGATCCTATGTTTGCCCCACAAGTTTTAATATATTTGAGCTTGTGTGTGGTAAAGTTTGCCTTTAGGGAAAACATTGGTATTGGTAGGTGGGCTCTTCCTCAACAATTTTAGTTTTTGTTGCAGATAAACTCAACTGAGAAGAACACAATTGTGATGTTGCTGAAGAAGATTCATAGGCAAAATTTCCGGATGATCATTGACTGACGGCTTTGCCTGATGTGGTTTAGTGAGCTTCACAATAGCCAGAACAAGTTGTTCTACATTCCTTTATTTGAATTACCAGGTACAGGTCTTTGTTTTGTTTTTGTCCTTAAATTAAGCTGTGCTCTGAGATGTGCTTGTAGCTAAAGTAGATTTATAACCAGTAATAAAAGTCTGCTGTTGTCATACTCCCAGTTTCTTTTATAGTAAATCTTTTAAAAAGATAACTATAAGTCTATATTACTCTGGGCAAACACTCTTTCTGTATAATGGTAGGGTATACTTAATATAATTTTCTCAATAGTAATTGCATGGGTGGAACCAATCTTAAATATCTTGAATAAATTTACATAGGAAAAAATGTCTACAGATAATGAAAACATGTTCTCTGTAGGTGCACCTGTCTCCTGAGGTATAAGCTCTTTATACTCCAAAGCATGTTGTGTTCAAAACACACAACTTAATTAGGATTCTTACCCCAGGCTATAATTCCCTCTTTGTCAATGCAAGAGGCAACTGTTTTGTGGACAAGCCAAAGCCTATTTGGATTTATTTCCATGAATAGGTAACTGTGATCCCCATATAACTGATAAAACTGTAGCATTCCATGTAATTGGAAATCTTGCCATTTTTTAAGCAATAGAGGCATATTGCCTTGCTGGTATTTTTGTAAATTGTCATCTACATGCAGGAACCATTTTCCTTAATGTTATTGGGCAGGGGTTGCCAAATTCATAAGCTCGGAAGGGGTGGGTGAAAGTACTGGAAGTGTGTTTTAACTGGGTCTGTTTGTGCCTGCACTGGCATCTCTTGAGAGCCAGTGTGGTGTAGTGGTTAAGAGCGGTAGACTCGTAATCTGGGGAACCAGGTTCGCGTCTCCGCTCCTCCACATGCAGCTGCTGGGTGACCTTGGGTTAATCACACTTCTCTGAAGTCTCTCAGCCCCACTCACCTCACAGAGTGTTTGTTGTGGGGGAGGAAGGGAAAGGAGAATGTTAGCCGCTTTGAGACTCCTTCCTGTAGTGATAAAGCCGGATATCAAATCCAAACACTTCTTCTTCTTCTTCTGCAGTGGGAATCTCATCCATCCCTCCAATTCCCCTTCCTCGCCCACCTTCTTCCTGTCTGGCTTGCTCTCCTGATTCACCAGCCACCACCTCTGCTCCTAGGGGAATCTCCTTCCCCAGGGATGAGGTCAGGACACCCTTGACACCCCCCTCCCTCTCTGTGATGTCAGGTGGCCCCAGAGCGGCTTTGGGTGAGGACCCTCCTCAAAATCACTGCTTGGACTCGTTTTATCCCTCAAATTGAGACTGGGGCTCAGCGGCAGTATGTCAGGCTCCTTCTTTACATCATTGCCCAAACTGCTGCTACCTCCCAACCTGGGGTCCTCATCTTCTTCCTCCTCTTGACACACTCTGCCAATCACACCCCGTCCCCAGTAGAGTCATGGAGATCACAACACTTGGTAGCAAGTTTAGTATTTAGGCAGTAATGTGGAAATACACGGCCCTACTTCAAGTGCACCTATTACCAATTCACATGAGGAAATAAATCCTATTGATATCTTATATATCACATTTTTTGCCCTTTTCTGTTCTGACTAAATGTTTCTGAGATAACTCCTCAACCATGTTTTGGTATGTTACTTTAATCTGAATGCAGGAAGACAGACGAACCATCAAAGATTTAAAAAGGTGGTTAGATATGGAGTCATTGCACAATTTTTTGACTTCATTGCAGACCACTTTGATTTGCGTTCGTCACAACATTCAACAGGTCATGGAACCGTCTCGACACAATGCGGCACATTTCTGTAATGTACATTATGTGCTGGATTATCTTTTCAGTTAGGGAATAGCACTGCCCTCTCATAGCCTAGTCTTCCATTAACATTCATCTGGCAGCAATTCCTGCTCACTTTGTTCCCGTTGAAAACTAATCAGGTTTCTCTCATTGCATGAAACAACTTCGAACAGAATTGACTCAGGCTTCCTCCTGTTCAGACTTCCTGGCCTAAGAGGATGCTTCTTGTTCTGCCACCATTGATGACTAAACAGTCTTAACCAGTAGCAACATGTTTAATGGATTATCTCACCATCAGGGTTGCGGTTTTGAAGGCAATCATTTCAGTGAGAAAAGTGTACGGAAATGATTGTGCTTCATTGTGGTCTGCAATTCTTGATGGTGCATAAGGACTGTCTTGCATTAAGGCCTATTTTGGAATTACTACCTTATTCATTTCTTATTAAGCAAACCACAGTTTTGTCAATCATCTTTTCAAATCCTTCAGATGAGCAGAAGTGTGAATTGCATTCATTAGATGTCCATACAGCCATTTGATTTTTACTTGCATTGCACTTGTGAGTTTAGAAGAAGAGGTGCTAAATTTCATCGACTGCTCAAGAAGGAGTAAAGCTCTTTGAGCTTCTTCCCAGACCCTTGCTAGGTTTGTTATTTCTGGAGATTCACACATCCTCCACAAGAAGCTCAGCCACCTTCAGCACTGCAGACATGTGTCTCAGTTGCAGCTGTCTGCATGCCAGCAAAGTGGAAGTGGCCTTCTGATGTTTTCACTAGCAGAATCCAATGGCCATTGAGGGCAGAAATTAAACCAGGGTTGGAAGAGCAGTGTTGCAGGGTGATGGACTTCTGTTTCCTCTGCTCAGTAGGAATGCTATAGTCCTCCCATTTGTGGGATTGCACACTTACTGGGAAACTGCTGTTGTGCAGTCACTTAGCCAGCCCACTCTCCCTGCTTTAAAGGCTGCAGATACCACTGATGCACACCTGCAGCATTAGGAAGAAGCTGAACAGGTTTTTTTGGCAGACGAGCTTGGTGGACAAAATGCCAATTAAAGGGAGGGGTGGGAGAGCCTCATGCTCAAAGTTCTAGGCGTCTCTGAGATTTGGCCTGTGTTCGTATGGGATTTGGCCAAAGAACAGCAGTTACTGGTAATCACGCAATTTCTGTTTTACTATATTGAGCCACTCGTGGACTGGGAATTTCAAGCCTGTTTTTGTATATTGATCAGATGGTGGATGTGAGACCTATGTTTTGGATTTGCACACAATGATGTTTGTGGCGATGCTGAAGCGCAAGTAAATATCCTCATTGCCAGGGAAAACAGTAACTTTCAGATTGGCTGCAAGGCTGATAAAAAACTGGGTGGATTGGAGCATGCAGCTAAAGTTAGGACGTGGCCTGTGAAATGAGTACAGAGGTAGCCAATGTGGTGCCCTCTCAATGTAGTTGGGCGCCCACCTGTATGCTGAAGCTCAGTCTTGAAACTTTGCCTATGAGAGAGAGGTTTACTGTCCATTTACTGCCAGTGGTGTCTGTTGCTTTAGCTCTTTGTTGTCTTCTCATACACATGGGGAGTTGCTTATGTTAATGAATATAAACTAGGTAGTGAGAGTGGAGAGGTTTCTGTGTTTTAACCTAAATCATTAGAATGATTAAAGTATTCTCCCTCCCCTTTCCCCCCTTCTTTCCATTCCAGGATTTTAAGGATGGATTATTTTCGAGCCTTCACATTTCTCTTTATGCTGATATTATCCAGAGGCGTCACTGCAGACACAGAGAAGAAAACCCCTGATTCAGGATTAGAAATCTGTATCCTTTCATTGCCTTGATTTTTGTCTCTGAAAGCGGGGTGTAACTGAGAGAGTGTTGCTTGTTAGGGGTCACATTTGTGCCTAGCAAGGGTGGAGGAAGGGAGTGGATTTGTAAGCCTTGGGAAAACATGTAGATTTGTACATGTGCATGTAAAAGTATATATACTTCAAAAGGGTACGCATCCATACCACAAGGGGCATTCTTAAGCACTAGGCTGGGGAAGGCTCATCTGGAAGACCCCTGTGAATTAAAATGTCTCTGCCTGGTGCCAAAAGGACGTCAGTCACTGCCAGGTGAGCCTCCTGGGAAGAGCATTCCAGTGTTGAAGCTCTACCGCTGCAAAGTCCTCTCTTGCATCCACAGCTTTCTAACTTCCAGACCCTTTCAGCTGCTAAGATTGGCAGAGGGGATCCTCTTGGTAGTTCCTCCACCTTTGGAGACTTGGGGATGGGGGTGGCGTGGCGTGGCGGATAAGGCATTCTCTGTGGCAGCCCCTAAGTTGTGGAACTCCTTCCCCAGAGAGGTGTGTCTGGCACCTTCATTATGCTACTGAAGTCTCCAAAGACAGAGCCAAAGAGGCCACAAGTCATGCATGCCTTTTATTCTAAATGTCCTGTCTTGCCCAAATACTCTTAAAGGAATCACCAACCATTTCACTCTTGGACCTGGTGTATTTTTCTCAGATATGTAGTGTTGGACTGTGTGAGAAGAATAAAGACGTTGTCCTTCCCAAATAAGCTGTGTACCTCAATACCAACACTCTTAAAAAGAGAGAGAGAGAGAGAGAGAGAGAGAGAGAGAGAGAGAGAGAGAGAGAAAGATCTCATCCTGGCTCAGTAATGTCAAATAGGCTTCACTTCCTTCCTAGCTCACCCAACTTTTCCCTCCATACTCTTCGTATGAAAGCCATTCTTCACATGATCTTCATCAAGCTAGAAAGGACCGCTGTGAAATACTGTAGATGGATTCTTTATGCTGACATGGTGATTGAAGCATGGCACGTCACATGGTTCTTCCTCTGGGCAAAAAGTTTCTCTGCTGTTTTTGTTTCAGGAGGGGGTTGTATTTTTCTCTCTCCTTGACTCTCCCTTGCTTTTAATTGGTAATGTGACCCTCGTCATTTGTATTTCCCTCTGGATTTATGCTGTCATCCTCCATAGATTCTAGTTTACAGCTGCCAGGCCACCGAGAGCAGATATTCTTTGCAGTCTCTGTAAACTTTATTTCTTGCCATTCACCTTTCCTCAAAAAAATTGGATGCAGTAGTTAAAAGAAGCCTGGTCCCTTGTAAGGGCTACTTTGATGGGGTGGGCCCCAGATCTCCTATTGCCTTTTGTAACGACAAAGGCCTTGGCAACCAAGACCCTTCCTGTAAACCCTCTAACTCTTGAGAGTCTTCTAAAACAATAAGAGAGAGGTCCTTTCCAGCCTCAACCGTGACCAGGTACGCTTTTAAATCCTGAGCTATATGAGAAACTTCCCCTTGTGTCCAGTAACAGGGGTTTAACCTCTATAGAACCCCTACTGACAAGCTCGCCTCTTCCCTGAGGTAACTTAGTGACAACCTGGGTCGTTTCTCCCTTTTTAGCCCTCTCAGCGACCTTCGTACTCACTACCTTTCCGTTCCTTTTTGAGGGAAAGTATAGTCTTTTAAAGGGTATTCCCCACCTGGGCCTTTCATGTACTTTGGCTGGACAGTAATTCAGACGACTTTCATGTTTGGCACTTTAAAGATGTAATTTCTTTATTGTTTGAAATCGTAATGGTTGCAGTCAGGCTTAGCGTGTACAGACTTAATTTTCAGAGTAAATATCTTTGTTTTTATACATATAACCGATAACAATACATCTCCCTAACCTATTCCTACTCTCTCAGCCTCTTCTCCTACACCACCCCACACTCCCTCTTCCAAACCCCTTCTCAACCGCCTAAACTGCCACACACACTCCTCCAACCTTCAACTGCCCCTCCCATAATGGAATGTTCAGTCAGTTCAGGCTTGAGACTGATTTAACCCTTGATGGGTCGGGGTAAAAAAATTTTTTTTTGTAACACACAGTGCAAAACCGTTACACCTTCCCTCTCTTTTCTTAAACTTGAAACTTTTATTTTAATTGTTCAGAGGCATCATCCATACATAGAAATTAGCATATACACATTTTATGCAAAGTCCCCAAGTCTTTTTATATACCTAACAATGGCCCAGGGTGAAGGGCAAAAAAGACGTTAGGATTGTGCTGTGGTTTGTGGGGAGGGGAACATGGGGCAAGAGTTTGGATGTTCTGTAGCGCATGGTGCCCTTGACTAAGTTACAGATAAGAAGCTGTTTGAAGTGAAACGCAAAGACCAGATGAATGCGTTGAAGAACCTGATTGAACTCAACGATGTGAACCAACAATACAAGATCATAGACATCATGCTCAAGGGTCTTTTCAAAGTGAGCCTTGCCTAACAGAGTGCAGGATTTATTTATTTATAGTCATTGGGTGTTAGGTAATCTTAAAAGCAGTGTGGGGAGCCTAAGAAGAAGAGTGTCTAGTCAGCAATGCCTCTTTACTGGGAAAGTTTGAGGATGGTGGTGGGGCAGAGACTTGGCACTATGACCATCCCACAATTCCAGTGAATTGCTGGTGAATGTAGCGGCTGCCACTCATTCCAGACACAACTGGGTGTGAGGGGAGGGGAGATGGTACCTATTAGGGTCTGCCGGCTTTAAATCTACTGTGGGAAGATAGCCTAGGATGGTCTAGGCTAGGGGTCAGCAAGCTTTTTCAGCCGTAGGCCGGTCCACCGTCCCTCAGACCATGTGGGGGGCTGGACTATATATATATTTGGGGGGGGGGGAATGAACGATTTCCTATGCCCCACAAATAACCCAGAGATGCATTTTAAATAGAAGGACACATTCTATTAATGTAAAAACGTGCTGATTCCCGGACCGTCTGTGGGCCAGATTGAGAAGGCAATTGGGCCGCATCCGGCCCACAGGCCTTAGGTTGCCTACCCCTGGTCTAGGCCTTACCTTAGGCACCCTCACCAAGTGCTTTCTTACACTTCCATCTGCAGAGTACAGGTAGTGACCATTTTAGGTGTGTCCAATTGATGCACAACTGCCAATGTGTGGGTCCTTTTGGACCCAGAGAAGGGAGGAATGGGGGGGGGCAGAACGGGCTTATGCGCACCTCTGCTGATGCGCATGGCAACGAGGAATGGAACCCCATGCGAAATGGTCGCCGCCTGTATGTATGTAGAAGAGCATTTTCAGCACCTGCTCCATAAAAATAGATTGCCTTATACTGGAGATTTGCCCTGGGCATGGGTCTGCACATTCATGAGGTCTTAGTTGTTGTTCTGGGCTGGTATTTGGTTGGGTTTAAATGAATAGCTGAGGCATTATATTAGACTAGGTACTTGAGAAGTGATGTGCAGCTTATCGATGGTGCCATCACATCGCATGGAGAAGGCGGCTGTGGCTTCGTACAGTTGCTGTTTGTCTGTGGCCCCCACCTGCCTGGGCAACAAGCTCCATTTTGTGCTGTGTGATGTAACAGTGTCGCAGCACAAATGTTCCTGTGTGTTTTGTGCTTGCTACAGCCAAGCCTGTTGAAACCAGACTCGGTCCAGGAACTGCAGCTGTTGGTTCCTCCGCAAATAATGTGAGGTGTTTTCAAGGGCTGGGGTATTCATTCTCACAGTTTGGTTTCCTGGCTTTTGAGGTTGTTATCTCCCCCAAGTTTCCTCGTCTGTCAGGGCTGTGTCAGATGGGCATCTGTTTGTAGCAAAGCAGAAGAGGTGGGGGTGTGCGGCTGAGAAGAGGCTATTGCTGGCAGCACAGGTGTGGGAAAGAGATGTTTTTGGCAGGAGCTGATATCAACCATGTCCGCTTTCTGTTGTGATGTGCAGGTTCTTGAAGACTCGCGGGCTGTACTTATAGCAGCAGATGTCCCTCCAGATGGGCCGTTCCCTCAGGATGAGAAGCTAAAGGATGGTGGGAGCTCTTTGCTTTATCACCCCGATTTCTCCATCCATCATTCTGTAGCCATTAAGTTTGTAACAACGAGCTGTTCTGGCATTACAGCTCTCGTTGCCATTTTGGCGACTCTTGCTTAGCCACCCCTGTCACTTCTGTTCTTGTGTGTCATCATTTCTGACATTTGCAAAGGTCCTGGGATGGGAACACAGCCAAATGAGGCTACATAGCATATGGTACATGAAGCAGAACAGAATCTTATTATTTCGCCTGTGCATATAATGGAAAGTTAACACTTGTAAGGCTGGTCAGTTTCATTAAACAGGGACGTGTGAGTTCATTCAGATCGATAGCCAGTTTCTCCCCACCCCCAGTTGGATTCTGCAACTGGAACCCCTGGTTTTGTGACTGGACTAAATGTATGCAGATCTGCATTGTCTACAGATAGGTACATTAATTTACAATTTGAGACTGATTGGTTATGTTTCCGATCACTTTTTAAAAATGTTTGTTGAGCAAAGAAAAATTAAAAGAGTGGGAAAGGAAGGGCAATTGAGCCTATGAGGGCAGCCAGACTTTAAGCTATTGCAGCATGAAAATGGTAGGTACTGTACTTGTATTTTCATAACTGTAGAGAAGCAGAGATTCCAATTCTTTTGTCCAAGGTACTGATTTAATATATTAAGGTATCCTACCTTGTGCTCTTGGCTGGTGTTTTTTGTCCTTGCAGATTTCCAGAATTAAATCCTCATTTAAACTGTTGATGCCACCCACCTAGACAATGAGCAGCAGTAGCCTCCCCCCCACAATGCTACTGCCATCAATATCTGCAACGAAGGGAAGGATATAGTTTTAATAGTTTTCATTTGCACTGATCACAGGTAGCTTGAACCCCCCTGGAATTCATTCTCTTATTATAATTTTGAAAATACTATGCGACTCCTGTTTTCTTTGAATAGCTGTAGGAAAAATTATGTCAGATTGAATGACACACTACTTTGGGTTCCTTGCCAGAATTGTGGGCTGCTAGCTTGCTTTCTGGATTTCTGAAGTTCAGAGATCTGGATGGGAGCATATTAATCTGTCCCACCAATATTTTATTTTCAAATGCTGTGTACATAAGGTTGAGCCCTCTTTTTCTGTATTCATAAACTTGGAACAAAATGCAAACTCTTTTCTGTACAATTACTAATATAGATTAAAATGTTCCTATTCTTCCCTCCCCTCCCCTCACTCACATAAGCAATAGGAATGGTTAGAGTGTGTTGAGGTGGTAAGCAGCCTACATTTGGATCCCATGTTTATTCTCATGGAACTTGTCTGATCTCTACCAGCGGCAAAACTCCTGATTTCTCATTTGTGGCTCTTTACCTCTAGCATATTCCCATGTGGTGGAGAACACTGCATTTTTTGGTGATGTCGTCCTGCGTTTTCCCAAGATAGTACACCATTACTTTGACCGCAACTCCAACTGGAACCACCTGATTCGCTGGGGAATTGGCTTCTGCAACCAGACAGGTGTATTTGATCAAGGCCCGCACTCGCAAGTCCTCGGATTGGTAAGGCGGTGTGCTGGTTTGACTTCTCCTCTGATGTTCTTGGCCTCTGATAATGGGTTGGCGAAATGGGGTAAAGGAATATGAGTTGAGGAAAACCAAGAATCTAAGGGTTGCTTCAGTCGTTTCAGAATCTGTATATGGAGGGTGCTCTTGTGTAGGAACTAGCATGAAGCTTGCATAAAGATGGTAATATGCAATGTATATGTGCATTTCACACAATGTGTGTGCACGGAGTAGTAATGACTTTTGCTTCTCAGCAATAGTATAATCCATTCATAAATGTGTTGTTGTTTCTTTCTTTCTTTCTTTCTTTCTTGGGTTTTATAAACAAGAATAATGTTATACAAATAAGTATACCAAGTTTTCTCATGTCATTTGTATATCACAAAAATAGCATAATAAATATGGAAAAATATCTACATGTTTCATTATTAGTGGTCAGTATATAAGTTTTTGGTTCATGAATTGGTTTAAACCAGGCAAAGGCAAACTCGGCTCTCCAGATGTTTTGGGACTACAACTCCCATGATCCCTGGCTAACAGGACCAGTGGTCAGGGATGATGGGAATTATAGTCCCAAAACATCTGGAGGGCCAAGTTTGCCTATGCCTGGTTTAAACAATTAGGAAGAAAAGAGGGGGAGGGGGGAATGGTGGGTGGGATGGAGTGGGGTGGCTATGCTTCTATTCTTCTACTTTGTGTGGGGTTTTTTGTGCCAGCATTACTTGTATGGGTTCTCTTACTATTCACTTGTTGTATTTCCTTGATGGTGCATACATGTGTTGTTGACCTGCATGACGGATCTGCACAATGGTCACATGCTGTTTTCTGCAGGGAAGAGTTTTCCATGTCAGAGTTCTGTGATGTGCAATCCCGTATTAGCAGTATGGCTGCACATTTCTGCATCTTGGTCTCCGATAGGCTGCTTTAGCTCACCGCAACCCTTTAAGCCATTCTGCCTTTGTGTGCAGCCTATGCGGTTCCCTGATAATTGACACAGCAAGTGAATGAATTGCAAGATCAGTGGTTCAGCCCATAAGGGACATCAAAACTTCTTGCATTTGCAGTACCCTTAATTTGGGAGGGATAGTTTTTCACATTTGGGGGAATTTGCACTGAACTACCAAATGAAGCTGGGAAGTTTCAGTGGTGGGTGATGTAGTTGTAGAGAAGAAAGCAGGAGACTGAGAAGATTACAGGACATGTGAATGAAGCTGATCTTCACTATTTTTCTTCTGCAGATGGCTCAAGAGCTTGGAATAAGTGAGAAATCTCCAGAATACCGGAACCCCTTTAAAACAGACAATTCTGAAGTAAGATAATAAAGCCCCCTGCCTGTTTTTACCTATTCTGGCCATTGGGTTGCTGACACCTTGCTGGGGATTGGCAAGGGAAGAAATGGGCAGCACTGCTTCATGATGGATATGTGGTAATGCCTAGGCACGACTAGCTGGTAATAGTCACTCTGTTCTCCGCAGCATCTTCCAGTGTGGAAATCTTGTGCAGCCAGCAAAATGCACACTTGGTTGCATGTTTGGCTGACAGTCCATATTGTTACCTCCGAAGGGAAATTGAAAAGGGAAGCCAGTGCACCTGCGCAACCTGTAGAAGTTCCCCTTCTGGTGTGACAGCCCAGCACTGCAGCTGGATGCAGGCACTGACCATGCGCTCAGCTTGGCCACACAGAAATCTCATCTGGAGCTGCCCAGTGGCCATGCTCAGTTGCGTTTGGTACTTGATGCATGTTGCATGCTGCAGTTTGTCAAAGGCAGCTGCAGATGCCTATTTCTTTCTCTCTGTCTTTCACATCTGGACTGATTTAGTTGCTTTGCAAAGCAGATTGCCCCTGGAAATAGTTTTTTGAGTAGAGCCATTATCATAGCTCAGGACATGAGAGCTGCACCCATTGACACCTTTCCTAGTTTTTTGTTCCTACTAACGCAGATTTGCAAATAATGCCATACATCTTATTAGCTAACAAAAGTGTTTGCCGACATAGGTATGTGTGGCATAATTGTGTTGTTGTTTTTAGAGTGCCAGAATTTATTCATTTTATTTTATATTCCACTTTTCCTCCAAGGATGGTTCCTCCCCCCCCCCCCCATGTCATCCTCACAAAAGCCCTGTTAGGTCAGTTAAGTTGTGAATGAGTGACTGGCCTATGGATGCCCAGTGAACCCTGATCTCCCAGATCCTAGTCCAACACTACAGCACAAAGTCTCTTTATCTTTCTTTTATTCACAGAAGTGACTGAGGCACTTGACTAGGGTTCTACAGGTAGCTCCATGACAGAATCAAGAGCTGACTTTGGAATCCTAATAAGTTCTCTGTTCCGGTGATTATTGGGAACCCCACTTTCCATAGAGATGCCATTTCCAACGCACAGCAGTAATGCAGATCCAAGAAGACTATCCCCAATCCATTATTTGTGGATGGGATTTTATAATCTAAAGCCAAATTCATGTCTCCTGAATCCAAGTCACTGAAACTACAGATATGAAAAGCAGGTGTAAGTGGCAGGAGGAGGTGTAATTGGCTAACTGCGAGGCTTGTGCGCAGAACTGTCTCTTTGTTCCCACGTGGCTGAGCTCATCCTGTTCCCTGTCAGTTTTTCCCCAGTGCGGACACATTCCAGAAGGCTCTCCGGGAGGAAGAGAAGCGAAGGAAGAAAGAGGAGAAGCGGAAGGAGATCCGCAAGGGGCCTCGCATCTCCCGCTCACAGTCGGAGTTGTAATGCCGCCACCTGCTCCTGTCACCGTGACTTGCCCTGGGCGGGAGATGGAAGCCGCTGGGAGAGGAGCATCCCAGTCCCTTGGTGACCTCAGGAAAACGCCAGGATGTTGCGGTTTTGTTTTGTAAGGTTTTGGAAGTTTGTTTCTTCTTTCAGCAAGACGTTGGCTAACAACTGGATTGAGCTGTGGGAAGCGCCCCAGGCAGAGATCGCGGTCTTTGAGCACATCTTCCCTTATGGGAAGGCTTTTTCGAGTAACTGGAATGTACAGAGTTTGTCAGAGGCTGTTCCTCATGTCTCTGTGTATTTTTGTTTCATGTGGCTTTGCCAGTTTGTAATGCTTAGGGAGAGGGGCGGCGAAAGGGAAGTTCTCTGGTTCATGCCACCTCTGCGGTTTATAACACCAGAGGTTGTGAATTCTTGTGCAGTCAGAATGGGAAGGTAACACAGAGTTGCAGGATTAACTTGAGGGGGCAGCAGAATCACCTTGAAAGAGTTAAGGATTCTAAGAGTTATGGGTTAAGGACATAGATTCCTTGGGATTATTCATGCACTGACAGAGTACTCCTTTTGAATGTACCTAGGATACGTCAAAGAGGTGCTGTTATTAAAATGCCGTAATAATCCACACTCCTTTCTGGTTCTATGGTGTCAAAGTCTTCCTCTTTTTCACAAGGCTGTTAAACCATTTTTCTCATAAAAGAGGAGGAGGACGGGAATTAATGTGGTTAATTTTGGCTTGAGAAGATGAATGGCACGGTCGGGTCGTCATAAACGAGCATTTGCACTTGACAATTTCGCCATATTTCCAGCGGGGTAGCTGTACTGGTCTGCTGCAACAACAACAAAGACTTTTGTGGCATTTTCAAGACTTAACGCATTTATTGTTTGTCATCAACGGTGCTACTACTGCACAATGGGAAATTACGGAAAAATTCAAGGAGACGGGAGATTTCATTCCCCTTCTTTATGGTGAAGGGAACTCATTTGCTCTTTTTTGTGAGACACTAGAAGAGCTAGAGAGAAGTGATTATGTAAATTCCTTCAGATTCTATTGTCCGGTGGGTACAGAGTGGAACTGCTGTGTCCATAATTGCTGACTCTTGACTGTTTCAGTACATCCCCATCCCTCAGTTAACGGTGCCATTGCAATCTTGGTGATGACCTTTAATTTGAAATGTCAAGATGAGATACTCACTTGCCACTGTTCTTACTCTGCGGAAAAGCAGACAGTCTGACAGTGTAGATTTTGTTCTCTCAGCTCTTCTTCTCTGCTTACCTATCGATTGTGTCTTTATTACATGGTCAGTGAAATTCTGAGGGAATTGTCCTTCCCACCCAGTCTACTGCCTTATTGCTCCACAGGAACAAGCTGCCTTTTTTCTTGACCTTTTCAAGCATTCCATTTAGGTTTGGACCTGGAGCTAAGTTCGTTTTGGATTCCAGCTGTACTGTACTTGCTCTCATAGTGAAGGCCAGCCAACCTTGCCCACAGTATGGTCAGTGTGCCCTTTTTAATTCCTACTACCAATTTCTCCCTGGCCTGCTGACTTGTAGGCCCGTATACTGCAGGCATTCAGCATGAAGTCACTGTGCAGTTTGCCACAATGGGTAGCTCTTGTTCAAGACTGGGATAGATTTACACCAGCAAAATTATCTCCAAACACTGATTAACTGGAGTATTGTATTTTCCCTAAGTGTGATGGCCCCTCACTGTCATGACTAATGCTATAACTTGGCACACTTGTTGTCAAGGTTGGTTTGGACCAATCTTGCCAGTGGCGGATTGTTTTGTGGGGGAGGAGGGTTGTGGTTTTTTTTAGGGGACATTTCAGTTTGACTTGCTGCCTTTGGGCTGTTTTACAAGGTTAGAGATGGAAACGACTTTTATTATCAAAATTACATTTGCTTTGGTTTTGGATATGTATTTAAATGGACTTTGCTTTTCTTGAATAAAACGGAAAATTGTAAAAAAAAAATGCAAACATTTGTCACTGGCTTGTGAGGCATGGTTCTTGATAGCATGGGAAATACTTTTTACGATTGTCAATGAAGATACTCAAACTCAGGACGCAAGGGAGAAACGTGCTAAGAGGAAGGCATGCTTGGCAAATCCACACCATGATCAACTGCCACCCAGAAACCAATGTCCCCACTGTGGAAGGACGTGTGGATCCAGAATTGGCCTCCACAGTCACTTACGGACTCATTGTTAAAACCGTGTTTATGGAAGACAATCACTCGGCTACGAGTGATCGCCAAAGAAGAAAAGAAAGACCCACTTTAACGTGTGACGTAGAAGGACTGTTTCAATATTGTTTTCTTGGCTGGAGATGAAGCAGCAGGTTTTTCAGTTCTAAATACATGTAGCATTTTTAGAGATGGTTTTCTAATCAGTTTGCAACATCAAACACCTGCAACAAATACCCAAAGCTGATCATTTCTCTCTAACAGTGCCCAATCCTAAAGTTTACAGAAAGCTGCTTTATACCATCTAGCTCAGTATTGTCTACACTGACTGGAAGCAGCTTTGTAGGATTTCAGGCGGGGAGTCTCTCCCAGTCCTGCCTGAAAATGCTATGGATTGAGCACAGAACATAAGAATATAAGGGTGTGTGTGTGTCCACCAAAAATGCCCTCGGTTTACACTGTAAACTTTACATCATACAAAACAAGGAGGAAACTAAAGCTATTTTGCATGGAAATTTACCCTAGGACATAGAATAATGACAGAAATTCTAATTTAGGGAAACTCTTCATGTAGCCACCTTTTTGTTTTTATCTTTGCTCACTGATACATTAACTGAACACTCAAAACTTGTGATAAGCATTCTTGAATTCCATCTTGCCCACTTCCTTTAATCTGAAAGGCCAAGGATGCTGTCCAAAACACATGAGCTTTAATGTTGTGTAATATATGGGGATGGAACGTCCATGAATTAATCATTCAAGGGTATTAGATATGGCCAGTATCCTTGGGTTTTTATGTTCAGTATGGCTCTGTGCCGTTGCTTCTCACATCAAATGCAACTTTCTGTATCCTGTTGACTCTGTAAAACTGATGCAGCAGTGCTAAGCAGATACAAGAAGAAACTTAATCCACTGGTGCTTGATGAAGTGTTGGCATCAACTTTTCTTCTTGAAGCCACATCTGAGAATGTGGGCATGCTCCATTTATTACTTTCAATCCCTATTTAAACCTGCACTGCCACCTCTTGAATAATCCAGTGGAAGTATGGCACTATTTATTTGGCTAATTGATTGAGAAGCAATGGTGGAAGTGGGAGAGAAGCAACAGATGCAGAACCACAGAATAAGATTTCATGCATTGTAGGACTTAACACATGTCTTTGAGTTCTAGAAAAAAACAGGCAATCCCCTCTTATCAGTGCTGACGGAAAGGTCAGGAGCTGTTTTCAAAGTGACACTCTTCAGCTGCTTCCTGTAACCTTGGAGAAACACGCAATCACGGATCATTTCTGGATAATGCATGTATTATGTGATGTTTGTTTTAAAAGTGTTTGTGCATAGGAAAAACACTGTATTCCTGGCCTTGGCACAGAAAGCTGTAACTCTGATACAGTATGCATATATAAACAACTGAAAGAGACCATACCATTGACAAATATAACATGTGAAATGTCTTTGAATGGGTGCTTAAATAAGATTTAAATCCTTAGGATACTGAGGAAAAAATGAGATGGAAATATTAGGTGCCATACAAAATACCTTGCTCAAGATGCTCCTTTTTTTAATGGGCTGGGAAAGTGCACATGTAAAGATTTGGCGATCATTCGTAGCCAAGTAAGATTGTCTTCCATGAACACAGTCTTAACAGTGAGTCCGAAGTGACTGTGGAGGCCAATTCTGGATCCACACATGCTTCCACAGTGGGGACATTGGTTTCTGGGCGGGAGTTGATCATGGTGAGGGTTTGCCAAATGTGTCATTTCTCCCTTGCGTCCTGAGTTCGTGCTTCTTCAAAGTCCATGACATCTTTGGTAAAGGCTATTCTCCAATTGGAGCGCAGTGTCTAATAGCACCAGCTGTATTAGCGAGCAATTTGTCATATCTAACAAATAGAGCACCCAGTATGGAATTGCATCCCCATAAAGACCCATCATGGTCTAGAAAGACTTCTCTTCTCAAGCTGAAACCTGTAGTGAAGTTGATTTTATTACTTATGCATAATTCTATTTGGAAAAGTAATCTAGAGCCACTTGACTGAACCTGTCAATGCTTGGTTGAGTTTTGACTGCCACGATTTGTTCAAAACGTTTGTGCAAAGGAGGTAAGTAAATAATACATTTCGAACTGCAATGATCAAATGCAGACTTCCCGCCCCACTCCCCTTTGCTTAACACCCAGACCGACAAAGAGACCTGGATAACTCGAAAGCTTGCTCCTTATTTTGGCCTTTTGACCGTTCCTTATAAAGGTATTGCCTGACTGTGGATCTTGGGACTTCCCTCTACGGGACCGACCGACACACTTCGTTTTTGGTTTGCTTGTGCGGCGCATGGTGTCACAGTCTAGTACGGCGGCGATCCCGTTCCTCTGCTGGAGGGACCGAGGGGGCGCCCTGTCACTTTGAAGTTCAAACCCGAACACGGATTAGATCTCCGCCTCCTTATGCATATTCAAATCCAGCGAGGCGGGCCGCCCGGGAGGGGATTGCCCGGCCGCACGCTAACGAAAGCTGCTGATCGCTGACGCACCATCACACCACGAGCCGCTCTGCCCGCTGATTGGCCGGCGGGGACCTGGTCTCATTGACAACAAGCCCAGGCCGCGGCGGCGGTGGCTCCTCGCAGGTGGATGGGCGGAGTAGGCGGAGGCTCGGCCAAGATGGCGGCGCCGCGCGGGGCCGGGAGCTCCGGGAGCCTGAGCTGAGGCAGCGCCGCCCGGCCGGGAAGGGGTTAACGCGCTGGGTGTCACCCCGGCCGCTCCCTGGGACGGGCTGCTGACTCGCGGGCGGCGGCGGCGGAGAAGAAGCCGGTTGCGCCTCGCCGGCGATGGAGAGCGGGGAGCTGAGCAGCATGGAGACCATGGAGACCCTGACGGAGCTCGGCGACGAGCTCACGCTGGGCGACATCGACGGTGAGTGCGCGCAGGGAGGGGAAGAAAGGCGCTCCCGGCCTGCGGTGGGGACAAGGCGCCGCCGCCCGTGGGTGCCCCCCTGCCGCGGGGAAAGAGGGCTGTCGACACAGCGGCGCCAGCCCCTCACCGCGAAGTGCCTGGAGGACGAGCTGGCAGGTGTCGCACAAGATGCGTGGCGACAGCCATGGTTGTTTTCACGCTCCTCACCCCCCTATGGCTCTTCTCCTCCCTCCTCCTTCCCCCTTCCCAAATTCACTGTTCAAGAGGGGGCGAAAGGTTCCTCAGAGGGATGCGCGCGCCGTAGACTTTTGACAGGATTCCCGTGGGACACCCCTCTCCCCCCCCCCCGTGGGATGCTTCCTCGCGAGCAAGGCCCGCTATGCAAGCGCTGCTAAGTTCGGGATTGCAGCCCAGTATGCACAGCTACCTGGGATCCTAAGCATCCTTGAGTTTAGGGGGTGGGGAGGGGGGCTTATTTCTGAGTACAGTTACCCAGCCTGTGCCAGCAGAGTGAATTGAGTGAGCGTTACCTGCATATTGGAATTCATTACTTAAGGTGTGGTCCGGATCAGGGCTGGGCAGAAGATCGATATGGATCTAACTGGTAGGTTCTCTCAGCGATTGGAACAAATCCCCGGTCTCAGAATTCTTTTGTATCTGGTTCTAGTTGGTTGGGACTTGGGGCTGTAGTAAAAACAACAACAACAAAGTAGACCCAGCAAGTCTGAAGGCTGCCCGTTCCTCATTGCAGTGTCTGGATGCCCCTGATCTGAAGCCCCTGCCCCTATTCATACATATCACTGAAATCTGGAAGGTGCTGATTTAAGTTCATTCATGTGCCTTACTTGGCAGGTGGTTTTCACATCTATGTAAATTATCAGTGTAGCCAGTGGATATGTGGCAAAAGATTGTGTGTAGGTGCCCTGGGGCTGGAGGGTGTTAAGGAAAAGGAAGTTATTTATACAGAGGCATCCTTTTCCCCCCTGTAGGTTTGTCATTTTGGAGAGAAACGCTTTGCAGTGTGAGCTGGATCATGGTGAAGCTTGCCTTAATTTGGTATAGGAGGTGTGTGACAAATAGGAAGCAGTTTCTGTCTCTTGGTTTCACTTGGTAGTTGCTATCTGTAATGTTTTGAGTTTATAGCTCAGTGTCAGATGACGACATTTGCCATTCTGATCCTAAACATATTTACTTACCTCATCCATTAGGCAAGATGAGGTGACTGCTTTAGGCGGCAGGATCCACAGGGTCAGCAGATCCCTATGCCAGTCTTCTCCCCATGTTCCTGATGTCCCCCTTCCTGCCAGGGAAAATCTACATCATTTAGGGGTCCTGCTCAGGTGCAAAAATATATTGGGGCTGGTCCTGACAAAAACCCATTAAAACTTAATTATCCAACCCATAGAAGAGGAAGGAACTTAAAAATATTCTGTAGCCAGATTTACAGGAATTTACTGTATGTTCAGGAACTATGAAAGCTGCAGAAAGATCTGATAGTACAATTCCTGTTGTCAGAAGATTGTCAGCACCCTAATGCCCTCTTGGTGCTATATCCAGGTCAGAAACTGAACTGGCAAGGACACAGCAAAATGATAGAAGAATGACCATCTGCTCAAGTATCTTGTCAAGAAAGAGGGGAGTAATAGTGGAGTAGGTAGTTGGTGTCAAGACAGGTTTATTGAGTCAAATGGCCATAGTTTTCTATGAATCAAGAACCTACTGTCTGCAGTAGCGAGAAGCTAGTGTTCTGCAGGTATTTTTCAGCTGAGTAGTCTGGTGTACTTCCCTAAAATGTAAATAAAGGAGTGTTATTTAAAAGCTGCTGGACACTACAGATTTGCAGAATGTCTGCATCAAAAGTATTCTGCTACTTGTACTATTTACAACTGCTTAAGAGCTTCAAAATGTATAAGTAGCTGTGTTGGCATGTGTGAAAAAAATCCTAAATATTTACCCGCAAACGATACTCTTCTTCATTGCGATATGACACTGAGGAATAGTAACCATTATTCTAAGTAATGCTGGCTCCAGGCTTGTCCAAATACTAGGTTCCACTTCTCCTGCTTTGTTGTTGTAGTGCACAGTTGGAAGCACAAGAAGGGGGCACAGTTCAGAGGAGAATACATGCTTTGCATTCAGAAGGCCATTTATTTACTCCCCCAAAGTATTGCTAGGAGAACCCCCTGCCTGAGACCCTGGAGAGTTGCTGCTATTTGGAATACTGGTTTGAGACAGTATGGCAGTGTTATTTTCAAGTGTCCTGTAGGAAAGTACTGGTAGGTAGCTTTCACCTTAGGAAGCACTGCAATTGGAAAACGGACTGCAATTGGAAAACCCTCATGTGGTCTCTCATGCTGGTTCTGCCACCTCTTCTGACTGGCAAGGACCTTGTGTGTGTGGAAGCATCCTGAATATAAAGACTGTTGACTGGAATGTAGCGTCCTGGAATGGGAACCAGATAAAAATGTCTTTGGCTTGTGATTAAGGGTGCTTATTCAGGTATCTCATTTGAATTTGAGTGTCAATGTATTTGTCTGCTAGGTTTCTACTTTTTATACCTGACGTTTTTCCAGCAACGTTCTTGATTTAATGCATACTAAAAATAGATGTCTTAAAAGTTGGGGAACTTACTGCAAAGTCCTTCCTGCCCCACCTTTAAAAGTCAATACGGTTCCTTTTTACTCTCTATTTTTAGCATGACTCAAAATAATTAGCCTTAATTACAAAATAATTACAACATATTCCTTGTAAGGTTACTTTGTAGAGTACCTCACTATTGGGAAACATTGCTCAGTGTTTTAAATTACATGTACCCACTTGTTTCACCTTTGCACATTTCCGGCACTCCTAACTTCATGTATTTATCCAGATTGGGAAAATATTTTGTTTGCCAGGAAAAAATTGCTTGACTTGAGGTGTAGCTCTTAAGAATCAGAGTGCTTGAAATAACTATCTGAAAAGAAGTGTGTTAAAGAAAAAAACCACCTAGAATTCTTATAACGAGGAAAATAGAAACCTGGTATTTTCTAAGCAGTAGCAGATAACGTCAGACGTTACTCTTAACATTGTACAATGTGTTCTACAAACTGCTGAGATTAGGAAAGAATTTGTAAATTATAGGTTATTAAACAGCAAGGGTGACAAATTGGTTTCATTACTGTTTTCTTGTGAAGCTTTGTATCAGGTATTTAAATTGAGATGGTTTTGGTTGTAGATGACAATTTGACCGAAGAAGCAGATTTTTCATTATTGTCTGGTACCATTGTATTCTGTTACAACCAACCCATAACTGTAACTTTTGCCTTGATTAGGTACTGTGAGAGTAGTTTAATGCATTACATGGCAAACATTGTTGTGTATTTACAAGTGTAATTTACAAGTGTAAATACACAATCAGTTGAACATATACAGTTGTGTGCATGCACTTATACATGCCCATGTGGGAACTCTGATTGGGCCAGGATTGCCACGTCTGTGGATGTGGATGTTTAAAGATGCATGTGGATATTTTTCTTTCACACTTATGTAACTCTGGTGTACAGGCAGAAACCATATTTGCTACATAAAGTGTGAACTGCCCTTTAGTCCTGTTATCTTACTGGCAAGTTTCTCTCTCTCCCTTTGCACATAATGCTTCTTGTGCAGCTGTGTTCCAACAGCAACTGTAAGCAATCTGGTTACTGCTTCTGCAAGGTAGTCATGAGCTCTCTTATCCACACAGTAGCAGTCAGCCTCTGGGGAAAGCTTTGAGGAAAGACATGGAAAAACGAGAGGATTCAGAAGAGAGATGTATGAAGAAACCTGGTCTAGAAAACAATTCAAATTCCTAGCATACCACTTCACATTTTTAAGTGCTCACCTCTGTTCTTAGTAGAAGTAAATTCCTAGATGTTGATAATCGATCCTTGTCCTTTCTTGTGCCCGAGATGTTTTCAACTCTGGTATAGCCTTTGGAAATGAAAAGAGATGTTTAAGAGATACCGGTAATTGCTGTCCACAGCTTCTCAGGGAAGTGCTGTTGTTGGCATTTACAGCTGTGTTAACCGTACCAAAGTGACCTTCCAGAGCACAAGCTTGGGCAGTGGGTGTGTGGGGGTCCTGAGCTACCCAGACAACAAGACCCCCCTCTCGGCCTCACTGATGTGGTCCAAAGGAAAGCAGAGCCATATGTCTGGCACCAGCTTGGCTGCAGGAGTTGCTAGAAGGAGGCATACAAGGCGCCATTCAACTGTCTTAGGGATTCCCCTTTGTGTAGGGTTTATTCCTTAGCCTTTTCTTCTCCCAAAGAATATTCCACAAGGCAGTGGAGGTTTAGAATCAGAGTTTTCCTTCTCCTAGATTGGCTACCTTCCCAGGTTGATGAGCCCCATCTGCCCCTCACTTCCCTCTTCAGCATATAATAATAATAATAATAATAATAATAATAATAATAATAATAATAATAATAATAATAATAATAATTTATTATTTGTACCCCGCCCATCTGGCTGGGTTTTCCCAGCCACTCTGGGCGGCTTCCAACAAAGATTAAAAATACATAAAAATGTCACACATTAAAAACTTCCCTAAACAGGGCTGCCTTCAGATGTCTTCTAAATGTCAGGTAGTTGTGCAGAAACGGCCTTCTTGACTGTTGGACTCACTGTTGGTCTTATCTGCTCAATTAAGAAATCAGCTGTATATCCTGTGAAACAATTTTGCTTGAAATAGTATCAGAATGTAATACAAACAAGCGCATTTAAGAGATAACTCTAGTACATAGCCATCTCTTTCATACATAAGTTTAAGCCTGCTTTTTCTATGTAAATAAATGGAAGGGGGGACCTTGACATTATAAATTTGACAGAGAAGGTTGTGATTTATCACTGTTCAAAATATGAATACTTACAGCCAAACATGGATGTTTAAACGTGTTTGCTCTTTCCCCCATTTTTGTTTTATGGTTGCTTCACAGGAGATGCCAAACCGTGGTTTGATGTAATATTATGAGCCCAGTGATTGCATAGTCTCTCCTTGCCCTTTTCTTGTGTGCTGTGCTTTAATGAATTGCTTTCATAGAAAACATTGTTTTCTGTTTCATCCAAACTAGGGTTTGCACAAGCCTCTCAAATCAGGATTGCAAACCAGAATTCAAGCATGTACGTCTTGATTCGGAGGGCTTGTGCAAACCATAGCTTGCTGGTTTGCATATGATGGAAAACTATTATTTCCACAAAAGCAAAAGAAAGTCATTAAAGCAGCAAGTGTGGAGGAAGTGGGAGAGTGAGTGCGGTAGCTTATGACAAATATGTGCAACACCTGGTTTGGCATTACATGGCAACCACCCCAAAGTCCTGACTTTTTAAAAACAAAAAAAAAAAAACCAGGATACATTTGACTATCTCTTGGCTATGGTTGTATGTGAAGATTTCTCTCTCTCTTAGTTTAAAACGAGTCTTTCTAGTTGCAAATATTTTGACTTCTTATCTGTGTCACCAGTCTCTGTTTATCAGTTGTTATAGTGGTTTCACAGTAGTAGTAACAGGAAGAAGTATAGCAGGGGGTTGTGAGTATGTTGATTTCTTTCTAAAAAGGAAGGTGATGTGATGAAATATGAGGAAGTCTCCTATCTCAACAGACCAGTAGATCATTTTGTAGCCCCATTCTGTCCATCAGGAAGGGCAATGGCTCCCTAAGGTTACAGGCACGGATATTTTCCATGCCAGTGATTTCATGTGGGTCTTTTTATGCTAAGCATATGCATGACCCCTGAAATATATACAGTAGCAAAATATTGTGATTGTTTAATTTTCCAAGGGCCTCAGGTTCAAATCCACATGACAGGGTGAGCTCCCGTTGCTCTGTCGCAGCTCCTGCCAACCTAGCAGTTCAAAAGCACACCAGTGCAAGTAGATAAATAGGTACTGTTGCAACAGGAAGGTAAACGCTGTTTCCGTGCATTCTGGCTTCTGTCACGGTGCCCCGTTGCGTCAGAAGTGGTTTAGTCATGCTGGTCACATGACCCGGAAAACTGTCTGTGGACAAACGCCAGCTCTCTCAGCCGGAAAAGTGTTATGAGTGCCGTACCCCATAGTCGCCTTTGACTGGACTTAACTATCTATGGGTCCTTTATCTTACCTTTTTTACTTTTACCTTCTACTTGTTATAAATGACAGTTACTGGATATTTCTAAAGTTGGTTGATGAGTTCCCATTTGCATTTTGCAGAATAGTTCTGTCAAATAAAGGGATCATAGGCTGATATCATCATGTTTCAGACATTGTGTAGTCAAAAGAAAATGGCTTGGGGATAGAGAGAGTAGCAACAATTAGGGCTTAATTGTGACCCAAGGGCTGTGTGGTAGAAATTGTAACCTGTCATATGGGCTCCCTTAGGCACCTGCCTCTATAGGGCTTCCCTGCCTGGGCTAGTTACATCTCTCAGCAAGGGAGCTTAGTAGCGCTGAGATCATTATACTATATTTGCTCTTGCTGAAGTTTGAAAAATTGGTTGGACCAGAAAATCTGTGGCGTTATTTGAACAACATTGTCAATTATATATGATAGACTTGCAGAGACAGTGGCTGTGCTGACTGGGGGTGATGAGAATTGCTGTCCAAAAGATCTGGAGGCTAATGAAGGTTGTTGTAGCGGTTTTTCTTAATGTAGATTGGTTGCATCAGGCATAGGCAAACTCAGCCCTCCAGATGTTTTGAGACTACAATTTCAATCATCCCTGACCACTGGTCCTGTTAGCTAGGGATGATGGGAGTTGTAGTCCCAAAACATCTGGAGGGCCGAGTTTGCCTATGCCTGGGTTACATAGTCAGATGGATCTCTGTAAGAGGCATGGGAAGCTATCAGGGAAGACACAAACTTTTTGTTGATCTCTTCTAGTGATAACTTTTATTTTGGGAGAGTTTCAACCCATTGCTACTTTCTCTCTACTGGAATTGCATTCCTGATTGCACCGTAGATTATAAATGGGGGTTCATATCTTCACTTTCCTAAACTTGCACCCTTTTTGTTTTCCAAAAGAATCACTAAAGCATGTGGGTGTGTGTACGTGGTATTGGCTCCCTTTCCTTTCCTATTATCCCTTCACCTCTCAGCTGAACTCTGTCAGGTGAATAGTCTTCCCTTGCTTCTTTGTAAGTCTGACCAATATTCCTTGCCTAACAGGTTTCCATATGTATCAAGTCCTGTTTCCCAGCGCTGATCAATTAGACTACCCACAATAGCCCTGATCCTGGGAGTGGCTCATTTGCTACTAACTTGGTGGAGTTTGCAGAATAAAGAGGAAACAAAAGAGGTTGTGGCATGAACAGAACTGCTTATTTGTACTCTGAATGGTTGTTCTTAGTTGCTTCCACAGGCTTCTGGGTTTGATTACTTAATGACTTCTGCAGTTACAAGATCTGCTTTCTAAGCTTCCTACTTTGTCTAGTTTTTGTGATCTCTGTACTATTAGGGACATTCGATCCCCAATTTTTGGCAGGCTGAACTGCTCCCAATCTGGGAAGAGATCTTTGTGCATGTTAAGAATGGTGCCCTCTTTAACAGTATGTGGTTGCCAAGATGTGGTGTGGGTACACTCTGGCTGACATGCCTGTATGTGCTGGGAGAACAGCAGCCTGCTCATAAATTGTACACGTTGTCTGACTCCGTTCTGTTCTAAGGACCTGTTCTCAGCTACTTCAATAACATAACAGCAACTGTAATGTTATCCTGGCTACAGCTTTCCTTGAAAGCAACACTTGTCAGTCAAGACAAATGTATCCACCGATGACTTGTATTGTAATGGCAACTTCCACTTCAGCTGATTCAATTGACTATGAAACACAATTGGTATATGGAGCTTGGCAGAAGGACACTCCAGCACAAAGTCACAGTTTACTACTTAGTGAAAAAATGCAGGTAGCTATGCTGGTCCTTTAGAAACAATCTAAAAGTGACAGTATGACGATATCCTTTATTGGGGTCACCTAAACTGTCACCTAAACTGTCGTCCTATTGCTGCAGCAATAAAACTGCTAGCACATTTGCAAAGCTAAGCAGGGTCCAGTAAGGTTTCAAATTGGATGGGGGATTGCTTGTTGAAATTCCCGCATTGCAGGGGGTTGGACTAGATGGCCCTCAGGGTCCCTTCCAACTCTACAGCTCAATAGTTCTAAAAACAAACAAACATAGTAGCGGGTTCTTCCTAATAAACAGAACTCTCTGCTGTTAATTAAGTGAACCATGGCTTCCTCTCTTAAATCTTAGAATGAAATTACCAGCATACTTTGAATGTGCCTTGCTCTAAACTTGCACTAGTAATGTCTGAAAGGTTGCACATACATTGTGTGCCCTTAGGCAATGTCTACATGTTTTGGGCACTTGATAATCTGTAGGAGGGAATGCTAGTAAGTACATGTAGCTGTTGGCAAAATTGCAGCTTTATTACTGCTTCCATTCTTAATATTTTAATGCCACCACTTTGCAGCTGCTAACCGAATGTGCTTACAGAGTTTCTATCCTGATTGCTGATTTTTGTTTCCTTAGCTAATTTATTTAGCTAATCCACATTGCTGATATGAATGGTAGAACTGGTTATAAATGATAGTGATGCAAGGAGACACTGATTACAGGTAGGTGGCCGTGTTGGTTTGCCATAGTCAAAACAAAATAAAAAATAAAAAAATTCCTTCCAGTAGCACCTTAGAGACCAACTAATTTTGTTCTTGGTATGAGCTTTCGTGTGCATGCACACTTCTTCAGATACACTGAAACAGAAGTCACCAGACCCTTATATATAGTGAGAGGGTGGGAGAGGTATTACTCAGAAGGGTGGTGGGAATGGTAGGCTGATAGCTGTGGTAAACCTGTTGACGAATAAAGGTAGATAGCCGTGTTGGTCTGTCATAGTCAAAACAAAATAAAATAAAAAAATTCCTTCCAGTAGCACCTTAGAGACCAACTAAGTTTGTTCTTGGTATGAGCTTTCGTGTGTATCTGAAGAAGTGTGCATGCACACGAAAGCTCATACCAAGAACAAACTTAGTTGGTCTCTAAGGTGCTACTGGAAGGAATTTTTTTATTTTATTTTGTTTTGACTGTTGACGAATGTTAACGACTGCAATTAGTCTTACAGGAAAAAGCAAGGGGTGAGAAGGTTAATAATAGCTTTGTCATGTATAATGAGATAAGAATCCAATGTCTTTATTCAGACCAGGTCTCTCCATGATTTTAAGTTTGGTAATGAGTTGCAATTCAGCAACTTTCCAGTCTATTTCTGAAATTCCTTTGCAATAAGACAGCTACCGTACTTTGAGATCTTTTATAGAATGTCCTGGGAGATTGAAGCGTTCTTCTACTGGTTTCTCTGTCTTGTGATTCCTGATGTCAGATTTATGTCCATTTATCCTTTGGCGTAGGGTTTGGCCTGTTTGGCCGGATGTGTGTGTGTTTTATAGCAGAAGGTGGGGTGGGAGGGGAAAGGGTTCAACTGCTGTGATCAAATTGTAGCAGTGCTCCCCCCCACCATGACTGCATTTCATTAAAAAAGAAAATACTGATGTCATGTGTAGCATGTAGTTTAGTCCTTAGTTCCGTGAGGCTTATTTCCAAATACATATGCGTAAGATCATTACTTAATATATCTCTGGCTTATGCTTTATTGAGGCTAAAACACCACTGTTATATGGGCTCTGGCATGTTGACCAAATATTTGTCTTTAAAATATTTATATTTATTGACCCTGTCAGGTTCTCAAGGCAGCATACAAGATAACAAAACAAACAACAATATTATAAAAGCAGCACACATAGAATGCAAACAACAACTGAAGAATTCAAATAGCAGCAAAAACAAGAAATGCCACCCAGGCATCAAGAACAAATAATATTATGGGTTGCATACAGTACTAGTCCTACT
Organism: Darevskia mixta; assembly: GCA_034641385.1. NCBI lineage: Eukaryota > Metazoa > Chordata > Lepidosauria > Squamata > Lacertidae > Darevskia > Darevskia mixta. The sequence goes on from JAWWNH010000008.1 coordinate 21,126,444, forward strand.
CAGAGTAGACTCATGGAAATTAGCATCAATGACTGAGTTCAGTCCATTATTTTAAGTGGGTTGACTCTGAGTAAAACTTAACTGAACACAACCCAATATATTTCAAATCTTAATCACTGGGTGGCAAATGCTTGACTGAAAGGCAAAAATGTAAATTTAAAAATCGCCTGGTAAATGTAGGTTGGTGTGATTGAAGAGTTCAAAGTTTAGGTACCGGTATGTCACAGCAGACAAGGCTCTGTTTCAAGTAACCAGCCATGTCACTTATTTAGGGGAATCCTGAAGTGGGGCCTCTGTTCATACAGGAGCTTCAAGTACTGTGACCTCAGACTGCTTGAGGATATAAAGTTTAAAATAAGCACTTTGCATTGTGTTTGGATGGTAGCTGGTGGAGGTCTTTGTTATTTGTCATATTTATGCTCTGCCTGCTAACTAAAGCTTAAAGCTATATATTTAAAATACAACAAAATAAATAAGAGTTACAATGGAAGAGCAAAGATGTCCTAAGGTTTTGCCTTCAGATGTTCCAGCTGTTCCTCTGCTTCTAAATCTCTGGGCTATCTTGGAGGAAAATGGTTTTTTTAGCAGTCTCATGCAGGGCAGGGCATCCTTATCTGACCACTTCTGCTGATGTCACTTGTAGTTTTGGCCTCTGCTTTTAAGCACTGGATTGAATATGATCAAATTTTCAAGCCCAGGTTAACAACTAGAAAGCCATGTTTTGAGCCCATTGAAGTTTGCAAGCAATTGTAAAATACAGCCAAACATATAGCTCATTGCAGTAATAACTGGAATGTGACCAAAGCATTATGGCAAGGTTTGGTTTGGTCAAGAACAGCTGATGCTGGCTGACAACCGAAGCTAACAAAATACACTTTGGGCCACAGGCATCATTTGGGTGTCCAGTTATAAGACTCGATGTAAAAGTATCCCCAAGCCAAGGACCTGATTTATTCAGGAGGGAATTTGTTCACATCTCAAACAGACAAATGTGCATTGTATATATTTTGTTCCTGGAATTGCATCTGGTGACCCTTTCATCAGTCTCCATGATATCAATGGTCCATCATATAATTTCACTGTTTTCCTTTCTTTTTAATTTATTTTTTTATAGAGATGCTCCAGTTCGTCAGTAACCAAGCTGGAGAATTTCCAGATCTGTTTTCTGAACAGTTGTGTGGCTCCTTCCAGAGCAACAGCGTATGTAACGGTGGTGGAACCTCAGATCCCTCGTCACAGAGGCCCTACAGCCAGGGGCAGCTACAGACCTTCTCTCCTAATGCAGCTTCTCCCCAGCTTCAGACCGTGCAAGTGAAGGTGTCTCAGACAACTGCCGCAACACCTGTTCCACAGCGGACGGCACCTGCTCTTCAGCCTCGTCCCCAGGTTCAGCCTCAGCTCCAGCAGCAGACTGTGATGATTACTCCAGCTTTCAGCTCTGCTCCCCAGACCCGGTTCATTCAGCAGCCTGTAATATACCAAAATGCAGGCACAAGTTTTCAAGGTAACTTGCAAAGTCTTTGTAGTAATAAGTAGTCCTACATTGTAGGTAGCTCTTAAATGTCTTGCCCTAGTCTTCCAGCAGAGCAAAAGGTGTCAGAGCAGCATTTACAGCCACCATTCCTGATTTCACATCTGTGAGAAGTTTCTAATAATGCTTGAAATGTTTCTAAATAGGTGCACATTTCCTAGGATCTCACAGGCAAATTAGAGAAGCTTGGCATTTGGGGTGAAGAAGGGCATTGGAGACCAAGACCAGGGAGTTGGGTTGTGGCCTTAAATGTTGTGCAGTAAAGCATAGGTAGCACTCAAAAAAGTAACTCTGTGAATGGTATCACTGCAAAGTAACGTACAATCACTCTAACCGTCCTCAGGTGTTGGAAATCAAAGAAAGCAAACATATGGGGGAGGCAGTAGGGGCAAGTGGGTTAGCTCCACCATCAGGGGCCCCACTCATATTTCAGGGTTCTAAAATAAAGGGGGGGACTCCATGAGTCTAAAAGGCCTCTGTGCTTCAGAGTTGGAGGTTGACAAACAATGAAGGGGTCAAGGTGGAAGTAGGGCTCTTGTCCCCACTGTTTACTTTCCTAGATTTATAACAACTGAAGAAGGCTTATGAATGGTTCCTGTACTCTTCTGTAAGAGCGTGACAGTTTCTCATTCTTGGCTGTCTCTCCAGTATCCGAATCTTCCACTTCTTCTGATTGTATAGAATCTACTGTTTTCTAACCTTTCTTATGATGTGTTGGGTTCAGACTTTACATATGTAGAACTCAGCTTGAGGGATGTTCTGTGGTAATTTTTGCAAGTTCCTCCTTTCCTCTGCAGACCCTTGTGTCCCATGGAAATATTCTCTGGAGGGTTGGGGGGACTCCTGGTACAGCAGAGGATGTTGTACTGAGGGGTACAGGGCGGGGGAAGGGAACTGGCTGTGGGAATGTTTGGGAACGTGGATGATGATTTAGAATTTAATATATCTCATCCTAACTTGCGCTTGCAAGTTCAACCAGCAGAGTAACATTCCCTTTTAAAATACACACAGCGGAAGTTGCTTTGATTCACTAGAATCAACTTAATCTAGTTTCCTGGTTTGTCACTATATGTTTCCCCTTTGTTCCTCTTACAAATAAGACACAACACACGTCTTCTATAAAAAGATATAAAACGTTTACTCACGGACATTCAATTGAAGATCCCAAGATCCCAAATGAAGGCAGGCTTATTCATAGTAAAGATATTTACAATTGGAATCTCTCCATGTGGGAGAGAAGTCCATTAGGCCCCAGTTGGCTGGAAGCCAACTGAGCATCCTCCTCGCAGTCCAAGCGAGAGAGAGCAGAGAGAGAGAAAGAGTGGAGAATGAGAAGAGAATGGCTGCTGACCTGTGGGTTTTACTCTAACCTGCCCAGGTAAAGCCACTTCCACTTCTAGCTTGCAAAAGGAGGTTATCTCAATCCAGGTGACCAGGAAGTTGTGGCTGGAGGACTGAGATACCTTCTAGCATTGTTGTACTTGACTGCTCTAGTGTTTACATCCCACACTGGCAAATATTAACTCTCTCTTCCTCCCCCTTTCTCAGCAGTAGCCACAGAAGCGCATGTCTTGATCTAAGTCTATATGTTTAAAACATCACGAACTAGAATAGAAAAACTTAAACTCCTAGCAGCTTTAGAAATCTTCAGTAAGACTTCTGTCTAGTCACTGTAACAGAATCATCTTTACTAACTTCTTGAAGACCAACACCCTCAGAAATGCTCTGACTCTTGTGCCACCCAGCCTTATTTGAGGCAATGCCTGTGCTCTTAGTAGGGGTATGTCTGATCTCCCCAATACATGGGAAGGCTCGTACAAGAGACATTCTCTGAAACTATCCTTAGAAAAAAACACACTAGGAAACACATGCTAGGAATATGGAATGCCCCTCTGAGCCATGTGGACTTGCTCATGGTAGCATTGTGTTGTTGTTTTTTTGGTTTTTTTTTAAAGGGAGCTGGTCCAGATAAATGTGACTAGAGCTAGACAATCTTTCTTTATCTGTTTTCCTGACTTCTATATTTGCTGCTGGTTTTTAAATTCTTCATAGATTGCTTTGCTGGGTCTAATGCTGCTAGGAAGAGGAACCCCCCCCCCAATAGCTGACTGAACACTGGCCATTCCTGAGAGGTCATGGATTGTAGCTTAGCATCATAATGAAAGCTGTAGTCTTCCGTTAGCATCAGCTCATTCAGGCAGTTTCTCAGATTGCTCTTGCTTTCCTTTTAGTGCTGCAACCCCAGGTTCAGAGCCTGGTGACTTCCTCCCAAGTTCAACCAGTCACTATCCAGCAGCAAGTGCAAACGATGCAAGCTCAGAGGGTATTGACACAAACAGCCAATGGCACCATCCAGACACTGACCCCGGCCACAGTCCAGGCAGTAGCTGCCCCTCAAGTCCAGCAGGTTCCAGTGAGTAGTTTTATGTTGTAATATTATGCGGGAAGGTTTGGTTTTCTGCACTTCCGATGCATGTATATTTATGCAGGTGGTTTCCTTTCTGTTCAAAGTCAGGAAGTGGCTTCACTGCTTGGAGACCAGACTATCCTCAGCAGTGAAGTTCCTTAGGCTTAGATCGCTGATGGACTGAATTGTAGGATAGCTTAGCCCTAGAAAAATGGACAGCAGTGGTCCAGTATCAGAAGAAGGTCAGTAGAGACTTTTGAGAGGGTTTTTTTTGGTGGGGGGAGGGATAGCCAACTTTTCCAAACTACTAGATGTAGAGCTGTATCTATAGCATATTGGGGTTTAATATTTAGTAACGTGCCAGCTGCAGTATTGTTAAATGGAAGGGAAAATAATCGGAGACAACAGAGTATTCCTTGTTTCACTGCTGAAAGGTTTTAGCAGTTGGATACAACACGTTTTAGAACTGCCTTCATAACTACAAGGGTTAGAACTTGTACAGAAGGATCAAATTGTCTTCAATGGCAGTCAGATTCCATACTGACAGCACAGTTCTTACTATATTCATGTGTCTTCCATACACCCAACAGGTTGGCTCCTTGGCAAGTTCTTATTGGCCTTTGCAGGAAGGAGCATGGGGTGGACATACATTGAAGCAGTTGTTACCGGTAGATATATATTGAAATGTGCATATTGGAACTCCATGCAGTCACACAGAAATCTGTTATAAAAAAGGTTGCCAGCTTCTGCAGTGTTTGCAGTACAGTGGTACCTTGGGTTAAGAGCGTAATTCGTTCTGGAGGTGAGTTCTTAACCTGAAACTGTTCTTAACCTGAGGTACCACTTTAGCTAATGGGGTCTCTCGCTGCTGCCGCGCCGCCACCGCATGATTTCTGTTCTCATCCTGAAGCAAAGTTGACGTACTTTTTCTGGGTTAGCAGAGTCTGTAACCTGAAGCGTCTGTAACCCGAGGTACCACTGTATTGAGCTTTGTGTTGTTGTGCTAAACCTTTTAACTGTCTCTTTTCCTTCTAGGTCCTTGTCCAGCCACAGATAATCAAGACTGATTCTCTTGTCTTGACAACATTGAAAGCTGATGGCAGCCCTGTTATGACTGCTGTTCAGAATCCAGCCCTCACAGCACTGACCACGCCTATTCAGACAACTGCCTTGCAGGTACTGTAGGGCATCTTGCCCTCCCTTCCCAAATATGCACCTTCTCCCTCTTGCCAGCCAGTATAGTGCTTTAAGAATCTGTTAAATGATCCCTTCTGCCTGTCCCACTTAACAACTGAGCATCTACAGCCTGCACCAGCTGCAGCTTCTTCAAGAGTAACTCCATGTGGAGTTCTTTGCTGTAATCAGGTCATGAAGTTATTAGAGCATACTTGGATACTTGAGCTTAGGCTATCCTGGCCCAGTAATGGCTGCTGCTGGAAAACAGGTTGGAATTGGACATAGGCTACCCTTACCACTGAGAGCACACTCAGACCACCTGTATCTCTAGTGGCAGCTTCAAATTGAGGAGAACCCCTAAGCTGCATACCAATTCCTTCAGGAGAGAGTGCAGTCCCATCCAGAACATGCCTCCCTATTTCCTGGGCTTGGGAAACACCCCTAGTACCTCTGTAGCATGAGGATTGACTCTGATCCAGTTTATCACTGCCTTCAAGCATCTATCCAGCATCTGCACAATCTCTTCTGATTCAGATGGATGGAGAGGTATGAACTGACTCTCGTCGGCATACTGATGGCACTATGTCCCAAATCCCAGGATGGCAGCTTCATATAGATAGTGAACAGCATGAGGGACAGAATGGACCAAATGCCAAGGGGCCAAGCAGGAGTCCCCCAGAGCTGATCTCACGTAGCAACCTGCAAGTAGGAGCAGAACCACCATAACACAGAGGCCCCAGCTCCCAACCCACCGAACCAAATTAATCTTTAACTGGGTCACTGTTGTCTTTTTTAAAGACTTTAGTTGGTGGCAATGGTACCATCTTGACCACAATGCCCATGGTGATGGGAGGGCAGGAGAAGATGCCCATCAAGCAGGTGCCTGGTGGTGCCAAGCAACCAGAACCACCAAAGGAAGGAGAGAGGCGAACAACCCATAATATAATTGAGAAGCGGTACCGATCATCTATAAATGACAAGATCATAGAATTGAAGGACCTAGTCATGGGAACAGATGCAAAGGTATGAGTTGCTTTGTGGCTGAAAGCAAAAAGATTGCTGTGATTTCAAGCCCAGTTGACAATATGCGTGCAAGTCATAATTCTCTGCTCCTTTTTTATTTTCTTTATTTGAAAGTTAGAAAAATACATAATTATATGTGCACTAAACATGGTGAGATGTAAATAAAAGAGATAAAAAGATATATTGTGGTATTAATATGCCTAGATTCTCTTCTTCTTAGTGAGATTATCAGTCTTTGCTCAGTAATATGGAGTTTTGGTCTCCCATGATAGATGCTAAATGTATTTCATTTGAATCCATTTAGTATTCTTCCCTGTGATTGGGGAAATCATTGCAGCTTTAGTGTAGAAGCATGTGCTGAACGAGCATTTGGTGGCATTATTGCTAAAAATTATTGTTCATTCTCTTTAATGTATGCACATTATTTGCAGATGCACAAGTCAGGTGTACTGAGAAAGGCCATTGACTACATTAAATACCTACAGCAGGTTAACCATAAGCTGCGTCAAGAGAACATGGTCCTGAAGCTTGCTAATCAGAAAAACAGTAAGTGTTTGGTGGCTATTTAAGTGCCTTTGACCTCCTACTTCACTGTTTGATGACGTATATTATTGGTTGCCCAGTTTTGTGTGGGTAGGTGAAGCAAGGGAAGCAAGGGAAAGCATGAAGGTGAAAGAAAAACTGAATTGTGAATGTGAGTAGTTAATCTTTGCAATCTCTGGTCTTTTCAGAGCTGTTGAAGGGGTTTGACCTAAGCAGTTTGGTGGACAATGATGTGGATTTGAAGATGGATGACTTCAACCAAAATGCTCTGTTGATGTCTCCTCCGGCCTCTGATACAGGGTCACAAGCAGGCTTTTCCCCTTATTCTATTGATTCAGAGCCAGGAAGCCCACTGCTGGATGATGCAAAGGTAGTCAACATCCTAAAACATTCTACAGAGGGAAGCGTGCATAAGGGTTGCATGTTACTTGTAGACATGGGTGATGTGTGCTGGTTGGGCTGGAGAGCATGTGCTTGGCATTAAAGGCTGTAATGAACTATGGTTCTAGAGGAAGATGTGACTCGGAATGCAAAGCTTAATCAGTTCCATATTATCATCCCTGGCTAGTTTAGGCTGTCATTGTGTGAAGTCCTGTACCCAAAGCCTAATAATACAATATTTTGCCCCACAGACCTTTTAATAAAAAGCTTGACGTAACTGTGCTGTCTCCCATTCTTCTCTTGCCTCTTAACAGGAGTGAGAATAGGAAGAACAAATGTTGTGCACAATTTATAGATATAAATTGGTTGGCTGCAACAATAACACTAGCTCTCCTTCTGATTCAGCACACTCAGAAACATGTTGAGGCATGATAGCGGAGATTGTTCTCATAGCCATGTTTGAAATGCTATGATAAATTGTGAACATCAGTCAATTCTTATACATTCTCAGTAGGCCGGGAACAATTAATTATCTTCACTGTTTCACAGTTCTCTTGCTCTCTAACAAATCATCCTCTACCACCATGGTCTAGGTTAAAGATGAACCTGACTCTCCAGCTGCCGCTCTTGGAATGGTTGACCGCTCACGGATGCTGCTTTGTGCTCTTACGTTCCTCTGTCTCTCCTTCAACCCTCTAACATCCCTCCTGGAGGGCCAAAGGACAGCTGACTCTGATGGTTCTGTACATCATAGCTCAGGGAGGAGTATGCTGTCAATAAATTCAGGTACCGTCAGAAACCCAGCCTTTCAGTATACTTCATTATACATCTCCATGCTGCTTGTTTGGTGTTTGGAGTTCTTGAAGGCTCACATATACAGTAGCTGAAAACAGACAGTAGTAGTGACACTGGGGAAATGAAGTGTTATTTATTTGCTTTTTTTAAAAAAATTTTTTTTACTAGAGGATGTTATTTATTTGTATGCCCCCTTTCTATAGTTAAACCATACTTGAGGTTGCTTACATCAAAGCATTTACATCATTCATTCATATATCAACACTGGCCACTTCATTGGTTGGATACTGAGAAACCCCCGCATTGTATATTAAAGTAATGATTTGACCCCTGTTACTATATTCTCTAAAGAATTGTGCAAGACACTCCTTTGCATGTTTACTGAGAAGCTGCGTTGTGTTCAGGGAAACTCACTCCTAAGGAAACTTGTATAGGGTTGCAGCCTTCATCTTTTCTGAGTTTTACTAGTTCATTTTAAAACCCCATCCTCATAGCACTTCTGCAAGACATGGGAGTTATTAAATGGGATTCTTACAAGAATCACATAGCCTAGCTACATTGTGCAATAATTTTTATCTGTTTGAGTAAAATTCTGCTTTTGTAGAGCCAATACGGATTGTGTTGCACATTCTGAACATATTATATATATGTAACACACACACACACACACACACACAAATCTGTAATCCCAACTTTAGCAATGCAGTTTATTTGGGACTCGGAGCCAATACACCCTATTGCCTAAGCCCCCACCTCCTTATATGCACAGCTTTTTTACATAATTAAAATTCATCCCAGGCTTGTTATTTTAAGATGTTACCTCATCCATCTCCCCTCTGCCCCCCCTTCATATCTCTTCTGGTATCATCCCCTGTAGGCTCTGGTGGCTGGTTTGGCTGGATGATGCCCACTCTGATCCTGTGGCTTGTGAACGGTGTTATTGTCCTGAGTGTGTTCATAAAACTCCTAGTACATGGAGAGCCAGTGACCCGACTGCACTCCCGGTCATCGGTTACTTTCTGGCGGCATCGGAAACAAGCAGACCTGGATTTAGCTAAGGTAGGTCAAGCTTTTGCTTCAGAAAACAAATTTTGTTTCTTTCCTAGTTTGTCTTCTGGAGCAGTACTGAACAGGCAGCACCTCAAAGTGCAGATCAACTCTCTAGAGAGGCTTGTGCACTTTTGGGATTCCAAGCATTTGTCCTCCTTCTGAAACACTTGTATGGTAAAAGACTCTGGAGCTCTTTAGTTCTCCCCTTTTCTCCTTTCAGAAAGCCCAAATAAAATATTTTTGAATTGCCACCCTCAGCTTTAGCTGTGTAAAGCAATCTTGGTTTTTGCCATGGGCCTGGGGTAAATTTGAATTTTGCAACTGAAGCTAATTGTCAAAGTGGCCAGATTGGCACAGATTTGCTTAATTTGCCTGAAGGGTTGAGGTAATATCTCCAGTAAAAGTCTTTCAGAACATCAGTTACTATTTCAATCTTTCTTTATATACCGTTAGCATATTTGAATAAGATAGAGAAAAAAGGCAGTTCAAAAGTTACTGTCAGTTTGTAAAACTGCTTTTTTTGTAAACCGCTTAGAGATTTTCTCATCAAGCAATATATACGTTTTGTTACATAAATAAATGTAGAAATAGATTTAAGTGGCGATAAAGAGAAGAGACCAAAAATGCAGCCTTAGGGTCAAAGATGCTGCATCTTTCAAGGCTAGGCTAAGGTGATTATGCTTGATTGTGCAAGTTTCCACATGCCATCTTAGAGATTCTCTGAAGTCACTAGACTCTCACAAGTCTTTGCTGCCCCTTCAGCTTTTCTGTTTTGGTTTTGTGCCTGCAGGAAGATTTTACTGCTGCTGCATCAAACTTACAGACCTGTCTGTCTGCCCTGGGCCGAGCACTGCCTGCCTCTCGTTTAGACTTGGCCTGCGGCCTGTCCTGGAACGTTATCCGCTACAGTCTCCAAAAGTTGGGGTTGGTGCGTTGGTTGCTGAAGAGGACATCTCGGCAGAGGCGAGCAACAGAAGCCCCTGCAGGTTTTGAGGATGAAGCCAAAACTAGTGCGCGTGATGCAGCTCTAGCCTATCATAAGCTCCATCAGCTCCATATCACAGGTAAGTGGAAAAGGAAGGTGGCCGCTTCTGTGAGTGTCTAGTGTGATGACCTAGACTTCTCTATGTACTTTGACTATGTTCAATAGAACATTAAAAAAACCTAAGTCTGCAGAGAGTGCTTCATTCTAGCTTGATGATACAAGTAGTGCCGTACTCTTCTTTTTTGGGGGTGTGTGTGTGTCTTGTTAGATTTATTCTTACCTGAAAATCAATAGTATAACCAGCTGAGATGATTCAGGTAGTGAAATGAAGGATGGTCTTCTATTTGGCCTGTATGAAAGAACTTGATATACATAGCTTGGGACTTGTTTGGTTGATTCCCAAAGTTACAATCTTACAAAGATAAGATTGTAGATATAAACCAAGGGTTTGCATGGCAGGACATTACTGCGCTTTAAGGTTTTAATGCAACAGAATCTCAGTAGCTCAAAGGGCTTTCCCAGATCAAACCATGTGAGGCACTAATTGTACAGGAAGAGTCTCACATGGCGTGAGTTTAAAAAAGTGATGTATATATGTACCTGCAACTCAGGATAGTAGTTGATGCATCTGGTGAAGTAGACTGCAGCCCACAAAATCTTGTGACATAATTAATTTGTCCAGTGATGCTGAATGTTAGAAGATTCAGGAAGAAAATATTCAAAGGAAATACCCCTTCATACAGCGGTATTTGAGCTTCTGCATGACTGTCTTTGGTGCAAGAGTCTATCTTGGCTGCCCCTCTGTAAATGATTTTAAAGGAGATGACTTCTTGTCCTCTGTTTTCTGATGCAGGTAAGCTACCATCCAGCTCTGCCTACTCAGGATTGCACATGGCTCTGTGTGCTGTGAATTTGGCTGAATGTGCAGAAGAGAAGATTTCACCAAGCACACTGGCAGAGATTCATCTGACTGCTGCAGTTGGCTTGAAGACCCGCTGTGGTGGCAAACTGGGCTTCCTGGCGGTGAGTAAATCTCTTTCAAGACTCCCATCAGAATTTAGATGAACAAGTATGTATTGTGGCATATTTCAACTGATCTCACGGTTTTTCATGTGAATGGAAGTGGCTTTTAAGTTGATCTGTATAATTAACTTTATGCAGAATTACTATTCTTGAGTCAAAGGCATGCATAGCTTTCCTTCAGCACCACATCTTACCATGGCACTTTTTCTTTCTTACCAGAGTTATTTCTTAAGCCAAGCCCAGAGCTTGTGTAGTTCTGAGCGCAGTGCCATCCCTGACTCTTTGCGTTGGTTGTGTCACCCATTGGGGCAAAAGTTTTTTGTGGAGCGGAACTGGACAGTGAAAACGGCTGCCAAGGAGAGTCTATATTGCACTCAGAGGAACCCAGGTGAGACCCAGCAGTCTTGTGAATGCATTGCCCTAAGTCTGCCATCTAAGTTATGGGACAGCATTATGCATGTGTATGACAACCCCTGCTCCAGCCAATTCTTGCTTGAAAGCTTTTGGTGCTGTAAGAAATTGTGGAACATTGACTGAGCAATCAAATGGGCATTTCCCCAAATGATGGCGTTCTTTCTGCAAATAATTTCTCTGCCCAAACAGATTTTTATTTATTATTTCATTTATATCCCAGCTTCCCTCCAACCAGCTCAAGGTGGTATTCTCACAGCAACCCTGTGAGGTTTGTTAAGCTGAGAGTTGGTGACTGGCTTAAGGTCGCCCAGTGAGCTTCATGACCAAGTGCGGTTTTGATAGTACAATATTTCAAACCCTGCATAACATGGCAAGGATTTGTACCCAGGGGCGTACCCAGGATCAAAACTGGGGGGGGGCAAGCCATGGCCGTTCAGGTTTGCTTTGAACGGATGCTGATAATTTTTGCTTCTGGGGGGGGCAGCTGCCTTCTGGGGGGGGGCAGCTGCCCCCCCTGCCCCCCCGGGTACGCCCATGTTTGTACCTGATTATTTCTGATGGATACCTGCATATTACTAGGGAAGCAGCCCTGAATCTTTTATAACTTAACTTATTGAGAAGTTTAAAGTCTGCATTGTTATTGGACTGCAGTGTTATTGGGCTTGTGGGAAAAGGAAATAAAGCTGATTGTTTTGTCATCTACAGCTGATCCCATTGCACAGGTGCACCAGGCATTCTGTGAGAACCTCCTGGAGAGAGCTGTTGAATCCCTTGTGAAACCTCAGGTTCCAAAGGGGGCTGCAGGACATGATGACGAAGAGCCCTGGTAAGCTGCAATTCTGTCCTACCCTATGGGCATTTTTGCTCAGGTTGAGTAGCCGATTCTGACTGACTGCTCTGTCAGTTCCTGTAGCCCAGCAGGTGGGATGAAGGGTAGCAGCACAGATTTGGTTAGGAGCAATGTGGCGGGGCCAACAGAATAAAATTCCTGACATAATGCAGCCACTTGAATCTAATTCATCTGCAGTACCTATTGTCTTTGTGGCAAAGGGCAGTTTCTTCTAGCAATTTGTAACTGAATTGCAGATAATGGATTAGTGCAGGTGGAGCATGCAGTTTTAAGGGCAACACTCAAACTCAACAAGGTTCATTAGTAAATTATTTCTGTTTTGGAGACAGAAGCACAGATAAATGCTTAGTATGTTGCTGGATTGTTGAGAGTTCCATGATAAAACGAAGTTCCCCAACTTGAATAATAGCAATTTGCAGAGCAAGGAGAGAGCTGGTAACCAGGCACTCTTACTAAGTATAGCCGGGATGCGGGTGGCGCTGTGGTCTGAACCACTGAGTCTCTTGGGCTTGCTGATCAGAAGGTTGGCGGTTCAAATCCATGCGACGGGGTGAGCTCCCTTTGCTCTGTCCCAGTTCCTGCCAACCTAGCAGTTCGAAAGCACACCAGTGCAAGTAGATAAACGTAGAAGGTAAACGGCGTTTCTGTGCGCTCTGGCTTCTGTTACGGTGTTCCGTTGCACCAGAAGCAGTTTAGTCATGCTGGCAACATGATCCGGAAAGCTGTCTGTGGACAAATGCTGGCTCCCTCGGCCTGCAAGCGAGATGAGCGCCACAACCCCATAATCACCTTTGACTGGACGTACCCGTCCAGGGGTCCTTTACCTTACCTTACTAAGTATACTAAGTTGCACACGTTAAACTGATGCACTGTAGAAATGTGTTGCATTGTCTTTACTGGTAAAAGTCTGATTTCTGCTTGTGCTTGTAGTGAATTCTCTAATGCTTTGGAATACCTGAAGTTACTCAATTCTTTTGTGGACTCTTTGGGAATTGGAACACCACCTTTCACTGGAAATTCTGTGTTGAGGTCTGCACTGGGTAAGTGTGAAGGATGCCCAGGTTGCTCAATGTCCCATATTTCTCAGTTTCATGCTGGAGATCTGCAAGCATTCGCTGCTGAGTTAGTGTCATTTTTGTATTAACTTCCTTTTTTTAAAAAAGTGCAAATCTCATTCCTTCCATATGTATCTAAACTTGATTCAACTGCAACATTAATTAATGCTGCCCAAAGCATCACACACCATAATTGATCAAAAGTGTATCTTAAGTCAATGATATTTCTCTTAAATCCATTCCGTCCTTTTCCAGTGCACAGTATTGATCATAAAAGACTGAGCTTTTAAGGTTTTTGTGTAGTCCGGCAAGGCCAAAATTGCCATTTTTTTTAAATTTCAAACTCCAATAACTAAAAAAATGGGATGAGAGAAAAAAATTAAAAGTTTAGATTTAAACTTAGTTTTGATAATTCAACAAGTGTACAAAATATTTAAAAAATGGGATGGCATGAGGTAAAAAAATGGACCACTTGATATGGAATGACCATATCTTCCGTGTGACAGCTCTTTAAATATTTGAAGATGGCTATCCTATCTCATCTCAATCTAAACATAGCCAGGTCCCTCAACCGTTCCTCATATATGAGGAGGACACCTGCTGATACAAAGAGATATAAAATAGAGCAGGTAGAATTTTCCTGATATCCCATGATAAATCTCTTTTAGATGTAGTGTAGTTTCTGCTTTTTAAGACAAGCAGTTGTCCAATCACATGTCAGTGATAGTATTCTACATTGATCATGGTGAGATTTGATCAGCAGCTGAGTGGAGACCTCTAGAGGAGAGTTCAGTAATTATGTAGATCTCATTTTTTGTTTCTGCAGAGATCAGTACTTACGGCCTCTGCAGTTGAGATCTGAAAGTAAATACTTTTGACCACTTAATGATTTTGTGGAACACACTGTGAGAGCTGGTAACTCAGCCAAGGGGTTAATGAGTCTTGTAAATTCTGCTTAGTGACTCCATTCCCAAGGCAGAAGCATTTTAAATGAGATTCCTATATTGACAGGGCAGTACTGAGCAGCTTGTCTCTGGTTGCTGCTGTTGTTCCCTTCTGCTGAAGCAGTAAGATGAAGGGGGGAGTGTCTGGCAAGATGCTTGGTTTTGTACCAGCCTGTGTGTCAGTGGCAGCAGCAGCAGCAGCAGGTGGATGGTACCCAACTCTGCAGGATGGCATTCACTAATGTGCCCTGACTTCAGCAACAAAGGGAGTTGAATCACAGTTTTCTTGTCCCAAGCCTGGCACACCTTGCCTGCCCCAAATGTCCGTTTTGGCTCTCTTCTTTCCCACAATTTATCCTAATGACCTTCTCTTGTACGAGTTCAGCATCACAATCTGGAAGTCTTTTGAGACTTTTTACTTCAAGGAAGGGCTCACCCAGAAGCATTACTGTGATGGTATCATGCTGCTAACCCCTTGTCCCTGCCCGCTTTCCCAAGTCAGACTCTGGACATTTCAAAGCAGCTGCTTAAATCAGATCTGAGCAGGTCTTGCTGGAAACTGACCTTTTCAGCATTGTCCTTCTTGTAAGGGTCCTCCTACCAGCAAGCAACCTCGCACTATTCTAGTTCCTGATAAGTTCATTTTCATTACAAAGAAATATGTGTAACTGGGACCTGATGCCATTCTTCAAAATGAAAAGCAGGTCCAAGATGGAAATTGAGAAGTGTGCAGGTGTGGGTGTGACTTTTCCCTGCCTACCATTTTCTTACTCCAAATTGCCTTCCTCCCATGGCTGGCTCCCCTTCCCAGGAGTAAGGGTTTCATTGTGTTTGAATGCACTTTCATAGGTTTACAAGGGGAAAGGAGCTTGAAGTAAGGAAACAGTGGATGGGGAAAAGATTCCCGTCTCCTGAAGCCATTTTTCATTAAAACAAAACCTGTTGGGATTTGCATTGGTGAGAGTGTCTCATATTTATTGTTATTTTGTCTCTGCATACCTAGGCCCTGATGTGGTGTGCAGGTGGTGGTCATCCGCAATCACAATGACAATCAGCTGGCTCAGGGGTGATGATGCAGCTGTGAGATCCCAGTTTACCAACGTGGAGCGAATTCCTAAATGTTTGGAGATGATGGAGTGTGTGGCCTTTTTGGATTACTCTCACAATTGCCTTTTGTCACTTTAAATAGTTTCCAAACTAAGCTGCAGTATTTTGAGATTGTATTAACTGAAAGTACCAGCTATCAGGCACTAGGGTGGTGGATGCAAAGACTCTTCTAAGCGTTAGATGCAGGGTGGAGTTGGTCTCATCCAGCTGTGGCCATCTGGGTACTCGGTGCAGCATCAGGCCAGACTTGAGGGTCGGGGAGGGAGAGTTGCTCTGGTCTATAGAGAGATTCTCTCTCTCCCTCTTCAGGCTCTCTATCCAGTTGGGTGGAGGATCTAGAGTGTGTGTTCCTGGCATTGGGAATCAGAACAGATTAGAGATTCTGCTGGTTTACTGCCCACCTCACTGCCCAGCAGTCTTTGTGCCTGAGCTGACAGATCTGGTCTTAGAGGTGGTGTTGGGGATTCCCATACTGCTTGGTGAGGCCTTTCTTCATGTGCCGCCTCAATAATTCCAGAGAAGGGGCAACATGAGAATGAGCCTTTTCTGCGTTGGCTCCCTGTTTGTGGAATGCTCTCCCCAGAGAGGCTCACCTGGCACCTTCATTATACACCTTTAGGTGCCAGACAAAATCATTCCTCTTTTCCCAGGCCCTTGGCTAATCTAAGCAATCTGTGGCCTTTTAAACTGTGTGTGTGTTGGGGAGGTTGTTTTTGTTTGTTATTATGTTATGATGAGTGGTGTAGAAATGTAATAATGTTATTATTATTTATTATGGCAACTTAGTAAGTGAGAGGCTTATGGAGCTTATAGAGGTGGTTGGTCCATGACCACAATACCTTAAAGGCACTGACCTTGTTCCTGGCTTGGGATCTTTCTCTTCTCTCTTCCCCCCTTTCTAGGAATGCCCTTGTGAAAGCTGTCTTTCATGTGTGCAAAGCCATGAACGCCTCCTTGTCAAGCAAGGCAGATGGGCAGCAGAGCTCCTTTGGCCACTGTGAAAGAGCCAGCACTCACCTTTGGAATAGCCTCAACATGAGCAGTGGGGTCTCAAGCACAGGTCTCAATAACGTAAGCATCCTCCTCCTCCTCCTCACAATCATTTACAACTGGCTGTACATTTATCTATCCTTTCCTGAGCCAAGGCTTGTGGGCAAATGTTTAGTCATCATTCCATGTGGATCTGAGGTCAAATATCCTGGGGCTGAAGAAGCAGCAGCTAACATTTTTTTCTTCATGATTGGAGAGACAGAGAACGTTCCCTCTCCTCTTGCCCTTTTGTGTGTGTTGACTAGAGCTGCAGTGTTCCCTTTCCCACAGTGGTGCTTGAGGAGTGCATTTGTTTCCAGTGTGTTGGCTTCCAGTGCACTGCCAGAATTAGCAGGCTGAGCTCTTGTTTGGTCCTGTCCTTGTTGCTTTTAATTATGCCTCCTGGGTGAATTGTTCCCACAGAAGGCACTACATGTCTAGTCTCCTGTGGGCAAGAACAGTGTGAAGTCCTTGTATCAGGGTGTCAGCTTCACCTTCATTTCCTTGTTTCTTGAGAAGCTGGGGCTTTCCAACTTTTGGCACTGTACAAGAATCGGAGCTGTTCCTCGCTGCTGGGTGGCAGCTGTAGTGCATTGTAGTTGCATTGCATGTTCTGGCAGTACTCGTGCAATGTTTCCGCAGTGCAGCACAGAGGTGCACCCATTTCTCCTCTGCAGGTGGGAATTTCCTCAGCTTGCCTGGATTGAATGCTGTTCTTTCCGATTCAGTGATTTAAGTGATGATGTAGAAACTTCCTAGGAACTTTACATCTGAATTGGAAGGGGCTAAGAGGCCATCTGTACAATCCAGACCACATTGTACTGCAAGCAGAAAGAAAGCATGAGAGATGAAAGTGGAGCACATGGTTTGAAAAGGCTGAGAAAAACTATATATGTGGCAGTGAAAAGGCAAATAAAGTGCCCATCGTGATCTCTATTTTGCTTAGCTGATTTCCTTTTTGGGCATGGCCTAGATGAAGCAGCAGCTGTGGCAGCCAAGGCAATCCGCTGCCCAATGGCCCTTCGCCTGAACAAGGGCCACAGGGTGACTAAGAATGGGGCAAAGTCATGCCAATGCCATGGACACCTGACCAAGCACATCAAGTTTGTGTAAGACACGATCCAGGAGGCATGCTGCGTCGTCTCCAAAAAGATATGTGTGATGGTGCTGTTCAAGATCTCCAAAGACAAGTGAGCTCTGCAGTTCATCAAGAAAAGGGTGGGGACTTACTGGTACATCCAGGCCAAGAGGAAGCAGGAGGAACTGAACAGTACCCTGGAAACAATGAGGAAAGCAGTCCTTCAAATGCAGTTCGAACTGATATTAAAGATACTTTTTTTGCCACCAGAGGGCGTACCAAAATACTATTCTGTAGAAGATGTTGATTTGTTTTGCAGCTTTTTATCCCAAGGGTACCTTCTCAAGATCATACTGCTTCATTTTACTTCTGGCTAATTGTTGGAACCTTTGGGACACATTTTCAAGGACACTTTCTTAGAGTCCCACTGTCGTCGTCCTGTTCCATGGGTGCTTTGAGATTTGCAGGGAAAGCAGGTAGCATCGGGTCGTGGCAGGCAAATTGTTAGTGGGCAAGGTCAGGTTAAGTAGGTAAAGTCCAGTCAAGGCAAAGTCATGTACAAAAAGCTATTTTCCGGAAAGGGCAGCCACAACAGAATCTGTAGACTGACCAGACCTGTCGTGTGGCTGGCTCTGCCTCCCTGGCAGAGCTGTAGTTGGGTTGCTAAAGGATCCTTGCCTGATTTTGCTATCTTGTGACTCCTGCAAGGCCTGAGAGATGGGGATATTGCAGGGGACACGTTCTTTGAGTCCATAGATGGTGGCAGGGCTGGGAGATCTCTGAATAAGGTACTGATCGTTTCCCAGAAGTGGTTTGAGCCCTAGGCTCATTCATCTGTCACCACTCTCTCATCAGTCATGGCGTCTAAAATAAAAATGAATGTACACCCCCACTGCCCATCTTTTGGACAGTCTTCTGTCAGTGGACCGTCAGTTCCACATTAAAACAATGTGGTGGTCTCAGTATTTCTTCATTTGGCTTAATCTTTCATTTTCTAGTGGTAAGTAGAATTCGCACAAAACACACAGGAAACAAGAAACAAAGTATTTGTACAGCTAACCAATTCTTGTTACAGGTAGGTAGCCGTGTTGGCCTGTCATAGTCGAAACAAAATTTAAAATAATTCCTTCCAGTAGCACCTTTATTTTGTTTTAACCAATTCTTGTTAGGTAATTCTTTGAATATTCACTGTGACGGGTGCTGTGGTAACAATGATTTGTCAGTGGTGGGTTGCTGGGAGCCCACTGCACCCTTATTTTGTGTAGACACCCTCAAGTTTTCAGAATGCAATTATAGGTGCTGATTTTGACCTACAAAGGGCCACAGGATACTTCAGGGGTAGCCTGTACCATCCACATGTTATTGGACCACTGCTCCCATCAGCCTCAGCAGCATTGCTCTTGGTCAAGTATGATGGGAATTGCAGTCTTAACAACATCTGAAGGGTACCACATTGGCTACCTCTGGATAACCTGGTTGCTTCCTCCATGCTATCTTGTCATGTCCTTTGCTGATAATATTTCTACAACAAATAATTCAGAATGCTCATGCTGGGTCACTTTTTGAGAAGAAAGGGAATTTGGCCACAGAGCTGTCAGTTGATACCATCTCATCTTTAAGATGCGTGAGAAGCTTTTGTCCGTCTGAAGGCTGCTGCATCCAGCTGATGATGCTGGAATGTCTTGATACTCCTGTCACTGAATGTGTCTGTTTCCTTGCAGATGATCCAGCTGCTAGCTTGCGACCTACTGCTGTCCCTCCGCACCACTCTGTGGCAGAAACAGATGAACTCCAGCCAGGCCTTGGGAGAGGCCTACCATGCTTCTGCTTCTGAGCTGACAGGATTCCAGCGCGACCTCGGCAGCCTGAGAAAACTGGCCCATAGTTTCAGACCTGCTTATCGAAAGGTAAGATCCTGCCACTTGTAATGAGTGAGGAGATGACGACCTGTCCCTTGAGTTCCTGCATGCTGTTATAGGCCAAAGGGGCAAATGGTCCATGAGCTAGGCTTTGGATTTCCAGCAGTGTGTTTGCAGTGGTGGCTTCCTGCTGGATGCGTCCTTACTGTTGTAGGCTTTGCCCTTAAGTAGCATTCATTTTGTGTGTGTGGTGTGTGTGTGTGTGTGTGTGTGTGTGTGTGTGTGTGTGTGTGTTGCAGTTTCCCTTGGATTTAAACTAATGTGACACTTCCTGAATGTTCAAAACTCTATGTAAATTATCTCAATAATCCTTAAAACAGCCCTGTGATGTATGCCATTCCTATTATCCACATGTCACCCGTGTGAGCGGTGAGGATGAGAGAATACGGGGTTGGCTAATGCCGTGTAGCTTTTATGGTGGCTGCGAAATTTGAACTGAGGATTTCTAGCCTGACAGGCTTAATCACTGCTCTCCACTGGTTTGTACGCACAAACAGTGCAGGTGGTTCTGTGGTAGGGTGTGGACCACTGCTGGTCAGAAATAGT
The DNA here is from genome assembly GCA_034641385.1 of Darevskia mixta. Taxonomy (NCBI): domain Eukaryota; kingdom Metazoa; phylum Chordata; class Lepidosauria; order Squamata; family Lacertidae; genus Darevskia; species Darevskia mixta. The sequence goes on from JAWWNH010000008.1 coordinate 21,146,300, forward strand.
TGGGTAGCATGCCCCTCTTTTAAAGGGCACATTCTCTGTACACTCTTGCTCAGCAGAAAGGAGTTAGGGAAGGAAAAGTGGCTAAGAGGATTAGCACCAGAAGGTGCAAGCTTATCTGATAAAGGCGCATGCCCAAGACTACAGCACCACAAGGTGATGGAGGGTTGCTAAAATGTAGATGCTACCCATTGCCTTCTGCTTTTCCCCTCCTTCCAGGTGTTCCTGCACGAGGCCACTGTGCGTTTGATGGCAGGGGCCAGCCCCACACGCACTCATCAGCTGCTGGAGCACAGTCTCAGGCGTCGGACACCCCAGAGTACTAAGCAAGGTCAGGAAGCTCTTGTGCCCTTTCTTGTGCATCTCTGCCCTGAACTGGGTCACCACCATCTCACCCTGCACTATCTATCTATAAAATGCTTGCAAGCAATGCCAACCCTGCCACAGTTAGTTTAGCTCCCAGGCATGCAGTTCTAGAGACCTTTGGAACCCTAATTAACCTGAAGCGGTGGCAAACGTGGTTTTGCTGTGATGAGGAATTGCCCAAAATCGGGGGGAGAGGGGAAACATTCCCCCCCCCCTTTCGGTGAGCTGCTTTTTGTTCATAAATTGCAGGATCCAAGCCAGAGTGTTTAAAATGTTTTAAGAAGTGGTGGCACACAGATGCTCGCTAGCTGACATCTGAGGCTGCTAATTTGAGCAAAAGAAAGGCCTGTCACGGAGAGGGTGGGCCTCGCCCACCTGTGCAAGTGTCATCTCTGTTACCAGGACAAGGCTGCTAAGTCTGGGCTGCCGGCCAGGTCTCAGCTTGGGGCAACCGAGCCTCTAGAATAAATTACTGCCTTGCGTTTCAGTGGGAGTTGGTTGACTGCTTCTTGCACTCTGTTGGGTAGCACCCATTGTGAAGCAATCTTTTGCTCACCCCAGTGTAGTCTTAAACAAATTGACTCCCGTGCTGCACTTATTGCCCCCACAAGTGTGGCATTCCTTGTGACGCCTCTTTTCCCCCCATACCTAGGTGAACTGGATGCCCTTCCTGGGCAGAGAGAGAGAGCTACAGCAATTCTGTTAGCCTGCCGCCACCTTCCCCTCTCCTTCCTGTCGTCCCCGGGCCAGCGAGCTGTCCTGCTGGCGGAAGCAGCGCGCACGCTGGAGAAAGTTGGAGACAAGCGTTCCTGCAATGATTGTCAGCAGATGATTGTGAAGCTGAGTGGCGGCACAGCAATTGCGGCTTCCTAACCGTGGAGGATTGCAGCCTCGTCGCTCATTGAACGGGATTCTTGCCCCTTCCTACCCTCCTCTTCCTCCTCCTCCTCCCTTTTCGAACACTGCTCCAGGTTATGACCATGAAAGTTGTGATACGCTAGCCAGGGTAGCGTCTTCTTGTAAACCAGCTTTTGTTGCTAGTATATGCCTTCTAGTACAAAGGGTGCCCAAACTGGAGCTAGAGAGTGTTCGCATTTTCACACACTGATAAAATAATTTGCAATAGTGAGGAAGAAGGGTGGGTTCGGAAAGGTTGGTCCCCCACCTCTTTACAAAACAATCTATCTTTTGAGGAGGGGTTTTCTAGAAAGTAAGAAGAGCTGCCCTAAGCCCTTTTCCTAGCATCTGCAGTGGCCCTTGATCTCCACATCAGGTGCCATATGCTTTTGGCAGGCCCAGAGAGGAGATCTGTCCTCAGTGGGTTGCATAGAAACTTTTCTATAGATTCTGCATTCTCTGAGAGCCTTTGGAGGTTAGGGGGACCTCTCCTAAGGAAGGGCATCACAGTTTTTAATGCAATTTGGGGTTTTTATAGCATTTTATGGCTTTACAAGCACTATGGACAACATCTAGGTTTCTCTTCCGTCTTCTGTGTCCTCCCTTCCACCTTTTACTCATGTATCTGCCTCCTGGCAGCCGATGGAGCCATACTGTCGTTAACTTTGGAGTTGTATTTCCATGCCCTAAAAGAGGGGACAAGGAAGGACTTAGTGGTGAACCAGAAGCAGATTTAAGCTTGTGATTCAAAAAGAATGCATAGACAAACCACTGCTCTTTGTTTATGCTCATTTAAAAAAAAAAAAAACCTGCAGGACCCCCAATCCTCCCCAAAATCTGGATTAGGATCACAGGGAGGGGGTTAAGCATTACTCTTAGGAGTTCGTTGCTGCTGGGGGTTTTTGTGGGGGGGGGGGCAAGACAAACTACAGCTTGGGGAAGATTTGAATCACACGCTTAAAGTCAGCATTGACAAAATTAACAAAAAAGCCGACTAGGGGTTGAATTCAGTGTTCTCTGTCCGCTAGTGCGAGAACAGAGCTTAAAGGTTTGGGCCACAAAGAAATCCAATGCAACAGTTATGCTAGTCGAAGCTTGTTGTGCAACAATTTTAGGCAATACATTTGTGCTTTTTTGCACAACAGTGTTCTGCCAGTGCAACAAGTATACCGCTAAGTGACTTTAACTTTGCGCTACGTTGGATACAACCCTAGGAATCCCTTTTTCTGATGTTTGATTTCTTTGGTAGCTGCATCTATATGAGTATGTTTAGGATAACAGTCTTAGGACTTGTCCACACTACCAACAGCTGTCTCCTTTGGAGAAGCTTTGACGGTCAAACAGGTTTATAAAATGGTTTACATATGTAGTGTAGATGTAGCTCTAGACCTTGGAGAAAGAGGAGTGGTTGCAACTAGGCCTCCTTGTTGGAAGAATAGGTTCTAAGAAAAGAGATTTTATATTTCGTAGAGCTCAGAGTCTCACAAATCACTTTTGCCTTCTCCCGTTGCCTGTGCACCATCTCTGTTCTTGCTCAGCCTCTCTTATTTCATCTTTCAAATCTGTCCAAATCAAACACACAAGCACCAAACAAATGAATTTGGGGGCACATAATTCTTTGGGGAAGCCCACACAACTGTACATTGCAGTGGTTCTTGCAGCTGGTGTGCCTTCCATGGGTAACAGCTGAACACTGCTGCAGAACTAAGACTCTCCATTAAAAAAAGAAAAGAATTTCCACCTTAAGCCCCTCATTGACAATTTTCAATTCAAATGAAGCTCTGTGTGTTCCAAAACACATGAAATCCTGGGGAGAGGCTTTCCAAACACTGAAACAATTACATAATTAAAGGACTGTGGTCCGAATCGCACAGATAAGAGATGCATATCACATTGATATCAAATTTTTAAAACTTTCCATAGAGTAAACCAAAAGACCATCCCACGATAAAGCTTTGGCTCACTTTGGTTATTTTGAAGACCAATTCTCAATTTTCCTGAATATATTGGAACTAATAAGAGGTGTAATTTCATGAACATTCCAAACTTCCCATTGGTATACGTGAGTGGATATGTTTGAAAGGTTGCACTTGCGAAAGGTATCAAAATACACAGTGAAAGTGAACCTTGGAAGTTGCTTTGCCCAGGACTAGTTCGTAGGGGTGGGGTGTAGGGCATTCAGTTCCATATCTCACATCACATGGATAATCTTGGTTGCTTATCCTACAAACATGGGTAGCAACCATAGTCTAAACTCGTGCCTTGGATTCAGCATTGCAGATCCGTGGGCCGTTGTTTAAATGGGCAGGCTGGAAGCCGAGGACCATCCTGTTCTCTTAAGGGCGCTTCCCGACAGCCGTTTCCCCAGTGATGGTAGCGACAAAACAGAAAGGGTAACAAACTACCTCAACGAAAAGGTTCATTCTAGCAGGATGCCTGGGGTGTTTGGTGCTACCATTGCTGGTTTCCTTCCACAGTTGTTCTGCCACTCATGCAGATTGTTCCAGTCTGCTTGGAGTTAGCAGCCATCCACTTGGGATTAACACAAGGACCTGCGTGAATTGTGAGTGTTCAGCGAGGTGATTTAACATGCCTGATGCTTAGAAAGAAACCTTTCCCATCTAGAAGCTCCTGTAGCAAATAATTCTGCGCAGTTAAGTTTTGAAGTGTCCAGATTAGTTAATGTGCATCAGAATGTCATCTCCTATTGACACTGTGTACCGCAGGACATCTCAAATTTCTATGGATTTGAGGCTGTGAAAGCCATTTATACTGTCAAGCAGGAGGGAATACTACGACCGAGAATGGGCATTGCAGTCGAGGGTAAAAGCCTCATGTTGTACAGCAGGAAGAGGCATTGAGGGTGGTACTGCTAACTTGTGGAATTATGCTTGTGTAGATGGGACCTCCACAAGGGAAACACCCTGTCTTTCCATGTACTTCAACCATTTTTTTTTTTAAAAAGACACCTCATTTATTTATGGGTTTGTTGTCACCCAGGCTATCTCTATATTATTTTTGTGTACATAATGTAACTTTTTTGTGCTTTTATATATGATGTGAAAAGTGTATTTATCCCAATGAAATTAGGAATAAGGATTTTTTGCTATAAGAAAACGTAGCTGGCAATGATGTGAGTGGGTGAGCGTTTCTGGTATATGTCCTGATTGTGACCCTCTCCTGGGGTCCTTTGCGCGACTTGTCTAATAAAAATCAAATTGTACGCAACGTCTGATACTTGAAAGAAGCTTCATTAAGAAGAGTGTGTTTTGTTGGGTGGGGGTGTATGAAAAATGTTTAAAACGTTATCCCGCAAAGCGTACTTGCGCACCAGTGGTAGTACAATAATAAAAACTGATAATGGTAGTGGCTAAATAGGATTGCAGTGTTCAGTGGTCTAATTGAATTGATTACCGTAGGTTTTGTTCAAGGTTAAATCAACAGCGTTTCCTCTGTCACACAAGGTCCATAAATATAAGCTAGAGTAATTCACGAGGAGTGCAGAACAGATCAGAGCAAGTTTTTAAGCATTAGGATTAATCTGCCAATCTTCCCAGCAATCTGAAGGACTTGGAACAGAAAACCTACACTGATGATACATATGCCGCAGGTCTGAAAGAACTATGAGGAAGGGTGTATATAATTGATAACGTATCTCTTTTAGGGAGAATCCACAGGCTAACAACATTTGAAGGCCACAGGTTTCCACATCTCTAGATATGAGTCCTGTAAATCTTTCCTATTACTTTAGCTTTCTCATTGCTGGCTCATATTTCTGTTTCTTTCTGTTAATGTTATTGTGTTTGAGACCAAGCTCTAGTTTTCTTGACATGGATAGTGGAATTTGGGGCTATCCCTGGGCTTGCTGAATATAGCCTGGAAGCTAAGAAGAAGCCTTTTCTCCTCTTGGTGCCCTTCTACAACATGTACAGGAGGCAGGTGGCTCCCTGTCAGCAGAGCCTCTTGCACCCCAACATCGCTGAAGAGACAAATTAACAGGCGTCCAAATTTCTGTGTTTCCATCTTTCTCAAGTACATAACAGCAGAGACAGGCTGTTTGGCCTTTTATTTTTCTATTGTCCAGCAGAGGGCAGAAGTAACTTAGTAAAGGAGTAATTCTAACAACTCCGCTGGCCCCTCATTCCAGCATTCTCATACTGGAGTCCTTGGAGGTAGGTAGGTAAGGTTTTCATAACACCTCAATTTGAATATGTGCCACTAATTTGTAGTCCAATAATCCTCCTATATGGAATATAGAACTCTACTTTGTGCAGGCTTGCATCTCTGCACAGATCACAACCCTGGCTGCAGTTTCTATTGTTCATTTTCTTCCATCTCCTGGTACTCTGTTTCTTCCATTCCCCATATATATATATGCATTTTTCTCCTCCCTCAATATGTTCTTTGGATAGATTAATGAAAACACAAAGACATACCCAGGATATGTGTGTTCTCCACAAAAGGTTCTGGAGTGAAATATGCTTTGAACTTTCCTGCCTCTCCACCTCTCTTTTTTCCTGCCTTTCCACACACCTCCCTAAAAGCAAAGGCAGGTTGGCAGAGACTCGCACTGTTTGGCGGACCTGTTTCGCTTCAGCTATTAAAGATTAATCCTCCTGTGGGATTTCCAACGTAAGGTTTTAGAATGAGGCCATTGTGCTCTGGGCAGTAGCAGTCTTCCTACTTTCTCTTCTCACGGTGCCAGTGTTTTATGTGAAGGCAGGAATCGTTTTGCTCCTTCCGAGTCTTGGAAAGTGACAACAAAGGGAGCACTTCTGAGGAGCAAAGTGGAACAAGGAACTGATACTGCCTTTAAGGCAACCTCTGCTGCTGCTACTGCTGCTGCTAAGTGTGTGTGTGTGTGTGTGTGTGTAGGGGGTGAGCAAGGAAATGAAGATTACAGCTGTGCCAATGTAGTGATGTGTCAGTACATCTGACTTATCCAGGCAGTGCCTGGCAGTACTAGATTAAAAGATACGAGGAACTTGCTACAATATGTCTTCGGGACTCTGATTGAAAATTTGCTAAGAAGCCACTATTTTCTCAAGCCAAATTGCTTCCACACTCCTTACCTCCTCCGTGAGCTGGGTCCAAGAAACTCCCTTTTCACAAATGTGGCAGGAAGTTTTCCATGTTTGCCCTAGCAGCAGAAGGCAGACATTGCTGCCCCTGCCAGGCATTGGAAACCTCTGTGTGAGGCGTGTGAGTGAACCTTCCAGCCGAGGGGTATAAAATTATGTTTGATGTGGGCAAAGTGTAGGGTGGTCCGTCTCATAACATCATGCCAGAATCCAATGAAGCACAATACTGGGAGATTCAGGAAAGACGAAAGGTGGTGCTTCTTCCCACAATGCCTACTTAAACTATGGATATCTACTTCCGACTCTACAATGCTATGATTCTACTAACAAGGGGCAGAAGCTGTACATCTCATGAGGGAAAGAAGATCCAGTGATGTCTGCCAACTTGGATGGTTTTAAAGGGGGTTCGGACAAATTCATGGGACTGTCATTGGAGACCGACATGGTGTGAGCCACACCCTACATTTAAAGCACATTGTTTCCCTGAAAGAATCCTGGGAACTGTAGCTTGTTAAGGGTGCTGAGAGAATTGTGGCTCTGAGGAGTAAACTACACCTCCCAGGATTCTCTGGGGGGAAGCCATTCGCTTAAGTGCATTGGTGTGGATGTGACGGTCAGGTTCATCGGGCTCATGACTGCTCTTCTGGGCAGGGTTTCTGATGGGATTGTTCCCAACCTGGACATGCCAGGGATTGAACCTGGAGCCTTCTGCATGAAAAGCATGTACACTACTACTGAGATCAGAACAGAACTCAGTCAGTTATACTCAGCTGGTGGAGGCAACCCCTCTTTTTTGTTTCTGAAGCACTGCTGGGGAATCCCAGGAGAGGACACAATATACAGTTTGCAGGGGGCAGATTAGCAGGCATCACTTTTCTTGATGGGCCCGACACCTCAGGTTTTCCTTGCACAGAACATCCTATGTTCTTGAGCAATCCATAGGCTGATGCAACATTTTACTTCCATCTTGAACAGGAAGACTGGATAAGCGGGGAAGGGGCAACTCGAGTTAATATTAAACTGGCTGCAGCCTTTCTTTCTTCTTTTCTTCCCCCGGCTACCATCTCCCCAACTCTTTGCCCAACAGTCTGTAAAGAGCTTGCTGGCAAGAGTGATTAAAATGGATCAAGATGCCTTCTAGCTATGTGTGCTCCATTTATTACAAGTCACCACAGAACAGACCTGCCTTTCGAAGAAGCTGACATGGTGGTCCAGGCTATCAAAGCAGAACCCCAAAATGAGACCTCTCAGTTGGTGAGCATGGCTAGTATCATCCAGTTGATGCTGCTGACAGCATTTCACATATTTTGCTTCACCGGTGGTACCCTCTTTGGAAACCCACCTGGTTCCGTCTGAAGACTGCATTGGAGAATCATCTGCAAATAAGCTTAACTTCTGGTAAGGGGGAAATGGGTGCATGGGAGTGGGTAGCAATCTATGCTATAGGTGAAAAGCTAAGGCATTCAGTTGTGAAACTGGATAGGTAGAAGCATGTGTGATTTAGTGGCAAATAATATTTATTTGGAACTTATAGCTTGCATTTTATATCATAAGAGTTTGCCATTCAGCAATTATAAAAAAGATGAAATAAGAATTAATGTGATTGTAACCTATGAACTGTTACCAACTCATATTTATTTTATTTTTAAATATTTGTACTTCTCCTTTCACTGAATGATCTCAGGGGTGGCTGTCCACTTGGTCACTGAATATTCCCACTGAAGCCTCAATAGATGACATTCCCTCACCATTTGCACTGGTCTTCCCCGCAGTGCTGTTCTAGGTCTTGCCAGGATAATGTGGACAAAGAGTTTTGGAATCTGCTAAAGCATACATATTTATTCGTAGGTCATTTTGTGTCCTTCACCTCTTGTTGGGTGATGTGAATCATATTACAATGTGCCTTCAAAGAGAGTTCTATGAAAGCAGCCTCAAAAGAGCTTGAAATGTGAGGAACGAAATACAGCATGTTTTGTATATGCCAAGTACGGCATTTTGCCAAGCTCCATTCATGTTGGGACACCTGGTGTTTTATTATATAAATTTCCATAACCCAGATTTGAATAAAAGCGAAGTTTTTCAAAATGTATGTGCCTATCTATCGAAAATGAAAATGCCAATTTCCGTGAGGTTGAATTCTGAGGAGAGGCTTCATGAACACATAGGTCCTCAGACACGCATCTACCCAGACAATGAGATCTCCTAGGAAATTTTATTATTTAACGAAGGACAAAAAAGTACAGACCAAATGCACTTGGGGTTCCTTAGGTATGTGCATTCCATGTTCTCGTCAGGTCTACACCTCTTTCACCTGTATAATCCCCAGCCTAATAAATTTATGCCTGAACACAGTTGTTATAGCAGGAACCCAATAAAGGTGCCAACCATATTTCCAGAAGGGCAGCCATCTTTGTTTGCTGCAGTCCAAAACAATGACGTGTTCTTGTAGCATCTTAAAGACGAACCAGTTAATTGTGGCATTTGCTTTCCTGGTATTAGAATTAACTTCAGATCTCTCAAGCCCAAATGAAACAAAACAAGATTTTATAGAACAGATGTGCCTATCTATCTAAAATAAATCTGGCTCATTCCTGACACAACTGAAGTGTGAGGGGAAGAGGCTAATCCAGGAAAGCAAGGACTTAAAGACTTGTTAGACTTTTAAGGTGTGTAAAGGAAATGAACTGCTTCATTGTACAATACATTGGTATCTCAGGTTAAGAACTTAATTCGTTCTGGAGGTCCATTCTTAACCTGAAACTGTTTTTAACCTGAGGTACCACTTTAGCTAATGGGGCCTCCTACTGCCGCCACGCGATTTCTGTTCTCATCCTGAAGCAAAGTTCTTAACCCGAGGTACTATTTCTGGGTTAGAGGAGTCTGTAACCTGAAGTGGCTGTAACTTGAAGCGGCTGTAATCCGAGGTACCACTGTAATACAAAATCTTGATTTGAGGATTAGGAGGTTAATTTGTTAAGCCTTAACTGTCCAGGGATCCAATTGGAAGGAAAATAATCATTGAGAATGTGGTGCTTTGCTGTTGGGAAGAAGACGCAGTACTTTTTTGAGGTTTTGTGGATTGGGATGAGCAAGAATTAATGTAGCTCTAGGCTGTATCTGCCAGTGACACGTTTTGAGAGTTAGATCAAGGTGGCATCTGAGAATGAAAGAATAAATAACATATGGTCAGCCTGGAGGCTGTATGCAGGACTATCACACAATTTTGTAATCTTAGGGCCTATATCAGGATCGGAAAAGTAGATTCATATTTAATCCTTTGTTTATTTGGTCTTCTGCTCCAAGTGGGAGGCAAGCTGTGTATACTGTTCCTATGTTAAATCTTTTTCCTAAGTACGTACATTTTTTTTAAAAAAAAATCTCAGTAAACTGTTAATCTAAATTCATAACGCTTTGTAGTCTCAATTCTTTTCACCGCTTCATGCTTAAGCCTAGTTCTACAATGCTTTGAAGTGTCCTTGAGGGCATTTTAGGCTGTTTGGTGAGAGACAGCCAGGGTAAAAAAAATTCTTTCACCTGGTGGCAGTGGAAAGAAGCAACACATGCAGTTACTTCACTGAATACAATCTCCTGTGAAACGTCCAGAGGGAAATCATAGAACTGTAGAGTTGGAAAGGATCCCAGAGGTCATTTAATCCAACCCCTGAACTGCAGGAATCATAGCTAAAGAATCCCTGGCAGATGACCATCCAACCTCTTTTTTTTAAAAAAAGTGAAGAGTCTACCACCCTCTGAGGGAGCCAGTTCCACTTTAGAACAGCTCTTACTGTCAGAAAGTTCTTCCTAATGTTTAGTCAGAAACTCCTTTCTTGTCCTTTGAACCCATTGGCTCAGGTCCTATCCTCTAAAATACTTTAGCTGTCTCTGCAGCTGTGAATGCTGGTCCCACCTCCTCTCTTGCCCCATAATTGCACCGCCCACAATCCTTCAGATTAGGTAAAGAGCTTGCTCTGTGACCCAGCCACTGCCACCACTCCTGCAGGTTAAACTATTTGACAAAAGGTTCCCCAGGGACTTGCTGCCATGCACTCCAGAAAGAGAACTGGCTGATTTCCTGGATGTGATCCATTCATTCCCCAACAAAGCCACATGCTGTGTGAACCTGGCTTTGTTAATTCCTGTGTCATTATCTATGCACTTGGAAGGTTGTGTTTTGTTTGGAAACAAGAGTGGGGATGCGTGATGATAAATTTCTGTGTTGGGCAATCTCCTGCTGCGAGGGTTGAAGTGAGAAGCCTAGCAACAGTGGAGCCTGTTTGTTATGGGAGCATCAGGAACGGCATCAGGCTGTGCAGAACAGAGAACAAGCAGTGGCCCAGTTCAAATTCACATCCTGGTGCTTCCCCCCGTTTGCCTCTGAAGTAAGCACCCTCCTGGTTGCTTCTGTGGTAGCACCATATGAAAAGTCAGCATTTGTATATGCCAGCCTTCCCCAACCTTGCACCCTCCAGATGTCCTGGACAACATCTCCCTTTGCTGGCTGTGGGTTGTCATCCAAAACAGCTGGAGGAGGCCAGCTTGGGAACAGTAAATAGCTAGGGCTAGGTTTGTACCAAAAAAAGGAGATTTCGGTCCATTGTGAGAGAAGATGCACCAGAGGTTGACTCCAATTCCAGTCACACCAGCAGAGGAACATGTTGTGTCCAGTCTTTGTTGGATCAAAGCATCATAAGCTGCATTTGTACATAACAATAAGTCAGACTTATTGTAGTTTATTAACGAATGAGCAATATGCTGGTGCACGCTCTCCAATCTCTCCCACTTTGCTTTTCCCTTTGTGTGAGTTGGGGTAGACAAGCCAGGAAGGTGTGGCTTCCCAATTTCTTCGAATCAGGAATTGTGGCTTGTTCAATCAATCGATCAATTATTTACTGCTGTCCAAAGACCCAAAAGACAAATTTCGGTGCATATAAAATACATTAAAAAGTACACAGACTACTTGGACAAATCATTAAGACTATGCTTTTTCAGAATTTTGTCTAATGCAAATTTATCTCTGATCCTGACCACCTCAGACAGAAATTTGACAATGGCCAAAGTCACACTAGGAATTTTAATGTCTAGTAGGAACTTGGAATAGAATTGGCAGGTTTTCCTGGTAGATTTGCCATTAGTGGATTTTTCAAATGTTGTTGGACCTGCTTATATATTCTACAGGACAGGAGAATGTGCTTCAGGCATTCTACTTCCTGGTTAGTACAAGGACATAATCATGTGAAATAAGGGACACCAGCAAATCTACCTTGGAACATTTCAGAGGGAAACACATTAAGTCTGGCCTTAGTAAAAAGTTTACCATAATTGGTGACTGGCAAATTCTTTAAATATTCAACTGTGTAAAATGACCTGGCATACTGTATATTCACAGCACTTGGTGAGCAGGATGAGAATGAGGGGGCCCACAGATCACAGAAGGCAAAATCCCAGAGTCTTTGTTTTACTGATTTTAGAGCAGTGTCATAACCCATATGTAAGAGAAGGTCTGAAGACAAACCAATTGAAGCAGCTTTTTTGGGCAATGAGCTTGGACCAACAGCTTAAGTACTCATCCTGAGATAAATGAAGGCGTAACCCTGTGCCCAATTTAAAAACACTGAACTTACGCCAATATTTGAAGGCTGACCACTAGGCCCTTGTCAGTAGAGGGCATTCCCCAGTTTCTAACAGTATGACTGAATTTGGAACACAAGCTCCCTAACAAGACATGATTGCCAGGTGATTTGTTGTTGACTTGCTGACTATGGCTTATTAGGGGAGCAACACATCGCAATCCCTAGTTTGGGTGTAATAGGAAACCAAAGTTTCCTGGCTTGTTTATTCCCCTTGCGCTGGAGAGGAGCAAAGAGGGAGAGAGGTGGCACAGCAAACAGTGGTTTGATAGAGAAGGACAACATGCTGCTTGCTGACTGTAAACCAAGACAAATCAGAAAGTCTGGCTTATTTTATGAGTCTGTGCACATATTTCCTACTCAGTGTTGTGAAATGAAAGCCATCTCCTGCTATTGTGGTGAACCACCAACTCCAGTCACACTGGTTCCTTTTTGGTTTGCTAGATCAAACCTTAAATAAGAAAGCTGATTTCCCAACCTATGGCTGACATTTCTACAAGGCTCCATGGGCAATGCCACTAACAAGGTACACAAGTCACACTCTACCCTGACACATAATCACACTCTTCCACACTCTTCACAGCACGGTTCTTCCCGTACCTTCATCACAGGCAGCACTACCCTTTCTCAGAGTTTAGAAAGCAATGCCCCCTCCTCTTTTTCAACCCCCTGTTAAGGATCCACGATAGTGACTCTTTGAGTGGCAGGCAAAAAAACGTGTCAGCAGTATATAGGATTTATATGCAACAAGAAATATTAACAAATGGCCTTAAACCAAAAGGTTTGATAGAGAAGGACAAGAATCAAGCGAAGAACAAAGGGAACTGTGTAAAATTTTCTTCCAGCCCTTGGCAGTTCCCTTTTTGAACAGTTTATTACTGCTTTCATTGTTGTTTTCCCATTTATTTTTAATTTTTGCATTTGTTTAACCACCGGGAAAGGCAGAAGAGGAATGTTATATTGGGCAAATGTTCAAACACAATGTTCTGGTTAATTATTGCAGCAGTTTGTCTTGTCCTTTGACTTGGCCTTTCTTGGCGAGGGGAAAAGAACGATATATTTTATTTTATTACCCCCCCTTTCACTTTCCCTTTGATGCATCTCCATGCAGAACAGTAGTGGAGTCCTCAGGTTTCCGGTGGATGCTGACCACTCTGGGATGTGCGATGTGATGAAGACGTGAGCTACAAACAAGAGTCGTGCATCGAATTGTGGAGCGACATGCATGCCGGTTTCACCACGCATGCTGGCCGAGTTCTGTCAGGATGCAGAAAACAGAGGGCCACAGCAAATGGGCAAGTTCTGTTAGGAGCCGCAGGCGATCCCTCAGCACCGGTGGCCAAGCTTCCTTCCTAATTCCCTCGCTCTCTCACAGAACCTAGCAGTGCCAGCTGAGAGGAGGGAGCCGCTCTGCCAAGTCAACACTAGGTGCTCCAGCTTGACAAGGCAGGCTGCACCTCACAGGCTGCTTGAATATTTCAAAGGGAGGGGAGATTGAGGAGGAGGTCTGCTCTAGACAGTGACTTCCGTCTTGCTGTTGGTGGAGAAGGGCCGCTGCTGCTGGGTATAGTGGGTTGGCGTCTGGCTGAAGACCTCAGGGAGCTTCTCGATGCTGAACTGGCGCTTGGTGGTGTAGGCCTGCCGTCGAAGGTCAGGGTGGTTGGGATCCCACCCTGGTTTGAAGGCCGGACTGCCTGCCAGTGTGTGGGCACTGGCTTTCATCCCTTTGGCCTTCTGTCCTGGTGTTGCCAAGCCAATCAGAGCACAGCCGTCCTGAAAGGGAGAAACGTCTTTCTGGTGTAGTGTCAAGGGAGGGAAGGACAGCGTGGCTGAGGGTGGCATGTCCACCACAGGAAACCGCTTGTAGAATTCCTCAGGAGCACTTTCTGGAAGGGAATATATGGAACAGAGCAGAAAACAAAGGACAAAACGTTCTTAAGGTTGTGATGGCTCTCCTGACAGCTCTTTAACCATTTAACCATCCTGCTTGTGGGTATCACTAGAGGGTTAGGGATGTTAAATGTTAAGTAATTCCATCTGTACATAAGCAGGAGAAGGTTAATGTCAGGTCTGCCGAAAGCATTAGACATACACAGTCTTGGTTTGTGTGTCAGGCTAAGTCAAACCACACATTATTGCAGGATTGTGCAGGTTCCCAGAGTCATTCTGCTGTGCTCAGCTAAGCCAGGGTTTGGCTTGGCAAGTTGTCTGAACCCAGGTTTGTAGTTTAGCTCTCCTGAACAAGCCACAAGCTGTGAACCATAGGACAAACCTTCCTTACAACTTGTGGTTAGTCTAGAGATGACTGAACCTTGAGCCCTGATTCAAAGGATATGCATAGCACGGCAGCAGAATGAACAAGGAGGAGCAAAGCAGTCACAACCTCCTCTCCTAGAGCTCAGAGGTTTGTGCAAAGCGATGGTTTGGCTTAACATGACAGGCAAGCCAAGCCATGGTCAACAAAAGGATAGATTTCAACAATTTAGGTAAGAATGATACAAAGGCTAATATATAATTACATCAAAGAGCAAACATGCAGGCATTTTGATATTGGCAGGAAAAGCCACCATTGTTTTGAACACCTGTGGGTACAGCTAGATAGGCTTTGGCTTTCTGCATAGGCCTTTATTTTAAATACTGTAATCCATCGCCATGCCTTAATCCAGCCTTTGCCAACCTGGTGTCCCCCAAATGTTTTGAACTACAGACATCTGAAGGCAGCCCTGTTTAGGGAGGCTTTTAATGTTTAATAGATTACTGTATTTTAATGTTCTTTTGGAAGCCGCCCAGAGTGGCTGGGGAGACCCAGCCAGATGGGCGGGGTATAAATAATAAATTATTATTATTATTATTATCCCATCCACCCCTAGCATTACGCAGCTATGCTGACTGAAGCTGCTGTAGACCAAAACATCTGGAGGGCACCATGCCGTCGAAGGCTGCCTTAAGGCCTTAAAAACTCTTCCAAAGTGTGAGGAATAATAATTGCATAAAGGGGTGATTAATATTTGTTAAAGGGCAACTAATCCACGTTAAATTATTTTTGTCATCAGCTCTTAGTCATCTGCTCTGTATTCAACACCCCCACTGTAGTTGGGCCATGAGACTCACTCTGTTTGCCCTCAGCTCATGACTTATTCATCTCTCCAAAACAGCTCCCTTTTCTGTCTTAGCTCATGTTTTTCTTCCCCTGCAATCACTTTCCTTTCTTTCCCACCTCATTCAATCCTCCTCTGGCATTAGTGAAATCCAGCATTTGCTACTAGCGATGGGCGAATCTGTGAATTTTGGTTTCTCTCAGTTTCTCATGTCTCACTTCTCCGCATTTTCACATCAGTTTGTGTTTTTTTAAAACAACAACAACAACCAAAGTCCTCATTAATATGCATCAGCATTTACATACGAACTGCTAATATGCATGTTTTCATATGCAATTTTGCCTAAACACATTTTTCACAAACACAATTTCCCCTAATATAATGCATAATTTTATCCACTAATATATGCTTTTAATGCACATGTCCCCCTAGTATATGAACTTTCATCACATTGCATGGCTGGAAAACTGCACTGCAAAATTTGGAAAAGCATGAGTTTCAAAAGGTGGCAGCATTCCAGTTCATGTGTTGTTTTGGAAAGTAGAATTAGGTTTATCTTTAAATGTGACCTGAATCCAGTTTCTCACCATTCTCCAGCTACTACCCAGCAAAATGGAAGGCCAGCAACATGGTGGGGGAAACTTGGTCCAGCCCAATGGTCCTACTTCCTTGCGGACAACCTTACAACACATGTCAGAGGCCATCTCACCTCTGCACAGGAGGCTACATTCTGCCAGAGGTTCCTAGGCACACCCCATGGAAACATCTCTCCATCGAGGCAAGCGAGAGACATTGCAACAGTTCAAGAACACATTCCAGCTGGGCAAAAACACCTGAGGGGTGTGTGAAGCATGCCTAGGGCAGGGGCATGGTCTGGACTATGGCCAGACGGAAGAGCTTGGCCCATGTTTTGGCTCCCAGGCCTGAGGTTCTCCACCCCTAGTCAACAAAGACACAATGATGATGTCACCCCATACACAGCAATGGGCGGATGGGCATGAGTACAAGGAGATATAGCACACCACACTGGGGCAACCAGCTCTCACAGCCTTCCTCCAGCAAATGCCAGCCTTACTTTGCCCGGGACGAGATGCAGTGCCGCAATACCTACCTACAGCCTTGAGAGTTGCGTACTTGGCATAGTCGGGTGCTTGGTGTGGCAGCGTGCTTGCCATTTGCAGCCGGTTGTTGTGTGAATGCGACAGCCCAATCTGTGAGAGGCTGGAGGGGTTGACCACAGCGTTGTTCAAGTGGTTCTTGTCTGGAAGCAGAAGGAGGTGGCAAGGTAAGGCTTCAGCACAATCCGCTCAGTGTCCTAGGCCCTCTCAAGTGCGAATAGAATTGAAAATTCTGTTTCCCAAGAAAGTGGACCTCGTGCCAGGCTGAGAGCCAGTGAGGCACAGCAGATAGACATCTGGAGGTAACAGCAGTTGATGGAGAAGGACAAACACCTACAGCCCACCTCCAATGCCAGGTCACCACCTAGAAATTGCATCGCAGGAGGTTGGAGTAGATGACCCTTAGGGTCCCTTCAAACTACAATTCTATGATTGCCTATAGGTAACAGATGAATTGTTTTTAAAACGGAAAAGACGTAAATCCTAGTGGTTGGATGAAGTTGTCTGACTATGTCTGTGTGAATGAATTGGCATTAGCAGCTATATGGCAAGGGATGTTGAAGGAAAAGAAACTGGATTTGTTGCTCTCTCCACCTCTTTCTTTCTTTGGCTGGGTTTCCACATTTACCATTCTTCTGACAGACAGAAATTCAGCAGGTGGGGAGGATGTGAGTCATTGGAATTAATGAGCATCGCTAACTTAGATCCATAAATTTCATTGGGTCTACTCTATGAGTATGACCAGCATTGGAAACAGCCCATTGTAAAGGTAAAGGGACCCCTGACCATTAGGTCCAGCCGCGGACGACTCTGGGGTTGTGGCGCTCATCTCGCTTTATTGGCCAAGGGAGCCGGCGTACAGCTTCCAGGTCATGTGGCCAGCATGACTAAGCCGCTTCTGGCGAACCAGATCAGCGCACGGAAACGGCGTTTACCTTCCCGCTGGAGCGGTACCTATTTATCTACTTGCACTTTGATGTGCTTTCGAACTGCTAGGTGGGCAGGAGCAGGGACCAAACAATGGGAGCTCACCCTGTCGTGGGGATTCGAACCACCGACCTTCTGATCGGCAAGCCCTAGGCTCTGTGGTTTAACCCACAGTGCCACCCGCGTCCCATTGTAATGGATTGCTTTGAAGTCATTTCATTCTGCACCAGGTAAAGTATTTTTTAGCCCCCCAATTCCCCCCAAGGTGGCAACCCTAGGCTAGGGGCTTCCCTGGAAACCTAGTGGGGAAGCAAGATCTGCTGGACGGGTTAATGCTGTGAAGCCCTCCATCTTATGCTCAGGTTGTATACATGTGTAAGTAAAACTATATATGCTAAAGACGCCAGTCTCCATTGACCTTCAATCCAAGGAAACTGAACCCTGGGTAAGCACAGGAACCTCTGAAGCCTCTCGCCACTCAGAGATTGGGATGAGCGCAACAGTAATATAGCAAACAGCCTTTGGAACACAGGAGGAAGCTTTCCATAGTCTTATTGATTTGCTTGCATTGTGTAATTCTTTTCTCACCTCACCACCTGCTGCCGGTTAATCTTGTGACAGCAAAACCTTTAGGGCAGAGTTTGTGCCTTTTGCAAAGCATATCGGGGGGGGGGGGAATGGATCCCAGCCTTAATTAAGGATTTGGGGGCCCAGCAGTATTAGGCGACGGTGATTATGACGATGATACCCGTGGCAGTGGCTGCCAATGTGGTTATCGCTCAGATTTCATTCTTCAAGGCCTCAAGCAAGTGACACTCGTCAGTTCTCACTTCAGTTAACCAATGTTCAAAGGTGATGGGGAGGGAGGCAGGGAGAGGAGGGAGGAAATCTGTATTTAAACTGGGACAAGTGTCATGGGCAAACAAGAGAGGAGGAGACAGAGCGCTCTCTCGGCCCCAGGCAGAACTGAGTCACAACACAAAGAAAAGCAGCAGCAAACCATCCCCCTCCATCAGCTGGATGGAAATCAGAGCAGAGATAGCCCCTTGCCTGCCAGCGCCCACCCCCACCCACCGCAAGAATTAGCAAGGAAGAGATTTTATGTGTAAAATGTTTAGGGGAAGTGTGCATGTGGGGGAATCCTGCCCTCATCCAGTCACTGGTGCGCTCAGATGGTTTTCACCCTGGCGACTGTTCACCTTGCAAAATGTGGGGGCTGACATTGCCAGAGGTCACCCCCCCATGATGACCAGCTGCATTTCTCCGCAGGGGAATCCCATCCCCACCCCACCCCCCTGCTCAAGAGCAGCAGAGGCTGAAAAGATACAAGGAAAGTATTACTGCCAATTGTTCCCTTTTCAAAACGCTCATGAACAGTTAAGTCAGAAAGCTATCTGTTCCAATATTAGTATTCTTATTCTTATTCTTATTCTTATTATTTAACAATATTTCTATGCTGCCCAGTAACTATCATCCATCTGAATCAGTGAAGTCAGTGAAGGTCCTGTGTGAGTGTGTGGAGGCAGTTGGCGGATGGATGGAGGCTAATAGATTGAGGTTGAATCCTGACAAGACAGAAGTACTGTTTTGGGGGGGCAGGAGGTGGGCAGGTGTAGGTCCCTGGTCCTGAATGGGGTAGCTGTGCCCCTGAAGGACCAGGTGGGCAGCCTGCGAGTCATTTTGGACTCGCAGCTGTCCATGGAGGCGCAGGTCAATTCTGCCAGTGTCCAGGGCAGCTGTCTATCAGCTCCATCTGGTACGCTGGCTGAGACCCTATCTGCCTGCAGACTGTCTTGCCAGAGTGGTGCATGCTCAAGTTATCTCCCGCTTGGACTACTGCAATGTGCTCTATGTGGGGCTACCTTTGAAGGTGACCTGGAAACTACAACTAATCCAGAATGCGGCAGCTAGACTGGTGAATGGGAGTGGCCGCTGGGACCATGTAACACCGGTCCTAAAGGATCTTCATTGGCTCCTAGTGCATTTCTGAGCACAATTCAAAATGTTGGTGTTGACCTTTAAAGCCCTAAACGGCCTCGGCCCAGTACACCTGAACTAGCGTCTCCTCCCCCATCGTTCAGCCTGGACACTGAGGTCCTCTGAGGATCTTCTGCTGGTTCCCTCACTGCGAGAAGCGAGATTACAGGGAGCCAGGCAGAGGGCCTTCTCGGTAGTGGTGCCTGCCCTGTGGAAGGCCCTCCCATCAGATGTCAAGGAAATAAACAACTATCTGACTTTTAGAAGACATCTGAAGGCAGCCGTGTTTGATGTTTTAGTATGTTCTGATATATGCTGTGAGCCGCCCATGGGTGGGGTATAAAAAATAAAATTATCGTCATCATCATCATCATCCCTCCCTGCCCAGGGCTCCTATGTGCTTCCAAAAATAAGTAGAACAGGTAGAAATCCAACAGGTACAGCTTCTCCCCCACCCCACCCCACTGCCACTCCCAGCATGGAGGCAGCGTAGCAGGAACGCTTCATGTTTCTGCCTCTTACGCATATGCTCTGCTGGAAACATTTAATGGGGCAGCAGTACTGGATTACTGTTTGTATACATTTGCATACATTATGTAGGCATTTATGGACTTGGTAAGTTTGTTGTACAGTTGATATTGATGTGGATGCATGGATTGCATTTGTGCGTGTGTCCCCCCCTTTGCCGCCTTGGGCTGCCTTTGGGGAGGAAAGGTAGGTTATAAATATGGAATGGCATGCAACATTCAACAAAAAGAGAGGGAGAATATATTTTCTTCCTTTACTGACACCAAGTAGCGCTTAGACTAAAGGTTTTCTGATGGCAGCTTGGCATATTGAGGGTTGAGGATAGGCATTATATAGGTCAGGGGTGGCCAACTCCCAAGCGACTGCGATCTACTCACAGAGTTAAAAACTGGCAGTGATCTACCCCCTTTTTTGGGTTTCAGGTCAAAGTTGTTGAGCTTTTTGGGGGAGGAGGAAGGCCCGTTTTTTAGGCATTCAGATCAAAGCTGTTGTTGAGCTTTTTTTAGGGAGAGGGAAAGCCCCATGTTGGGGGGGTGCAGGGCAAAAAAATGAGATTTTTTTTTTTTAGGGGAGCCAAAGTTGTTGAGATTCTTTGGGGGGAGCCAGTGATCTACTAGTGATCTACCACAGGCACTCAGTGATCTACCAGATCACGATCTACCTGTTGGACGTGCCTGATATAGGTCATGCGAGGATGTGAGGGGGGGGGCTGTCCCTGCGCCACACAGACCACGTGTGATGAGGCTTCAGGAGTGCTTCCACATGGCAACCCTCCTAATAAAAGGTGCAGCTGCATAACCTTGAAGGGTGCTCCTGTGCCTTTAAGAGCCAGGCAGCAGGAAAGTGTCCAGCAGGTGCAGCATTGTTCATTTCTAGGTCTCTAGGTTTCTATCCCTGCCATGCTGAAAGGGAAGAAGACTTACCGTAGATGTTTCCTTGCACATTCAGTGCGTAGAAGTCCTCTTTTGGGTCGTTTCACCCAGGTGATCTCTCCTCCCCCCCCCCGAACCAAGCTGGTTGTGTGAATTGTCACCAAACCCTCTAGGATAGGGATGGGCAACGTGGGATATTCTGTATACAAAGAAAGTTTTTTCCTACACAGGCTGCATACAATACCACACATTTAAAGCACATGCCTTCCCCCAAAGAAT
Organism: Darevskia mixta; assembly: GCA_034641385.1. Classification (NCBI taxonomy): domain Eukaryota; kingdom Metazoa; phylum Chordata; class Lepidosauria; order Squamata; family Lacertidae; genus Darevskia; species Darevskia mixta. Next base: position 21,167,067 of record JAWWNH010000008.1, read on the forward strand.
CATGGGAACTGTAGTTTACCCTCACTCTACAGTGCCCTTAACAAATTGCAGTTCCTAGCTTTTTGGCAGGGAGAAGGTGAACGGCCTAGCTGTGTTTTAAGCTGTTAACATGCACACAGCTGAGGACTTTGTGATTATCTTACCTGTGCTATTCCTGGGAGATCGAGAAAACCCATCACTAATCTGGACCTGCACACTGCCAATGTGGCTCTCTGGCAAGATGTCAGATGGTCCATGTCCTCCTGGCTGTTTCAGGAGATCCGTGAGCGTCCTAGAAAAGGTATGGAGGGAAATTAAGCAGCGCCATCATGAGTAAAGATCCTGAGCTGTTGTTACTGTGGGTATAATTCCGACACTTTTGTCATGCGTCGCTTTGGTTCACACGTTGCTTACCCTTTGCACCTGCTTGCCTTTCCAGACGCTGCAAGGTATGTGCCCTTGCTGCTCATTTGTTGCGCAAGTCTCCCTGCTCAGGATGGAGCAGGCTTCTGTTTGATGGATGCCTCCTTTTCTCAGCACTTAAAACTGCAAGGGGAAACTGCTTTGTTATTTCATCTGCTGATAGAGCTCAGTTTTTCTTGAATGGGGCTGAACAATTTTCATGGTTATATAGTCTGTGAGTTGTGTCACGAACACCAGTGTTGGGGATCAGCTCCACTGTCCCCATTGTCATTTTTTAAAAAAAATCTCAATTGGACTTGCAGCTTTACTGAACCTGATAAGAGGCTTTGGTCTAGCACAGGCTTCCTCAACCTCGGCCCTCCAAATGTTTTTGGCCTACAACTCCCATGATCCCTAGCTAGCAGGACCAGTGGTCAGGGATGATGGGAATTGTAGTCTAGCACTGACAGGAAACCAAACTGACAACAAGAATTTATCCACGTTCTATAAGGGGGGGGGGGAAAGAGGGCAGAGAGATTATCTTATCATTTGTTTTCGAATCGGAATTTTGGGGGCTGTCTGTCAAAATGTGCAATGTGGATGTGTTTTGGTTGTCTGGATCATGCTTCTTGTCAGCTGCCCTTCATTTCATTTCATTTCTTTGTAAAACGTCTATCCCATTTTTTTAGGGGGATGGTTCAAGGGCACATTCCAGATGGACAGGAGCACTTGAGGAAGGGTGAACAGGAAGACAAGAGGAGAAGGCCGTGGTCTGGAGAGAGGGGATATGGCAGGGGCAGGGAGTGTAGCTTATAAGAGTCATGAGGGCTAGCGAGAGAGGCCTAGAGGCTACAACTCTGGTTCTCCAGAAGTTTGGACCCCAGGCCTGAGGATCTACCATTCATTGGATTTGTAACTGGCTGACTGACCGAACCCAAAGGGTGCTCATCAATGGCTCCTCTTCATCCTGGAGAGAAGTGACTAGTGGGGTGCCACAGGGTTCTGTCTTGGGCCCAGTCTTATTCAACATCTTTATCAATGACTTGGATGATGGGCTTGAGGGCATCCTGATCAAGTTTGCAGATGACACCAAATTGGGAGGGGTGGCTAATACCCCAGAGGACAGGAACACACTTCAAAATGACCTTAACAGATTAGAGAACTGGGCCAAGGCAAACAGGATGAATTTTAACAGGGAGAAATGTAAAGTACTACACTTGGGCAAAAAAAATGAAAGGCACAAATACAGGATGGGTGATACCTGGCTTGAGAGCAGTACAAGTGAAAAGGATCTAGGAGTCTTGGTAGACCACAAACTTGACATGAGTCAACAGTGTGATGCAGCAGCTAAAAAAGCCAATGCAATTCTGGGCTGCATCAATAGGAGTATAGCATCTAGATCAAGGGAAGTAATAGTACCACTGTATTCCGCTCTGGTCAGACCTCACCTGGAATACTGTGTCCAGTTCTGGGCACCACAGTTCAAGAAGGATATTGACAAGCTGGAACGTGTCCAGAGGAGGGCAACCAAAATGGTCAAAGGCCTGGAAATGATGCCTTATGAGGAACGGCTTAGGGAGCTGGGTATGTTTAGCCTGGAGAAGAGAAGGTTAAGGGGTGATATGATAGCCATGTTCAAATATATAAAAGGATGTCATATAGAGGAGGGAGAAAGGTTGTTTTCTGCTGCTCCAGAGAAGCGGACACGGAGCAATGGATTCAAACTACAAGAAAGAAGATTCCACCTAAACATTAGGAAGAATTTCTTGACAGTAAGAGCTGTTCGACAGTGGAATTTGCTGCCAAGGAGTGTGGTGGAGTCTCCTTCTTTGGATGTCTTTAAGCAGAGGCTTGACAGCCACCTGTCAGGAATGCTTTGATGGTGTTTCCTGCTTGGCAGGGGGTTGGACTGGATGGCCCTTGTGGTCTCTTCCAACTCTATGATTCTATGATTCTATGATTCTATGATCTAAACCACAGCCTGTTATACATGCAAAAGCGCATCTGCTTTCTTAACAGGAAAATATAATCAGCTGCAAAAAAAAAAACCTCTCCAGAAAAATTATGGCAACTTGCACGATAACTTTTAAAATAATAATAAGACAAAAGCCCTAGAGAATAGCCCAAACCCAGCAGTTCTTGCATTCTCATACCTTTTTACAATTGCTTTTATAACTTCAGCATGAAGTGCCAAATTACTTCATGTAAGGAACATCTATAATTTGTGTCACATTTGCATTTGAAACACTAGGAGCCTTCCTGCGATTCCCAGGGGCTCCTGGGCCAAGGCATGTGCACTTACGATAGTACGGCTCCAGAGTCCGTTATACCAAATGGTTCTTTCTTCATGCAAATTGACACAGAAGCAAACTGGGTGACAGGAGATTCCTGGCAGGAGATTCTTAATTGAATTTTGCAACTGCAGCGGCTTTAACTATCGGCATGTGTTTTTCTTGACACAGATTACTGTGAAATGTGAAGCTAGAGCAATCAAGGACTCCTTGATCCACCGTTTCAAACAAAATTATGGTTAATGGATAACCTTTCTGTGGTATTCTTTGGTTCTGGCTGAAGAATAGTTCTCATTCTCATGCTAGGTCTCATCCATGGCACTCAATGTGTGATATGCTTTCCTAAAAAAGCCATGAGCTCTTGCTACCAAGTTCCACTGAGTCTTTGCTTAAAACACACTGACCTTATGTTCCTTGATTGGCTAAAGCACATGCTGAGAGGAGAACCTCAAGAGGACTATGGGTTTTCCACTCTGGAATTAAAGGATGCTTACAGTGGCCTGTTCCTCAGAAACCTATATATATTGTAAAGACGTATAGCCCTTCATTTCCTGCGTCTGATTTAGGAACAAGATCTGACACTGACCACTAAGGTACCTTTGTAGTAGAATAGCAGCAGCAGCAACATCAGTTCTATTATTTATTATAGGAATAATCAAAGCTATTCTTTTCATTGATATAATGGAGGATCAGTATGACAAAGTGTTAAAAAGGATTGTGGTGCATTGAACCATGCAGTTTGGGGTTGGAATCTTGCAGCCCCTGTGTGATAGGAGACTCTTAATCTCAAGATTGTGGGTTGGAGCCCCACATCAGGCAAGAATATTGCTGAATCGCAGGGAGTTGGATCAGATGACCCTCGTGAACCCTTCCAACTCTACAATTCCATGATTCTAACCCCAAATGTCATAAACAACAGAAACCTCATTGCCAGTGGGAGGGGATTTCAAACATAATTGCCAGAAGGCGGGTGGAGTTCCTGGAGATAACAGCTGGCTATATATATGAAATCCTGTATGCCAGGATCCAAGTTTGGGGCAAAAACTCTTTGGTGAGAGAACCCTAGCAGAGATTTAAAGTCACAAAATATGTAAAGTTTGGAAATATAGGCTCCTAGACTTTTAAAATATGCCCTTCCAAGTGAGTTCCAAAATTTTCCTCTTCCACCCCAGCACAGGAAAAACCCACACGTTTGGTAAGTTTAAAAACGGCTTACTTACAAACTCTTCAAAGGCTTGGTTTATGTGCTTTTCCACACATCAACAGAAAATTTGCACAGCCAGTAAAACTTAGTTTAGTTTGTTGCTGTTGTTGTTCAGTCGTTCAGTCGTGTCCGACTCTTCGTGACCCCATGGACCAGAGCACGCCAGGCACGCCTATCCTTCACTGCCTCTCGCAGTTTGGCCAAACTCATGTTAGTAGCTTCGAGAACACTGTCCAACCATCTCATCTTCTGTCGTCCCCTTCTCCTTGTGCCCTCAATCTTTCCCAACATCAGGGTCTTTTCTAGGGAGTCTTCTCTTCTCATGAGGTGGCCAAAGTACTGGAGCCTCAACTTCAGAATCTGTCCTTCTAGTGAGCACTCAGGGCTGATTTCTTTAAGAATGGATAGGTTTGATCTTCTTGCAGTCCATGGGACTCTCAAGAGTCTCCTCCAGCACCATAATTCAAAAGCATCAATTCTTCGGCGATCAGCCTTCTTTATGGTCCAGCTCTCACTTCCGTACATTACTACTGGGAAAACCATAGCTTTAACTATACGGACCTTTGTTGGCAAGGTGATGTCTTTGCTTTTTAAGATGCTGTCTAGGTTTGTCATTGCTTTTCTCCCAAGAAGCAGGCGTCTTCTAATTTCGTGACTGCTGTCACCATCTGCAGTGATCATGGAACCCAAGAAAGTGAAATCTCTCACTGCCTCCATTTCTTCCCCTTCTATTTGCCAGGAGGTGATGGGACCAGTGGCCATGATCTTATTTTTTTTGATGTTGAGCTTCAGACCATATTTTGCGCTCTCCTCTTTCACCCTCATTAAAAGGTTCTTTAATTCCTCCTCACTTTCTGCCATCAAGGTTCTATCATCAGCATATCTGAGGTTGTTGATATTTCTTCCGGCAATCTTAATTCCGGTTTGGGCTTCATCCAGTCCAGCCTTTCGCATGATGAATTCTGCATATAAGTTAAATAAGCAGGGAGACAATATACAGCCTTGTCGTACTCCTTTCCCAATTTTGAACCAATCAGTTATTCCATATCCAGTTCTAACTGTAGCTTCTTGTCCCACATAGAGATTTCTCAGGAGATGGATGAGGTGATCAGGCACTCCTATTTCTTTAAGAACTTGCCATAGTTTGCTGTGGTCGACACAGTCAAAAGCTTTTGCGTAGTCAATGAAGCAGAAGTAAATGTTTTTCTGGAACTCTCTAGCTTTCTCCATAATCCAGCGCATGTTTGCAATTTGGTCTCTGGTTCCTCTGCCCCTTCGAAATCCAGCTTGCACTTCTGGGAGTTCTCGGTCCACATACTGCTTAAGCCTGCCTTGTAGAATTTTTAGCAAAACCTTGCTAGCGTGTGAAATGAGCGCAATTGTGCGGTAGTTGGAGCATTCTTTGGCACTGCCCTTCTTTGGGATTGGGATGTAGACTGATCTTCTCCAATCCTCTGGCCACTGCTGAGTTTTCCAAACTTGCTGGCATATTGAGTGTAGCACCTTAACAGCATCATCTTTTAAAATTTTAAATAGTTCAGCTGGAATATCATCACTTCCACTGGCCTTGTTGTTAGCAAGGCTTTCTAAGGCCCATTTGACTTCACTCTCCAGGATGTCTGGCTCAAGGTCAGCAACCACACTACCTGGGGTGTATGAGACCTCCATATCTTTCTGGTATAATTCCTCTGTGTATTCTTGCCACCTCTTCTTGATGTCTTCTGCTTCTGTTAGTTTAGTTACAAAGTGGTAAAAGTTCCTAAATTGGTACAGGAGCACAAGAGTGGCTGGTGAGAGCCATGCAGTTGAGGTGGAGCAACCAGCTTAAACCTTATTCACACATTGAAGGAGCCATTTCCCACCCCGATTTACACATACCTGTATATACAGGCTGAATATAGGTGGAAATTCACAGTATGAACACCTCGGCAGATACTGATTCCCCACCCCAAGATGCTTCTAGGGCTTGATTTTTGCTCTCTGACCTGCAGCCTGACTTGTGTCTGAGTTCCCTCCCAGACTTTCTTTGCACAGACCAAATTAGCACATCCTTAGCTGGAGAAAGGGAGGGGTAAGCAGGCCCTCTTCCTGGAAGGCTCTCCACTTCCAGAAGTGTTTATATTTTCATGTTTTAATGAGATTGTGTTACTGTGCATTTTAATTATAGATGTTTATATTGTAATGCTTGTGTAATTGGTTTTTATACTTGTAAATAGTTTCGAAGCCTATTCTGGCATTAAGCAGGATATATATATATATATATATATATATATATATATATATATATATATACACATACACTGGAGGGTGCTATTTTTTTTGCAGAAAAACACATTTTTACCTGGGAAAGGTGTGGTATTTGTGCAATGTAAGTACATATGATCACTCTCATATGGGCATGGAACGTTGTGTCCAAATTTGAACGGAATCGATCAAGGGGTTACGGAGAAAGGCGATTGTTAACAAACATCCAACTTGAATGATTTTATATATATAGATATATGAGAGAAAAGTTATTCATCCTATTTATGCAACTGGGCCCGCCTCCCAATGGTGCTGATAGGTTAACTGGGGTTTGGTGGGAACCCCCAATGACTAGCACAGGGAGACAGGCTAGTCCAACCAGCTGGTGAGGTGCTGTGTGCGGTCCAGCAAAGGGCGCTCACAAGGGAAGGTGTGAGCGATATGTGTGTGTGTGTGTGTGTGTGTGTATGGGAGAAAAGTTCTTTATCACATTGACAGAGCCATCAAGATAATGTCTAGGACAATGGTGGCGAACCTTTTAGAGACCAAGTGCCTGAACTGCAATGCAAAATCCAATTATTTATCGCAAAGTGCCAACACCACAATTTATCATATTTTTCTGGGCATAACACACTTCCTGTTGGGGGGAACGACTCCTAATTAAGATAATGGGGGGAAATTGCCCTGAGTTGTTGAGCTTTTTTTTGGGTGCCAATGCCCAGCTGGCCTGGATCTCACATATACTCCACCACGCACGTGCACAGAGAGTGAGTGGCTGACAGGCAGGCACGCAACAGCAGCAGCAGCAGCAGCGACAACACAGTCATTTTTAAGAAAGGGACTTATGAACTCTGGCACCCTCCTCCATACCTCCACTTCGAACACATGGGCTCGCACACTCCCTTCCTACCTCTCATACGCACACATACAGAGAGCCACCCTCTCGCATTCCCTCACGTTATGTGCAGCGCAAAATCTCAACTACCCATCCTTGTCAGACGCTTCTCTTCCAGCTGACGGTCCCCTACACACACACACACACACACACACACACACACACACTTGCAGGGTGCACGGGTAAAAGTGCTCCCCCAGCAGCCTCCTACAGCTTCATTTCAAGATAGCGCAGGGGCTGGGAATCACCATTTCACTCAGTGCTGGGGCGACAGAATGCGTGCCCACAGAGAGGGCTCCGAGTGCCACCTCTGGCACGTGTGCCATAGGTTCACCACCACTGGTCTTGGAGTCCTACTGGTACAACAAGAGCGTCCTGACCCTACAGTTACAACCAAGAACTACAGATTTGCACATTGACACTCTTGTTTTTATATGCCATATTTTCCTGTTAAAAGCAGCTCGAGCAACCCCCTCCCCCCAGTTGTCTTTTGCCTGTTGATAAATATTTTTGCTTGTTAAGGTAGTTTTTAAAAAATAAACTTCCATTCACTCTTCTGGTTGCTTTTCAAATGATATTTAATGCTATGTATTTTATTTGTTATGGTATTTCTTTCATTGCATTCTTTGCATTTCAGTCCACTTACTGCATTGTAATTTTAAATGGTTGTAAGCCACCCTTAGTAGTGCATGTGCATTAGGAGGACATGATTAGGGTTGCCATATTTCAAAAAGTGAAAATCCAGACACAAAAGTTGTTGAGCTTTTTTTTTTTGGTAAAATTACAAAAAATGCCGATTTTCCTGGACATTTTGCAGTATTCCAGGTATGTCTGGGAAATTCCAGACGTATGCCAACCCTAGACGTGACAGAAATATTGATACCAACTGACCTCCTGAAATGAAACAGAAGCTTTCCTAGAACTCAGTTGATGCCAGCGTAGGCACTCCAGCCAACATCAGCAAAGGCTCGCCATCGTGCACAGATTAAGCTCCTTGTTAGGAGCTCTGAAAACCCCCCACAAACGAGCCAGTGAGCACAGGCGAAGGGCCAAACGCTTGGAAGCATCTCTTCAAGGAGAAGCTGGTGTGAGCATCCTGGTGGCTGGCTTACGAGCCTGGGAAAGCAAGCCAGGACGTGTACAGCTCAATGCTTGTACAAGGCCCCGCAGAGAAAATGCAGCCTGGCAGTCGCCGTCACGGGCCTGAAGCCCATGAGCAAAGGCAAAAGGAGGGACCCATGATGTTAGTCAAGAAGGATTATACTTAAGGAAACCCCCCATAGCCTGCAACCCTGCTGCTACGTTTCAGGGCAAGCCGGCATTTTCGCACCAGTGTTGCCAATGCTCAGTAAATTTTAAAGTCAAGGAAAGAGAAAGAGAGAAAGAGAGAGAGAAAGAAAGAAACTCACTCCCCTCTGTGTGTGTGTATGTCCATATGCCTATTTTTCAAATGTACATGCAAGCAAAAGAGCCAACTAAAGCTTACTCTTCACAGCGTGTGTGTGTTTGTGTCTGTAATGTAAACTCTGCTTCCCTCGCTTCCCTCCTCCCCGTGCCATACTAAGAGGTGCCGGAACTGAGTTCTGGCGAGTTCTGGCTGAAAAAAAGCCCTCTGCTCTAGTCCCAGTGATTTGTGCCACAAGGTTCTTGCCTCCCTGTTCTAACCCGTCAGGAGCAGAGCGGGCTTCTCCTTTCACATGCAAGGAGGGAAGAGGAAGGAGACAGGAAGTTGGTTTTAGAGGGCAAGTAGAGGGCATGCTGTGGGTTAAACCACAGAGCCTAGGGCTTGGCGATCAGAAGGTTGGCTGTTCAAATCCCCGTGACGGGGTCAGCTCCCGTTGCTTGGTCCCTGCTCCTGCCAACCTAGCAGTTCAAAAGCACGTCAAAGTGCAAGTAGATAAATAGGTACCGCTCTGGCGGGAAGGTAAACGGTGTTTCCGTGCGCTGCTCTGGTTCGCCAGAAGCGGCTTAGTCATGCTGTCCACATGACCTGGAAGCTGTCCGCCGGCTCTTGGCCAGTAATGCGAGATGAGCACCGTAACCCCGGAGTCGGTCATGACTGGATCTAATGGTCAGGGGTTCCTTTACAGGGCATACAGACAGGGAACCTGCTTTTGCTGTGCCATCTGTTGAAAAGAAAACTTATTGGTTTCAGTGAGAGGTTCACTCACCTCCAAAGCCTCAGCAGAGAGCTATCTATATGTGTTACACAGAATGAAGGTGACATAGAAATATGCAGGTGAGAGACTGAGAGGGCATATTTTGAATGCTTCCCATTCATACTCTTTCCTCCCCTACAGCATGTGGTAAATAAGCATATCTGATACCGGGCACTGCTCTCCTTTAGATATATTGTTTTACTACACCACATACAAGGGCTGCTGACAAAAAGTGGAGGAGTATTCAAAGTATTTATTTTTTCCTCCATATACTGCCTTTCTGCCAATGCAGTTAAGGTGGCTTGCCGTTTACATACACAAAAAAACGCTTCAACACATCTGCTTGTCCCATTGCTTCCCCCCAGGAAAACTCGCTGAATTGGAGCAAACATCAACAGAGTTTCCGCAGACTGACATTTGCTCTAATTCAGTGGTAAATTCAGTGTCCCGGGAAAAGCAGCGAAGCAAGCAGAAAACCTCCCAGACCCCCGCTTTCTAGACACAGGACAAGCAAAGTGCGGACGAGCCCTAGGAGTCGGGATGCAAAAGGAGAACTGGAAGGAAAAAAAGAGCAATTCTCTGTACCAGTTGCATAAGCAATAATTGTCACACACACGCTGGCATTCTGAAGAGCGTATCTGCTTCATTTTGCTCAATGGGTTAGATCAGCTCTGGAGGGGAGTTTGGCCTCCATGCTGGATTTCCGGGCAGAGTGATGAGCTGCAATCCCAGCTAGTCCAGACCATGTAGATTTAGAGCCCAACATGTGTCCGAGCAGCTCAGATGTATTGCTGGGAAGAATGACAGAAACTGGGCGAGGATAAATAGGGTCCACAGTGTGGCTTTGCAAGGGGAAAGACCAGTCGATAAGTAACAGCAGCGGGTGGCATTCTCCTGAGCAGGACTTCATGTTTAGAGGTGAAGCTAGTCATATGGTGCTGGGGAATCCTTGCCACACTGGTAGGGAAGGGTACCATGAAGGGCACAACCAGGGCTGCAACAACCTAGTACACAACCCATATTGGGGTTTACACACAATGGCATTTGGATTGTTGACTTTGATAGTATGTTGAATGCAGGGCCGGGGTAGGAGTGCGGTGCGGAGGACTGGAGAGGGCGGGAAAAAACCACAGCACCAAATTCCGAGGTGCCAGTCAACATCTTTTCAGAACCATCGTAATTTGTTAAGGCACCAGCCCTACCACAAGGCTGAATAATTTAACATTTCAAAATCCTTATACGTCATTGCTTTTCTAGCTTTAAGCTAATAATACTGAGCTAATCAGTGTCTACTAAAACAAGTGTCACAAAATCCTTGTTTGCCCCACCAACATTTACACTCCATCCCAGTTTTAACTGCCAAGACTACTCGCGACACGTTCGCCTGGTCACAATGAACAAACTTCTTTGGGGATGTGAGCCAGTGAGAAAGAGAAGCAATGTTTGGGGTTCCCACGACAGAATGATGGCGGGAGAGGGAGAGGGCTGCTGCTTCCAGGCTGTTGTTATTTTGCAAGTGGTATTCAATCACCCAGCAGCAAATTCAGGGACTCAGCTAGATTGGTAAAGAAAAAGTGTTTTATATGCGATATAACACTGTGACACCAGATGGCGCTGTGGTGTCCCGTCTTTCCCTACTGGATTTCCCTGTATGAGTTAACAATGCGTTTAACTGAATCGCTTCTTTGACATGTCTAGATCCAGCCAGGGTTGCACAAGTGAATGTTGGATTTGGCACTCTTGCACAACAAATCCTGTTTTAGGATTTAACCCCCCCCCCCAAAAAAAGAGATTTTTGTGGTCAGGAAAGCAATGGGGAAGTGCACCAGACAGTATGTGATAACTGAAGTCATATAACCTTCCCACAAGCAAATCAGGATGAATGCTCAATAAACAGGCTGTCTGCAAGCGACCATAAAGTAAGGGTGAGATGGAAAGAGGTGTAAAGAGAACATGCAGAAAAATTCAGGATTGACAGCTATTTCTGCATTGCAGGGAATTTGACTAGATTACCCATTGGGTGACTTCCAACTCTACAATTCTATTATTCTATGACACCAGATGCTTCCACATTGCAGTTTATTGTCAGTGTTGCTCTTGTCTGCAAGTTTTTCATAGCATCCACACAACAAAGTCCTCATTAAAATGACATCACATTATTTCCCTATTGAACACAGACTTGCTGTTTCTGTGGATTTTTCTAAACTTGCTGAATTTCATGCACAAATAAGAAATTTGGATGAAATGGGGTGGTGGGGGCGGGGGGGGGGAATATGGCAAGGATGACCTCGTGTGGATGCCACACAAAACATGCCTGTATGAGCAGCCCTGAGTCCTCCATAAACTGCTGTGTGGAAGTACCCACTGTCTGTGCAGCTGAACGATGCCATGAGTGATTAGCAGGGCCAGCCCTATCATTAGCCAGAGTGAGGCAGCCTCTTCTGGCAGAACGTTTTGGCTGACATGAAAAGGCAACAAATTGTCAGTTATTTAATTATTCCATCTTTACTACCAGGAAATGCACTTATGAATCTTTCTGCCAAAATAACCTTGCTGGCCTTTGGAGGGGTGTGTGCAGTTCTGGATTTGTTCCTGGTGTTTAGTGCATCTGTTTGTAGAAGGGCAACCGTTTCCTCCCCTCTGGCTTGAGCCAGCACCACAGTCACAAGGAGTAAGTTCTGCGGCAGCCGGGGATGGAAGGAGCTGTCAGTTTTGGTTCTCCGCATTTCTCATTTTCCCAATCTTAAATTCAGTTCTCCGCACTTTGCAGCGATTTGCGGGTTTGTTACCTCATGAAAATTCATGAACATTTCAAGGCAAATGCCTCCTAATAACACACATTCATATGCCGTTTTGACTAATGCAAGGGTGCTCTGCTTGTAGACTTTGTGTGGATCCTTTGGGCAGGCGTGAGCAAATGACCCTGCAGATGTTGCTGGACTACAGCTCCCCAGACCACCGGCTGCATAGACAGGGGCTAAAATGGGAGCTGGGTGCCCCACAACATCTCGAGTCCCACAGGTCCCTAGAGACAGTGTGGTGTAGTGGTTAAGAGCGGTAGACTCGTAATCTGGGGAACCGGGTTCGCGTCTCCACTCCTCCACATGCAGCTGCTGGGTGACCTTGGGCTAGTCACACTTCTCTGAAGTCTCTCAGCCCCACTCACCTCACAGAGTGTTTGTTGTGGGGGAGGAAGGGAAAGGAGAATGTTAGCCGCTTTGAGACTCCTTCGGGTAGTGATAAAGCGGGATATCAAATCCAAACTCCTCCTCCTCTTCTTCTTCTTCCTGCTTTAGCACAACCATTTCCTGCACTCCTGATCAGATCACCAAACTGACCTGCTTCCCTATGCATTTACCCAATTATACCTTTTAAAGGTTGAATTCTTTTCTGTGGGGAAAGACAATTAGGTATTTTCTGCATCTTTACAGCACCAAGCCTGATGGGTTGCTGTCTCCTTCCTCAGCTCTATGGGGCTTTAAATATTTATGGTGTCCCCTTATGTGGCACCTTGTTTCCCAACCTGTGGCCCTCCCAACAGGCTGGGAACCTCTTCTTAGGAGAGCCAGCTCTTCTCTAATAGACATCACTCCACCAGCCAATCAGGCCTGTTCCCTGGGGCAACTGTATGTTCAACTTACATGCAAGCAAGACATTAGGACAGATAAAAGGAGACAAGATGAAAATTAGCTCTCATTAGTGAGCTGGGGGAAGGGCACTTCGTGCTCCCTCGCAGGTTCCTTTCTCTAGCGTAGCACTGTTATCTTCATTCCCACTGTGGGTGATAAGAGTACATTCATTTTAAGCATTTTAAGCATGCACGTACCTGCTTTGGGTAGTGCCTCCACAGAAATGTGCTAAGGATAATAATGATAATGATAATAATAATAATAATAATTTATTATTTATACCCCGCCCATCTGGCTGGGTTTTCCCAGCCACTCTGGGCGGCTTTCAACAGAACATTAAAATACAGTAATCTATTAAACATTAAAAGCCTCCCTAAACAGGGCTGCCTTCAGATGTCTTCTAAAGGTCTGGTAGTTGTTGTGTGGGATGTATAACACTGGTGCAGTCAATCACAACATTCCTAGAGTGTACACAAAGGGGTCTTGGTCCTCCAGGTAGAGTTTCCTGTGCCAAGGCTGAAATCACTTCCTTTGTGTGACCAGAAGTGGGAGTGGCCTTACCTGTAGCTATTCAAAGATACAGGTGAGCTGCTACTCTCTCTCTCTTCCCACCAGGACTCCGAGGATGCAACATCTCAGGAGATGCTCTCTTGGCTTCCAGCCAAGAGAGGCCCACATGGAGCCTTTCTCCCTTAAGGAGAATCTCCACATGTAAATACATTTAATCTAAGCTAGCCTGCCTTTCTGAGACTGTAGAAGCTTGAAATGACTGTGAGTAAAACCTTTATACTTTTATAAGCTTATGTGTCGTGTATTTTCTTTTAAGAGGGAACCAGGGGAATTATATGCCAGGATCTGCCTTGTTCTAGAAGTTCATAGGAACTTAAACGCCACGCTTTGCTGCGCTTTATTCGGGATGAGAAACTCTGCTAGTTTGGAGCTTGTTAGCACAAGCTGGGATAGGAAATATTAATCAATATTCCCTCATCCACATTCCCTCTCATCTCCCACAAAGGGTTATGGGCCCAGAACTGCGTATTTTGTGTATTTTTAAAGGATTGCTTTGGATTGTGATTTTTGGCAGAGTAGAATTTTTCTGTTTGTACTTCCTGGTAAGCACATGGTCTTTTGTTCTCCATTGTGCTGTGAAAGGGGGATTAGCGACCCCTCCCCTCCCTCAGAGCTCACAGACCTCAGAGGCAGTGAAGATTAGTTTGCATTTTGAGATTTTTAAGTTTTGATTTTTGAATTTTAGCCATTTTTGGGAATTTTGAAAATTTTTCAATTTTTGAGGATTAAGATGGCAAGCTCAGGATTTGATAGTGAAGCAAGATCAAGCTTTATGCTGCTGAATGATCGTAACTTTGTGCAATGGAAGCAGCGCCTTTTAGTGCATCTTGGTGCAAAACAAGTGCTTAAAGCGGTGAAAGATCCCAAACCTGATTTTGCTGATTTAACCAAGAAAGCAGATTGGGAAAGGCAAGATGCAGAAGCTAAACACATAATTTTGAGCAGTTTGAAAGATGAGCATTTATCTCTGATTGACTATGAAAGTGATGCATCTCAGATTCTAAAGGATATTGAGAGGGTTTATGCACAATCATCAGAGAACTCTTATAGACATTTATTGGATAAACTGCTGAAGTTAAAGATGAATTCTAGAGAACAATTTACAGGGCATTTTAAGGACTTTAATGAAATTGTTCAAAGGATTGCCCTAACTCCCAGAGCTTTTGATGATGCAACCAAAGTGACTTTTATGCTGGCATCATTAGGAAAAGAATTTACTTCATTTAAGAGTATAATGGATCACACCAGAGATTTGACTTTTAATGAACTAGTAAATCACTTAAGAGAGGAATGCAGAGATTACCTTGATTCTCCACAAAGGAATCCAAGGAGGGACACAAGTTATGTTTCTAAGCAATTTCCCAAGTCTAAGGAAGTGTCCAAAGAATTAATATGCCATAACTGCAATTTAAAAGGGCACATTGCAAGGAGTTGCCAGAAGCCCAAGAATAAGTCCCGCCCCTTTCAACCAAAAGGTGAAAAGAAGGGGGGTCACGAGCGTACATTTCTACTGCAAGAAAAGAGTTTAAATGTGCAAAGAAATGAAAGGAAAAGTGACCAATTTATTTTAGATTCGGGAGCTACAAGCCATTTTGCGCATAAAAGAGAATATTTCAGAGAAATTAATGATAGTGAATGGACTGAAATCCAGATTGCTGATGGAAATGTTCTAAAATCACAAGGTGCAGGTTCAATGCGTTTGAAATTCAAGGTGAACAATGAATCTCTTGAAACAACTGTGCCTAATGTTCAATATGTCCCAGAATTGAATTGTAACTTGCTTAGTGTGTCTGCTTTAGACAAGAAAGGTTTCAAGGTTACATTTGCCAATGGAGAATGCAATGTAACGAAAAATGATGAGGTTTATGCTCAAGGGAAACTAATCAATGGTGTTTATGAGATTAACGTTTCAGAAAACCAATCAGCACAAGTCGCCCAATCCAAGCAGAAGCATGAAGCAGATCTGGAGCTCTGGCATCGAAGACTGGGTCACAGGGATATCAGAGTCATCCAGGAACTGCAGAATGGAGATCTTGTGAGAGGTCTACAGGTAAACAAAAGTAACACACCCACACCAAAATGTATAACTTGTGTAAGTGAAAAAGGAGTCAAACCTTCTTTCCCACGTTGTGCAGAAAAGAGAAGCACAAAAGTTCTGGACATTGTGTACACTGATTTAGCTGGACCTATGAATATACCTTCTTTAGGAGGAAATAGGTATATTCTTATCTTTTTGGATGATTATTCAAAGTTTTGTGTGGGATACCTTCTCAAAGAGAAGAGTGAAACAGTGGAATTGTTCAAGCAATACGTAAGCATGGTCAAGAACAAATTCCATCGAGCACCCACCACCCTAATGTCCGATAATGGTGGGGAGTTTTGCTCACGTGAAATGGAAGCCTTCATGGCTCAGGAAGGCATAGCACATGTGACCACAGTAAGCTACACACCTCAACAGAACTCTATTGCTGAGAGGAAATTTAGGTTCATCCTAGAGATGACAAGGTGTATGCTAAAAGGATCCAACTTGTCAAAGAAACTTTGGGGCGAGGCAGCAAATACTGCGATTTATATACAGAATAGGCTGCCAACAAAAGGCACAGAGCGCACGCCATTTGAACTTTGGCATGGAAGAGCCCCAAATTTGTCACACATACGTGTATTTGGAAGTATGTGCTATTACCACGTGCCCAAGGAGCACAGACACAAACTTGACTCCAGAGCAAAGCCTGGTATCCTAGTTGGATATGCCTCTGGAGGAAAAGGCTACAGAGTTTTGGACTTGCAAACAGGGAAAACAAGTTCACATCACGTGATTCATTTTGAGGAGTATGAAAAGGCTGACACAAGGAACACAGCAATTGACTGTTCCAATGAGCCAGCAACAGAGGAGTTTGTAAGTTTTCCTTTTGAAGCCATACCAGAAACTAATCCACCTCCTAGTATTGTACCTCCTAGTGTTGTAGCACCCCCTACAGATGACACCCCAGAAGACGCGGAGGACCAGATGTCAGAAGGCTCCAGAGACGAAGAGGACCCGTATGCAGGGATGCCGCCATTGGAAGGAGATGAGGAAGCTGATGCGGTTCAACAAGAGCCAGAGGTCAGACGTTCCTCCAGGTCCAACAGAGGCGTTCCACCACTACGACTGTCCTACTTTGCAGGGTCGGCGCCACCACAGGAACCTTCCACGTGGGAACAGGTTCAACGGTTGCCAGCTGCTGAGGCCAGTCTCTGGAAGCAAGCCGCGCAGGAAGAGATGGATGCACTGCATCGCAACAAGACCTGGACCCTGACAGAGCTACCTCCTGGTAAGAAGGCAATTGGGTCCAAGTGGGTGTTCAAGCTTAAGAAGGGGTCAGAAGGGGAGGTGCAACGCTACAAAGCTAGGCTTGTAGCACAAGGATTTTCACAACAGTATGGCGAAGACTATGATCAAGTATTTGCGCCTACAGTGCGATACAGCAGTGTTAGATTACTTCTAAGTATTGCAGCATCTAAAGGCCTATCAGTCCGTCATGTCGACATAGCAACAGCTTTTCTTCATGGGACGATTTCTGAACAGATTTATATGAAGCAGCCCAAAGGCTTTATCAAGCAAAATGAGGCACATCTTGTATGTAAACTTCAGAAAGGAATTTACGGTTTGAAACAAGCTGCAAGAGCATGGAACCAGAAATTACATGAAATGCTGGTTCAGCTTGGGTACAAGCAGTCAACAGCTGACAAGTGCCTGTACACTAAGAACAGAAATGGACAATTCTCTTACATTCTGGCTTTTGTCGATGATTTATTAATATCAACGTCCAATGACAGAGACTATAAAGACATAGTCAGACATCTCAACAAAGAGGTGGAAGTAAAGGAATTGGGACTTGTCCAGTATTACTTGGGAATTCAAATTGAGAGAGAAGAAGACGGCTCATTTCTTCTCAGCCAGAAGCAGAAGATAATAGAACTGATAGAAAGCATGCAGATGCAAGGTGCACACCCTGTCGCGACACCCATGGCCACAGATTTTCTAAAGAATCAGCAAGATTCGAAGCTGCTGCCAGACAACAGCGAATACAGGTCAGCGATTGGTAAACTTTTGTATTTGGTTACTACCAGCAGACCTGACATAGCAAGTGCAGTGGGGATCCTAAGCAGAAAAGTGAGTTCTCCCACTGAACATGACTTGGGTGGGGTCAAGAGGGTGGTGCGTTACCTCAAGGGTACAATGAATTGTAAATTAAGATTGCCAGCTGTAAGGGACCCTAAGTTGGTTGGGTACAGTGATGCAGATTGGGCTGGGGATAAGGCGGATTACAAATCCACAAGTGGTTATGTTTTTATGTTTGGAAATGCACCTATCATTTGGGGCAGTTATAAACAGAAATGTGTAGCCTTATCGTCCACAGAAAGTGAATATATTTCAGCTTCGGAAGCATGCAGAGAGATCATCTGGCTGGATCAACTCCTGACAGACTTTGGTTTGCCGAGAAAAGGACCTGTCAGCTTGATGGAGGACAATCAAGGCTGCCTGCAGCTAGCGCAAACCGAAAAGTTCCTTGCACGTTCAAAACACATTGGGGTCAGGTATCACTTCATTCGCCAGATGATCCAAGATGGACTAGTAGAAATGTCCTACTGTAATACTCAGGAGATGACTGCGGACATTCTCACGAAACCCTTGCCACGAGAGAGTTTCCAGAACCTGCGTGTCAAGCTGGGACTCTGGGTGGTTGAATAAAGTTGTTTTATGTTTGTTAAATGTTGTTCAGACTGAGAAGGGGTTTGTGGGATGTATAACACTGGTGCAGTCAATCACAACATTCCTAGAGTGTACACAAAGGGGTCTTGGTCCTCCAGGTAGAGTTTCCTGTGCCAAGGCTGAAATCACTTCCTTTGTGTGACCAGAAGTGGGAGTGGCCTTACCTGTAGCTATTCAAAGATACAGGTGAGCTGCTACTCTCTCTCTCTTCCCACCAGGACTCCGAGGATGCAACATCTCAGGAGATGCTCTCTTGGCTTCCAGCCAAGAGAGGCCCACATGGAGCCTTTCTCCCTTAAGGAGAATCTCCACATGTAAATACATTTAATCTAAGCTAGCCTGCCTTTCTGAGACTGTAGAAGCTTGAAATGACTGTGAGTAAAACCTTTATACTTTTATAAGCTTATGTGTCGTGTATTTTCTTTTAAGAGGGAACCAGGGGAATTATATGCCAGGATCTGCCTTGTTCTAGAAGTTCATAGGAACTTAAACGCCACGCTTTGCTGCGCTTTATTCGGGATGAGAAACTCTGCTAGTTTGGAGCTTGTTAGCACAAGCTGGGATAGGAAATATTAATCAATATTCCCTCATCCACATTCCCTCTCATCTCCCACATGTTGTTCTCTTTGACATCTGAAGGGAGGGCGTTCCACAGGGCGGGTGCTACTACCGAGAAGGCCCTCTGCCTGGTTCCCTGTAACTTGGCTTCTCGTAGTGAGGGAACCGCCAGAAGGCCCTCGGCACGGGACCTCAGTGGAGGTCAAATGGATCAAAATGCTAGTCAATCACATAGAATATTAACGTTCAATGTGTTTCATAAAACTGTAGAGTTTTGGAAGGGACCACAAGGGTTATCCCAATCCAACCGCCTGCAGTGCAGGGATCTTTTTGCCCAACATGGGGCTTGAACCAGCACCAGAGCCAGTGTGGTGTAGTGGTTAAGAGTGGTAGACTCGTAATCTGGTGAACCGGGTTCGCGTCTCCACTCCTCCACATGCAGCTGCTGGGTGACCTTGGGCTAGTCACACTTCTCTGAAGTCTCTCAGCCCCACTCACCTCACAGAGTGTTTGTTGTGGGGGAGGAAGGGAAAGGAGATTGTTAGCCGCTTTGAGACTCCTTCGGGTAGTGATAAAGCGGGATATCAAATCCAAACTCCTCCTTGAAATAAAGAGTCATGTGCTCTGCCAACTAAGCTATCTCAATGCAAGTAAGTACTACTGAAATCTGACGTACTTGCTTCCAACTCGAAGTAAATACATTCAGAATCAGGATTTTTTTTCAGTGCACACACAAAAACACAACAAAAACACAAGTAGTCTTCTACCCTTTCATCTTTCCTCCAGTCCAAGACATTTGCACTGATATATCAGCCCAAAATCCATGATCAGAATCTCTGCAGTGATAGTATTTTGTCCGCATAACAAATTTAAACCAATATAACTGTCAGGGGTTATTCTAAACTGCTTCCACGGGGAAGCTGTCATCTCCTGCGTGCACACACACACACACACACACACACACACACCAGAACCGCCACTGCCCATAATTCACAACTACAATAGGCAGGCAACTCTGGCCAGCATGTTTTCCAGCACTACTACTACTCCTTCCACATACCGGTACTTTCTAGATTCAGCTCCAGTTTGGCCTATGCTTGTTTTACCTCATAGCTCTTCCTTGTCTGCCTGTCGGAAGCCTGAGAGGCCCAGGACATCGGAAAAGCTGGAGAGAGCTGTGGGTTGCATAGGATGAGGCCATGGACCAAAATAAGGAGATAAGGATCTGTCCCCCTGGCTGGATCTGGTTCCGTATCTCTATTATTCATGGTCTTCATAGTCAGCACTCAAAAACTGCTATTCCTCACCCAGCCCAAACCACAAATGTGCTGTCGCCCACTGTTCAAATATATTACAGTCCACTTCATAGCCCCTGCCATCTTTTTGAGCCACCTTCTGCTGCTGGGGCTCTTGGCATGCAGTATGAGACCATCTGGCTTAATCCTGGCTGCATTACAGCTTCTCTGTCCTTATGAGAACATTGCTATGAGCCACCCCCCACTTCTGCCTCTCAGCACCAGAATCCAGCACATTTCCAGGTGGGGGCACAATGTCTGCTCCCTGACACTAGCCTGTTTTAAAAGCCCTCTTTCCTCCATATCGGAAGGAGGAATCTTAAGAAAGCAACCCATTTGTTAATATTCAGTGGTTAATTTCTAAAATGAGACCTGTGGGGAACCTTTGGCCCTCCAGATGTTGCTCCACAATCCAGCCCCACAAGCCTGGTCAATGGCAAGGGAGGATGAGAGTTGTAGTTCAGCAACATCTGGTGGGCCAGAGGTTGTCCACACCTGGTTCAGGAGTTCTAAATTTAGAAGGGCGTGTTTCAGTTATTCGGTGCTGATACACCTCTGCCCATTCCAAAATGGCACTTTTTTTGTCGTTGACATAAAACCAAGAGGATTTCTGCAACATATAGACTTCTTGGGCAGGATGTACATTTCGCGAGCCAACATTTCTACACTGAGCCTTAAGTGTAAATTGAGATCTCAGTTAATTGATAAACTTCCTAATGAAGTGCCGCTTCTAGTCTTAACACCAGAAATTGCATGAACAGCACCAGAGAAGTGTTACATGTCCATTGGGGCCAATTCACACAACCTGTTTCCACAGCATATGGTCCTTTTTGCAATTACTGTAATCAACGGGTTATTTTAAAATGCGTTTCCAGAGCCAGTACTTTGCCTGCCTCTTTTTAAGAAAATAAATAGAAATCCCTTTGTTCACATTTTCTTCACTTTCTCCTCTTGCTTTTTGTGCCCCTGTCTGATACCACCAAGAACTCCCTTTCTTCCCATTTAATTATTTCTAATAGCCCCTGATTGTACTCTTATCAAACAAAGGATATTTTTACAAGTCTTTATTCTTGGTCTATATTTCCTACATACATTAGTTATTGAAATGGCCCAATACATATATACATATTTGTGTTATATATCTGTGCAAGCAGAGAGGACCTCCCTTTCCCTTTCTCCCCCTGCAGCCCTCTCCCACCTGCCCCATCTGAACTGGAAGAATCTGCAACCTGCCAGAGCAGAATTTGGGGGAATAAGGGATTAGGGGAATAGTAATCAGTTCCACCAATTGTGCCCATTCTGCTGATGGATGGTGGGCAAGGTAGATGCCTTTGGATTTCACCCTAAGTTATTTCCAATAACTATGCAGAATTATTCTTGCTGATGGCCCAGGGAACAGGCTGCAATGAGCATGGCTGACCTCTTTTCAGTTTGCTGTGGGTGGAATTCAACATCTTATTATTTTATTTTAATGCATTTCAATTATTTTAACAGCTTATTCCACTTTTCTCCGTCAAAGATGGGCCCAAAGCAGCTCACAAAATTAAACAAAACAAAATGCCATGTTTAAAATTAATATGAATATTGTCTCATGTAATTGTTTGCTCACTTATACTATATAGGTTTAGGCACTAATAAGAGCCGATTCATATGCACAAGCCCCGCTTCTTTTCTTCATGCCATATATTGGCTGTGTGACTCACAGTGCATCCTATCCATGTCTACTCATAAGTAAATCCTATTGAGTTCAGTGGGCTTTATTCCCAGGGAACATGTAGCTGAAAGGCATATCCACCACTCAGGTTCTATAAACTGTGTCCAAGCATGTGAAGGCCAAGCCCCAAACATAAATTTAAGCAGTTCGTGCTGTAATTTGCAGCAGTTTCCCGGATCATTCTCGTTGCCCTAATAAACAATTTCTCATAGTTTTTCAATTCACCCTCAAGACCCTACTCACCTGCAGATATAACAAGGATTTATTGCCAAACTTGTTTCTCTAGCAGACAATCTGCAGACTAGAGCAGGCACCTTACTGATCAGACACTCACAGAGGCAACAAGTTACCAAATTTCCTGTCCATTCCAACAGCCTTATTAGCTTCTTTGAGAGCTGCTGGGGAAGAACTCAGGACAGAGCAATTTATCCTGGGCAGGGAACCTCAGGCTCATGGGCCAAGTTGGGGCCTTCTGGACTTCTCCATCTGCCCCTCAAAACTCTCCTCAAGCCAGGCCACACCCTCACCACCTGGCTTTGTACCAGCCTTGAGTGTTTTAGCCTGGCTGGAATGTGCCCATGGACTCTGATCATGCCTCTTGTTTGTCTGCAGGGAGGACAGAGAGAATTGTGTGTGAGTGAGTGTAGAAACTAATCTACTGTACGAAGGTAAAATTTACACCTATTGCTCCACCCACTTTTGCCTGTGGCTCCACCCACCATTGACATGTGGCTCCCAGACGGTTTCCCAGAAGGGAATGTGGCCCTCAAGGTGAAAAAGACTCCCTTCCCCTGCCTTGTATGAAGGAGGTCTCAGGTTCAGTCTTTGGCATCTCCAGAGGGATGGTTCAGATGGCAGGTGATGAAAAGATGCCTGGAGAGCTGCTCGCTGTCTGAGATCAAATCAGAAGCCGGGATGGCTTTTGTAATTTCGTGAGTGTCCCTGGAAAATCAGTGCACTTGGAGGGCATGGGGAATGTCCCTATTTCCTCCACCAGTGCAGCTGCTGCCAAGCTTGGGGAAGAGGATAAGCCAGTGCCAGTCCTGAGGGAGCTTCCTGTTGCCTCTCTATGGCCTCTCCAGGGCTGCCTTCAGGTGTAAAAGTTGTACAGCTACTCATCTCCTTGTCATCTGATTGGAGGGCATTCCACAGGGTGGAAGGCCCTCTGCCTGGTTCCCTGTAGCTTCACTTCTTGCAGTGAGGGAACCGCCAGAAGACCCATGGACCAGGACATCAGTGTCCACGCTGAATGATGGGAGGTGGAGACACTCCTTCAGGTATACAGGGCCAAGGCCATTTAGGGCTTTAAAGGTCAGCACCAACACTTTAAATTGTGCTCAGAAATGTAATGGGAGCCAGTGTAGATCCTTTAGGACCAGTGTTATATGGTCCCAGCGGCCACTCCCAGTTACCCGTCTGGCAAAGTTAGTCACGTGATAAAGTGCTGCCTGTACAATCGCTGTACTATGGAGGATAGACTGATTATCAAAGGTCAGGAAAGATGCAAAACTGGGGCTGGATATATAGGAAGCTTGTATAGGACCAATTTCCAAACGTTTTCTCTCTAGCAGGAATTATTAACACCTTGCTCCAAGAAATATTGCCGTGCACACATTTGACTTGATAAAACAGTAAAACAAGAGCATTAACTTAAGCAAGATGAAACAGTGATACCTGTGTTAACTGTGATGGTGCTATTTCTGTGCTCTTTTCTCCTGCCACCTCTGCCAGCACACCTGGCCTCTAGGCAGACTTCATCCCTAGCACCTGTCTCTATAGAAACCAAAATCTGGCTCTTCCTCTTCTGATTATGACTTCCCTAGTTTTGGCAACACATTTTGTTCCAGTTCACAGTTCCTGCAATGACCTCTGTAGATTCCAGCAGTAGCTTGATGGTAGCATCCATAGTTTCCTTTGGGCTAGAGGACAAGTGCCTATTTAAACATCCCTTGTTTTGTTTTCCTTACTCCAGGGTGAGTTGCAGGGTCACCCGCCTCATTGGTGATTGATGAACTTATGCATGCATTTACGTATGACTTAGATTTATAACCCACCCTGCAAATACATTGGCTTACAATAATCTTAAAATAAAAATACACTAAATATCATGTTAATAAAAGTGAGGGACACAATGAATCGCATCCCAAAGCACCCAGGAAGAACGTCAAGGTCAGTAGAAGATGAGCCTGGTTCTAGCCATGGGGCAGAGAAGGAGGTGCAGTTAACAGAGGAAAAGCACAAGAGACATTTGAGCAAAGCAATTGCTTCTTGGGCACAGGTTGGCTGGCCCCTTTAATCTAAAGTTCCTCTTGTCAGCCAAACAAACAGACATTTGCACAGCAGTGGCTGCTCAGCAAAGATCCCAGTTTTCAGTCATATTTACCTGCATTCAAAATAGAGGAACCGTATCCAAAATCAATGCTTTTTATTTGCTATCAAGGGCACAGCGGAACAATTGCATCAAGATGCAATAATTTTGCCAAGCATAGAAAGATTTCTTTCTTTCCTTTTTTAATTCCCAAGTTTGGCTGTTCATCCAAAGCAGAACTAACTTGGCTTTGGCTATAATTTAACTTTAAGTTGTTGTTGTTTAGTCGTTTAGTCGTGTCCAACTCTTTGTGACCCCATGGACCAGAGCACACCAGGCACTCCTGTCTTCCACTGCCTCCTGCAGTTTGGTCAGACTCCTGTTGGTAGCTTCGAGAACACTGCCCAACCATCTCATCCTTTGTTGTCCTCTTCTCCTTGTGCCCTCAATCTTTCCCAACATCAGGGTCTTTTCAAATCAAGGCCTGTTTGCAATACCTATATTGGCCCACCACCGCAAAAACTTATATAGCCAAATGGAGCTGGACTAGTAAACTGTAATTCACTGTGTTTGTTTTGTCCTAAGAAAATGAAAAACCAGTTGCTTTTGGTGGTCTACTGTATAATGCTAGAAGTTTGCATTGTGTCCCTTCTAGTTTAACACTATGGGCTTGTCCACACATCTGCTTGCCCCATGCTTGGAAAGCCTTGGTCTCAGCGGTTTCCCCCTTGACCCATGATTTCTAGGCTTTCCCCTTGCTCCACTCTTTAGCAAACGCCAATCTGGAGAAAACTCAATCGCTAAAGATCAGGTTTCTCTCTGAAGGAAAGTGGTGGGGCAAAGGGAAGTCTGGATGAGCCCTATGTTAGTTCTATTCTTCCTTGCTCCCAAACAATCATTGTAAATTAGTTGCTCGCAAGAGGAAGGCTAGAAAAAATAGGTGTAAATTTGCAGGGAAGCAGATTTTGGCTAGATGTTAGAAGACACTTCCTTGCAGGGGGGACAGTGGAACAGAATGCCTTGGGAGGTGGTGGGCAGAAGATGTTTAAGCAGAGGCCGGACAGCCAAATTCACAAGGATGCTGCATTGCAGATCCTGTTTTTATTTTATTTTCTTAATGAAATTTTATTTTATTTTATTTACTTAGTACTGCTTTATTAACCACATTTCCCAAAGCTGCTTATTCATGTAGCAGATGGGTTTGTGCTATTGTGCCAGTAATGTGCGTCATTACCAGATGTGGTATGTTGGTGAGTTTCAAAGCTGTTGCGCAGCATAGCAATAGGAGAGGAGCATGGCAGTGGTCAGAGGGAGGTGAATCGGGGAGACAACACACTTACAACCATAAAGGCACTTTGGCCATCACAGAACCAACCACTGCTAGCAGAACCCCAGACCCTATTGAAGCAAGCCATTATGCTGGCATTGCAGTTGACAGGCATCACAACCCGATCGGCCATGTATATGATGCCACTTGTAACCACGTTACTGCGCTGTCATAGAGAAGAGCATTGATGGGATGATTTAAAGTGGGCATAAAGTATTTGGATGTGTTCATGCACACATACAACCATATTTAGCTAAAGGGTCAAATTGTTAGAACAGGGAAGAATTTAATTTCTCCCCTATTTCTTCTTTTTAGATCTATAAAATGCGTCACATAACCATCATATGAAACGCTTGAACTTGGGGACGGCATTACCAAATTTCAGTCTTGCTGAAGTTATAGCAAGTTAAGGCATCCATGGATTCAAAAGTGATATGTGATGGAAAAAAATAAGGAGGATGTGGACATCCCTACATTAATGGGGAGGGAACTAGCTCTCTATGGTTGTTAGACATCGTATGGTGGAACCTCCATGGTCAGAGGCAATACCAAAATCTAGGGACAGAAGGGGGCAGGCCATTGTCTTGGGGAGTTGCTTGTAAGCTTCTCAGAAATGTCTGGCTGTCCACTGCTGGAAACAGAACAGATAGACTTGGGTCTGATTCCATCGGCCTGTTAGGTTGTTTACATACTTCTGTTGTCATTAGAAACACTGGTGTCATTTCCCCAGGCTTCTCTTTGTTTCTGGCAGTGCAAAATATTGAAGTGTTTCTAATGACACCAGAAGTATCTGGCATGAAACCCAAAGTTCAGCTTCCCTGGATCCTTGACTCTGTCATTCTAGAACTTGACCCTTTCCATGGGCTACAGCAGGTGGGGGATTTTGCCACCAGAGTCACATAGCTGCCTGGAAATAGTCCACAGCATGGCAATTAGAAAAGTCCATTTGGCTACTTTTGTGATCGTGCGTCATGCTGGCTGTTGGGTGCCCCTGAACTGAGACCGTTTCTGTGGCACTACACTGGATGGGCCATCATCCCTGGCAGCCTCCCATACACAGAGGTGGAGACCTTAATCAGATCCTTGATTCTGGTGCGGTGCTCTGGCTTGGACTCTGCCTCCCTTGCTGCCCAGTGGGAGTCAGAGGAGCAGCTGATCAGTGGATTTGGGCTGAGAGAGATGCTCCAGGGCCATTTGCACAGGATGCTTATTATGCCCATGAGAAGGGGACACACAGTTGCCTCGACACCTCCCTCGATGCCAAGCACAAACAGAGAGTCTCTGACTGGGCAAATAGCCCCCTTGGCTGCCCATCTTCTTTGCCGTTGCTACACATCAGGTAAAAAGATTGCAGTCCTGGCACAGAAGCAGATCAAGCGCTAGCATTACAAAGAGCTGGCACCCAGAGTGGCACTGCTTCCCTGCCCCCTTCCTCCCCTCCCCGGCACTTCCACGCTGTATGGCATCATCCCTGAGCCCCCACATTCCCTTCCCACAACAACTGACAAAACGACCGCGCATGTTGCTATGTGTGTTGTAGGAGCCATGACTCGTGACCTACAAGTGCTACATAGCCTTGGGAGGAACAACTTCGCCTCTGACAAGAGACTTAATCCTTCATCCCCTATTGCTTCTGGGGGACGGGTGGGTGGGAGAGAGAGAGAAAGAGAGAGAGAGGCCCCTGGCAGAAAGGGCTGACAGGAGAATCAAGGGAGTGGGGAGGCACAGAAGTTGAGGGGAAAGGAAAAGAGGACAATTCACAACTGGGCTTGTAACAGAGGGAGAGAATTAAACCGGAGGAAGGGAAGCTCAACGAGAAAAATAAGCGAAGGAGAGCAAAACAATGGAAGAATGCTTGGGTGCGTGCGCAAGAGATGCAGATAGGAAACGCCACCAGACAACCTACAATTAATTGCCAAGTTCAGTTGCTTTGCTTCAGAGATGGCAGCTGCAAAGTGAGAGGAGGCAAAGGGTTGGTCCCAGCAGGAGACGCTTAACCGCCAATACCCACTTCCAATCTCAATCGCCCCCCCCCCGGCACGGCTTTGAACTTGTTTTCCTCGCACATACTGCAGCAGCAGCATCCCGGGCTGCTTTTCCTTGAGCAGTAGCAAAGTTGGAGAGGTGTCGCTTTTGAATATCCTAGCTTTTTTACAGTGTAGCGCGCCACTTGCCTTTTAATCCCTCTGCAATGTGCTGGCAAGGGGTGCAAGGGGCAGCTGCAAGCATGTGTCTGCTTGCTAGGCACCAGTGTTCACCACCCCCTCCTCAATCGCATGCACAAACACAAAACTGCATATAAAGTTCCACAAAGTTCCAAAGCCTTGCTTTAAAAACAGGGTCCCTGGAGAAAAGGAATAATATATTCTGAGGTACTGAGGTCCATTATGCACACCCCCCCTCTCTTTCTCTTTCTCTCAACACATGAAGATATCACCAACTTTACTTTCAGCCTTGTAGATACCAAGCATGAAGTGTACCTGCCTGCCTGGGCTAATCTTAACACCCTTATTATTCTCTTCACAGTGTATCTCTCTCCCTCCCTCCCACTCTCCACATTTTATAACAACTTACATTTTCTTTTGAAATTAGCCTCTCATATTTCTGTCTCTTAAGTAAAATTAACAGTTCCCACTCTCAAGAAACATTCTTTGCTAAGCTTCACCTACTTGGACTCCTCATTCCCACCCATTTGCACAATTCCTTTACCAGAGCCATATCACCCCCTCTCTTTGTCTTCTGAGGACTTGGACCTAAAGACAAAGAAGGTTGTATGTGTGGGGCAGAGTGAGGAGATGAGAAGAGGAAAAGATGTTGGTTGACTTTGTAGACCTCAGTGTCAGCCTCAAAGGAGGGGACAGAGCTACAGGAGGCAGTTGGACATGTTGTTTATCGAAATTCACTGCAAAGAAAAAGTCAAAAAGAGACACAGAAGGAATAAGAGACAGAGATATGGTGTTTTTTTTGGGGGGGAGGGTGTCTTACCTGGACATGGTCATCTCCGCCTGAGGGGTCTGTGATTTCTCCAGTCCCAACTTTGTAAAGATGCCTACCAGCACCATGATGGCCACCACACCACAGATGATGTATACAATCATGTTGGTCTTGTCCCGTGTGGGATTCTCAGGGGTCTCGTCCACCTGAGGTGGTGGTTGGCCTGTGTTGATCCATTCTGGCCTGTCATAATTGGTACAGCCACTTTGGTCCAGTCGCCCAGTTGTGAACTGGCAACAGAAGCGATACCCACAGGTCCCACAACAAAACTTGTAGATCCCAGAATTGCAGTTAAAGGGTGGGTCCCACTGACCCATGACATCGTAATAACCAAGGCACCGATCGCCCCCAAGTATGGCCTCAGTGGGGGCCACAGCAGTGTCCTCCAAAGTGGGTCCAATGGTGGCGTTGCTGTTGACTTCAATTTGCGCTTCTGGCTCAGGTTTCTGGGTACTGGGATTCCCAGTCCAAACCTGTCCTGGATCCAAGAGAACTAGGCAACAGAATCCAAAAATATATCCCCGTTCCATCTGCAAGCCACCCCAGCTCATCATGGAAACGGTCTCGTCTCTCTTATTCTCTGACTGACTTCCCCAAAGGAGAAAAAATTTCTTTTGTCCAGACAGACAATCCAAAGAAGGGAATTCAAAAATTCCCAGTTAAAAGCTCAAGTAAGCAGCACAAATCGTCGTCTACCACTTCCAGTGGAGAAGAGATACTTCAGCCCCTCCTCACTAGTTTTCTCTGGCGCAAACCCCACAGTCAAAGCAAAACCCTCTAGCCCAGAGAAGGGTGTGGGATGGGTAGAAATAAGGATGGGAGTTGGAAGTTAAAAGAAGGGAGGGAGGGAGGGGGATGAGGCTAAGGAGAAATATCAAAACAATGTGCAGCACTGACTAAGTGAAAAGACAACCTCACAATTTCCTGTGTGATCCCAGGAGGTGGGGAGATGTACAATTCTCCTTCTCTTTCTTCTTCTTTCGTAGCAAATATTCTACGCTTCTAGTTTCATTTGAGAAGCTGCACTGTGAAATACCACAGACTACATTCCCATCTTGGCTCGAACAGAATCCTGGAAGCAGCCCGTCCCTTTCTCGCTTTCGCTCCCTCTTCCTCAGAGACACTGCTTTCTGGAAAAAAAAAAGAAATCCTTTGCACCACTGAGAAAGGGAGGGATTGTCAGGAGGGAAAGAAAGAAAAGGGGAGGGAGGGAGAGGGAGCATATAGGAGGAGTGAGAGTGGTCCTTATTTCTTCTTAAAGCCAGATCCACAATTGCCTGACAGTTTCCAAAGCAGACCAGAGAAGAAGCTTCGCCAACTCTTCCAATGCGCTCCGTGTCCTCTGTGCAAAGTCCTGGCTCGCTGCCAGAGGTTGTCATTAGGCCAGAGGGGATGCAAGAGGACACCAGCAGCTCCTTATTGACCGTGTCCACAGGGCTGCATGCACAAGTGGCATGAGGGAAACAAGCATGCTACTTGCAAGGAAGAGGAGGAAATTGGATGTGCGCTGGATTCCTTGCTCTCCTTTTTCACATGTGCAGCTCTCTGCGGAGAAGTAGAGCTGCTTCTTAGCAAACACACACAGGCAGATATAACTTCAATCTGGCAGTATTACAACTGCAATGTTATGTTTGAGAGCACGACTGTGAAATGATGGTCACCTAGAGCATTGCTGCTGCTGCTGCTGTGTAAAAACAACAGCAACAACAAGAGCAACTACAGCTACTTCCATCCCCAGTCTAGATATCTGTTTGAGGTCAAACATAGCTTTGGATATCTTTTAAAGACACATGCTATGGTTGGACGGGGGGGGGGGCAAAGAGACTAATGAGGTACAGGATATGAACACTTGCAGAAAACATAGCTGTTTTACTAATTTTCTGCCCCGCTTCAAATCTGACAAAAGAAAGCTAAACACAAACTGCAGCCTGCAGAACCTCTACAGTGATTGGCTGTAAGGACATCGGCTTCTGTTCTTGAAATGAGTCCCCAGCCTTAGTCATTGGCTCAGCTGGTGTAGTGTCACGGAATGTTTACGAACATTCGCACGACTCATGTGTTTATTTGGTCAGCCCACAGAGTCTAGAGGCAGATGGGGCACTGCGCTGTTTGTGGGAAGGGTTTCAGCAGAAAAAGAGTGTAGGCAACAAGAACGAAGTGTTGGTAAGCAGACGGTGCAAAATACTACTTGTTTATGAGAGCTACGCTGAATGGTGTACGAGAGAAGGGCATATATGGATATGAGCGGCATGAATACATATGCGAAAGAGTGAAAGGGGAAGGGACAAAGAGAAGTTATCACATGCACACAGAGACACACAGACCCTCCCCTCTCCATTTGTGAACTTTATGCAATTCCCCACCTGTTTATGTGTACAGCTTTTGGGTTAACTAAATAGCAAAGATCTGTGGCAGAGGCTGATGTTGTGACAGGAGGAGCTGCTTTTATTGAATTTCCCCCCCAAAGCATTTAGCTATGAATTTAAATTATTTCTAGGCCACTTTTCCAACTTCAAAGCAGCATTAAAGCTACTCTTTCAGATTGGGAGATGAAAATTCTAGCTCCCCTGTGCCTTTAGGGATGATTTGAGGTGTCCAAATCTAGAAAAACATACACGGAGAAGCTCATCGTATTTCGTAAAGGGCACAGGCTAATCCTTACTCTTATTCTCTTTCAGCCAGAGAACTTTTTCCAGGACACTTGAGAGAAAAATAAACCAAGTCTGAGGAGAAATGTCCAGGGCTTTGTACTGTCATACTTATTCTGGCAAGACTGCCTATTAATTTTGGAAAGGAAGCTTTGCCTGCATACAAAATGAAGGACAAGTTAGAACCAGGAACAAAGGCTCGGGGCAAACAAGATGAAAACACTTATTCGCACAACAAATAATTAACTTACACAATTAATTGCCACAAGATGTTGTGATGGCTCTGGGAAAGGCATGCAGGACCATCAGGAGGGAGGTTCAATTACACTCCTGGCCTGTCACACTGACAGGCCCTTAGCTAGTGTTAAAATATGCAGCTAAAAATAATTCCACTTGTTTTTCGTCAGTGGGAAGCTTAACTGCGAAAATGCCCCCTAAACAACCTCTTTCTCATGGAAGAGAAGCCAGATTGACTGACTGCTTGCAAAATACTCACTTTAGTGGTAATATCACATTACCTTTTAACGAAAAGAAGGAACCCAGGGCAGGGAGTATGATCAGGGTGAGAAAACTGTTGGGACAGTCATTTCCCTAATCTCCCCTGGAGCCACTTAAGGAAGGTGTGTGTGTGTGTGTGTGTGTGTGTGTGTGTGTGTGTGTGTGTACCCATACCCACATACCCGGAAGGAAGAAACACAGGCCATTAGCTCATGAAGGAGCCATGGTTTGCCCTCTGTTCTATATTTTTCATTGATTGTTTTCACCGTTCAAACCCGCAAATTGCCTTGGGCCCCTTCTGACAGAGGCGGCTTATAAAAATGCAATGATTTCATAAATGTAGGGTTTGATAATATCTTCCGTTTTTCAAGACACTGCAGCAGGCACCACCCAACTTCCTCCCCAGGGGATAACAGAAATCAATAACAATCAAAGGACTAGCCTAAACTGAAGTGACGGAGCGAGAAAATATTCAGCACCTGGGAAGCACATTTGACAGCAAAATTTCAAGGAACCGCTCTCAGGAAAGGATGTGGAAGAATCTATAGGAATCTCCTTCTCCCTGTTTCCCTTGAATCCAGGAACCTGTGCTTTCCACCTAAGGATGGAGACAGACCTGGGTAATAGCTGGTTTTTGTAATTGCAGAAGATGCAGTTCCAGAGATTTTGTTCTGCTTGTTCCCAACAGGACTAGATGCAACCCGATGTAACCTGCAGAGCACCTCAAAGAGCCACATTTGAATGCCTCCTCCATTGTGCCTTACGGCTCTCGCATGAGGCAGGTTCTTGGTATTATCGCATCATGTTTCTCCCTCAGCCTTTTTTTTACCAGCTAGTCTGATGAAGAGTTCTGGAGAACTTGAAAGCTTGTGCCCTATTTTGTGGTATCTGATAGGCTTTCCCCCATTGTTGTGTTATTCCAACACAGCTGCCCTTACTTTTTACAAGCAAGAGGTATCCCAATAGCTTATTATGTACAATAGGCTTACAATGGACTGTAAACTGCCCACTGGCCACAAATCACAACACCACAGACTACTGCATAACCACCCCACAAATCTAAAACTGCGGCAGATTTCCTAACAAGGGAACTGTCCAGCTTCTGAACTCCAGAGTGGCTTCTTCCTCAAAATAACACCCTCTAAGCTAGGGGTAGGCAACCTAAGGCCCATGCGCCGGATGTGGCCCAATCGCCTTCTCAATCTGGCCCGCGGACAGTCTGGGAATCAGCGTGTTTTTACATGAGTAGAATGTGTCCTTTTATTTAAAATGCATCTCTGGGTTATTTGTGGGGCCTGCCTGGTGTTTTTGTTGTGATTTTTGTCCAAGCCTAGTGGCTCCAGCTGCAGCTCGGACTGGTATTCCTTTTGCCGGTCACACAGACCCATGAGAAAGTTGCTTTATCTTTTCCTGCTTTGAATGTTTACTTTTACTGTACTGTTGTAATTTGAGCCTTTGGGCTCTCACTCTCTCCTGGCTAGTCCTGAAGCTAGAAGGACGGCTAAATGGCAGCTCCGTGTAAACGGGCTGGCAGCAGAGATTCTCTCTGCACTATTAAACAATAAATTAGATTAGCCTAAATGAACAGCTTGTGTGTGTTGTTCTTTAATCTGGGAACAATCGCATATGACTGCGTCTCCGGACTCTCTGTAGCCGGGAATGTGCGCAACTGATGTGCTCTGGCTTTGGGGCAGTCTCACAACCTGCCCCAGGCGGGGTATATCATAACAGTTTTTACATGAGTAGAATGTGTGCTTTTATTTAAAATGCATCTCTGGGTTTTTTTGTGGGGCATAGGAATTCGTTCATTTCCCCCCAAAAAATATAGTCCAGCCCACCACATGGTCTGGGGGACGGTGGACCGGCCCACAGCTGAAAAAGATTGCTGACCCCTGCTTAGCAATAAGATATTTTATTAAGAGTTATTTGCCTGTGGCCTTTACATGTGCAAGTTTAGGGGACTGTCTACATAACACCATGCTTAATCTAATGGTTTAATCTGCTGTCCCCCTTTTCAAGGAAAATCTTATTTGACTGTTGAATCCAAAATTAAAGAGTTCTCTCCAGCCATCGATTCTGATGTCTTGCTGAGAGGTGTCATCTTTTGCCATTCCTCCTCCTTGCTTACTAGGAAATCCCTGTACCATCACTTGCTCCTTCCTAACCATGGTTTGTTATGGTGAACAAGGAATCTTATTTCAGTGGCCGCAATGGTTGTGGAATCTCCTAGTGATCCCAAGAGACCTCATATCCCTTGGACATCTGGGAGGAGCAAAAATTCCAGGAAGGACTAAGAAGCAGCCACGGAAGTATCATAGTGCTGAGGAGATGGGCGTTTGGGGCTGCAAGCTCAGATGATTGAACAACCAGAAGGCTTCTCCAAAGACTGCTGGTATAACTCTGAGTCCCTGACTTGCAGCTCTATTTTCCAAGTCGAATATTACACAGATATGTGGAGAGGAATGCCTAGGAGCCCCAGCAAAAAGTGATGAATTATCCATAATCTGGCAAGAGAATTTGAAATCTGCTCCTCAATTCTCCACTCAGCCCATGTTTGTGATACTATGAGCAGAAAAGAGTGGGGGAAGCAACAGAATTTAATCTGCAGAAGTCACATGGTGCAGCGTGTCTCAAGTGCTATGAACTTGGTTCTGCTCCCTCTTTCTCTACCTCTCAAGGAGTCCCTGTTTCAACCATCGGCTTAATGGCAGGGGGCCGCCGCTGTGCCGAGGAACACAAATCAGCAACAGAAGACAACACAGCATGCCCTTGAGATCCCCCTTTTCCTGGCAGCACCCAAAATAAATAAGCAACCCCCTCTTTTTCTTACACGAGATGAGGAGAAGGAGAGAAGGAATATCAATAGAGACTGTATTGTTACCGTCTCCACTTCCCCAAACAAGTGAGAAATTCCAAGAGCAACACAAAAGATTTGGGTTGACATAACCTTGGAGACTTAACGGTGTCTTGGCAATATTTGCCCTGTTTGTAAGCAGAGTGAAAACAGGGAATAATGTAGCCCCCCCAACTATGAGCTGGAGAGCTCTTGGAGTCTAGAACACCCTGGGCAGGCTGCCCCTCCTAGTTTGAGCTACCGGTAATTAGAAATAAAAACCAGAGCTCTCCTTACACCCTCAATTCCAACTGTAAACAGCAATTTTTACACACACACACACACACACACACACACACACACACACAGACCCTTTTCAATTCATTATATATCATTTCCCAGTAAACTTTAACCCTATTACAAGACCACCACATATGATGAAAAGAACCTTCTTTCTTTTTACATTTCCAACACTTATTTGATTTGGATTTATACATTTTTGCCAATTTACTCAGTGTTAGATACCATCGATATATCAATTTCATATAATTTTCTCTTAGACCATAACAGGCTGTAAATTTTTTATCCATATTCCACAATTGTTCCCATGCTTCCATGTCTATATTATGCCCAATATCTATTGCCCAATGCGTCATTGAGGATTTTACTTGCTCATCCTTTGTCTCCCATTCCAATAATATTTTAGACATTTAAAAGGGCTTAGTAAGTGTGTGTGTGTGTGTGTGTGTGCGCGCGTGCGCACACACACACACACACACACGCGCACACACACACAGCCAAGCTCTTATACTAAACCCCACTCCTGCAAGTGAATTGCCAATTAGGTTGAATGTCGACAGCTGTTAAAAGGAATATTAACATTCATTTGTCAAATAGTGTATTATAAGAAGTCAATATTTTAAGGCAAAACCCATCATCATAGGCCAATTCAGAAAAAGCAGATAGCAAGCTCACAACAGGATGAAGTACAAAAGAGACAAAGAGCAGTTTGCTGTGTGCAGGAGCAGAATTCACTCTCCCTCCCCCAGCGCAACGCAACCCCCCCTGCAATTTAGGCCAGTCCCAAGAAGGGAGGCTTCCTGAGGTTCTCATGCTCTCACCAGTGCTGTGGAGACATTGCCATGGCATTGCTGGCTTGTGCCTAGCATAGCTTTCCATTTCTATCACAAAGAAAACAAGTTATGCCCAGAAGAGCCCTCAGCTTATACAAGTAGTCAGGGAGTAAGGTTTCTCTTACATATCGCCCACATCCAGGCTTCAGAGTGACAGGAGTGTGTTTGCAAGTTTCCCTGTTGTTGAGGTAGCTCTCCTTGCAAACAGAAATCTAGCATGTCAGGGTGAAGGGGTCAGCCTAGCCTTCTCCTTGTATGTTGTTCGTTTATGTGCAGAGAAATAGTGTGCAAGACAGCCCAACATGCATTCTCCTCCTTTACAACCTGCAGCTTAATGTGGCAAAATTCTGGGGAAAGCCTTATTTCTGTTCTGACTGTGTAAACGGGTCACAAACCCACCCTATAGCGGCAGCAAAACAAGTCACCTGCCTTGTATGAGGGCAGTTTCTTACTTGCATGGCCTGGCAAGTTTCACCCACACCCATACACAGTGTGGCCAGGCCAGGAATCAGAGGGCAAGAGGAGATTTCTCCCAAAAGGTTTCTCCTCTGCTTCAATCCATTTGGCTTGAAACTTCAATCCATTTGGCTTGAAACTTCAATCCATTTGGCTTGAACCTCTCCGACCTGAGAAAGTTGAGTAGCTGTCCTTCAACCCTGGAGACTCCAGCTCAGAAGTTCCAGTGGCATCATGCTAATGTTGCAGCCAATGACTGAGACAGCAGCTCAGGCCCTCCAAACGAAGAGGCTTAGCTTATGGGATGGCGGTGATGGATGGAGCCACCCAGATGGTGCTGCAACTATATTTAAGGCTCAGTCTGGTTTTGCTTGCTGTTGAAGCAACATTATTGGATGCTTCTGCCTGAGTGTGCCATATGGAGCGATCTAGGATGCTACTGCTTTGCCAGGGCCCCTCCAGACAGGGTTGTTGTTTTTTGGCGGTGGGGGGTATAATCTGCAGCCTGTTGTTAATGCAATAAAAGTACATTATTGATGGGTTTATACTGAACTGTCCACACATCATTGTGTAATGCTAGTTGTTCTGCGATGCCTCCAAATGCCACCTGGAGGGGCACCCTTGTGCTATAGCACAACAAAAGCAGAACAACACACCTCCTGTGAAACATTTGTGGTATGGAAAGTTTGCAGGATTTTAGCAGGAAATGATAGGGCACGCACTATTGCAAACCAAGCAGTGTCACCTCCCTGAAACTTTTACAGATGCCAATGATCTTGAAAGCAGAATTGCATGCAACCACCCCCAATAAATGCCCTTTCATGGTCTCTGCTTTGCCAAGCTTGCTTTGGGTACCCCTAGACTATCACTATTTGTGGAAGGGATTCAATAGCACACCTCAAATTCAGGTTTGTGCAATTGAAGTAGATTAAAGTGTTCTGTCACCCTAGTGTAACAAAGACTTTTTGCAGTTAGGAAAGTGATGGGAAATGCCCTGAAATCTGGGATGGAAGGGCAACTAATACGAAGACAGGTAAATACCCTGCAAACAAATCAGGATGAATGCTCATTTTGTTTTACAACAGCCCCATAAACAAATCAGAATTAAGGCTCAACTAAAGACCAGAAATTATCTAACATCTACGAAAACTTGGGGTGAGGAAATCAGGATGAATGCTGAATAAACAAATCATCTGAAGGGGCCCTTTTTTGGAAGGTGACTCTTGCCTTGCTTGCTTGTGCCTTGTTTGCTGTACCAGAACCACCTGTCTGGTTCATGGCTTATGGCAGAAATCACCTTTCCCTTGTAGGTGTCTCACATTACATTGTTTTTATTTTAACCTACCTTTTTAAAAAACAAAATGCGTGAGTTATCTCTTTGCTCAAAGTCACCTTAGGCAACATGCAACAGTGAAACCAAGCGGTCCAATTTAAACAATACAATCATTAAATCTCACTTGCTGTATTATTATAGAAGCACAGGACACAGCTGGAAGACTCAAGACTTTGTGAACTGCACCATTATTTCTAACCAGGAAGAGAAGACAAATTCCCCTAATTTAAATTTAACCTGGCCCTGCCCCCCTATACCTCACACCAGTTTATAGCTGAATATACTTAGGGGACAAATTCTGAAAGCTAAATTTAAAGCTAGCTCCATCCAAAATGTATTATCATTTCCTTTTTAATGATAATGGTGAGGTCCACTCTCTCCATCTACTGCAGAAGGACCTTTCTAACTGCTTGCATGTCATGCTAAGCTAAATCATGGCTTAGCAAGAATGTGCTGGCACCCAAGGAAGAGATTGCAGCTGCTGAGTTTTTCTGGCCAGTGAGGCATGGCAACTAAACCAAGGTTTGTCATATTCGTCTCTTCTGAACCCAGCATCATGGGTAAGGTTTCTCCTCCTTAGTCACAATTTGTAGTCAATTTTTGTCCTGTGGTTACAGGTTGTGATTAAGGGGAAGAGACCTTAACCACCATCCTGGGTTTGGATGGATGACGTACTAAACCATCCTAAGCTGCTATCCTACACTGCCCAAAAGAAACCCGAGGAGCAGCAAAGTTTGGGGAGTGGTTAAGAGCAGTAGTCTCGTAATCTGGTGAACCGGGTTCACCTCTCCACTCCTCCACATGCAGCTGCTGGGTGACCTTGGGCTAGTCCAGTGATGGCTAACCTTGACACTCCAGATGTTTTGGGACTACAACTCCCATCATCCCTGACCACTGATCCTGTTAGCTAGGGATGATGGGAGTTGTAGTTCCAAAACATCTGGAGTGTCAAGGTTAGCCATCACTGGGCTAGTCACACTTCTTTGAAGTCTCTCAGCCCCACTCACCTCACAGAGTGTTTGTTGTGGGGGAGGAAGGGAAAGGAGAATGTTAGCTGCTTTGAGACTCCTTCGGGTAGTGATAAAGTGGGATATCAAATCCAAACTCTTCTTCTTCATCATGATAAGCCATGCTGTGGCATATCCAGGTGTGTAAATCTGGCTAGTATCTCTCTTGAGTGATACATGTTTCCACTGATTGCTTAGCTAAATAAATTATATATCTCAACATTTGATTTTATGCTCTGATCCTCTAAGATTAGCACATGGATAGATGCTCTTTTTGTCCTGTATAGGAAATGGATAGAATACTCAGCAGCAGAGTGACAGCCATCCAGGGCAAACAATTACCAGGCTGTGTACATTTTCAAGCAGCAGTCAGTACATCTGGCACAAATGGGGTGCCCTGTATTGAATAGATGATTCTATGTTTTACTACAAAGATTAAGATCTGAGACACCCGAAATGCAAAATTAAGCACCTTTTCTGGGAGAACAGATTCAAGTCTGCGATACTTCCGTGCCACAAGAAAGCAACCCCAGTGGAATCATAAAAATTGCTCTGGATTTACATCGCTGTGTGTCAGATCAGAATTCTGCTTCAGTAGCCACCTCAACTAACACTGGAAATGTAGGACCACATCTTGCCTGCAGATACATCTCTCTGCGGCTCCACAGTTGGAATTTATTGTGCTGATTCCAGAAGGCAGAATGTGACTTGCTGCGCACTGACTTAATCTTTAATGGCACAATCAGAATCCTAAATATTTCAAAGGTGCCACATACACAAGGCAGGAGAGGACCAGGGACATTCTGGTGTTAAGCAGGACACCCTTTGTGGGGGAAGCAAACCCAGAGGGCTACCTTCTCATTCACTGATCACCAAACTGCCATGCATGTTCGAGCGCACACCCACCCACCACCCTTTTATAGACACTAGAGAAGGACAGGCATTTGTGAGGTCTGAACACACAGGCAGATGAATGCAAATGGGTTCACAGTTTTGGGCAGTGACCTTTATGCTCATGCTGCAGTGACACACCAGCACCTAAGGGTGAGTTGCAGAAACACGGCTATTCCTCACACCACTCTCACTGGTTGGAACAGTATCCTGGTGTCCAAATGCCAGCAAATGGATTGCAACCCAGCTTTTGCTTATGAATGCTAGTTAAGTCAGTATTCATTTTTTCTTTTCCTTCCTTCCTTCCTTCCTTCCTTCCTTCCTTCCTTCCTTCCTTCCTTCCTTCCTTCCTTTCTTGAGCTTTATTACAGTAACAAAAGAATACTGTGGGCACAAATAGAAGACCACCCATCACAGAATATATTTCCATAAAATGGCATCACAACAGAATAAAAAACAAAATGCAACTATACCATAACTGAAATGCAGTATACATTATGTACCAAGAAAGAGGCATAAAACAGGTAAGTAAAAGGAACAATCCAGTTGAGGCTGGATAGCTCAGTCGGCAGAGCATGAGATTCATAATCTCAGGGTCGTGGGTTCGAGCCCCATATGGTGTGAAAGATTCCTGCTTTGCAAGGGGTTAGACTAAATGACTCTCACACCCCCTTCCAACTCTACAATTCTATGATTCTAAGTGTCACGTAAGACAGATACAGACAAGGCTCTAAGTTGCAGACTAATTAAAATATATCCATGTTAAGAATAACTAATAGGCTCTGGGGTTTGGTTTTTTTTCCAGATGATCCATATAGATAAAGAGGAAAGGGGGAAGTTACATTACCCATATCGTTTTATATGCTGGTATCAGAGATTGTGCATGTGCATGCTTGTCTTCTATTTGCTATCTACTCTTCCTCCTGTCCCACTGCTTCCCCCCAGGAAAAAGCACTTTTTAGCTCTCAGAGCAAACAGCAATGAGGGTTTTCTCCGGATTGACGCTTGCTCCGATTTAGCATTAAAGAGTGGCTTTTCCCTGAGAAAGGAGTGGGGCAAGGGAAAAATCTCTTGGACCCATGCCTAGAAAGCAGAAAATATCTTAGACCTTTCTAGCCATGGGACATGGGAAGTGTAGATGGACCCTGAGCCTTGCATTTAGGGTGCTAGATAATTCCCTCCCCCCCAAAAAAGGCATCATGGAATCAAATAAACTCTGGACATAATTTTATAGTATCAAAAACATTCTGATGTCTGTCGAAAGCAGTATGACAGAGGCCAATGTTTTGCTCTATTGCCTCATATGAACTGGATGCTCATGTTTGCCATTCCATTCTGTTCTGAGTCCCTCCGGATCTGGTTGAACCTTGTACCTTTAGGGTTTGGTAAGAACATTATCAGTGGCTCAGGGTGATGTTCAGAAGTTTTTAAAGTCCTCTGACAATGCAGGGTGTTCTGAGACACTTAGTGCTCCAGGGCAAAGTAGTTAACAGAGGTTTTAATTACAAATATTGCCAGCTTGCAACTTGATGGGAGGGAGTGTACTTCCCATAGATCAGAAAAGGGGAGAAATTTGTCGCTTCCCCCAATAAGTTGATTTAAGGCACAGATTCATCAGCCCATTTTCCCCAAAGAGAAAATGTTTCCCACCTATTCTAAGCTTAGGGTTACACCAGGCAGTCTATTTAACATATGCATAGGAATCAAACCCCTATTTTTGTGCCAACAGCTTCCACATCCCACGAACTCTTGCCACAGTCAGCAAATTCATAGCACATTTAACGCTGACCATCCACTCAACGGAGCAAGAGAATAGGATCCAAAGGCAGCTCACAGGGGAGCGGCTGGAGCCAATGGTGAGTAGCTGCCAGCACATAACCTTTATGATACATTTCCACATCAGAAAAAGCGAAGCCACGTTCAGTAGTTGGTGGAAGCGAAAATCTTGGGAAAGTTTTATGTGTGTGTACATATATACCGTATTTTGTGCCTTGTATGGAGAACCTGGCTGCACCATACTTTTAGAGCAGGCATAGGCAAACTCGGCCCTCCAGATGTTTTGGGACTACAATTCCCATAATCCCTAGCAAACAGGACCAGTGATCAGGGATGATGGGAACTGTGGTCTCAAAACATCTGGAGGGCCGAGTTTGCCTATGCCTGTTTTAGAGCATGTTTAAAGCACTTCCCCCGCCCCCCAATCCTGGGAACTGTAGCTTGTTAAGGGTGCTGGTAAATGTAACTCCATGAGGAGTAAACGACAGTTCCCAGGATTCCTTGCAGAGTGCATATGTGCTTTCAATGTATGGTGTATACACAGCCCCAGTATTCTCATATGTGTACAAGAATTCTCACACAGTTGGAGAATTCTCACTCCAGTTTCTGGAGGGTCGCTCCATGTGAAGTAAGACACCCATTGGGACCTCCTGCCAGTTGGGAGCTTCTGGCCTGGGGTCCCTGTTACTCCACTCTTGCCTTCTCTGCTTGCATCCTAAAAACAAAAAAGGCTGAGCAAACCAGTACTTTCAATTAAGCAATAAGGAGAAATGCCACTCACCGTCTCTTTAAATTCTACTTATCTACATAGCAAGGCAAGGCAGAAGAAAACTCTGCTTGTCATTACCAACCTCTTGCTACTCTCCACAATAAATCAAATGGAATGGAAATGGTAAGGCACTATACTGGAAGCATTGCTGTGGAATTCCATGTTTGCCCAGTTTCACAAAGGCTTTCCCTGTCTGGCTAGCAAGGAAATGAATGGCTGGACTTTGCTCTCCATTAAGCAGTGGAAATCAAGGTTTAAAAATATTTTTCAAACTGGTAGAGTCATTTCACATCAGAACTGGTGGAGAATAAATTCCACCTCCGAGCCTGTGTTACTCCTCTTGGATCAAAAAGATATCAGAAACCCCAGTTACAGGTAGGTAGCAGTGTTGGTCTGTCATAGTCAAAACAAAATAAAAAATAAAAAAATTCCTTCCAGTAGCACCTTAGAGACCAACTAAGTTTGTTCTTGGTATGAGCTTTCGTGTGCATTCTGAAGAAGTCTGCATGCACACGAAAGCTCATACCAAGAACAAACTTAGTTGGTCTCTAAGGTGCTACTGGAAGGAATTTTTTTATTTTTTATTTTGTTTTGATCAGAAACCCCAGTTAGGGGGTGAATGGATTTTGTTTGTCTGGTGAAGGTTTGCAGAAGGCATCTCCTGTCACATCTACCTAAATGGGTGAATGGTATTTGCTCAAAAGTTCTGGGGAAATAAATCACTTTTGGAAAATAAAAGTAAAAATCTGTTGGGGTGGGGAAGAGACACTTGCAGAGGATTAGATAACTGCATGCAAGTCTGTGAATGAGGGAGGTTTATAAAGATGGGAAATGGTGAACTAAAAATTCACCTTTAAAGTTTTAAGATATCTATTCATAGGAGCAGAATAGAATAGCAGAAGAACATTAGAATGCCTCATTTGAGTTAAACATTGCATCCACTCATTGGTGTCTGTGGAGGTATTCTGAGTGTACATTGTGATTCTCACTGACTTTGCAGAGCTGTTGATAGGATTAAAGCTTAGATAGGGGATGTGATGTACTGTTGAATAATTGACAACAGTATACAAATGTGACAATGGGAAGTGATATTATTGCTGCATAAGTACAGCCACTTACAGGAGAACCAATAGGAATGTCTCAATAGAATCTGGTGTCTTTCTAGATTCCCCCCCTTTCCTTTCAGCACCATGTTATCCCTGTTGCCCCTAGCAGCTTCAGTAGGTCATCGCATCTCAATATATGCACCCCTTGCTCATGATCTGGAAACTCTTCACTTTAGGATCACAGTTCTTTTAGGCTGAAGGACCCAAATGCCTAGGTGCATGCTGGGGAGCCACAATTTACAGGATTAACATATTCCTGAAAGGAAGAAAAAGTTTTGAAAGACATTTGAGGCAATAAGGGGATTAATGTCTGCTATCCATGAATAACGACCCAATTTGTTTCTGAAGAAGTGTGAAACAAGATACAATCATGGTGATCTCGTCAATTGTTATCTACATTATTTGGAGAACTTACTGTTTTATATACAATGGCCATAGCCTGGATATTTTGTGATTCTGTATTCTGTACACATATACTTGCATATGTTTATATTCATGTTAGACACAGGATGGTTATAGAATAACAGGGTTTATTATGTGGAGTACAGGAGATTAACTTAACCGCCTTCAACCAGGCAAAGATTGCACCAAGCTCCCTCATCTAGCTATATGATGAGTCTATGTTGCTAAAGGCTCTCTGCCTGGGAGTTGACCTTAAAACAAAAATACCAATATGCTTTGACTTTAATTCTCGATTTTCGTCTGACTCCAGGCATAATACACATGATCTTACTATCATGTGGTGGCTGCTAATAAATTTACCATGGGGCACATGGAACCCCTTGAGGAGCCATCTGGTCACCTGATGGCCGTGTTTTAAGGCAGCATTTACTTACGTGAACACACTTCCTACCTGCGAGAGTAGAGAGGAAGTGCTTCCCTCCCCCCAGAAGCACCTATTTCTGCAGAAAGTGCTAAAATGCTTCTGTGAATCTCAGCAGTTACCGCAGCTAAGAAACACTGAATAATGTAGAGCAAGAGAATTCAACAGGAGAGTTTAGAGAAGAAATGCATTGCTTCACCTCAAGTCTCAGGAGAGCGGAAGAAGTAGGGAAGGAAGAGGAAGAGGAATGGTATTCACTGCAGCGTTCTGTTGATGCTGGACACTGTCTGGGCCTCCCCAAGATGCCTTCTCTTCTGCAAGCCTGTATGATGGCCCTATTCAGAGTTTGAGGAATTCTGCGTTTGGCTCAGTAAAGGTAAAGGTAAAGGGACCCCTGACCATTAGGTCCAGTCGTGATCGACTCGGGTTGCGGCGCTCATCTCGCATTCTTGGCCGAGGGGTACAGCTTCCAGGTCATGTGGCCAGCATGACAAAGCCGCTTCTGGCGAACCAGAGCAGTGCACGGAAACGCCGTTTACCTTTCCGCTGCAGTGGTACCTATTTATCTACTTGCACTTTGACGTGCTTTCGAACTGCTAGGTTGGCAGGAGCAGGGACCAAGCAACGGGAGCTCACCCCGTCGCGGGGATTCGAACCGCCGACCTTCTGATCGGCAAGCCTTAGGCTCTGTGGTTTAACCCACAGCGCCACCCACGTCCCTCAGTAGAGAGGTGCAAACCAGAGGGTAGTGAACCCACCCCAAGGCTAGAAGAACATATGGCTTTTAACTTCCACTAGGAAATCTCCCTTGCTACAGATAATGTGCAGTACTACTGTTCACAAGCTAAGTATGCTTTTTCCATTTTCAGGTGTCACTACACTACCTGCAAGAGGTGGTGGAGAAGACACCACTCACCCCCATGTACATATTTCAGATGATACTGCCCTGCAACTCAGTTTGGCTGTATCTCACAGGCATATTTCTTACCTGCCTTCACTCCCTCACCTTGCTCTCTGGTGAGAAGGATAAAGTCAGGGAAGGAACAATTGTCAGTTTCACCAGTGTTGCCAGTGACAACGCACACCATACTTCCTTTTGAAGGGAAACAAAAGTAAAAACTCCTCCTCCCCTCTTTGGATCAGAATCAGCAACTGAGGCAGAGAACAGAGGGTGCTTCCAAACGAGCGTTGTGCTCTTCATGTAGGAATGTTCATCAAAATGCCAGCCCGTCTCT
The DNA here is from genome assembly GCA_034641385.1 of Darevskia mixta. Lineage (NCBI taxonomy): Eukaryota > Metazoa > Chordata > Lepidosauria > Squamata > Lacertidae > Darevskia > Darevskia mixta. The sequence continues at coordinate 21,211,897 of JAWWNH010000008.1, forward strand.
CTGTGCCCCTCCCAAATTAATCCAGATTTACCTTTTGGGGGGCTGGAGCGGAGGAATCCAATAATGTAAAAAAAACACAACCAAACAAACCCACAAGCATCGCTGGCCAATTCACAATATCTCAGTGATTGGTTTGTTTCTGATATTAAGCTCCTCCTGGAAGCCCCTCAAAGTGAAGGAATGTCATTTTCTCCACACCAATGGAGCTGATAGGAATTTTCTTCAACCATTAGCTTCAACAAAACAAGGTTTCCCTGCCATTTCTGTAAGGGGCATTCGAGAGGTTAAATTGTGAAAAAAGGCATGCGCACATGCCTATGATGACCCCAGAAATCCCAGAAAATTGGATTCAAGTAGAATATATATGTTCACAGGTGATACCAAACATGCATAAAATTGAAATGGGATTGTAAATCCATCTTCCTGCATGACCAAAAGAGGAGTTTCAGTCCTCTAACCCAGAGGTTTTCAACCTTTTTGAGCCCACGGTTCTATTATTATTATTATTATTATTATTATTATTATTATTATTATTATTACCGTTATTATTAGAATAATAATATTTATTTATTTATTTATTTATTTATTTATTTATTTATTTATTTATTTATTTATTTATACCCCGCCATTCCCAGCCAAGACCGGGCTCAGAGCCCTTGACTAACTACATTCTTTCTCTGGCACCCCTGTGGGGCTCAGGAGCCCAGTTATGGCACCCCTTGCCTGCAGAGCTGGCAGCCTCTCACCCTTTTTTGAACACCCTCCCTTGTGACGTGTTCCCTCAGCCTCCTCTCCTTAGGAGTCCTCCAGGCAGCTGCTGCTACCGCCTCTGGTCTTTGAGCTGCACCCCCACCCCAAAGAGAGGTGCCTCCTCACACTGCCCCACAGAGGCCTTGGAAGCGCCCCCTGGCCAGCCCCAAAGGCATCATTCACATGGAGAGCTTGTAGCCAGAGCTGCTGCAACAAACAGCTGTGCAAGCCTTTGGGAGGCAGAGATGCAAGAGGGCATCAGAAGAGGGAGGGAAGAAAGAAAGAAAGAAAGAGGGATGGAGACCAGTGTTGCCTGCAGCACCCCTGACCATCATTCAAGGCACCCCAGGGTGCCACGGCACACTGGCTGAAAACCACTGCTCTAATCAATCATTTTAAGACCTGATACTAGCACATTTAAAATTGCAGTTCTGTTTTTCACATATGTACACCAAAAGCAGAAGAAATACTCAAGAGAGCTGTAAGTGGCAGGCATGAAATCAGTCTTACTCAGCTGTTTTCTACAATTCTGCTTGCTTTCAGTTAAAACATTTATTGCATTTATTTTCCCTTCAAGAGGCAGCCAATATATTTGCACCATTATTTTGACTTATCAGTGAAGTCATGTAGAGCTTTCTTGCTGCCTGTCGCTTTTTCTGGGCAAACCAATAAAACAATTTCTTCCTTCTTCCTCTTCATACCACCATCATCATTATCACCGCCATGCATGTGTGTGTGTGTGTCGCTTTCCCACACAAATGTACCTAAAGCTCCTCACAGCTGAAGAAATAAGGATACAACTACACTATTACAATAACCAATGATGATGAAGAGGTAGCAGGAATGACGCAGTTAAACAGTCATCTGCACATGTGCAAAAACCATCTCAGAGGTACACCCCCTCAGCTTAACCACGGCTTACATTTTCAAATCAGATGGAAACTGTTTTGAGGGAAAACAAATCAATCAGCAGCATTTCTCAAGAAACTACAGGATACAGATGGATCGCAGGTAACGTCATGTGTACTCAGCTTCAAACGCCGAGACTGCATTGGAGCCTGAGTAAACAGTGTTGCTTACGCAGGCTAAGAATCACCCACTGCAATTCATTTCATAACTACCGGTATGCCATAGAAACAGAAATTGATTGAAAGATTGGCAGTCTCAAATCAACCTAGTGTGAAAGCAGTTCTTGTATCCTTCCCCACAAACAAAGCATGCAGATCATTCACTTCCAAAGCCTACTTTTTAAAATCTGCTCTTAATAGCCCAAGAACATGCCGGGCAACCATCTTTCAAATGTGATTGGTAGATCATTAAGTGTTCTCCCACCCCACAAGGATATACATGCCCTTCCCCATGCCCTTGCCAGATTCCAGTGGGACCATTAAGATATAAGGCCGACAGTGGTTCCGTGGATCAATGGTCCATTGGTTTTGTTATCCTGCCTCTATCCACAGCTTGTTCCTGAAGGCTCAATGGAAGGCTTCTCATCCTACATTTCACCGTACAATACTACACTACAGGGGCACATTTCTCTCTGATTCCAGCTGGTAATCAGTCTATATACCCTGAAGCATGGGGATTAATAGCTCTTGTTTCATTACATTCTGCTGACCTAACATTCCCCAGCCAGTTTCAAGATGTCATTCTTCACTTCCACTTCTTAGGAAAGCTGCAGTGTAGCATTGATGGTGCAATGCAGAATATTGGTTGATGAATATTCCTACTAATCTATATGTTATGCCAAGATCAGCTCAGATTTCTCGGTTTAGTGATATTGTCTTCATTTTTCAAATCTTGTTCTCAAAAACTTGGGGAGTTAGCTAGATAAATTTGGCAGACTGAAGTTTCCTCTGCATGTTCCTCTTCTTTGCTCCGCAGGCCCCAGAGTTACTTACATAGCATATCGGCAAAGGGAATCTGTGCGTTTTCCTCTTCTAGTTCCCTTAAGGCTGACTTGTCAAGCTTTAATTTATTTGGGTAAAAACACTGTATGACTATGTGAACCTGTTATCTTCATCTTCATCATCATCATCATCATCAGTTATTTAGCCCAACAATAGGATTTTGTTAGGATCACACGACTGCTAATTCTAACATTAGTTGTTTTTTTTTTAAATGTTTCCCTTCTAGAGACATTTTAACATTCACATTTTTGCTTTTTTGCAGTGTTGCTTGTTAAATCTTTCTATTAAACAAGTGAAAATAGCATGCTTCCTCACCCCTCACACCTCAAAAAATCTTAGCAGTTAAGTCAGAATATTTTGCCATTCCCAAATAAGGAACATTTGGGCATTATTTACCCAGACATTTGAGTGTCTGACATTTTAATATTTTGCTCCATTTTGGAACAGAAATTAAAGGCAAAATATTGGCAGCTCCTATGAAATGAACATCCAGTTGTCCAAACAATAATTAAGAGGGCTGTCAGCTTTAATTGGCTTAACTGGGTTGCTTAATCAGCTCGGGGGATTAATTGGTGAAGGACTATTTTAATCACTCAGGGCAAATTTAAAAAAAAACGGGCTGGAAGTTAAAGGCACACTTTATTATTATTTTGCTCAGTTCTGGTTCTGGTGTTCTACCATAATATGGAACAAAAGCCAAACACTAAAACTGAGTTTTCCTTCTAACAATGAGTAACAGATTTTGTTTACTTTGCTGTAAGTTATCTCATGCCTACTTTCTGATCAGTAAAATGTGTCTATATTGAGGTTTTTGGTATTATGAAAATATGATTAAACCAAACAACTTTTTAATTAGTTAAAAAGCAGCTAGTTAATCAATCTTTAATCAGTGGGTAGTATTAGTAATTAAAAATAATAAGGTTCTCTCCTGCCCTGGGGCAGTAAGAGAAAGCAAGAGAGCCCTTCTACTTCAAATGAAATAAATTTACTCTGAGAGCATCTCACTCTGCTTTTATCCCAAATCTATGGGTGATTCTCTGTTCTTGTGAATAAGAATCACTTGTTAACAATAGGGGTGTATTTGTGGTGGGTTTGTTTATTACTACAAACTTGGAAATGTCTAGGCCACACATATTCTCGGGCTTTGGGGTTGGCAAAGCTTAATGTGTGTGCTTATTAGAAATGTCTATGCAACCTCTTGTCTTGCTGAATAGAGAGAGACATATGGGTTGGAACAGTAGGTAGCCTGCCTTCCCTATGGCAGGCCGGCAGCAGCTAGAACAGCCTCTCTTCAGGAGAAGAGGCTGCAGTGCCAAACACATTTGGGACTGGCATGTTCATGTGGTCACAGTTCCATGGACTTGCACAGCAGTGAAAAGGCCACGGAGCAAGGTGGTTTTCTAGCTCTCTTCATTATTTTTGCATGCAGAGATGTACAACAAGCAAGACAAGAGGAGGAATTTACTTGTTGCTTCGTTCCAATACATTTTGGCACCTGAGGCAAGGCACCTGATGTGGTTGCCTCACCTTCCCTCATAGGTGGGCCAATCCTGGCTTCATTGATGGAATGAAATGAAAGGTAGGGGAGGCATTGACTCATAAGCTCTACCCATCCCTGTAGCATTCTCAAAACAGGAGCCATACCCTCCAACATTTCGCCAGTGAATATAGGGACGTCAATAAATAATAATAATAATAATAATAATAATAATAATAATAATAATAATAATAATATCCTGCCCATCTGATTGGGTTGTCCCAGCCACTCAGCACCTTGAATTGATGCATTTCCCCTCAAACCAGTTTTGATCCAAACTGAGAAAACGAATGGCCTGGCTTCATTTTAAACTGGTAATCTGTATGCAGCCTGATTGCATTACATGTGAAATATAGTTCAAAGCAAGAACCCAGTTGTTTGGTGTCTCAAAAGCCCAACGGCACTATTTGCAAGTAGAACATCATTAGCACCAGTGTTCCAGCCAAATTCCAATTTGGGGGGAATCTATTAAGGCCTTTTAAAGTCTCCCTGCAGTTCTAATTGGAGGCAACAGTCTTCTTCTGTTCCAGCATCTCAAGCTGCTATTGTGCATTGTTTGCTCGCAGTATATTAACCAGTAAGTGTCTGTGTGAGGTTAGGATTACTATTCTGAACACGTTCTCTACTGGACTAGAGTCCATCAGACTCATAAAGCCAGCTCAGGCATAATGAACTTGGCTAGTTTCCTATCATAGTTCGTAAGCCATGGTTAATTAAACCACAGTTTTGTGGCTCACATGTAACAGGAAACTGTGATATAAACAAAACGTGATTCAAATGCAGAAGCTGGTACACAGTGGAAGGAGGGGCGAGGGAGGAGAGCATGGGCATGTTTCTTAAATTGAGTTCAGGATATGCCTGAACCTATGTCTTTATAGAATTTAGAATCTTGGAGATCAAAAATAATTTTAGGCAGCAAAAGCTCTAAAACTGATCAAATGGATTCCAGTTCAAACCTAAAGCAAACAAAAATAGCTAGTGACACAATATGTCACTTAATAGTACTTATTGCTATGAAAGTATACATCAAGAGTACACATTGAGCAAAACAGAACTCAATTTCTTCTGTTGGAAGGGCACAGATGAGATGAGGTGAACTATGTACTGTATTGGTCTCAATATAAGCTGCCCGGGAATATAGGCCACATCCCTAATGTGAAATCTATCTCCAGCACCGCCCAGGACTTTTTTACAATCATATATATAATTTCCCACATTTATTGCATTCCCTGCCCTCCCTTGGAACTACCCACTAACATTTCGCCAGGCTAACACACAACCATGTGCACACGCATACAGGCTTCCCCTTCTCCCTGTCTCTTGCTTCCTTTTCTTCTTCTTGTCCTGTCTACTTCTTGATCTTCCTACTTATCTGATTGAAAACAGAAGAGCGGATATTCAGTCATTCTGCACAGGCCCAAGACAGTATCAGGGACGCAGTTTAATTATTTAGAGCCTTCTTTTCTTCCTGATAGCAATGGCCTCTATCCCAGTGGACTGGTATAACTATTCCTCCCCTGCCCCAAGAAACATTAACATTTTGATCTATTTTTAGTTAGAATTCTTTCTCTTTAATCCTGTTGTTTTAGTTGCTGTTATACGTATTCAAAAATTTTTGGAAGACTTTTTCCTCAATCATACATTTAAATGGTTGGAGTCAGTGTGTCCAGCCGATAAACAGTCCAGTCTCAATTCACTAAAAGTGTGATTCACTAAAAGTCTATTCAATAGTCCTATTGAGTTCAATGGGACTTCTTCTCAGGTGTATGCAGTGTGGCCATATTAGAGAACTGAAATGGGTATGCTTTTTACAGGTTTGATGGAATATGGTTAAAGCCCAGATTGCATGGTCCTTGGCTGTGGCCTGGTCTTCGTAAGGAGGACACTGGAACAGGCATCCATGAAGAAGACATTCACATCTCAACCACTGGTCTGTTGTAGCTATAGCTATAGTCCATGGACACCCTGTGCATATGTGGTCTTAACAGCCTTCCAGTAGGTAGCACATTATTAGTCAGACACTGTGATATTAGCAGTAAAGCCTGGAGTGGCTCAAACAGACTAGCCCAGCAATGGACACTGCAAAAAAATAATAAGTATATTGTCATAAATTTGGCTGGGCTTTTGGCCAGAATAACCCACTCTATGTACAATTCTAGGTCATGCAGCTAATGAAGTATATATATCAAAGAATCATAAAATTGTAGGGTACAATCTCTCCCAATACACGAATCACAGTTCTATATTTCAGTTGCATTCAAGTGACAACTTGGAAGAAAGACTGAAGAACCAAAGTGGCAAATGCTCAAGGTAATATAGGAGTAAGATTGCACTGTATACACAGTGGCTACTAAAACAATATTGCTACAGAGAAATAATTTATTTATTACATGTATATCCCAGCTTTCCTCCAAAGAGCTCAAGGCAGTGTTTATGGTTCTTCCCCACACCCTTTCTGTGGGGAGAAAAATAAATAAGACAGATCACATGTGTGGGGTGATTAAGAAAAGAATTGGCTGGATCCCTAGATCCAAAGTGCAGGGCTAAACACATAGTCCAGCAAGAGAGAGCCCTCAGCGGAGTACAGTATTAAAATAGCAGAATAATGCAGCACAGAGAAGAGCTAGGAATATAGGTTGTCAGACCGTTTTAATATCCCATTTAGTCTGCTTACAGTGCTTCCCTGTTTCTACCCCTCTTGCAATGAACAGACCACACCATTTAGTAAATTTACATGCATTACTTACAAACTTCAAAGGTCAAATTCATGTGTTATTCCATGCAGCAGCAAGAAGGACACAGGAAGAAAATTCTTGGGGTACAAAATACAGAAAAATACTTCTGAGCACATAATCTGGGCTTGAAGCAGTCCAGACATGTTGCCTGGTTGACTTCACATTGTGGAAGAGAGTGAACAAAGAAGCTTTATTTCCTTCTTTCCTGGAGGTGAGGCGACGTGACCCGAGTCTAGGAATACAATGTTGTGGTCTTAACCCCTTCATGCATTAACTAGCCCCAAGCTTGCTACTTATAGTTGACTGCAATTTCCCACACTTTCTCCTTACAATAGCCTTATGAGGCAGGCCAGGAGGAACGATAGTCAAGGGTCCAAGGTCCCCCAGTCCTGTTGCTCCCACCACCCAGTGCTGCAGGTGTGAGTGGTGTGTGTGGCAAGCATAGCATCTAAGCTCAGATCATACCCTATGTAGTCAAGTGATTCAGCAAATCCCAGGTTATCTCAGGCCCTTGCCACCCCCAGAAGGCCCCATTTCTGGGCTTTGATGAGTTACTGCTGCTAGGAAGTTACAGGTAGATAGCCGTGTTGGTCTGTCATAGTCAAAACAAAATAAAAAAATTCCTTCCAGTAGCACCTTAGAGACCAACTAAGTTTGTTCTTGGTATGAGCTTTCGTGTGCATGCACACTTCTTCAGATACACTGAAACAGAAGTCACCAGACCCTTATATGAGGTTGATGCTGCTAGGAAGGTCACTGGTAGCACTTCTGCCAATCTGTATCCTTGGTGGGTGGAACAGAGGAAGAATAGGCACCAACATTTCCTGACAATGAGATAAATGCGGGCTTTTTAGAATACTTTGAAATTAGGCTCCAAATCGGGCTCAGTAAGCAGTGCAAGAGTGTAGATGGCTTATACATCCTCTCTGCGAGCCCATGGGAAACAGAGAAGCCATCTTTTTTTTTTTACTTGTACCTCCCCTGTGCGTTTAACAACAGCTCAACTTGCAGAAGTTAAGCAGCTGAAGCATACTTTGGCATGGAAATAAAGCGATGGGGCGATTTCTGTGCCAGCCTGCTGTTAACGGCTCGAAACAGAGTGAGTGAGCCACTGTGGGAGAAGTAATGGTCTGAAGCAAATTTTTAGTTCATCAGTAGCCAGGTGGAGCTGAGGTGAATGGCCTAAAACAGCATCTCTGCCTTGTTCCCTTTACAGTACTGCATCTGTACTGGAGACAACCAGCAGTTTCCCCTCATTCTGTTGTGTTTAATGTATACTAAAGACAGGGTTATTTTCACTTTTTCATAAGTAAAGGTAAAGGGACCCCTGACCATTAGGTCCAGTCATGTCCGACTCTGGAGTTGTGGCGCTCATCTCGCTTTATTGGCCGAGAGCCGGCGTACAGCTTCCAGGTCATGTGGCCAGCATGACAAAGCCACTTCTGGCGAACCAGAGCAGCACACGGAAACGCCGTTTACCTTCCCGCCGGAGCGGTTCCTATTTATCTACTTGCACTTTGACGTGCTTTCGAACTGCTAGGTGGGCAGGAGCTGGGACCGAACAACAGGAGCTCACCCCGTCGCAGGGATTCGAACCGCCAACCTTCTGATCAGCAAGCCCTAGGCTCTGTGGTTTAACCCACAGCGCCACCTGGGTCCCCCTTTTCATAAGTAGAAACCTGCAAAAATGCTCGGCAGAAGTCCCAGAATGATTTACCCCTCTAAATCTATCATATCCATCATTAATTTTGATTTTATTTAGTATTTGCTTGTCAATCTATGATGCGTATGATGAATGGAATATGATCTTTGCTGAAGGGCGAAAACTAATGATCGCTCATCAACTGAGGATTGTTAACCAATAAATCAAAATTTCTATCTATCTGTATCCCCCACCACCACCACCACCACCTGAGATCTGGACATGATCGAAGGATTTAGCTGACTGAAAGTTTTTTTATTTTTTTTAAAGGAACTTTCTCATGGATGTTGGCAAAATGATTTCCACCCCCGTGGCAATGTACAATGTACCAAGTAATAATAATAATAATAATGATTTATTATTTGTACCCCGCCCATCTGGCTGGGTCTCCCCAGCCACCCTGGGCGGCTTCCAGCAAATATTAAAAAACAAAACATTAAAATATCACAGATTAAAAACTTCCCTGAACAGGGCTGCCTTCAGGTGTTTTCTAAAGGTCATGTGGTTGTTTATTGCTTTGACCTCTGATGGGAGGGCGTTCCACAGGGCGGGCGCCACCACCGAGAAGGCCCTCTGCCTGGTTCCCTGTAGCTTCGCTTCTCGGAGTGAGGGAACCGCCAGAAGGCCCTCGGCGCTGGATCTCAGTGTCCGGGCTGAACGGTGGGGGTGGAGACGCTCCTTCAGGTATACAGGACCGAGGCCGTTTAGGGCTTTAAAGGTCAGCACCAACACTTTGAATTGTGCTCGGAAATGTACTGGGAGCCAGTGCAGATCTCTCAGGACCGGTGTTATGTGGTCCCAGCGGCCACTCCCAGTCACCAGTCTAGCTGCCGCGTTCTGGATTAATTGCAGTTTCCGGGTCACCTTCAAAGGTAGCCCCACGTAGAGCGCATTGCAGTAGTACAAGCGGGAGATAACTAGAGCATGCACCACTCTGGCAAGACAGTCTGCGGGCAGGAAGGGTCTCAGCCTGCGTACCAGATGGAGCTGGTAGACAGCCGCCCTGGACACAGAATTAACATGCGCCTCCATGGACAGCTGTGAGTCCAAATAGAAATTGATATTCCTTCAGTAATTGCTGTGAGGCAACACTGCCTATTTGACTCTTCCAAAAAAGAGACAGAAATATATCCAATGGGATATATGCAATCCTATGCATGTTTGCGTGGGCTTAAGTCCTGTATTCATTATAACCTACTCTTATAGGTAAGTGTGCAGAGCATTGCAACTTTAGTGAGCCTATTGATTCTTCTTGCAGAATTGGCAGTCCTACTACATTACTGTTTAATAAACAATGCTGAACTTGCTTACTTGTATTACTCACACCCACAATGGGTGCCATAATTGCCAAGGCAATACAATACAACAACCAGGGCTCTAAGTCTAGACTGCCACTTTTAGCATTGTGTAAATTTGCATTAATTTACACATGTTTAACAAAACACATGTTATATCATTTAAGGATTGTCCCCCATAAGATTTTTTATTTTTACAATGCAGCCTTTTATAACAGCATAACCAGCTTCTGCCTATGCACAGACAGCATCTCGCTGCATAAGACAAAGCTGAACTGTCAGTCCCCTTTTTGAAAGTATCTGTCCCTAGAGCTTTAAATGTTAGCCTTAAATATAAATCTAAGGGATGCTTCCAGCATCACATTTCTCTACAAGAGTTTTTAAAAGGTTCAGACAGGAGTTTGAAATCAGCACCATTATGGTAACCCAATTACATCAAGAGCTCATTCACCTGCACACTTACCGGTAGGATTGCAATAAACTTTCCCGGGTTTACTCCAGACAAAACAAGATACTGCTGCTGATTTATTAGATTTCTTACCTGCCTTTCACCATAAGGTCCCAGGCTGAGTTACGACAATGTAAAAATACAATATGAAAATCAGCTAGAAATAATTTAGAATCAGAAGAATAGGGTGAGCCTAAAAAATATGTAGGTTTCAAAGACCAGGGTAAAGAGGTGTATCTTCAGCCGTACTCAGCAGAGATGGAATTCCACAGCATGAAATTTATATACCACTTGATTGTAAAACCCCACCAAAGTGGTTTACAAAAAGAATAAAACAATGAAATTACTGGAAAAACAATTAAAACAAATGTATTAAAATAAATAAATAAAATAGAACCAGCAATAAACTAAAAACACAACAGCATTCTACGTATCTGGGTAGGCTTGTCTAACCAAAAAAAATGTTTTTCAGCAGGTACAGTGAAGGTACCTGTCTTGGTATCAGTAGACAAGTTGTTCCAAAGCGTAGAGGCAGCCACACTAAAAGATGGGTTTGTTACAAGAGCAGAATGGGTATTATGTGACACCTGTAATAGTGTCAGTTCTACAGATCAAAGCGGTCAAGTGGGCACATGTGGCCTAAGGTGATCTGGCAGGTGAAGTGGTCTCAAGTTGTTAAGGACTTTGTATAGTAATAGTAACACTTGGAACCTGGCCCAATAGCAAATCAGCAGCCAGTGCAGATCTCTGAGCACAGGTATTCTCTGCTGACAAGCTCTCGCCTCAGCAATTATGCTGCAGCATCCTCCTGTGCTAACTGCAGCTTCTGAATCAAGCGCAAGGCAAGCCCCACACAGAACATGTTGCAGGGATCCAGCCTTGAAGTAACCTACACATTAACTGCCATAGCCAAGCTTTCCTGGTCCAAGAATGCTTGTAGCTGTTGTTTCAATTTCATTTGGTGAAAGGTGCTTCAAGCTGCTGAGGCTACCTGAGTTTCTAGTGACAGAAGTGGATCCAGAAGCACTCCCAAGCTATGAGCCTGCTCCTTCATGAGGAGTGCAAGCCCATCCAGGGTAGGCCTTCAGCTTCTGGGAGGAAAGCCAGGATAAAAATAAATAAATAGGCCAAGCAGGAAAAAAATGACAGTACAATATATTTTATCTTGCATCTTAATTCTCAGATGAAAATTTTCTCACACAACCAGGCCTTAGGAGGAAGGTTTGTTCATGCTTAGGCCACCTCATACCCCAGCTTGAACCAGCTGTTAGCGGGTAGGCTCTGAGCCCACAAGTGCCCCACAATGACTTATGGGGCTCCATCCATAATACAGCTTCTTCCGGCCAGAAGAAAACCTGCTTTGATGATAGATAATCTCACACATCTTTGGCTTTCTGGTCCTGTGAGCCATCATGGAGCATTTATGTATGTGCCTCGTTCTGGGAGCTGCTACGCACCACAGCACTGACTTGATGTATGGAGATGTGAATACGAAATGTATTATGTGTGCTCTTATATAATGCTGGTTAACATTAGTATTAACCGAGGGATGGGAAACCATAGTACTTCACGTTGCAAAAAAAAAGCATCTGTGGGTTAAATCAGGACTGGTCCCTACAATGCAGAAAAACCATTCCTTTGTTTAGTTCACTGAAGCATTGGGTTTTGTTCCTTTGGGAGACAGCCTTCCACAGTCTAATAAACCTCTCACTCTGGAAATGTTTCCTGATGTTCACACTGAGTTTCACCCCATTACTCCTAATTACCTCCTATTGGACCCTCCTGAACCAACTCTTCTCCTTTTTACTAATGTGTATCCTGCAGATATAAAGTGAAAGTCACGCGCCCTCTTCTGTGGCTAGGAGTTGCTTATAGTAAGAATTCCCACCCCCAGAAAAAAACACCCAGCTTTGTGTGTGGGAAGACATGTTAGTAGTTGAACAGGAAGCGGACTCTTAATTGAAGAGCATTGGCTCCACAGTCCATGGAGGCAGAGCATAGCCTCTCTCATGGCTAGTAGCCATCGCTGGCCTTCTCCTCCATAAATTTGTCTAATCCTCTTTCAAAGCCATCTAATGTGATGACCATCACTGCCTCCTGGGGTGGGGGTGGGGGAGGGAGTTCCATAGTTTAATTATGTGCTGTGTGAAGAAGTACTTTCTTTTCTATGTCCTAAATCTTCCGACATTCCGCTTCATTGGATGTGCATGAGTTCCAAAGTTATGAGAGAGGGATAGTCTCCACTTTCTCTATGCCAGGCATAATTTTATAAACTTCAGTCACGTCACCACATACTTGCCATTTTGCTCAACTAAGAGTCCCAAATGCTGCAATCTTTCCTCATAGGGGAGTTCCCAGAGGCAGCGCATCTTGTTTTGCTGCCTGAGGTGAAACAGTGAGGTGCCGCCCTGTTCTGCTGCACCACCCTTGCCAAAAGAAGAAGAAGAAGGAGAAGAAGAAGGAGAAGAAGAAGAAGAAGAAGAAGAAGAAGAAGAAGAAGAAGAGGAAGAGGTGTTTGGATTTGATATCCCACTTTATCACTACCTGAAGGAGTCTCAAAGCGGCTAACATTCTCCTTTCCCTTCCTCCCCCACAACAAACACTCTGTGAGGTGAGTGGGGCTGAGAGATTTCAGAGAAGTATGACTAGCCCAAGGTCACCCAGCAGCTGCATGTAGAGGAGCGGAGACGCGAACCCAGTTCACCAGATTACGAGTCTACTGCTCTTAACCACTACACCACACTACACCACACCACCACCCACCCTTACCTGGGTTGGCACCGATGAAGCAGCGGCGACAACAATGGGTTTCGGTGAGATTTCACCAGAAGCCAGCACTGCTGCCAGTGCCGATTTTTCGCCTCATCTTGGGCTTACGCTGCCTGAGGCAACTGCCTCAGCCTGCCTCGTGGACGGGATGGCCTTGGTTGCTCCATCCCCTTGATCATCTTTGTTGCCTTTTTCTGAACCTTTTCCAACTCTACATTATCCCTTTAAAATATGAGGTAATCAGAACTATATACAGTATTCCAAAGAAGACCACACAATATATTTGTATAAAGGCATTATGATAATGCCCAGTACTCATTAGCAGCCCCATGTGTAATGCATTACACTAGTCTAACTAGGTGACAAGAATTGGCGACCAGTGGCGGATTTTGAGCTTTAAAATTGCTTCAGTGCCCTGTGCAACGCCTTCCATTGTTCATCATTGTTGTGGTGCGAAGCAGTCTCACTCCATTAAATCTGCTGCTGTTGGCAACACACATGAACAAATCTCCTTGCCAAAGTGAGTGGCCTGGCCAAGGCCCAATGGAGTTGTCACTGGCAGCCACTTTGTGGCTGAAAAACCTAACTTGTCCTCAGGGGAATAGCTTGCATCAGTCCTTAGGTAATTGCCTAAAGTTGGTATCTAACTTTATGGTGATAAACTAGGGCACAAACCACCCTTAACCACATCATATTTGTAATACTGGCAGTTTGCACTGTATTGAGTCATTACATGAAATTCAAGCAATCTTTAGTTTGCCAAAAAAAATTGAGGGTAGAAAGAGCATCACTGAAAGTTGTAGCCTGGACACTTTGGCTCTAGGCAGGATAAGGCATTCCTGTTTAGCTGCCTGCTTTGTCTAACATGCTCAAAAGCTGGGCAGAAACTGGTACCGTGTTTCTCCTAAAATAAGACACCGTCTTATATATATTTTTCCTAAAAAACACACAGTATGGCTTATTTTCGGGGGATGTCTTATTTTAACCTCTCCACGTCGGTACGCTGCATAGCCACACCTATCCAGGCCGTCTTAAGGGAGAGGTGCTGTGTCACTATGTCTTATTTTCGGGGTATGGCTTATATTTCACAAATGCGTAGAAATCCTGCTACAGCTTATTTTATGGCTATGTCTTATTTTAGGAGAACAGGGTAGGTAAAGAGGAAGCACCAAGCAAGTGCAGGGTGCTGAGAGAAGAGGATAAGGCATACTAGCCACAATATCTATGTTTTGCCTCTGCAATCTGAGGCAGTATGTTTCTGAATACCAGCTGCTAGAAAAAGGATGCTCTTGTCCTCAGGTCTTGCTTGTGGGTTTCCCACAGGCACCTGGCTGGCCCCCGTGAGATGGCCCATGGGCCTGATTCAGCAGTGCAATTCTTCGGTTCACAAAGATTTGTGATACATTGCGGGGCTGGCGGGTGGTAGTGCTGAGGGGAGCATCACACTCCAGTGAGCAGAATCAAGTCCTCGGCTGCCTTAGCAAAGGGGCTGGGGAGGGAATATAAAAATATATAGTAACACCTGACCTGCCTCTCTGCCATTTTCCACATCATTGCAGGAGACATTTTCTCATTTCGTTCCTCTCCCAATTCTTTCACCTCAGGGGGAATGAGGCAGCAGATGCAGTGAACTCTTTCTCATACTCCTTCCTAATACAGGCCCCCTCCCCTCCTGCTCTGTCCTTCCTTCTCCCACCTCCTACTCACTCTGTGCAACAGAATCTGGGACAATTGAGCTATTGGCTGAATCAACTGGAATTACTCCATGGTTCTGGGGTACTGTCCTCATTCCTGTGTGAAACAAGCACCTAGAACCAGAGTTATTCAGACTCCATATATCTGCACACATTTTGTATTATTCTAGTACAGCCCCCCCCCCTTATGCAGGAGTTATGTTCTGGGTCCCAGTGTGCATAAGTGAAATCACATAAAGTGGGGAGCACCACCTAAAAAGCCTCTAGATCCCTATTTTTCCCTAGTCGCCAGGTCATTCCTCCTCCCTCTCTCGAATCCAGACCAAAATATCTAGAGTTGAAGTTCTGGGGCCGGCAGGAGGCTGGAGGATGTGTAGGAAAGCTGCTCCTGCTGTACTACTCCCCATGCCAGCTGTTAGGTGGAGATGCTGAGCAGCCGAAACAAAGTCCTGCTGTGTCTCCGGTCTCTTTGGGGCTTCCTCTGCTCACTGCTTCCTCACTGATGTCTTATTCAGCCTCTGGGGAGGGTCTCCTTGCAAACCACTAGGACTCTCCAACTTCTGGGTTCAAATCAAATTATTTATCCATTTCCCAGTGCTGGGCATATATGCAGCCATGTGTGTTGATCTCATGTAAGTGTGTGTGTGGGGGGGTGTCTATATAGAATAACAAGCCCAACCACACAGGTGTTAAATACTTGCAGGCAGAATTTCCCAGCATACACTAGGTTAGAGAGAAAGGCCTGTGCTGGGTAACAGTGGAGGCAAATAGGATCTGCAACCCAATGGTGTGGTGTGGACGAGTCCTGTTCAGGGTTTCGGCCAGCTGTGAACTTTTCAAGGACACTCCATTCCAGTCCCCCCCTTTTTCATTTCTGCTCCCCTCATCAGCAGCTCAGTCCTCATTGAGCAAACAATCCCCAAGATTCAGGTAGGTAGCCGTGTTGGTCTGATGCAGTAGAAATATATTAAAAAATTAAAAAATTGTCCAGTAGCACCTTAGAGACCAACTAAGTTTGTTCTTGGTATGAGGTTTCGTGTGCATGCATCTGAAGAAGTGTGCATGCACACGAAAGCTCACACCAAGAACAAACTTAGTTGGTCTCTAAGGTGCTATTGGACAATCCCCAAGATTGTTTGTAACCCTTGCAGTTTCCCATTGCCCTGTTGATACTCTCTCTCATGTGTGGGTGTTGCTGTTTTGGCAACATGAGGCTCAACCCTGATGAGTATATGCAACACAACTGATGAGTATATAGCCAAGAGGAGGGAGCCTTGTTGTAAACATATTGGTGGCTACCAATGACAATCTTTCTCCTTGTCTTTTGAGTGACTGCTGATACTACAGGTACGGGGCTACCAATGCCTAGGAACATGAAAGGATGGGTGGGAAAGGGGTGAACTCACAGATGAACCCCTCAGCCTCCAGCACAAGCGACATAATGTCAGAGGAGAGGCTAGAAGTCTGGCCGGCTTCAATTTACCTTTCCCCATGAGCAACAACTGCAGAGGGCTTTTGAGCCTCCATCACCAGCTTCTGTTCACAGAAACACCCTGAAATGCCACACTTACGTGGAGCAGACAGGAACTTTTGGGTCTCAAGGTTATCAGCCTGTGGACTATGATTGCGTAGTCAAGCTCCTCAGACAGCAGGATCGGCAAACTCCCAACCCACAGGCTGGATTTGGTCTGCCAAGTTGCTCCACCTCTGACGATATTGGACAGAGCCATTGTTAGGAGGACTTACCGTCCAGGAGACAGGAAGTGGGTGCTCCTTCCTGTTTCCAAGTGCTAGGACCTCCTGGCGATGGTGCTATGATAGAGGGAAAAGAAGTGACCTTGGAAGGTAAGCAGATGGGGCTATCCTCTTCATTGCAGCGCTGTGATGGGAAGGAAAAATAATCCCTAAAGTGCAGGGACCGTGGTTTTGCTCCCAATCATGCTGCAGGGCTAGGAGAAGAGAAACCTCTTCCAGCATAGTGCTAATCAGCTTAAAAAGGTGCAAAAATGTCCACCACCTCTGTCATGCAGCCTCATCTGGTCCCACACTCCTCAGCAGCAATCACACGGGAATACCAGTTAAGTTGATAGTGCGGCTCACAGATGCCAGGGTCTCCAGACCCTTCTCCACATGGAGTGAGATAACAAATAGTTTATTGTTCAGAAAGGCCTAGAAGGATCTTTAGGGATACTTAGTATGCATGGAGCAAGAGCTGGGAGACTGATCGTGGTTCCTTCCCGTCTCGCCTTCCCCAGCAGGATAGAGCTGCTGTGCGGGTTTTAAATTCCCATAATCACTTTTTAAAGAATAATCTTTCCACGGTGGTTAGAAGCAGCTTGAGCCATGTAATTAACCTGCAAATTAACTCACAAAGCCTATTGCTCTAAATTATTCCAAAGATGTGCTGCTGTATAACGTACCATATCACACATCTCTTCTTTCAGTTTTAGCAGCAAAGTTATTTTCCCACAGAACACAGACAGACGAAAAGAAAAGGGAAGTGAGAGAGCTCAGTGGAGAAAAGAAACCGCTTCTCTCTCTCTCTGTCTCTTTTTGGCTTTGCACCAAAACCCAGATTCAGATCTTAGGTTGCACCCGGCTAATCGCTGCTGATGTTTTTCTATGCTGTCTTGCATCAAAGAGTTGAAATATTTGCAAGGATTAAAAGTTTTCTAAAATTTTGAATTCGGTCTTTTAAAGTGCTGGATGTGGAGTTTGAAACTTGGGCGGCATATACACTAACCTATTTATAGCAGAAAAAGACGTTTTTTCTCAGCCAGGAATTGTTCGTGTTCATCCTCAACACACTGCTTTCAATCAAGATTAGATCCTGATGCTTCTCTTTTGCTTCAGTTCGTTTTCTGCCAAATACTACGTTGTTTGTCTCACTGTCTGCTGTTTAATGTAACTCATGGCTATTTCCATAACTTACATTCATTTCATGGTAAAGGAAACATCAAAACAATATTTTAAAACACCATTCCTTTTTATTGTTTGAGGACTTAAAAGCAACAACAATGAAGCTAACAAATACTTTTCCAATTCTTTTGATTGATTTCCATCCCTGACCACGAAAGAATGTGCAAACCGCAGCAATTCGTACTTTCTTTTCCACTTTTGTCAGAATTCTCGGAGGTCCCTAGATTGACTTATGAATCACCCCTCAGGTTGATCCTCTAAGAAATGTGAGGTTGGGAGAGAGATCAATTTTTCCCCTCAGAGAAATCTTTGGAAGCCCGCATGCTATCTCAGGACTTGTTATCTTCTACCTGCAACCGAGGAGATGAATCCATTGTGACACCGTCTGCCGGGAACAAGAGAAAGTACGCTGGGAACATGAGTTACCCCACAGCAGATGTCAGGCCCGGCTGACTCCCCATTGCTGCCTTGTCCAAGAGTTTTATTTTTAACAGCGGAACCATCCAGAGGAAGTCACTTCCAATGTGTGTGGGGTTCAGAAGCCCGGGAAGCATGAATGATGCTATTCCAAGGTGCATGTAAATGTGTGCCCTGAACTCAGCGGATCCTGCTTCTGTTTAAGGCCAGACTATTTACCTTATGGCAACAACTACCAAATGCTAAGCCTCTGGCAGAGGAATCCTCCTGCTGCTGCTGCTGCTGCGATATATAGCTCTGCAGTGGAAAGAACAGTTAATTTTTATAAATGTTGTTTCAAAGAAGGACAGGGATTTGGGGAGTCATATTATGGATTTTCTTTCCTGAACTGTAGTATACATGCAGACATGTTGTGTTCCCAGCGGATGAGCATAATTTCCATGCCGTTTCTGTGTCACTTCTCAATGCAGAGCTCCTCTTGTGGACATCTCCCAACCAGCCAATCCAGTCTCAACTTCTCTTCCCTGGGGCATCAGTACTGCTGCCTGACATGAAAACACAACATTAGGGGCAATTTATGGAGACAGGATGAGCATGAGCTCTCTTTAATGTGGAGGGGGAGGCCTGCCAAGTAATGCACACACACACACACACACACACACACACACACACACACACACACTCCACCACCCTCAGTTTGCCCCTCTGCTCTTTTGCTGCTTATTTCTTCTCCCGGGGCAGGAAATGTCATGTTTATTACCGACCAACTTTCCTTTTGACCTCTGCAGCCCTCCCTCTAATCTCTCAAGGTCATTCTACTGTTTGCCTTTGTTCCCTCCAAAACTGGGTGTCATCTGCAAGATGGATCGCAGCTGAGGAATGCCAGACAAAGGCCTCATGGGGGCAGCAAGGGGGGGGGGAAGAATGTTATTTTTAGCTGGCATAACCCTAAATATATCTGAGTTGGGGTAACAAATGATGGCATTGCCAATGCCTAAAGGACAAACTGAATCTTCGGGTGTCGAATGGGGAACTTGTCAAAGCGAAACAAGGAAGGGCAGGAAGCCGTTCAAGCAATGTAGGCTGGTCCATAGCTCAACGGTGAGTCTTTATGGAATTCTATAACGCTGGTCAGGATTGAGAAGGTGGGCCAGGACTGACAGAAAAGACAGTTGATGGCCTCTGAATCTCTCGTGATCACCCACCACAGTGTGGCATGAGAAGAAGAGAACTTCCACGCAGCAGATGACTGTGGACTTGGAGGGATAGTGGTGTAATTCAGTTTTGTTTGCATTTTAATGAGGAACTACCTAATTCTCACTGCTTGAGACAATATGCAAACTGAAACACCACTCTCGTTCAAAATTTTCACTTCTCTGAATTTTGCGATGCAGTTCCAACAACCAATGTGCATGAACAATGCATATTTTAGGCGGAAGTGTGCATGAAAATGCATATATTGGTGAAAATAACATACAAAAATTAATTACATTAGGGGAACTTGCTTTGCAAAAGAGTGTTTATTAGTCAAAACAGCATTAAAGTGTCTTTATTAGGAGAAATCTAAAATGCCGATGAATTTTTGTTAGAATCTTATCTTTTTAAAAAAATCATAAATTGCTGTGGAAATGTGGAAAAATGAGAAACCGAGGGGACTGAAATTGACACATTTGTCCACCTCTAGTGCACTTTAAGCAAAATGCTGCCTTTGTTTATTTCCTCATTTAATCCTGATTTACAATTTCTGCAGAAAATCTGATAAAAATGAAGAAAAAAACCAGGAGGGGAAAAGAGGTAAATCACGATTCATTTGTTAGAGTGGACAGGATATAGAATAACATTTTGATGATGTTGTGTAGATGCTGCAAAAGCATGTTCAGGTCTTTTTAAGTTGGACCAGACCTTTAGTGTCTGGGATTGATTGATCTAATGGGAGGATGGGATATTTGAATATCTTATAACAGGAGAATAGGGGTAATCCCTCTGACTTTCCAAGATGGAAGGGTGCAGCTAACTTAGCTTGGACTGGTGGTGAACATGACTAGGGACAGACAAGCATGGAGTCCTGGCAAACTGTTCCACCCACATTCCTCAATGAGCTTAAAGTACTAGCAAAAATAATACAGGACTCCTGGCAAAACCTGTAATCCACCTGTGATCTTTGGCTGGGTTCTGCTTTCTTTTCATGGCCAGTTCCCTTCCTCCTTTCACAGCTGTTGCAGGAGACTGAATGCTCTGCTGTGAAGTTTGACACCTCTGCACCCTGGGCTGCCCGCAGATTGAACGCTCAATGAGAACTTAATTGTCACCGACACTACCCAACCAAGGGGGATGCTTGTTAAGCATATAAGGCTTCAGATCCTTGTAGCAGTAGTAGAACAAACGACAAAGCAAAACAGGAGCTGAAAAAAGTCAATACTTTTGGTCGTGAGTGGTGCATAAAGATGATATATATGCCAGTATGGGCCTTTGGGCATAGCTGATCCCTGGACCCCCATGTACTCCTTGTACAACTAAGCCAAGCCCACATTGGACCCTGCCTGACTTCATGCAGTGGTCTTTAACTTGCCAGGAGCAAACAACTCTGATTGAGCTTTAAAGAGCAGGTCTTCATGGGGAAAGCTCTGGGGCAGAAAAGGGGTGGTGGTCAGACACAGATTTTTAAAGCTTGGATCATGCCTGGAGGAAGGGTATGTGTGGATAAGCCCTGAACTATACCAAGACCCCAAAGTCTCATTCTTGGTCAGTCACCACTGGTTCAGACCCCGTGAGCATATACAGTAGTACCTTGGTTCTTGAATTTAATCCGTTCCGGGAATCCGTTTGACTCCCCAAACCATTCAAAAACCAAGGCTCCGCTTCCGATTGGCTGCAGGAGCTTCCTGCAACCAATCGGAAGCTGCAGAAGCCATGTCGGATGTTTGGCTTACGAAAAACGTTCACAAACTGGAACACTTACTTCCGGGTTTGTGGTGTTCGGGAGCTGATTAGTTCGACAACTAAGCCATTCAAGAACCAAGGTGCCACTGTATGTGAAATTAAGATTTTTGGCCCCAATATGCATCACTTTACACAAGAATTGGAATGGAAACCCATGGATTCTTTAGGGAATAGGTTGAGCTCATCTGATCACTCCTTGCATTCAGGGAACATCTCAGTTCAGCTGTTCTATCAGAGAGCCTTTCCCGACTGTGAGTACTGTATTTTTCCATGTATAAGACTCTATTTTTTCCTAAATTTTTGAAGTTTAAAATAAGGGGTCGTCTTATACACGGATAGTGCATATTCCATTTTCTTAATTTTGAGTCCCAAAAATAGGGGGCGTCTTATACACAGGGGCGTCTTATAGATGGAAAAATATGGTACTCCTATATCTTGCCTTCCACTATGTGTGTCTGGCTATGTGTGCCTGGATAAATTGTGTACTACTTCCCCACTTCTGCCTTTATTTTCCTTATAATAAGGGGACTTTCTTTTATATCAAAGCTGAAATCCACAGCAGCACATTAGTACAGGAAATTTATCATGCACGTTCTTGTGAATTGATCGCTCCTTTGGACCAATTTAGGTTTTATTAGTTACCATGGTGTGTTAGGTTGTTATAAATACCTAAGGCAGGCAATTATTTCCTGAAGGGTGTAATAACATACTTGCTATTTCAGGAGTACCCCATGCCCCCTAAGGCACCAAGCTTATAAAGCAGGGTAGCAAGCACAATAATTTCTTTTATCTCTTTAACAGGCAGGGAACTAAAGCTCAAAGTTGAACAAATGCACCCAAGGCCAGAGGGTGATTTTCTGGAAGAATGAGGATTACAACAACATGAGCGTTATCCTGCCTACTATCAGCTCAATAGACATTGACACCTCTAGGGCCAGCCCAACCATAGGGCAAATTGAGCATTTGTTATCTTGGCTTTCAAGTAGGGATGTAACAAGCAGCCTCTATATTATTGCATGCCACCCCAATCTCTGAGTGGTGCGAGATTTCAGAGCTTCCAGATGCTTCCCAAGGGTCTGTGTTTCCTTTTGAAAATGAGGCACAGCGGAGACTGTGGTGTCTTTATATGTGGTTTATTTACACATACAGTCATACCTTGGAACTCGGATGCCTTGCGAGTCGAATGATTTGGCTCCCTTCTTCCCTGGCTGTAGTGTCTGTGCGCACCATTTTGTGGTTCACCTCAGGTGCCAAAATGTATTGGGCCGACCCTGGCCATAGTCCCCGAAGTTGCCGAGACAATATTATATGTTCTGGCACAAAGGATTGCTCAGAAGACACACTTTGTCTTGCCCCCTATAAAGCCAATACTTTATGGATGGGGCACCTAAGAAAAAGGGATAGAGTGGCTCCGACTTTCTCATTGGCTGCTGTGACCCCGCTGCTGTTACTAAGCAACCGGATGTCTCTTCTAAGTGAGCTGTCATAGCCAGTTAGGTGCAGGCGGAAAGCCAGAGTTTCTTGAGGGGGGCTTTTTTCTACTTGCCATTTTGGATCTTGAGTCTGCTCCTTGTTTGGACAAGAACTTGGGCAGGCAGGCCGGAGAGAATTAAGGAGGAGAGGCTGAAGGAGCCAAGGCAGAGCTGCCGCCTCGCTCCCTAAGAAATCCTCCCAGAGGACGTGGGGCTTCTTTCCAAGCCACTGGAGACCATTTACGACATCGCCTCTGGCAGGAGGGGCCTGCGCACGGAGCCTGTGTGCATATAAGCCACAGACCCAGCCCATAAGCATGTGGAAGGGCATGAGGGTGGAATCCAGGAAGGAAGGAAGGAAGGAAGGAAGGAAGGAAGGAAGGAAGGAAGGAAGGAAGGAAATATATCATTAATATATATAAGGGTCAAACTACACATTATGTTAATCATGTCACAAGTCTTTCTAATTTAACACAGTAGGTGCAGAATCTCCGATTTTCATCAGGACAATATTGTGCAAAGGAGAGGTTTAACTCTTCCCATCCCAGCTACCATCCTGGTGAAAATCCCCGCCCCCCAGCCTTACTGGGGAAGTCTTCCATGGACTGCTAGCAATGGCTGCTAACCATGATGGCTATGTTGTACAGTCAGAAGCACTTTTTATATCTGTTGGAAGCCACCCAGTGTGGCTGGGGCAACCCAGTCAGATGGGCAGGGTACAAATAACACAACAACAACAACAACAACAACAACAACAACAACAACAACAACACCTAGCAGACTTCACAATAAAACAGCTGGAAAGGCATCAAATCCAAGGCTTTTGATGCCTGTTCACTAATGTGCAGAGCATAAGAAATCAGCAAGGTGAGCTTGAACTTCTAACATGGGAAGTAAATATGTTTCCTGTGATTGGAATGTAAGAAGTGAAGGATGTAAGTTGTTCAAAAAGAATGATGCAAGAGGAAGCAAAGGGGAGCAGCATTCTGTGTCAAAGATGTGCACACTTGCACGGAAATTCAAGAGAATGGACGGCGTAGCCCCATGGAGAACATCTGGGGGAAATACATAGATAGGTTCAGAAATAAAAACTGTAGTGGCTGGACTCTACTTTCGATCACCACCACTAGGAAAGGCTGTAGATGATGCTTTCCTGAAACAAACTGCAGTTGCTTCAGGGAAGCAAGAATTTGTAATAATGGAACTTCAGTTGGACTACCTGGCCTACAATGACCCTTCTCTTTCTTTAAGTCTGTGATTATGCCTTTCTTATCAGTGATTCCCCTTCAGCTGATCATGCCATGCCAGTAGATATGAACAGCTATGCATGGGTGTCTCCTTGACCTCTGCAAATTCCAAATAATCCTGCAGAATCAGGGAAGGGGGGGGGAAATTGTGGCCAGATGTTTCTGCATTCAAACTCCCAACAGCCCAGCCAAGATGTCCCGTAGCCAGTGGTTAAGGGATAGCAGCATCCATAGGGCCACAGCTTCTCCATCCCTGCTGAAGAAGGACCCACAGTTTATCACCCCCAACCTGTCTTCCAATGTGTCGTCTTTTGCCTCACAGCTTCCAGAGTTGGTGCAAGATGATGTGCTGCCCAGGCCAGGTTGCTCTGCAACCCTCTGTGCCACAGCATCCATATTTTGCTGCTGCAAATGCAGTGATGGCACTGGCAGTCCCCTTACCTGTCCCCTCTTCTCTGCACTACTAACTTGAAACTAATTTTAAATGAGAGCTTCTAGCTATTGCAGAAGAGTGGCAGTGGTATGGGCACTCTTCTGGACCACCTTGCTTTGTCCAGAATGCCTTGCTTTGAAGAAGGACCCATTTCTTCAGAGTGAGAAATGGGGCAGGTGCTCTGGAGAGCCCTGCAAGAGCTGGACGGGTGACATTGGCACGTGGGTGGGTGAGCTGATCTACTGCAGGGGGTGTCATTCTGCTGCCCCCACCTCCACCTCTAGAGGCCATTGCCTCAGTTTGTTTTAATGTATGCACCAACCCAGGTTGCGCCACATCATAAAAGATGGCCGCTATACTCCGGTTAGTCTGCTCGATACCTGGTTCATAGGTGTCCTCTCCCTCATTCGTTCTTTTTTACAGCTGTGGATTTTGAGCATAAAGAATGAATTTGCAGCAGCCTCACTGCAGCCTGAATTATTCTTTCCTACCAATTTCCCTCCCATCTTCCCATTCCACTGTTGCTGTTATTCTTTTGTACTTTTTCTAAGAACAATGCAAAATCGATTGTGATGCCCTCATTCTCCTTTCCAAGTTCACACACAAATCCTGGCAGCCTCCTACTCCATGCCTTGTTCCTGAAAGCAAGGCCTTGCCCAAGGCATTGATTGGTGCTTAAAATAACTTCAGGGATTCGAGAGCATCCATTCAATGGCTGCTAGTAAACACTGGAGCCAGCAGGAGCAGGCCATCCCCTTGCTGCCAGTATGAAGGACAGTGACTGCTATTTCCTACTTAAAGTGGGTTTTGCCTTTTCATACAGTAGGATTTTGTGCCATAAACATATGCAAATGATATTCATTTACTGCATAGGGTGCAGCGTTGCCCTTCAAGGTAGGGCTTTTGTTGCAAGAACTTCACATGTTTCCTGCACTAGTGTAATACAGTGTAAATGCTGGTTTTAGAATATCATTTCATAAGTGCTACAAGCTCCTATTGGATAGTACATGTGACATCACGAGAAATGAGGGTCTCAACTTCTCCCGCCAGTGGCATAGTTAGGTAATTTAGAATAATTTTATTTAAGCACTTTGTTGCCCTAGTGTGACAAATCCACTTTTTTGTAGTTAGGATTGATGGGAAAATGTAAGGCGGCTAACAAAGATGTGCAAACACCCCACAAGCAAATCAGGAGGAATGCTCCTAGTCATATAACCTCACTGCAAACAATTCAGAATGAATGCTGAATAAGCAGGTTGTCTGGAGGATGTCTGGGTGATTCTTTTAGATCTCCTTTAAGCTACACAAATGTAATCCAAATAGATTATCCCTGTGAAGCAGCCAATAACAAGACATTCCTTCCTGCATCAGATTCCTGCTTCAGGTGGAAGGATTTTAATCAGAACTGGGATGCAAAGATGGCCTAACCTCAGATACCTTCTGAGTGCTGCAGATGCAGTTTTGATCAGGGCTTCCTGGCACCTGCTGTTTCTGTTGAGATGCATGAAGTGTGATTATGCATTTCTCATATCTTCTCATTTTTGCCCTGGTGTAAATTCTAAGGATTCGGCTACATTCGTAAAGATAAAGCATTTTATATGCGTTATGACACTGTGACACCAGATGGCGCTGTGGAGTCCAATCTTTCACCAACGGGATTTCCCTGTAGGAAGTTTACAACACATTTAACTGAATCGAACACACTTTGAGAATCTCTCAGCTTCTGGCCCTTCTGTTCCAGACAAATTAATTTCTATAATTTATAAAATACTAATTGATGTTTCTTACTACCACTTTAAGCTACACCCTTACTCGGGAACAGATGTCACTGTTTAGCTAGATTGAGTTGGATAGCTTCCAATAGAACGAAAGTATCGCTCAGTTCACACACACCAGTTCACACAGTTCAAAATAAACTATGGTTAGTATGCATGAGTGCTTTGCTCCTCCCTTGCTTCTGACCAGAGTCTGTTTTGTTGTGATATGCAGACCTGGGCTTGTGGGTTGTTTCTTCCCAAACAAATCATGAGCAGGAGGCCAAGGTCTGTTCTTTGCTTACGGTTTGTGGTTTTTTTGCTAATTGCAGTCAAAATCCAACTGACGAAACATAGGGACATATGAGCAGTGGCGTAGGAAGGGGTGTGGTGGATGTGGGCCGCCCCAAGTGTCATCACTGCGGGGGGGGGATGACAAAATGGCAAAAATATGTGTTATTAAGATAAAATTTAAAAATTTGGTCTCACGACACTTTTTTTGAAAAAATAATATTATGTAAAACAAGTTTAATACCTTTGTCTGACAATTAATTAACCTCAACAAGTCAACATAATACGTATTGAAACTTTTTAGTTCAGTCAACAAATGCAACGAAACACGGCTGGGCGCAAACAGGTGCCCCCACAGAGGACTCCTTCATCAGAGCCTGGCTCAGTGCCAGAAGGTGCTGTGCCTTGGCTGTAGCGCTTGTGCCTGGTGCAGCTCCGCCCTGAACCAGGGGAGAAGAGCAGGCGAGTGGACGGCAGCACTGCTGCCCACCTTCTTTGGTCGCGGCACACCTGACGCCCGGCAGCAGCAGCTCTTCTGACCTGGTGGTAGAGAGCAGCCCTCCTCAGCCGTGACGAGGTACACCCGGCCGCAGCAGCTCCATTGCCGGGTCAGCTTTGACCCGGTGGCAGAGAGCAGGAGGGTCAGCGGCAATGCTGCCACCCACCCTCCTTGGCATTGACACCTCGAGCCCAGCTGCAGTAGCTCTGTCGCCGGGTCATGTCTGACCCAGTATCGGAGAGCAGGGGGAGAGTGGACAGCAGCTTCCCTGCCCCTCTCCTACCCTGAACTGTGGTGCGTGGGAGGGCACCCTTCGTGCCCCGCCCCCTCGGGGGCGCGTCCCATGTGCCCGTCCCGGGCAGCACAAGCATATGCTCCACCGCTGCATATGAGCAGTGTTTCACCAATATAGCAGCATAAAGCGATAAAAAATTAAGTGATAAAAAGACCAGATAATAATGCATTATGAACATAAAAAGTAGCATATCATATGTTATCAAAACAATTCCTTAACCGTTCCTTAACATTAAAAACCATGAGTGTACATCCACCCTTGGTCTCCTTTTTTGCCTTCTCCAGGGAGTAAGGTGCTTCTAGGAGGGGGGGGGAATGTCAGTTTGGGTGATGGTGGCAAAAGTTTTTATTAGATCATAAGTACTATGTTCCTCTGTTTAGAAACAACCCTAGTCTGCATGTACAGGATCACCCCGACTCTTGTGCTGCATCCCCAGGCCCAGTTGTGTGTGTGTGTGTGTGTGTGTGTGTGTGTGTGTGTGTGTGTGTGTTTTTAATGTATAAACATAGTAACTGCCTTGCTGAAAGAGACCAATGGTGTTTACTGCCTAGTGACATGCCTCCCGGTCTAGCCCAGTATTCTGTCACCCAGGGTAGGGACCTCCAGCCCTGAGACTCCAAATGTGTCATCCATCGACAAACAGATCAATCTTGCCTGTTCTAAATGAGAAGGGAAAGAGGGGACCGTTTTATCATCAACAGCAGCATACATAAAGAACTGATTTCACTACTCCTGGGCAACAGTCCAAGATGCCCCAGGTGAGAAAGGACCAGTCCCTTGTCAACAGGACGCACTGACACCAGCCCAGACACACTCCCGCTGCAATCTGCCTGTCGCCTTTGCTCTGCTCAGGAGTCAGGAAACATTTGTGTCACTCTAAAAGGCGTCCCCTTACTCCTGCATCCAGTCTGATTTCTACCGCATCCCACAAGGTGACAGACTCTGTTCTCATAGTGCAAAAAAGAAAGACAGAAAAAGGAGGGGGGAGTCAAGAGATGGTTGCAGAACACACTCACGAAGAAGAAGAAGAAGAAGAAGAAGAAGAAGAAGAAGAAGAAGAAGAAGAAGAAGAGGAGGAGGAGTTTGGATTTGATAACCCGAAGGAATCTCAAAGCGGCTAACATTCTCCTTTCCCTTCCTCCCCCACAACAAACACTCTGTGAGGTGAGTGGGGCTGAGAGACTTCAGAGAAGTGTGATTAGACCAAGGTCACCGAGTGGTTGCATATGGAGGAGCGGAGACACGAACCCGGTTCACCAGATTACGAGTCTACCGCTCTTAATCACTACACCTCACTGGCTCTCACAGTGGTGTGCTTCATAAGTGGCCTGAAGAAGGAGTGTACTTCAGAACATTTTAGACCAATAAAAACTGTGTATCTTTCACCTGCTTTCCTTTATTCCTCTTTGTGGTGCCTTTTCTCCTTTGTTGTTTTGTATAAGCACACATAAATGGTGTGCTTTTTCTTCGGGGGGGGGGGTCATTAATTGCTTGCTTGAATACTCCGGAGGGGGGGGGATCCCCTTGCAGAATTTCTCTCGCCATGGAATATAGTGTCTTGCCAGAAACAACAAATGGGCGGCAATAAATTGTACTAATGCTGAAATATATTATTATTATTATTATTATTATTATTATTATTATTATTCAGAATAAGCCAGTCATTGCACCAATCACAATTTACGGATCTGTAGAACAGCAGCGTCTGTAGAACCAGGAAAACCAAACGGTAGCTGTGATCCAAAGAATTCTGCCATGAATGGGGTTATTTGTACCTCTGATTGCTTCCATGTTATCTTGGTCCTGCAGACTACTGAACATTTGTGTTCCGTAGGCATTCGGCTCAAAGTTTCCCTTTGCTCCTTTTTTGTCCTTTGCTCTGTCTTTTTCGTAACATGTATTTCTGGACATCCTGAAGGATGTCCCATTCTTTTTTCCAAAACCATTTATCCCTTCAAGACGTTCCAGTTTTGTGATCCTCCCACCTCCACACGAACCCTTTCTCTTCATTTACTCCAGGCAAAGCAGCCCTCAACACTTAGCTCTTTTCATCTCTCCTCTCCAGTCACTCCTAGACAGCCAATTAAGGGCCTTTTTCTTCCAGCCTCAATGATCCTATAATTAGTTCTCACTCCTTTGTTCACTGTCTGCTTAAATTCAGCCTTGTCTCCCCCACTCCCTTGGCAGCTGGGACTCTGCTCTTCCAGAACTTTTGCTGTCACTTAGAACAATGCCCCACAGATCTTCCTTCCAATGGGCCCCGTCCTGGAAAGAGGCACTTTTCACCTTTGATTCTGCCAGACGCTGCTTCTCCTGTCATCACTACAGCAGCACTGTGGTGGGGAAAGGGTCAATGTAATGCAGTGTTCTGCAACCTTGGATTTTGTGAGACTACAGCTCCCATCATCCCTGACCATTGACTAAGCCAGCTGGGGATCACGGGAGTTGCAGTTAAACAACACCTAGAAATCTGGAGTTGAAGAACACTGGGGTAGTGGTTACAGTGTTGGATTAGGACCAGAGGCCAGGAATTAAATCCCCAGTCAGTCCTGAGGCTCACTGGGTGACCTCGGAGCAGTCACAGACCAGTTTGCATTTAAAGGCAAAGTTGCTGAATTTCCACTTTCCAAAGCAATACCTGAACCAAAACACAGCCCTGCTTTGAAATTCACACTTCCTTGAATTTTGCAGTGCAGTTTTCCAGCCAAGCAACGTGTACAAAAATGCATATACCCTGTTTCCCCCTTTTTAAGACGTAGTCATAAAGTAAGCCATGGCAGGTTTTTATCACATTTGCAAAAAATAAGCCATACCCCGAAAATAAGCCATAGTGCTGCCATTGTCCCCGTCGCCTCCTAAGCCCCTCCTTCCTGTTCCTGGCGCTCAGGGAGCCAAGACATCCCCTGAAAATAAGCCACCCTGTGTTTTTTTGAGGAAAAAAATATATAAGACAGTGTCTTAAAATAGGGGAAACACGGTACTAGGATAAAATGTGTATATTTGCTGCATTTATTGGCAAAAATAACATGGAAATTATTATTTTAGGGGAGATAAATACACAAATCTCCCCTAAAATAATAATTTCCATATGTTATTTTTGGTAGCAAGGAAGACTTCTGAAAGAGTCTTCTTTCAGAATTGTGTATATAAATAGACAAATAGGGACGTGGGTGGCACTGTGGTCTGAACCACTGGGCCTCTTGGGCTTGCCGATCGGAAGTTCGGCGGTTCGAATTCCCGCAACAGGGTGAGCTCCCGTTGCTCGGTCCCTGCTCCTGCCAACCTAGCAGTTCGAAAGCATGTCAAAGTGTAAGTAGATAAATAGGTACCACTCCAGCTGGAAGGTAAACAGTGTTTCCGTGCACTGCTCTGGTTTCGCCAGAAGCGGCTTAGTCATGCTGGCCACATGACCCAGAAAAACTGTCTGCAGACAAACACCAGCTCCCTCGGCCTATAGAGCGAGATGAGCGCACAACCCCAGAGTCGTTCACGACTGGACTTAACTGTCAGGGGTCCTTTACCTTTACCTTTTTAAACACACAAATACCTACCTACCTAAATATTACACCAGGCAAAATGCACCCTTCTTTGCAATAAATTGCATGAGCTCCATCAGAGTTTGTATATGGCAACCCTACCTGGTTGCTTCTCGGCAGTCATTGACTGGGTGTTTTCTCCAACTGACTATCTGTTTACATATATTCTGATGCCTAAATGGCTTGTAGGCTTGGGCTGAGAGAAAGAGTGGCATAACTGAAACCATGAAGTGTAAGAAATAAAGGACTGTTAATCATCAACCATGGACCCAATTTGGGTTGGTTAAACAATGACACTGATTTATTGAGAAAGTTTCATTGCAACTGGTAGACGCTTTCAGAAGTCTTCCTTGCTACCAAGTGCAGTGGACCTGCTGGTGGTATTTCTTAAGAGGAATCTTACTTGGGCTGGATCTAGACACATAAAAAAAACACGTTTCAGGAATCCATGTTGTAAACCTCATAATGGGAAATCCCATTGGTGAAAGATGGAACTCCACAGCGCCATCTGGGGTCACAGTGTTATAACACGTTTAAAATGCTTTTTCTTTACTAATGTACCTGAGTCCTTGGAGAAGCAGGAGATGCAGTGGTGGACAAACTGCCAAATTCAAAGCCCAGGTGAAATATATACCCCCCCAATAATGGTCGCAAGGATGGTTCGACTTTCAGCATAATTTTTACCACAATTCGCATCCTGCACTAACCGTTATGGAGAAATCCAAACATCAATATAAGATGCAGATCTGTAATTTGGCAAAGCTGGCCTGAACAGGGAATATTTCATTATGTCATCTTATTACAACAGACTCCCACATCAAATTCTTCTGAGGGCTCCGGAAAGCATGCCAGCTCTTGCTGACTGTTGTACGACAATGCCTACAGTAGGAACTGTGTTCAGCAGCCTCTTCTGACCCAGATGTACTGGGTACATCTGAAATTCCATCCTTTATCTTAATGTTTCCAGACAGGCAATTTCATCCACAGTGTGTTGGATCTCAAAGGCAATGGATTCTCTCCATAAAAGAGGTTTGGTTCAGTCTTTCTCAGCAGGAGGGTAGCTGAGGCTAACAGAGGATATGGATCTTAGAACACATTCCAGCACAGATACCCAAATCCAGTGCTATGGTTGTCCAACTGAGGCATGAGAGCATTAAACTCGATTCTTCCCAATGACCTTTCAAAACAGCTTTCTCATTTGCTGTTACTATTCCTAGTTCAATTACAGAACTAATTACATGAAACTGAGCATTAATGTAAGATAGCATTTGCTCAATGCCTTTCACCTAAATAAGAAATTTCCTCATAATTTCCCTGTCAATAAGAAGTGTGTAGATAACCTCTCCTAAGAGTGATTTTCTTCTCCAATGGCTAAATTTGCTGAAGGAGATTCATTTGTATTATCCAACAGATCTGAACCCTTGCCTGTTCAGTTTGCAGTTCTAAGAGAGAATCAAATTAGGATAACACTGGATCAATGAGCCAATTACCCTTTCTATCTGACGGAACCATTTCCGAGGAAGATTTGAATTAAATGTTTGTTTAATAGTAGAAAGAAATCCTTTTCACCTGAACCTTCATCTCTTACCCTTCCTTTTCTCCTAATGAGAACAGTTTTCTCCCTTTTATGTGAGTAGTCAAAATACATACATGATAAAACTAAGAAGTTATAACGTGACAGCATAAGGTATTTGAATACTGCAGCCTCACCCCAGCTCTTCTGTGTTGTGTGACTTCAAAGTTCTGATGCCAAGGTGTACACTTCAGACGCACACTACTCTCCGATTAGGTTTCTAGAGTCCCCAGTGCCATAAGACAGAGAGAGAGCCAAGCCTCTGCTCTTCTTTCAGGTTGTCAGTTTCAGGACTGCCCCCCACCCCACAGAAACTTTGATCACAGGCAGGAGGGCGTTGGGGAGTGGTCCTTCCCAGTAGGCACTGTTGGAGGAAGAGGGGGCGGGGGAGCACACTGACCCTGGCACCACGGTGCTATCACGGCTGGGGCCTCCCACGCTGGGCGCCACACCCCCGCAGGCTGCACGTCACGCCCCCAGGACGCGCGCCACTCCCCTGCCAGCGGCGTGCCACGCCCCTGGGACACGCCCCTGCCACACCCCCGCCTGCTCTTTACCAGTTCCTTTTAACAACTAAAGGAACAGAGCTGGGATTGAGGTCCACGGAAACCCATATAGTTCAAGTCTGGGGATGTGGCTGAGGGAGTGTGGGTTACACCAGCCTTGCAAAGCAACCTTGTGTTCATATGCCTTACAGGGATCAAACCTGCAACCTTAGCATTATCAGTACCACGCTCTAACCAACTGAGCTAACCTAGCGTGTTCTTTCTTAAAAAGCACGGGACGCAATGCAGGGTGGGGAGCAGAGGTGCCAAATCCTAGGGCCTAAGGGGGCTTCAGCCCCCCAATAAAATATTTGAGGGGGCCTGACCACCCAAAGTTAATGGGCATTGCCATTCAAATGGTGTACATGTGATCAATTATATGGGTGGGGCTTACCCCCCCTATTTTATTCAAGTTGAGGAGGAAGCCATTAAGATTGATTGCAGCAACAGTGCAATGAATGAAGGGCTGGAGAGGGTGAAGGGAGCCTGGGAAATAAGGTTGCCAGAGCAATGAGATTTCAGGGCGCAAACTTGAGATATAGGGATGACCCCCTGCTGATGTCATGGGGTGGGTCCCAGAGTTGGAGGTTAATTGGGAGAGGGGAATGGAGGGCGGACCCTGCCACCAAGCGCCTATGCTAGAATTTGTAGCCAACTGCTGGCAGACTGACACTTGCAAGCTGCATGCACAGCCTTCTTAATCCTTGTGTTATTGTTATTGAAGGCAGTCTTGCCCACCTGGAGATTCAGGCCTTCCACCTGCCACCTGGGTACTGCAGGTCAGTCCTGGAGGTCTGGCAACCCTACCGTTGAAGAATTGTGGGTGGGATTACATAGATAAACAGCAGATGAGAAGCAATAGAGGGGTAGAATCTACAATATCAGTTTCTCAGACGCCAGAGATATCCAGGTCCCATAGTCACCAGGTCTACCAAAAATGGAAGATCAGTTTTCTGAAGTTCTTTGATGTTAGTTGTGGGCATATGTATGTGTGTTTATTTGAACTGTTTACACCCCCCCCATTCCCCCCCAAACCGGTGAATACCTGTTGTTTTGATGCACAATACAATATTTCCACCTTGTTCTGTGTGGATATGCTCCAAGATTCAAGGGTGATGAGCTGGCAGGTCAGCCTCAATACACTTACGGTACCTGCCTTTCGCCATGGAGTAGATCTGGTAAGTTTAGTGCACTGAGTGACCAACCAATTGGCTGGAAGCAACCAAAGGGGAGCTCCAGGGTTTCCGAAACCAGGTCAAAATTTGTTTGTAGCTGGAGCCTTGAAAAGCCTCCTTGCAGCCAAGCAGCAGCACAATCCTTGTGGTGCCCACTCTGCTGCCAACTGTACATGATAAAGCAGCCAATTGCACTCTCTTGTCCTCACCTTTTGTATAGCCCAATCACATCAACATGGCGGCTTCAGTTGCATGCCGTGCCATAGTTCCCCGACAACAATTTCCTGAGTAATAACTGAGTAAGGAGCAGCCTTTTCTTACACAGGAGTCAAATGACACAGCCAGTTAATTATGGGTCTTGGGTGACAGTCTAGCTCCACCCATCCCAGGGAACCAGCCAACCAATCTCTCCCTCGCCTATCTCCGCTATTGTTCTCTAGGTCTCTTTTAATACCTCGCAAGTTCCAGACGTGGTAAGGAGGCAAGATATTTATATCTCAGAGTTTTAGAGAAAGAGAGATGATCAATTCCAAATTCCCTTGAGAACTGAGGAAAGTGTATTGAACAAAGGCAAAGGAGGGGAAAGGCTGTAGCTCAGTGATGGAGCATCTGCTTTGCATGAAAACTCCCATTATCCCTGACCATTGTCCAGGCTTGCTGGGGCTGATGAAAGTTGTAGTTCAGCAACAGCTGAGGACCAAAGGTTGTCCACACCTGGATAGCTCAGTTGGTTGGAGTGTGGTGCTGATAACACCAAGGTTGCAGGTTCAACCCCCGTAAGCAACAGCTCCATATTCCTGCATTGCAGGGGGTTGGACTAGATGACCCTCAGGGTCCCTTCCAACTCTAAGATTCTAAACCAGGTTGTTTGATGTTCACACTGCAGCCATTCCCCATGATTCAGCCACTGGGGTGAGAAGGGAGGATGGTGGAATAGTGGGAAATGGTTTTATGTTCACCTGCAGCAGGTTACAGATAGAAGAGCTACTCAGGTGTTATTAGCATGTGTATTCAACATGGGAAGAACAAGGAGCAGGGCAGTATGGACTAGTCCTGCCTCTGACACCCACACTTCCTAGGCATTTAAGACACTTAAAGCACAAACATCTGTAAGGAGGGGGATTTCCTCAAGATCTGGAGTCCTGAACAAAGGGGTGGTAGGCACCAGGGGAGCCTTTGCATATACAACTACATGCACAATTGTCTTGTTTTGTGAACACCCCCTACCCTAGGGTGTGGTATGGTCCAAATGTTGTTGTATTAAACCAACTCAAATGTATCTGTCCAGGGAAAAAGAAAAAGAAACCCTCCACCTTGCCTCATATACATGTGTTAATACATTTCAATATATTAATGTGTAAATACATCACAATCCCTCCGATTATACGAATTTGGGAAGATTTAGGAGCCAATGTGCTTGGAAGTAGAATGCTAACATGGAAAAATAAGGCCATTGTTTCAGCATCCCAGGGATATAGAAATTTATGGGGTTGTAAATTAAAAGAAACCTATCATGTAAAACAACAACAGGAAAACAGGCCAACAGTGAGCCATAGAATTTTGGAAGGAAGTTGGAGGGAGAGGAAAATTAAGTAAAGCAAGACAGGACATTGGTCTGTTTCAGCACCTTAGATTTCTTAACAACCTGGGAGAGATTATGGTTTGGGATTAGCACACTCTCCTCCCCTCTTCTTGAGAAGTTTTTTGTTTTTTGTTTAGGGGAGATGTTTCCCTTTTCCTACTGTCCAGAAACATCTCCCTGATCATGCTGGCAACAAATAAGGCACTCAAGTTCAGGGTGGGCAATGTGTTCCAGGGGAAAGGGAATATTCCTATTAGAATCTGCAATATTTGTTCGGATGGTGGGGGCTTGGTGTTATACAAACACAGGAAACCGGGAATAGTGAAGCAATAGATTGGAGTTGGACTAAATCAGGGATCAGCAAACTTTTTCAGCAGGGGGCTGGTTCACTGTCCCTCAGACCTTGTCAGGGGTCAGACTATTTTTTTTTTGGTGGTGTTGGGGAAATGAACCAATTCCTATGCTCCACAAATAACCCAGAGATGCATTTTAAATAAAAGCACGCATTCTACTAATGTAAAAACACCAGGCAGGCCCCACAAATAACCCAGATGCATTTTAAATAAAAGGACACATTCTACTCATGTAAAAACACGCTGATTCCTGGACCGTCCACGGGCTGGATTTAGAAGGCGATTGGGCCAGATCCGGCCCCCAGGCCTTAGTTTGCCTACCCATGGACTAAATGATCCTTCAGATATTCCTTTCAGTGCCGTGACTCTCATTGTAAGAGGTTCTGAATCAGTGGGAGCAAAAGATATAGGAAAATCATTCAGTAAGATCTTCACCCAAACATGTTCTTCTTCTACCACCTTCATGAATAGACCAAGAGGATGTGGAGGAGCGGAGACGTGAACCCGGTTCACCACATTACGAGTCTACCACTCTTAACCACTACACCACACTGGCTCTCAGAGGAGACTGGGGAAAGGACACAGAGAGCTGAGACTCTGTAAAAAAATCTGATTGTTCCCCTAGAAATCTGGTAAGAGCAGCAAACATTGGGACAAATGCTGTGAGTCACCTCTGCTCAACCTGTATATTTATAAATAAATGCAAATATTACAAAATGTCACGAGACCTTTCAAAGGTAACTGAACCTGAATACACTCTTCACTCCTGAAGTTCTCGCTGCCTGGAGAATTGGAGCATGTGTAGAACAATATTGATGGCTTCTAGTACATTAGCTGCTCAGTATTAGTTAACTACAGGTGCCCGGGGGAAAGGATGCGTTGTGCTTCCCATGCCTTTATGTCCTGCCCCACCTGAGCCTATGAACTGCTAACTTAGCACAGGGGCCCATAGGAATGGACTGTGTGATAATCAGCCATGTTGTGGGTGTTTATTAGATTTCTGCATCAATCGGACATGCTGCTGTGCTGGTCTGCAGAATCTGCCAAGTCCTTTTGTACTCTCTCTACGACCAAACCAATTGTGACACTAAATAAAAGAAATGAAAGCTGATTTAACGAGATGAGATAATCTCCCCCCCCCCTTTTTTTTTTTTGCAATCCTTCCTTAAGTGCAAACACCATCTGGCTCCCCTAAACTCTGTCAGCTCTTCCAGTCCTGAGGCATTTTTGCTCTTCCTAATTACTGTCATTACACAGTGGGTAGTGATTACGGACGGATGCTGATGAGAGATACCAGGAAGGCCTTGTCCCCCTATAGACTCTGCACGCAGAACCAGCCAGCCTCTTCCCTGAAGTCATTTAAGAAGGGAAAAGAGGGGAGGAGGACTAGAGACAGCAATTTAAAAATTAGGAATTCTTGGGAATTTTTTTTAATATCAGGGATGGTGGGGACCAGATAAGCAAGGCAAGAGAAGCTGGGAGTTCAGGGAATGAAATCAGTGAAGACACAATTTCATCTTTAAAAGTAGAAGGGGGAAAAAACCAAACCACCACTGGCTTTTAAATTTACGGTTACACTGGTAAGGATAAGAGGGAACAAATTGAAACGCTTAACATTTCCAAGTAATTAGAAGCTTAGAATTAAGAGAGTCGTATAGCCACACACAGGGAAGGTGAGAGAATTATTTCTAGGAATGAAGTCATCTGCCCCCAAATTGCATGACACTGAATAAAATGTGCATCCTTTGCAAGCTAAAAAAAGAGAGAGGGGGAAATAGCAGGAAATACATGATTCAATTTCTTTAATGGTGTTTTACAAGCTTGCTATTTAAGGAGCCCAATAAGGAGCACATGATTCTGAGGCTGGGATCCTGAGCTCACGCTAATACACAGGCAGTTGCCCCTTGCTAATACATGTAACCAACCCCTTCAGACCGTTTCTTCTAAAGGTACCATAGCAGGTCCCATTGAACTTCATGAGATTTACTTCTGCTTTAATATAGACTGGATTAAACAATAAAAGTTGAAGCAACCCCATATCACCTTCACTCCCCTCCCCAAATAACATCTGTGGTGAATTAATACTCCAAGTTGGTATTATTAGTAACTACTCAAGAGCTATAGGGATTAATCACGGTGATAATTAAGTAACTACTCAGGAGCTACAGGGATTAATCATGGTAATAATTAAGCCCACTAGCTGCAAATAAATATATAGCATCAGCTTTATCTCAGCTCTGCTAAATTAGGGTCTTTGCGCAGGGGTGCAGAAAAGAAAGCACTTAATGACCTCTGCTAATACTTATTGGATAGTCAGTCAGTAAATGCAAGGGTGATATTCTCTGGCTACTCTCCACCCCCCACCCCAGTGTTTGTATGGGTGCGTTGTTGAAATTCATAAATGACTCTTTGGCTTTGCTAGTTGGACAGCTCTGTTGGGAATGCAAACTGCTGATGTTAGAACAGTTGCTGAGCCTGCTGTCAGCTATGAAAGAGCTAAAAATTTCATAATTTGTGCTCCCAAGGATATTATTCCTCAGCAGGTTACTTCTTTTCTCCTGGCTCTCCTCAGTAGCATCTCCTTTGTCCAGCTGCTGGACAAGTGATGGACGCGCAAACAGTACCTTTTAAATGAAGGATGGCGTTGCACAGGTTGAATTGGCATCAACCTTGCCAATCAAATTATGTCTATGCCAGAAAAATATGTCTGTATCAGACAGTCTGCAGTTTGGATTCTGTGCCACTGCCAGCCCTATTAGGGTGGGGGTAAGTAAGCGTTTGGGCGGCATGAAGAAGCTCCGTCCACTCTTCCCTTACAAATAGATTTCCCCCTTACATTCCAAAGTATTTCATTAACTTAGAACAGGGGTGAGGAACCTTTTTAGATTGGAGAACCAGATCACTACCAGTTCCCACCCCTGAGGGCCAACTTTCCCAGGTTCCTCTTGCCTGTCAAAAGTCCCTTGCGCCATGTTTCTCAAACACCTGACAGCCCGCTGCCTCCATTTCTCTCCCTTGATAGATAAGAGCAGTCACCAAAATCTTTTCTGATTACAGTTCTGACCATTTTTATATAATAATAATAATAATAATAATAATAATAATAATAATAATAATTAATAGGGCCAGAGGCCTCTCTACAGCCATGGATGGTGGCTGATCCGGACACAAAAAAAGCCAGGAGAAATAGGTCTAAAGCCAGCCTGGTACCAATCACAGTGCTGAGTGTTTCTACCTGAGGAACTCTTTTCGTGAGGCATGTGGTAAAAGAGTGCCACCTGGTGACAGGAGGTCACCTGATTAACAGCATGTAAGAACCAAAGCAGAGCCCTGCTGGATCAGGCCAAAGGCCCATCCGGCATCCTGTTCTCACAGTAGCCAACTACTGTAGATGCCTATGAGAAGCTTGCAAGCAGGACCTGACTCTTCCCACTCTGTAATCACATTTGCTTCCCATTTTTCCTCTGAAAGGTGCCACATAATACCCACACTGCATCTGTAAGAACGCAATAGTTTAGTGTGGCAGCACCAGCACTCTGACATTTTCATTTAGACAAGCCTCCCCAGGTGTTTAGAAAGTTTATATGAGTTTTCATTTGTTCTAGTTGTTCTATTGTGGTTTTAGCTTTCTGTAAGTTTCTAATTACGGTTGTAATTTTTTTTTAGTGGTAAGTGTATTGTTTTATCTTTTTTGTAATCCACTTTGAGGGTTTTTTTGACAATCAAGTGGTATGCAAATTTTATGAAATAAATGAAACAACAACAATAATAATAATAGACCCAGGAGACCCATTGCCAGTCAGTGTAGTAGATTATGCTGGGCTAGATGGATCATTAATCTGACTTGGGGTAAGACAGCTCCTATATTTGTATGTTCCTAACCCTGAGATTCACCTACTGGAGTTAGGTGTGTGTACACATTGCCTCTGAACACAAACTTATCTCAGGTACTTATTTTCAGAACCTCAACTGAACTCATAGAAGTCCTTCCACACAAAAATTCACGACTGGCTCACCCCTCCCCAGGGTAAACCTTGCTGTTTGTTTGTTTGTTTGTTTGTTTCAGCAGTCTAATTTAGAAAATTCCATAGCTGCTGCTGCTGCTGTTAAACCACTGGGAGTCAGAAATTTTGCCAATTTACCACATACTGCCCAGAGATCTACTGTAAGATTCCTTTCTTTGCAGCAAAACAATTCATTCACTCCTAACAACAGAGGATCTGTTTGGAGCCACATTCAGAGAAACCAAAATGCTCTATTCATGCTGTGGGGTTTTGTGGATGTTATTGGGGGTTTTCTTTTGCAGTGAAAAGATTTGCGTTCTCTCCCTGCCCCCCTCACCAACCCGTCCATCTATCATTTAGACTCTTCTTGTGTTGCAAATCAGCACAAGCCAGGTAAGATTTCCTGCCTCCGCCCCCCCAAGCAGAGAAATTAATAATGTATTCAAACAAACACAATACAGACTCTGTCTTGAAAGGGGAGGTTTTTGTCTTCTTCATGAAAGGGAACTGGGGGGGAAAAATGTCAGTGAAAACTTACACAGAGAGATGAGAGCAGCTGTCACCATGCTCACCTCCCCGACCCTAGACAACACACACACACACACACACACACACACAGGCACCATGAGGTGATCAGAGTCACATTAACAAACACTTCCTGGCAGGATAGTGAGAAGAAAACAACAGAGGCTTGTGA
Source organism: Darevskia mixta (assembly GCA_034641385.1). NCBI lineage: Eukaryota > Metazoa > Chordata > Lepidosauria > Squamata > Lacertidae > Darevskia > Darevskia mixta. The sequence continues at coordinate 21,252,469 of JAWWNH010000008.1, forward strand.
CAGGCTGTTAGCATGTCTGGGACAAAACTAGCAGACCTCCAGGCAGTCCAATCAATCTTGCATTTAACAGGCACCCAAAGACAAACATTCCTATCCACACATATTTATATATTATTTACTTTATTAATTTATTTGTCCTCCACATGAATCTCATAGAGGTTTATATAAAAACAACTAGAAACAAAAATTTAAAAGTACAAAACACACACACGAAAGATAGGTTTTAAAACAATACAGAACAAGCGCCTCAGGTAGAGGCCTTTTGGCCCAGCTGGAGAAACCTGTTGAAACAAAAACACATTCAATTGTTTTTGTCAGAACCTAAGAGTAGCCTACTGGATCAGGCCAACTGCTCCAGCATCCTGTTCTCACAGTAGCCAAGCAGATGCCCATGAGAAGTCTGCATGCAGGACCCCAGCACGAAAGCATTCTCCCCCCTGTGGCTTTGAGCAACTGGTATTCAGAGACTACTGCTGCAACCATGCAAGCAGAGCATGGCAATGAGGGCTAGTATTTATGGATTTATCCTCCATAAATTTGTACAAATAAGTACAAAAGTTCCAGAAAATACAAATAGTGGACACCTGCTGTATCTCAACAGGGATACTCTTCTGCAGAACGGGGGCAGCCACATGGAAAGCTCTGCTCCAAGTTGCTGTGAAGTGGGCTTTTGGGGACTTGAAGAAGAAACTCTCCTGCAGAATGCAGCATCTCAAGGAGACATGCTAGGCTGGGACCGGCTAATAGGTAGCTGCTGATGGAGAGAGAGCACTGTGGTAGGTCAGTTCAGTCTAGCAAAATATCTCAGACATTTTGCATATCTACTTCCCCTTTGAACATAGTGAGTTTTGCCACAGGATATGCATTTATAAAAACTATTTAGAAGCTCAACCTCCCTTCTTTACCTGGTCATACCATCTGCATCCTGTTAAACTGAGTTGTGGAACATGAAACTTTTACGTGTGTGTGTGTGAGAGAGAGAGAGAGAGAGAGAGAGCGAGAGAGAGAGAGAGATTTGAGCAGATATAGCTATACCGTATGTGCTATAGCAAGATGCCCAGATCTCTGTCCATGGTCCTGCAGGACCTCAGCTGACCATACCCTACCTTCCTTCCTTTTCTCTCATGCTCTACAATTCTGAAATTTTTCAGACCCATTGCAGTTATGTTTTCAACCTTAAGAAATATTTGTGGGGGGTTATTTTATAGGAGTATTTAAAGCTGATTTTAATAAAAACCTTTGTTGCTCTACAAGAAAGTGTCCTTTGGACTACACATACGATCTGTAATTCCCCCCCCCCCAAAAAAAAATTTTTTTTGGGTCCTACCATGTTTGGCATTCCTTGACCAGGATTAATAAAAGAGAAAGAACAGAATTGTACAGTTGTGGGCTGAAGTGTTGGTAAAAAAGAAAAAGTCCAGCTTCATTAAGCTATCAAATGTTGAAGGACAACAAGAATATTGCAGAACTAGTAGACTTTAAGCCCGTTAAATTAATGGGCGCTAGAACATCATGGAAAGCGGGGACGGTGAGAACTTGCTGAAATGCTCGATGTACTTGGGCGCCCCGGCCAGCGCCGAATGGCCCTTCAGCGGGCAGCGCAGGAGGCGCATTGCGGCGGCGGCAGCACTGGCACCAGCCAGGCCCCGGCAGGCCAACTCAGCCGCCACTTGTAACAGCCGCTGCCGCTTAGAAGTAAGTCCACGTGAGCGCGCACCCGCCGCTTCCACAGCCCGGCCGCCTGAAGTCTCTGCGCTCCAATCCCTGTGCCCATGGGGCACATGCGCAGTTTCGCCCGGCCAGCCGAAGTCTCTGCGCTCCAATCCCTGTGTCCGTGGGGCACATGCGCAGTAGGACACAGGGACGGACACAGGGACTGGACGCAGAGACACTTGCACTTTATTACTGTAGATAAGGACCACTAGCCATTGAATGTGCCACATTCAAATTATTTTGTATTACATCTAAAGAAAATATGCAGTCTTGTATATTATATTGCCAATGTTTATTTTATCTTATTTCATAAATTTTATACACCGCTTGCTTGTAAAAAAAAAAAAAACCCCACACAATCAAAGCTGTTTTCAAAAAGAATTATATAACACTGTGGAATAAAAATAATTTTAAACATTAAAAAATATGCTCCTTAGTGGTTCAAATAGCTCATTTAAACTCCCACTCGGTATTTCTGTCCACTTGCATTCATCATTTTTCATTCCCACTTAGCAACTCACCATCATATTGCCAGGGGAGTTTCAGAGTGCGGAAATTAAGATTAAGGTAAATGTGAGCTCAAAGCAGTCATTTTATTCCATGAGATATACATTTTCCAGAGCTTCTCCAATTGAAAACATTACAGAGGAGGGATGCCTTGGCAGGGTGTGAAAATGCTTTTCAACCCAAGGACCACATTTTGTTGTTGGGGTGGGGGGGGCATGGTAGCGTTGGGAATGGCAGTAGTGGGAATGGCTACTCTCCTTTGTACAGCAGGCTGCATTCCAGCTCTGCCAAAACACAGCAGTTCACACTCTCTCACACACATGCACACCACCATCCAGGCAAGCAACAGGAATTGCCACAGTTCAGTGGCACATTCCAGCCAGTTAAAGGGTGCCCTGAGCAAGGCCAACGAGAATAGCCAGGCTTGAACTCTCCTGCCCTTGGTATAAAGTGTCCCCATAGCCTTCTTTTTCTTAAAGCAATTGCTGGGAGTTTCTGGCAGCTAAAAGACTGTTTCAACATCTCTACAATGTGGGAAATAACAAACTCTCTTCCAGTTACAGTGAAGCAAGCCCTTTGTAAATCTGTCCATCCACTATTCCTCTTTTGAGTTGAAAGGGAGTTTTATGAAGCTTGAGGGAGAGTCTTCAAGTCTCAGCCCTCTAAAACCTGTTGCTATGACTCCCCCTCCTCTTCGTCCCAGATGACGCTCTCCTGAGTAGTCTTGGTGGTCACCAACACAGTTGCCCCGAGTTCCGTTGCCGGCAGGGGAAAGGTGGGGTTGCATTTTTTATCACAGGAAGTCAGGGAAGCTGCCTCCGTGACATCACTTCCTGCCATAGCTTCCCTCTTTAAGGCATCATCTCTGACAGTGTTTAAAGCATCGTTTGAATGTGGGCACCTAAGTATTTCAGGATCGCCATCTCCTGGACTGCAACTGTGGCCTTTGTGAGGTTCATTTTCAAAGGCAATGACACACTTCTCATTTTCTGAAAGAGAAACAACTTAATGAGTAATGTGAAAGCAGTAGAGAAGTGTAGAATAAGAGGCCCCCTTCCCTTTTAGAACATCAGCAGCAGCAATGTCTCTAGGACAGGGGGTGAAGCACCTCAGGTCTGTGGGGTGGGTGCTGCTTTCCCATGATCTCTTCTCTGACCCTCTATGCTTTCTGCAGCCCACAGCCCCTCCCCAGCCCACAATCATTACTGATAGTTTCTTCACACCTTCATTGAGTGTTTTTGCCTGGCTGAAATGTGTCCTTGAACTCTGATAATATCTCATCTAGCTCCCCTGGATGGAGGATGGAGAAGAGTGTGTGAATGGCTACAGAACCTTACCTGATGTGCAAAGGTAACATTTACATTCATTGCTCCACTCACTTTTGCTTGTGGCCCCGCCTGTCAGTGGCACATGGCCCCCTCATTAAGGTTGCCCAGCAGGGCTGAAAAGGGTTTCCTAGCCTTGCCCCTAGGGTATACTCTTACAAAAGTTCCCTCCGTGCTCACCTTTAGCATTCCCCTCTTCACAGCATCTGAAATCTTCAGGGATGCCTTGTATGAGGCGACAAGAAGAAAATCATAACTCAGTTAAGCAGAACATGAGAATAAAAGAGGAAAGTGAACTAAGATATACGGGACTGGCATTGGCATTGGCCCCTGAATAGCCCAGGCAGTGAAATTGGACCTAGATGTGAATTATTTCCCTTCCTAGTCACCCCCTACTCCCAGGCAGGCCATAGGCCGCCAGGGGCTTCAGTTGCCTAGGCAACAGTAGCTGGGAAGAGAGAGGGGAAGGGTTTCCCCAAAGAACAGCTCCAAAGTCAGCCCCCTTGTAGCATGCTGGTGGAAGGGGGCAAGGTACTCTTGGCCAGGCCCTGAAATATCCAAGGTGAGATCATGGGGGGAAGGTCATTGTTGATCAGAAACAAAAGACACAGGTACATGACAAGCACAATTTATATCATTTTTAACTCCCATGATGCTGGGAATTGTAGGTTGTGGAGGAGCTGAGACCATTGTGTCAAGTATTTCTACCAGTGCCAATGGAATTACATTTCCAGGATATTTCTGGAAGAGGTACAGCCAGGTTAAGCCTGTAAATCAGAGCTTTCCAAACGGTGTGTCGCAACACATTAGTGTGTCCACTGCAGTGTGTAGGCATGTTGCGCAAACGCTCCCCGCACTCTTCCCAGGGCTGAAAAGGGGTGAGTTTAACCTACGGTTTCCTAGGAAAACTGAATTACTATGTCGCGAAACGTTGCATGTCTAAAAAGTGTCACCAATATGAAAAGTTTGGAAAGCTCTGCTGTAAATGCAGTTAGGTCCGAGGAATGTAAAGCCAACAAACTATATCACGTGGTAATGGGAAAGCCATTCCTGCTTTTGGTTATCCAAGGGCAAATCCAAGGATATATCAGTAAATGATGTGCACCATAATCAAAATGATTTAATACTGGTGAGCAAAGTCATTTATGGAGCAATTGGCACTTAGACGCCCCTAGTGATCGCTAACAGATAATTAGAATAAGACGAATCAATTCTGCTCTCAGTACTTTGCAGGCAATAACCATGCATTGTATGGCTTGTTGTGTGTATGCCATTGGATTGGAACTAGATGGTAACTCCCCAAATGGGTGAATATCTATTGTTGGGAAGATTGGCAATGCCTACCTGTAGAATTCTCCTTTTCAGCTCCTCGCATCCTCTTCTTCCTCTTTTGTTTCAGGATTACAACGCACAGCACTGCAGCTACTGCCAAGACTAGCCCCATGAGAATGTAAATTCCAAAGAGTAAAGATGAGCAAGCTGGGTCTGCAGCAAGAGGCGTTGGTGCTTGGGTTTTAATGGAGGAAAACAGATTGGGTGGTTGTTAGCATCTTTATCCCACTCTTCCACTGAAAAAGGCTTCTAGAGCAGCTTACAAATATAAGTCCCTGCTTTCAGACTCGCCATCTAAGCGGCACGACACAAGAGGAAAAGGGACTGGGAGGGAGGAGGAAAAAAAGCAAGATCAGGCACTAATTCCTATTTACAGAGCTCTTGTAGTAAACAGCAGGAACGGAAAATTTGGAGATGACTCAAAAGCTGCTGCTCATTCAGGAGTGCAGTTCAGAAAGGGTCCTGCAGTCCAATCTGTCTCTTGCCACCTGACTGAGTGCCTGCTGACAGTTGAGGGAGCGGCCTGATGCAGCTGTCTTTTAGCAGAACTGATGGAGAGGCCTTGCCGACATACAGGGCAGTCTGACAGTGGGTCATGTTCACTGAGTTTGGAATGGGGCTTTTAGAGCAACTGAGTTATGTCAGCATTAGAGCAGACATGGTCAGCAGTATTATTTTGTCTATTTACTGTTTTTCTGTCCCACCATTCCTCCAGGATGTCAAGGGAAGATTACAGGGTCCGTTTCCCTTCCCTCTTTTATCCTTACAACTCTGAGGTAAATTAGGCTGTGAGAATATAACTGGTCCAAGGTTACCCAGCGAACTTTCTTTGCAGTGGGGATTTGAACCTGGGTCTTCTCAGTCCTATCCTGACAACTGTAACTACAAACAATGAAATATGTCCCCTCTCTGTTTTAAGCTCATCCTAGGAGGCCAGTTTTGTGAGCATCCCACCATCTGAAGTATGACAGGCAACTAATTATGTGAGGACTTTCTGGATTCTAGTTTTCCACATCCGGGAGCCCCTGCCCTAGGAAAAATTCTCAGATCCACAGTTGGGCAATACTTTTATTTGGGTCAACCAAAACGTCACAAAACATTGAGCAAGCTTTTGAGCCCTCCATTTTCAACAGGTCCGATGGCAGACAAAGTATGCAGGTGGTGGGGGAGGGGGGAAAGATTCAAAACCATAAAGTTCAAAAATTGGGTTGGATGCTGAAGCCATGAGCTGTCTCTCAGACTAACCAACCTCACAGAAAAACAATACTGTAAAATAAAAAAAAAATCTGATTACCTGGGGGTAAAATACATGTTACTATTTAGCAGTGCTTCAAACATCATCCGGTGCGCTTAGTCAAATTCTGTTCCATTTCTTAATCCAAAACCCCATTTACAATTTTTTGTTTCTCTGTCTTTCCTATTCCATCTTTACGCTTCTTTTTCTAGTTACAGGTAGGTAGCCGTGTTGGCATTCTGGTAGTTAGCATTCTGGTTTAAAGATACTCTCTGGGTTGGGCAGATCACAGCAATTTACAGAAATCTTCATTTTTGTAAACCACTTAGAGGTTTTCTTACAATCGAGTGGTATATAAATATTGTAAAATAAACATTAAAAAAATAAAAAAATAATTTTCATATAACATTTGCTCCATTTGCCCTCATTGTTTTATGGATTAATCCCTTCTTTCCCTTTATTTCAACTCTCTCTCCTAATAACTATCATAATAACTTACATACCATTCTCAATTATATGGTTTTAAAAAGTGTTAAGGGCTGTGCTTTATAAAGGCTAGGGCAATGGAGTCCAAACTCTCCCCCACCCAAGCCCATTTGAAAATTGCTGAAGGGCTTGGTGGATCACTTGATGGTTTTTCTGCCTGTTGTAGCAATTGTAATGCATTGTGCTAGATGCTGTGTGATTTTTAATTGCATTTTTATGGCTTCTTTCTATTTATTATATATTGTATAGAATTCAAGCTGTAATGCAATAAAATACCCTGTGATACGCTGTGAACTGCCTAAATGAAGCTCAAGGACCATAATTTGGGGACCCTGGGGTGATGATGTTTCCACGTGGAGGCTCCTTGGCACACGAAAACCTATTTGTCCATATAGCCTAATATGCTATACTCTAAATGGCAGCGTCTCTCTGACTTTTCTGGAAGTCACTTGCTTACAGGTTAAGTGGAGATGCTGGAACCTTGAGATGGGGCCCTGAGATAGCAATGCAGTTCAAAAGTAGGCCATTGCAAGCAGTGGCATCGCAACGGGAGGCGGTTCACCCCGGGTACCATGTCTGGGGGGGTGACAAGAAGGTACCCCATGGGAGGGCGCGGCGGCGCAAGCTGCCATTGCACTGCCACAGCCGCATGTGGAGGATCCTCCGTTCACAGCTGCAGCCGCGAGCAGAGGATCCCGGCACCACCCATATGGCGCTGGAGCGGCACCGCCGGTAAACTGCTATGTACAGCGCATGTGCGGCATCGCTACTTACGGCACATGCACTGTACGTAGCGACACTGCACATGCGCCGTACATAGTGGTTTGCCGCCCCGGGTGTCACAACACCTTCGTTCGCCCCTGAGTGCAAGTAGATAAATAGGTACCACTATGGCGGGAAGGTAAACAGTGTTTCCATGCACTCTTGTCTTCCATCACAGTGTTCTGTTGCACCAGAAGCGGTTTAGTCATGCTGGCCACATGACCCGGAAAGCTGTCTATGGGCAAACGCCGGCTCCCTCGGTCTGAAAGTGAGATGAGCGTCGCAACTCCATAGTCACCTATATATATCCCAAGTTGCACCATCAAACCAGTGTAGCATCATGGTTAAACAAATGAGCTACAGTGAAGTGCAAAGTTTCAGGATGAATTACCCTCTAGTCATGAGCTCACCAAAGGCCAGCCACTATCTCTAAGCTTCAACGTGCTCTCCTCCACATAGGAACCATAGAAAGCTGTTGTATAGAAAGTCAAACCACTGGTACATCTAGCTCAGGATTGTCTATAGCAGCTTGCCAGGATTTCTGATGGAAGACTTTGTCAGCCTCAGCTGGAGATGCCAGGGATTGGCCCCGGAAAGCTTTGCATCCAAATATGTGCTCTCTACCATGGAGCTATGGCCTTCCCTCATGTGGAAAGTTAGTCATATGCTGTGTGCATATTATATATATTTAAAGCACATCGTTCTGCCCAGACACTGAGGTCCAGCACTGGCAGTTCCCTCACTGCGAGAAGCAAAGCTACAGGGAACCAGGCAGAGGGCCTTCTCGGTAGTGGCGCCTGCCCTGTGGAACGCCCTCCCAGCAGAAGTCAAAGAGATAAACAACTACCTGACATTTAGAAGACATCTGAAGGCAGCCCTGTTTAGGGAAGTTTTTAATGTGTAACATTTTAATGTATTTTTAATCTTTGTTGGAGGCCGCCCAGAGTGGCTGGGGAGGCCCAGCCAGATGGGTGGGGTACAAATAATAAATTATTGTTATTATTATTTACCCTCTTTCCAAAGAACCCTGGGCACTGTCATTTACCCCTCACAGAGCTACAATTCCCAGCACCCTTAACAAATTACAGTTCCCAGGATTCTTTGGGGGAATAATGTGCTTTCAATAGGTGGTGCGCACACAGTCATAGTGGCCTATCTGTATGTAAATCACTAGAGATTTCTGTTGAAATATGAAGTGGTATATACATTAACTACCTCCCTAGGTAGGCTGCTTTGAGGGTCACTAAATTACACATGTGAAGTACTTTTTCTTTTTTTAAAGCATGCTATAAATACATCCAGCAATTCAACAGATGTGAGTCAGAAGCCGCATGGCACCCAGTTACAAAACCCCACCACCACCTACTTGTGGAGCCGATACAAAAACCCCAGGCTCTACACTGGTGTCGCAGTCCCAAACGCAGGAAGATGTGGAACTGCATTGACAGACTTTACACATTATGGTTACTCATTTCCTCTGGGTCAGTTTCCCACACGTGTACCAAATCATGAGTATGGCAAATGCCCACAAGGAAGCAACCTCATTGCTTTCGTCGACCCAAACAACAACCCTGTCTGTCTTACCTGACGCCTTTGCTATCGTTCCTACTTGATAGATATGAAATTGAGACTGAAAAAGAGCCAATTGCTATAGCAGTGATTGGTGGGCCTTTTAAGGGAGACCACTGGTGCTCTTCCTTGAGAAGATAAGAAGAGTCCTGCTGGACCACAGCAAAGATTAATCAAGTCCATCATTCTGTTCCCCGCAATGATCAAACAGATGCCTCTGAAAAACCCATTAGCAGGATTTCTGGAGCACAGCCCTCTCATACTGTAGTTCTCTAGCGGCTGGCTATGCTACCTCTGCTCTAATCCTGCAGACAGCATACAACCATTACAACTAACAACAATTGATATCCAAGGTCATCAGTAGATGAGAATATTTCTTCTGTTCCTGTTCTCATCCACCTGTCTCAGCCGCTGGAATCTCTTCCCACTGGTATAGGATTTGATTCCAACTGAACCCAATGCACCCAGGGAACAATTCCCTCCCGCTCTTTCCAAAAGTCAAGGGGATTATTTTTATTGCTTACTTGTCTCCTTCTCGGTGTTCCTCTGCATCTTTTCACAGCTCACACATTGCTCAACCAGGCGGTCGTAGCAGAGGCTGGGGAGATGGCAGGAGGTGGCGGCACTTCTGGGTCCACAGTGTACACATTGTTTGCTCTGATGGTCATAGCAGCGGACGGGCGGAGAGCAAGAGATGTCGCTCCTAGAGTGCCTCTCTGGCTTCACACAAGGTACGCATTGGGCGGTCAGGCGGTCGTAGCAGAGGCCAGGCTCAGAGCAGGTGGTGTCCGCACCTGAGTGGCTGCTTCTGTTCTGCAACATGGTTCAGTCTTCAAAGAAAGAAAAGGAAGGGAAACCCCAGATTATCAAGGCTTAACGAGATAGCAGGTTATACAAATGACGAGCAAGTATGAGAAACTGTTGGACTTTGAAGCCTGAGTGGGTTCCGCTTCTCTCCCTCGAGATTTCACTTCCTCCAGGAGGCCCTTTATCAAAGAGCAAAGGGAGGAACTTGCCCAAGCAACACCCTCCTGTCCTGTGGCTCCCCGCCTAGTATTACGTTTGATTCTTGTGGTGTAAAAGCCATGTCAACGTGACGCTATACGTCCAAATGGACGAGGGGCTATTGGATGGCATAGGGCTTATTCTAAGCTTCCTCCTCTACTGGACTAGTAGGCCCGCCCCCAAACATTTTGTGGCCGAAAGAACATGAAAAAGGGGAGAAATGGAAAAGAGACAGGAAGCCATAAAAATAGCAGAAGGAGAAGGAAAGACAGAGAAAAATGGAATATGAAGAAGGAGAAATAAGAGAGCAAGAAAAATGCCTTGAAAAGAGTAAAGGCATTGAGTCCAACCAATGATTTGGGCGTAGCAAGGCTCCCTTCCCTCACACAGTATAACTATATGGCTGAGCCCCACACAGCAGATTATAACTTTTGTGACTAAGATTATTTCACACTGCACAAAGACAGCTGGAGAAAGGTCATGGCTTGTGCTTCAGCGCTGCTACTAGGCAGTACAGATCCTGGGCTAGGCAGACTCAGTATAAACATCACGTATTCAAGCCCACTCCAAGATAGGTTGGAACCACCACCCATCTCAAAGGGTTATCCTCTTATCCGTCACCTTTGGAGAGCAGCGCTCTTTTTGTTACAAGGAGGTCAAATCAATTAAAACTAGGCTTAAAAGTCCCCTCTCAGTCACTACCCACGAATATCTCAGATTTTTTTCTGTTTCTTTTTCTCATTATATTTAATCTCTTTCCCTTTTTTAAACCTAGCCTGCTTTCATGGAAGATTCAGTCATATGGTGTTCCACATCTCTTGCTTTTTCTACCATTTGGCCTTTCTGTATCTCACTTACCGTACATGGTATTACTTTCCACACCAGCATGTATATTTGCCTATCTGGACTGAGCTGCTTTATGACTCAGTAATTCCATGTAAGTATTGGTCAGAAGGCGAACTGTACAAACTCCTCTCGCACATTCCCCTCTCCCCACAAACGCCAAGGCAAGTCGTTGTTTAAGTTTTGACTGGGCCAGGAAGCAATGCATTGACCGGCTGTTACATTTCCCAATCATGCGCTGTGCAGATGAAATATTTTCCCATTTGTGTTGATTAAATGCTCTTGCAGCATTTGTGCAAGTCTGGGGTGCCTTCACTGTGCATCCAGCCTCAGCAATCTGCAAATGCACTGCACCTCTCTGTGCTGCAGGCACAGCATTGCAGTAGAAGCAGTGATGGGCTGGGCTTGCGACGTACCACACTTTTACAAGAATCACTTCCTCTGGCTTCACTGTGATGCTCTGGCTTGTCTGGAAGCAACACAGCAAGGTGTTTTCTGAAAAGCCGGACTGTCCGTGAAGTTTTTACAATCTCCCCCCTAACTCCCACCGCTTTGTTGGGATCCCTTTGTTAGGAAAGGTTACAATATTTGAGATTTTTTCTTAGGTTTCTTTCTTTTCTTTTTTTTTAAATAGAGTTAAAGGGAATGGGAGACACATGCGATAGAGGTGTATACAATTATTCATAGTGTAGCAAAAATGGCTAGAGAAGCCTATTTCTCCCTCTCATAATACTAGAACCCAGGGCCAGAAGATTCAGAACAGACAAGAGAAGGAACTTCTGCAAACAGCCCATTATTGAATGGTGGCATTTATCCCCACAAGAGCAAAAACTGCAGGCTGTCTGTCAGCAAAGCCTCTGGCTTCCTCAAGGTGCAGATCCACCCTCGACACCATGCAGGATACTGTAGGTTTGGGAATGGTACTCACTGTGTGGGGAAACCTTGCAATGAGTCTGTCCTAATACCAGGAAGCAGCTGGAGGTAGGAAAGCTTCAATAGCTGTCTTTATTTGTGACCAGTAGATCAACAATTCCCTTTGGATGTGTAAGAGACTCAAGCTATTACAATGATTTTAAGCTGCACTTCAGCAGCAGCAGTGAATCTTGCACACACCCCAGACCCTGCACCTGGCGTTGGGACACTGTTTGCACCCCCATAGTCATGCTACTGGGTGAGGGATGCTCTTCTCAGACTTCCATCTTTTCACTAAATTATGTTTAGTTAATAACAAAGTTTGCCGAAGTAGATGAAGGATCTGCAGAGGAAAGGAAGGCAAGAGGCTTTCTGGCAGGGCACAGCTAATTGCACATGGAAAGGAAAGAAACCATTGGATATGGGGACACAGTCCCATTTGCTCAATAGGGTTGAGTCAAAAGACAAAGCTTCGGCTTCATGCATTGTTCAGAATAGCACTAATAACAGCCCAGACTCGGTAACTTGCTGTTCCAGAAGATGGAGCCAAGCAAATCGGCTGTCTTCCATCTTCTCTCCAGCTGCCTCTTTTCTTCTCTGGATTCCAGTTCTGCAATCTGAGCTTTCCCTACATGCTCCTTAGAGGCAGTAGTAGCCAGGGTAGCAGCTTGGCCTTGTCTAACACCCTCGCCACCACTTTTGGAACTGCTACAGCGCAGCAGCAGAACATGCTGTTCCTTTAAAGTCCTTGTGCTCTTGCTGTGTGTGATGCCACGTGATGAGTCAGATCAACAGGGAAAGCTATTTCCCGTTCCTGGGGAGATGACGTTGTAGGCTGGGAGCAAGCCCTCCCCACGCGCATGGGGCGGGATAGCCCCATAGCCATTGGATGGTCCTCGGCCACGTCATCCTTAGGCTGTCCAATCCGGACGGTCCGGGGGTGTGGTGCAGGCTATTTAAACTGCCCGCGGTCAAGGACTCACCCCTGTTTCTCCCTGCTCGGTCAGTTCTCCCGTCCTCCCTTTCTTAGGTTAGGCTCTTTATTTCTTGACCTGGCTATGGACCTCGGTTGGTCGCCTTTGTTGTCCCAGGGGCCTGGTAGGATTTTTTTCCCACTTGGCAAATTGGCACCGGCCATTGGGTTTTTCGCCTACCTCGTAGCAAATTGTCACAACTTTGTAAGGTTTGATGGTTAGGCATTGGAGTATTAGGTTGAAGGGGAGGGGAGGTAGTGGCCATCACCTACCCCTCCTATTTCAAGGGTATTCCGTTAAAGGAATCCAGGGGGCGTGGTCTCTGTCCAAAGCCCCAGACAGGGAGGCTAGGGCCATGGCACGACCCCTAGCAGTGACCCCAGCGGAGTTCCTAGTTGATGTGCATCAGCAGGGCTTCCCCTACTGGTGTTAACCCTTCCATGACTCCTGCAGATGGGCAGGAGTCAGATATAGTCATGTGGTTTCCAATGCCTAAGCCAATACCACTCACATTCTGTAACCAATAAAGTTGTGGCCTTTTTTGCCCATTAACCTAAAATACTGTTTCATGTGTCTTTATTCCACTTCCCGGGAGGGTTTGGGACCTTCTCACAGGAAGGATATCTGGAAATGCATGTGCCATTGAGGTGCGGTGGTGGGGAGAACCATTTCTCATTGCCCTATATCAGTATACATATTTCTACCCTTTCCCACTGTTATTTTGATTTGCTGATTTGTTCACAGTTTGTACCTGCTCTTCATCGGAAAGGCTCCCAGACAATCACCCCCAACATAATCCCTGCCTTCAGAAAAGACACAGCACAAAATGAAAAGTGGATGGCGAAGGAAGAGGGAAAACAAACCCAAGCGCAAAAGTCTTCCGATTCACTTCTGCTCTCACCCATACACTTTTCTGCCAAGATTCCTGGTACTGCAAGATTATGACAAGTAACTGACTCCATCATCATTCATGGGGGCTTCAATGCGCCTACAAATATAATCAATCAAGAAAAATCTTGCAGATATCTGTGACTGTCCTCTGCTGTGTCACCAGCACTTTTCAATTCAAACATTTTAAAAGACTCACTTGCAGTTGTGAACTGACTGCCAAGTCTATGGAAATGAAACAGCTATCTGGAGGAATGGACTGATAATGTGCAGATTAATCTTTTGAGCAGAGCCAGAATGAGCACAGATTTCTTGACTAGTTTGCATTTTGCCATTCTAGTGCCCACCTTCTGTTACTGGTCTTCACAACCAGGACAAGCATCAGAAGGAATGCTTGAGTGGTTCGTTTCAGACGTGAGCTGATCTAATCTGCACCTCCAAAACTAAAGTGCAGATCACAGTCTAATTTGCAATTCTCCAAATTTTGCAATGTATTTTTCAATTCAATAAATGTATCAAAATGCATGGAAAATGCATATTTTAAATTACTTTAGTACAATATTTCAATACATAGCAGCACATTTTGTGTACGTTTTTTTAAAATGCAGATTAATGTGGAAATGAATTATGAATGATTAATTATGAACATATATGAGAGAGACGGATCTGTCCATCGCTTGAAGCATGTGTCCACTGTCCTAGTCAAAACTCCCAAGCATCCTCGTACATTCGCAGGAGATGTAGCAGAAAATGATCTAACAGGGCAGACACACAACACAAGGCTGAGGCTCATTTTCACACTTGCCATGCTTATAACGCGGATGTAAAGCTTATATTAGCTAGAATGTTTATTTGCATTACAAATGACCACTCTGCTTTCTCTTCTGCATCAACAATGACCAGCCACCAGTGCAAATCATGTGAGAGAGGCTCCAAGGCAATTTGAAGCTGCACTGTTGCACACCATGGAACTTCTGAGCAAACAGGGATAGGATTGCCCTGAAAACTTTACATGTGATAATGCTCAAAATCTCTGATGTTCTGAGAACATTTTCACAGGAGGCTTACACAAGCCTAGAATGCAAATGTAAAATCTAGAACATACAGTAGATTTTCTTCTGCTATCCATGCCCCATTAGCAATGTCCATTAGTAAAAGCACAAATAGGGGAAGAAAAGTGACACTTTTTTGGTGTCACGTGTGAAATTCCCTAAAAGCACCTTCACATATTACAAGTGATTGTGTGGGAAACACAGGTGTTACTTCAGTTTTCCCTGCAACAAAAATAATAATTAACATATGGGCATCATACAAGTGCATGTACATGCTTCTGGATCTACTGGACCCACCAGATTCATTGACATGTTTTGACATATATATACCAGTATATATCACATATCATGTGCTGTGTCTTGGTGACAGGAACCAGTATTTCCCACAGCATTTGTAATGGAGAACTGTCCCAAGTCTAAACCAAAAGGAGGCGCAGAATTGGGGACAATCTCCTCACAATGAGCTGAAGCTGACTTAGAGCAAACAGTTAGCGTGCACACGGCCATTGGGCAGGTGGAATAGTTCTGCAATACTGTACCTCCATTTTTTTGCAAGAACACGAATACTATGGACATTGGGCAAAGACTCTTCTCTAAAAGAAGTAGCCCCAGGACATAGACACCCCAAAGAACAGTTCACAGTGCTAGATATTGGACTGCAAAATATATAGCTGATATATCTATAAATGACATACATCATTGCTTAATAGCCCCCGCTTGTGAGCTTTCCAGGGCTATCTGGCCACTGGTGGAGGCAGCAATGATTCAAGAGGTAGACTAAACTAACTAAATGACCCAACATTTTGGGGAGACAATGGAGGACACAGAGATAAACATCTTCAAACAGTAATGAACATCCTATTTTAAACAAGGAGCTCATGTCTGGGGAGTGGTTGTTTTTTTAAGCAGCCAAAAAAAACCTTATTATATAACGGACAACCACTCGCACAACTAAAACAAATTAATAGAATCAGAGCTTTACTGCATTCCATAAGGAAACTCACATTTCTTATCTCCTTTATGAGGAGATGGAAGCCTTGTGAGCTCTGGGGTCTAGTTAGCCAAGTGAGTTTTATTAAACAAATAAAACAGCATGCATACGAAAGCAGCAATTAAAAATAGTTTACTACCAGGGCTGGAGAAATGCTTCAAAATAATTATCTCAAGTATTTGCTTGAATAAATGAAAAAGCAGGATTTGCTGCAACTGTATTTGTGTCCCATTGGACCTGACTGCTAGAAAGGTCCACCAAAGAATTATCTGGAAGAGGGGAGGTAAAATTTAGACTTCCACAAGGACACACAAGTGCTCAAAAACTCAGAACAAGAGCTTCTGTGGTACAGTTGTAAACAGCACTGGACTTAGTTCTAGAACACAGAGCTGGGTCTGAATTTTAAATATCAGGCTCAGACCAAAGGATTTATACCTTAAACAGTCAGGACTGGCTTAAGAGATTTTTCCGCCTGAGGCAGAACAGCAAATGTTGCCCACCCCATTCCACAAGTAAAGAGGCATAATATTCAAGACTAGCTAAAGTAATTGGGATGAGGCTACAAAAAAATACAGCCACTACAATGCATGGTAGAGCGCCTCCTGTTGGTGCCAAAGATTTTGGCTCTTCACCTTATGTCTACCAGTAGCAGGGCTTTCAGAGTTGTGGCCCCTTTAATGTGGAATTTATTCCCATCTGAGATACGGCACGCCCCAACAGTGTGCCATTTCAGATTCATGCTTAACTCTTATTATTTACCCAAGCCTTTTCTGACTGAACATTTTAATTAATGACTGTTGATCATCTTCTGGCGTTGTATTGTTATTTTAACTTCATTACTTCTGGTGAGTGTTTTATACTTATTTTTCATTTTCTGTACATTTCTGATACTTTATAATGTTTATAAATCTTTTAGAATAAAATAAAATACTTCTGGGCTGAAACCATGGCACTTTGTACAGCACCTCACAAACACTGTTAGACAAAATCAGTATTATTTAACAGTGCATTGTGGGCACAGAACAGAATTGCAAAAGAAGAGCTATGTCTCTGAACTAAAAATACCATTTACTCTTGCTCGGTGGCATCAATGGGGCATCGGTTTTTGCTGCTTCTAAAAGATGGTTCACGCACCCACCAATGCCACCATCTTGAGCGCACAGCGTGGCATTGCACTTGTGTACTGTGTAATATGGGAAGTGAGTTTTGTATGCACATAATCTATCTTGGCCTTGTCACATCTAGAGCAGGAGTGAGGAATCTGTGGCCTGGCAGCCAGAAGCGGAACTTCAGGTTGAGGGCAAATGCATCCCTCTAGTCTCCCCTATATGGCTCTCAGGATTCTCCCGGTCTACGCCCCTGCTCTGCCCTCTCCTTGCTTTTGCCTGGCTGAATTGCATCCTTCAGCTGGGATAATGCTGTGCATGGTGTGTGTGTGTGTGTGTGTGTGTGTGTGTGTGTGTGTGTGTGTGTAGCAGCCACTAGAAGGCCGCCTACTGTACAAAGGTAGGTGTCACCTCCATTATTCCACTTACTTTTGTCTCTGAGCAGCTCATGGAGAGAATGTGGCCCTTGAGATGAAATTGGTTCCCTATCACTGCTAGAGGGTGGCAGGGCAGGGTGGGAGATGCTAGAAACCCCCCTACCCACAAGGTTAATGGGAAGCTCACTGAGACAATTGGAAGATACTGGACATTCAGTAACCCCCCAAAAGCTTTAATGAGAACCTAGAGGAGGAACAAGAAAGACCCTCACTCCCTGTCACCTTGTGAGTCAGATCAAAACCAACCAACACACTTTGCATTTCACAGAAGTATTTGTAAGGGCTGCCTCGCAGCTGAACAACAGTCCTACTATTATTCATACGACTTGCTTGAATTATTATGAATAATGAGTAAATCTGAAAACATGGCAACATTTGCATAGACCACAGTTCCCAAGAGACAATTATGATGGGGAGAAAAGCTTTCCCCCTCTCACCTCTGTTCAGTTCTCTGCGTGTCACTGCATCCCTTCCAGATAGTGGACTTAATCATCCGTTTTACATTTGGCAAATATGCATATAGTAAAACTCATACATTTTAGAGACAATTATGCATTAAAGGAACAGTAAGTAAAGGCTAATTTTAGTGACCACAAATGAGAACTGAAATATAAATGCTACTTGTTAAAGGTGAAAGATTTATATGATCTGAAGAGAAACCAGAGTATAAATGATACTTGTAAGTCCTCACCATCTGTACACAATTGGCTGTATGCGTGTTCAGAAGTCTGGACACAATCCAGTCCCAATTTCAGTCCCATGGATTTTCAAACTCATTCCTAAACCATTCATATTCAACGACTCTTAAAATACAGTGGTACCTTGGGTTACAGACGCTTCAGGTTACAGACTCTGCTAACCCAGAAATAGTACCTCGGGTTAAGAACTTTGCTTCAGGATGAGAACAGAAATCACGCCGCGGCGGTGTGGCGGCAGCGGGAGGCCCCATTAGCTAAAGTGGTACCTCAGGTTAAGAACAGTTTCAGGTTAAGAACGAATTAAGTTGTTAACCTGAGTAACCACTGTACGCTTAACTGTGGCTTCATTAGGCCCTATATTTTACAAAAAGAAAATACGAGAAAAGTTTTGACTGTCTCAAAAACCAAATCATAGTTCCAGGATACTGGATAGATCAATATATCTCCTACACTTTCTATGGCCAGCAGAGTTCAATATGTATTTTAAATGGAAATATAGCCATAATATCAGTAAATTACATTTGTAGCACACATGTTCCGTTTTAACAAGCAGCTCTTGAATCATGTACATAATGCCTGATAGAAGATGGAAGCTATTTCAGAAACAAATCTATTTGTGATAGCAAGATTCCAAATAGGAGAGACCGAATTTCATTTCTTTGATCATCTGGTCTAGTGCTTAAATCTGCTTTGCTGTGTAAAGTCCAACTATGATTTCTTCTGAGTTGTTCTGGTTTCTTTTTTCAGCTTGTGGTTCTTGTTATGCATCTGCAGGGGCACAAGAGGGATCTCCACCCAGCTGAGTCATCAGCCTGACCTCACTTATCTACACCCCAAAAGCAGTGCTAGAAACTGATATATGAAAGAAAGCTAGGAGCTAAATGGCATCTTAAACCCAGGTTATGGGCACAACTACAGAATGTCTAGGCTCGCTTTTTTTATAACAAGAAATGTCACAGGTCCACCATTCATGGTGTAAAGCTGTGAACTTTCTTCAGCTTGGAGACGTGCACGACATTAACTTCTGACTGATGAGAAATTACGGAGGCAGTGCTATGGCATTTTGCTTTCTTTTGGATTACACTACAGACTTGCATTTCTTCCTTTTTAAAAATTCTTTATTTTATTTTGACAAAGTAATAATCATAAATAAGAATAAAAATGTGCACCCCACCACCGATACCGTTCCATTGTAACTATCCAACCTCCCAAAATTTCGACACCTCTTGCTATGTTTTGACCCCTTTCCATTTTAACAGTATAAATTCTACAGACACCCTCCATATCTCCTCAAAATCATTTCTCCTGCATATTCCCCCATCTTACCTTAATGGCACGTGTTCATTTATCATTAATAGCTATATCCCACACCTCTTTATACCATTCTTCCATTTCATATTCTGCTTGCCCCTTCCACTTCCTAGCTGTAATAATTCGTGCAGCTGCCAATAAATTTGTGAGCAAGTCTTTCATAGCCTGCGAACCTTCCACCCCATCGTAAATTGATAATGATGCTACCTCTGGACTTTTTGTCAGCTTTAACCCAGTGATTTCTGTTATCTCCCTTTAAACACCAGACTTGTATTTCTGTCGTATTTGCTTTTACTTACAAATATACAAGCAGGACAAAGTGGGAAGTGAATGAACGCCCTTACAGCAGGCAGCAGATCCCCAGAGAAATCTCCTGCATCCAAAGATTCTTTACCTTCAGCCAGTTCTCTCTAAATTCAAACTGCTTTTACCTCTATCTCTGTCTTCTCCTCACAGAAGCATATCACATTCCAAAAGTTGGATAGAGATTTCTAGTTATCATCTTGGGTCACAGTTGCCACTGACCAACCCATCACCCTGGACTACTAGGTAACAATCACACTAACAGAGGATGGTTAACATCCATGGCAGTATACATGCATCATGATCAAGCCCCCTTTAACCTTGTTTTAAGTGAGCTAAATACATCCAGATGCTTAAACCTCTCAATGAAAGGCTTTGGGGGGGGTGTAGATTTTTAAACCATGCCTACATCCCCAGTACCCTCTTGATATGTATTTGAGCTATGTATGAATCCACTGCTAAACCAGGAATTGAGAGTAGTGATAAGGAGACTCGGTGGAGATAACACACTTTTATGAAGCCTGAAGCTGCGCCTGGACAGATGTAGATTGTATTGTATCTACCTTGGCCAGAGTCTCTTGGGCTCTGCCTCATTCATTTAGAAAGTTCAGCAGCACTGCTATGTCTTGGCAGTGGAAAATAAAGCCTTTTGGATGGGAATCCGAAATGTAGGCTACTTTCCAATTACAGCCAAAAGCCATCCCTGGAGCTTCAGCATGGCCTGTGCTATAAGGGCTGCTAAGAGCTTGTTTGTTTCTTCAGTCCAATTAAGCAACAGCTCTTGATTTTAGAAATAAATAAATGAAACACTTCATCATCTATGTGAGTGCTTGTCTACTGGCAAGGGTCTTCCATTTGCCCGGGAACAGATTGAAAGGAGACCATGAGATCTTTTGAGACTCAGAAGTTCAATTTATTCTTAATTGTTTAAATTGTTTTTTATATAACTGTTGTGCTGGGCTGTGGGATGTTTTTAGTTTTATTGGAAAGAGGTGTTTTAATGTTTATATTTTATCTGTATATGTAAACAGCTTATCCTGAAATGTAGAATTCTATCCTGAAAGGATAGAATTTTTGAAATAAATTTAAATATGGGATGGGGTTAAAAGGAGAAGAATGTAAATATCTTAAGATCATTCTGTTTAGGAAGGATTTATTTTTTTAAAAAATCACACTTGCACAAAGAATACCTGTAGTCTTTAAAAATGTCCCTGAATTGAACCAGGGGGTGACCTAGGTGACTCCCGAAGCCCTTTCCAACTCTAAATCTGTTTTGATGATGGATTTATAGCAGGGGTGGCCAACTCCCAAGAGACTGTGATCTACCGGTACTCACAGAATTAAAATCTGGCAGTGATCTACCCCCTTTTTTGGGTTCAGGTCAAAATTGTTGAGCTAAGTGTGGAAAAGTCCATAGTATGCAAGGCAAGTTCTATAAGCAACATTTACAGACAGGGCAGAAAACAGCCAATCTGCTTATTAGTCTTTAAACTGAAAACTGTTAAAGCTGCTTTCATGTTTTTAACAAGTAGCTGTGTGTGTGTGTGTGTGTGTGTGTGCGCGCGCGCTAAAGCCATCAAAAAAAGGAAGCAAAAAAGGAAAGGATATTGCAGTAGATGTGGCCCTGTTGTCAGACATCTGCTTTTGTGCTCTTGCAACTGAAAAGCAGACAGGGATTGGATAGTGCTGGCTCCTAAACCTATGGTGAGGTCCCTTGTCCCTTTTCAAAAGGCGACTGATTAATTGCTCATTTTGCCTGATGACTCTCTGAGGCAGGCACTACTGTAATGCTGACTTCAACAGGGCAATTCAACCCCTTTCTTCCATCAGAGAGAAGGAGAGCGCTAGCTCTGTCACTTCCCTTTTCAGAATCACTCTGGGGTTTCCTCAGCTCTTCTGCGACGACAAGCGCGTCATTTTGAAGTTTGTCAATCACAATTTAATCAACCAGCCGCTACATCTGAAGCTTAACCGGTATCAAATCATAATTTGCTTGCTGATTATACCTCTGTGGCAATTTGTCTCTGACTCCATTTAAACGTTCAATGTAAAATGCAGCCGGGTTGTTCCCTCTTCAGCTGATTCAAAGTGCAAGGCAGTATCTGGCAAACTTACAAAAGAATTTGAGAATAGATGTGGAGTCCCCTGCCTTGGCCCCAAGGCTTCACACCCAGTGCGACCAGACCAGTCACGCTCCCCTAAATCCGCCTCTGACAGATCTCTAAACCAAAAAGCAGTCTCCTTTCAGATGCATCTTCCACAGTACCTGCCCTAGTCAAGGATATATTCCACTCTTGGTTGGGTATGATTTTGATATGCACTTGCAACAACTAGGTAATCAGGGTACCATTTTTTTCTGACTCCTACTCAGGCACAGGGCAAGGTGATCTGACAGCCACAAGCGACACTGTTTGGGTGCTATTTAAGGGCAGAAGAGCAGGGGAAACAGTTCTGACCCATAGGGCACAGTCCATCATCATGCCAGGCCCCTGTTCATTTCAATGAGGCTTGTGCAGGCATTTCCTGGTGGAATATACCTCAGAAAGTGATGTCCTTTTCGGTTATTTGGCCTCACAGCTCTGAGCAGACTCGTGACCTTTCACAGCAGCCTTCTACAATCTTTTGTTGACTGGCAACTGCCAGTAAGGAGATATGTATCACATTTGAGGAATCATTGAAATAGGGGCTACAGTGATCTTTATTTGTCATAGTTATGCAGTCATTTCATGGCGGTAGAAGCCCCAGGATCAATACATTTGCTCACACTGCTAATATAACCTCACGAGTAAGTATGCTCCTATGTACATTTGTGTTCTTGGCTGAACCCCTGATTAACTGGGCATCTAAGATGATCCAATCCTTCTCTTTCTGGTCGTCTGCCAATTGGATGATGCTGATAGCAGTGCCTGTTGGAAAATCCAGGCTTTGCTCAAATTCAAAAGACTACAAAGCAGAAAAATGTATTCTCCATCTTGGGGGGGTGTCCCCCTCATCATTTCAGGACTTTAAGAGCAGTAAGGTATGAGAGATGGAGATGGTTCTCTCACACATTTTTTTACATATGTTACAGTGCACAGGTGCAGTTGTGGTCTGAGACTAACACAACTTCTTTGGAACAAAACAAAATAAAATAAAAAAATTCCTTCCAGTAGCACCTTCTTTGGAACAGTTAGAAGAAAAGTGTGAAAGTAAAACAAAAGCAACCTTCAGCAGCAGAACCTATCTCCTTCCCAAGGATTACTGCCTTGTAATTGATAATTTGCTTACACCAGGGGTAGGGAGCGTGCACTCCAACATCTGGAGGACCACAACTCTCATCATCCCTGACCATTGGGCGTGCTGGCTATTGTGAAGGCACTCTCATGAATCATGAACATCCTCTACCACTTCACCTAATAGAAAATCACAGAAAGAAATATTTAGCCGCATTCCCAAGCTCATTATTAAAAAATCACTCACATCATCTTCTGTTTGCATTGAATTCGACATGCTCAGGATAATTACCGTATTTTTCGCTCCATAAGACGCACTTTTTTCCTCCTAAAAAGTAAGGGGAAATGACTGCGCGTCTTATGGAGCGAATGTGTGGTCCCTGAACTGCCCAGAGGCAAAAGCAGATCGTGCTTTTTTAAAAAAAAAGAGAGAGAAGGGGGTGTTGAATGGAAGCCCACTGAGCAGCTGCTCAGCAAACGATCGGGGAGAGAGATAAGGGAGAGAGATTCCAGCCCCGCCCCCTTGCAGAGGGAGGCTGTTTCCCCAGCGACATGTGACTGGCTGATTAGATTATTTGTCTGGAAACTGTAGAAATGGCTCCCTTTTCCTGAAGCTGCAGAACTGTGAGTTAAACCCCATAAAACAGGGTTTTTTCCCTTTGCAAAGTAAGCTCAACAACTTTGAGCTGATCCACAATAAATGGGGCTTTTCTCCTTTGCAAAAGAAGCTGCAGAAATTTGAGCTGATCCTCAAAAAATGGGGCTTTTCTCCTTTGCAAAAGAAGCTCAAATTTTCCCCTCTAAAAACTAGGTGCGTCCTATGGTCAGGTGCGCCTTATAGAGCGGTACTATACTACGTGGTCCAATATTAAGAATTTAAACCTGATACTCCCTAGTTCCAGTCTTTAATTCTAACCACGATACCACACATTCAGTCATCAGTATTTTCTCTGCAGAAATGTATATTCAGAAAAGGATCAAACCTGAACTATTTGCTTCAGTGGTGCATACCTTAGCATTGATATGCACCCAACCTTCTAAAAATCCCACTTCCAATAGGGGCTTCTATCAAAGCAACTCAGTAGCAACAACAAGATATTTGGATGCACAAACATTAGAGTACAGCAAGCACTGCATCATGCATTTGGAAAAACTAATCTGAGTTACACAATTTTCACACAGTAGTGCTCATCTTCCTCCATTAAGGAAAGTTTACGAGGCTTCCGGGTTGACCGCGGTTGCAGTCGCGTCGTGAACTGCCAGGGTTGCGGCTCGGGTCGGTTCAATCCACAGAGGCCAAAGAAATAATAATAATAATAATAATTTATTATTTTTACCCCGCCCATCTGGCTAAGTTTCCTCAGCCACTCTGGGCGGTTTCCAGTCAAATGTTAAAACAATACAGCATTAAATATTAAAAACTTCCCTAAACAGGGCTGCCTTCAGATGTCTTTTAAAAATAGGATAGCTGCTTATTTCCTTGACATCTGCTGGAAGGGCGTTCCACAGGGAGGGCGCCACTACCGAGAAGGCCCTCTGTCTGGTTCCCTGTAACCTCACTTCTCGCAATGAGGGAACCGCCAGAAAGCCCTCGGCGCTGGATCTCAGTGTCTGGGCTGAACGATGGGGGTGGAGACGCTCCTTCAGGTATACAGGACCAAGGCCGTTTAGGGCTTTAAAGGTCAGCACCAACACTTTGAATTGTGCTCGGAAACGTACTGGTGAAGAAAATGGTGAACGGAGGCAACGGGATCCAGAAACTCAAGAAGGAATTTTTCTGAGTTTGGAGGCATGAGCAGTGCGTGAAAAGGGGCAGGAAACAAAGAGATAGAGGAATAAAAATAGCCCTGGCGCTTTCGTACTGGCCACCCTCTGTGGAGAGCCTCAGGACGGGGCGCTACTAAGCGGTCAAGACCTCAAATAAGGAACTAACATAGAGCGAAGTGAAGCCATAAATGTTTAGGAATTTTAAACTTTTAATCTGGAAATCAAGCCTTCACTATACAAAGGACTGAAATAGCATACTTACAAGGGACGGAGAACAACAGGAGCTTGCTGGAGACGCAGTGTGCGACCTGACTGTGGAAGTGGACATACAGAGATACGAATATAACACACAGGGACTCATAGCCCCCCATCCCATCCCCACTTCAACGCGTCTGGTCTGGAGGTACCCATACCGGGGAAAGGACGAGACGGAAAGTTGAGGCGACAACTCTCAGCGGAGAGACGGACTCAGTAAGTGAAACAGGGGAAAGGGGGAGGAAGAGGTTCCCCACGGGTCAGAGCAAAGCGCGGAGTCAACAAAAGGAAACTGAGAGGACTGAATTAAAAATAGCGGGAAGTACAGGGAAATCCAGGATAAACAAAGTAACGGAAGGCTTCAAAGCTCAACAGGACACAACAGGGGAAAAGGGAAAATAAAGCTATCTGAGAACAAAGGGGGAAATTACAGTAAGAAATTACACAATTTTCACACAGTAGTGCTCATCTTCCTCCATTAAGGAAAGTTCACAAGAATCTTGCACCCAACTTGTACTATCAGTGGCTTTACATTCCACAACATGAATCAAAGAGTCGATGCATGATTGCACTTACATCAAGTGAGCAACAACTCCCAGTTGCACAAAGCACAAAGTGTCTGGGAAGAAAGGACCACCCATAAACAAGACAGTGTGAGCTGATCTTTAGGGCAGATCCACACTGTACCTTTAAATTAAATGCACATTTAAAGCAGAGTCCTGGGAATTGTAGTTTGTTAAAGGTGCTAGAAATGGTAGGAAACGACAGCTCCTAGGATTCTTTGGGGGGGAAGAACGTGCTTCAAATGCACACTGAATATGCTTTCATTGTGTAGTGTAGATCTGCCCTTTATTTAGGATCTATTTTGGAAAGAAGCCCAACTTGCCCTGAGTTGAGATGCAGGTATTTGTTACTGACCTGGTTTTGAATCCATCTTTCGTTTAAGAGCAGCACATTTTTCACCCATCCTTTCAGGGACGCTTTAAGCAGACAATATAAATAGAGCAGAATTGGGTTGCGTTTTTAAAAAGAGCCTTAAAGCATGCCAACTATCTAAATAAGTTTCTGTTTCCTATCAAACTTCTCTTTTTCCTACAATGAAAATGCTACTTCATGAATAGAGCAGGAATTCCCCCCACCCCCACCTTTTTTGTTGTTGCAAACTTTGTATACAAACCCTAGTATAGCTGCACCTTCTCTGTCTCCTAATCTCGTTGCATGGTGCTTATGCCAGCCACATTATGCACAACAGGGGACTCCTGTCTATCTCCCTGTTAATTCAGGTATCCCTCTTCTCCTCAGCATTTTGCACATTGCTGGCGTTCTCGCATAAGTAAATTGCAGGCTGGGGCTCTAGGGAGATGTTGGGCAGACATATGCATAGCTCTTCCATTGTAAAGAGATGGCCAGAATGCAGCAGTGTATGCATACCCAAGGGAAAGCGGGGGGAAAGGTATTGTTTATTACAACTATTTATATCACACATTTTAAGATGTTGGTGGTAGACGGACCTGTGGGGTGCAGGGAAGGGAAATTTGTCTGGAGCAGGCTCTAAGGTGGCTTTTGCCTGTGTCCTTCAATGAACTCTATGCTGATCCCTTTCCATGCACACAGTTGAACTGGCAGGCAGTGCTCAAATTACCATTAGATGCTGTTTTGCGAAGCTGATGAGGGACACACACATGATTTGACTAAAGCTGGTCAGTGTGGGGTGACCCCCTCATGGATTTCATTAAGGACTTCCTACTTCCACCTCCCTGCACTCAGTAATGTACCAAATGCCTGCAGGATGTGTGCCATTAATTGTGATTGTACTTTGAGACTGGCATCCAAAATAGGGGGTATATACTGATTTCACATCATTTTAGAAGTATCATGCAATGCCTTTGTCCCTTTGCTTCTGTTCTGTACATGAACAGAACTCCCTGTGCAGGATAATACATAGACACAAACCACCATAAATTAATTCTTCCTTATAATGCTTTCCTAGTCTGGCCACTGATTATTTTGTTCCTTCCTCCCTGCATTTGAAATTCAGCATGCAAAACCCGACGGAACAGAAGCACTTGGAACATGCTTCTGTCCTCCAGCAAGTTCAACAGAAAGAGCATTGCCTGAATCTAGCATTTTTCATCTTCAAAGCATTGCATGGACATTGGCTAATTAATCTTCCCTGCACTCTTGGGAAGGAGGTGACTAAGTACCCTGTGCTATTATGTCGAGCGGCATAAAAATCAAAGGAATTAAGAGATGGGGAAAGACACGGTCTAGCAGAGTAGGTCATGTTTGTTTCCCATGCGCAGTCACCTCTGGCTAATGTGCAGAATTATTCTCTACATATTGTTCTCCAGGGCTCTTGTCGAGTCAAGTTTTAAACAGCTTTAGTAACACGATTTCCAGCCAGCTCCCCTAGGATGCTCTTCCCCAGTCTGTTGTATCACTCAGTGGGAGAAATGCTGGCTGTTACTAAGGCTCAGAGTTTGCTCATTTTGCAGCTCCCCCACCCCACCCCTCTTGCTGGTTTGGGTACAGGGTTTAGCAAGTTTGCCAGAGAGAAGGAGGCCTTTCTTCCTCATTCTGTGCTACGTGTCACATCCCATTAGGCTGCTTTAGTTTGGATTACTGCTCTACCTGGGGAAGTTGCTGCCTATAAATTTCCACCCACCTGGTGACTTGGCAGTTCCATGCTATGGAAATAGGAGGAAGGGGAGAGAGAGACTGACATCTCCCTCAGCATGGCCCGTAGGCTGGCTTCTCTGCATGCTAACTTCCTGTAGTCTTATCTTCCCCTTAAGGTCATTTTGCTGTTACAAGGCGATATATACGTAAGTGACATTGTGGGTCCCTCTAGCTCAGTATTGTCTACCCCATACTGACAAAATGCATCACCCAAGGGGTTCAGAGTCTTTCCCAGCCATTCCTGGAGATGCTGGGGATGAGACCTTTTGCTTGCGAAACATGTGTACTACTTCTGAGCTATGGTTCTTCCAACAGCAATATTGCAGCTGGCAATCAGCACTAGGGAGCTTTCTTGCAGAAAGGCACTCCTAGGTTGAAAGCAGCAGCACTTTGAAATAAGTCACTGCTATTCCCAGGATTCTGGCTTAGGGGTGTGTGGTTCAAAAGCCCCATAGGAAACACTATGCTTTTGTGAAAAGTGGTATTTTCACTGGGAACTAAGCAATCAACCATGGACAATCAGTTGGCCATACATTGTGTTGACAAGGGTGGTTTACCTACAGACTGCATTCACAAATATGGGGATGAGGGGAATATTTCTTACTTTGATCGCTGCTATAGGGCTCCTGCCGTTTTTACATGAGTAGAATGTGTCCTTTTATTTAAAATGCATCTCTGGGTTATTTGTGGGGCATAGGAATTTGTGTTTGTTTTTTTCAAAATATAGTCCAGCCTCCCACAAGGTCTGAGGGACAGTGGACCGGCCCCCTGCTGAAAAAGTTTGCTGACCCCTGTTCTAGAATATAAAAAACAGCAATGATAGCAACAATGAAAAAAATTACCAACAACACAGGCCATGAAGAGCACCTAGTATTTATCAGATTGAGTTGGAAGATATTCTCTCAATAAGATGCCACCTCCCTCTGGACACAACAGGCAGGATCTTCAAAGACTTTTGTCTCTTCCTCCAGGGTGAGGAGTTGCCCCACCATCCTTCCCATGGTTCAAGCATGGAAGGTTGGGTCTGTTTTGCTCTAAAATCTCCAACTTTATGAACTGTTTTGTGAGTTTGTATCCTCTTCCCTTTAAGTTATGAGGTGTTTTTGTGTGTGTTTGTGTTCCCCCACCTATCTCAGTCAGCAAAAGGACCTAAAAAGATATCTTTGTATTTCCCCATTTGTGTTGGGGTTTTCCCTGTTCTTGTGGTTCTTTTCCCAGCACTTGGTGGCTGGGGGAAGGTTTCTTCTAACCCTGACTGACTGGTCCCTGGGCACTTTGCATGTGGCCCTTCGTGCACTACTGCATTGGGTGGACCTGCCATTACTAAGAGCTCATGGCACTTTTTTCTCAGCAATGGGCCCATAATTACTCAAGCAAGTGAGGACCCCATTTGACCCGGGTCAAAATGCTTGATTAGTTGCTGGATGTGGCAACTCCCATACTCACCATCTCAAGCAGGACTGCCTTTGAAAGGGAGTTCAGCACCTGGAATGTTGGTGTTCCTTTTCTCATCTACTGTATTCCTACTCTCTGTTGTTGTTGTTGTTGTTGTTGTTTAGTCGTTTAGTCGTGTCCGATTCTTCGTGACCCCATGGACCAGAGCACGCCGGGCACTCCTGTCTTCCACTGCCTCCTGCAGTTTGGTCAGACTCATGTTGGTAGCTTTGAGAACACTGTCCAACCATCTCGTCCTCTGTCGTCCCCTTCTCCTTGTGCCCTCAATCTTTCCCAACACCAGGGTCTTTTCCAGGGAGTCTTCTCTTCTCATGAGGTGGCCAAAGTATTGGAGCCTCAGCTTCAGGATCTGTCCTTAAGAATGGATAGGTTTGATCTTCTTGCAGTCCATGGGACTCTCAAGGGGTGCTAAGTGCATTACATAAATCTTTTGGGACCCCTGCCCATTCAGAGCTGGTGTGGAGCAAGGCGTCGGGGTCTCACACTTACTCTATTGAGTGGGACTGCCAACTTTGGTTTTGGTTTCCTTGGTAAGAGGAGACTGGGCAGGTGGCCAGGTCCTTTTCTACAGGGTCTTCAGTGTGCCATTGCAAATGTGTAATTTGCCACATAATTCTCTTGTACATCTCCCCTACACCTCATTTTTCATCTGCTAGTTCTGGCTATTTCATTGCATTTTATAAGCACACAGTGTGTCTGCTTGAGGGGGTTCCTTTGTTGGCATGAGTACTCATTACCAACATTCCCACCAATTTCTTCTGTGCTTTTGTGGGGACAGGGTTCATGGCTACCCCTGCTGAGATGACAGAGGCGGCCCTTCACCTCTCAAGGGATGATGAAACATCTGAATGATTCTGTTGCAGATACAATTGGCTTTCATGGGCATGTGATCTCACCTTCTCCCGGTGTCTACAATGGCGGCAACAAGGATCCTCTTTCTTTCAACCTCCTGACTTTTTCCCTGCTTTCTTAAGAAATTTGTATCTAAGGAAATATCCTCATCATGGTCTGAGCACAATAGACAATGTAAGTGCACAAATTCTTCTCACAAGGATTCTAAGCACCACAGGAGTGAATTCTTGCAGTTCTAGCTCATGGGAGGGGTAGAGGATTCTCCCTGATTCATGTTTCAATATCTTCTCACTCTAGAGAACAGTTGTCCTCCAAAAGTTCTAGACTAGAGGGGCTAAAAGGTCTGCTTCTGTCGCCATTACTCAGGAGCAGGCAATGCTGACATTGGCATCCACATGTCTGGGGGGTCCCTCAGTACAAGTGGGGATTGCTTCTGTCATGGGCACCCAAGGAGAACTGTCTGTTTTGAACCAGTCACAATCTAAATTTGTGGTGGAAGAGGGGTTGTTGTCCGAGGAGGAGCCTTGTCTTTTCTCTTGAGGTTTTATCCTAAGGCACATAGGATTCTGCAATTTACTGGTGATGGGACACCCTCAGCTGATTCTTCGTCTCAAACAGGTGCTCGGTGTGTGTGTGTGTGTGTGTGTGTGTGCGCGTATGTGTCCCACTCTTTGACCACCACTCTTTTCCTGTCTCCCCCAACAAGGTCTGAATGAAAAAATCGCTGGAGAAAATTGTTGGGCAGGGTTGACCAAAAAAGGAAGACTGCTAACCCTTATAGTCTTCTTTCTTAGTCAAAGGCAAGACTTCTCTCTTACCTTTGTTTGGACCCTCAAATTTCTACGCCTCCTGATTCCATAAGGGTGGCCAGAAATCTTCTTCCACCTGACTGTGATTAGTCCGGTCAGGGAAAAAACATCTGATGCTGAATGAGGTGTATGCAATTCAATTTGAGAGCATGCTTCGTTATCATTATGTCCCTACCCCTTGATCATGGCAGCCTGTGAAGCATCATGAGGGCTATTCAACACCTAGTGAAGATAAATGCAATAGAATCTGTTCCCCCCTCAAGAGAGAGGTCTGGGGTCTAATCATTCTTTTTCTTGGGGTCTCAAAGGCACAGGGCCGTTTGGGTTATTTTGGACCTAAAGTGGTTAAACTAGTGTTTAATAATACTTTTAATATTGTTTTAAATGTTGTAACCTGCCCTGCAATCTTAGGGTGAAGAGAAGGTAATAAATAAACAAAAATAAAAAACAGTAATAGTACAAGAAAACAAATCATTTCTAAATGGAGACCATGTGGTTCATCAGAGGCACTAAGAAAGGTTGACTGGATGGCCTCCACAGACCTTTGAGGCATATCTCCATGGTGCTCTCAGCCCGTCACTGGTGCTTTCTACAACAATCTCTACCAGTACTGTTACCTTTCAGCCTCTTGGTGACACCAAGGGTTTTCATGAAGATACTGATGGCGGTGGCAGCTCATCTCCATCCTTATCTAGACAACACCTTGGTGAGGGCCCCATCAGTGGTCAGGTGCTAGATGGACACCCAAGCAATATTTAGATTGCCTTTGCAATCTAGGGTGTCATGTTGAATCAAGAGAAGAGTTCCCTGGTTCTGACTCAGGTTCTCACCCATCTGGGGTGGGTGGGTGGGAATCCCAGATATGTTCCAGTTCAGGAAAGTAGCAATTTCCATTTTCAGAAGAGAAGCAAACAATATAAATCTGTTAGAAGTGGGAATTGGTCCATTCAAGCCTTAAACAGTAGCTTGTCACTAACCTAAGCCTACATTCTAGATTTGAAAAGCAAGGCAGGAATGTGTTGCTCTTCCCTGTTACAAGCAACTCTTACTACAGAGGCACAAAATTTATTGAAATGGTGATTAAAGATTTTATTTAAAGAGCTTGCCTCATATAGGCTCCTTACACATTACAAACTATGAAGGCAAACCTGGACCAGTAGTGCCCATATTTATGGCTGAACTGCTGATGGCATAGTACTTGATGTAGTGTAGTGACCTTTAAGCTTGTTGCTGCAATTCCTAAAGAAAAATATATGGAACATGTCAGGCCAAAAAGCTGTCATCAGCTGTTTAATCTTTGTGTAAGTTACCATCCATCACGAGAAAAGGTTCATTTAAAGAGATGTGGTAAACAAGTCAAATACCTTACTGCTTCCATCAATCAGATAGAATCGTTTGGCATTTTAACAAGAAGTAGATGGGATTTTCCTTTTAGACATAAGTGTGATAACAGCAAATGACCAATTAGCACTGATAATTGACCAAACCCAATTAGCTGCCATGGCTTTTGTCCCATTCAAGCCAGCAGTGAAATAAAAGCAAAATGGAAATTGTAACTTTAAACATTTATTTATGAACTGATGTTTAATGCTGTATTTAGGAATTCTGTTTCCTGGATCAGATACCCAACACATACAGTGGTTTTATAAGTAGCAGGAAGCTTAGCCTAGCCCTAAAGCTTCTGAGCATGATTGGTATTTAACAAAGGTCTTGCTACCATCTTGTGGTTACACTGACAACTGCAAGGAATCACAAAGGAAAAAGCACTAGCTACATACAAGGAAACAGCACAGGCAGCCTCTTGAATTTCAGGGCCACTTGATCACACGATTTACATTTTTCTCTATACCTGTGCAGATGTATATCATGTATGAAATTAATTACATTTTAAATAGTTCTCGCTTCCCTTCAGCTGTTCTCCAAACCAAGTATGATATCAAAATGCAGCAGTAATATATAAAGTAGTCTCTATTTTCTATATTGCATGAATTTAACCTACAAATATTTTCCACAATCAAGACCGTAGTATAGTAATATGTTTACCCCTTTCCTACACACCACATATGTAAGCATATGTTGCACACCGTCCTGCTCTCAAGAACAAAAATGCAAGCCTTCATTTGCCACTGAAGTAGCAATGTTTCTAAAACTATCCATAATAAAGATAATTAATCTCAGAACTTGGGTAGGAAAACTAACCCATCGGGGAAGGGACAGGAGTACTATAGTAAAAAAAAGCTTCTGTGCTATTTGCAGCTTCTTCCCAACTACTCAATGTTCAACTTAACATGTCTCTTCATGCTCAGTCTACCCATACTCTGGTACTAGACTGATATGACCTACTTTGCTGTCAGTACTATATTCTGGAGACCTATTTTTAACTAGCACAAACAACAGATGTGTTTTACAATCTGACTGGACTGTGTGTACCTATCCATCAAAAAGGCGATTAATGTTCTAGGGCTGGTCAAGTTACCCATCCTCTTTTTGTGCAGATTGTCATTAAGGCTCTGCTTTACTCAACAAAGCATAATTGTTAAGAGTCTACTAGACACCAGCATAAATGCAAAGGCACTTGCACCATTTTATGCCTGTATTAGAATTCAGAGGCAACTCTTCCACTTAACTGTAGTTGCCAACCTGCAGCTGAATTTCTGGAATTAAAAGTCTTGCCGCATCAATTAGTTCTGGAAGCACAACATAGATTTACATTTAACTGCCTTTCCACGTTGACCTGCTGGCCATTTGACTGTCTGATTAGTTTCCAAACAGAGTATTGGAAACCCCCCACAAGGCCATACAGACATATTGGATAAACAAAGATGCCTATCTAGAAAGCCCAAAAGGTGGGTTCTCAGTCCTTGGACCAATTTGGCTATTTTGAAGCTATGTGACCTCCGCTTCTAGTGCCCTTGTCTTCTGTTCAGTATTATTTATTATTTAAACTTTATTTCTGAAACACACACACTGTATCATTATTAACTATAAATGACATGTTGCATCATTTCCTTTTAAAAGAGGCACAGAATTTTTTAGTTCACCCAGAAATCACTGATAAGTGAAAAATAGAAAACTTTATTCCATGATACTGGAGTAATCAATGTAACTTCCCATTAACGAACTGAAGGAGAGTGCAGAAACTCCTGGCACATGACCAGCACATATTTGCAGCATCCGGAGCAGCTGTCGAGCTGTGGAAATCCTTATATTCTCACACTAGAAGAGGGAGAGACAAAAATCTAATAGTTGTAAGGAAGCTAAGGCTGATGCTGAGATAGAAACAGTCATCAATATACATTTGCTTCATATAACTCATAAAAACCAAAAGGTCACTAAAACCAAACCTAAAAGATAGGACTACCCCACTTATACTTAACCTGCAGTTGTCCCAGTGTGCTAGAAGTCAAAAGGAGGTAGACTGCAATACAGAAAGTATCTCCACAATGTCCCGGGTAAATAAAACAAGCATCAACTCCAGTTCTGCAACAGATGGAGTTCTAAACCAAGCAAGAAGAGATGAGCCATGTCCCACCTCAAACTGGTGAGTCCAAACATGCCTGTATTTGAGACCTGGTTTGCTAACGCAACCATAACTAAGAGCAAGAAAGGAAGGAATTAAAGGATAACTGGATTAAAGCAGCATCCTGCCTTTCCCCAACATTGGAGCTGAAGAGATGGACGGGACCATCCTAGCAGTTGTCCGGTGATCCACCCATCTTCTCCAAGGGTTGGGGGGGCAGATGTTGTTTGACTGCTATGTTGCCAAGGACCATAGAACAAATTAGCAAGCTCTCTGGGATGCTTTTTGCAGGAAGGTTGGTGGGGTGCTTCCTTGACCCAGGCACACAGTACATACTTAGGACAAAAGAAACACCCGATGACCACAATTTTAGCTCAGTGAGTAAGGAACTGTGGACCCCTGGTCAAGCAACGTTGACAATTAGCTTTTTATCTCTGTTGTTTATCATACTAGATTTTCTAGACCCATACCTCTCTCCATGTCCTTTTAGTCATGGCCTGTGCCAATGGCCACAGTAGCTGAGAATGGAACAAGAAGTGTACAAGCCCGGATAAGATACAAATTTGCAGTATTGGTTGACACTACAGTAAAAAAATAAATCACACAGCAAAAACCCCAAGGATTCTTACTTCCAGTTCACAGAATAGAACAGGGCTGCAGTAACAATCTGCCAGCTTCAAGACAGCGTCCATGTCCACACTGATTTGATTCATTCTACGTGCTATAAAAGAGAACAAATATATATATATGTTCAGCCCTGTTTTCCCTGATACAACAGTATTTTTCTTTTGATTTGTGCATATTTATTTTCAGTGTGCATTCAATACAAAAAAATATTTTGTGTTGTTTTTTAAAAACCTTCAAACATTAAAGCCAATGCTTTGTAGTATAATTGTGTAACATTAGTCTTTTAGTGGATGTAGACCACAATTTGGATATTCTTATCGGACCCACTACAGAAGATCAAACTTGTATTTTACAAAATGGTTCAAGTCATCTCTTAATATCGAAGCAAGAGTGCACCATTTTGAGGACTGAAGAGGAAGAAAACAATGTCAACAGCAAAATTCAGATGGAATGCTGTTACATTTGGGACAATGCATCAGCTACACAATAAAGTTGTGGCTATGATGCTTTAAAGGCTTTAAACAATTAGTGAAAAACACTTGAAGAATAAAACGTGGAACAAGAAATGTGTTTTATACATACCACCTATGACCAGAAAGCACACTTTTCCAAGGAAAAAGTTGGCATCTACATGTAGCAGTGAAGATTCAATATCCTTAAAACTGGTAGAAAAACAAATAAAAAAAGCACCCAGTGTGATAGTTGAAGCTGAAAGGTAGAAGTTGTGCAACACTAAGGCATCTCAATCTTTGTTTGCCACATCCATACCCAACACTCTAGCCACACTGACATTAACATTTTTAAAAGAACTTCCTTCATACCCATCTTTCCTACACATACCTGTATTTGCTTTTTACATTAATCATAAAAACAATCAGATCAATTCGAGGCCGGATGTGATCTCTCTCTGCAGGTAAAGGAAGAGTTCTTGTCAAGTGGCTGAAAGAAACCAAGGTGCATTTTTAGGTAAGGCTACAAAACAGATAGATTTACCTAAATAAGCTTTATAGGAAGGGGGAAACAGATATTATGAACACAGATGTATTCAACTAAACCACTTCAAGCAGGAAGATAGAAATCTAATAGAACACTTAACTGAACATAAGAGATCAAGCCAGTTGCAGTTTTAAATGGCTCTCTCTAAAGTCTGAATATGTTAACTCAGGCTTCCTCAACCTCGGCCCTCCAGATGTTTTTCGCCTACAACTCCCATGATCCCTAGCTAGCAGGACCAGTGGTCAGGGATGATGGGAATTGTAGTCTCAAAACATCTGGAGGGCTGAGGTTGAGGAAGCCTGTGTTAACTCTACAAGCTTCTGAACAATGCAACAGCACTATTATATTAATGAAAGCTATATACTTTAGGCTCTCCAAACTGAAAAGAGTATTTACCACTGCCGAGTCCAGAGCGAATTGTGCCCCAGAAAACAGACACAGAAACATAGAATTGTAAAGTTGGAAGGGACACTGAGCATCATCTAGTCCAACCACCTGCAATGCAGGAATGTGCAGTCATCCTATATGCGAATTGAACCTGCAACCTTGCTGTTATCAGCACCATGCTCTAACCAACTGAGCTCCTACATGTATGAATAAAATCAGGAACTCAGTATTGCAAGGGCCATCAATGGGTTGTATGATTCTGCTTGTTTTAGAACATTACACTTTCTCCATCATCATAACAACCTTGTAGTAGAAAACAGTTCACTACCTTAGAACAATGGTGTTCCATAGTAACCTCAAAACAGAAATGAGAACAAAAAAACTAGTATATTTCAAACGGTAGTTTCCAGATTTGAGAGAAATCTAAGTTCTCTCGCCACTTACATATTTATTTTAAAATCTTCTTTTTCCTTAAGCATTGTCTCTGCTAGCTGCTCTTGGAAATCTTCATTTGTTCCCACCAACTATTAAAGAAAAATAAAATTTGGCTAATAGCTGAGAAAAAAAGGAATTATGAATAACAGATCAATTAACGAGTTACCTGTCCCAAAATCCCCAGCTCCCTCCACACCTCATTTTTCAAGTCCAGCCCCTATGCCAAGGGTCAGCAACCTAAGACCCATGGGCCAGAAGCGGCCCACAGAGGTCATTTGACCGGCCCACGAGCCCCCCCCCCGAAATGAGTTGCCCGCCCACGCGCTGCGCTACACTGGCGCAGCGCGGTATGGGGACTTGCTTCTGTGGCACCGGAAATCGTGTCTGCACAGACGCCAGAATTTGCAGGCGCACACGCAATCCAACCCACGGAGGGATCTCCGCGGGACCGATCCAGCCCAGGCAAGATAAACCTTGCCGACCCCTGCCCTACGCCCAACTCTCTGACGGCTTGTCTTAAGCTGCCTTCCAGGATCTGACACCCTCTGGAAGTTTTGGGCTGCAGCTTTGCTGGCAAGGAATGATGGGAGTTGTAAAGGTAAAGGACCCCTGGATGGTTAAGTCCAGTCAAAGGCAACTATGGGGTTGCGGCGCTCATCTCACTTTCAGGCCGAGGGAGCTGGCGTTTGTCCACAGCTTTCCGGGTCATATGGAGCAACGGAACACCGTGACGGGTTTACCTTCGTAACACAGTGGTAACTATTTATCTGCTTGCACTGGCGTGCTTTCGAACTGCTAGGTTGGCAGGAGCTGGGACTGAGCAACGGGAGTTCAACCCATCGTGGGGATTCAAACCGCTGACTTTCTGGGAGTTGTAGTACAAAGCAGCTGAAGGGCACAAGGTTGGAGAAGGCTGGTCTTAAGTTATCCGAGTCAACAGTGGTTCAGCTTTACCATTTCACTGGATGGGAGAACTTTAGCAGATGCAGCTCCCAGCACCAAGGAACTCCGTGTCTGACTTATTCAAATAAGGGGCTCAGATTTCATCCATCCTTCCTCCTAGCTCAAGAGGGGGGAAAGAGCTGACGGGGAAATGAGAGGGAAAATGAACTCTGTACATGGCCTGCGGCTGGAACCCTCCACCCAAAGCAGCTGAGCAGCTGAGCCAACAGAAGCACTCAAGGGAACCAATGAGAGAAGCCGGAAGGCGGGCTAAAAAAAACCCTAAGGCGTCGCATTGATTGGCCGAGGTGGGAACTCACTTTTCTCAGAACCAGCCCCAGTCAAAAGCAAGCGGGGAAATAACGAAAAGAAACTGCCCATTTGCGCTACCAGTTGCCGCCCTCCCCCCGTATCATAAATACGCACCAAAACAGTGGCAGAGTTGATTGCTGGGAGCTTGGCAAAAGCAGCCAACGCCGCCATTATCACAAATTACAGCAGCGCGACCTCAGGTTTCAAACTGCCGCCAGTACCTACGTCACCAAAACGTCTTTATACGCGTCGCTGCCATAAAAGGAGGACGGGGGTGTGGCTTCTAAAAACCCAAGTACAGTACAGAGTAGATGCATTGCGGAGTCCGGTCTTATCTGCGCATGCGGAGTTTTGGCTCTTACCCTGCTGGAGGGAAGACGGCGCACGCGCGGGCAGCAAACATTTTCTTTTCTGGTGTCTTATGTAGGGCACTTGCGGGGGTGGCTGTTGGCACCTGTGACGTCATTGCTCGTGAGAGGCTCGTGAGGGAGGGGGCGGGGTGTGAGGCTATAAAGAGAGAGGTTTGCCTTGGGGAGTTCGTGAAAGAGGGAAACTGGCTTCCTAGCAGCGCTCATTCTAAATAAAATAATAAGCTGGAGGCAAGCTTGTAGAAACGTAGCCTCTCGACACTGTTTTTATTTTGTGTGGAGTGGTTCTGCAGCAGTGTTAGGTTTATTATAACCTTTCATGTAAACCTTATAGATGCCTAAGGAATGGACGCTATTGTTTGTTTTAATGATATATCTATTTAATTTTTTTATTTGTCTTCTCAGGGGAGAAGTTCAGGGGTTTGTTTGCACCCATCTAGGAAAATTGATTTAATTGGGCTATTTCTTTCCTCTTCTCCTGCCTGGTAACTGGCTAAAAATAGAGATAAAGCACATGTTCCACATTTCTTTGCTCAAACAATGCATTAAGCCAGCATTTTCCAACCTGCGGGTTGCAAAGCCTGTGCAAAGGGGTAGCAGGCTTTATAAGTAAACCCCAAGTACCGGTAATTACTGCTTTCACTCGTTAACTGGTATGATGATAACTCTTAAAACTTTTGTTGGCGTATTATAATGCTGTACTGACTCATGTAAGCAAACATTAAAGTGTAGGACTTGAGCATTTCCAACGTTCACTAACATGTGTCAGGGCAGCATTGAAATACAACTGGGAACTGGTAGTTGGCTGCATACAGGGTGTTTTGAGTGACTAGTATGGCTCTTTCTGTGGAGGAGAGTGGCTTTTGTCTCTTTCAAGCATGTCTTGGTTGACAACTTCTGGGATCTGGGGAGTTCCCACAACACACACACACACACACACACTGTGCATTTGGATATAGGGAAATCCCAGGGCCACAGTGAGTAGTGCATAGGAGGAACTGCAAGGCAGGAAAGTGAGGAGATTCCCAGATTCCCAAGCCAGTTACTCGTTGGACAGAGAAAGGAAGAGTTTATATTAATAATAATATGGAAGATCATGGGTGCTGAGAAGAGCAAACAAAACCTTTATCCCGTAGTGGCTTATGCCACTAATTCATATTGGATCCCCCACGACACCCGCATTCTTCAGATAGAGCTATCTAGGTCATTCACCACAATATATGAACCAAGGAAGAGCCTTGCTGAATCAGGCCAGTGGCTCATTTAGTCCAATATCTTGTTCATATAGTGGTCAAGCAGATGCTTGGAAGTCTGCAAGCAGGACCTGAGAGCAAGAGGCTTCTACATTTATTTATGTTGAACAATTTATATACTGCTTATAATTAGACAAACCTCCTTAGCTGTTTCCTTCTCCATACATTTGGACTTGTGGGTTGCCACACCAAAAAAGTTGGAAACTTCCATTATTAAGCCACTTGTGTTGCTCAGATGTTGCCTGCTGAAATATGTGGCCGTACTGTGGTTGGACATGAACGCTTAACAGTGGCCAATAAGCCCACCTACCATAGAGAAGATATCTAGGTCTCTGATTTAGGTTCTCATGTTCAAACCCTGACAGAATTATGCTAAATGACCTACACAGAAGGAAAAATTAATAGTTTTAATTTTTAAGACTTGTATGTATGTAACTCATGCCATCTCTCCAATAGTTCTGTTCATTTATATTTAAAATTTGGAATCTGTTATATAGTATTGCTGTGTTCACAATGGCTTGCTTTTTGTAATCAGTTTTGAAAATGAAAAATGGAAAGATCAATCCTTTCTCCATATTTCCTATGTCTATGGAGTTTTTTTATTACTAATATTTATGGAGCAGCAGAACTTTGTAAGCAGATGCTGATAGATAAATGAGCAACTAAACAGGGAAAATACTGACTTCAAGACCAATCAAGACCTTCTATGGCTACAAGGACAAACCAATCTAATTTGTTTGCTGTTTCCTTTCATAGTACAACTCAATTTAGCAACATTTTATACTTGGATAACATGTTTCCAACTTGTTCTTGGGCTTGAGGAAATAATAGTCTGTTTTACTGTGGAGGGAAGATGATGTAATGGTCTAATACAAAATATGAACAGCATCGAGGGCAGTAACTGTTTTTGACCACATCCTGTGTGCTTTCCTCTTTTGAAATACCATAAAGTACAGACTATGCAAAGGCTGTGTGTGTTAATGCAATCTGACATCATTTTTAAAAATCCTAACAAAGGTTGACAGTTCAGCACATTGCCAGTACTAGACAAATTGCAAGTGAAGTGGAAGAACTCTAGAAATATTTTTGTTCCTCATCAGATTCAGTTAGGGTTTATTGAGAATTATTCTGAAATAGGCTCATTGTAAAGGTATGAGAACAAAAAATAAATAAAACACTAAATCACCAGAAACTGCTATTGGGAATTTTAATTTTTTTTAAAGTGCAATGCTACATTTTGGAGATAAAAGAAATGGGGGAATCTCTTCTTTTATCTCCCATTTGTCAGCTCTCCATTTATATAAAGTAGTTAGAGCTATTGCCTGAATTGATGCTATTGTGCAATCTAGGTCACAGCTTCTAACTAGTCTGAATGCATTTCCCAATGCTACATATTGATCTTCATCCACAATTTGATACTTATTTAAGGAATTTCAGGCAGACATCACAAGGCACTTTACAAAAGATCATTACAACAATACCTTTGATTTTAAAAATGTTACAACAAAATGGAGAGGACAACTGCTTCTTTAGAAGAAGCTATAACTACTTCTCTCTTCAGGGCAAGATGTTCTGCAGAAACCCCTGTGGTGACAGTTGGACTAGCAGTATGTTTGGTAACATCCAGAATAAAGCATCACTGATATTAGCAGCTTACAAGGTAGGATCTCTTATTGAGGTCGAAAGGCTGGTAGGGGCTCACCAAACTGAAAAAAACTGTCATCCCCATTTCACATGGGGCACCCAATAAGATTTCCCCCAGCTTCCCCACCCAGAGCTCATGCTCGTACAACACTGCTACATTACAACACTTCTGACTTTAGTAAGGGAGGAAGAGATAGAAATTCCTTGCATTCTCCAATCCCTTTTCTGTCCAGCATTCTCCATGCCCAACCACATCTTCACTGCTGATTTCCTGTCCTCCATACTCACCTCTCACTCTGTAATGTGGATCATGCCCATATTTTTCTGCAAGGATTATTGCCCTGATTTGTTTGCACTAGTCTTGGTTAAAAATATATACTTATACATAACTAGTTGTGTCAAAAGATACACAAGGATGGTCAATAGAATGAATATCAGAATGCATCCCATTGAAAGCAATGTAGCACCAGATGCAGATCTAATGTGCATTAGTTTATGGGGTGTGGTTCCTGTTCAAGTAAGTGATACACATGCAGAAGCCTGCTTACAGGTGTCTGAGAAAGCATGGAGTCAAAAGTGGCAACTTTAAGTGTTGCTGGGGTGGGCATAATATGTGTCTGTTTGTTGATGCTCACACATCATTATATTTGCAAACATTTATCCAGTTTAAAACTGACTTCCTCAGCTTAGAGCATCTATCTCCCAATTCTGCTTGCTTATTCTCTGTACCACGTGCACTGGAGATCTTTCTAGGCTTGTTGCTATGACAACAGCTGATAGTCTGGCTGTGGTGTTTTGATTGGTTGGGGAAGGTCTTGCCTCTTTTGTGAGGGTGAAAGGGAGGGGGCCACCAAAATGGGAGCAAGATGGAAAGAATCCAAAGCCGATCCATTTATGCGAGCAATGTGGGGCGGCGGGGGGTGGGGTGGTGGAGAGCGGGGAAGCAGTCCTCGGCAGCTTCAGATGATGAGGCAGTGAGCTTGACTGTGTGTCATTTACAATTGCATACATGAGCATGCGTACATGCAGGGCAAGCAGCACTTCATTTCTGTCCATGCTATTGACTGCTCTGACACTTTGACGTGCTTGGACTGCATTCCATTGGAGAAGCACTTTGTCCCTTCCTCTGACCCATACAGCAGAGAGCAGCATCAGATGAGCGGAAAGCTACTGTCCTGTTCTGGGTAACAACAGATCACAGAGCAGTAGTCTGAATGAAGCATGTATGCGGATCGAGGTAGGTGATGCACCGTGCCCCGGTATTGTACATGCATGACTTCTTGTGTTTAGGGACCTCCTTTGAATTATGTCTATATGTAATACATCTTCATTTATTTGGGCACTGTGATGAAAAACAGAGCCATGGAAATTGAGGTATGGAAGGGAGCACATGGGTCATTTGTTCTAACCAAGCCCATAGAAGAAAATCCTTTCCTAAAGAAGAGAAGAAGCTAGGCTTTCCTTTAAAACCTTCAGTGATGGAGAGGGATGGCATGTTCTGTGATAGAGACTGGATGAAAGGAGGATATAGATGCATACCATGGGACTTAAATTTATTTATTTTATCTAGAAAAAATTATAGACCACTTAATCATAAAGCTCTATAAGTGGTGTAAATAAGAATAATATAAAAAAACCACAATGCATAAATATGAGTGTGAATAGTATTCTACAATGCTGACCTAATGATGATTTTATATAAAGTCTGTGTATCTTAGGCTGTGCTGTCCTTATTCTTTTGCAGAAGTGCAGTGATTTTAGGCAGGTGAAGTTTTACTTTCAGTTCCTGATACCATTTTAAGAACATTTAATTTCATAAACTAGCATTAACAGAATCTCAAAACAGACATATGCAGACTCCATATATCACATATGGAAAAAAATGGGGAGATGCAAGAGACTGAAAATGGAGAAGATAAATAAGGTGTGTGTGGATTTTTAAAGGAATTTGAATAACCCTATTTGGGGTCAATATAGTCCCAGTTCTACTTTGTATTGTTGATTTTTAATCTATGTGGCTGCAGTCTAAGTCCCATTTACGTCTGTGAGACTTCTGAGCAGAAGTCTTGTGCTCAGTAAAGTAGGCTTGTGGCAGTAAAGTAGATGGATAAAAAAGGTGGATAGGATCTTTGCCTATCAAAGTTAATGCAACATTTACGAGCATCTGAGGATTCACTGGATATTTATTTATTAAAATTACTCATCATATGACTGGCTATTATATTCCACTCTGGTATGAGGTGTCAATGGCACCTGTTTCTTCCCATTGCTTGAATCTCTCTCAGTAGCTGCACTTTAAGGATGTCTTTTAAAGATTGTGAGACTCACCATATGAAACCAAGGCCTATCCTTGCTAGTTTGGTTGAACTGGCATGGGTTGGGTTAATTTCTAGCTGAGGCTGACATATTTTTGTCTGGAAACTGGTAGGGGAAAGAGCTCCTACATTTTTCTTTTTGACCTGTTAAGAGTTGTTTGATGTGGTAGACCTTTGGATCCTACTAGATAGTTTCAGCAGCTATGGGAAAGCTGTGGGTTGGTTCTGTTCTTTTCTTTTTGTGCCTAGCTGTAGAGTAAATTTAGGGGATATCTGTTCCACACCATGGGAACTGATCCATGTTCCACCAGAACTGTTTAACATTTGTGAAACCACTGGGATTAGATTGTCCAAAGACTACAAATGTGGCACCATTGTCATTAAGCTGAAGTTTCCCAGATCTATGTTGTTTAAGCATGCAAGAACTAACACTAGCAGCTGCATCTGGTATCCTGGTTTTGTCACTTCTCAATAATAGGGAGCCTGCCATTTGTCATTTATGTGTTTGTGACCTCTGTCATTTCATTTCTGTGTGCCCTTTTTGAAGACTCCTTCCTTGGACTATTTTACTCATTTTTGCTGTAGTAATAAGGGGTAGGGAAAACAAGTTCTAGTCATGTGGCATCTCTTCCCTTCTCACCTCTGCTCATTC
The DNA here is from genome assembly GCA_034641385.1 of Darevskia mixta. Lineage (NCBI taxonomy): Eukaryota > Metazoa > Chordata > Lepidosauria > Squamata > Lacertidae > Darevskia > Darevskia mixta. The sequence goes on from JAWWNH010000008.1 coordinate 21,296,397, forward strand.
AAGATGCATCAGCAAAAGTAACCCAGAAGTTGCTTGCTGCCATCTGCTTTATGGAGTACACAGTTTTATATAACTTTATATATATATATTAAATATCTGCCAGTGTTTTGCCTAATGGATTTGGCCTCTGTACAATTATGGCAATATGTTGCCAGAGTATATGAAACAAGGCACTTTTGTGCCTGGTTTAAATTAAAAAATCTGCTGCCGTGATCAGCTCTAAATGAAATTGGGGCATTACTTCTAAAATCTAAATGAGAGAGAGAAGTGCCCTCCCAAATGAGAATATGCTTGTAACCAGAGGCGTAGGAAGGGTGGGTGTGGATCGCCCCGTGTGTCATCACTGAGGGGGGTGACATTCAGCACTCTGCTCACCCGTGACTCCCAAGCCTACCCAAGCCGTCGATGTTGGGGGGGGGGTGACAAAAAAAATTCGCACTGGGTACCACCTGACCTTGCTACGCCTCTGCTTGTAACTTCCTAGTTCTTATACCAAGGATCATTGCCCATGCTGCACCCCAAATTGCTGGATGTTCTTTTTGCATACTGCATGTTCATGTAATGATGAGCTGAAAGTTATCCTGTGAAGTTATCCAGAAAGATTTGCCCCTAAAAATCACTGAAATGTCTTCACAGGCATTTACCGATACACCCTTAAGACCCCAGGGAGAGAGCTGCACTTTGAGGAGTGACTCCTAATAACTCTAGCAGCTTATATTAACGAAATCCTGAAGTTCCAAAATAGAGTCAAAATAGGGACAGTGGATTGCGGATACCAGAAAATAGGGACTATCTCTGGGGGAAAGGGGACAGTTGGAATGTATGTGTAGTTCTGAAATGCTCCCACTGAGTTCTGTGGGACTAAATAAATGGACTGCAAGTATCTGAAATGTAGTTGAGAAGGTGCAAAGTTTCCTCCTTACTGGGATCGGGTTTTAATTGCCTCTCCAGTCATGACCCTGAGCTCAAGCTTTTACTTCCTACCTTAATGGGAGCAGTGTTGCAGTACATCATCCCTGATGCAGAGTAGCTTAGCCTTCCACACCAAGGATCCCACGAGGAGAAGGACCATCAAGCAGAATGCTTTTGATGCTTCTTCACATATCAGACATCATATTTGAGAAGGGGAGACACTGTAGAGCAGTGCCTCCCCACCCCCCTCCTGCAACTTCTGCTTGGGAGGGCAGAGAAGGAGCATCTTCTGTTTTAGAGGTCAGGACCAGATTTGGAAGTATAGGTCTGGTCTCATCCTTGGCTCTCTCTGATGCTGCCATGGTGGCTGAGGAGTGGCTGAATGGGGTTGCATAGGTAGGAGAGAGCAGTGGTGGAAAGTACTGGAATGCTCCTTCCTTCATCCATCAAATTTGAAGCATTGTTGGTTGTTTAAAGCATTGTTTAATCTAGCAGCATCATATTGGTTCATGGAGTAACCAAAAAGCAGGGGAAGAGGATTCACACAGTTTGCATTTGGACAGTTAGAGAAACAAAAAAGGGAGGAACAGAATGGTGCAAGGACAACACAGAGTCGAAGGAGAGGACAAGGAATGATTGTGAGGAAATGTAGTTATATATTAGAAGTTTTATTAACTGATTGCACCCTTATTGTTGTCGTCACCTATTTGTTGTTTTATACTATACTGTTTGTGTTTTTATTATTAGGTTATCATTGTTTCTATCTGGATGTTAGCTGCCTTGGATAAAATATTTTAATTTTAAAAAATCCAAATACTGCCCAAAGATAAAGGAAATATGTGCCTTTTGGCTTGCTTTATTATGATTTGTTATTCCTCCATTTTCTATCTTAGGGGTATAGCAACTTTACAAAACACTTCTTAACAAGCAGTCTGAGAGAGGAAAAATCAGTTGCTCAAGGTAAGCTATTGTGTGGATTTAGTAGACTTGCCTTATTCTTTGGAATCATAGTATAATTATACTGCATTAAAAGAGACAATATATTAAGAGAGGCATGGATTAAAGGAGAAAGAAAAAAAGCGGGGTATCAAAAGTTGCAATCAGCCTAGTGGGATAGTTGGGGCTAGAGAGCACATTAGGAAATTTGAGAAAGTAAGTACAATGGGCACCAGTCACATAAGAGCTGCTGTGGGGCCATAGCATAATACAAAATGGCTGCCACATCCAAAAGAGAGAGAGAGAGAAGACAGGATCATAAAATTGTGTGGGCATGCTCCTTATTACTCTCCCATCCATGGAAGAAAGGCACCTTACATCAGCCACTGCTGCACTTGCTCACAGAGTGCACCTCTCCAGAACAGAAGGGAATGTGGGAGTTTAATCCTAGGATCTAATGAAATGTGGGCATGTCTAAGGGTTGATGTTCAATGTAAGAAAGGCTGAACCAATGCAAACAGGAACTGAACAAGGAGGGCAAACCATCTCATGCATTGCGGATTTTTGAGGAAATGTTTACTGAGACCTTCTGTGGGTGTCATAGGAAATGCGCTGGCACCCACAGCTGCTGCACCAGTGCCTATATAAAATATATATGTTTGATAGTGATTTTGATACTCATCAACCAAAACCAACTGCATATGTTTACTTTTTCTAGCAACCATGCCTCATTTCTTGGATTGGTTTGTGCCAATGTATCTGATGATCTCCATTCTTATCTTGGTGGGCTTTGGAGCTTGCATATACTACTTTGAGCCAGGACTTCAGGAAGCGCACAAGTGGCGGACACAAAGGCCAATCATGGAACGAGACCTTCGGAAAACACTGATGATACGAGACAACCTTGCATTTGGGGTGCCTGAAGTCTAGTATTCTTCTTGCATAGATGTGTTGGAAGTATCTAAAAGAAAGCCATCCCCCCCTGAAGTTACAAATTACTGTGCATACTCTGGTTTGCTTAGCACTTCTGCAAGTGATGTGGTCAAACCACTCCTTGCTTGGGTCTCTGAAGTGTTCCTTTTTGCTATTTAGACAAGGCCTGTAGACTCATATCAACTTAGACCTTCTGGTTTTTGAACTTGTTCATCACTCCATCAATTGATTTTTTTTTTTATCCTCCATATATAAGGAGCTTTTGTTACCTTGCTAGGAGTGGTCACACCTGTACGTGAGCTTTAGACCTCTTAAGTATAAGAAAGCAATATTTCTGCATGACCTGTGTATTTTGGTCGAGTGCCTCCTGGACAAGTGCCCATCTCACAAACCTCACAACAGACACCATTTCATTACTTTATTTAGAGTCTCTTGGGTGAGGCAAAACCCCCAAATTGATTGCACAGACTGAATTCTATTCTCATTCCCAATACTAAGCTCAGATATGCAGTAGGACACATTACTAGCCAAGTTGTATATATTTTGATTTCAGATCGTTTCACTGCACACAAGCGCCTGTCTGGCTCTGAACTCACTCACTCAGATTTCAGTTTTAAAAGTCTGTGCAGATTAATTACCGTTAAAGAATTGCTTTTACTTCTCCGTGATTGGGGAATTTGTTTCTAGATGTCGGATCGTCTGCACTTCTCTATACTTAGAGGATCCAGAATGCTGTCATGCGAAAAGCTGTATTTCACAATCCTCTGCTGCTGCAATCTTTTAAAGTGATCTGATCAGGAGTCCCCTGTTTAGCACTGTACTTTCTAGATTGTCAGCCAGACTGAAAACTGTGAAACATCATCACACAACCTACCTTTCTGCATCCACACCAAAAGCCACTGAGCTAGAGGCTATGACACTGCAGTTCTAATTTCTATATGTTGCTTCTGGAGCTCCGTTGTGTGTGGTTATGCAGTAGATATGCTCTCTATCCACACAGTGTTTGCACTTTGATCCACACTTCCTTTAGGGATATGTTACCAAAGTACTGTATGAAAACATTAATGCATGTGAAAATGGGCAAGGAACCTCTGCTAATCTAATAGTGTGCAGATTGCATACTGATAATATTGGCAGAATATAGGACCTATGACATGATGGGTATTCTCATAGCTGGTTTTCCTGTGCCCAGTGTGGTGTAGTGGTTAAGAGCGGTAGACTCGTAATCTGGGGAACCGGGTTCGCGTCTCCACTCCTCCACATGCAGCTGCTGGGTGACCTTGGACTAGTCACACTTCTTTGAAGTCTCTCAGCCCCACTCACCTCACAGAGTGTTTGTTGTGGGGGAGGAAGGGAAAGGAGAATGTTAGCCGCTTTGAGACTCCTTCGGGTAGTGATAAAGTGGGATATCAAATCCAAACTCTTCTTCTTCTTCTTCTTCTTCTTCTTCTTCTTCTTCTTCTTCTTCTCACCTTCGTTTCAGGGCATCAGTTCTGACTGTAGAGTAGGTTTCATTCCCTTGTTGGCAGAGTATGCCATGCTGTGTTAACACACCTGTTCCACTGTGAAGTACTAGTCTTGTGGACATCAGTTTCACCAGTATACATTTCATGTTAGGGACATGTGCCTTTGCTTCTCTACCGTACTCATGTGTGTACATTCCATGTTAAGGTAGCACATACTGTTAATATCTACATCATCCCCCAATTACAGAGACATGTCTATACATTGGATGCCTCGTTGGAATGCATTCACTCCCACACCATAGTTTCATAGAACATAGTTCTTCTCTACATTCCATACTTCCCTCGCCTCGCCTGTCAAGAGCTGCCTTCTTATACACTTGGATACATTCCGTTGCTTCCATGATCTCATTCAGTGCCATAGTCCCTGACAACTGCACAGTACAGCAGGAACTTGGAATCTTGCTGGAAAGATGCTCGCTCCTTCATTGGATTTCCTCCCCAGTCTGCTCACAATGAAACCACGCAGCCAGCTGGGGATCGCTCTTACTTGAAAATGTGTGGCATGCTTTGTCAGCAGCTGCTGAATTTGAGCATAGCACATTGCATACGGTGGTATGTGATTTATTGTGAGTGGCTGCCTGAGGACACTTCTAGTGTGAGTGAGGGTAGCTTCTAGCACAAGGTGGGGGTAAGTGTTTTGGTACGGCTGTGTGGAGCTAGTCTCAAAGCAGGTGTAAAAACCACACTAGGTCTCATTACCTGCATCAAAAATGTCCACAGAACTTGTGTTGCTTCAAATATACAGAACAGGGTGAGATTCCTGCATTGCAAGGGGTTGGAGTAGAGGACCCTTGGGGTCCCTTCCAACTCTATGATTCTGTGAGGATGTGGCACCATTTCCTAGGTGCCCAAAACAGCAGAGCAGCTTTCTGGTGTAGGGTCATGTGTGTTTAGAGCATGGATCTTGGCTAAGTATATGCCATTTTAAGCATTCTAATGTATTAAATTGGCTGCCCCTCTCCAGGGATCCTTGCACACAGCAATAAGCTGCATCTGGGCCAGTCTTTCCATTAGGCAGAGTGAGTTGGTTGCCGGAGAAAGCAACTTTTGGATGCCCTACCAGGGTGGCAAATTGCTTGTTTATATTGTGTCTGTATGTGTTGAGTTTGTAAGGCACCCAAATGTCTTGGTCAGCTGTGAGCAGCATGCTCCAGTGTGCAAAGATCAGGTGGCACAGACAGAGCTAAGCATCCATTTAGCAAGTGGTGATGCGCATTATCCAGATCCAACACGTAACATGCGTCTGTGCAAGGGCTACAGATTATTTTTAACCCTGCACAGTCAACCCCTCCTTGGAGTCCTCCGTGGACCAATGCAGAAAGGGACCTGCACACAAAAACCTACTTCTGTGTGCACAGATTGCCTTGGCTGGGTTGGAGCAATTATATTTTTGTTTGAGGGCATGAGACTAGGAAAAAGGCAGCACCGTAACTTTCCCAAGTTGTTCTGCTCTAAATGGGCACTTTCCTGTATCCATGACCCATTTGTTGCTATTTCTACTATAGCCATAGTCTCTGAGTTTCACTTGGAGACCTGTTTTCTGAGCCTTGATTTCATTTGTGAAGACTAGGCTACCAATGCAAATGAATGGACCCCAGGCTGAGCAACAGGGGTAGCAATAAGTATCCTATCTGGGGCCAGGAGTTTTAAAGAGATTGTGGACAGGCTAATTCATTGACGGCTAATACATAGGGGGTGGAGGGTTCTGTGGGACTCATCATGACACACTTTTTTGAACTTAGCCACCTAATCTTTGTCCGTCCCAAGTTTCTTTTCTCAGGGTTGCATCACATGATAAGGAGAAAAAGAGATGCATCTTCAGTGAATCAGCCACATGACTCTGCCTGCTACAAATATGCTTTTCATATTATGTCAGGTATCTCTCAGTGTAAGATAATCTCCGTTAGGAAGTGACTCAGTGACCACACAAGCTTTTTGTAGGTATATTGATTTCAATGGAACTGCAGAATGCGAGTGCAAATAGTCGTTGAGTATTACCCTTGATATTGAGAAGCGCTGTAAGGAAACAATTTTCTCTCTTTTCTGTTCAAAATTAAAATTACTGGGCACATGAACCTGGGTATATAATTTATATCCTTGCCATCCAGAAGTGGTTGGGAGTGAGACCAGCTACCCAGGTTCATGTGTCCAGTAATTTTAATTTTTAACAGAAAAGATAAAAATTAACTCCAGCCACGGAGACTGATCGGTCATCTTATGGTGTATCCAGTCCAAACTGATTCACATTGAGTGCTACTGAGTGAGAGCTCAGTGGAAGTTTCTCACACTTTTCTGTTCTTATCCTTGAGGACAATTGAGGAACTGCATTTGTTACCAGCATGAAATCCGAAGTATGTTTTCTGTTTCACGAGCATAAAACATTTTCGAAAAGTCAACGATATAAACAAAAACAAGTCACTGAGTTTTGTGCCAAAATCTGGGAGTTAGGGTAAATAGTTAGAATTATCCCACCTAACTTAGACGGAAGGGGAATCAGCCTATATTTGTGTTTGACTTTGATTAAATAGTAACCACATAAATTGTGTTCTTCAGTGACAACCAATAATTATTTAAAAAGGGGAAAATCAGAATTAGAAGAACCAATGGCCTGTCTACATTCTGTGTGAAGCCCTGGCCTCTTCTCTTGCTTTGTACTGTTTTGTGTGCCAAGTCTTCAATGGTCTTATCTATCCAATTCTGTATCTTACTCCATAGGGCTAACTACCTGCAAATGAACAAGAAGTAAAAATATTTTTGTTTGTAATTTCTGTTTTGATTATGCAGCAATCTCATAAGAGAACTGTGGTGTTTTGGGGATTTGTTGAGAGTTTGTCACTTTTTGTGCTGTTCCTAAACCTACCAGTTTGCCTGTGAAATCTTCAAAATGTAATTGTTATGATAATCTCATGTGCGAATGTTCTGTTTCAGTGGTGGATTATTATGCCCATGTGATCTTTTCTTGGATCATGTGCTTTACATGATTGGGCTTTTGTGAGACAGTATGTATTTTCCATTATTGGAACCAACATTTCAGCAGGGTTTGAATCTGATTAATTAGAATTAAATATCAAATTTCAATCTGCTCAGAATTTAGAAATGTTAAACTGTTATTTCTATTTGTAACTCTTTGAGGTGAGAAAGCTGAACTAAAGAAAGTTGAAAAGTTACTCCAGCAGGTTTAGGAAATTTAAAACTGCAGTAATGCCTCTGAAGTATATACTGAAGTTAATAAGAGGTCCTACTACACTGACCCTGATACAGAGAACTGCAAGCAAAATAGAAGGCTGCAGAGCCAACTACGTTGATTGTAATGCTTATATGGTAACTGGAGTTCCCCATTGTGCAATTTTTTTCACAGTTCCAGTTCTGCTGCATGATGAATCAGGAGCAGGGAAAAGGAGGAATGCCCAGACTGAAGTTAAGGATACATGGCAGGGAACATACTTAATATGGGCAGGGGCTGAATAAGCTGTGGCCTTGGTTTCCACTACAAACACCTATTTCTCCCCCACCCCAAATTTTTCTTCCATTGACAGATAGTTCCATCCTGTGAATTTAACTCATTTGCTTTGGAGCTAAGGGAAAAACAAAAAAGTAAACTCATCCCTGTCTGATGTTGTGCAAAGTTTGAGTTTTGCACTGTTTGGTCATAGATGCTCCTGATAAAATGCAATTTCATGTTAATTGTCATATAGTGCTGTATTATGAAAAAAGTTTGAAATTCTAATAAACTATGTGGAGTCAATCAAACGCATGGTGCTTTGTTGACATTGATGCATGTACTGTACGTAAATGTTTTTAACAAGCAGTCTACACAACTGCAGTGGAGCTTAGGGTTTTGTTTTGTTTTGTTTGGTACACAGAACAAGTGATACAAATTGGCTGAAACCAGTTTGCTACTAGCACAATTGTGTCATCAGTTGCTTACCACAAGCTGCACCTTCTGGAGCACATAGCAGCCAGGGTGATATTCTTCAAGAAACTGCCTCAGGCCCAGTCCTGATCAGGAGTAAATCCCAGATTGGATCCTGTGACTGCTTTGTTTTTCTTTCTTCAAAATACAAGTGATTATTGTAACGTGGTTTGGCCCTGTGCAGATTTTTCTCTCACAACTGGCCTATTGTTTTACAAGTGCTTAGTCCACCAGGGTGTGCAGCTTTTTGAAGAAATGGAAGTGCTATATAAAACAAAATGGTGACATGACTATATCTGTACTCATTCATACATTTTAAGATTCCGTGAAAGGACAATGGGTTGCTTATTTCTCATTGACTATGAATTCTCATCTTCAGTACCCTGCAAACCCACTTGTGACATGAAAATACACATTTCCAGATATTTTTTGACCGGAAGGAAATGAAATTACTGATATCTTGTCTCAGTTCCCAAATGATGAATTCTGGATCCTCTGTGTTAGTTCTGCTCAGGGCTGCCCCAAGGCTCATTTTGCTGGCTGAGGCAAAGGACAAGATGGCATCCCCTCCAGTTCCATGTCCAAAAGCTGATCAGGTTGGCAACTGAATCTTCCAGTACTGGTGGTGATGGGTCTTTCACTGCACTTGAAGGCAATAGGGCAACTTAGGGCAAACCATGCAGCATACACAACTTTATTCTTCCAACAACTGGCTGCTGCTTTTTGCCACACACACACCCAAGCAGTTGCTGACTGAGGCAGCTGCTTCACTTGGATAGCTATGCTATTGCTACTAAAGTAGAATGGAGCACAGATCTTAAGATGCCTTAGTTTCTTAAAAGTGGTTTTTAGGCGCTTTACATGAAAGAGCCACCTGGCAATATGTTCGTGTACCTATCCCAGCATTTCCATGCACACATTAGGGATTTTCAGACTTCCTTTTCTGACTATAAGCTCTTTGCTTTATGATGGAGGTTGCTCTATGGGACCCCATGACTTTTTGAAGTGAGATGTTGCAGTGGGAATTGGACTTCAGAGGTCACACTACACCCCTGGAAGTTGGACCGGCAGGTATTTGAGTCCATTCCCTAATGAATACTGAAAATCTGAACACTATGGAAGCAAGTTGTGACCACAAAAACATAGATCATTATAACACTTGCAAAAATGTGTTTTCCATTGTACAAAATATGCATTTTTCAAATTAACATGTAAAAAAAAAAAATTGGCAGGGCATGGTCCCAAGAAGAGGTGTTTTGTGAACACACCAAAACCTTCTTCCTTCCTTACTTTACTTGTTTACGTTAACCAATATTCCACTGTCAAATTTGGGAAGGTGTGCAATCTGTTCAGTGTTATTGTTCAAAAACCTTTTGAACATCACTCCTGATGCTTCTACCAAGTCTGAAAGATACTTTGTGCTGCGTGGTGCAACCAAAATAAACGAATTCCAGTCTTGCCATCTCATTACAGTACTGCAGTTGGCATCTTGATAGCCTGGTAGACCTTTAAATAGCACAGCTGTGGAAATATCACCTATAATTAAGAAATGTATGCATCATTGGTTTACACACCATTTATGTAGACTTGTCTGGGGATGACAGGGTTAGCGTGGCAAGAATGTGGGAGGGTCAAAGGTCTGGTATGGAAATAATGTTAGGATTCCAGGCCCTTCAAGCTTTCCACAAAAAGCTTATTGTTCTGCCCCCTCCAACTTTTATGCTTCATAAACAAACACTAGATGGAGATGGCAGTGGGCATGGTGATGACTGGGTAGATATGTTCTTTCCATGTATGACTTTAAGTAGGTCACGGGTGCTGTAATGATTCAAGAAACTCAAATGATGCAAAATGGTGAAAATTAAACCACTATGAGGTGGAACGTGAAGTGAGAAGCCAAGCCAAAGAGGTCCAGAAAGGTGCTGTAGAACTATGTCTAAGAAGACTTTCACGTGCATTTATAAGGTTGCTGCACTGCATCACTATGATCAGAGGCAGTAGCAACAGGAAATATTGAAGAGGAACTTCCTCTTGAGGGAATTTACTGCTCCTGTTGCTCTTCTAGTGCAATTGTAACCCTGCCTCCTTTGGTGGCCTTGCCCTTCCTTCTAGAAGGGATCAATGACTGAATAACTATGTCTACGTATAGACACCAGCATAAGAGCATTCATGTTCTGTCAACCCACTGGCCTATCGAGATTGTTTGGGGCTATTAAAATAAAATAAAAAGAAATGGGAATCTGAGAGAAATCAACTTTAACAGGTTTGTCCATCCCTAAGTCTCATAGATCTGGGTGGTTTTTTTCACAGTTCCAAACTTCTACAGGGTTGTGGGGTTGTTGTTGTTTTTTTGGGGGGGGGGGAGGATGCCTTTTAAAAATAAATCCAGTTTATACTTCCATAGGTGAGAGATCCAAGTTCCAGGTAAAACTGATTCTATTGTATGTTCAATTCGCCATATTTCAACATAAAGTTCCTTCATATTATAGTCAATAGGGAAGCATATTTTGGGTGATGATCTCTTGTCAACACGACTTATCAGCTCTGTCCGGGGTACTGAAAAACCTGCCTCTGACTGCCCTTGTTTTGCCTGTTAGCTGCCTGTCCTTTCTCTCTGCCCCAGAACATTTGTCTGGACCTACTATGCATCCTCTTGACCAGTCAATTGACTCATCATAGCCAGAACTGGATATCTTCCTCAGCAAACCTGCCATGCTGCATTCCATTGGAATTCTTACTTGCTTGCACAGAAACAAAGGTTAACTTTCAAAGAGCAACACTGGTGCATTTAAAGTGTTGTTTGTGCTTTCTGATGAATTGTGAGCTGCTGCAACACACCACTTGGCTAATCATATCCCACTTTCTCCCCTCCAGTGGAGATACTCTTAACTGCTAAATGGATAAAAAAAAAAACCTGACAAAAATAATAAAGAACAATAATCTTTGGGCTTCTCTCCTTTGAAAGATTCCAAAGGAGAGAAGCCCAAAGTCCTTTGCCGTCTGGTAGAGTGGACGGAGAGGCCTGCGGTCCTGCCTCTCTCCTCTTCGCTTAGCCTGATGGAATGGCTGCTGTAGATGGTGGTGGTGATTTTATTATTTATATCCCACCTATCTGACTGGGTTTCCCCAGCCACTCTGGGCAGCTTCCAACGAATATGAAAACATAAACCATTAAAAAAACTTCCCTATACAGGGTTGCCTTCAGATGTTTCCTAAAGGTTGTATAGTTATTTATCTCCTTGACATCTGATAGGAGGGTGTTCCACAGGGTGGGCGCCACTACCAAGAAGGCCCTCTGCCTGGTTCCCTTTAACTTCACTTCTCGCAGTGAGGGAACCACCAGAAGGCCCTAGGAGCTAGATCTCAGTTAAGATGACAGTTAAGAGCCTGATGGAGTTAGTCTTTAGCAGATGGCAACAACAGACACCCAAAACCTGGAAAATGCTGAACATGACACCTGAATATGGGGGTGTACTCATGATAAGCCAACTGTGACCTTGTCTCCCTTTCCTTTAAGCCTTAGTTGCTGCTGGATTGCAAAGCCTGCAGGGCAAACTTGGGAGAGATTCACTCTCTTGCCTTGTCCAACCAAGTCTCTATAATGCATGCCAGATCAGCTTGCTCTATATTGTCATTTCTGAAGTGTTACAGAAGATGGATGTTGCATGATGTTTGTAGTTGTTGACATGGTCATGTGCACTGAGACCTTTAGAGTCCACTCGCCCCTGCTTTTTATTTCCTAGTCAGGGCAGTCGATGAGTGCTCCCATTCAGTGCTCCTGCCCACTGCTTCTGGCTTCTGTGTCCAGCTCCAAGTTCTCCCGGACTCTCTCTCCCACTTACTCTCTTGCAGAGGATGGGAAAACACCCAACAGTTCAAGAGAAGGGATAAAGAAAGAGAAGAAACTCACCCCATTCACCATGATGTCCAGGAGGTCTGGAAATGGATGTTCCTTCTGAGGACTGATGTAGTCAAAATATTTTCGTAGAATTAACTGTGATCTGTGGGTTGGGGAGCAGCCTGCCTTTGAAAGGTTTGGATTTCTTTTAAGTTCTGGTACACCAAATGGTTGTTTGTTGTGGACATTCAGCTGCTTCGCACCTACATCGTTCCAGGTAAGCTCCTGATGTGTTCTTTCAATGTAAGAATCCTCTGGGAAAACAAGAGAAAGATCAGAAAAATCAACAGCTTTTATGAACAGATTATTCCTTGAAACAGTGCTGGTTGGCAACAGGCAATAGCTTTTAAGAGAGCTGGGAAAGGCATCCTTCCTGTGCTAAATAAACATATGTTTCTTTTATCTCATGGTCGTAGGGGCTTTGTGGGTGTTTGAACACTACAACACCCGGTCAACCTTGTTTATTTACCAGAGGGGAAGGTGGGTTGTGAGTGTGCACACACCACAATAATCCTTCCCTTATACAATTCAGTTTTACCCTTCCCAGAGTATTGTCTGCCTCCAGCTGCAGACTTTTTATATACAAATTGGAGCAAGTGGATGGATAATAATGTTAATTTTCATATATTATATTGCGTAGTAAGGATTGCAAACATCTTTCTATATCTTAGCAGATTGTGAAATTATTTAAACAATAACAATATTCTGGAAAGGTGGAGAAATTTATCTCTGTGTGTCATGGGTGGGGAACATTTTGGGGACTGAAGGCACTGCACTCATGGAAAACTTGAGTGGGGGAGCTAATTCCAGTTGTGGGCAGGGTCAGACCCACGAGCAGTGTCAGACCCACATGCTTTCACACACCCTTAACACACCCACACACCATAACACACAAACACCTCTATTTCCCATGGAAACAATGGCATATATTTAATTCTTAGTAACAGCAGTTAAGTTTTGCTTTCTATTTTTATAGACTTTAAATACTAATAAAAAGCTTGCTAAACATGGCTTTAAAAAAAAACAAAACCTGGTTGTGCAAAAGGCAAAAATATGTCAGTAATTCTAGCGTTTATTATATGTCTTAATTGCTTTTTACAAAATGTCACAAAGCAACTTATGAAATACAGTATTAAGAATGTAAATAATGTAAGTGCCCATCTGAACTGCAAAACCCTGCAATACAGCTATTCAAAGCCTCAAACGTGGCACACTGAAAATTGCTTACAGAGAATCGCAAAATGAATGGAAACTTCATTTGTTTATATACATTATTTTTTTAAAAATGTATATGACTGCCCATATTATAATGTATCAGAGTGGTGTAAAGAAAACAAAATATAAACATAAAATATACACCATGTGTTGCATCCAACTAAATTCTACGCAGAGTAGATCAACTGAAATTAATGGACATAAGTTAGCCATGTTCATTAATTTCAATGGGTCTACTCTGGGCAGGACTAGCATTGAACACTGTGCCAAAACTAATACTGTTAAAATGACAGTTCAACACTACAAGTTGATCAGCAGACAATAATTAAAATTTTCATTAGGAAAAGCTTGCGCAAGTAAAGAAGTATGGTATTATACATGCACCTGAAAGAGAGGATTGTTGGGGCATGTCTTGTCTCTAAAGGTATAAAATTCCACATTAAATGGATACAACTCTGAAAGCCTCACTACTGGAGGATGCAGGGTGGGTAAGGAAGGGTCTCAATGCCACCAGGAGGTCCTCTTCTATGAAATGTGGTGGCTGGGCAATAGTCTAAGGAGAGAGGTGGTCTCTCAGGTAGAATCATAGAATTGTAGAGTTAGAAGGGACCCCAAGGGTCATCTAGTCCAACCCCCTGTAATGCATATGCCAGTCTGGATCACACCCACCCACCCCTCCATTCATGCCATTCATAACGGTGTGAATAGCATTTCTTCTAATTTGGCTCTCACTCCCAGGAAAGTAATGAAGATTTTGTCAAAGGCTTCATAGAAATTTTCAGATTTTTAACTTTGCAATATATCGAGAAAATGTGGGATTCCTTCCTCTGCATCACACACCATACAGTTAAAGCACATGACCTGCGCCAAATAATCCTGGGAACTGTAGTTTGTTAAGCTTGATGGGAATTGGGAAAAGTGTCGAGATCCAGTGTGGGTGCAATGGTTAGACTGTCGCACTAGGACCTGGGAGACCAAGGGTTCAAATCCCCACTTGCCCATGAAGCTCCCTGGGTAATCTTAAACCAGTCACAGCCTCTCAGCCTAACCTACCTCACAAGGTTATTGTGGAGATTAAATGAGGAGGTGGAGAACCACGTATACCACCTTGAGCTCCTTGGTGAAAGAGGTGAATGTAAATGCAATAAATAAATAAATTGCAGCTCTGTAGAGGTGTAAATTATAGTTCCCAGAATTCTGGGCTGGGGGTGGGTATACTTTAAATGTATCATGGGTATACAATCCTCATCTCTCAAATCACATTGGCTGGGTAAAGTATTGAGTATTTTGTTGCCAGGACAGAGCAGTTGGATCGAGTTGCTTTTTTTATTATTATTTTACAGAGCTGCTGCTGCTGCTGCTGAGTGCTTTGCATCAACCCTTCCTTTGGTTTTGTTATTTTAGGAAACACAGAAGCAGCAAGCGCCCGTGATGGACAAGGACTTTGCTCCTTCCCCACACAGGACCCGGAGATGTATTCCAACCTTAGGAGCCTCATCCAATCCCAGCCGCATCCCAGGACACACGACTCGCTCCCTTGGAATTGGGGGGCCCTCGGCTCTCAGCCCCATCTTGAAAAAGGAAGCCTGCCTCAACTCCTTCAGGCAGGACTCCACCAAACAGCTCCCTTTGGCAAAAGGCAGAGGGATTCCTAAACCTCAATCGAGGCTTGGGCCCCCAAAGCCGCCTCGTTGCCATGATGGGCTCCTCTCCTCATGCCCAGCTCCTACTGCCTCCCAGTCTCTTCAGTGGACAGCAGCCAATGGTTTGGAGGCACGTAAACTAAGCTCTCTCTCATTTACTCTTCAGAGGAGCACCAATGCCCCTCCAGCTGGCCGGCAACTCCTCTCACACTCTATGGCAGCAAGGAGGGAGTTCCAGAAGGTTCCCTTCCAAAAGGAAGCATCAGGAAGGAGAGAGGAGTTGCCTTCACCAAGCCATCTGCCATCGTCCGGATTACAAACCTTGCCCCAAAGGATAGCTGAGAATTCAGCTGATATGCAAACCACTCTTTGCCAGGAAGACGGAAATCATACCTCAGGTGCAGGCATGCTAGGTTCCCAGAGACGTTTGGCCCCTGCAAGCCCACCATCATCTCCTGTCCCTCAGCCACTTCCCAAAACCACAGAAGATCTCACAAATTCACCCCTGAAAGAAACAGTTCAGGAGGACTTTGCTTCTAATGACAGATATGGCATCCCAAAAGGCATCGATGCGCCCCAAGGCTTAGCTGAATCTGGAAAGATGTTACTGCCCTTCCCTCAGGAGTGTCTTGAGGAGCATGCTCTGAATGGCAACTGCTTCATGGCAGATTCCACGATGTCTCCTGTGACAAATACAGCTGGGTTTGAATGTAAGTCCAAAAGTGGTGTCTTGTCATGTGTTTGCTGTGTGTTTGCAGAGTGAGGGGTTCTCTCTTCTCGACTGCTGAGGGGCAATATGCAGGGACTTAACAGGGTATAATGTGTCATGAGATAATATTCTGATTCTACGTTGTTTCATCAGCTTGCCTCATAATAATAATAATAATAATAATTCTTTTATTTGTACCCCGCCCATCTGGCCAGGTCCCCCCAGCCACTCTGGGCGGCCTCCAACAGGTATAAAAATACATTAAAATATCACAGGTTAAAAGCTTCCCTAAATAGGGCTGCCTTGAGGTATCTTCTAAATGTCAGATAGTTGTTCCTCTCCTTAACCTCTGCTGGGAGGGCGTTCCACAGGGCGGGCGCCACTACCAAGAAGGCCCTCTGCCTGGTTCCCTGTAGCTTTGCTTCTCGCAGTGAGGGAACCGCCAGAAGGCCCTCGGCGCTGGATCTCAGTGTCCGGGCTGAACGGTGGGGGTGGAGACGCTCCTTCAGGTATACAGGACCGAGGCCGTTTAGGGCTTTAAAGGTCAGCACCAACACTTTGAATTGTGCTCGGAAACGTACTGGGAGCCAATGTAGTTCTCTCAGGACCGGTGTTATGTGGTCCCAGCGGCCACTCCCAGTCACCAGTCTAGCTGCCGCATTCTGGATTAATTGCAGTTTCCGGGTCACATTCAAAGGTAGCCCCACGTAGAGCGCATTGCAGTAGTCCAAGCGGGAGATAACTAGAGCATGCACCACTCTGGCGAGACAGTCTGCGGGCAGGTAGGGTCTCAGCCTGCGTACCAGATGGAGCTGGTAGACAGCTGCCCTGGACACAGAATTAACCTGCGCCTCCATGGACAGCTGTGAGTCCAAAATGACTCCCAGGCTGCGCACCTGGTCCTTCAGGGGCACAGTTACCCCATTCAGGACCAGGGAGTCCCCCACACCCGCCCGCACCCTGTCCCCCAGGAACAGTACTTCTGTCTTGTCAGGATTCAACCTCAATCTGTTAGCCGCCATCCATCTTCCAACCGCCTCCAGGCACTCAGTCTCTGCTAAAGCATAAAACCAGTTTATGCAGATTACTCTTAATTTTCCATATGATTCCTCCATTCAAGCTGGAGAAACCCCAGTGGAAGTGAATATACGAAGGTGCTTTATACTGACATCGATCCATGTAGGCCAGTTCCATCCACTGCAGCTGTCTGCCACTCTTCAGACATCTTTCCAGCCCTGCTAGCTGTCAGGATCAATAGTACAATGGTGTAGGAACCAGGCGGGTAGGGGGAGCAACAGTTCTGGGCCTTTTTTTCAGACCCAGAGTGATGATGTCATTTGCCAGCGTTTCACTTGCTCTGGCAAATGAATGAGGTAATAGCAAAGCTTTCAAGTGTCATCTGCCCCAGCTGCAATAAAACATGTCTCTCCCGTATCGGTCTCCACAGCCACAGCAAGTACTTCAACTCTCCAACAGTTTGATTTTACCCCCGATGGCTCACTCTTCCATTGTCTCTTGAAACCGGTAGATGGCAACACACAAGTGACATCACTGTTAGTCACAGATTAGCACAGTAGGAAGCCGTGGAATGAAAGGAGTAATCCAGTAGAGGCTGGATGCTTCCTTCCTTTGTTAGGGTTTCGACTGTTACATGCTAGCAGTTTAAATCATAACGCGTTGTTGTTTTTACAAGATTGCTTACATTTCTATTGCAAGGCTAAAGGTTGCATTAAAGGGGATGCCATGATGAGCTCCTGCTCTTCGGAATTTACGACAACATCCTTGGTCTGTACTGGTGGTCTGGAGGCAAATAGACTGTCCAACAAGGATAAGCAACCTACAAGCAATTTAAAATGCATTCACATTGAGGTGCCAGGCCAGTGTCATCAGTGTCCCCTCACATCAGAAATTGTGTACCTACTGGCTTCTAGCTTCCACCAAGACCACACATCAAAATCCATTGTCTGCATCCAAGCCCCATGACACCGTTTCCTGGACATTTGCTTGAACACTTTTTCAAAGGGTATCCATTTCCCACATTTCCCCACTTTTGTGTAGGAAACATTGTGCGACTTGTGCATCGCTGCATGTGAAGATTGCACGAGCGTGTATTTATATTTCTATATTTCCCTGTGTGGTCATGGCTTCCCATGCAGCAAAATCCAGTTATGAGAACCCCTTATATGTGGGTTATGCATTTTATCTTAGGTGGAAGTGTTTTCCATTCGTTGCCTTCTGCAGACCTGCTTCCCAGCTCCCCATCATCTCCAAGGCATTTGTGCTTTGCCGTGACAAATGCGCAGAGACACACACAGATGTAGGTGCCTAAAGGCACCGGGAGAGACATCCTGTGTGTGCACTATGCACACTGACACAAAGACAGATTCTCCTTGCCTGGGCTGACATGCAGACCGTTTCTGGCAGACACTCTGTGCCACCACATAATGGGTTACTGCTTCTCACCATTTCTAGAAATGCATGCTGATGACAGTTTTAAATGGGGTCCAAGTCCTAGCCGCATGAATGCTTGCTAGCTAAAGACCCAAATATAAGACTGAAATGCCTAGATGCAGGCACACACTTTCCTCATATCTTTGGTGAATGCTGCCGTCTGATGAAAGAGTTAACAATCCCTTTTCATGAAGTAGTTTCTTGTCTCTAGAGATGCTCGGCAGACAGTGGCATATGAAAGCTGCCTGGGAACAGGGGAGGAGAAAGGAGGGCGGAGAGGCAAGGAAGAAAGAGTATATATGTGCGGCGGGGAGGGGACAATTTCCTGGCTTCAGCTAACCCATTTATCACAGCACCTCCCTTCAGGAGCCAGCACACATTTCCATGCCCACCAATCCAGTCAAGGTCTCCCAGATGCTTGGATGATACAGCCCTTGATCCTGGGAAGAGAGGGAGGCAGAGTCTGGGGGAGATTTTGCAGGGATGTTTAATATTCAGGTCACGTGAACATGGCAGTGGCGGCATCAGCATCTCTGCTTATCTGAAATATCCATTGGAGAAGGAAAAAGGAGAGAGAAAGAGAGACACACATAGGGAGAAGAAAGAAGGAAAGAAAGAAACGCAGTCAGAATCTCAGAGGCAGCTTTTAGGCAGAGGGAAGTGAAGAGAAGGATCATATTCCAGAGACAAAGAAAGATTCATGTTCAAAGGTAGGTGGTCCATGAGGATGCTTGCATGCTCTTATGGGTCTGGCGGGGCTCACAGATGCAGGAGGGATGCTGAGATCCGGCACGCACTCAGCAAGACATTTGGCGTTCGGCATGGAGACTGGCACAGGCACTGCTAATCTTGCAAGGGAGGATTGTGGAAAGGGAAAGCAGCATTTCCTGCTCATCTCCTTCCATCTGGTGTCAAGGGGGAAGCAGGCAGGGCAGCTGCGATGGTGCATCAGAGACACTGAGGCTTTTGTGAAGGCGCACATTAATTCCCAGCTGGCTCAGAGGCGTGAGCTGCCTTGCAGCTGGCTTGGCTGTTGCTGACCGCAGGCGATTCTTCCCTTTCAGTGGCATGAAAGTGTGTCATATTGGAAACCTTGCTCAGGCATTGTGGAGTGGACCACGGGTGGGATGATGGCAGGGAACCCCGAGCTGGGTGGAGAGGCCGTTGTCTGTGGGCCTTGACTGGAGTCCTGTGGGATAATGGGTGGGGGAAGAAAGTGTCAGGGCTGGGGTGGCGAGGGAAAGGAAAGCAATGCTTGGTGAAAGGGGAAAGAGGGGTGTGGTGATGTGGGGGCTGGGTAGCAGGCACAAAAGGGCTGTAAATTAAAAGGGGGCACGGTAGAGTGGGAGGCTTGAATGAATGAATCAATGAATGAATGAATGCAGTGCTAGGGGAATGTGTTAATAGCAGGAGCTGTCATACAAGGGAATATGTCCGATGTCAAATAGCTGCAGCTATTGTGGCTGTGTGCACACCACACATTTAAAGCACCCCAGCCCAATGCTCATGGGAACTGTAGTTTGTTAAGGGTGCTGGGAATTGTAGCCCTGTGAGGGGTAAACTATAGGATTCTTTGGGGTGGGGCTTTAAATATTCTTTGAATGTATGGTGTGTGCACAGACAGCCACAGTTGTAGGTGGAACAGTTCTAGTCATCTGAAAAAAGAGTGCAAATGTTTGAGCTACACAGTCTTGTGTGGTTGGAGCAAATGCACCCTGCCTTTTAGCCGAGCCATTTCATGGGGACCTGGGCAGTTGTCTTATTCAGAGTCAGACCACTGGTCTATCTAGCTCAGAATTGTTTACCTTGGCTGGATGTGGCTCTTCAAAGTCTTGGGTAGGGGCCTTCTCAATGCCTACCTCACTGGACTCCATGGGCCTTGATTTGGAGTAAGACATTTATAGGGTTACCTGAATTAATCTTTTTAAAAAGGGCATTGGATTCACAACCTCATGGAAGTAGCATCCTTTGTGAAGATACGTGAACCTTGCTTCAGATTATTCACAATCAGCGTCCATGTATCTTCACAAAGAATGATTCCCTTCAGAAACATTCTCTGCTTTGTCAAGAGCAGCCTTTTATTGTGTTCCAAGGTTGGGACTTAGGGCTCATCCACAATTCCACTCACCTTATTGCTTTCCCCTGGGAAAGCTCACTGAATCAGAGCACACATCAGTCGGGATTTGTCTGAATTGATGTTCGATCCAATTTAGCATTGAAAGTTGGGTTTCCAAGGAGAAAGCAGTGGGGTGAAGGCAAAACCGCTTGGGTCCATGCTTTCTAGGCATGGGATGAGCAGAAGTGTGGAAGATCCCTTGGTGTTGAAAAACAGATCTGCTAGCCAGAGCTTGGTGAGTCTGCACAGCTTTGTGCAGTTGTGACCTACTTGAGAATGGATTGTGTTAAAGCTACCTTCCCTGAGCTTGTTTTCTCTAGATGTTTGGACTACAACTCCCCTCAGCCCCAGACAAGATGGCCAATGGCCAGGAATTATGGGTAGGCCAACAACACCTGAAAGGGCACTATAGGGTTGGCCTATCCTAAAGCCTACTTTGGTTGTTTTTTTTAATAGGATGGGTGTGTGTTGGAACAAAGGTCCTCTCCCCGGTGTTCTGGAAACAGCACCTGTACCTTCTCTTTGTTTTCTTATGACAGAGGGTTTAAAAAGACTGCTAACTAGAAAGCCACATGCAAACTATTGCAATAAGAATAGTACAGCTCTCAGGGGAGGTATGCTCAGTGCGTTCCTTTTGAGGTCCTGTGTGTGGGCACTTTCACAAGCTGCAGTGAAAATGGAGCCAGATCCCCACTGAAGGGCAGGCAGCAGAACTGGAGGTGTATTCGATCAAAGCTGGTTATTATTTTGCTCCATAGAGTTACTCAGACAAAGGCAAGAAAGGCAAGGGGTGGAAGATGAAGAACCTTCCATATCTAAACTGTAGAAAATAATTACATCAGGGGTTATTCCTTTAATATAAAGTTACTAATTATCATCTGGCCCTAAGCCAACAAAATCCAAGGGCTGCTGCAAATTCTAGAGATGTGATTAAATGTGTTGACCAGAGGGAATATACAGCTCAAATTCAACTTGCCCAATTATCAACTACTAACCCAACCCTTGGGCAGCAATTTTCATCAGGGTGGAAAATGTTTTGCAAAGGAGAACAATCCTATTTTTGATACGATCCTTAATATTTTTGATGCCTGAGGTGGAAAATCCAAACAGTGTCTTGAAGATGGCAAAAATATAAAAGCCTGCTGAATCCTATATAATAAAGTGCCTGTGTCCGTGCGTACTTTCCGTGTGTCAGTGGAATTCGCAACTGCGCATGCGCCCCACTGACACAGGGATTGGATAGTACAGACCAATAGGCGATGGCTGCCATTGCTGTGTCCGCCTCCTCCTCCTCCTCAGGCCGCCCTGAGGGCGCCCAGCGCTGCCGGAGCTGCCTGACTGGCTTTCGAGCCACCAAAGCCGCCGCCGCCGCATGAACAGCGCGGGCTGCCGGGGAAGGTGACCGGGAGGCCGCCAGCCTCCCCGCGGGCCCACAATGCAAAAAGAGAGCTGTCCGGGGCCGGCCAGAACGGGGGGCTCCGAGGCCTAGCGGCCTGGGACGGCCCATCCAGCGGAGCGCCGGTGCTCCGGAGGCCAAGGAGGGCCGCCCCATCCCCGCCGCCGCTACCGCCGCCGCTGCAGCCGCCCCGGGAAAAAAAATAAGAAGAAGGGGGAGGGAGCCCCTCTCCACCCCCCAGCAGCCTTAATCGACCCGCCTCACGGAGCGCCGGTGCTCCGGAGGCCGAAGAGGGTCGCCGCACACCCCCCGCCGCCACGTCGCCCGCACACTCACAAAACTTACAGATCACCCAGTCATGTCGGATTATCAGTTTGGAATCCTTGTCTCGGGGACTTTTTGTGTTTTGCTCAGAACTTCCATATGGGGGTAGAGCAAAGAGGAGGGGAAACTCCAATTTTGGCTCCTTTCTACAGCTCATAATTTACCAAGACAAACAGACAGAAGGAAATCCTCTCTGACTCCCTCAGACTCTGCTGCTGTTGCTATGCTGGTGCTATGGAACGAGGGGACACATAACTCAAATTCTCATTTGCACAGCAAATTATTGGGGCAACAGCAAGACTGGGGCAACTACCACTGATTCGGGGTACGGCAAGGTAGAGTAGTGTGGTGTAATGGTAAAAATGTTGGACTATTGCTGGGGTGACCCAGGTTTAAATCCTCTTTCCACCGCAAAGCTGTTCCTAATTCATCTCTAGCCAAGGTGTGAACACCTTTGCATAGGGCAAGACATCTGGGCCTCATCAACACCCCCCTGGTATGTGCAAAAACAGAAATGAATTGAAGCTGTCTGGTGTGAACAGCTAGGGGGCAAAGAGCTGTGAAATGCACCTAAAACCCAACAACTTCACTGTCTGAAGGTGGGATTGCAGACACCTCTTTAAAGGCATTTGCAACAATTAAGGGACCAGCAAGCACCTATTGTAGGCTCAGCAGCCACCAGTTACTAGCACCAAGTAGAAAACACTGTACCAGATTCCAGGGGATGTAGAGGAAGTTTTTTTTTTTTTAAAGGAGGGCAAGTTCATTGTAGCAGGAAGATCCTTGGCCAGGCTTTGCCTGAAAGAAAGAGGAAATCTTGGCAGAGGTAGAATAGACTGGAATTCTAGGCAGCTATTCAGAATAAGAACAGTTCCAGTCTAAAGGGCTGTGTGGTTACCCAAGGGATGCTTGTGAACAAAGAGCTGCGTGGTCTACCAGGAACTGGCATGTGGAAGGAAGAGGATCTGTGCCTCAGGGATGCTAAAAAATAGTGCTGATCAAGACCACCTTGGGGTATGCATCTCAGCTTGTGGGCCTGTGTGTTTTCATCCCACAATACTATGCAACAGGTGATCCACAATTAGTGTCTGTTGAAACGTATTATTATGTGTGCATATTATGAACACATGTTAGGGCAATCCTAAATAGAAGAAACTGCAGTTCTTAGGACTGGGCTGTTGAGAATGCAGCACAAAATGGTTTAAAACAAAACAAAAAAAGGAAGAAAAAGCAGCATGAGCTTCTCATGTTTTGTCAAATTGCTGGAGGTTTTCATGGCCAGCAGCAGCTTCAAGAAAGCTCTAAAAAGACAACAGACGCCTCAGGGGATACCCCATCAGTACAAAAATCACAAACCGATTGTGAAATGTTAAATGAGAAACGTCCGGTGATGGAGAGCTCACTTTGGCTCTCACATCCTTGATCCGGAGCTTGCTGATTCTTCACTTACGTGGAGAAAAACCTGGGTCAGGTCACCAGACTGGAGACAAGCCCAGCTGCACATTCAGTGCGAATGGCATTTGGAAGTGGTGGCTGCTGGGATAAAGGAAATAATTGGGGTATATCTTCTTCTTGACACTGAATGTCAGATAAATTAAGGTTGAATGATGTGTTGGATCTATCAAAAGAACTCTGAATCATCACCATGAAAAATCAGCGATCATGAATGAGTGCAATCCTATTTCTGCCATGGATTCATTGCAAGGCCATGGGCAGTGGCGGTAGTCATTATGCTGTTATGTTTTCAGGTGATAAGTGCTTTGCACATATTATACTGTAATCCTAACATTAACCCTATAAAATCGGCCAGTATTGTTGTCCTCAAACTTCAGATGAAGTTCCAGGTTTGGTGTCTTCTGCTTGGTCTCAGAATAGACTTCACAGACCTTGCCTGGTGGTGACTGGCAGCGGCAGGAGTGCTATGAGGAGTGGCAGGTGGATTGAGACCACCACATGGGTGTAGCCAGGGGGGCAGGTGCCCCCCCCCAGAAGGCAGCCCTAGAAGCAAAAATGATCAGCGTCCATTCAAAGCAAACCTGAACGACCATGGCTTGCCCCCCCTAGCCATGGCTTGCCCCCCCCCCAGTTTTGATCCTGGGTACGCCCCTGGACCACCATGTAAATTTCTCAGAATGCCTCATGGTTACACTACAGCATTGTGGGAAATGGAAAGGGCAGGTGGCTGCCAGACTCAGCTGCGTGTCAGGTGTGTGCGCGCAGGCAGAGAGCACAACAGGCACCAACATAGTGGTGGGCTGTGCCAGGACCCTGGGAGCTGCATGAGGATGCCACGTGCTTCACTGAGGCTGTGTTTTGTTTAAGACCACCTAGCAAGTTCATGGCAAAGGTGAGATTTGTAGCACAGTCTCTTAGGCACAACACAGTGCTGAGGTGTTTCTGAACGGCTTTCTCACCACGAGAACTTGGCACCAATACAAAGCACTCCTAGAGGCTGCTGGCTGTTTGACACAACTGGGCATTGCTGTTGGTACAGGGTGTTCTATGAGTGGGTAGGACCAGTTTCTTAAAGAGTGTGACAGTCTCTGTGCTGGAAAGATCCCATAACACTTAATTCTCATTTTGGGTGAAAAGATGTCAGTTTTCATCAATCCCTTAAAAAGGGATTTTTATTTTTAGTGGCGAAAACTCTAGCTAAATGGGCCCTTTGTGTTCTGGGAGAAAGAGTTATTAGATACAAACTAGGGACTGGATTGAATGGAAATTTTGTCCCTTGGATCCTTACCATTGTCAAAGCAAAGTAGTACTGTTTGTCTAGTTTTCCTAAGGAGTGCATGGATATTCTGAGGTTTCAATGAGAATTGCTGAAAGGTAATCGGCTGTGGTTTATTAAAACCTTTGAATTTCAGCTGCTTTGTGGGAGTGGGGGGGAGGGACCAGGGACATGATTCTGAAAGGCCCTGTTTTAGTATTTTAAGGATTTTCTGTTTCCAGCCTGTTGCTATCCACCACATGTAGTAGGGGAGGCTGTGGACTGCAAATCAACGCTATCAATCAGCAAATAAGGAACTGTTGTTACCTTGACATGGTGGTATTTCTCACTTGTCAGATCTCATGCAGGGTACTGTACCCTGCAGGCCTGGCATTAGAGTTTGGTGGGCCCTTGGCATGGTGCTGCCACCAGGCTTTGTGCCTGGTGCCACTGCTGCGCTGCCACCGTAGGTTCCACTTCCCACCACAATATGTCACTGCCATGGCCATGCTTCATCCAATGGCTCATGCAATGACAAGAAGATAATAACAGAAACACATCTGCAAAAACACAAATGGATAGAGAGAAGGGCCTTTGAGGAGGAGCTGTCTCAAATTTGTTCTTCCCTTTCCCAATGGAAATGGAAAAGACCCGGCATTTTTCTATGAAATATACTGTTGTTGTTTTTTCTATATTTTTATTAAATTTTCTGTTTTACATTTTAGAATATCCATTTAAACAGCCTTAAAATATCAATGACTTCCCCCCTTCTCTTTCCATGGTTCATTTTGCATAACATTAATCCCTGCATATTTTATATAAACTAAACCATTCAGTATTCCATTATTACATCCATCAAAACTTATTTACACTGTTGAATTTATCTTAATGCTGCCTTTTTTATCTTAATGCTGCCAGATAATTGTGTATTATCTTAATACATTTTCAAATATACAAAATTTTCCTCCATATATTCAATAAACATTTTCCAGTCTTCTTTAAATATATATTCTTCTTGTTCTCTTATTTTATATGTTAGGTCTGCAAGCTGCGCATATTCCATCAGTTTAAGTTGCCATTCTTCTTTAGTTGGGACTTCTCTCATTTCCCATTTTTGGGCTAACGAAACACAAGCCGCAGTAGTGGCATACATAAATAACCTTTTTTGACACCTGGGAATTTCCGTCTGAATTATTCCCAAGAAAAGGACTCTGGTTTTTTTGGGAAAGTACTTTCAAACCTATCCATTCTTAAAGAAATCAGCCCTGAGTGCTCACTAGAAGGACAGATCCTGAAGTTGAGGCTCCAGTACTTTGGCCACCTCATGAGAAGAGAAGACTCCTTAGAAAAGACACTGATGTTGGGAAAGATGGAGGGCACAAGGAGAAGGGGACGACAGAGAATGAGATGGTTGGACAGTGTTCTCGAAGCTACTAACATGAGTTTGGCCAAACTGCGAGAGGCAGTGAAGGATAGGCGTGCCTGGCGTGCTGTGGTCCATGGGGTCACGAAGAGTCGGACACGAATGAACGACTGAACAACAACTTTTAAACATTTTTTTCAGTTCATTATGAATTATTTCCCAATACTCTTTTACCCTTTTACAGGTCTATCACATATGATCTCATTGCATCAGTAAATATACTGTTTATTTCCTCTCTCCACTTGCAGGGCCAGTAGATACCAAGCCTGAAGCAGCCATGTCTGAGCTGGTGCCAGAGCCGCGGCCAAAACCAGTCGTGCCAATGAAACCCGTTGGTATCAATTCCAATCTGCTGGGCTACATTGGGATCGACACCATCATAGAGCAGATGCGCAAGAAGACCATGAAAACGGGATTTGACTTCAACATCATGGTTGTCGGTAGGAAGGGTTGGATCCAAGGATCTTGTGAAGGGAGGCTTTGCTATGAAGCCAGGGGCTAAACTAGGCAGCTACCCGGTAGTTAATCAGCTAGATTGCTCTTGCGTGTCTGTTTTAAAAAAGTTAATAGCCAATGTGGTGGGGAGGGCAGCTGGACGGGGGTTGTGGTGTAGAAGGGTATGTTTGAGTGTGTCTAGAAACTAGTCTCCTGTTGATATTCGTTGCTCCACCCACTTTTGCTTCTGGCCCCGCCTACCACTGGCATGTGGCCTTAGAAGGTCGCCCAGAAGCTAATGAACCTTCGGGTTGAAAAACATTCCCCGTCCCCAGTACAGAGGAAGGGTTATAAAACCCTTTCCCCTCACCATGGTTCAAATTGCAATCTGACTCCACAGCATGCAATGCAGGCAACTCCCAATTTACACGAGGGTTATGTTCCGAAATTGCGCATATTTGAAACACCATTGAAAAAGTCTGCAAACGCCCTCTGGAAACCCTTGAAAAGCCCTCGAAAAACTGGCAGCACTTACCAGAAGTGGCAAGAAGGATGGCAAATTCGCCAGTCCACCACAATCACTCCAAACTTTTCTCAAACTCCAAAGCTCCACAGGCCTCATCAGTCAGTGCAAGGGGTCCTGGGATTGCACTTACAAAGACTCATGGGATTGCTTGGTGATGCTTTGTGCCTTTTTGCCCTTTCTGGGGTCTTTCAGGGCTATTTTTCAGGTTTGGCATGATGCGTGTGAGCGTGGTGGTGCATCAACTGGACATGCGTAAATTGGGAGTTGCCTTTAGAAGGAAAGCTTCCATTAACCTCAATACAGTGCTACCTCAGTTTCCGAACATAATCCATTCCAGGAGGCTGTTCGGGTTTTGAAACATTCGACAACCGAGGCTTAAAGGGCGGTCTGCAAATTTAATTGAGAGAATTGAGAAACACCCAGCGGAAGCCGTTCGACTTCTGAGGCGCGTTTGAAAATGGAAGCATTTATTTCTGGGTTTTTGGTGTTTGAGTTCCAAGAGACGTTCAAAAACTGAGGTACCACTGTACTATCACTGTTTAACAACATGAGCCACGACCTGAGACAAACATGGCCTGTGCACAACCTGCATGCCTGCCTTGCCACATCTACCATCACAAGAGCATCTCAAGGAAAACCTTCATTTCATTGGGAATGACTGCTTGCACCCCCGTTGTCTGCTGATAGCCAAGCCAGGAAGCCATCGTCTGATGAGCTCTAACTTTTACACCAGCCAGTGCCTTCTCAGCTCCCAGCAGCCGGGCTATAAATGGTTCTGCTGACTGGCTTGAAAAGGCTGTTGCGAATCCTGTATGCTTCTTTTAACAGGCCAGAGCGGACTAGGCAAATCCACACTTGTGAACACCCTCTTCAAATCCCAAGTCAGTCGCAAGTCTTCAGGCTGGAGCCGCGAGGAGAAGATCCCTAAGACAGTGGAAATCAAGGCCATTGGGCATGGTAAAATTGCCTAACGTTTACATCAAAGAGAGCTTTCATAAGAGGGAAAGTAGACCTGGGGTGTTCCAGGAAGTAAAGCCCAGGCTTGCAGAGGCCCAGGAGACCTCCATATGTTGCAAAGGACTTGTCTGAATGACACCTGAAGGATCAGTCTGGTCCAGTGCACAGTCCAGTGTGCCATCCCTGCCTGTGCCATCTCCAGGAATCTCTGTGGGGATGGCCTGACATGCATAGCCCAAAACTGCATGGTCAAGTCATAGATTTTAACTGGCTGATCAACCATTCAATGTTGGCCACGTTGTGACTGCATTGGGATATGCTGTCCCTGCATGGATGACTGGGAATAGCAGAGGCAGAGAATGCATATTGTCTTCATGTGATGAAGCCCTTTCAGTTGTTGTCTGAATTGGTCCAGAGTTGCTACCGTGACAGTGTCCATACGGTGACAGAATATGTGGATGCTCACTTGGACTAGCTTGAGGTTCAGTTAGGGTGTCCATGTGTTTTACAGAGGACAGTCTTAGAAGTGCTTTCAAAAGACAGTCAACTCTTTGGAAGTGTATGCTATTTGACAAGATGTCTGGTCCAAGTCCAGTTTAAGGATGAAAGCTATAGGAAGAAAGAGCGGGCTGCCTTGGAGTTGTCCAGTAGCAGTGAGCACTTGGGAAGCAGACTGAGCAGGCACATAGGTCTCCTGGTTAGAGTCTCCCCCACTATGATAAGATGCAGTGTATTCTGGTTAGTTCTAAATTTGCATTTGTACATATACATTAGCATATGCCAATTGCATGGAAAACGGTGTCCTCTTTTAGTAATAGGCCACCCTGGAATCAATAGGCCACCCTAGGATCAATGTGTCTAACCTCTTGGACTTGAGGATATGTCCTTCTGGACAACGACATGCCCCAAATTAAAGATCTACTTATAGGGC
Source organism: Darevskia mixta (assembly GCA_034641385.1). Lineage (NCBI taxonomy): Eukaryota > Metazoa > Chordata > Lepidosauria > Squamata > Lacertidae > Darevskia > Darevskia mixta. The sequence continues at coordinate 21,325,351 of JAWWNH010000008.1, forward strand.
TTATCCACACTTACCTTTTGCCCTAGTCTCCACAGGCACAGGTCCGTGCTTTAAAGCTCTGTGTCCAAGTACCCTTTTTTGGCCCTGGAATTTTCCATGCAAAACCCGCTCTTTATAGCTGAAGTATAACAAATGGCAATTTGGGTTTTCCCAAAAAAAAGAGCTCTCAGAGATGCAACTTCAAACATGGACCATGACTACAAAGAGCAGTGGAAAGGAAAGTGTGGATAAGCCCATGTTGGAGAGGTGCCATACAGAAACAGGCCTCTGTTTGGATCCAAATTTATAGCCCCCCCCCCTGTCGTCTATTGGGGATTGTTGCAAAGGGTCCAAGCTCTGTTGTGCTCCTCTTCCGCCATCAAGCTAGATCTTGTAATGTCCTAGACAAGGAGCTTTATTTCTACAAGGGCCACATAGATCTGTATGTTCAAAAAGAGCCTCTCCTTTCCTCGCTCAGTACTATGTCAAGGCCTTTATGCTATCATCTCTATAAAAGTGTTCAGTTTTGGAGGAAGATAACTGTAACATTTCTCCCCCCAGTTATTGAAGAAGGTGGTGTCAAAATGAAGCTCACAGTTATTGACACCCCTGGATTTGGTGACCAGATCAACAATGAAAACTGGTGAGTGTTTTGTTCCTTCGCTGATTCTCAGTCTCCTCCCTACTTTCTTTCTCCTGCATGACTTAGCATAACTAGATGAAGGGAGCAGGACTTAAGATGGGTAGATTTTTTTTATTTTGCTCTGAGGCAGACTCCTGCCCAGTGTTATTAGTGCCCAAGAACCCAAGATAGTCTGCACCATAGGGATGGTAGTGTTACAATATTTACCAGTCAAGTGCCCGCTTTGATGCTTAATACGCAAGGATAAAAATAAGCTACAAAAACAGACCTTGGGCCACATTAAGGGCTTATGTTGCTCAGCAATTCCCACTAGTGGGGCTGCAGAAACCCTGATTATTCCCACATTAGGACCCACTAGTGGGGCTGCAGGAACCCTGATTGTTGCCAAAGTGGAGAGGAGTAGGGAAAGCATGGATCTTCCAAAACCAAGTTTATATTGAAGGATCCTCTTCAAGGTTTGGACTACTGACATTGCAATCTAGTTTCCTTGAATATGAGATAAATGTATGTCTACCTCTTTTCTCCCTGACCCTCCTAGCTGGGAGCCCATTGAGAAATATATTAATGAGCAGTATGAGAAGTTCCTGAAGGAGGAGGTCAATATTGCAAGAAAGAAACGGATCCCAGACACGAGAGTCCACTGTTGCCTCTACTTTATCTCCCCCACAGGTCACTCGTATGTATCTCATCCGTTCTGGTGCATGCCCATAAGACTGGGAGGGAAGGGGAGTGGGAGGGCCCTGGGGTGCTAAGTGAACAAAACAGAGGTCTCCACAAACTACCTAGCACCATGTGCAGTGTGCACAAGTCTCCCCTGACAAGCCACACAGCAGACCAAGGCAATGATGGGGTAGCCATGGGGCTGCATAGTCCTAATAAGTAACTGGTATACCTTCCACTTTTGTGCCATAATGAGAGTGTGCTATGTCGGACGTCCCTCTAACGTCACTGATGAATATGGAGTTCCAGAAAAGAACATTTCAACCATTGCTTGTCTATTCCTGCCCATGTTCATAAATGGCAGGAAGCTCCCATGAACCTATATTCTTAGGTTCACACATGCATTGTTATGGTTTTGCCAGTTGTTAGGAAGCTGCTCACAGTCATGGTTTTTCAACAAGTGTCTACTTGGCAAAATTCGCATCATCTTACGTAATGCTCACACAAGATTCTGGACAGCAGAATGCCTTTCCACCTTGCTTCAGTTTTTTTTTCATATTGAAGTCTCCCTCTTATCTCTTTATAGAGATAAGATCTCTTTATTTTCTCCACTGAATGTGTCCAGTGGGTTTTTAATGCTATGACTATGGAGGAAATTAAGAAATAGAGATCCAGAGCTATAGATGAGAAAGACTCTAGTTCATTTTCCCCTTTATAACCTAGAAACAGAATAAAAACGGGAAGGAGTTTAATTTTGTGAATGCTAGGAGCAAGACAATATGCTCTTCATTAAAGGTAGTGGTGGTTTCTTAATAGTCTTATTTCCTGTAGCTTAAGACCTTTGGATATGGAATTCATGAAGCACTTGAGCAAAGTAGTCAACATCATCCCAGTTATCGCCAAGGCAGACACCATGACTCTGGAGGAGAAGATTGAGTTCAAACAGAGGGTAAGTATCCTGGGAAACATCCAGTAAAAAACACAAACACACAGTCCTTTAAGTGTTGTGCCAGGAATACTCTCTCTTACATAGCTTTGAATTTTATTTTATTTTATTTTTCTACCCAGGTCCGCAAGGAACTGGAAATCAATGGCATTGAATTTTACCCCCAAAAAGAGTTTGATGAGGACCTTGAAGATAAGACAGAGAATGACAAAATCAGGGTAGGTGGATGCTTATGATTGTGGAGTAGATTTTCTTGTTGGAGGTGCTGGGGTAACTTGAGTCCAGTGTTTTCTTCTTGGTCCTCACCATGCTTGATTTGAGTTGAATGTAGTAAAAGTTGGCTGTAAACGTTATAGCCACTATGGAAGCATAAGAAATGGATTCTTCCACCCTTATAACTGAATACATTTATATTTTGCAGTTCCTGAGGTGAGAATTAAACGCTTTTGAGGGCTTAATTAAGAGTTAATGTGGGGTTCCTGTCCTCACAAATGTTTTTTCCCCCTATAAGTTTCCTATAAGTTTACATGGGACTTTCTTCTGAGTAAACATGCTTTAAATTTCATTGTAAAGGTGTAAACAGTCTAAAGAATTGGAATGCTGAAAAGAGTATAGCGGGAAGGGCCAGCATGCATGTCTGCTAGGCATGGGAGTTGGTAACTGGGACAGAATCGAGTATGTAGCAAGCTGGGGAAGAAACACAATAAAGAAAAACAAGCAATTGTCCATACGTGTCACGCAGAGAAGCAAAGTCATTTCACTGTATATTTTCAGCAGGAAAGTATGCCATTTGCCGTGGTGGGCAGTGACAAGGAATATCAAGTGAATGGGAAAAGGGTCCTGGGGAGGAAGACACCCTGGGGAGTCATCGAAGGTAAGCTGATGCTGATCCTACAGTTTCTGGCAGTTGCATTTTTAGATTGCCAATAGGTTGCAGAAGCTAAAATGGCAAAGTCAACATTCCCGGCAGGGAGCATCAATATGGTGCAGCGAGTGTTTCTGGTAGAGATGTCTTGCTTTGTTGCCATTTGTGCTCCCTGGAATTGTCAGCCATCATTTCTTTCTCCTTCAACAGAAGTCGTTTGCCAGTAATGATTTGAATGAATAAACAATGGATATGTTTATCAGAGTTGCCCATGATGGGCCCAGTTTGCACATAACACGAAACCAAACCATGGTTTAGTGCACTCCTCCTGGGGCTAATACATGGTTTGCCTTTGCATTATGTCCAAACCTGAGCTCCTGGCTTGTCTCCCTCTGAAAAACCATGAGCAGTAAATCAAGAACAAACCTTGGCTACAGCTTGTGGTTTGTCTGGAGCAAAACAAACCATGAGCCCAGGTTTGGAAGGGAAAGGTAAACAGTAAGACAAAGCATGGCTTAGGATTGGGTAGTGTTGTGACAGCAGGACTGGGGGAGGAAATCAGCAGCTATAATCTTCATTGCAAGAATTCACCTGCTTGTTTGTTTGCACTAAGCCATTGCTAGGCTTAGCATTAACTGAGTTAGCACACAAAATGAATGGGCCACAAATACTTTCAAGGCTGGGCTAAACATTTAAACTAATCTGATAGTGCATAAAGGTACCTAGAAAGATTGTAGACAATTCTTATTTGAGATTGTCAAAGGAAGGATTTCTAGGTGTGCTACTGGATATGATTTAGACAGCCTGCCTTCAGGCCAGCAGTGATGGGACTCAGCTATACAGCTGCAAATAAAACGTTTTAAATGTGTTGCAAAGTGCAATATACAAATGTGACACTAGATGGCAACAGTGAGCTATGCCAAATTCAATGTATTTTTCAAAACTTTTTTAAAAAGCATTTTCACAGCTTTTTTATGTGTGTAGATTCCACCATGGGGGGATATAAGCAGGTGTGGAGTACTGGAAAAGTATAATGAAATTCCTGTGAATTGTTTCACCTAATTCACTAGTTTGTTTAGACCAGGCATGGGCAAACTCGGCCCTCCAGATGTTTTGGGACTACAACTCCCATCATCTGTAGCTAACAGGACCAGTGGTCAGGGATGATGGGAATTGTAGTCCCAAAACATCTGGAGGGCTGAGTTTGCCCATGCCTGGATTAGACTATATAGGAGAGCCTGAAAAACTACAACAAGCAAGCCACTTTTATTAGTGCTGCTTCAGGTGGAAGCTGGCCTTGATGTATTTCTTTGAGTTCTGTAACACTGTACCAGAACCACCATTCAAGGCATGATTAATGTATTTCCCTTTATTTACAGTGGAAAATCTCAGTCACTGTGAATTTGCTCTACTTCGAGACTTTCTCATTAGGTGAGTCCATTGGTTGTTAAAAGGTGCTTCTTATTGAAATGAAAATGACTTTCTGGTGAGATCTAAATTGGAATAGCGATGTGACGTGTGTATGCTAGAAGGGATGATTGTGCTGCAGCTCCAAGAAAGCCTTCTTCTTCTGTTATTAAAGCACTTTAAAGCCATTTAAATTGGGGCCTAAGGGCAACAATGAGTGCTCCTATACTTGCATAATAGACTCCCCTGTATTTTTCCCCTGTATTCTCTGTCTTTTTCTCCTACTCCTTAGGACCCACCTTCAAGATCTAAAAGAAGTAACGCACAACATCCACTATGAGACTTACAGGGCTAAACGACTGAATGACAATGGGGGGCTCCCCCCAGTGACCGTAGAAACAGAAGAAAACCATGAAAGCAACCTGTGAAGGACCCCTCAAGTTATCTGCCATCTCCGAATTATAACCACTACTACCACCCCATCCCTTGATTTGAATTCAGGCCTCTCTTTGAAGCATGTGGAATATCCTTTGTGTGTGCATACTGGGGAAGAACCCCAACTTCACCCAAATGTCCCCATCTATTATTATTATTATTATTATTATTATTATTATTATTATTATTTGAATTTTGTATTTTGCACAGCAGACTCTAGTCTTCCGTTGTATTCCAAGATTCAATTGTGCATCCTGATTGTGGGGAAAGTTGAAGGAATTCTGGAAGTGGTGCAATCTCTGGGGGTCACGTGAAATGCCTCCGAGGGAGAATAATGAGATCAATGTGAGGATGTTGTAATGCACTGTGGTGGAAACAGAGAGCCATATTTTGGATGCGAGTTTCACAGGTCTGGAAGAGACTGGGTTGCTCTGCAGCTGTGATAGATGGTTTGTGTCGTAGGCTCAATTCTCAGCACGGAAGCAGGAAAAATGGACTCGGGCTAGATCTCGCTAACACAGTTATGTGAATTAAGGTGCAGTGACATAAACGGGAGGGAATCTTTTGCCAAGTAAATGTGTTTCAATGTGCCAGTGTAAAAAAAAGAGAAAAAAGACAGGATTTTTGCCATTTTGGACCATACCGATGGGAGGCAAAGTTGTTGAGCGAAAAACAAGAGTGGAGATTTGACTTGGGAGTATTAGTTTTCTTGGTGTAGGAGAGGGGGGAGCATTTAATAGTGAGGAACTGCTTTCAAACTGGGCTTTAAACATTTTTGTTAAGGTTCAAGGCCACCCTTGTCACCATTGCATATCTGATATCTTGATCCTGACTGGCTCTTAGATTTGTCAGATCTGCTCCTTTAACAGAAACATTACTGTAATAATCCCCTTTGGATTGTTGCAGCAGCTGGAAACACCAAGAATGCAACATGTTCCAATTGTGCCTTTCCACTCTCTGACCTACTGGTGAGAAGACAGCTTTCTGCAAAGCAGAGAGCCCCTTATGCTGGGAGGATTCCCCTCCCCATCCATTGCATACTGAGAGGTCAAACAGCATGAAGAGGCTACTTGGGCAAAACACACTTGTCCTTGATCCCATAGCATGGCATTCTTAACCTGACTTTGCTCTCTATAGGCTTTCCTTGGGTGGTCTAGGAATCAGTATGATTGCAGGTATGCTGCCAATTATATATCTTTAGATATGTAATTTGGTAGCACCATCCAAATTCTGAGAATCACAGCCTTTGTTTTTGAAACAAGAGCAAGTGCCTAGGTTTCACGATGGTGGAGGCGGGGAAATTGTTAAGATTTCAATGCATCTGCAGAAGGCTGAGAAAGCAGAAGTGGCTTGTGTGGGACTTCTGGTGGTCAGGAGGACTTACATTGACCTGTGCAGGCCCCAGACTGTCCCTGCTCCATCCTGTTTTTGTTATTTTGTACTGTCTCTCAAAGTGCCAGAAGTACTATATCTCAAAGTGCCGGAAATACCTAACTCCTTTTCAGATGGTAATTCATAAACCTGTGTTCAAATTCAAAGGATCTTTCTGCCCAATATAATTTAGTAAAAAAAAAAATCGTGCCTCATATTTCTCCCAATTGGAACCAAGCCAGCTAACAATAGCAGAGGGTACAATGCAAAATAGGGACATAGGAAGCCATTGGTCCACCTAGTTCAGTACTGGCTACTTGACTGCAGCTCACCAGGGTTTCAGACAAGACTCTGAGCTATAGCCCATCCTCACTGTAGATTATGTCACAGAAATGTAAATGGAACAAACTCTGTCACCAGCTCTATGTAATCCACAGCTTGATAGTCACAATTCTAACAGGAAACTCACCTAAAAATCTGATTATTATTTTTTACAGTATTTCCTAAATTTTAAAGATTCAGGCACTGGAGGTGTTTCCTTTAGAGTTCTATAGAATCACAGCGAGAGCTCCAGGCCACTGCATATTTTTCTTGGTTTTACAAATGGATGATATGCCATCTGGAATAGACCATTGTCAAATATCCTGAACCGGTAGGAAGAGAAACCTGGAGAGAGGTACTCTGCAAGCTATTATAGCTGAGCTTTAGAAAGTTGAATGGCAAGCCCCAATGTAACCACCAAAAGCTGGTCAAGCAGGGAAATGAGGGGCGTATGTGATTTTGTTGCTGCTGCTGCAAGGGATGTTGCTTTTTGGAAATTTGGAGAGGACAGCATAAATAAGGTCCCATAACTTCTTTGAGCCTTATCACCTGTTTCTGATGGTGTTGAAATCCAGCCTATGAAAGAGCAGGGATGGTAAACGCTCCAAAGCCCTTCCAAATAGATTTTCTGCCACAGGGACCCAGATCCTGTTGCAGGTAGAACATCCTTTGAGAGCCTTGCAACATCAAAGGTGGGCACTTATATACATTTATATACATTTAAAGCAACAATTGATTAAAGAAGAAACATTTTGACCATTTAGCATTATTATTCTGTCTACTAGCCCAGCTTATTGGTCCCTTGCTATTTAATCATTCTCCACTACTCAAAACATAAAACATATAGTAACCATGCTACTTCCATATTCATTTTACTGAAATCCACTCAAACATGAGGATAGCAACTGCTGTCTAAGTTGATGCAGTGGTGATATAAGATGATAATGTAAAAACTTTACTGTATGAGCCAAAAGACCCTGGTCTTGCTCAGGCCAGTATCTAAGTTAACTAATTACTGTATTTTACAACATTGCCACAGCACCAGAACTTTAGGACTTAGGGACAAATGATCTCACTCTTCAATACAGGCAGAATATCTGTCTGTCTTCAGTGCAGGCCCAGTCAATGAAATCCAGGTTTGCCTGAAGTTGAGGCAGGCCTTCCAATTTATTTCTGTGCATAAAATCTTCCTTAGCATAAAATCTAGCTTAGTCATTGAGAGGCCAGTGAGACTAGCAGGTTATGAATATGCCTAACCCTTGCATAGCTGAAGTCAAAGATGAAATTAGCTTACTGGTTTTCGTCTGGTCCTGAGAGGATTTTTGGAAACCTTTTATGGTTTTCTGTAGCACAGCAATAATAATTGCATGACATTTTTGAAGAACAGAGGTAAAATCATTGGAGTCCTCTATGGTTTTGTGCCAGGGCAGGGATGTTTTGGAAGATTGCTTTGATAAAGGTTGTTGCAGCATTGTGGCAGTTAGAACTGTAAGTTTAAAAACAAACAAACACATATTAGATGCTGTAATATAACAGAACCATGTGAGACTAAGTTGGGTAGTGGAATAACAGACAAAGACTCGGGGGAGAATTGATCTGCATGTGATGGGTTGTATCCAGTGCTTTTTTTCTTAAAAAAATATTTGGGGTACTCTCATTTTCCTACTCATATTGAAATACTGCCCCTCAATGAGGCCAAACTTAGATTCACAAAACGTTTAGGGGTATGTGTACCCCTGCGTCCCCCCAGAAAAAAACACTGGTTGTATCAGAGATTTGTGACTGCATTATGCCAGTGGTTAGGCTTCTGTATCTGTGTGGAGGCCTCTTCAATATCATGTTGGTCTGTCAACATACATCAGAATCACCAGACATGGCACGGCATCTCTAGTAGTGTTGCTTTTGTCCATCTATCTATATCAACTCTGTTTAGCTTTGTTGGTCTCTGGGCAGAGGAAGCCTAGCGATCCTACTGCCCTTTAACCTGCCTCAGCATGACTTTGCCTATTGTGTGAGGAAAGTCCCAGCCATGGTGCTTGAATCCAGGCATATCAGCTGTTCTCTGCTCACATGCAAGCGGATGGTTGCATCCAATTCCACCTGACCTTCCTTGTATCTCGCTTGTAATCAGACCACAATGCTGCTTATTTGTAAATCCTGTTTCTGTTAAGTTTTTCCTCTACGTTTCTGGTGGCAAACTTGTCTAGGCAAGCAGCAGCCTTTTCTACATTTTTTATTGTTGAACTATGCTCATCATGTCCATCTCAGCAAGCCACAGCCCATTAATGGTATATCAAGGACATTGTACAGCCAGCAGTTTCTTTCCAGCCTTGCATTTGATCTACACCTAGGACTGGTGCACATGGTACAGCTACTACCTGGGAACCACCAAAATGTTGCTTTAAGTGAAATGGAAAGTTAGTTTTTCAGGGTTTCTGCAGAGGCAAAATGGAACATCTAGAATGCATGTAGCACTGTACGCATAAATGAAATGAATGGGTTGCTTCCTACAGACTCACAATCTAAAGGGGGCTCATCCAGACTTGCGCTTGTCCCATGCCTAGAAAGCCCAGGCTTGAGCAGTTTTCCACTTGTCCCATGCTTCCTAGCCATGGGCCTGAGTGGTTTTGCCCTTGCCTAACCACTTTCCCCTGGAAAATCTGCCCTTTAGCAACAAAGCAGAGCATACGTGAGTCTGAAGAAAACCTGATTGATGTTTACTCTGATTCAGTGGAAAGGATCAGGTTTTCCCAGGTGAAAGCAGCAGGGCAAGGACAATTCTGGATGCGTTGAGGGAGAGATAGAGAGATGGAGAGAGGGGAGGGGAAAGGGAAAGGGTCTAAGAGAGAAAATGGACAACTTTGCACTGGGTGAGACAAAAATAAACAACCCCTCGCCAAAGAGTAATATAAAAATACTGTTAACCTAAAAACATAGAAGTCAATTAGAGCACCAAGAAGAAAAAGCAAAATATGAGGTTTAAGTCATTTATTAAAATTGAACAAATAAAGCAGGAGACTTCTATACACAAGTGCCAGTGGGGGCTGGGGAGACACTAGTGCAGGTACAAGGCTGGCCCAATCAAGAAGCTTAAAAGATAAGTATCTTAAGTGGTAGGGTACGAAAGAGAGGCAAATTGGTGTCCCTGGGCCTTCTGCTCACTTGCCCCGTTATTTGCTGGCATTCCTGTTGCTGCTGGCACTGCCAGCCACTCACCCAGCCAGCCAGCAAGGGAGGGCTCTCTGCCACCCCCTCTGCCTCCTCCTTTCCTTTCTCTAAGGAAGGCATTCTGGATTAAGTGACCAGGAGCAAACCTGTGCTGCTGAATTGATTTTCCTCAGCAGCCAGAAATGCTGTTTAAACTCACTTTAAAAGAACTTATTTTTTCTCAAGTGAGGGGAGCAGAGGAGGAATACAAATGAGGGGACGGCAGTGGCAGGGGCGGGGGGAAAGAGGAGTCAGCGGAGTAATGGCAGAACCCAATGTCTTGTGCCAACCCTGTTCAATAAGGTTAAAACAAAGCATCTTTTAACACCTCAAAGACTGATAAATAGTAGTTTCGAAAGTGCCATAAACCTGGGGTTTTTTTGTTAGAAAAGACAACGGTGCCATTATACCGGTACTTATTTACCTGGGAGTAAATGTGCATAGGATTGTGTTGTAAGGGTTTCACACATCTCAAGATATATGTTTTTATATGTTTTAATTTTATATGTTATAAAATTATTGCATAAAGGGGGGAAAAGGGAATTTTAGTGTGACCTCTCCAAGTGAAGCATTAGGAATTTCAAGGGAATCCCAAAATATAGCAATAAAAGTAGCAAAATGTCTCCCTTGTGGGTGTGTCAAACATCCCTAGCTGGCCGTCATTACATAATGAACCATTTATGTCCAGTGATTCACTGTATGGATTGGTATATTTCCCCATGCTGCTACACAGCTTTTTTTGGGGGGGGGGACTTTTGCATTGTGGGGAAAACTGGCCAATCCATGTGGTGAAAGCTGTCACAAAGGGCAATTTAAAGCAGGTCCATCTCCATGTGGCAGCTGTAAAATGTGCATTGCTTGTAGTCAAGGCTGCTGGAAGCCATGAATGTTTATCCATTTAAGCTACTGTATTTTTATTTCAAGCATAGTGGTAAAACTACCAGAGTGGTAGCTTCACCCTAAACCTACATCTTCAGGCATTGATGCTACTGTCCGATGAAGGTTTGGTGCACTTGACTACTCAGTCAAAGGGAAATTATTTTCACTCACGATTTAACTGCTGTGACTTATAGGGCTATATTTTACTTTGTACATGGGACCAATAGGTGTGAGGAATGCAGATTTGTTTTCCTTGGTGGAGGAACTGTGGTCTGAGAACTCCAAATCCAAGTTTTAATGGTTTGAATTTCTGTTGAACAATTTCTGCCTGCATCAATCTAAACGGTAAAATATTGTTCATCACTTTGCCGCATAGCAAGATTAACGTTACAGTTTCACCCTCCAGGTCCATTTATTTTAAGAAAATTTCCATCTATATTATAGCAAATCTAAATTTACATGGTATAGTAAATGCTATCCATAAAAGGAAAAAGCAGAGATATGCGCACACTCCTTGTCAATATGGATCTTTGCTTTTCTAGCTGAGAATGCTACGGTGTTCATAGCCTTTTGCTGCAGTCAGAGGTATTTACTAATATGAAATTATCTTTTGCTCCATTCCAATCTGCCCAGATCAAATCCCACCCAAGACACACAAGCTCCCTAAATAGCACTCTGCTGACTATGATGACTACTACTGCTACTGTTATAAATGTAATAAGAAAGCAAATGCCCCATAGTAATATTTTGGCTTCCCTCTTTTTGGGGTTCTTTAATGTTACACGTGGATCTAGACAACCAGGCCATAAAAGAGACACAGGTGCAGAGAAAAAGATATCAGTGGAATCCTACTGTAGTCTCTGAAAATCCTACTTTGTCATTGTACATACTGAGATGTACCTAAAGTATTTTGGAAATCTAGATCCTCTTGCAAGCAAGTTCATGGATAATTGTAGATTACACTACGATTCTTTTCCTCTTCTTCTGGCAGAGAAACTAATACAAGCATGGTAAATGAACGTAGCCTAGATTCTCCTGGTGCCTCTAGCTTATGGAAGTATCATAATGAAGTCCTCTTGTCATCTGTCCAGTCCTGGTTGAGATAAATGAAAAAAAGACACATACCAGTGATGTAAATGTTACTAGACTTAACTTTCTGTGTTCTATTGTCGGATTAAAGAAAACGTCCTTTGAACAACTGGTTTATTTGCTTTGTTTTCCTTACACACACACACACACACACACACACACACACACACACTCTCCATTTGGGTCAGAGTTGGTACACATGACACCTACTTTCAGCATTATTGTGTCACATATATTATAACCCTACAACCATGGGCTTGAACTTTCCCAGCTTGGAGAAGAACAAGGAAAGGAAAAAAAGGCGGCCAGTCCCTGGTGCCACCCCTCTCGGCTGGCTTAGCCCGCCAAGCCTCGGGCAAGTGGACCCTGCTGCCCACCCCCACAGCACAGACCTGGTTGTGTGAGAGTTGATAATATAATCCTAGTCCTTTGAGAGTACGTTTCCAGATAAATACTGTTCAAGGCCATCCTAGATGTGCTTGTTGCCCTGATAATATTTGTAAGTAGATTTTGTCATTTATTCTAAGCCCATAGTCTTCAGCCTTTTCAGACTTGCAACCCACCATTAGCCCAAATATGCATTTGGGGATTCCCTTTTCCCTGCCGCTCGTATATAATTTGTATAGCAGTAATATTGCTGCTTGCATCCCACCTTGTATTTGGTCCCAGCTCACCAATGAAAGACTAATGAGCGAACTATAAATTAGTTTCCGTGCGTTGTTCTGGTTCGCCAGAAGTGGCTTAGTCATGCTGACCACATGACCCGGAAGCTGTCTGTGGTCAAACGCTGGCTCCCTCGGCCTATAGAGCAAGATGAGCACCGCAACCCATCATCCGCGACTGGACCTAACAGTCAGGGGTACCTTTGCCTTTACCTTTATAAATTAGCAGAACGCCTGTCGTATGGCTGAAGTTATAACACACTTTTTACATTAAGGAACCCAAGGTTGCATGACTATGTCTTCAACATGCACTATAAATGCAACATAGTTGTACTAAAAAATAGTCTTAATTGATTCAAAGGTAATATTAACATTATACAGTCACAGCTGTCCTTGTGAATTGTATATTTCCAAAGGGCTCCACATCTGACATTTACTGTAAAGCTGCTATTTCCATCCCGAACAAAGTGGACTTCTAAAATCACGATTTGTGGTTTGACTTCCCGCATCAGACCCATCAAGTCCAGCATCCTTCTTACCACAGTGGTCTACCAGCTGTCTCCAGGAAGCCTACAAGCAACCTAACATCTGAATTACTGTACTATATCAGAGATGGGATATGAAACAAGGATTTGTGATTGGGGTAGGGGGGATGGAACCATCACTACTTTTTAGAGCCAAGTACAGCTGTAAGAGCATAGTACAACTGTTTTAAGGTATTGTGCCATATTCTTAAATATGATATAGCTATATGTCAAACTGTTGCCAGGACTATAGCAACAAGCTAAATGCAAACAGAAAGAGAAAAGAGTAAGAAAAACAAGCCTTGAGCATTTTAAAAAAAGTTATAGCACCACAGTTATCAAGAGGTTCCAGAAGGGCAATAATGTTGGTCTGCAGCAAAGAACAATACAGCACCTTAAAAACCAATACATGTATTATGGCTGTAATAAGTTTGGTTTCAAAACCTTGAGAGAAGATTTAATATAGTGAAATTTATTAGCTGCTACAACAACTACTAGGAAATGTCTCTGAATCACTACAATGGCTGGTGGCACAGCTTTGGCGGACTAGAGTCCCCTTCCTCAGAGGTATGAAGCGTATAGAGTGCGCACTAGAAGGAAATGTAATCCCTGCGGTGAGATGGAAACGCAATACCAAAAAAAAAAAAAAGTCTGTATTTCCCCCCCCCCCCATTTCGTTTTCCTGACTTCACTGTTGACACCCCACTTCCACACGTTGCTGGGAATCGCAGGTAAGCGAGAGGTGAGGTGGGTTGGCTGTTACGTCCGTGCCCCGCTTTGCCGGCTTCTCACAGCAAAGGAATCTTTGAAGTCGCAGAACAGAAAGGTCATCTAGCCCAACCCCCCGGATGAATGCAGGCATTAAGTCTGGGATACATTTGTTAGATCCGAATACGCCGCTGAGTTTAGGTTCTTTGTTGATTTAAGCTATGGGAGATCTGTCCCTGCGGCTGAAGGACCTCGATACCCCGCCCTGCTCGTTTCCCCCTTCCTCGCTCTTTCCCGGCGCGCCCGCCCCACCGAGAGGCGGGCCTGTGCGCCGTGAGGTCACGGCCGCGGCGAGGCCACTCGAGCGCCGCTTCGTATAAGGGACGAGGGAGGAGGGCCGTGTCGGTCGGCGGCGCTATTGGCCGGGAAGATGGCGGTGAACAAGCACCACGCGGCGGGCGGCGGGGTGATCCCGCCCAACGGGGAGAGGTAACTAAGGAGGCGAGGCGAGGGTAGACGTGGAGCGGGGGAAGGGGGCGCCATCGCCGGCCTCGGGGATCGCCAGGTGGGCCCTCGCCCGTGTTTATTTCGGAGGAGACCGCGGGCGGCTTCTCGAGAAAAGTCGCCCCTGGTTCGGCCACCGAAAGCAGCGCCAAATCTTTCCCCAGGAATTGCGATTGTGACGCGCGCGCGCGCAGCAGTTAACTGCCCGTGTGAATGCTGTTACGCAGGGCGCTCCCTGCCCCCCTTTTCCTCCCGTACCTTCTTCCCTCGAGCCCTGTTGATGTTAATGGGGGGGGGCGTGTGTTGTTGTGGGTAGATAAACTCGCTCCCTTGTAGCGCAGCCCTAAAGATGTTTACTCGGAAGTAAGGCCTTCTGTTCTCCGTGGCGCCCCCTTCCCCCTTTGCATACTTAGGGTCGGTGCCTTAGGCATAAGCTGCTGCGCAGGCGGATTCAGTTCGTGACATTTCCTCCTCTTCAGCCCTCGGTGGGTGTGACCCTAATCCGTGCTTACCCTTTGTCGTGTGCTACACGCAAGTTACACGTTGATCCCCCACAGTATGAGAGAGTGGAGACCAGCGTACATTTATTTCCTTAATAATTCGCCGGCCGGGTTGCCACTTTACCAGAGGTAAAGTGACTAGCATGCCAGTGAAGCATGAAAGAAAAATGTCGATTTTACCAGTGTTGACAAAGTAATACTAAAACTAGTTACATTCCTTTGAAGCATATTTGGGACAGACTAAGCAGATGGGCTGTGGGCAGCCATTTATCCCCTTCAGTGAAGGAGATATCCAGTGTTTGGGGCAGCAGAGAACTCCCTTGAATAAAGATCTCTTGCCATTTTTTCCTCATGAAGAACCGGAAAGTATCTTAAAAGTAAGGGTGCTGTGAATTGATGTATACAAGTGTGGTTCTCCAGGTGGTTTTAGTGTCGATTTTTACCTCACTAGGTAATTGTTATCAATTGATAACAATTGTTATTGATAACAATCAATTGATAACAGTTGGCCAAAAATATTTATGGCAGAGCTCATCTCATTAATGTGGCTGTGATTTTGGTCCTATCCAAATCATGCATTTAAAGCATGTGACTTCCCCCAAAGAATAATGGGAACTGTGGTTTAAGACTGTTAGGAAATTTAGCTCTATGAGGGGGTAAACTGCAGTTCCCAGAATTCTTTAGCGGAAGCCATGTGCTTTAAATGTATGGTGTGGGTGTGATATTCAAGTTGCTCTGTGCCTTTTTATGTGTAAACACAGCACCATTGGTTTTTTAGGTGGTGTGAGCATCAGTCTCCTGCATCTGTCAAAAATTACTTGCTGGATTGGCAGCATGCCAGAAAATTTAACTTGTGAATGATTGGCCCTCAAATTGTATCTAAGGGAAAATACCGGTAATTCTTCCAGCCTGCTGGCTAGTACACTTGATCTGGTAGACTTCATAGTTGTCTTCTCGAGACTATAGTTGTTGTCTGGCCAGGGCAGACGGAAAAGCTCTTGATAACCATCACAATACTGGTATCTCTTTCTTACCCTTGTTCCTGTTATTGCTGGAATTGATATGTTACTTTCCCAATGTAAGCTAAATTCGACAAATGGAGTAGACATCCCTTCTCTGTGCTGTCCCTATTCCTGGCACAGGGTTCCTACAACAACTCACTGCTGAGATTTGAGCTACCATCTTAGAATCACAGAACTGTAGTTGGAAGGGACCATGAGAGTTATCTAGTCCAGCCCCCTGCAATGCAGGAATCTCAACTAGATGATACATGACAAATGGCCATCCAACCTCTGCTTAAAAACCTCCAAGGAAGGATGGTCCACCACCACTTGTGGGAGTCTGTTCCACTGTTGAACTGCTCTGTCAGAAAGTTCTTCCTGATGTTTAGTCAGAAACTCTTTTCTAATAACTTGAATCCATTGGTTCATGTCCTACCTTCCAGAGCAGGAGAAAACAAGCTTGCTCCAACCTCCATTTGACAGCCCTTGAGATAATCTGAATATGGCTATCATATCTCCTCTCAGTGTCCTCTTTACCAGGCTAAACATACCCAACTCCCTTAACTGTTCCTCATAAAGTTTGGTTTTCAGACCCTTTATTATATTGGTCAGTCACCCTCCTCTGCACATGTTCTAGCTTGTCAATATCCTTCTTTCACTGTGGATATTGACAATTATATTATTCAGTTGATTATTCAGCTGAATGACCAAGAACAATAAAACCAGAGTAATGGTGAAGCCAAGTGCATGTTAATTGTACTTGCAAATTATGAAAAGTGTAGCACAGAGTCCAGTTTGTTTTCTAAACAGAAGATCATGGTTAGGAGAATTTCAGATGCTGGAGAAGATAGACTGGCCCAAGACAATTTGGCACCTGAGGCAAACCACACAATGTCCTCCCTACCACCAGGGAAGAAGGGGTGAGTGAAGATCTACAGCAGGAACAAGGATGGTAGTCCCTCTTATTTGCCTAGAGGCGGTATGTGGTGGGGAGTCTGCTGAGGGACACAGCTGATCTGGCCTCCTAAGAGTGCCACAGTTGTCATGGCCACTGCAGCAGCAGGCAATGCATTTCTTGGAGGTCAGATCTGTGGATCCTGCCCTCTGAGGCGGTTGTCTCACCTTGCCTCATGCATGAGCCGGCCCTACTTGCATGCAGATTTATATGTTGTTGCATATTGTTGTAAGTTTCTGAAAGCCAATGGAAGCATTATTGCATTTTTGAAAGATGAGCTGAGCACCTATAAACGACAGTCACAACAGGATTAATGATTTCAACTTAATTATTAACAAGTTTTAAGTTTCCACTGTATTGACTGTTAGTGCATCATTTGATCTATTCTTTATTTATTTTTGTCCCACAGCACCTGTGCTTCAGGATCGCTTATAACAAAAAACCTGACACTATAAGCCACAAGACCAGTTACAGAACAGAGCACGCAAACCTTGTTGGCAGAATGAAATTCAGTTGACTTAGAAAACTCTCACTAATTGGCTCTGGGCTAACAAAAGAGCTGGAAGGGAAGCCAGAGCGAGTTAAATCAGTCACATGATTCTTAGCTGGTCAGTGAGAGAGCTAAATTGAAAGGCATTGCACAGCTCTTTCATAACCTGTTCGTGAGCAGTAGTAGGTCACCAGTAAAATTTCCCTGAACAAGAAATGGTTTAGGGATATCCTGATGAGAACATTCAGAACTTTTTGCAGAAATAATGCATTAAATTAAATTTTAAAAGGCACATACTACAAAGACTGTTCATATGGGAGTTTCCATAGACTTAATATTAGCAAGTGTTCGACACACACTTGGAAGGATGCAGAATGAGAGGCAGCTGTAGCGCACATCACATGGGCATCTGTCTTGTCAGGATAGAGCTCCCAGTACTGCTCAGCTGGCAGTAAGGAGATGGGGTTCCCCCCCATCATTCCCCCTATACAGCCAAAATCAGTTCTTCAGACTTGGGGAGGCTGGGGAAGGGGAGGGGAATTGCTAACTTGCTTTTTCTCCTGTTCACTAATTGAAGTCTTATTGTCAACTGAGTAACACGGTTGGATACAACCTTCAGGTTTGGGGGAGGGGGGGAGTCCCTTTGCACAAGTAGAAGCCCTTGTTAGGTGAATCCTAACAGTGGCTCTCCCAGTGAGTATTGTAGAGTTGGTTCTTCACTGATCAGTACTGGCAGATTTTGCATCGCCCACTAAGAAATGCTAATGTGGCCATATTTTTTTTTTCCTTTCCTGAAGCATTCTCAAGTACTGTAAAGATGTGGAGCTGACCTTCTCTGATGTGACTGGCAAACCAGATATCTTCAAAGGCACCAAGAAAGGAATTGTGTTTCTCACTCCTTACAGGGTAAGTCTTGAGTGAGGGCCAGTTGCATCTTAGACACCCTTTGAAGGGTCATTCAGTCAGGACTGCAGTCACTTGTAGTTTATCTAACTACGGCTAGTTAGTGTGAGATTCTTCAGTACATTCGTGTAGGTATTTTTTTTTTCTACATTAGTTGAAATCATAGAGTAGAAGTAGTTTTCTTCTTTCAGGCATTCAGCATGGCTACTACAAATTCTGAAATTTTCTAGATTATTTTGTTCTGAAATTTCATGTTGGCTTAAGATACAAGAAGGCATTCTGACTGACATAAGATGAAAACTGTTTTTGTGGGTTGTTTGATGCTCTACATAAATTTGTCTTTAAATACTGTTCAGAAACTTCTGCTGGTATAGAATGCCACTTCCTTTTTCCAGCCCCCACCTCTCACTGGCTTTACTTTGTGCCTTCCAGGAGTGTTGTTGTTTTTGTCTGCTTGGAATGTATCCTTGAATTCTGATAGTGCCAGGATGGAGGAGAGAAAGAGTGTAGAAACTAGCAGGCTCTAGAGCACAGGTGTCAAGGACAAGGCCCGCGGGCCAAATGCGGCCCGCGAGACCTCGTCATGTGGCCCGTGAGCGATAGCTGATTGGCGGTGGGCAATCCCCCGCACCATTTTTGCCTTGCCGGGAGAACCCGGCAAAGTTTTTTTTTCCCCGGGCCATTTTGGCCCAGCGCGGCTTTTTGCCGCCTCGGGGGTGCCCCGCGCGGCTTTCTGCCACGTCGGGGAAGCCCCCCGCACCATTTTTTCCTTGCCGGGTGTCGCCGGGTGACGCTTTTGCAAGCGTCGGTGGCGAGGGGGAGGGAGACGTTGCACGGAGCGGAGAAGGGGCAGCGCGCGCCGACCCTCCCCCGCTCTGTGAAGCATCTCCGCTGTCCCCCGTCGCCACCGACACTTGCAAAAGCCTGCTTTTGCTAGCGTCGGTGGCGAGGGGAAGGGAGACGTTGCACGGAGCGGAGAAGGGGCGGCGCGCGCCGACCCTCCCCCGCTCTGTGAAGCATCTCCGCTGTCGCCCGTCGCCACCGACACTTGCAAAAGCCTGCTTTTGCTAGCGTCGGTGGCGAGGGGAAGGGAGACGTTGCACGGAGCGGAGAAGGGGCGGCGCGCGCCGACCCTCCCCCGCTCTGTGAAGCATCTCCGCTGTCGCCCGTCGCCACCGACACTTGCAAAAGCCTGCTTTTGCTAGCGTCGGTGGCGAGGGGAAGGGAGACGTTGCACGGAGCGGAGAAGGGGCAGCGCGCGCCGACCCTCCCCCGCTCTGTGAAGCATCTCCGCTGTCGCCCGTCGCCACCGACACTTGCAAAAGCCTGCTTTTGCTAGCGTCGGTGGCGAGGGGGAGGGAGACGTTGCACGGAGCGGAGAAGGGGCGACGCACGGCCACCCCTTCTCTCTCTCTCTCTCTCTCTCTCTCACTCACCCCTTCTGTCTTTCTTTCTGTCTGTGTGTCTTTCTTTCCTTCCTTTTTCCTTCCTTCCTTCCTTCCTTCTCTCTGACCCCTTCCTTCCTTCTCCCTCTTTCTTTCACTCTCTCTCTCACCCCTTCTGTCTGTCTTTCTTTCTGTCTGTCTGTCCTTCCTTCCTTCTCTCTCTCTCTCTCTCTCTCTCACTCACTCACTCACTCCTTGCTTCCTTCCTTCTCTCTCTCTCTCATCCCTTTGTTCCTTCTCCCTCTTTCTTTCACTCTCTCTCACCCGCCAACCCCGTTCGCCAAAGCAGGCTTGTTTTTGCGATCGGGGTTGGCGGGGAAGAACCAGCAGCATCCCTCCGCCACCCCTCCCAGCCTTTTAGAGGAGGAAAACCAGAAAAATATTTTTTTTCTTGTTTTCCTCCTCTAAAAACAACGTGCGCACTATGGTCCTACAGATACAACCGGCCCTTTGAGGGTGACCAAACTGCTGATGCGGCCCCCGATGAATTTGAGTTTGACACCCCTGCTCTAGAGTGTTCAGAAAGAGCATGTGGCACTTGGAAGGCTACCCAGAAGAGAATTTCACCTCAATATGAAAAAGATTCCCACCTTTTTCCTAAACTGATTAGGAATATGCCAGCGAGAGGTCTTAGTGGGGAACCTCCATGCTCTTAAAAGAGGCCTGCCTCAGCCCAATTTTGTAGACATTTAGGAAAAGGGTAAATACATTTGAGTGGGGGGAGGGACTTCTGTAGAAAACAGATTATGATTCCTTATTTTTTTAATAACTATTAAATAAAAATTCCTGACTTCAGTCTTCAGTTGATGGTTTGATATGGGGGGTTGGCTTTCTCTCACCTTGAAGAATTAGTTATTTGTCCTGGATTGTTTCGTACATAGTTTTATATTACATATTTTTATCCCTGTGTTAGCTGCTTTGGGCCTTGTATAGAAGAGAGAGCATGTGGTATAAGTTTGATAATTAAATGTATTGCAGGTTATTTTTGTGTCCAAGGGCAATGACCCAATGATGTCCTTCATGATGCCCTTCTACAAGCTGAAAGGATGCTCCATTGAACAGCCCGTATTTTCCGCCAATTATATCAAAGGAGTGATAGAAGCAGAACCTGGAGGTATGTACTACACCTTGTGGTGACGAATCTATTTATTGTATCACTGAGTTTAACGCAGGTTGTGCAAAATCTACTTCATTGATTTATTTTCCATTGAACTTCAGCATGATTGCATAGGAAATGTGGGGCAGTGTCTCATGTGAATATCACATGTTAGAAATGAGTTTTTCCTGTGAGTCTGTGTGTTTACTAAAAACACACCCCTCCCTGCCGAGTTTGATTGTCTTTCAGCACTCCTTTTATTAACATACCCTCTTGGCTTGCAAATCATTATTTTCATTGTAACTAGTGTAGCGATGAGGATTTTCACTTCAGTCTTTTTATTACTATAGCTTGATTTGGGAAGAGGAAAAAGTTGTTTTATTTCAGAAACATATTTTTAAAAAACTTTCATTTCAGTAAATATTTTCTTGCCAAGTTATGAAGAATGCTTGCTGGAATAAGAAAATGAAAGATTCTGCTGGTAGAAATTCTTATTTCACTTTCTAGTTAAGTTCCAGACCCTGATTAAATTAATAAAGCCATGGAAAACATCTGGTTTATTGGTCTTTCAATCAAGTTACCCATCCTCCAGCCTTATCAAATCAAATGCTAATTTTATGTAGATATTTGTTTTCATACTACCTGGATTAAGATGAATCTTCTTTGTATCTGTAAGGGGGTGAAACCTAGTTTGCAGGAAAAGTACTTGATGGGTTAATACTGGTGTTAATACTATAACTTGGTTGAAACTATTCTTGATTACACTTTCTTTCCCAGAAGTGACCAACCTGTTGTGCTCCCTCCCCTCCTTGGTGTTGTTAGATTACAGTTTCCATCATTCCTGACTAATGGCCTTGTTGGCTGGGGCTGGTAGCAATTGAAGTCAAACAACAGAGCTTCCCCATCTGTTTTAGTTACCTTTCGTGCCATCAAATTAAAATACAAATGCTTTCATTTGCCCAAAAGCATATGGGTCCAAATTAACTCTATTAACTTTTATCTTTGCAATCTCTTGGGAAGCTGTCTTAATTAAAATTTAACCTGACTTGTTTTTCTTAGGTGGCTGGGAAGGACAGGCTTCATTTAAAATGAGCTTCTTCAGTGGAGGTGCCATAGAGTTTGGGCAACTGATGTTCAAACTTGCTAGTGATGGTAAGATTCTCTCCCCCACCCCACCCCCCATGCCATTTGCTGCTTAATCTGTAGTTGCTTTGCTTTCTGGTTTTGCTAGCAGTAGCTGGCCTCTAGTTAGTCTGGCTGCCTCCATTTACTGACCTGTTTATTTTCATCCTCATGGTTCTGTCATGCTCTAGGTGCAAAACTGGCAAAAACATCAACAAGGGAAAGGAGATAATTTTGCCTTAATTAAATGTAGACTGATTTAAGACATCGCCATAAGAAGTCCAGGGTTTCATGTGCTGATTTTAGCTTACTAAACATATTCCTCTTCAGCTTCTAGGGGAGTACCTGCCCAGAGTTATGGCTATGCAACTGTTCCTGGGGGCTATGCCCCTCCGCCTTTTGCAGGATATGCACCTGCGCCAGGGGCCTATGCTGCACCCCCACCAGGACAATACGGTTATATGCCTGCACAAATGAATGGATATGGACCTGTTGCACAACCTATGGGATATGCATATGCTCCTCCTCCAGGTAAAAATTCCAACAGATTGCATAAAAGAATGTCACTCAAAAAAGGGCAGTAGTATATACGACCAGACAAAATATATAACTATTCCATGTAGGTGAGGTGACTAATGCTCAAATCTAGAGAATATCAACAGTAGCATGAAAGTGGAGGGGATCCTATTCAGTGTAGGATGCTTGGAACACACTAAATGTGGATTGGGTCATTTCGCTAAACAAAGTAAGACTTAGTCCTTGACTTCAAGTATTGCATGCATTGTTTTAGTAGGTACATTCTCCACAGTACATCTGTATGTGGTGACTCAGCCTCTGCTGCTGTCTTGCTTTCTATCCAACCAGTGGGAACAGTTGCTGCATCAGTATGGACTATGTAGTTTGAACAGCAATTGTCTCAGTTTAAGCATGTAACTGATATGGGGAAAGCTCCCTGAGAACTTATGGGGAAAGAGGATGAAATGCAGCATGGGAAAATCCTGTCCTGGTGAACTGCTCCTTCTTGAATATTTCTGTGGTGTGTGTGTAGACATGGCATCTGTTATCTGTCCTCAGGCATGTATCCAGCACCTCCTGGGATGAACGCCATGTACATGGCTCCTCCTCCTCCATACCCCGGCCCTTCTGCAGGACCTTCAGCCCCATCTCAGACAGGGCCTTCAGCTCCTAGAACCTGGACAGAGCCAGGAATGCCAGGTAAGTTTCCGTTTAGAATTGGGGGGGGGGGGAATTGGATCAGTCTCCCAATGTATCTTTTTTTTTAGGTTTTGAATAATTTCTTTGTTGAAGAGAGGTGAACTGTTGAGCTGTGAGGAGTTACCCTGCTCTAATAGCCATGACAGCTAATGAAGCTGTGAAAATCTATTATTATTATTATTATTATTATTATTTATTTATTTATTTATTTATTTTTATTTATTTATTTATTTATTTATTTATTTATTTATTTATTTATATACCGCCCTATACCTGGGGGTCTCAGGGCAGTTCACAGAATAAAATCAAGATATAAAACCACAAAATACCTAATAAAAATAAAAACAGCAACCCAATAGCCCTCCCCCTAAAAAACACATTTTAAAAGGGGATATGATGTAAATCAGATCAACCAAATGCCTGGTTAAAGAGGAACATTTTTGCCTGGTGCCTAAAGGTGTATAATGAAGGCGCCAGGCAAACCTCCCTGGGGAGAGCATTCCACAGACAGTCAGCCATTGCAGAGAAGGCCCGTTATCGTGTTGCCACCCTCCGAACCTCTCGAAGAGGGGGCACACGAAGGAGGGCCTCAGAAGATGATCTCAGGGTCCGGGTAGGTTCATATGGAAAGAGGCGGTCCTTGAGGTATTGCGGTCCTGAGCAAGCTCTCAAAGGTTTTAGGATCCCAGGATACTTGTTTACAGAATACAGTCTAAATTCCAGATAGCTACCTAACCCTGAAAAAAGTGTTGGAACTACTATTTGTATAAGTGGATACCTCTCTCTCTTGAAATCTTGTTTCTTGATCTTTGTCTCTGTGGTTATTGTGGCATCTTTTCACCTGTTCCCTGTCTCCTCAGAATGAATGCTGTTCAGCATGTCCCCAAACCAACTGCTGCTGAGTGTCTAGTCATGTCCTAATTCTTTTTTGCTGACACTGCAGAATCTGCTCTTTTGCCTAATCTAAAAATTGTGCTAAAACAAGCAGCATTGGCTTTGTGAATATAAATAGTGTGGGGTTTTGTATTTTTAAAGAAGCTTGATTCTTTCCTTCTGCACTAGGTGGCAACAAAGCAACAGAGGCAACTTCCAGTGCATATTATAACCCGGCTAATCCTCACAATGTCTACATGCCTATGGTAAGGAACCTCACTAGGTCTGATGGGTATAGGGAGGAGAAATAGCAAGAACTCTTGCTATGCTAGCAATCTGCTGAACATAACTTGCAACTGGTTGAAGTATGCAGTACAGCTTCTTACAGCATAGTAAGCATATTTGGTATCTTTGCTTCCTGTAGTAGAGATACCAGCCGTACTAAAAAATGGGGAGCGCCAAATGTAACATCACATAGGGACCCTGAGCATTGCCTATTCTCCATCTGCATAAACGTCAGTGAGGACCTTCCCCACAAGGGCATCATTTACTTCATGCTCATGGCTGCCAAGCTCATGATATTGCATTACTGGAAGGAGGCTGATTAACTATCTGTAGACAGATGGTATGATGAATTTCGGAATGTAGCTCTGTTGGAAAAGATCACAAATAACATAAAATCCACGAGAGGCAAATCAGAATCTAGGAAACATATTGCAGTTTCATAATTTGCTTCAAATACATCCAAATCTGACATAAGATGGCATCCACTTTCTTGGTACAAGATTATTTGATTGACCCACTTCTCCTTTTAGCTTTGATGCTACCTTGGAATAATGTGAGAAATGCTCACTGTAGCTTATTTCTTTAACCTGTACTGGCAGCCAACAAGACAATTTTTGTTACAAGTAATAACCTCATTTGTATTACTAGGTTTCTGTTCTTGCTTAGTTTTAGTATATGTGATTAATGTTCTGTGTCACTCTCAGTAAGCTATAAAGCTGCGATAAAGAGCCATTTCAGTTGAAGTTTTACACACACACACACACACACACACACACACACACAGTGTGTCTTGAATTCTAAGGGGGAAAGGCTGCATTAAAACAAAATAAACCTTAAATTCGTTAAATTACACTACTTAGACAATCCAGAGTGCACCCCTCCTTTAAAAAAGGTGCCATTGCAGCCATGTGTTAAGTGCCATCCTATCATTGGCACGTGCAGATTATATAAAATTGTGTATTGCTAGAGGGTACTGGACTTAAACTTGTATTGAGAGAAGAACAAGAGACCTTGTGGGTTGAGGGCCCTCCTATTAGATATCTTGCCCATTTGAACATGATGCCCCCCCCAAAGCATGATGATAGTGTGCTGAAACTATGAAATGAGCAAAGTTTTGATGTGTTTTATAAAAAAGGTGACCACATTACAGTGGATGTGCCACATTAACGCTGTCTCCATTTAATTTAGGATCAACCACCTCCTTATTCACCACCTGAGGAGAAGAAGAACAACTGAGAAGAGCCCAGGGGCTGTCCTCCCATGTTTTTGTCCTAGAAGATTTTGCCATTGCCGCCGCCTCCTCTTGGTTCTGTATACTCTAGGTCACCCTGTGTCACTAACCTGCACGATGTTGGGTGACTCTTCAACACCCGCTGTTCTTGAAACTTTCCTCATGGCAATACAAAAGAGCAGTGACAGTATTGCTTTCCTGAGTACTTGCTTTCTCTCCTGAGACCAGAATAGAACAGCCATGACTATTTTAGCCCTTGGTTTGACGGGAGAGGTGAAATATGCATAATGCAAATGAAGCCACTTCACATAAGTAGGAATGAAATACTGAAGCTCTTTGTATGGAACAAAAACACTCGTATATTGACACACAGATAGGAGTATGACTAGAGTATTCTGCTTCCATGCATCTCTGCTTGTGAGCATCAGTGTGGCATGTTACAACTGCGTTAACTCCATGCATTTAAAAAATAATCTCCATGCAGTTTAATGCATGAGAGGGAATTCTATAACTATGTGGAGGCTTATATTATTTTCTAGGAAAGTAGCAGAGAGGACTTATGGGGAAATCTCCAGTGATGTATAAAAAGATGGCCTGGGGAAGCAACCAAAAGGGCTAACCAGTAGCTGTCTTTTTGAATATGTCGGTGCATCTCCAGCTTATCATGATGAAACTACATCTGGCTCTGCAACAAACATATTCTCTACACTTTTGTAACCTATCCCTTGCAAAAGGATGCCTGGTGGAAACTTACAATCATGTGAAATAACATGTAATAGGTTTCTCTTCTGCTTTCTCTTTTGACTGTTGGATCAGTGTCTCTAAAAGTGTATCCTATCTTTTGCTATAGGGGATATTGAGAAGGTCTCAAATTCAAGAGAGGCCAGACTATCCGTCTGCTCATCTAATTCCTAGCGCAGCTGAGAAACCTGGAAAGGATCAATTTATCTGAACTGGAACCAAAGATGTGGCTTTATGAAATTAGTAGTTTGGAGTTAGGGGTGAAGCTAAGCAAAAAGTAGAGGGTACAGAAATAAGAGCAACCCACCCGTGTCAAGCATTCTGGAAACACAACCCAAGCAGAATGTCTTGGTCTCCTGGAAATCAGCCCAATCCGGGTCCAGAATGTCTTGGTACCCAGTAGCAGCAAGTGCAGCAGAGTCTATTTAATAGGAGAGTACTTTATAGAAAAGAGCTATTATTCTAGCAAACGCCTGAGATAGATAGTGAAGCCATTTCTTCTTGCTCAGCCAGCTGAGCTAGGCACTAATGTAACTAGAAACGGCTAGAAGGTGAATGATGTGGGTGAGAGGAAGTATTGAAACTCACTTTGAAATAGAGAAAGGCATGTCAGACTTGCTTTTGAACAAAGTTGGAAGAGATGGCAAATGAGTAAGGAAGGGCTAAAAGGATGTTTGCCAGCAAGCAGCACACAATATTGTGGTTGCTTACATAAGCTGTCGCTGGTTAAACTTTTATTTTTCACATGATAATCCCCCCTCTATCTGTTCCAAAGAGAACTCTTGCTCCACATATAATGGAAAATATAATTTCCTCTTAGGCCTCTTATCTCTTAGGATATCTTTTCCTCTCCTCTAAAGGGGCTATATTTTGCAAGAACCATTCAGACTAGTTTGTATTCATGGATCCCTTTCTGACCATCTTCCCTTTAGTAACTGAGAATATTACCCAGTATAGCAGGCATAGGGTGAAATTTTCTAATAACCATTTAAATCTAAGTCCAAGAAGCTTAACCACTTTCCATAACTTAATAGTTTCCTCTGTAATATTTTTGGATTGCACTTTAATACAGAAGTATTGAAATCTTTATATTTGTATCTGTGGTGATGGTGTGGACAACCTGGTTTTTTGTGTGCATGTCTGGGGGGGGAGGAGAGTTTCTTTCTAAAGGAGTTGTATTAAATACTGTTCTGGCATGACATTACCAAATAGATATTCTAAGAACTAACATGCAGAACAAGTAATATAGCTGCCATTTGTCCAAGTGAACAGGAAACATCTGAGAGAATAATTCTGGGTGCCTTACTAGAATATACACATCAAGTAAAGGCACAGGGTTCTTTGAGGAGTGGGATCTCATTCTAGTAGAATGGCTTGAAGCCAGCCTGGGGGCTGGTCCTCCATATATTCTTGGACTCCAGCTCCCATCAGCCCAGATAACAGGGTCAATTGTAGTCCAGCAATATTGGAGGGCCAGAAGTTCCTCATCTAGGATATAAAGGGAGGAATGAGCCCATGAATGATTCTCTTTGAGTTCACTTATCAAGGGAGATCTGGGGTTTATATACAAACAGAAATAAATCAGGTTTAGAAGTACGTGAGGCTTTCCAGAGCTTGGCACACAGCATTAATCATTCCATTTTAAACTGCTACTCAGTTATTTGTCCTTATCTGATTCCTGTAAAATATACTTATAGAGGTAGGTGGATAACCTAAGACAAATGCACCTTGACACAAGCAGAAAGTTGGTTTTGTATGTCGTTTTTCATTTTGACAAATTTCAAATGTATAAAAAATGATTGCAGAAGGTAAAATGATAGTGATGACAGCTGGCTCATCAAGTGGTAGCCTATAATATTCATGTTAGATTGTGGCTGCCACCAGTTTGAAACACCTTTGGTAACCTGTAGTTTTCATCTCTATACAGCACGTGCAGGAAAAGGAGATGCTGCGTTCACTGAACCCTAATTTGAGTATGTCTGACCAAGTACCATTGTGGATCCTAACAAACTGCTGCAAAAATAATAGCTTGCATATGGAAACTGCTCCTGTGCCTTACTTTGATTAGCATGCCACTCCTGGCTTTTTAAAAATAGCATGTTGGGGAAATGCTCTTAAAACAGATTATAGTACTGAATCTACTTGTTTTGCATATCTCCCTTCCCCTTCACAGATGACAGTAGGAAGATAGCAGCCATCCTGAAATCTATCACCCAAAGTTACTGCCTCTTTTGGATAAGGTTGCCCTTCTTAGATTCCTAATTTCTGGGATGTATTTTGTATCAGCTTTACCAGTCCCAAAGGCTCCTTCAGCTCCAGTTCTGCCTCTGTACAGCTGAAGTTTCCCACTGTTACACTTCCACCGTTTTTACCTCATATAAACGTATTTAATAAATAACCATCCCATAACAAAAAAAAATTGGGTGGCTCACAAAGTAAATGAAATAAACTTAGGCTAAAATGAACTATAACATTTTTTAAAAAGTTAAAACTGAGAGGCTAAGATTATAAAACAAGTCTTTATTTTATTTCACAAAATTTATATATTGCTTGATTGTTTTTTAAAAAACAACCCTGATTTAAAGTCATAAAAGACTTGCATGAACATCTGAGTGTGCAATTAATGTTAATCCATATATACACGTGTTTCCCATATCAATTTTGTAATAGGTGAGGTTGCCTTTAGCCCAAGACATACAGCCTCTGAATAACAGGTATGGGGGTGGGAGGGAACAGAGGAGGTGTGTTGCCTTTGCTTTCAAGAGGTTTAACTAGATGGATCTGTTATCTGAAATAGAAGGGCACTGATATTCCTAAAACCCAAAACTATGTTCAGCAACGTGATACATCCTTCCTGAGTGCATGCAAGCCTATTTTGACTGTTTCCATAAGTTGCCTTGCTGATATGCTGGCATGTCAAGGAAAAGACTTAACTAGATCCCTGTGACCTGAGATGCTAGCTTTCACAATTGGTATTTAATCTTGGGACTCTCAGCATACAGAAAGGATCATAAGAGTGGTGTCTACAACTATACTTTCAAAGATGTGAATTGCTGTTGTGGGTTCTCGTAAGTCTTGGATACGGATAAGAGTGTTTGGGTGTCTCTCCATGTGCTCCACTATGAAACCTAACTGCCCCAGATACTACAACAGATAAAATACTTGCAGCATGGAGGAGAATAGAAAGAAAACTGTTAAATTGAAGCTTAATCAGATTTTTTCAGGCCAATTTTGGAAAATCCCAGGCAAGTTAGTTTTCACTGACATATGATTATCTTAAATTTCCATATACTGTTTTAAGATGATCTAAACTTATATTTCCAATGATTTCAAAGCATTTGGCTACCATTAAGGCTGCAACTCTGATGCAAGTTAAGACTTAACTTCCAAGTGGATCTATAGAATCAGGCAGTAGCACATTGGAGGTAGATGGTGCATTGTCTCAGTTTTTACACTGCATGTGTAAAATCCCCCTTCTGATTCTACCCACCTATCCCACTTTGAGGTGCCATCAGCAATACAAGGGGAAACACTTTCGCACCTGGCCTGGCTTGCTGAGAAACCGTAGCAGCTAGCGATTGGCCCTTTGGCATCACATGGCAGAGGGATGGAACTTCCTGGCTTCAGGCAGCTGCTTCACAAAGCTGGGAGGCTGGCCGAGGTATGTTGTTGGGTAGACAAACCACATGACTACTCCAGAGGGGTTAATGACCACTGTGAAGTTATCGGCAGCCTTCAAGCCAGTGATAATTTGACCACTGTACACATCCTGTGCCTGAAACAGAAGGAATCATTGTGACAGGACATAGTTAACTGTGTGCTTATGTATATTATATACGGATAAATGAATGAACATGGATACATCTGCTTTGAACATACCGGATACAGTTGGTATTTCACAGCCACAATAGCAGACAAATGGAAAAGTGCTATAACCATCTACAAGATTGATTTTAAGATGATAGAAAACTTAATTTCCCATCTCATTGTTGTGTGCCACCCCTCCACCTCAAACAAACAGTGATGGTGAGTTTCTGGTTTGCATTATAGCTTGCTGTGTAGTAGTATTCTTGATACTGCTGCAAATGCACAGCTCACTGGTAAAAGAAGCAGCAAGGACATGGTGACCTTTAAAAAATGTAAATTGTGGTGAAGGCTGCTCTGGGGGGCAAACGCGCCATGGGTAAAGAGCACCATGCTAATTTTAACTCCGCTATCTGCCCCAAACACAAAAGACAAACATTTGCATGGCCAAATCACAAATCTGTGGGCCATACAGAGAAGCAACACCAGTGTGGCTCTATTCAAAGCACTTACTACATTGCTGCTCTGTTGTGTCTATCCACCAGGCCTAATCCAAGGTTGGAAGGCTGAGAGTGAGAGACTCTTGAGACACACCACTAACATACAGGTTCTTGAAGATGATGTGTGTGGAGTCTGCACCCCCAAAGGCCTCCTCCCTCCCTCTACACAGGACAAGAAGCAGCCCTGCTGGTGTGCAAGGATAGGGACCACAAGATACTGATAAGCCTTGTCTTTTTCTTACCTCATACACAGCATTCTGGGTAAAATTAAAGTGGGCGAGGGACGTGGTGTAGCGATACGGCATGTCTGTTCTCCGACTGAAGAAAACCAGAGCGTTGGCTGACTGGGAAAGGGGGCGCAGGAACACCTCTATGCGAGATTTCTCCTACAAAAGCAGATTGAAGAGTTATGTGCCAATAACAGGAACGCTCTTTTGGGACACAAGGAATTTAGGACGCTGCCTTATACTGGATCAGGCCATTGATCCATCTACCTCAGTATTATCTACACAGACTGGCAGTGTTTCAGACAGAAATCTGCCCTTGCTCTCCCTGGAGATGCCAGGGATTGAACACTGCAAATGGCTAAGTGGCTGGAAACGGGATATTGTTACCTATAGCAAACAGTGCTCAGTAAGGTCTAAATTGTAGATCTACTTCTGTAAATACGCTGCAGAAAAAAAGAGCACATGAGTCTAACTGCACCCTTTAAGATTACCGGTATATGCCTGGGAAGAAAGTCTGGATATAAAATGAAACTACCCACATTTGGCTCAAGTTATCACTCCTCCTCAGATTGAAAAGCAGAAGACAGCACTCCCAGCTCCAAGGGTCTGTAGGCTATGCTTACCTATTGAGTTACAGGATCCAGTCCTTCCCTACCTGAAGGATTCTGCGTCCTTGAATTCCCAGGGGATCTTGGTTAATTTTGATCATCAATTTGTTCTGTAGAATTTCTCGTGCTTGCTCAGAAATGGTGCGGAGGTCCGTGGACATGAAAAGGGGAGCAGCCATCACAGTCCATAAGGCCATTTGGGAGCGGGACTGTTCATAGCTGAGGCCAAAATTTCCAATGATTAGCTGCAGGACAAAGAAGGAGGTTAAAACTAAGGATGAGATGATGGCTCGATTCAGAGAAGGCTCCAGTTCAGTATTTGTCAACTTTGCTTCCTGGGATGCTGCTGGTCTACAACTTCCATCATCCTCAGCCAGCTTAGACGATGGTCAGGGATGATGGGAGTCGTAGTCCAACACCATCTGGGGACCCGAGGTTGAAGAACATTGCTCCAGTTCACCGAACAGAAATCAGAAAAGCTAGTTCACTTCTCTGTGATTGGGCAGACGTGTTTCTTTTTTCCAGTCACCAAACCTGCATTAAAATCTATAAATATCTGGTTTAAAATCGCAATACAATTTGCTTTGAATTGGAGGACGTGAAATATTAGTCTCTCTCAGCAGCACTTCTGTACAGCATGTTCTGAGAAATGTTTTTTTTTAAAGGTAAATTGGAATATTCTGCATGGTTTGTGGAGATCCTCTGTCCCCATTGCAGTCCCCATCCCTGCCCCCCCCCCCAGCGCCACAGCCTGGGTCTTCCTAGCAAAAGTATCCAGGTCTGATGAATAATGGGAGATACAGGCTGTAATGACGGAAGAGATGTGAATGAACCAAAGAAAAAAATGGGAGTTTGTGCCCTGTGAACAGAAAGGGGTATAAGTGCAAGGTAAAGTCCCCACATCTAGTCCAGGTGCTGCATGCACAGGCCACTAGGACTATATCAGTGGCATGCAGTGAAATTTTTCATAGGGGAACAGTTAGGGCCAGAGGTGCTAGCTTGCAAGGGGCATGGGGGGGTCGATGCCATGTGTGTGATGTCCTGATGTTGCACACATGGGGAACGTGCCTCCCTAAGCCAGGCAGAAGCTTCCCAGGCTTTGGGAAGGAGGCACCAGGTGAACATTTAGGGGATCAGCATAGTTCCCTTAGTCCAATGACCGCACACCACTGGACTATATGCACATCACCAATTGGACATGTTTCTAAAGATGTTCTAAGATATATTTTCAGGGACCAAGTGCACAAGTCCAGAAACGGCTGCCATGCACAGCATCCGGGGAACCTCAAGGTTTCCTGTAAATTTTGAAGGCTCAAAAGAAAAAACCTGAAAACAGGTAAACATTTCAGAAGCCCAAAAATCTGTATGTTTGCATGAAGATGGGGGATTTCTTGGGGGAGGGAAGTTCTGTGTCATGCAGAACTCTTTGACTCTCCACACCTTACAGAATAAATGATGCAACGTATGTTTATTTGCAAAACATTTAGAGGTCACAGAAGAGAAGGCTATAAACAACCCAGGGTAGAAGGATGGGCATTGCAGTGGATTGAAGGATTCCCAAAAAGAAACACAAAAGCCAGCTAAATCACTTAACTTACAGGCTTCGGCCCTGCTACGGAAGATGTTGAGAACAGAGGAATTCCTGCCAACCACAGTCTCTGCTGCATCTTTCTAACTTTAGAAATCCTGAGACAGTCTCTCTCCCTCTCTCCTAGCTTTCATGTTAAGCTCCTCGACTCAGCATTACCATGTCTGGGTCGTTCCAATGGCCAGGGCCAGACACTGGCTGAAGTACATCCTGATTGGCCGAGAACCAATCCACTATGGAGAGGACACTCTCCCAAGAGTCTTGTATATCATCATAGTTTCGCCAGAGATTACATATGTTTGCCAGGAGTGTGTAGTTCACCTGGGGGGGGGGAAAGATGTGAAATGGGTTATTTACCAATAGAGCTGTACACTTTACCCTTTGGAGAAACAGAGGGCAAGGTGCAGTTTTTCTAGCGTTAGAAATTCTGAGACCATCTCTCTTCTAGCTTCAATGTTAACTTCCTCTGCTCAACATCACCATGTCTAGGTCACTCCAACCTGGTGCCCTCCAGATGTTTTGGACTACAATTCCCATAAGCCCCAGCCAGCACAAAAAGTATGGGGGAACTGACCACAAATGGTAACATTGCACCCTGAAGCAGTACCCCAAAACAGGTGCTGCAAGCTAGGATTATCAACAGATAGAAATGGTGCCACTAGATGACCCAGCCATGCTTTTTTCAACTGGCCAACTAGTCCTGCACTCTGTGTCCCACGTGGCCAACAAGAAGCCCTTGGAAAGCTCACATTGGCAGATAATGTCCTCCTCTTCTTTTCCCTAATAGCTCGATGTTTCTCAAACTTGCATCTCCAGCTGTGGATGGACTACAACTCCCATCATTCCTAACTAGCAGGAGCAGTGGTCAGGGCTGATGGGAATTGTAGTCCAAAAACAGCTTGAGACCCAAGTTTGGGAAATCACTGTTCTAGTTACTGTACTCCGCTTGGACAAAACCACTCAAAGAGAAACCACTTGGGGCTAATTTACACTGTAAATAAAATAAAAAGCAGTGTGTGTGTTGGACTTAGGTCAAGGAGAGTTATTAATCCCTGGTCAACCATGAAGCCTACTGGATGATCTCCAGCTAGTCATCAACGACCAGCTTAATTTTCCTCACATGGTTATTGTGAGGATAATATAGGGGAAATCAAAATAACCTATCCTGATCCTGAAGGAAAGGAGACATAAAATATCATAGATGTTGTCCTGGAGGCTTTTTATTCTACCCCTCCCCTATCCCCTGTGGACATGGAATGATGAGTCAGAGAGGACTGAGGTATTGCTCCTTTTCAGCTGAGCTGTTTCCAGAGTGCTTCCAAAAGTGTAGCACAAGGTCAGACTGGAAGTCCTGCCTGACTCTTATCAGCTTAAGAAGCACTTGATTGGTGGCCAGCGGTGGGCCTAGATTTGTGGATCCCTGCTCACTCCACCCAAATTGTCAAAATGGGATGGGAAATTTCCACTCAGAAATTCTGAACATGCTTTAAAGGACAGAGGAGGTGACCTCAGCCCCAAAGCCTCTTCAGCTAGGCCTCACCTTGGGCGGAAGTCCCCCTTGATATGCTGGCCAGCTACAGGAATAGGCAATTGGGCGGCCTGTTGCGTTCAGAGCACGGGACATTCTAGGATAACCTTTTAGGGATAAAGAATATTCATAATTTGAAAACTGAGCAAGTTGCAAGGGGGCAGGCATGGAAACTGGAAAACAAAATCTATTTGGGTTCCAAGGATAATCCTGGTGAGGTACAAAACGCCGTCTCCTGTATTCTTGCCCTTGTGATGACTTAGATCCAATTGAAAGCCCACAATAATAAACACAACATGAGGCACATTCCGTTATTTATAAATATATATAAATTTAACTCAGAAATCAAGTTATTTCCCTCCCCGCTCCATTTTTTAAACAACAAAAAAAATGCCTTTCAGTTAGCATGTTTTTAAAGATGCCCATGATTCTGGTTTATAAAGACTATCTAGACATAACATGATATCCAGTGTTAGTGACAGAGCAGACCCACTGAAATCATTAAACTTGTTCACTGATTTAAGTGGGTCTACCCTGACGATGACTTAGATAGAACCCTTTTAACACGACTGTATTAAATTCAGATTTCCTCTTAAACCAGATTTTAAAAATAATAATAATGAATGACACATTGTGTAACTAATATTTAAATATATATATATATCTGAGAAACACGCACTTCAAAAGCAGATTCAAATAATTTTTTATCAGCAAATTGTACCTACCCTTCTCAAGATCAAGCAGTCGGGGTCGGTCCAGGCCCAGGCAGGATGGAGATGAAGCACTGAAGGGGGCAGGATAAAGCAAACAGAGGCAACGAGGAAGCCTCAGGCCTTACCTTTAGCCTGCTGACATGCTGAAGAATAGCAGCCATCCAGCTTCAGCATATCCACTCCCCACTGGGCAAATGTCGAGGCATCTTGCTCAATCCGGTCCAGCGTTGTGCCGGGATACCCTCCACAAGTATGGGTGCCTAAGTCACCGTAGATGCCGAGCTTCAGCCCCCGGGCATGCACCTACGAAAAGAAAGAAGAGCTTGAAAGATGGACTTGAAAGATGTAACGTCGACCAGTCAAAGCAGCTGGTGTGTAGCCATGCTTGAGTGTCTTTCCCCATTATTATTTATTTATTTTTATTCTATTTCTACGCCGCTTTTCATTCAAATAAATCCCAAAGCGGCTTACAAACAAAAGATAAAAATAACATAATGAAACATCTCGACGAATACAGCATAAATCACATAAAATACTTAACAAATCATCAGCAAAACCATCGCAAATCACAAATAAAACAATTACGCACTATGTAACACTTTTAACAAAACAACTAAAAAAATAAGCTAAACATCACAGTTACACCAAAAATCATACAGGATTCACAAAGTACTACAACGTTCATATCTATAAAACAATATTAACAGCATTTAAAAAATTAGCAACAAAACAAAGACCTGTTGAATTTGTACACATGCTCTCCCCTCTGCCATGACTCATAAGAAAGGAGAATGTTAGCCGCTTTGAGACTCCTTAGGGTAGTGATAAAGCGGGATATCAAATCCAAACTTCTCTTCTTCATAAACTTTCATTCTATTCAATGCATCAAAATACACCTGCAGATAATGTTCCTGGCAGCAACTCCCTTCTGAAGGATCCTTGCGATGGAGGTGGTCAGCACAAAGACTCTCTCCCCCTCGCATACTTTCTGCCACTATGACACTTCCATTTTGATAAAAGAAAAATGGAATACAGTCATACCTTGGGTTGCGCTCACTGCGGGTTGCGCATTTTCAGGATACAAACGTGCCGAACCCGGAAGTACCAGAACGGGTTACTTCCGGGTTTCGGCGCTCACGCATGCGCAGAAGAGCTAAATCGTGCTTTGCGCATGCGCAGAAGCGCCAAATTGAGTCACGCACGTGCACAGACACAGCAGCGCGGGTTGCGAATGCGCCTCCCACACAGATCATGTTCGCAACCCGAGCGTCCACTGTACCAGAATAAGACTAGGCTGCAATTTGGAGGTTAGGGGATACTCTGGTCTGGTATGTGTTCCACTATGATTAAAAATATCATTAGTTAACATAGCTACATGATCAGTGTGGGAATGATAAAATACTTGTAAAATCAGATTACCGGTAGACCCTTAAAACCTGTTTCCAGTTTTCTTAGGTGAAAACACCTTAAAATTATTACACAGATGGTATAGGACTTCCTTGCAAATGTCAAAAATGTTTTATTTCCGCATCACAAAATTGTTTGGAAGGCTTGCTACCATAAACTTGGTACATATTATCATTTATGGTGGATTGAATGGCAGTTAGTGCAAGATTTTTGGAATTCAATTTTGACAGAACTATTAGTAAAGAAACAATTGTTTGTTGGCCAAAATTAATGTTACTGAATGTTTTTGATGATACCAACGTCAAAATAATTGGCCTCATATAGGATCTTGGCAGCAGAAAGTTATTACAACTCAGTGAAAAACAACCCAAAAGCTTGGTACCGCTCACTCTGGAATATAGCTAAAATGGAGAAAATCCTTCATAATTTCCCCATCTCTTCCTCCTCACTCGCAGCCCATGTTCAGAGCTTATGGGACCCGTATCCAGTACATGCTTTGGGGCTGTTTTGCACAGGGCTTTTCTCCTACGCTCAGCGTAGCTCAGAAATGAGCATTAGAACAAAAGAAGCGCTTGCTGGATCAGGCCAAAGGCCCATCTAGTCCAACATTGTGTTCTCACCATGGCCAACCAGATGCCTGTGGGTAACCTTTAAGCAGGACACAAGTACAACTCTCCTGGCTTGTGGTTTCCAGAAACTGGTATTACTACCTCCAACCACAGAGGGAGAACACAACCATCATGGCTTGTTGTTGTTATTCAGTCGTTCAGTCGTATCCGACTCTTCGTGACCCCATGGACCAGAGCACACCAGGCACGCCTATCCTTCACTGCCTCTCGCAGTTTGGCCAAACTCATGTTAGTAGCTTCGAGAACACTGTCCAACAACACTGTCCAACCATCATGGCTAGCAACCATTAATAGCCATCCAAGTTAGGGACCATCACTGCCTCTTGTGGGAGTGAGTTCCACAGTTTAACTATATGTATTCCCATGACTGCAGAAATGCAAACATGAGCCAGGTGGGAACTGGATACAACTAACAGCAATATTTGTGATTTGGACAGCCCCTCCCTGTGGATCCCCCTCCCATCAGATGTCAAGGAGATAAAGAACGACACAAGTTTTAGAAGACATCTAAAGGCAACCCTCTATCGGGAAGTTTTTAATGTTTGATGTTTTATTATGTTTTTTATATGTTCTGAAAGCTGCCCAGAGTGGCTGGGGCAACCCAGCCAGATGGGCGGGGTATAAATAATAAAATTATGATGGTGATGATGATGGTGGTGATGATGGGCAACTCTGCTCTTGAATCCAACAGCTGTCTGGTTCATATTCTGAATAAAATCAATATATAAAAGCACAAAATACATTCTTAAAAACCACGGATGGGAGATGACCTGGATCTTGCTTCACCATCAGGAGTTAGGGATCACTCACGTAATCTGCTAAGGCTTTGATGCCGCTAGGGAACCTCTCAGGATCCGGAATCAGCTGCCCTGTTGAATCTCGCTGTTTTGCCATCCAGCAATCGTCTATATTGACATACACGTAGCCCAGCTCCCTCCAGCCGTCTGCTGCCAGGCGATCTGCCATGTCTGTGAAGAGTTTTTCACTGCCCCACAAAGAGAAAAGCAAGTTTAAAACAACATCCAAGTGACCCTGAACTATTTGTGGCCACAGGGAACAACACGGAAGAGACCGCGCACGAGCATGCAGTTGCCTATTTTCACCAACAGGTGGCAAGCTTTGCCCATGAGAGCTTCCACAGCTGGACAACAAATTAAAATGGAAGTTTCGTATTGCATTTCATATTTTATTTTATGTACTTAATGTACAATAACAAAACTCAACTCCCTCTCCTAAACCCGTGCCACTGCCACTATTCAGTCTCCTTTTCCCCCTCTGAACACTTAACTCACCGATAACTGTACAGGCACGGTACAAAGGCAGTCAGATACAAATGTTAAATTTAACAAAGCTGTTTATGTTTATTTATTACAAGATTAAGTCCCCAAGTTTCTCTGGTGATTTAAATATAGGTTTGTTTCTCTAAATGAGTATATGCTTTGTCAACTTGTTGCTGCCACTTTAAATACCAACTGCTTCTATTCAACTATTAATGTTAAACTAAGACAGCTTTAGCCAGATTGTCCTTTTATCTTCTCTACCTCATTTGTGCCTGTCACACACAATAACTGAAGGCTGTGCTGGAATCCTCTTTTTCCAACCCTTTACTGTGGGTTTGTCTTGCTGTGCCCCGGATATCTTCCCTCTGGCTTTCGTACCAGACACCGTCTCACTGAAAAGTCTAAAGTTTCACCTAGCAAGTGAGTTATATATTCTTTCTCTCCTTCTTTAGCATACCGAGAATTTGAACATACAGGTGCCAGTTCAGGCCTCAAGCAACAGTTAAACAAACTTTGTTCAGAGCAGACAAAAACATCCCACATCAAACACAATGTGCATTACAAATAAATGTGCGATACAATGCCAACGTTGTACATTACACAATATTAAATCTTTATTCAAATAAACAAGATTTCTTAGCAAGCACTTGAACAGAATGCTGTATTATCCAGCAATGCTCTTCCTCATGGTCAAGATCCTTCTAATGTTTACACAGAAGAAAACCCCATTCAGCAAACATCCCTCCCAATGTAATTCATAAACTCGCTGCCCTTTTATTTCTCCACATTGAACACAGCAGTGATGATAGGAGGGGACATGTGTCTGGGCTGTGGGCCCTGTCATGAAGTAGTGATTCTGTAAGCAGGCAGGTGGTGACAATTAGTCCCCAAAGTGGGAGCAAGTGATGGGACTGGCTGGCTGCTAGCATTCCCCAGCCCCTCTAAATATTCAAGTTAACCTGCCGAGGGGAGGAGAGAACACGTCATGGATGAGACTGCTGTTTGATGTTCTGTAGCTGGTGCCAGAGAAGATGTCAATAAAGCCTGATAACCCATTCGGTGCCTGTGTGTGAGTGATTAGTAGCTTGGAGGGAGGACTCAGGAAAGCGACCCCCTCCTTGACGGGCCCATCAGAATTCATTAAGCCTCCCACCAGTTTTGTTTTTGTTTTTTGTTTTAAATGTATAATGGTACCTTGGTTCTCAAATGCCAAAAACCCAGAAGTAAGTGTTCTGGTTTTCAAACTTTTTTTGGAAGCCGAACATCTGATGCTGCTGTCGGCTACTGTTTCCGGGGCACCTGCACCAATCAGAAGCTGCGCCTTGGTTTTCGAACATTTCATAAGTCAAGCGGACTTCTGGAATTGATTAAGTTTGGTGCTTTTGTTTTTGCTATTTATTTTGCGTTTTTGTTTTTGAGGCTTTTTCGGTTAATTTGTTTTTGTGACTGTGGAACCCAGTTCAGAGACTGATTGAATGATTGTGTGACTGCGGAAATGGATAAAAGCCCCCCATCCAAACAATGACTATCATCAGTGCAGGTAAGAAAAAAATGATAATTTTAATTTTTATCATCTACAATACTGTCTTAATTATTTTATAGTACTGTCATAAGAGGTCACCCTACCCTCCTACACTGTACCCCACGAACAGAGAGGGGACCCTGGCTTCCTGGACTTCAACCACCACAACTCTTGACATCAGGGAAGCCATTTCAAGGAAATAGAACCTTTTCCTTACCTATGTGTGACCTACAGGAGACCCCAGATTAAGATCAATTTCCCTCTCCACTCCCCTCTGCATGCATATCTCCGACACTTATCACTTCCCTGTAAGCAAACTATCAGATCTGCATAAGCCCAGAAGATAGACGATCTACATAAGCCGCAGGATGACTCCCTTGTCAGGAAACCTTTTGTTATCCAGAAATGTGTGTTTGGGAGGGGTCGAGGAGGGATGACCAGGTGTGGAAAATTCTCAAGTAACCTCCTCTGACCCTCCCAAGTTATGATGTAGCCGTGATGTATGTATGATGTATAGGGGGTTGGTCTTGAGCCAAGTGGGGGGAATTTCAAAGTCTATATAGGAGCTGGCACGCCATTGTTCTGGGTTCTTCTTCGCATCGTACCTGTTACGTTGGGGGAAACCTCTGTTGCAACAGATTCAATAAATGGGAAGCTGTGCTTTGCTTTTGATAACTCTGGTGTGGTCTCTGTCTGTGGCACAAGGGGAAAAGCTCTAAAATTCCAGCTCTTCCCAGGGAGAAAAATCCGGACTCCCCCTTGGGAAAACCGGACCCAACTTTATGCCTTTCCTAGTGAATTTTGCTTAAAACATTTGGCGACCACTCTAGGGACCCAAGTTTTCCAGCGATCTTTGGGGTCTGGGCATAGGGGGCCTGGTGCACACCCAGCCATTTGCAAGGGAGGGCATCCCTCTGCCTCAGGAACCAGGATCTCTGGCAGTAATTGGGAGTCCCAGCGGGACACACCAGAGCAAAGCAAACCCCGGGAAGGAAGTTTTCTTTTTCTTTTTTGTTTTGTTTTGTGGTTTTGTTTGTTTGTTTGTTTGTTTTGGGTTTTTTTACAGGTTAAAGAAATCCCGGATAGCAATCCCAGAGGGCGTGAAGTGAGTATAAGGAATTTTGGGGACACAGTGAAGGGTGGGTAAGTGACCGCAGCAACGAAAAATTCTTGTCTGTTCTATCCCTTTTCTATCTCTTGGACCTTGGTTAGCAGCATAGCTGTAAGGCAAAATTATAAAGTAGAACCAAGGTCCTGGGTACAGTGCTTCACGTTACAACGTGCCCGCCGGGAGGCAACTGGCCCTTCGACACCCTGACAGCTCTTGTCACCCCTGCTGCATTTCTCTTTAACCCTTTAAGGCGTAGCCGCAAACCGCCTCATGGAGACCTTAATTGGACATGACCCATGAGAATGGGAACGCAAGGGCGCCTTTCCCTTTCACAACTCTATCTGGACTTACCGCTTGGCATTGCACACGCAAGCGTCCTAAGGCTGGTGGTCCTTTTCTTTAGTTTGTAAGAGGCAGGAACGTTGCTGTCGGGCCCTCAGCAATCTGATTGACACTAGTAAGGGGGGTTCCGATAGGGACTTGATCGCACCGAGCCACCTAGTAGTAGCGCAGCGAACGGTAGGCAGGGCACAGCGGGGACTGTGCGGGCCCAAGGTCCAGGGTGTTAGTGAGTGTCCAGAATTGGGAGGTTCTACTTTGACCCCGACTGCAGTATAAAAGGCAAATCCGTTAAAAGACATGGGTGCACCCCATTCTAAGGAATTCCTTTCCCAGACTCCAGGTCAGAACAAAGCCCACCTGTGGCTTGGTCCTGGCCAGGACTCTGAGTCCAACTCCAATTTGTACTTTTAAATTGGCATGACATACTTATAAAATCGTAACTGGTACAGGATGAAGGAAAATAAATAGTTGCAACTTCGAAAATGTTTGTTCAAGACTCTAAAATTGTTCTGAAACTTGAAAATGTTTTGCTTCATAAACTCCATCTATAAGAACCTCAATGGCCTTTTAAAAGGAGAATCTAAATCCAGTCTCTTTGGGCCATGTGTTGTGTACTTAATTTTTCCTGCTGCAAAATCTAAGTTAAAAACAAAAAAATACTCTTCTTAAGGCAAAAGGTCGTTTGAGGAATCTTAAAATTGTTTGTAAGGTAGAACTTTCTATCAAACATGAGTCTATTTCTTGTGTTTATGTCATTTTGTGTCCTTATGTAATTTCAGGATGTACTCAAGGTTTAGAAATGTTTAAGGAGTTTGTGTTTAAATTTGCTAAAACACCCAGAGACTGCTTTCTTGAGTGTGCATAGTTTAAATTGCAAGCTTGCTTCAATTTTTTAGTTTAAAGAAAACCATGTTGGACCTGATCAGTCTTAAACATGACAAATATTGAAAAGGGTGGAAGCGATGTGTACATGTTTTCCTATTTTTAAAGAGGCTATAGAAGGCCAATTTTTCTCCAGAGAGTAAAAAGTGTGTGTGTATACTTATTTTTTTTCCTGCAGTAAGGAGAAGCAGGACAAGAAAGGAAATGGGAGATTGGGAACTTTGAAAATGGTTCATTTAAACTTTGAATTTGTGAACTCACAATGTTCAAGGTCTGCGTAAAAGGAAGGCTGTGCTCTGTACTTAATTTTTCCTGCTGCAAAGTTTTAAAAGTTAAGCACGAGATGCTTTTCAATAAAATGCAGTATCTGGCTTAAAGTAAAAGGTCCTTTGAGGAATCCTAAAACTGCTTTTAAAATGCTTTCCCACCCCTCTTTGTTCTATCTGAATTTTTTTTTTTTCCTTTCCCATCTTACTTTTTTCTTTCCCATCTTCTTCTATGCTTAAACAGGTAAATCTACTCAGTAAGCTTCCTTTAACAAGGAAACTCCGAAAGGGGGGAAATGTTGTTTTCTAAAGGTACCCCCATCCCACTTTCCTATGTGTGGTCATTTTAATTCATTGGCTCACCAGGCTTTAGGAAAAATTGTTCAATTATTCTCTTTTTAGCTTTTCTAAAATGTACTTCTATCAAATCTATGGCTTTATATTATTGTGGGTGGTTATATCAACTCTTAGTCTTCCTTATAAAAGATTCTCTTCCTATCTAATAATTTCTCTAGGAACTTGCACTGTTTAGTATACTCTCACAAAGCTATGTTAAGATCTGCAAAGGTTCTGTATAAAGTTGGGTACTCTTATTTTCTCTTCCTTGTTTTGATTCCTTAGAACATGTGTTCGCTTACATGATAGGGGAATGATAGTGTGTCCTTCCTCAGATGTGTCTGTGTACATAAGTATGTGCATCTCTCCAGTAGTACAAATCTTGCTTTGAAAGGGGGGTGATAGTGCTGATCCCTGAATTTCAGAAGGGTTGGACTACATTACTCAGGGTCCCTTCCAACCCTACAAATCTCTTCCTTAGAAAGGAATTAAATGGTAGATTGTATGTTGTATGTGGTGTAAAGGCGCTAAGTAGAGAGAGAGAGAGAGAGAGAGAGAGAGAGAATGTGTCTTACAAGCATTGGAGGGTAATTTTTAAATCATGATGGAAAGAATGGTTTTCAGCGTTTAGAATAGAGTGGGTTGTTGTTGTTTTTAAAAGGAGTAATTATCTAAGTTTTACCATTTTGTCTATATTTAAAGTTTAAGCACATAAAAATTCATTATCAAGTAGAATGAGCCTTGACCATTCCTGTACATAAAGGGCAGAAAATCTTTGTCTGCAAAATGGTAAGGCTAAAATGAATTAAAATGTTAAATATGAATTCTGACCCTGTAGCCATTTTCCCATATAAGGGAGGGCAAGGAATTTCTGCCCATGGCTGAATTTGTTAAGAATATTTGACTCTGGGCCATTCTTACTCATAAATAAGAGGGTGGGGATTTCCACTAAATGGCCAGAGAAAAGAAAAGAAAAAGATAGCCCACATTTTAATAGAAATCTGTACCCCAAATCCTGTAGATAAAGGAGGCGAGGCATTGGTCCCAATTTCTTTGCCTGGGGTGCAGGTATTTGTGTTTGATGCAGTAAGCATGAGTCATTAAGTGCTGAGACTTCAAGTTGACCAAACTTATATCTCTGGTTTTGGTGGATGTTGAAGTCCTATATAGTTTTAAGATTTATAAGCCTATTTCCTAAGCAGCAAGAAACAGGAAATAAAATGTGTCAGAAATGGCTTTAAACTGACCAAACCGAAATTTAATTTGACTAATTTATTGCTGGTTTTGGAAATAGCATTAGCTACTGGATTTCTGTTTAAAATCTAACCTTATTCTTAAAATTCTACTCCTCACGGTTCTCTCCCTTTATTCAAATGGTAATTTAACCAACAGATGCAATTCTTTCAAATGGTACAATAGATTTCTGGGTCATGAACTCTGTACATGCACAGAGGCTATGTCAGCTCTTGGTGTAGGAGAAAACAAAAGGTGTGAGAGAGGGAAGGGGAAAGAGGGACTTGCAAGAGGAGGGTTGTACCTGGAGCTGGCAAAAGCTGTGTCCTACAGGGAAATTTTTTAATTAAATTCAACTTTATGTAAAAACTTGGAGCCATTAAGGAATTGAAGGAAAACATCCTTGTGTCCTTTGCTCCAGGGGCTACTTGAGGAATAACAAAAGAGTTAAGTATTGGGCCATGAAAATAACATGCCAAAATCTTTCCACAGGTAAAATGAGACGGTAGTGATTTAAA
The DNA here is from genome assembly GCA_034641385.1 of Darevskia mixta. Classification (NCBI taxonomy): domain Eukaryota; kingdom Metazoa; phylum Chordata; class Lepidosauria; order Squamata; family Lacertidae; genus Darevskia; species Darevskia mixta. Next base: position 21,369,902 of record JAWWNH010000008.1, read on the forward strand.
TGAATTTTAGAAAAGCTTTTCTTTAATGCATTTTAGGAACATCTCCTGACAGAGATTTCCACATGAAACAAATTTCTCTTTCAACAGGATATGGAGACCCAAAAAGTGCGTAGAAAGAATTTGCAGTTGCAAATTCTATCTCCGAAGGGGGGGAAGAGAAATGGGGGAATTGTGTTCTCCATCCAGGTGACAGACAGTCTTCTCCATCCAGGTGACAGACTATGCAAAACCAAGCTTCTATTGTTCTTACTCAGGGTGTATTTTTCTGATACTTATCTCACATTTGCATTTCAACCCAAAGCATTTACCTCACCTCTGTTAATCCTTCCCTTCCCTCAATCTAACATGCAGGATTCTTTCACAGCTTGGATATTTGAGAAGCCTCAAACTACTTCCCTCATAAAGAAACATTTTTTCCTTTTCCTTTTCTTTTATTTGGGATATTTAAAATTAAAATTTTGTGTGTTTTAGCATTTATTTATTTTTGGTTCCTCAGGTCATGTTTTTTATATTTTGAGGACATGTGCTACACATGGAATAAGGTCCTTCATTTTATTGTATCTCCAAAACTTATTGCTGATTCTGACTTGATTTTAATGGGCCAGGTACCATATGTAAGTGTTTCTTTTCATAAAGTTCTCTTTTATCAAATACCACATAATGAATTTTAAGGTTTTTTTTCTCATTATTTTATCCTTAAGGTTCCAGTCCAGTAATCTGTATGGTTTTGATAATATCTTTGTATTATTTAATAGTAATTCTCATTAAAAAGCTGGCGTCTTTCTGTCAAGTCCATTTTCATCTGGAAACGTTCATTTAACTGGTGATCTAATTTTTGTTTTTGCTTCCTTTTAATATTTTTATCTTTAAACAGCAGAATATCACAGTAGTAGTTATATGGAAATGTGATAATAATATTGAAATGAATAAAGTACTTAACTTGCTAAGATTTTTTGTTTGCAGCTTCCCAGAAAAACTCAAGGAGATTCTCCCCTTTTGGCTCCTACTTCTTTCCTTGATAACTGTGTCTTTAAGCCCAAACCCTGCCCCCTTACAGGATATCAGATGTTAATACAGATCCAATGATGGAAACCCTCAGCCAAAATTCCTTATGACCACAAGACTATCACCTGCAACAGCAACAGACACCAGAGTTTTAAAAGTGGCCACGGAAATCTCATTCAAAAGGACAGACTGGGGGGGGGGTGAACCTGACAAAGGGGGGAAAGTTGCTCTTTAAGGACATTTTCTCTCTTTTTTTGACCTCAAGCCCTTGTACCTAATGGTTAAGGATACGTGTAAAACCAAGAATTGTCTCAAAAATCTCATGACTTCCTAAAGGATATCCAAATAGTCTGGAATTAATAACTGTATGTTGTGTGTGTTATGTGTTATTATGTAAGAATTCTGAAATGTGCTTGATAATATGTGATTTCCACAAATGGGGAAACAATTGAATTGTAAGGACGTTTTCTCTCTTTTGACCTCAAGACTCTACCCTAGGATTGAAAAGATATATTATGTTTTATGATATTATGCAGAAACATTGAACCATGTCTGACTGTATATGTGATTTCCACAAAAGGGGGGGGAAACCAATTTTGTGTTTGTTTTATGTCTAATGTACTGCTTTAATTCTTATTGCTTACACTAGTGCAGGAATTCTCATGCATTTTATGCTTTCTAGTAGATCAGGCCATTTTATAGTCCCATATTTATATTATTTTATGACCGCATCTCCTTATCGCACCTGGTACTCCAACCTTCTCTATACATTTTAATTTTACCAAGGAGAAGCTTCAGGATCCATGAAAGCCCAGATAACAGAAAAATTGTATATGCTTTGATTTAGCAGGAAGGATCCCTTATAGAATTAAAATTTACCAATTTGGACAACGTGCCCTTTTTATAAGGTTTCTTTGGAAAGTAACAACCATGGGCTAAATAAATTCTAATTTGGCTCAGTTCTGATTGGGCGTGTATCCCAGGTGCAATGAACTTTCTTTGGTCCCCTTAGAACAACTGAGCAATTTTCCCATGAGTGCAAGACCAGCCTATAAAATAAAATTCCATAGGAAGGTTAGGCAAGGACATTTCTCTCATGACGTGTTCAAAGTCTATCCAAATCTATGGCAAGTGCCAGGCGCCAAGGTCAAGAGGAAAACCCTTAGGGGATTCCCCAGGGATTGTTGCGGCTGTGGTATGGAGGTGAGACCAGAGGAAGCTAGATTTGTCACCTGGGAACATATAAATTGCCAAACAAAAACACTGCACTTTTCAGTCACTTTCCTGCTGAGTGTAAAGCATAGACCACTATTGAGAAAATGTTTATCCCAAAGTCCTGGACTACCACAAGTAATTTAGTTACAAAATGCAACATGTGTCATTTTTACCGTATGTCCTATGTCCAGCTATATGTACTTGCAAGTATCCCTTAGGGGCTTGACTTGCAAGACTTCAGATTTACACAAAGGTATCCATTTCATTTTTCCCGCCATGATGACAAACCTCCAAACAGCGCCCACCTTTCCCGAAGTTGCCCCAATGTACCACTTAGGGCAGGGTGTATATACAACTGTGGATGTGCGGCAATAATTTTGTACCAAAATTAAGCCGCAGAGAGGGGAATTGTCATAAGAGGTCACCCTACCCTCCTACACTGTACCCCACGAACAGAGAGGGGACCCTGGCTTCCTGGACTTCAACCACCACAACTCTTGACATCAGGGAAGCCATTTCAAGGAAATAGAACCTTTTCCTTACCTATGTGTGACCTACAGGAGACCCCAGATTAAGATCAATTTCCCTCTCCACTCCCCTCTGCATGCATATCTCCGACACTTATCACTTCCCTGTAAGCAAACTATCAGATCTGCATAAGCCCAGAAGATAGACGATCTACATAAGCCGCAGGATGACTCCCTTGTCAGGAAACCTTTTGTTATCCAGAAATGTGTGTTTGGGAGGGGTCGAGGAGGGATGACCAGGTGTGGAAAATTCTCAAGTAACCTCCTCTGACCCTCCCAAGTTATGATGTAGCCGTGATGTATGTATGATGTATAGGGGGTTGGTCTTGAGCCAAGTGGGGGGAATTTCAAAGTCTATATAGGAGCTGGCACGCCATTGTTCTGGGTTCTTCTTCGCATCGTACCTGTTACGTTGGGGGAAACCTCTGTTGCAACAGATTCAATAAATGGGAAGCTGTGCTTTGCTTTTGATAACTCTGGTGTGGTCTCTGTCTGTGGCACAAGGGGAAAAGCTCTAAAATTCCAGCTCTTCCCAGGGAGAAAAATCCGGACTCCCCCTTGGGAAAACCGGACCCAACTTTATGCCTTTCCTAGTGAATTTTGCTTAAAACAGTACAGTACATTGATTATTGCTTTCATTTTATGGATCAATGGTCTCATTATATAGTAAAATTCATGTTAAATTGCTGTTTTAGGGGTTGTTTTTAAAAGTCTGGAATGGATTCATCCGTTTTGCATTACTTTCTATGGGAAAGCACACCTTGGTTTTGGAACGCTTTGGTTTTGGAATGGACTTGGAATGGACTAAAGTTGAAAAGTGGAGAACAGCTAGTGGGTATTCAGATGGCAGCATAAAATAGGGATGGATGGAAAGTAAAATGGGCATTCCTCAAGGCATCCTTCCTGCAAAACAGATCCAGCTTTGTGTGAAATGCAAGGGGACTTCACTTCTTTCTCCTACCCTCCCTTGCCCCTGCTGCACATGTATAAGCTGCAGAGTTTCCATGATGCACTTACCTGATGCAGTTCTGTGGATCAGTCTTGCAATCAACATTGCAACGGAATCGTTCCCATGCAAGCCACCCCATTGGAGGCGTCCTCATGAGCCCATTCTCCAGAGCCAGCGAGGCGGTGACTAAGGCCGCAAGCAGTACAGACGCTACGAGCTTCATGACTACCGATCTATAAATCAATGCTGCAGAGTGAGAGCAAATAATATTAGTTTTCAATAAGAAGGTTATTGAAGGTAACAGCAACCCCACTCCAAAACCCTCTTCGCTTTTTGCTTCACAGCATGCTTCAGTGAAATGAGCAAGTCTCCAATTAACCATTGCTTACTGTTATGTCCAAACCGGTAAATGATGGTAGACATATTTCGAACAAGCCAGAATCTGTGAACTGCCTCAGATTGTGATTTAAGATCCTGGCTTGTTCCCAAAGAAGATAACCCTTTTTTCCAGGTATAGGATGGAACAGGAAACTACATTTCACTGAGATGGATCACGAAGGGATGAGGGAAGGGGAAGAAACACTTGTGCCCATCTCAGTCTATTAAGCAAAGGTGGGATTATCCGAAGACACCGAGTTCGTCCACATTTCCTGCACGCAGTCCCCTACTTATACAGTACAATCAGTTGTCCAACATGATCCAAACTTTGCAGTACAACACATGACTCAAAGTGCTCTCATTCCATCCAAGAGCCTCTAGCTACCGCCAGCACAATGCTCTCCTGTGCTATCAGATATTATCTAGATCCCCTGCCTTTCCGATCTGCATAGCCCTTGGAGGATATAGCTCAATGGAAGATCACTTGCCTTGCATTCAGAAGGCCCCTTGTTCAATCCCCCAGCATCTTCAGGTAGAGTTGTGAAAGACTCCCTGTCTGAAATCCTAGATCAGTGTAGACAATACAGCGCTAGATGGAGCATTGGCCAGACCTGGTATGAGGCAGCTTTGTATGTTCCAGCCCTGCAGTTCAGCATCCTATATGCCATCAAATAAATATGAGCCTCCTTCTGGTCCTACTACTGCTCAAGTGCTAAAGTCATTCCAAAGCTTGAAACCCCAGCACAAGGCCAAAGCACATATTGACAAGCAGCCTTGGTCTCAAGGCCAAATAGGTTTGTAAACGTCCATGGGAGGATTAGAGGTTAAAGAAAGGCAGGATGCAGCTGTAGTCCCTCCTTGCATAGCTTGCAGTTTTGTAGCTTGCAGTTTAGGGATATCTAGGCATGACGCGGGTGGTGCTGTGGGTTAAACCACAGAGCCTAGGGTTTGCCGATCAGAAGGTCGGCGGTTCAAATCCCCGCGACAGGATGAGCTCCCGTTGCTCGGTCCCTGCTCCTGCCAACCTAGCAGTTCGAAAGCACGTCAAAGTGCAAGTAGAGTATCAAAGTGCAAGTAGGTATCGCTGCAGCGGGAAGGTAAACGGCGTTTCCGTGCGCTGCTCTGGTTCGCCAGAAGCGGCTTTGTCATGCTGGCCACATGACCTGGAAGCTGTACGCTGGCTCCCTCGGCCAATAATGTGAGATGAACGCCGCAACCCCCGAGTCAGTCACGACTGGACCTAATGGTCAGGGGTCCCTTTACCTTAGGCATGACCTGCCCCAGTTTCTGAAAGTTAGACAAACTTCTGCCTGCAAGCACATGACCTACCACTGAGCCACAGCCCTTCTTCAGAGAAGGGTGGAGCGGGAAGTGACACATGCAGATAATATCTGACAGTATTGGGGAGCAGTAGTAGTTACTGGGTTCAGGATAGAACGCCCAAGTTTCAGAAAATTAGACAAACTGGCACAACAGCTATTGAGACAGAAACTGTTTCTCAATGTTCAAGTTTTCCGGTGTAATGTTGTGTGATGCCATATGGCCTAGCTGTCATGTAGTATAATCTATGCTGCCATAACCCTATTACGCTTGGCTGCAGAAAGAACAGGGTGCTATGCAGTTTCTATCCCGGAGCTGTTGCAGTAGCTCCCCCAGCTGTTACAATGGCTGCTACACAGCAAGATGGTCATCTAGAATGCAGATATGCCTGGGCTTCATGGAGTTTCAACCACTGCCTTTCTCAGGAGGGGAAGAGTCAGCACAGTGGAGCAGTTGGGAAGCTGCATAGCTTGTTTTACATTCCTAGCTGTCAATTACATGGGTCATGCCTATTTGATCATTCCCATCCAGCCCAGTCCCCACGAATGAGACCACAGCGGTCTTGCAAATATGGAAGTGCTAAGGAAAACTTGCCCTCTTTATGAAACTCTATAATGTCCTGGGTTATTTCAAGAACAAATCTGAACAATTAGCAACATTTTCTCTTCCTCAGATTAGCTTCAATGATCCATGTTAAACAGATGATTTTTTTAAATGACCCCTTTTTCTTGTTTTTTAGTTCAGAGTTTTGCCCACCTTATTGCAACAGGTAAACTCAACAACTCTAAAGAGTAGGCGATGTCAAATGTAAAAAAAAACTGGGGGTGGCCAAGGAGTCATGAGGTTGCTCCTGAATAAAAATAATTTCCCTATTATCCTTTGGATAATAAACTCTGTACTCAGATAAGAAATGACCTTGAGAATCACTACTCATGGAGTGAGACCTTATTATGTTCCAGCATAATGGACGCACCATGCAGATAAAATTCATTTTAAAGAAGATCAACACTTACCAGTAGAGCTTGTGCAGCTTACATTTTTTTTATCTCTTAGTTGCTGAGGAGCAAGTGTTGTGCTTAAAATAGCAGTGTAAATGCAAAACCATCTACTGCTAAACATCAGCTAGTCAATATTTCACTAGAGGTAACCAGGTGGAGAAGTGGAGCCTTTCTAGAGTGTGGAACAGACTTTCCAACCTGGTGTCCTGCAGATAGTTTAGACTACAACACCCATCAGCCCCAGCCAGCATGGCTAATGGTCAGGAATGGTGGGAGTGGCTGGTGTGGAGCAATTACCGTAGGTGGAATTACAGAGCAGGAGGATTCATGTATTCCAATCAGCCAATGCAGGATCTGCAGTGCAATAAACAACTACAGCAACATCCCTAACAGCCCTAACTTAATTTTCTCCAGTTACAGAGCATCTACCCCCTTCCCCTGTGAAGGCAGCCAGCTCCCAAGGTTTAGCTTAAATTTACTAGCCCTGCCTTCTAGAACAACAGAGAAGAAGTTTAGAGTAGGCTACAGGCAACAAACTTTTACACAACTTTAAGAGTTTGAAACACACACACATTAAAGGTAAAGGGACCCCTGACCATTAGGTCCAGTTGTGACCGACTCTGGGGTTGCACGCTCATCTCGCATTATTGGCCGAGGGAGCCGGCGTACAGCTTCCAGGTCATGTGGCCAGCATGACAAAGCCGCTTCTGGCGAACCAGAGCAGTGCACGGAAACGCCATTTACCTTCCCGCCGCAGCAGTACCTACCGGTATTTATCTACTTGCACTTTGACGTGCTTTCGAACTGCTAGGTGGGCAGGAGCTGGGACCGAGCAACAGGAGCTCACCCTGTCACGGGGATTTGAACCGCCGACCTTCTGATCGGCAAGCTCTGTGGTTTAACCCACAGTGCCACCCGCGTCTATTCTAGGTGGGTCAAGAGGATGCAGAAGTCAAGTCTGTATTTCAGATGTCACTTCATGAGATCTTACAGCAGTCTTTCCCAACCTGGTGCCCTCCAAATGTTCAGAGGACTGTGCTGGCTGGAAATAATAGGAGTTGTAGCCCTAATCATCTGGCGGGCGCTATGTTGGGGAAGGCTGCCTGGCAGGATCTTTCCCAAAATGCAGTTAAGAACTTTGCTAAAGGCAAAGCAATGCATTGACTGGGGGGGAACATAACTACAGTACTATTGGCTGTTCACACTTTGTGTTGTTCCTTGTCACGTTCTGGAGACAAGATTCTGATCGCAGAGAAGAGAGACATTTCATTCTCCAGAGAAACGGGTAATTCCGGTAACCGCCGCCGCCCCCGCTCAGCTCCACTGTCTCCCAGCCGGAGAGCCTCAGCAAAACATTCACCTCTCCAACCCGCCAGACAACGACTCCCGGTCAAATCACGCGCTTACCATGCACGACTGCGAGCCACACTTGAGCATAGACGACCACACCAGGTGCAAGGACGAAGGCTCATGAGAGGCTGCTGCAAACCGCGTGCTTCCTGCTTTCTACTGATCACATGACCAGCTGGCCAGCTTTGCAAGCCTGCTGATCTGAGTCCTGCTATTAGCACCGAGGGTTGTTGGCTGCAAGCAAATGAGGAAGCAGCAGCAGCAGCTCGGCGATGGGGCGGGCTCAGTCGGCTTGCTCATGGTGGCATATATGGCAAAGCTTACTCAGCGCAAGAGAAGACGGAATAAAGGACTAAAATTCGTGCATCTCGCCCCTACAATAATAGATATTGCTCCCTCCAATCCATACCTCCCTCTTAGGGCCGCCATACGCCCGGATTATCCCGGACATCAACGGGATTTCCAAGGCGGAATTGACGTATTGGGGGGATTTCCGAAAGGCTGCGCTTTGCCTGGATATAGCTAGTCAATCGAAAAATTCGGTTTTTTGTATTTTATTTTTTTTTAAAAAAAAAAACCCTCAACATGGGATGTCCTGATTTTTACTTCTTGAAATATGGCAACCCTGCCAGGAGACACTGCCCTTTTCCAGATGCTTTAGCAACATACCCGCCTCAAAACTTCCTTCCCCAGCTTTATTTATTTTTGCGTAAGGCGGGTGTGGGAGCATCATCTTCTAACTAAAAAAAAAAAAGAACCCTCGCCTCCGAAGTGATCTGATGAGGCGCCCAACACATTGCCTCAGGGGGTGGCTCCTGGCTTTTATTCGGCATTAAGCATCCAGGTAAAACAAGCGTATGATTAAAAATCAAATCAAATCAAATGTAACCATTTATTCATTTTAAACTACAACTCCCATCAGCCCCCGCCAGCACAGCCCTCCTGCCTAGTCTTTTCAAGGCGTGGAATCAGCCTAATGTTGTTACCTTGGGGTCTCAGTATGGGCCAGGCTAGCAGAAAGCAATAGAAGTCTTTAGAAAATTAGCTTTCCGTTTTGTCATACACACTATTAAAAACGCACGCGCACACATTGCCGAAGTTCTTCAGATAGTAATCCTGAATTCTACCTTCCGTTTCTGGCTGATGTTGATTTAATGTTTTATTGGAATGTTGCATGACTGCAGTTTTGATTGTTGTGAACTGCTTTGGCATCCAGCAGCCTGTCAAGGGTTGGGAGGCTGCAAGAGGCTGGCAACCATTTCCTTAACTTCTTGCTGACCAGAGGTCATTCTCCTATGCCTTGCTTGGCAACTTCCTCTCCCTTGCCCCTTTCCTGGTTGCTTAAAACATAGCAAGGAGGACTCGCGAAAACCTTGGCTTCCCTGCCGCCTGAAGCGTTTCGCCTTTGCAGTTTGCTACTTCGGGAGTTCGGTGCTGTTTGTTTTCTGACTGAAGGGCTTCCTTCTACCGGTAGTCCTGTGAAATTACTACTACTGTACATGCGGCAATGTGATGCCCTCTGGTGGCTATAAAGTAGCGTGTATGTTTTTAAAGCCCACTCTGCATGTTCTTTGTTTATGTTTCGCACAACTTTAGCACCGAGACGTTAGTGGCACCGCCAATATTATACTTCCAGCTTGACCCGACCTTAGCGTTGCTGTCAAGGAAGACTTAATAAGCGAGAGTCGCTATGGATGTAAGAGCTCTGGGAGGTCCTTATAAATTAGCACGATCATCAAGAAAACTTGTTGTATGTCCTTGTCCTGCACTTTTTTTTTTGCCTTTTGCGACAGAGTGAGAAATATACCATTTCTCAGTAAAAATACGATTCTGTGGGACAAAGGATCTGGGGCGCCGGGGAGCGATGCAGATACTAGGAGAGATGTGGATGTTGACTATTGAACCCATTTCACAGAGTTAAAGGAAAGATAGGGTCATGAAAGGCTTTGAAACATCCAAGGAAGAAGATTTAATCATAAAGGTCGGCGATAGCGAATCAAGTCCTCCCTGTCTGATTCTTCTATACGTGGCTTTCAAAACCTCCAGAGAAAAAGCGGAGCAGTTGGGGGGGGGGGGATGGGGGAATAAAAAAAGTGAAACCTCTGCTCTGTAATGTGAGGCGGGTTGGAAAACGTGGATTGTTAAAGAGCCATCCCTGTGCTTGCTGCTCCAGAAGCGATCTTGCGCTCCGGGTTTTGCATTACGAAATTGCTCTAAACCAATAATAGTCAGAGCTCCGCAGAGAAAGAGGGAGGACAAAACAAAACAGCCGCTTTAAAATCAACACGTTAATTAAAACAGGGGTAACGGGGGACGCCGAAATGGATGAAGAGGTTAGAGATCCCGCGTTGGAACACGGTAAGGTTAGAGATAAAATCTGTCCCCTGGCTTTCAGAGCAGGCCTGCTCTCCCGGAGTTCAAAACCATCTTCCGCAAGCTCTGTTTATAGGGAGATCCCCACACAACACACACACCCCACCCCACCCTGGGGACTAGGCAGGCAGCCTGAGTTCTGGGGCTTTAAAAAGATCTCCATCTCCTCCCGTGAGCTTTCTGACTCTGGAGACTTAGTTCAGTTGGCCATTAATCCAACTTGCTGTTACTCCAGCCAGCTTGATGGCTCTATGTACCGGTATAAAAAGGGGGAAACATCCGAATGTGGTTTCCATTCCAGCTTCCAGAAGAGGGTGCCGCTATTGATTAAAGAGGTGAAGATCTGCTGTTTTAATGGCAGTAAAAGCTAAGTGAAGTTTGCAACTTTTGTCCCTTGTTTTAGCAGAGCAGGGTACCTAGTGGCCTAAGACGAGACTGCAGCACACATCTCTCCATGGAAGAAGGCAGATCCATCAAAATCCAGGCTTTGGGTAAGACTCTCCCTGCTCTCTCAAGCTGAACTATTGACTAAAATTATATTCCGGATGTCACTGGGACTTTAAAAATATCACTTTTTGGTGCAATCGGGAAACCTGTCTGTCTCTATGCTCCTCAGGGGACCCTTATGGCAATGAAGCTGAATGAGCGTTGCGTGGCACATTATGCCACTTGCGACTCTCCGGCAGACCACACGGGCTTTCTGTGCAAGCGTGTGGAGCGCCGCCACCACCACCATCACACCAGTTCCTACCACCGCTGCTGGTTCATCCTCAAAGGCAACTTGCTTTTCTACTTCGAGGAGCCGCAGAGCCGTGAACCCCTGGGTCTCATTGTGCTGGAGGGCTGCACGGTGGAGCTGTGCGAGGCCGCTGAGGAGTTTGCCTTCGCCATCCGCTTCGATGGCAGCGGTGGCAAGGCCTATGTGTTGGTTGCCGACTGCCAGGCTGCGATGGAAGTTTGGGTGAAAGCCCTTTCCAGGGCCAGCTTTGATTACATGAGGCTCGTGGTTAAAGAACTAGAGAAGCAGCTGGAGGAAGCGCGGAAGAGCTTGGTCGCCTGTCACAAATCTCCAAAGAGACCTTCCTCTGGCTGGAAGCGACATCTTTCCAATTCCACAGCAATACCCCTCCAGGAGCACCCTGTCATCCCAGAAAATGGGTACTCCACATGGGCCAACGGTTGCACTGTTGCAGGAGCTGTTTTGGACCATGATGTGGGGTGTCTGAAACCCCCGCCTTTACCCCCTCGCCGGAGACCAGCTTGCAGCAGTGCAGGTGGAATGCTTGCTCCAGGCCTTGGTTCTGCTGTGCAGGAAAGCCCGGTGTCTCCAGAGACAGCCTGTTTCTCAAAGTTGCACGATTGGTACGGTCAGGAGATAGCAGAGGCGAGGATGGAATGGCTGCAAAGCCAGAATGTATTGTGAACGTATTGAGGAAAGTATTTTGGGATGTGGGGAAGAGGGAGGGAAGGAAAGAGAAAAATAGAAGCAAAACAAGTTTTCACAGACCTCTTGGTGCACTTGTGGATTTGCTCCTGGCCAACAAAATTGCCAAAGAACCTATATTGCTTTCTGGAATAATGGATTGCAAATATATGTATGTTCTAGGTTACTCTCAAAATTTAAAAACATTCCTTCCAGTAGCACCTTAGAGACCAACTAAGTTTGTTCTTGGTATGAGCTTTCGTGTGCATGCACACTTCTTCAGATACGGTATTTGTTCATACCAAGAACAAATTTAGTTGGTCTCTAAGGTGCTACTGGAAGGAATTTTTTTATTTTGTTTCAACTACGGCAGACCAACACGGCTACCTACCTGTATCTCAAAATTTAGTATCCCCATGGGGATCTTGAAATGCCCAGAATATCTCTGAAAATTAACCTTTCACCATCTGTATCTCAAGCAGTGTTAGCAAAAGGCTATGGCGTACTTATTTCACTACTTCTTTCACACTGTGCTGTAAAGCTCAAGATGGTACTCTCATGTTTCAAGTGGCTTCTTAACACATGAGAGGAATCTGAATTTCTGTTGAACCATACAATTCAATTAATGACATTCAATCTATATATTCCAGTTGCTTTGAGCCTTGTGTTAGACTAATAATACTAATCATTTATACAGCACATTTCAAATATCCAATAATCTTCACATACATTACATAAAGGTTACTGACAACAATCTGAAAAGGTAGGCTAGTATATTTATCACCATATGGAGGGCAAAGCAAATTGCCTAAGACCACCTCTTGCCGAGGTGAAATTTGATCCAGTAGTTTCACACTCTTAGTCACAGTGTTGCCCTAGAGTAGACATTACAAAATGCTTCCAAGATCCGTAACTAAGGAATCCCTTGCTTTTAGAGCTTTCGCTACATTTTGAGTCAGTATTTGAAGATAACCTCTTCAAGAGACAACATGACCTAGATCTGAGTAAGTGAACCAACAAATTAGGGACAGTTGCTCCCACATACTAACATCATAATGTGTGACCATTTTATTACATGGAATGACAGCAGTGAGCAGAGCAGATGTTAGCATTGTACTGTAGTCTAGTTTCTACATGCACTTGCACATATCTTTCTATCCTCCAACTAGACAAGCAAGAAGCATTATTGGAGTTCAAGAACCTGCTCTAGCCAGGTAAAACAATCAGGGTGCAAAGCAGAGCCAGAGAGGGGTGTGGTTTGGGGAGTGTTCTAAGGCCCTATTGAGAAACCTGGAGAGCCACATTTGTCCCTTGGCCCTGTTGTTTTGACCTACACAATAGTCTCCTAAGGAAGTCGCTAATGTGTACATAGCCCAATTAGGGTGAAGAACAGTATAAACCTAGACTTCTCAGCCATCTCAACTGCAATCACTGAGTTGTGAGTTTTGTAGTCATAAGTCCATGAACTTCAATTTAAATGATGCCAATAGGCACTGGGTTCACTGTTCTATGGTGTCCAGTATACACTGCCTTTATATCATATTGCTAAGTTCTGTTTTTTGGGATCAGGTTTGTTCTTTAGCGTTCTTGCACATTAGTGACTTTAACTATAACTAATTGGCCAACCAAACCATTGTTTACCAAGTAATCCTGGTCTCAGACTAGTGCTGGTAATAACCAGTTGCAATGACTATCCCTGCTGGGAGGAAAGAACCACCATGACTGTTTTTAATATGATAAAATCAAGTTACCATGGCAAATAATATGTCACGTCCAACAGTGAAAATGGTTAATGTTGTGAAGGAAGATAGTAATATATCTACTCCAAAGAAAAAAATTCTGATCTGCAATAATGTTAGCAGCAGCCAGAATATACCTGCTAAGGTCGTAAAACAAATGGAAGCTAATAACTTCATGGTGCTCTACATACACTCTTGAATTACATTTTTTGTATGTTTGCATGGGTTATGCTTTACACTTAAAACAAGAATGTACACTACTGTTTCATAGTTATTTGTAGTACTGTACAAATTTATTCTTGAATAAACTTTTTAATATATATATTGTAGTGCTTGGCAGCATGGTGATGAGACTGTGTCTTGAGTTCCCTCCCTGGAAGTTCTAACATAATTAGTGTCCTGCAGGATCAGACCAAGTATTTACCTAGTCTACTTTCCAATGTCCCACAGATGCCAACCAGATACCCAGTCTGGCAAGCCCCCTGCTGTTCTGTAGCCACAGCCCCCTCCACTCTTGTAGGTAACAAACTTAATTTATTTACAGATTTATATACTCTCTTCACTAAAATGGTCACAGGGTTGTTTACGAAAATAAAGGTAATGTATTTTTAAAAGGAATATAAGAATAAAGAGGCACTTCATTGACAGGGGACCTCTTTGAATATTGGCAAAGCAAATAAACAAAGTTACAGGTAACTGGATCAGAGTTGGCAAAAGTAGGAACTCCTACTGTTTGGGGTCAAGCCCGATAAGCTAAAACATAAGATTCCTCTGTTGGGTTTTCTGCGCACTTTCGCCCTGAGGGACTTTTCAAATAGGAACCAAGAAACGACCCATCCTAGGCGATGAGAGCAATCTCTATATTTTTTTGAATCTCTGTGGCATCACTCCGGCACGCGCGCCCTGGAGGTATTTTACTCCTTCATCATATCGCGAGATTTGAGAAAGCACCTCCCATCCTTCCGATACTTCGGACGCGTCGCGTCGCTATAGCGGTAGCGCTACAGAGAAGATGGCTGGGCGCCTGTGGGCAGCGGCAGGGTACTGGGCGAGGCCCGTCGGGAGCCAGAGGGGCCCCTCAGTGACCGCTGCCCCCTCGCGAAATGTCACCGTCACCCGGACTGGCGCCATCTTGCCCAAGCCCGTCAAAGTGAGTGCGCGAAGCGAAGCCTCGGGTCGCGGAGGGGAAATGAGCTGGGAGTGAAGCCAGCCAATCGCTAATCGGGATGGGCTGCCTGGCTTGGAGGACGTTGTGTTAGCCAATGGTTTGAAAGGATTGTTGGCTTGGCAGATGGTTGCCCAATGGATAAGGTGGCAGGGGCGGGCTTTAGAACAGAAGCACCACTAAGGAAATGATCCCGCAAAGGGTGGTTCCTATTCCAGTAAGACAAGAGCCACAGGGGAATAGTGAGCGCTTCCTCCCCTCTCTTGCCTGTAGGCTACTTATAAAAAGAAAATCGTGTTTGTGTGTGTTGGTCGTCGGCATGTTTCCTTTTCCTTCTTCACCTCGGTTAAAGCCGGAAGGGGGAGACCTTTCCCGAAGATCCTGCCTTCCTGCCCCTTTTGTTTCTTGTAACAGGTGACAGGAAATGTTAGTAATGCGGATGACTGATACCTGGCCGACTGCTTTCAAGTTGAATTTGACAAGTATGAAGTGGGATAGACCGGCCACTCTTTGTCAGGTTACTTTGTCAGGTGTCTGGAATGTGGCCTTTCAGAGTCCCTTCCCTGCCCCCTCCGCTCAGCTTCCAGGAGAAACGTTTTAAGGGAAGCCCCACATTGGGTTTTCAGAAGTTCCACAAGCACTTGTCTAGAAAATGAGGGCTGCAAGGAGGAGCAGATGAAAGAGGGTGGGTCCAAAAACGGGAGACAAAGGGAATTGCCAGGAACCCGAGAAAAAGGGGGAGGTGAGCTAACGTGACCCCTAGAATAAAGGATTTTCGCTGCTGTGTTCAAAATGCATTTCAGGTGCTTATAAAGTAAGTTGGACTAATCAGTGCTGCAGTACATTGAGTAATGCTGTTATACTGCACTTCTGTTTTCATTTATTTGAATTTCATGCTTTGAATTGAGAGCAAAACTGTTTTGTTGGATCATTTACTACAGTAGGTTCCCCCGCCCATGAAGAAAACACTGGAGTATCTGATAATATGCAAACTTTTAGTTTTCCTATTTGTGTATTTAGGATAGAAAATGTGTTGCTTGCTTAATACTAATATTCATTTTTGTTCTTTTTTTACTTAGTTTTTCCATATATTTGAAGACACTTTTACAAATATGTCTCTATGTGGGTTTAAATGTGAATTAGTAGAACAGTAACAATATGTTCTATTTATGGGTGCAAGCATTTGAAGGGTGATGGCATTTCTTTAAATCTTTCCATCAGCTCTAGACTTATGTGTGTTGGCAGCTTCGTAGAGATCTGTTGATGACCAACTTTTTCTGCAGAACTTGCATTGAAAGAGATATTAAACTGGTTCTCAATTAATCTCTCCAGATGCCCTTTGGTCTCCTTCGTGTGTTTGCCATTGTAATTCCCTTCCTCTATGTTGGGACACAAATCAGCAAAAACTTCGCAGCCTTGCTAGAGGAACATGATATTTTTGTACCAGAGGATGATGACGACGATGATTAATAGGTATGACGATAGATAAAAGCAGAAACTTGATCTGAAGTTTCCCCCCTCATTGATGTAGGATGAGTGAAACCAGAATAAAACACTTGGAGACAATCCTTCATTGGCAAACCTGTTAGGTCAAAACAGATACCCAGAAACCATAAACTCCAGCTATACTTAAATTCTCATGAAAACTGGTACAGCACTAACATGTGGAGTATGAGTGTACAAGATATGCAAAAAACGAATCTGGTTGCATCTCAACCTCTCATACACTGTCCTACAGGTGGGGAACCTCAGGCCTGAGCGCTGAATGTACCTTTTCCCCCTCACCAGCCCTGCTCCTCATCCTTAAATGCTTTTGCCTGGGTGGAATGTGTCCATGAACTGTCAGAATGTCTCTTGTTTGGTGAATGAAAGATGGGAGGTATGGGTGTGTATGTGTAGAAACCTCTTGATTTTTGCCTGGCTGGAATGCAGTCAGCTGCATAAAGAGTTGCATCCATTGCCCCATCCAGCACTGGCATGCACCCCCAAAAGCTTCCTCACAAGGGAATGTGGCCTTAAGACAAACACTTTCCCTATCCTGCATGTCCCTACCTTGCTTGCAGTGAAGGCCACTGAGCAGCTCATCTTTTTTATTGTAGTTGCAGCAGCCTTTGAAATCTCTTCTCACCCTTATCATAGCACATATATACCCTAGATCACAATTCCTGTCCTAAAAGCACTGTTTCCTATCTTTCCTTTCCCATTCTTTTATTCCTATATAATAAACTAAGCATATGCAACAAGTTTTGCTTACAATTTAGTTACTATTTAGTCTTAATTTTTGTGAGTATAACTTTGAAAGCATTAAGGTAACTAGACAATAAATTCATTAGGCCATGACCAAAATGTCTACACTGATTTGGCAATATCACTGTTCTATATTTTAAGTCAATAAAAGTATATTGTTCTGCTAAATACACTTGCCAATGTCACAATGAACTTGTTTTAATAAGCTGTGTGTTGTATAGAAAGCAGCAAACAGTATGTTTATAATATGCACATGATATTGGTGGTCTGTGCCATTCTCTAATTTTTGCAAAGCTAGTATCCTATGGTTGATCATTGGGCCAATTCTGCAGTGTGAAATAACATATTCTTGTTTCTTTACAGGGTTAAAATAGGAGAAAACAAGAGTGAAAGCCATAGACAACTATTCTGATGTCAATGTCTAGTCATGGCCCCTCTTTTCCGTTTTTAAAGAAGACATTTTGGGAGAGTTGGACCCCCATCCTACCAGTAAATGCTCTGTGCATGTCTAAATGAGGATTGGCTACATACATAGGCAGGATATATGCTTGGTTCAGCAATCATTGTATGTAACACCTAGTTCATGAGAGTGCTTGGAACCCTGTTCTAATGAGTGTGAAGAAATGGTTTAGACTGCAAATAAAGAATAACAGACCAAGGCTTGCATCTCTTCTTTAAATTGTCCTAGGCTGCACACAGGGTTCCAAGTGTGATTAAGTATTACTGCACCATACCTTCGCTGAAAAGCATTAATAATTTCAATTCCCTTTCACTCCTTTACATATTTTTTTTTAAATACGCAAATTCTGTTTAACAGAAAAAGTAACTTTATTTAACTCTGCTAGACTGACTTGTTAAAAAAAAAGCTGCAGAAATACCTTTTTTGAATCTTGATATCTAATAGTGAGCAGATGCCCTTTGATATCAGGCACTCTTTTATTTTGGTGTACAGTAAATAATTATGCCATAACTTTTTGAACTTGACATGTTACAGTATTGACTGATAAGTGGTATCTTGAGTTCATGGTACCTACCAAAGTCCAGAGATGCATATGTCTAAATGCTGATAAAATACAGGAAGCAATTCCTCTTTGCCAAATGTTAAGTTAAACATCTAGCAAAGAGGAATTGCTTCCTGTATCATCAGTTTACCTAAACATTATTTTTATTAGTACCACATGTTTTTCCTTTGCTCTGAAGGTCAATGGAATTAGAGTCCATGGATTCAAAAATGGATTGCCACTTTTCAGTACACATGCCTCATTCAGCAGACCTGGCTTATGGCATGCTTGCTAAAAAAAGGATGACTGCTAGCCCTGCTATGAAATAATTGTACACATGATCCTACTTGCATAATTTAACAAAATTTGGCTTCCACAATAAAATGTATGACCTTGTACAGAGCAGGATTTTGTACTCTTGAACATTGTTCAGAGCAATTGGGGACATTACCACCCTCTTACTTCAGATAAACAGGATTTTCTTGTGGGAGCTTTTGAAGGAGGAACTTGTGTTAGAAGCGAACTAGAGGCCACAGCAGTGCTGCTGCATGCAGTTCTACCACAGGAGGGCTCCCTTGCATAGTGGGAAGGAATACAGTGGAACTTCGACTTACGAATTTAATGCGTTCCGAAAGCACACTCGTAAGTCGAAAATTTCGTAAGTCGAAAAATGGCATTCCCATAGGAATGCATTGGAAATGTAAGTCGAAAAATTCGTAAGAAAACCCTATGTAAACCTTCGTAAGTCGAGTAAACCCCATCTAAAACTTCGTAAGTCGAGTAAACCGCATCTAAAATCCAAGCGGATTTCCTTTCGGAAGTCGAAAAATTCGTAGGCGTGCGGCCGCTTTTTCCCTTTTGGAAGTCGAAAAATACGTACCGTAAGTCGAGTACTTCGTAAGTCGAGGTTCCACTGTACTGTATTAAATAACCATGAAAGTTGGGTTAAGGAACATTAAACTACTTGCATAATAGGTGTCCTTTTTTTACAATTGTATTTGGGGTGGTTGGAATAGGGCTCGGTTTTCTTAGACGGAATGGGGGGAGGAAGCCCCAAAATACCTCTCCTGGCAAGCATAACAAACACATGATAACATCAGACTTTTTACTGCATTGCCAGAAGAATATTATTGCAGTTGTTGCTAAAAAGACTATATGATGCACTTTATCTTTGGAGATTCTGATGTTATCATGTGTTTGTTATGTTGAATGAATTAGTGCCTTTACCGTTTATTGGTCTACGTGTTGCCTTTCATTATTCTAGTTTCAGAGTTTGCAACACAGGGGTTAATTGGTTGTTACCTTCCTGCCACAGCAGTGCCTATTTATCTACTTGCACTAGTGTGCTTTCGAACTGCTAGATTGGCAGAAACTGGGACAGAGCAACACGAGCTCACCCTATTGCGTGGATTCAAACCTGAATCCGCTGACCTTCCGATCGGCAAGCCCAAGAGGCTCAGTGGTTTAGACCACAGCGCCACCTGTGTCCCGTGAAAGTACATATATTCTACTACTGAACACAACCTTTTCCACACAGACTTCTAACCTCTTTGTTCTTTGAGTACAGAATCATTTTAACTTTATTCAAATAGGACTAACTTCGAAGTACACGTGCATAGGACTCCAGCATGTTTTTTAGGTACTCCAATACTGCTTTTTAGGTGCCAGTTGCAACAAGGGTACTGCACACCCAGGCTATCATAAGTAGATAATGCATGAAAGGAATAAAGGATGGCTGAAGCATCTGCACCAAGAATTCAGAACCAGTATGGAACAGAGAGTACCAGCATTGATACCTCCCTGCTGAAGAGCTCTTCAATATACAGGGCTTTATTTGGAACAGAAGCAGACAAACATACAGTATCTCAACTCCACAAAGTTCATTTAGTTCATGGGTCATGGCCTGCATAGAACTTGGACAGGAAATCCTTGGGTCGTGGCGATTCTGTCTCATGAAAATACCTCATTAAATGGGTCCGTTGTTTCCATACGTGAATAGTCTCTTGGAGTTCCATTTTCCCCTATATCAGACAGAAAAGGAAGAAAGGTGTTTAAATTAGCCTATTACTACAATTTATTATGCTAATGCAGGGTAGGCACAACTATCAGGTTTCTGTGAAATTGGGACCTTTAAGTACCAAATTAGTGGGCATGACATGACAGTGGAGGTTCATTGTGAAACTTGCATTACATGCTGTATGCTTGGGAAAAATATATAGTGAGCTGTAGGCAAATGTATTGTCCTTACCACATTGCTCCTGACTCACATTTTTTAAGATTGGGGGCAAGGCAGACGCAGCAGACCAGGAGGTATTTTGAAAGGTTCTGCCACTTCAGATTTAGATTTGGACACTGATTCTTTGGTATATAGTAAAACTATAGTCTCATATGCTCCATGGTGGTGGCACTACTGTACAATAAAGAAGGCATAACTGGTCAGCACTCTGGGGCAAGGCAGTTGTGCCAGGAAGGACATAAGCAGGTTCTTCCAAGTCTCCCCTACATTACCTAAACTTAGATAAGACCACATGAATATGGATTGTTTCTGTGATGAAACAGCATCTGAAACCTCAAGTTTAGAGACACCTGTATTGCAAGACATGGTTTAGCATTCATAAAGGAAAAGTCATGTATCATTTATGATTGAAAGAGGCATTCTCTTAAGTCTATTATGGCTTTCACCCCCTTCTCCATTTCTACAGGGGTCTGATAACTACTTTCGCTTTTATCTCTATATACCAGACATCCTATGCTTGCTTTGAATTTAAGGCAAATGTTATTTGGTTTACCTTTATAACGAGCATATCAATAACTCTAGGGTCTGTGACATGGGCATTCTTCATGAACAACTCTCGCACCTTATCCCGGCCCCGTTTCACTGAAATGTCCAGCTGGTATAGATGCACTAGATGATAAGCAAATAATAATAATGGGAGAGAAAATGAGTGTTAGGTCTTAACTTACAAAGTTACTTTTTACACATTTACTATCTCCGATTGAACACAGTTAAACTAGTGGGCTGTTTTGTTCCATTCCATTGAAAGCGAGCTCTAATTAAACAGAAGTTCTTCATTTAGCTGCTCTACCCAAGCTGCTCAGAGGGTTGCACTCCTTGCATGGAGCTACACTCCTTGTAGTCCTTTGTCCTGGTTGGTGTCAGCACATGCCCAGACGCGTAGGGAAGTGGGTTCTTGATCCAAGTCCCTCTATGCAGTGTGTAATTAACAGACAGACACACAGTATGCTCATTAGGTAGAAAGCACGAGAGGGGGACTCTAAGAACCCGCTTTCCTCCTCATTTGAGCATGCACTACCCATGCTTTGCTACGCACTCTACAAATAGTGTGGGCAACACTTAATCAGAGGACAACCGTGAAGGTAAGCATCTTTGTGCATTCTCACTGCCAACCTCCCTGGATCCCAGCTTTGCAAGGCTGCTAGGGGGGCATAGTGGCAACCCTGCGACAGTTGGGAAAAGGAGCACCTCAAAGGCTGGCCTCAGCCTCAGTAGCCGCCCTTCCTCTGGCCTGGGTGGGCAGCACAGTTACCAGGTCTTGTCCGAGTGGTGTGCACGGCTGCTTGGCTCGACCAGCTTGGGCCAGAGAGAATGCTGGTGAGGGGGGCTGTGAGGGAGACAGGCACAGCTTCTCTCCCGGGCATGTGTAGGGCGGCGGGATAATCCTCCAGTCCTGGCCATGGATAGGGCATCTTTCCCGCTCTGCCTGCGTCTTGAAAAACGCAGCTCTTGCGTCAACATTTGGAGCTGCTGGATTTTAAAAGTCCTTCAGTTCCAATTGCAATCAGAGGACAGAGTGATGCAGCTGGAACCCCTTCCCCACACAAAAGCAGGTTGAAGATCTCCTTGCACCATTGCAAATAGGAGTGGGCAGCTGGACTTGCAGCTCAATCCTCTTCATGTTTACTCCGAAGTAGCCCCCCCCCCCTTTGATTCAATAGCACTTCCCTCCCTCCAGGTTGCAGCCTGGATCAATGGGGAGCAGTACCTTGGGTTTATTTTGTAAAAGACTTGAGCTTTGTGCCAGACAGCAAGCTATTCCCAACAAGATCTAAACTGCCTGTGCCAAAGAGCGCCCGGCAGCAGCACAGCCCACAGCACGCGTGGGGGAGAGACCACTTCCCACCCTGAAGGTCAAAAACGGTGCCTTCTTTTTGTTGTGAGGCACCCAGCTGCTGCCTTCCCCAACCCTGCAGAGACCAGCCAGACCCCACTCCACCTGCAACGGTGCAGGAGTAGCTGTTTAAAAAAAAATAATAATCAGGCAGCTTGAGTTTGAAGGGGGAAATGCAGCCTTTACGTAGCTGCCACAGCTGCCTCCGTAGCGGCGGCTCTTGAGTAAACCTCATATGGACTCTGTTTGTCCTCCGCCCCTCACTCTGCCCCCCCCCGGAGTGGGTGCGCATTGGCACCCTAACTGTTCCCCTACCACAAATGTCACCGCACGCCACTGGTGGGCACCTATCCTGAATGGATTAAAGGCATAACCTTTAATCTTACTATCACAACCGCCGCTAACGCTGAACCAACTCTTCTTTGGGTACTCGCAGTCGCCAGTGTAGATCAGAGTGCCAACTACATGATGCGTGACCCGAAGTGTCACAGAGGAGCGTGGCACGAGTGGGAAGGGGGAACAGTCGAAGCAGGGAAGCTATCTGCCTTCCCTGCCCTTGGTTTTAATTCTGAGCAGGCCACTCTCTCGGCAGCGGCCTCAAAGGAAAGGGAGTCCGGGGAAGCGGGGAAATTGGGGGAGGGGGAGCAGCCCCCGACGACGCCCTCCTGCCCTCAGCGAAGCGTCAGCCCGCCCGTCCCCCTCTGGACGCGACCTTGAGGCGGAGGTCGCTCGCCTGCAGCCGCGCCTCCTCACCAGCGTTTGGTATTTCTCGGTACCAAGCCCTATACAGTTCTCGCACGCGCCGTTTGGCCTCCGTCAAGTCCCGGCTGAAGATCGGCTTTACAGTTGCCCTCGCCGCAGCCCCCGCTACCTTCCCGGCTCCGGGCGCCGCCATCTTGCTCGGCCTGATACGCCCCGCCTACCCATCCCCGCACGGATGTTTTCCGTACAGAGTAGACGGGCTTGTTCGAGGGTGCTCGAGTGCCATTGGCTTAGAGCCGTGCTATTTCCCCAAGGCTCGCCAGCCATTGGGCGGTGGGAGGTTGGACTGGCGAAGCCTTCCGGGTGTCGTCCTTGAGGAAGCAACCGCCGCTGCGCAGCGGATGGGGGGGGGGGTCGCGCGCTCTTTCTTCTTGGTTTCAATATCATCAGTTGAATGAAATGTTTAAATAAAAGATAAAGAAAAATGTTTTTCAGAAGATGGTTCGGGGGAATTCAAAAGAGCTCCATTAGGAAATAATGAGAAATTAGTCTCATTGATTTATAAAATTCTTCTATTTTTTTATTTATTATTATTATTATTATTTTATTTTAAAATAATTTTTATTGGTTTTACAATTTTATAATCATGGTGATCATCATAGTTAAATTTTTTCCTACTTCCCCCCTCTCACCGTGGGAAGCCTCGATTCATCCCCCCCCCTCTCACGGAGGTAAACACATTCATGATACATTTAACCTTATTACTATTGTTTCATAACATTGCTTAAGCCTGGCCCAATTTTGTAGGCCAGGCATTTCTATTTTTCTCAATTTCATATTTCTATTGACTTCCTCGCCTCCCTCACTATTGACTTCATAATATATCTTCTTTATCAGGTTCATACATCCTTTTTGAGTCATCATCAAATATAGTTACAATTTAATCCCAAATTCACCCCTAAGCATCTAAATACTTCTGCTTTTTCCCTATATTCTTCTCTCTTTATTCCCCCCTTCCTCCCCTTAGTTTCAGAGTGTTTAGCCATGTTATTCCTTTACATAATCATTAATAAATTAACAATCCTTGTACGTCACTCATGCCATTAGCCAAGTCCATATCAATGTCCTTTTAGCCAGAGAGTTGTCCTATTCCAAAAAACAGTCCTTTCACCCCACACCCCTTCTTTCCGCAGTCCAGGTCCACCAGTTCTCCTGCCCCAGTGGATCTTTTCCTTCCTTCTCTATCTGCAGTTCCCTCCTCCATGTCTTTCCAGTCTTTTTTCTTTCTTTTGTAGTTTCCTTCCTCGCTTTTACCTTTTTCTTCTTTCCTTTAACAAGTCCAAATTTTTTGCGCCCACGTTTTTGTCTGCAGAGTGTTCTTCTTGATTTTTTTCTTTTCTTATTATCCTTGATGTGGATTTTCCCCTCCTCCATCTCCAACAATCCATCCTGTGCAGCTGCCATGATGTCATTCTTGTTTTCACAACTCCTCCATTTCTCCCTGGTTGCTCTGAGTTCGGCTCTCATTTCCTGTAGTACAGCTAGTATTTTTCCCAGGACCAAGCTTTGTTCAGACGCCATGTTCAAAGTCAAAAACAAACAACTTCCGAATCAGAAACAATCCAGTTTTATAATCCAGCGGTTTTTAAAATACTTTCTTTGCTAAATTCCCCCAAAACCAGGGGAGAGAAGGGTGTTGAAACACTGTAACAGAAGTTTTCCTTTTAACATCCTCTGTCGGAAGCCTCGGTTACAAAGTTCCCTGTTTCTATATATCAACGGCAAGGGACTGACCTTCGTTTTTGAAGTCCCGAGTGGCTTAAATAAATTGTCCAAATGTCACTTTACTCACTATTTGATGTTCCGAATCTTATTTGTTTGGAGAAATTGGAGATGCTCGAAGCAGCCGGTCCAGCAGCTTCGCCCGGCAGGGGAAGTGATGGATCCGTTGGGCTCCGTCTCCCCCTCGCTTGCTCTCGGCAACCCTTATTAGGGTTTACCGGGGAGCTGGGAAGACGTTGAGAGCCTCCACCAGATCACCAGGGTCCCGGGACGCCCTACCCGGGAGTTAACGGGGGCCGCAGCGCTGTTGCAGTCTCCCCTCCCCCCTGCCGGGCTGGGGAAGCTCGCGGCGAGCTTTCCCCCGACCGATCGCTCTGGCATTCCAACCGGAAGTAATTTATAAAATTCTTCTAGAGTGGGAGACAAAAGATGAGATGATAAAAACAACTATAACTCATTGGGCAATTTATATTGGCCACAATACATATAGAAATGAGAGTTTGGTAGAGATTATGGATAATAATGAACTTGTCCGCCTGCTACACACTAAAGGGAAATCTACAAAAGATGATGTATAGATGGTATTTGACGCCAAGCAAGCTCTTAAACATGTTTTAAACAAGGATCCAAATTATGCTGGAAATGCCAAGAGATAGAGGGCACTTTCTTTCACACATGGTAGTTGTGTAAGCAGGTCAAAAAGTACTGGAAAATGTTTTACATACCGGTAGACCTAAAACATATTTTAAGGATGACATTCCCCCACCCATCCACCCCGCCAAAAACAGAGGCCTTCCTATTAGGAATAAAGAACGGCGAAATTCCCAAGAGGGTACTTTGTCTCTTCCTCTATACAACCACCACTACACAAATCATATATGCGCAAATATGGAAAGAGAAAGAAACTCCAGCAAAAGAAGTGTGGCAGTTTAAATAGAGTATGTGGAGCTAGCTATGATAACAGCAAAAATAAGATATCAAGAAGAAGCAAAGATATGGGAGGAGTGGAAACACTGGAGAGTATCTAAAGAGGTAAAGGTAAAGAAGAAGAAGAGTTTGAATTTGATATCCCGCTTTATCACTACCCGAAAGAGTCTCAAAGCTGCTAACATTCTCCTTTCCCTTCTTCCGCCACAACAAACACTCTGTGAGGTGAGTGGGGCTGAGAGACTTCAAAGAAGTGTGACTAGCCCAGGGTCACCCAGCAGCTGCATGTGGAGGAGCAGGGAATCTAACCCGGTTCACCATATTACGAGTATACCATTCTTAACCACTACGTGCCCCTGACCGTTAGGTCCAGTCGCGGACGACTCTGGGGTTGCGGCGCTCATCTCGCTTTACTGGCTGAGGGAGCTGGTGTTTGACTTTGTTGGCAGACAGCTTCCGGGTCATGTGGCCAGCATGACTAAGCCGCTTCTGGCAAACCAGAGCAGCGCAAGGAAAACACTGTTTACCTTCCTGGCAGAGCGGTACCTATTTATCTACTTGCACTTTGACGTGCTTTCAAACTGCTAGGTTCAATTGCTTACCTAAATTCAACTTCATATCATGTGACGACCTTCCTTATCTGATCTATGAAGGTTAAATTTGATTAACTGAACTTTTCAAATATAAACTGGACTTTCAGTCCTTGTGCAATTGCTCCTCATAGTATTAAAGCCCTTGCATACCTTTTAAGATAACCATATTAATAGGGGCACATCATGTTCCTACAGTGATTCAAAGCAGAGAATAAAAGAGAGCAAAGGAGAAATAGAGAAACAAGCAGAGTGAGAACACCGCCAGCCTGCAGAACAAGAGTTGGGGAGAGATAAACCAAGCGGAGGGAAGGGGAAGCTTCCAATGGCTGGGATCGCAGCTTCCATCTCTTGGCTGGGGAGCCAACTCTCCTCCTGCCACAACAACCTCCCAGCTCTGGCCTTGTCTCTCATACTACTTGCTCTGCTGCTTGATTATGTCAAGTGGAGGAGAAGAAGCAGCCGCTGGCCACCAGGACCCACCCCTCTGCCTTTCATTGGGAACTTGCTACTGCTGGATGTAAAGAACCCACATAAAACTGTTCAAGATGTAAGTACAGTGGTACCTCGGGTTAAGTACGCTTCGGGTTAAGTACGCTTCAGGTTAAGAACTCCGCTAAGAACAGAAATCATGCTCTGGCGGCACAGCGGCAGCAGGAGGTCCCATTAGCTAAAATGGTGCTTCAGGTTAAGTACGCTTCAGGTTAAGAACGGACCTCCGGAACCAATTAAATACTTAACCCGAGGTACCACTGTACTGGCTGCACCATCTCTGAGGACACTGCATGTTACTGAATGATTGCATTAGCCAAGCTCTTAAAAGGTAAAGGGACCCCGACTCCTGACCATTAGGTCCAGTCGCGGACGACTCTGGGGTTGCGGTGCTCATCTCACTTTACTGGCCAAGGGAGCCGGCGTACAACTTCCGGGTCATGTGGCCAGCAAGACTAAGCCGCTTCTGGCGAACCAGAGCAGCACACGGAAATGCCGTTTACCTTCCCGCCGGAGCGGTACCTATTTATCTACTTACACTTTGACGTGCTTTCAAACTGCTAGGTTGGCAGGAGCAGGGACCAAGCAATGGGAGCTCACCCCATCGCGGGGATTCGAACCGCTGACCTTCTGATCGGCAAGCCCTAGGCTCTGTGGTTTAACCCACAGCGCCACCCGCGTCCCTAGCCAAGCTCTTAGTATTATTTAATTAGTTAGCCAGCTAGTTATTACCTGAGGCGCTCCACCTCCTCTCTTCCCAGAGCAATGCCAAGAGGGCAGAGGTAGAAGCAAAGGGCTTTGCTAGCACTGCTGTTGCGGCTGCCACAGGAAAATTAGTATAACTTGTATTTTTTGACTGTGCTGGTATCTTCCCTTAATGCTCAAAATAATTGGCTAAATTGTAACATTTACTACATTAAAGAATTTAGGGGGATTTGGCCGCCCCCCAACAAACCCATAACAACATATTCTGGGGAAATGAATATTTTTCTGAAACATTTCAAGCTTAAAATTAGTTTGTGCTTTTTGGATTTTCCCATGTATATTGTGCTGCAACATTATACCTTCCCTACTTTTATTGTCCTTTCCCCCTGGATAATGTTCTCCCTTTCCTTCCTACTGATTAAAGCTGGAAAAAAAGTTTGGACCAGCCTTCTTTCTGCAGATTGGATGGAGAAATATGGTCATCCTGAGTGGGTTCAAGATGATAAAGGAGGCCCTGGGACAAAACCCTGAAAACTTTGTTGACCGAGCAGCAGTTCCATTGCTGAATCTAATAAACCACGGGAAGAATTGTGAAGGCAAGTATTGCTGATACCTTGATGAACTGAATATGCAGTAGGATTGTGACCCATCTCCCCTCACACACAAAAGTAGCTGAGGAAGGGAGAATTTGGAGAGGATTGAACACACTTTCAAGAGATCCAGAAACAACAGAGAAGTACACCAGTGTGCTAATTCTGTTGTCCCACTTGCCCTTCCCATTAAAATGATGGAAGAAAAGAATCAGGAGAGTAGGAGAAACAAGCAGCAAGTGAGCAGGCATGCAAGTGGGCCAGGATGGCACTTCAGGTTGTAAATGAAAGACTCCATTGCCTGTGAGAAGATGCATATTCATGTGACATGTCAGGGAGATTTTTGAGGAGTTTGTTCTTCTTTCACTCAGCTGTAAACAACTAACAGAGGTGGGGACAGGAAGGTGGACTAGAAGCGTTTGTAGATTTATTTGCAAGTTAACCATACAAGTGAGCAGGACAGCTACCACCTGCTGGCTGGCTGTCGGCACAAGATGGCAGGCAGCAAACGTTGTTCAGTCTCTACAGTTGTCTATGGACTCCCTAGGCCAGAAGAAAGGGCCAGCAATCTAATGCGGCCATTACTAGTCTTCATTTTTAAAAACAACAACAACAAACAATAACAAATGCAAAGAATTAACTAGTTCTTTAGACAAATGGTGAACTGCCATGAAGCTATTTTACATAATATATAAATTAATATTTATTTTAAATAATATATTATTTTACATTATATGTATATTTATTTTATTTTACAAACCTCAGGAATAGTAGTAGCAACATGCGGCAATGGCTGGAGGGAGCAGAGGCGATTCTTTGTCTCCCTCCTCAAGAACTTTGGGAGGGGGAAGCAAACGCTTGAAGAAAGAGTGTCTGAAGAAGCTGGATACTTGTGCTCTGAGTTCAAATCCAAAGAAGGTACCTGTACATCTCATTGTTGGGGACATTCTTCCTGCTGTGGGATCTCATTTGATGCAAAAACGCTAAGAGGATTCTATAAAGCTCATTCCCATCTCAATATCTTCTCATATTTCATTTTTGAAGCATGTAAAATGATGACTAATAATTTTGCAGCACTATAAAGAATGCAAAATTTATTATGGCATATTGCTTTCAAGGATTAGAGTCCTCTTTCTGGGATACACTGAGTGCAAACCTAAATGAGCAGACAATATAAACACACAGTGATGGGAGGGAATTAAGATCAGACAAAAAGAAAATTCAAGAAGAACAGAGAGAGATACATAAAAATGACATGGTTCCATTGACACTTGGCAATGCAGTTGCTGGTGATAATACAAACTTCCTGGCATTAGTAAGCTGGTTGACAGGTGTAGTTTGATACACAGCTATAATATAAATTCAAGAAACAAATGATAAAATTGAATGTCTTTTTTTTTTAATTCTCTTCCTTTAAGTCCTACTTCGTCTTCTTCGATGGTAACCAGATCTCTATAGGTTCCCCATTTGTCTCCCATATTCATCTTCTTGACTCCCACTGCTTCTGTCGGTGATATGCACAGAGGTGTTTTTCTTTCCAGGAGATCTCTGTATCTCCTCCATACATTGTACAGACTTCTTATTACATGATTGAAAAAGGCCTTGTGTATTTTTGTTTTGCCATAGTATAGCTAGCTATGCCAACCATTCCTTAGATCATGTCCTTCTAGGTCCAGGATTCCTGTGTTTTTCAATTCAATCCATTCCTTCAACCATACTAGGTAAGCCATCTCATAATACAACTTCAAGTCTGGTAGAGAAAAGCCTCCCCTCTTTTTGTCATCAGTAAGGATTTTATATTTAATTCTGGGCTTTCCCCCCTGCCATACAAAATTGGTCAGGTCTTTCTTCCATTGTTTGAAGTGATTCATATTTCCTAGTACATGTAATGTCTGGAATAGGAAGTTCATTTTTGTGAGTAGGTTCAACTTTATTGCAGATATTCTACCCTTAACAATTTAACATATGCTAAAAGAATTTGAATCTGGGGGACTTCAAATTCTTCTCCATGTACCAGTATTGACAGCAACATGGTTAGTTCTCTTTTAGGTCCTCCTCAGTTCTGGCTGCTATGAGAAAGGATTGGTGGAATGTGGGGGTGATTTGATGCTGTGAGGTATATAGCTGTTCATCTATGTTATGTGGCAAAGGATCTCAGGAATTTACAATTTTTTGAGGGGTGAGTGAGTAGTTCTTAGCGGCATGGGATTGCCACACCTTTTGGATCTTTTTATCTTTGCTAATTTGTATCTTTAATGGAACTTTTCTGTGCTTTGTGAATGGCATAACAATACAGTATAGGAAATGCCAGTTCCATAGGAAAGACCCACACAATTGGCTCTGCTCACACCCAGTCCTTAGCCATATGGGATTACATTATGGAAAAGTAGCTTCTTCGTGTTTGGGACTGTGCTTGAGGGGAACCACAGGCAGAAGGCTTTCTTTATTGTTTAGACTTCCACATCAACCTCCAAAAACTGCACTCCAAAAACTGCTGTACAACTTCCATCCTTTCTGACCATTGGCAGTGGTGATTGGGTCTGGTAGGTGTTGAAGCCAAAGATACGTGGAGGATGCCAAATTGGAGAAGGCCAGCCTAAACAATGGCTGTAGAATGAAAAATGGGCAATATATGATGACATACCTCTAACCTGTTCATTGTTCTTACATCCCATCAAGGTTCTCCTTTTGATCCACAAATCCTCATCTACAGGGCTGTTAGTAATATAATCTGCACCCTAACACTTGGTGACCGCTTTGAATACAGTGATGAGAAATTCCTGAATATAATGCATCCGACTGAGGAGATCTTGAAGGAAATAACCAGAAATTTGCCCCAGGTGTCGTCATGAGTTTGTCTGGGTATTAAAAAGAAAGAGCAATTTGGGGTTTGATAGGTCAACATAGAAGGGGGCACGACTTGTGCCTGTGTGTTTTGTGTGGTACCACATCCTTGACTGCCCTTCAAAATATCTTTAAAACCTGGCATTCTTGAGGAAAAATGGGATAGAGGAAGAACACAAGCTAAAGACAAATACAGGAAGATTAAAACATGAACATAAGCAATCAAAATCAAAGGTGGTTTATGAAAAATATTAGAGGCAAAATAAACCCTTTTATAATACAACTTTAAAAAGGAAATTAGAAAGACAACAATTCCTTTAATTAAAAAACAATTTCCAATGTGTTACTAATGAGCATAAACAAAAGGAGGAGGTCAAAATGATAATAAACAAAATAATAAACATATCAGATTACATAAAATGGGAGAGAGTAGCATCCACTAGTATTTTGACAAATGTGGAGAAAGCTCCAGCCCGTCAACCTAATTCAGCCTAGCACGTGACCCAAATTGGCCCATGAGGCCATTTTCCTCAAGCTACAGCTACCTGCTGGGACGCGGGTGGCGCTGTGGGTTAAGCCACAGAGCCTAGGGCTTGCCAATCAGAAGGTCGGCAGTTCATTCCCCGTGACGGGGTGAGCTCCCGTTGCTCGGTCCCTGCTCCTGCCAACCTAGCAATTCGAAAGCATGTCAAAGTGCAAGTAGATAAATAGGTACTGCTCTGGCGGGAAGGTAAATGGCATTTCCGTGTGCTGCTCTGGTTTGCCAGAAGCGGCTTAGTCATGCTGGCCACATGACCCAGAAGCTGTACGCCGGCTCCCTCGACCAATAAAGCGAGATGAGCGCTGCAACCCCAGAGTCATCCGCGACTGGAACTAACGGTCAGGGGTCCCTTTACCTTTCAGTGTTCATCACCCAGACACGCTGAGATTGACTCCAATAAAAAGTTCTGCATCAGGGGAATGTGAAGCACTTTCTCAACTACTTCGACCTTGGAAGCCCTTTAGGTTTTGGGAATAGGATATTTGAAGGAACTGCCTTCTCCTTCCTATGTTAGCTTGCCTGCCTATTGAAATCATCACCAGAGACCCTTGTATATCCTAACACACACACACCCTTTATGGCTAAGGAGAGGGCATTATATTGTGAACTATAGGAACAAACAAGAGTCCTTAAATGTACCAAATGAGGGAACTGGGGGAGGAATGGGAATGAAGCCAGGGGGAAAGAATCTCCACATAAGCGTGAAGAAGTAGCTAGTTAGGAACTTCCTACTAGAATGCAATTTCCCTTCAAGTGAAATATCTAAGAAATGTCTTCTGTATCTGAAAACGTGGTGTCTCTTCCTTTTGTGATTTCTGCTACACCAGCTTATTGTTGCGGGATCCTGGTTTTCCTGTTTTCCTGGACCTCATCGTGAACTGCAGAAACGCTATGAAGAAGTTAGCACTACCCTAAGAGAGATTGTGAATGAACACAAGAAAACCAGAGACCCCACCTTTCCAAGAGATTTGATTGATGCATTTCTGGATGAGATGGATAAGGTGGGGAGACATTTATGGACTCAGAACCTCTGAGACGTGTTTTGTAGCTTCTGCCTTGGGATTGATTACTTTTGTTTAGAATTTGTGCCACCTAGACTATGCCAGTACAACTGCAAGACAGCTCCCCTCCTTTGTAAGAAAGCAGAGGAAGAAAACTTCTGCAAGGAGGAAGGAAAATTATAGAACCCTCCCTTCTTTCCCCTGCAGTCCACATCTCAGTGCTGCATGATTCAGAGCAATGGTCTGTGGCCATTAAATGGTTCAAACGTTTAGGCTTTCAAAGGTTTTTTTTCCTGCTTCTGAGAGGTAAGTTCTCAGGGTGGAGTGGTAGGACATAGTTTCCTTTTGAATTTGAGAGCACTGGAGTCTTGAAGTACCTGTGATGTTTGCTTTATTTACAAATATAGAAGCAGAACGTACCGGAAGCCAACAGTTGAGAGCAAACCCCAGAAAGCACAAAGGCTGTACCCTCAGTTTCCACAAAAGACTGCTAGAAGCGTTCCTTCACTCTGTCGCATTTCAACCTGCAAATAGTTTTGGGCTTGTGGCGTTCATCCATTCCTGGGGGAAGAGATGACTGTGAAGGAGGAACGAGAAGGGTTAAATTGGCTAACCAATGAGGAATCAGGGGTGGAGCTGAAGGGCGGTTGAGAAGGAGTCGGTTGAGAATAGGCGGTTGGAGGGAGGAGCCGGGTGGAACAAGGAGAGTTGTTTGTTGTGAGGGCGGAGGTAGGATAGGAGACAGGGGAGAAATAGGTTGAGGACAGGTTAGGAAAGTGGAAACTGCATACAAATGTGTTTAAGTACTGAGAGTTGTTGAGTTACCAAATAAAAACTGTTCAAGTGTTCAAAACCCTGTCTGTGAGAGTACTTTCCCAGGGGGAGGAGGAACCCTGGGTGGTGGCAGCAAACTGCTGTGTAGTGGCATCAGAGTCAATGGACCATGAGACGTCTGGGGATCTGGTGTGATCGCTACAGGGCTCCTTCACTCTTTTTCTGCCCATCTGCATAGCTGGGGGAGCTTCACTTTCTCTGCACTCAGCTTTCACCCAATTGCCACCCTCCAGATATCTTGGACTGCAGTTTCCATCAGCCCTCAAGACATGTGGAGGCTGGCATGTTGGCGGTGACTGATTCCAACAATCCCTACTACATGTGCTGCCTCAGCCCCACAAGCCCCACAGATACTACATGCACCAGTTTGGGGTTCTCTGCTGGGGCTTTTTCAAGACTTGCACACAGATAGGGTGATATCCTAACCCAGCCCTTGGTGTCTGCACTTGCTGTGTCCTGAGATCAATTATGCAGGGTGGGGTTTACATGTCCCATTCCCTCTCCCCATATTTTATTCAAGTTGGCACCCAGCACACTTTCCAGCAGGGTCAGCAAGAGTGGTGCTCAGGGGGAGTCAAGGGCACTTCGCCAAGAGCCCCCTCAGACCTTGCACTGGTGTTGGTTGCCACCAAACAACCGAAGATAAAATTCAGTATGTAGTGAGACATTCAGCCCTGCACAATTCAGGTCTAATTTTCCAAGAGACTTTTAGTAATATTGGATGCTGAGCCATGCATGCACAAAGGCATAGGTGGCCTCAGTAAACAAGCTTGTCTTTGTGCATGCAGTTATGATGCCTCTTGGCAGATGTTAAGCAGTTGTTTATCTGGAACTGGGGGGTGGGGTGGGATGGGAAGAGAGGGGTGATTTTTCAGTGTAATTATGCCAAAACAAGAGCTAGGTTGTATTAGATGTTCCTTCGGGGGTGGGGGTTGCCATGTTTTTCAACAGCCATGTGCTTTTGGAAATGGAAATGTCTAGTTTCCCACTGTTTCTCAAGGAACCGAGCAGCGTTTTCTTTATTCACTTCACTTTGGTCTGATACATATCTTGCAGACTATTGATAACAAGGGCAAAGAAGATCATTAGTACACACCATTCTCTCACAAACGTGACATAATATTGTGCTTTTTCCATGCGAGTGACCAACTTGTTCCATTTCCTTCAGGCTAAAGGGAAACCAGAGAACAGTTTTAATGAACGAAACCTTATCAATATCCTTTTTGAGTTGTTTGGGGCTGGTACTGACACGGTTTCTTCCACCTTGCTCTGGGGACTGTTGAACATGGTCGATCATCCTGAGGTTCAAAGTAAGTGATCAGTATTGGAGGAAATGCAAAACCCTGTGAGGTATCTGTCTTTTTGAAGGCTGGATGACAGTCCAGCAGAATGAGCAGAATTAGCGACATGGGCTGTGCAGTTGCTTTATATCTGATTTGGATTCAAAAATAATCAGGAGGAGGAGTGGGTTAAGAAATCAGTATATAAATAATAACAGTAATGATAAAATGAACCAAAGTAGAAGCAAGGCAACTTGAACCCAAGCACTTGGAAAACAAAGCTGTTTTGCTTAATACAGTAGGATCGTGTCTTTTATGAGGGATATGTTTTGGGTTGGTAGCATGTAAAGCCGAAATTGCTTATAGTCAGAACAACCTTCCGGTAACTACCGCCACATGAGAAATCTTATCTTCCAAGCTGGCACAGGATCTCATGGGACTGTTTCAGATCTTGCAAGATCTTACGAAGGCCTGTACAGCTCACACAGGAGTTTCCCAGAGCCCAGTAAGCAAGGCAGAAAGCTTAAAATGTCTTTCCATGCCAGGTTTTCTGGCTTAGTTTACTCTCCATCTCTGCCCACCTGATTACTGTCAGGTCCATCTCCTGTTCCCAGCTGAATACTACCCTTTCTTTTATTTAACAGCATTTGTATACCACTTAATTGTAAGTAAAACCTCTAAGTGGTTTACAGAGTGCTGCCCACAGTGTTGTTTGGTTTATATTGTATGCTGCTGTTGATCTATTTGCATCTTTCACCTTTCTCAAAGCAAATAGTGGTGGAATTGAAGCTAGGTTGACTATACAACTCAGCTGTTTTTCAGCATTTCATAGGATCAGGTAAAACTATCACCCGCTAAAGACTGAATCAATATTTGAGTTATTTTGAGGATATTCAGCAGACCTTTAGTTGGAGACTCAAGTTCAAATCTCTGCTCAGTGTTAAAATTCACAGTGTCCAAGCCTGTTGAAACCATAAAAAACAACATGCTACAATCAGCTTGGAGAATTGGAAGGATTAGGATACATATGCAATGCATTAATACTCCTAAATTAATATTTCCAGGAAGGGTCCAAGAAGAAATTGATGAAGAGATTGGCAGGGTACGATCACCTGTGATGGAAGACCAGTTGAAACTGCCTTATACTTGCGCTGTGATACATGAAATTCAACGTTGTGCTGATGTTTTACCTGTTGCAGCTCCATATCTGACACACAGAGATACTAAGGTCGGCAAGTTCATCATTCCTAAGGTACAGTCTCTGAAAAACAGACTTGTAGAAAAGGAAATCATTGCTGTTGCATCAGAACTAGGTTGATCACTTATAAAGAAGCATGTGAGAGATCTTGATGTGAGAGATCTTGTCAATTGAGCTGGAATAATAATAATAATAATAATAATAATAATAATAATAATAATAGTTTTGTTATATATAACTCACCCATTTGACTGGGTTGCCCCAGCCACTCTGGGCAGCTTCCAACATATATAAAAACCTTAAACATTTAAAAACTTCCGTATACAAGTCTGTCTTCAGATGTCTTCTAAAAGTTGTATTGTTACTCATCTTGGCTCAGGGATCATATGACTCCATACCCTCCAACATTTCTCCG
Organism: Darevskia mixta; assembly: GCA_034641385.1. NCBI lineage: Eukaryota > Metazoa > Chordata > Lepidosauria > Squamata > Lacertidae > Darevskia > Darevskia mixta. Next base: position 21,405,623 of record JAWWNH010000008.1, read on the forward strand.
ATGAAAATAGGGACATCTTAAAGAAAAGGGGATGTGGGTGGCGCTGTGGGTTAAACCACAGAGCCTAGGGCTTGCCGATCAGAAGGTCAGCGGTTCAAATCCCTGCGACGGGGTGAGCTCCCGTTGCTCGGTCCCTGCTCCTGCCAACCTAGCAGTTCGAAAGCACGTCAAAGTGCAAGTAGATAAATAGTTACCGCTGCAGCGGGAAGGTAAACGGCGTTTCCGTGTGCTGCTCTGGTTTGCCAGAAGTGGCTTTGTCATGCTGGCCACATGATCTGGAAGCCAATAATGTGAGATGAGCGCGCAACCCCAGAGTCGGTCATGACTGGACCTAATGGTCAGGGGTCCCTTTACCTTTTTTTAAAGAAAAGCCAAATTAAGTAGGTTTTCCAGTTCAGTTCCCAAGCTGCTGCTGATCTGGCCCTTTCCCCCTCCAACACCAGGTCATCCTCATTGGGTTGATCATATGGCTCAACCATCTGTCAGGACATTATGGTACCTAGCTAAAGTGCCATCTCTTAATCCAACAATCCATTTTCTTCACTGCATAGCCAGGAACATTTCCCACCAATAACCTCATGTGTACAAGAATTAGATCTTGTAAACCAAGCAAACTTTAGATAAAAACTCTATCTTATTTATTGTGGTTCTTCTTATGTATTTTGTATTTTTATGTTGTGAACTGCACTGTGATCTCAGTTGAAGGGTGGCATACAAATTTCATAAATATTATAAATTTAATAATAATAATGCATTTCATTTTGAGAAAAAGAACTATGATGAGATAAAGCCGACATTGGATTCTAATCTCTTTGTCTCTCTGCCATTTTAGGAGACTGCCGTCTTTAATCACGTGTCCTCTTTGCTAAAGGATGAGACAATGTGGGAGAAGCCACATGACTTTTACCCAGAGCACTTCCTGGATGCAGATGGGCAGTTTGTCAAGCGAGAGGCCTTCCTGCCTTTCTCTCTAGGTAAATCCAAGAGAGGAGTGGCTGAGGTATAAGGGGAAAGGTTGCAAGCTGTCCTGTTATCTTCCTTTCTCTTTCCCACATGGTAACAAGAGTAACAGTTTTCCATAATCAGCTGCCTTGAAAAGAGACTCATATGTAGGCTCAGGTTGGCTGGCTGCGACTGATGGGAAGAGGAGCTTAAGAACATCTGAAGGGCCACAGGTTGCCCACCTCTGCTTTCGTCTTCACATCCTTTTCAGTGTCACATAAGTTAACACCAAACAACCAAAACAGTTTTATTCCTTTGCATTTCAAGGAGAATATGGACTGACTTAAGCCCTTAAAAGCACAGGCATGGGTCGGAGGGGCTAAAAATCAACATGAGCTGATTAGAACTGAAGTTTCAGAAAGAGAATGGGAGGGTTCTGTGCTGTCCTTCCTCCTGATCTCATGCTCAAAGTTTTATGCATCCTTTTTACACAGGTCGTCATGCTTGCCCTGGAGAACCCCTGGCCAAAATGGAGCTCTTCCTCTTCTTCACCAACCTCCTGCAGCATTTTACCTTTCGCATTCCTGAGAACTATCCCAGGCCCAAGATTGAAAGATTATTTGCCCTAACAGTTCATCCAGCCCCTTTCCAGATTTGTGCCATTCCTAGATGATGTTTCCAAGCTTAGTATATCTAGCAGTCTAAGCATCAACCTCAAAAGCAACTACAGAGCAGAAACCAGGAACAGCAGTTTTTTAAATTAATATAAATATTTATGTATTTCATAAAATAGTATTCATAAAAATATCAGAGCGTTTTACAACAATCATTTGTAAAAACATTCAATAAAAATCATATAAAATTTAAAAATCAGGAATCAACTAACTACTGTTTAGGAGTTAGAATGGAAAAAAACCCAACAATGGGAAATGCAGGGATATAAAGCATGATCTGAGGTGAGGATAATAACAGGTAATAACAAACAGATGATAAATCACCCTTGAAGCTGCTCATTAGGAACTATGCATAAAAGTAGCATGTAATTTGGCCCTGATGTTATACAACCAGTCTACCTGTATGGTACATTGTATATGGCTTAGAAGATGCTTTTGTATGTGGACTATAAGATTATTCAGCATTCAACAAATAAAAATATAGACACACCAAGAATGACTCTTTGTGCTTTCCCGCCTTTGTTACCACAACTTGGTTAAGGCCAGTGTGCATTCACTTTCCTGTCTTCAGCAGATTTAAAAGCCAGGTGGATTTTGTTCTTTTGATTGCAGAAAATCTCTAGAAAATCTCTCATTCATATATATATTTATTCATATTATATATTTATACCAGAGCAATATTCACATGCTCCTCAAAGTCTTCTATTTTGTGCTATAGGTCTCTTAGCTGTTTTAATTATGACCACCCCTTCTATCTACAGCTGAAAGCTGTGGGGTCATTTGTACAGTAGTCTTTAAGATAGCAGATACCTCCTAATACACATTAGAGAAGAGTCATGCATTGATGTTCTATATCAGTTGCAGTCTCTCTACCAGCTCCACTGATGATTCCCCTGTAGTGAACTTCAGATCATGTGACTATATTCCTTATCTGATCTATGAAGATAAAATTTGATTAACTAAACTTTTCAAATGTAAACTGGACTTTCTATCCTTGTGCAATCATTCTTCATTTAGAAAAAAGCTCTTACAAACCTTTTAAGGTAAACATATTGAAAGTGGCACATAAGACCACCAGCCTTCAGAACGAGAGTTTGGGAGAGAGAAACAGTGGAGGGAAGGGGCTGCTCCCAATGACTGGGATCCTACAGTGATTCAAAGCAGAGAATAAAAGAGAGCAAAGGAGAAATAGAGAAACAAGCAGAGGCAAGAACACCGCCAGCCTGCAGAACAAGAGTTGGGGAGAGAGAAACCAAGCGGAGGGAAGGAGAAGCTTCCAATGGGTGGGATCGCAGCTTCCATCTCTTGGCTGGGGAGCCAACTCTCCTCCTGCCACAACAACCTCCCAGCTCTGGCCTTGTCTCTCATACTACTTGCTCTGCTGCTTGATTATGTCAAGTGGAGGAGGAGAAGCAGCCGCTGGCCACCAGGACCCACCCCTCTGCCTTTCATTGGGAACTTGCTACTGCTGGATGTAAAGAACCCACATAAATCTGTTCAAGATGTAAGTACTGGCTGCACCATCTCTCAGGACACTGCATGTTACTGAATGATTGCATTAGCCAAGCTCTTAGTATTATTTAATTAGTTAGGCAGCTAGTTATTACCTGTTCTTCAGCCTAAGGCTACAGGGCAGGTAGTGGCTGTACTAGAATCCCGACCCCCTCCATCATATTGCACAATATTCAGCTACAGTTTTTGTTCTCATTAATTGATGCAGATTGGCAAACACACACATACACAATCTATTTTTGACACAGCCATGCTATCAGTGTTCAATGGCCTGCACAGGACACTAATACGGTACCATACAGTGGTGGCTTTAGTCTGAGAGAATAAAACTCAGAGACAAGAGGAGTTAGGAGCCCATTGTTGTTTATTGCAAAGCAATAGGTTACAGTCGAATCTTTTCGCAAAACTGCAACCCCACCCAAAGGTCTGGGCAGGGGTATTTATAATATTTCAAACAAAGGATTTCAATTTTCACCAATCATTTACATCATTACCTCCTTTTATGTTTAATACACATGTGCAATAAGCATTGCTAACTAAACTTTGATTCTCACCGTGATCTGTTACATTGTGTTAGTATGCATGTTGGGACCCTGTGTTACATGTAGCCATTTGTACCATGTATCAACTTACGTTCTAGCTTATGAGCTGTATCTTTGTGATGGACGTATTAGATGTCCTTCTGTCCCAGTGGGGACGGCATCTTGCCAAATCATCAGTTTCTTAAAGCAACAGGTTACCATAACTTCTCTATTATAAGTATATTCAAGGATTTATAGGGGTTCACATTATCACATTCATTATGGCCATTTGGGCCACTACCACAATATTACCTAGCTCTCATCTTTATTGAGGGAGTTTGTCATACCTTTATTTGTATAGCAAGGTGAAGTAACTGAATAGTGCCAATATTAGTGGAGTTTAATAAAGAAATACCTTCACAGTTCCATGAAGTGCCCCTGGAAACAGGGATGAGCAAATACCGGTATGTCAATTTAGTGTCAGTTTATCATATTTCCAGTCCTCAGCTCTTCACATTTCCATCTGTGATTTTTTTTAAAGAAGTCCTCATAAATGTTCATCTGCATTTTAGCATTTCATTTCTCCTAATACACGTTTTTGTATGCAATTTTGCCTAATAAATGCTTTTTGCAAGGCAATTTCCCCTAATATAAATGCATTTTGTATGATACATTTTTGGTTGGGGACTTGAATTGCAAGATTCAGAGTCACACAAATCTCAAACAGGGCTATGTTTTGGTTTGCATATTGGTTCAGAAAGTGTGAATCAGGTAGGTTTGCCTCTAAATGCAAACTGAAACAAAAAAAATTCCCATTTCTACATGGAAAACTATGATACTATAAGTGTCACCATTCTTTGGAAAACAAGGCCTCAGAAGGATACAAAATCAAAATAGCAAAAATAATTTTTTTTTGTAATAATTTTTTATTAAATTTTTCTATTTTACATTTCAAAATAAACATTTTACAAACTTCAAAATAACCAATGACTGCCCTTCTTCTCCTTCATGTTACATATCATTCCCGCATATTTTCCATGCAAATCAGTTTTCCACATTTACAGCCATCAAAAATTATTTACTCTGTTGAAATTATCATGGTGCTGCCAGTGTTTTCAGTTTTATAGTTATCTTCCATATATTTATTCATTCATTTATTTATTTTTTAAATTAAAGATGTTCTTGATATGTAAAGGTATATGCATTGTTTCTTTCTTGTACTTTCCATGTAACATTTTTATACAGCAGTTTCGTTTATTGAGACATTAGGGAGAGAAGGGGGAGAGGTGTGGGTAGGATGGGGAGATGGGTAGGATGGGGTGGCGGTATTTCTATATTACTTAATATATGCAGAGTCGAGTGTCAGCGTCTTTCGTGTGGGTTCTCTGTTGTTTGCTTGTGCTCTTTTAGTGGTGAGAGAGGTCAGGGTTGGTGTAGGGTGTGATTGTTCAATTGTGGTAGGCTGTGGTGATCTTTGGTTTCCTGTGTGAGAGGGGTGGATGAGTGTTTTTGATTAGGTTAATAGCAAAAATAATTAAGTAAGAATGTTTCCAGAATTCTTCAGAAAGGAGAAACTCAGTTACAGCATATTGTTGTGACGGGTGAATGCTGGCTGTATGCTTGAGTCCCTTCTAATTCCTGAATCAAGGGTTATAATCTAAGCAAGGATTCAAATGCTTGAACCAGCCAGCCAAGTTTCTTGGCAATCACCCTCTAAGTATGGATCATTAAGATAAAAAAAAGGAAGCAGCTACATGCCAAAGGCAAATGGGTAGCCCCCCCCCCAACACCCTAGTAATTAGAAAGATAAAGGCCAGAGTTGAGAACTGGTGTTTACATGGTCAAAGGTGGATGCAGACTGCAGGCTGTAAGGCAAAGCCATGCCTGATTTCTGCTGAAATCCACACTTGTGGCTATGGGAGAAGCAAGAGCCTCTTGGGGTGGTAATTGTAAGCTCAGGTTGTATATATCCTATATAATAATCTTCAAGTGTCCCTGCGTCCACTGTGTGTCAGTGGTTTTTTGCCACTGCGCATGTCACAAATAGAGCAAAGAACTAAAAGGCATCATCACACAATGCAGCAACAATGAAACATCATGAGAAAGGTTGGCTCCTGTGAAAGTCTTGCTGTTGACAGGGTACAACCATGGAGAAGAGAAAGTTGGGGGTGATAAAACTCCCCCCGGAAAAGAACATACTATACCTTTTTATTCTGTACCTAATTCTAAAAGAAACAAGAAAAATAATAGCACCAATGAATATGTATGAAGGCAAAAGCAAAGCAGTTTATGTTTTACAGAATCTTAATGCGAACTGTTTCTTGTCTAGTCCAGGGGTCCCCAGACTAAGGCCCAGGGGCCGGATGCGGCCCGAGGGGCTCATTTATCTGGCCCCCGGCAACCCCCGCCACCCGCTGCCACCGCCCGCTCTTACCGACGTGGCTGCCCATCTCCGGGTCGATGCGGCACCGGAAATAGCGTTTGCACTTGTGCAAAACATCATTTCCGGGTCCACGGAGGGCCGTGCGCACGTGCACAAGCTATTTCCGGTGCCGCGTCACACCGGAAATGACGTTTGCGCATGCGCAAATGCTATTTCCGGTGCCACGCCATGCTGGAAAAAGCAGCCCTCCGCCCTCTGGCCCGCCGCACAATCGTCGCTGGAGGAACCCGCCCACCGCGTGGTGAGTCTGGGGACCCCTGGTCTAGTCAGATTCACTCCTTGAAAAATGCAATATTATTAGACCTTGGGTTTTCTCAAGTATGCAATAAAGTAGTCGGGCCAGTTCCAACTCCAAAAAGCAAAGCGCTGACAGGAATGCCACCATACCAGCAGTACATCTTCACTTCCTCAAAGAGGAAAGGTTTCAGCAAGTGGGGTTTTTTATTTTAGAGGAAAGGTGAGGAAGAGGTAACATGAGACAAGGTCATAAAATTATTCATGGCATTAAGGAAATGGATAGGTAAAAGTTTTTCTCCCTCTCTCATAATAGTATAAATTACTTGCTTTTTCTCTAAATGAAAAGGCCTAGAATACTGTAACCTTTTCTTATGGGAAATTTGCTCTATCCCCTTGATCATTTTTCTGAACCTTTTCCAACTCTGTGATATCCCTTTTGAGGTAAGGTGCCCAGAAATATACACAATATTCAAAGTTTATTCACAAAATAGACATTTGCCATCTAACTGCCCTTTTACCTTGTTTGGAGATATCCTTCACAATCTTCTTCCATTTTAACCACCCTGAATCATTTGGCACCTTCAGGTAACTTAACTACCTTAATTGCTCACCCCTAACATCCGTGCATTGGGAGAATTGTCCATTTATTCCTACTTCCTGCTTCTTGTTTCTTAACCAGATACTAGTCCACAAGAGGACCTCTTTTCTTATTTTCCAGCTACTAAGCATACTGAAGAGTCCCTAGTGAGATACTTTGTCAAAGGTTTTGTGAAAGTCTCAGTACACAGTGTCAACAGCATCCCCTCTATCTAATCCCACTTTTCTACAGTTCCTATTGATCACTTAGCCCCGCTGTCCTTGATACCTTTATTTCAGAGAGGTAGAATATCAATGCCAAAATAAATGTAGGAAACTTCCAATCCCAGAAACCTCTATTTTGTTCTCTCTACTCTTTAACCTCTTGCCTCCCTCTGTAGGGGTGAAGGACAGAGTCATTTTCACTGATAATTTAAACCATTTGCTTTGAACCTGCAATTATTATTATTATTATTATTATTATTATTATTATTATTATTTTGCTTTTAACTCCTCAGGTTCAAGGCAACTGAGAGATCTGAGGATCAGGTTCATTGAAGAAGAAAAACCCTCTTCATTCATTCTGATTTGATTAAACACTCTACAAAATAGAGAAGCTGTCTGCCTGCTTCTGTTCAGAATGCCCTCACGTTTCAACCAGCTCTAGATACCTTGGGGATGAAGAAGTCTTGCAACACAGTGTCCCTGTATGTCATGTGGGGCAGCGTCAATGGAGAAACATTTGCACACCGTTGGATTTCATGGATTACAGCACGGGTGTAAGGCAGGGATGCCTGGTCCTCCATTTTGGCTGACCTCTTCTTGCCTATCACCTTATCAATTTCTTCCTGGACTTTAGCTGGAAAAGAAGACTTTTCAGTAGGGAGGATATAACATTCCAAGTTGTACAACTGAAGTGCTCTTTCACATTTTTTCCTAACTATGTGGTGAACTGTCTATCTGTGAGCAGATCCTGTGCAACTGCAGGAGCAGCATCTAAATAATGGTTGGGGAATGCCAACAACCAGTACTTTTTTTCTGGGGGGATGCAGGGGTATGCATACCCCTAAACATTTTGTGAATCTAAGTTTGGCCTCATTGAGGGACAGTATTTCAATATGAGTAGGAAAATGAGAGTACCCCTAAACATTTTTTTTATAAAAAAAGCACTGCCAACAACCATCAGTCAGCCAACACAGCCAATCAGGGATCAACACAAGTTGTAGGCCAACATACTGCATCCCTATACAACTGCACACATCTGTAGTTGTTCTTCCAGCTTGAGTTCTTTTGTGTACTGAACACTAAAACCATTGTGCAGCATTTAGCAGCAACAGTACTTACTCTGGACATTTGGATGGAGGACCAGGTAGAGCAGACCCCAGAGCAGAGTGTTGGCAACGGTGCCGGTGGCAGCAAAGAACAGGTCAGCAATTATTAGACTGAGAGTGGGATCGCTGAATTTGCTCTTCTCATCCTCTTTTTTCTGAGGAGAAAGCATATGACTCAGTAGAGTCTACCAGATATATATTAAAGATGTAGCTCAGATAGCCATAGCATTCAGGAAGAGTTGTTACAAGGTGTGTGCATGCCCAGCACTCATGTGTATTTCTAAACACTACCAATATTAAGCTGAGAGGTTTAGGATCTTTTTGATAGAGTTATAATGTACATTGGTTATTCACCTTATGCATACAAGAAGTTCACACACAAGAGGAATGAAGAAAGTCTGGTTTATTACTTGAAATGAATGTGACAGAATATATGGGTGCTGCTGCAGAGAGCAAAGTTACAATATAAGCAGGCAGCAAATCACACGGCATACACACATGGATCTTGACTGTAAAAGGATCCCTATCTATTTCCCTAAAAGCCTCATAAAAATGTGTGTGGCAATTTTGCTGCAGACCCACAGTAAAAGGAAAGTTAGAAAATGAGAAGGGTATCCTGAAGCAAAGCAGAGTGTCAGGATGGTCCTTGAGAGCATAGAGTACTATTTTGAGTCAATGTACTCTAGTGTAAAGGAGAGGAAGTCATTGTTTATTTCCTACAAGTTCCTGTCTGTTGGTTATTTTGTTACATTACTCATTTGTAGCTGAAAGGACATGACTGTAATGTGCAATGATTTACTGGTTATCTTGTTGCTTTCCTGAATCCTGAGTTTTATCTTTGGTAGAATATTTTATTGGGTATGTGGAAACCATTCTTTTTATAGGAGGTGTTAATTACATTTGTTGGCATCCCCTCAGCGCCATAAATGCATGCATTAATTCAGTTGTGTCTCAGGAGGATAAGGGTGCTTGTGTTTCATCACTAACGTTCCATGGGGTCAACAGCAAAATACCCACATACCTTCTCTGCTTCTTCTAGAAAAGCATCAATGATGTCCCTCCTACAGGAAGCATCCCAGGTTTCCTTGTGCACCTTTATAACCTCATTTATATAGTCAAGTATAGCCATTTGGGATCCAAAGGCTTTCTGTACCAATCCAGGGATGTACAGCAAACAAGGCGCCACCTCAAGGAGCTGAATCATGACGACAAAGAAAACAATTGTTCTCAGTATCAAGGATACAGTCACTCATGTGTGATCTTCCTTCTCATACCTGGGGCAAGAATCCAACTGCATTCTTCAAGGTCTCTTCTGACAGACATAGAAGTCTCTGGAAATTCTTCTCCTTATAGTCAAAGCGATTGCCAAAAGTGATGGAGCAGATCACATTGCTAACTGCATTGTTTATACAATAATGGGGGTCAAATGGATGGCCTGGAAGAGAAAAAGAGAAGGACTTTTGATGTCTCATTCCCCATCCCTGTTCTGCTTTCTCTGAGCAAGTCTTCCAAATTCCACAGGACTTCGACCTAGATAGCAAATGAGCTGAAAAGCTAACCCACTACTGAGCAGACTGTGATCAAGGAATTTATGACAAACTACTGGCATTAAACTTGAAATAATAATAATAATAATAATAATAATAATAATAATAATAATTTATTATTTGTACCCCACCCATCTGGCCGGGTCTCCCCAGCCACTCTGGGCGGCTTCCAACAAACACTAAAATACATTAAAATATCACACATTAAAAACTTCCCTAAACAGGGCTGCCTTCAGGTGTTTTCTAAATATCAGGTAGTTATTTATCTCTTTGACATGGGATGGGAGGGTGTTCCACAGGGCGGGCGCCACTACCGTGAAGGCCCTCTGCCTGGTTCCCTGTAGCTTTGCTTCTCGCAGTAAGGGAACCACCAGAAGGCCCTCGGCGCTAGATCTCAGTGTCCGGGCTGAACGGTGGGGGTGGAGACGCTCCTTCAGGTATACAGGATACTGAATAGAAAGACTGTTAATCCATAAATAAATCAATTTTAACTCAATGCATTACATCACATTGTGGCTTAAAAGGTAAAGGTAAAGGGACCCCTGACCATTCGGTCCAGTCGTGTCCGACTGGGGTTGCGGCGCTCATCTCGCTCTATAGGCCGAGAGCCGGCATACAGCTTCCGGGTCATGTGGCCTGCATGACTAAGTCGCTTCTGGCGAACCAGAGCAGCGCACGGAAACGCCGTTTACCTTCCCGCCAGTGCGGTTCCTATTTATCTACTTGCACTTTGACGTGCTTTCGAACTGCTAGGTGGGCAGGAACTGGGACCAAGCAACGGGAGCTCACCCCGTTGCAGGGATTCGAACCGCCAACCTTCTGATCAGCAAGCCCTAGGATCTGTGGTTTAACCCACAGCGCCACCTGGGTCCCTATCACATTGTGGCTTATTCATTGTTAAAGCACACAGATCAAGAGGCAAACCGAACTATCCATATTTCAAACAATCAACCCTGAGGCATGTGTGCATATACTGTATATAAATAATCTTTTGGTTAAAAAAAGACTAAAATTGTAATATTAAAAATATTTCAATTAACCCAACACAGGTAGATACTGAGACTCCAGCATAGCAACAACAAGGTAGGCAGGGCCAGGCCGGTGCAGTCCCCCCCCCCCATTCCACCTTTGCCGCTAGCGTGAGTCCTTCCATTAGATAAAATGGAAAAAAGGAGAGGCTGGTTACCAATAATAAAAGCAGGCTCTGTTTTGTTGGAAGAATCTCACTTGTTTTTAAACACTTTTACCATTCCAAACTTTTCTAGATTTGACTCACCTTCCTCAGAGCGAAATGCAGAACACAGATATTCAGTCTCCTCAGTCACTCGCCACTCCAAGGATTTCTTTCCCATTCCAAAATCTCTCAAAACAGAGAGAGTGAATCTCCTTTGTTTCTTCCAGGCCCTACTATATTTTGCAAGTACCAGTCCTAGAGTGGGGTTTTAGAAAAAAGAGGGACTGTTGACATAATAGTGCACCTTATAGGAAGAGGAATCTGCTTGATGAATCCTATCACATGCAAAGACAGATGCTTGGGGAGAGGATGGAATATGTCCTGTTTTCTTCATAAGTCCATTTTACCTGCTGCTGTAGCAGTCATGAGGACAATTGCAAGTTGGCTGATAGAAAGTCTCTGTGCTGACAACTATTATCAGTATCTTTTAGAGTGGGCAGAATTTTTTATTTTAGAAAATCCTGGACGCAAATTCCGAATACATCAATCTTCCAGGTTTCACCCTAGCTTTCTCAGCTTCCTTGGAAAGGTTGTGAAGGTTGTGGTACATTGAAGCATGTGTGATTACAATAGGTTGTGATGTGGTGTGCGAGGGAGAAAAAGAAAGAATATTGCATTGAATGAGCTTTTGGATTCTGCTGACTCATTCATTCTGACCAAAGTATTCATGAACATTCTATAACATCACCTTAGCCAATATATACCATAGGGACAGGACCTACACATATGAGCTATGGATTCTTATGAAGAAGCGAGGACAACAGAACTTTCATGCATACATAATGCAGAAACACATCCAATATACTTCTAACACATTTCAGATGTCTGATCTTTCAAACCACCTTGCTTTTGAACTGGTGTTCTGGGAAAGTCAAAGTACCCAAAACTTTTTCATTTCTTTCTAGATTTATCTGTTTTAAAGGAGCATAGTTTGGTATAATCCACATTTAGATTTTGCTCTTTCCAACAGATGACCAATGGTCTCTTTCTCTTTTTCCTTTACTTCATCAGTTTGTGATAAAGACAGACATACCATGCTTGTTTCCTGTCAAATGTTTTTGGACAGCGAAGTCAGGGCGATCAGCAAAATCTTCTGATTTATGTATTAAAGCTTCTTTCATTGTCTCCATCCCATTCAGTACCACCACATTAGTATAAAAATTTTGCAGACTGTAAACATTGCCATACTTCTTAGACAGCTGTAAAGAAAAGTAAGTGTGGCATGCTTGTCATTATCAAATCATGCATTAAAAAAATAATAATAATGCAAATAACAGCACTGAACCCTAGAGGTTTTAGAAAACTCCCGCCAAGTCAAAATGTTTAGAGGAATTTTTTGGACAGCAACTGGTTCAAACAGGCTGATGGAATAACTGCTTCTAGATAATAGTTGGGGGAGTCAAAGACCAGGAGTCATAAATGTAGCATAAAATTTTGCAGGCATTTCTACTCCATTAAAGAAAAAAAAGCACAAAGCACATCCATTCAGTATCAATAACTTGAACACATTCTTATTTCAGCAAATGCTCCTCATGCAACATCATTCATGCAGTTCTATATCATTCAACATTAATTTATTACAACAGAAGCAAATAACCCTAAATCTTTGGGGAGGGCTACAGCATCTGCTTTACATGCAGAATGTCCCAGGTTCAAATCCTGGCATCTCCAGCTAGGGTTGGAAGAGAATCCTGCCTGCAATCCTAAGGTGTTGCTGCCGGTCAGTGTGGACAATACTGTACTAGATATCACTGGTCTGGCTCAGTAGAAGATGGCTTCCTATGTTCCTAAATCATTCAAGCACAGCAAACGTTAAAAGTGGAGTCATCACTGTGGCTGATCTCTGCAAAACTGTTCATCTTTCACTCCCCAATTTCATCTCATACATCTCGGTAATGTGGCATGTCTTCAACCAGATTTGCTGGGCAGATAGCTTTTTAGAAATAGAAGTAAGCATTTCAGAACCGTATCTCAAGCAGTTCTGCCCCCCCCCCATATTTTAGTTTTGTTTCTCGATGTTCTTGTCCATTTTGAGACTTCATATTGTTACTTCAGGCTTGATATGGCAGCAGACAGCCTTTTTGGAAACACAAGAAACATGGACACTTACCTGCATAAAAGAAAGGTGAGGGTTCTTGACGTCAATCTGTAGTATCGTGCCAATGAAGGGCAGGGGTCTTGGCCCTGGAGGGTAGTGGCTCCAGGGTCTCCTACGTTTCATGAAATCAAAGGACAAGATGAAAAAGAGGAGGAAGATTCCTAGCAGCATGAAATTATCCCATACAGCCATGATCAAGGAGAACAACAATAGGAATAACACCATGATCTCTCAGTGTTCAAGTCTAAAGCTCCAGATGGATGTGTCTTCTTTTCTGTCCAAAATTATCCACTCCTTTCTATTCCTATTTTTAATCACTTTGTTTTCTTTTTGGTATATATATTTCTGGCTTCTGATTCTGGGTTCTTTTTAGTGAGTATACCTTCCTTTTCACTTCCCTGTGCTCGCTGTCCATCTAAGGCATTTTACTAGTTTGACTTTTTTTATTGCTAACTGAAATATTTGTAGGAGGGGTATTGGATATGAACTGATAAGCTCTTTCTGGCTCACTTTTCCAGTCAGACCACTAGGAACTGGCCAATTTCACCTATGTTAGAAGCACTATAAAAATAATTTAAAAACCATGTTGAGCTACTCCAGAGGATAGCTGAAAACATGCACCTGCCTCCTCTTAGGAGTTTTTGAAGGATTTATTGGGGTGATGTCCACATCATACGTTAAGCACAGGGATGCAGGTGGCGCTGTGGCCTAAACCACTGAGTCTCTTGGGTTTGCTGATCAGAAGGTTGGTGGTTCGAATCCCTGTGACAGGGTGAGCTCCCGTTGTTCTGTCCCAGCTCCTGCCAACCTAGCAGTTCGAAAGCACACCAGTGCAAGTAGATAAATAGATACCGCTGTGGCGGAAAGGTAAATGGCGTTTCCGTGCTCTCTGGTTTCTGTCACAGTTCCATTGTGCCAGAAGCGGTTTAGTCATGCTGGCCACATGACCTGGAAAGCTGTCTGTGGACAAACACCGGCTCCCTTGGTCTGAAAGCGAGATGAGCACCGCAACCCCATAGTCGCCTTTGACTGGACTTAACTGTCCAGGGGTCCTTTACCTTTTACATTAAGCACACACTTAAAGCACTTGAGTTCGACCAAAGAATCCTGGGAACTATAGTTTGTTAAGCATTCTGGGAATTGTAGCTCTGTCCTGTCCAGACTAGCAATAAAAATCACAATAACCTTTCTACAAATCATGATCCCCCCCACCCCCAGGCCATGGTAAAAAGGTAAACCTACATTGCTCATCTAAAAACTGCAAGTGGTAGGGCTTACCTGGTCTTGTGGGGCCAGCCCCACTTCCAGAAAGTGAAGCCTAAAGTCTGGCTGCAGGGGTGGGAAGCGATTATGAAACTTACAAGTTTGCCACACTTATCACTTTAAAGGGACAACATGAAATGTATGAAGCAGAATGATCGTTGAAATACATTGAGGGGAAACCCAAGTAGCCACAGGTTGAGTTTATTTTCTGAATGGCCCAGAATCCACAGTAGGATAAAACCTTTATTAGAATCAACTAACAATATTACACATTATCAACAAACATGAAATCGAACTGCTTATATTAGTGGTACAGTGGAACCTCAGTTCTCGAACGTCTCCATTGATGAAGGTTTCAGAACCCGAATGCCAAAAACACGGAAGTAATTGCTTCCATTTTCAAATGGCAAGGATCCAACCCCTCAAATCTCCAGCTATACTGATATTGCACCGAGTACCAGGGTGGACATAGCTGAAGTTTGGCCCACACAACACCTCCACCCAGGTCTTGGTAATTCATACCAGGTCAACCCACAATCAAATCATGGATGAGATATATTTTCTTGCGAAATGACCTGGCATTTAGCAACAGCACCACCAAGCAGGAAGGCACAATGGCTTAGTTACCAGTCCTGTCAGGGGCAGGGCAGCCTGGAAGGGGCAACCACCTTTAACCATCTGTTCTCCCTTCTGCTCAACCAACCTGGATGTCGCCCCACACCGTATCTCCCCTTACCTAGCTAGCCTATAGTGACATCCCAGGAACTCCATCTCAGGTCCTCTTCTGGCACATGTCCCCAACCCACTGAACATAATGGGGGACATAATTGGCAAAACAACAACAACAACACCACGCACACACACACACACACACACACACACACACGTTTTTTCTGCCATTAATAAGAAATATTAAGAAAGATTTCAAAACTGGTCCAGGTTGAAGTTATCATGGATGGGAAAAGTGTCCTCAGTGAAAAGGTTGGTTCTACCCAAAAATTAGTTTTTGTTTCAGACTATACTCATCTGTATTTCGACTGAGATTTTTTTAAAATGGCAAAGGATGATACAGTGGTACCTCGGGTTAAGAACTTAATTCGTTCTGGAGGTCTGTTCTTAACCTGAAACTGTTCTTAACCTGAGGTACCACTTTAGCTAATGGGGCCTCCCACTGCCGCCGCGCCACCACCACGCAATTTCTGTTCTCATCCTGAAACAAAGTTCTTAACCCGAGGTACTATTTCTGGGTTAGCGGAGTCCGTAACCTGAAGCGTCTGTAACCTGAAGTGTCTGTAACCCGAGGTACCACTGTAGTAAACTTTGTATACTAGGGTAAAAGACCCAGATTACAATTAGCTGAAATCTATCGGTGGTGGAGAGTCTTGCTTTATCTCATTTACAAAATATCAGGATGCTAACCATATTCAAAATGTAATTGGAACAATACAAAATGCAAATGATAAAACATGGCGGCAAATGGAGTTTGATAGAAATATATAGACTACTGAGTCTATCATTTTTAATACAGAATAAAAATATGTTTGATTCAATAATCAATCCATTTACAAAGTCAGATCTGAAAGTATGGAAGATGTGGGCACCTAAATTAGCTCCTTCAATCTCACCGTTGATACCTTTTGTACTGCATCCACTTTTTCATATGACAGGAAAAGAACATGTTATTCAGAAATGGAGAAAGATCTCCATGTACTAATTGATTTATCTGAAAGTGGTTCACCTATATCTGCTGAACAAATAACGATATAAAATGGAATGCAGTGTGTAAATTGTCTTTATGTTCATCAAATAATGTGTTTTATATCAAATTCTGAAGTTAAGGCGCATGCGACATTTAACATCATTTGAAAATTTGATTTTACATACAAATGAATATACAAAAAACCCCTTTATTTATACTGTATCAAACAATTAATGAGTTAACAATTGGAGGATGTAACTCTGTGAAACAGCAATGGGAATCTGATCTAGGGATAGACATTACAGAGGTGGATTGGAATAATTTGTGGGCTAAAAAACCACTAAAATGAGTATCAACTCAGATATGAGCAAATACATTTAAATTACTACACCAATGGCATTTGACACCATTACGGTGTAGCTATATTAATAACACCATCCCACCATTGTGCTGGAGAGGCTGCAACAATATAGGTACAACATTGCACATGTGGTGGATGTGTGATCATAAGGTATTTACAGCAATAAGCTATATTACGGGTCAGCATGTGGAATGTACCCCAAGTTTGAGACTGTCAACTATTTTTAAAGAAGGGCAATCTGACCTATGAAGAACTAACTACCGTACTTTTCTTTTAGTAGCAGCACGTCTGCTAAAGGCACAGAACTGGAAAGGATTGGAAAGTTTGTGTATCTCTGATTGGAAACAGAATGCATGGTCTATTGCTGTATCAGAAAAAATAACATTCAGATTACATGCATTTAATAATGCAAATTATGTAGATGATTTTGTTGAAATGTGGCATCCTTTTAACAAATAACCCTGAATAATGGCAGCCACTGAAATAACAGATTGGACTTGGGCAAGCTTAACTAGATTGATCTGTCCTGGAGTGGGGAGGGAGGCAAGCTGGGATTTTGGTTTTGTACCGTTTTATTCTTTTTTTGTAATTGTTATATATTTTTGTTATATATTTTTGTTGTTGTATATAATTGTTATATATTGTTATATAATATATATAGGGTATGTTTAGCCTGGAAAAGAGGAGATTGAGAGGAGATATGATAGCCATCTTCAAATATCTAATGGGCTGTCACATGGAAGATGGAGCAAGCTTGTTTTCTCCTGCTCCGGAGGGTAGGACTCAAATCAATGGATTCAAGTTACAAGAAAGGAGATTCCAACTAAACACACAGAAAAACATTCTGACAGTAAGAGCTGCTCTTCACTCTCGCACCTTCAGGAGGATGATGGCATTCCTGAACTTTCTGATCCTAAGAGCTTATTGACAGTGGAACGGACTCCCTCGGGAGGTGGTGGACTCTCCTTCCTTGGAGGTTTTTAAGAGAAGAAGAAGAAGAAGAAGAAGAGTTTGGATTTGATATCCCGCTTTATCACTACCCGAAGGAGTCTCAAAGCGGCTAACATTCTCCTTTCCCTTCCTCCCCCACAACAAACACTCTGTGTGGTGAGTGGGGCTGAGAGACTTCAGAGAAGTGTGACTAGTCCAAGGTCACCCAGCAGCTGCATGTGGAGGAGCGGAGATGCGAGCCCGGTTCCCCAGATTATGAGTCTACCACTCTTAACCACTACACCACACTGGCCATCTGCCGTTGGATGGCCATCTGCCATGGATGCTTTAGCTGAGATTCCTGCATTGCAGGGGGTTGGACTAGATGGCCCCTGGGTCCCTTCCAACTATAAGATTCTATGATCCTATTAAAACTGTATTTATTTCAAAAGGAAAAGGAAAAAGAAAAGAAAAGAGAAAGGGGGAAATTGAAAAAAAATCATAAATGTCATTCTTGCTAAAGGAAGAATCAGTAAATGAGCTACTGTGATCTATTACTTTATGGATTCAGCAGTCCTATATCTTTAAGGGAATTTGCACTGTGAATGACAAACTCAGAATGTAGAAGTATGTTTGTGCAGGTGCCTGCACTTATCTTGAAACAACCTTGATATGATAAGGATGTGGGACGAGTGTAAAAGCAAAAACCCCATCTTCTCTTGGTCTTGGGTGATCTTCTGAAATATGGAAGGTGAAATGCTGTAGGAGGCTGGTGAAAAAGAGGAAAAGCTCCATTCTAGCCAGTTGTTCTCCAAGACAGATACGACGACCTGAGGGGAAAGAACAATGACAACACCAAAATGTCAATCCTGGCTCGTTCAAATCAGTTACAAGAAGGTCCTTCCTATCTCCACTCTGCCCCTTAACCTGACAGCTTTGTGATGCTTATGCAATAGCTTGATAAAGATATGTAAAATTACAATAATAAGCCTGGCCAACTCATTTTCCTTCAGAACTTTTGCTGCCTAAGGTACAAAACCAAACAGAGCCCCACACAGTCAAGTTCATAATACCTATACTTGGTGCCTGAGGCAGAGTACCACAAGGACCTCTCCCTAAGAGTAAAAATACAATACAAATAATAATAAAAAGCAATTCCTTGCCCTTTCATGATACCCCAAACCAGTTTCATATGATGATCTGGTCTATTGGCCTAATGGCAGGGCCGGTACTGTAAGATATTTGATATCAATCTGCTTTTGCTGCAAAAAAATAAAAATGGTTTGGGCTTGGAAGAGCTCATGAGGTTCCCAGAAGATATCCCATCCAGAATGCCTGATGAGAATTCTACAAAACCAACCCCAGCTCTCTGCAAGTTTTGGTCTGTGCAGAGCCTAATCTGATTTCTGATGCTGATAAAACTGATCATCTGATCATAGCAATGGAACAGGCTGACTTGAACCCATAGAGAATACCCTTTTTCTGGTGAAGGCAGGAAAGTGATGGTTCCTCACAAACTCTTCTTCCCTTTCAATTTACCTGCTGAGAAAGGCATGAAAGCTTCTCGCTTGACAAACTGTCCATTGGCATCCAGAAAGTGCTCTGGCCAAAACTGATGCGGGTTCTCCCACATGGCTTCATCTTTCAGCACGGATGACAGGTTGGTCAGGATTGTGGTGCCCTAAGAACATCCCCCCAGAAATAAATGTGATTTAGAATAATGGACGAACAAAGCAGATCCATCATCTCTTTTTGTTTAATATCTTTTATTTCTTTTGGACAGAGCAGAACAGAAAATCTACAACTAGATCCAACCCACAATATATTTCCTGAAATGTTGGACTATCCAGGCCATTCGACTTCTGAAATCATTCTAAAACCAAGGCATGACTTCCAATTGGCTGCAGGAGCTTCCTGCACTCAATCAGAAGCCGCGTCGGACGTTCGGCTTCCAAAAAACTTTCGAAAACCGGAACACTCACTTCCATGTTTGCGGCGTTCGGGAGCCAAAATGTTTGAGTCACAACGTGTTAGAGAACCAAGGCACAACTGTACTGTCATATTAAGTAACCCGATCAAAAAGCTCTTATATGATCATGGACATTCTTCTAAATATTTTCCTAGTCCCAACTATTCTACTACTTTCAAGCAGATACAAGGAATGTTATAAATTGGCTGACGCTTACAAGTCTGATTTCCAAGGTAAAATTGTACTAGGCTCATACTTTTGTCAGGTCAGAGGATATTCATAGAATCATAGAATTGTAGATTTGGAAGGGACAGCAAGGGTCATCTATCTAGTCCAATGCAGGAATCTCAGCTAAAGCATCCATGACTGATGGCCATCCAACATCTGCTTTAAAACCTCCAATGAAGGAAGAGTCCACATTCTCATTAAGCTTCAAAGGCCTGACATTGGGTATATTCAATATTAATTGCAAAAAAGCTTTGCTTTTGTTTTTTGTGATTATCTATTTACATAACTCTTTGCTCTCTTTCATTATATCTTCTCTCTAACCCATCATACCTTTGGGATGAAGAAGCCTTCCACCTCTGTATCACGGTATGCTCTATGGGGTATGCCAGCAGGAACAATATCTGCAAAGCGTTGAGTTTCATGGATCACAGCACGAGTGTAAGGCATATTTGCCTGGTCCTCTAATGTGGCAGATCTGTTCCTACCAATCACTGCATCAATTTCTTCTTGGACTTTACCTGGAAAATAAGAGAAGGGTGTAACTTACAATGTGCTGCAACTGACAACGGAAAAACAGGGAGATCTAAACCTTCTTTGCATCAAGAAGAATGCATGAGTTGTCTCACTGCAGATCTTTCAACACTGTTTTTCCAGGGAGGGAGGGAACATCTAGATCAGCTCCAACACAGTTCTAGAATTGGGCTCTACTTTGTACTGTACAGTGTGCGTTCTTTTATTTATATATCAATCCATATTTATGTATGTGTGTTTATTTGGAAATATATTTTATTTGTGAACATTTATTATCCAACCTTTGCCAGTTAGAACAAAAGAATTGCAATAATAATAGAGATATAACATTACAAAAATCAATAATTTTAAGATGACCGCCCCTACACACAAAATTAATAACACAGGTATTAGCCTATGCCGTTCTGTGTACCATTTAAAGCACAGTTTCTGAGTGCTTTGTCATTGTCCCCGCCCCCACCCCTCTCCCCGCGAAAACTCACTTTTTAAATACTGAAACAAAACAAATGAAAAATTAAGTTTTCTGGGGATTTCTGTTTGCACTGATTCAATGGGGAAAGTGCTGAGGCAAAAAAAGCATGTGGACACAAGGCACAGACCTGTGCTTAGAAACGCAGCTCAAAAGGAAGTCTGGATGAGCTTTATAATGCTGCAATATATTCAGTTCCGCGAATACTAATCTGATTTCCTCTCTGCTATTTGAATAGATTCTACTTCTTCTGTTGATGCTTTTCTTTTTTTCTACTGGTTTATATTGTTATTCTACTTACTGTACTTATTTTATTGTTATTGTACTTATTTGTAGTTATTTTATGCTTTTGAATTGCCTTGCAGACCGTTTTATGGTCCAAAGATGGGATATATATTCTCCCCCAGCCCCGGAAAACTTTCGCGAAAAGGAAGGATTTACAGTACCTTCTAAAAGCTCACCTTGTCATGCTCTGGTAGGCTTCCTAAGGGAGAGGATTCTATAGTAATAAGGCCATTATAGAGAAAACTCTACTCTGTTCCTTGATCCATCTGACTCAGCAGGTAGAAGCAGGGCTTCCTCCCAAGACCTTCTTGAACAGAGAGGTGGTCCCTAAAACAATACCCAGCAGTGGCTCTTACTCTGGATGTCAGGATAGAGGATCATGTAGAGCAGGCCCCAGCGCAAGGTAGTGGTGGTGGTCTCCGTGCCAGCAGAAAACAGGTCACCAATAATCAGAGGGAGGTTTTCGTAATTGAAAGAACTGTTTTCACCCTTTCTCTGAGGAGACAGTATATAGGTAGGATGTAAGAGATGCTTGCCAGGAATTTCCTGAGGCCTGAAGTACACATTAAACCTTCCATAGAGTTGCTGCCAAAAACACTACTACTAGTTCTCTCCCTCTCCTCTGAGGCATGTAGGAACACTGCCCATAATATGGCAGCAGCATTTTATACATGTCTCACTCCTACCTAGCCAAATGCTGTCGAGTATGTAGCAGCGGGCAGAGACTTACAGCACAAAGATTACAGGGGAGAAGGAGAAGGCTCCGCACGGAGAGGAGCTGTTTTAAGGAACAGTTAGAGAGTTCCACGCAATAGTGCTGCCATATAGTTTCCCAATGCGACACAGCCATTGCTGATCATGCCAGCAGAGCATCCATGCTACAGTTCTATCCACAAATGTAACATGACAATATCCAGTTTAATCCTATTGCTTGGCATATTCTAATACAAGACAAACTAACAGGTTGCATTTCATCTCCAATATGTCTAAGGCAAACTCTGGAATACCTAGATCACCTACTGAGATGGAAACCCCAAGGCTGGGAGATATGTCAATTGGCTGCTCTGCATGGGGTTTCATTCAGGAAGTAAACAGCCTGGGGAGACTCCTGGATCCACTGTTGTTGCTGGAGTCGCACATGGCCTCAGTAGCTTGGAGCAACCTTTACTAGCTTCAGGTGATATGTCAGCTGTAACTATTCCTGGGCAGAGATAGCTTGGCCATGGGGGCCCAGGTACTGGTAGCTTCTAGACTGGATTACTGCAGTGCACTTTATGAGAGGCAGCACATAAGGGGGACCCCCAAACTGCAACTGCTGCCAGGGATTCTTTAGCTGTGTTTCCTGCATTGCAGGGGATTGGACCAGATGGCCCTTGGGGCCCCTTTGAATTCAACAGCTCTATTATTATTTCCTTTAGAAAATAAAAATATTTATTTAAAAAAAACGCTCAATTCTATGAATGTTGCAGCTAGGTAGCTATATGGTAAAACCTACCATCGGCATATAAACATGCTTGTTAAAACAATGGTACTATCTGCCTTGGCTGCCTACCTGCTACTGGGTCACGTTGAAGGTTCCGTTATTGGTAAATAAAGCCATAAACACATTTATACCTGATTACTTGAGAGATCGCCTTTGACCTTATTGACCTTCTCAGTCACAGAGGTCATCTGAAGAGGCCTTCCTGGTGGTGCCACATGCTTCTGAGGTCCACTCCACCATCGCTAGGAGCAGGGCATCTAGCATGGTGGCACTCACTTCCTCCTGATATTAAATGTCTACCAATGAATTGCAAATTTTGCGTAAATTGTTTACAAGTCTTCCCATTGTGGCAATCTCAGCCATGTACCTTTTTTTTTTGGTCAAAGCAGTTTTTGAAATAGTATTATGTTTTGTTTTATTGGGTTATATATTCTGTACACCTCTTTGATTCCCCCCCCCCCTGAAAAATGTAGTAGTTTATAAAGATTTGTTACATAAATGAAATGCACCTCACCTTCTCAATTTCTTCCAAAAATGCCTCAGTGATGTCTTGCTTGGAGGAGGGATACCAAGTTTCTTTGTGTGCATTCACAAGCTCACCTAAATAGTCCATAAATTCCTTTTGATGAGGAAAGGCTTTCTGCATCATTCCAGGGATGTGCATCAAAAAAGGCAGTGAATTAAGAACCTGATGCCAAAATAATAATAATAATAATAATAATAATAATAATAATAATAATAATAATAATAATAATAAATATTAATCATACCCCCTGATCTAACAGTCACATAAGCACGATTACCCTGCCCCCAAAACAATTTATCTTACCTGTGGCAGAAGTCCAGCTTCTTCCTTCATGGCCTGTTCAAGGAGACGAAGTAAACTCTGGAATTTCTGATCCTCATAGTCAAAACGATTGCCAAAAGTGAGGAAGGAGATCACATTGCTAACTGCATTGTTTATGAGATAGTGAGGATCAAATGATTGACCTGAAAAGGACAGAATAGCCCAAAAATGATATTAGGACACATCCAACTGGCATAGCTCAGTTGGTAGACTCTCAATTGAGCCCCATGTTGGGCAAAATATTCCTGCCTTGCAGTGGGTTGGACTAGATGACCCTTGTGGTCCCTTCCAATGACAAATTCAATGATTCTATCCTCCACAACCAATACTCATCAATTGTTTTAGCATGTATTGAACAATCCTTCCTAAATCCACAGAAATTCCTAAGTGAGAAGTCATCCAAAAGCCTATCTAGCATACACAGTCTTAATATTTTTCTCTCAGACTCATGGGTGTAATTGGGGGGGCAAGAGGGGCAGCTGCCCTCCCCCCAAAAATCAATACAAACCAATACAATTCTGAGGTTCTTCCCCCTCCTAACAAAAATCATGGCTACGCCCATGCTCAGACTACTCACAGTTTGACCAGTTTAATAAATGAGCACCATATTGGCCCGAATTTAAGCCACACCCAAATATAAGCTGCACTTTTAAAATTGGAGGGGGGAGAGAGAAAAAGCACCCAAATATAAGCCCCTTCCTCACTGCTCCTGACTGCATACTGGGCGGGGAGGGGGAGCTGCGATGAGTTGCCGGTGGCCTTTCCCCTTCTTCGCTCTCTCCCTTCCCGGCCTTGGGGGAGAGGACAGGGGACTACACACGGGGCGGGTGCCGCTTTGCCCCACACTCCTGGCTGCATACTGTAAGGTCGTGAATATAAGCCGCACTTTAACTTTTCACGGTCGGAATTTGGAGGGAAAGTGCGGCTTATATTCGGGCCAATACGGTAAGTTTAAAAATGACTGAACAAAGGTCCCGAGTGTCTCTAAAAAGCAGCTGAGGCACTGTGAAAGTAGAAAAATTCACTTATTACAACCTAAATTATCGCTGGTCATCAACTACTTGAACTGCCATTTATTACTATCCATTCTCCTAGGCTGTCACTCAGGGGGTGGCACAGAAGGGCTGCTCCATTGGCTGGCTAAGAAACCTGCTACCATTTGTTTCCTCTGCTTCTTGATCAAAAGGTTTAACTTTAATAACTGGTGCCTGAGTTTACATGTTTTCTTCATTCCTCAAGATCCGTTTTCCCACTTGGGCTCTGTCTATCAGATTATAAGCCTGCAGACAGTTGCTGTCTTGTTTTCTTATCTTTTAACATTCTAATTTTCTAAACTTTTGTAATGCCTAGAAAATGTTACCTGCTTTTTAAATGATAAATAATAAAAATAGGTCAGTGGTTGTTGCTTATCGGGCAGTAAAGCAGATGCGGAAATGTCAACTGAACTTAAGATTCGAAGAATGAGAAACTGAGAGAAACTGATATTGACAGATTCACCCACCCTCAGTCTTAATCAGCCTGATTCTTAATCCGAACTCTTGCCGTAGGTGCCTACTATATCCCTATGGCAGTAGATAACTAATTTCTTTATGAAAAGTCAACCAATTGCACAAATAACTGTCTGGAATTAAAACCTTACAGAAGTAAGAGAAACACACATTACTGTCCTACACTCAGATGTATTACCCTTTCTTAAAGTATAACACTTGGGTCATCAGTAGAAGCGAGACCTTGCCAGTATGCCAGAACTGGAGGAAGGACTGATCCTGATCCCAGGAAGATGCAAATGCTCCAAAGACACAATGAAAGTAGTGAGGGAGGAAATATTCGTGATATAGGAAATGCCCCATCCATTTTTATGATGGAGATAACCATCTACCTACATCTTCTACTTGCTTTTTAAAGGTATCGCCCTTCCCCCTTCCCAGTTTTCCTAGTTTTAACACACCTTCCTTAGAGCTAAACACTGAGCACAAATGTCCAGCTTCTTCAGTCACCAGCTGCTCCAGAGATTTCTTTCCCATTCCAAAGTCTCTCAGTATGGAGAGGGTAAATCTTCTCTGATCCTTCCAGGCTTGGTTGTACTGTGCCATCACCAGTCCTGAAAAAATGAAGCGAAAAAAAATTGCATTTTGCTTGTACATTATATTTTAAAGACCTTGCTGGATAACCCTTGGTCACCAACAAATTTCATGGCAGGGCCACCATGAGAAATGGAAGACACATGGCCGGCCAGCTCCCTGACACCCATGAAACAACTCCTATGGCCTATTCTCTTGCCTCTTCATTAGCAGCTGTGAGAACCTTGGCTCTGCAGCCTTCAGCTGCTAAGCCCTGTTCTCTTTTATTCCCCATCTTATGTACACTTAAAACCACCAACAGGAAGCTGGATTTGGAGTCCATCTTTAGCCTAATAAGCCATATTGCTTCTGATGGGGTAACCAAACAGCAAGGCCTCAGCTTGAACTGCTTATTAATATCGCCTGAAAAAAGCTGTAAAATATTTGACTTCTTATATACATTATTATTATTATTATTATTATTATTATTATTATTATTATTATTAAATAATAATAATATACCATCCTTCATCATAATATCTCAGCGCAGTTCACAGAATACAGAATAAAAACAAGTAAATAATTAAAAGAAAACAGCAAAACAATAACCCTCACTTCTTGCAGACACATTTAAAAGGCTGTAGAATATTAATCAGCCCAAGGCCTGGTTGAAAAGGAAAGTTTTCGCCTGGTGCCTAAAATATATATATTGAAGGTGTCAAACGAACCTCCCTGGAGAGAGGATTTCACAAATGGGGAGCCACTACAGAGAAGGCCTGTTCCCGTGTTGCCACCCTCCAGACCTCACGTGGAGGAGGCACATAAAGAAGGGCCTCAGGTTATGAACGCAGAGTCCGGGACGGTTCTTGAGGTATATAGATATAAACAAATACTTTACCCCGTAATATTGGCATTGATAAGATTAATTTCCATGAAGAAGGAACCTAAGTAGCTCTGATCTCTGCTTATACCAGTTATGCCATAGTTTTATGGCAAAGAACACTTTGACCTGAACTATATGAATATATACTGAAGCCATGACCTCATTTTTTTCTTTTCAATATCTTTTTTAATTTTAAAATTATGTGTGTTATGTGTACAAGCATTTCAGCAGATCACAATAACAATATTTTAAAATGATTTTATTTAAAATTATAAAAATACACAGTTGTACAAGTTCCTAAAGAGACTATAAAATATACATTTCTTTTTATCATTAAATACACAATTTAACTACACAGGGTCCCTTCCCTCCCTGCCCCGCAAGAATGTGGGGCCATTCCGACTGGCTTTGGCAAAGGGCGGATCAGGAAGGAGAGATTTAGAAGCACAGAGAACTCCCTCCCTCTGAACTCCCTCTGATTGCCAGTTTCACTGAGAAGTAGGGAATTGGAAGAGTTGCTCCAGCACTGATGGTTTTGTCATACAGGGCAGATGTATATGAGAAGTCCCTGCTTGGAACGGATCTGTGATCTATTACACAGATGTGTGTTCTGCCATGGATAGAAGGTCTCCTGTGGAACCTGGGCTTAGCAAGAAGGTGGAGAAAGCGTCTCCTGACTGCTGACTGGGGAGCTTCAAGGACCCTGTTTTCTCCGTCCTCACAGTTTTCAGATCTCTTCTAATAGGAGTCTGGGGTCATGACAGCCCCTTTCAAAAGCTTGATTTATGCACTGAAATGGGCATAAGTAGCTTCTGAACAGGTCTCTAGGGAAAATGCTGGATACCCCACAGCCTCCAAGTGCAACTTTGCATTAAGGGAACAGGACTTGGTGTCACATTTGCAATGCTAGCGTGACAAGTGGTGGCTGGGGACTCCCAACCCCTTTCATCTCCTCCAGGAACTTGGGGCTTCAGACATACCTTGATTGACTTCTCCGTATCCCAGCTGTCTGTAGACAGGAAAGAAGGGGCGATCAGCAAAATCTTCTGATTTATTGACTAAAGCTTCTTTCACGGCCTTGAAACCATTCAGTACCACCACATTTGTCCAGAAGTTCTGCAGGCTATAAATATTCCCATATTTCTTACTTAGCTATAAAGAAAAGAAATGGGGAAAATTTTAAGATGTAATTTTTTAATTACATATGTGGAGAAGGAAAACCGCTATTGGAGCCAGATGAAAGGCCTAGCAAGGAAAACAGTGTTTACCCAACAAATAAAGAAAAAAGCTACTGTTGATATTTTGGAGAGGACGGAATTTAAACCTTGGTACTCTGCTAAAATAAACACCAGCAACTGTTTCAAAACATCCAGCAGAGCAAATTAATCCTGTATCACAAATAAAGCTATAATTCAATTAAGCTGCCAGTAACAGACCAATTCCATGGATGACCACAGGAGGCACAGAAGTATCTTGTCTTGCCCATTATGCCCAGCACAGGCTCACTCATTCCTCCAAGCGACCATGACACAAGGCAGCCACAATAACCTCACATCAAGAATTTCACTCATTAGAACCACATAGCCAAGCTTTTACCCTGGATCATAACACTTTTTTGTTATCTTACTATCATCATAGGATTCATTCATTCATTTTAGGATTCACATTAAGATTTGGTAGAAGCAGCGCAAAGAGTTTGGAGGTTTGGAGTACGTTGTCAGCAATATGCTGATGACACTCAGCTCTACTATAGGGTTGGGTTTCCTTCTGCATTGTGAAAAATGCAAGCACAAAATCTCCTTGCCATGTTTATGGGAAATATATTCACCTGCTAGGATACATGGCGAGGCATTACTGTCCCAACACCTGTCCCACCCATCCCACTCTCCTTTTAAAGAGTGGGGCAGGACCAGTCAGTTGCACTGTTCTCGTCCCAAGCAAAAAGACTGGGCATGCAAGTGAAAACTCCTACAGCTCTGAGAGAAGGAGGAGGAGGAGGAATAATAATAAATAATGATAATAATAATAATTTATACCCCGCCCATCTGGCTGGGTTTCCCCAGCCACTCTGGGCGGCTTCCAGCAAAATGTTAAAAAGAGAGTATGTGACTAGAATGCAAATTAATATGTGACACCCCACCAAAAACAAAAAACAAGAAGCCTTTCATTTCACTTCCACAAAGGGCTCACCCACACATTCCTTTGTTCAACATTTCCAGGCACAAGTCCAGGCTGTCCAGGTCCAGGTCCAACTTCTTTCTTTCTGCTCTGATTCAGTGGAAATGATCAAGTTTTCCGGTGGAAAGTGAGGGGCTAAAAACACAGACTTTGATATGCACCAGGAAAGCACAAACCTGTGCTTAGAAAATGAGTGGCAAAAGGCAGTGCTTTTTTTCTGGGGGTACTCAGGAGAATGCGGTAATGGCACCGTTTCCCCCCAAATGTTAAAAGTGTGGCACTTACTGTAACAACTTCATGGTGAGTGCTGGCACCCTTTTTCTTTTCTTTTCTTTTTGTTTTAAAAAAAGCACAGGCAAAAGGTAAATGTGGATGAGTTCAAGGAGTTAACAAACCAATAAGAATCTTTCCTTGCAGGCATTTGCATTTTCAAATCTTAAAAGCATTATTTTGCAATATAAGTATGTCTCCAGAACGAAAGGTTACAACCACTAAATGCTCTCTTCTGCCCTCAAGCTGAAAGCTGAAACTGAAGATTCTAGTTTTGTTCACCAAGGCTCCAGGCAATAATAAGATCTGAAATATGCATTCTGGGTACATTATTCCCTGCAAATGCAGGATCACAAAAATTACCATTAATGGAAATGATTATTGCTCCTCTTTCAGCCCTCAAATTCCACAGAATACAGTAAACCTGCAACTTGCACACATTTTACTTGTGTGCATTCAGCCATACACATGCTGCAAAAAATTTTTTTTAAAGGGGTGGAAATTGGGTGGGGTTCCAGGAAAAATGACTTTGGCAATTCCAGCCCCCTTGCGGTGCCAAAAATGGTGCACGCATCAGCTGTCATGTGTGTGCTACTAAAATGAAAACAAAATCTCAATCAGGAGTTCTTACAAGTTCAGGAGTTCTTTGGTGTGCCACATTTTCTGGGCTCTAGAGCAGTTATGGAAAGCAAAATGTGTTTTCAAGCCTAATTGAAGCATATTTGTGCTCACCTTCCTTTCTCATACTGCTAGGGTGTGGTTCCAGATAGTACAGTAGTTCGAAAGGGGTGCAGATGGGAAACAATGTTATTTCTTTCCCCTGCAGTCCACGCACCACACTGCCTGCATTTCCCCATGGATCTCTGCTCTTCCTGCCTAACCCTACTGCAGACAGAGGCTAGGGTGGTGCATGGTCTCAAGGCCCAAGTAGCATTGCAGCACTCTTAAAAAAAGGTGCCTGCAACTTTGCTTTGCCACCTTCCAAGTTCAGCACAGCAAATAAAAGCCGAGGGTGTGGGTAATAATGCCCGGACTTATGCCCTTTATTACACTGTGCAGTATAAGAAAAGTGCTTGGGTATGTGTACAGGCTTGCTTTGTTTCTGCTTCCCAGCCCCCAGGAGGCACTTACCTGGGTAAAAGAAACATGAGGGTTGTTGAAGTCAGTCTGCAATATGGTGCCAATGAAGGGCAGGGAGACTGGCCCTGGAGGGTAGTGGCTCCAGCGTTTCCGACGCTTCATGTAATCAAAGGCCAAGATGAAAATAGCGAGAAAAATCCCCAACAGCATGGGGTTGCTCCATACAGCTGTGAAGAGAGAGGGCAATGATAGCAAGAGATCCATGATTTTGTTCTCTGGATAAATCCCCTTCTTTCCTTTGCCTTCCTCTCTCCTCTTTCAGCCCCTTTCTGTTTATTTTTGGCCTTGTATGTGTTGTTTTTGCTGCTGTTCCTATCCACGTCGCTGTGCTCTCTTCCAAGAAAAAAGCTCGCTGCTCAAGTTTCTCAACAGCTAATCTATCACAGCAACAAATGAAAATCTTGTGGGAGTTGCATTGTAGAATAGCCCCGCCTGCATGCAACAAGCCTGCCTTCTTGCTGTCAGTAAACAATAGTTGTCCTTGCATTTTAACTAGAAAATATGCATAAATAACTTTAGAGATTGCCCACATGCATGTTTCTTTTTTTAAAAAAAATGAACAATAAACTGATTTAAAATGTTCAGACAGTTCCATCCAGCTTGTTTCTCCCTCTGCAGTTCTGGGTGCTGAACTACAGTCAGGATTCCCATTGCCTGGGGATCACCACTAACATAATGATCAATTGTTCAGAATGAATACCCCCTTTCTTTCTGAGGATGTATGGAGACAGTTCAAAAATCTGTTCCTACCTCATTTCAGCTGCACAAAGACAGCAACTATAGAGTTGTCTTTGCCCATACATTCATTTACGCTTGTCCAGCTATAATATCTGATCTAGCCAGGTTTCCAGAGCGCTTCAAAAGTTCAGATAGTAGAAAACGAAGCATTAGCCTCCCCATAAAAGTGACCAGCGGTGCTGCAAAATAGATTGCTGTACACAGTTGGTATGACTGCTGTTGGCGCCTAATGAAGATGGTCCATGATGAATAGCACATTCAAGCACTACTGAATGATTTAATATATATACAGTACTAGCCATATATGCGTTAATAACGTATTCAGATACATTGGTTAGACCAGAAACTGTGACCTGTTCTAGTCCCTTTCACAGGACAGACTTTCAAATACTGTATTGACTTCAGGAGGTAACATAATATCCAATGGAGCTGGTGGAAGAATATCCCTGCTGCAGTTTTCTCCTCTTTTTGAAGGCTGGATGGAGAAACATTGAGACAGCACAGAGAGGACATGCATGCGATGTGAAATTGATAAATCTGAAGAAGTTACTATATCTATATTTATATATGTATGTATTTTAATGTTTGCTGGAAGCCGCCTAGAGTGGCTGGGGAGACCCGGCCAGATGGGCGGGGTATAAATAATAATAAATAATAATAATAATAATAATAATAATAATAATAATAATAATAGAAATATAATAATAATAAACCTTCAGAATTTGCAAATAAATAAATAAATTACAAATGAAATCCAGGAAGCTTCTGATATCTTGTATGTCTTTAATTATTGCTTTCTCTCTTTTTATTGTATTTTGCTACAGGAAGAATGCAATAAAACCAAACAGGAGCCAGGCTCCCAAAATGCCTGTCTTTATCACTAGCTTCAGACTAGTAAGCACTCTGCTCCTGTGGGTAAGAGAAGAAATGTCAAAATATGCAAAATAATAATAATTGTTGTTATTATTGTTTTATTTATATCCTGCCCATCTGGCTGGGTTTCCCCAGCCACTCTGGGCAGCTCACAGCATATATAAAAACATAATAAATCTAGCCATATGAAGTACTGATCAGAGCAAAGCAATCATAAGCAACATTTGCACTGTTTGTAGAAACAAGAAAATTTCAAAGCACACACCAAATAGTCAGTGTATGCCCTCTAGTGTTATTCTCGGGTTTGACAGGCTTTACAGGGAATAGTGTTCCGTCCTGAGTTCTCACCTGGTTTATTTCCCTCTCTCCCATGTAGATTTTTCAAAATATGAAGTAATAGGAACACATTTAAAGATAGAAGGGTGGGGGAATACCCTGTGGAGAAAGATTTGAAGAAGTGGATCGACCAAAGAAGAATGCTGGGAGCAATAACATTGAGATGGGGTGGGGAATCTCCTGTCTGTGGCAAGGCTGCCCCTCCCAGTCCATTCAAGGCAGGATTACCAATGATGCAATGAGCTTGTGCCTGCAAGGAGGCCCAGACTGTGAACTGTCATTAAAAAACATTAAGTCTCTAGTGTTCCTGGAACTAAAGTTAGAAAGACACGATTGCTGTATTTTGGGGCTGTTTGGGCTATCTCTGCTGTCTCTTCTAGGTTGAACCCATCTCAGTAAACCCACCCCAGTAAACACGATTGGATGGCAGAACTGGCCACTCTTCTTCTTTTTAAGTTGAGGGCAGAACTTATCTCTATGTGGTGGTGGTTAAATAGGTGTTTGCTCCAAAAGGCTTTTGCAAAGTTGGGAGCAGGTTACAGCAAGCCAGCCTTTCTGTTCTGTTGCTGTCAGCCAACTGGGAGGTGGTGGATCACTGCTCTAGTTCTCTGTTTTGCTCCCCGTGCTAAAGTTGCAATCTCAACCTAACTTACATGGAAGGCCCCACCCCCATTCTGCTGGACTTAGTGCTAAGTAAGCATGGGGCGTGGGTGGTGCTGTGGGTTAAACCACAGAGCCTAGGGCTTGCCAAACAGAAGGTCGGTGGTTTGAATTCCCGCGATGGGGTGAGCTCCCATTGCTTGGTCCCTGCTCCTGCCAGCCTAGCAGTTCGAAAGCACGTCAAAGTGCAAGTAGATAAATAGTAGGTACCGCTGCAGTGGGAAGGTAAATGGCGTTTCCCAGAAGCGGCTTTGTCATGCTGGCCACATGACCCGGAAGCTGTACACCGGCTCCCTCAGCCAATAATGCGAGATGAGCGCGCAACCCCAGAGTCGGTCACAACTGAACCTAATGGTCAGGGGTCCCTTTACCTTTAAGCATGTTAAGGATCGCACTGCAAAGGGCTGACATGCCCAGTTTAAAAGTCCCCTTCTGCAAGGTTATTTGCTCATGAAGGCATTTTGAGGAGGATGTCGTCTATTATCTCCTTTAGTCCCACCAGGGCTCCACAGGGGCTTTCAGAAGCTGAAAGGGGGGGGGGGGAGTTGTGGCTGCTCTCCTCTCCTTTAGGTTTGTTTGCCCACGAGAAACATTGGGAAGTTGAGAGGAGGATCATTATTCTAGCTGGCTTTTGCTCCCTTTGCTAAAGTTGCAATCCTAATCCCATTTACCTGGGAGTATATCCCATTATAGAAGAGTATGGTTGGCATCAGTCTTCTGTACAAAACAATCCATAAACCATGATTACCTCAAAGGCCCAAATAGATTATACTGGGATTTTCTTTTGTGTTCACATTCTGGATTGTTTACTCAGCAAAAAATTCTGGTGAGTTCAATGGAAATTACCCCCAGTAAATATACGGTATATGGGATTGCAGCCTGTGCCTCCTAAGATTCCGAAGAACACTCTCAATTAATTTTGTAACCAAGTTATCTGCAGCAGATGGGACTCTTTTACAATCAAATTTCTGGCCAAGCATTTTGCTACACTCCCCAGCTGTTCAGCATTCTCTTAACTTCTCAAATCAAGTTTACAACTGAGTATAAAACTAATCTGTCCCATGAGGTACCACCTGTTTGCTCATTTTTATTCTACCACCATCTTATTCACCCTCCCAAGTATCGTTGCTGCTATAAAGGCAGCAGCATTTATTTTTTCCATTTTTATTCCACTGTTCTGTGGAGAAGTTCAAGATCCCACACAAACTTTTCAACAAGTCCGAGGATAAGGTTAGACAAAGACCGTTTTCAAGTCAGGTGGTAGGCAGCGATACCTGTTTTCTTTCCTCCCCTCTTTTTTGTTTCATTCTGTCATACACACAGGAACCCCACCCCATTTTACACACACACATGCACCCATCTCCTCCCTACTCCTCCATCAAGCACTCCCTGCCTTCTCTTTCTCCTCCTTCCAAATTGTTCTTCGTTCTTGTGGTCTCATTGTTTGCAGCCTCCAAAGCATCTCCCCAGGGCTGGCTCAACCATGAGGCAAGGTGAGGAAACCGCCTCAGGCAGCATGGTCCACTGAGGCAGCAGTTCCTGATGTTGACCCCCCCCCCCCCGTTCCTGATGCAGATCTTCCCTGGCTTGGAGGGGCATGCCATTTTGGGATCTCCACCAGGTACTAAAATGTACTGGGTCTGCCCCACATCTGCCATTGTTCCCCTTCCTCACCTAGCTTGCACTGCCACAAGCTGAGTGCCCAGCAACGAGAGTGATCGGGAAGCATGCAGGCAGATGAACAAGCTCAGAGGCTCAACCCTAAAGCAAAGCAACTAGAGCACCTGTCCAAAGTCCTCTCCATCTCGGTGGGAACAGAATACTTTTGGTCTCATATAGCAGGACTGTTATGGTCTTACAGGCTACACACAGAAGTCCACAGAACTCTAGAGGCAGAAGAGTGGAGGTTTGTACTTGAGACTAGGGATACTTCAGGTGTTTGCAGACTCTGTATTTTGCAGTTGGGTTTCAGTGGCATACCAGTAAATTCAGATTGCACAATCATAGCGGATTTGGAATGTGAAAGGAACAAATGCGCAGCCTGCTCTTGGAAGGCTAAAATAATCGTAGCCAGTCCTGCCTGCAAAGTGCAACAGATAAAAATGCAGGAAGCTTTCTCTCATGGAAGGTAATAATGCAATGCAAATACACCTGGCAATCAGAAGAGGAGTGGACAAGAACAACTGAAGTGTAACCTTTTTTCTGCCATATTGAGTTTTCCGCCATTTGTCAAGAGCTGAGTGAGGCTGTTCCTTTCATGGTGCATATGCTTTACCACCGATCACATCCTTCTATATCTTGTGGATATTTTCCAGTTTGCAGGATGCAAATTACAGAGTGGTTTATCCTAGGAATCCTTGAAGACTTGCTTAAGTGTAAAACTGGAGCCATCTCTGGGGTGGTTTCTGAATATAGAATCATTTATAAGAGGAGGGGCTTGTTGAACCTTGGGCATGACAAATTTAACTATGCTGCACTATGCTTGGTATCATCTACAAAGGTTTTCTGTTGAGAACTTGCCTCAGGATTATTACGCTATGATTTCAGACATTCTATCTTCATTCCCCAGCATCAGAAAATCCCAGCTCGCAGAACAGCAGTAGCATTGTGGGAATTCCAGTGTATGAATGGTAAACACATTAATAGTTCATATTGGATAAACAAATGTGATAGTGAATGAGTTGACTATACCTACCTCACAGCCATAGTGCCAGAGCAAGGAGCTGGAAATAACCCAGGCAGGAATGAATGGTAGTGAACTTTCTTGGATTAAGGGGCATCATGCGTTGGGAGTCTAAACAGCATATAGAATACCACTTGCAAAAGTCACCACTGAAAATGGAGCCAATATTGTGGTAGTGACCAGATGCCGTAGCTAGAACAGGGACCAATACTATGGTAGTAAATAGGTATTGGAATTGGTGAGAAGAAGCAAAGGGAGCAGATGCAGTAGAAGAAGAAGAGGAGTTTGGATTTGATATCCCGCTTTATCACTACCCGAAGGAGTCTCAAAGCGGCTAACATTCTCCTTTCCCCCCCACAACAAACACTCTGTGAGGTGAGTGGGGCTGAGAGACTTCAGAGAAGTGTGACTAGCCCAAGGTCACCCAGCAGCTGCATGTGGAGGAGCGGAGACCCGAACCCGGTTCCCCAGATTATGTCTACCGCTCTTAACCACACCACCACGCTGGTAGTGGTGATAATCAGGATACAGAGGAAGATTTTTCTTGTAGTCTCTGAATTGCTAAGTTTTCATTGTGGAATCTAAGTGCAGAGCTCACTTGAGTACCTATAACAATTGCAAATATCCCAGTGGTCAAAAACAGGATGTCCTCCAAGCTAAACAGCATGTCTCAGAGGAATCAGATGGCATTTGTGAGCTCATGTACCTTTAATATCAACCCCAATGGACTATCCAAAGCCTGATGA
Organism: Darevskia mixta; assembly: GCA_034641385.1. Lineage (NCBI taxonomy): Eukaryota > Metazoa > Chordata > Lepidosauria > Squamata > Lacertidae > Darevskia > Darevskia mixta. The sequence goes on from JAWWNH010000008.1 coordinate 21,441,370, forward strand.
AATGAGTAATTCCAGGGGTGTGAATGTTGTAAAAATACAGGAACAATGTTGATGGTGGCTTCTGCTAGATAAAACACCCTCAGAAAGCTTGCTGTATATGAGTGTGAATAGTTTCTCTGGACCATTCAAGGTGGCTATGGAGACATACTTATATTAAATCCAAGAGAGTTAAGTTAGTGTGCAAAAGACCCAAACAGCAATCACAGAAAAAATTGCAACTGACAGGAAGAGCAAAATACATTACATTCCACAGAAGAAACAAGGTTAAAATGAAGTTTATTAGGTTTTTTTGTGGGGTTTTTTTTGTTTTGTTTTAGTTTTTTATATAAAACTGTTTGTGAAACAGCTATTTTATTCCCATGGCAGAGTGACCACTGAAAGATGCACTAACCCCTTCTTAAGGCCTTAACAAGAGAAAAAGTTTTGTTTTTTAAAAAAACTCAAATGTTTAAAAATTACACAATGTACAAACAAACTAAAAGTAACCATGTGGTGTAGGCTGCTAAATAGACATTCTCCCTTCCTTCCTTTGGGAAACAAAAGACAGAGAAGAGAAGGGTTAATTGGATTTTCCTGGTCAGCTTAACACACACTGATTATGTCAACATTCAGACTTCCTGTTGAATGCCCCTTTCTAGCAGGCAAGCCAACATCCTCCTCCAGGCTACCCCCCAAAAAGGCAGCAGCTCCTTGGAATGATTTGGGAGTATTTGTCAATGCCAAGAATGACGCAAATCCCCCACCTTTTGGTACAGAGTAAAGTATAATAAGATCAGAATATCTGTATATGAAGCTAGTAGAAGCCACTCTTATTTCACAAGTCACATGACATAGGAGTCTTCTGGTGCTTCCTTTCTTAATAAAAATAAATAGCGTTTCTTAAAAAGAAAAAGAAAAACCCCTTTTCACACATACACAAATACAAACATCCCATTCCCTGCAACCATTCATTCCCACCTCCCACCCCTACGGACAATTTCACCAACATACAGGGGAAAAAATCCATATTCTTTAAAACCTGGGTTATCTGTTGTGGAAGTTGGAGTGAAGAGACAAGTTTGATTAAGCAAGCTCCTAACTCCTTTTGAAACAAGTTGAGTTCCATTTGCAAAGGCCTTGTTTGAATTTTACTTATACTTGTTCATAAGCAACTTGGAACATATATGGGTCCTAAAAATTCAATTTAATGCATAAAAAGGGATAGCGCACCTTTCATTTAAAACAAGTCTATCAAGACTAAAAATAGATCTTTATATATATAATCTATATATATATTTTATCCCTCCCTCTTTAATTCCCCCGCTTTCTTTTCTTTTCCCTCCCCTTCCCATAGTCACTATGGAGATTGTGTCCATGAAAACAGCTGGTTCAGACTCCTTGATCATATTCTGTGATGTTGTCGGTCAAGTGTGATGAAAGAGTTGATGAAGGAAGTGCTGGCATTGGCAGGCACATCAAGAGAGGGGCATGACTGCACAGTGGGAAAGAATCCATCCAATCATGAATGTCCACCGCTTTCTTATCTCAACAGCTTAACCTGTAACAGGAGAAAAGCACTGCCATTAGAAAAATGTGCGTGTGCTAAACATTTTTTATTAACTTGTTGGCAAAATTTAAATCCATGGCCAAAGGAAATGTTGTAGCAGCAATACTTCTAAGAACTTTAAAACGTGGTAGAACTGTTTATGAAAGTGTAGCATAATTCTTTTTCCTTAAACAAAAAACCCTTTTAAGGTCTTGAAAAGCAAGCAATTCTGCAGTGATTATATGAAATGAAAAATTATAGCCCATTCCCTTCTGTTTAAGTGTCCATGTCAGAATTCATTACGTTTAGTGCTGGGATATATGGCTGTTGGAAGATACAATGTGTGGCTAATTTAATCAGAGGGTGAATCTCTGCTATAGCCTGATAACAGTGCAGCCAATGAAAGGGGCTTCATCTCAACATACTTTGTATGGCCCTGCACAACCACCAGATAGCAACCATTAAAAAACCAACTCAGAATTACTATCTAATAATAGATTATTGGCAACCATGAGTGCACACTAAGGAGATGCTTTAACTACAGTAGCCAATATTGTCTGGATTTAGAGGTATGGCCAGCTGAAATTTATCGGTTCTATTTTACTGGAGGCACAAATGTCACTTTAAGAAGCTTGTTCAGTGACATGTGTATGTATTTAATTTCCTCTGTGGACCGTTATTAGTCTCTCTATGACTAGAAGTTTCAGACTCACTCCATTCTGCTAGTTAAGAGTGTAATACTTAGCCTTAAACATTCTTCAAATGAAACAAAATAAAAAATAAAAAAATTCCTTCCCATAGCACCTTAGAGACAAACTAAGTTTGTTATTGGTATGAGCTTTCGTGTGCATGCACACTTCAAATGCTTCAAATGCTTTAGGTGAAGTTCCTTTCAGATTGTCCGCAGAATGTGAACTATTCTCCAAGTAACTCCAAGTAACTGTGCACAGGGTTGCAGCCTAAATCAACCAACACTTAAAAGGCAGTAAAAAGCATTATTACTGTTTACTGATCCTTGGGGAGGCAGAAATGAATGGCTGCGGCAAGGTGAATAGAATTGGGAGAAATCCTGTGTGTTACAAATTTTCACGACAGATACACATTCACGCTTTCCTTGAAAGAGCTGGGAAATCTGAAAAATTGGGAACTAATAACGAGAACACATATGGCTGATCCATGAGAACACATAGCCCAGCACTGCAAAATCTGCCTCTGCTATGATGTGGACAGGAAGAGAAGCAAACACAATTCTCCAGTACTGAGTCCAGCAGCATTTTTTGGCACTTGAACCTACTCTTCTTCCAGAAGAAAGCAGGACCGGGAATGAGTTCCAGAAGGGCACAACCTTTAGTGCAGATGACGGCATGCAGAGCCTGGAGGTTTGATCTAGCAAGTATTACCGACAAGCATATTCTCAATGCTGTATCATCACTGATAAACTTTGCAGTCAGACAAATGCTTCTGGGTGTAACAGGCCACAAGTGCTGTGTCACTGAAGGTATGGTAACCCCTTAACTTTCCCTAGCCTGCAGACAAATAAACTCTAGACTTAGTAATGCCAAATACACAAACTCACCCCCTTCTGTTCTAGATGAATTTAACCTTTGAATCTATATTGCTAGTGCATGTAAGAATCCCCATCCCAACCTTCACATGCATTCAAAAAGTAACAGCACCCCCCCTCCAACCATCCTCCCCAAATATACCAGCCATTTTATTTTCAATTTTATGCACTATTTCTCTTTTACCAAGAAAATCAAGGTGGAAATATACTACATACAAATAGTTAAGTAAAAATAAAAACCAACATCAGCCCACATCGCATCTTGACTGAAATATGTTCAGAGGTAGGATGCAGGGAGAGAAGGAGTCTAAGGATAGGTATCTTAGAGAATTGCCCTCCCTAAAGAGGCATGTCTGGCAGCTACTGTGCATACCTTTACATGGAAGTTTAAGGCATTTTTATTAATCCAGGCATTTTGAAAATGTATATAATGCCTCGACAATTATTTGTGAGCTTATTGCCATCTTGTTTTATGTTATTGATATTTCTGTCATACTGTATTATAACTGGCATATGATGCACAATACCCTGGGATTTATTTGGACAGCATAGAAATCCTTTAAACAATTATAAAATATGTTGAAGCAGAGTTGTAGGTAAAAGGCTCTTTCGAAAGTAACAATCTTAGCCAAGAAGAAGTGTCATACTCATGTACTTCTCCCATCCCCATACATGCTGGCTTCAACACTTCTATGGTGGGTTTTTTAATCCAAGGTTTTCCATTAGATATAAGTCAGAAAACTGGCTTAATTTGTTTACTAACCAGGATATGAAACTAGGATCCAATGATTTAACTTCCTAGAAGTGGGAAGCCAGAGAATTCCACCTTATTACATTCAGTGTTCAAATGTATAAGTTGAAGTCTCATAATTAGAAACATAGCTGTTCTTGCATATGCTGCCCTGTTAAAGTTAACTGACAGTGGAACTACCCTCCACTGTTTATAGAAGCACATCAAAACTAATTTCGCTATTTTGATGAATCAACAGGAGAAAATAACCAATGTATGCACGTGGCGCTGTGGTCTAAACCACTGAGCCTAGGGCTTGCCGATCGGAAGGTTGGCGGTTCGAATCCCCACGACGGGGTGAGCTCCTGTTGCTCGGTCCCAGCTCCTGCCAACCTAGCAGTTCGAAAGCACGTCAAAGTGCAAGTAGATAAATAGGTACCGCTCCAGCGGGAAGGTAAACGGCGTTTCCATGTGCTGCTCTGGTTTTGCCAGAAGCAGCTTAGTCATGACCCGGAAAAACTCTGCGGACAAACGTTGGCTCCCTCGGCCAGTAAAGCGAGATGAGCGCCGCAACCCCAGAGTCATTCGCGACTGGACTTAACTGTCAGGGGTCCTTTACTTTTACCTTTTAACCCATTCTCTACTGGCAGTCACAGTACTAGGACACCTATAACTCAAAAGGAGCACCCCCCCTACTTATTTACGAAGTAGGCATATTTTTCTGATATCAGAAAAGACTCAGTTGAATAGGTAAAGTGCAAATGGACATGAGGCATGGCAATTAACTGAAAAGAGATATTCCCAAAAATATTAAAAGCAAGTGATTGGCATTCATAATGCATTATAGGTTTCTTTAGAAAGAGCTTAGAGACTCCTGCCTCAGGCTTTCGTATACAGGAGGCCTGCCCTTACCTGGAAACAAGCCAGAGCACTAAACCAGAAACTCAGAGACAGACAAGAAGACACACAACACTGCTCCTTTGTGCTCTGCTCTCTTCTAATTCCTGGAGACAATGCAGATCACTAGATTCATTCACAGTTCATCTTCATGCCTCAGAAATGTTGCAGAACTACTGGGGCAACTAGCTCAGAAAGAAACAGGTGGAGACATTCCATCTCTGTGTGATCAGGATAGCCTTTAATGTATTTCTTTCAGGGGCCTTCACTGCACCAGGAAAAAGGCACATGTGGACTCAGAGCCAAACCACTCTAAATGACACAGCATTTTGTGCACTACCCTTCAGGTATATGATACTACTCTGAAAAATGTATCTTCTTTAAAATATGGCCAACCCCAAACCCTATGCATTAGGCGCCAGCTGAAGGCCCATCTTTTTTTAAAAAAAGATATGAAAACATTGTAACAGACAATACACGTGAGGAAAGGGACAGACGTTAACAATAAATAGTAAGAATTCAGTACAAGGAGCACATCTTTTTGACAGGCATATGCTGAACACTAGTGCTGAGCCTATTGTTTTAGTGTTACAGTATCTAAGTTCTCCTGATAGTTCAAATGGGTTGATATTATAGTATTGTTTTGTGCCTTGCCCTGGATTGCCTGCAGTAATAACAAATCTTATAAATAAATAAAATCTGTTCTGTTAAAACATTCACTTCATAAAGTATCAACAAAGCCCATTCACAGTCACTTGGCTAGAAGCAAACACAAGGGGTTCAAGCAATGCTTAAAAACAAGGGAACAAACAAACAATGCTATGTGTAAATAATTTCTAAATGGCAAGAAAGAAGTGGCACGGATGAAACAAGGCCAAAGTGATAAAATTCCAACCGATACCTGTACCGTCTTGCATATAAGCAAAATAAGGTGGGCAGCACTTGTTCAAACTCACCAATTATTAGTGAATAGGTAAGGGAGAAAGAAAGACCAATAAGAGACAGGGACTTCAGCAAACCACCGAACTCATCAATATTTTATAAAGTGTGCATTCCCATTCTGTAATGATAAAGATACTAATGATGGCATAGTTCCTGTACACTGAAGATATCCCCCTTATTCTGTGAATAATCTCTGTGAAAGCCATCCTAACTGAACCACCTACGGTATTAAGGGAAATCTCAATTCATAAAGCTAAATCTGTTCATATAGGATTGTCCATTGAATGCACTTACAGCTAAATAAATGTTCATGCCCCAATTCATACATGACAAGACACAGTGAAATAGTAATCAGAGAATGAATGTTCAATGCTAATTTTCAACAAGCTCCCTGTGGTGTAAATTGCTTTTTAAAACTCTATGAGGAAAACATAGATAGATACCTCTGCCCTATTTTTAGATTACCATTTTTGTGTCTTTTGGAAGAACTCATTGAGTGTTAGCATCTTGGTTTCACCGTCTACAAAATGTGGACAATAGGCTAGCATTATCTCCACACCCACATCCACAAGAACTAAAAACATACCAAGATATGCAAATATAACAATATTGTGGTAGGAGTGATTTCAAGATGAGGATACCGGTAAAAAAATAACTATCTTGAGATGAAAAACTCATTCTATGTGGATGAGCCTTGCAACTCAGCACTCAAGCTGGTTGTCTGTGGGGAATAACAATGACCTTCAGGGAGAGAGGTGCATTCCCACTGTCATGGGGGCAGAGCTAAGCAGAGCTGGACTGTTATAGTAATACATACACCCTTGTTCTAGCCTTAAAGAGCCACTGGCTTACTGGCTTCATTATGACAAACAAAGCAGCATTATAGAGGCCTTATCCTGGGCTTGGACAGGTATTTGCAATACCCTCACAGCATGAAGAGGTGGGGGAGAGTAGATAGTGGTAACAACATGGCAGAGGGGGAAAGAAACAAGAGTAACACAGTTGAGAGAAGCAGGGAAGCCAGGCAGATGCACTCTCTCCCTCACACACAATAGTCACATGTAAGTCTGTTCCAGGCTTCCTGTGGATTTCTCAGCCAAAAGGATAGAAGGATCTGTCCTGGAACATCATCCCAGTGTATATCTGGCATGGACTGGGAGGGCAAAGAAAACCCATCATTAGACTATCTGAGGCTGTGTCCCTCAGAGTGTTCTGATTGCTTCTGCTGAGCTCAGAAAGACATCTCTCTCTTTCTCTTGGCTTCTTCCAGAACACTGAAAGTATGTTATGCTTATGATGCAATGCAGAGTTAATCACTGCCTTTTCCTCTAGGCACTTGTACTAGGCTGTCAGGCAGGCAACTGATCTTGACTTACTGGAGCTCAGAAAATGGGAATCTAAGTGAAATATGAGTTACCCATCAAATGATGATATATAAAACACCCATCTCCCTCACCCAATCTTCTGTGTTTACATAAATAGACAAACAGGTGATACATGGGAAGTCCATTAGGATACAGCAGAAAAGGGCTTATCCCCAGTTTTGCCCTTCATTGGTGAAGTGGTGAGCTTAGTATCAAAATACAAGTAGTTAAAATCTCTGCATAGCAATATCACCACCTATTTCTCCCTCGGGCTGGAGAGAAAGTGGCATCCTTCCCTCAACTCACCTGTGCTTGCTTTTATTTTCATTCCCACGAACACACTTCCCCCCTCACCCCCGCTCCGACTGCTCTGTGCTGAGGCTGCCTTTCACCATCTTGTTCTGCAAGGAGGGAAGAGAGCAAGGGAGGAGGGGCTAATGTCCAGTATGCCAAGAAGAAGGTGAGGGGGAAAGAGAAGATAGAAAGGAGAGAGGCAGATGAGAAGGAAGATGGAACATGTGGAGAATGAAAGAGAGAAAGTAGCATCAGTGCGAGAACCAAACACAGATCTTTCAGACAGGATTTCTGCACCACAGCATTTGGAACTTTTGGGAGGAAAGAAATCAGCAGTTTAGCAAGAAAGTTGAGCTGCGCTCCCTACATAATCACAAAGCTTTCAAGCTGAGCAACAAGAAGGTTTTTACAGCTTCTTCCTTAAGTGTTCTGAAAGGACATTTTGTGAAAGATTTTTGCTCCCTGGTGTCAGATGTTTTTAACCATTGATCAGAAATGTCAAACTTAAGCTTTTTTCACCTTGTGGATGTTGAAACAGATTACATCTGGTTTTCATATCTTAACTAAAAGAATCAACTTACAACAGAAAAGAGGTGTTACGGTAATACTACAAAACAAGTAACATATCTAGAAGTACTCTCCTTTCCAAATTAAAAGCGTTACTTCTTGCTATATCTCAATTAATTATAAAACAACCACTTTTTAATACATGGGTCACTTCTTAGAGAGAAGTATTTGTGTTTCGTTGTACATATTCCAGAATCGCAGAAAAATAGCAAAAATATATATACTGTGTTCAGTACCTTGAGAATCACATACTTAATTTTATTTTTAGTAAAACATCTTCTGGGCTTTATGGTTATGCAGATCAACTTGAACAGTATATGCACCCACAATGCCTGGTGGATTCTCCAATTTTAGAAAGAGTCTACAGGAGATTGAGGGATGAGGTTTCAGGACCCTGAATAATTGGGTTTGAGCCCCATACTGGGCAAATGATTTCTGCACTGCAGGGGGTTGGACTAGATGACCCTTGTGGTCTCTTCCAACTCTACAATTCTGCGATTTGCCCAGTACATAAAAATTATATACAGGTTGCAGAATTTAGTTTCTCCTGGCACACCTTTGCTTTTTAAAAGTACAGAGCATAGATAGACTTATCTGAAAAATTTAGAAATGAGAAAATAATATTTATTCATTCCAAAAAGGTTCCTGGACCCATTTATCAGTACCATCCAGACAAGGCAAACATGGTTCACAGAAAGTTCAATGCAATTCCACAGCATATGCCCAACTTCTGATACACAAAAGAACATTTGGATCAGAGGAGTGACTGTCAGTGACATATTTATCAAGGGAAGAGCCATATCCTGTTGTTTGTTTGGTATTGCTATTTTTTGGTATTGTGATATTGTTTTTAACCTGCATTGTGGTTCTTACCAGTTTTATAAGCTGCTCATGGATTCATGAATCAAAAGCCAGAGTATAAATATTAGAACAAATATATGCAACAAGAACAACAAAAGTCTTTAATTACTAAAATCAACAATTTGGTGGCTGAATGCTCATTTCTCACATAAATTAGCAATGATGCCTCTATTTGTTTATGTTGGTATTCTCTCCTGAATTTTGCTCCACAAAGACTAATCTTGTTCTATAATAATCAATTTGGTACATTTAGTGAGCAAAAACATGGGGTGTTTTTTTTTTTGCAAGCGGTCAACACTATCCAATATAACCTAAATAACTCTGAAGAAGAGTTTGAAGCAGCTAACATTCTCCTTTCCCTTCCTCCCCCACAACAAACACTTTGTGAGGTGAGTGGGGCTGAGAGACTTCAAAGAAGTGTGACTAGCCCGAGGTCACCCAGCAGCTGCATGTGGAGGAGCGGAAACGCGAACCCGGTTCACCAGATTACGAGTCTACCGCTCTTAACCACTACACCACACTGTGCAGTTTTTATTCAGTTATCTGAGGCTTCACTGTTTCCAGAAGTCTTAATCCAACATGACCTGTGAACTTGAAAATATCTGTATTTCTAATATAACTATTTAACAAATCAGCCTTCTACTTTGGCAAATTAAGTTTACGCTCACAGAATTTTATAGCTTTCTTTCACAGAGACAGATGGCTGATCTTCAGATAGCTCCACATTCCTTGATCTCTACTGTTTATGAATAGAGAAACAAGGGGGGTATCCCAATTACACCTTTACACATCATAAAGCATCATTCAACAAGCAGAAGCTCAACCATGTCTGCATGTTACAAATTATCATCCAACTTTATATTGCCTAGCTATATACAGAAAAGTACATTATGGTTATTTTACAAATTGGTGCTTTAACAATATAATCAGAGGTTGAACAAGTAGACAAGAATTAGCTGGCCAATTGTGTCCAGCACAGCAAAAAATGCCAACCCATCTTCAACAAATCAATTGATGAAAGGAACTTTCCAATCAGATTCCTATCCATTTCGAAACTTCTTTTTCTCAGACTATTTGCAGACAACCACTTTTAGTAGAACATTTGCTGAATAGCTACAGCCAAAGAAAACACTCAGTGCAACGAAGCTATCTTTCATAGAATGAACAGAATCCAGATTAAAATAAACTAATTCCACAGAATAAAGAAAATATGAAGACTCATATTTTCTGACTGTGCCATCCCACAGGAAATGGACACACACACACACACACACACACACAATATAGAAAGAGATGCCAAAGAGTATATTTAGAAAGCATTGACCAGACACAAAATGTTTAAAAATAAACTATGATGAGACCTATATAGCAAATGGCAGCAAATTGATAACAACTTTATTACCTTGTGCTTGGGGCACCTCACTGAGAAATTCTCTTCGTTTAGTAAACAATCTAAAAGAGAAGAAAACAAAAGGTAAAAAATATTCTGAAAATAGCCACCAACTCCAAACCCAGCATGATTTTAAACGACACTGCTAAAAAAAGTGTTATGTCTGCTTCTTCATCTCCAATTATAGATCATTTTTTCGTAATATGAAAAAGGTGCTCACAGTGTAGTAACCACTAACATCTGAAGGAGAGATGGGGTACTTGCAAGCACATTGTAAGCATGTACTCAAAAGCCTTAGCAAACTCACATTCCTAGGAATATGCCTACTTATCTCCCCTTGTAACATGAAGTTATTCAGCTAAAGAACATGCTACAAACACTGTTTTCAAAATTCTTTAACAGATTGATTCCATGCTCACCAATAAATTTTGATTAAAAAACTACTTGTTTAGGGGCATTCTTCCTCGGGGTATACTTTCAGTTCAAGCTTCAGACATGTAATCCTGCTGCACCTTACATTCTTTTAACTATCTTTTTTGGGGGTGTATATGTCAAATTTCAGCTGCTTCATCAAGATAGTGCGTTTTCAGAAAACCATTAATGGATCCAGTCCCCACAATTCCTTACAACCTCCAAGTGACTCCCATGGTGGTAAATAAAAGCATGCTAATTTGAAATAATCTTAAATATGTGCTATAACCATATCCTCCTCCTGTTGCAATCTGCTGGAAAAGTCATCACAGTCAGCATGAGACTAACAAGGAAAAAACTGTTCTCTCTCTGATTTTGGCTCAGTTTCCTTTGCTGCAAGTGTTCCACATTGAAAGCTCTGAGCCACATAAAAAGAAGCTTAAAGAAGGCTAAAACAATTCTGTGTAGTTCTCTAAGACAAGCATTTATCCCAGCTGCAATTCAAAGCATATGGGCCACATTCATACATAACATGAAAACACTGTTTATTGCAGTCTTCCCCAACTTGATGCCCTCCAGATGTTTTAGACTCCCAATTCCCAATTCAGTTCCAAACAGCAGAGAAGGCTGGTTTACGATGGCATGTACAAGCTGGTAAAATCCCAAGCAAGCCCTGGTCTTGTGTCCCCCCCACTCCTCTTCCTACATGGCATGAATACATTGTTTCATCTGCTCCTGTACTTCTATTTGGGGTGCGAACGGCATTCCGGAACGAATTGAGTGCGCAACCCGGGGTACCACTGTATCTAGCATTAGAGCTGACTCACATGGGAGGCACTATACAAGGATATGCTAACACAAAAGATTCTTCAAGTAAGATTTTTATATGAAAGTAAAAAAAATGTAACAACACACAAGCATGTTGTTACAGTAAATGCTCTGAAGTGCTTTGCAGCTCAACAATAGCTATCCTCTCTGGTTCCAACTCCATTCACTGGTCTGCCATTTTAGTCTCTTGCCAATCTCTGGCACTCCAAATGTCTTATGATTACATCTAATTATACTAATAAGAGGAAGCAGGTACTATAATTCAATTCACTCCTTCAAATGAGGAAATGGAGAAACCACACAAATCATGATCCTTTATGTTCTACTTTTAGCATACTTTGGCAGAAGTCCTAATTATTTTCCAAGAGGAAACAGGTTTTAAACTCTGCATTGTCTTGTAGTTGACACTTGTAAACAAAATCTGGTATTTGAAGCAAATTCTTTTTCCATAATTTGTTGTGATTTATTATATAATGGTGCCGCATTCAGTTCTTACAGGTTACTTTTAAGTGGCAAGTGATTTTCACGATGCCTCTCTTATAAAGTGTTCTAGATCAAACGAGTGAGCAGTCATTCTAAAATCATTTCCTTGTTCTTACCTGCATCAATGGCACACGGATAATGGTATCGGAAAGAGCAGCCTTTGTTGTAGCAGCCTAGGGTGGCTCCTGGCTCCTGGCAATGAGAACATTTCTGAAAGAAATGGAAAGATAGAACACTAACTTGTATACAAACTTTTGATTTTACCCTGTCCCTTTGTTTCCATCACATAAAAATTCAGCTGCTCCTGTACTTCTAACAGCTGTAGACAAAAAGCAATTATGTAAGTGAATCTTTTTCCACTGTTTTACAGACACCCAAACACACAGCTACAAAAGACTTCAATTTGCTTAATTCTTTTGTCTAGGCTTATTTAATAAAATTGATACAGTGGTACCTCGACTTACGAAGATAATGCGTTCCGACGCAATTTTCGTAAGTCGAAAACATTCGTAAGTCGAATCCCCATAGGAATGCATTGAGCGAAAAAAATTCGTAAGTCGAAAAAATCCTATTCAAAAATTCGTAAGTCGAAAAAATCCTATTAAAGCGGCCACGACTTCCTTTCGGAAGTCGAAAAATTCGGTTGTGGCGGCTATTTTTTTTCTTCCGGAAGTAATTCGTAACTCGAAAAATACGTAAGTTGAGTTGCTCGTAAGTCGAGGTACCACTGTACCACACTTTCCCAACTACTAGTGTAAAATGAACAAGGGTAATATCAGAAACTGTGTCAACCTTACTCACTTGTCCACAGCTCAGTTTCTCCTATTCCCAAGCCCTATGCCTAAAAGTTTTCAACTGGGCATTATTTAATAATAAGTATTTGTAAATACTGCAAACACATGGAGGATTATTCATTCTGAAACACTATCTTCTCACAATACTGTTTGTGTGCTTGCTTACCTAGCACTTTATTTCCTCATCCAGGGGCGCAAACTTGCATAAAATATTGGGGGGGGGGCAGGTAAGGCCCTGCCCCAATCCTATGCACATTAGGTTTGGCAGCCTCTCTAATCACAAAACACGGCACACACAGTCCATTTACCTCCTTTGGAATCAGTCCCTGCCCCCAAGAGAGGGAGTGTAGCTGGGGAGCATGTGAGCCAGTGCCAGGCAGCAGCTGTGTTCCTCTGATGTACTTTCACAATGAAGGTTCAATGCCCATTAACTTGCCCCCTCAAATGTTTTATTGGGGGAACTGGAGTGACCTGGGCTTCTAGCATTTGGTGTCCTCGTCCTCATCCTTTGCTCACATTATTGTAAGAACAACTACATCTCTACGTCCATTAGCAGGTTTCCGGTTCCGATCTGCCTTAATGGAGGCAGCCCCCACAACATCGCGGGGATTGAAGGCGGAGAAAAACAAGAGTAGTAGAGGGTAAATCATTCTTGGAAATTCCTCCCACGAAAGGGAGGAACGGGCTTCGCTTACAGTCCGTTTCGGTACCTGGCTCTCACTCCAGCATGGAAAGCAGGGGGCAGGGAGGCACTGAGTCTAAAAGCACTTAGTCTGGTGAAAACCCTCCCACGTCCCCATTAAGAAGCAGAGGTTCTTCTGCTAATTGGATTTTTAACTGGCTTTAAAGTCAGGCACGCTCCGAGAGAAGATGTTGTCATCAGAAATGTGGAATTACCCAGCTGCATTGATCTGAGGTTTGGAACTGAGAAAAAGATTTTATTTGGTGTGGGCGGTAGATAGCGGAGAGGGGAGCCTCCAGTTTCCTGTTTACTTTGAGTTTCTTTATTAATGATTCAGCAATCCTCTCCAGACATAAAATTTTAAAATACAAAATGAAGTTGGATTGCAGTATGAAATAAAACTTGTGATTAAAAGAACAGTTAGCTGTGTGTGGTTTAAAGAAATGGGGGACAGCTCTAATACTGGAATTGATTATCTTGGAAAATTAAGAGTGGATACCATCTCTACCCCCCCCCCTTTAAAAACAACAGAGAAGAGATACAAGTGGACTTTGGCCAAAATGCAGTTGTAAAGATGAAAGGAATTTGGAGCCATGGACGAGGGAGGCATGGAGACTCTGAGGGTCATTCATTAAAATGAAAGTACTCTAAGATCCCCTGCAGCGGAAGCTGGATCCCTCTTTCTTGGACTGTGGAAATTTCTAAATGTTGACTGAGTAGTGAGAAAGAGTGGACTGTTGGAGCATGTTGTTGTCCAGAAACACCAAGCAAGATGAGAGCACGGTGGGAGGGAGCTAATGAGATATTTTGAGAATTCCCCAGGATGATAGCCCCATTCCAGTTACGCTGAGAGACAACAGCAATTGGAGTAATTTCAAGAATGAGACAGCAGATAAAGGCTAAGGACTTTATAATTGGACATATTCAGACTGACACTTGCAGCGAAAAGGAAAATAATTAGAGCACCTCATTTGAAATCCTATGGAAAGTTAGATAAGGTATTAACATGGATAGTAATCTCTAAAAATGCAGCTGTTATCTTAAGGATTAATATACCAACTGAAATGTAATTAGATGTTAATAAAAAATATGAACTGCAGCAATACAAGAACTGGATAAAAAACATTGATCAAGGAGCATCGGAAACCACTTTGATTAAATTGGATAAAATTTGGAAATAATTGGAATTATCTTGATATTACACGTAATTGAAATCTGTATAACTGGCAAAACTGTGGTAATATTGGGTAAATACTGTATTAGAAAATTAATAAAAAATCGTTATAAAAAAGTCGATTAGAGCAGGAGTGGGAAAGCTATTTCTGCCCGAGGGCCCTCTACTCTCAATATACAGTTATTTAAACTTTGTCTCTACTTCTCTTCCCCCCCCCAACCAATTTCTGGTTTTGAAAAAAGATCCCGTTCATATGAATAGGAGCTTTTTCCCGAGCCTGTTTGCCACAGAGGGTGTTTACAATTTTCAGGGGTGCTGACACTTGGGGAAGGCTAACTCGTCTCTCCCCAGCTGTCACTTCCAAAAATCACTCCCCCAGTGCAGCAATTAGCCTCAGGAATAAAAGTCCCATTTGCGTGATTACTAGGATTACCCTCAACCACCTACACAAATGTACTTTCTACTGAACTATAGCTCCACTGACTGTGCCTGGCAGAACTCATCTGCTACTGCTGCCAGCTTCCCTGCTGTCAAACAAGTCTCCAATCTGACAGATGCTGCTGCTTTCCACAGTCTACGAGCACCATAATAGCTCCAGCTTCTCCACCTCCTGGGACCTGAAGCCATCTGCTTCTTTCAAGAATGAATAGGGCACAAAGCTCCACAATCTTGGCAAAAAGAAAAGGAACATTTCCAGAAATGAAGCGACCTAACCCTTGCCTTATATCATGAGATTTTGACATTTAATTTCCAAGCACCACAACATAAGAGTGACAACTATCCTCGACTTCCTCCCACCTGGTAGCCTGTCCATTTCACTAACCTCTTTCATCAATCCCAGCAATTGGGATACTTTTTTTTTTTTTAGTATTTGCTTTCGTAACAAAAACAAAATATATAACATAAACAAATAACTAATGTATAGCAAAATGCACTGGTTGTATCTATGTTGTTCTCTAAAACACTTGTTCTTCCTTATGACTGGAATTATCTCTTTTTTTGTTTACAGTCATCCACAGTGTGTATGGCCAGTAGTTGCCAGTTACATTCCTTTTATCCCGTATTGGTCTCTACAGCCACAGCAGGCACTGTAACCTTCCAACAGTTTGACTTCACCCCAAAAGGCACTCCTGAGACAGACAGATGCCGACAACAACATGCAGTATTAGAAACTCAGATATTTAAGCGAATTTCCAAATGGCACCTTTAACCTAGGTTACAGTCGTCACAATGGAATGTCTAGGAGTCTTTTTTGTGGTGGAATTCATTATTATTATCATTGTCGTAATTATTATTCATTTCTATGCCGCTTTATGTTTTAAAGAAAAAAATCTCAAAGTGGTTTACAACACATCAAAACATGAAATAAAACAATCCAGAATAAAACAAATTCAAGTTTCAAGGAAAATATTTCAGATCCTTTTCTAAGTAACATTTTGCTTTCCCCATATTTATTTATCTACTTAATTTGTATAGTTGGCTCCTGCATATGAAAACAGGTACATGACTGTCTGCAGTCTCTCCAGCAGTGCAATGATTTTTATTTTAAATCTTCTTTTGAAATTAAATGTGAGGAAACTGGATTTTTTTAAAAAAACTACTAGACTAGGGGTGAAGAACCTTCCAGAAATTGTTGGTCTCAAACTCCTATTAATCCCAACCAGCATGGCCAACACTCTAGGGGCCAAAGGTTTTGATCCCTATACAACAACTTTAGCAAACACTGTAGCCTGCCAGCCCTATTAAAATTTTCCAAAGCAAGCAATGTTATGCCACAATCAGAATTTATTACAGCAACAGGAGAGCTACAGCTTCATGGCTCTAAAATGTTCTGCCCTAAGTGAGCCATAATCAAACAGCATTATGTGGTACAAATTGAGAATCTCATAAGGCTGACTATGAACAGCAAGCACAACAGGTACCAACTTTCCATGCATTCTGACAAGTACTTTGAGAGGAAAGTTCTTCCTCTTCAAACTACCTATATATGATCCAAAAACCAAAGTGTGGGGTAAGGGATCACAATGGGTCAATAGCAGATACCTAGACACCATCATATTAGGGAGCAGCAACAGAAACAAAAAATTAGGCAGGTATCTATTTATTCATTCAATGTTTATCCCATCCTTCCTCCTGAAGGAACCCAGGACATTCTTGATCCAAACAAATTAAATATATATGCTTGTGTTGTATTTTATTTATTATATTTATCCATTGCTTTTTACACAGAGATAAGAATCATAAAGCAACACAGCATAAAAAACATTAATACTGTGTTTATAAAAGGGCAAATCTTAACCTTCCCCTAAAATAAAACAACAACAACCCATAACTCACTAACCTCCCAAGTAAAAATCAAAGGTCTGAGTAAATAGATTTAGCTTGGCACCAACAAGCAAGCAATGATGGTGTCACACATGCTTCCCCGGGAAGAGCATTCTACAAATGGGGAGCCACAACTGAGATGGCCTGTTCTCATGGTGCCACCCTCCACACATCCCTCAGAGAAGGCACACAGATCCAGGTCTGATTAGGTTCATACAGGAATAGGTACAGGGGTCCTGAGATACAAAATGCCTTACAGATCAAACCCAGCATTTTAAACTGAGCCCATAAGTAAATTGATAACCAGTGCAGTCATATCAGAATTTACGTTATATGCTCAGATTGCTTTATCTCAGTCAACCAAAATCTAACCTGGTTACCATAGTGTAGAAAAAAGAAACTAGCCTATTTGTGTTCTGACAGGGTTAAAGCAGAGTTGCAGCTGGGACCACTTGTGCTTCAAGTGACAGTAAAAGATCCAGATGTACCCTCAAGCAGCACACCTGCTTCTGGGAATGGGCATCCATGTAGAACTGGAACCACCATAAAGCAGTATACCCACCCACAGTTTGGACAGTCACTTCAGAAGAATACCATGGTGATGGTATTCGAAGCACTAAGAAATCAAGGAGAATCAACAGGACACAATCCCCCTGTCTGTCTCCCAAAAAACACCATCATAGCAAGTGACCAAATTGCTTTGTTTCTGCAACTGAAATTGTTCTAGAAAATCAGTCTCATCCTAGAGCATGGATCTGGCCACTGACCACACGCTCAAGAACCTTACCCAAGAAGGGAACATTAGTGACTGACTGGTAATTATTTAAATTTCCTGAAACCATGGAGGAATGGCCTTCCAATTCTAAAGGAATGGTCCCCTGGGCAGACAGGAGCTACCCACTCTCCCAATGAAGCATACCGGTAAATCATCTCCCTGGCCCAGTAAGTGGCTCCTGCTTGGAAGTCTTCATCAGGCATAAGTGTTAAGGGTAAAGAGAACAAGTGGTCACCTGAACCAATCTAAGTACCTTGTACACATCCTCAAACCATACTAAATGAAACCCATCCAACACAACAGATCTAGACCGTGCTCTGGAGACCTCTTGAGATCCATCTGCTACAACAGCAGAATCCTAGCAGACAGAAGCAATTTTATCCTTTGCAAACAAGTCATAGCAGTCTACCAAAATCTATTCCACTTCCTTTGGGCCAGAGTTTTAGGCCCCTTACTACCCAGAAAAGCTCCACCAGATGGCATAATGAGGATGCAACCGAAGCAGTAAAGTATGTCTTCTTTTCTGCCAACACTACCACTTAGTAGGCTCATTAATGAGCACTCACTAGTGTCTGATTTACATACATCTGAACTGTTCCTCCATTTATGCTCAAGCCACCTCACAGCTGGTTTCATTGCCCTTAGCTCTGGTATACCAAGAAAGCACACAAGCTCTATAAAACAGGAGAGGATGCTCAGGAATGATTGTGTCAACAGCCCAGGTTCACCCCAGGTTCCACAGATCAACTAAGACTTCGACTGGAGGACAAGTCATATTAGCTGAAACATTTTCCCAGGAGGACAGCTGGATCTGCCTGGAAACACAATGGATCCAACAACCTCTGAGGGTGGACCATACTAAAAGGTATCAATTGATGTGGAGGAAGAAAGTAACGGAAAGTTTTAATCTCAAGAGATGCTGATCTGGTATTAATATGCCCCACTCTAAGGTGACCCTCTTCCTGCCTGGTTGAGAAGACTAGATCCAGAAAGTAGCCAGTCACATGCATTAGA
This sequence comes from Darevskia mixta, assembly GCA_034641385.1. Lineage (NCBI taxonomy): Eukaryota > Metazoa > Chordata > Lepidosauria > Squamata > Lacertidae > Darevskia > Darevskia mixta. Next base: position 21,459,990 of record JAWWNH010000008.1, read on the forward strand.
CTGATCACATGTTGGAACAACCCCATAGTAGTCATGGTGGTCATGAAGTTCTGAGCTGCCTCAGATTTAGTGGTATTGGCATGAATGCTGGACTCCCAGAACCAACAGTTTGGGGCTCCCCCCACCCCCTCTGAGGTCACTTCTGACAGCTATGGCAGGGAGACTGCTGGGTAGTGAGGCAGGTAAGCCAGGTAGAACACTAGGTATAAACACTCTAGATCCCCACTCAAGCCTGAAGAGAGGAATGGAAATCCTATAAACTACAGCAACACATGAGAACTCAAAAATATAGGACACCAGACTACATTTTTAACAAGGTCTCCTGCTAGGATCTGCACTGGCCCAACTCTTAATCCCCAACACCTTCTATCTAATGTTGAATGAACAGAAGACAACTTGTACAACTGAGCTGTCTCTTCCCCTATCCCCTTGTACCCCCCAAAAAAGCCTCTGCAGTGAGTGGGAAGACCTACTGAATATTTTTTGCTATGTTTTCTTAGCAGCTGCAATGGGAGGGCGAATCACCTGAAATTAGACAGAAATTTTGTACTGTTCACACAAAGTTCCTGATTTCAAATGATTCCTCCTCCCACAACAGCAGCACAAGACACAGCCCACAATGTTCAGTGGTTGCCCCTGACCTGGAGAGGCTGTGAGTGTGAGTGTGTGTGTGTGTGTGTGTGTGTGTGCAGGAGGATCAGAGGGAGGGTGGAGAAAGATTGGTTTTGCAAGCTGTCTTCTGCTCACGCACTGTTGGATAGAACCTAGTAGTGATGCATTTCCTTCATATTCTCTTAGTCTAGAAGAATTGACAGGCTAAAAATGTAATTCTCCCTTCTACAAGATACCTGTCCTTTTGTTATACTAAGCAGTAAATTATGGGTTGTTGTTTTTTTAAAAAAATACAGCATATGTAGCAGAATTTTTAAAAATATGCAAACAAGATGTACATAAATTATAAAGACCACAGAACCACTTTACACTAAATAAAAATGTTGCCTTAGGATACTCAGCACTGGTTACTAAGGGATACCGTGGAACCCCGGGTTACGCACGCGATCCCTTCCGGGGTCGTGCTACGTAACACAGGTGTGCGTAACACGAACGCACAAAACAAACAAACAAACAAAAAACAGAAGAAGTACGCTCCGCAGAGGACTTCCGGGTCGTGGAGGTGCGTAAGTCGAACGTACGCAACACGGAGCGTACGCAACACGAGGTATGACTGTACATTTAAATACTAATGTGGGTAAAGAAAGAAAAACAGCTGTCATTCTAATGTGATACATCTAGAGATGTGAAGCAGACCAAAGGGCATACAAGTTGACAGGAAGAGGTCAGCAGAAGCAGTGGTAGACAAACTACACACTGAGAAGACTGTTGCTTGCCCAGGCAACAGACTATCTGAACCATTTTTCACTGTGTATCTAGCTTTATGACCCCACAATACTCCAAGAATCAGAAACACTGAAGTGCAATGTAACAGCTTATCTAACCTTCATGGGTAAGGAAGGGTTTGATGATCCCAAACGAGTCTAATGTGTTGTTACATTTATGTCTCTAACACTACGCTGAACTACGTCTACTAAAAATGACTTAGAGAAGGATTCCTCTAATAACAATTTTTCAACATTACACAATACCACTGAGCAGGGTGGATAAAAATCAATGATTTTTTTAAAAAAATCAAAAAAATCGGATTTTTTTGATTTAAATCGGATTTTTTTGATTTAAATCGATTTTTTTGATTTAAATTGGATTTTTAAAATAAAATGCTTTTGGAGGAAAAATATTTCTAAATATAGTCTTCTATTTAAGTTACATTGTAGTCCAAAGGCTATTCATCAGGAAATAAGGATTTGTTTTAAGTTTATCAAGTGTGCTAAAACTCAGTCTAAGCTTTTTTTAAATGTTTAACCACATCAGTTAACAAACATGGATACATATGCTATCATGTTATTGTTTTAGTTAAATAAATTGTTTAAATGGTTATTAAGGAAATGATTATTTTTCTCCTTCCAATAAAGTACAGCAGAAAAGTTGTCCAAATATAAAGAGTTAACTTATTAAACCTCACCATAATTTCATAATTATCTGTCTATGTATTTCTAGTAGTATAACCAAATCAGTAATTTTTGATATAACTGTAAAAACTACTCTGAAAATTTATTATTCCAAAAATGAAACCTTCATATGGTTGTAAATATTAAGATTATACCAGCAAGAATGAGTCTTTCTGTAAAAAAGATATTTAAATCAAGTCTTGCTGACTAGTGATTTAAATCGAGCCTTACTGACTAGTGATTTAAATCGTGATTTAAATCGTGATTTAAATCAATTTGATTTAAATCAAATCCACCCTGCCACTGAGAAAGTACAGAGGCATACAGATGCATTTCCATGAAGGATCTTTCTAATATTTGAGTTGTGATGCTCAACACAATAAAGGGCACCAAAATTAATGATGAGCCAAGCCCTCACTGGTCATACTGCATGTAATAACTTGCTGCTCAGTATGCGATCTGACACTACTGGAAAAAATAGCATCTGAGTTTATATGAGTGCTCTATCTGTGGTGGCTTATTCACATATTCAAATCATCACCTGATGGAGTAGTGTAGTCAACAAGTGTGAACAGGCTCTCAAAGACTTTTATTTAGATGTAATAGGCAATTTTTCTGAGTTTGCTAAGGAGCCTCAACATTTTCAAATCTCTTCTTGCATAGGCTCAACCCTTCATCCAATGCTTCAACCAAATGTTTCCTAGGAAACTTTTTAAAATCTACTCAGCTTGTAGGGTATCTTTCAAGTACCCGTAATGGTTTCTCAGTGGAAGTTCCTATTATTCCCAGAAACAGTATTTCAATAACAACTGAGCTAGATGTGAACTTTCACCTGCATGCCCCAGGCAATTAACACTTGAGATTTATTACATAAAAACCAATACAATTGAAGTATCTTAATTGAAGCAGAGGAGCAAAATAGATACCCTAGGGAACCAACAGTAGAGTTCTTGGAGGGTGTGTTTGAGTCCTTTTTAAACTGTGAGGAAGGAGGCTGGCAATCTGGAATGTGTTTCTTATTGATTCACATTTTGGGACTCATTACAGCAAACGTCAAATTGCCTTTCCCATTACCACCTGGTGAAAACATGGCTATTACAGGAAGCTTTTGATAGTAGGTACTATAATTTGTAACTCCTTGCTATGCTTTTGATTACTGGTATTGCTGTTAATACTGTCTGCTGGTTTAGGTTTGGGTTTATTGCTAATTGTTATTGTTGTTTTACTGTGCTTCTGGGTTGCTTTTAATTACATGCATTATTACCTATCTTTTATTTTATTTTATTTTAGGAAAGAAAAGTGGGATGGAAGTTTTACAAATAAATACAGTTGACTTGCAACTTACATGCGTTTAACATGTGCAATTTCAACCTTATGCTGTTGAAGACCGGCCAGTTGAAATTGCACAAATTAAATGCACAGAAGACACAGAGTGCTTACTGGGCTCTGGGAGGCTCTTGCAAGATCAGACAACCTCAAAAGAGCCTGCTAGAGCCCAGCAAGTCAGGCAGATAACAAAATCACTTGTTGTGCACCGGTAAATGCTGCAGTATGTTTTTACGGGCCACTTTATGGTTTTTAAGGGTTGTTTTGACTATGTGAGACTTCAACTTTACACAATATCCCTGGAACAAAACTCATGTGTAAGATGCGAGTCAACTGTAATACAATACCTATAATATTACACCTACCCGCTATCTATCTCTTCATGTTTAATTTTACAAACTGTCCTACATCTAAAGTGACAGCAGATGGCAGCAACCTTCTTGAAATGCAAAACACTGAATTAAGCCAAGGATTTTCCCTTCTTTGGTTTAGGAATCTCCTTACAGTATTACAGCTATGGATCCTACAGAGAAAAGAAATTTCACACTGTGATCAGACTTAGCCTTTCTGCTCTAAAAGTGCTTAAAGTGCTTTGGCAAGAACTCCAAGGGGGGGGGGCAAAAGTAAGAGAATAGATAACTGGTTAACAGGCCTCTTCCTTATAATACATTCCAGTAGCAAAATATGCAAGTCAGCTAGAGTGCTTCATATGCTATATATTTAACAGGTATGCATTACAGAACACAATGCATAACTGTAACTTGAAGCACATACATAGGTACATCTATTGACTTGTCCACCACAACTAACTCCTGCTGATAAAATGCTATTTTCCCCAAGATGAAACACTGTTGCATTAAATGTCATCTGGAAAGGGCCATGAAAGCAGAATTTATTTCAAAAAAGAGAGGGTGCTGAGTTCATTCACATGAAGAGGTTCTATATGGCAGAATTCTAGACTGATATGCACATAACATTCCTGAAGTGATAAGGAAACAGAGTTGTCCAGGCAACTATTTCTGCATCAGAAATTTAGAGTTTAACATTTGGGATTTGGAATATTAAAAGTTAATCAAGGATTGGGAGCAGGACAAACCACAACAGGTCTCAGATATCCCAGACCTACAGTCTATTGCTCTTATTCCTTCCATCAAGAGAGAAATTACTTGAAGGAAGTATTTCATCTTTCACTCGCTATCCCCCAAATCTTAGTCAATACCTTTGCTGCCCCATCATTAATGTTATTGTTACTGTAACTATTTATATGCCACCTTCCAGCCAAAAAACCCCCACCCCCTGGCAACAACACACAAATATAACATTGAAGTACCAAAAAAGGGGACTTTACAAAATTTGGAACAAAATCTTAATGTTTCAAAAATATTAAAAACAAAATGCATTCCTGTTCCTGCCAAAAAGGCAAAGAGCAGTCCCCAGAAAGATATGAGAGAGATCTATAGTAAATATTTAAGCAACAGGTCCTCCTTCAAGGGTCTCAGGCAAGGGGATGGGGCAAGGTAGGAAGAAACATTTACCTCTTGATGGTTCCAGCACATTCTCCCTGAAGGCAGTTTTGGAAGGCACTACTGAAAATACATTAAATTAAACTTTGATTTCTGCAGGGGAAGGTCTGAATGCTAAAGCTTTGAGAGCTAGAAATTCTTCTTCATAGCATGAGTTTGCATAGTACGTTATTCATGTGATAATTACAGTTATCACTGGTTGACCTGAATGTGTGAAATTGCTGTCATCAATTATCACATGACTTACCATCCAAGATCCTTGCCTCATATGCTTAAAATCTATTTTAATTTCTCTGAAAATCAGAGTACATGTTACCAAATTAATCCCTTAAGGAAACAGGAAGTTTACAGTATATATAAAAGCAGTACTACACTCACCCATTTCCAAAAAGCTGCTCGTCTGTTAGTGAAATAACTTAATATTAAGCCAAGCAGACAAAGCCAAAGAAAAGTCAACTGGCTACTTAGGGACCATGCATTTTCTGTGTTCTGAGATTGATAACTGATAAATACATCAAGATTCAATAACAATAAACCTTGGATTTGGCAAACAGAAGCACAATGCAGGAAATTAAAGAAAGTCAGGGCCTGTTATTGTTGGTACTTGACTGCTGGTATTCTACCCCAAGTAAAATCATCCGTCATTACAAGGAAAATGTACCAAATACATTAGAATCTCTGAATGTAAGATCTTTCTAACTCTGTAAGAGAGACCCCCATTTTCTAGAAAAAGAGAAAACAGTGGTATGGCTGAACACACACATGCCTTCATAAGATTAGTAATAAAACCACACCCACCCACCCACAGCTTTATTGCGGTCCATTGACCCAAAATATAAACCATAGCCTGTAACTTTTCTATATTTATTTTTAGCTGGTGTGGTAAGAAAGTATGTTAATATACAAAAACTATCTAAACACTCACCAGTACAATGTGCTACAAGCTGTAAATATCCCTTCTAATGGTTATTAGCTTCTCCCTTCATCTAATGATCTAATCATTTTCTTGCAACACTCTCCTAGATTTCCCTTCTCTTCTAACTTTTGCTTTCTGTTCCTCTGCACTCACCACAGTTTACTACACCTCCCTTATCTGTGCTGGCAGGGAGTTATGGTATCCTGGCTGCCACTGACCTTGCTACTCTGATAGAATAGAGGAATTAGCCTGCCTTGTCTCAGGTAACTTAACTGATTGCTCAAGGTGCCATTTTAGGCATCATCATGCCTAATTCCTATACAATTCCCTGCTTATGTAGCTAAAATGGCAACAGCCAGGCACAAAAAAACCCACCAACCTAATAAGGACTATGCATACTTAATACCCACAGAATACTAGTTGGCAGATAAGGGGTGTGTGAAATGAAAAATTGGGGTGGTGGGGAGAACAGTGTGGCTGGAAATGTCACAGATATATAGAGATATAGACACTCAACACTTACTCTCTTGCTTTGAAAGTTCTCTCTCTCTCTCTCTCTCTCTCTCTCTCTCTCACACACACACACACACACACACAATTTTGTTTGCAAGGACCCACATGTACACTATATGCTACTTCCAAATCCACTCCCCTAGTGCTGCCGCTTATGTAGCCAAAAGCACACCACCCACACAGTGGGTTGCAGCAATCTAATTAACATTTGCATAAGTATGGAAACATATTTAGGAAAAAAAACTGTAAGAACAAAACCCCAAGAAAGAGGCCCAATGAGGGTTGAGATAGCTCAGGGTTCACAGAATGCATGCTGACGGGGGAGGGGGGTGAAATAATGGGCCAGCGGGGGGGGGGTGGAATCAAATGGCTGGAAAAGGACAGAGGGGCACCATCTTATTGGCCTGGGTCACATGGCATTCTAAGCAAAACTATGGTTTAGGGCAAATGTGCGTGCATGGCCTGGCTCAGTGTGCCACTGGAATTTGGGCTTATGGTTTAGCTCCCTGCAGCTTAAAGCTGTAACCAATGTTTTCCTATATTCTATGGCTTATTTGTCCAGGAGAGCTAAACTATGAATTCTCTGGATGACAGGGAAGCAAAACAGGCCAGGGAGGAGTAAAGCAGCCACAATCCTCTCTTCAGAGCCTACATAATTGCATTAAGCCATGGTTTGGCTTATTCTTTGAATAGGTAATTTCCTGGTCTCACTGAGGACCTATTTTTATGTCATGTCCATGATAACTGAGACTGAGCACCAGTGAAGTTACTCCACACCCACAAACAAAATAAATGAGGACTGAGCATGCTCAGCAAACACAAAATTTTGACTTGATAGTTGAGGGAAATTGAAACATGGCTGGGATCCTGAGTATACACACTGCAACTTTTTCTGACAAGGCCTCACTTATTAGAATTCCTACACCCATAATTATCTTGTTAAATTTAATTCTTCCACCTAAGACTGATGAATTTTTGAATGACACCTGCAGACCCCAATCAGCTGAAAGGTCTCATTCACCTTTCCCCAGCTCACTGCCTACAAATCTCATCTGTCCCAGCCAGCATGGCCAACGGTCAGGGCTAATGGGAGTTGTAGTAGTCCAACAACATCTAGAAGGCACCATATTGGGGAATGCTGATCTAATGAATAGCCTTGATTTATATTTCACTAACCCAACTTTATCCAGCTGGTTGGAACATTTCTGCATTGTCCTTTCCCTTAAGATGACACAGGAAATAAATATATGGAACTCTTTATTTTTACAAACACAAATGTAAATACCAATCAGTACCTTCCACTGGAAGGCCTGCCCACTTCGTCTCCTTAAGTTAAATGCAGGGAATACAGAGATTGAATTCTTAATGTGTGCAAATCTGATTCAGTAGCTGTGTCTTCCATTGGGAGGCCAGCCTAAACATTCCCACAGAGAAGTGCCCAAAGGTAACAGAAATTTACTCCCATCACTTACCCCACTGTAATGTAATACCCTTTGATTAGCACATTAGTGATGTCATTCTATCTGAAAATTCCCTGACCCTGCAAGGCTAAATTTGCTTTTCACTGGATTCTGTGTAAGGGAGACTGCATGTTCTAATAAATAATGCCATGTTCTCCTGCTGTAATCATTAATATTTACAATGTATGAGGAGATTATGGGACATTAAGAAATAAGTTGTATTGTTTTCAACCGTGTATATCAGAGTACAGTCTAAATTGTGCATATCTAAGAGCCATGACAGCATATTAACTAACATTTTTCTTTGTGTTCTATTTTCTTATATGACTAATTTTGTATTAACTTGTCTCTTAAATAAGAATTTTCCTTTAATAATGGAAATGCTTGAGTCTTCCTTTAGGACGTTGGAAGCTCTACCCTATATTACATAAATCTCAACCCATTTATGCTCCTAGGTTACTTCTTTATAAAGCCAGTTATAAACAGGAAACAAGTGCCTTGAATTCATATCATTCCCAAGTATTTCAGTTTGTTAGGTATGCCTTATCTCCTTGCACCTAAATCTGTAACAAAAGTGGTGACTGCTACCCTGAGTTCAGGTGCCAATGTGGAAAGCTAGTTACCTACACCTATTCTTGTGTGTTCCCTCATTAGTGAGCCAGAGCTTAACACGTATTACAGACTCAACTAGACTGGTCCCTAGTTCAGAGCTTGCCAAACTGTGTGTCGGCTGCAGTGTGTAGGTGTGTCACGTGAATGCTCCCCATGCACCTTTTGGGGCTGGAAGGGGCTGAGTTTAACTTCCAGTTTGCTAGTAAAATTGAATTACTGTGTTGCAAAATGATGAATGTCTAAAGAGTGTGCCTCCTGACGGAGTAGAAATAGCAATTATGAAGGAAGTTCCACCGAGGCTGGTCCAGAAGAGGAGAAAGTACTTCTTTTTAACAAGGGCACTCTTAGCAAAGAGAATCTACTTCCGCTGGGAATTTCCAGAGGGACTATCATTTTACTTCAAAGGAAAGAGAAGGAAGTTTGATAATGTGCAAGACGCGGATCGCTTTTACAGAACTTACACACAAGAACTGGGTGGGGTGAGATCAAGAACACCAAGAGAGCTACAATATCAACCAACAGAAGAGGAACACGAAGATAACGTCACAGAGACAGAGGAAGGGGAGGAAGGTGAAGAAGAGAAAGAGGAAGAAATGGACGAGAGACTTTAATATTATTCCTCCTAATATACAATATAATTAATTTCGTAATGTATATATATAATTAATTTCGTAATGGACTAATTTACTCTGCCGTTTTCTTTTCTCCTCTGTACTATCAATGGTATATTGAGATTTAATATAGAGGGAACGAATTTAATAATAAAAAATATTTTAATTAGAAAAATTTAAGAAAAATTAATAAAATTTTGGAATAAAGGAAAGTATGAAATTGAAAATAATTTCGTGGAATGTAAATGGCTTAAATGAAAAAAAGAAAAGAAATAGAGTAACTCATTATTTAAAGAAGCAAAATTGGGATGTAGTATGTCTACAAGAAACGCATATAAATAAAAAACATCAAAGATTATTAATAAATGATAAATTGGGGAAAGAATTTATTGCTGCAGAGGAGAGAAAGAAAAAAGGGGTTGTGATGTATGTAAAACCTAAGTGGGAACCGGAGTTTGTGTGGAATGATACGGAAGGAAGAACAGTGATTGTAAGTATTAAAATTGAAGGGGAGCAATGGATATTGGTGGGGGTATATGCACCAAATGGCAGCAAGGTAGAATATTTTAAGAAGCTACAGGAACAATTAATGGAATTTATGGATAAAAAAATCTTGATAATGGGTGATCTGAACGGGGTCATTGACCCAGAATTAGATAAATCAAAGGACATGAGAGGAAAAAAATACAAAAAACTTCCAAAAACCTTTGTGGATTTAATGGAAATAATGGAGATGAAGGACACATGGAGGTTTAAACACCCAATAAATAAAGAGTACACCTATTTTTCGGCAAGGCACCAAACAGCTTCTAGAATTGATGGAATATGGGCCTCAAAAGATGTATTAAACAAGATACAAAAAGTAGAGATTAGAGCAAAGGTCCTTTCTGACCATAATCCAGTGGGACTACATTTAGAAGAGGGAGAACGCGGAAATGGAAAAAGGTGGAGATTAAATGTTTTTTTGCTGAATAAACAAGAGATAGTAGATGGGGCTAATAAGTTAATGAAAGAATATTTCGAATTAAATAGTGGAGGGAAAGTGGAGGACCAAATAGTCTGGGAGGCAGGGAAAGCGGTCGCAAGAGGCTATTTTATACAGCAAAATGTATTAATGAGGAAGAAAAGAGAAAATGAAAAAGAAAAGTTATTGTTGGAAATAAAAAAGAAAGAGAAACTTCTTTATAAAACCGGGGAGGAGGGAATTCGGAAGGAAGTAAAAATTTTGAGAGGTAAATACGAAAATATGATAGATGAAGAAATGGATCGATTAGTGCAATATTGGAAATATAAAAATTTTAAGTGGGCCAATAAGCCAAGCAAGATGGTGGCGTGGCAGATAAAGAAAAGACAAAATGAGAAAGTAATAACAAAAATTAAATTTGATGGGAAAAGTATAGAGAAAAAAGAGGAGATTGAAGAATGCTTCACAAAGTATTATGAGGCACTTTACAGCAAAGAGAAGATTGAGGAAGATCATATAAATAAATATTTGGAAGGCGTGGAATGGCCACAGATACCACAACAGGCATATGAAAAAATGAATAAGGAAATATCAATCTTAGAGATCCAAGAAGCATTAAAGGAAGTTAAAAGGGGAAAGGCTCCGGGCCCAGACGGTCTCCCAGCAGAGTTTTATAAAAGTTTAGATGAAAAAATTATATTAGAACCTTTAAGAGCCCTGATGAATAAAGCTTTAGACACAGGAAAGATACCGAGCTCATGGAGAGAGGCACTGATTATACTCCTACCAAAACAAGATGCAGACCCAGAGGAAATTAAAAATTACAGGCCAATTTCACTATTGAATAGTGATTATAAATTATTTGCAAAAATATTGGCAAAAAGATTAGGGAATATATTAGGAACAATAATACACAAGGACCAGGTGGGATTTATAAAGGGAAGACAGGCTAAGGAAAATATTAGAACAATAATTAATATCTTTGAATGCCTCCAGAATAAAAGGGACAAACAAGCGGCAGTGGTCTCACTTGACGCAGAAAAAGCCTTCGATAATGTGGCATGGCCTTTTTTGGAAAAAACAATAAATAGCTTGAAATTGGGGAGAAAGATGGAGGTGGCGATAAGCGCGATCTATGAACATCAAAGAGCGAATTTAATAGTAAATAATAGAATATCCAGAGAAATAAATATATCAAAAGGGACAAGGCAGGGGTGTCCCCTGTCGCCACTCCTCTTTATAATTACTTTGGAAGTGTTATTAACCAAAATTAGAAAAGAAAAGGCAATTAGAGGAATACGAATTGGCAATAAATTATTCAAGGCAAAAGCATTTGCAGATGACGTGATTTTGACAACGGAGGAACCACAAAAAAGCATCCCGGCAGCTATGGAAATGATAAAGGACTATGGAAAGGTAGCAGGTTTAAAAATAAATTATAGCAAAACAAAGATGTTAGTAAAAAATCTGGAGAGGGAAGATGAGGAAAAATTACAAGAAATTTCAGGGATTAAAATTAGTAACAAAATGAAGTACCTGGGGATAAATATGATTAACAAAGGATTGGATCTGATACAAGAAAATTATATAAATACATGGAATCAGATTAAAAAGAAATTGGCAATCTGGACAAAATTAAAGTTCTCATTAATGGGGAGGATATCAATCATAAAAATGATGGTATTAGCCAAAATGAATTATCTATTTCAAAACTTACCTATTCTAGGGGGTACTAAATATTTCCAACAATGGAAGAAGGATATATCGGATTTCGTATGGGCAGGAAAGAAACCCAGGATCAAATATAAAATTATGATAGATAAAAGGGAGAGGGGAGGATTTGGCATGCCGGATCTACGGTTATACCACGACGCAGCTGCGTTAACGTGGATCAAGGAATGGATAGAATTAAAAGATTCGGATACATTAGATCTGGAAGGTCAAGATATAGGCCTGGGGTGGCATAGCTATTTGATGAAAGATAAAATATCAGATAAAAATATATTTATGCATAATATAGTGAGGAGGTCATTAATAAAAATTTGGCAAAAATATAAGAGAAACTTTGAAACAAAAACACCATGGTGGCTATCTCCACTGGAAATCATAAAGATAAAGAAAATTAATATGGAAGAAAGGTACCCCACATATAAGGATTTATTGGTGGAGGAAGGGGGGAAACTAGAATTAAAAGAGTATGAGGAAATTAAACATTATTTGACTACCTGGCTTCAATATTTTGAGATCAAACAAAGGTTTAAAAAAGATAGCAAATTAGGCTTTGAGAAAAAGGAGTCCAAATTAACGGAAATACTATTATTAGGAAAGAAAGGATACATCAGGAAACTGTATGATGAACTCCTAAAATGGGAAACGGAAGAGGAAATGGTAAAGGAGGCTATGATAAAGTGGAGCCAGGATCTGGGGATAACAATCACAGTAGACCAGTGGGAAGTGGCATGGCAAAGGAATATGGAATATACCCCAAATTATGATTTACAAGAAAATTTATTGAAGGTTCAACATAGATGGTATTTGACCCCTGTTAAAATAGCAAAAATACAAAAAGGAGTTAATAACAAATGCTGGAGGTGCAAGTCGGAAATAGGGACACTCTATCATACATGGTGGCAATGTGGGTTAATAAAAGGTTTTTGGAACATGATTTATAATGAATTAAAAAAGATGATTAGGTACTCATTTAAAAAATCACCAGAAGTATTTCTTTTAGGGATTCTAAATAAAGACATACTACTTAAGGATAGAGCTTTAATATTATATGCAACAACCGCAGCTAGATTGTTAGTAGCAGCAAACTGGAAGACTCAAATTATACCTTCGAAGGAGGATTGGCAAATTAAAATGCTAAACATATATAATTTGGCGATAAGAGAAGAGGAAGTGAGAGGAAATAAGGAGGAATTGAGAGGAAGAACATGGAAAGCATTCGAGGATTATATTATGAGGGGTTAAAAGAGGCCATCCCCTGGGCAGAAGAGGAAAAACTCAACGGGAGCGAAACCAGTAAAATAAAGTAAAGAGATGAAGGTATAGCTAATTAACAGAAGAAATATAAATATATAGTAGTAACATTGCACGTACTGAGAAGCATTGGGAGTTAGGGGGTTAGGAAAGAAGGCGGGGGGGAATCTTCCTTTAGCTGTATTATGGGAGGGAGGGTGAGGGAGGGAGTAAAAATGATACATGGAGATATATTGAATGTATTGAACGGACGATTTTATTTGCATTTCATTATTGTAAGCCTTGAATAATTAAATAAAGATTATTACAAAAAAAAAAAAAAAAAAAAAAAAAAAAAAAAAAAAAAGAGTGTGCCTCCAACATGAAATGTCTGGAAAGCTCGGCTCTAGTTAATGACAACTGACTAGACTAAAGCAACGCAAACTGGGATGACACTATTTAAAAAGGACAAAAAAGCCCTAGATACATTCCTCTCCTTGGAAGTAAATTCTAACATGCATAGGATTGGTCTGCACAGCTGCAATCTTAAGCAAATTTACAGCACAATCCTATACATGTTTTCTGAGAAGCAACTTTGAGACTTGCTCCCACTCCAAGGTAAGTGTGTATAGCATGCTGTATTAAGAAGTAAATCCCACTAAACCCAATGGGACCCATTCCCAAATAAGCATGCTTAGGTTCCAGCTGTAATAAATATTCCACTTAGACTCTTATCTTTCTCATGAAGGCTGGGTAACCTTTTCAGGCATTCCCTTGCAGAAAAATGGTGAGGGTCACATACTGGCACAAAAGCCAAATGTATGGGTGAGTCTCCCCTTCTCTCCCTCTCCCCTTCAATCAACTATTAATTCTCTCTCTCTCTCTCTCTCTCTCTCTCTCACACACACACACACACAGAGAGAGAGAGAGAGAGAGAGAGAGAGAGAGAGAGAGAGAGAGAGAGAATCAATCCATCATCCCCTTAACTCATTGAGTGACCTGTTTCTGCCACACATGGCAGGGACAAATAGGGGAGAAATGGCTTGAAGATCAAACTGAGGAACAATATGATTCGTACACACAAAATAGTAATGTTCTCTGGATCTTGCTTTCTCAGTGCTCATTAATTGATTCAATCTAGAGTAGCCCTCGGCCCTGGGGAGGAAGGCCAGCCTTGGTCCTGGAGATCTCCCACCCTCAGCTAGGCCTCACCACTGCCCTCCTTGTGTGCTGGCTAACAGAAGCTCCTATTCAACTAGAACAGATGTCAGGCATGCTTGCTGGGAAAGGAGATGGAATGGGCTTTTTGAAATGTCACACTTAATACACCTGGTAGAGCATCAAGCAAACACTCTACCACTGTGAGCTGTGGCTGGAAGCAGGAACTAGTGCTGGATTAGAGAGCAGGATAGACCATTCAGAGGCTGGCAGGGCACAAGGCAAGGGAATCATTCTGTTGTGCCAACTGGAGGGCAATCAGAAATACTTTTCAGCAATACTTTTGGCAGCAACACTAGTGACAGGTTTCAGTGACAATATTAGCACGGCCACAGCTTTTGCAGAAGAACTGGCATCAAATCTAGTAGCAGGGGTAAAAATGGTGGCACAGGTTGCCCACATGTGGTCTAGTGACCACTCCTTGGACCTGCCCGTTCCAGTACAAATAAAAACAAAGGAGGAAAAAACATGAATCCTTCCTACATCATTTCCCCCTACATTCGGGGTGTGTGTGTGTGTGTGTGTGTGTGTGTGTAACCAATCAAACACAATCTGAAGAATCTGAAGAAGTGTGCATGCACACGAAAGCTCATACCAAGAACAAACTTAGTTGGTCTCTAAGGTGCTACTGGAAGGATTTTTTTTATTTTGTTTTGTTTTGACTATGACAGACCAACACAGCTATCTACCTTCAATCAAACACAGGAAGTGAATAGAAAAAGGGGCATCTTTGTATCTGTCAGATATATGTCTGAGCTGCATATTTGGCATTTTACATACCTCAAATCAAAATCTGACATTTGCACAATAGAAACATTCCCCAACATGTATTTTAAGAACACGAGCACAGTAAGTTGGTGGGGAAATCCTGTATGTATATCTCTGGATGTTGTCCTGTCGACCTCTGGCTTTGGTTCAGCCCACAGTTGGCAAGTAGCCACAGAAGGTAATCCACAAGGGAATATAGCCATCAGGCTAAAAAACATTACCCAATAAAGTTAAGCCACTCTACCCACATACAGAATTTATGGCTTCATAAAATATTTGACTGCTCAGTTGACTGGTATCTCAACCCTAACAACCATGTTGTACTATACCTCAAGTCCTTTAAACCCATTTTTTTCTATGTTCTATATCATGCAATGATAAAACTGGATTTCAGGAACCTTTTCTTCTTATGAAGGGGTGGTATATAAGGAATATGTTTTATTTAGCAATAGATCTTGGAATGTTCTAAATTTTAATGTTTTAAATTTGCCTGTACCCCAAATGTCATGTCTAGTTCTCCTTTGATAGGATATTTTCACACAAAAATACCTTAAATAATTTATATATAGTACAAATGGGATCACACTGCAGTTGGCACACTCCTAGATGTCATTAAGTGTTAAATTCCTCCACACACCAAGTTTAAGGCTACAGTCCTACAAGCTGGCTTTAGGCCAGCTAAAGAGCTATAGGAAGCAATGTAAGTGCTGATCTGCTGGCAGTGGGCAGCCTGCCAACACAACAGCACTTATGCCACTAAAGCACTTTGGTACACCCACAGAAAGTTTTGCAGGCATGTATGTCCCACTGGTGGCATTCCACCAGATGTGGGAGGTGGGGCAATATGGGACATTTAGAGCAGTGTTTCCCAACCAGTGTGCCTCCAGATGTTTTGGGACTACAATTCCCATCATCCCTGACCACTGGTATTGCTGGCGAGGGATGATGGGAGTTGTAGTCCCAAAACATCTGGAGGCACACTGGTTGGGAAACACTGATTTAGAGGGATCAGCAGGGGAAAGAACTATGGGACATTATTGGGATCTGTAGGTTCCTACGTCTCTTGTTCTACTTGTATGCCCCCAAACAGTCACCCAATCTACACCAGCCCTTGCATCAACAATGGGGGGGGGGGAATGGAAGGAGCTGCCCAGTCTGGCTACATGTCGAAAAACTCAGGGTTGCACCAATAGAAGCTGATAGTCACTTCAATTTAGTTGGCATTGTTCACCAATATAGGCCTGAAAAGCGAAGAAGCATTTGTTTGGGGGCATTTGACGAATTCATCTGGGATTATGTGTATTTACAGAGGAATATTATCCTTCTCCAAATTTTGGACATTTGCCATAATATATCTATGTAATCTGTGTATTAAAAGGACTGGCGATTCAATGACAACACCTAGAGAAATTTACTTTATTTGGTATGAATAACAGCAAAATCAGCCTTAAGGAGAGTTACACCGATCTTTTAAAAACAGTAACATTTGACTCCAGGAGTAACTACAACATGTGTACTATTCATATTACCACTTCAAACGGGAGTAACCTACTACTGCTCCTCTTTGCTCAACCCCCACACGCCGAGAAGAACAGTGTCCATCCCTTGCACTAAAGAAGGTTGTAAAAATGATGCTAATTTTGCAAAGGACAAAATAGGGTCAGATAGAAAAAGTAGTTACATTCTCTTCCCAAAGTCTTGTATTCAACTTGTATTCTATTATATTCATAGTAGACCCACTGAAATTTATTGACCTAACTTGGTCATGTTCGTTAATTTCAATGGGATTATACTCTGAGTAAAACTTTGTTAACCCAATTGGTTTAATTGCCTTTATCCCAGGGAAAACAGCAAACTATAGCTGGACTTTATGGCATTAATTAAAAGCTAAGTAACAACTAGGCAAGTGTGAACCCTACAATAGTAGGAGTATGTCAAACAGGAGTTCCAGAACTAAACTGCCAATGTGAACATAACCTTTTTGACTCTGGAGGCACTTAATCTTGCAACTATTCATATAACTGAATCAGAATGAACCTGTAAGCATTCCCGCAATACCTATAAACAAAAAGAGCCACAATTGCTTAAATAAAAACACTCCAAAAATCTTCACAAAGCCAAGAAGCTGTACAACCCCTCCTCCACAGTGGCATGTGAAATGGCCCCAATTGTTGATTCCAGGTAGAGAAGCAAAAGTGAGTCCCAAAGCAAGAAAGCTGTATAAGGTGCACAGTGGGGAAACAAACTTTAAAAACTGTCTTTTTTAATTCTGATATTAATGTATGTGTTTGATTTGTTTTGGGATTAAAGGGTTGTAAGTCACTTTTGAGTTTCCATAGAAAAAAGTAACTAGTACATTTAATAAATAAGAAGGAGGAACCACCTAAAGGTAGGGCAGGAGAGGGGGAATTGAGGCATGAAAGGGCAACAATGAGAAATTCAACCCCTGGAGGAATGTCACAGGGCTTAAGATGAGTAGAATTTTATGTGGGAAATAGAAGGAGAACTAGGGAGAATGATCTAAAACAGTGGTTTCCAACCTTCCCACCCACAGTCCACTTGAAAACGGCTGAGCATCTTGGTGGACAATGATTTTTCTGCCTGTTGTTTAGCAACTGTAATGCACTGCGCCTTACAATTTTATGGAATTCAGGCTGTAATACAATAATATATATATATATATATATATATATATATATATATATATATATATATATATATGAAACAAAATAAGCAACAGAAATATAATTAAAATCAATATGAGTATTTAATGCTATAGATGTGCCATCTATTGTCTTCAGTCACAATTTACAGCATGGATCACCTGAATGAAGCATGTGTGGTCTGTGGGCTGCAGTTTGGGAACCCCTGATCTAGACACATGCTAGAGAAAGGAAGGGGAACGGAGTAGGCAGTGACCTGACAAGCTGTGGCCTGAGGAAGCAGTGGGTGGTAAGGACATGGAGTTGGAAAAGGAGGGTTAGAGAAGGAGGGTCTAGGTACTTTACACAGAAAGGAAGGGAGCAGCCAAGAGGGCATAGGGTTGCTATGTTCAGCTGAAACCTAGGCTGGGTTACCTATCAGTATGTAAGTTGGAACCAATGGCATAAAGAATAAGATTTTATCTGTTGATTGATCCCATTCAAATTAATGAGAGATTACTGTCCCGAGAGAAAAGAATGCCCTGGAAGATCTCATTCCTTTCCAATGGATGATTTATTTCAAGAGTAAGGCGTATCCAGCACTTCGCTAGCATCACTGAGCCATGATCACTTCTCTGCCAAAGGCAGGGAGTTCAGGTTGAATGCTTTAGGCTCAACAGAATGAGGCCATTAAAGAAGCACCAGTTAGGAAGGATGTATCTGCATACATTTCAAGGCTCCAGACCTCCATCCACCTTACAATTAGTGTTACATTCACAATTTTATTCTGGATTGTTTTATTGGATGTTTTAATGTGTTTAAAATATAAAGCAGTATAGAAAAGAATTAATAAAAGTAAAAGTATAACAATAACAATAATAAAATAACAATAATAATTTCATTGAAAAAATCACAAGTAGACATTCCGTGGTGATGACTGTAACCTAGGTTAAGGTGCCATTTGTCAATTAGCTTATATATGTGTCAGGGACTGGCCCGAGCCAGGAGGGGTGGCGGAAGGGACAGAGGTATCAAGGGATCACCCATGCACGCCGGAGGAGGTACTGCGAGCATGGGAAGAAGAAGAGGCAATGCCGAGGTTGTCACCAGCAACAGGGAAGGAGGTATGGAGAAGCGGGAGTGAAGAGGTGTCGCCGCCGGTGCTGACGGAGGAAGAGCAGGTGGCGGGGGAACCAATAGGAGGGGATGAGGAAATGGAGACGGAGGCAGAGGAAGGGGTCGAGGGTCTTGTGAGAGCCTCGACAGCAACCTCCAGGGAGGACGAAAGTGAAAGGGAAGAGACCAGCGCAGGGGCTGGTAGGGTCAAAAAGCGGAAAAGGAGGAGTGAGAGGAGGCGTTGGAGTTTCAAGAAGCTTTTATGCTGGGGGGAAAAACGGAAGCCCTTACTTGGAGAATCTGATTCATCGGAGGAGGAGGATGAACTGTAATGCTTGTCAGTGAAATAAAGTTATACATCAGTTAAATGAACTACTGAGTTGCCTACTCTTGAGGAGGACACATACCCACCTCACAATATGTGAGTTTCTAACACTGCTCTTAGGCAGATAGCTATCTAGAAAAACTCAGAAACAGATCCAACAACATGCCCCATAATCTCCCACTCAGCTTCCATGGTAATTGCATCCAAGAGAGTACTAAGGGTTCCTGCATGCTTCTCTCCACCATCCCATGCTATTAGCCTGGAGAGCCCTCACTTGCACTAGTCCCATATCATATCATAGTCATATCATGTCATAGTCCCATTCCCTCCTACACTTGTTAGCATATGGCTGAGATCAGAACTAGAATGCAGTTACATCCTGAGCAATAATGTGTAGAAGGCAGCAAGCTAGTAAAACAGTTTGCAGGCTACTGAATGTCTGACTTACATGTAAGACTATTTAGTCTGTGTTTAAAAATAAAGTAGCAGAACTTACTGGTGATCAAAACAAAGCTGATGTTGAATTCAAAGCAAGAACCAAATTATAAATGAATAGCACCCTAACAGTCTTAGAAACATTTGATTTCCTTTATGATCCATCATATTCACTATCCTCAATTGCTTAAATTATTTATGTTTCTTTCTTTGTATAATCTGAAAATTATGAAGCGATGATACAAATAAAAGCCTATTATTGGAAAAGGGGAGACAATTTTTTAAAATACAGCACTAATATGTGTATGAGGGATGCGGGTGGCGCTGTGGTCTAAACCACAGAGCCTAGGGCTTGCCGATCAAAAGGTCGGCGGTTCGAATCCCCGCGATGGGGTGAGCTCCCGTTGCTCGGTCCCAGCTCCTGTCCACCTAGCAGTTCGAAAGCATGTCAAAGTGCAAGTAGATAAATAGGTACCGCTCTGGCAGGAAGGTAACGGCATTTCCGTGCGCTGCTCTGGTTCATGCGCTGCTCTGGTTCATGCGCTGCTGGCCACATGACCCAGAAGCTGTACACTGGCTCCCTCGGGCAGTAAAGCGAGATGAGCGCCACAACCCCAGAGTCATCCGTGACTGGACCTAATGGTCAGGGGTCCCTTTACCTTTACTATGTGTATGGGGCATCGAAAATTAATTTCAGCTTGTTTAAGCCAGAATCTTAACCTTAGGTGGCAACACAAAATAGAAACTAGTTCAACTAAGTCTTTCTATTGCCTCAGGATGTCTTTCGGCAGGTGTGCTTCTCGTTCCATTTTCTGTATCAGATACAAGCCTTTCCCCCTATAAATATATAACTCAAGAGTTTCACTGTGATGGAAAGAAGAAAATACTAGGGTCCAAGAAGCATTAAAGTTGTTAAAAGACAGAAATGGAAATAGAATTGTGTTGCTGCAATTAATCATATTTCGGCAGCTAGCTATCCCTATCGGTTAAAAACCGTAATTAGTACCTTGGCTCCCAACCCCATGGGCCACACAAAGTCACTAATATTCCTAATAGGGACCAGCAGTCAATGCACAAGGCAATTCTGTAAATGCCAGTCTAAAATTATACTACAAGTAACATTGAGAGCAAATTCCAGTTTACAAATATAGGCCATACCTAATCCACAC
The DNA here is from genome assembly GCA_034641385.1 of Darevskia mixta. NCBI lineage: Eukaryota > Metazoa > Chordata > Lepidosauria > Squamata > Lacertidae > Darevskia > Darevskia mixta. The sequence continues at coordinate 21,480,612 of JAWWNH010000008.1, forward strand.
AATTACAATGGCACCACCATTGTGAAGGCATAAGTGAAGGAAATAAAACTGGGAACACAGGAAACACCAAGCTGGTTGAAAAAGAAACATTACAGCATTATTCATTTATGGTACTCACCATCTCTTTAGCTATTTCCACAGCTTCTTGCAACCCATAAAGCTTGCCACAGACCAGGTAAATCCCATTGGCCCAGAGAATACAGCCCTCGTGGACCCAAAATTCATTGCTGTCAAGAGGTAGTTCAGGAATTTGTAACTCCAATTCAGGACCACCTTCCGAAGTGGACATGGGGGGTTTAGAGTCCAAAGGAGCTTTTTCACCAACATTGCTACCCTCAGTGGTTGCCTTTTTACAAGCAGCGCCTCTCGAAAGGGACCGAGAGGCCCCAGCACAGTCCTCTGAGCGATGCCGTCTCTTAAAGCGAGGGTGGGCAGTGAGGCTTCTCTGCTCCTTTTGTTGCTGCTGCTGCTCTTCCTCCTCCTCCGTATCTGTCTTGGAACCATTAGATGCACTTTTATGCCGTACTTTGACCTTATTCTGCATTTCTGTGGCCCTCTTGGGAGGGGGATTCTTGGGCAATGTGGCCGCATAATCCTGGGGATAGAAAGGTCCAAAGAGATCACCCATGTTGCGATAGCTGGCCCACTTGCCACACAGGCAACAAACCAGGTGGCCCATGACAGAGGACTCTGTTACTACAGGGCCCTGTAGCATGAAAGAGGAAATAGGCAGTACTTTGCTCTCAACATTGCTGGGAGGTGGTGTTGATGACCTCTGCCCTTTTCGGCCCCTCACCAGCTTATTCTGCTCCTCTTCCTCTGCATTAATTATTGTGCATACAGCACCTATCTCACACTTGTTCACTACATGAATATAGGGGAAAAAAGACTTGTTCTTGTTATCAGTTTTATCAAGAGACTGTGTGGCATATTTCAGTTTGATCTCTGGTTCCTGGGGCTCCACAATTGGAGCAGCTCGTCTTGGCTTCCGCTTCCGTGGCTGTGCTGTAGGTTTCCTCCTCTCCCTTCGCTGTCTCTTAGGTTTAGGTTCTCCACCTCCTGCCTCCTCTGATGGCTGCAGTGCTTCTGGTACTGATGGAAGTGGCGGAAGCAGCAACTGTTGTTGAGGCGGCAGTGGCGGTGGCGGCAGTGGCTGCTGCTGCTGCTGTTGCTGCTTCTTCTGTTTGTTTACACTACCAATAGGCCGCCCCTTCTTCTTACCAGAAGGAAAATAACCCTTTGGAGGAAAAGGATCTGGCTTGGGTGTCACAATGACTGCATCTCCACCCTTCTCTTCAGACTTTAGATTTGGTTCAGGAGTAAAGACTTTGGATGGAGAGACTGTTTTTAATTCGGAAAAGCTTATAGATCCTGTCCCAGTTAGTGAGCCATCTGTTCTTCCCTGACAAACAGCTTTTTGTGAAGGTGCTGGGATCACAGTAGGCACTGGGGCCTCCTTGACAACACTTGCAAGTTCAGGTGTCTCTTTTTTTACTACCTCATCTCTATCCGCATGCCATTCTTCAGAAGATATTGTCAGAGAAATTTCACTAGTCAATTCTTGGCTCTCTTGATCCAGCACAATTTCCTCTTTTATATTTTCTGCTTCCATTCCATGATTGGACACATTCCCACTCTCTGGCGGGCCACTCTTCAGTGACAGAATGTCATCAAGGGTGACTGCATCTGGGCCAGCTTCAGCACAATTTGAAGAAGCACTCCTCCGAACATTAGGGGATGTGATTTTTTGAACAATAGCTTCCAATTTTAACCCACGGCCCTTCCGTGGAGGCAGAATTTTTGTTTTAGCTGGGCTTGTGAGGGAAACAGCAGAGCAATTTCTATTGTCAGGACTTGGAAGATTCCTAGGAGATTCTCCTTTTGAGAGTGACTTACTAACATCTTGGCTTTGGGAAGAATGGGCATAGGAGTTGAGTGTTTTATCAGCTCCATCCTTTGATGAAGTCAGCAGGCGTCCTTTGTCTTCAGTGCCACTATGCTTCATTTCCTGCAACTGCCTCTTGCTGGGAATAGGAGAGATAAAAGAGCGGACTCTCCTTCTCATGATTAAAGGATTTTGAGAAGACTGCTCTTCTTGTCCAGGAATCCTTACCATGGCATTGCCAGATTTAAGTACATCTCCAGCATCTTCACGCTTGTGTGTATCACTATCTTGAGATGCAAATCTCTTCTGACTAGTTGCTCCTAGAGAGCCACTGTTTTTCCCAGTAGTCACCTGTCGGGAAAGATCCCAACCAGATTCTTGTTGCTGAATCTTTTGATTCAAATGTTTAATTTCAGCACACTTATTTTGAAGAGACCCATCACTCCCTAACAAGCAACGGCTTGCGTCTTGGCTGACAGCATCATGGTAAGAACCAGAATGGAGATACATCATTCCATCCTTGTCATTTTTCAAAGGACTCCTTACTCTGTCCAAGAACTGCTGTTGCCTTGGGCTCTTTCTTGCTGTCTCCTGCCTATGTTGAGCAGCTGCAATCACTCCCTGGGCAGAGCTGCTACTCCAATCTTTGTATTCTTCCTGTTGTTGTTGGTACAGCTGCCTTTTGTAGTGGTACTGGGAATTCAGCCCCTGGTTAGGATCACCAAAAGCATGAGATCGAGCATTAGTGTGATAAACTGAAGCTAACGACGAGCTTTCAGAATTTGGAGGGAAAGGAGAGTGTAAGGAACCCCGGTTCACCCTGTCAGAAAGCACCATGTGTGGATTCATGTGGTGAAGATCTGTGCCTGGACCTCTGCTTCTACCTGGTGACATCTTTAATTTGTCTGCCAGATCATGAAACTGAGAGGGAGATTTACCTCTCATTCCCTCTCGGCTGCTTCCCATTCTGCCAGGTCCTCGCCTGAGCTGTGATCGGCTATCTTGTTGCAAAAGGTACTCTGCTGCAGAATCAAGAGTTGCAGCTCCTGGGCTAGCATTGCCTCGGTAAGACTCATGCTTAAAACTTGCAAGATGACAATGGTCTCCAGATTTTTTATTGTTGATGTTGGCAGCGGTCTTAGACTGTTCAAAATCTTCTTCCTTGATTTGCCCACTGTGAGACTTTAGCTTTGCTTCCATGGTCACCAGACCACCAGGAAGGATGACTGACTGACCAGGAGTTAGACGGTCACTCCTTCCACTCCTGCCATCAGGACCCATGTGTCCCACAGAGTGAGGCCCAGGTTCTCTAGCAATTTGCCTCAAGGGTGATATATCACAAATAACTGATCTCCTCTCAGAGAGTCCTCCACCTTCATGAGCAGAGGATTGGGACTCTATCTCAAACTTTCGAGGCATGGGATAGTCAGCTAAATTTATCTGTTTCATCTCAGAAGTTGTGCCACTAGACTTTCTATCCCAGTGGCTCCAGTGTGGATTTTCCAAGAGAGAGCCTATGCTTTTGTTTAAAAGACCTCTATTACTTAATTCATTGGCTTGATTGATCAGGACATTGGGTCTCATGGTACCCTCGAGAGTTCCAGTCATCCCATGATGATCTTGTGCATTTCTAGAATATCTTCTGTCAGGGTGATGGTGATAGCCTTGCAAAACTTCCTGCAACAGACTAGGAAATTTCTCATTCCTATTCTTTCGCTCACTATGCCCTGGAAAATCCCCTTTATCCTGACCTGAAGGATACTGAGGGAAGTTGCCAGCATTTCTCTGCATACTAACACCAATATTGTCTTTGTAGCTATACCTCAAACTACCAGGGGATTTTGAAGGCTCAGTTCTGCCTGGAAAACTGGAGCCAACAACAGCATGACCAAGCTGTCCGTTCCCATCTCCGTTGTGGTTAGTGCTGCTGTCCCCACTTTTGCTCCCCTTACTCCCTCCTTGTGGCTCTTGCTGTGGTCCCAGAAGCCCAGTGTCTTTCATCACACTGGCAGAAGGTGGTGCTTGGGCACCTGTGGAAACATCATCTTGTTGCTGCTTATCCTGCCCACCTGACTTTTCCACTCTGCCTGTCATAGCTTCTCGGGAAACTATCACACCAACTGCCTTTTCATTGACCTTCGGAGGTGTCTCCACAGCAACTAAGGCCTCCTTTTCATCAGGAGGAGAGGCCACTTCTTCCTCATCTGCAGGGCTGGTGCTGAGCTTTGGAGGCTCATTTTGAGATGCTTGTGTTGGTGATGGGTGGGATCTCTCTAAATTACCCCCCTTGTAGGTGGTATCAGAACTGGTACTCTGACCGCTCAGTTGCCTCACCCTCTCGCCTTGGTCCTCTGAACTACTGGAGCAGCCACCATCAATTGATTCTGCCAGAGGAGACTTGAGCTGTTCCTCTGCTTGGGAAGAGCCTTCTGAGTTTGTGCAGCTATCAGCTTTTTTAGATAGTGAAGATCTTTTGGAGTTTTTCTTTTGAGGTGCCAAAGCATCTGAAAGTAGCATGTGCTGGACTGTATTGGGAAGATTAGCCACTTGACTACTTAAAGCACTTAGGCTGCTTAGTCCTGGATCCGTAAGCCTCTTTTCCTGCAGTCCTTCAAGCCCAAATCCCTTGAATCCTCCACCCTGAGCATTGGGACTTGGCATCATGGATGGTGTTGGACTAAGCTGAGGCATCATTTGTAAAATGCGGTTTCTAGAGGCTACAGGCATGTTGCTTTGTCCACACTGAAGGTTCTCACCACCTGCCATGAGAGGAGATGGTGTGGAGCTGCAGCTTGGGGACTGAACCACAGAGGCAGCTGGTGAGGGGTTAGATATAGGACTAAAATTCTGGTGGAACTGCATGGGTGATCTCACAGGAACCTCAGCCTGGTTGTACTGACCTACTTGACTCTGAAGAGACAGTTTGGTGGCAGTATTTGAGTACTGCATTACATGCTGTGAGGGAGGTGGCTGCTGCTGCTGCTGCTGCTGCTGCTGCGACTGTTGTGCCTGTCCCTGTGCCTGCTGACTGCTTTGGGGTAACTTTGACTGTTCAAAGTTCTTCATTGGCTGTGCCTGAAAGGTGTAGTTTGACTGAGTTCCATAAGTTTGCGAACTCGACCCAACGGCATGTCCTTCATACTGTGAACCAGCATTCACACTGTAACTGCCATCATAGTTCTGCCCAGATTGGCTAAAACGCTGAGGAGAAGGAAAAGAAGAAGAGGAAGAAGCAGGAGGCTGATAGTGTTGGCTATACTGACCCACTCGCAACTGATAGCCAGAAGCAGAGGAAGGCAGAGTTGAAGGACGCTGCATTGGCTGCATATGAGATGTGCTGGAGGCAGACTGGCTGGAGGCTTGTGGCAAAGGCTGATGAGACTGGTAGAGCTGTTGTCTCATCTGCTGAACCTGTTGCTGCTGCTGGCTTGAACTTTGCTGCTGGTACTGAGCACTTCCAGGGGAGAAAGGACCAGTATAATCCTGTTGATAATGGGTCACACCACTAAGGGATGAGTGTTGCGTTTGAAACTGGCTCACATGACCTTCAGTCCCATACTGACTCCCAAAGCTGCTCCCTTGGGGTGGTCCATAGCTCTGTACTGGCCCAGAAGGCCTGCGCTGAGGAAGTTGCTGCCCTCCGGCTGCCACAGGATCCTTACTTGAGGCCATATAGTAGAATTCTCCTGCTTCCTTTCTGAAACTTTGATAGCTCTGATGTCCAGAGCTCTCACCAGCCATTGAGGCAGAACTGCCTGCTGCTCCACGGCGACCACTGCTGCTACCACCTCCTCCAAAGCTCTGGAACATCTGAGCCTGCTGGCGGGTGCTAAATTCTTCTAGACGGGATGCACCATGCACTTCCTGTGGGTAGTTCTGCTGGTTTCCGTGGTAACTGCTTTGCTCTCGAAAGGACTGCATGCTGTTCAGCTGCAGACTGACAGCTCAGCAACCCGCCTAGAAGACAAAAAGAGAAAAATTAATTAGCAAAATAATTCCTATTTCCCACTAAAGTAAGTAGTTTTTAATGTATATTTTAAAATCACTTGTGATCTTATAGTAGCAATTTCAAACTCAAAACATCCTCTTGGTTTCTTGTCCTATTATCAGCAGTTTGGCCTGCTATATAGGAAACTGGAGCAGAATGTCAGCTTGATTATATGTTACAAAGGTACTTGAGAAGATTTTACTAGCTAACTTTTCAACATCTTGTTTGGAGGAATTGTTATGAGAGATGATAGGAATACCCTTTCCCAAACCAGCAATGCTGTACTGTTCACAACAGCATCCCACATCAAGAGGCTTGAACTGGTGAAACTGCAAATATTTAAAATACATAGATTTCTTTTCCAACACGCATATACTGATGAGCGTAAACACTTAGAGCAAGAAAAACAAAAGACACAAAGAACACACATGTAAATGTCCATTAAGATAATGAAGAGATCATACAGTACTAAAAATTACAAGTGAGGAGACTTTTGCGGTAGTTCCTTTTGCTACTGATTTTAGAAGGATACATTCAGAGAGGGCATGATTTTGCTAAAATTGGGGGGGGGGATTGGGGCTTCTGGATTTCATGAAGGACTTCCTCTTCTATATTTTCCTCTCATAATTTGAGTAATGAGCTCAGGTAAACACATCACTCTTTGTCACAGCAATGCGCCTATCAAAGTAAAAGGAGAAGATATGAGAGCCAGTGTAGTGTAGTGGTTAAGAGTGGGAGACTCGTAATCTGGGGAACCGGGTTCGCGTCTCAGCTCCTCCACATGCAGCTGCTGGGTGACCTTGGGCTAGTCACACTTCTTTGAAGTCTCTCAGCCCCAATCACCTCACAGAGTGTTTGTTTTTGGGGGAGGAAGGGAAAGGAGAATGGTAGCCGCTTTGAGACTCCTTCAGGTAGTGATAAAGCAGGATATCAAATCCAAACTCTTCTTCTTCGTCTGTAATTAGGTAAATTTGCCAATTTAAATTACCAAATGCCATAACTGTAAGTTTGTATGCAATGCATTTCAATTTGTTTCCTTGTGATTTGGTAAGTGTGGTTTCATTTGTATAGTCATGGCACAGAAACAGTATTTGTTGCAAGCTATCGGCAGATAAGTTGCAACTGTGTGGTGTTCCTTTAAGGGGAATGGTTTGGGGGTGACACAGGGAGAGGCCTAACCCCCCCCCCAATTCCTATTAAGTATTATGAAAAGTAAAAGCAACTGGGCTTTCCTGCTTTTTTTATTCCCTTTCTTTGCAGTTTAAGGAAGCAGGAGTTAAGTGTGTTATAAGAACAGTTCATTAGTTAGTAAAAGTAATCAGTATGTAAGTATCAGTATCAAAGAAGTCAATCCTCCAAGAACCATCATTCCTTAGTTGTTGCAATAAGGTATGGAACATTAAAAGAGTAAGGGCTGGCTGCTAATGAAACTAATTAATTCCAACTAGCAGTCAACATGCACAATTAAAGCAGACCAATTACTTTATCTGCTTAACAATTACATTCTTTGTGAGGTATCACAAGAATAACAGCACAGCATGCAGGTGTGAAAACATATCCATAGGCTAGAGAAGCTGAAGAGGTTGCTATGAAGCTGCACTGACAGGGGATATGCAGGCAAACAAAACAGGCTGGGTGAGGAGGATCAGAACACTCCAACTCTTTTGTGCCCAAAAAGTGGGTTGCCAGAGGATAGAAGGCCACTCCTCTGTACCCAACATAGAAATACATAGGATGACAAGGAGCCACTGCTGAACACTCTTTGGGCCAGCTTCAAATCTACCTAGCAGACCATCTGGTAAAATGTCATTAAGACCAATATCATGGGAGACTTTGTCAAAAGCCTTGCAGGAATCAAGTCATACTTACTAGGTAGTAAGAACTGTGGAGCTGGATGTGACTTACTTTTTAGTAACTATGCTTTGTATTGCACCTCATCTCATGATATGGGCAAGCCATTCACATAAAATGGCAAGTTTATCTTTTGCCTGTTGAAGGATTCCAACAGTTATTCCTACTGCAAGGGACGAGGGGAGGTATATAATTTATTGTTGAAAAAAAGATGTGTTCATCATCAGGTGCATATTTCATGCATACTTCTGTAGTATGATCAAATTACTTCCTAAGCAATGATCAAATTAATTTGAGTTGGTGCAACAATATTTTCTCTCCCCTGGACCCTAAAGAATGTATATGTCGCTCTTCAATGGTTTATTAATTTACTACTTTCAATCCTGTGTTTCTGTTAAGGTGTTTGCGGCAGCATACATAGTATCTCCCCTTCCATTTTATTCTCACACAACACCCCTGTAATATTGCAAAAGATGAAGGGTTACTGGCTCACAGTATTCCAATGAGCTTTATGGCCAAGTCTGAATTTGAACCCAGGTCTTCTGGTCCCAGTCCAACACTGACCACTATACTATAAATGCTCAAAGATGTTCCATATCCTTAAAGAATGAAAAGTATTGTGAAATAAATGAAAGGTATTGTGAGGAAAGCCATATCCTCCCCTATTCAGATTTTGTGACAATATCCACACAATGCAGGAAAAGACAGCAAAGCAGATCTTGTTTATGTGAGTAGCTTTCCAGGAAGGAAGTGCAGTAAATGGATTAGATCAACGGTTCATCTCAAATGTCACTTACTGAGGCCTACAATTACATGATCGCCTTGGGAAGTTGCATGTAGTAATGTCCCTATAGATGAAAAGGCAATATAACAATGGTCCAAGTGCATTACCATAAGTCCAGTTTCAAATCTTGCACATGACACATTCAAAAGATAATTTGCAGTATGGTAAGCAGGAGAATGGTTGTCTGAATGGTATATTGAGCCTCTTTATACCCATGATGACGGAGATAATGTCAATCAGCCCTCTTAGTGTAAAAGCCAACCGAAACACTTTTGATGAAACTAAAGAATCAGAAACAAGAAGGCAAAACACCAAGGCCCAGTTCAGTTTATCTAAACTGTCCTTTAGAATGTGATAATCATGAACAAGATCCAGCAAGACTTGGTATTGTGCTCTCACCCTCTCCTCTTGTGGTCCTCTGCATGCAAAAGAAGAGTAAATGCTTCTGCTTCCACCACTTTTGACTAAGCAAGAGCTTCCAGCTGCATATGAACTTAGAGTTGAGTTGCATATTACCTCTACTTAGTTAACAAGGATATGAAACCTCTGTTTGAGCCTGGTTTGCTTTAACTAATTAGTTAGAATAAATCAGAGTGGCTAGAGATCAGACATATCAAGAAATTGTGGTTTAGTCAAAACCGAAAGGTAAAGCTTTCACTTTTCACCACAGCTGTCATTTCACCACTTGCTGTTTTGTACAGCTGTCCACTGATATGAAAAGATGGTTTACCATTTTGAAATACTAAAACAAATAAACATGATAAAAAGTAGTAACAATCTGCTTAGCCTTGGGCCAACTGGGAGCTGATGGCATAAGCTCCCTGGCCTGAGCTTTCCTGCTTCTACTTGTTCTTATCAGGAAGTGTTTATACTGTTCATGTTGCTGTGAGTAAATAGCCCAAACATCTTAAGAATATAAAACACTTTCCACTGTTGGCCATGTTCAGACAATCACACTTTGGCTTAATACACTAAACCATAAACAATACTTTTGCTCCACCCCCCAGCCCTTTGCAATACATGCATCAAGCCAGGAAGTCTCCCATTAGCCATTATTTCAATTTTCATGCAAACTGGGCAACTATGGTTATCAGCTTTAGAACAAGTCAGGATATCAAACCAATGTCAAACTGCAGTTTTATATCCTGGCTTGTTCCAAAGCCAGTAACTACAGTGATTTTGTCCATGTGGACAAAATGGTTGATCATGGTTTATCAGAGGCTTCCTCATTTGATTGCTAATGCTACAAAAGGGCTGTACTGTATATGTAGAAAAATGGCTTGTTTATGTATCTGCTTACTAAGCTGAAATATGATTGTCTGAAACAGGCAACTATTTGCATTACACCAACATGATGCCTCCTGGCACATATAGCTAGCTTTTATGAATTCTTAAAAAGAATACTTTTTGAAACATTTAGAATGAGTTCAAGAAGGGTGTGATGTGTCAAGAAAACATGTGACACATTTAGCACTAACAGTATTTTAGCTGCTGTACATGACACAGACAAGCCACTTAACAGGATAATGCAGTAATAGAAATACAAAAAAAGGCCTACAAAAAAATGTTGCAGTATAGAGGGTTTCTGTTCAGGTTTCCAGCAGCATCCCATGTCCACTAAATACAACAAGTCCTCATTGAGTTGTTTTGGGTTTTTCTCCATTGAGTTTTTGTTCCTCCATACTTGGTGTGCACATTTGTGCCCAATCCCAGCTCTATTAAATTCTTAATTTTGCCATTGATGGCTATAGCCAATTCTCTCTTCTATCCCTTTGGGATGTTAAAAATAGAATCTCGGAGTGAAATTCTGATATTTTCCTGGGATAGTTTTGGTTCACGCTCTTTGGTGGTGCTGTGAGGTTGGGAATGGGTTGTATTTGAACTGATTAAGTTGATATAATTGATACTTTGCATGCATTAACAGAAAGACATTGCATTATTAATAAGCAATTCACGAACATAACCACCTTTGCCTTCACTAGCTCCACATACTAACAAATTTCAATCGTTTATATCAACCTACCTTAATTTCAATATTGTTTCATTTTGCTATACTATCCACAATGACAATATAGTGAGTAGCAGACAACTACATTAAGTCACGCAATACATGTAACTGGGATTCTGGTTAATGTGAATTTAACACGGCTGCCCTAGTGGACCAGAAACCCAGGTTTAAAGAACTCTGTGCAGTTTTGTATCATTTGAGCAGTTTACATGCTGCATCTCTTCAAATGGACAACTATGTTAACTAGAATATAATCAGCAGTCAAAACTTTAATACCTTTATTTAGACTACTGATCACAACACAGTATCCCGTTTATGTCAACATTCTTCCATACATTTCCTACATTGCTAACTCTTTCAGACTAATATTGCAACGGAGGAAGATCTTGCAGATGTAGCATACAATCAGTATATATTTTACTCAGAAGGAAATCTTGCTATGTTCAGTGAAGCTTATTCCTAGTTATGTGTGCACAGGATTACAGCCATAGCTGTAGTAGAACTCTACATGTGTTACACAAAGGACTATCAAGATACAGGCAATGATACTCCCTTGGAAAATAACAAAACCATATTAATCAGCATGTCTCAAAGTTTAAATGCATATTTCAGAAAAGCATAATACAGCCTTCTTGGAACTGAACCAGTTCTAGGCGTCAGCGGGATCACAGGTCTGAATGCTCTCCATGACAAAAAAACTTCCTATAGATAAAAACAACCCATAAGGAGGTTAGAACACTTCTCTAACTAGTCTGATACAGTAGTGACAGAACGTAACTATTTAAATATGAAAGCTCACATACCACAGCACACAGAAATGGTATTTAGGAGACTATAGCTCACCAGTAGAGTACATGCTTCACATGCAGAAGGGTCCATGTTCAGTATCTGGTATCTGCAGTTAAGAGGATCAGGTGCTCACAGACATCTCTGCCTCATACCCTAGAACCACTGCCAACCAGAGCAGACAATACTATGCAAGATGAAGGCATAGTGGGGGGGCAGTGGCCTCAGGTGCACATTTTTGAGGGGGCACAATGAGGCACCCCCACTGCAGGTACGGAGCCTTGGCAACTGAGGGACAGCAGCAGGCAGGTTGGTCTAGCGGCCAAGTCGATGGAGAGAGTGCGTGAGGAGCCTGTAGGAGGTGGGCTCCGTTCACCCTCCACATGAGCATAGGTTGCAGGCTTACTGTATTTCTCTTCTATGCATACACCAAAAGGAAATGGAGCACCAATTTGTTGCCTGATTATTTTTAACCCAGAATATAAGCACAACTGTACCTTAGGTTTGTGGAACCTTTACTGTCAAGCGTGGTCAACTTCCTTAGAGCTTCACACTACGTATGCTCATGAGGTGCTCTGAATGCACCTAAACACTCAGTTCCCTGACTTGCTATCTACAGATGTCAGAATAGCCTGATATAGAGACCACTAAAGTACAGCAGTGTGTGCAGCTGATTCCATATAGATCTAGCTGCACTATATTATAGTAAAATGTTATCCATTTTGACAAACAAAATATATTAACTTCAGAAAATAAGAACTAGGATTCATTTATTTACAAGTAAAATAATAGGCACTAAAATAGTTATTACTACCCTCACAACAAACTAAAAATAGAGCACTCACATCCACAAAAAATGAAATTGTTAATTTCATATATCACAGAAACCTAAATATTGTTCCAATATGAGACTAACATAGACCAATTCCATGAAAACATGCTTCATGGCAAACTGAATTGAGGACATGCAGCCGGACAAGGTACAAATAAATGTGACTTCACCTCACCCTTTCATGAAGAAGCTCAGGATGTCAATGAACAAGATTATTCAATTTTTCCTCAACAGCCATTCTGCGGGCACAGATTAGGCTGAAAGATGGTGAGCATGAACCAATTGCCACCATCAGTTTCATGGCAGAGCAGCATTTGAAGTCAATCCATTTCAAAACTATATACTATGCTGGTTAAATGTGCTCTGGGTTCCTTTTTGGAACTACTTGCCACCTAATACAGAAGCCAGGGAACTAAGAGTTTGTTACTTTCCTTAAAAAAAATGTAGAATGTACAAAAAAGCATTGTTTTAATTATTGAGGGCAAATACAAGCCTGCTGCCCAAACACTACCTTGTTGTCATTCACAATTATGATTGTACTGGATAGCATAGATATAGGGGACATATGAACATTTATACTTTTGTTTTTTAAAAAACTAGTATATCAGGCAAGGGATGCGGGTGGCGCTGTGGGTTAAACCACAGAGCCTAGGCCTTGCAGATCAGAAGGTGGGCGGTTCGAATCCCCGCGACGGGGTGAGCTCCCGTTGTTCGGTCCCTGTTCCTGCAAACCTAGCAGTTCGAAAGCACATCAAAGTGCAAGTAGATAACTAGGTACCGCTCCGGCGGGAAGGTAAAAGGCGTTTCCGTGCGCTGCTCTGGTTCGCCAGAAAGCGGCTTAGTCATGCTGGCCACATGACCCGGAAGCTGTCTGTGGACAAACGCCGGCTCCCTTGGCCAGTAAAGCGAGATGAGCGCCGCAACCCCAGAGTCGTCCACAACTGGACCTAACCGTCAGGGGTCCCTTTACCTTTTTATATCAGGCTAAGGCAACACAAATTAGAAGTATCTAAGTCTTCCTAACTTTAACACTGCTCACCATATATAGCATTGCTATCACTCTTCTAGGCAATAACTCATGACACTTACTTCCAATAAGTGGCTACAACACCAGTTAGGTTTTACCAGAAGTGACAGCATACCGTCTAACGACCTCAGTTGACTCTTATGAAGAAAAAAGGTGGATGGTGTATGAGTGGGGAAAAGAGAGCATGAAGCAATTACTGCTACAGAGCCATTAAGAAATATTTCATGCAATTCGATTTGGCTCATATTGATGCACATCAGGAAATATTATTCCCAACTCATTTAAGATATTTAATGTTTTGAGTCCCTACCTAGACCTTTACGTTTGTTCAAAGTGACATGAGATGGTCAATTCCATCTAAGAGATGAATTGAAAGAAAGAAAGGGACCAGCTGAACCGGAGAGGAGCTTACATCCTAAAAAAAACACCATGAAGGTCACAAATTTATTTATTTTTTCATTCATACTTCAATTTTATGGAAGTCCTGCCTAGTCTATTCTGTTTTTTAAAACAAACGCGGAGCACGCACACACACACACAGTGTAAGAGAGAAGCCACCAATTCAGTGGGCCTAACTGAATCTCCTTCGGTCTGTTTCACACGGAGGCAAAATCCAAGAATTCTGACTGAGGGAAGAAGCCAAGATGCCTTTCTACTCCTCCATGAGACTACGATTCCTTCGGCTTGGAAAAAGCACCGTCCCACCAGGGGACTGAAATCCCAGCAGGTATTCAAAAAGGAGCCATTCCCCCTGCCCCGCTTTAACAACCTTCCCTCCCTCCACATTATACTTCCCCTCCGACACCCCTCTCCTTTTTTCAGATGCAATGTACGCAAGAAGGCAGGGAGGGAAGTACGGGGCAGAAGGAGCAAAGGTAGATCGCAGGATTTCCTGAGGACCTCCCCAACTCCGACCCCCCCCCGGGCATTCCTCCTCCGAAGAACCTGGCTGGGGGAGGGGCGCGGATGCTGCGGCCCACGGGCCGCCTGGGCACCCGTCTCCCCCTCTCCTCCCGCCCCGCCTCAGCCGCGCGCCCCGCCCCTTCCACCGAGGCCCGCGACAGGGCTTCACACGCACCGAAGCCGTTACCTCAGAGTCGCTGTCCTCCCCCGCCCCCCCTAAGGGGGGGGAGCGCGGAGCGGGCGGCGCTTCTCAGCGGCGCGTGGGGCGGCGGGGATCCGCTTCGAGCCGGGGGCGGCTCCGCGGTGGTGGTTCCGAGGTTTCTCTCTCCATTCTCCTCACACACACACACACACACACACAGGAAATAACACAGGATCAGCTGACAGGACCCGGCCAATGGGGCGGCGGCGGGGCAGCGCGCGCAAAAGGGAGGAGCGCGAGACGGCGGCGGCCGCGGCGCAGGGCGGGAGGGCGGCGCATTGCGCGTGCTCAAACCCGCCCACCGAGGCGCAGAGGGGAGCTGGGCAAGCGCCTTCTTCCACCACGCGCTCCTTTAAAGAGGCAGCGCCCGGGCGGAACAGAACAGCAGTAGCCTAATGCACACATTGACCATTCATTTCCGTGGGACTTCCAAGTACTGTAAACACAGTAGCCCAACGCCTCCCTCCGCAAGTGGGGGAATTATAGCAGCGCAGGCAACTCCTGCGTCTCCCCGATATTTAAGGCTGCCATACCTCGTGCACACTTACGCGGGAGCAAAACCCCGTGAACAAACTAGGGCTTACTCCAGAGTAAATACGGGTAGGGTCTGGCTGCAGTTGTGCAAGAAGCAGCAATTGATAACATTTTCTATCTCGTGCTCCAGCCGGAAATGTCCCAGCCACAGGTTCCAGCCCCTATTGCTTCCCTTTCAGTATATTATCTCCCCCTCCCACCCCCCACTGGCCCGCCAAGGGATGGGGGATTGTGAACAGAATCGTAACATGTTCAGTCAGAGGCAACGGTTTGAGTTGTCCAGATCACGGCTGGCTCCAAAGTGTGGCCCGCCATCACAACCCACTCATGGTTCTCCTATAGGTGGCACTCAAGAAAATTAGAATTTGGAGGCAGTCCAAAAGAGTTCTTCCTGCCTTTTCCAGGTGAAGGGGGGGCACTGCCTAGAACCCACTCTGTTTAAATTTCTCGTCCCCTGTCTCTCAGCTGCTGCTGAAACAGGAATGTTTACTCATTTTTTAAAAAGCATTGAAATGCCTAAGCAAACAGAGGCCCTTACCAATAATATCAGGTTCCTAGCTGCATAGCAGTAGCAAGATCCCAGGGCAATGTGTCTCCTATTAAAGCAACACTGTGATAAGCAACACCCTGCTATGAAGCCATAAAAAAGGTAAGACAAATCCTCAATGCAGGCTCATTATTAATCCAGCTTTTCAACCTCCCCACTGGATACCACATACTTGATCTACTTAACCAAGTCCCTGCCATTCACTGATTCCCACCCCGCTTACTCCCAGGCAATAAAGAAATTAATTCTGCAAGCAGATCGTTTTTCTGCTAGAAAAAGGGCTACTTTAAACCAAACTCTTCAGTCCTGCACTACAGCAACACTATAGCAAGTACTTAGTACTCTTAATGGAAGCTCCTTGGACCATAAATCACCCATTTTTCTCCCACCCCATGAATCTATTCAAAATTTGCCATTATGCTGCTTCCACAGTAGGCATATACTGTGGCATCACAAACCAACCACTTTTTTTTCGGCTTTCTGGTGCAGTTTTGTTTTTCCCAAAGCTCAGAAAATCCATGTTTTTAAACTCTATGAAATAGCTGTGTTATTTCCCTAGGTGCAGATGCCTACCACATTGCTGTTGTGGCTGGTTATAGCTTGTATATAGTGCTCTAAAGCAGAGGTTTTCAACCTTTTTGAGCCCATGGTTCCCTTGACCAACTACATTCCTTCTGTGACACCCCTGTGGGGCTCTGGAGCCCAGTTATGGCACCCCTTACCTGCAGAGCTGGCAGCCTCTCATGCTTTTTTGAACACCTTCCCTTGTGGAGTGTTCCCTCAGCCTCCTCTCCGCTCCCCTCTCCTTGGGAGTCCTCTGGGCAGCCATAGCTGCCACCCCCGGTCTCTGAGCTGCCCCCTCCAAAGAGAGGAGCCTCCTCACATTGCCCCACAGGGGCCTGGGAAGCACCCCCTGGCCTAGCCCCAGAGGCACCATTCGCCTAGGGAGCTTGTAGCCAGGGCTGCTGCAACAAATAGTTGTGGAGGGCTTTGGGAGGCAGAGACGCAAGAGGATATCAGAGGAGGGAAGGAAGGAAAGAGGGACAGAGGCCAGTGTTGCCTGCAGCACCCC
Organism: Darevskia mixta; assembly: GCA_034641385.1. NCBI lineage: Eukaryota > Metazoa > Chordata > Lepidosauria > Squamata > Lacertidae > Darevskia > Darevskia mixta. Next base: position 21,497,031 of record JAWWNH010000008.1, read on the forward strand.
TGATCATTCAAAGCACCCCAAGGTGCAACAGCACACTGGTTGAAAACCACCTCTTCTCTATGGTCTGTCTCTCCCCTCTAGGAATCAGCTCTTTGTTTTAACCCTTCCGTTTCCAAATAGAAGTGCTTTAATTTCCATATCTTCCCTACGTGTTTCCAAATTGCAGAGAGGGGGACAAAAGGGGAGTATTCAATCCTTTCCCCATCCATAAGAGTTCCAGTTAAAATCCATACTGGGGCTGGGGAACAGAGTGTTAGACGTCTGGAAGCAGAGTTGTTATTTCACTATCATCTACCAACTCCATCTGGTGCGCAGGCTGAGACCCTACCTGTCTGCAGACTGTCTCGCCAGAGTGGTGCATGCTCTAGTTATCTCCCGCTTGGACTACTGCAATGCGCTCTATGTGGGGCTACCTTTGAAGGTGACCCGGAAACTGCAATCAATCCAGAATGCGGCAGCTAGACTGGTGACTGGGAGTAGCCGCCATGACCACATAACACCGGTCCTGAGAGATCTACATTGGCTCCCAGTACGTTTCCGAGCACAATTCAAAGTGTTGGTGCTGACCTTTAAAGCCCTAAACGGCCTCGGTCCTGTATACCTGAAGGAGCGTCTCCACCCCCACCGTTCAGCCCGGACACTGAGATCTAGTGCAGAGGGCCTTCTGGTGGTTCCCTTACTGCGAGAAGCAAAGCTACAGGGAACCAGGCAGAGGGCCTTCTCGGTAGTGGCGCCCGCCCTGTGGAACACCCTCCCATCCCATGTCAAAGAGATAAATAACTACCTGACATTTAGAAAACACCTGAAGGCAGCCCTGTTTAGGGAAGTTTTTAATGTGTGATATTTTAATGTATTTCAGTGTTTGTTGGAAGCCGCCCAGAGTGGCTGGGGGGACCCGGCCAGATGGGCGGGGTACAAATAATAAATTATTATTATTATTATTATTATTATTATTATTATTATTATATCTTAAAAGCAGAGCAAAGACTGGGTGCTGCTAAATTGTCAATGTCTGAAAGCATCCTTAGTGAATCAATTCATTATCACTATGTTTAGTTGTTTTAATCCCAGGTTTTCAAATCTGTAGATCACTACAATGCAGATCTTGAAAGCCTCAGTATTCATATACTTGCCTTTAGTTTGAATGATTCAACAGAGATCAGGAGGTAAAATAGATACCTTGGGTGGATCAGGTATGAAATGCTATGATTTTTCTACAAGCCTCTCTCAGGTGCTTATCTTGCATAATTGCAGTGTACAACACATTTTCAGACAAACATTAGCTAAGACTGGAGCATAGATACTAAACTGACAGGCACACTGTCCAGGCAACTGAGAGGAAATGTCCAAAAGAGCCAATCCAGAGACATGACTTCAAGCTTACCTACTTTCAAGAATACATTTAGGGAGCTTTTTTTGAGGTAAGTAAACACACAGCTTACAGTACGTCATACCAAACTATAGATAATACAGTTAAAGGTAGATAGCTGTGTTGGTCTGTCATAGTCAAAACAAAACAAAATAAAAAAAATTCCTTCCAGTAGCACCTTAGAGACCAACTAAGTTTGTTCTTGGTATGAGCTTTCGTGTGCATGCACACTTCTTCAGATACACGCTGAAGAAGTGTGCATGCACACGAAAGCTCATACCAAGAACAAACTTAGTTGGTCTCTAAGGTGCTACTGGAAGGAATTTTTTTTATTTTGTTTTGTTATAGATAATACAATATATCTCATCCAGGCTCCTGTCTAGCTCACAATGACAGAGGCCCTTACTTCAGACTAAGGTGGAATCTACACACATATAAAAACCGTTCCGAAAATGATTTTTTAATAAAGCGTTTTAAAAAATAAATGGAATTTCCAAAGGCTTTCCTTTGGAAATTCCATTTATTTCTTAAAAGAGATTCAGGCTCAGCAACAGGTAATGAGTCCCAGCAGCTGCTGCACTCAGACTAGATAACAGGAAAGGTGAAGCCAGCCAGCCTAGAAGCAGTGGTCCATGTTTAAGGAGTCCCAAGACCAAGGCAATGAGCTGAGAACCACATGGAAGAATTGGAGCCCACCCCACCCCCCCATACTTTTAAAGATGGGGCAAGAAGAGCTCATTCCAGAGACTCTTGTGATCTGCAAGCCAGTGGGGGGCAGGAGAATAGTTTCATCACCAGGTCCTGGGAGACCAGGTTGCGCCTCCCTTTCAGCCTCCAGTTCCTCCCCCCACCCCAGCTGGCTCCGGCACTCCACCTTGAATTCCATTACTGCACTCTTTTCCTCAGGAAGAAAGAGGGGAGATGAGAGCCCTTCTTCCTCAGCAAGGGCAGTCATATCCTGAGAGGAAGAAGTAGATGCCGCCTCCAGCCTCTGTTCCCCATTCCCATGTCATCTTCCTGTTCACGCAATAGTAAATTCAACTTTAGGAAACTGCACAAATTCTCCTGGTAAGACAACACACTTCTGCATTGATTTAACACTTTCTAATACTAGTACATTCCTTCAAGTCTAACATGATTTCAATACAGCAGTTCAGGAGTCATATCCAGTTTGCAGAAGGCCCATCAGTGAAGCACAACATATATAGATGGTTATCTATAGATGTTTTGCAGAGGCACTTGAACAGGTTCCACCATAGCTGTCAACCCTCCCTTTTTTTGCGGGAAACTCCCTTATTCCAATGCCGTTTCCCGCTGCTATCCCGGATTGTTGATATCCCTTAAATTTCCCAGATTTCAAAGGAAGCAGCTCCTCTCCCTCCCTGCTGGCCAGGGAGGCTCCTCAGCTGCGTTGCTCGGCTGCCAATAAGGAGTCTGAGACCGACTGGGGGCGGAGCTTGCATGCCTTGTGCAGCCAGACCCTCACACCCAACCAGACAGTCAGCCTGCCTGCCATCTACGCGCTCGCTCTTTCACTCACCCGTTCATGCGCAGCCTCTGGAGCGCAGGGTGGCGAGGCTACTTGGTGTCATTGCACCGCCCTCGCGGCATCCCTTATTTTCAAATCCGAGAGTTAGAAAAAATCCCTTATTTTCAAATCCGAAAGTTGACAGCTATGGGTTCCACCCTCATGAACTTACTAACCACTGAATTCACTTAGGCTGCCTATACCAACCTACTACCTGGGAGTAAGCACCATTGAACTCAGAGTTACCTCAAAGTATGTATAAGATTCCACAGTTAAAAGCAGTAACCACAAAGATTCAACCTATTATTTGAAACTAGTTTGCTCCCATATCCACTAACCACCTTGTCCAATCTACTTAATTCAACATCAGTATGAGAATTCTATGTTACACCTTTGTTGGATAGGGTTGCAATTCCTAAAAGTTGCTACAACATTGCCAATACACCCCAAATACTTTGCCTACAAACATAGATTTCCTTTCAATATTCACTTCTACAAATTATTGTCCATCAACTAGTGGAAAAATCTTTTTACCTTTCACTCACCAATTTATTCCCCTTGTAATAGTTGCAGCCCAGTCTTCTGTAGATTTACTCATGCCAACTTCAATTGGACTTATTCTCACCCTGCATAGCAGTACAACTCCAGAATCCTCAAACAATTATGTTTAAGTGGTAGAGATGTCACATAATGTTAGCTTGAACAAAAGGAAAATCCACAGGAGGAGTTGAACGGAGGAGCATTCTCTTCTTCCAACAGATGCAAGAACGGTGAGAATTTTTTCACCCAAAATTTATAGCTTGCTGGCAAGGACTGTCCCCAGCACAGCAGAAGAGGCCAGAAAGTCAATAAATCTCCATTATCTGAATCATTAGAAGCATCCCTGGTTGGTAATATACAAAAATGCAACTGAGGATATCCCATTTTTTTCACCTTGTCTTTTTTTTTATAAAAAAGGAATACATAGAACAAGTTTTACAGCTTGACTTACGTACATGTGTTATTTTGTACAATTTAAAATGATGTTAACTACCCAAAGTAAAAGTGATAATGGTTATTCTGAATACTATTTTAGTTTTAGGGTATCTCCATTTGGGAGGGAGCAGGGAGAGAATATCATTTTAGAGAAGAAAACCTTTAAGCTACCTTTTACTGATTTTCTATTAGGGCACTGATATGCTTAAATAACTACCTAAAAGGAAATTAACAACAGAACCTCTCATTACTCCTGGTAGGATGGATTCCAGAAGTCTAAGTTGCCTTCTGTAATTCATGTGACTGAATGCTTGGTTTATGACATAGAGTTCCGTCAAATCCTAGAACATCACCAAATAGCGGAATCCAGAGAATTTGAATTCACCTTGCAAATAACTTAGCCTTAATATATACGGTATTACTCCAATAAACCTTGCATCCTACTTTTAGAACATGCTACATAATAAGCTTCTAAATTTCAGATTTATGCCATTTTTACAGAATGGTAACCCCTTCTTTTATGAGCTATTATTCTTTAGAGACTCATAGCAGTTGAGCAGTGAGTATCTGAAATCATGCCAGAACTGAACATCGCAAATGCAATATCCAAATGACCCATATTTGAAGGACAATATCATCCTCAGCTATACTAAATAGTTTTGTACAAGCCATTTTGTAGCCACAGTTCAACAACACCTACAATAACTCATTGAAGTTAACCTGATATTCATAGTAAGGAAAACCCTTATCAGAGTACTGCTATATTCCCATGATAAATAATGATAGATTATATTATTATAAAAGCTTATCACAGCTATGAAACAAAATCAAAGTTAATATTTGTAAAAAATGTTAGTAGAAGCTTAGTGAAAAAAGAAAAAACCACAAATCCTAGTTTTAGACCAGAGACAGCCATGACAGTCCCAGCCCTTTAGATGCACTGAAAGAACATTGGATGTTAGTCATTACTCCTTTTATAAGTAAGGAAGGTGGCTTGGTCCTCCAGCTCAAATGCTTTTATCTTCTTGATGAGGCATCACACTCAGCTGGATCTCACATCATTCTTCCACTGCAATCTCTGTGAGTGAATGAAAACAGCTGGGGACCATATTGGAGCAAGATTTAACTCTTTCATTTAACCCAGAGTGCATACTGTGGGATAAATATCAGCCTCATATAACCAGTAAGCTTAGCTCTAGTTGATGTGTGAAGGGGTTAAGGCCATAGAGTAATAGCCATAGAGTGTTCTGCCAAACTTAACTAGGTCATATTCCCTCACCTTGAAAGGAAGTGTTAACAAGGCCTTTGCTTACTCCCAGCATGTGAATCCGACCAGAAAGAACATCTGGGCTGATTGCTCCAAGCCCAGAGCAAGCCATCTTTGTGTTTCTCTACAAATAATTTAGAAACATGTACCAATTTTGACATGAAGTATTGCTGCCTGTCCTTTCTTGCTACTGTATGGAAAAGCACATGAACCTGATTTTTTAATGAGTTCATTAAGAAAACAATTTTTAACTTCGCAAGTGTGTGGCCTATTTCTATGCTAAAGGGGAACTTTGGGAGAAACTTAGAAAGGGGTATTTCAAAGGTATAACAGCCTATATTTCCCTGCTTTACCTTACTGCATGTTTTGTGATTTTTAATCTCTGCCGATGAGGCTCTCTCAACCAAGAGATTATTTGCTCCAAACCTGGAACTCTAAACTCATATATTAGGGATGGTTAACCCTTTTCAGCTCAAGGACTGCATGATCTCATGGGCAAACTTCTGGAGGCAGCATGCTAGTGGTTGGTAGGGGCCAGAAGTAACAGCGGATGGAGCAAGAGATGTGACTGTTCCCTTTGTACAGTCGGCAACATTCTAGCCAATCAAAAGTCCCGGGTTTCTGCACACTCGCACACACCCCATCCTCCACCAAGACAAGCAAGAGGCATTACTGCAACCATACCAAGCAAAAAGCACTTGAAGCCTAGGGAGGAAGCATGTCTGGAGAGTCCCAAGAGCTGGACAGAGAAGTCAGTTTGCCTCTGGTTCCCCACCCCTGTCATATATCAAGGTATGTAGTTACATCAATTTGTCATCATGTCCATAGAATTTAAAGCACTAAAATGGAAACTTGGTGGTGGGTAAAAAATGCCCTGAGGAAGGACATAATGCATCTTTCCAGAATCCTTGCAGAAACTCTCCAGATACACTTATCCAGAATCTAAACTCCACTGCTGTGACTGAGGCTATAAAAACAAGGCATCCCACAGTGTTATGGGAGGGAGGGAATATCCAAACACCCTCCACCCCATTATGAATGCTCAGACACCCAAGGCCATGTGGTATCTCTTCCACCTCACTACATTAATCTGGAAAAAAATACACTGACCAAATAAACCTATTTTACTCCACAGGCAATAGGAATGTCTCCCACAGATAAAACAGAATAAAGAATGCGGGTTTCACAAAGGGAGGGCGCTGTTCATCACAACTCCCTAAAATGCAGATAAGCTCCCATGTTGCATTGCTGAAAGCAACAGAAAGCACCATCAGCTTTGCTGGCAAATACTATATACTGCACTCCCAATTATCAATACTGCTGCTAAACCCTCATGGCCCAGTCTTCCAGACATGTTTCGGGTAGAGATGAGCAGATTTCTCACTTCCCCTGTGTTATTGTTGTGCCAATCTGATACCCCTTTGCTTCTGTTTTGCTTGTCTTCCAGTAGGAATTCCAGATTTCGAAATGCCAATAACAGATTATGCACATTCACCCTCTGCTATGATAAAGAAATCTTCCCATGGGAGTTCAATTGTAATTCTGCAGAAAAGGGAAGTATTAAAATCTTAGGTTTTTGAAACGGGATCCTGTAGGAATGCCATTTATTAATTTTAAAATGACCTCTGGAAGCAGCAATTTCTTCCTGTGAGATCTCCAACAGTTTGGGGGAGGGGGTTGACTCGTTTTCACATGTTTATCTCTTCATGCTATTGAACAATAGGAAGAACAAACATTTCGGCCATAGGTGTTGGCAGTTAAAAGAAATTGATAATTAATAAATAAACAAAATGGCCCCATCATTCATCAGATACCTATCTGCTCCCGAGGTTCAAAAGAATTCTGCTATATCAGACCAGAAAATCACCCAGACCAGCTTTTGTTTCAATAGTAGCAAACCAGACACCTCTGAGAAACCCGCAATCAAGACAGGAGTGCAACAGCACTCTCTCCTGTTCATGTTTCCCAGCAACTGGTATTCGGAGGCATAGTGTCTTGATACCGGAGGTAATACATAACAATTGGCAGAAAAAATGATGGTGGACAAGGCTGGTGCCCTTTTAAAACCTACCAGAATCTTGTGGTAGTGAATTCTATAGCTCAACTATTTAAACAACTACTTTGGCTGTGTCCACACTGGGTCATTAAAGTGTGCATGGGCTGCTGTTTCCATGAGCGCTTCCAATGTTATGCTTCCAAAACTTTTATCAATGTCTTCCATCCACACTTGTGGGTAGCGGTTGATGGGATGCATTTCCACTGTGTGTTGTTGTCCCCTCCACTCAATTGGTACTTTTTGCCAGAAACACAAGAACAACTGTGGGCATACTCATGACTATTTGTTTACCTGTGCACACTTCCCTTTTTAGTTTTTGGTTTTTTTTTAGTTTTGAAATACAAGTTTTTTGATCTACCAGATTTGCACAAAAGAGCAGTCAATTTATTGATTTTTTAGAAAATTTATGTGTTGCTCCAAGCCAGGAAACCTGAGGACCATTGTAGGCATGCAGGCAGGCATTTGTTTACCTGTGCACACACATTTCTTTAAAAAAAACCACAAGTTTTTTTATCCACCAGATTTTCATAAAAGAACAGTTTAAAAAAATTAAATACGTATCTGCGTCACTTGACGCCAGACAAGGATTTGGAATTGCTTGGATAAAATGTTGCCAATATAAAAAACCCTGTTATTTTAATACAGCTGTTTTATTTGAGCAGTTCTGCGCAAAAGAGCTGCTTTAAAAATAAAAATACTGAGAACAATACTTTCAGCAACAGCCTCTGGAAAAAGGCAGGCAACAGCCCTTCCTTCAGAAAAAAAGGAAGTAGAGGAGATGGCAATGGAAAGCACCCTGTGTAACATCACCAAATATACTTTTTTTTTGAAAAACCAGCACCCACACACCGAATGCACTTCATTACGTCTAGTCAGGTAAACATGTAATTTTATTTTGTGTTTTCTTTTCTTATTGGATTAACCACGGATCAGGAAAATCTGAGTTTAGCAAGGGGGAAGTGCGAGCTGCCACTTGGATGAGGATGTTGTGTGGATGCCGTGGAAGAGAGACACAATCACCTTCAAATCCACATTAGACAAGTCCTTCCTTTTGTATATCCACCTGTAATACATCTTTTCTTACTCACCTTTTTTCTAACCTAAAAAGTGTTGTGACCTTTTCTGATAGGGGAGTTGCTCCAATCCAATTTTGGTTGCCCCTTTTCTGGTCTATAGTTAGGAATGTGGCTTTGTGGAGTGGGAGATCTGGGTTCTAGTTCTGCTCCTCCTCCTTTGCATCTAAAAACATTGTTACTGAAAGAACACCCAAAACAAAACTTTGACATGTATCTATCTCCCTGTAGCTGGGCATGAACCAACACCTCCTATGTGCTCTTTCCCAATGAAAAAGTATTTTGTTCCTCTCATACAGACAAAAATACAACTGTGTTAAGAAGAGTGTTCCAGGGATAGCACATTATTCCCACAGCAGGGCTTTAGCACTTCTGGAAACCCCAAGAGGTATTCCTGTATGCTTCCTCCAAACATTGGAACATAGGAATCTATCTTCTACCAAATCAGACTATTGGTCTATCTAACCAGTATTGTCTACACTGAATCATAGAGACTCTGCAGGGTTTCAGAAACGGGACATTATTATCCCAGGAGCGCATGTCATTTTAGGGCATGAAACTTTCTTCAGTGGGGGGTGTTAAAAATACGTTTTTAGTGTAAATAATTCAGATCTGCTATTACAGTCATACCTCATATTATGGCCGCTGCAGGTTCCTTTTTTTTCGGGTTGCGCTCCGCTCTGAACCTGGAAGTACCGAAACGGGTTACTTCCGGGTTTCGGCGCTCGTGCAGAAGCACTAAATCACGCTTTGCGCTAGCGCAGAAGCGCCAGATTGTGTGGTCTTTACACCAATGGGCTGAGTGTTGTAATTGTAACAATGGTCCTGATTTCCTTCTCTAGCTCTGTTTATTTGGCAGAAAAGCATTTCAGTGTCTGGTGTACTGAAGAATGTGCTATGGTCTTTTCCTGGGCACTTTTGTCTGTTGGGAGCATGTGTAAGTTCATAGAATCATAGAATCTTACGAGTTGGAAGAGACCCAAGGGTCATCTAGTACAACCCCCTGCAATGCAGGAATCTCAGCTAAAGCCTCCATGATAGATGGTCATCCAACCTCTGCTTAAAAACCTCTCCAAGGAAGGAGAGTCCATCACCTCTCATGGGAGTCTGTTCCACTGCTGACTCTCAGAAAGTTTTTCTGAATGTTTCGTCGGAATCTCCTTTCTTGTAACTTGAAGCCATTGCCTTGAGTCCTACCCTCAAAAGCAGGAGAAAACAAGCGTTCTCCCTCTTCCATGTGACAGCCCTTAAGATACTTGAATATAGCTATCATATCTCCTCTTCTCTAGGCAGGTGATGACGTGAAGTAATTCAGTAATAACTATACAGTCGTACTTTGGAAGTCGAACAGAATCTGTTCCGGAAGTCTGTTCAATTTCCAAAACATTCGGAAATCAAAGCGTGACTTCTGATTGGTTGCAGGAAGCTCCTGTAGCCAATCGGAAGCTGCGGGAGCCCCGTCGGACATTTGGGTTCCAAAGAATGTTCGCAAACTGAAACACTCACTTCTGGGTTTGTGGCATTTGGGAGCCAAAACGTCCGAGTACCAAGGTGTTCGGCATCCAAGGCACGACTGTACATTGATGCCTTTCCTGCATGGCAATTGTGACAGTGCCATCAGCCTGCCACCTCATGATTGGTGAACAATAGAATTCATGGGGCATTGTAGAAGTGTCTGTTAGTGTTGTTACATCTGCAGCTATCTTCCTCATTGCTTCTTTGTTCCTGCACATGCAGATGATCGCAACTACATTATTAGTATCTGAAGCTGTCCCCTTTACTGATAGAAGGCATCCTGTCTCTAGTCCAAAATATGAGGACACATAGTGGGATGTAGGGGAGAGAGGGAAATCACTGAAAATTGCCCCCCTCCCCTTTCCACTAATTGATGCCTTCTGTCAGAGACAGCACTGAATATCATCCTATGTCATTATTAGCTCTGATATAGTTACCACCAGTATTGTAGGACTATAGGCTCACCCTGTAATTCAGGCAACTTTTAGCTAACTGACAATCAAACATCAAAGTGAATTTGTGAGACTATGCTCCCTGTGTCCTTTCAAGAAACATCAACTTGTTATTTTCGCTTAAGTCACACAAGGAACGGTCCAAGCCACAGGTCCATGTAGTTCACCACAGAGTTTGAGGGGATGTAGTAGGCAATCTTCTAGTCCAGGGGTAGGCAACCTAAGACCTGTGGGCCGGATGCGGTCCAATCGCCTTCTCAATCCAGCCAGCGGGCGGTCCGGGAATCAGCGTGTTTTTACATGAGTAGAATGTGTCCTTTTATTTAAAATGCATCTCTGGGTTATTTGTGGGGCATAGGAATTAGTTCATTTTTTCCCCCAAAGTATAGTCCGGCTCCCCACAAAGTCTGAGGAACAGTGGACCAGCCCCCTGCTGAAAAAGTTTGCTCACCTAAGGCTCACAAAAAAGAATGGTATGCAGGACTGTATTTGACTCCAACTCTTTTCTAAAATAAAGAGTTGTTATTTGAGCTATTCTCTCTATAGTCCGGCCCACCACAAGGTCTGAGGGACGGTGGACCGGCCCACGGCTGAAAAAGGTTGTTGACCCCTGTTCTAGTCCAACTTTCTGCTCAGTGCAGGAAGTCCACTGCTAGGACATCGCCAGCAGATGGTTGGTCAAGCCACTGCTCTGTAAAAAGACCTCAAGCAATGGAGAGCCTAAGACCCCTCTAAGTAATAAATTCCACTGTCTAACTGTTCTGTTTGCAAAGCAGGTTTATTCTAGAGTGCAACCATTATCTGCCCTCTTGCAACTCATGCCCAATAAAACTGTTCACCCTTTATATATACCCCAAAAGTCACTGTGCTCTGCAAGAGAGGCCTGCTGCAGAAACCATCTTATCAGGAGGTCTATTCCATACAATATAGGCATCAGGACTTTAGTATGGTGGCAGCTACCCTTTGGAATCCTCTCCTGTTACATATCAGACAGGCACCATCTCTGTTGTCTTTTCAGCAACTATTGAAGACCTTCCTCTTCCAATAAGCCTTTTCAGTGGTGATCTTTAGCCTAGTCCACATCTGTATTGGAACTATTTTTATCGTATGGAATTGTTTCTAAATATTTGTAACTTTTTATAATAGGAGGTGTTTTAAATATGGAACTGTTTTTAATTGTGTTTACACTATTCTCGTTTTGCGGTTGTAATTGTTTTATTTGTTTTGTAATTGTGCATTTTTTGGTTGGGACCTGCCTTTGGATCATGCAGTGAAGAGTGGATAAGGAATCCAATAAACAAACAAGCAAACAAACAAACAAACAAACATGTAAAGTTAAAATTTTTAGGTTGTGGTATGTAGAAATATAGTACAGGCAGTAACCATTTTACGCACGTCCAGTTGATGTGTGACCGTGCACATGCTCATCACCACTGATGTAGAAGTGGCCAGGAAACGGAGTGGAGGCAGAATGGGTTTAAGCATGCTCCGCTGATGCGCATGGGGGCCAAAAACGCAATCCCCTCACAAACGGGAAGTTGCTTGTATGTAGGAACAGTGAACTCTGCAAACCTCATGGAAGAAGATTAATAAATTTAAAGAGGGAGCAGCAAAGAAGAGACAAAGAGGCATATTTACAACTTGTGTGCAAATGGGAGGATTATTATACAATGATTTGAGAAAACTGCATTCACCCCCTTATATCACCAGGCAAGTGGACATTAAAGAGCTTGAGCTCTTCTCCCCTTCAGACACCTGATCTCAAATCTCAGCTTAACAACCACTGAAAATTCATTTTCAGTCAAGCCCAGGGTCACTAGGGATGAGTCTTTAGAATCTGTTCTGAATGGCAGGCCTCAGCCTTGAAATCTGTAATGCAAGAATAAAGTACATCTGATCAGATAGATAGGGCTTCCATTAGTTACTGTACATTTTTATGAGTCGTGGCTGGTCTCATTAGGGCTAATGGGGCACAGCCTCATCAACCGTCCTCAGGCAGCCCCCACGAACCTGGCTTTCAGTCCAGGAAGTGGCCCTGGCTGACAGCTTCCTCCTCCTTAGTCTCAGCTTTGCCTCTGTACAACTCAGCAGGGAAGAGGACGGGGCAAAACTAGAATTAGTTGCCTCTGCCTGTCATTGTCTCTGGTGCCACCTACCGTCAGTCTCCATGCCTTCTGGCCTACCAGTCCTGAAGAGCACTGGCCTCTGCTGCAGATATGTGTTCCAGCCTCACAATAACCTTGCAACAGGGGTGCCAACTTGAATAAATATTGGGAGGGCTCAGGTAAGCCCCACCCTGCATAATCCATCACAAGAGGCAGTGCACACACATCATTTGAATGGCAATGCCTAGCTTCTCAGCTGAGCCAGGATCTGAATTTGAGTACCAATCACTTTTAACCATTACTCCACATATACCTGACAAAGCAGGCACTGGCCCATAAAAAACCACAATGCATTTGTTAGCCTTGATAGGTGCCCAAAATGTCTCTGTTCTTTTCATTGCTCACAGTGGTTCTTTCCATGCTGGGCACAAAAGCCAGGCGCAGGCTTCAGAGGCTGCTTCCAGGCAGCTCTGGGAGCCGGCAAGGCACCAGATTTGGAACATTTCTATCTAGGCAAATAGGTTGCAGGATGAATGACACACATTTGCCCTCAGAAATCAGGCCAGTAATGGCAGAGGTGTCTTTCTGCATCAGACTCTGTTCAAGTAGACTGCAGAGGTGCTAGAGGATTAAAGCAGCTGGTGATCTGGACTGAGAAACAGGCATCCTGGTCGGTTCTGCCATTTGTCCCGTAAAGATTCGTGCACCTCTCCCCACACGCACCCCCATCTCCCGCCCCCTCCATTGGGGCGCAAGAATAAAAGGGGCAGAGTGAATGACTCCTGCACATCAGGATAGGCAAAGCATCTTGGCAGATCTGTGTGAGGCAAGGTAGCCGCCTGCCTCCAGCCCTTCATTTTAAAGACAGATCTCCCCCCCCCCCCCGCCCTCAATCTTTTGTCAGCAAGCCTCTCGGCGGACGTGATTGAGAGCGCAAGGTCCTCTCCAAAAGGACCCCCTTTCTCTGCAGAGGGCCTTTGAAGTCCTCCCCCTCCCCTGGAGTGTGCATTTAACAAGCAGAGAGCGGGGACACAATGTCATACACATCCTTCCAGTGTCGTGCTCTCCTCCCCGCTCCCCCCCCCCCAAATCCTTCCTCTGCCAGACGCACACGCGCTAACACAAAATGACGGCTTCCTCGGCAGCCGGAGCGAGCAAAGCATTCTCTCCCCTGAACTCGATGGGAACGCAGGGCTCAGGGCAAGCCGCCCTGGGACCGATCCTATTTCCCTAAACCCCCCACCCCACCCCAAAATCCCACACCTTAAGAAAAACGGCATAGAAAACGTCGCTAGAGAGACGAGGGAGGGAGGGGCGGCTCCAGCTCCAGCAAACCTTCCCCCCCCCCCCGCCGCCACTCCCGATCGTGGGGTACTGCGTGGCGGCTGCATCCGCATTGCTATTGTGATGTCGTCAATGGAAAAGATGGAGAGATTTCTTCTCGCCCACACGCACGCAGGCGCCTCGGCGAATGTGACCCCGAGGCCCGGCACCTCTCTCCCTTCCCGTGTGCCTGCGCCACATTTTGCTCCCGGGCTGCTTCGAATCAAAGCCCCCCGCGCCCGCCCCCGGGAACCTGCGAAAAAAAGAGAGCGGAGGGGGGCGCACGGTCGCCGCCGCCGCCGCCACCTAAGAGACGCGCGAACCCAATAACCCCTTTCTGTCACCTCTGCAACGCCGCAAGACAGACTGCTGCAGCGAGCAGCGAGGGCCTTCGCGAGCGGCCAAGCCCGGAGGCTCGCCGCGGCCAGCCCAATAGGACGGCAGCTGCGCGCCTCTGAGAAATGGGCAGAAGCTGCTCGCCTGCCCCTCGCTTGCCATCGCTCCCCGCCTCCCTCCCCGCATGCACAGACCCAGACACCGCCGCCGAATGCACCGCACAGCCGAAGCGTCACTGGGTGGCTCACACAGAACACACAGCCCCACGCCACACACACACACACACACCCCAGCGCGTGTGGTCTGCAAGATCTGGCCTCTCCGGGCCAATGGGAACTTTCAAGAAGAAGAACACAGACATGGAGCCAAAGCTACTGTACCTGCTTTCAGGCATCATTCTCGGCTCTTTTTTTTCCTCCTGCTGCTTCTCCCCACCCCCTTCCGATTTATCTCAGCTACTGGTTTTATAACGGGGAGGGGGAGAGAGATGGGAAGAGGTGGGGGCTTTCATTTCCCCCCCTCCCCTCTTCTTCAAGCCCCGTCTGCACCTTCTGTTTGAGCCTGCAAGTGAAGTCACAAGGCTGACTCTGTGACATCACATGGAGTCTACAAACACTGGATTGTGACTTCACTGCAGGATGGAGCGCGGAGGATTAAAAAAGGGGGGAGGGGAGGGGGGAAAGGCTCTTATTCAAACACATATCTGCAAGAGTAACAAAGGGATCACAGTGAGAAGGACTACCAGAGGGAATACCATATACATGTATGTATATATATATATATACATACACATAAATAAATACACACACTATTTTGCGTCTAATAAAATAATAATTCAAGATGGGTTGAGAAAATAATGGGTAAGAAGCAGCCCCTCTCCCCTGCCATAAGTAAGTAAAATATTATTGTTTTCTGCGCACAAGCACTTCCCCTTCAAAGAGTGTGGACACAACCATCCCAAGATCAGTTTGGTGGTCAAGATCAAGTGTGCATTGTGGATAGGAAGGACTGATGACAGGGAAGCTGGGGGGGGGGTTGTCACTGGAAGAAATAAAAACAGCAGAACATGCTTAGCAGTTTAGAATCAGTTGCACTAGCAGAGCTCAGAAGAGGTAACCTGAATAGAATTCAGCCAATACCAAATTTGATTACATGAAGGTCAAAGGTGCAATAAAGTCAATCTGCTTATTTCACTTGAAGGACCCACAGACAGAAATTCACAACCACACACTGGAACCGCTGCCTATCTCTCGCTGTGAGAGGGCCTAGGACTAGAAAGGCCACGAGGGGCACTTGTCCTCATGTCTACCTAACTCAACAGGAGGCAGAGGGGCTGAGCCAAGCCAAGGATAGAAAAGAGCAAGCAGATTCAGTATACTATACTACCGGTATTTAGTGACATTCTCGCATTGGCCAGGAACCAAGTGGGCACTGATATTAGCAGGAAAACAGAGGCAGGAACATCTTCCAGGGATGATTAATGATTCTGTACAGAAAAGGGTTATAACCACCCACACTAGGGGGCAGGGTATGTTGAGGGAGAGTAATTAGCACCTTTTGAATTTTTAGGACAAAAAAGAGGAGTGTTACAGTTATCCTTTTCAAGGCAAGAGTCAGATCTGCAGACTCAATGCTTGTTCAAGACTAAACTAGGTTCCTCCTCTCTCCTTTTCAGACATTAAACCAGCATCAAAACCAAACTTCCAATAAGTAAGAGGCCACCAGGGATACTTATTTATTTATTTCATGAAAGAAGAAGGTAGGGAGGAAAACAACAAGACTAACAAATAAGGACATGGAAGTGGCAAAGGGGGGGGGACACCACCCTAACAAAACAACTATAACAAGAGTAAACAAGAAGCCCAAACAGGACATTTTTCCTGCAGAGAAAAATATCAAACTGACCAGAGGCAGAACACATCTGGAGAGCCAATGCTAGGATGGCTTCTCCTCCTCCTTGTTTGCACACCACAAAAGCAGCCCCTTACCCCCACAGATATTTCCCCACGGAAGGCAGTGAGTGGAGCTTGGATAGAGCCATGAGGCAGAGGCGGATGCAGGCAGAAGAAAAAGACTGCAACTGTCTCTGGAAGCAGCAGTGGGGTGGTGTCACTCTGTACTCTGCCCTCCTTGCCACAATCCCTGTGTACCTGCCTAGGTACGGTACATACCAGTGATGGCTAACCTTGACACCCCAGATGTTTTGGAACTACAACTCCCATCATCCCTAGCTAACAGGATCAGTGGTCAGGGATGATGGGAGTTGTAGTCCCAAAACATCTGGAGTGTCAAGGTTAGCAATCACTGGTATATACAGTAGTATAAGGTACATTTGGCAGCAAGGAATAACTAATGTTACAGTTACCAGAGTGCTGGTTTTTAGTCATAAAAAAGAGAGGGGGGAGGAGTAATTTTCTGTCTTTGAAATAATGTTAAGAAGTGGCCTCTTAAAACAAAACAAAGCTGTTGGTTCAGTATTACAGCTGCTCAGAATCTACCTTTTATTCTTACCTCTATACCAAGAAATTCCCTGGGCCACAGATACATGCAGAGTGCCTGCTAACATCTCAAGACGTTGCATATATAAAAGCTTGCCTACTCCAAAAGACACTGGCTATATTAAACAGAAATCTATATATAATATAGATTTCTTTTTCTGGTCAATAACCAGTAGAGAAAAGAAATCTCATTTCATGTGGCAACCCTGGCACCACCAACTGGTGAAATGGAAAGAGTGTGTCACAAGAAAAAACACAGGCACAGGAGGTACTATTTTTATTTTGTAGTATTATTGCAGAGTTAAAGTGAAGGATAATATTCAACATTACCTAAGTCATTTACAGTGGGCCATTTTCAACTAACTCATTGCCCTGGAACATGCCAGCACAAGGATTCCTACTAGCACAATGGGATTTCCCCCTTCTCTTCCTTCTGCACCCCACACCCTCCCCAAATCTGCTCTGGTGGGTCAGGAGAACCCCCAGAACAGCATGTGGGGAGAGGAGAGGAAAGATTGTTCCGCTGGATGAGCAGGAATGTTTGCACTGATAGAATGAGCCCTTTGGCCCACATTGAAGACAACCCCATATCTGTTAATTTTCTCTGAAATCTTGTCGTTTTTACTGTCTCTTTATCAGATTATGTTGAATATCATCTGAGGTTGGTTTGCATGTTTTAAGGTGCATATTTTTCCTGGGATGCCACTGTGGCATTCAGGCCCCTCCAAAGACTTGAAGAAACCAAACCTACCTCTCACCTAAGTACATTTTTACAATGGCACTAGAAAGATTGAATCTGTGAATACAAATGCTATATACAACTCAGGAAAGTACTATTTGAATTTGAATTTTAGTCATTAGAAATGTAGCTATTTCATTATGGTCATTATAATTCATTTTCCATTGTAAGCAATTTGTATTTTATTGTTCACATGAACTGCCCAGAGAACTTGGTTGGATGGGTGGTAGACAAATGCAATAAATAAATAATGTCAGAAATGTGCATTACGGTTTTGTGACCACAATTTATGTTCTATGGAAGAACATGGCATCCAGAGTCTTCTCTCAGTAGCATGTACTAGAGATCATTTTCTTTCTTTCTTTCTTTCTTTCTTTCTTTCTTTCTTTCTTTCTTTCTTTCTTTCTTTCTTTCTTTCTTTCTTTCTTTCTTTCTTTCTCCTAAGTGTTCCCCCCCCATTTTGTCTCATTTTTATGTAATAAAGTAAGTTTGTATATGCACATGTTGGGGTGCAGGGAGGTGAATCTAATTCTGAAGAGGAACATTGCAGACCTGCAACTGTTGTTCTTCTGGTGTTCATCTTTATATTGATACATATGGTACAGAAGCTAAATGTGGGATTTCACAGAGATCACAGATGAAATAGAACTATATTTTCCTGAAGAGCTCAGTTCTTTTAAAAGAAGACACCCCCCCCAACTTTATAGTTCAAGATACAATTGAAAGCCTGTGAGCAATGACTGCCAACTAGCCAGAAAGGTGACCAAAAAAGCTGTTTGTTTGTTTGAAGTATATGTAGTCCAGTTTTCATCTAAATGTCCCAAGGCAACACACGGTTTCTAGTGGAGGGGAGTGGCACTTCACTTTACAAATCAGTTAAGCCAAAATGCAAAGGTTTAAGCTTATTTAGTCTCAATGAAAACACTAGGGTTTAAAATTATGACCAAGTATCTTCAGGTTTACTGGTTTGTGAACAGATCTGGCAACCTCCTTTGTATTCTAAGAGCCTTTCAGGCCCGGTCCATATGCACAGTACAATTAAAGCAAGGGTGGAAAATCTGTAGGTCTCCAGATGTTGCAGGGTGCCATCATCCCTGACCACTGGTCATGCTGGCTAGGACTGAGATGGAGTCCAACAACCCCTGGAGTACCACATCACTGAATTAAAGGCTGCTTACTAGTACAAATCAAAAATCCAAACCAAGAGAATAATTTTTTTAAAGGTCAGTTTCAATGGCCCATTCCCTATGGTGACTATTGTAAGATGGTCTTCTTTTCAATTTTCAATTTTGCATCATATGTTCAACTTGGCTTTGCCTCTGGCAACTATTGCCAAGATGAAAGAGACAATTTTTAAAAATTACTTCTGCATATCAAGAAGACCTTTTCCAGAAGACCCTAAGCATGCTCTCTGAGATTCTACCATGCATTTTTCTGTTTAGGGATATTTGTACACTGTTAATTCCCTGGCAGGTGGTAGCAAACATTTGTTATGTTTCCCTAACACTTTCCCCAGATGCTTTTCTGGAACAAATTCTAGGGAAATGTATTTTCCTGCTAAGTTACTGCAGTAAAGGGATGCGTTAGTTTTTGATGTGATTGGGTCCTCATATTGGGGCTTTGTTGCCTCAGTTTCACATGTGGAGCAATTGGTGTCAAATATTATATTCCCCACAAGAAAAAACCCCCCCAAAAGTTACCATGTCAGAGGTCCTGTTCACACATGCATGTTCATAGCTTCACACCTGCAATATCAAATGATAGATTAGTCATACATGTGAAAGAGGCATCACTTTATTTTTATTTAAAAAAAAACCAGACAGAGGTTTCTTATCACTTTCTAATGAAGGTAATTCACACATTCAGGTAAAAGCCATCAAGTGTGAGTAATGAACTGATGAGATATAAAAGAGATTTACAAGCCCACCATTGAGGGCCAATTCATTGTCCCATTAAAATTGTATTGTTATCTCATGTAATGGTGTCACATCTTATTTCACATAGGAGGGGAGACATTTGTAAGACCCAATTCAAACTTGTGCTCTTGGATTCATTAGACAAATACATTTTAAAAACATTGTTAGTTATCAGGTGGGGGGCGGATTAAACTATTGCACACAAACAGTTCCTCATGCCAAACTGAAAAGCTACAGCTCTCCTGCCCCAAGACTATATTGTGTTAAAAATGAATCTAAGAATCAGCCTTGAGTGACATCCTAGAAAAAGATGGATAGTGCAGATTCCTCCTGAAATGCTGAATATTGGGGAGGGGGGGCAAAGAGAAATACCTTAGTGGTCTAAACCACAGAGCCTAGGCCTTGCCGATCAGAAAGTCAGCGGTTCGAATACCCGCGATGGGGTGAGCTCCCGTTGCTCGGTCCCAGCTCCTGCCCACCTAGCAGTTCGAAAGCATGTCAAAGTGCAAGTAGATAAATAGGTACCGCTCCGGTGGGAAGGTAAACGTCGTTTCCATGCGCTGCTCTGGTTAGCCAGAAGCAGCTTAGTCATGCTGGCCACATGACCCGGAAGCTGTACACCGGCTCCCTCGGCCAATAAAGCGAGATGAGCGCCGCAACCCCAGAGTCGTCCGTGACTGGACCTAACGGTCAGGGGTCCCTTTACCTTTACCTTTTTACATACTGTACATTTAGTAACCAGGGAGAAAAGGCTGCGGGGTTAGTATGTATTATCTCCCGTTGCAGTAAATACAGGCCCAACAAGTACTTTGCCCTGTAAAGTTTTCTTTCTATTTAGACTGGCTAAGAAAAATGTGTGGGATAACCAGCTTCATATAACTAATGTGCTTAAGTCTAATAAATGCATGAAGGGGTTAAGACCATAGAGTCAGCTGTCCTGCCAGGTGAGGGACTAGGTAATCAGCCCTACTGTAGCCTCCTTGAGAAGCTCAACATGTGAAGAGGGTTGAGCTGGTAGCTGTAGCTCAGTTTGCATGGCTCTCACAAGCCACGCTTGAGTTCATATACTAGTAATTTAGGAACTTTCACCATTTTGTAACTAAGTTTTACTTCCTGTGTTCTGAAGCACATGAATCTGACTATTGGAGAGTTTGTCAGCAAACCATTTTTAACATACCAAACATATGGTCTTTTTCTATGCTGGTGGAAGTAGGAAACTCTGGAAAGGCACATTTTAAGGGGATATTTTGGAACTAGCTTTAAAGGGCACATTTTAAAGTTTTACAGACTATATTTTCATGTTTAAGTTTGCTGCATATTTTGTGATTTTATATCTAAGTGGGACATCTGCATCTAGAGAATGCTACAATCTAACCAGATTAAGATTGGTTGAAGCCTTGGAACAATACTAATTAATGAGGGGGCAGAAAAAGGTGGCTCCGCATAGCACTAAGATGTAGCACTAGGGTAAATGGAAACAAATCTGACATCTACAAGCATCAAGTCCCACTTTGCCACCATTTTATATGTCCTTAGATATCTTCACAACAGCCATGTGAGGTAGGCTAGGCTGAGAATTGTTGACTAGCCCAAGGGAGTAAGCAAAAACAATAATAAGTGAAAGTGAGTTAGAATGTGAAACTGCACATGCTCAGAGTATTTTCATTTTTGTTTATGAAGGTTAGCAAAATGCTTTCTGTTTGTGTTTTGCTGCAAGTTGTGAAACACTACAGGCTCAAAGTATTTTTTTGTAGTCAACAGAAGCTTATGCCATAATAAATTTGTTAGTCTTTCAGATGCCACATGAGTTCATTTTTGGTACTTTACTTAATGTATTCAATTTTTGGGAGAATGGGGCTTTATTGTTGAGAACTGCACCAGGACTCCCAACTATCTTACGGTAATCTGGCTTTGGCTATCCAACTAGGGACAGACAACTGATACAGTTGCCATGTAATCAACAGTGGACTGATTACATTTTTGTGGGGTTTTTGGTTTATTTATTCAACTGATAAGTTACTGTAAAATAATTGATAGTATTAATGTATGTTTAATCTATAAAATAAACACTGTTCACATTGATCTAGCTCAGGAGCAATTGCCAATCTGTCCTTCCTCATCCGTAGCTGAGGAGCTATGAGTATTACATTGGCTCGTATGCATCATCACATTATGGAAAACGAAAAATTATCACAAAATGATGAAAGAACCCATACCTGCAGAATTCTCTCCCATCCCCCATCGTGCTGTAGATCTCTTGCAGCAATTGTTACCTGGAAAAAAGAAATACACATGTCCTCATACAGTTTCCATGTTCAAGGAAACGAGGCAGGGGAGGGAATGGGCCAAAGAGTGCATGCAGATGGGAGCAATCGCTGCCATAATACAACAACACCGATGTGACAGGGCATCGAGTTGTGCAACAACCTGATGTGACAGTAGACCATGAAATACACAAGAAGCACACTGACAGTTGTGAAGATGAGGATGTGATAATGTTATCTGAAAAGGACACAGGTTACCCGTCATTTCAATAATGTTAATAATTAGCAAGTAAACAAAGATGTTCTTGTAAAACTTCCATTTTCTTAATGCTGCATTATAACTCTAGGGGTGAAATTGTCGATTGCAAACCTCATCTGCAAAAACTGCAACTTGATATCACAACATACAAGTGTTATAAGAAAAAATAAAACTACATATTGCCCTTGGACTTACTTATACTGTATATAAATTGAACATAAAATTGTGGTCCCGTCTTAAGGTTCTGCTTGAAGCAATGTGACTCATGTGATTTCTCCACTCCAGGAGTCACACTAACCCAATGAAGAACAAAACTGAGCAGTACGCAGATACTAGAAACTACAGCTGTTAGTGTAAAAGCTCTTTATCTAGAAGGGGAAGAACCCAACAAAACATCAAAATCAGGGTTGAATGCTATTTTTTGGCTTCTCTAATAGGATGTGTGTGTGTGTGTGTGTGTGTAGAGAATATATATATAAATATATATAAGGCTTTTTTCAGCCAGAACTCTCTGGAACTCAGTTCTGGCACCTCTCAGGTAGACACCATCGCCATTCTAAGAGAACAAGAGAGGTGTTCATGCTAAGTTTCAGCACCTTTTTATAGAAAAATAGCACTGCATTTTTCTCTTCATATATATATGAAGAGAATAAACAATCAGTCCCCCAGGCTTCTCAGTGCTCACTGCCCAAGAGTCTTAGTGCACATCCTACTGTCTCTAAATAATTCTGAATTGATGCTTGAAAGAGATTTCTAAACAGCCGTGTGAGTGAGTGGTCCCAATTTCCTTTCTTTCAGGCTACATGCCAATATTTCATGAGCCCCATCATTTCTTCTCATTTACTGTCACACTTTACACCCCATTTTGCAATTAGCGCGCTGTTTAACACAGCACTGGTGTTATTTACTATATATTTTGGAAAACTGTCTATTTGATATGCATTTGGACACCTTTTAAGATCGTGTAACCAAATTATGATAATTATGATTATGGGGACTTCCAGGTGAATATGGCAATGAGTAAGGCTGCTTGTCCTTGAGCTAAGCAGTCTGCTTTAATTTGTTTTTAATTTGTTATGAATTGTTTCAAAGTTTTAAAGTCAATTGGCTAAGCAGTTAATGTTAATTGCTACATACAGGCAATGAGCATATTTGTTTTACTTCTATGTGGACTTAAAAGCCATATATTTTAATTGGAAGACAGGCACTGGGAGAGCAGCTGTGTTGGCTCTGCATTTTTAACCGATAAGGTAAGTTTTAACATGGTTATTACATGAGCATAGACCCACATTGCTTCAGACAAAGTGTACAGAACTCCATTGCCAAATTTACTCCAAAAATGTATGCTGGACTATTGTGACTCAGCAAGGGAGGCAGAGGTAACTGGAAAGAAATTGTGGCAAGATGTACGGTAATTAATATGTATTACATGGGCAGCTACATGGCGAGTGTGCAAGTAATGGGGCTCGTGATGCCTTATCCCAAGTAAGAGGTTTTGCTACAAATTCCTTTAATGAAAGCCTAGCTAACTGGTCAACCCATCCAGACTTGCTAGGAGCTGATATATATGTTCCCAGGCAACCTCAGCTTCCTCCACATAATGAAACCTCAACTATGCGTAATAACAATATTGGCATAATAGATTTGGCCACAACAGAGACTGAACCTCCCTCACTGTGGGAACTTTTACAAAACCAGTGTCTTCTGTCTAAACAAACAGTAGATGGAATCTTTAGAAGAACTGATGCATTAGAAAAGGTTTAAATACCATCACTGGTGCACTGGTTGGGTTCGTGGAGACATGAATTCTGAATGTAGCCCATCCAGATAAGCCCTACCTGCAAATAAACTCTTTTAGAATTTTCTTTCAAATGTCGTAACCCCCACCTAGGTCCTTAAGCAGTCTCATTTGCTCCCCTCTCCAAATTTTTATTCTCTTCTGTTTTGCTTAACTCATTTCCCTTTGCCTACCCATCTTGGTCCTATTTCTCATTAGAGTGGTGCCAGCTTCCTGTTTATCCTGTCCCAACAGTCCAGTTCCATCTTGGATAAAACTGAGCCCTTCCCTTTTGTACAGGCCAGACTTCTCTCCAAATGCTCCCCAGTTGCCCTCTTCCCGACACCCATGTATTGCAACTCCACAGCTGTGCCTTTTTCGCTGACTCTCCACATGGAATTGGTAGCATTTCAGATACTTCCTTTGAAGTTAGATCACCTGATGTCATATGGCTTCAGGTGATTGACAGGCCACACCCACCCATTAAATGTGGCCCACAGAGAGCAGGCCAGCTTTGGACCTGACCCACTGGCCAGGCCCAGTTTGCCACCCCTGCATTAGACCTTTCAAATGTATGGTGCAGTGTATTTTCCTACATAAAGGACTGGATCTGGCTGCCCCTGTATCTAAACCATGTGATTTATCTCACATCACATTTCAAATGTACCAGTATGCATGCTTTTCTACTGACAGATCTGATACAAAAGAAGTGAGCTGTGTTTAGAGCAGGGGCATGGACACTCTGTGCCCATGAGCTCACAAAAACCAGCAGCTAGCCCTGTTTGACACCTGAATAACCTACTGTCCAAATTCTTCCTCACTTTTAGGGTTGAATATTGTATAACCCACCACAGCACATGCATCATTTATATTATCTTCGGCCATGATTATCTACAGCAAAGTGTAAGAAGTCTAATGAGTATCCGCCATCCCATAGGTATGGAGCAGACTTAAAAAACGTTGGGCCTAGGGGTATTGTGAAGAAATTCCTGGAGAACAGCCAAACTTAAAACAGATGTGGATCAAAGCTGGAGACAAGGATCAGCAGAAATGTTTTCTTGTTCAAGGGCAGATGCTATCTTTCAAACAGGTTGTTAATAAAATGAAATATCATTCTTTGATATATATTCCCAACTTCTTCAGCTTTGTGTTTATGTTTTAAAATGGGTCAATCCGATGAAAACCTAATTTGAGAAGTTCAGCTTCAAGAGCTTTCGATGCAGCAGATCCTAGGTCACCTCTGTCCCACCCCAGGAACACTCCATTTCACAGCCTGCCAGTAGCAGAAATAATGCAGGTGGAACATTTGTGCCCATGGAGCCTTCTGCGAACATACTGGGAGGACTGGTACAGAGGGGCACTTCCGCTCCATCCAAACCATCTCCAGGCTGGGTGTTAGGCTTGCAATGTCAACCCAACTGGAATCTATCCAGGCTAGCAAAATAACTTTGTTATTCTCATGCAAGATGTTAAAGGAGTCGGAATGCTCATTATAGGTCTTGCACAAATTCCACAAGACAGCGCAAAAGCAAATGAATGCCTTTTTACATATAGTGGTTTTGTTGGTATAGAAAGGTAATTTAAGAAGAAAAAGAAAAGGAAAGAAATATTTTGGCCATGCTACAGAATTCCCCAAGCTGAGAGGCTGCTGCTTAGAGGCATATTAATCATACTCTATTCTCCACCTAGATATTGCATGCACTCTCATCACTAATAGCTCTAATATTCTACTCAGTGTGTGCATGCTGCTGATGTTACATTACAGGAATATTAATTGCATTCCCTAGCTTCCCTTTCTTACACATGTATTTTCTAAAGGCTTGCTTCTGGGCATTGGGAGATTATTAACAAGAAGAGGAGTGGAGAGGAGTCCTTGAGGAAGAATTAGCAGCAGTGAAAATACAAAGCATAGTGGTTAACCATGGTTTGTCTCAGGGCACCAGAGCAAATAATTCCTCTCACTGTAAAGTAAAGCAAGTTTTTCTTCCTAGTGCCTCTCCAGCACCAGACTTGTCACAGGGCAAGATACAAGGCAAAATTAAACTTCAGGATCTTTCCCAAGGCCTGACAGCAAATCAATATCAGATTCAGGGACTACAGGAACAGCCGCTCCCCCAATAAGGAATGCAGAAGGGAATGAGAAAGCAAAGAGAGGGGGATAGTGGAATCGTGTTCCTTTCTTCTCAACTGAGTAAGTTCAAGTCTGCCAATACGGTATCTACAGTTTAAATGTCCTCCACTTCTTAGTGCCAAGTTTTACACATGTGAAAGTTTAAACTAAGAATCATACAACACATATCCCCCCCCCACCTCAGTGAAAGCAACATGATTGGCTCTCTGTGGAATACTCTTAACTGCACTTAAGTAATCACAGATGTTTACAGTTTCACTTTTAAAAGAAAGAAAAACAAACAAAAGCTGAAGGTCTTCCACTCACTGGCATTCTTGCTAGAGGAAGATGGGGAAGCCTCCCAGAAGCTTTTTTCTTTCTCTAGCCAACGACTGGGACCAGATGATCTCTCCCTCACCTCTGCAGCCACAGTGTATCTCATTTGTTTGGAAGGGAGACGGAAGCAGCCTTCCAGCAGCTGTTGATCCTCTGGCCAAGGGGACGCAGGGGACATTGTGGTCTAGACCACTGAGCCTCTTGGGCTTGCCAATCATATGGTCAGCAGTTCGAATCCGCTTGACGGGGTGAGCTCCTGTTGCTCTGTCCCAGCTTCTGTCAACCTAGCAGTTTGAAAGCATACCAGCTCAAGTAGATAAACAGGTACTGCTGTGATGGGAAGGTAAATGGCGTTCCCATGTGCTCTGGCACTTGTCACGGTGTCCCATTGTACCAGAAGCAGTTTAGACATGCTGGCCACGTGACCCGGAAAACTGTCTGCGGACAAATGCTGACTCCCTTGGCCTGAAAGTGGAGATGAGCGCAGCACCCCATAATCAAATTCGACTGGACCAAGCAGTCCAGGGGTCCTTTACTTTTACCTTGATCCTCTGGCCAATCACTGGAGCCAGGATATTATTCCCCTTTCTGTTTTTCTTTATTGGAGGTGAGAGGGTGACCTCCAGGCAATCCTTCTTTCTCTCATCAGTCTCTCTTCCATCAACTCTGCAGCCATATTGCAATTGACCATATCCAATTTTCAGTCAAGGAAACTCATATCCCGTGACTAGAATTGTGCTAGTTAGGGCCCAACTAGATGTTAAATTAAAAGGGGGGGAACCACATCAGGACTGCAGCGCGGAGGGAGGCCTTAACCCTTTTCCTGCCTGCAACAATGCATGGGCACCTGCAGATTTTCTGCTATGCACAAAACATCAACATTGAGAGATCATTTATTGCTCTCTCAAAGTGCTGTGGCCCCGATCTAATTTGGGCTCAGAGGTAGATTTAGGCGAGCATGACTGGTTTGGTCACACTGGGCACAGTGCCTCGGGGGCACTGCAGGGGTGCCACAATGATGATGCAGAATGGAAGGGATGTCGCAGAAATTAGAGCCCTCAAGGTCTGCCACTGCTGGGCTTCCCCCCATGACTGCTTTTAACTTTTAAAAAAATCCCCTTATGAGGTGCCATAATGGATCTCCTGCATCTTGTCTAGATGGGCCCTTAAAGAGTGTTATTATTTAGCAAATGACTGAGTAGCTGGGTTACTGGTAGCTCAGTTGGTAGAGCACAGGACTCTTAATCTCAGGGTCATGCGTTTGAGCCCCACATTGGACAAAAGATTCCCGCATTGCAGTGGGTTTAGCTAGATGACCCTTCCAATTCTACATATCTATGATTCAAAATTTCTCTCCTTTCAAAATATTCAAGGGATGGACCATCCCTCAATGACACAGTACCTGCCATGCATGCATTTGGTTCCAGGTTGAATCACAGGCCTCTCCCATTAAAAGGGTAAAGTAGTAGATTATACAGAAGACCCATGCCTGAAATCCTGGTGAGCTGCTGCCAGTCAGAGGAAGTAATACTAGGCTAAATAAAGCATCTTCTGATATTCCCCACCCATCAAGTAAACAAACACAATCAGTAGATTTTTTTTTCTTAAAAAAAAATATAAATATAACTCTGCAGTTCTCATCCTCAATTCTTCATTTCCAAAGCATGAGTTAGTAATAGTGACAAAGACTCATTAGGGATACATCAAGTGAAGATTCATATTAAGTCTGCAAAATCCCTCTTTCCCAACTCCACACAATATAAAATATACAGAAGGGGTGGGCAGGAAGGAACACTAATATATTGTATTAAAGGGTTGTCTGTGAAAGCGAAGAAAAATGGTGCAATCTCATTTGCAACAGCAACTGCATTTTCAGTCAAGGAACCTTATAACATGTGAATAAAAGGGGAATGAGAAGGGCCTTTTTCAAGCCCCTCCTAAAAAAATACAAACAATGGAAGAGGAATCACAATTGATACCTAAATCTGTGTACTCATCTATACTTCAGTGAATTTTACTTCCAGGTAAACATGCATTAGACTGCAACCTTGGGCAATTAACTACAGAATAATTTTGTGCAGAGCATTTAAGGTGGGCTGTGATTCTAGAATATCGTAACAATATTTTGGAAAATCCAAACAAACATCACAAAAAGCATTAGGACCTTATTCAGGAGCATGCAACAGCCCTCAGTCAGCACCCTTCCTTTGCCCACATCCTTGCACCAACCTTGATCAGCCTTTTCCATGTCCCACATCTTAGCTTAGTACCTGCAGTGCAGTATACAATTGGGACGGGAGAAGCTGCCGTCGCTGTCATTTCTTTGAAGCTTGCAGTCACCTGCCAATCTCACCCTGTTTCTTCCTCCCCCTCCTGCAATCAATTTCTCTACACCATTAGTACATTTCCCTCTAGCTCAACAAAATAAGTAATGCAAACTTGACTCCTTGTTTTATACCCTCTCAAAAAGAGTTTAATTACAAGTTGGTGATAAAATGTATATATAGGGGAAAGAACTGAGAAAGTCTGTCAGGAGTTTTGGTCTGCTTGGACTAATGCAGAGAGAGATATACTTTTATAATTTGATTTACAGTAAGCCTGCCATGCAGCCTTTTTGCTGACTCTTCACAATGGATTTTTGGCAAACTCTGAATGGGTGTGCTGCTATTGTAAGCTAAAGGTTTCTGCACGCTCTTCACATGACACGGGGATAATCCAGCAATCTAACATACAGGGCAGACATGCTTTCCTAATCCAAGAAAGGAGAACATTTGCTTGCCAAACATTAAACATCACTGGAAAAGCATGGGAAATCTGCCTCTCTCTGCTTTAACTATATCCAGTCAATCTGCTGCAATCTGGTGCTTTTTGGAGAATTCCATCGGAAATGGAAATGGGAGCAGAAATTCCTGCATCTCGCATGCTCGTTTGAGGTCAAGAACAGAAATCACGCAAGAAATATGAGCAGCATTCGCAACAGGTTTTTTTTTTTTAGTCCACAAATGTTACATAAATGCTTTTTTTCTACATTGTTCTTGATGCTTCCCTTCCACTGAAATGCACTGACATGGTTAATTATGTAATTAATTACATTGGTTTTGGCCACAGCAGATAGTGAGATGAGTAACGTAGGTTTCAGCAGAAGCCAAAGTGTAACACTACAGAAACAGCGGTGATTGCAGTAAACACACAAAAGGACAGAAACCTCTGCCTCCTTACATCCCTAGTCTGGAGGAACCTATCAAGAGACTGTGAGTGTAGGACGCATGGATAGATCATGGCTACTTTCCCCCCATTTGGCTGGACTGGTCTAAGCCTGCCAGGCAGCAGGGTCACATGAGCCACTTGCACATGAAGGAGATAGGTGAAGGCATGAATTGACAGAGTAACATCTCAAATAAAGTTTGGCCCTAGTGGGATGGGTGTGTGCCATGGCTCCACTTCAGACAGCAAACTGTCTAGGTCTGGCACTGACAGCTGAAGTACTAGAGATGGGAGCCAGGGGGGAAACCACCTGCTGAATGATCTCCCTGCCTGTCATGCTTTTCTTTTCAATAAAGCATAAAGAAAGGAAACCCTGGAGTTCATGACAGGAGCTCCCCAAGAGTGTAAAGGAAACTTGCTACTGTATGGCAGCAATTCCTAAAAGATATAAGTGCCTCTCCAGGATCTAATGGGCAAACTCCCAAATACAGTGGTACCTCTGGTTACGAACTTAATTCGTTCTGGAGGTCTGTTCTTAACCTGAAACCGTTCTTAACCTGAGGTACCACTTTAGCTAATGGGGGCTCCCACTTCCGCCACACGATTTCTGTTCTCATCCTGAGGTAAAGTTCTTAACCTGAGGTACTACTTCCGGGTTAGCAGAGTCTGTAACCCAGTGTTTGTAACCCGAGGTACCACTGTACAAGGGAATCAAGTTCTGCAGAAAGAATATTCCATTATAAGATTCTATAGGAAACATGTTTTACTCCATTAACAGTCTGACTAATTAGTCAAAGCTGCAAATGCTAAATAAATCAAATTAGTTGAAACCATATTTAAAGGCTTAAGATTAAATGTTGGTTATACACAGATCAACATCAGGTGGCTCTTAAAGGATTTCAGGCTGCCCAAATCAGAAAATGAAATGAAGGGAAAACAGCAGAGGTGCAAAAGATGAAGTGACAGGATAAGGTTATGCAGCAAACTTATTGCAGAGGTGGGAAGAGTTTCTGGTTCATTCAAGCTGCAGTAAGATGGAATCTTCTTTTTCACTGGAGGAGCTCAAATGAATGCAGGGAATTCTCCTATATTAAAAGCTCCACAGCTATGCAGTAGATATTATCCTCTAAGTCCCAAACACACACAAGGCCAAATTCAAGAATCTGATGTATCAAAAATGACTACTTTAGAGTTCAGGGCTTATATACAAAACCTGGTGTAACTCTCAACTGTCTTCTAGAAGCATTCCTCCCACATTTAGTTTACATATATAAGCTATCTTTTAGAAAAAAAATCACAGATCCATCATATTCTGGCTATGAATCCTATTGGTATGATGTATCATATTGGTATTTCAAGGAATTCTGGGTAGCATACAAGGGGTTCTCATTTTATCCTCTTATCTCTCTGAGCCCAAGTTAGGCTGAAGCAACTTGTCATGAGGCCTCCCAGTGAGCTTAATTGATGAGAAGGGATTTGAACTCAACACTTTCCCTGTACCAAAAGTTCAACACTATTCACTGCATCACACTGGCACTGTTGCTCTTTCGCATCCCTTTGGTTGAGTGGAGGAAAAACAAGGGTGCGCACACACACACACACACACACACACACACAAGCACGCACATACTTAACTAATCTGAGAAAACAGTTTTTAATAGGAAAAAGGGGTCTAACAGGGATGCATCCTCTGGGGAGAGGAGGGCACAACTAAAACTAGTCACTATAGGGTGCTTCCATATGGAGGTTTATTGTTGGATCGATGCTGCCAGCCCATATGTTTTCTTTTACATTAAAGTCAGGTTTCATCTTATTATGGGATATCCATTATGCAAAAACTACCCGTTCTAAATCTGCAGTCACCACTGCTGTTGAAACTCTTTAGTGGATTTTACTGAAGTCGGGGGGGGGGGGTGGGGGTGGCAGGAGAGTGAGTGGTTTGTCACATGTAGTGACATTTTAGTGGTGGGTCTCTATTGCCACACCCTGACTTCTATTTCTTCCTTGCTTAAACATGGCCTAGCCATTTTGTTTCTGGGGGCCCAAATTATTTGAGTGTGCCTATTTCTACCAGTTGCTGCATGCTGAATGAACACTGGAATTTCAACAATGCCATTCAGAAGAGCTATTCTATTAAGATCTCCGGGGGGGGGGTGTTGTTATCTTGGAAACTATAATCACAGTACATACATCAGGACTTTTTAATGATTTTTAATAGAGGTCTTATGTAACACCACTTCAACCAGAATTTTAGGTCTTTAACTAAAGATCAGACCTGTGCAAGACCTCTGCATTAAAAGAAAAGGTGGCATGTTTGCCCCTCCCCACCCCCAGCAAAAAGAACAAGCCACCATGGTGTCCCTTGTGAAAAATGATAACTAAGGGCTGGAAACATTAGCTCTTGTGCACTTGCTCTGGACAGAAAAAAAAGATATGCATACACAGAAACAGAAAACCGCACACTTGCCCAGAGTGGCAAAGATAGTGGAGAGAAGTGGCAGATTTTGAGGTGAGGGGGCAGAATTCATAGCACAGAAACATCCCATTAAAGACTACCCCTAGTGTGGATGGAAAACAGAACTACCGGTATATCTTTTTTAAAAAGAGCATTAGAATGAAACTACAGTTGTGTGCCAGTGGCGCACACATACAAAACCAAATATGAACAAGCCATTTTAAAAACATCTCCCCTCTGTGGAAGCACCCTTAATAAAGGCTTCTATCCATGTCCAAAAAATTGCAGTAGGATCACGTAGGCCCTACATTGTAGGGTTATGGTGGGGAACTTCCAGGCTCCAGGCCTAATTAGGCCCATGGAAACCCAGCCAGATGGGCGGAGTATATATGTATAAATAAATAAAATAAAATAAAGTATTTATTATTATTATTACTATTATTACTATAATTACTATTATTATTATTATTTCAACCAAGCCACACACACTCTTCCCCATACCTGACATATAGGATGTCAGGTGCGGGACAGGTAAAGGCAGGGCTTGGATAAAAGGGGCTTTGCTCCCTGTTATTACCTCAGCAACCAAAGCAGGTCTCCTACTTGTCAGCTGGCGAGATTAAAGGAAGACTGGTGGTTACACTTACCACATTCTGTGTTATGTCAAAAGCTCAAATTACACTGCTGCTCAGCAGAATCCCAAGCACAGCTAAACATTCCCATAAGGACAGCATATCTTAAATTGAACTGCTTTCTGTCCTGTCTCTGGTGGGCTGGTATCTGCCAAAACATTCCTTTATTCCTCTGCACCTTAAACAGCAAAGGTATAGCTTCTGGTCAGCTCCTGTCTCATAATAAACACATGCCTTGCACAGAGGCAGCAAATGAACAGTTTGGCTAAAACCATCTGGTAGTTCTTCACCAAGCATTACCTCAAGGCATTTTTCCCCCTACTTCCAGCCTCCATATATATGGGTTTGATTGTTTTTTTAAAAAATGGAAAGTAATCCAAATCATGGATGGGGAAGAGCAGGGGTGGTGTGAGAAAGAGATGATATTTTGACTTTTCACCTCACATGTGAAAGTATCTAAGGCCAAAAAAACCACCAACCTGAGACATATTCAAGAAATACAGAAGCCCCCAGGAAAAGTGGAACTGCATTTATAAATGTTATTCCTTATTTGCCCAACAGGTGTTTTTTTTTTAACCCAACCAAGTATATCATGCTCAAAGTCCAATGTCAAAATGCACTGTGAATTTGTCTTTATATTAAAAAAATAAATGCAAATGCCACTTTTTTTAAATTTTATTTTACTGTGAAGAATGCAGAGTTAAAATGGCCTCTGGCTGCATGGCAGTCCTTGGGTGCACAGGTTTTGTTTTGTTTTTTTAAACCTGTGCTGTCCTGCTCATCTCCTCCCACTCCAAGCAGACATAGGTTGCCTTCAGGCAATGCAGAAAATTCACTTTGCCACAGCCTTAGAAGTCATCCCCAAACATGACTGTATCAAAAATGAAAAAGGTCAGCAGTTCTGAGAAAGGAGGAATCAAAATCTTATGATTAACCAATAAAATGCAGATGCTTATCTCATTTTTTTAAACCAAATGCTCCCATAAATCAAGGAAAGAAGGGGCTAAAAAGCATGACCACTTTATAAGCATTGAAGGCTTCCACAGAAACATATACTATGATACCTTCATGGAAATTCATATTTGGGAAACAGTTCCTCATATGCTGGGAAATGTAAAAGAGTAATTTCAGTAGCCAAGTATTCCAGGCATTTGTGGGTGACCAACAGTGTTGCCAATCACAACCGTAATAGGCCAAAATAAGGAAATTGCTTAAAGGACCAACTGAGGTAATTGGGGGGGGGGGCTTTTTTACAGTGAACATATTCCATGTGGTAAGATTAAAAGCTGCCGCTTCCCAACATATGGTCATTTTCAAATGTAGTGCAGGATGTGGTAACATGCAATTGTTACATGAATGCACTCTCACAAGACCACTGTACCAAATGAACAATGAAAGGGTGGGCAATGGCATCATGAATGCTTTTCCGCTTCAGAAGTGGTTATAAAAACTGGTCCCGAATCTTTCCGTGGCCTTAGACATATCAAGGTTTGGAAGCCTACTAGATTTATAAATTGGTCTTTTGAGTGTTCAGTCAAACAGTTACCAGCTAACATGATCCAAACTCATAAACTACACTATCCACTTTAAAAACACAATATCTTTTGGTTTGGCTGGCACTCTCAGCTAACAACGTAAGTAATTCACACTACTAAAGCAACCAACAGCAACTGGAACGAAGGTGAAGTCAAACAGTCTTGGCCACAGTCACCCAATAAAACTATGGTTGAACTTTCTGATTTGATCCTGCTTCTCCTTAGGACGTCCCTATTTTCATCAGAAAAATGTTGAAGGGTATGGAGTTATGCAACCCTGAAGCCAAGGAAATAAGTAACTATACAACCATTAGAAGACATGTGAAGGCAGTCTTGTGTAGGAACTTTTAATGTTTTATTATGTTTATGATATTTTAATAGAATAGGATGTCCCTATTTTCATTGGAGAAATGTTGGAGGGTATGCATACAAGGCACAAGCATGTCACAAAACTAGAAGGTATCGCCCTGCTCAGATTCCCCCATGACCAGGGAGAGTAGAATATAGAATTGAAAAGCTTTCCAGGAGAAAACAATGCTAACCACACTGCAGTTAACACACCAGTACTAGTGTATATGTGAGGAAAGAAAGTTTTTTGCAAAGTACTGGGATGGCTTGAGATATCCATCACTTGACACGCCCCCCAGGTCCAAATATACAAGCAGGATGAATGCTCAACTTGACCTGAGGCTTTAACACTTGTATGGAAATAGAAGAGCAACAGAAGCAGCTGTCTACATGGTAGCACCTCCAACTTGGTACAGCTTCCTCTGTTACTTACAGTACTGCCCATCATGCACTCTGAAAGCCCTGGCAGAACACAAAGATGGCAACCCCACATAGAACGGCTAGCTTCCTATTGGTCGCTACAGTTGCTGTGGGCCTGAGTTGTAATCTGCATGGCACTGAGGGTAGGAATCATCTTTGCCTTTGTGAATGTCAAATAACTGCCTTGTCGCCTGTGGAGAGATGAGGGGCATTGTAGGGGGGCAGCAATGTGTAGCAGCTGCAACTGGTGCTCAGCAGGAAATGTTGAGTAACTGTGGTATCACCTAAGTGCTGTTCCCTTTTTCATGTTCCAGCCTAGCTCCACATTCTCCCCTTAGCAGTCATGGACAACAATACTGACTCACCCAATATAGAGCCCACTCTGCTGCCCTGCGCAAAAAGAAAGAAAGAATCATGAGTGTTTGGCCAACAGTGACAACAGGTGATGCGGAGCACCTGGTATTCACCAACCAAAGCAGCTCTCTTCCCTCTTGCCTTCACTGTTACATGGTGGGAACCTACCTGCAGCAGAGCACCTGCAGTGGTTCTGGTAAGAGAACCACTATTCATTTGTCATGATTACGACCTTTTGGGTTTTCTTTCAAATGCTTGAACACTCCACCACCATGTCCTTCGAAAGGGGTTGGGGTGGGGAGGCTGGGCAATCGAACTGGCACACTCAAAGGGTCCCAATTCACTTTCAGGGAAGCAGCCTTGCACTCAGCTCTTTTTACAGCAAACTCCCAGCAGAACCACACGCTGGCATATGGATTATAGGCTGAGAGAGATTGTGGCTTCCCTGCCAGAGAGATCATAGCAAGCTGAGACTTGAATCAGGGGCACACCCAAACCACAGCTCATGCTCTTCACCTCTACGCTGCACTAACCCTCCACCAGTCTATCCGCCGTCTTCCACAAGCTGCTTTTTTCACTTGTATTCAAATACTGCTTATATCCTTCTGTGTAAGAAAAGAGAAACACCTGAGTGGACGAATTACTATACCAACCCCCCCCCACACACACACCGTATTCAAAAATAAGGAGCAGGAAAGCTAGCAAGTCAATCAAAACAGGGCAGGGGGGAGAGGGAAAGGAAAGTTGCAAAAGGCAGAACTAATCTGGTGTGCTCTCTCTGAAGAATCTCTTCTTCGCTATACATGATTAATTACTTCTGAGACATGCCTGCTGCTCCCCCTCTGGCTTTAAAAACAAGCGCAACGGCAGCAGTTGAGAGCAAGAAACCTCCAAAGGATTTTGGCCAGGGCCTACTGAGCGGGTTTTCCCAGGGGAGTCATCTGATCCTAGAATTCCTCCCTCTCTCTCTCTCTCTCTCTCTCTCTCTCTCACACACACACACCTTTTTCATAGCCCCAATTAATCAATTTCTCCAAAACCATTTTCTGATCCTTGTCTACCCTTAACATATTCCTCATTTATGTGTGTCTAAGTGCTTTTCTGTCATTCTCATTCTCTGGGAAACATTCTCAGGGAAACCTTACTGGGAATGTCTCCAAACTAGCACAGCTTAAAACAAAAAGACTGACACAGAGAATAGGAAGAAAGCCTTTATGAATGATCTGATTTACATTCCAAGTTGGTATTTCATGGTTACCTCCCATTTCGCCTTTCCCTATCATTTTGCCCCTTTAGCTGCCCAACTGCAAAACCCCTGCCAGCCAGGGGGCAGATGACAAGAATAATGGGAGCTGGAAGGTGTTAGCATTTCCAAGAACAAGTCAGTGATAAGTGTGAAGTATGAAATGTTATAAACAATGGGGTAAATAGGGCACTTTCCATAAGCACGCTGTGGCGAACCAGCCCTGTTTGGAGTTTAGAATGTTGAAGTTCCCCCCCCAGCGTTTACAAGGTTAAACTTAGAACCTGTGAATTGACAGTTCGCTCCAGAGAGGCGGAACCTCCTGGGGGTTTTAAAGGGGAGGAACGGCAGTTGGTCAGGGGGAGTTGATGGTTGGGAGTTGAGAGAGAGAGATAGAGAAGGGAGGAGATAGTTAGTTAGACTGAGGGAGGTATATGGGAAGGCATAGGAGTCATCTGAAACTGTAAAGAAGCTATGAACTGTATGTGACAAAACCTGAAACCGTTATGCTTGTTAAATAATAAAAACTAGTTCTTGTACAAACCATCGTAGTATCGTCGTCCATTGAGGTCCAGCGTGTTATACCCGGGCTCAGTTTAATGATCTTAGAGAGAGGGCAACAGTCTGTGTCCTAGAGATCCATTAAGGAGGGGCTAAGGGTGTGTAAGCCTTAAGTGCCACAGTGTAGCTAGGAGAGGCTAGCCAGCTGCGACAGCAGAGAGGGGTTCTTGGTGATTAGAATCCAGGGCTGTAGGCTAAAAGGTTTGCATCAGGATAGCCTGGAGCAGGGGGGGTATAACTGGACGTGACCACTCTTGTCACTGGGATCTCCAGAGTCACTAAGGAGGTCGGTTTAGTCGAACCTCGGAGGGCAGGGTGCGAGGGGATTAAAGATAAACCAGTGCACCAGCATTACTGACAAACATTTATTAGTAAGGTGACACAGAGTGCGTTGAGGGAGGTTCGCGACAATTTGGTGGCAGCGCCGTGATTTTAAATCGCGACTTTATCGGTTGCAGAGCAGTGATTCTAAGTCGCAACTAAACTGGTAGCTGCGTAGTGAGTTCGAATCACGAGCTTTTGTGTGGGCAACGCCGCGGTTTAAAGTAGCAACCCACAAGCCAGAGTTTGGCTTAAATTAGGACGATACTTGGTTGACTGGAGATGGCACATTTAAAGAGAGCTAGAGAGCCGCCAGCCAAAGGTGATGAGAGAACAGGGGAGGTCTTGGAGAAGGAAGACCCTAGTTCTGTGCAGGTTTTGAAAATGCGGATTGAATTAGCCCGGATCGAATCCGAGAGAGATCAGGCTCGGTTGGCTATAAAGGAGATGCAATCTAAAAGGTTAAGATTGGAACAGGAAAGGCTAGCTTTCAAAAGAGAGGTTCAGATGGGTCAGTTGAGATTGCAAGAGCTGCGGCTAAGGGCAGGATTACCTCAGAGTCAGCCCAGTGATGAGTTTAACGCTGCCCACTTTAAAAGATTCCCTAAGTTTATGGAGGGGAATGATGCCGAAGTGGTGATTGAATACAAAGGTTTTGGAGGCAAGGGCAGAATGGGAGTTTGGGACAACATTGCTGAACCTGTGCTGATAGGCAACGACATTGTAGAGCACAGAAGTAAAATGGTTGTCAGAGCCCAAAGCCACGCCTCAGAAAGGCAGTTAAGTGTCACTAGTGAGGCCCCACTAGGTGACGGAATGTTGGCGAAGATGGCAGTTAGAACTGAACCCAGAACCCAGTGCATGAATGAGAAACAAAGCAATGAGCCTTCAGTTTGGGAGAAAGATCCAGGGCAGGAGGCAGAGGCAGAGATTCAGCCCTGTATGATTATTAATAAAGAAGACCTGTCAGGAGTATGCGAAGTTAAGCATATGGAAACGACAGTGAAGCAGCCCCAAACTAGTGAGCTAACTAAGAACTTTGACATCACTCAGAGCAAGAGCGTTAAAACTGACTCTAGGTCTCGTCAGAATGCTTGGGATGAGAGAGACCAGCCTTTTTCGTTTGGGTATCGTGAGGTGCCAAATGAGAAAAAAAGTTTTAGTCCGGTTGAGTTATTGTCGGAGAGACAACCTCGTGAGCCGCGTGACGTGCGGAAGGACGCGTGGACGGGTCAGGAAGAGATCGGCAGCCCGGAGGCAGCAACATCGGTGCAAGAGCTCCAGGACGGATTGCAACCTCTGAAAGAGCAAGCTGCAAGCAGAAGTCAAAGTGCCCAAAAGAAACCGAAGACATGGGACAACGCACGAGCCTTGAACAGAACCTTTCAGCCTGGAGACAGCGTCATCGTGCTGAGGACCAGACAGAAGAGGAAACAAGAAGTGAACTTGGAGGGACGGGGGAAAAGAAACCCAGAAACTGTCCTCAATAAGGTGTCTTTTGACAATGAACTGACACAAAAACAAGTGAGGTACTTAAAACATATGTTGGGTGGAGTTATGGTCAAGCCTGACACTGGTAAAGTTAAGACAGGACGAGCGGGGCTGAAACCTTACACCCAAAAGCAGGTAAAGGGTGCAGAGAACCAGGTGATCGGGTGGAGAATTCAGGTACCAGAGAAACTACCCCTGCGGTATAGAGCAAAGAAAGGGGAAGGATAATGTAGTTGTTGACATTTTATCCGGGGGTTTTCTGATATGACCCGTGTATGTATGTATATATTGTTGTGGGTAATAAAGTGAAAAGTCAATTTCCCTGCACCGGCATTCCTCTGATGGACAGTGGATGCCTATGCAGTGTCTTAAGGCGGGGAGAATTGTGGCGAACCAGCCCTGTTTGGAGTTTAGAATGTTGAAGTTCCCCCCCCAGCGTTTACAAGGTTAAACTTAGAACCTGTGAATTGACAGTTCGCTCCAGAGAGGCGGAACCTCCTGGGGGTTTTAAAGGGGAGGAACGGCAGTTGGTCAGGGGGAGTTGATGGTTGGGAGTTGAGAGAGAGAGATAGAGAAGGGAGGAGATAGTTAGTTAGACTGAGGGAGGTATATGGGAAGGCATAGGAGTCATCTGAAACTGTAAAGAAGCTATGAACTGTATGTGACAAAACCTGAAACCGTTATGCTTGTTAAATAATAAAAACTAGTTCTTGTACAAACCATCGTAGTATCGTCGTCCATTGAGGTCCAGCGTGTTATACCCGGGCTCAGTTTAATGATCTTAGAGAGAGGGCAACAGTCTGTGTCCTAGAGATCCATTAAGGAGGGGCTAAGGGTGTGTAAGCCTTAAGTGCCACAGTGTAGCTAGGAGAGGCTAGCCAGCTGCGACAGCAGAGAGGGGTTCTTGGTGATTAGAATCCAGGGCTGTAGGCTAAAAGGTTTGCATCAGGATAGCCTGGAGCAGGGGGGGTATAACTGGACGTGACCACTCTTGTCACTGGGATCTCCAGAGTCACTAAGGAGGTCGGTTTAGTCGAACCTCGGAGGGCAGGGTGCGAGGGGATTAAAGATAAACCAGTGCACCAGCATTACTGACAAACATTTATTAGTAAGGTGACACAGAGTGCGTTGAGGGAGGTTCGCGACACACGCCCTGTTGAAGGCATTTGATCAGCTGCCTGCTGCCACTGTGCTCCCTTCCCCTCTGACCTGCTCCAGGCTGCCTATTTCAAAATAAAAGGGAAAAAAAAGAGCAAAATATTGGCAAAACAGAACATTTGTGGTCTGCGATGGGTACTTGCCTTCTCCCCATATGAACCACAACCCCCAGATTCCCAGCTTTCACTTAAGGGGCAGGGGGAGAGTATGTTTCTAGTTCTTGATGGTAGGGTGTCCCTGAGCAGAGATGGTTTTAGAATAATTGCACTGGCTTTGGCTGCACTGGACGCTGTGCTGCAGGGGACACCACAACACTGTTGTGGAATGGAGCACGAGAGGCAGGGGGCACCAAATTTTAGCGTCACACAGTATGCTACGGAAATTTGAGCGCCCAAAGTCTGCCAATGCCCTGTGGAGTAAAAGGTGCTTGCTATGAGTAACCCATGACCATCACTGCAAAAAAGAAGTGGTAGATATGAACTGACTACTCCTAGGGACAGCTCTCACTCTCTTTTCCTTCCTGAGACTGCATATACAATAAAATTTTGATGACTTCCCCCAAAGAATCCTGGGAACTGCAGTTTGCTTAGAGAGCCAGGAACGGCAGCCCTGTGAAGCTGTAAACTACAGTTCCCAGGATTCTTTGAGGGAAGTGGTGTGCTTTAGGTGTCTGGTGTGTGTGCAGCCTCAGACTCTCCACATCTCTCACCCAAATGGGAGGTTGAAGACTCTTGAGAGGAAAAGTTGAAAAGCAGAGTCTGGGAGAAGGAGCTGCTCATTTCCTGTCACAGTCAAGGCCTGTAATAATCCTTTTCATCATCTCCTGTCCCTCTCAGTTGCATAAAGCTCACTTTCAGCTTTTTCCAGACCATTAGGCCTCTGGAGAAGCTGGTGACATTAACCAATTCTCTACAGTCAGCGCCAGCAAGCGTCATTCCCTCCCTCCTTCCTACTCTGTAGCTAGGGCACATGAGACAAAGGGAGAACCATTAGACAGGAGTGAGGCATCTCCACTGGGCAGGTGGTTTTGGATATCATGAAAGAGCAGCAAACTTAGTTACCGTATTTTTCTGTGTATAAGACAATATTTTTTCATTAGAAATACTAGGCAAAAATTGTGGGTTGTCTTATACACGGGTAGCAGAGGGGGGACGGGTGATTGGTGGCAGCAGCCAGCAGATTGGCTGTGGTGATTGGGCATGTGAATGGTTGCTGCGGCAAGGCCTGCTGATGATTGGCTGTGGCAATTGGGTGGGCTATTTACAGCAGCGGCGAGCCGTGCGTTCAATCTGCTGTGGTTGCGTCGAGTGTGCAGGTGGGCTTTTGGTGGCGATTGTGTGTGTAGATGATGATTTGGTGGCCACGGCGATGCCCTCCAAAAGAAGCTCAACAACTTCGGGCAATTTCCCCCCCAAATTTTTTTGTTGTGGTCCAAAAAAATAGGGGTTGTCTTATACATGGGGGCATGTTATACATGGAAAAATATGGTATTTAATTTATTATTGTTGCGTTTTCACTCCTAGAGAGAGGCTCTTGCAGGATTTTCTGCCTCAGGTACCAAAATAACTTGTTCAGCTCAGGGTACCGTGCACCTTGACAATGAGGTGCACTATTTGCTGTTCTGGCTCAGGCAGCAAAATACCTTGGACAGGCCCCGGGTGTTCCGGCTAAAATAATTCTTGAAAACATCCCTTAATCTTTTTCCACTGATCTAGCAGGATGCATGCAGAATATCTATACTCTCACCCACAAATAGATGGTTGGAAAGAACTGGGCTACAAAAGGCCAGAAAGACGAAAGGGGAGCTGGGTTTCAAAATTAATCACCCCACTCCTTATCTCTATGGAAATATACTTACATACTTCTGAGTCTTTCTTGCCCATATGCACTTAAAAGGGCTAGCTTTCAGGATGTATACCCTTCAAAACATGGTCCAGGACAGGATACAAATAAAATCTTTGCAATTTTATTATTATTATACTTCAGTCAGACTATTTAAATAGATCTGCTTGTTTCTGTAAAACTATTTAAAGTCAATGACTAATTAACATTTTGATTAAAAGACACCTCTGTTAAAAATTCAACACCCTGTCTCTTTCTATCAAAGTGTAAAAATGCTCACATTAATAAATTCATTTATCACTAATCATTTACCAATCAATTCAGTGCTTCAAGCCTTTCACTGCCACTTCCTCAGTACAGTACAGCAGAGCTTACACTCATATAGTAACTGAAAAATCAGGATGTCAAAATTAACGTTTCATTATTATTTTTTCCAGCAAAAAACATTATACGTTTACAGAGAACTCATCTTTATCTACAGCATATGGTG
Organism: Darevskia mixta; assembly: GCA_034641385.1. Taxonomy (NCBI): domain Eukaryota; kingdom Metazoa; phylum Chordata; class Lepidosauria; order Squamata; family Lacertidae; genus Darevskia; species Darevskia mixta. The sequence goes on from JAWWNH010000008.1 coordinate 21,538,983, forward strand.
GAGAAAGAGTATTAACACCTCCCAATTTATTTATTTTTTAAATTGTGTGTCACTTTTCACTTTGTGAAGGAGATAAGACAATTAAAAGTGCAGTTTCTTGTCCCAATCTCAATTTTATTTTTGCCTATAGAAGCTGGAGGATCTTTTACGGCAACTTAAAAAACACGGAGATATATAGGAAATGCAGATGCTTGAATGGAGAGTTTGGGAAGGGAATATTTTCTAATTCTTACCTGCAAGAGAATTCATATATTTTTCAGGCATATAATGAACTCTTCTAATTTACTAACTAGAGATAAGAAGTCACCCCAGGTTGTTTGAATATTTACATACTTTAATTGAAATTCTTAGCATATTACTATTTGCTAATCACGTGTGATATCTGTACCTACTGCACTCACTAGCTGGGGGTGGTAGAAAAAGCTGGATCTGACTATACCTGTGCCATTCTGATGTCACATGGAGCTATTTCCAGCCCAGTTACCATGGAAACCACAAGGCCTCCACACCAGTTAGCAGTTCAATATATAATTTACTCAATTTTTTTCCACCTAAGCAACTGAGGCTCATATACAGCAACTACACATGCACACGCACACAATCCTATATTTTATATATGTAATTGTTTGATAAGAACAATACAATAATAAATCTAGTCATTCGAAGAAATATTAGGAACAGAACTTCAAAGAAAGGGGCACTAAAATTTAGGGTTGTGCAATGCTTAAAATCTCACCATTTTAAGAAACAGAGAGGCAGTACTAGGTACTAAACAGAAATTCCAACATAGATCATAGGAGTAGACAGAAACATAAAACATAGCATTCCAGAATCCCCTCTCGCCACGGTGTTAATAGGAGGTTGTGTGCACTATATTCATTTAAAGCACCACCACCCCAAAAAAGTTACCATGGGAAATGTTGTTTCCTCCCTCAAAGAACTACCATTCCCAGAACCCTTACCAAGCTGCAGTTTCCAGTATTATTGGGAGGGTGCTTTAAGAAAGCCCTAGTAGAAGTGAAGTCCACATAACCCTGTAGCTATACATTGTCACAATGTTAAAATGACTGGAGTTCATTATTTTAAAAGTTGTACAGAGATGGAGATGGCTGGCCAAAAAATGGTACTACGTGGCGGCCTCCTGCTCAAAGCAAGTGCTTCATCTTGTTATGTGGTACAGATTGCCTTGCTGTAACCAAGAAGCTTAATGCCCATGGTCAAATGGTGAAGAGGAAGCTAGGGTAGGGGAATGAACTACAGTGGTCCCTTGACTTACAAAGTACTCAACATCTGTATTTTTCGACTTACGAATGAAGAAAAGTGGCCGCACACCTACGAATTTTTCGACATCCGAATGGAAATCATTGCCGGTTTAGATGCAGTTTCCTCGACTTACGAATTTTAGATGCGGTTTTTTCGACTTACGAATTTTTCAGAATATTTTACTCCCAATGCATTCCTATGGGAAATCAACTTACGATTTTTTCGACCTACGAATGTCCATTCAGAACGGATTAAATTCGTAAGTCGAGGGACCACTGTATTTTGCTGATACAGTTTATCCACCCCTTTGTTTTCTTGTCATGACATATAAGAGTCTTTCACAGCAGCTTGATAGGCAGAAACTCTTATCCCACCATGGCCTCACTAATCTGAGGAAACCTGCATCAGTTGACTATGCAATTTTAAGTACACCTAAGACAACAAAATCCCAAAGTGAGTTTTTTTGTGCTTTTAGGAGTTGTGCAGAAGTGAAAATTCACTAGATGTGATTCTCCCCATCACAGTAATACAACGATAAAAGAAGTTGCATGGTGAATTTTCTTCCTTTAATGTAACAGTTAAAGACACAGGAGCTTCTCAAAATCTGAACCTAACAACCAAGTTTATTGGCCTTGCTTAGAGATGGAGAAATTTGATTTAGTTAAAGGTGAACCTACCTAATTTGCACTTTCCAAAGCCGTATGCAAACCAAAACATAGTTATCCTTCAAAAGCTGCACATATTTGCAGTGTAGTTCATATGCTAGGGTAAATGGGCACAAAGATGCATGTATTTGTGAAAATTGCATGTTGGGTGAAAGATTCCTGCATTGCAGAGGGTTGAACTAGATGACCCTCGTGGTCTCTTCCAACTCTACCAAGTCTGTGATTCTGTGATGTTGGGGGAAAGTGCATACAAAAGGTGTATATTGGGAGAAATTTGCAGTAAAATGCTAGTGAATTTTCATGAGGACTTCAAAAAATCACAAACATATGGGAAAATGTGGAGAATTGAGGACTGGAAAAATGAAAAACTGGGAGAAATCAACATTGTCAGATATGCCCATTCCTAGTCTTACTCAGTATGCTGTTATTTACCAGAATGTGTTTCAATCCTTTAAAAAGCCAACCACTAGGTCTGCTTACGAGAGCTTTCATCACCATGAATCAGGAAGATGTCTCTGTGCTGTATAAAGTATTCATGCTCTATACTTTTTATGCCTTGTTGCTAACTCTCCCAGTTTTCAAAGGACAGCATTGCTACTCTGCTTTCTTCAACCCTATCTCAGGGAGGCATGTTATGACACATGAGATTCTCAAAGATATCTCACAGAGCTTTCATGAATGCAAAAAGAAGGGTAAAATGTGAGCACTTGGGCTGCAGTTCTACATATATACAGGGTTATGTATATGTTTCAAGTATAGGACTGCTGCTTTAACATTAAAACAAAGCACTGAAACATTAAAAGGCCCCTGAAATGTCGTCTTCAAGCAGAGGAAGGTAGCAAATATGATTGTTTGCGGCTGAAATCTTTCCTAAATTTCAGGGTGTTTTTTTACCTTAGAAAAAAGAATGCTTATTATCGTTTAAGTGTTTAAGTGGGAGACTGCACAAACCAAGTGAAGTGTGGCAAATATCTGTATAGTACAGAGATGAAGTGGTGACAGGCATTTTAATTAACTTTTTTCAGATGCTTTATCTGTATTCAGATAACAATAACTTGAGCTAAAATTCAATTATTGCTAAAACCAAGCATGTGTGTACATGTGCATGTGTTCATGCATGCAAGCACATGCACACCATGGTTGAGGAAGGAACCTTTATAAGCCCACCTGAAGAACTCTGCTTTGAGGTTGATTTTTTAATGAAATCCTTCCAAATAAAAAGACACAAGGAGCAAAAGGGTGTTTGCCTCCTCCGCTTAAGCATAATTAAACACCTTCTGGAATTTCTCAAGGATTGTACCTAAACATGGTTGAATACAGGCATTGGCAGAGGCTAAGGGGTCTGTGCAGCATGCAGAGCCCAAGATCTATGAAGCCATACCGGCCCATCTCTGAAAACTCAGAAGTGGTTGATAGTCTTTTCTCTAGAAACCCTTGCCTATGGTGATGTATTCTGTGGTGCAGCAATAAAACAGCTACCGGTAGCACATTTGTAAAGCTAAGCAGGGTCTGGGATGGTTTCAATTTGGATGGGGACCGCGTGTTGAGATTCCAGTATTGCAGGGGGTTGGACCAGATGACCCAACTCTGCAATTCTATGATTCTACTAAAAACAATCTAATAAGATGTGCAGCCTAATCTTACGCATATTTACTGTGAAGTTTAATGGGATTTATTTGGGAGCAAATGTGCATAGGACCGCAACCTGAGACCACAATACTCTGCAGGTTTGCTTGAAAACAAAAACTACTGAATACAGAGGGATTTACTTCCAAATAAACATGTATAATATTAGACTGTGTCATATATTTTAACATGAGCTTTAATGCTTAATAATTCCCCTGGTGCCCCATTATCCTTATGGGGTTATAATTGTGAGTGTGTGAACCATCCCAAGGTCCCCAACATACATGAAAGTCATAATAATGAAATAAACTTGGACACGTTTATTGGTAGGTGGTTAATTCCATTTTCTCCCCTTTTAAGCTCGCTTCTTCACGCTAGCCTACTAAAAGGAATACTCTCTGGGGAGAAGAAAAAGGGAGGGAATATAAAAAACTGAAAAAAATACTTTCTCCCATCACTACTCCTACAATGCTGACATAATAGGGAGGAGGCCATATTGCACCACCATCTTCCATATATTACTTGGGTTCCAAGCTTTCTACTCAGTAGCTGGCTAGTACATCATTTGGTTAAATTTTTAGCCCAGGGATGGGAAAACTGTGTCCCTCCAGATGATGTTGGACTACAACTCCCATCACCTATGACCATTGGCCAAGTGGGCTGGAGATGACAGAAGCTGGACTCCCAAAACATCTGGGAGGCCACAAGCTTCCCATTCCTATTCTAACTTTTCATTTACAACTGTCTTTCTAGCCCTCGTGGATTTTTTTTTTAAAGAAACACAGAACATGCAACAGCAAGCGTATGGGTTGAGATCGAAATACAATACCAAGGATGGCACTAGACCCAACAACCAGCAATTTAGTTAGAATTATGAAGAGTGTTGTGGGAGCAGGCCTAAATTTGAGTTACACTTACTGGTAGCAGGGATGGGGAATCTGTGGCCTTCTAGATGTTGCAGGACCACAGTTCCTGCCATCCCTGACCTTGCTGCTTAGAACTAACGGGAGTTGGAATCTAAGACCATCTAGGAGGCCACAAGTTTCCCGTATCTGCTGTAGAGCCTGTTCTGAATGTTACAGTTCATCTTTGTGACATTTCTTAAGGGAACAAAGATTATACTTGAGCAAGTGCCAAATTCTTCCTTCCTCTTCCTCCTTATGTAACGGCAATCTTTTCCCAAGTACTGTATCTGAAATTGGAACAGAGCTTCTAAGTCAACAGGTGTGGCTTCCTGGCAGACATGAAGACCAGAATTGCTCTGTTACTGCAACTAAAAGCAAGGGAAGGAAGACATGCTTCAGGCGTAAGGGAGTGTAAAGATGTTCCACACCTCTTGTCCTACAATAGGAGCAGGTCTTCTTTGAACTTACAGTAACTACATATCATCCGAAACTAGGCTCTTTTTCCTTCCTTTTTCTTTTGCATCTAGTTAATCTTCCTTTCTCTCCATCCCTCTTTTCCTGCCTGGGATGGTATGAAATTGAAGCTAGATACACAAAAATCACACCTTCTAAAATACAAAGGGGGGGAAACAGTTAGATGTTACACAAAGGAGGTATGCTAATTTAACACTATTCATAATTTGCATAGCTTTTGAAGACCCTGGAAAGGCAACACTGGCGCTGTCCTCTGTTGGTAATATCATTCAAAGGTCAACCTAGGCACAAGTACAAGAAAAAGTAGCTAGTTATGCAGGAAAGTTATACTTACTTTTAAACACAAAGAGATTAGGTTATTTTTAGTTTGTGACTGCATACTTCAGAAAGAATTAGTGTTGAATAAAATAAAACTTAAAAGTACTTTTTAAAGGTAAAGGTAAAGGGACCCCTGACCATTAGGTCCAGTCGTGTCCAACTCTGGGGTTGCGGCGCTCATCTCGCTTTATTGGCCGAGAGCCGGCATACAGATTCCAGGTCATGTGGCCAGCATGACAAAGCCGCTTCTGGCAAACCAGAGCAGCGCACGGAAACGCCGTTTACCTTCCCGCCGGAGCGGTACCTATTTATCTACTTGCACTTTGATGTGCTTTAGAACTGCTAGGTGGGCAGGAGCAGGGACCGAGCAACGGGAGCTCACCCCGTCGCAGGGATTCAAACCGCCGACCTTCTGATCAGCAAGCCCTAGGATCTGTGGTTTAACCTTTTTAGTATTCACTTATTCTTTAATCAAATAAAAATCTTAGCATTTTGTTTGTAGCTGCAGTAGCTGCTTTCAGAAGAAAGATTCTGACAGATCCTCCCTCCCTCTTCTTTACAGACAAGGCATAACACTCCTTTGCATGTGTTACTACTGCTTCTCTCCAGGGTATATGAAAGTTCATGTTCTGTAAGAGACGAATTTCCAGCACAAAGGGACTTTTTGGTAAATGCTATACTGTACTTTTGTGTCAAATTAATGCCAGATTTGTTTCTGTTTGTGTACACACCAAGGGGCATTGAAGGGGATTAGACTAGATTACCCTTTGGTCCCTTCCAACTCTATGATTCTATGAGGGAAGGGGGATGCATTTACCCTAAGCAAAGGTGTTCACATGTAGGCTGGAGAGGAGTCTTAAGAATTCCAGTTGGTGTGAAGCTGATTTGAGAAATAACATCAAACAGGTGTAATTTATAATGAAGTTGTTGTTGTTGTTTAGTTGTTTAGTCGTGTCCGACTCTTCGTGACCCCATGGACCAGAGCACACCAGGCACTCCTGTCTTCCACTGCCTCCCGCAGTTTGGTCAGACTCATGTTGGTAGCTTCGAGAACACTGTCCAACCATCTCGTCCTCTGTTGTCCCCTTCTCCTTGTGCCCTCCATCTTTCCCAACATCAGGGTCTTTTCTAGGGAGTCTTCTCTTCTCATGAGGTGGCCAAAGTATTGGAGCCTCAGCTTCAGGATCTGTCCTTCCAGTGAGCACTCAGGGCTGATTTCCTTCAGAATGGATAGGTTTGATCTTCTTGCAGTCCATGAGACTCTCAAGAGTCTCCTCCAGCACCATAATTCAAAAGCATCAATTTTTCAGCGATCATTTGCAATTTGGTCTCTGGTTCTTCTGCCCCTTTGAAATCCAGCTTGCACTTCTGGGAGTTCTCGGTCCACATACTGCTTAAGCCTGCCTTGTAGAATTTTAAGCATAACCTTGCTAGCGTGTGAAATGAGCGCAATTGTGCAGTAGTTGGGGCATTCTTTGGCACTGCGCTTCTTTGGGATTGGGATGTAGACTGATCTTCTCCAATCCTCTGGCCACTGCTGAGTTTTCAAAACTTGCTGGCATATTGAGTGTAGCTGGAATATCATCATTTCCACTGGCCTTGTTATTAGCAGTGCTTTCTAAGGCCCATTTGACTTCACTCTCCAGGATGTCTGGCTCAAGATCAGCAATCACACTACCTGGGGTGTACGAGACCTCCATATCTTTCTGGTATAATTCCTCTGTGTATTCTTGCCACCTCTTATTGATGTCTTCTGCTTCTGTTAGGTCCTTTCCACTTTTGTCCTTTATTATGGTAATCTTTGTACGAAATGTTCCTTTCATATCTCCAATTTTCTTGAACAGATCTCTGGTTTTTCCCATTCTGTATACATAAGCATTTTGGATAGTGTCATGTGAACATGGATGAAAAACCCAACACTGGAAATGTAGTGAGTGCACAGTAAAGGGGAGCATAAACACAGTCTTACTTTAGGTCTGGTTCACAAATGCACAATAATATATAAATGAAGTATCATTGCTTTATCACTAATCACTTTCCTATCACTCAATGAATGGCAACTGAATATGTGAATTGACTCATTTCAAAGTTTCACATCTGAGGTGATAGGGAAGCTCTACCTATAAGGTTTGTGTGAATGAGCCATCAGAGAAAGAACAGTGTAGAAGTTCCATATCATCCCATATGACCTCAAATACAAAACCTCTAACTGAGTCAGTTAGATAACTGTTGCCAGTCATCAAACCCAGAATAATCTAGTAATAAAAAAGTAACTGATGTGCATGTATGAACTGGCTGATGTCAGGACTGACTGACATTTTACACTTCAGAGTTTGCTGCTAATCCGTAAGGAGGCATGCAGGAAACTCATTTGCCTCTTGAAGTGTGTATCTGCCCACAAAAGGACAGGTACTATGAAAGAGTTGCTAATGAAATAGTGTTGACAGACATAACATGACACTACCTTGCACACACCAATCCCTCCCCACTGCCAAATGTTGCAGATGCATTCATACCACACCTGCAATAATGATTTATGGGGGAAACAAACCTTCATGTCTCAGGTTATAACTCTGGAACTAATTGATGATTGCTAATACCACATTCCTCTTGTGGTCCAGTTATACAGGATTTCTTCTAAGGTACTATCCTGTCAATTCCTCCTTATCATCTGCCAACAGCCCCTGTAAGAAACATGATACTGAAATGGACAGTTGGACAGGCCACATAATAGACCCCCATGCAGAAAAGCATGCAGTGTAAAAAATATTAGGGGGGGTGAGAGAGGAAAGAGAATGCCAGCAGTACCATGTCATGTTATTTTGTAATTTTTGCAGCAATTCAGGATCTTGCACTGGCAAAGTCTTGAAGTAAGAGGCTAGCGCTAAATAAGAATCTAGTCAGCACATGGATTGACACTTGCCCAGTGGGACTTTTGCCCCTCCTCCTTAAATTTATTCTGCAGGTTCCCCCACCCTCCAAAGCAGATTTGGGGAGGCAAACAAAAAATGGATGTTGTGCTCCTTCCCCACCCCATCCTCCTATTGTGCTACTCAGAGCCAAGCCATGGTTGGGCTTAAAGTTTTGCCCAAACTCAGCTTTTTGGTTTAATAAGGCAAACGACAAGTCAGGTTCAGACCCAAGACTAAGGCAGCCCATGGCTTGGCTTTGGGTAGTAGGGCAGGGCTGTACAGGGGGATTCAAAGCAGCCACAATCTTTGCTATTGTTCCGCTTACTGCTGTGTGCAAACTGGGCCTCTATATATCCCAGGAAGGACAATCAACCTGTGAGAAAACAACTTTGGAAGGATCTGGTCCACACACTCATACGCCTGGCTGAAGTCCCAACATGATATGGAGACTGCAGTGCTCGGTATTCCCACACAATAAATGACTGAAATGTGTGACAGCTGCCATCCTAAACTCACTCACATGAGAGTAAATCTCATTTACTGAAACGAAGTAAACATCTATAGGTTTGTGCTGCATAGTTCTGCCCCTTTTCAAAAGCACTGAACTGTAATATCACCATCACCTTAGCATTTGATTGTGGCTTACAGTCCTACTTATTAATCCTCACAGCAAACATGCAAGATGGATTTCAGTTTTTCAGGTACATAATCAGGGTGTTTGTTCAAGTACATCTTTTTCAAGGCCACTCTGTAAGATCGTGGCTGAGCTGGAATCTGAAGTGGCATTTACCAAGTTCAACATTGGACCACCATCAACTAGGAAGCTGTGATGTCATCTCGGGCCAAATGATAAGCCGCCTCTATATCTCTGCCACAGGATCTCTGGGTCACCTCTTATTGCAGCTTACTGGTGTGAGTATGAGCAAATTCTATCCCATTACAGAGAGCAGGGAATTGGTAGAAGTGAACCCTCCCCCACTTAAGACCTCATCATCCCTTTGGGATATGACACAGAATAATTTTCAAAAGAACTATATTGTGCATTTCCCTTTTTATTTTATTTTTTAAGTGAGATGAATAAGTATTTCTGGTTTGCCTATGGAGGTCTCTGACTTGCTACATCTTGGTTGTACAACCAAAGAAAAAAACGACATTTAACTGATCAATCAAAGTGGGAGGACATCAGGGGTGATAGAAATTTGCCAACATTCAGACTTCAGAGATCTACTAATTCCCATTAAGAAGATAATAGCATCACAATCTAGTTTTGATGTATTCATATATGAGACTATTTATTTTGCTCATGACATGACTCTCAAGAGACAAGCAAATCTCCGGAAAACTGGGAGTCTCCTGAAAGTATTGCAATGGCTGGAATTGGAAACAACAACTAATCAGCATGGTGGTAATGTTAGAAATTTCAGAGACAAAAGTCTAGGCTTTAAAATAAGCACTTCTACCTTCAATAGGCTTATACCTTCCAATAAAGATTGGAAGTTTAAATCATAAAGGTTATGGCTTTTAAATAACTAGTTGTGAGAACAGAAAGCCTACTATCCAAATTTACACAGTAAACTATCGGCTGTGATTTCTGTTCATCTACATGTTCCAAAGTTCCCCAAACTATTCAGAATTCTGTGTCCAAACACACTACATTACACATACAAATATACATATGAAAATAGTGCTGTGCAATTATTTCACTCGTTTTCCTGTTCAAAACCTCCCAACAGTTTGTAGTAGAACGGCATTTGACTTAAATAACTTCCTTCCAGATAGAAGATTGTGTATGCGCATACACACACACTGTTCCAGCACAGCACTAGATCACCCAAATATTGCTGCTCCCAGATGGCTGGATTGCCTCCAAGCCCCAAGGGCATTACTGACTGCTAAGGCCTCCAGCAGCTGTCCTCTTATAGCATAGTAATGACTCTCATATTATCAAACAGTATTTTTTATTAGCATAAATTCCCCACCAGTTACTGAGCAACTGAATTCCTCGTGGCTTTGATATACAGGAATATTTCATCCAGCCCCAGAATCTGCAAAAGCACTATCCACCCAACAAATCTCTACCTTACACAAAGAACTAAGGAGCAACAACACGCCATGACTGCCCCCTCTGTATGATTAAAGGATATATTTATTTATTTTTATTTACCTGTTTGTTTAGGGAATTTTTAAATCCCCACTTTTCCACTCTGAACAATGTGCTCATGGTGGTTCATAGCAAATTAAAAATACTTACTTTTTTTTTAAAAAAAAAGAAGAAGCTCAAAACAATAAAGAAGTTATAATCAACAAAAACATACACCAAAGGAAGCAAAAAGGCCATACTAAATCAAGTGGTAGGGAACCTGTAGTCCTCCAGATATTGCTTGAATCCAACTCTCATCAGCCCTGGCTAGCTTCCCCAATAATCCAACAACATATGGAGAGTCACAGGTTCCCCACCACTGCACTAAAGGGAAGCCAAAGGCTAACAAAAATGAAAAGTTCTTCAGTCAACAACTCAAGACCAAAGGAGCAAGGCTAAGAAGACCACCAGGGAGAGGGGTTCTACATCCTTGGCACCACTTCTGAGCACACTCTTTTCCACATACACGAAATGGGGGACTAAATGATTCTCAGCGTTCCTTCCAACTCTATGATTCTGTGTACAAAAGAGAGAGGAAGATACACAAAATGGCTTACCCCATTAAGGGATCGCAGGATTGCATGAGATGAGAGAGTCATTTAAGTATTTAGCAGTGTCAAAAAGGAGGGTTTGCATCATCAGTTAAAGAGGACAAAATAGGACAGCAATTTGCACATGATTTATATTTATAGACACAAGAAATAATTACCAAAATTTAAATAAAAATATATGTAATATGTTTTACCATATTGGGGAAGTGAATAGAGTTGCTGTAAACTGCCAGGTGGAAAGCCCTGTTTAGGGAAGTTTTTAACTTGTGATTTTGATGTATTTTAATATTTGTTGGAAGCTGCCCAGAGTGGCTGGGGAGACCCGGCCAGATGGGCGGGGTACAAATAAAAAAAATATTATTATTATTTATTATTATTCTTGTGCTCAGGTCCTGCTTGCAGGTTTCCCACAGGCATCTGGTTGGCCATGGTGAGAACAGGCTGCTGGACGAGATGGACCACTGGCCTGATCCAGCAGCCTCTTCTTGTGTTCTTAAGGCATCCGGTGACTTGGTGCATCTGCTCCACCTGCTGACCAGGTGCTGCTAACTGTGGATGGGCAGCTTCAAGGTTCCTGCTCCCCTTTTTCCTGCTTCCTTACCTTTAAAGCAGACTCAAACTGGAAAGCCCTCAAACAGAATACACCTTCAAAGAAAGGACTGTCTTCTGACGGTCCTTCAAAACAGACTGGCAGCCAATGAAGTCAATATAAAAATGGAGTAACATCCTTGGAAAAAAATATAGCTCCAGTCAGCACTTTAGCAGCTGAATTTCATACCAGCTGAAGTTGCCAAAAGCTCTTCAAAGGAAGTTCCATATGGAGTACATTACACTAATCTGATCTTCATGTAACCAAGGCATATGAGGTAAGGCCGGTGTCAACTACAGAGTGAGTCTTCTCAGTGGTCATGTCCTGTTTATGGAATCTCCTCCCTCCCCAGGGAGGTCAGTCTGCCGGCATCATTGTTATCCTTTTGACGACAGACAAATTCATTTCTATTCTCCCAGCTTTCCTAAGTTTATATACGGTAGTTTTAGCTTCTGCTGTGGTTTTCATTTTTATTGTATCTTCTTCTTTTCTTCTGTTGTATTTGTATTTAAATCACCCTGGAAACATGACTGAATGGCAGCATATGTGCTTTAAAAATAAGTGTGTGCCTAACTATGCCCAGGTCTGCTTCCTCCAGAAATCTGCACAGTCAGTATACCAGCCTAAGCTCCTGGCCACTGCCTCAGCCTAGGGAACTAGAAGTAAAGCTGGGTGCAGAAGCACAACCAAGCTGCAAACTTCTTCTTTTTAAAATTGAGGGTTTTGAAAAAGTTAGACAAAGATAAACAAACCAGGAGAACAGTTTTAACGAGTGAGACGTAAGGGGGCAGGTCATGGCAGTAGTGCATAAAAGGAAACAATTAAGACAATAGTCTATGGCAGTGTGGCTAACCTTCGGTCTTCCAGATGTTGTTGAGCCACAACTCACACCATCCCCAATCACTATAGTCCAACAACATCTGGAGGGTTACAGGTTAGCTTCTCTGGTCATCTTTCCCCAATGCAAATCTGGTTTTTCAAGGCAGAAAACAATCCCATGCACAACAACATGGATTTTTGTGTGTGGGAGGAATTAGCTATGGAAGGCACCAGGAACAAAGACAGCTGCACAGATTGATAGCGTTCCTGCTTGATTTTTTGTTTAGCAATGGGGGAGGGGGATTCATGCTCAATAAACATTACTTGCAAAAACATTCGTGCTGCAGCTAGCTGGAACAGACTGAGCAACGCTACCAATCTGTGCAGCTTTCTTTGTTCCCGGTTTGCAAATCCATCCAAAACAGGCTATATTACTGCCACTGGGTTGGCAGCCCTACTGTCCAAGAGTACTTATACATTGTTTGGATTAAGCTTCCATTTGTTTTGCAGTCCCTTAATGATCTCAGAATGCCACAGTCTCTCTACAATGACATGGAAAGAGAAGTAAGTCGAGTCACTCCTGGGCAATTCCTCCCAGAGACTTCAAGGGGATGTTAAACTGCATGGAGGACAAGAGTCCCACATGACACCATAAGCCAATGGTCAAGATGGTAAGCAGAAGTCCCCCAGCACCAGCTACTGACAGCTGCTCTCTGGAAGGATCAGAGACACCATAAAATGATGCCCACAGCCAAGTGGTCCAGAAGCATACAACAATAGATAGTCATGAAAGCTGCTGAGAAGTCCATCAAAACCTACAGGGATATAACTACCTCTGTCCAGTTCCTGAAATAGATTAACTACTAGGGTGCTACCAGGCCATCTCAGTCTCCAATCCGGGCAATAACTTGGATTAAGATGGATTTAGAAAATCTAGCATCTGGAAAAACTTAAGATGGGTTAGAACCACATCTTTAAGGACCGTGTCCCAACAGTGAATATTGGAAATGGGCTAGAACATACCCAATATGGTAGATTCCAATAAGGCTTTCTTAGCAGTTTAACTATTGCTCCACCTGTCCGAGAGGCATTTGTTATTCACTCAAGCCAGCCCACATCTGGCTGCCTAAATCAATGGACAAGATTCAAGCACACAGCTTGCCAGCCTCATCTTCCAAGAATTATGTCCACTTTTAAGGCTGTACAACTGAATGGTATCTCTAACAAGCTGACAAGCAGTTACCAGAAGTCTAAACAGTCCTGCTTTCTGTTGTTTTTGATAATGGGCAACAGAATTATCTTCTCCTTGTCCTCTACTTATGATTGCACCATTCTAAGGAATTCTTTCTAAATGCTTATTTTTACTTCTTTAGAACCCAAATGCTCCAAAATGTGAAAATCCAGTGTGAAATCACTTACATAGGCTTTTAAAAAACTAGCAAACACCAACACAGATAGTCCTCTGTTCAACAATTCCACATTATTTTATGAGCCTTTTCTTTTTCTTTTCTCTTGAAAAAAAATGTCCTTTGGAGGTGGCTGGATCCTTAACTCTTTTACTTGAAGGCTGTATATCACCCCTCACATTTGTTTTTGGGCTGTTATTGGTGTTTGTTTTCATTTTTCAAATCAAAACAAGCTACGCTTCTACAGCAAAGCTACCTCCCTGCACAGAGACTCGATGCTGCTAGTGGAAGTATAGCACTAATGCAAAGGTGTGGGAGGGTGGGGAGGTTGTCATAAAGGACAGCTCTATGACTTGCATCTAGAATCATAGAATCATAGAATCATAGAGTTGGAAGAGACCACAAGGGCCATCCAGTCCAACCCCCTGCCAAGCAGGAAACACCATCAAAGCATTCCTGACAGGTGGCTGTCAAGCCTCTGCTTAAAGACCTCCAAAGAAGGAGACTCCACCACACTCCTTGGCAGCAAATTCCACTGTCGAACAGCTCTTACTGTCAAGAAATTATTCCTAATGTTTAGGTGGAATCTTCTTTCTTGTAGTTTGAATCCATTGCTCCGTGTCCGCTTCTCTGGAGCAGCAGAAAACAACCTTTCTCCCTCCTCTATATGACATCCTTTTATATATTTGAACATGGCTATCATATCACCCCTTAACCTTCTCTTCTCCAGGCTAAACATACCCAGCTCCCTAAGCCGTTCCTCATAAGGCATCGTTTCCAGGCCTTTGACCATTTTGGTTGCCCTCCTCTGGACACGTTCCAGCTTGTCAATATCCTTCTTGAACTGTGGTGCCCAGAACTGGACACAGTATTCCAGGTGGGGTCTGACCAGAGCGGAATACAGTGGTACTATTACTTCCCTTGATCTAGATGCTATACTCCTATTGATGCAGCCCAGAATTGCATTGGCTTTTTTAGCTGCTGCATCACACTGTTGACTCATGTCAAGTTTGTGGTCTACCAAGACTCCTAGATCCTTTTCACTTGTACTGCTCTCAAGCCAGGTATCACCCATCCTGTATTTGTGCCTTTCATTTTTTTTGCCCAAGTGTAGTACTTTACATTTCTTCCTGTTAAAATTCATCCTGTTTGCCTTGGCCCAGTTCTCTAATCTGTTAAGGTCATTTTGAAGTGTGATCCTGTCCTCTGGGGTATTAGCCACCCCTCCCAATTTGGTGTCATCTGCAAACTTGATCAGGATGCCCTCAAGCCCATCATCCAAGTCATTGATAAAGATGTTGAATAAGACTGGGCCCAAGACAGAACCCTGTGGCACCCCACTAGTCACTTCTCTCCAGGATGAAGAGGAGCCATTGATGAGCACCCTTTGGGTTCGGTCAGTCAGCCAGTTACAAATCCAATGAATGGTAGCATTGTCTAGCCCGCATTTTACCAGCTTCTTTACAAGAATATCATGGGGCACCTTGTCAAAGGCCTTGCTGAAATCAAGATAGGCTACATCCACAGTGTTCCCTTCGTCCACCAGGCTTGTAATTCTGTCAAAAAATGAGATCAGATTAGTCTGACATGACTTATTTTTCAGAAACCCATGCTGACTTTTAGTGATCACAGCGTTCCTTTCTAGGTGCTCACAGACCGTTTGCTTAATGATCTGCTCTAGAATCTTTCCTGGTATTGATGTCAGGCTGACTGGGCGGTAATTGTTTGGGTCCTCTCTTTTCCCCTTTTTGAAAATAGGGACAACATTTGCCCTCCTCCAGTCTGCTGGGACTTCACCTGTTTTCCAAGAATTCTCAAAGATTACTGCCAGTGGTTCTGAAATCACCTCTGCCAGTTCTTTTAATACTCTGGGATGTAGTTCATCTGGCCCTGGAGACTTGAATACATCTAAACTAGCCAAGTGTGCTTGTACTACCTCCTTACTTATTCTGGGCTGAGTTTCCCCTGCTGAATCATCTGCTCCATATTCTTCAGGTCGGGCATTGTTTTCTTTTTTGGAGAAGACTGAGGCAAAGAAGGTATTGAGGAGTTCTGCCCTTTCTGCGTCCCCTGTTCGCATTTCACCTTCTTCTCCTCTAAGTGACCCCACTGTTTCCTTGTTCTTCCTTTTGCTACGGACATACCCATAAAAACTCTTTTTATTGCTTTTAACCTCTCTAGCAAGCCTGAGTTCATTCTGTGCTTTAGCTTTTCTGACTTTGTCTCTACATGTGCTGGCTATTTGTTTGAATTCCTCTCTGGTGGTTTCCCCCTTTTTCCATTTCTTGTACATATCCCTTTTAAATCTTAACTCAGTTAAAAGTTCATTAGATAGCCACCCTGGCTTCTTTAGGCACCTTCCATGTTTTCGTCTCATTGGTACTGCTTGAAGTTGTGCTTTTAATATCTCCCTTTTAACAAACTCCCATCCATCATGAACTCCCTTCCCTTTTAGTATTACTGACCATGGGATCACACCCAGCATTTCCCTAAGTTTTCTGAAGTCGGCTTTCTTAAAGTCTAGAATTTGAGTCTTAGTATGCTTGGTTGCTCCTTTCTGATGTATAATAAACTCCAGAAGAGCATGATCACTCCCACCTAATGATCCTGCCACTTCTACCCCACTAACCAGGTCATCACTGTTGGTTAGGACCAGATCTAAAATGGTTGATCCTCTTGTTGCTTCTCCCACTTTCTGGACAATGAAATTGTCTGCAAGGCCAGCGAGGAATCTGTTCGACCTTATGCTCTTGGCTGAGTTTGACATCCAACAAATATCAGGATAGTTGAAATCCCCCATTACTACTATCTCATTTCCTTTTGAATGCTTGGTCATCTGTTCCAGGAAGGCATCATCTATGTCCTCAGTTTGGCTTGGGGATCTATAGTAAACTCCCACCATGAGATCACTGTTATTTTTCTCTCCCTTAATTTTGACCCAGATACTCTCAATTTGGCTTTGAAGTTTTAAATCATGGATCTCTTCACAGGTATACACATCCCTGACATATAACGCCACTCCTCCTCCTTTCCTGTTTGGTCTATTTCTCTTAAATAGATTGTATCCCTCTATTACTACATTCCAATCATGAGACTCATCCCACCAGGTTTCAGTGATGCCTATTATGTCGTATTTAGTTTGCTGTACCAAGAGCTCAAGTTCATCTTGTTTATTTCCCATGCTCTGTGCATTTGTATACAGACATTGAAAACCATTGATCATTCCCCCTAGTCTCCTACTTAAGGATTTTTTCCTCCCACCACTAGGTCTGTGCGCTGTTTGCTCCATTTGGTCCTTGACTTTTGGATGATCATCTTCAGCATTTGATAGACTCCTACCTTCAGGACCACTGTCTCCCTCCCCCACATAAGTCAGTTTAAAGCCCTCCTGATGAGGTTTTTGAGATTGTTGGCAAAAACATTCCTCCCAACCCTTGTGAGGTGCAGCCCATCACTTGCCAGAAGTCCATCTTCAAGAAACTGCAGACCGTGATCTAAGAAACCAAACCGTTCCTGCCGGCACCATTTGCGAAGCCAGTTGTTCACTTCTCCTATTTTCCCCTCTCTTCCTGGGCCACGGCGTTCAACTGGGAGGACAGATGAGATGACAATTTGTGCATTTAATTGCTTCAGCTTCCTGCCCAGAGCCTCATAATCACTTTTGATCTTCTGGAGGCTATGGCTTGCAGTGTCATTGGTTCCCACATGGACTAAAAGGAAGGGGTTTTTATCCGTGGGTTTAATTATCCCTTGCAGCCGTTCTGTAACATCATGGATCTTGGCCCCGGGGAGACAGCATACCTCTCGCGACATCTTGTCAGGCCCACAGATCACTGCTTCCGTACCCCTCAGTAGGGAATCCCCTATCACTACTACACGCCTCCTCTTAGGCTTGGTCGGGATCCTTACATGTGCTGTCCCTTCCAAGGTTGCCTGCACATTCCCAGAGGACTGACTATGTTGCTCGTCTTCATATACCTCATCAACTGTGATGAGGGAGAGATCTTCCAATGGAGTCTGTTCTTCATCTTCCAGATTTGAGAGCACTTCAAATCGATTTTGTAGTTCTAAACACTCAGAGCGATCCCTGGGCATTCTACTTCTGTGAGTCACGTTCCTCCATACATCTGGCTCCTGAGTTGGGGAACTGATCTAATCCTAGTTTCTGACCCTGTAAAAGCAGTAGAAGATGACAGCAATATTCTGAAGGGAAGTTCCATCCACAGTTGACAAGAAAGGAACTGTGATGTGTGGCACTGTAAGGAGATCATTCGGGATTGACAGCAATGTTCTGCACATTTCAGAGATGCAGTCTCTCTCTCTCATGCTGCCAAGCTGACAGTTTTGCCTGCCTGCAATTCCCTTTCCCGGATAAGAAAAAAAGAATGAGACTATTTCTCAATTTCTCTCCATTTCTTTGCTCCTGGGCATTGGAAATCAGAACAAAATGAAAGACGTATTATGAGGGGGCTGGAAGAATTAAACGTCTAGAGAATTATTGCGGTGGGGGAAAGAAAGGAGGGGATGGAAGAAAGAACAGGATGATGCAGAGGCTTTAAAAACAATATGCAAATAAGGCACAGCAAAATCATTTTGTTATTGACAAAAGCCCAGAAGACTGAGCCAAAGGGAGTAAAAACTGTTCCCTCCCATACTGGGAGGGTGAAAAGAATACTGTACCATGGATTGGAGATAAAGAAAGTAGGGAGGAGGCTCCCCACCTTTCTGATTCCCACCCACCCTCAGAGGCCACATTTCCACATGCCCCTGACTTAATCCATTATTCACAGCCCAGTCCTATGCATATTTACTCAGAAATAAGTCCCATTGAGTCAAATAGGCCTTACCCCTAAGTAAGTTTGTATAGGATTGCAGCCTT
The DNA here is from genome assembly GCA_034641385.1 of Darevskia mixta. Lineage (NCBI taxonomy): Eukaryota > Metazoa > Chordata > Lepidosauria > Squamata > Lacertidae > Darevskia > Darevskia mixta. The sequence goes on from JAWWNH010000008.1 coordinate 21,557,530, forward strand.
AGGCTGGGACTTTCTTCTGAATAAACATGAACCAAATTGCAGCATTAGAGATGCACTGAAGAGAATGAGAGTGGTACAACTGCACAGTAGCAAAATATTGATTCCTATCCACAACCATTAATATGTAGTTGAAACATAGGCAACTCTGAAAACAAACCCCCAAGAACAATTATTATTATTATTATTATTATTATTATTATTATTATTATTATTATTATTTTACAAAGGGTAAGCTGATTTAGAATATCAGCAATAGTGGCTGTTCATAGCTTGTCCAAACTATAACTACTTTTCTTCTCAGATTATCAACAAGGCTGGCCCTATGATAAACAGTGCCCGGGTCAAGGGGCACAATTAAAGCCCCCTTCCATGCTGTGAGTCACATTGCCAAGTTGTGTGGCTTGTGCCAGGATTGGCCAAATCTCCCAGGCTTTCCCAGCAATGGCCATGAAAAGAGTCCAGAGCTGTCTCCCTAATTTTGCCCTAGGTCACTGCAGACGGTATAGTCAACAAACACTGAGGGCTCATCCACACTGGTTCCACCCCCCCCCCAAGAAAGCCTGCTGTTTACAGCTGAATCAGAACAAACACCACTCTTCTTTTTGCAGATTGATGTTTGTTCTGATTCAGTGGTAAATAGCCATGGGATAAACGAAAAACTGCTCAGACCCAAGACTAGAAAGCACAGAACAGTCAGAAAACTCTCAGGCCCATGCATGGGACGAGCGCAGTGTGGATGAGTCCTCAGTCCCTGAACTCAGTCTGGTGCCCTAAGGGTGAGTGCCCATCCTGCTTATCAAATTCTTCTCACAAAATACACCTTCCTGACGTAGCCAAAATTCTTACAAAGTCTTCCAGCAGATTTCTTTGAGCCATGTGTCTACCAATCATCAAAATGCACATTATCCCTACCAACATAAATTCCTTCTTCAACAAGCATTCATTGGAGGAAAAGTAATTTGGATTGGGCTCATGGTACGGAGGGTTGGGGAGAGATTTCTCTTTGCCCCTGCACTAATTATCCTCTGGGGCTAATAGTAGTGCTCCACAGGGGCTGATCTGGATTGGGTCCACACAGTGTGAACATAGTTAGACTTCCTCCCCCATGTTTCCAATCCCAATCACCATGCACACGTGTATTTTTTTAAGAGAATAAAAATATTTGGGGATTGTAATATGGAACTCAAATGTAACAGCGAATCACTTAATCAGAAGATATTTTGTTCATCATCTAAGTAATGACAGGATTCCTCCAAATGTTCACAACAGGTGATCAAAAATCTCTCTGCTGGGGGAAGGGGGTTTAATGAAATGACACAGCTTCTTTATTCCATTGCACAAGTTATAGTTATGAAGGTTTCCCTATGTTTCTTTAAAATCTTGAAAGCATTCTTTCTTGTTCTTCTCTCAGTAGCCTTTAAAAGTACCTGTTAGACCTAAACTGGCCCACTGACCAGCAATGAGTCCGATATGTGCCTCTCTGTCACAGCAGCTGTAGCTGGCACAGCAAAAATATAGTACTTCCTCTCCCAAACCACCTTCCACTGACTGGCCCAAGTAGAAATTTTACAGTTACTCTTTCCAACCGTGTGTGTGTGTCTTCATACATCTATTAAATCTTTTACCACAATATATTTGTTAGATTTTAAGATGCCACAAAACTCCTTGTTGTTTTTGCTGCAGCAAACTAACAACAACAACAACAACAACAACACCACAGCGACCCAAATAGTAAACAGCCTTTCTGTCTCTGGTACACAAAGTCACATTTTTTGACAGATGGTGAAGGTTCTCTTCTGGTAATTTGCTTGAAGAAGCCGTTCAGGAGTTTAAAGTTTTTGTCTCTCTTTCTGTGCCCTAACTTCTCAACAAGAAAGGGGGGGGGATATGCACAACTCAAATCATCATCATCAATTATCTTAACAACAATCTCAATTCAAGTGTGCCAATGCAACTTTGATCATATTTCTTTCTACATATTTCTTTCTGCCTCTCCCTCCACCCCACCAAGTCCAATGGGAACTGGTCAACAGTATTAATAGTGGCTTACCTCGGAAATTTGCTGTAATGATTCTAAATGTATGTGATGCAGTATGAGCATATAATATTATAGATTATACAGGATTCACTAGGTATTATTTTCACAATACAGACAAATTGCATTTGTCTTGGAAAGTAATTTATTGAATTGAACTGACCAAAGGCCATGGCAGTTACAAATATAAAACAGGAACAACAATCCATATTAACTGGCAATAACAAATTATGAACAAAGCAAATTATAATCTAAACCACAGTTGTTTTGATCTTCACCTTTCTGAGGTAGAATAATGGTGCAATTTCTGTGATCAAATAACCCTGTAGGAGAGACCATGGATTCTAGGCACCTTAGAAATGTAAGATGCTGATTATTGAGAGGAAATTAGTGAAATGAAAGCTCTTGTGAAAATAATGATCCACCTTGTCACTATCTGCAGAACACACACGAGAATAGCAGACAAGTCTAGGTACACACATACACATGTATTTCTGGCATAATTTCTAGAGTTAGAATCTCTCTTCCATTCACAAACATAAACCTCTGACCCAGGATGTGGGAAAAATAAAAGACAAACCCTAGAAGTTGTTTAACCATTCTATGCTCATTTTGACTTCAATTATCCACAGAGAAACAGGATTGAAAAGAAGAAAAAGAACAGGAATGGAAGCACTGTCAGATCAGCTGTCTGGAAGGGAATCACTCAGGCCTCATTCCACAGGGAAAAGGCAGGCAGGCATTCAAAGCTAGAGCTACAATTTCCCTGGCTGACTAGATGCTCGTTTCAGCCAAGGAAGGAACAGCACCTGTTCCAAGTGCCTGGTTTCAGAGAGTGCCAGGCGGTTGTGAAAAGACAGGGAATAGCCTGAACTCTGCCCAAATTCCTGCATTGTGTTAGCAATGTGGAATCTAATCTATTCTTGGAATCCACCTATCTGTGGACCTTTTAGTCTCAGGAAAGGCTGACAAAGCCAAGTCCCTGTGTATCAAGCCTTTGTTTATATCTTAACCAGTTCTCTGTCCCATTGCTAAAAAGCAGCGGCACATTTACCACACACTCACAAATCCCCTTCCGGACAAACGGTGAGCCTGTAAGGGACCAAAAGGGGGAAGGGACTACAAACTTCCCCGCCTGTGATTCCCTAGAGATCAAGAGTTCAGACAGGCAGTGAGAGTGTCATCATACCTGTATTTATGAATAAAGAACTCCAAGAGCCAGAGCTGTCATATCTGCATCCTTCCTCTGCATGTAGAAACAGGGGAGGAGGAAAGGGGAGGGGGAGGAGCGACTAGCTTTAACTGGATTGTACCGGCAGCAGCTCCATCACAATTCAATCTGTCAAGGACTGTACCAAGAAATGTGTTTCTTCAAGATTTAGACAAAAGAGAAAAAGGGGGGTGCGAGAGAGAGAGAGAGAAAGAAACGCTTCCCAACCCAGAAATTGCAATCGCTCCCATACTGAGCAACCTGGGCTAAAGGCAAAACTTGCATGCAAGTGAAAACAGGCCCCTGCATGCACAAAAGACTCGGGCCTGAGGGAGACAGGAGATTTCATAGGAAGGGGTTAAGTATGCAAAGAGCATGGAAGGGCTGGAGTAAAATTACCTGGATGAAAGCGCCAGGGGGGGGGGAGAAAAGGAGAATTATTCCTTTCTGGTTACCCTGAAAACCCATATAATGAAGGTGCTGCGAGTGTAATTACTCTGGCTTGTTTGGCATGGCAGGGCATCGCGCTGCCACGGGGCCAATTTCCTCTCTTCTTCTCCCAATTAGCATGCCAAGTAGTCCAAACAGCTCACTGGGCACTGATTGGAGAAGTGGACCAGCAGCCAAATACCCCTTCGTCCAATCAGAAGGCAGCAAGCGCTCTGCTACAACGCTTCGGCTCCTTCCTTCATTTTATGTCCTTCCGCCGCTATCATTCTCTCCTCTCCTCAGGAGACTCTAAAGGGGGTGATAAAAACCGCGAATCTTCCCTTCCCATCCCCAGCTGGTCTCATTCACAGCTCCTGGCAGCCCCGGCTTCCTCAGGGGACCCACTAATGAAGACGGCCAACGTTAATCTCTCCCCCCCTTTCCCCTGATGGGTCGATTTATACTTCCACAGAGAGTCCTGGCTCCCAGCCAGAGGGCTCAGCACATTCTTCTTATTCACAGAGAGGAAGAGAGAGAGAGAGAGAGAGAGAGAAAGACGTGTTCTCTCTCTCTCTCTCCCCCCCCCCCCCCAATGCACATTGAGACAGTTGATTTCGGAAAACGCCTAAAGGGGACATTACAAAGCCAGAGAGGTGTTGAGTAACACCTTTACATTTCTAAACAGCCCCTTTTATCCCCAAAGAGCTTTGCAGAGATCTGGGGGGCTACATGGAGACAGCGGCTCTCCGCCTGCCACCCGCATTACACATACAAAGCTGGGAGGGCTGGAGATTATCGAGGGCTGGAATATAAACGGGAAATTCAGACACGGAAAGAGAAGTACTCATCCAAACTGGAACCCAGCCAAGACAAAGGGCATTGTCTACAAAGACATTGTAGTCTCAAGCTGCATGCTCAAGATCACCTGTTAATCCTGACGAGGTTCCCTTCGGGGGACTTTCCCCATCTTTTGCACATAAAATGAGGAATGGCAGAGGACAGGCGCTTTTCACGTTTCCAATTCGTGGGCTGTTAATGCTGATCTGTAATTCTTGAGAACACAACCAAGGGTTTCTAATTATTCTAGACTGACTACTCTGAAGTAAAAGAGTTCATTCCCCCCCCCCTTCATTTTGACAGGTTGAAAATAATGCAGGGGAGCTTCAAAGAGTCCAGAAGACAAACCTTACAAGGCTCAAAGATCTAGTATGTGTAACCTACAGAAAGAAGATTAACACATTTATAACCTTAATAAACAGCAACATGGGTTTAAGGATCACTGAAATCACCAGGATTTAAGGCTGCTTCACACAATATGTTCTTTAGGTGTACACAAAGTAATTTTAAGTGTACACCTAAAAATGTGATGTGTGGACAGGACAAACACATGTTTGGAAATGTGTGTATTATTATATAGGCATGCTAATCACAAAGACACAATTGACTGAAGCTCCCAGCTAAATTACTTGATGGCAAACTCAGGTAATACACTAAAAAGCCTTTATTTCCAAGTAATTGTGAGGACAGGGCTGTGAGAAAAACCATCCCAAAATGTTGTTCTGTCATACCACTCCATTTGTAGGTGGCAAAACTGGAAGCATTTTACCTGATTTATGGGGGAAGGAGGAGAAAGGATGAAATGTAAGTCTGGGGCAAAACTCACCACCCTCTGCCAGAGCTCCTCTTAACAGTGGACAGTGACTCTCTCCCAACCCCAATTTTCCCCTTCTCCCAACATTTGACAGAGCTGTTTAACCTCTCATCCTCTCCTGGTAGCAGACAATTAAGGGTGGGCTAAAGTATATATTTAAATTTTAAAAAACTGATTAATTAACCAAAACAGTATATTTATTGGAAGTTAAACAAAAGAAGCAAAATTCTGAACAACTTTGGATACCTTTTATTCTTTGTATGATGAAGCAGAACTATAATACAGACATTAACGCAAATACAGCATTTGCTTTATAGCTACAGAACAAATTTTCCCATAACTTACAAAGTCTATTATTATAGGTATTTAGTGATAATTATGATAAACTGAATATTAGGGGGGGAATTCTGTAGTAATTATTGGTTGTGGTTAAAATAAATATTTTCTACTTTGATTATGGATTATGCTGTGTATGTATATAGAGAGATAAAATTGTTTCTATTGGCTATTGTTCTGAAGCTGTTGTATTATTGATTACAGATAATGTATTTGTTGAATCAGTATACACTTTGTGTATTTATAATTTAACGATCACAAGGGTGATCAACCTTTTTTGCCAATATGGAGCACCTCTTAATTTTGAGGTAATACCATTCTAGTGCCTGCTACAGCGCATTTGCCATGAATTGGTCTTGCTTTGCCAGTGTGGTATAGTGGTTAAGAGCGGTAGACTCGTAATCTGGGGAACCGGGTTCGTGTCTCCGCTCCTCCACATGCAGCTGCTGGGTGACCTTGGGCTAGTCACACTTCTTTGAAGTCTCTCAGCCCCACTCACCTCACAGAGTGTTTGTTGTGGGGAAGGAAGGGAAAGGAGAATGTTAGCCGCTTTGAGACTCCTTCGGGTAGTGATAAAGCGGGATATCAAATCCAAACTCTTCTTCTTCTTCTTCTTCTTCTTCTTCTTCTTCTTCTTCTTCTTCTTCTCTAATCTACTATACCAGGGACCAGGAAGCAAAAGTGAGAAAGGCATGAGTCAGCACAAGGGAAACAGGCCTGAATGCAGACCTGAATTCAAGCCAGAATTACCGTAGGTCCACAGGCTCCCATACTGTGCCACAAATTCCTGCTGCCTATGCTGCTTGTGATACCAAACTGCTATAGGTTGGGCACCTATGAAATATAACATATCCCTACTTCAGCTTAAAATTTTGACTATGTTACATCGTTAGATACCTTTTAGCTCTGTATGGACACTGATGACCAGCTTACCATATAGAAAATGTGAGAAAATTTGCCCAGATATAGTGCTATAATACAGAAGCCCATGGTTGGTTTTGTACTCGTTCTTTGGTTGTTGTTGCTCCACCCCTAGTTACTGATTTCTTCTGTTGCTATGGAGTGAAGATGTTAGTTCTACTTATCCCTCCATGCATTGCTGCAGTATTTTCTCACTATTTCATGGTTCTTTATGTAGGTAGTTCATTCTGTTTTCCCTCTGTTAAAACTTAACGTACACAGATAACATTTTGTTTGCATTAGTGTCCAATTATATGTCATGTTTTCATTAAAATATTTTCCTGTCTTGATAGGAGAGTAGGAATCATTCTTTTTCAATACAGCTTTGAAAGAAAGCTCCCAGATTCTCTAATCAATACCATTGCTTACCTGCCTTTGAATGTATGGAAGAGCGTAAAATAAGCTGTAAGGTGCATAAATGGTATTATATCCAACAATTTTCTATACTTAGGGATGTGGGTTTACCGTAATTTTTGTTCCTGATTTTTTCTCTTGCTTGTTTTGTACATATTCAAAAATGTGTATGAATGATTTCAAACTATTATATTTTTCAGATTACTGTACTTTATAGTTAATTACATTTGTTTGTGAATACAAATCCAGAGCTTGTTGGGGTAGGAGAAGTGCTGCTATTGAGGCATAGAAACATACACTCCAACTGTCCCAAATTAGCCAGGAAAGGCGCAGTTGGGTGCCATTAATCATAGCCATTCCAAATCCAGGTTCTGTACATAACCTATGGTAGCCTTCCCAGACCCGCTGAAAGAGGCAGTTATTAAACCGCTTCTTAAAAAGACATCTTTAGACCCGGCCAATATGACCAACTATCACCCAGTCTCAAATCTACCATTTTTGGGCAAGGTGATTGAGCGGGTGTTTGCTGAACAACTCCAGGCACGCCTGGAGGATACAGACAGGCAGAGCATATAAAAAATCATGTAAAAATGCGGGGTTGCCACATAAAAAATTATCCACCCAGCAGGTCAAGTGCCTTTTGAAATCAAAAAGTATTGACGAGGTGGCAAAACAAATTAGAGAGGGAAGGATGAGAGAGCTCAGAAGGTAAAATGATCCATAATCTGGGTACAGCCACGTGGAGGGCCCTTTCTCAGGACTCAACCATTTGTCCCTTGACCATGGGCAAGACATGGGGAAAATGGAGCAGGGCAGGCTGTTATGGGAGGAGACAGACCCTGACTATCATCCTGGACACAAACCATGTAGGCTTATGCAGTGGAATCCAGCTGGTGTTTTTGTTTTTAAGTGACACATGCCTGCTTTGGTCCCATCCCCCTTAAAACAAGAGATTCTCAGAATTGATGCCATTTCAGTTTGCAGCAGCAGCTGCTGCTAATGAGCAGGGAAGTCTGAAGGCAGAGGGAAGCGCAGCAGAGGAAGAATCAGAGTGTCTCTAGCTTCATTGCAGCAACAGTAGAGAGTAAAAGACATTGTTTGTTTGTTGCAGACAAGGAGACTGAGGTAGCTAATGCCTTATCATTTCTGGTGGAGGGGGATATTTTTTTCAGCATTTTGCCTGGCTGCTGAGCAAGTATTAAGAGCAAACGGAGAGAAACTTGAAGAAAGATACTGGATGTGAGTGGAAGATACAAACTCCCTCTCCTGCTCCAGGGCAGAAAGAAAAAACACAAACTTCTCCAAGCCTCTTCTCTTGTCAAGAAGAAGAAGAGTTTGGATTTGATATCCTACTTTATCACTACCCTAAGGAGTCTCAAAGCGGCTTACATTCTCCTTTTCCTTCCTCCCCCACAACAAACACTCTGTGAGGTGAGTGAGGCTGAGAGACTTCAGAGAAGTGTGACTAGCCCAAGGTCACCCAGGAGCAGCTCCATGTGGAGGAGCGGAGACGCGAACCCGGTTCACCAGATTACGAGTCTACCACTCTTAACCACTACACCACACTGGCTCCTACTATTCTCCGTCCTGCATCCACTGGTGAATGCAAACCACCCTCACCACCACCACAAAAAATATACAATAATTTAAAACATACACTCTCCTGTTTTGTTTCATACTTGCTTGCCAGAGTATCTACTTTGGGGGGGGGGGATGTTTTGTTTTGTTTTCTGCTTCACAGATGCAAACTTCCTCCCCGCCTCCCACCCACAATAGAAAAGAATATCAAACTTCACCTACCTGAGAGTTAAATCACACTGAAAACATAATGGGACCTAGTTCTGAGCATATACGCAAAGGATAATGACAAATCTTGTTGGAGGAGTAAGATGAGAATTACTCCCCCACCCACAGTTGTTGAAAAAAACACACACAATTGCTTATCTTAAGTTATAGTACCTGTTACGGAAGCATGCTGTCTCTTCCCGATACGTGCAGACTTTGTTAGAAGTAATGCAAAGGCTTCGATAGAAGCAAAGACACTTTGCACATGCCCAGATGCACTCTTGTTTCAACGTAACATGGCCCAAGATTCTGGGTTGGTGTCTTTTTGTCTACATAAAGATAAGCACTCAGAGACTTAGTATAACTGATGGCAGTATTAGCAACAGTGGCAGCTGGTAATTTCCACAGAGCTCATAGTAGCTTCCCTACTCTGGCAGCTAGATCTACACATGGCTATCAGCAGCTGCCCTTCCATATTAGGACAATTAGCCAAGTCCCCTACACACCACGCAGCATGTCTTCCCCACTAACCTGCCATTCCCACAGCTGCCTTCTTGCTGTCCTGCACCACCTGCCTCCATGCCATGGGCATAGCCAGGGGGCGGGGGGCATCTCCCCCCTAATCAAGTAAAACAAAAGAAATACTTAACTGACCAATCATGTCAGGTTTGCCCCCCCCCCCAACAAAAATCCTGGCTACGGTCATGCTCCACACTGTTCAGTTGCTACTTCTCACCCCGTGTCACTGCCATCAGCCAGCACTACGACAACAGAAGAAGAACGGAAGAGTAGGGGACAAATTGGTGAATTTGACCTTGCAGTCCTGAAGGCTTTCCCTATTCTCGGGAAAATATCAACAGACTGTCTAATGACTAACATCTTTGTCTTTTGCTTCTCATCAAGCTAAGGGCCCCATAGTAAAAGACAATGATGCATACCAAAAAGTCATGACCTCCAACTTTTTTGAACTGCCTCTATGGATAACACATAAAAGTGGAAATAAATAAGCTGTTTTGCTTCTGCCCTGTACAGAGTCGCAAACAATAGTAGGTTTGGCACCTGCTTTGTATGCAGTAGGAATTTTTGCATTTGCTGTTTCTACACCAGCAAAATGACTGATGACAGCATTAGTGGAAAAACGTAAGGTGCACCCTGCTGGATATGACCAGAGACCAGTCTAGCCCAGCATCCTGTTCTCACAGTGGCCATGCACATGCCTATGATAAGTCTGCAAGCCAAGACTTGTACAACAGTGCTCTCTCCACTTGTGCTTCCCACAACTGGTATTCCGAGGCTTACTGCCTCTGAGAGTGGAAGGAGTACACAGACATCATGGCTAGCAGCCATTAATAGCCCTATCTTCCATGAATTTGCCTAATCCTCTTTCAAATCCATCCAAGTTGCTTGCCATTACTACATCTCGTGGGAGCGATTTCCATAGTTTAACTGTGCGCTATGTGAAGAAGTGCCCAGTATAAAATGAAATTATGTTTTTTTAAAATAAGTTGTATACAGTATGAGAAATCCTTTCAGACTAAGATTGCAGGTCACTCCTCCTTTGTCACATGGAAAATGCTGCTTCCTGTTGCTCTGGGTGCTTCTATGTTCATGTACCTGAATCACCCATGATAACAAAAACCACTCGGCTAACTGGGTCAGTAAATAAACAGTTTCTGCAAAGCGACAGGGGAGCACAAAATACAAGCTTTATTCCTGCCAGACTTCTGCAGCAGCTTTTTCATTCCACCTCACCAGAAACAAAGTCAGTTTGCAGGGTGCAATGTGACTGTGAGGGAAACGGTCTTATCTTATTCTGTCTATTATTCTTAGCATTTCTCTTCACCAAAGTACAGGCATTTTTGTATTGTCACTCCTGCTAGAGCCAAAAGGTTAAGCTTTCAGAGAGAGAACATTGTTGCTCTGAAATACGTATGGGGAGCCATTCACAACCAGCTCTTTGATCATTATTCTATTTCAGTTTGCGGTTTCCTGACACACATGGCACTGTGGGAGTCTTGGGAATTGCACCTGTACCCCCTTTTCCTAGTTCATACTTTAGACATCAAATCTAAACATTAAAATTGATTATTCTGATTTGAAATGTAATTCAAATGTTTTTTGATTGATTTTTCCAATACTCCTGGCTTACAAGATCACGAGCTACACAAGAAATTGTTTTGCTCATATAAAAGAAGGTTTTACTCCTAGCGGTTAGAACATCCGGGGTGATAACCTGTTTAGATTCCAGATACTATCACTAGAGATGTGCTTGTTTTGCATTTTGCTTTCAAGAATAAAGTCACTGACCTCAACACCAACTCCACTGCTTCCCGCAACCAGTATATAAATGGAGCACATAACTATCTGTCTCTAGCTTTGTGCACAGAAATAACTCACAAGCTGGACCCTCCTCCTGGATATTTTTAGTCCCTTTAAATTTTTAGACTTCTATATTCATTCTGAGTTTTAATTTCTTTTAGCTCTGTAAAGCACTTTTCAGATTTTAAATGCTGGTCTATGGCCATAATAAAATTTGATTTGATTTGAACTCACAAGTTTGGTGAAGAGAACTATGGGCAAAGGACACTTTTCACACAATGGGAACACTTTGCACAAACAACCTGTCTCCAGAACATTTCTAGAAATCTGAACATATTGCCAATGCTTCACTTCCTGGAATCCTTACAGGCACCATGCCTTGATATTGAGACACAAACACCCCTCAAACACCTCACAGGACCCCTCAAGTCTCTATTACAATTGTGGGTGCCCAGACAGAGCTATATAATGCAGAGGACGACTGCTGCAACTGCCTTCAAATTTGCCATTTGTGAATACTCTATTTCTTGTCTGAAGTGAATCGAGCTTTCCGCCCTCAACAGCTTTGAGCAGTATCTCCCATGCAACCTCCAAGGGGGGAAATATACTCACTAGATTAACAGATTGGGGACATTGCAGCATCATTTTGCATGTTATGTGTGTTGTGATGCAGTGCGTGTGCTGGGGGTGAGTTAACTGGCTCCCTCCATGTGTGGATAGCATGTGGGCGTCACATCAGCACAGTCCCTGATTGGTGGGCTTTGGAGGGATGCTGGGGGGGGGCATGTCTTCCCTCTTTATGGCATTTGGGGATTTTCTGTGTTCTTCCCCACCAGGGATACAACAGCCATTTCACAGGAACAGCAATGGTGTATCTCTCCACCCCATGTCATTAGATCTGTCCAAGTTGGCCAAGTTGCCATGTTATTTTGTGGGGTAGGGGAGGTTTCAAACATGCCTTATTTTTTGTTCTCTACCTTCCCCACCCCACCCCACCCCAAATAAACATTTTCCTTTGCTTAAAATTATCCATTTTGCTGTGCGCTGTTCACAAGTTCTGGCCAGCCACCAGTCTAGTACAGTTCTTAGTGTTATCCTTTAGTGAATTAGACAGTGAAGGAGTGGAACTCCATTATTAAAAAAAAATAGGGTGCACAGAACTCATGTCAGTTTGATCTTTTTTCTTTTCTTTTATAAGAAACTGGCCAGAAACAAGTCAGAAATATATCTACCGGTATATACATATTCTGTATGTAAGGACTTAAGGATGTTGAGGGAAGCTACGAGAAGACGATGCAGCAGTGGAGGAGGGACACATTACCATGGCAACAGAAGAGAGAGGGATTGTTTTAGCAAAATTAATTTCTATGCACAAGATTCATCTAGAGGCAAAGCCGCCCCTCAAAAGGTAGACCTGAACAGTAGTTTTGCAAATAATAGGTTTCAAGATCTATACAAGATATCAAGTGCAGTTGACTTTTTAGACTCCCAAGCTAAGCTACTGTTCTCCTGGTTCCCCCCACCCCTTTCACAATCTTCACAATGTACAAAGCCCAACGATACAAGAAGACTGGTTAATTTCAAGGAAACATTATTGAATCAGAAACATTTCAGCAGTTGAGCATTACAGACCAAGTTTACTACTGAATGGCCATGAGCCACCCTCAGCAAGAGCTTGTTCAATGGCCTGGGGCACCTGAGAGCTTATTTGGTGGTGTTATCCTGATCCAAAAAAACCTTGTTTACATTGGCATGAAATTCTGGTAGGATTTAGTCATGCCGCATTGCATTATTCTCTCTCACGCTACTCTGTGTATGTATGTGCAGTGAATTGTAAATTCCACCCACTTCTGAATGCTCAATATCACGATTGTGCTGCCATTTATTTCAGCGCTACTGTTTACTTTGCCAAAAATCCAGGGGTTGTTTTTTTACCTTTGAGATATTAGCTTGTAAAGTTACAGAATTTCTCTCCCAATGTGGTGTCCCGTTTACCAAGAAGAAGAAAAAGATACAGTATTAATTTCAAAACTGTCTGGAGACTTTTTGCACAATACTTCTATCCCATAGTTTACAGCAGCTTTTGCAAATAAGATCATATGCATACAGTTAATCCACTGCCACACTGCAAATAAATTGGCGTTATTAAGGCATTACATACTCCACACATCAGAAAACCCCCAGCGGTTCAATGCAGGTAATAAGACACCGTGCAGCAGAGAGTAAAACAGGCTACCATGGGATATTCTGTCACGGTCACCAAAACAGGAAAGTGTTACCAAAGGTCTCTTGCACAGTGGAAAAATTGATGAAAAATCACTAACAACTTTGAAATTGGCTTTAAACTGAAATGGTAGGATGATTTTAAGAAAATGAAAAGACAAAAGGACATATGCAAGGTTGCAACTCAACTGTATGCTTATCTATTCCAGGTTAAAGTAGGTAAATTAAGATTCCCCTAATTACCTAGCTTGTTTGCTCACTAGGGCTGGGCAATATATTGATATATCATCCAAAACTGGTTTGAAGTTCACATCATGATAATTGTTTCATAATATTTGAGCTGGCAATATACCATGAATCACAATGTGTGTAAGGGCTAGGCAATATCTGGTTTTCAACATCACGATACCTCACCAGCTAAACATCGCGATAACTTAACAGCTAAATACTGCAACATTATCACCACCTAAACCTCACAATATCACCAGCTAAACACTGCAATGTTATCAGCAGCTAAACATTGCAAGCTACCACAATGTCTGAAATAAGGATGGAACTATACAGAGGCAGTCAGAACAATGTCCAGGCAACTGCTACTACTTAGGGGTCTAAAACGGATAAATGACAATATTCTCAATAATCACACACTCAGTCACACAACTGGAGGTAGCGGCAAGGCCTCACAGCAGTGACAAGGAGTGTTGGCAGCGGCCTGCGAGGCCTTGTGGAGGTGACGACAAGTGGCAGCAGTAACGGCATTGGCCTGCAAGGCCTCACAGTGGCGACAGGATTTGGCAGCAGAAGCAGCGGTGGCCTGCGAGTCCTTGCGGCAGGAGCCTGCGGGGACTCATGGCAGTGACAGCAGGTGACGGCAGTAGCAGCATCCTACAAGACCTTGCGATGGCAATTGGAGATGGTAGCAATAGTAGTGGCTGCCTGCGAGGCCTTGTGCCAACACAAGCCATGGGGCTTGCGAAGTCTCGCCATGGTGGCAAGAAGTGGCAGCGGCCTGCAAGTCCTCTGGGAGGTGGTGGGAGAAGATGTGGCAGCCTGCCTCAGCAAGGCCTCATGGGCCAGGTCTGCTTCTGCCACCATCTCCTGCTGCCACCACAAGGCCTCACAGGCCGCCGCTACTGCCACCACCATGACAAGGCCTTGCAGGCCGCTGCCACTTTTGCCACTGTCACAAGACCTTGCAGGCCACTACTACTGCTGCCACCACAACAAGGCTACACAGCCTGCTGATTATTGTGGCACTGTTGCTAGGCTGCCACTGCTCCCCCCCGCTGCCACCTTTGTTGATTCTGCCGCAGCCATGCTGCTGCCGCTGCTGCCATCTAGCACGCCTGCTGGCAGTGTGGCAGTCCCAGATTATTTGTATTCACTATGACTCATTACCATCCTTTGGCCTGAATACAGTGGTACCTTGGGTTAAGTACTTAATTTGTTCCGGAGGTCCGTTCTTAACCTGAAGCATACTTAACCTGAAGCACCACTTTAGCTAATGGGACCTCCTGCTGCCGCTGCGCCGCCAGAGCACGATTTCTGTTCTTAGCAGAGTTCTTAACCTGAAGCGTAGGTACCACTGTACCACCATTTGGTTGTTGTTGTTCAGTCGTTCAGTCGTGTCCGACTCTTCGTGACCCCATGGACCAGAGCACGCCAGGCACGCCTATCCTTCACTGCCTCTCGCAGTTTGGCCAAACTCATGTTAGTAGCTTCGAGAACACTGTCCAACCATCTCATCTTCTGTCGTCCCCTTCTCCTTGTGCCCTCAATCTTTCCCAGCATCAGGGTCTTTTCTAGGGAGTCTTCTCTTCTCATGAGGTGGCCAAAGTACTGGAGCCTCAACTTCAGGATCTGTCCTTCTAGTGAGCACTCAGGGCTGATTTCTTTAAGAATGGATAGGTTTGATCTTCTTGCAGTCCATGGGACTCTCAAGAGTCTCCTCCAGCACCATAATTCAAAACCACCATTTGGTAGCCAAGCCCAAACCCAAAAGTCTCATTTGGATGCATTTTGGCTTGCCTGCTGCTGAAAGTGACCATGAGGTGATTGATAATCAGTTTTAGACCCTTAAGTAGTAGCAGTTGCCAGGACATTGTCCTGTTCGCCTCTGCATAGTTCCTTCCTTATTTCAGATATTGTGATATATCAATATATTGCAATGTTTAGCTGGTTATATATCATTATGTTGAAAAAGAAGAAGAAGAAGAGTTTGGATTTGATATCCCGCTTTATCACTACCCGAAGGAGTCTCAAAGCAGCTAACATTCTCCTTTCCTTTCCTCCCCCACAACAAACACTCTGTGAGGTGAGTGGGGCTGAGAGACTTCAAAGAAGTGTGACTAGCCCAAGGTCACCCAGCAGCTGCATGTGGAGGAGTGGAGACGCGAATCCGGTTCACCAGATTACGAGACTACCACTCTTAACCACTACACCACACTATTGCCCAGCCCTATTGCTCACATTTAGCTGTTTTCAGCTTCAGAATACCCACTTGATCATAGAAACAGAGTGATGAAGGGGGCTGTTATCTGAGGTTACCTGATCAAGCATACAATTACTAAAAGTACATCTCATGCTTAGAAGTTTGGGTTTGCACTTTCTATTGCACTAAAAAGAAAGAAACATTTCTGATGTTTTTGTAAGCCAAATTAGGGCAGACTGTATAACATTCTGTGATGTTTGTTTCTTTTACTTGTCTCTGTTGCTTTAAGATTGAAAACCCAGCTATTCAGTTCCATTAGCTTTCAGACAGCAGGTGCTCAACTAGCTGATTTAGCAGCAGCCACTGTGAATTGTTGGATGCGATTTACTGACTGCAGTTCCCTACACCCCTCGATGCCACTTAAGGGACAGCAAAATAGGGTCGGAGGGAAATCTACAAGTGAGGAGATGGAGATACAGGGAAAATCTGGATGGGGAGTTATTAGATTAGCAAATGAGCCATACTTCTGCCTCTTTTTATCTCCAGACTTCCAGGAGACAAGTGTCACCACTCTTTTTCTACTGACCTGCACTTCCCTTTTTTAAACAGGAGCTACATAAGCAAGGCCAGGAGACCCTACCAATGGATCAGCTTTAAACTCTTTGCTAACAGATTTTATGTGAATCTTTATATAGACACTCAGGAATCAATCCAGTGCCTTTTCTATTAAACTCAACCAGAACCAGCAGCTCAGATTTGACAGGCAACCCAAAAGAAGGAACTGAGTTATGATACGCGTAGCAGAGCTTGATGTATTTTAGTGTGTATGTTTTTCCAGAACCCAAAGGAGTTGCTATAGCAGCTGTGGAGCATGAGACTTTGAAATGTTGATCTACAAGGTGGCAAGAGACGAGGTTTTGCTGCATTTGTGCCTTAGTGTATAACTGTAAAAAGTAGGTCTTCGAGGGGCTGAAAGTCTGTTTCAAAACATTTGGTTTCTGCTTCATTCCATTTGAAATTCAGGTCTCATCCAAGTTAACAGAATGTAACTGAAGAGTAAAGCGGCAACTTCAGGGAAGATTGGAAGAGGAGAAGAATTTTAATTGCGTCTGATTTTAAAAGCTTCTGCTTCCATATTTCTCTAGTTTAAATATGACCGACATAAATATTTTAATGAAGAAGCCTTCAGATTTCTGTGTCTTCAGTAATCAGTGAACTGCCACCTCACACACCATACCGCAACAAGTGCATGTTAGCCAATTCATATAAGTACAGCAGGCCTCTGCTTCCAGTTTCAGCGCCCTGGTATATAGGCACCTGTAATGTTGTGTTTGCCATGCACACACATTACCTTTTGGTATGTATACACTATATTGGGTTATAACCTTTTTCAGCCTGAGAAGTGCATTTCTTTCAAGGCAACCTTCTGGGGGACATATACCAGCGGTGGGTGAAGACAGAGGCAAGAGTGGGCAGAGCAACTAATGATCATCAATCTTTATTACAGCCCAAAACCAGACAACAGAAATAGCAATAAAAACACGTGTAGAGCAACTAATGTCCATTTTATCTCTCTATGGTAGGCTAGTTTCAACACACATGGGCATCCCCTCTCTGTCCTCCATTCAGACAAGAGTTATTATCACTGTTCAAGGACACATTCCACCTTGGCAAACTACTAAAGGGGGGTGAAAAACATAGCCAATGAGCAGCATGGCTTGGGAGAGGAAGTCTTGCAGGAGGTGTGGTGTCAGCAGAGACCCAAGCACTAGATGGGAACATCTGAAGGTTCTCTATACCTAAGTTTCCTCGCCTCTGCACTCTGTGAAGTGATCCCTGAAGCCCACAATAAATATCAATCTATCCTTCCAGCAGTCTAAAAAGAAATACTAGGAAAGGATAAGTCTTATATACACTTTGCATTATAAATATCCCCAACAAAAATTGTCTATTTCATACCTTATCCTCTGTGAAGAAGGGAAAAGTCCTTTGAGGATCATTGTCAAAACAGAGGCAGAGAAGTCACTAAAACAAAATAAGAAAGAACTTTTATGAGAGAGTTAATGCAAATTGTTAAGATGTGTCTATCGTGTTAAAAATACCTAAGCACCAGCAGAGGTTACGTACCGGTATTTCTATTATTTCATATATTTTAATCCCCCATTCTACTAGCCATGCAGTTCACTGTGCAGCCTCAGGCCAGTCACTCTCTCCCCTAGCCCCCTTCACTGGGTTATTCTGAGGATAAAATGGAGGCAATCCCATGCACTCTGAGCATCTTAAAGGAAAGATGGGGTTGGAGAATGAAAAAGAATGACAAGCAGATCCAAGCTCAGACCACAGCTCACTAGATGGCCTTAGGCAAGTCACTATCGCTACTACCAGATTTGAGAACTGATGAAAAATTATAAAGCATACAGTATTGTACAGTTAAAGAGTGTTGCAGGAAATGCAAATAGAAGTATGTCATGAAATCCAAACCAAATCGTATCCGATATCTTCCTCCTTATGCAAAATATATACAGTAGTCATGAAAAAGAGCTGTCACTCAGCCAACATAAAAGAAGGTCCCTTCCCTGAGATATGGAGCGTGTCACCTTGATTAAGCTCAGCGTTACTTGAATCAAGAGCCCCTTCATTATATGGTGAAGGCACAGGCAGCTGCATAAGAGCTGCTTATGCCAGATCAGACGAAGAGTCTCACACAGTCCCACAGTGTCTCCCATCCTTGCCTTAGGGCAGCTCACCAACAGAGCAAGATGGGGATAGCTGTCCCTTGTGGCTGGCTCCCAGCATCTGAGGTACACTGAATATGGATGTTGCATTTATCTCTGGTAGCTAATAGCCATTGATTTACCAGCTAAACCTGAGAGAACAAAAACATTCTGGCAAATAAATACCCACCTTGAACATCAGCTGCTGGGAAAAAGAAGCAACTGGATTCCTCCTTGCCAGCTCCTGACATTCGCATTACGCCTGGGTTCCTCCCCTCCTCCTTCCAGGGACAGACCATTCTTATTTCGAGATGTTTAGGAAACACTTAAAAACCAGCTACCCTCACTTCATTATCACCCGGCTTGGAAGAGGATTGTTTTGTTTTTAAAATGTGATCAATAGCACTTCCCTTCCAAATCATATCGCCTTCCACCCAAGCTGTCAGCAAGTCAACAAGGGCTGACCTCTTCTGGCAGCTCTATTTAATCAGACCCTGAGAGGGAGCGAGAAAGAGACAGAAAGACAGACAGACAGACAGACAGAGCTTGCCGTTGTTTGCACTTTCTCTCTGTCTCCCTTCTCTTTCCCTGACATGAGTTACGCAGCATTTCATTCTACAAAAGCCAATCTGATTCTCACTGTGCAAATTTCTCCACGGCGTCGCTCTGTCAGGGCATTTCAGCTCTGACCTGCAAATCTTCCCACATAACTCTTTCAGTGTATCTCTCGCTCAGCCTGGCACGTCTCCTGCCATGCTGCTCCCTTGGATTCCACAGTTCTATCAATACACTCTCAGGCATGACTGCAAGATTGCGGTGCCCTGTTCTCGATTCTCTCCCAAGTTCAGTCAACTTCCTCCCCCTGGAGTAATAAGGTCTGCATCGCAAGATTTGTTTCAAAAAGTGTCCTCACGGGAAAAATTCCGACCACCAGGCTAATTTCATTTCCCACCTAAACAGCATTTTAGCTGAAGAGGCAAGGACTGTACAGTGCATTCTAAACCACTGTTTACACAAATAAATGTAACCCCCCTGCCTAGCCTATATTAAATGTGTCATCTCTGTCTCCTTTCTACCACTCAATTATGAAGTGGGGCATTATTTTGTTCCTAAGATATGCAGGAATTATTGTAGAAAAAGGATATATTCTCTCCTGGCACAAACATTGTAGTCTGAGGCAGATTCTCCCCTGATTTTCTTAGCCCATGGAACATTCTAGAAGAGAGCTATGGAAGTGGGTATAGGAACTTCCGAAATATCACCTATTTGGCTTCCTAACATGGTGCCCCGTTTTCTCCCACCAAGATTTTCAAAAGCAAGTTCCTGTTAGTAATTCTTGCTTGGCTAAGAAAACTAAATGTATGGGCCATACTAAGAACTCTGATGTGCCCCTTATATTAGATGGATAAACAAATGAAGCTATATACATTAATATAGCAAGCATATCTACTATTTCCCCCCTAACAAGGAGGAAAAGAATCATGGCACAGAAAAGCAGTATTTAATCAAGTCTCTTTACCTCAAGCACAGCCTCCCACTGCCTCCCACAGAGAGCAACCTGAAGCTCCCGCTGTCATTAAAAGACACTAAGATATTAAACAAGAATTAAGCCCAGAGAAGCATGCTGGTAGAAATATACAAACGGAGAGAGGGTGAAAGTGGAAAGAAAGTTTCCCCTCACCCCCGAATTACCCATAGTAAATACACAACGTGAAATAACCTGCTGGTGGGGGCTTTTTGGAAACACAGATATCAAAAGTCAGGCCACAGAGCAAGGCTATGGACCTATCAAGGGAGGTGCAGATTTCTCCCTGACCCCTCCCAGCCTGGTTCTTGTACTGCATAGGCCATGGGTAGGCAAACTAAGGCCCAGGGGCTGAATCCGGCCCAATCGCCTTCTAAATCCGGCCCATGGACAGTCCGGGAATCAGCGTGTTTTTACATGAGTAGAATGTGTCCTTTTATTTAAAATGCATCTCTGGGTTATTTGTGGGGCCTGCCTGGTGTTTTTACATGAGTAGAATGTGTGCTTTTATTTAAAATGCATTTCTGGGTTATTTGTGGGGCATAGGAATTCGTTCATTTTTTTCTCCAAAATATAGTCCGGCCCCCCCACAAGGTCTGAGGGACAATGGACTGGCCCCCAGCTGAAAAAGTTTGCTGATCCCTGGCATAGGCCATTGCCAAGCCCAGAAGTGCAAACATTGTTTCTCTTTCCTTTCCAAACACAACTCTCTCTACCAATAATAGAGGGGAACAGTTGGGGTCACTGTGTGCCTAGATTTTGGCATTTAAGGAATCAATTTGCAGTTCTTGCTTCCCAGGAATTAAGAGATCTCAAGGTTCTGCAAGGCCCTGTGTTTTTCTTTTAATCCTCCAGAGATCACCACCAACTACTGGCTTTAATTCACTTAGTTGTTTTGACAGACCTGTACCCCATTGGGTGACCATCCCAAATCTCTCAGCTTAATCCTGCATACCTAAAAATCCATGGGAGGGATATTTCCACTTCTTAAGCCATGTGACCCCATGGGGAGTAGAGCTACACCCATGGGTACTGACCTTGGACCTGTAGATTAGAACTCAGTACTCTTCACTCTCGCCCACCTCTAATTTCAAGCTGAACAAATTAAAAACAAAAGGTATTCCTGCAAAGGAAACCTAGCTACAGACTTTTGTGCAGTTCTTATATGAAGTTTTTCTTCAAACGGGCTTTGAACTTGAAAAGCTTTGCAGGAGAGACAGTATAAAAGGAATAGCATTTCTTTAACCCCCCAGGGTGCTTCCACGCCAGTCATTTAGTGAGAAACTGCAATGCTTCATTCACTCACATCTCGGTATGCCAACAGCATTTCCTGGGCCTAGTATATTGTATGCGGTTTGGGGGCCCTGCACACACACACACACCCTGGTAATCTATTGGCAATAACTGTTGCTTATGTACGTATATTAGCATATTCTACCTCACAGGGCTGTTGCAAAGATAAAAGGGGGAGGGGAGGCCACTGTACACAATCTTGAGCTCCTGGAGGAAAAGGAAAAGGAAAATGCAAATATACATAGACAGATCCACAGATCCTGTAAAGAAAAATAAGCATGCCAGAAAAGTAGCCCCACCACCACTTCAACTGCAATGGGTCATATTCCTGATGATTATTATTATTAATTACCCACCCTTCACCTTAAAGTGGATTACAACAGGGTGGATTACAACATTAAAGCATATATTAAAAACAGTGTAAAACAACCTACACACAAACAAGGTGGGTCCTAAAAATATACACCTCAAGTGCCCGGGTAAAGATGTGTGTCTTCAGCGAAATACCAAAACAAAACAAAAAGGTTTGCCAACCCTGATCAATGACAACAAGCAAAAACTCTCAGCCTAGCTTACATCACAGGGTTATTGTGAAAATAAAAAGAGGGGAAGGCGAAAACAATGTACACAGCTCTGAGTTCCTAAGAGGAAAAGCAAGATGCAAACATGAAACAACAACAAGCAAGAGATACCCTAAGCATGTGTGGTTTTCACAACTCTCAGCAAGCACACACCCATGAACAATATTTTTGCCATTCTTGATAAACAAAAAAGTATCCTTATGTTAAAATACAGTCTGTAGGATTTTTAACTTGCTGCAGCTGCAAGGTGTTTGATAACTTTATGGTTGTATCTGCAAGTTCATTTTGTATCTCTGTTTTTATGGTTAGGTAGAGGTAAAGGGACCCCTGACCATTAGGTCGAGTCGTGTCCGACTCTGGGGTTGCGGCGCTCATCTCGCTTTAGTGGCCGAGGGAGCCGGTGTACAGCTTCCAGGTCATGTGGCCAGCATGACAAAGCCGCTTCTGGCGAACCAGAGCAGCGCACGGAAACGCCGTTTACCTTCCCGCCAGAGCGGTTCCTATTTATCTACTTGCACTTTGACGTGTTTTCGAACTGCTAGGTTGGCAGGAGCTGGGACCGAGCAACGGGAGCTCACCCCGTCGCAGGGATTCAAACCGCCGACCTTCTGATCGGCAAGCCCTAGGCTCTGTGGTTTAACCCACAGTGCCACCTGGGTCCCAGGTTTTTATGGTTACTTTATATTAATAAATAACAGCCCCATGACAAGCAGTAGTTGCTGTGTGGGAGAAATTGAAAACTTGGGGTCTACAAACTTATGCAACTTTTCATTTTCATCCTTGCTGCAGCCTTTAGGAGCCTACAGTTACATAGGAACAAGTTTCCTTTTTTTTCTTTGTCCTTTTTGGTTTTCCGAGCAATCAGAGAGATGAGTAACTGCTTCCAATCTCTTCTCAGAACACCTTATTAACTACAAGGCACCATGCCAAAACCCAAGACAGGGCAGTCTCAGATGCCATCCAGGAATTCATGCAAAGGCAGAAACGTGTTTGGTGGTAAACTAATACAGTACTACTGCCAGAACAGGCCAATGTCTGAAGAATTCTGGTTGACGGTAAATGGATATTATCAGAGGAAAATGATGGGATGATGTACTTGTTTCTTTGTCAGGGGTATATGTAGTCTGAAGGGTTTTTTTTTTATTAACAGCACATAGCATCAGTAATTTAACAGGCATTAAGAGCTTGGTAAAGGTAAAGGGACCCCTGACCATTAGGTCCAGTCGTGACAGACTCTGGGGTTGCGGCGCTCATCTCGCTTTAGTAGCCGAGGGAGCCGGCGTACAGCTTCCAGGTCATGTGGCCAGCATGACTAAGCCACCTCTGGCAAACCAGAGCAGCGCACGCAAACGCCGTTTACCTTCCCGCTGCAGCAGTACCTATTTATCTACTTGCACTGTGACGGGCTTTCAAACTGCTAGGTTGGCAGGAGCAGGGACCAAGCAACGGGAGCTCACCCCGTCGCGGGGATTCAAACCGCCGACCTTCTGATTGGCAAGCCCTAGGATCTGTGGTTTAACCCACAGCGCCACCCGCATCCCTTAAGAGCTTAGCTATATCCCAATTCCAGAGACATGTTGGGTCTGGCTAATGACACAAATTTTAACTGTTGCAACAGGTTGTAGTCATGCAATTCTGTCTTTATTGCAATTTGCCTGTTGCAGTGGGTACAAAGAGCTTGTCTCACAAAACCAATGTCCCTCTGATTATGCATTTCCCTGCATACATGGAAATGCCTCCAGAGTAAAACCACAAGAGCCTACAGCTGACAAGAGCTTGTTCAGCAGGTAAAGAGAAATGGTCAACTGAGCAGCTACTATTATAAACACAGGAACCTGAACTGATGTAGGCAAAAGGAAAAATGCCATGCCAGAGGACAGGAATCTGACACCAATGATTAAAGCAAATCTCTAGGAAATGTTTCCCGACAGTGAAGTCTATTAGACTGATGCATAGGCTCCCAAGGGATGCAGTGGAAATCCCATCTCTCTGCTCAATTGAAGAGAGGAAGTGAGCAGTAAAAATCGCAGTGCAGGATACTAAGCAAAGAGCAAAATGGACAGTGCCTATCTGCTCAGATTTCAGTTAGCAGGCTGTGGTCTGTATCCATACTAATTTTAAAAAGCATGACAAGTCCATGATGCAGGTGGTAGTGAGTAGCTTTTATTGTCTATAATCTGAGAAGTGATCAAAGCCATGTGCCAAAATTATTTATAATTTGCTAGTGTCCATCTGTTGAAGAGAGGATAAGTGTTTGCCTCCATTCTTAGTTCACTGGTCATCAGTGCACAATATTAAAGACAGAAGGTTTTGAGTTTCTGTAACATACTTAGCCCTAACATTAAATATAGATTCACACGTGCATGTTCATCACTTAATGATAGCAGAATCAAACAGAAGCCGCTCTGAAGCAAAGACAAAAATGAGTGAAAAATGGGATTGTGGTACAGTGGGGAACTGCCAAGTTTGTCAGCATATTTTTCCTCATGCCAGGTTTGGGATCACTCCTGGCCCCAACACAACTTTATGCATAGAAAACTATGACTGTGTTTGGACATCACTATAAATGATTGTTTATTATAAACTATTGTTAATCATTATGAGAACAAGCCTAGACAAGCCTCACTTCCCTCTCATCCTTAAGCACATCCATGAGGAACAGATTAGAAACTTTCACTTCTGTTTTGACTAACCACAGTTTATATGTCCAAACCCAGACAAACTATGTTAGTCAATTGTTCTTTATTGAAATAAGCCAAACTGTGGTTCACAAAACCAGCTTGTTTCAATGAAACATAGTCAGGTTTTACCAACTTTTGATTGAAATTTAATGTTAAACTGTGGACACTTGGAAATGGAAGCTAAAGCTTTCAGTCTTTCTTGTGGCTGCCCTGGAAGAGAGGGGAGAGGGAAAGCACACAATACCTTGGCTTGCATAGGCTAGTTTGCATAATGTCATGGCTGTGCCTGACTTTGAAGCAGGCATGGAGTTCTTGGAGGATGAACTGGACACCCCCACAGGATGAAGACCTTGAGGAGCAGGCAGGGCTTCCAATTC
Source organism: Darevskia mixta (assembly GCA_034641385.1). NCBI lineage: Eukaryota > Metazoa > Chordata > Lepidosauria > Squamata > Lacertidae > Darevskia > Darevskia mixta. The sequence goes on from JAWWNH010000008.1 coordinate 21,582,434, forward strand.
TGAGGATCTCCTTGGGTTGCTACCTGCATACCCTCCAACATTTCTCTGAAATAGGGATGTCCCATTCCATAATAATAATTTTACTAGACAGCTATTTTATCATTATAAATAAGGATTTATTAAAAAAAAAGCAGATTAAAAACCGGCAGTTTTCTGAGATACTCTTTGCTTGCAATTCCATTTAATCATGTGGCCCTGCAAAATAAAATTCCCATGCAACATGTCTCTTTTTCTCCCTAGGAATGTGGTGCTGTTTGTCCATAAGACCGTTCCAAATTATTTACATCCTTACATCACACTGTTCTGAGCAAATCACATTTCCGCAGGGCCAAACGCTTACTTAATTCGGAACTGTTTCTCTCTCAGCTGCTTCCATCCTAATGTGGATGCTGCCTGTTTGAAATGTCCCACCCACGGTGTACTGTTTTGGGAATCTCTGCAGGGAACTCTGGGACAGGTGCCCAGAAAGCCTCTGAACAGAGTCTAAAATTACTTTTAAGTCAAGCAATGCTAATGTGAACGCAGAGCAAGTCCATAACAGTTTACACGAAGCCATCTGCGCTCAAGATGTGTCCACACAGCTGGTTGAGTCTCCTAGGCTGCCAAGGTTGGAGCTTGGCCTCATCCACACACCGAGAGGTGGTGGCAGTGTACCATGGATCACTTGTTCCAGCAATAGTTAGCCAATGGCTATCATCGTAGTTCCACAGGATCATAAACCACGCATAACCCAGGAAGGTGATGCTAGGCCCTCAGCACCAGTGGGTGATCATGACTACAAAGCCATCAACAAGGCCACCATGACCTTTCATTAGGTACAATTCAATGATACAATATATCCTCAAGTAGTTGCCAAGAAAAATAAATACTGTACAAGAGAGAATAATCCTCAAAAAAGCTGAAGAGAAATAATGGCCGCAATCCAGACCCACCTGCACAAAGTGGGATACACAATTGCTATGAGTAAGTGCTGCCTGGTCTGAGTTGTTGGGCTATGCACTGGATGTATGGGGGAAGGGGGGCATTCCTATATCTTCATTGCCAGAGGCTTCAGGTGAGTGGAAGGGACCTGTGATGGGAATTGATTGTGTATTTAATCCTGAAGTCCGATGTATGGGGGAAACTACAAAAGAAACAGCTGGCTGCCTGAATTTAAAAAGCATGGGGCTTGGCTCACTCTTTAATCAAAAGAACCCCCAGCAGAGTTTAGAAACACAAGCATGTATAGCATTTGTCTAGCATGGAAAAAATAGGTTATTAGACCTTTAAATAACTCATTTTAGACACTTACAATGTGCTGCTTTGTCTTTCCCCTGTCTCTACCCCTTTCACAGTGAATAGACCATACGCTTTAGTAAGTTTAAATGCTTTACTTACCTAATCTGAAGTTTCATTAATGCATCAGCCAATGCTACAGCAGAAGTTAGCACAGGTAAAAACTTTTTGAGTACAAAATACATAGTCAGTTCCAAATGGGAGTCTGGGCTCGGAGTGCTCACATGGTGTGAAGAAGAGAGAGAGAGAAAAGGAAACAAGAAAACCTTTACCTCCTCCCTCCCCAAAGGTGAGGGAGCGTGACCTGGTGGAGCCTTCTCTAGCAAATAATGGTCTATGGTCTTAGCCTCTTCAGGCATTGACTAACGTATACTGTACATGCATTGTTAGGTTTCAATGCAAAAACTGCCACAACCTGCTTGTACTTTGGGTCCAATAATTTACAATAATTCACAACAGCACAGCTAAGTGTAATGGGCCTGTGGCTGTGGTAGATAGTGCCCAGGACCCTGTGGGCTCTATCCCCCACCCCAGCCTTCCTCAGACTCTTGCCCTGTGTGCTGGCTGGGGCAGATGGGGACACCAGGCTGGGAATAACAAATCATCATATATCAGCTTGGTTTAATGCATTTCTGCCTAATACTGTGGCTAGGATCCAAAGAACCATGTAGCTAGTTTTGTTTGCTCAGTAGGGCTTTGGGGTTGCACTTTTCAATAGCTTCCTCTACTGTCTGGCAAATCACAGAAAACCAGGTTAGAAATTGTTGCTGAAACTCTCTTCAGTTTCGTGTTTTAACCTATACAGTTGCTTCTAGTGTCAGGTGCTGTATGCCAGCTAGCTGCAGCCACAAACTTCCCCTGCCATCACCACCTCCGTCTCTCCTTCACCTCCTCTGTGCTGGGGCCTTCTTCCGTGCCATGCTCTGTGGAAGGGACGCCTCCTCAGAGCAAGGCATTGTGGAAATGTGGCTCTGCAGTACACTTGTTCCACTTCCACGTTGCAGAGAAACAAATCTTTAAAAGCCAAAACACAGGAGTAAATTATAAAGCCCACCTACAATTCAAGGTGTGGTGCAGCCAGCACGGTGCCTTCCGATGTTATTGGACTCCAGTTCCCATCAGACCCAGCCAGCATCGCCAATTGCAAGGCATTAAGGGAGTTGTAGTCCAATACCATCTGAAGGGCATCACTTTGTCTACCCCTTAACAAATAGTCACAGCTGTAGCTAAGCTAGTATGCAATGAATTATTTTGAAAGTGTGCTTAGACTGGGAAGTTATACTTGCTTCATTCCACCCCCACCCCTGCCTAATTTTAGGCGGACCATTAAAACATTTTTGTTCTGCACAGCTTTTGGCTGGCTATAAATGTCATTAACTCCGCTCTGTTTTTTAATGCAGATTTCCCCCCTCTTGTTCTTAATCCATTTTTCGTATTGCTTTAAAGTTAGTTATAAATTGACTTGAGCAACCTTTTGGCACTGAAAGGAAACTCTCGTATCTATTTGAAGAGGAAGAGATATATGAATATCAACGCTTTAGTATTTTTGACACCTAAACATGAACACGTACATTTTGAAAATTTGAAAGTAGTTTTTAATAAAAATTACTGATGAGTCATGCCCCTCATCTTCATAAAGCGTCAGGCTCATTTGGCTTGTACACTGTCTGCTTAAAGTAAAACAAAAATGTGCTCACCTACATCCCATCGTCAAATGCTAAAGGGTAGGGGAAAATATAGGAGCAGTAAAATAAAAACCAACCAACCCCCCACAACTCTCAAGTCACTTCACTGGAATGGGAGGGAGAATTGAGTAGAGGGTGGAGACTGAGAAGAGACTGCGTACAACTCAAACCACAGTATTGCAGGGGCATTTGGCACTAATTGTATATAATTAGATGTATATATCTAAAATATTTGCTACTGGGAAGGGATTTACAATAACCCAGTTTCTTCATAGACTTTTCAAAAACAGAATTCCAAGGTAGCTGCCCACTTTAGTCCCTAAAGTAAAGCAAATATATGAGAAACTCTGGAATTATTTGTGTGAGTTTATCAAAGGTGAAAGTTCCAGACTAGAAGTTCCTGAAAGCAAGGCAGTGAAAATAGACGCTCCATGCAATCCTTTCTCCATACCCCTCTGTTGGGCAAATGCATACTACAGAATATATTGTCCAAGTTCCAAGGCAAGGGATACATAAAACCCATTCCAGCTCTGGACCACAAGCAAAACCCCATTTCCACCCCCTTTACAGTGGACCCTCTAGTTACGTACTGCTCTGGATACGTAACTTACGGGTTACAAACATGGCAAACCCCGAAGTGTATATTTCCGGGTTTCGCCGTGCGCACATGCGCAGAAGCGCTCTGCACACTTCGCGCATGTGCAGAAGCACTCTGCACGCTGCATGTGTGCGCAGAAGCAGCACCTCTGCCTATGGACTTTTTGGGTTGTGGACGGACCCCCCCCCCCCGAACGAATTTAATTCATATCTGGAGGGTCCACTGTATTTGAAATTGCATTTTAACTGTTAATAAAATGTGTGAACTTACAAGAATGGCACAATACATTCTACTTGAAATGCCAGTCATCCGTCTTGTACAAAACCACCACTCTTGGGACCATAGCCCAGAGGCAGAGCACATGTCTTGCATGCAGGAGGGCCCCAAGTTCAATTCCTCATGATCTCCAGTTAAAAGGAGCTTGGGTGGAGGGCCCACAAAACGACCTCTGTATAGGACTTTTGAGACCCACTGTCACTTACAGAAGACTGTACTAAGCTAAACGACGGTCTGGTTTAGCAACAAGCAGGCTTCAAAAGTAATAGTTCTGAACAACTTTTGGGGGCTGATACATCAGGTATACAGATATGCAATTGTTAATACAGTGGTACCTTGGTTCTCAAACGTAATCCGTTCCGGAAGTCCGTTCCAAAACCAAAGCGTTCCAAAACCAAGACACGCTTTCCCATAGAAAGTAATGCAAAATGGATTAGTCCATTCCAGACTTTTAAAAATTGAGACAACTGATCCATAAAATGAAAGCGATAAACAATGTACTGCAGTCACACAATCTATCAATCAGTAGCTGAACTGGGTTCCACACAGTCACAAAAACAAAAAGAGAGAGCTGCAAATACAAAACGCAAAATAAATAGCAAAAACAGACAGACCTCAGCATAACACTCAAATTGGAAGCGTAATACTCAAATTGGAAGTGTAACACTCAAAACAGAGCACAGTTGGCTTCCGAAAATAGTTCGCAAACCAGAACACTTACTTCTGGGTTTGCAGTGTTTGGGTTCCAAGTTGTTTGAGTACCAAGGCATTTGAGAACCAATGTATCACTGTACAGGCACCTCCCCATTTACGTGCAATCAACTTGCACATGACCGTGTATATGCATGGCACCGGGAAAGAAAGAAATAATTAGAATCATAACCAGAAATGGCGGGAGAGAGCTGGAAAGTTCTTGTGGTTCACAAGCAGACTCTTCCCGGAGCCCGAAGGGGGCGTCAGTGTGGGTGGAGGAAGCCCCAAAGCTCAGTGAGGCTTTGTTTAGGCTGCTCAACCTCCCCGCAGGTAGCACACCAGCAGCACTTGCTTTCCTACATGTCCTGCATGTTCCTGCCAGCCCCAGAACTTCATATCTGGAGATCAGGGGGAAATAGGCATTTAGAGGTTTTTTAGAGGGTGCTCCCCGCTTTACGCGATTTCACTTATGCATGAGGGGCCCCAGAACATAACCTCCTGCATAAGTATATTTCTATTGGTGAAATTGTTGTCCTCCTTGAGTCTAGTGCTTGAATTGTGGCCCTTTCCTTCTTAAAAAAAAAAAAAAGCTAAGGGGACAGTCACAAAGGAAAAGCAAGACTGGGCCCCTCTGGCCCACCTGCAATTTGAACACTGCTTAAGCCTAATGGATGAGATGGAATAGAAATGTAATAACTAAATATAACCTGCCAGGTGACAGGCATACCCACATGTCTTTCCTCACTGCTTTAGCAGAAACATTTAGAAATTCCACAAAGACCTGCTCTGGCATACATCTTAATTAACAATCTAAAGCAAAGGGTGAACAATGAAGTCCAAAATATGCTGATAGCACAAAGCTGTTCATTACAGTAGAGTCCAAAGCAGTCTCTGAAAGAGTTGCAGAAAGATCTCGCATAATTGGATTACTGAACAACACAATGAGCACATTAAATTTAATGTTGATAAGTGAAAAATAGTGCATGTTGGGGAGGGAAATAATCTGCTCTCTGTGGTTGGATTTTTGAATAACTTGGGAAAGGGATTTTGAAGGCATTGTATACAGACCATTGAAAACACCACTTCAGCATACAGCAGCCATTACTAAGGCAACGAATGTTACAGATAGTTACAAAAGCAATGGAAACGGTTAGGGCCCATCTAAAAATCATTGTGTGTCTAGCTGGACCTTGAGGACTTTGTTCTGTTTCTATCACCCTGGGTCAAGTCAAATCAAATACTGTAGTATTAGAAAATGCACAAAGGAGCAAGTTTTAGAAAATTCGAGCTAGGGGTTACCATTTTTAAAACTGTATGGTGTAGAGAACGTGTGTTTGTGTGTGTGGCTAAAAACTATTACAGTCATACTTCGGATTCGGAAGTCGAAGGAAATCCGTTCCGGAACACTGTTTGAATTCCAAAACGTTCGGAAACCAAGGCGTGGCTTCCGATTGGCTGCAGGAAGCTCCTGATGGTACTGGATAAACATGTTTTGGGAAGACAACAGTCCAGAAGTCAAAATAAATTATGTCTAGTTTACCAAATAAAATGTAATCTAGTGACTACAGTTTATTCTATGCTTTCTCCAAGGAGCTCAATGTGGCATTGATAGTTTCCCCTGTCATTTTTGCCTCATAACATATTATGTGAAGGAAGAGACTCAATGAGCTTTATCAGGGATTTGGATCCAGTCTCGCCAATCTCTCCTGCTGTTTTTTCCCAGGCTCCTTTGATCCTGAAGGTAGCATATAGTCACCATGGCAATAGTCAGTGACAACCTTCCCCCATGAATTTGAAAAATTACCTAGTCATGATATTTAAGTTGGTGGCTATTGCCACACCTTGTGGAAGTTAATTCCATAGTTTAACAATGTGCTGTTAGAAGAAGTTTGGGTCTAGCTGCCCCAAAGTCCTTGAAGTACTGGTAGAGAAGTGAAACAGGAAATTGGCAGATGGAACAGCAGAAGTGTCTGTTGCTGTTTCCTAGAGGTCCTTCAGATCAGTGTTTCCCAACCTTGTGCCTCCAGATGTTTTGGGACTACAATTCCCATCATCCCTGACCACTGGTATTGCTAGCGAGGGATGATGGGAGTTGTAGTCCCAAAACATCTGGAGGCACAAGGTTGGGAAACACTGCTTCAGATGATCTGTTTATTTAGCATTAATTGTGATTTGCTTGCACAAAGCTTATGTGGTGACTAGACTATGTCCGGTCTTTATTGAGCATCGAGACCAACTAGTTATATGGCAATGAGTTTTCATCCTGAGTTGATTGTGCAATATTAAGAAAATTAAGGGGTCTGGAGTGATTACCGGTATATCTGCCATATTAGGTGCCTCAAATATTTGTTGCCAAGTGATGGGGGCAAGTTTATTATTATCACTATTATTAGCCCACCCTTCACTTTAAGGTCCCAGGGCAGGTTACAACAATTAAAACACAGTTAAAAACATTTTAAAAGGACTTATGACCACAAAGGTAGGTCCTAAAACTATACATCTCAAGTGTTAAAAGTCAGGATAAAGAAAATGTAATTGTTTCAAGTCAGCGCCCCCAAAATGTTCTGCACTTTCATTATTGGTAAAGCCATGTTTCACAGAATCAAAATGGCTGACAAGAAAAGAAAAGATGTCAAAGAAACCACAATCTCGAAAGCAGCTTTTTATTGTAACAAGAAATTAAAAAGTGCACTCGGTTCACCAGCCAACGTATTTCTGATACATTCTGTCTATCAGCCCTCAACTGTGGCTCCTCAGTAACATGCCTCTTTTATCTTGAAATCACTTTTCAGTCTCTCTCATTTAGATTAATGCATGAAAAGCTGCACTAATTCAGATTTATTCTGCCTCTCCATTTAATGCCTTTCAAGCAACATAAAGCACGTTTGGAAATAAAAATTGATGCATGACTAACGCACGCCACCAGTATATTGGCGCAAAAGTGACGATCTGGCAGAGCTGCCTGTTAGGTTTTGCCTTTATTCCTACACACACACACCCCAATTAGCCACAAAAGCTTTTCAGAGAGCAAGTGTTTGAGGTTTGCAATCAAGGTTTCTGGAGACTGAATTTCCCTGCTGTCATCAGCACTGAGACACACAGACCCATTCACAGATTTAGTGCGCCAGGATCATCCAAACAAATAACCATCCTTCAGATTCCTCAGGCTTTCCTCTGATCTCACACCCTCGAGCAGCAGTCCCTTTGCCGCAACCCCCTGAAACTGAGGGGGGAGGAAGAGCTGTCTTGTTTCTCCATGTGAACTATAACCGCTTCCAGTTGCCACAAAATGTCCTGCTCCATCTAACAGGATGCCCTCAAACCCAAACCATCCAATTCCTACAAATGTAGAATACTACTTATTTTTTTAGTTGATTTTGTGTGACCCACATTTCCTCCAAAGAGCTCAAGGTGGGATACAGGTTCTCTCCCTCACCATCACAACCGCACAGCAACCCTGCACTGGCAGGTTATGCTAAGAGGCAGTGACTGGCCCAAGGTCACCCAGAGAGCTTCATGGCTGAGCTGAAGGTTGAACCCTGATCTCTCCTGGGTTCTAGTGCAACACTCTCACTGCTACCCTGCAATGGCTCTCAAACATTTACAGGGAACTTTGGAGTTTAAAGCATATGAATATAAGAAGAGCCTTGTGGGATCAGGCCAAGACTTTTCTTGTCCAGAATCCCGATTAGAATATTGGCCAAATTTTGCTACTGGAAGCTTGCAGCAGGACATGAGGACAACTGTCCATCCTTGTTTTTGCCCCCTTTCCTATCCCGACCTCACCCACAATCTGCAACCCAGAAGACTAGCACCTCCAGACCTGAAGGTTCCCTTTAGCTAACATGATTAATTCCCACTGATAGAACTGTCACTCATAAATTTGCCCAATCCCATTCTGGTCATAACACCTTGTATGTGGCAGTGAATGCTATGCATAATACATGCATTGTGTGAAGGACTATGTCTGTGCTGAATCTACCATCACTAAATTTAATTGGATGATTAGCATCAGTCATGTATGATCATGGACTAATAGGAGACTCAGGTGCTAAAGCGGTTTTTATAAAATCAAAATAGCCCAAAGAGAACCAAGCAGTGGCGTAGCGTAGGCTGCCGGGGCCACACAGTGGGGGTACAGAAATGGATGGAGTACACATGTGCATTCAAGTACCTAATGACGTCCGTGTCACCCAGGAAATCACAGCCGCAGAGATAAGAAAAGAAGAGTCGTTCTGTTGTCTGGAGAGGTCACTTCCTGATTTGAATGGAGAAGCTGTTTTCTTTTATTATTATTAAATAAATTTTTATTAATTTTTCATTAATAACAATCCAATGGAGGCCACATTAATACAATACCAAATCATGCCAAATCACAATACAAAAAAAAAGCCAATTCATCAGTTCCGAATTCAATGTTTTTGGATGACTTCCTTTGTTCTGGTTATCTGGAGTTGATGTTAATCCTTGGTCCTGCTCCAATTCTCTTAATTAGTCCAAATTCTACAATTCCGATCTTATTCCTTTGTTTTAGCAGCCACTGGTGTGCTTTTGTTCGTATTTAATCAATCCATATCCATTAACTTGCAGAGGGAATTTATATCCTGTAGTTTCTGTGTGAAATATTTGTTTACCTTCTTCTTTTCCTTCATGTTGTAATCAATCAATTTTCTTCAACATTGCCCCTCCTCTGAAAACTCGTTTCTAAGTACGCCACAACTCCATTTTGCCTCTCCAAAACCGAAAGCACTCCAGTGTCCGGTTGTGACTCTTGGCTTACTTCCAGCACTTATCTCCTTTACTCCTTTCCAACCTTCTAATGAGCTGGTATCTTGCCAAAACCATAATAAATCAAAATTAGTTCTCTTTAGTAGGCAACGTCACAAATCATCAAAGTATTTCACACAGTCTATTCTTTCAAGTACTCCGTAAAGAAAATTATAGGTTCTTGTTGAATCCTTCTTGCATTTCATATATAGCTGTAATCCATTCAGTGAAGGCTTGCTGAATCATAGCACAACAAATATAATGTAAAACGAGAACAAAGTCCAAAGTTTCTTAAGTCCAAATTTAGATCCATTTTAAAAGAAACAGAAGTACCTCCGCTCATGGCGACTGCACTGGGGAGTTTCCAATACGTACAGTGCTATGCCATCTCTGTCCCTGCACTTTCATTCCATCGGAGCGAGAGGCAGTTATCGGAAGATCCACGAGTGAAAGCTTCCCCCCCAACCCTGGGGGTGGTTTTTTTTGCAAGGATAATTACCCCCCATATTATCCTTAATTAACTGCATGGCTGGCATCCACTATCGTGGGATCTGCTGTTCAACATGGCGGGAGCGCCGGAAGTCGGAGAAGCTGTTTTCAACAGAACCCAGCAATGGAAGGGCGCAGCTCTATTGAGGCAGCAGCAGGTGTTGAAATTTTGTGCCCCTAACAATTTTGCACCTGAAGCAACTGCCCCTGTGCCCCCCCCACACACACTAGGCTGAGCCTGCAAGAGTGTTCATGCCAATATCAAGATCTGCATCAAGGACTTCCTGTTTCATATTTAATTCATGTATGTTTGTGCAGAATCTAATAACAGTGCCTTGACATTTTTAAAACCAGAGCTAAAGCCAGTTAAATAGACACTGGAAATGCCCAAAAGAAAAAGAGCACAAATTGCTAATTGAACCAATAGGCTATAGGACAGATGGGGAATTATCTTTTTAGACTGCCAATTTAGCAATGCATTCCTGCTGCATGGTAGTTCCAAGACAACATCCTGGAACCACAGCAGTGAGGTTCATGGAAAAGCAAAACAAAAAGATCTTAGGAAATCATGTTGAGACATGGAGGCAAAAATAGGAATTGGTACCAAATGTTGCCATCTTAGGAATATGAAATAGTAAAAGAAAAATAAGGATGATTTAAGGAGAGGAAGGAAACGCACATAGGGCATGGATATGGGGAGGGATCTAGTTCATTTAAAAGATACAGAATAAAAAGCGACTTTTGACATATCACCTGATGTCCACATGTCCTCGTCATCTAATACATAAAAATAATTAAGGACACGGAAATTTCTCTAAATTAGACTTGTCAGGTGTCAGTAGACCCTAACAGAATAACACTAAATACAGAAAGTGGAGGCAGATGCAGGTTGGGATTATTTCCATAGGAGTTTCTTATGAGAACTGCAGAACAGCCTCCACAACTACCTCCCTAACATAATCCTGTCCTGCCTGACAGTAATCTCTGGCTCAGCATTTTAGCATAGTGAATAAGCTACATTTTTCCATTTTAGGCTACAAAATCTATTTTTCTTTTTAATTTATTGATTCCATTTCTATCCTGATTCCTAGTCAAGGTTCCTGAGCTGGCTAGCAAGTATACTTCGGATTTTTTATTCCTAGAAGGCCTTCAAGTTGTCTCTTCTCACCCCCACCCCACTGCTGCTTCTTTTGCACACAAAAGCTGCAAAAATGCATCTCTACCAGTTTATTAGAGGTCTGAGATCAACGGAAGATTTACTACCACCATATTGAAAAGACTCCAACTGAACTCACCAAGCTGGTCGAGGGAGTATTGCAAAATAAACCGATGCTTGATAAGGACTTTGTAACCTCCATTATAAACATGGGTCTATCCTCAATAACTGGGACACTTGCTGAACAGAAAAAAAGAAATATGTTCATTTTACTATTCAGGCATAAAAGCTTCTGAGGAGACAGGTCCCTGCATGAGGCAAGGTGGTGGGCTGGAAGGCTGGTCTCAAGGAGAGACTTAATGTGCTAAGTGGAATCCAGAAGCCTTTCAGGGGAAGCCTATACTGCCCATGACTGACAGCTGGTCTGTTTTTGACCTATACAACTCTAAATGGCTGACAGTCACACATGGTTGTCACATCCAATTATTTATTTGCAGTTTTCAAACTTTCCAGTATGGAAGTGCTTTTCCTGCGGAAAACATGCAACGTGTGAAACACCATCGAGCTTGGTGGATCAGGGTGTCCAAGCTTGTAACTCTGTCAAAAAAAAGAAATGAGATTTGTCTGGCATGACTTATTTTTGAGAAACCCATGCTGGGTCTCAGTAAACACAGCATCTTTTTCTAAGTGCTCACAGACCAACTGTTGAATGATCTGTTCTATGAACTTTCGTGGTATTGATGTCAAGCTCACCGGTCGGTAGTTACCTGGGTCTTCCTTTCCCTCCTTCTGTATATATTTTCTTTTCTTTTCTTTTTAAAGTCACCTGTTCCAAGACAACATCATAAAGTATACTGGGGAATGGATGAAATGTTAGTAGGGCTTGGAAAGGTTGAACTTTCCAGAGCCCAGCTGCCCACCTTCTCCAAGTTTAGCCATCTCCTCATATTTTCAGTTTCAACCTCTTCCTCACAGTGAGGCTGTTTTCTCTCTTCCTCCTTGTTTTCCAAGAACTTGGGCACAACTATATGCCTGTCTAAGCGAAATTGCAGGGGGCTGGGGATGCAAGTGCACCACTGGCAGACATGGTGCCTAGCTGAATTTTTGAAAAATTTCTAATACTTGTAGTCATAGAGCAAATGGCATGTGCAGGTGGTGAGTGGAGGAGTCGTGGGAGACAGGACTTCAAAATGAGGAAAGGAGGAAGTGTGGGAGCCCAAGCAACTCGTACACAGAACAAAGCGGGGAAGGATGCACTCACACTGAAAAACTGGAATTCTGTCCCTCAGAAGAGACTAGGCTCTTAGTCTTTATCCAGTCTGTGACACTTTTAAAAAAATATAATACTGCATCAGATCCCACATCTATAGAGGCTTTCATGAAAGCTTAAATCATTCCAGAACATCACCCTACCACTTGAACAGCACAAGACCACAGCAATCCATTATTCTAAAAATCTCCTCAATGTACAAATCACAAATGTGGCTAAACCGTCTAAGAGAAAGCCAGCTGCGTGTTAGTGTGAAATGTTGTATTGTATGTGGGGTTCAATCCTCAAATTATGTTAACTTCCCTGGTTGGTGCCCAGTTTTCTTTCACGTTGCCCTAGGGTTGTTAGAATGCATCATGTGGAGAATTGCCCAGCAATAAGGAGCAACGTGAATAGTAGTGCCACCCAGCAACTCAAAAGTACCAACATGAAAAAACAATGAAAAGCACTATAGAGAGAAACAGAATCCTGTGGATTCTGGCAGGAAGAATGGTGATGAGCTTTGACAGTGACATGGTCAGTGGATGAGGCTGGTAGAACAAGACGCATGCAGATATTTTCCTTTACTTTATCCCTCTTACATTGCTGAGCTCCAAAAGGAATGTTCATGGTGATGTGTGGTGCATAAAAGGATTGTGACTTCATTTGGAGGATGTTATGTGTTGAGAACTGGTGGATTCAGGAACAAAAATGAATGAAATGGCTATGCATTGCATTTCTTACTGCTGCTTGTGATTTCTATACAACTTTCAGAATATGAAGTTGTTTACAGACTTAATTCATCCTCCAAACAAGATCATGAATGTTCCTAATTTACAGAAGGGAAGTTGATGTTGAGTTATAATCACAAGACTTGCTTATGACCAGACCACCCAGTAAATAGTGGATTTTGCTGGGATTTGGACCCCGATTTCCCAGCTTAGTTCTCTAGTTACTGGGTCACACTCCTGTGTTTTTAGGGAGTGGTTCACTGAAAGAGAAACCAGGTGCCTCCAGCAACCAACCAATTGAGGATGCAAGTCATGGTAAACTGTGATGCTTAGAATATACAAGCTTGAGTTTTTCTCACTCATCCGCCCATTTGTGCCAGTCTGCCTGCCTTAAAATTCCATGTTACATCTTGCGCTCAGATTATAGAAAATGGAGCAGCAGATATAATGATCACATTAGTCACTGAAGTATGCAGCACATCAGTTCCATTTCCATGTTCAATCCTAAATCTCTAGTGTGTCTCTTTTAAACTTGTGGCATGCAGATATTTTGTATATCTAGGTTGGTTTAAATAACTGGAGAAAATGTTGTAGTAAAATGTATGCACAGGTACTCTTACAGTAGACTCCTATAAGTGTATATTCAAAGCAAATGCCAGAGAGTTCAATGGCGCTTACTCCCAGGTAAGTGGGTATCAACCTGAACACTAAGGACAACTGAGATTTTATCACTGTGGGATTAAAAACTGAATAAGCTTTTCCTCATTCCCATTCCAGAAATGTCCAGAAGGCTATCTTGTTCCACGGGTTGTTGCATAGGTACCCCAGAACACAACAATATAGTTGATATATAATTGAAGTATTAAACAATAGATGTCAGACTACTAAGCAACAATATTTTGAAAACTGGCTGGAATAGTTTTCATGTTTGCCATAACTGAAGAGTCACCTCACCCTCTGAAAGGAATTGAGAGTCAGGTAAAAGGTTTGTTTTGGATCCTCCTCTGCTGAGGAAAGATAGCTGTAATTTTCTCTCAGAGCCCCTTCTATGTTTTTTAAGCCCACAGCTACAGATATAGCCAAGGGATAACACAATTTTAAGAGACCTTTTAGGCTGTAAGATCCTTAATATTTGACACATTAAAAGTGAAATTGTTTTTATACTTATGTGAACTTCGAGATTTTGGCCCCTTCGTTTTTAAATACTGTACAGTATACAGTTCCTATTGAAACGAAAGCAAAACTTTGCCATATATCCCTAAACTCAGATATTTTAGGCTACACCTCCCATTAGCCTCAGCCCATCATGCTAGCTGAGGCTGATGGAAGACGTGGTCCATCCGGAGAGCAGCAGGTTGGGAGAAGCTGTATTTTGTATTAGGAATTGTACGAAACTAGATCAATCTGTGTTTTGTGGGTATTCCCTTTCCTGATAATATAATATTGAATAAATTGCCTCAAATTTATCCATCGGGGTATCCAATACAGAATCCTCCAAATGCCAAATGTTGTGGATTACAACTCTCATCATGGCTAAGGTTAATGGGAGCTGGAATCCAAAACATATGGGAGGCACCACATTGGCTACCCCTGTGTTATATGGCTTACCTCTGCTATCTCACTATGCAGGAGCCCTCTTCCCTCCGTCTTCTCTATAGTTAAGTTTCCTGGCTATCACAAAGATTATTATTTTTTACCATAGTCATAGCCCAGATGACTCAATTAAGGTTCAGCTTCCATGGTACTAGTTTGTGTACCAACAGAGGGAAGCATTTGCAGTCCCAAGACAAACCATTCTTCTTGGGCTTCCTTAAAGTTCAAGCATGAAGCAAACAACGAAAGCAAACTTTTTCTAAAACAGATGTCTTTTTTGTATAAGAATATTTATCCGGTACAAGATCATATATCAAAAGGACAAACCAAAATTCTAGCCCATCAACCCTACATTTCCATGACAACAACTGCAATTTATGTCAGAATTAAAACTTCCCCTTTACAGCTATGCACTCAGTTTTTATCACTCTGGAGTCTTTAACCGTCTGAAGACTGCAAACACCTGGAACTAATTAAAATGCAGCAGTAGGAAAAACTACACTGACTAGAACCATTATGTATCAGAAGCTGTGAGCTGCCATGTTTGATGGGAAAGTCCTAAAAGATTATTGTTTGGTTACTACTGACCAGGAGCACTGGTGGCAGAGGGTGGACCAAGTCCAAAATCCTTTTGGTGCATCCTCCAATATCTGTGACCAGGCATTTCATGCCATTACAGCAGGGTTGAAGAGTCAAGTGTGGGTGCCGAATGGAGCTCTAGCGGCTACTGAAGGGAACACCTCGGCTACTTGAAGTAACAACTACAAAGATTAATCCAGGAGCTCCCTGGTATCAAAGCTCCTAGGGCTGTAGAATTACTTCCTGGCATTCCAGCTCACCAATCCAGATTGGATTGATTTCAGTACACATTTTTAAGGTTCTCTTTGTTGCCAAGGTTTTTCAGAGAGGGGGAGCTGAATGCAGTATGAAATTCTCCTCTCTGATCTCCAGTGATTTATTTATTTATTTATTTATTTAAGTCATCTAAAATTTGATAAATGCATTTTAATTAAATTGAAATAAGTAAATCAGAGCCTGTTGCCATGGTGAATTAATGTGATGTCACAGGCTCCAGCATCTCGATTTCAGAACAGAATCAGGCAAGAAAGCACAGTGGAATTGTAAACATCTATTTTAAGGCAAATGGGTTTGATAATTAGCAAGAAATTTGGTGCAGGGAAAAAATCATTATGACATTTGGAGGGGAGTGGTTGTAAAAGGTAAATGGCAAAGCTGTTTTAAATACTATAAAATAATAATCTTGTAAAGATCCACATTATTAATGGACCTTGCTTTCAGAACTATTTTTTCTTAAAACAACAGCAAAAACAACTGTGTTTACAATGACACAACTCGACTTTCATTACTGTTTAGCTTTTATTTTGAAGCAACAGTTTCTCATGTGTGTATAAGCCCTGAGCTCTTTTGGGAGAAAGGGTGAGATAGAAATACAGTAAACATTGTTGTTGTTTTACATTTCTTGATTTCCCTGACATGTTTTCAGATATTTTGCCATTTCACAGTGAAGCCTGCTGGAATGGCAAGATCTCCCCCTCTTCATCACCACTATGGCCGCTGCCCAATTTCTTGACTCTCCTTCTGGCCCAATCTGCACCATCTTCCATAAGGCATATGAAGGTTACGGTGCCTTCTCCTCACCCACCTCATGCTTGTTTGCTTGCTCAGAGAGCACTGGTGAACAGGCAGCAACAGAAAATAAATAAATAAAAATACCAGAGCCAGGAGGCTCTAGGAATTGGCAGTGCCACCCACTCACTACTAGGTCATAGGCCTTGGCAGCTGCCCAGCAATGCTGATCCCTGATGCCAGCCCTACTTAAGGGCTCTAAACCTGTGTGCCAAATAATCTTGCCCATGTCAGCAGTGCTAAAGGCTTGTGCATTTTCACCTATTAAAATCATATGTGAGCCAGATTCTTCGGTGCACCTTCCAGGAAGCCATGAAAGGCGAATGGCTGCAGATCTTAAATGGTCATACACCACATATTCACATTTATTTATTAAATTTCCATACCTCCATGTAACCTCATAGAACTCAGGACAGAGCAAATGCTGCCATCCTCATTTTATACTCAACAACAATCCTGTGAGGTAGGTTTAGCTCAGACCAAGTGGCTGGCCTAAGGTCACCACTTAAACTCATGGCTGAAAAGGGAGATCTGAAGAACTGAATATCTCCTTAAACCAAGTCCCACACTCAAAGCAACACACCTCTGTGGCTGGACTAACTAAGCAATGCTGCAAATGAGAACTGTGCAAGATACTTTCCCATCTCCCTTTGCAAAGTTTCTATCTACTCTGCAGCCTAAGACTTCAATATGATTGATTGCTTCAGTCACATATTCATCATTTCTTTCTCTTCGTCATTTCCCAGCACTACATTCCACCAGCATCTTCTGTCAAGTTTGCCCAAAGTTATGCAGCATAAACTCTTCTTTCCCCTTGGCTGTTCTGCTAACAGAGTTAAAAAGGTAAAAGGACCCCTGACCATTAGGTCCAACAAAGTTCTGCTCCAGACCACAGCAGGTTAATACACTTGTCTAATAAACCCAGGATTTCCCATTTTCACAATTTCAGGAAGTATTTACATCTCTTCTCAACTTTTCACCATACATAAAACTTTCACTTCCAGGTCAATGACTTGGGTAGGTAAAGGTAAAGGGACCCCTGACCATTAGGTCCAGTCGTGACCGACTCTGGGGTTGCGGCGCCTATCTCGCTTTACTGGCCGAGGGAGCCGGCGTACAGCTTCCGGGTCATGTGGCCAGCATGACTAAGCCGCTTCTGGAGAACCAGAGCAGCGCACGGAAACGCCGTTTACCTTCCCGCCGGAGCGGTACCTATTTATCTACTTGCACTTTGACGTGCTTTCGAACTGCTACGTTGGCAACGGGAGCTCACCCCATCGCGGGGATTCGAACCACCGACCTTCTGATCGGCAAGCCCTAGGCTCTGTGGTTTAACCCACAGCGCCACCTGTGAAATGAAATGGATCAAAATGCATTACAACATGTATTCTTTGGCAGGGTGGGGGGGGGACTTTTATTTTATTTCTTGTGAACACCTTTAGGTTAGCAGCCCTGTACAGAAAGAAGTCAGGTCCTTAGTCAAAGTAATTTTCGCCCCAGCCCAGGCCCTCAACACTAAATTTGGGTGAGAAAATATTGAGAGAAAATGGTTCCTTCAAACCTGCCGTGACTTCTACTGAGCTCTTTTGCGGAGCTGTAGCTTTCTGAAATCAAGAGGCGTGATTTTACACAACATGAAGCAGTGATGTTTTGGTGTAAGGACAATCCTACACCCCTCTGCTCAACTGAGGCTGCTATCATCACAACCAACCATATCCCAATTGGGCACCATCAACACACTATGGTTATCTTTTCAGCCCGCAGCCTTTCCGTAGCTTACAAAGTGTCCCTGAGCAACTCAACCCCATGGATTTTTTAACTGGATAATTCAATATTCCTTTCGATACACACTTATCTGAACAAGTGCAGCTGAAGTATTAGAAAAGTCAAGGGACTTAATTCATAAACTTTGACATGTAACTGAAGTACATATTGGGAATAGCTCCCCAAATATTCCTCCTTTGGGAATAACAATTCACCACTTAAATAAGAATGTGACCTAAGGCTGCAGGGGGCAGGGTTAATAGGGTTTCTTTAAACACCAATACAGTATTTGAGTCATCAATAGGAGAGGGCCATGGGGCAGCACATGCTTTACATTAAAAAGGTCCCAATTTCCATCCCAAAGATCTCCAGTTAAGGCTGGCACAGATCCACTGGAGACAACAGGTTAGATGGTCTGAGTATAAGGCAGTTAAAATGTTATAGAATTTCAAGTCGATAACGATGGTTGGACAAGAGCAAAATAGATACCTAGTCGTTTCACACCTGGCAACGAGTCAAGCAAGGATAAATTGCGGCAGATGGAAAACATCACCGGAAAAAAATATATTCCATTCGGATCTTTGAAGAGCTTTCAACAATCACTCCACCCTCAACCTCCTCCTCCCCGCATTCCCCACCTCCTGCATACTCGCGCGCCCGCGCATTGTTTACACGGGTCTGAAAAGTCTTTGGTTCAAAGCAGAGAAAGGCAAAGATCTGTTCCCAAGGGTTAAACGCTGGGATTGTTGAAAGCCCGCGCGCGTGCGTCCCTCACACTTAACAGAAGGAAGGTTGCTAAAGAATGTGAAACGTGAGCTCGACAGATCCTTCCCCACTAACCGCTTCCCTCCCTTCTGCCTTCAATAATACATTTCAACAACAGCCTGCTCTTCAAATCCCTTCCAAAAGGGGGAAGGGCTCAGGTTACACTGAAAGGGGTGGTGGTGTATTTTTCCTTCAAGACTCATCACCACCGAGATGATGAGTCTTTTCATTTTTGTTTCATTTCCCGCGCAGTCAAATGAAATAGTTTGTTTTGTTTTTATTAACCTGCCAAAATTCCGGGATGGGGGAAGGAGACATTTCATATGTGTATGTTATATTCATTCTATTTGACGCACCTTAAGAAAGAGAGAGGTCGTGTTTTTTAAAACTGTTTCCACTTTCTAGGATTCTCTCCCCACCCCCACCCCCCATCCCAGGAGTTGCTTGTTGTTTTACCCCATGGGAATTCGCTCTGGATACCTCTCCTTCCGCATTTCCTCCTATCGATTCATTAAAACCTGAGTAGTTCGGGAAGGGAAGTTCTTCTATCACACCTCCAAGAGCTTAGCCATCTTGCCCGCGCCCCTTCCGCCTGCATCTCTCTTCCACCCCCCAGCCACAAAAAAAGAAAGAAAGAAAACGTGGGAAACGGAGCAATCACGGTAGGAGCAGAGGAGCAGCTTCTTTTTCTCCCCTGTCACGACTCCTTCCCCTCTGCTGAGGACCTTGGGCACATCAGCCGCAGGAAGACCAAGCCAGCCCCGCTCCCCAGCCCCCAAGCGATGTAGCCTGAGGACGAATGATCTTTGAAACCTGTAAAGATCAGTTTCCTCCAGGAGGACATTCTTACCTTGAGATGCTTCCTTATTGTCCCATCTTAGCTCCTTTGTGTGTGTGTCTGTGTGTGGGGAGGGAGGGAGGGGGGCTGTGTGTGGGGTTTTTTTTTTAATATATAGATATGATTTTGTTGCACGCACACACACACAAAAAGAAAATGGTTAGAAATCCTGTCAAGTCATGTGATTGATTGAATTATTCCCACCCCTCCTTTTCTCTCTCTCTCTCTCTTTTTCTATCCCCCCCCCCTCTCCCTCCGCTTTTAGGACAATACTCGGCTGCCTGTACTCAATGTGTCAGGCCAAACTGGCTGATGACAGAGAGGAGGAGCGCGGCTGCCGTTGCCAGGGCTTGGCTCTCTTCGCGGCAGCCGGGGCTGAAGATGAGGATCGAGCCTGGAGGTACCGGTGCTGTTGATTAGGGTCTGGCATCTCACAGTGATGCCTTGAAGAGTAGGAGGGCAATTCTCTCCCCACCACCACACACACACAGAGATGTACAAATATATATATGCTCTTCCTTTTCCTTTGCCCCCTCCCGTCCCTGCTTCTCAAGACTTTGCAGAGAGGACCCCGAACCGAGTCTTGGAAGGCAGCAGAAAAAGCCGGGTCGCTTCTGTCTCAGTGCAGCACGTGTCCAAAAACAAAAAAAACCCACCTTGCTCTGATTTTTCCTGACCGAACCACCCTGCTAACTGAACTCCCTGCCTATTGATTAATCACACGTTTAGAACATTTGTATGAGCTTTAATTCGTTTTAGTCTATTCTAGTGTGGTTTAAACATTTTGTATGTTTTTAAGTACGTTTGTAATATTTTTGTGATAATTTAATCAGTGCTTTTTTTTCCTGGGGGGATGCAAGGGTACGCATACCTAAACATTTTGTGAATCTAAGTTTGGCCTCATTGAGGGGCAGTATTTCAATACAAGTAGGAAATTGAGAGTACCCCTAAAAATTTTTTTAATAGAAAAAAAAACATTTTAATTATTGATCCTTTTTTTGTAAAACACTTTGAGGTTTTTTGTTTGTTTGATGGAGCAGTATATAGATTTTATGAAAACTAACAAAGAAATTTTAAAAACTAGTTCCTGGAACTGCAGGTTGAAAATCGGCCCATTTCCCTTTCTGCAGATCTGAATTCACACTCTACTTCATAGATCCTTCCACATTCAGAATAAAACAAACTGGGATTTAAAGCAAAGTAATGTTTACGCTTAAGGCTATTCAAAATCATATGTCCATGCTATCAGGGGAACCTGCCTTCTGTGAGGTACCTTAGCAAAATATTTGTCTTAGTACAAAATTATCCAGTATGGGACCCCAGAAATCTTACCAGGAATCAATCAGAAATAGATTGGAAGAATGCTAGATTTGGGCCACACCATGTTATAGCATCCACACCACCAAAAGATTGTCATCAACAAGGTGCCATACCATCATGTCTCATGGCCAAGAATAAAACATACCTCAAACCAGGTGTGGGAAACCTGTGACCCTCCAGATGTTGACAGACTGCAACACCCACCTCCCCTGACCACTGGACATGCTGGCTGGGGCTGATGGGAGTCGGGTGTCCAAAAACATATGAGAAACGACACATTTTACCTCTGCATTATACAGATAACATGCTTACATGTGATAATAAACATAAATTAAATAGAGAACAAATCAAATAAGGAAACTAAATAAGTTTATATTTAGCTACTTTGCACCACAAACTAACCTTTGGGACACCCAAATATTATCATTCTTAATTATTACTACTAGTGGTTATTTTTACAAATCAAAGGCAGCTAACAAGAAGCATGACACTATATTTTAAAATTTATGAAAAACAATATTAATTTATATAAAGTAATCAGGTTTCCCAAGGGGTGGGCTCTGTTGTGGGCAGGAGATTGCTCTGCTGGAGCAGATTTAGAATCTTTTCATATAACTGCTTACTTCCCATCCATTCTGCCCCCACTGCTAATTTTTGAAGCCACCTTCACACAACATTGGCCATGATCCATATTGATTTTGTGGTTTCTTGACAAATACTGCTCTTTGGCGTATGTTTTCTTAAAGCAGTTTCAATCTGATTATAAAACTGGATATGCAGTGAGCGGTAACGTGAACATATCCTAACGGATTGTTATTATATATTTAACATTTGTGGTATGTTTTTCAGGACTGATACCGTATATAGAATGCTTTACTTAGCTCATTACATGGTTAGATGAAAAGTGCTATTAATTTTTGAAAGAATTTATAATAAGAATTTTTGAAATTTGTAATAAACAGTAATAAATAAATTAGAGATGCCTTTGAAGAAGGTCTTGAGAACCTCCAGAGGTGGTCCAGACATCTTTATGACAGGTCTACTCTTAATGGTTGTGGGAATTTACTCTTGCTAATAATATACATTTGATTATTAATAGACAAAAATAATTGTACTCTCCCAACAATTGCACTATGCTGTTAGACTGCCACAAAGTCTGGAAAAGTCCTGTGTTTTCCATCTCTATGGTAGCTGATAGAATGCAGCATCAAGATCTTTACAAACATGTGGTTGGTGAATGAGATGCCATAGACAAAGTAGGACAAAATTATCTTCTTCATCCTTATTATATATTTATACCCTGCTTTTCCCCCCTAATGGGACTCAAGGCAGTTTACAGATAAAAACAAGAACCACCAAAAACTTAGAAGGCTTAGTCATTAAAATACAGTTAAACATTGATAGAATTAAAATCATATATAAAATCTGTTTAAAACATACCAATAATTACAATAGAAACAGCACAGCACCAGCCCTTTAATTAAAAGCAGTCAAAAGAAAGTCTTCACCTGCTGGCAGAAGGACAGCAAGGCAGGAGCTAGCCTAACTTCTCTAGGGAGGGAATTCCAAAGTCTGGGAGCAGCCACCAAAAAGACCCTCTCCTGTATCCCCACCAAACATGCCTGTGAGAGGAGCAAGACCAAGAGAAGGGCCTCCCCCGAGGATCTCAAAACCCAGGCAGGTTCATATTAGGGAATGCAGTCTTTCAGGTAGCTTGGACCTAAGCCTTGTTACTTTGGAGCTTAATCCTCAAGAGTTATGGAAGAACAGTCCTTTTTACTTCAGAAGACTTTGTTCAGTGCTTTGAGTAAGGTCAGTAGCCTCTGTTGTCTAACGCAGGGGTAGGCAACCTAAGGCCTGGGGGCCAGATGTGGCCCAATCGCCTTCTCAATCCGGCCCGCGGACAGTACGGGAATCATCGTGTTTTTACATGAGTAGAATGTGTTTTTATTTAAAATGCATCTCTGGGTTATTTGTGGGGCATAGGAATTCGTTCTTTTTTCTTCAAAATATAGTCCGGCCCCCCACAAGGTCTGAGGGACAGTGGACCGGCCCCCAGCTGAAAACGTTTGCTGACCCTAACCCTTAGGCCAAACCATTTTTGTGTCTATGTTTCTGTGATAGGTAGGTAGACCTGTTCCAGTCCGTGCCACCATGAAAGTATATAAACATGCCATCTGAAATCATAATATTAGAATGGTATGGAATAGTGAAGATGTTATTGCTGACATTCAGCCTGTACCCTGAACTTATCTCATGTTGTAGCGTGATACTTGGTGAAACACCTGTGTCCAAACAGGCATAATTACAACTATTCTGGGAAGCAATAATACTACAGATAAACAAGCTGACTGCATTTGCTGTGGAGTAAATGTATATACCGTAATTCCACTAGTGGAAGGAGCAGCACAAGATCTTGGCAGAGGTAAAGACTTACAGAGAAGACAGCCAATGAGAATCAAGGGCACCATCTGGTGGCTTAAGGGACAGCTTTTCTTAAATCCATCCTCCCTCTCCCTTCTGTGCAGGCTATATTACTGGTGGAGGGGGTGAAGAAAACCCATATAAAATACCTGGAAGGGATGAATATCCTCTGGCAACAAAACACGACACAATGGCAGAGTTTGCTAGTTGTAATCCATTCGTGAAATATACACATTATTTTAAAGCCAGTGCTGGAGAACTTACATCATATCTTGTTCCATCCTACTGTACATTTCTTGACTGCTTCTTGTCCTTTCCTTTGGGTTTCTGATAAACATTCCTTCCCCTCAACCCTTTCTTGTGGCAGCTCTGAAGATATTTCAAATTGCTGCCGAGTCTTCACTATTTCTGCCTCTGTACTATGGAGGCCTAATGTCTGCATCCCACTCTTAAAACCACAACTGTAGATCTCTGGATCATGACTAGTTTGTAGACTTCTTATGGTATGTTTAATTGAATGCACTTCAGCTGAGGCCAACCAAGTCTGTACCAGGTAGAATCATATTATTTTTATTTCTGGTGTGTGACATTTCTGTTAATGCAGCTCAATATATTTTTCTCCCAATGGTGACACCATTGCTGATTCATATTCATAATGTTCTCCACTAAAGCTTCACTATATCCCTACTGAGTGTTATCAGACAAGGGATGAGCATGGCAAGCTCATATTGATGTCAGTCACAAATTAACTTCAGCTGATTGATTGGATCAGATTCTTGTAGTTTATGTCTGCTATCGGCAAGCTTTCCTTTGTCTTTCAGCCCCACTGTTCAAAATCTGAATATCTGATTACATTTTATGACATACAAAATCACGTTATATACTTTTCCTGCCCATGTCATGCATCTGATAAAATAAGTTTTCCTTTCACAAGGACAGGTGTTAATATATCTGTTAAAGCAATAGTCTTTAAAATCTGTTAATAGTAACCTGCTATAGGACTGCAAGTTTTTCATTGCAAGAGACTAATATGGCTCCTCTTTCTAATCTGTAGTTTCTGCCTGAGGGACAGGGAACCTTTTCCTGTCCACATCCCTTTCTGGACAATCTTATTGGAGCCACACACCAGTGGTGGGCAGGGCAGGGATGCAGCAATGAATGTAAATTTTACCCATGTATAATCTTTATCATTGTTCAAAACAAAAGCACAAAGCCAGGTCAGTGAGGAGTTTGGCCTCAGGAGAGTCAAAAAAGTTGGAGGGTCCTGGAGCACAGCATTTGGCCCCCCAGTCCCGAGGTTGCCCCCAACCCATGTTCATAGATACTGGTACTAGAGCTTAGCCATTTTGTGTGGTGGGCACTATTATATGTTGGTTGGTTTACTATACCGCTTATATGCCAAAATGGATTTTTTGGATTTGCTGTTAAGTGGGTGTTCTAGGAAACATGTAACATTTAATAACCTATATTTATTATACAAAGCATTTTTACCCTGCTCTTCAGCCCAAAAGGCTCAAAGAACAGCCAACATAATGTTAGCAAATAAGATGGTTCCTGCCCACAGACTTCTAAGGTAAAAAAAGAAAAGAAAAAAGTTTTGCTGTTTCTTCTTATGTCAATGCATTTCTGAAGATTAACGAAGAAACAAAAAAAAATGTCCTTGATTCATGGGCACAAAATTTTCTTTAGAAGATTTGTATATATTGAAAACACTTATAATAGTCTTTTTGGCTGTGGCTTAAACAAAAGGCCTCTTGGGGCTGCAATATTAGTGTGCCCCTCTTCTCCCAAACACAAAATATTGTCTAAAACTGAGAGAAACTTCCTGGTTAGTTTGAATTTTATCATAATTGCACAGGTCTAAGTATCTGACTCCATTACAAAAATCTAATGCATGGCCATCTGCACTTTTTTATTCATTGCTTAGAACTACCTAAACAGTATAGAAATTTATTCATGTATGTGACTACAGTGGCAAGAATCTTATTTGCCCAAAAATGGAAAGAAGAAGTCCTGACGAAAGAAGAATGGATATAAAAACTTATGGAATATGCAGAAATGGCGAAACTTACCGGAAAAATAAGAAATCAAGATAACAATTTTTAAATAAAAGAATGGAAGTGGTTTATTGAAACAAACAAACTGTTCACAAACAAACTGTGAACAGATAAGAACATTGGCAGGATTATTGTAATAACCTGCAGTTTTATAAGAGTATATATTTAAAGTACTGTAGATGAATAAATGAGTAAGTTAAGTTAATTTAGAATATGTAGGAAATGTAAAAAAATAAATTTTAAGGAACCGCAGAAAGAGGAGGAAGTAGAGTTAGAATGATTGTAAAACTAGTGAAATGTACTGTATATAATTGAAAATCATAAATAATTAAAAAAAATCATAGCAAACTCAGGAGATTCCCATTTTCTTCTCCCAAATCTCTCTTGTTGCATGGTGCTCCCATTCCCACTTTATTAGCCCAGTCTCTTCAGTAGAAAGCATGTGTCTCAAAGAGCTGGATTTTCTAGGAACAATATTGGGCTGCTCCATGTGTTGATGTGTATCAGTATTACCTGTACAGTGGTACCCCGCAAGACGAATGCCTCTCAAGACGAAAAACTCGCTAGACGACAGAGTTTTTCATTTTTGAAGTCGCTCCGCATGACGAATTTCCCTATGGGCTTGCTTCGCAAGACGAAAACGTCTTGCGAGTTCCCAATGCATTCCTATGGGAAACCGCGCTTCAATGCATTTCTATGGGAAACAGCGCCATCTAGTGGTTCGCAGGACCGTGCTTCGCAAGACGAAAAAACTCGCAAGACGACAAGACTCGCAGAACGAATTAATTTCGTCTTGCGGGGCACCACTGTATCTACATCCGTAGAACATTTTGCTTTATACAACATGTATGGCTTGTTCCATGTTGAGAATTCAGAACCTTCTTCTGAGCTCTGGAGAAAGGCAGGGCTGTGCAGTGTAGCTCTCTGTCCTTAGATGTTCTCATACAAATCTGCTGTATTGTTCTCATACACATCTGTGATTTCTTGCGTTTTCTGTCGAGACACCTGCAAATTGGCAGGGGAGGGGTAAAAAAAACATTATGTTCTGGAAAAGAGGACCCCATATATAACGGTACAGTCAGTCTCTGGAATAGATGCACTGGAGAACACTCCATGGATGCAGCCCTAATAGAAAGTAATTATTTATTTGCTACAACCGTTACCGCTTCAAGAGAGCAGTGCAGCACGTTTCAGAGCTCCCCTTCATCTGCAGGAACACCCAGTTAGTGAAGCAGAACCCTGTGCACAAATATAAAGAGCCCTTTCAATTGGCAGAGGGATCCATCCCATAAAAACAAGAGAGCAGTTAAAACTGGGCTTGGGCTTGTTGGAAAGGAGGTGTGGCTGCACTCTGTTCCAGCCATCAGACTGAGACTCTGCAATCGCCTGGTTTTCCTCCAGGTATATAGAGTGAAGAAGGGACCCAGGTGGCGCTGTGGGTTAAACCACAGAGCCCAGGGCTTGCTGATCAGAAGGCCGGTGGTTCGAATCCCTGCGACAGGGTGAGCTCCCATTGCTCGGTCCCTGCTCCTGCCAACCTAGCAGTTCAAAAGCACGTCAAAGTGCAAGTAGATAAATAGGTACCCGCTCCGGCGGGAAGGTAAACGGTGTTTCCGTGCGCTGCTCTGGTTCGCCAGAGGCGGCTTTGTCATGCTGGCCACATGACCTGGAAGCTGTACGCCGGCTCTCGGCCAATAAAGCGAGATGAGCGCTGCAACCCCAGAGTTGGACACGACTGGACCTAATGGTCAGGGGTCCCTTTACCCTTATAGAGAGTGAAAAGCTGCATAGGCAGTACCTTGGTGATGCACCAGGTGTGCTGCAAAGTGTGCATTTAGTGATGCACTTGAAGACCCCCTTGCATGTTCTGCAGGCGCCAAGCCACTTAGTGTAGACCCAGGCCATTGAGACTGAATTCCTACAGCCATCGGCCACCAGGAACCACCACTGGCAGCAGCAGGTAGGTTCTATATTTAAAATAATATTTTATTCTTTTGCTAATTATCCTGTTTTGAATGCGTATTCTATATTTGACCTCCTTTAGTAAGGTCTTATTTTGAAATATTTAAGAAAATATTTTAGTTTCCTGTTAATTATGTTGCTTTGAATGTATATTTTGTATTTGAGCTTTTTTTAGAGTGTTTGATCCTGGAATGTTTTATCTGATGTTTTTATTAGGTTGTAAACTGCTTTGAGATTTAGATCTATATATATCTACCGGTATATATAAAGTGGTATTGAAATGAAATTAAACAATAAAAATTTTAAAAGAACCTTAAAATATTAAAACGTGCAGATTAAAAAATAGCTAATACTTCACTTAAACATTTACAGTTTAAATGTTTTAACCACTGCCCCCATAAGCTTGTTAGAATAAAGCCTTCACCAACTTTCTAAAACGGAACATAGCTTGACAGATCTTGTTGTGGTATGCATTCCACAAGAAGTAATAAAGGGCCATAGCTCAACAGCAGAGAACGTGTTTTGCATCTACAAGATCCCAAGTTCAGGCCCTGGCAACTCCAGTTTAAAATCAGGTAGCAGGTGATGGGGAAAATCTCCAGAGATCCCGAGGACCTGCTGCTAATCAGAGCAGATAATACTGACCTTGATGGGGAAATAGTCTGACCTGCTATAAGGAAGTTTTCTATGTTCCTGTGAGATCTTGCACCTCTTACTTTTCAACCCAAGTTTAAGTAGCAGTGGATAGCTGCAGGTCTGTTAGGGAGGCCATGAAGACCTGGCTGACGCCCAAGAAGGGAACGTTCATATGGATGTTATAAACCCTTAAGATTACTAGTTCAGGATATCTTCACAAGGTATAGCCATGTGAAAAAGAAACCCTCAGGCAGTAAGGGCTTATACACATTCCTCGTCCCACTGCTTTCCCCCAAGGAAAACTGCTCTTTAGCACTCATTTGGTAAAGGTAAAGGGCCCCCTGACCATTAGGTCCAGTCGTGTCCGACTCTGGGGTTGCGGCTCTCATCTCGCTTTATTGGCCGAGAGCCGGCGTACAGCTTCCAGGTCATGTGGCCAGCATGACAAAGCCGCTTCTGGCGAACCAGAGCAGCGCACGGAAACGCTGTTTACCTTCCCGCCGGAGCGGTTCCTATTTATCTACTTGCACTTTGACGTGCTTTTGAACTGCTAGGTGGGCAGGAGCAGGGACCAAGCAACGGGAGCTCACTCCGTCGCAGGGATTCGAACCGCTGACCTTCTGATCAGCAAGCCTTAGGCTCTGTGGTTTAACCCACAGCGCCACCTGGGTCCAGCACTCATTTGGAGCAAACAGCAATTCAAGTTTTCAGTGAATTGCCATTTGTTCTGATATAGAGATAATGAGCTCTAAACACAGGAAACACAGGCCCTGGGTAAGGGGTGGCATGTAATACTGGATGCTATGAGTATAGTGAAGTGAAGTGTGTGTAGATGTTCACACAGAAGTAATGGAGGTTCTGTATTTACCATACTGTTGTTGTTGTTGTTCATTTTTTCTATTCCCTTCTTCATTTTAAAAAACATTGAAGGCCTAACCTGTCAAAGTCATCGGTTTGGCTTCATATGTTTACCTTAACATTGGCAAGTGGCAATTCAGAGGTTACTTTCTTCTGGCAGATATGGGAATCACTCATGTTTCTGCATATCCACCCAAAAATTGACATAATACCCAGCAACAATGGGTCTCACTTGTACTCCTAAACACATTTTAGTACATGGATGAAATCCACACAATTCTAATTCACACATTATATTTCTGTGGGTATGCTGAGTTGCATTTGACTCCACATCTGCTATTTCCAGAGAACAACCAACATCCAAATTGGTCTCAAGAGCAATATAGGCATAATCTGGAAATTAAGCAGCTGGCATTCCAATTGGTCTTGTCTAGAGAGAGATGCGCTGGCAACCTTTATATGTTTTCAGAGCCAAGCATAGAAACAAGACACCAGATAAATGACAGTCAAGTACAAATGTTCCCTTTCTAACTTGAGTTAGAAGAATTAGCTCATAATGAAATATGCTCTATTTTGGAAGAGATACAGGATATTCTTACTACATAGTGTTCTAATGTACAGAAAGCACATTGCTAATTCAAAGTATAAGGGTCTAAATTATATCCTTGTTTAATGGTCTGAACCCTCAATTTGCCTGATGAAGAGTTCTGTGAAACCCAAAAGATTGAAATCCTTTTCATGATTGGCTGATCTAGGAGATATTGCCATATTCTATTTCCATTTTCTGGCAATGCACATAGCATACATGACAGTACACATTAAAATAACCCAGAATCTTTTCATAGTGCAGGCTGCTAACAGTGCAATTTTGATTTACCTTTAGCAGAATTAATTTGACTGCACTATCCGGACACTGTGCATGTGCAAACATACGTACACCCCCTCTTTTCATTTCCCCCCCATTCTTTCTCATTTCAAAGGCACCAGTAGTGTTTGGTTAACTGGATTTTTTGTAGCCTTGATGATGTGAATTATTCAGCACTTACTCCCTGCTTCTTTCAATGACCTTTTTGACAAAGTATGTGCCCATTGGACATTGAGATTTCTGTGACTCCATTTTCAATGGTTTTTATTTATTGCATATGCAACAATGGAGAGGCAATATTATAAAAAAAAATCCAGAACACCATAGAGTAGAGCACAGGCAGCCAGAAGCCAGACTGGGATTTACAGATAGACCTCCAGATGATTTACAGATCAGCAAAATTCCCAATGGCTTAAGCATAGTGCCAACAAAACCATTAGGCTGCTGAAATCAGGAAATATACTGGGGGTGGGGGGGGACAACCAAAATTTGTGTGTGATCAATAATGTCTGTGAACTCCAGTTCTGGTACAGTACTGAACATGCAGTTTTCCCATCAAATCTATATCCACCTTCCTTAGCCACTATTTTGCACCTGTTTCTGGTTAGTGAATCGGAGACTTCTAGTGAAAAAGAAAGCAGATCCTGCAAACCTAAAGCCTGACCACTTCTGGATACATTTTCAGACTTGCCGTCAGTCTGGTCGTACCATTATGTTATACCTTCGGTTCAAGATAGTTACATATACATGCAACCCAAGTTTTGAAAGAGTTATATCAGGTTGACCTGGTCACAGGCTATTTTAATTAGATTAAAAGTTGTCCTCTGGTTGCCCTGCTGGGAAGAAGCTACTGTTGAACCATTCCAGAAAAACTGGATCAACAGTGTCTACCTGACAAGCAGATCTGGAAGAACAAGGAACCTTTAAAGTGCAATGGTGAGAAGCAACCCCTGACCTGTGGACTTTATTCTTTACTGACCCCAAAGAGCTGCTTCTGCCTTAGTAGTGGATACACATGACCCAGATAAAATGTATTATTAGAAGTGGCTTGTCTTAATCTTGGGCATGTAGAAGT
Organism: Darevskia mixta; assembly: GCA_034641385.1. NCBI lineage: Eukaryota > Metazoa > Chordata > Lepidosauria > Squamata > Lacertidae > Darevskia > Darevskia mixta. Next base: position 21,613,157 of record JAWWNH010000008.1, read on the forward strand.
TATCTATGCAGTGTTCAGAACGCCAGGAAGCATACCTCACATGCCATGTCAGTCGAGGATGCAGACAGGAGATACTGCTGATGGTGACAAGTAATTTGGCTGAGTTGGGCGAGCCAGGATATGCAGATTATAATGTGTTTGTTCTTGCTAGCATTCCCATCACACATATGGCTTCTGTAACAGCAGCCAACCCAGAAGAGAACGGGGATAAAAGTATCAGACTTACCTTGACTGCTGGCACCTTTTTGTGCAATGGACTACCTGTACTTTTATTAATGGCAAAATAGACATCAGGTTCCCGGGGTCCTAATTCCTGAAGCAGGAAGGAAGGGGAAGGACACATGTTAATCATAATATCCTCTACTTACAAATTAAATTATAATTCCTGCCAATGGTTTTTTATTTCTATATTGGGATCTCAATAATAGACTATTCTCATCCCAGGTAAATGTGCACAGGGTTTTGCCCTAAATTATGTACATCCCCCAAGGTTCCCAAGTGAGGATAGGGGAAATTGAGAAGGGAATAATCTTCATGAGAATGGCTCTGCATTATTAACCAGTTTGGGCACCAAGTAAACATTGTTGATGTCCTACTCCTTGGCCCAACACTAGAAACCAAGGCTTCAAACATTTATAATATTACAAGCCTTGAATTAAAGTCTGAGGGAAAAGAAAACAATTTGACTAGAGTCTTTTCTGCACAGGGTTTAAGTTATATTGGGATTTATTTAATTTGTTTTAACTTGAATTGTCACTTCTCATGGAAGTGGAAATAACCCCTAGATCATTCCTATATACATATTAGCTGTTTGCAGCCTAACAGTTAAGCGTGTTAGACTTGGGTTTAAAACGCTCTCTGTTTAGCCAGGGACCTCGTAAGCTGCTTTTCCCCCTGCCTCACAGCAGTGTCATGATTTGTCAGCATATTTTGGTGTGAGACATTGACTATAAACTCAATTTGTGTAATAACTATGCTACATAAGGGATTCATGTAAAAAAGGTAAAGGTAAAGGGACCCCTGACCATTAGGTCCAGTCGTGACCGACTCTGGGGTTGTGGCGTTCATCTCGCATTATTGGCCAAGGGAGCCGGCGTACAGCTTCCAGGTCATGTGGCCAGCATGACTAAGCCACTTCTGGCGAACAAGAGCAGCACATGGAAACGCCGTTTACCTTCCCGCTGCAGCGGTACCTATTTATCTACTTGCACTTTGACGTGCTTTCGAACTGCTAGGTTGACAGGAGCAGGGACCAAGCAACGGGAGCTCACCCTGTTGCGGGGATTCGAACCACCGACCTTCTGATCGGCAAGTCCTAGGCTCTGTGGTTTAACCCATAGCGCCACCCATGTCCCTTAAGGGATTCATGTAAATATATTCAAATCTAAAATAACTCATTCCCTGACACTGAGACAGAGCTATATAACAACAAAATCCTGTGCATATTTACAAGGAAATACTTATTTATAGAATTTCTATCCCACCTTTTGCTTGAGGTGGCATACATGGTTCTCCCCATCCTCATTTAATCCCCACCACAACCTTGTGAGGTATGATAGGCTGAGAGGCACTGGCTGGTCCAAAGTCACCCAGTGAGTTTCATGCCCAAATGGTGGTTTGAACCCTGGTCTCCCAGGTCCTAGGTCCAATTCTCTAACCACTATTCTACACTGGAAGTACATTTCACATTGCCCACTGTGCTTTACTCCCTCGTAAATGTGTTTAAGATTGCAGCTTAGGTGATTAAAAGAAAAATGGATTAGCTGATCCAGTTTTTTTATCTTTTGGAAATACAGCAGAATACTCCACCCTACGCTTAATCCCAACAATTGCCTTAACAACGCAATAGCCATGCTTAGGTGCCTCCTAGTTATCACTAAGAAAGGCTGGAGAAGAGGGGGGGGGATCTGCTCTTTACACCCCCCAGGCAGCGGCTCAGAATACCCAGAACTGAGAAACTGAGTCTGCAAATAAGCACAAGCAAAGAGATGAAACATCTTGCCACTAAATATGTATGTCAGATGTATTGATGTTAAGTCTCTTATCTAAAAAAAGGCACCAAAAACAGCACTTATGTGTGTTTATGGTAACGGCAGGTTGCCATGGTCGTGGTGGCAGTTCCCCTAGCAACAGGATGGTGGGAGGAGCTTCAGCATGCAGGAAGACAGGTGGCATTAACAGAAGAATGGGGAACGTGCAGGATTTGCAAGGCTCAGTGACGCAGCAAGAGGAAAAGAACAAATTGTCAAACTCTGTTTCCCACCACTCACTTCAAAACAAACTGAGAACGCACAGCATTGCCCAATAATCAGTTCTCCTTCTGTGACTGCGATGGGAAAGGGCAGGAAGAGAGAGAAATGAGGGGGGAGGCATAGATGAAAGGACCCCCAAATAACAGTCAGCTGGATTCAGGCTTGATGGGAAGTTTTTTATTAGGTGGGACTGCAGCCATGAATACACCAGCACTACCCTAAGCTGACAGAGGATGTGAATTAACTAAATTAAAGATGATCTCACCACTGCAGTAGGTAGCAACATGATTGGGGGATATTACAGAAGTAGGGAAGGCAAGGAATAGCTAAATCTAAAACATGGTGTGAACCCCAAGAGAGAAGAGAGGTGCATTGAGGCCTTTTTAGTATTGTGAGAACAGCCATTTGGGTGTTCTCACTGGTATGTTTGCACAGTGCCCACCTCCCCACAGCCTCCCCCCCCCGTAAGTCCCACCTGCTGGGAAGCTAAAGCTGCTTTCCCCCTGAAGTTCCTCCTTTCACCCAGGCTGCCCACTGGTAGCCCCTGACTAGAAAGGCCTGTACAAGCTTCCTGTTCTAGCTGGGACTTTTCATGAAGCATGACAATATTCATTGTGTCCAGTTCCTAACTTGTGATTTACAGCTCTTGGCTTTTTCCTGACAGTTGCCAATACCCTAGGCCTGACAAAACTAGATAAAAGTTTCCTTCTCTGTTCTTTGAGTCTCAGCTGTTATTTTAAAGCATGATATCAAATGACCATATGCCCTGTGCACATTTTCTCACGGCAAGAGGGAAGATGAAATGATACCTGTAACAACCACCCCTTGAATTGACTGGTAACCATAAACCGTAATTAAAACCTACTGCTCATGTATCTAATAGTCAAGGATAGAAGACAACTTCCAAAAGCATCCAATCCAAATCTCTGCTCAACCCTATTTCCCACCCAGGTCATAAGAGCAATTTTCCTCCTGCACAGCTGCATGGTTTTCTACTGTTTTATCTTCAATGGCTCAGAGCACTTCAGCTTTCAACAATACATAACAAATTTGAAGATGCATTTATTCAAGATGCCCAAGATGCTTTTGTTCGTCTCTGTTGCTTACTAAGTAATATAGCATATATCCCTCTTTTAAGGGATGGAATTGACAGAAAAGACCTGGTAATAGAAAGTGAATATGAAGTTCCTTTTCAATGACAGAGTTATCTTCCGCTGATGCGTTAATCATTGCAGAATTATCTAGGAGCATTATGATTATCTACTAGCTAAACATGGGTGCTTTAGCTGAGATTTCTGCATTGCAAGGGCTTGGACAAGATGACTCTTGGGATCCCTTCCAACTCTACAATTCTATGATTCTGTGAAAATAATATATATAGCATATTGTCCAGTGAGAAACCTGATGGGCTTTAGCAAACGTGAATATTGGGCTGAAGGTTTATGAATTGGAGTCTTAAGTGTCTTTGGTGTTCAACCTTTTTCAGTGTTGTTCAGAAGAGCAAGGGAGGTACACTCTGCACATGCACATGTCATTTATTTCTGTGGCTCATAGTTCTTAATTAAATTTTTCACACAGTACCCCATACATTTCTTTCCCACTCCAGGCCCCTTTTGACCCCTAGGTCTTTTCCCATTGCCTAGATAGTCCCTTCAACCCCTGCAGGGGGTGGGTTCAATATTGACCACTTTGAGAAACCCTGGCCTACAGAGAGGGAACCTTCCCATGTACAGCTAGACATGGTAAACCTCCCTCTCTGCAGAACTTTGCAGTGGATTCATCCCCCTGAGCCTCCACCGTGTTAATGGCTTCTGAGCAAGGCTGCTACAAAAAGTCATTCTTGATATACAGTAATACTCACAACATATGAAGGCTCTGGGGGTTCTGAGCTGCCTGAAGGGTGTGGAGGATCTGGCCTCTGAGCAGGGCACTTCTTGATCTGTCTCCACTGAGGCCACACCACAAATTCGTGAGGATACGATGAATGGGAATAAATGGCAAAGCATAAATTCAACATGTATAAGCTTTGGTTCTTCTTCCTAATTCTTTACCTTTCAAAGGAGTTGAAAGGATTTTGAATACAGCTACCCCTCTGTGGTGTGAATAATAAACCAAAGCTTAGGAACTGTCCACATAATGAACTTTGGAGTTCAGAGGCAATGCCCCAGAACTATTACAGAAGCACAAGGGCATCTGACTGTCCGTTGCAGCTAAAACTTCCCTACGGTAGGCATATTGATGGAGGTCAATGGGAAATCTAATATCCCATTCAAAGCAATGGAAGTGTGAGTCAGTCATCTCCACCTTGCAGGTTGTCAATGGGATTAGCACTGTGTGCGCGCACTTGTTTTTGAATTATCATTGAGCTACCAGGCCCAAATTGAGGTATTAATTCTAGCATATAAAGCCCTAAATGGCTTGGGACCCAAGTAACTAAAAGAGGGTCTGCCCGATATCAACTACCTCAGGCCCTATGATTGGCAGGCTCTGTTGGTGGTGCTGGGTGCTGCCCAGTTGGAGTTTACCCATGATAAGGCTTTCTTGGTGTGTTCCCCATTTCTGGAATGTTCTGCCTGGTGAGATACCTTCATCCCCCTCATTAACTTTAAAAAAGAATTTTAAAACATTACTGTTCACACAAGCATTTAAATAGCCGAAATATACTGCTCCTGATAACCTTGTAAAGGCTGTCCAGGACTTCCCACTATTCAGGATAAGGGAAGTATGAAGATAAGATAAGAGCCAACTGGATCAGGCCAATAGCCGATCTAGTCCCATCTAGTCCAACATCCTGTTCTCACAGTGGCCGATCAGAAGCCCACAAACAGGTACTTTGATACGAGTACTATGATACTCATACAGATACTCATAACAGTGCTATGATATGAACTCTCTTGGTATAAAAGCATGATGAATTTTTATTGCTGGCCAAGTAGCCAACACATAATCAATTTCTGCTCCAAATAGGGCTGCAATCTTCAATTAAGTAAAAGTTCATTTTATTTTATTATACAGCATTTTTTTCATCGACCAAAAAGGCATTCCTGATTAAGCAACACTTCAATAATTAAATAATTTTTTTTTCACATGAGTTAAAATTGTGTGTGTGTGTGTGTGTGTGTGTGTGTGTGTGTAAAACTGCAGATGGTAGGGAACATCCATTTCCCACAGGAGCGGAGGGTCCCCTCTTGAAGATGATGCCTGTACACTCACTTTCTACAGACAAAGAAATAATGCATTTTTCTCCAGAACTATTATGTTAGCCACACGCAAACATATGCAGATTTAATTGATTAATCAATCTTAATAATTAAAATTTGATTAATCAAGTAAGATTTTTTTTTAATCAGTAGAAGCCCTCATTCCAAGCATTTTGTAACTGACTTTAATATTCAGCACTACTGAATGGTTGATGCTGCAAAACCTTTTGCATTTTGTAGCAAATGCAACACGGTGTTAGGTAAGAATTACTTGCCTCTCTCTTCCAGAACAGCAGGACCGTTCCCATGATGCTTGCAACAGTCAAAATAATGGTGATGGTGATAAGGCACATCCACGTGGTAAGAGAGGGCTCTGTATATCCTTTTTCTGCAAGAAAATGAGGAAAGCCAAGCATGCAGATAAGCGGTAACTGGGAGCCCAGGCTCATTGTTTTAAATCTTATTTAGCTGTCTTATTACAAAGGAATTTCAGAAATAGACTGGAAAGAGAAGTTGCTGAATTGCAACTGATTACCAGACTTAAAACCATGGAGAGACCTGGTCTGAATAGACATTGGATTCTTATCTCATTATACATGACAAATCTATTTTTAGCCATCTCACCCCTTGCTTTTTCCTGCAAGACCAATTGCAGTCGTCAACAGGTTTACCTCACCTATCAGCTAATCACCCATTCCCACCACCCTTCTGAGTAATACCCCTCCCCACCCTCTCACTATATATAAGGGTCTGGTGACCTCTGTTTCAGTGTATCTGAAGAAGTGTGCATGCACACAAAAGCTCATACTAAGAACAAACTTAGTTGGTCTCTAAGGTGCTACTGGAAGGAATTTTTTTATTTTGTTTTGACTACGGCAGAGCAACACAGCTACCTAACTGTAACTGTTTTAAATCTATATCCCATTTTTCCTTCAAGGAACTCAAGGTCTCATACCTAATTGCTAGTCCATGAAAGCTTACATCAGAATAAAATGTGTTGGTCTTTAAGGGGGTTGTGATTTGTTTGCAATTAGACATTGTAATTTGTCTGCTTATAGTATACATTCAAATAAAGGTAGCAAAAGTTTTTAATGCCTTTATACAAGATTGACCACCCCCGGTTGTTGTTCAACCCACCACCGCTCACTTGCCTTCAAGAACTTACCTCTGAAAAGGATAAATGTCCCACTTCCCCTTCTTACTTGGTTTTTAAAATTCCAAAGAGCTTTGCAGTAGTAGGTACCAGAAACAGAGGAATGTTTAGAAGGCTTTATTTTAAATGGATAATTTAATGTCTCTGACTTGTTCTCACGACCGGGAGGAATTTCCACAGACTTTTGAGATTCCATGACTGTGATCTCCTTGCCTTCCGAGTCAATCCGATAATAGCTAAGCATGAATGTTGTATAATCTGGTTTATAAATTACGTTTGTTTTGCAGAGTGCATTAATTTCTTCATTAGCAAAAGCAATCTTGATTAGATGGTCATTATACACGTGGAGAGTCCCTGGTAGATGAGGAAAAGGTTATTTTTTTACAGTTACCAAGATTGAGAAAAGTTGCTCAGTCATCTATATTTTGGCAACGTCTGCCCATAGCCTAGAACAGCCTGTAAGAAGAATGCAAATTTTACCATATCTGAATTAGAGTGAGATGGCAACATATTGAGTAGTCTGACAATAGAGGAGTGTACACCATGGGTGGATAGACTTCAGGTTGTCAGAACTACTTACCTTTTATTAGAATCCAAAGCTCTACCAGCTGGAGACAGGTGCAAAAGACAGAGTTAGAATTAAAGAACAGGGTGAACACACTGTGTGTCTAGCAATTTGTTTTCAGGATCTGAACTCGAACTCCCTCAGGAGGTGGTGAACTCTCCTTCCTTGCAAACTTCAGTAAAGCAGTCTAATTTAGATGGGAAAAGTCATCTTGCTGTTGTTCTTGTTAAACTATTGGGAGTCAGAAATTCTGGCCAATCTACTGCAAATGACTCAGGAATCTGCCGCTAGATCATAGAATCGTAGAGCTGGAAAGGTCATTATAGTCCAATGCAGGAATCTCAACTAGATCATACATTACAGATGGCCACCCAACCTCTGCTTAAAAACCTTCAAGGATTAAGAGTCCACCATCTTCCAAGAGAGTCTATTCCACTGTTGAACAGTTCATATTATCAGAAAGCTCTTCTGTATCTTTAGTCAGAATCTCATTTCCTGTAACTTGAAGCCGTTGGTTTGGGTCCTAGCCTCTAGAGCACAAGAAAACAAGCTTGCTCTGTCCTCCATGTGACAGCCCTTTAGATATTGGAAGATGGCTGTCATATCTCAGTCTCCTCTTTTCTAAGCTAATACCCATTTCCCTCAACCATTCCTCATCAGGCTTGGTTTCCAGGCCCTTGATCATATTGGTTGCCCTCCTCTGCACATGTTCCAGCTTGTCAGCATTCTTAAATTGTGGCTCCCTGAACTGGACACAATACTCCAGGTGTGCATCTACCGCTGGTCTACACCATAAGATAGTGGACTTAGCCACAAGTCCACAATCTAGTTGCCTTTTTGACTCAGACAGTTCACAGTGCACCTAGCTTTACATTCAGCAGAGCACACTCACTCTCCCCCACAGTGTGTAGACCGGTAAGCATGAACCAAAGCCTATGTCTGTAGAAATGTTTACTTCTAATTAAATATCTGAATGCTGACATTAAATATTCTACACAAAGTTTTAGACAAGGAGCTGATGATCTGCCCCCAATGCCATAGGTAGAACCTTCACACAAGGGCAAATTGGGAGCCAGCTCTCTGTTCCATTAATTCAGATATCACCAATGCAATTCTGGGTATTCCCAACCTGGAAGATGCCCAGCGAAGTGCTGGAGTACAGAAAGAGGATTGTGCCGACTCTAAAACTGCTGTCTGATCTGGAAACAGCAAGTTTCAGATGATACGCAGAGTCCATTAGCAGAACGTTGTGGGAATTTATCATCTTTGCTGCTGCTGACTTCCTCTTCTTCCCCCACCCCCCACTTACTACTGTTCATATGAAATTCTGGTATGTGGAAAGCGATGGGCGGAAGTGGCCAGTTTACTCAGTTTGCAGCAATTCTGCATTACAGTTTGATGACAAAGAAATAATGGGAGCAGGGAGAGAGACTTTCAAAACTGGCTGTTTCGTAAAGCATATCGTCTATTTTCGTCTCATGCTCCAGGAAGCTGTAAGTAGTGGCCAGGTGCTCAATGTCTGTCTTTGCCACTGCTCTGTGAGGCTGTATGGTGATGAGGTTCACATGAACCTCTTGTGATATAATTTTTTTGGAAGATATCTCACCAGTGTAAACACATTAAATAGCTGCATATGACTTGATTATTAATTTCTGTTGATGAACCCATAAGCAGGACCCAACAGGAATCCAAGAGCCTGCTCATAGGATCCCCATTCCCGCTTAAAAGCAATCAAAAGATCTCCCCGTGAGCCCAAACACACAGTCAACCTTGTACTCTCTCTCTCTGTATGTTATAGGGAATGCTAGATTATTGGTTAATGTGTATAACAACCAGCCGTTGTGCACATTCACCAGGCCTCATAGAGAATGTGCACATCATCCATGAAGAGGAAATTGTTCCTGTTTCCCAATCAATATATAAATGGGAAATGTGCAAATATTGATTGAATTTTGTACATTATCTAGTCCTTATGCATAGCCCCAACATGTTTTGGGGAACATGCATATCTTGACTGATTTTTGTATATTCTCTGGCCAAAAGTTATTTTAATACACTTTGGATGTATTGATCCCTCAAGCCCATATCGGGTTAAAAGTGTGAACTCTATGGCCCCAAACTGGATATTACATGTTTCTGGCTATTTTTAACATAATTAAGAGGTGTTTTTTTATTGAAAACTGCTTGTTACTGACAGCCAGTGTGGTAACAATCAACTCCTCTAGCCCAGAGACAATAGTTATGGGAAACCTAAGGCCCAGGAACCAAATGCAACCCTTCAGTGTTCTCTCTCTGGCCCTCAGGACTTAAAAAAAGTTTTCCCACCCCTAGGCTATAAGAATTACTAAAACCGATAACGTATGTGAAGCATCTGGAGCACATAAGCAATATATACATGGAATATCACTGATTATTAACTAAAGTCCCATCAAGTTTGATGAGAGAGGAAGGGGGGAAAGAGCTGTAATACTTTCTGCAACCCTACTCACCACTATATTCACATAACACATTCACTCACTACACCCATTAATCCTTGATTGCTTTGTCAGTTCTGGAAAGTGTTAAAAGACTGCTTGCCTTAAGGCACTGACCATCAGTCGGTGGGTTTTATTATTTCATTATTTACAAAATGTTAATATATCCCCTCCCCACTTTCAACTCAGAACACTCAGGGCAAGCTTGCATTTATCAGTTAACGGGGAGGAGAATAAAAACAAACTATTATTCAATTTTACACCCACAAATTTGGACCCACAGACAAGCCATATTCTATCTAATCTAAGATAGATCACCCCAGTGGCACCAGCTTCATTTTTATTTTTATTGTTTAAAAGATGGTCACAGATAAGGGTATGAAGTGGATGGAGGAGAGAGAAGGAGAGAGAAAGGGAGAGGTGATCATATACAGCAGAAATGGTTGAAAATACTACTGCTTTAAGAGACTAGTGAAAAGGCTTTCCCAGACTGAACAAATGAGAGATTAGACAGAAAAGGGGGGGGACACAGACATGTTCTTACCACCATCTTGAAGAGTCCAGAGAAGTGTGATAACAGTATATAGACTCCCGGAGGCCATGGCAGCATGTAAAAAGAGGTATAGGCTGAGCTAAGAGGTACTCTTACTCAGAAATGTCTTTCTCTCTCTTCCCTTTTCTTGAGGTGGGAAGGATGGCTTTAGGAGGAACAAAACAATACGTTACTGGTCGTTTGTTCCTTGTTTCGCCCTTTCTGCTGTATTCAGTGCTTTCTGCCTCTGTGTAATTTTAAAATTACTTTAACAGTTTGTTTACCACTTACTATGGTTGTCTCCTAAGCAGTGTGCAGGAGACTTAATACAACGAAACTAAAAACGAGTTAAAACTAAAAAATCAGATTACAGTTCAGCTATCTCCTATTTTGCAGGACCAGGGCTGACAAATGAAACGAGGCAGAGAAATTGAATAGCACAATCCATTAAAGTAACAAGAGCACATTATATGGGAAAAGAGGGCAATTAAAAGGTGTTTAGAGGGTGCTCCCCACTTTACACAATTTCACTTCTGCAATGGAGGGTGCTGGAATGTAACCCCTGTGTAAGTGGGGTGTCACCTGTATGTTTGAACTGGGCTACAAGCAGGCTGTAGGCAGATGCCTGAGAGGGAGAGCCATGCTGGATATCTGCTTGGATCCAAGGCTGTGACAATGGGAGAAGCAAGACTTTCTGGGTGTCAATGCTGTGGCCCCTCCACTGTAGGCTCAGGTTGTATATAGGTGTAAATAAAACAATATTTCATAAAGACACCACAGTCTCCACGGTCTCTCCTTCCAGGGAAGCCAAATCCTGGGTAAGCGCCTGGAACCTCTAGAACAGTGATGGCGAACCTTTTAGAGACCAAGTGCCCAAACTGCAACCCAAAACCCACTTATTTATCGCAAAGTGCCAACATGGCAATTTAGCCTGAATACTGAGGTTTTAGTTTAGAAAAACAACTCATACATGAACATCTTGTGTCTTAAAAGAAAAACACAATAACAGAGCTTTCAATGATAGTTTTTTTATTGAAAGTCAAAAGTTTGCATTTGGCATGCTTTTGAACAATTAATGTGATTTTTGCTGTTGTACGCATGCTGATAACTTGTCTAACCTTGCTGAACTCAAGGCAGCTTACTCCTGAGTAGGAACAACAGATTGACGGGAGGCCCTGGCACATCAAGTCGACACCTGCTCAGCCCCTTGCTCGCCCGGGTTACCACGGCTCTAAATGCACCTGAGAGCAGAGCAGGAAGGCGGGTCGGGCACAACCGAGTTTGATGGCGGGGAGGCAGAGCCAGCCCAGAGGCAGCCGTTAGGTTTGGTTGCAGTGGCAGATGGGCGGGGTCAGTGACTAGAGTAGCGGCGGTGCTGCAGACTTTGGATGGAGCAGCAGTTTCCCGGCGCGAGTCCTTCTCCCCCCACCCCCGGCGCGGCCCCAAGGGTGAAAATGGTGCCCTAGCAGCGCTGGGAACATGCTGGAAGCGGCCAGGAGCCTCCTGCAGTGCTGGAGCGTCAGTTTCACCCCCTAGCTACGGCCCTGCTGGGGCGACGGTGCGTGTGCCCACAGAGAGGGCTCTGAGTGCCCCCCCTCTGGCACGCATGCTATAGGTTCGCCACCACTGCCCTAGAATCTCGCACTGCACGGGGATTGGGGTGGCATGCCACAAGACAATCTCCGCTTGCTGAACCCTGTCCACCAAAAGATATCACAGCCAATGACTATTAGCTCTGGATGATGCTCCTGCTCGGGTAAATATGCAGTCACTAAGGATGTCTATTTTCCAATTAATGCAAAGGCAGCTGATGTCATTTTGCAGAGGCAACTATTTATTGCAGCCTGTCAAGATCTTTCAACATCAGATTACAGCGAGGGCACCTTAAAATCAAATTCAGTATGCTCCAAGAACCAAAGCTCAAGTTGTCACATTCGCTTAACACAATGAACTGCTAGAAAAAAAGATACACCCGCAAAATCCTCACAACTGAATGCCCTCCTTTTTCAGCTATTATTTCCTACCCTGATCTGTATCAAAATAAGTTAGCTGTTGCTAATAAATTGTAATTAAAGCACTTCATCAGGAGGAGAAGTTTCCATTCAAATGTAGAAGATAGATGTAAGACACTCCATAGATAGGACTGTGTGGCGTATGCACTCACAAGGGGGCACTGCATAACAGTTTTCTATTTCTCTCTTTGTATATTAGCTGCCAGGATACATAAGAGTGAGGTTATAACAAACCTACACACCCTTGGCAATAAAAAAAATGCCACACACCACCACATTCTGCCAGGTAAGGGCAGAATGTAGAGCTGTATCTACTGGTTAATCTCAGGGTGATTTACAGTAAATCACCAGTTTTTGTACTGAAAACAAATTCCTGGTCTCCAGGTGGTGGACTAGGAATTCGGGGGGGGGGGGAAGAGGCCCTATAATCATGAAGTTTGCCCTCATGATATCTAGTAAAACAGTAATAAAGGTAAAGGGACCCCTGACCATTAGGTCCAGTCGTGACCGACTCTGGGGTTGCGGCGCTCATCTCGCATTATTGGCCGAGGGAGCCGGCGTACAGCTTCCAGGTCATGTGGCCAGCATGACTAAGCTGCTTCTGGTGAACCAGAGCAGCGCATGGAAACACCATTTACCTTCCCACTGCAGCGGTACCTATTTATCTACTTGCACTTTGACGTCCTTTCGAACTGCTAGGTTGATAGCAGCAGGGACCGAGCAACGGGAGCTCACCCTGTCGCGGGGATTCGAACCGCCGACCTTCTGATAGCCAAGCCCTAGGCTCTGTGGTTTAACCCACAGCGCCACCCACGTCCCTATCAAAACAGTAATAATGAATAATAATAATAATAATACAGTGGTACCTCGGGTTAAGTACGCTTCAGGTTAAGTACGCTTCAGGTTAAGAACTCCGCTAAGAACAGAAATCATGCTCTGGTGGCACAGCGGCAGCAGGAGGTCCCATTAGCTAAAGTGGTGCTTCAGGTTAAGTATGCTTCAGGTTAAGAATGGACCTCCAGAACGAATTAAGTACTTAACCCGAGGTACCACTGTAATAATAATTTATTATTTAAACTCCGCCCATCTGGCTGGGTCTCCCCAGCTACTCTGGGCGGCTCCCAACAGAATATTAAAAACACTGTAAAACATCAAACATTAAAAACTTCACTAAACAGGGCTGCTTTCAGATGTCTTCTAAAAGTCAGATAGTTTATTTATTTGACGTCTGATAGGAAGGCATTCCTTGGCTGTGGAATCTGTGGCCTTTCAGTTTTTGTTGGACTCTAAATCCCATCAGCCCCAGCCAGCCTGGGATGATGGGAGTTGTAAGCCAACCATATCTGGTGGGCTTCAGGTTCCCCATTGCTGCAGTAAAGGATCTAAAAATTCAGTCGTTGATTAGGCCTAGGTTCAAGGAGCTGGTGTAAAAAGCACTATGCAGTTTGAGACCAGGATATCTAAAAGATTGTCTCATAACCCCAACCGACCACTGCGTTCTGCAGATACCATCTGATCAGGAGGCCTGTTCCGCATAATGTGCCCTTTGGAACTCCTTCCCACTGCATATCAGACAGTTGCCTTCTCCATTGCTTTTTTGGCTCCTGCTAAAGATGGTCCATCCTAGGCTAGTCACAGTGTTGCCCTGAATTTTGTAGATGCTGCTCAGATTGCTCTTCTCGATATGCTTATATGTTTCTCCAAGCCTCCTGCTGTTTGTAGAAGGAGACATGAAAATGCCCCAAACAACTGTGTTAATTTTAATCAAGTTGCATAAATCATGAGCATAAAACCATGGTATAGTTTCCAAAATCCAGACTCACCACTAACACACTGAGATATCCAGATGCTGCATACAGTCTACATATATATAATAAAACTGCAGAAGTCAATACATTACAGTAATTGAGTTCACTTATATGAAAACGCTGCTGTACAGAAAGGAGGATGAACATATTTAAAGAAGAGTTCTTCCCGTTTCTCCCCCACTGAATGACAGCAGCGCACTTTTTTTACAAGACTCACTAAATAAATACAATTAAATGTTTTTCAGGCACCTTTTTTAATTACTGCAGACAATTACTTAAATATTATTATACTAGTTACAGGTAGGTAGCCATGTTGGTCTGCCGTAGTCGAAACAAAATAATTCCCCCCCCTTCCAGTAGCACCTTAGAGACCAACTAAGTTTGTTCTTGGTATGAGCTTTCGTGTGCATGCACACTTATCTGAAGAAGTGTACATGCACACGAAAGCTCATATTATTATACTGCGATCCTATATAGTATGCCTATTTGGATGTTCAATCTGAGTTCCGTGGGGCTTGTCCCCAGGTAAGAGGGTATAGGATTATAATCCGAGTAAGCCTGGAGCAAGTGAAAACCTCTACTTACCCTTTTACTCTGAATATGCACCTTTTACATTTCTTACTCTTGGCTGAATCCCTTGTACACTGGCTACCACTTGTTTTAGGTAATGGGGGGTTGGTTGGTTTTAGTTTAATCTGATATAGATTCTTTTTAATATCTTGACTACTGTATTAAAGACTCACATTTTTATTATGAAATAATGCTAATTTTAAGCCAAATAATGGAGTTGCTGGGAAGTGTTAAAATAAAAGCCTTCTACTTCCTACCCTGACACAATGAGGACAGTACCCAGTGGGAAAGAGAATTTAGGGAGATGCATGGAGGAGAAAGGCTAGAGACACTGCTGAACCTGCCCCCCCACTGAGAAGAAGGCTTGGCTGCAAGTACAACAGTGCTATCTTCTACATGTCGACTCAAAGTGAGTTTTGTTGAGTTCAATGAAGCTTAATCGCAGGTAAGTGGTAGCAGCCTAAGTTTTCCAATAATCTCCCATATACACAGAACAGTGCCTCTCTTTTTTTCTAGAGATCAGCATTCAAATTCTACACACTAAGTCCTATCTCAGCATCAGATCTCTGAAACCAAGTTTCAAGGTTCCATCAGGAAAGACTGGCTTAGGCAGCTGGAATACCAAGTTGTGGATGAAACGCAATGTTTACCTCCAGCCTATAAAAGGAAATTGAAACAGACCCTAAGAAAGCAGGAAAAGCAATGACTCATTCTGTTAGCGCATTGGCATCATCAATATTTGCATATTTTTGCCCACCACACACATTTGGGCATTTCTGTTGCCAATGAAGAGGTAGAGTCCAACAACTGCCCTGCCCAGTCCTGCTGGAAGCAGGTAAGGTGTGTTGGCAGAGTTCCTGTGGAGTGGGCACAGCCCTATGCTCCCTGCAGAGGGGCTCAGAAAATACTAGAGGAGCTTCTCCCATTGCATCACAGTGGAGGGGTTTAGTCCGGGTTCCTGCCACCACTAGTTCAAGCAACCTCAGTACACAGTCCGAAAACCAGTCCTTCAGCCAAAAGTAACCTTTGCGGAAAGAGATCCGGAGGCTGACGGGTCCAGACGGCATCCGGACGCTGAGGCTGAAAAGGCAGTTCCCCTGAGAGCTGTCTCGCAGCAAGTAGGTCCCCACTGGCTCTTGCAGTAACCTAGCATGGGCCTCGTAAACAGACAAAGGACCCCAGTAAAATCCACTGGCCTGCAGGAGGCCAAGCGACCGTTCCACCACTTCCCATTCATGATCACGAAATGCACGGTAGTGAGACAGCAATCTGGTTGACGTTGGGCTAAAAGGAGACTCTTGGTGTTGCCTCTGTGAAGCGGAAAAGCTGCCGAGTTTGTTCATCTGCCTTCTCTCCGATCATCTCTCAGAGAGCCTGCAAATCACAGGAAGATGCCACCACTGTCTTTATATTCAGTCCTGTAAAAAATATATATATACAAATGAGAGGGTAAGTTTTTGGCCCTTACTTGGGCAAAAGGAAGGGGTGAATTTAAGGTAAGCAATGGCATCACCTCCTGGCAAATAGAAGGGGAAGAAATGGAGGCAGTGAGAGATTTTACTTTCTTGGGTTCCATGATCATTGCAGATGGTGACAGAAGTCACGAAATTAAAAGACGCCTGCTTCTTGGGAGAAAAGCAATGACAAACCTAGACAGCATCTTAAAAAGCAGAGACATCACCTTGCCGACAAAGGTCCGTATAGTTAAAGCTATGGTTTTCCCAGTAGTGATGTATGGAAGTGAGAGCTGGACCATAAAGAAGGCTGATCGCCGAAGAATTGATGCTTTTGAATTATGGTGCTGGAGGAGACTCTTGAGAGTCCCATGGACTGCAAGAAGATCAAACCTATCCATTCTGAAGGAAATCAGCCCTGAGTGCTCACTGGAAGGACAGATCCTGAAGCTGAGGCTCCAATACTTTGGCCACCTCATGAGAAGAGAAGACTCCCTGGAAAAGACCCTGATGTTGGGAAAGATTGAGGGCACAAGGAGAAGGGGATGACAGAGGACGAGATGGTTGGACAGTGTTCTCGAAGCTACCAACATGAGTCTGACCAAACTGCGGGAGGCAATGGAAGACAGGAGTGCCTGGTGTGCTCTGGTCCATGGGGTCACGAAGAGTCGGACACGACTGAACGACTAAACAACAACGGCATATGGAAGACAGAAGCAGCTGTATCTAAATACCACTGTAAAAACCAAACAAATAGAAAGTTGGAGAGCAATAGTATGTAGTTTATTTCCCTACCCCAGAAGTCCATACTTGCTTTGCAAACCTGGTGCCCTTCAGATGACTGGGGACAATTGGAGTTTAAGTCAAAAACATCTGAAGGGTACCAGGCTGGTGAAGGAGCCTTGTTAGTCTCTTGCAGCAAATGGCAGCAAAGAATGATTATTTCAATATGGTTGCCTTCAGTGTTCTGGCATGACTAACAATAGTTACAAATTGTACCAAAATAGCTCATAACTGCCCCAATCCCAGCTTCTGGCAGAATTTGAAGTTTCCACTGTCCTTTGGAATTTTAACACACATTTCAGAATAATTTCTCCACATTTCCAAGAACCATCAAACCTTTTTCTTAACGTCTCATATCATGGTGTAAAGAAATAAACAATAAAATACTTTATTAAATCTTATTTTCAGTGCCTTTAAAACTATTTAGAAACAGTATACTTCCAACTGCAGGTGCTGGAGACAAAAGGCACAGATTGCTTGTGAAATAGTAATAAATGAACTAGTGGGCCCACATTTATACTATTATTATGTCACTTTTAAAAAATGAACTCAAAATGACTGACAAACATTAAAAACAGATATAGACCCAAGACTAAAAAACAACCTAATACATAATATGCCAGATTTACACTAAAGAGCAGTAAAAGCAAGTTTAAAATGTGTCTGTGTTGCTCCAGGTAGTTTGCCCATACCTTTTTAAATGTAATTCTTGCTCTGAAGATATACTAGATTTGCAAAGAAGAGCAAACTTTTTTTTTTTTTTTAAAGTGTATGTTACTTCAAACCAGGAAAGGATCTGGAGCTGCTTGCATGAAAGACTACCGCTTCCTTTACCCTCATTTTCCTTTCCTGCTTCCTGTACCTGCAAAAGCAATTATTATTTAATACAGCTGTTTTGTGCAACACCACTTATGTGCAACAGTAACATTTTAAAAATAAAAATACAGTGAATGTGCCTTCAGTAACAACCGGTGAAAAAGAGAAGGCCACATCCTTTCCTTTGGGCTGATAGAAACACTATGGAAGTAAAGGGTGTGGCAACAGAAAAACATCACCACACATTTAAATAACCCCCTCCCAATGCACAGTGTGTTCATGGGCAAGTAGCATGTGATCTTACACTGGTTTTCTTCCATCCACATTAAACTTCCATGTGGGTGAGCCCTTAGGCTGGGATTTGGCAGACCAAGGTTCAAATTTCCACTCAGGAACCTCAGTGTGTTACAGTCTCTCAACCTAACCTACCTCACAGGGTTGTTTTGAAAATACCATATTTTTCCGTGTATAACACGACCCCATGTATAAGACGACCCCTATTTTTTTGGAGCCCTCAACAGTTGTTGAGCTTCTTTTGTAAGTTCGCTGAGCTGTTGAGCAGCTTTTCGACGATCCCCTGGTCTGGCTGATGGAACTGGTGCCATAATACACTGCAAATTGGCACTCACCAAATACTCTTCCTAAGCCGGGAAGAGCGGGTAAGCAGCCTCCTCTCCGACATTTCCCTGCTACCGCCGCAGCACCAGCCCTCGCTGACTTAGGATATTAACCCGTGTATAAGATGACCCTCAATTTATCACAAAAAATTCAGAAAAAATGTCATCTTATACATGGAAAAATGCGGTAAATTGTGCATGTATATAACACCTTGAGCTCCTTGAAGGAAGGTAGGATATAAGCTTCAGAGAAAGGAAAAGAAAAGAAGGCTTCTTAGACCATTTGTCCCAGGCTATAGTATACTACAAGGGATTATATTTTTGAGATATTCTTAACATGGGAAATGGATTAAAAAAGAAAAAATGTGAGCCCATTAGCAATACTGATGTAAAATTAAAAGAGAATCTCTGGAGAAGAATCTAAAGCAAACATACTCACATCCTAAGATGAAGCACTGGTGTTAGGGGAATGCTTCTGTGGGGCATCAAAAGAAGATTAGATAGACAGACAGACAGACAGACAGACAGACAGCTTCTTTTATGGCTTTTTTTAATGGCTTTTTATGGCTACTCAAGGGCACTGCAAAGGTCGCAACTATTCCTCAGGGCAGAGTCTGAAATCGGTGTTCTCTGTATGCACAGACATACACCAAAGGATGGAGAACAGTTTGAATTTTAAGAGAAAGAGTCCAGGTTTGGCAGCTGGTAGGCAAAAAGCAAACTAGAGTGGTGATGAGGAATTGCAAAATCAACCCAGATCCAATTTAAGACTAGTGCCACCTTGTATATTTGTAAACGAACAGAAAGAAGTAGATCCTAAAACAAAATGTTGCTGTGTGAAAAGTTTGTGTTCAGGATTCCTTCCAGCCACAGTTTTTTCCAGGATACTCCATTCTATTACCACCACCCTCCTTCCCCTCCCCCACTCCATGCGCACACTCAGCATCCTGTGACCACTGAACATGCTCCGTCTTCACTGGGTTGTTGAAGAGTTTTTTCTTAGTTTTTCCCCTGAAGTTGCTTTGCATTTTCGCAAAGCATGGGTTTCCCCTAGCCTGCTGAAATGAATGGAGCCGTTCTCCCCACCCCAAAAAGTTTCTTTGTACTTTTGCAAAACTTGGGTTTCCCCCCAAGCCTCCTGCTATCTCCCATTTTGCCTACATAAGGATTGTGATTCTGAGAAAATGTTCCTTTTCACACACGGCAATAAAAACACAATTTCTCCAGTATCCTCTCCTTATAAGGGAACTGACCTGGGAGTGCATTAATTCTTGGGGATGTGGAAAAAAGTTGCTGAAATTATGGAATTCAAGAGCAAAGAAGAGAAAGGCCATGCTCTGACCAAGCTGCAAATGCTGAGTAGACGTGGATTGAGCTGCAAAATCAGTTCCTGTTGCACAGTATGACTGGCACAAAGAACAGTATATATAAATTGGGACTTTTGCACTCCCCATTTGCTTTCCTGATTGGGGGGGGACGGGGACCTGATACTACAAAGAGAAAAGTACCGGTAACTCCCAAAGTCTCACTCTAGATTGCAGCAGAAATGAAGTTTGCCAACTGAGAGGCATCTTATCACACAAAGATGATACTGAAAGTCCAAACTGTGAAGGTGAAGAATCTTAGCTAGCAAATTTATTGTTCTGCACTGTTGTGTGTGTGTGTGTGTGTGTGTGTGTGTGTGTGTGTGTGTTGAGTTTTTATGTTGCTGTGCCCCATCCTGATATTCTATGAGAGGGTGGTACATAAATACTTAAAAAAAATAAACAAATTGCAAAAATTATAAGAGGGCCTAAAATATAGAAGCTGCAAACACCGAAAAGCATAAGAGATACTAGGGGAGAAAGCAGCAAAGCAGAACAGGAGAGAACATGCATTATCAAGTACCTTGAAAGCAGTTCTTGGAAGTGTGCTGACTCAAATTCGTATCAGAGGTTCTTCCTGTTAACAGACTGTCAGCTCCCCAACGAAGTATAGCCATGAAGAGGGGCTGCCAGTCTATAATTAAACCACCAGAGAAAGCCTGTGATATCTTCACACTGATTAAAAAGGCAGAGAGAGAAAACGATAGCACCTCCAAATGCATGTTACCTTTTTTATTTAGTTAGTTTACAAGTAATTATTATAAATGAATTATATGATTGAAATAATCACATTTGCCAATCTTGCAATGTTATGAGACATTTGATTATAAGTATAAAACAGCAATGAAGATCTAATCATGGTTATTTGAGGCAGTAATCTGTTCTATACAACCACTTCAATCTCAGAATCTCAGGAACATTATAGGAATGTGTTGCCAATGCAGCCAAAGGAGGTTCATTTGTTTTATTTCTCAATCCGAACAAAATAGCAGATGGTTTATTCATCAAAATGTTAAGTTTTGTGAGTCTTAACATTCGAGTTAAGCATTTGGATCTACTATTTTGGTTACAATGCAGCACTCCTCATCGGACTATATTGGACAACTATTTAATACCAACAATAGTGCACCAAATTATTCCCTACACTCATTGTGACTGACCAGATTTTGTTACAAACTAATGCAAAGTGGTAAGTGGTGCTACTCTAGGCTTCACATACATCAGGAAAATTTCTGACATGTCCTGGTTTTCGGGTGTAAAAATGGTGCTGGGGGGGAATTTTGCTCAACCGTCAAAATGTCAGGGAAAACTCAAGATGTATGGCAATGCAATGGAAAAAGCAGCATAAACAGCTCAAAAAACTTTAAATCACTATTTTTGGGATAGGTTTCCCCCTAAAAGCTTTTTTTCTTTAAAAAAGCTCAACAATTTTACTTTTTGAAATATGGCAACATTCCAGCTGCTCTTGAGAACATAGATATGTTCATATTCATTAGTCACCTGCTCTCAAAATACCAATATTATACCAAATGGATATACTCCGAACTTCATAAATCCCTATGACCCCACTTTTGTACACAGGAACATGGAACATAGTACCTCCAATTTATATATTTTACTAAGGGAGAACTCACTCAAAATTCATGCCCAAGAAATCTCATCCTTCCCCTAACCCTTCCTAGCATCTTGCCCCCGCATTAATGGAATGGAAGCACTTTGGAGCACATAGAGAGCATCTCTATGACTAGAACGCCATTTTAGGAATGCAGATAAAATGACAAAAATACTGACAATACAGCACATTTTAAGGAACGGCGAAGGATGTTTTGAACAATGACTGCAATGGCACTTTTTGTGTTCCCCAATAAATTGGAGGCATGTGGGCTCCGATACTGGAGGCAACAGAGCTATCCTGACTAGGAGGAGCCTTTACAGCCATCCAAGGAGGCAGCCATTACTGTCACCTTGTAGTAGTGAATTGTGCTGTGAAGTCTTTCCTTTTGTCCGTCCTATATCTCCCAAGATTCAGCTCTAATTTCACGAGAGAGGAAGAAAACACTTTCCCCAATCAAATCAATTTTGTAAACCAAAAATCCGCAAGCATTTTAACTTCTCACAGGGGAGGTGCTCAAGTCCCTTGACTGTTTTTGTTGCCCTTTTCTGAACTTTCTCCAGCTCCACAAAACCCTTTTTGAGGTGTAGCATCCAGTAGACAGTATTCCAAGTGCTAAGCAACAGTATTAGGTAACTGACGTCCTGCTCCAAATGATCCCATCCTTTGTGTCATATAATGCAATTACTCAGGAGTGACACAAGCAACATAAATATTAAGCATTCAGTAGTACCAGCTTACAGCCAAGAGCCTGCTAACAAATCCAATATTACCATACATAGAAATTCCTATATTTCAGAATATAATTATATTTTGAATAAAAACACTAGTTACAATGCTACCTATATTACAGCACCTGCATTTTACAATTATTTTCAGATTACTTGGCAACTGAAGAGCAGGCTTCCAAGTGACCAACAAACTAACACTTGCTTTGATAGAAGCAGATTATGTGTTTAAAACAGGGCTTGGCAAGATAATACTGTACTAGGCAGTCATTTCTCAGGGATGCGTTTGTTACAAGATCCAGCACCGAGTACAGGACTGGATTAAAGGATCTCCAATGCCCCATCCAGCTCCAATGTTATGCTTTTCTAAGCTTTGAAGAAGAACTTCAAAGGGGTCACAGTGAACTAGCCTGGGTTTAGCAAGCCTATTCCAAGTGGGAGCCCCTGAAGTGGTAGCACAATGCACAGGAGCGACACAAACTGTTCTGTGTCACATTGCAAAGACTTTAAAGCAACAATCAGATGCATACTTACTTAAGTGGCATATGTCTCAGTGAAGAAAGAGGACCCTTCTTCCAAGTAAACATCTGGGGTAAGAAGACCAGGAAGAAGACCATTCAGAGGATGGAGAAAGTGGACACAGAGCAGGCTCTCTCTCTCACCCTCTTTGTAATATTAGAACCCACAGCCATCCAATGAAGCTGAATGTTGGAACTGGCTCCTAAAAAGATGCAGCAATAACCACCAGCTTTAAAAGAGAGTTAGGCAAATCCATGGAATATACAATGGCTATTATCTCCAATGCCAAAGGCAGAGTCCCAATTACTAGGAACCACAAGTGGGGAGTATCTCTTGCACTCAGGTCCTACTTGTTGTGAGCTTCCCATAAGCATCTGGTTGGCTACCGAGAGAAGAGGAGGCTGGACCAGACTGGTCTTGGGCCTGATCCTGCAGGGGCTCTTCTTGATTAGGCGATTGCCGCCAGATTTCTACAGCTTTCTAGGGTTAGCTGCTCTAAATCAAGTCCGGACTTCTAAATCAAGGGCACGGTGTTTGCAACACCAACATCTGTTCTTGTTTAACTACTTTTGCAGTCTCTCTTCATCTCCAGGAGCTATTAAAAAAGGCTTTGAGGTTAGCCACTGCTTCCTTCCCGAGATGTGACTCAAACAACCCGTTTGAAGCAGGCCGGGGTAACTAACAGCACAGCTTTCCATCAGGGAGGGGGGGGAGAAACAGAAGGGGGGGAACCAGGTCTCTTTCCACCGCACGGTTCCCGCCGCCAGATCAGTTCGCAGGAACACCCCCAACTAATTGGTCCCAGATGCAGATCCTTCCGCGGCATTCGTGCCTTGGCGGCGCCCGGGCAGCCGAGCGCTTTGTCTGCGGGGCTCGCGGCCGACCCCGCGGGCTCGAGGGCGCCTTCCAGCGCGGGAGGGGAGCCGAGCGAACCGTTTGCGTGCTCCGGCAGCGATCCGAAAGCCTTGCGCGGGAAAACAACAGCAACACTTAGGAGAACGGCCAGTTTTGTCAGTTCTAGATATAGGGCTGGATCCAGACTAAGTCCATTGAACTTAGGTCCCAGTCAGGATTTAACACCAGCACCTTCGATTTCAAGGAGACCCAAACTTAACTTGCTTACACCCGGATCCTAAGCACGGCTACTCTCTAGTAAGTCTTATGAATTCAATGGGGATTCCTCCCAGGTATGTGGGGTTAGGTTTGCAGCTTCAGTCTGGCTCTCTTACCTTCATGACGTCGGTGGCTTAACTGGTAGGGGAACCAGATATTCCCTATAGCCCCCCCCCAAAACCCCCGCTTCCAGTCGCCCCCCCCCCCGTCTTCCCTGAAGCAGCTCAAAAAAAAAAAGGAACTTTGCGTACTTACTTCATTGCACTTTGCTACAAAACAGGCGAATCTCTTCGTTGGCTTTCCTCTTGCTGGAGAACCCTGAAAGGTTTCAGCATGGAGAAAGAAATGTACTCAATTTGCAAAACTGTGAATGCCTCTCTTTGGCTGTTTAATGGGAGTAAAGTTAAACCCCCACCAAACCTTTCGATTTCTTTTTGCAGTGAAGGGTGGGAGACAAAAGTCCCACCCGCCCCCCCCAAAAAATCGAGTATTAAAAAATAAGACAAGGAACCAAATGAAGAGAAAGATTTGGGAACTGCGGAGCTCTTCCGAGCGAGAGCAACGCGCAGCTCCAGCTCCCGGCGCGCGGGCTTCTCGGCGGAGGGGGGGGGGGTTGCAGCAGTTTTGCAGCGCGTCGCGTGCGGGAAGCTCGCGCGCTGCCCAAGGAACCGGCCTCAAAGTTCCTCGTTCCAGGAATGGGCACTTAAGGGACAACTCGCAATTGCCCCCCCCCTTACTCAAACGCAGAGGAGGGGGGCTTCTTCCCTGCTCCGCTTCTTCTCCCCGCCCGTGTGACGCAACAGAAGGTGCCCATTAATGCAAAATCAAAGGAACATGTTCGAAATGAGGGGAAATGCTTGTATTAATGACCACCACTTGATGATTAGCATTTCCACTGCACGGATTTCGGCGCAGAAGCAGGGCCCGTCAAGAGTTCCAGCCCTATCTGAGAAACTTCCATTAATTTTGTACAATGCATAGTTCTCTTGTTCGGCCAGTCCTCCCAGGAGCTCAAGGCAACATACAGGGTCTCTCTCTCTCTCTCTCTCTCTCTCTCTCTCTCTCTCTCTCTCTCACACACACACACACACACACACACACACACACACACACACTTTTTATCATATTCACAACAATCCTGTGTTAAGTGAAGAGAGAGCAATTGGCCCAATGTCACCTTGTCCTAGTGCCTGGTGCTCTGCACTTGAGGCTGCTACAGAGTGTGGCAAGCAAAATCCTACAAGCTACAAAAGCAGATTTAATGCCAAGGATTAGAAACCGGTAGCTGTTTACTCGTTTGCTTTTTAATGATTCAATCGATAAATTAATTCAGTTTAAATACATTTATTAACTACTCTGTATTTTTAGCACACATATTTTTATCCCACCTTTCAAGGTTTTTTGTTTAAATGTTCAACGGGGGCTTCCAACAACACCCTTAAAAAAAACAAATCTGATAGCTCTGTTGCCTCCAGTATTGGAGCGCACATGCCTCTGAATACCAATTTATTGGGGAACACAAAAAGTGCCATTGCAGTCATTGTTGAAAACATCCTTGTAACAAACTTAAGACAGGTCACAACAACTTAAGCATCCCTTAAAACAAGCGATCAGTAAAATCTCAAGCATGCAGGGCAGCAGCAGGACAGGGAAGGTCATATCTTCTTAACCATATGACAGGTCATCAGAGCCAGAGCAAAGTCAAGCCTTACTAGGCAGAGAGTTCCATACTGTCACTATTGCCACAGAGAGCACCTTATCCTATGTACCTGCTGGATGTGCTCGCTCAGCCAGGGTCTTAAAGAGCAGGGAGGCTCATAAGGGAGAATGCAGCATTTTAAGTATTTGTAGTCTGCTTTTCACTCTAGTCCCAAGGCAGCAGACAGTAACATTAAAAGCACAATTACCATAATATTAGTAGCAATCAAAAATAAAATCAGCAGCAGAAGCAAAAATAAATAGAATAATATAATGGACCCAAGTTGTTTTCAGCTTTAAAGGGTTAAAAAAATCAGCACTTTGAATTGTGCCTGGAAACAATCCAGAAGCAGATGCAACTATTCTAACAGAGGTGTAATGTGCCCCCTTCCCAAGAACTAGCTCCTGTTAACATACTATCAGATTCTGGGCTAGTGACCCATGCCTGGATATTTTTCAGAGGTGGTCCATGTAGAGCACATTGCAGTAATCTGGTCTTGATAGAACAGAAGGGGGTGTCACCATGGATAGAAAATTGGCACTACTGTAGATAGATCTGACTTCTCTAGGAACAGATGCAGCTGGAACACCAGTCCAGAGTGACCGAAAGCGCTCTTGGCAGCAATCAAGAGCAGGCAAGAATTGACTTCACAAACTGATAAGTATTCATGACATGCAGTTGCTGAAGTTCCATCCACTGGATTTGCTCTAACTGTGGCATCCAAGTTGCATCAAATTGTACAGGGACTCAGGAAGCGGTGGGGAACTGGGCAAAGAAAAACTTTTCTCCCTCTCGGTATTACAACCCACAACCATCCAGTGAAGCAGAATGTTAGAAGATTCTGAACAGGCAAAAGGAAGTATTACTTTACACAATGCATAGTCAAACTAGAATTCATTACCGCAAGAGGTCCTAACATAAACTCTAGTCTAAGCCTCCTTGGATTCATAATGAGGTTTTCTCTATCTCTAGTCTCCATCACACCTACCATTTCATCACCCCAAGTTCTGCCTGGTGGGTGGGGGTGCTAAGGAGTACCTTCTGTCAACCACCCAGGCCATTTCTTGATTCCAGAGATCAACCCAAGGCTTTGACAGAAGCACCTGCCAAGGAGACAAAACAATCCTCCTGAGTCATCAGATGGTTTCTGGGTTTCCATATGTTTCTACCCTACTTGTGCAATTGCTGACTAGGAATTTGAGTCTCTGGATAAATTAGCAAAAGCTAGAAATCTCAAAATAATACTGACATACAATGCATCTGAAATATGCTTGTAACCAGTGTATATGGTGCTGGTACTCACCATGAGGTTGTTATAATAAATGCCACACTTTTAACATTTGGGGGGGGAGCTGCCAGTACTGTATACCCTGGAGTACCCCCAGAGGAAGAAAAACTGCTTGTAACATTTCCCAAATATTATTTTGAATATATTCATTAAAAAAATTATAACACCGCTATACGGTATACCTGGGATTTTTAAAAAAGGAAACAGGGCTGTAGGTCTTTTTAATAAATAGATTTACACTACATCTTTCTCTTTACAGCTTCCTTTAAGAATCCTTATATTTTGGTAAGTGAAAGATTGAGCCAATTTCCCTCCTGCCAGGAAGCAGATTAGTGGGTCTTTTCACAGAAGCTCCTCCCCTCCTTCTCTAGGACCAAACCAGTTCATTAAGGAACTGTGACAAAGGCTTTCCAGGAAAGTGATTCCTTTTTTATGCTGGTGGAGAAAGAACCAAAGTCCATGATACACATTTCTCCCTCTCCAAATGTGTTACCATGCTTGTTTGATCCCTATGTCCCTATACATGTCTGAAACCTACTTTTCTTTTCAGATAGGAAGCCCACCTGGATCCCAAATGGCTGGTGGGATTTTGCTGTGGTGCCAGAGTGGTCACGTATTAAATCAGGTATTTCTGGGGGTACTCAAGGATACACAGTACTGGCACCTTCCCCCCCCCCCCCCACTGGTCAAAATTGTGGCACTTACTGTAACAATGTCATGGTGAGTATCGGCACATTTCCTTCCTCCCCTCCCCCCCGAAGAAAAGCATTGGGTATAGGGCAGGTAAAGACAAAGCTGAGCAGAAAGAGGGCTTGCAAAACCCCAAGTAAAGCCCCTATATGGTGCTTTGTAAGCCCCAACAATCAGCTGATCATCAGGCGAAGGGCTGTGCCTTTGCCGGTTTAATTGCAGACCACATGGGCAAAAATAGGCCACCTGATGTCATTGTGATTGGTATGGAAACCTTTGCTTTTTGCCACTCTTAATATTTTATTTGTGCTGGAGAACAGACTCCTGTCAGTCCAGTGCAGCTGGCACCCCAAAACTAGTATGTTTAACCAGATCAGTAGGAACACATGAGGAACTCTGTAGTTTCAGTAATATTATAGAGTATCCTATACAATTACTGGGAGGGAAAGAGGAAATCAGAGCTTTTCCAGAAAAGGGATTTTATTCATGGAGCAACTGCAAGACCAATTACTGAAAACTATCCCAGATGGGAGGGGGAGGGGGAAGCAGCAGTGAGCCAAATGCAGTGTAGTGTATATGGAGAGAAAAGGGTGAGAGCTGGCAGCACTGACAAGAGAGAAATTAGAGAGAGAGAGAGAGAGAGAGAGAGAGAGAGAGAGAGAGAGAGGAAGAGGGTGCTGGTTAGTTTTTAAACTTTCCTTCCTTGCAATTTGTCAAAAGCACTTCAGCAGAAGAGAGAACGGGGATCCTCCATGAGGGTAAATCCAAGGTCAAATGAAGCTCATGTTCCCGGATTGTAGCAAGAAAACACCATGGAGCACGGTGGTGCAAAGTCATCACCAAACAGTGGCTTCCAGGAGTAAGTTAGGCAAAGTGTCTATGGACCAGTTTGTCAAAAAATGTATGAAAATCCAAAGGTTCATGAATTCCAGAGTTGCACTAAGCCAGTATTTGAAAAAGCCAGTCCAATAATGCATCTGTCAATAGAAGTGCTTTTGAAATCGTGCTGCATTCAGAGAGGGGGTGGTCCAAGGTCAGTTGGGGACAAAAACCCCTATTGCTCATTCTCAATACTGTAGAGAGGTTCTAGGCACTGGGTATGTGTATGTTTGGAGCTTCAGTATGCAGATGACAACGTAGTGTGCACGCTCCAGAGGATGACCTCCAAACCATCCTAAATATCTTCGCAGAAGCTTACGAAAAGTTTGGCCTATCACTCAACATCCAAAAAACCAAAGTGCTGAACCAACAAGTACAAAATAACCCCTCTGCAGCACCACAAATCCAACTCAATGGTGTAATGTTGGAAAATGTCGATCACTTCTACCTAGGCAGTTATCTTTCCACAAGGGTCAACATTGATGCCGAAATCCAGCATCGCCTGAGCTCTGCGAGTGCGGCTTTCTCCCAATTGAAGTGCAGAGTGTTTGAGGACCGGGACATTTGCAGGGAAACCAAAATGCTTGTTTACAAAGCTATTGTACTACCAACCTTACTGTATGCTTGTGAAACATGGACAATTTACAAACGCCATCTCCAACTTCTCGAAAGATTCCATCATTGGTGTCTCCGAAAAACCTTACACATCACTTGGGAAGACAGGCGAACTAATATCAGTGTACTGGATGAAGCAATGATTCTTCAACATCAACTTCATTGGACTGGTAATGTTGTGCGGATGCCTGATTATTGTCTTCCAAAGCAACTACTCTATTCCAAACTTAAAAATGGAAAGTGTAATGCTGGTACTCAACAAAAGAGGTTTAAAGACTGTCTCAAGGCAAATCTAAAAAAATGTAGTATTAACACCGACAACTGGGAAACACTGGCCTGCGAGCGCTCCAGTTGGAGAACAGCCTTTATCAGAGGTGTCATGAAGACTGAAGACACTCGAACTCAGAACGCAAGGGAGAAACGTGATATGCTTGGCAAATCCACACCGTGATCAACTCCCCCCCCCCCCCAGGAACCAATGTCCCCACTGTGGAAGGATGTGTGGGTCCAGAATTGGCCTCCACAGTCACTTACGGACTCATTGTTAAAACCGTGTTTATGGAAAACAATCCTACTCGGCTGCGAGTGATCGCCCAAAGAAGTGCTGCCAGGTAGCCTTGCCCCCTTGAATAGCCAACTAGCCAGGGAAGGAGAAAGAAGAGTGTGCTCCCATCACCACCGCAGGTGACTACCCAAGGTAAAACAAAAAGTGGGGCACAAGCAGTGGAGGGGAGGGAGGGAGGGAGAAGAGGGGTGTGGCCATGGTAGTTTCCCCCTTCCCCCCAAGCAAGCACCTTGCCGGAAGGCCCCCTCAAAGCTGGCAGCACCTCTGTTAGCCATTCAGAAAACTTCAGGGGAAATGCTTTAATAATTGGTTACCATGGAAACACATCACCAAGCTTTCCACACTCTTTTGTTAAGTCTAAGGCCCAGGCCAGGTATTGCCTCAGGGCAACCTGCACTGAATAGCTCTATTCACAGGAGACAAATGTGTTTTATTTAGACATATGTGCAGGGAATTCAGTTTTATTTTCTGACATTTTGGAGATAATACAGACTATATTTTATTATAATGTTTATGGTTCTTATAATTTTTCTACCTTTATTTTTTTTGGTAAGAGTCCAGGAGCGTAAATGTGTAAATAGAATAAAGCATGAGGTAATAGGCACTTGCCTTTTCATAAGTTCTCCCCCACCTTCCTAAGAAGGGAGAGTGCTCTTCTGTTTCAGTCCTGCTTGTCAGTTTCCCACAGGCATCTGGTTGGCCATTGTGAGAACAAGATGGTGGACTAGATGGGCCATTGGCCTGATCCAGCAGGCTCTCCTTATGTCCTTATATAAAGTTAGTTAAATAAGCACTATTCATAAATATAGCAAGAATGGTGAAATGGCAGCAGGATCTGGGCACCGACACCTTTCCATCCTCCCTCCCTCCCTGTCACTACACATATATAGAACACAGCCCACAATATTTGGTGACTGAGATGGGCAGGATGGCATGTACATTGACTAGAATGACAATTTCATCTTACTTCAATCCTTTCAGTGGGTCAGTGTGGCTCACTGCACCTGAGGGCAGTGGGCTCTCTTAGGAGGCAACACATAGGCTGCAACTCTGTTCTCTTATCACCTCCCTGCTGCTCCTTGCCTGTCAACAGCTGCTGCCTGAGGCAGCTGCCTCACTCTGGCTAAGGCTAAGGGTAAGTCTGGCTCTGAATGCAGGAGATGTTGCTTCACAAGAGATTTCCTGTTGATGCTTAATCTGATGCTCCATCTGTTAAGTATATTACATTCTGTTAAGTATATTACATTCACTTTTCCGAGCCTGTTCCCTTAAATGAACATTGATTCCCTCGTTGATGATGTGATGCTTAGATCATTCAGCTTGTCCAGTAAAAATCATTTACTAGGATTATTTTGAATGAAGAGGTGTGTGGTATTCATTGCTTTCCAGTAAGGTCCGAGTTCCACTAAGAGCTGATTGACTTAGTGGAACTTGGATCTCATGGGAAAGCTGCTAAATACCGCACACACACCTGATCCATTCAAAATAATCTTTGCAAATGAATTTTACTAGGATTGATCTAGTTTTTAAAGTGTTGAGTCAATGTCGGGCAACCTCTCAATTATTTGCCGGCTAAGCCTGACAGGTGATGTTTCTATGGACTATTAAGCTAGAGCTGTGTTTGCACCAGAGCCTTGCTTGTCACAATATCCTCTCAGAAAGTGTGGAGAACCATGCATTTGTGTTAAACAAATGTGAATAGGAGAAACAATAACTACTTTCCACACTGGTCTGCAGTCTTCGTTCTGGCCAGGCTCATGTGCCTTACCATAAATTCTGTGCCAACAGGAATTGAGAAGGTAAAGCTTTTCCTGGCATGCACAAGAAGCAGAGGACATTTCATCTGCTTCTGATGACACAACAGTTAAAGGCAGCAGGCCAGGGCACTGCTAGAAGAAAGTTGGCAGCTACAACTCCAGCTCAGAAATGAAAATGTTTCACTGGCCACATGGCTTTTGCTGCAAACAAGAGAATGGAGCCTTTTACTGTACCACTGTGGATTGGAAGCTGGTATGAAACCTTGGCGACTCCTGCTGTTCCCCATCACTTTTTGCTTACAGTATTCTATTCAACTTTCAAGGCTGAACTCACCTGTAGTGGCCACCAGGGGAGGCTACATTGGACCATTGGAGCTGTTAGCTTCAATGTACTGTATTTTGTTACCAGCAAAATGTCTCTCATTGTGGCAAGGCGGCTTGAATATACCCAGAAAACTTAGGTTTTGGATGCAGTGCTTATAGGGATAACAGTGTGTATGCATAGGCGCACACCCAGGTGTGTGAAGGCTAGGCTACCCAGTATCAGGGATGGAAACCGATAGTATCCAAACTGCAGTCAGAGAAGCTAAAAAGGTGCATGGGGTCCTTATTTTCCCTACAGCAGGGAAACTATCATCCCTGGAGTGGGACATAGCTATAACGTCCCCAAAGGCCTCATCCTCCATCCTCTCAGATTTTCCAGGTCAGCCACCTTAGGCTCAAGGGAACAAAATTATTCGTAGAGAACCAGGGACTCATTGCACCTTGGACACACACAGCTTCTGTCCAACAGGCAGATAGTTGTACACGTGACAGACAGCGCAAAACAGTGGAAATATATAAACGAAGATGGTAAAATATTTTGCACATTTCAAGCTATACCAATGACGAATGCTGATTTCATAAGCCAGCTTCCTTTCAGGCCCCTGGTCATGATCGAACATCCCAGTTACAACTTAACATTTTTCAAGGCAACCCCATGCAATCTACTGGAAAGCAAGTTTGGCAATGTTCAATGAGATTTCTTCCATGCAGTCTTAGCCTGTGCAAGCTTGCCTGGAAGTAAGCCCCATTGGGCATAATGGGGCTTCCTTCCAAGTAAACATGCACAAGCTTGCGCTGTGAAAATAGGATTAAATTATTGCATAGGACACTTTCTGAATTCTTAGCATTCAAAGGGATTGCAGAGCAAGGAAAAGGCAGAAGGAATGAGCGCTCGGTCCCTTTAAGAGCTGCAAGCTTGCTCTTTGCATCTCGCCGCACAGAGGGAAGTCTTTCTCTCTGGTTCCGGCAGCTGCAGATGGAGGAGAGAGTTGCTTTTCTTCGCACAGCTTGAAAGCCAGAGAGATCTGCGTCCCGCGGTGAGTGACTTGGCCGGATCATTGCAGCGGTTCCTGCGGGTCCGGTGCTTCGTACTTTCACGCCGTTACTTTCCCCCCTCTTTAATTATTAAGCAAAGTTTTCAGTCTTCCACTTTGTTAATGCTCGACAGAGTTGGCGCTGGGTCAGCAGCTTTGGAGACGGAAGAAAGTCCCCTCCGTGGGCCTGTCCAGTTCTGTATTTCTAGTAGGAAAACGCCAACAGACACTTTTCGAGCCTTTAACGCGCATTCTTGAGTGTTCAGGATTGTTAGGGGGCGTCCCTTGGCCCGCGGGCTGCACAACTTGTTGCAAAGTCCACCGCGTCTCCCCCGACAATTCTATGCTGGGCTCTGAGACGCAATGGAGAAGAGGGTGCCTATGAGCATGTGCAGCGGCGGACCCTGCCCTTTGCCACCGGATCCACTCACCGGTACAGATTCACAACTTTATTGTGCTTTATAGATAGTCCTGACCCCAGTGGGCTTGTTTTAGAAATTCAGCTTAATTAAGAAAATTAATGGGATATACGGGTACAGGTGCGTGCAGTAAAAGTAGGTTAGTCAGTAGTCCTTGGATGTTGTGTCCTGCATTGCATAAGGGTGTGAGATGTCAGAGCTCAAGCAGGTAAACTGCAGCTGCCTTATCTTCTAATTTTCCTCTTCTTGCACAATAACCAGATAAGTACTGATGCAATAGCATTGATTCAAATATTTATTGGTAACTTTGATGTAACTCTCAAGTTTGATGTCAGCTGTGCTCTATAATAATAATAATAATAATAATAATAATAATTTTTTTATTTGTACCCCGCCCATCTGGCCGGGTCCCCCCAGCCACTCTGGGCGGCCTCCAACAGACACCAAAATACATTAAAATATCACAAATTAAAAACTTCCCTAAATAGGGCTGCCTTGAGGTATTTTCTGAGTGTCAGATAGTTGTTTATCGCTCTGACCTCTAATGGGAGGGCGTTCCACAGGGCGGGCGCCACTACCGAGAAGGCCCTCTGCCTGGTTCCCTGTAGCTTTGCTTCTCGCAGTGAGGGAACCACCAGAAGGCCCTCGGCGCTGGATCTCAGTGTCCGGGCTGAACGGTGGGGGTGGAGACGCTCCTTCAGGTATACAGGACCGAGGCCATTTAGGGCTTTAAAGGTCAGCACCAACACTTTGAATTGTGCTCGGAAACTTACTGGGAGCCAATGTAGTTCTCTCAGGACCGGTGTTATGTGGTCCCAGTGGCCACTCCCAGTCACCAGTCTAGCCGCCGCATTCTGGATTAATTGCAGTTTCCGAGTCACCTTCAAAGGTAGCCCCACGTAGAGCGCATTGCAGTAGTCCAAGCGGGAGATAACCAGAGCATTCACCACTCTGGCGAGACAGTCTGCGGGCAGGTAGGGTCTCAGCCTGCGTACCAGATGGAGCTGATAGACAGCCGCCCTGGATACAGAATTAACCTGCGCCTCCATGGACAGCTGTGAGTCCAAAATGACTCCCAGGCTGCGCACCTGGTCCTTCAGGGGCACAGTTACCCCATTCAGGACCAGGGAGTACCCCACGCCCGCTCGCACCCTGTCCCCCAAAAACAGTACTTCTGTCTTGTCAGGATTCAACCTCAATCTGTTAACAGCCATCCATCTTCCAATCTTCCTCTATGGAGGAAAGGCATACTGTCCTTGACTTAAAAATACCATTTCCACTTAGGCTGCTTTTTATTATAATAATAATTTGTTATTTATACCCTGCCCATGTGGCTGGGTTTCCCCAGCCACTCTGGGTGGCTCCCAAAAGAATTAAAAGCACAATAAAACATCAAACATTAAAAACTTCCCTAAAAAGGGCTGTTCTCAGATGTCTTCTAAAAGTCAGATAGTTGTTTATTTCCTTGACATCTGATGGGAGCGCATTCCACAGGGTAGGCGCCACCACCAATAAGTCCCTCTGCCTGGTTCCCTGTAACCTCACTTCTCTCAGGGAGGGAACCGCCAGAAGGCTCTCAGAGCTGGACCTCAGTGTCCAGGCAGAATGATGGGGGTGGAGACGCTCCTTCAGATATACTGGGCTGAGGCCGTTTAGGGCTTTGAAGTCCAGCACCAGCACTTTGAATTGTGCTCGTAAACGTACTGGGTGTTTGAAGCAGGGGTCCTGTTTCCCACCTATGTTGGTTCTTGTGGGAAGGGAGTAGTGAGCCTGGGCAAAACAGACACCTAAAGGTTCCACCTCAATGCCAGGCTTTGGTTTGAGGCAGCCTTGAAAAGCCTTCCAAATGGTTAATTGTGCAGTAAATTTTGCTTTCTAATGGCATTTGTGGTGTGCGCGCGTACACATATCTAAACCATTCGTGGGAAAAGGCTGCACTGCAAACTGAGACTAAGACCCTGAATATTGAGACTTGTGAAATGTCATCAGTGTTCAATCAGCATTCCATAAATGTAGGTGTCACTTACCGGTAGCAACATTTTACTGTGCTTTTATATGTGCTGTAAGCCGCCCAGAGTGACTGGGGAAACCCAGTCATTATCATCATCATCATCATCATCATTATTGGACTTGGTAGCCCTCATCAGTGGGTGAGTGTTGGCTGAGGCAGGAAAGGCAAGCACCATTCCTCTTGATCACCTCTGACATGCTCAGAGACATTTTGTTGGGATGTGGTGGGTCAGCCTTTGACCTTAAGCTAATCCTGGAAGCCCATCATCTTCTGTATGTTTCCTTGCCTGGCAATGAACTGAGTGAGTCAAGAACCACTTAATCATTGTCAGGTTCTAAATATCCCTAGGGGCAGACCATCCCAATGGGCTTTCCTGCATCACTGCAAGCCCATACTTCACCGGGAACTGATCTAACCATGATAGCAGGGTCACTCTGACCTCCCCTGCTACTGGACCAGAAGCCAGACAGGAGCAAATGCCAAACGGGAACAAAGCGTGACCACAGTGCTATGGAATCCAGTGGGGCTGGGTAACCAGTGGAGCAACCACATTCTAGGACAATTGTACCATTGGAGGGGAGAGTTCAGGGTCAGTTGTCAGTTCACTTCTCATTGCGTGCTTTCTCTCATTCACCCTTCCCTCTTTTTTTTCTCCCAGGGGAAGAAAAAAAGGGAGTATTTTAATGTATATCATACACAATAAGGGCTCATAAAACAATTGCAAGCAATAGACGCTGAAAAACTAGAATGACTTGAAACTGTAGCACCATGAAGCACTCAGTTCCATGAGGTGGGGAAGATAATGTTAAAAGCATGCCCTAAAACAGCCGTCACTAACCTGGCACCCTCCAAGTGTTTTGGACTACATCTCCTGTCAGTCCCAGCCATTACAAAACATCTGGAGGGTAGCACGCTAGCAAATGTTGCCTTAAAACACAGTCTTTACAATCTTTCTGAAGGGGTTGGGAAGAGGCAGCCAGCCAGACAAACCTGCACTGCCTGATATATTTGTTTCAGTGACTGGATGCATGGGGCCAGAATCGGTTTATCGACTTTTTGTTTATTTATTTATTACATTTATATGCCACCTTTTCTCTCAAGGTGGTGCAGATAGTTCTCCTCCCCAATTTATTATCACAACAATCCTGCAGTGTAAGTTAGGCTGAGAGATGGTGTGACTGGCCCAAGGTCACCCAGTGATTGGGGATTCAAACCCTGGTCTCCCAGGTCATAGTCCAACACACTAACCATTATGCCACACTGTCCAGTGGTTATGAGACATAGGTGAGACTGCCTTCTCTGGTAACACTATCAACACCAGGAGACGCTTCTATTGTTTCATTTCAGACATGATCTCAGAGATGAAGTTAATGGTCCCCTGGGGCCACATCGCAGCCAAGGCATGGGGATCTCCACAAGGCCGCCCTGTCCTCTGTTTGCACGGATGGCTGGACAATGCAAACACTTTCAACAGGCTCATCCCCTTACTTCCCAAAGGTAGGATTCGTCGTTGGGTCCTGTGTTGTTTATTTCCTTATTTAAACAGCTGGCTAACAATAGTTAGTTGTGGTGCACAAGTAGCTTAATACAATGAAATTGTAGTATGCTATACAGGAGTGTGGTTTGGCACTTGACTTGTTTCTCTTCCCTTTGTTCTCTTTCAGATTGTTACTACATGGCCATTGATCTTGCAGGACACGGCCTGTCATCCCACCGCCCACCTGGGGCAATCTATCACTTCTTGGATTATGTGGGTGACGTGCGCAGGGTAGCAGCAGGTGAGCCTGTTGGATTTGTTTGTAGCCTGTAGGCAGTTTGAATTTCTCCGTGGCCTGGATCTATATTTCTCCTGGCTGCAGTCAGGGCAGTTTCTCTCACACTTCCTGATCAACCGAAGCCAGCAAGTTCTCCCCAACCCACTTTCAGGGCCAGACATAAAACTTTGTTGCCCTTGCTTTAATTAGACAGGCTCCAAAGCCTCTAAAATAAAGCACTAGTCAAAACTGGCACATACATACAGTTACAGTTTTATAGGTTGTAAATTCTCAGTGTAGCAATTCTCAAGAGTAGGTGTAAACCTTTCACCTTAATCTAGTTTGGTAAAACCAGTTAGTAGGCATTGAGCTTTGAAATCTTTCCTGGTTTTTTTTTTTGTGTGGAAGGCAAATAGTACCCTAGTTAATAATTGTGAATGCCCTTCTCAGATGCTGAAGCACAGCCACAGTGCATAGGGCAGAGCCTTGTTGTAGGAAATGTACATTGTTGGAGCTGAGCTGCATCTATGAACATTCCCTGTGCAATTTAGGGTATTGGTTCCCATTGCAGCCGTAACCATTTCCTAAGCCCCACCCCCTTTTAACCAGGAACATCCATTTCTTCTTGTGCAGCTTGTTAGCTGTCTGTTTTTCAAAGAACTCATCGGGTATTCCCTTTTAGAGGGACTCTCTTGCCTGTCGAAATAAAAGAAAAAAAATTGTCCAGTAGCACCTTAGAGACCAACTAAGTTTGTTCTGGGTATAAGCTTTCATGTGCATGCACACTTCTTCAGATACCTACCTGAAGAAATATCTAAAGAAGTGTGCATGCACACGAAAGCTTATGCCCAGAACAAACTTAGTTGGTCTCTAAGGTGCTACTGGACAATTTTTAATTTTTTTTTATTATTTCGACTGTGTCAGACCAACATGGCTACCTACCTGTCTCTTGCCTGTGACAGCCTACACTAGCCTTCCCCAACCTGGTGCCTTCCTGATGTTTTGCACTATGATTTCCAGCTGTGCTAGCTGTGGCTGTTGGGAGTTGTTGTGCCAAACATCTAGAAGCACCAAATTGAGCCGTGATGTGGCTAATGTTTATATTGTGATGTTGCCGATTGTCTGGGGGCTTGTGAAACCTGGGCTGTCTGGTCTTAACTCAGCCTCTCCTTTGCTCTTATTTTTTTTTTTTTAGCAATGAAATGGAATCGGTTTACCCTTATGGGCCACAGTTTGGGTAAGTGACTCTTGTCCCCCGAGGAAGCTGGTGTTTCTCACACATAAGTGAATCCTCAACTTCCTGCCATTTCTCTTTCTCTTTGGCAAATCACTGCACCTCCCCCTTTCCTTGTTTGTTCACTTATCAAATTATGGTCCTGTTCTCTCATTGCTGGTCAGTTTATACCAGTCACTGGTCACTGTGGTTCATACTCTGTGTTCATATAAACCCCACTTCATTTTCTTTCCTACAGGTGGGAGTATTGCAGGCATGGTGAGTATATTCTTCTCTGGGCATTTTCATTATTCCCTCTATTTCCAGTGTTCAGGGTTTGAGTGCCACTAATTATGTAGCAAGAACAACACCATCCATACACAAGAGGAACATATCAGAAGGCTTGGAAGAATTCTGTGGTTTGCAGAAGTGTGTTAGAAAAAGGAAAAACAACAACACACACCCACACCCACACCCACCCCGGAACAGCCCAGTGAGAATTGAGTGACCACACAATGCTGGCTGAGTTGGGGCGGAGAAAATTTTGGGGTGGGGGAAGTAGGAATAGAAGGGCTGGGATCTTGAACAGCAGCACCATAGACTGCAACACTGTGCTGTGGGTCCCATTTATCTACACTGATAGCAATCTCCTTTCTCTGGGTGCTGGTCTTTATGTTGCCAAACTGGCACCATCCATCTCGAAGAGGGACGGGTTGGCGGGCTCAAGACCCTCAGCTTTTCAGAAGTACAAAGACATATTTAGGAAACAAACTCTTAATAGGAGAGGGATTTTTTAAATAAAAAAAAATAGCCCAGTGAAGACTGAGCATGCTCAGGCATGGAATGCTGTCTGGCTGTTGGAAGTTTAATAGAAAACCTAAGGAAGTGGACAAAGACTAGACCAGGCATCGGCAACGTTGGCTCTCCAGATGTTTTGGAACTACAACTCCCATGATCCCTAGCTAACAGGGCCAGTGGTCAGGGATGATGGGAATTGTAGTCCCAAAACATCTGGAGAGCCAAGGTTGCCTATGCCTGGACTAGACCATCCTCCAGAGGAGTATTCTACACTGCAACATTTTGTTGCAGAACTCGCTTACCTATATAGAAATGTCTCTTCTCAAAACACAGTTTCTGTGACAAACACACAAGAGAATAAGAAATGCTATCTAGGCAGAAGTGATAGAAATTACACTTTTTGTTCCTGGGGTAAAAGAGCTAAACTTCCTTTCTTTTCCCCTCTGTCTTCCCTAGTTCTCTTGCATTTTCCCCGAACTGGTGGACAAGCTGATCCTGGTGGAATCCTATGGTTTTTATCCCGCACCTCAGGTTAAATTCTATTTTTTTTTTGCTACCCTTGCAGTATAGTTGAGAGAAATGGCATGAACTGAAGAAGCTATATAAGTTTCTTTGCTAATAGAAGGTGGCTATTTTTGAGGTAGTGTTGAGCCTGGCGTGGGGCATATGAGAGGCAGCCCCACCTCTGCCCTCCTTTATAAGGTGGAAGGCTAGTGGGTACATGGCAAGTAGGTTGGACAAAATACTTGTGCCCTTTTGACAGTGCCCAGGGCTGCTGCTGTAGATGCAGCACAACTATTCGCTTTACTGAGGCCTAGGCTAGACGCTAAACACAATTTATGTAATTAGCAATTTTTAAAATCACAGGTGTGGGTTGGAACCCTGTTGTGAGTTGAGCAGCCACCCTTGCTACACGGACTCATGCCTATTTGCCTCAACGACTTACCGTATTTTTCCGTGTATAACACGCCCCCATCTATAAGACGACCCCTATTTTTGGGGACGCAAACTAAAGAAAATGGCTCCCCCAGGTTCATTCCCCCACTTCTTGCTGGAAGAAGAGGGCAGCGAGTGCAGATCATCTCCTCCTATTCGTTATTATTTTATCCTTCAGCTCCCCACAGAGGGAATGGCTCATGCCAGGGCTACGGGAAGCGAGGAGCCCTTGCTGGGCACCTCCGGCCACAGAGACGGCCGGTCTCTGGTGGTGGCACTGGTGATTTGGGACACGCTGTCTCTGGAGATCACTTACCTGTCAGACCTGCGCTGCCGCACGCACGCAAAACCTGCCTATCAGCTGTTCCCTTGCAGCCAGAAGCCGCAGCAAGAGCAAATCCACACCAGCCCTTGTCACAGCCACTAATAACACCACTGACTATCTCAGGCTAGCGGAAGCAACAAATCCCACGACACCAAAATGCACTGACTATGGATAAGACGGCCTCCCACTTTTTGATGTTTGTTTTGAGGGGGGAAACCTTGTCTAATACATGGAAAAGTATGCTAGTCAAGTGGATTATCCCTTTTGTTAGGGAACTCACACCCCTTTCCTTTAGTGCTGTAGATTTCCAGTGTTACGAGGCAGACTTGCAAAGAAGAGAGGCACAACGGTCTGAATATGTTGTCAAAGAAACTGGAAATCTGTGGTTACTGTGATTCCTGCTTTGCAAGAGTTTGGACCCTTTGGATTCATTCCAACTCTACAATTCTATGATTCTATTAGGAGGAGCCAACAGTTCAGGCTTAGCATCACGTGTAGATTTAGGACCAGCCAGTGGATAAATTAACTTTGAAAAGAGCCATTCCCAGAGGTGTGTTAATTACTGAAAAGCAGCAAGGAGCAGGAAAGGCGATTGCTACCTCCCCACATGATGAGACTTTTCTATCACTGCCACTTTTAGGTCTTTAAAGTGCTGGCTTTAATCAGAAAATAGATAAGTAAATCTGTTTTCATATATCCTGTGAGCCATCTTGGCTCATGCACTGGGAGAGAGGCAGGGCAATATATAAAAGAAATATTTAATTAAAATTTAAGTGATATTTTTCCCAGCTGGAAAGTATTTCTTGCAATTGTAGAGGCAGTGGGTGAAAGGCAAACTTCCCTCCCTTGCATGCTTAAGTTTCTGGGATGCGATTTTAACCCAGCTCTTGTGGCAACCTTGGGGTCAGTCAAAATGTGTAGACAAAAACGCTTTTCTCTCCCAAAATTAGCAACTGCATGTGCCAGTGATGGGATACAAAGAATCTGATCTATAACTCAGGGGTCTCTAAGAGGTCTATTATACTAATACAGCATTGTTCTGTCTAAGGCTGGGCGATATTTGGTTTTCAACATCATGATATGTCACGAGCTAAATAAGGGTGGAACTATGTAGAGGCATTGACTGGCTTCAGTTTTCCCCACAAGGTGACTTTTTGCACACACATCATGATTCACGATATATTGCCAGGTCAAAAATTATGAAACCAATATCACAATATGGACTTCAAACTGATTTGGGATGATATATTGATATACCGCCCAGCCCTAGTCCTGTCCAGTGTTTACTGGTTGCACAGAATGACATGAGCTTAATCAGGACACGTTTGTGTGTGTGACTTTCAGGGAATTTAATTGGCTCTCGTTCCTAGGAGGATTTCCTGCCACAAAAGCCACTGCCCAGGCTCTGTTATTGTTTGTTGCCTCTCTTGTTGGCAGGGTTATCAAAGGGGCCCAGGATTTCATACAGAAAAGCCGAAGTTCCTGTTCACCCCTAGAGATGCTTTCTCACGTTTAGAGGTGAGGTTGGAAGGCAGCATGGCGTTGGAAGTGAGGCCTAGTGGTGTCAGGGTGCATAGAAAGAGCTAACGCTTATAATTCCTTTACTTTTGTCTTGCCTTCCCAAGAAGCTAATACTAATGTTGTTGTTTTGTATACCTTGTGAGGGGCTTTGGGTGTAACAGACTTCTGAAAGCAGATGACTACGTCTGATTTATAGGAATTGGAGAAGATTTGCAAGTCCCAGCGGGAGGTAATTGAGGAACTGCTGAATTTTGAGACCAGCAAATACCATTCCCCCAAAGTACGCAGTCCTGAAGCAGCCCTTCAGAGGTGAGTTCCCTTCTTTGGTCTCTGGCAGCTGTTGGGCGTTTTGTCCTGGGGGTCCTGCCAAACATAGCTGCCTCTTTCCAAATCCATTATTCTGAAAAAGGAAATGTTCTTTTATTTTATTTATTGCATTTATATCCCGCCTTTTTCTCCAAAGAGCTCAAGATGGTGTGCATGATTTTCCTCCTTCTCATTTAATGCCCACAACCCTGTGAGGGTAGGTTATTGCTGAGAGGCAGTGACTGGCCTAAGGTCACTTCACAGCTGAGTGAGGATTTGAACCCTTGTCTCCAGCATTCTGACCACTGCATCATACTGGCTCCCTTGCAGAATCAAAACCAAGGTATTAGAATGGGGGGGGGGGGAAGACAACCAAGGAAATGGTGCTCAGAACTTAGGTACTTAGCTAAAACGCCTTCCCAAACCTAACTTAGTCATGTTCGTTAATTTCAGTGGTTCCACTCTTGAGTAAAACTTGGTTGAATACCACCCACTTTTTTCATCACCCCCCCCCAAAAGGAACATAACTGGTGTCCCTGGTTCATATCAGTGGTTTGTCAAGTCCAGGGTCCTGTTTGATGGCATCACCATTGAATGCTTTCTGAAGTGTACAAGGCATCAGTGTTGTACAAGAGCTGTA
The DNA here is from genome assembly GCA_034641385.1 of Darevskia mixta. NCBI lineage: Eukaryota > Metazoa > Chordata > Lepidosauria > Squamata > Lacertidae > Darevskia > Darevskia mixta. The sequence continues at coordinate 21,655,503 of JAWWNH010000008.1, forward strand.
CATAGATTCAGGATGGACAAATGTGGCTGGGTAACATTTGATAAGATGAGGGGTTAGTTGGTGGTGGCATTACCAAGAACGCAGTTCTTGCCTGTATCTTACTGACAAAATTGTACATGTTTCTGCTTGACTTGCCTAGGTTATTGGAAGCAAACAGCCAGCTAACAGAAGAGAGTGCCAAGGTATTGCTGGAGCGAGGGGCTTCTGAGGTGGCGGGAGGTAAGAGGCTGATACAAAGAGATGCCTGTTTGTTGTGTTTCACCGAACCTATTAGGGGAGGTCTCAGGTTTAATAGCTGGCATCTTTGGTGCCAGGGGACTGTTGCAGTCTTGTGTGAGACACTAGAGACCTGCTGCCCATTGCACTAGTGGCTAGCTGGCCCAGTGGTCTGACTCTGCCTGAAGATCTAAAATGATCTAGCACAATCGGTGGCGCAATATTCAGAACTGATAGTGTTTGTATGATAGGACTGACATGCTGCCTTCCAAGGCAGTATATGAAGTGATTGTTGAAACCATAAAAGCTATACAAATAAAGCAAACAAATTACAAAAGTTAAAAACAGCAGCAGTTTGAAATTAAGAAGTTTACTAAGGTCTAATTTAAAACCCATTTCAGTCCAGAGGTGCTACTTATGGGACGGAGTTCTTAGGCGCTGAAAAGGTCAGTCTCGAGGGTTTGCCAGTCTGATGGATTTTGGACACAATCTCTGAGCGGGTCCTTGCAAGCCATTCTTAAGGCCCATCTTCAAATAACCTTGTCCAAACAGTTTAGAGCTTTACTTTTTACTACCAGCAATTTACACTGAGCCTGGAAACAAACAGGCAGCTAATGCAACCAAAATGGAATATGTGCTATATGCTCCGAGTGCCTGTTGTCCACAAACATCCCAGTGCCGCGTTCTGTACCAGCTGAAGTTTCCAGACCATGTTTAAAGGCAGCCTCATACAGTCCAGTCTGGCTGTAACCAGGGCATGTGCCACTGAGGCAAGGTCTACTTTCTGCAGAATGGGTCACGGATGATGAAACAGCCTAAGCTGCTAAAAGGCACTTTTAGTCACCAACACCACCTGTGAGGCTTCCATAGTGTCCAGGAGACACCCCCCTGCCCCCGCCAATATAAACCTGGTCTTTTAGGAGTTGTGCATCCTCTTACAGAACACTCTGCAGTCCTCTTTCCAGGTATTTAAATTTTAATTGTGACAGCCAGTTAAACTTACCATTAATAGAATAACTTCCTTCCCCCTCAACTGTGTTAAGAGAAAGAAGCTGTTTGCAGAAAAAAAAGTTGTACAAAATGTGAGATGTGATTCTTCTCTTTCTCTAGGTTTGGTTTATAACAGAGATTTAAGGGTCCTTGTGGTAAGTTCTGATCTAGTTTTGTTGAATGTTTTCCCCTGTATTTTTCATCCACCCAAAGGGTGTTGGGAGGTACACAAATTAGTCCTTGCTCAAAGCCCTGCTCAGGCATGGGCTAGTTTTGTTAATGTTGGTCCTCTAACCTTATCCTCATTTGTCACAAAAATTGCAGTGAGAGCCTTTGTTGGCTAGATTGCAGAACACAGGAATATTTAATTTCCACCTATTTCTGGCTAACACTGTAGGGCTCTTCTGATGGAAAGCATTTTTGTAGACAACTGGTATTTCAGTTTCAGTGGGTCTCCTATGAATTGCCTTAGGACCAAAAGACTGTTGACCTGTGGCCAGGTATTGGCAAGAACAATGCCATTTGTGGAGCACCTCCTATTGCCCCCCTGCCCATTGATTGGCAACAGAGGGTAAAGTGGGGAGACCTGCTCCACTTTCTCTCCCCCAATACAGAATAAAGGGGGCAGCGTAGTATTGGGATGATTTTCAGGAATGCATGAAAACTATCAGGTTCTAGAAGAAACCCCTTGTGTGCTAAGCCAGTCAAACGGACTAGATGAGTTATGTTCCTTATTTGTCATTTTATATCATATGTAGCAGAACCACAGTTTTGTGTCTCTGGATCATTGTTGCACCATCCTGAAGAAAATCGAGGCTGATATACTGATGATCAGGTAAGTGACACGCAGATGTAACCAGTGCCTAGTAGATCTGCCTGGGAGAAAAAAAGAGGCAGGGGCAGAGAATGAAGAAAAATGGATTGCTTCACTGATCAGCCCCAAGCATAAGACTGAATCAGTCCTCCTTAGAGCACTCCTGTAGCGCCTAAACCTTGTTGCTGAGAAGTACTGAAGTGCAGTGCAGTCTTGCGCATGTTCACTTCCAATAATGTCCTACTATTTTCAGTAGGCCTACTTCCATCTGGGTCCGCGGAGCATCGCTGTTTTTAAAATCCTGAAAATATATTGAGCTTGTGGTAAATACCAGCTTAGCCACATGTTTAGCCAATTTAGTTTGTTGGCATCCATCTGTCTTGAGGGACAATGTCAAACCGCTGCGTTAGCAGCACTTAAGTGACCTTCCCGTGACACAACCCTGGGCAGTGTATGGAGGTCCTGGGCTGCCCAGATGACGTCCCCCTTCTCAGCCTCTGATGTGGTTTAAAGGGAAGCAGAGCAATATGTTTGGCACCAGCTTGGCTGCAGTAGTTGCCGGAAGGAGGCGTACAGGGAACCATCCAGCTGTCTTAGGGACTCCATTCTGGATTTGTGCAGGGTTTGCTCCTTAGCCTGTTCTTCTCCAGAAGATATTCTGCAAGGCAACGGAGGTTTAGGATCAGTTTTTCCCCTCCCAGATGGCTCCCTTTCCAGGCTGACAAGCCCTACCTGCCTCTCACTTCTCTCTGCACCGCGTGTAAAAACCACTCTTGCCGGTTGACCCACAATTGGTCTCATCCACTCAATCTGCCAGAGCCTGTCCACATGCAGAGGAAGTCCCTGACTTGCTGAGGATTTGAGACCCAGCAGCTGCACTCACCTGATTTACCCAGCCAGTTTCTGGACTGCGACCACTGTTGCATGTTTCTAGGTGGCCCAGATGAGAGCTGAGTGCAGGGTGGGGACCAAGGGTGAACAAACTACCCCAGAAGTGCTATCCCTACCGTAACACCGTATACACCCCAAATCTAGTCTATCCTTTTTTTCAATGGTACAAGTGAGAAGGATCAGTTCAGGTTATCCACAAAGCTAATGCAATACCCAGCACCCTCTTCTATTTCTTGGAAAATTCTATCATGCAGATGATTTGAACTTTGTGTTCTTATTTGCAACCAGAACTAAGAGCTGATTGTTTTATTCTAGAGCACAAAATGGGATTTTTACCAATCCTTCTAAAGGTAGCGCCCCATACTTTGTAGAGCCACTTGAGGAAGCATTCAGGACCAGCCTAAAAGAGGTGAGTGCAAGTCCTGAGGGGAACACAAACTTGCTCCGAGCCGTTTTGCATTGGCTTTGCTGGGCAGCTGCTTTTCTCGCTTGGGGTTTCCATGTATTCAGTGGGGAGGGAAGGGTGGCAAAGGAGGAGTACAGCTGGATACACCCCCCAGTTATGAGATAGGCTTAAGGGGCTGTAGTGGGCCTGGGGAACCTCTGGCCTCTTCCTGCTGGCCAACCTTGACAGGTGGTCAGGACAACTTGATGCCACATGATTGACAGGCAGGTTGCCCCACCCAACTGTCAAAATCCCTTGTGTGGAGATTGTAACAATGACAGGGAAGGGAGAAAGGCGCATGTCTCCAGTGCTCTGCCGGTGCTCCCCAAATGCACCATTATTTTTGCTTGCCTTGGCTGACCAGGATTTAGCCTCCTGCTTGGATAGGTGGACTAAAACGGAAGGGAAGGGGTCAGGGGGAGAGGAAAAAACAGGGTAGCTTGAGCAGCATTTCCAGTGTGCAGAGGTTCCTTACCTCTCTCTTCCTCTCCCCCGGAGTTGAAGCAGAATTATGCAAAATGAGCTTGCACGCAATATACAGAATGCGAGATTGTCTTTAAGCCCACACTGAACACAGGTGTGGTTAAGTATTCAATAAAACTACTGAATTGCTTTTGACCCTTTTGCTGCCAGTTGTAGATGCTTCTGGATGGGCTAATCCAGCCTCCTTATTACAATACCTACTCCTAGCATTTAACAGCTTTTCTGTCAAGTTTCATTGTTCCATATTTCTGGGTTTTCTTTCCCATGGTCCACCTCTCACTGTATTCTCCCTTGTTCTTAGCGTTACCAATTTGTGGAAGTTGCTGGCAATCATTTTGTCCACCTGAATGAGCCCCAAGTTGTGGCCGGGATCATCAAAACCTTCTTAAATAAGGACCAGAAACCCAGAGCCAGCCTATAAGCAGTGCCTACCTCCATCATCATGACTAACCCTTCCTAGAGAACAGATGGATGCCTTAGAAAGATTCAGCCCTGCTTTAAGTGAGGAGGATGCTGTGGGACTACCTGCACGGCATCTACCTTGTGGCATGGTGGGGACAGCTTGCACAGACATTTAGCACAAACCATTCTTTGTTCTGTTTCTACTGAACGGTTCAGTCGTTCATGAGTGCCTTAGTCCAGTTACACATATGGCGGGTGAGTGGATTTGTCTTAAAATGTTAATTCATGTACTGGATTATGATTTTCTGGGCCAGAGCCAGGTGTTCTAACTAGGTAACAACTGTTAGTTCAGTGAAGGAAACATTTTAGCCACTCATGCTAGTTTAGGTATTAAAACTAAGTTAGTTGCAGCTTGCACTTGTAGGAGTGGTACTTCTTTCCACATACAATTAAAAATACCTCTAAACCAGGGGTCCTTAAACTATTTCAGCAGGGGTCGGTCCACTGTCCCTCAGACCTTGTGGTCTGCTTTTCCAAGATGCAGCTTGCATCCATAGCATAGGTATTTACAGGAGAGATGCAAGTTTCTTATGGGGTTGTACAAGCTAGAGAAGCCGCTGTTCTTTGACAGGTTGTGTGGTACACAAATTGTCCAGTAAAAATGCCTACATAAAAGTCATGTATTGGTGAAGATGACGAGAACAAGAAACCTGATGTATATCACAAATATAAAAACAAATATTTACATGTCTGCTTCATTTGAACAGCAGCCTTAGAATTCCTCACAGGGGAAGGCAGCAGCTTATGAACTGTCAGTGTTACAGCGTCAGAGCAAACAAGATGATTTCATTTCCAAACCCTCATCTGTCTGCTGCATCCATCACACTCCAGGAGATATTAGAGGGGAAAGGAGAAAAAGTCAAAATTATCCCAGCAATGAGCTTCTTACTGTGGCTGCCATTCTTTTCAGAATAGCTGTAGATCTGCAACTCAGTAGGGCCGAAACTTCCGCTGTGCCCGTAGGAGAGCAATTTTCTGCTTGTCCTCTTCAAACTTCCTCCTCAGTTGAGCTATGTCTGAAAAACACACAAAGGGGAGACTGGATGAGGCAGAGAAAGAACCAGTGTCACAGCAGGAAAAAGCTCCTTTAGCATATTTTTAGTTAACTTTCCCCACTGTTCAAGTTCTGGGATGGTTTGATGCCTAAAGATGGTGAAGTTTGCAGACATCTCCTGAGTAAGCATAGTAACGAGAACATGCTACTGTTGAAATAGAAACACTCAGAAGAATGCTGGAAGCTAAAAATCTGCCCTTCCACAAAACACCTGACAATCTTAACTGTTCAGAAAACAGCAACTATAAGCTCCTTCAGATGTTCCTACATTTTCACCAAAATTCAAGCTGGCAAAGAATACCATATTTACTCGAATGTAATGCACACTTTTTGGCCAAAGTACATAGCAAAAATTAGGGTGCGTGTTAGATTTAATGGCGCCAGCAAATACTTTTTTGGTTTCAAGATTTTGAAAATTGAGGTGCGCATTAGATTCACGTAAATACGGTATGCTATTCAAATTAGATGACATTCTTTTGCATCAAATATTCCACAGAATTGAGAAAGCAGATGAAAAGGAAATGACTCACGTTCCCTCTTGGTCTCACGATGCTGCCAAGCATAGAAATTGAGCAGCTCCTTGCGGGCCCTTTTGCGCTTCTCCCTCTCCAGCGCCCGCAAGTTGGCTGCCTCTGTCCGTGGGAGCCCAGGCCTTCGACCTTTCCTTGTCACCTTCACCCATCCTTCCTCATCCGGGATGCCATCTTCCTTCTCAGCTTTGGCTTCTTCCTGTGTCAATAAAAAGAGCAAGCTCAAGCCTGATCAGGAGAGGCTGCTTTAAGCTCACAGCTTCCTCCTGAGTAAGGCTGGGCAATATATCACCAGCTAAACATCGCTATAGACCAATAGATCACCATGTCTGAAATAAGGATGGCTAGCTTCACTGTTTTCCCCTCACTGTGATTTTTACACACACACACACACACACACACACACACTGACTTGCAATATATTGCCAAGTCAAAAACTATGAAACCAATATCAAAATAGGGACTTCAAACCAGTTTTGGACAATATATTGATACATCACCCAGCCCTACCCGAGCTCAGAAATGCTGTTTATAATTCAGAATGTGCCCTGCCCAACTTCACAGCCCTTGAGCCCAGTGCAAAGCCTTTTGCCATGTGAAAAGGGCTTTCTGAAGAAAGCAGGATTGTGTTATCAGCAACCCAGAAATATAGACAACGTGATCTATTCAACATTTCAATTCTGGATTCACCCCAGAGGTGGGGAAACTCCAGCCAACAGACAAATCTTGGCCCACCAGGGGGTCTAATTTGTCTCACAAGGTTTCCTTCAAAGCATGCCCACCCATCAGCTGACATCACTGGTGGAGAACAAGGTTCACTCCTGCATTGGCTGCACACCCTGTTCCCAACATGGAACAGGATGATGCAGCCAAGTCAGCAGGATTTAATCCCTGCTCATCAGCTGATGAGTGGCCCAAGACACCAAGGGAGCTTCATGGCTGAGTATGTAAACTCTAGTCTTCCATGTCCTAGTCCAGCACTCTAATCACTACATCACACTGAATCTCTACCCAGTCAATGCTAATGCTAATCATAACCTAGACAGGTGATGCTGAATCCAAAGGACCCTTCAAGGGAAGGGCATGCTTGGCTAATACCATTACATTCTCAGCAATGCATACCTTTGCAACCTTCTGGTCATAGGCCTGCATGAAAGCATCCACTTCTGTCTTCAGCTCAGCAGGATCCACAACTGAAGCTGCATATCTAGCAATCCATTCTGAGATAAAACAAACAAACAAATAAATCAGTTTGCAGTGCAAAAAACGTTCAAGACACCAGAAGAAGAAAACACAATTTTGGAAACTTTAGAGGCCCTCGTAATACAATTGAAACCAGGGACTCAACAGTGGGGGACAACAAGATCAAATTCCAATTACTGCTACTTGTAAGAATGACAGCATGCTGGACTTAAATGCCTATCTGTGATGGCAAACCCTGTTCTCTCAGGTCAATGAGCAGTGGTTTGCTGGCAGGTGACTGACAGTTCCTACTAGAGGCACCTACAGTTAAGAAAGACCAAATACCACTGCACAAACCACTTGCTGCTTGGCTATTTATTTACTTAATTTATATACCACCCTTCATCAAGTGATCCCAGGGCAGTTCACAGAATAAAATAAAAGATAAAACACAAGTAGTTAAACCAAAACAACAAAACAATACCCCCCTTCCCACAGATATATTTAAAAGGATGTAGGATATTAATTGGCCAAAGGCCTATTGAAATCAATCATATTGTTATAACAAGGCCCAGTTTCCCCTATACTCTGAGGTTGCCCCTGTACTCTGGAAAAGGAGATTCCTTCCATGCCACACAGTACATTTAAGTTGGGACATGCTGCTGCTACCATAATGTGCTTCACAGGAAGTGCTATCCTTGACAATGCTATAAAATGGGGGCTAACCTGCGGCCCAGATCTAGCCTGGCAAGCTGCAGGAAGTGATCCACCAGCCCCTGCTCTTTGTCTACTGATCTGGTTGACAGATTACACCCTCTGCCTGATCCTTAGGGAGCAATCTGAGTTGGAGAGAGAGAATCCTCTCTAAAGAACAGACAGAGGGATCGTTTATCTGTGAGCTTAGAGCCAAGCACCACTGTGCTGAGATCATGGATAAAACCCTCTGCCTGCTCTTTAAGAGTAACAGGAAGCATTCCCCCCACCTTCACTCCAGTGATGGATTGGAGAGGGCTGGAAATGCTTTCTTTCTTCTCTCTCTTTCTGTGTTAAGTGCTGAGTGACTGCATGTCTAGTGGGGCGAGTTGTGTGTGGCCTGCATAAGTGTTGTACCAATAGAGTGTGCGAACACACATGCACATACATTGTTGAAACTCACAGCCAGTATGTAGCCCTCAGGGAGGTGGTGAACCTTGAAGGTGGTCAAAAAAGTTTAGACACCCCTACTGTAAGACAATGTCACAGGACAGGAGATGGATCAGGGAGTGGTTCCGCATTCTCTTCCTTGCTTGTTTAACAAATCACAAGGCAGTCTGACTATACAGCACAGAGGCTGGGGAAAGGCTATGTTCTACCAGGATTGATAATGGTTGTAGATGGAAATAGAAGGCGTGGGGAGTCCTCTGGTAGCTGCCTTGCATTTGAGTGAGACAAGGTGCCCTGCTAGTCAAGGTGAATGAGGTGCCTGGGGAATGCAAAAGTAATAAAGGATGGGTAAATGTAATCTCATTAAGAGGTGAACACCTAATTTTGTTAAATTAAAGAATTTGTATACTCCTTATTCACAGTCCCCTCTAAGTGGTGTACACTGGCTGGTATATCAGTATTCTATTTCTGTCCCATTCTTTCATGAAGGAGCTCAGGGTAGCTCTTCCCCACCCTACTCTCATCCCAAATGTTATTGCACAGCAGCTCTTATGAGGATTCTTAGGCTGAGAGAGTAATTTGCCAAGTGAGCATCATGGCCATATGGGGAGCTGAAGCCTGGTCTGCCCAGCCTGTACAACACTCAAATTTCTCCACCAGCCACAAACTAAATCCTTACACACCTGAAGGCCAGCCCAGGAAGAAAGAGGGAATTTCTAGGCATTTGTGGTTAACTTACTGTGAATGCCCGTTTGCACAGGGTGCCTTTTGGAAGACATCACCAGGGGGTCTTTTGTTGACAAGGACTTGGCAGCCTGCACCCCAGCAGGACTCTTGAACACAACATAAGCGACCTTGAACCCCTATAAAGCAAGAAGCTCATGATTATGGACTGGGTTTATTTTCACTCACATACAATCCAAAGAATGAGAGGTTTAGCCAGCCACTGAAACACCCACTCAAGGGGGAAAACACATCCCTGTTGCTCTCTCCCCTGGCTTCGCCATGCTTCCCCTCCCTTCCCTCATCTCTTTTTACATGAAAAAAGAGAGCCAGCCATACATGCTGCCTCTGAGGTTCAGCTCTGGGTCCAACTGAATATGTGCTGCTGGGTTTTTAAACATGGAAGAGGCGAAGAGGGCCGTGCACAGCCTCCAGAGCTGAACACTCACCCACGAAACAGGTGCCATGTGCACTGCCTGCTTTTCTTCCTCCACCCCTTGATGAAAGCCTTTCCCCCATTATATTGCTTGGGAAAGGGGAGAGGGTATGTTCAAACTCCACAGTGCAGTTCGGTACTGTTAAAGTAACAGCCTTTTTGCCTGACTCACAGGCAGACGTCGGATTGCAAGGATGGCTGAACTTCCAGGGAATGAAGTCCAAGCTGCTGTAACAGGGAGTCAAGCATTAGCTCTGGTCCTTTTCTTAAGAGTGCTCTCCCCCCCCCCCCCAAATGCTACATTCCCACCCACCTTTCCAAATTTTACCCTTGCTCAAGGGTTCAAGGTTTACCTGAAGTGCTTCTGTGTTGAAAAACTTGGTCTTGGGCATTACTTTCTTTTCTCCCAGACTTGGCTTGTCACACATCTCCACGGAGTGTACAGGACAGCAGCCCGAGAACAGCCTGGACAAACATTCCTTCAAGCAACAAAATAAAATTCAGAACAATTCATGGCTATAAGAGGGGCATTTCCTGAAACCTGAAATCACCCCCCTTTATCTTCCCTCTCTAATATCTGTACTTGATCCTTTGGCATTTCCTGGTTGAAAACCGCCCCCATATTTTAATGCCCTACTCTGCCCCTTTCCTTTCAGGACTTGGGCTTGCTACCTTCTCTTTCCCATGGCAAAAGTAGTAATAATTGAGGAACGGAAGCTAGGAAGGGTTACCAATCTTGTTGATTCACATTCACGTATTAATTAAACATTAATTCACATTCCAAGGTTCTTCTACAAGGCACTGGTCCCTGGAGGTCACTTGGTAATTCACTCACCACTCACTCATCCCTGACCACTGCTAGGGATGATGGGAGTTGTAGTCCCAAACTCTGGAGGGCCGAGTTTGCCTATGCCTGGTCTGTAGAGTCTCCCTCAAGCTGCCACCACCTACCGTACTGCATCGTAGAGAGAAGGAAGACTATTCCTCTACACCAGGGTTTCTCAAATTTGGGTCTCCAGCTGTTTTTGGAGTACAATTCCCATCATCCGTGACCACTGCTAGGGATGATAAGAGTTGTACTGGTAGTCCAAAACAGCTGGAGACCCAAGTTTGGGAAACCCTGCTCTACACCAAGGCTGGGGTAAAGTTGATGCACCAGATGTTGGACTCCAACTCCCATCAATCCCCACCAGCATGGGATGAAAGGAGTTGTAGTCAAACAATATTAGGAGAGCCAAAGGTTCCCCCAAGCCACCTCTGCATGCTTAATTGAGCATATCCACACAATATATGTTGGGTGATATATACTAATACAGATTTAACTATCTGTGTTTGGGTGGCTTATATAGTTAGTATATCTCAACATATATTTATTATAGAACATAATATCCAGCATAAGTACAGAATAGTTAATAAGAGTTCTAATATCCTAACCTAACTATCCTCTTCAAAGCAATTCTAACTCTTTTACAAAAGCTTTATCTTCTCCCTCCTTTTCATCCCATTGGTCTCTAGCTATTGGCATCTCCAGGTATGGCTGGGAATGTCCCATCTGAAATTCTAGAGAGCTACATAGCAGACAATTTCTGAGCTAGATAGAACAAATGGTCTGACTAGGTATGAGGCAGCTTCTTCAATCATACCCTACCTAGTCATCTACATCTAACAACCAGTTGCAGGCCAGTAGCTACAATCTCCTATGCAGATATTCATATAGCCTATATTTTAAGAACACCCGACAACTAGGATAATGCAGCTGTCCCTGGTAATTTTTTGCATTGATAGATAACTCAAATGCAATCCAGTAGCCAGTGATTAGCATCTTCCCATAACTTATGAGCTGTGTATGTCTACTATTTTTGAGATACGCTTTTTAAAAATAGCACACATGTTCTCCAAGCCAGAAGAACACACAGATTCACCATTCTCTCTCTTCTACATTTTCTCCACAGCTCTCCATATTAAATATCAATATTTGTTCTCTTCTTGGCTGTCCCAAGTTTACAGGTCGCCGGGGCCCTCATATAATCCCCTTCCCTTCCCCCCAATAAACTCACCTTTGTACAATATGGGGGAACATTCAAGACAAAAAGTGTGCGGTTTTGAGGCCTCTTCACATCTGTGTCCTCCCTGACTTTGTGCTCCTTCACATAGAGGTAGTGAGGGAAATGATGCTCTTCAGAGAACTTAACTGGAACAGCTAAAAGGAAAATTGTGGAGCAAATAACTATAACCTGGAGGACACTTGGATACATCAAAGACAACAGCCTGCAGACACTAATCATGTTACCCAGCCAATGTCTTTTAGAAATGTTTGTTTATTGGTGTGTCTACAAGTGAATGGGGCAAAGTAACAGTGAGTGTGGGTGACTGCAGCTAAGCCCTCTTCCTTCACCTTATATCACTGTGCTGCATCACTTCAGTCATTTTTTTCTTCACATTTGTTTGCTCCAGACATTGGAGCTGGACTGGCACAAAAGTGCCTGAAGCAATGGAGCACAGTCCAGAGAGAGGATTCAGCTCCCCTCACCCAAATACATCTTTCATAGTAAAAAACATGCACCCCACCGCATGGTGTGGGGTGTTGGACTAGGGCCTGGGAGACCAGAGATGGGGCTGGGGATAGTTTGGTTGCCCAACCCAAAATCCCACATAAAAAGCACCACTCATTTTGCAGCAAAGGGCCATTTGTTAAGATTTCTTCTTCAGATCCTGACCCTATCCCCCGATCAAATCCAAAGCTCAGCTACATATGCAGAAACGTCCTGGCAGATCAACTTGCATGCAGCATGGTTGTGCTTTAAAACCTTCAAAAACTATAAAAAAAACCACACCTCCACGTGAAGCGAGTTAGAAAGAACACTCTTGTTTAACGCTACTTTTTTGTGGGGTAGGGGACAGTGGTGTGAGAACCTGTTGCCTAGTCACAGATCCAATAATAAAGTGTCGAATTTCTCTCCATAATATATCCGAATTTCTCTATACGGAGCTCCCCATAGGAGGAACAATCACACACACATCAATAATGCTCTTCGAATACATAATTCTGCGTCGCCGCCTCACCGAGATTCGTGCCGTAGTGGCAAGAATCTTGCAGAAACGCCTGAGCTATGGCGAGTGCGGTTTTCCTTGCGGAAGGCAGGGCGGCTGCAGCCCTGGGAGCCGCGGGGAGACCGGCAGCACAGAGCCCGGGCTTGTCGGGAGGTCGCCCTGCAGGTCTAGAGAAGAGCTTTGGAGGCACCTTGAAAGGTGGCGAGCCCACCCCCTCGTGGCCCTCCCGCGGCCCCGGTGGAACCGCTATGCCGGCGACCCCGCTCCCCTCCGTTTGCTCACCCGCATAGCCGAGGGGGGCAATTGGCTCGGCACCCTCCCCACGCGCCCTCTCGGACGGCGCCATCTTAGCGGACCAGGAGGAAGTGACGTCATCCAGCAGCCCAAGACGGACTGCCGCAAAGGTTTCTGGGAGGAGTAGTTCTTCAGGGTGTCCAGGGTGGGCGGCGTGAAGGAGATAGTCCTAATTCCCGGGGGACGGGTCTAGGTGCTGTGAAAAATAGCCGCAACTTCAACTCTCTCTAAATCGTCCTTCGATTTAGCGCGGCCCTTCCAGCTCCAGCACAATCCTATGCCGGGTTCAGCGGGGTTTACTCCCAAGTGCGCGTGCGCAAGAGCTCCATCGGTATGATGGAGCCGTAGTTTAGATTCACGCGCATCCTCGCGTTTTGCTCGGTGGTCACAGCTGCGCCCAGGGAACAGACGCCAAGCCCGAGCTCAGATTCAAATTAAGCCAGTGACTCCCCCCTCCCCGCCATGAAAATCGCTGAGGCAATTTTCTTGGCAATTTAATGATTTTTTTCTGCCTTTTGTTAAGTGTGCTTTGCTAGATGCTATATACTTTTAAATTGTGGGGTTTTTTTTTGCTTCATTTATATTTTATTGCATTGCACTTTGCATCCAAAATGGAGTGCAATATAAGCAATAGCATACAATTAATACTCAATACTTAATGACGACGTGCCAAAGGCCACCTGAACCAAGATCAAAGGCCACTGCTGGTCCACAGACCAGTTTGGGAACCTCTGAAGTAAACCCTAGCTTCCTCAAACACTCTCCCAAGTAGTACAGCTGAACTCAAAAGATACTAAGTGGTGGTGGTGAAATCTCTACAGCTATCTTAATGAGTATATTACCAGCTAAAAATATAGATGGAAAATCATATTGTCATTTAGTTTGCCCCTTTGCTATGCTCAGAACCATTACATTTAAACCTTTACAAGTCTTTTTATTAGATCAAAACAGCCTTGTAACATGTCTGTTTTTTAATACTTTTCTATTTCATTTCTTCTTTTAACAGAGATGAGTGAGGACATGACAAACCTGTTAAAATGCTCTAGAAGTCTATAGTCAAACAAAACAGCTCCACAGAAGACGAAATAGCATATTATTTTTATGCCACATAATCCTGTTTTCTTCTTCACTGATAGACTATGCAATATTCTCTCATGACCCCTTAAACATTCCCTACAAAAATGTTTTCCTGCACATAAAGAATAGCATGTCAGGGAATTGAGTCTTCTTCCCTCCCATCTCCATGGGAGAGAATTCAAACATGGCAGCCCCCAGCAGCAGCCTTAAAAGACACAATCCACAGAAAGTTTTATTATTTGATTCTGCTGACAGGCACCCCCAAAAGTGAAAAACCAACAGGACTCTATTGACTAATCAGTGATTTCCTTGCAACCCAAGAAGGCAGGGCAAAATACAGGTTCTGTATAACAAATGTTTATTCAGAAACATAATACATAATGTCCTCCAGCCCCAACCTTCCCTTCCCCTGTAACCAACTGCTAATGAAACACAGCTATAGGGAACAGCAGTTCTGCACAAAATATCATTTGTCGTTCATAAGCACATCTCCCCAGTAAGGGTGAAATTATGATCAGTCCTAAATTAGTAATTCATTGGGAAGCAAATGTCTTCCATGTTGTGAAGGTTTATTGTGTGACATAACGTGTGTACCTGCTAAATGAAACTAAGAAACTGTACAGAACGAAGAGCAAAAGGAATGTAGAATCCACTGAGCACCAGGTTCTACAATGGAAGAAAGCAGATATATTACATTGCAGGGTTTTAGCACAGATAAATAGCAATGCTCTCGTCTTGTAGCTGGACGTATAAAAATGCAAGCCCCCATACAAGTATCTGCATGTTTATTTAGTATAAAACCAATGCAATTATTCTTAACTCTTGTCAGTTTTCCATTTTCACTGTACTAAATGGGTTGCTAGAAAAAGGAAGTATGTTTTTGTCTTAGCAAAGACTGGCATGTCAGAGGAAATTCAGCATGGCCAAAAAACAAATCATCCTGGCTTTGCTATAGGCAACTCATTTTCCTGCTATCCCTGTTCTATGCCAAACCGATAGGTAGATTCTCCTCTATATGAACTACAAGAGACACCCACCATTTCCCAGTACAGAAAAATAAGCAACAGTGCTGTACAGTAGCAGCAGTCATGCCCAAACAGAGTACTGAAAGATGCAACTCTTACAATTGACAATTCCATGAGAGCAGGAGGCTGGACTTTTTCCTGACAATTACACTTGGGGAAAACGTAGTTTAGGGTAAAAACAGATGCCCTGTAGAAATAGTTCCTAGGGGTTTATCACTGGAGTTTATTTGGGTGTCATTAACCTCCAAGAAAGGTGTAGGTGCTACAAAACATAGTGGTGCATCAAAATCTGTCAGGACTGAACGAATGAGGACCTCTCTTCACTGTAGTGCTTCTAAGGCATCAGGCATGAGAAGTGATTGCTGAACCCAGAAACACTTTCTTCTTGCCCAATACATAATTTCATAGTAAAAACACAATGTAAATGATACAAAGTGAAAGAAAGCCCATGCATTCTCACAAAGAGAGCATCTGTGAGACTTCCTGGACTGAAGAGTACACCAACGCCAGGGCACATGCTTCTTTCTCTCAGTGCACTAGCAGATTATTACAACGACAAAGGAAGATGATGAAGTGTAAGACGTGCTATGTTCCTGTGCCTATACCTATTTGCATTGCCTTCACAGTCCCTTTCATTAGCTGCTGAACGAAGAGAACATTTGCTGCTGCTTCTCCTTCACTAATTTTACAATTTCAGAACAGCTAAAACCACTACCAAATCCTGGCCTCCGCCACAGACAGAGTTGAATTGAAAAGGAAATGCAGTCCATCATCAGTAAAAAACAAAAAGGACTCTCATCTCTCACTCAAAGGGTGCAAGTGCCAAACAGATGCTACTCACATCCTTTGCTAGCTGCACTTTTCACTGGCTGGATACAGGTAGGGTGGTTGAAACAAAGAAAAACGAGTTAAATGTTCTAAGCTTGGTGATATATCACTGGAGGAAGGGAAGATTATTCCATTAGAAATATGTGGACAAAAACTCCAACTATGAAAACAGAACACATACATTAGGGAGAACACTACTGTACAGGAAGGTAGCAATTGTAGAAAAACAAAGGTTTCAGCATGGTCAAACACAACATCAGTTGCGCTCCCACACTTGTCTCCCTATTTCCCACGCTCAACAAGTTTTCCAGTCCACTCCTTGCCTGCCACTCCTCAAAGTTTGATTTTGAACTCTGTAGGTTGCACAGAGGCGGAGGTCCCTGAGGATTTGAAGAGTGCTTTTAAGATGGTATCAGGATCCACTTCAGCTGGTGGATTTGAGGCGGTTCCTACACTTGTCCGACGTGGTTCACCTTCCTTCTTCACTGAGGGGGTGTCACTCAATCGACTAGGGAGAACAACAAGAGATACACTATTTAGCCTCACAACGGAACAAGTGTCAAGTCAAGCAGCAGAGCTTACTCTTTTCAGCAATTACCATCCCAGCAAGTACCAAGTGTACTTTTCAGGATTTCAGATTAAGGTACAAAAGGTTATGGAAAGGGAAAAGAAGAAGAACACAGAGAACCCCAATGGAGCTCCACCATCAATAGTTGTTGAATGGTGAAATGCAGATCAATTTACACTGCTGAACCAAAACTGTTGTTCTGATTATTAAGCAAGCAATTACAGGCTGGGAGAAGCCTACTGCCATATTTAGATGGAAGGACAACTGTTCATACAGATGATAATCTGAACAGCAGTGCTGGATATATAGGAAAATTAGTAAAGAAGCTTTAATCTGAATATCAACAAACTCTTGTTTGGTATTTTGCTTGGGTACAAAAATTATATGGCACCTTGTGAAGGAGCAAAAATGTTACATCACAGTTTTATGAACATAAACCCATATGCACATACAGCAAGATAGGTTGGTCTGATGTGATGATATTCCCATTCATATGAAGGTTGCATTTCATCGGCTGGCCTGATGGAGAAGAACAAAAAAAACAACAAGCATTAAACCTTAGGAAAGTGGTATAGGTTTCTTCATTGTGCATCCATTCTGCTCATTAAACAAGATCCCTGGATTTGAATGCACAGATTTGCCACCATTATACACAGTTTGAGCCTAAGCTTCTCTATTCTGAGATACATTATTATTATTATTATTAATTAAATTTGTATACTGCCCTGCATCTGCAGAGCTCAGGGCAGTCACAGCATAAAAATACAAGATAAAAACACAAAATACATAATAAAAATAAGGACAAAATGAACCAATATCCCTCCTCATGTCAATACCCTAACTACTTACACAAACTCTGAAACAGCAAAGTTTCTGCAGTCTCTCAAGAGCATTAATTCTCACAAACTAGGTATTGCTGTATATCCAGTTGGTGTAGGGGTAAGTTATCATCTATGGGCCCGCAATATCTCTCTCACTCCAATATGAGCAAATCTTGTGTCTTCTAAACACCTGATACAATAATAGTCTAAGAACTGCTCAGCCCCTCACGGCAGTCATTAATAATTAATTGATAATTTCCTGACTTCTTACACACAGAAGAAGTACCATCTGAGATTTTCAGGAAAGTAAAACGTTTCTGCGTTCTACAGGAGGCTCACACTCACCATCCAAGCATCTGTTGTTGTATTTCTTATACGCAGTAATGGCATCTTCCTTTTTCACAAACACCACCTCAGCCATTCCAGGGTGCACTAAACGGGCTCGCTTTAGGGCACCACATACACAGAACAACTCCTGAGGAAAGAGCAAAATACAGTACAGTACAGATCATTTCCCCCACACCAAAAGTCAGAGGGAATGTGACAGTAAACCTGCCGTCAGAGCACTGCCTGCAAACTGTTCTGGATTTCACAAACTTTGGAAATTTTCCTACTGTGTGAAGAACACAATGGAGCCTGCCAGGACTTCATTCAGGAGAGTAATTCTGGAACACATAGGGGTGGCTCTCCTCAAAGTCGTTAGATTGCTCTCAAGTCAATTAATTTTTCTGAAGATATTTAGGCGTCTTGGAGCTTTTGCAGACGTCTACCTAGCTCCTTACTGCTACCACCTAAGATTCTCCAGGCTCTCTCAAGAAAGCACACATCCCATTTTACTTTATAAACATTGGGTAAAACACGGGTACAGGACACAAGCAATTCCCTGATTTCAACAATATACAGTACTCACAACAATATCCTCTTCAGTGACTCGAGGGTGCAGATTATTCACAGTCATCTTAGTACCTTCTAATGGGCTGAAGGCCGGCTGCCAAGAAACAAGACAAATGCGTCACATGCATACAGTCTGGGTTTGGGGGGCGGGGAGATAGATCAAAGTAAACGGGGCTTTGAGGAAGTGGGGGAAAGACAAGGGTAAGATTCAGCAAAATCCAGCCTTCAGAATTTAATTTCTACTGTTTTTGGTAGATTCTGTTAATCTCTGAGAATATTTCAACAAGAAATCATATATGACAAATGTCTGCACAGCAAGCATAAGAAGCAAATGGCTTTCAGATTCTACCAGTTCTTCAAGTTACCATGCCCAATTCCACTGTTTTCTCTGGAAGGAAATAATTTTTTTCCATTCAGCTGTACTTAAACAGGGTTTGTTCTTCTTCTTGTTATTAAAATCCAGAATAGGAAGCTGTAGCGTAGCGGCCACAAAAAGGTATTTGTGTTCTTGACTCACCTCAACTGGTGGTGGCTCTTTGGGGGGTTCTTCCTTGGTCACCAAGGTTCGGGACATGTTTGTCAGGGCCTTTGTCCGGATGGGGGACGGCGGAGCTGTGGGGGCCGTATAGGCATCATTCTGCACAACTTTCGTGAGGGGGACTGTCTTTGACAGAGAGAACTTGTTGCCACTGAGTCCAGCCTACGTAAATGGAGAACACAAATCCCTGAATACTGCAAGTGCCAGAAGCAGAACTAATTCGTCCTCCTCTAAGCAGCAGCTACCCAGCAAGATTTCCCATTCCATAAAGATTTAACCTTAGAAACAAAGCCAATATGATGTAGAGAAGACTATTCAGCCCCTGACGTCAGCTAATATATTCAAAAATTCCTTTTAGTATTTGTGCACACTGGTTAATTGTTGCGGGTTAGAAATACTTGAATTATCAAGTATTGAAAACAGATTTCACCTTTTGTGTAAAGACAGTACATTTCATTATTAACCTTTAACTATTTTCAAGTTAGGAAAACTCCCCCATCCCACCTTATCATTGCACAACTACTTTTGATCAATCAGGTCAAACTAATCAGGTTGTTAGTTTGGGAAAATAAGGATCTGTACCAAGACCCTTAACGAAGCTTTTATTAGTTGTCTGGAGAAGAGAAACTGTGATGTAGTAAAATCATAACGTATGCAAGAAACGTTTAAGACGAGAAAGATAAACTAACCGAGTATTTATGCAATGTTTATCTGGAAAGAAGTCTCACCGCATTCAATGGATTTTACTTCAAGTAAGTGGACATAAGCTAAAGAACTTCTGTTGGGATTTTTATCTATCCTATGCTGCTCCAGTAGAATTGTTATGATAGTATGTTTGGTGTAAATCACATGAGTCTGAGTTAGACTTTGAGAAAGGAAGTTGGTCTTATCTTTCTTCCTTCTGAGTATGTTTATTGTGTGTTATTTTTACTCTTAGTAGTGTCACAGTTCTGTACTGGTGTTCATAGAACACAGACGTGATTATGGAGTCTCTGTATATAAGACTGTAAATAAAATATCTTAGTTCTACAGATGTCTTTCTTTTTGCTGCTTAATGCTGAAAGACCTGTGTGCTCCTCTCAAGAGAGAAGAGTTGCAGATTACCGGCGCTCTGGTCTGATGGGGAAATTCCAGCCAGAGAACACTCCGGAATCTTGGGGATCATGTTGTCCGCCCCAGAGTGTTTTTCTGACAGAAAGCACCCAGAGTTTTAAGGTAGTCACTACTATCTTGGGAAAATGTGAGATAATGTGCTGGAAGTGTCATCTTTATTTGGTACTTTACTCATAAAGAAAATCAGAATACCATACCCCTTAACGTCACAGCATAAATCCATTCTGGATTGCTGCACACCATTTTAGTTGTCCATTTCAAAGGTGTTTTAAAAAAACAAAAAAAAAACCAAATACCTAAATGGACAAAGATTATCCAGAATATCAAATTTAGGCTGCAATCCAAGTTCTAATTCAACCAGAGTAATCCTATTAATCCCAGTGGCACAGTTCCTTTGCTTAGGGTGTTTTGGAGGTTTAGCTTAGGACAAGAGTAAGGGCACATGATCAGCCTGACTACAGATAGTGTAAATAAAATTATCTTTCTTTCATAAAATAAAGTCGCTATGTAACACAGGCAATGCCTTTAGCCTACAGAACTCTCTGCCATGAAATGCTTTGAAAATGATTAGTATGGATGAGTTGTTCTGATTAGAAAAAGTCAAATGACACAACACAGTTTCAGTTACTGGTTTGCCTGAGCAAAGAGAAGACAGACTAACTGCAGACCCAAGAGCAGGAGAATGAGCAAGTTTGTTTTTGCCAGTAGTGCAGGCTATTGCCACTCTGTTTGGTACAGGGGCAAGCAGTAGCTCGGGGGATGCTGGAGCTCTAAAGAGTCCCATTCCCATGGGGGAAAATAGACATGGGCCACCTATTGGCAGTGGACAAAGAAACCCTTTTTCTCCCTAACTTCCCATCTCTTTTCTTTCTCTGCACCTTGCACAGAAACAGAGTAGACTGCTGGGATGGAAACAGAGATCTATTCCTCCACAACAGCTCACTTTATGGGGCATGGGCTGGATGGGAACCTGTTATAGGACACATTTGGCCCATGGGCCAGCAATCTGCTGTCCTGTTCTAGGGTAAAAGAATGCAAGAATACCATAAACCTGGAACCAGCAAGTCCAGCCAATACAAGTGCAGAGCACATGCAAAACAACCAAAGTACATGTCCATTGGGAAGTAGAGGGAGTGGAGAAGCTATTCAGACAGACCCTTACCGCACTGTGCAGAAAGCTGTTTGTGGTAATGATCTTCATTTGCTTATTAGGAAGCTGAGATACAGTTTCTTCATCATCTTCTACATCATACGGAGACTAAAAAGAAACAAAAAACCCCCAAGTAACATATAAATGCAAGTGGTTGATTTGATGTTTCTGGTTGCTGATGTAAAATAGATATTCTAAAGAGTCTACTGATATACTTAAACAGTTCTATACATGTTTACCAATAGGTTTTTCTAAATATATGCCCCAGCAAATACATGTATGTAGCCACTCTGATTTGCTGCATCTTAATACTAGGACATGAAAATAAAAAGGGCTCTAAGTAGCATTCATAGAACTGTAAAGTTGGAAGGGATCTTCAGGGTCAACCCCCTGCAATACAGGAACCTCAGGCTGTTCAATTCAACTCAAATTTGAAGACTCAATCTAAACATGATATTAAATGCACCTTTGCATTTAACACGCACAATTCTAAAATGCAAATATCCATGTGCAGATGTAGGTGAGGATTAGGATTGTGGCATGTGGGGGAATGTAACCTTTTCCTCCCTGTCATCATCTGAAGTGAAATTCCCTCCCCTGTTACAATTTGCATTGTGCAGAAAGTTCCCACAGGAGTCAGTGGAACCTTACTCCTGATGGAAACAGCAGCTTGAAAAGCGGGAATTTCCTTAAGATCACAGCGTGGGATGGGTTAAATACCCCACCCATCACAATCTATTACTGCATCCCTCCCAATTAGTGGCAATTAGCATTTTTTAAAAGTACATTACATGCAGACACACATTTGCCATAAATTTCAGTTTGGCCCAGAGTCTCCTCAATCCCACTCAGCACTAATGCTAAGCATTCATCTGCCCAACAACTTTGTAACATGAAAGATTAGCCAATGGCAGACAGAGCAAACAGGATTTCTTTCCCGTGCAGGTGTACTGTGATAATACAAGATTGGCCAATAACATCAAAATAGTATTTCCTAAGTACTGAAAGGATTGTAGTAAGCGAGTACAAGAATGTAGGGGTAAGATCCAAAGGCACCACAAATCTACTTTGTGAATTGCCACTGCAAGATACTACACATATGGGAACCTGTGAGTTGCATGAATGAAATGGATGCAGATAACATTCTCAGCCTGTAGGCTGTGAACATATTACATAAGGCAAGCAAAACTTTTAAATTAATTTATAATGCCAATCTCCAAAATAAGACATAAAATCACTTCAGGGTGTTACACTGGAAGCAACTGAAATAAATGAAATAAATATTAAACACATGTTCAAAGATTACTAGATTTTACAACAATTGACAACTCCACTCTGTTACTGAATGGCACGCACCTGTTTGTTTGTGTGATTGTTCACAATGTTGACCTTCATGCATGCAGGATGAGTGTGCAATGGAGTTGCAGCCTTCTGCTGTGATGGGGAGAGAAAGACACATCATTAACATCTAAAGATTTCAGTGAAATCCCTTGTTTCATCATGATGGCATACTCAAAGCTTAAAGGAAGAACTAAGGTCTCTACTTTTAATTATCAGATTATGAAACAAAGCAGAATTTCAGAACTCAGATTCATGGATTTCGTTTTCTGTATTACACATATGATATAGAAGAAGAAGAGTTTGGATTTGATATCCCACTTTATCACTACCCAAAGGAGTCTCAAAGCGGCTACCATTCTCCTTTCCCTTCCTCCCCCACAACAAACACGCTGGGGCTAAGAGACTTCAAAGAAGTGTGACTAGCCCAAGGTCACCCAGCAGCTGCATGTGGAGGAGCGGAGACGCGAAACCGGTTCACCAGATTACGAGTCTACCGCTCTTAACCACTACACCACACTGGCTCTAATGCTACATTAATGCTTTCCCCAACTGTTTCCCTTGAAATACATTCAACTAGTGCTCCAGGAGCTGCCAACACATAGGACAGTGCTGGAGAGACAACAACAGACTGCAGAGATATTGACTATAACCTACTTGAATTGTTTTTGTGATCTTCATGGCAGGGGCCACCGTTTCCACAGCAGCTTTCACAATGGCTGCACTAGGAGCGCTCCTTTTCAGACTGATCTTCTCTCTGGCATCAACAACTTTGGTCACTTGCTGCTTTCGGGAATTCAGCATTTCCCGGGCGTCTTGCACTTTCCCTTGGATTTTAAACCTGGCATCTTTCTGAAGCAGTTTCTCCCGGGCATCTTTCACGCCAATTTTGTGTCGGGCATCAGTAAGGCCAATCTTCTGTCGTGCATCAAATGTCCTCTGGAAACCAACACTTGGTGCTGATCTGCTTAGAAAAGTTTGTTGAACTCCAATTCGAGGT
The DNA here is from genome assembly GCA_034641385.1 of Darevskia mixta. Taxonomy (NCBI): domain Eukaryota; kingdom Metazoa; phylum Chordata; class Lepidosauria; order Squamata; family Lacertidae; genus Darevskia; species Darevskia mixta. The sequence goes on from JAWWNH010000008.1 coordinate 21,678,569, forward strand.
CTACCACCAAATAATGGCCTTGTGTTCAGCCTGGAACAGAAATGTCAGGAGTTAAAAGCAAATGAACTGCTGCATTTTAAGAAGTTAAGCTACAATGTGTGCAGAGGAGGGTGACTAGGATGATAAAGGGTCCAGAAACCAAACCTTATGATGAATGAATGAGGGTATTGAGTATGTTTAGCCTGGTAAAGAGGAGTCTGAGGGGAGATATGATAGCCATCTTCCATATTTAAAGGACTGGAGCAGTTTTCTCCTGCTCCAGAGACTAACACCCAAACCAATGGATTCAAGTTCCGAGTAAACATGGATTCTGACTAAACATCAGGAAGAACTTTCTGATGGTAAGAGATGTTCAACAGTGGAACAGATTCCCAGGAAAGATGGTGGACCCTCCTTCCTTGGAGGTTTTTAAGCAGAGGTTGGATGGCCACCTGACATTTATGATCTAGCTGAGATTCCTGCATTGCAGGGGGTTGGACAAGATGACCCTTGAGGTCCCTTCCAACTTTATAGTTCTACTATAGATTCTATGATCTAACACAACAGTTCCACCAAGTGACAGAAGAGGCCAAATTGAAGGTTCAGAGATTTTAAAATCTGAACTGCAAGAGTAAGCTGGAGCTGGTGACAGAAAAGGGAAGACACTAAGACCTGTGAAAAGGCCAACAATGGAATCCAATGTTATTATACAAGTTGTCTGACAAGGATAATCTAATATACATACATTCCTTTGGAAAACAACTAATATGTAGCAGAGATAGAATTGCTTGCCACTCATAGCTTTCAAAATTTGAAATTCATATTTCAACCATAGATCTGTGTTTGTGAAGAATGCATGTACTACACCAAAATGATGGAATATTGTTAAAATGGGTTGAAATGGGATACAGGGTTGAATATATATATATAACAGGGAATTTAAGAAATGTAACTGAAATCTAGTCAGCTTACCAAGCAGCATTTCAATTACAATAGAACATCCTGATAGTAACATGCTTTTATAGGAGGGAAAAGGGGCAAATCAGAATTAATTTTTAACTATATTTCAAAGAACATGTTGGCTGGTTTTTTGCTTCTGTGTTTTCACTCAAACTGGTGGACACTGTCTAAGAATCAGAACGAAAGATGATTGCCGCCTGTTCCCTTGGGAGTGTGGAAGTCTGATTTGAGATTTTTTTTCTTTTTAGCTTTAGCAGAGCTAGCTAAAAATCTAATGGTGGCCTTTGGCAGCAACATTATAACCTTTGTGACCTCTTCACTGCAGATAAGCAAAGATGTTAAGTTATTTATCTAAATGCTCTGCAATGAGACATATTTCTCTGCGATATTACTTAAGCAACATTTCCCATGCTAAAGCATGCCCTCTGTTTTGTGGATTTAACTTGTGTTATCTAGAAGTGAATTCAACTGAAGGCACAACAGACCATCCTCTTCATAAACGGCTCAATCTTATAACAGAACAATTGTTTATGGAGACTGCAGATCGCCTTGCATGTCAAAGGACGTGTATAAGTAGCAAAAAAGAGGAGAGTTCAGGAACAGAAACATTGGCAGTATGAAAAGCAAAGGCCAATAATTTTGTATGATGCACAAGGCGAAGAAGCAAGGCTGGCCCAATGCACAAAGCCACCCCAAAAGTCTCTACAATCAGTTATTGGTTGTATGCCATAGCGCATAGTTTGTCACCCCATCTCAGCACTGCCCCATCTCAGCACACAAGATGCCCCATTTGGAATACACAAAATGTTTTGGGCCGCCCTTAGGGACAAAGCGCCAGAATCAGTACAATAAAGGCGCCGAGTGACCTGCGGAAGGAGGGTGCTGCACCCACTCCACGCAGACCCACGTCTATGGGGCAACACACCCACCCACGGCCTCGGACACCGCACAGCCGAGAACGGCCAAGCAGAACCGAACGCTCCAGGGGGCGATGACTGACAGGAGAGCGGGCCAATCGGAGCACCGAGTGCACATCCCCAGCCGGATCCTGCCGGAGCAGAGCACGGATCCCGCCTCCGGGCAGCGACGTGGGGGGAAGGGAACCCCTCGCAGGGAAGGGGGGCCTCTCCGCCCTCCGCCTGCCAGGCTCTTTCCACGGCTCACCTCCCCTTCGTGTTCACACTGACGCCGCGTTTCCGGATCAGCTCGTCCAGAGACAAGTCCGCCATGTTGTCGCTAGGCCCCGAGACAAGTCGCTGCGACCGAAGGCCGGACGTGAGAACCAACTGCTTCCGGTGTCGCCGCGCCCCCTCCCTCCGCAACCTCCCACCTCTCCTTCCCACTGGAAGTGGATCTTCTCGCGACGCTGGCGAAGGACTTCGCGAGGGTTTAGAGATTCCCATAATCCCTCGCGGCGCGAGTGCTCATTTGCATGCGCTCCGGTGGCCGCGCGAAGGGTTGTTTTTGCACCCGCTAGTGGGGATTTCGTCTTTGTTTCACGAATTGCACCCCGGATAAGGGAACGTCAGGTTGTGCTTCGCGACTGATGTGGTCCCGTGGCTTCGCTATGTTTTGCTCATCCTCACTTGTAAAGCTGCTGCGTTCAACTACGTGCCTTCGCTGCAGAGCTGAGTTTTATGCCTTAAACTTATGAGTAAGGAAAATAATGATCCGGGGTGACGCCCGGGTCCTCACTGCTAATGTGAGAGGAATTTTTGAACGGGTACAGGTCGTCCCTATGGTGACCCGCCTACTTAGTGGGATGCCTGGGTGCTTTGATCTGCCCGACCCTTCCCTACTGAAATGGTTAAAAAAAAGTAATTTTCACTTAATGTTTTAGTTGGGCATCATAGAAATTAACTCATATGCACCCCATACAAAACACAAATTATGTTGTATTGTGTGCGCGCCTTTCATTAGAAGCAGTAAGTTTAGGATACAGCTGCTGCATTTTGTATCAATGGATGTTGGGTTGAGGTGCCCACCAGTACCAATTGCTGCTGAAGACATACATGTTCCTCAAACACTTAGTGCCTTTAGAACTGTTTAAGAGTTAGTTCTATGATTCTAAGAGGTAAAGGGACCCCTGACCATTAGGTCCAGTTGCGGACGACTCTAGGGTTGCGGCGCTCGTCTTGCTTTACTGGCTGTGGGAGCCAGCGTCCAGCTTCCAGGTCATGTGGCCAGCATGACTAAGCCACTTCTAGCAAACCAGAGCAGCACATGGAAACGCTACTTGCACTTTGACCCGTAATGGGGATTCGAACCGCTGACCTGATTGGCAAGCCCTAGGCTCAGTGGTTTAGACCACAGTGCCACCCGTGTCCCTACACATTCCTATTTTAAAATATCTTACTGGGACAGAATTGTGAAAGAGGGAGAGTACTTGGGAGCCATTGCATAAGATTTATACAAAATGTTGAAGGATAAATTATACCTGAGCCTTGTACATATATTCCTCGTTTTCACTCCGCTGTTAAATCACCTGTCTTTCGAACAGGAAGATAGATATGGACAATTTAAAAAAACTGGAGAGGCATCTATCAGATGAGAGATCTTGTTAGAGGTAAAGCAACATCTAATCATGAGGTAATAGAGAAGCCAGATGATGCCCAGTTAACCTGGTTTCAATCTAATCAATTCTGAACCTTTGCAAGGTATTTGGAACATGAGGTGGGGGGCTTTGTTCCCTTACATTATTTGAGTCTCTCTGCAACAAATCAAAATATGATATAAAAGGAGCCAAATCTTTATTGCATTCTTATGGAACAATACACAGGAGATACAGGAGGCCTGCAGACAGTAGGGGGGAAATTTAGGGATTATAGTGGCAGATCGTAAATGGCAATCAATTTGACACAACCCATCCTTATGAGTAATTTCTGCTCATCTGTAGGCAGCTTCTCTCAAAATTACCTTTTGCTGGCACTGGACTCTCTCACCAAAACATAAATCAGTATCTCTCCCATATGCTGGAAAGGCTGCAGAGGCTCACATTTTCATGCAAGGTGGAGCTGCATGTTCGTATACTTCTTTTGGGAAAAGATGTTTCACGTGATTTCTAAAATTACACACCAACCCCATCACCCGATTCAGCTCTCAACATATTATTAGACCCAAATTCAAATAGCCTTAAATGCCGAAATTAAGTATTTGGAAACATTCTAAAGAAATCACCATTGACTTCTGGTTAAATATTTGGAGTGTGGCTTTATTGGAATGCCTTACTCATCACAGAAGGGTAATTAAAAGCACTTAAAGAATGGACACTTTTGGTGAGACTTGACTTCCTTCCTTTCCCTCTATAAATGAGACAGAATACCTGTATACTTTTATTCCACTCTCGACACAAGACTCTCTAGAGAGACTACTTCAATTGACAATACGTAAGTAAACGTATTGCCTGTGTACTATGTACTCACTGCATATGAAACTTAGTAAAAATGTAGCACTGGACAAGTTACTGTAGTCATATGTTCTTATATTTAAATGAAAAACATTAAAAATTATTGGGGGAACATCACTATAAAATACAAAGTAATAAAAACAAACTACGGTAGTTTAAAAAATATAAGCAATGGTTTCGTGCTTGACTTTGCTGATGCAAGGGGACTGAAACAAAAATCAAATCAATTTGATAAGTCTTATTATTATACTCTCTTAGCTCTGAGGAAAAGCACCTTCTCAACAGTTAACAGATGGTATTAAATTATATAGCTTCTCTCAATAATCTAATGGAAACAGTGCCAGTTCAAACTCCGACTCCAACTCTGTTTATTTGTAAACACAAATGAAGGTCATGTACACATTTATATGTGGAGTACCAAATATATTCATCCAATCACCTCTTCAGCAATAAATAATTTTTTGAGCTGTGACTAGACTGTAGCAAGTCTGTGTGGGCATGCTAACAGCAAATTCTATAAACATCTTAACCTCCCCAAGTGGAAGCTGCCATTGTAAAAGCAACAGAATGTTGCTGTTCTGCAAAATGCAGAGTCTGTTTCATAAAAGGGATATAGTATTACAACTGTGTACCTCAAACACAGTGTTACCATCCAGGTAAAAAAACAATATATTACCATGCAGGTTCCAGATACAATTTACCTGATAGAAAGCATTAGCAACAAGCAGTTTAGTTGTGAGGAAGGAATGGGGAAACACACAGCTATTTCACGGGACAAATTTGTTATTTTATTTATTTATTTATTTTATTATTGGTTTGTTGTTTTTTACAATTAAGGATGTGCAGTTAACACCCCACAAGAAAAAGCAGAAAAAATCTTATGGAAAAAGAACCAAGTATACTGAACACATACCAATCAAGTGGTACAGAGATATGGGACTGGTTTTGATTTCAAAGTTTCAATAGAAATTAATAAAAAGGATGAAATGCAACAGCTGTTCAATTTCCAAGTCTAAATGGGCACTGTAAAAAAACCAAAAACTTTCAATTTTCTCCAGCACACATCCCGTCTAAAACATACTGCCAAACCTAGGCTCTCAAGAAGCAACTGAGAACACTGTATTATAGAGTTAATTAAAAGCTTTGGGACCCACCCACCCTCCCTAAAAACCACTCAGTGCTGCTGTTTCGACTGGAGGAAAATTAGAGTAGTTTTATAAAGGTTTGAATGCATCCAAGGCAAAGAGCACAATATAGTTTGTTCACTATAACTTGTATTGAAAAAGGAGAATAAAACATTGAGATCTACGTCTTGGTACATAAAATTGTTGTCTTTTTGAAGAGAGATCTTTGAAAATAATGTTTTACAAGTTTATTGGAAAAGAGAAAAAAGGACACTGCTTTAGCTGTCATCAACTGAAAGGGGTCAATTCAGACTTCATTATAACCATTTTTATACACTGTACATCTACCCTAGTTGGATCAGTGTGTGGAACTGCTCACTGGTGTCCCTTTGAATAACTGTAAACTAAACCACAGTATGCAACTCCATAGGAAGCTAAAGGATCAAGTGAATGTACAGCCAGTTATATTTCTCCTGCTTCACGCTCTTCTGAGCTTCTCCTGTCTTCTGATCTGCCATTAGCACTTTCATAGGAACGCTTCCTGTCTTTGCAATCTCGGTCTCTAGGGGACTTTTCTCTGGGGCTTCTTTCTTTGTCATGTGATGTTCTGTTACGGTCTCTTGATCGTTCTTGATCTCTGGAAGCTCTTTCTTTTGAGGATCTGGAAGGAAAATATAATGCATTTGAAAACCGACATTACTTAATTTGGTTTTTAATTTTCTTTATTAATATGAAAGAGACTAGCTGAACAGAACATAAAATGGCACAGCAAGAAACTGCCTAACAGAGCTTAAGAAGGCATAGCAAAAAAATGTTATGGGGTCAAACTAGGAACACTTGCTACATCTGGAATCCACTGCCTTCTCCTCCCATTCATAATTTTAAAGTGAAGAGACAAACTGTTGCAGCTAGTCAATTTTCATGTAATCAAAGTCAATATTATTACTGGTCAAGTGCTGTAACTGTGTGTGTCAATGTGTGTATATGCTGCAATCAGAGCAGAAACATTCATTGGATAAATCAAGCCACGGGCTAGTTCACAAGTAATGCTAAATAAGGGTTTAAGCCATAATTTAATGTACAGGTTAACCACAAATTGTCCCAGAGAAGATAAAACAATCCCAGCTTGTTTCACAAACTTGGGTCTCTAGGTTTTGTTGAACTACAACTCCCATCATCCCTGTTATCTAGGGATCATGGGAGTTGTAGTCCAGCAACAGCTGGAGACCCAAGTCTGAGAAACACTGCACTAAACAAACCATAGTTAAGCTGCTGGGCAGTTTGAATGATCAAACAAGTCATGGTTTAAACCATGATGTGCAAGCCAGGCCAATGTTCTCACCACTTGACTTGTTAGGATGATAAGAGCTTGCACATTGGTAGAAGGGTACAGGTTCCAAGCATCCAATGCCAACAGATTATTTCTATATAATTCCAGCAACATATGTGCTTCCAACAGCTACAAACTAAGGTGATTTGTACTACTGCAAGTTCTTTTATCTTACATTGTGCTGACCTATTTTTTTTTTAAAAAAAACCATTGAACTTGCAGGCAATATCTGTCCAAGGAGCATACAGTCTAAACTCTGACAGTAACGGAAACAAAGTGGTAAAGTCAAAGGTTTCAAATGAAAAGATGCTTTTGAGAAAGCATTTGAATAAAGTTCAAGTGGTGGCACTATCTAGATACAGTATTACAAAAATGAGCTCTACGCATAAGCAAAGCATGACTGACATCCTGGTGGTAGGTCCTGGAAAGAAGGGCAGAAACACTGTTATTTTAACAAATTAAATACAACTTCCCCCCATCATAAAAGTTTCTCAAAACAGTTTACAAATATAAATGCAAACATAAACACAATAATCCAACCATTAAAAACACAAATGATCAAACTAGTGCCCATGACAAAGGACTTGTACCTCATTTGAGAATAAACTAACTACCATCGAAGATAGAATAATGTTTGTATCAACTTTTCTCCACATAAACTAGTAAAATCAAGGACATTAACTGCTCCTCTTGCTGACCTAAATGTTACCTTTTTTTAGAACTGCGTTCTCTGCTCCTGTCCCTGGAGCTATGCCTGCTTCTCTGGTGGCTGCGGCTCCTGCTGCGACTGGTGGAACGAGACCTGTGACGGTGACGTTTCTCACGGGATCTGGAGCGAGTTCTTTTCTTTCGCTCACGTGAGGAAGAACGAGATCGATGTCTACGGCGATCTCGGGATCTTGACCTGAAAAGAGATTTATAGTTGATGAGAAAGAACCACCAGCAAATACATTAACAGAACCTACAGGGTCAGCACTCTTCTTATTGTACTGCACAGGAGTTTGCAAGTTTTGGAGTTTAGCAGAACTCTTTGAAGCAGATGAGCAGCCTTGTAGCTTTTCTGAACTACTACTAAGAATAACTTCCTACGTTGTGTGGCAGCAGCAATGCAGAAGCACTCTATATCAATGCTAGGACATGTCATGCAGGAATCTGGAACTTCTGGACCTAAAATTCCAAAAACAAAGGCAATGAATTCCCTGCTTATTGACAACAGGCAGGTGCCTTCCCTATATTCCTTTTGGTGCCTGCTTAAAAATATTTGTTCAGGCAAGCCTATCCAGACATATAGAAGTTACATATATTTTATTTCTTCTTATCAAGTGTTGGTTTTAATCTTCTTTTTAGTTCCCCCAGTACCTGTTTAACTGTTTTTAATAAATAACTTTAATAGTTTTAAAAAAAAATATTGCTGTAAACTTCAGAGGTTTTTACCCTCCTTTACAATCAAGCTATATATAGAGAGAGAGAGTTAAATACAAATATATAAAATATATGATCAGTTTAAATAAACATTTCCATTGGCTTGAAAAAGCAGCCAATTCAATCTCTCACCCTGTATCTTAAGCCTCGAATGATTGTTACAATAGCTAATAACAATATGGCCCAAAGCCACAGTGAATCCAGTAGCATCTGAAGTGGGTCATGAAATTCCAATTCTACAGAAGACCTACATAATCTTTGGTTAACTAAAGAGGATCAACTGAGATTTCTATCACCGATTTACGCATTAATAAGCAGGACCAAAGATGCTAATTTCCCAGCAACCAATGAAGCGGAAAGGCACTACAGTATATACAAAATGAGATCCAGTGGGATTTCTCCGTAGTTGGGTGATGAATCAATTGAGATTGTGAATGTATCTGCTGGAGTCAATAACTGGAACTTCATTTTTGTGCAGGGAATTAGGACTGTGTTTGTAATCTCCAGGGAGATTATATTATTATTTATTAATAATTGACAGACTTAATGGTTCTGTTTGTGAAAATTTACAAGAAAAAGGGATTATAACCTACCTTTTAGGGTTCTTGCTATGAGATCGAGATCTGAAAAAAGTGCAAAATACAGGTAAATTTTTATGTTGAGAAGTCAAAATACAAAGTACACTATTTGTAAATATCACTGAAGTGATGCATTTTGCATGCAAGTGCACAGCTAATGCTCAGCAGTAATACAAAACCCAGGTCAACCCCAGCTCCAGTGTCAAAAAGATGCATGTACCAGCTATTTTTCATTGTTAATGAAAACTAAAATGGTTGCATTTCCAAGTATATAAGCTTTTAAAATCAATTATTTGCTATAAATATGAAACCTATGGGGAACATGAGAAAGTTAGTGCTTCTTGAACAACTATTAAGCTCTGTATTCCCTTTGTGGGTATGTTTTGTTAACTGAAAGTAAACATCAATAAAAATATTTATTAAAAAGGTTAATGTTTAAATAGATAAATCATTGTCTAAGGGAAATATTGCAGCTGCTCACGAGAGTGAATTAGTGCTAGACTTTTGTTATCCCTGTGAAAGTCAAGTGTGGAAAGAGGCTGCAAGCATTTCCATTTTTCAAGCACCAGTATGACGCTTAGCTGTTCCATTTGGCTTTCAGTCCCCCCCCCCCAAAGCAGGCTTGTAGTTATGAGACCACTTTCTATTTTGTATACTTTTTCAGGAATTTTGTAACACCACTGAAAGAAAAAAACCCTCTCAAGGTCTTTCAAAATCAGTAGCATGAAAATATTTAAAATATAAAACTATTCTGAAATCTTATCAAAATAAAACAGCTGGTTAACAAGAGCAGATTTTTACCTCCTTAGCTTTTCCCTTTCTTCCTTCTCTCTTTCTTCCCTACGCTTTAGACGTTCTTGGTTTCGTTTCTCTTGCTTATCAGCCACAATTCTCTGAAAAACAAAGACAAAGTTGGAGAGACTATTTCTCTTGTCAATTCACCAGGAAAGCTCAAATGAAGGTGAAAGGATACAATAATCACCCAAAGGTACCCTGTTTCCCCTATTTTAAGACGTAGTCATAAAATAAGCCATAGCAGGATTTTTTTCGCATTTGCGAAATATAAGCCGTTCCCTGAAAATAAGCCATAGTGATAGGAGGGCGCCAAGGAAAACACGGGGCTGGGCTTACGTAATAAAAATAAGACATCCCCTCAAAATAAGCCATAGTGCGTTTTCTTGAGGGGAAAAAAATATAAGACGGTGTCTTAAAATAGGGGAAACACGGTATTTTAATCAGTTAGTGGACACTTACAAATATTTAAATTATTTTGCTTAATGTTGAGTTCTCTTTTTCTGTGTAGACCAATATTTAACATTTTTGATCCAGAAGCTCTGTGCACTGCATTTATTGTGAGAGGTTATAGTAGACCACAAGCTTAACTTGAGTCAACAGTGCAATGCTGCAGCAAAGAAAAGCTAATGCTATTCTAAGCTGCATCAAAAGTAGTATAATGTTCTGAGATCAAGAGAAGTAATAGTATCACTCTGTTCTGCCTTGTTTAGAAAGCACTTAAGAGTATTGTGTCCAGTTCTGGACACACAATTTAAGGAGGATATTGACAGGCTGGAATGTGTGCAGAGGAGGGCAGCCAAGATGATGAAGGGTCGGGAAACCAAGCCTTAAGAAAAACAGTTGAGGCAGTTGGGTATGTTTAGCCTAGTAAAGAGGAGAGTGAGAGCAGATATGATAGCCATCGTCAAATATCTAAAGGGCTGTCACAAGTAGTGATGTGAGGTGAGAATATTCTCTGTAAATTCTAATGTAAGAACCAGTTTTACAACCCACATTTAAAAAAATCTAGTAAATAATAAGTCAAGCTGTGATATTGCCAGTGTAAGTAATGAATAATGATTTTTTATTCAGTTACATTACTGGGCATTGTGTCATTCACCATTGGCAGTTCTGAAATGTGAGCTACAGAAAACTTTTTTTTTTTTTAGTTTAAAAAATGCTATTCATTTAATTTGATGAACATTTGAATTTGTATGTATTTCAACTATATGTAATAGTCTTTTTCCCTATTCTGGTGTGACTTTATTCTTAGCAATTCTATCCCCTTGGCCACACAGTGTGATTTTTTTTTTTTTTTAACAGAAAGTAGCTTTAATGCTTTATACACTTAAAGTACCTAGGCCTATACAATCAATTTCAAGTTTGGTGCAAAAAAATCAAAGAATGTGAATTCACTGCATTGCCCCATTGAATAAAAGTATCTGTACAGTTTTTGGTTGCCATCTGAACAAGTTTACCCATGAATAAACATATATATTAACTAATTATATCATTTTCAATGCATTAAAATGAATATTCTCTTATTTTAAATGAAAATTCTCTAATATTCTCAATAATCAAGAATATTCTTGAGAATATTCTCCAAAAGATTATTCTCGAGAATTTAACATCACTAGTCACAAGCTTGTTTATTCCTGCTCCAGAGGCTAGGATTCGAACCAATGGATTCAAGTTACAAGAAAAGAGATTCTAAGTAAATATCAAGAAGAACTTTCTTATGGTTAAGAGAAGTTTGGCAGTGGAATGGACTTCCTGGGGAAGGTGGTGGAATCTTCTTCCTTCTAACTACCCTCTTCAGAGAGTAGTTAGAAGTGGGGAGGCAGAAAAAGGTCCTCCTTTCTTTCCACTCTGCAGTTGTAATCTGAAATCTTAGGCGCAGTACTGCACCCAGAGCTCAGAAACTGCTCGCGCTAATGAAATTTCCTGTTGCAAAATGTACCTACCGTGTTTCCCCCTTTTTAAGACGTAGTCATAAAGTAAGCCATGGCAGGTTTTTTCCACGTTTGCGAGAAATAAGCCACACCCCGAAAATAAGCCATAGTGATAGGCGGGGGGCAGGGGCTTTGAAAGCGAAGGAGAGTTCCTGCGTCCTCTCTTTCTCTCCCCGCACTCGCTGGAGAATGCCTTCCTCCCCTCTGCCTATCAGCTGTGAGGCGCAGAGCAGGCAGCGACTCCTTCTCCCACGTGTCTGATGTCTCCTTGCATAAAGCAGCCTTGTAAAACGCCTCCTGCAGTGAGGATTATTTTTCGTTCTACCTTATGCCGCTTGCTTGTCTGTGGAGCTGCCCCTTTAAGGATATGTAGCAGTTTGGAAAGCGTCCGTCCTCTCTTTCTCTCCCTCTCCTGCCGATCGCCCCTTCTCCCTTCTCCCACGTGTCTGATTGTTGTTTCCTTGCATAAAGCAGCCTTTTAAAACGTTCCTTCTCGCTGTTTGCAAGCTGCTAAACCGCTACCCTACACCTACCCTACACCGTCACAAAAGTTAACATTTTGTAGGTAAAGGACGGGCAGTTTATCACACCCCGCTTTCCTGCTGGCTCATTTGCACCTCAATTGCTACTATTACCAAGTCAGCAATCTTAATTGCTGCTCAGCTGGGCTTCTTTGTTTTCTATCTCCTGTTTGCTATCAGTGTTTGCTGCAAAGTGCATTGTTGGAACGTCAAACTTTGGGTCTTTAAGTCTTGGGCAGCTCGCTGGTAGAGATCCTTATTTAAGTATAGGCTACTGCACAGATAGATTCCATTGTAGTGGTTTAAATTTAAGAAGCTCCAGTGTAGCAGATTGCTATTAAGCGAGCCCCCCCCCCCCTCGGAGGAGAGTGAGTGAGAGAGAGCAGCCCTTCGGAGGAGCTCCCTCCCTCCCTCGCCAACTGCCATTCCCTCCCCTGGAACATCCCAGGGCTGGGGATATTTGTAATATTTTGTTTAAGTTGTTGCTCCAAATAAAGATTTTACTCAACTGTGGAAATTGGAGTTGTTTTCTTACAGAGTAACAAGGCTACTCTTGTTTTCTAAAATGCTCAGTATATAATAACTTAACTCTACAGTATGATCATCATGCCTGATAAATACTGAGTGCAATACATTGTCATTATATTCAATACAATTGTACTTTTATTTGCAGCCTGACTTACACAATTGTTTCTAATTAAGACCTCACATTTATCATATAATCCAATACCACTCACAACAGCATAAAGTCTATGCCAATCCCAAATATCCCTGTTAAAAATCTATTAAATATTCATTTATTTATTTCCTCCTTCTTCCCAAACTGTCCTATCTCCTTATGCTTTGCTACTGGAATGCTTTCCCAAGCTTCGAGATACAGACACACTGAATAACTGTTGCTTTGGTACAATAAAATACTGTGTTTTCCCTATTCTATTTCTCTGCTATTTAGCGTGCTGCTCCTGACATAATAAAAAACAAGACACCCCCTGAAAATAAGCCACCCAGTGTTTTTTTGAGGGGAAAAAAGTTATAAGACGGTGTCTTAAAAAAGGGGAAACACGGTAGAACAATGGGAGTTTGAACACTGAATCATAGGGAGTTGGAATAGATGACCCTTGGGGTCCCTTCCAACTGTACAATCCTATGATTCTATGATTATTTCATAAATTTATTAGTTGCATCACCTACTTAAGAGCACTTGGAGTTATGCAAACACATATTAAGCGTGATATGATATCCAACTGTCATATTCGGAATAGATCCATTAAAATTAATGAACTTATGTAATATTCATTTACCCTGAGTTCTTCAAGCTTCTCTCTTATTTCAATAAAGCCCAAGTGCAATTTTCCTCCGAAGTGATCAGCAAGCCGCCTGTCATTATCATGTAGACCAAGATATGCTGAGCATACTTCACAGACTCGAAGCTTCTGTTGCTGGAAGCTGGAAGCAGGCATGGAATTCCTGTACACTTCCTGCAAAGACATCACAATAGTTATCTCAAATGCATGAATAAAACATATTCTTGGTAAGTATATAATGTGCCTTCTCTAGCTAGAAAACCAGCATTTTCCTTCCTTAATAAAGGATAGGTGATGAATTAGGCCAGTACTATGCACAAGCTCCAGCCTAAACTTTCATTTTTATATATAAATTTTATTTTTCAGTTTTTAAAATTTCCCAACCTACAGTTTCAAGCCTGCAGCTTCAGATTTAAAGAGTTCCATCCTTTTACAGAGCATATGCATGTGCACAAACAGACACTTTGCTGGTTGCTCGCTCTGCTGCTGCACACTTCCTAGATAAAACTGAAGCAAAATGACAGAGACAACAATAGCCATTATTTCTAACAAGTTAAGACTTGCACAAAATGTGGCAATGTATCCTCCTCTCTTAACAGGAGTGCTTCTGTATAGGGTTCCAGCCATTCCCTACTTCGCTGTACTATAAATTGCAAGAGGCTCAAACAGGCCAACTGTGCATCTGTATTGGAATTTTTTTTTAAGATGTTTTAATTGTTTCATCATTTGTGCCATTTGCTGCCCTAGGAGACATTGGAAGGGTGGAATATATATTATTTTTTATAAATAAATTAATAAATAATTTGCCTCTTACCAGTTTTTCAATTTCCAACTAATACACGGCATTGTTTGGCTGCCAAAGGCCACTGAAAAAATCACAGTGGATCAGGATGTTTTTTGGGAAGAAGGTTGGCCCTCTTATGTGTTCTTAGCTACTTTTAAGCTTTTCTTTGCAAACACAATCCTTTCTCAGACGCTCTGTTTGCCTCCAGGCCTGTTACCATGGGGACATTGGGTTCAAAATTAGAGTGTTTGGTTTGTCAAGATCAGAATAACTAGCTGATTATCTGCCCAGTGTGATGCCCCTTGGTGTAGGGAAGGGAAGTGCAAAAAAACTTGAAGGAACTGCCAGTGTAGAGTAGGTGTATTGTCTGTAAGCAAAACAATAATGGAGCAATAAACTTTTATTTTAAAACAGATTAAAGAAACTGATTGGTATGAGCATGGGGGCAGGAGGAGAAAAAGACATAAATAGAATGTAATTATAAGCATTCCAGTTAAAAAGCTGGAAAACGATGAACTGACACTGCTGATGAAATTACATTTGTTTCTATATGTAAGCCAGGACTGGGAGTTCACAAACGCAGCTTAGAAGCCAGACAGTATAATAATAACAACTTTATATGGCACAGTTTAGGCACATGGTGCTTTCCTACCATAAGGAGATTACTATCTAAAATTGACACAGGAAGAGATGGGGGGAAACAGACAGTGGGAATAAGTAGGAGTCTGGAGAGAAAGGTTAGAAAGGAAAGTACACAGCATCACAGAAGGAAAGAAATTGCACGAGTTCCCTCATGCTATTTTCTCCTTCTGCAATACGTGATAAGAAGTGAAATCAGCTAGAAATAAAATCCTAACTCTTAAATTCATACCGGTATATAGATTTATTTGACATTTTGGGACAACAGATGAAGTTGTAACCATCTAAGACTTCTCTATATGCTAACGTTGTGAATTAACTTATTGATAAACAATATAGACTGAAAGCTTGGGACCAGTGTTTTAACCATGATTTTCAAATACCAAATTGAACCACTAAAGAATGCAAATTCAGATTACCTCTGCTTCTCTCTTCTTTGCCCTTGCTTTCTCCACTTCATCCATTACTTTCTGAGATTCTTCCACATTTCCATCAGCTCCAAGTTGTTCCACCTTTGCAAGCAGCTTTCCAATTTCCTCATTCAATTCATGGACTCTTTCAGCCTTTAAGATGGAAGAAAATGTAAGACTTACAATTACAAGAATTCAATAATGCACAAAAAACCATTGTAATATAAACCCACAAGTAGGACCTACAACAAAATATGACAGTATGGAGCACTTCTGTTAAGGATTCCAGCTGGCTAGCCAATCATGCTCTCTTCCAGGACTCTCCATACCCCCATACCCTGGTTTTACACACACAGCAACAATAAATCAGTATTCTGTGGCCAATGTACATAATCAGTCCTCACTGGGCAGGTTCTGGCATTTTTCTGGTCTCTGCCCCCCCCCCCCAGATTTAGGAAAACCCAGCTATGTTCTCTATGAACAAAAATGGGCTGCTGGTCTCTCATTTCTTGAGCCATATAACTTTTAGAAAGATCATGAAGAGACAAAAGGTTTAATTACACTTAAAAAATGAAGAATGCTAGTCCAAAACTTCAGTATGCATTATATTCATTGTAATTTATTAGTCCATGGTATTTTTCCAGTAAAACAAAACAAAAACCCACTGACGTTTACACAAGTATAAAATGGGGAAGGGCCCTATCTCAATGTCAGAACAACTGCTTTGCATGCAGAAGGTTCAGTCCCCAGCATCTCTAGGTGGAGTCAGGAAAGAACCTTGTCTGAAATCATGGAAAGCCGCTGATAGTCAGTGTAAATGATACTTAGCTAGATGGTCCAATGGTCTGAGTCAGCACGAGACAACTGCCTAAGTTCCTTCCCAATACCAAAAACCACCTAATGTTCCTTCCTTGTACCAAAGTTAGATGTATGTAACACCCTCAATAATTAAAATGACTGTGGCATAGGAGTGGGTATTATTTGAACAAAACAAAAAATATTCTCTTGCCCTCTAAGGCAGATCTTATTTCAGTTAAGAGAAGAGCCATTGAATTCCTAATTCTTACAAGCAAGAAAAAAGGTTCTCAAAGCCTGCTCTTGCATTTTGAGTTCCCTAAACTTTCTTTCAAAATCTATGAATTTATTTTGGTTCGATTCAAGAAAGCTTGCAATCCATAGGAAAAAAATAAAATGCTAAAATCAGGAGAGCCCAGAGAATTGGATCCAACTCAGAGAAGCTTAAACTAAAACCTGTGTTCAATCACAAACTCTCTGCATGGCCCTGTCAACAGCTAAATGGAATTCTAATAACCTCAGAGCGTTGCTAAAATGATTTAAGGAGATTGGTGGGGTGATTACCGTGATTTTTTTGCACATTAAAGAGTTACTGTAGAAATAATGGTTTAACAAATCAAGCTAGAATAATTATCTATGGAGTGACTTGTAGAGTGGGAGTCTTAAATGCTTACTTTGGCTGCAACTTCAGCACTGATTTCTTCTTGGGTTTCAGCCAGTCTTTTCTTTGCCACTTCAGTTCTTCGATCACAATCAGCAATGAATGACTGTAGATGATCCATTGCCTAATACATTTTAAAAAACCACCCAATCTAAGGCATCAATCAAAGAACTATCACTGCCAGAAATAAGCATTTAAAAAATAAGAATGCTAGCATTGCTTCACTGACTACTGGTTCAACCTTAAAAGGTGCTTGGGTTTTTGTATTTCATTCAAGTTCTAAAGTTTATTATTTGCATAACCCACCCTCTAGACTTTCTGGGAGATTTTAAAGCAAATGCAACCCAGACCACATTTAAATGCACTGCTTTCAATGCAACAAGCAACAAGTAAATAATACTCTTCCATTTCCTTTCAGATCACATACCATTTCAAATGATAAAATTAGATGGTACAATCATATTGGATTGAAACACATCTGCAACTGTATTTGAACTGGCAAAAAGAGTTGTTAAAGTGAGAAAGTAACATGTATATGGAATTCACATAACGAGGAGTAACACCCTAGCTTCCCACTGTGCGAAAGTTACAAGAATAAAGCTTCTTCTTACACACTATTGGTACTGCAGGAAGTGTGTGTCAAAGGTACATAGGCAAATGCTATTCTGAGAGAGACAGTTTGGAGGTGGAGGGTGGGGAATAGCAACGACCCCTCCCACTCTTAATAACTGTCAAAAGCTATGAATTCCGTATTGATATGGAACTATCAACATTTCACAGCACTTCATGTACTGGTAAACTAATTCTGCAAAAGCTGCCACTTAGTTACTAGGATTCTTTATAGAATTAAAAGTTTTTAAAAACACAACTGCACCATGCACTTGTCTCATTCCTTCCCCATTCTCCCTTCTCTAGCTTTTATTAGATAGAAATAGTTTCAAAATAAAACATACGTCAAGCTCAAAGAAAAAGTCTTGTTCTTTGGATGCAATTTCATAATCAGCTCTTAATGCCAAGTCATGCACCTTCAGACATTCTCCAAGGTCCATCCTCTGAAAATAAATGCAAAATTTTACACAGAAACACTGGATACATAGTGGGTTAAAACCATATTCTACTCCAATATTGTGAAGCAAACCATGTTTGTGCAAGCTTTAAAAACAATACAATATTTGAAATAATTAGCATGCCAGATTTGTTATAAGTGATTGAATCCAGTCTGCACTGAAGCATCAGTGAACCTCAGTATAACCACACTCACAAACCAGAGCAAAAGGTATTTGTTTGAACCTCATCCAAACAGCTCTGCAGTCTTAGCAGCATTTCTAATAATATTTTAAAAGTAGAAAATCCTAAGTACATTTCCCCACCTATCCTTGTATAGTTTTTCCTGATAAACTAGTAGATGCAAGTTAAGAGACAAAAGGTGTGTGTACGCCTGTTGTGGGAAACCTCAGGCTGGGTGATATGTACAAATATGCCCCTCAAGGGCTCTCCCTAGGCTACACCACATATGACCCTGCTGTGCCCCTTTCTCAACTACCATATATTCCGGCGTATAAGACGACTGGGCGTATAAGACGACCCCCAACTTTTCCAGTTAAAATATAGTTTGGGATATACTCGCTGTATAAGAAATACGACCCGGCGTATAAGACGACCCCCGACTTTTGAGAAGATTTTCCTGGGTTAAAAAGTAGTCTTATACGCAGGAATGTACAGTACTTTGCTTTGCTGGAATGTCTCCTTGTGATAATGCCTCTTGCTTAATTTGATGGCAGGAGGTTACAAATTCTAATTAAAACTACAAAGCAATTAAAAAATAACAATAAAATAATCCAATTTCAAAAACTAAAGCCAGCAGCAGTTTAAAGCTATTTGTAGCAGGACAACTCAGTTTAGCTTGTTATATGCATCCCTCCAAAAAACCACAATGGAAGCCAAATTTTTATTTTAATGCTGGCTTCATGTAAAATGTAAGCCAGGCCAGTATATGTATGTCAAAGGGACTCATAGTCTCACTATACAAATACCGGTAGTGGTTGGGCAAACAACATAACCTCATGACATTAAAAAACAGTAGTGATGGGGAACCTCAAATCTCTCCCTAGGACACGCTTCCTCGCTGGCTCTACTTTGCACCCTCCGTCAGTGTTTTCACCTGGCTGGAATGTTTTCTTCTTGCTTGCCTGGAGGATGTGTGTAAAAACTAGCCTAATGTACAAAGGTAATTTATACTTGTTGCTTTGTCTACTTTTGCCTCTCCCCCCTCCCCCCACTGGCACATGGCTGCAGGAAGGGAAGGCAGCCTTTGAGCCAGAAATGGTTCCCCATCCCTGATATGCAGAGAAGAGCACTGCTTTCCCCTCATATTCAAGGAAGCTAGCAATGCAATCCTATACATGCCTACTGAGAAGCCCCACTGAATTCATTGAGACTCTTAGAGATGTGTGTATAAGCTCACTCAGTGGGTGATATCCAACTAAGTCAGGCTCTGAGTAGAGTCAGTATAATAAATGGATTCATAGTGCTTTCAGTTGGTGTACTGAATGTGAATAATGTTGACCATCATCCATTATCTTTAGAAACTTTCCTATTTTTCCAAAAATGGAAGCTTAGCTACCAGTATAGCCCTTAAAATCCACCTTTCTTTTTCCTATGCAATGACTTATATTGTATTACAGGTCTGCAGCCATAACTAGACAGTATTTGATATTCAGTTACAGTTACAGTATATTAGTATAAAAACCTTAAAGAGGGGCTAGGACATATAGGCTGAGTCTACACAGCAAACATTTAGGACTGTTTAATTGTCATGGATTTTCTTTAGAGTTTTGGGAACTGGAGTCAAAACACTGCACTACGTAGTTTGATTCTGCTCAGCTGCGGCATACATTTCAATTTTGTTCAATTCAGACTAATAGATATTGCTACCAGTTCTGACATTATTGAATTTGTTTCGCTTAAGTTCACTTTTGAAAAATTAAATACAATGGTACCTCGGTTTACGAACTTAATCTGTTCCGAAAGTCCATTCTTAAACCAAAACTGTTCTTAGACCAAGGCACGCTTTCCCTAATGAGGCCTCCCGCCGCCAGTGCCCTTCCACCGTTCGGCTTCTGTTCTTAGACCGAGGTAAAGTTCTCAAACCGGGAAACTATTTCCGGTTTTGCGGAGTTTGTAAACCAAATCATTCTTAAACCAGACTGTTCTTAAACCGAGGTACCACTGTATTCAGGTTTGGATCCATATAAGCATGAGGTACTATGATGGATGTATGGGGGACAGAAAGAATTCAATATTACCATCTAGCAGCAGCCCCTTGTGTCACATGGGGTGTTTTCCAGGATGCATGGAGACTGCCACTATAAGAAATATTAAAAGTCCTGTATGTGACCAGAACTTTCAGGTCTGTAAATCCAAGGCCAGCATCAGAAGGTCAATTGTTGTAGATAAGGTGATTAATATGGGGTTGGCAGGTCTACAAATTATACCACTGTATGGAGCCCTCTCCTGCAAGTTTGAGAGGAGATTGTCCCTGAAGTCAGACACTGCAAACGCTTCCAAAACACAGTACAACAAGGATAAGCCCCCACCTGCCTCACTGAATTGTGTGGGTGATGGTGTTTTGTCCCTGATATCATGCAGTGCTTTTGAGGCACTTTGAGCCTTTAAAAACCAGCATTATGTCAGAGGTAAGATCTTGCCCTTTCTCCAAGCTGGGGGGGGGGGCAGTACTGGGGCAACTACAGAAGTCAACTGAAACATTTGTAGATGACATGTAGGTTGACATGCAGTACGGTACCCTTACTTTAATACTATTAGACAGAAAAGCCTACAACATAGGTGGGAGGAAATTGGGAAGGACCACAGGAGAAATATATGTTGCCCATAGATTATCTGATAATGAAGGATATAAAATGATTAAATGTTTGAAGCGTAAATAAAAATTCAATGTCACTCCTCTCCTTACTCAAACACCATTTGCTCCTATGCCATCAGATTTGCTTTTCTTGTTTGCCTTATGGAGTACAGTTCCTGCCACAGAACATGGGATGCTGGGAGGTTTTTGGGACCCTGAAGGTCTGCCTATCTAAGGCAACTAATGTTTTAACAAACCATACCTATTTTGGCCTTTGAGACAAACATGAGGGGAAAAAGAGCTTTTAACAACAGAGCTTGGCTGACAACTAAAGCATCTGAGGCAGCATTCAGTAGTTTGAAAATCCTACTCTGGAATTATCTTTAATGAACAGTGGGTTAAAAATCTTCAAAATAAAAACAAACAAACAGGAATACTTTCTTTCCCCTTTTCAACTGGGCTACTTACTGTGTGATGGGAGAAGCAAGTTCCTCTGGCTTTTCTTCATTTTTCTTCCTCTCTCACCCTTTTCTTGTGTCCCCATCCCACTCTGTGGTCCTAACAGTCACCTTATTATATTTTCTCAGATCCACCCTCACAAGGAAAAAATGTCCCCTACATAAAAAGGCTATGCTAGAACCTTTCTCCTATACACATAGGTTTTTATGTGCAGTGAGTTCTAGGATATGAGACTCAATTATGCCCCTGATCTGCAGTCTAAAGTATGTTATAAAGTAAAAATGTTCCTAAAAGTTCACTGGCACCCCAGTGTTAAATATCAATTTGTGTGTAATGAGGACAGTGGGAAAATGTAGCTTAGAAGTGAAAATGTTTTAAGACAATATACATTTTAATGTGAATGCTCTTGCTATGCCTGACCAATCATGCTTCATAACTGAAATCCTTATTGTTAGATGCTACCAATGTTGTTACAGGACCCAACAATCTGCAAAGCATGTCCCTAGATTACTGTCTGGAAAACAGCGCAGGCCCCGAGAATACAAAGTCAGACACCTCCAATTTAGGCACTCATGCAAAATTATTTCATTCAGAGTAAGGAAAGCTCAAATGAGTATAAGCACCAATGCCTAAGAGGGTTCATAATTAAAAGCTGCTTTGATTCATTCAACATCATGATCCTACTTCGAACTGATAAAATTAGACATAATCATGATTACAAAGCACATTCATATCTTGTTGACAGGGAAAGTATATTTGGACAGAAACTGGAAAGAGATGGTAGAACTCATATTTTACAAATACAGTGGAAAGGTGACTTAACATGGCAAACTAGCAATATGAATAATCCAGTACAGCAAGATAAGAAAGCAGAGATTCTGTAAGAAAGCAAATAAATTGGGTCTAGCAGATCAATTAATATTCCAGAGGAGGCGGCAGATCAAAATATTTTACCATCATGAGAACAGTTCTGCTGGGGTTGGGGTGGTGAAGTGATGTTATTTTCCTTTGCCTCCAGTTTTATAACATATTTTGATTGAAAATTCAACACTGTATTAGTTTTGCTGCAATCATTTCAAAAGACATAATCATCAATAGGGATCTCATTTCTACAATATCTTAATTAATCATTCTCATAATTTATGTAAATGTGTATGTACATCAGTAACAAGAAACGCCATAAACTGGTCTGACACCTCTACATATTTTCAGACAAACTGGGACCTGAAATTGCTAAAACCTGTATGGTTAATACTTAATGCTATTTTTGCAGCAAAGGAAAATGTATCTCCAAAGTATAAAATAAAATAAAATACGCACTGTTCCAGAGAGGACATCATGAGGGCAGCAGTTGAGGAGATGACTTTTGCACACTCTGTCATCACTGAATTTGATTCGCTGACGGGTAGTATCCCCTGTAACACATAAACAGACATTTCTGATTAGACACATAATGTTCTAAAACCAGTGTAGTTTCGCTTTTGTTCTTCATTTCACACACACACACAAAATTAGAATCTGAAGAACTGATACTATTTTAACCTTGGTAATTACATGTGGTAATTATTTTATGTACCACACAATACTCAAATAATGCAAGAAAGCTAAAAACAGGACTATATGGAATGAGAACTGCCTCAAAAATATAAGTACATATGCAACAGATTTTTATTCCTGCTCATGTGGACAGCACTTGGCATTAGTATGAACAGCCTTACAAGCATTTACAATACATTTATTGAGTGTCTACTGATTGCCAGCAGCCATTTCTTCAAGACATCATTCACAGCATTGATGTTTTTACTTTGGCAGGTTCAAACATACTGAAGAGTTTTTATAAACCTAGAACACTGGAAAAAATAAAACTCTCCCTAGCAGCATTATTTTAAGACAGCTAAAACCCCATAAGCTGAACACACTGCATCTACATTAATGACAAACAGAGTTCTATAAACACAAACACATCAGCCTGCTTACCACACACTGAAGTCCAATTGCAACTCTAATCAATCACATCTGTGAACAAGGTTGGAAATATTAGGCCTAAATGGAAAACTCAACACCTGGCTACTGATTTATTTTCCTTCAAGAAAAGGGACAGTGGAATAGTTACTATTTCAGATTTGAAAAGGAGGTCCCCGCAAAAGGTATTTCCAGTTTAAAGATGCAGCAGCAGTTATACAACTCAAGTTATTCAAGTGTTTGTTTGTTTTTAGTTTACCCCTTAAATTATAATTATGTATAATGAAAACCTACTGGTGAATTACTGAAGCAGAGGAGAGCTGCTGGGAAAATGGTACGTTTGCAACTTCATCCCAACCTCATTCACCTCAGAGGATAGAGAAGCTTGCTATTATAAAAGTAATCACTATCCTATTTCAGTCAACTTGAAATAGGCAACTTGAAATCAATCTATGCAGAGGTTCTACACTCAAAATCCTAGACTTGATAATTCCATTATGTTATTCCAGTTTTAGCTATCTGCCCTATGCAGAACACAAATGTAGCCTTTTCAGATGGGCTCTATTACACTTAAACATGTTTCAGAAATCAAGAGGATAATTAGTTTAGTAATTAACAAACTAGAATGGCTTCAAAGTAGTTCAACAATAGGTTTTCAGAAGCTAAGTCTACAAATTTAACAATTTTATACTAATGAAAATTTAGAGCTGTCTTTAAGTCATGCCTGCTACTGCAGAAGATTTGAGGAACTGATATGTTTCCCCCTCTTTCTCTTTTTAAAGACACAAGTCGTTGTTCCACATTAATTAACACATCTGAAAAGTTAGCAATAACTCACGGCTCGGCGAATGCGGGGCCTTTCTGACACTCCCTTGCAGAATGAAGTAGGCAGGCATAGATACATTGAACCTTTATAAATAAAACAAGGGGCCAGATTGTTCAGTTTGTATATAATAAACTCTGCCAGCATTTTCATTACAGCATCTAGAAATACATGTTGAATGTAAAGAATGGTGGGAAACCTGAATTATTTTGTGCCTGGTAACAATGTGTCAGCCTGTTATTCAGGGGAGTTTAGTGAAAAATAGCCTTCTATAAACTATGACTGGAAAAATATTTTAACTCCTAGGTGTCTATGTTTTGTTTATTCCCTCCTCTTTCCTCCAGACTGCCCAGAAACCAAATAATATGATGTTGGCTCAAAAACACTGATTCTGATGCCTAGAATTTGAAATATTTTTTCCAGACTTGCTTGTAAATATAACTGTTTCCATGAGAAAGTCTAGTTTTTCCCATTATTGCAACTTATATCAAAATGCAAATCATTACATATGAGTAAACTCTTTAACAGCAGACTTGCTAAATTTTAAACAAACTAAAAGCAGAATGTTGCCCAGCTATTTAAAATACAATTTTAGATAAAATCTGATTGCTGTACTCCAGCACCCCTAGTAATTTTGGAGTGAAAAGGAATAATCTTCTACTAATCTACTGCTATATGTTACAACGTTCTCATTGCAACGTTCTCGCAATTGTAGCAATGAATGTATGTGATCACAAAACCCTGAGTTCATCTTTAGAAACAGCAGCTTCCTTTTTTCCCAAGGTCTCTGGCCCAAACCATATTTCCATATACTACTTGGTAGAAATGGAAGCAATTACAGTATATGACATCTCATTTAGGAAAAGCCTGTGAGGACAACTGTTACATATACAAATTACATCTTTCGTGGATATTAAAACTCAGCTCCCTCTAAAAATTAAATTCTTCATAATCCACCAGATCTTAACTCAGTGGGGGCCATCATATACCAAAAGCAAAAACCAGATTTCATTTTCACTACAACTCTAAGAATAACCAAAATAAGTATTAACTCAGATTAGGCCATAGTAAATATATCTAAGTTACACAGTCATTTTCAATATGCCTTGTGTATTTTCTTCTTCAGATTACATTTTAAACTATTCAGTATTATTATGGATATTCAATATCTGAACAAGTATGAACTTCAGAGGATATCCACAATTATTTTTTTATCATCTCAACTTTTTGATAATTACTATTTTCAGACTGACCAATAACTTTTTCTCCTCCATTCCTATTTCTAGAAATACAATACTAATATTAGTGGAATCCCTTCCATTTAAGGGATCCTATATAGTTCAGAGATGCTAATCAGTTACAAGTTGATAAAACAATGCAATAAACAGACAGTTCAGAGTTCACAAACAAGCTTAATCGGTATAGTCGTACCTTGTTTTGCGACTGGGATCCGTTCCGGAGCCCTGGCCACTAGCCGAAAAGGACGCAGGGCAAAGTGCCACGTCTGTGCACACGCGCGGAGCGGTTTGCGCTTCTGCGCATGCGTGAGCGGCAAACCCAGAAGTAACCCGTTCCGGTACTTCCGGGTTTGCCGCAGACATTCGCTGGAATGGACGCTAGATGAAGCAGACGTTAGCGGAGGTATTACTGTACAGTGGTACCTCGGGTTACAAACGCTTCAGGTTACAGACTCCGCTAACCCAGAAATAGTACCTCGGGTTAAGAACTTTGCTTCGAGATGAGAACAGAAATCGTGCGGCGGCAGCGGAAGACCCCATTAGCTAAAGTGGTACCTCTGGTTAGGAACAGTTTCAGGTTAAGAACGGACCTCCAGAACGAATTAAGTTCTTAACCCGAGGTACCACTGTACTGCATTGTAACTATTGGGATTCTGTAGATACAGTGTTATAAGCATCTCCATAGGAGACAATTACACAGGTTAACTTTAAAAAGTAGCTTAACAAAGCAACTTCAAAATGCTATGCAACAAATATGCAGAATGGCAATTAAGTAGTTCACCAAGAGTTTTACCCTGATGGCCACCATTCAAAATTTCATTCTGCATTTAATTTGCCAATTTTTCCTTCATGGATGAACCTTCTGAAAATGTATAACGAAGAAAGGGTATACCGTACGTTAGTAGACAAAAGCTGCAGTGAAAAGGTCAGGAGGCCAAAGCTCAGAATGAGCTCAGGCTTGCAA
The DNA here is from genome assembly GCA_034641385.1 of Darevskia mixta. Lineage (NCBI taxonomy): Eukaryota > Metazoa > Chordata > Lepidosauria > Squamata > Lacertidae > Darevskia > Darevskia mixta. Next base: position 21,704,516 of record JAWWNH010000008.1, read on the forward strand.
GAAAGGTTAATAATAATAATAATAATAAATGTTTCTTTGGCTGTGTTCAAAACAAGAGAAAGAATAAGTAAGTAGTAGGTTCTCTGCATGGAGAAGACAAAGAAAAGGCAGAATTGCTCAACATCTACTTTGCCTGTCTTCACCCAAGAGGAAAGCAGTGCCCAACCTGGTGATACCAGAATGATGTAAGGAGGAAGCTGCAGCCCAAGATAGGAAAAAAGTGGTAAAGGAACACCTAGATATTTTAAATGAATTCAAATCTCCAGAGCCTGGTGAACTGCACCCAAGGGTACTAAAGGAGCTTGTGGGTGTAATCTCAGAGCCACTATCTATAATCTTTGTGAACTTTTTGAGAGCAGGTGAGGTCCCTGAAGACTGGAGGCGGGTAAATATTGTACCTATCTTAAAAAGGAGAAAAAAGAAGACGCAGGTAACTAATGACCAGTGAGTTTGACCACAATACCAGGAAAGGTTCTGGAACAGATAATTAAACAGTCAGGCTGTGACCACTTAGAAAAGGATGCTATGATTACTAAGACTCAGCATGGGTTTCTCAAAAACAAGTCATACCACACAAGTCTCATTTTTTTTCTTGATGGCGTTACAAGCTTGGTGGATAAGGAGAATGCTGTGGACATAGTGTTATCTTATTTCAGTAAGGCTTTTGCCAAAGCACCCCATGATATTCTTGCAGAGAAGCTGGTAAAATGTGGGCTGGATGAAGTAACTGTTAGGTGGATTTGTAATGGGTTGACTGAACCAAAAGAGTGCTCATGAAGAGTACCTCATCATGCTGGAAAAAAGTGACAAGTGGGGTGCTGCAGGGTTCTATCCAGGGCCCGTTGTTGTACATCTTTATAAATGACTTGAATGAATTTAATTAATTAATTGAGGGGAGGCTCATAAAATTTGCAGATGACATCAAACTGGGAGGGGTAGCTACCAGTAATGCCACCTAAGACAGAATCGGGATTCAAAATACCATAACAGGTTGGAGAACTGGGTCAAAACGAACAAAAGGAATTTCAAATAGGGACAAATGTAAGGTTAGGCAGGAAGAACCAGCAGCACCAATATAATACAGGGGACAACTGGCTTGCCAGTAACACCTGTGAAAAGGATCTAAGGGTTAACATGAGTCAACCATGTGATGCAACAGCAAAAAAGCTAATGCTATTCTAGGCTGCATCAACTGAAATCTAGTGTCCCAATCAAATGAAGTCATAGTACCACTCTGTTCTGCCTTAATCAGACCACATCTGGAGTACTGTGTCCAGTTCTGGGCACCACAATTTAAGGACATTGACAAGCTGCAATGTGTGCAGAGCAGGGTGACCAAGATGATAAAGGGTCTAGAAACCAAGCGTTATGAGGAACTGTTGAAGGAGTTGGGTATGTTTAGCCTGGTACAGAGTCGACAGAGGATATATAATATTCATCTTCAAATATCTAAAGGGCTGTCACATGGAAGAGGGAGCAAGCTTGTTTTCTCCTGCTCTGGAGGCTAAGACCCAAGCCAATGGATTCAAGTTACAAGAAAGGAGATTCTGACTAAGCACTGGGAAGAACTTTTTGATGGTAAGAGCTCTTCAACAGCATCCATTGCCCTTAAAAAGTTTCTGCATAAAAACACACAGCCAACATGTGTGAAAGTTGACCAAGAACAAACCCCTGCTCTGAAAGAGACAAAAAGTAAAACACACAGTTTTTAAATGAGAAAGTTCTCTCACCTGATCAAGTAACAGCATAACAACATAATTTATTTTTGTCTAAAAGAAACCACTTCTGAACTTTTGTGTAGAGCATAAATATTCACTTCCACACTTAGCATCCCAACTCAAAGTCCACAGTTTGGTGACATTGTTATTGTCCGTGTACAATGGGATGACCTGCCTTCTGCCATACATGAAGCAACAATCAATTGCTTCAGGCGACTTGTTAAAACATATGTCTTTGCCCAGGCATTTCCTGGCCCATGATCTCAGACCCTGTATTTTATTTGTGTGAATTTCCTGTATTCTTGTTTTTATATTTTTATAGTACTGTTTTACTGGTTTTCTGTTGTATTATTGTTCTTAAGTTGTACAATGCTTACAGCTCAGCTTTTCATTAAACAAACAAAACTTTAAAAAGCATAGGAAAAACAACCAAACTATAAAAATATAAATTTTAAAAATAAATAAAGCTCTCAGCCTTGCTTCTTTCCCAATACTTGCTTGATGTGCAGCTCTGAAACTGGTAGAGATGCTCTCACAATATCTCGCGGGACAATCTAACTTCTCACGAAAGCATCCCCACCTTGCCCATGTATGGTGGGGTGTACTGTAATGTGTGATGCTATTCCAGTGATACTGAAGTGGACAGAGGCTCATATATACGGTACTTTAAAAGGATGCCAGGAGAAGCTCATCATCATTTTCCCCAAGGAAATTAACCAAAGGGAAGCTGATTTAGATGAAACAGTAAGAAAGACTCACAGAATCATAGTAGACTGAGCAAGCTGCCTATGCAAGTTGTTGAATCACTTTATTTGAGTATCTTTAAAAGACTGAGTATGTATCAATATCTACTTTTAATATAGCAATACATTCGCTGCTCAACATTTTCCCTTCCTCAATAAACTATTGTGTGCCTAGAGTAATACCTTTTTCAGTAAGGACTAATATTAGCTCACTAATGGATGAATGCTTTGAATTCTATTCAAATCTATGAACAGGCCACTAGAATACAGTATTTGCTTACTACTGCTGCTGCTGCTGCTTTTACTATAAGACATGTGGTCAAAACAGCCCCTTTTCAAAGAATGTACTTCTAAGGAGTTTTATTTCAGTTACTATTGATTTTCAAATTGAAAAAGCTAGAAACAAACGAACTCCCCACGAGAGTCAGTGTGGTGTTGTGGATAGAGTTGGACTTGGACCTGAGAGACCAGGGTTCAAATCTTCACTCCGCCACAATGCTCACTTGGTTACCTTGAGCCAGCCACTGTTTCATAGACTAACCTACCTCACAGGGCTGTTGTGTGAATAAAATGCAAAGAGGGGCAGGAACCATGTATGGTACTTCAAGCTCCTTGGGAGGAAAGGTAGGATATAAATACTATATATAATAAAATAAATAAATGCATAATTTTTAACAGATCCAGACAATGCCTAAAATTTCTATTTAAAAAATGCTTCTCTGCAAGGTTAGTTATTGACTTGAAATGCTGGTTTGGGTCAGATCTCCAGTAGGCAAAACATATATGACAGTTACAGTGACTGAAATGACCTGATGCTCCCCCTACCCCGGTCAGAATAAGGCGAACTGCTGTTTCACTGATGAGCCAAAATGAAGAGTGGAACGGGGAATTTAATAATTAACTAGTCCAGCCCATATACTTTTGAGTACTTTACTGTCAACGCTGCCCCTGCGTGCGTTGCAGACCAAAGAGGCGCCCTTCTTCGCAGTAGGATGCATCCCTCTCTCGCTTCCTGCACATCCGCATCGGCATACACACAAATCGTAGTGGCGGCACCCGAGCGGGGGCCTCTCACCCTGCCTTAAGCCCCGCCCATGAAGGGGAGGAGAAAGGATCCACGGCGCAGGACCTGCCAATCATCGCAGTAGGCCTTTCCTGCTCCTTCTGCTCTCTTTCCCCGCGACCGAGGGGGACGCGCCCCCGCCCTCTCCGAGCCTGACAAGCAGGCAATCTTTCTTACCGTCCCGGGAGGTGCCCATAAGCTGGTCCAGCATCGCGCGCATTTGGGCCTGTGCCGACATCCTGAAAACGCGCGGGACCCGGCAGGGCCGGCCGAGTCCGAATAAGCCCCGCCCACAGCGGCCTAGAAGATGTCGAAGCCGACGCCGCGGTCGCTTCTTCCAGGGGCGAGCTCAAGCGCACCGTCTCTCACACGCTCTTCTCCTCCGAGGCCGGCGCAGCCGAAGCGTCGCCTCTTGGCTTCCGTTCTTACGGAAAAGGGAAGCGGATAACCGCCTCGTGCTCGTCGGTATCTGAGGGCCGACAGTCCCCCCCGCGCGCTCACCCCTTTCTCGCCTGCCTCGCTAGGCGCGCGCGCGCAGCCTGGCAGTAACGGACATCCTTGCGCGCGCGCGCGCTCCCGCCTTCCCCGACTATTTGTATGGCTCTGATTGGCTAAACCAGGCGCTCGACGATCCTGCGACGTCAGGCGTTCTCGCCTCCTGCCGTCTTGCCTTCGGGTCGCCGCTTGAGCTGATTGGAGGCGACACCCGTAGCCTCTTTCTGTGACGTTTTGTCTTTTGAATCAGACGAGCGTCAGCGGCCTAGCAGATGTTCTTAAAGAGAAAACAACTCCTTTCGTCACAGCCTTGGAGGAAACTCACTTTCCTCTCCACCTCTTGAAACTTCAAAACTATTTAAACTGTCCACAGTTTAGAGGTGAGAATAGCTGCCTCGTTTTTGAATAGGGTGGCTAGAGGGTGTACATCACCTGACATAAACCAAGAAGTCCCAGTTTTAAATTCCCACTAGCCGTTACATAGTACTAGTTGTGCAGTTCAATATATGGGTGCATCTAGTATATAGATCAGCTCCTATTTTCAATTTATGGATATATTCAAGTAAACCATCCATTCTTACCGGTACTTTGATGGATGAATTTCACTTTGCTGCAGCCTGGGGATGGGCAAGGTGCTTGGCGGAGCGTAGCCAACTGCCTTCTTGCACATTATGCACCTTGACTATTAGTAGTGTTGAAAGAGGCAATTGTGAGACCTCTAAAGACTTCTTCTTTTTACATACCCCCCCCCAATGAAAACAATGCATGGTCCTTGAGTGATTGCCATACAAATCCATCCACCCTTCTGGATCTACAGTGGTACTTTGGTTCCCAAACGGCTTAGTTGCCGAACAAATCAGCTCTGAAACGCCGCAAACCCAATTGAGTGCAGGAAGCTCCTAAAGCCAATCGGAAGCAGCGCCTTGGTTTTTAAATGGTTTCACGAGTCGAACAGACTCCTGGAACGGATTAAGTTCGAGAACCAAGGTACCACTGTATTTCAATTAAGCTTCAATACAAAAACTCATTTGGTTACCCAGATGGATAGGCTATACCAGGAGAGGGAAATACATTGTGGCCTACCCTGTTCAGCATCTCTAGAAAGCTTTTGATATCATTGACAGTATCTTCTGAATAGGTTGTATGGGTTCGGACTGTATTTTAGTCCTGACCTAGACAGCCAATTCCAGAAAGTGGTCCTGGGAGACATTATTGTATTTATACTTTAGGGTCCATCTAGTTTCCTAAATATTTATGTTTATTTATTTAGTATATTTATACCTACATTTTAGGATAATTTCAGAGAGCAACTTACAAAAATGTGAAATGAAACATAATAATGTAATAAATGGGGGGAAATGCAACATCAAACAACACAGCATTACTGCAAAAGTCTTTTTAAAAATCATTTCTTAACATGTACAATCAAATCAGTTCAGCTGGAGATTCCAGTTGCAATCACATTGCAAGTTCTCTTTTTTGTTACATTAAGGTTTAATAATGGAGTGCTGAATCAGGGTTTGCAAACTGTAATGGATGTGTAAGGCCAATAAACCAAAGATCAATCCAGACAAATCAGATGTACTGTTAGAAGGTAGCTTTTCTGATCATGGAAGGAGCAGGCCAGTTACAGAACGGTACTGAACAGTGTTGTTTGTATGATTAGCTTCACAGGTAGGGGTTCTGCTAAATCCAGAATACTGGATGCTTAAATGATCCTCATGGTATGCAGTACCTTCCAATAGTGTCTCCTGGACAGAGATCAGTAGCTCATGAATAACCGTCTAAGCAATCTTCAGACTGTGGCAGTGCTTTGTATGTAGCTGCCGCTGAAGACTTCCTAGACATGTTCAATTATTACAAAATGTTTCTGCCAGATTATTAAGTGGAGCAACTATATGCTTCAAACATCAGCAGTTTTTAAATAGCTAGCTGGTTCATTTCCATGGTTCATTTCCAGGTACAATTCAAAGTGCTGGTGATTACCTATAAAGATATATGCAGCAAGGGAACCTGATACCTGAAAAACAGTATTCTACCACACAAGACTGCTTGAACCTTGCAGCTATTTTCAGTACCCCTTTGCTGTGCCATTCCATCTTAGAAGGATTGGCAAGAGGTGACAGGAAAAAGGATCCAGTTGGGCATGGCACCTTATCTATGAAATGTCCTCTCTAGGGAGGCCCGCCTGGCACTAACGGCCATCTTTTTAGCGGATACAATTTACCGTACTTACACAGGCTTTCTAAAAGTAAGCAATAGTAAGTTTGTAGTTTTTATAACTGCTGCTTTATCATATCATTGATGTTAAGTTTTTAACTGCTAATTATGAATTGGCTAGTTGCAAGGTGGTTGACATTTAAACTATTTAAATTACCAATTTCCAATGTAGCTTTGGCTGCACGTTTACAATGCATGTTTACTTTGAAGAAAGTTCTGTATTCACTGGGGTTTACTCCCAGGTAAGTGTGAATAGGATTGGACCCCAAATTAGTATTTCTTAACAGATCAGAGAAAATCCTGGTTGGGAAAACAGCTGAGTCTTCATCATATGCACTGTGCAGTCTGTATAGTTAACACTTTGTTATGGCAGTGCAGGCAGGCTGAAAGGGAAGATGGAATAAACAACCAAATATATGTATCAGAAGAGTTGTTTGACTGTACTTTAACACATTTAAGGGCACTGCAAATTTCTGGTTAAGAGTCCTATATTTCATACAAGTATTTTTATTTGAACAAATGTCTTCAAAAATAAAACTCAATACAGCATTCTCAGGAAGTAAGAACAAATCTTGTTATATTCACGGCTCCCATCCTTTCCCTCCAGGCTGTTGTGGCAGTTTAAGGCCTACAAGACCAGCTGCTTCCTCTGTTGACCGCTCTCCTTTGCTATGATATTCCTTATGCAATGCTAAGTGTTCTCGGACACTACGCAGAAGACAGAGATAGGTGGCAGCCTGGAAATGTAGGTCATGCTGGGCCCTGCAAAATTTTTCACTGGTTACCTGCAGACAGAGAGGTAGGTGAACATAAGAACCTCATAAATATATATCTATGCCTTCTTATTAGAATCCCCTCAAGTTGTGAAATTTGCTAAATCTAGATGCATTTTAATTTGATCAGATTATTATGGCCAAGCTAAACAAGCATATCAGTTTAAACTAGAATGCCAGCTGTGACCCTACCCAGACAGAGATGGCCTAACACATCTCTAGTAACCTCCAGATGTTACTGCATTTAACAGTAATCTATATGGAGTTGCTTTTGAAGAAAGTTCAGAAATTGCAGTTAATACACTTAGTCATAGACAATTGTTGGCATCTGTCTATCTCTAGAGCAGTGGTTTTCAACCAGTGTGCCGGGGCATTCTGGAGTGCCTTGAATGATGTTCAGGGGTGTCACGGGCAAGACTGGCCTCTGTCTCTCTTTTCTTCTCTCCCTCCTCCGATGCCCTCTTGAGTCTCTGCCTCCTAAAAGCTTGCACAGCTGTTTGTTGCAGCCCTGGCTACAAGCTCCATAGGCAAATGGTGCCTTGGGCTGGCCAGGGGGTGCTGGTTGCCAGGAGCTGATGTGGCTTTGGAGTAAGCAAGCAAGCAGTTGAGGGAGCCCAGCCAGTCTTCCAGCCCTTGCTGTTGGGAATGAACAGACAAGTCCCAGGCCCCTGTGGGGCAGTTTGAGGTGGTACCTCTCTTTGGAGGAGGAAGAGCAGCTCAAAGACCAGGGGCGGCAGCAGCGGCTGCCCAGAGGACTCCCGAGGAGAGGGGAGAGGACAGGAGGCTGAGAGAACACTCCACAAGGGAGGGTGTTCGAAAAAGTGTGAGAGGCTGCTAACTCTGCAGGCAAGGGGTGACATAACTGGGCTCCCGAGCCGTACAGGGGTGCCATTCCTGTAGTTGGTCAAGGGAGCCGTGGACTCAAAAAGGATGAAAACCTCTGCTCTATAGACACTGGAGTGTGCCTCCAGGGGTACCACTATGTTAGTAGCACCAAAGTGACCTTTCCGGTGCGCAAGCCTGAGCAATGTGTACGGAAGTCCTGGGCTGACCAGACAAGACCCCCCCCCCCTTCTCGGCCTCGCTGATGTAGTCCAAATGAAAGCAGAGCAATATGTTTGGCACCAGCTTGGCTACGGGAGTTGCTGGAAGAAGGCGTACAAGGCACCATCCAGCCATCTTAGGGACTCCACTCTGGATTGGTGTAGGTAGGGTTTACTTCTTAGCCTTTTCTTCTCCTGAAGATGTCCCACAAGGCAGTTGGTACTGATTTTTCCTCAGGGTTTACTCCCAAAGCCTTTCTCACGAATGTTTATAGTTGCAAGGTGGCTGAGGTTTAGGATCAGTTTTCCTTCTCCTAGATGGGCTCCTTTACCAGGTTGACAAGCCCCATATGCCCCTCAAACCCTTCTTTACCACTGGACCCCCTATTGGTCTCATTCACTCAATTTGCTTTATATAAAGATTATTTTCTTAGCTGATAAAAGCTGGGAACAAAGAGGGTTGGTATATAGGCCAATTTGCTTTATATCAAGATGATTTTCTTAGCTGATAAAAGCTGGGAACAAAGAGGGTTGGTATACAGGCCCAAAGCTGTTTGGGTGCAATGTACAGTACTGGATCTAACAACTTGAACTGGACCCATAAAACCGCAGGGAGAGGCTAGCGGAGACCCTGAGGCGCAAAATGCACTCTATACTTTTATAAAGAGGCTAGACACCACAGTTATCCACGGCAGCCGCATGCAGCGTGCATTACCGTAACCTAGAAGGTCGACATTATGAACGACATTACGGGACACACATTCTGTCAACGCAGCGACCCCACAGCCGTGCCGACTCCTCCTCACCAACGTACCCGGTGGGCGCGGAAGGCTTCCTTCAGATAGCGGTAAGCCTCCGTCTCCCGGTAGGAGCGGCTGCCTTGCACATAGCGGAGCTCGCGCAGCAGACCGCGGAAGGTACGGAGAGGCGAACCCAGCGCCGTCATCTTGGCCAAACACTTCGGTTCCTCTCAGCCAATGAAACGCCGCAGCCCGTTCCAGGTTCAGCCAATAAGATCAGCCGACGGGGGAACGCGGAACAGCTCCTTTTCGCCCGCCCTGCAGGGACGGCTAACAGAGCCGAGATCAACCGAACTCAGCGAGCCGCGTGGGCGTCGCGGAAGTCTCGTGCCTAAGTTCGGGGCCGAGGCGTGACGCTGGGGAGGGAACTGAGCAGGCAGGGCGCGAGGAAACAACGGATGCTACGGCGTAGCGCGTGGGCGTAGCCAGGATTTATTGGGGGGGGGGGAGAACCGAGATATCTGCGATGCAATTCGTCAGTTAAATGTTTCTACTTTAATACCTCGATTTGGGGGGAAGCTGCCCGCTGGTTCTCCCAGGCCAGAAGTCTCCCCTTTGCGTTACCTGGACTTTCAAAGGTGCCCTGACAGCCAGGCTCTTCCACCGCCAGCCTTGCCTGCAAATAGACTCCCAATAGGGGTCAGCCCTGGTGGGTCCCAGAAAGTGTTCAAAGGCGCCATAGAGGCACATTCGTGGCGTAAACCTCCTTTTATGAAGCGGGCTGGGGTCCACCAAATTTTATGCCATAAATCGTGCTAAGCCTCCGTGTGCTGAAGACAAGGGCTGTGAAATGATTAAAGAGTTTTACTGTGGAAAGGCTGTGTAAAATGAACACGCCGCACGAAAGCTACGCACCGTTACTCATAAGTAGTATCGAGAGTCAGCAGAATATTACTACTCTGCGTGTCGCTCACGTTACCGTTAGTATAACTGTAGTTAATGCAGTTCGCGCCTTACTCCGACCACCACGCTGAGAGGAAGCGTAATTCTTCAAACACCATCAAAATGTAAGCTGAGTAACAGAGGGAGGAAGGATGTGAAAAAACTTCACCCCAGATGGGACTCGAACCCACAATCCCTGGCTTAGGAGGCCAATGCCTTATCCATTAGGCCACTGGGGCTAACGCAGTTTTAAGTCTTCCAATCCTGTTATTGTACCTAACATCGCATTTTTCGTAGACAGGTTCCACCCCTCCCATATACGTCGCAGGTTGCTCATCCGGCAACACTGTGACGTTTCCATGCCGGACGTTGCCCCACAAATTTCTAGACACACGAATGCGCCCATAGAGCTAAGTGAGATCAGCCTTCTCTTGCCTTTCATATCAGAAGCCTCCACGTGCGGAGTAAGAGTGCTGGAAATATAAAGGAATCAGTGTGAGAATAATAAAGTAGGGCAAGGCTAGAGGCTTTCTTTTGTTGCAGTGCTTTGAAGTTTGAAGTAACTCTGCTCTCTTCACTCAAAAACCCTGCTTTGTTAATAGGAGGTGGAGGCCATAACTGGCTTTTAAGGCAGAAAGAAGAGTGGGTGGTTTGGTTTAAGTTAAAGGCCATTCGCCTCTTACTGAATGCAGAATGAAGACCGGGAAGAGCAAGGGTGTTAAACACTATGGTTTATGCGTTTGTTTCGTTCATACATACATAAACATATTTACAAAGAATATGCATATAACAGCCTTTGCATTTTTATTCAGAGGTAAGCCACCACAGCATTTTTCTTCCAAGATAAACTTAAGAGCTTTAGAAACACATTGCTTTTCTTTCCTACCATCCTTGTAAAATGTATCACTGTTTTAAAATGCTTGCAAAAATACCATGCATCTCTTTTTTCATTAGCATAGTTCTGCTAATAATTCCTCCAGCTTCTAAATTTGCCTACAATGAGGCTTTTTAAAAACTATTCAAAAGCTTATTAAGGGATGCTTTACATATTATTTCCAATTCACAACAATCCTGTCACCTGAGTAAATAGTGTATGGCAGCTCTACAATGGGCAATAAATATCACCAGTTCATCAGTTCTATCGGAACTGGTTGTATATTAAAAAGCTCTAACAGCGTTTCTGTGTACAATTACTTCTGCACAATTGAAGTACAGTATTAGGAAAAAGAGTAACAGTAACATGACATTATAATGCAGTAACATGACAATATAATGCATCCCATGCCTGGATTACAAGCAGTCTTTTCCCATCTTAGGTTGGAATCCTCTATGGTGAGGTCTGACCTGAGCAGTCATGTATGCTTTAGTAACATCTTGATTAGACTACTGCAGGGTGTGATTGTGAGGGTGCCTGTGCAGTATTCAAAAGCCTCAATGGGAACAAAATTAAAATTAATACAAAAGAAATCTGCCAGAGGCACTGGCAGTTAATGCTGGTGTACTGTCATCCTTATTAGCTCCCAATCCATTTGCAGGACCAATTCAATGTATTGGTAGTGACCTTTAAAACCCTAACCTGCCTGGGTCCAGGATAGCTTCTAGCTGAATCTACCTGGTCTCTTGCATTCTTAGCCAAGGTGCTGCTTCACATGCCACTGTCACGGGAGAGCATTTTTGACAACTGGACCTAGACTGAGGATTTTTCTTCACATGTCTTGACAACACACAACCCTCTTCTTGCTTCTGTAAATATCCTTTTGGGGATCATGTATATCAGTTTTTGCTTTGATATTTTGTATTTTCATTGAACTCTAAATCAGTATTGTCCTCCCTATACTGTTAGTTTTGTTGAGTTTAAAAAATGCATTATTTGATAGCAACATTGCCTGTTTTAATGGCTTCAAATACATAAATAAATAGCAGAAGACAGATGGGCTTATATGTACATTCCTCTTTATTTAATACAGCACAGACACATGACACATACAAAAGGGGGAAAAAACACTCATGAAGGCCCTGCCATAGTTAAGAACAGGAACACCTACACTCAGTTGAACAAGGCTCCCACTTCAGATCAGATATCTGCTAGCTAACTACAGATGCATTCTTAGAGGAAGTCTGTTGCAAAAAAATAAAAATCTGCACCCTGTTTGGAAGTGTGAAAACTGGGAATTCCTGGACTTCAGAGGCAGGCACGCCACTGAAGAAAATTTCTTGCTTCTGACATCAAGCAATTTTGGTTCTGGAACAAATATATGTTATTCAATATGTTATTGTTCAGGTCCAAACCATGATATAGTGTGCTAGGAGTAAAAGTATTTGTTTCCCAGATAAATAGCATTTTAAAAATTGAGCAAACCTTAACGTACACTTAGAACTGGGGCAGGCAATTGTGACAGCAGCTTTCCCTTTTTCCTACTCCAGTTTTAGATGGATAGTAAGCAAGCACCAGTTCTGGTGAGGAGCCTTACATACTTAAAAAAAGAACAAAAATACAAAAAGGAGGGCGATAGGGGTATTTACAAAATTCATGGCTGGTACAGTACATCATTTAAGACACACTATGCTACAATCTTTCAGGTCCTGAGATTATTACAAAAAAGTTAATTCAAATATTGTGTTCAGATTCGGTTTGAGAGAGGAGGAAAAGATAAAATCATTTACGCCACGTCAGTAGAACACATCTCCCTAAAAAGCAAAACCAAAAGCAGTTGGCACCAGTTATCAAGTAGCTGTGTTTGGCTACTCAAGCCCCCCTCTCTAAGATAAGCCATTTATATTTGTTGCATGGAGTACATTATCACATGGAAGATGTTTTAGGAGAGTATTCTCCCCACATGAAGCCAAAGGTTTACATAAAAACTCCAGTACTAACTAGTAAGGTAAGCCTACATGTGGAACCTAGACCACAGTTACTGCTTTAGATGTGTCTGCCAAGTATGGTTTATTACAGCACCACTACTTGATAAGGAAGCTTGTTACATTAAGGAGGGGTATACAAACTAGTAATTTTTTAAAACTACTCATGTGTCAATTTTGTCAAGTAGTGAGCTAACCATGTAGAAGTTTCCTCATTTTGTATAACCTCTTCTATTAAAATGTATAGCCAACTGAGCTAGGTATTAAAAGCTTACTTCTCCCCCAACGTAATGTTAATAGGTGAGGAAAACACACACACACGATTCAGCAGAAAAGTTAGAACTGCTAGCCTTTAAACTTCATAGCTCTACTGTTGATTTATTCCCTTTATTAGGAAATGCATTTTATTCTTTTGTTCCAGAATAATTTCTGCTCAATGCTCCGAATTTATAATGACACAGGCACTCACTTATAATAAACATATTGTGACCTAGAAAATACCAACGGATGAAATGTAACGTTCAGGTCTGAATGTGCTAAGAGGGGGAAAGGGGGAGAGCTAGTTTATAATGCTAAAAATTCAACACTGCTCAGCAGGTTTGAGGTCATGTTAAGCTTATTTTAAAGTAACGTAAGTATAATTGAGTTTTTGCTTGCTAGCTAGCAGTCCAAATACTCTAAAGCTTAGAATCTACTTCCAACACTGAGAATGAATGACAAAAGTGCACCAGTTGCAACATCAGGGAGTTTAGTCAGAAAATTATTTAAACCACACAAGGTCCAACACTGAAATGTGCAAGAGGAGGCAGAAAAGTATCAGGATTCTAACTTGACTTACATTTAGAGGAGGGTCTATCTAGAGGAAGAGTTAGTTAAAATGTCCAACTGACATTTCTTTGTGTACAGGTGAGGTATTCATTCACTTGCAGATTTATCAACTTCTGTTTGCTGATGGTAATAAAGGATATTTCTCCCATAGTTACGTGTTTCATGTCTGCATATTTGATGTCAATCAAGGCATTACATCATCAGATTTTAATATCGCTCTTAAAGCCATGAAGTTTCTTCATGACACTAGCTTTGAACTGGCGAAAGTCTTTTTGCTTTTTATCTAGAGTTTAATTTCCATGTTACAAAAATATTTCTGTAGTATACACATTCAAAAAGCTACATCTTGTTTCTTTGGGTAAACGTCACACCAGCATGGGAAATGTATATGTGCTACTGAATGATAAGTCTAGTTATATGCATAGTTTATTTTACTGCCTACTGAATCAAACTAAGGCCTTGTAGAGAAGGGTTAGGATGAAAACAAAGACCATCCCTGCCCCCCTGTGCTGAAAACCAATTGCTTCTAAATAAACACTGAGTGCCATGCCTACCATTTAGCTTCCTCTGAATTTGCTTGTTTCTGCCAATTTATGTTTTATGTTGGGCAAGAGCATACCCAGTTGTTATGTTTGCTGCTAAATGTCAGCACAGCAAGTGAAAAAGCCTCAGTCCTTAATAAGGTGAAAATTAATTCAATGTACACTATTTAACCGTCTACAACAGGAATGGGAGAAGGCTTCAGAAAATTATTTGTTATATGAAACAAAGACACTCTTATCCTGCACAATAACTGCTTCACAATGCAACATTTATTGTAAGATAAAACTAGAGAACCCTGGTTTTCTGCTGTGCCAAACGAAAGGATAATTTGATTAGGGAAAAGAACTGAAAATGGTCTAAACATGGACCTTGCATTTCCTGGAGCGAGTGAGTTGAATGGTTCCTTAGCTTAATCTCAAAGCTCTTTTAAAACTTCAACCACCAAAAAATTGGTGGGAGCTCTAAAAAGGCAAAATTGAGCAAAAAGGTCCTGAGAAGTGGATTCAGAGAAGAGTGAGGGCAATTTCTGCACGGTCACACTGATTCCACATCACCAAATTTCCCTAATACCTCCACCCATAGAAAATGACACATTTCGGGGTTCTTTCATCAAGTTATGTTTAGAGTAAGCTCATTTTTTTTTTATAAATGATGTGTTCCTTAAAGCTTAATTTTAGGCTTGGGCTTCAAACAAACAAGGGCATGACAGTCTCTCTCTTGCCTCCCAATCAGAACATTCCTTGCTAAATGGAAGTTTGTTCAAACCCCTATTTTTTGACTAGAAGTAGAACAATCTCCTCTCATATTTGCACTGGAATTAGGAAGAAAACATATATAATATCTCCCTCAGCCACAATGAGCCACCTTCACCTGAACAGGTATAGCAGTATTCAGCACTGAGTGCCCAACCATTGATTAAGAATTATTTTGACAGAATGCAACTTAGATTTGTTTTTGAGATAGTAAAACCTTGTAAAATAATACACTGTTAAAGAAAATCCAGATTACTTTTTTACAAATATATAACAAGCTTTAAAATGCACATTTACTTATTCTGATTGCTAAATTGCATTTTTACTAGTCTCACAGTTCATTAATTTACAGTAGTAGGCGTCATAAAAATATTGACATTAAGTGAAATCCTGTTGTGATTCTTTGCTTGAAACTAGTTTGCTACTCTTTAATTTAGCAAGTTTGCTACTTAATTGAAAGATTCTTGTGTGACTAATTCTGACAAGAGATTTTTAGATCTGTATCTGAGCAACACAAGGAAGCTCAATGTGCATGGCAAACAGTTACTTTAAGTAGGAATATTTAGTCACTACTGTCAACAGATAGCTGCCTAGAGATCCAAAAAACAGGTTCCTCAGATGGGGTAGAACAATATGAAAAGGATTCCACCTTTTTAGCCATAGTGGCACTTTTTGGGCTGCCGGTACTGAAATTAACTTTGCTAGTCTGATATAAGAAGTACGAATTCTTGATACAATTTCTATAACTTGTGGAAATTTATTCAGTGCCTCTTTTTTTTTTTGCTAAGAATGTTATATTTTGTTGAGAATGGTGTCACACTTTAGGAATACCAGTTCAAGTTTATTCAATATTTATACCACTATCAGACTAGCACTATTATACTAAAATTTAATATGCAACCTGAAACTCCAGTGAGAATAGTTCAGCCCATTTCCAACTAACCACTCACTTCCTTACAGTTGCTCAAATACACCTAATTACCGTACTCTCACCTGTGTCTATGTTCACCTTTGTAAGTAAACATTAATGCTACAGAAAACATATGAAACATTAGGGCTCTCGGGAATACTGCCATGTGTGAAAGCAAGCACCTAATAATGAATGCCATGATACAGCAGTGATAACATTACACACACTAATTACAGAAGGGAAAAGTCATTTTAACAGCATAAAGTCATATTGGCAGGTTCAAGGTTCTTGCAAATACCTCCTAGCACTTTAGGAGCTCTGAGTATACTTTTTGAGGAAAGTTGGGAACAAAAAACAAAGAAAAGGCACTTAACCAAAGGACAAAGGCCTGAATCAAGTAAGTTGGAGTGATAACACTATTCAGAGACAGAACCAAATTATATAAAAACTTTTACACGTTGCCATAAAATTAAATTGCATAAAATGTTGATCAGTTGTTTACCTTTGTGTTTAGTTTTTAGAAAATAGAAAAAGCAAGCAATTCTACAATGACCAACACTGGAAGAGACCTGGGTGAAAACCTTCCAAAGCTTAGCCCGACTGCAGGCTTTACTTCTTCCCTGCAATACTATCCTGAAAAGTCCAAAAATAAAAAAATAAGCACAGTCACTATATCTGTTGCCAATGCACTCCAATAAATCAAGACATTCTAATCTTCCTGTGGGCAACCAACTCTAAAACCAATCTGTAAACTAGATTTAAATTTACTTATAAATATAGCCAAAAGTTCTTTCCACGAATGTAGCAGCAAACATAAGACAGTTGGGAGCTTTAAGAGACTTAAGAGAGCTTTAAGTCAGATGATTATGGTTCTGTATAACTGATGGTAGCTTGGGAATTGCAGAATCTTTACTTTTGTACCAAGTGGAGAGGCTATGCAGAGGTTGGATTAGACTGCTAAAAATGGAAAGAAGTGTCATCTTGCTTGTCTACCCCACTTCCAGCCTATATTACTGGATAAATTAAAAGTCACTTCTTATTTCATAAAACAGATGTCAAACCCACAGCACCCACACCTGGGACTTTGACAACATTCCCAACCATCTTCCGGGAGACAAGCAGATATAAACGTCTGAACAAAAAGGAGTAATTTAAACCATCAACTTTTATCTTAGGGTTGGAGGAGAAAATATATTGTTAAGACAACGGCCTTTTTTGCATTTTGTAGTTCAATGCCTGTATCCTTTATCTGGATTTTGAATAAATTCCAGATAACATAGAAATTGCTAGTGTGTTCCCATAAGGTTAAGCACACATAGCAGAAGGCATAATTTAAATAATATTCAATTTCCAAACCTGTACTTGAAAATTATTGCTTGTATTTGAGGCTCAGAGTGAGCTTGCCATTTTAGTTCCTGGTTCAGCTCAGCTGCCCAGAATAACAGCTTTGACTTATTGCTTGTGAATACTGAGGGGGTTAGGACAAGAGCAATTTGAATTCCCGAAGACCTTTAAAAACACCACACAACTAAATGGAATCTTACTATGCAGGAAGTTCATCAAATTAAACCGCATTAGAATGCTATTTACCGGTATACTTTTTCTAGCCAATTAATCAGATCCAACTCATGTCCCTATATCTTTTTATTTTAAAAAAATGCTGCACCTCACTGTGTTGATTCATTCCAATATCTCCCCCCCCTTTACTGTGCACACAGTGCAGAGTTGGCATCTATCATTATTTTACTGGTGTCACAATGTCTTCAGATACTTACAGTAAGGTTACCAGACGTCCCCGTTTCCCGGGGACAGTCCCCGGATTTACAAATCAGTCCCCATGCAAAATCCATTGAAGTTGAAAAGTGTCCCCAGATTCATTGAAAAAAATCTGGTAACCTTAACTTACAGCTGGCTGTTTTTGAAACTTGATCATCTGAGAGTTCACATTGTATGCCCAGCTTATTCCCGTTTGACTATTTTTTGTGGCAGGGGGATGAATGACTGTGTAGTCTGACCTATCAACTCATTCACTGATTTAATATATTATTAGAATATGCATGAGCTATACTGAAGGGGCAGGCAATTTGTGCTATTTTGTTCTAAGGGGGGAAATTTCATTTTTCAGTGGCTTAACCATGGACTAAAATTTTGCTTTATAAAAACAGAAGAGCTTAAAAGGGAAAAAATGACATAAATGAATTGTCTGGTACAATATTTCTATTAGTGATAAACACCTGGAAGCAAAAAACTAAGTCTGCCAGAAAAACATTTGACCTCCATACTTTCTCCTACTGAATATTAGAATGAACAGAGGGGGAAAAGGAATATTGCCTGTGGGTTAAACCACAGAGCCTATGGCTTGCCGATCAGAAGGTCAGCGGTTCGAATCCCCGCAACGGGGTGAGCTCCCGTTGTTCGGTCCCTGCTCCTGCCAACCTAGCAGTTTGAAAGCACGAAGTGCAAGTAGATAAATAGGTATCGCTCCGGCGGGAAGGTAAATGGTGTTTCCATGCGCTGCTCTGGTTTTGCCAGAAGCGGCTTAGTCATGCTGGCTACATGACCCGGAAAAACTGTCTGCAGACAAACGTCGGCTCCCTCGGCCAATAAACAGAGATGAGCACCACAACCCCAGAGTCGTCCGCAACTGGACCTAACAGTCAAGGGTCCCTTTACCTTTACGATTTAGTGTTCATAAGATGATCTGCAAAGGCAGACTCATCACATGCCAAATTCTCACTAAATTCCTTCTAGTTAAGCCAATGTAACCTCACATTTGATGGTATTTCATTGCAAATACATTTCTACCTCACTCAAGCGATAACTGCATTTATTATTTTTATTTTTTCAACATAGTCACACTTTCAAGATACATTAAAAAAGGATTCAAAAACATACTTAATTTGCAATGCAGGCTTTAAATTGCTACAAGGGAGAGCCAACACTATAGTAACAAGCTTTCAGAGAATGTAAGATTTTGAATGTTTATGCATGGAATATATGCTGTGGTGAACCCTTTATCTCAAGGGTCAGCAAAATGAGTAAGAAAAGAAAATATACCAATTAATAGTTTTGGGACTCTAAGGTTTGAGGAAATGAACCAGCCAAATATATTCTGAACTAAGTATGGCAAGTTTGTAGTCTCTTCTACCAAACTACAAGAAATATTTTAGAAAAGTCTTTTGTTTACCTTGTATTTGGTAAAATTCACTATTTAACTGAGTTTCTTATTCCATGATGTTGTGCAAAGTTCTTTATTAGTGGGCTCAACCCAACATTCAGTTACTGTGTTTATATTATATATTATTTAAATATATGTATATTTTTACATATAGAATTAGTGTGAAATCTAAATTAGTAAATATAACATATCTGGCTTTCTAAGATGAAGGAACATACCTGGAAACAAAAAACGTGTCTGGTAGAAGGCAGCAGCAAGTGTGATCTAGGCCACTATACAATAAAGCTATACAGGTATGTGGGTGGAACACTATGAAGAGTGAAAGATTTCTCTGAAGTTTTAATGCAGCCACTCATACTGTTTAACAGACAAGCTGCTTGTCTGCTTAAACTGTAGCTTAACCAATCTGCAGTTGAAGTTTCAAAGAAACCTCCAGCTATACATGTTCTCCTGCATGCACATATACCTTTATTGGAGAATGGCCTTCATTTTCAGATTACTTAGATTTTTCAGTTTTTTCAGGCTAGACTGGTCAAAATGTTTTAATAAGATTTTAGTTATATATCAGATTTAAGTGAGAGAAAATAGATACTTTTTACAGAAGAGCACGATGTCTCATGCCTTCTTGATTTTTCTTAACAAAATTATATTTTGATCCAAATATTCCTTCTGTAATAATTATGAAGTGCAATACAAGATTTGCTTCCCCAACATCTAACATATTGCTATCAAAAACTGAATGTCAGCATAGAAGTTGTGTCCCTGTGCAACAAGGGCGTCAGGTTTTATACCTCCTAGCTATGCAGGTATTAGGAATGCTGGAGGTACGTATTTTAAGCCAAGGCAGAAGGCACCTCAACTACTCTTTGGAGAAGGCTTTGAACAGTACTGAGAAAAGCAAGACTCTGTACAAAAGCAAGCTACATGTAGTTATTGTGAGCTGGAAATCAATACAGTGTGAGACTTTTTAGAGCTATTACAAGAGGGAGAAGAACCAGAGACAAGACTTTCTTCACAAAGGATCAAAACTGGAGATTTCTGGATTATGTTTATGAAAAATAAGGCAACTCTGAAGTACTACAGCAAGATTAAGGGCAGGAAAAGACTTTCTTCAGAAGATACTGAAAGCAAGATCTGGTCTGATGAAGCCAAGTAAGTTCTCATTTTATATTTGAGTATATGAAGTTAAATTGAAGAATGGTTACAGAACACCCTCCGACTTTTCCCTTCCTCCCATCTTGAGAGGGGAAAAACTCTACCCTGGTCAATGACATTACCTATGGTGAACAATCCTCCCCATCTGTAATCTTTAGGCTCTTCAAAGAGATAGTGACAAAATGGCCTCAGCTTGGTGTGGAGAAAATACTTTCTTCCTTGCTTTTTCTACATAATCACAATTTCTGCTTTATATGCCACATTATCCAAAGCTGTACAGAATGTTCCTAACTGGCATATACTGTAGGCTTCCCTGGGGACAACAGATGTATGGCCTCACTTGCATGATGGATAGAGATGTCTATTTTAGCTTCCTTTCACAGATCCTCTATCAGATATCAGCCTGAAAGAAGGTTTGTGCTGCTGTAGGTTTGACAACTGAACCTATTTGGCCAAACCTTTCTGAGCTATTCAGAAAGGATAAAAGGCTTTGGGAATTCATTAGGAGATATCAAACTATGAACCATTTTTACATGAACACTTTCCTCCTTTTCCTTCTCTCTTTGATCAAGTATTCCTTTCTTTTTCTTTTTCTTCTTCTCCTCCTCACCACAGTGCTTGGAATCAGAATATGTAAACATTGACAGAAACAGCAGCTCTGTGTCCGCACAAGCACTTTCCCAACTGGTCAGTCTCCATCAGCAAAGCAGAACCACTTTAACTCCCTTGCTCATCAGGACATCACTGGGTTTTCCTCTGTAACTTAGTGTCCCCTTTACTTTGGCCTCCATCTGGAATTTGAAGATGAAAGAGGGGATTCATATAAGGTAAATTGTCTTATTATGTAAATTTCCCTCATGAAATGTATGTTATATGATGGAAACCTGCATTCCCACCTGGCAGCCTTTACAGCAAAAACAATTCTCATGCAACACTTTTGTGGAATTCATTGTCACACTATGTGGTACATTTCAATAGTACAGCTGGATTCAAAACTGGTAAAGACAAAACTTAGCAAGTAGGCAAATACTAAGAGCCCTAGCCATGCCAGTATCCCAGCACTTGACTCCAGAAGCAAGAATGTGGGAGATACCGGTAGGTTAATTGGCCTGTTTCATTGAAATTCCACTCCAATTCTTTCTGAGAAATATGTATTTGAGAAAAACGCCTCATGAAAGAGCTCAGTTCACTTGTTATTTTATATATGCAGTGACAGATAATGAAAGCATGCGAAAACCCAAAATTCATCCCAAGCTGAGAATTCTCCTTGAGATGTAAGAGATCAACATGCCCTCAAGCATTCTCAGAAGCCATTGTTAGGTCCTAGTATTTTCTGGAGTACTTCTGGCAGTTGCCATCATGGAAATGTTGGAAAAACAGATTCCACAGCAGGTTTCACTATGGTAGAATTACAAAAGACTTAAGCCATGATGAGAAAATTGTTCTTTCACTTTTAAAACGTGTTATTTCAGTTTCTTTTTCTTTTAAAAAGAAAAGATTTTTTCCTTACCTGTATAAGCTTGCTGCAAGTGTGTGTGAGACAGCGCTGTTGCATGTTGAGCTCCAGGCGGTAAACTCTTCAGTAAATCTGAAGTAGCATGAATAAAAAACAAATACAACCACAAAAATTAAGAGCTAATTGATGCAATCTACTTTGCATAAATGCACAAAGCAGCTTTACTCATCTTTGTCCAAAACATCTTCAGTAATGGTTACCAGTTCAATATACATATGTTCTTTCAGTAAATGTAACAGATACATTGTTTAAAATGCCAAGTATGCAACTTAATTAAGGAAATATCCTGTTTGATACCACTTTTGTTTTTAATATATACTATCCTGTGGTAGTGGAACAAGAAATATAGCTAAATAAATGTGTCAACTTAAGAATTCCCAAGAAACTAATATTAAACATTCCAAGTCTAATATCAAACTAATACTGAAATCTACATTTGGTAAATAAGAAGGGGGAAAACTGTTTACAAAAGATGCACTTACGATATAAAAGGCAAAGCATATTTTAGATTGTAAGCTATGGCGCTCATTTAAATTGGTTTTCTGGGATGAAGAATGTTAGGGTTTTGTCCCACTTTATAAACAAAAATTTCTCAAATTCCAATTATCACAGGGCACTTCATCCAGAAAGGAAGTCAAAAATCAGTGTGCACATAATGTGGAAAAACATACACATTTACATACATAATATTGGGAGTTTAAAAAGAGCCATTATCAGCAACCAAAAAATTAAACCCTCACCTACAAACCGTGAAATATTTCTAGAGATCATTGCATTTTCCTTGCAATTACAGTGTTTATGTGAAAGGAGGCTTAAAAAAAATGGATGGGAAAAATATCTAGCCTTACTTACTCTGCGCTAGGCTGTGGTGGAAAGCCGCTGAGGTAGATCCCGAGTTGGTTGTTACTCCAGCTGTGTCTGTTCCAAAGCCAAGTAGTTCCAATGGGAACTGAAAGGGCACAGTCACAGGAACAAGGCTACCCAGCATCCCAAAAGGAGCCAATGGAGCAGATGTCACATTCTGATTGGTTACAGACAGGGGTGATGTCATGAGCGTCAAAGGTGAAGCATTTGCCAGTAATGATGCACCTGTTGTTGACTGTATAGAGACAAATGTTACTTTTAAATCTGTTTTACAGTTTTTCTGGGATACACCCAAGAAAAGGTTAATTATATAAATATCTGAAGTTTTACTATGTAAAACAAGGGTGATGCTTTTCTACACACTGCCTATGTGGTTTCTGGTACAACTTTATAAAATATTCAGGTAGCACTGAGTGCTGTGTTCCCTTTTTGTCTTGCCATTAGTGTAAGTTACTGTTTTCGCAATTAATAGTTTTAAATAGGAAAGTTTTATAATGCTTCAACCATTCCATCAGCTTCTTTCCCACAGCATTGCATCCATTGCACTTACATTTAAAATTCAAGATTTTGTAACAGTGTTACTGAAAGCATAAATTATTTCATAGCACAATTTAATGTATGCTTACTTGGAAGTAAGTCCCAAGGAGTTCAAGGGGGCTTATCCCAGTAAGTGTACTCAGGATTGCAGTACCAGTTTAGGGAACAAAGCAGCTATAACCAAGAAACCCTAGTACAAGAAGGGAAGGATTTCTACAGTTATCATAATTTATTATATGTATCACCATTTTAACATGTTCATTTCACCCTGAACATAGAAATATAGGAAGAGCAGACAAGAATCAAATGCAGCAATCTATGAGTGTGTGCTAAAACTATGGCAAGAGAATACTGGATGGGGTTTGGATGAGTTGGCCCAATCTGCCAGTCTATGCCAGGCTCTGCAACTGTTGAGCTACCAGCTTCGCACAATAAACTATGGGTCAGTGGAAGGTAGTGCTGCAGTATGCGGCTGCAATCTCCTCCTCAGGAACCCTCACACATTTGTGAGTTTTTTGGCTTAGCATTATGTGCAAGCCAGCTGTGTGTCAATAAACGGATGCTCTAGAAACTAACACAGTAAATGCTGAAAAGGACTACATAGAATGGTATGAATGTATGAAGTTCAGAAAGCTCTTGGAAGATTTGATACACAAAGAAGGAAATGTAGAAGCAGAAAATATTACAGTGAAAGCAGAGTTAGGCTTTTAGATAAGGACCGCAGGTAAGAAGGCTTACAGTATAGCTACACTGGCTACCTACCATTGGATGAAAGGGAGGCTGACAAGCATAGTATTAGCTGCTTTTTCTGCCCAAGGCCCCTCATTAAGAAAATAGTAGTAGACATGGAGTCTGAAGCATTTATATACAAGAACGGAGCAAATAAATATTAATTTTGGGAACAGTTGCTTTTATAAGTAATGCTTTACTTTAAGTAATGCTAGATTTAAGGAGATAGAAATGATTGCTGCTTAAATTATGGCAGGATACAATAGAAGAGTAATAAAACATCAGACAAGTGCCATTGATTAAAATTGTTCAGACTGACAATATGGACTAACTCATGTGTGTTTAACTCATGAGATGGTGAGGCTATTTCATATAGGAAATTATAGACTAGAATGAATATTAGAAGATAGAACTTGCAGCAAACATCACAGAAAAACACTGTAGCACCAGAATTGCTTTGGCTTGCATATCTGGGTTATGTTCAAGTCTAAAGTAATATACAAATTTAAAATAACACACTTTTATAACAAAAAGATAGATGTTGATAAAAATAAGAAAACAGAGAGGGGAATGGAAAATGAAAAAGAGTTTCTCACATGAAACTGTTTTTTCCATGTAATGTGAATTAGTCTTTTCCATTAAGCCTTTGAAACAAATCTCAACATGTGACTGTCAATATGCTGAAGTTTGCTCCCACTGTGTATTGTGCTAAACAAATGTGTTGTTTATGCCAAGAGTGACTAGGGTTTCCCCCACCTACTTCAAATATAATAAATTCTCCTATTGTAATGTATCACTTATTCTATACTGTGAATCACATAAGGGATATGTGGGATACAAATCACATATATACCCCTATCTCACATCACTTGCTGACACTGGCAGGGCAGAGAAATGCACAAAATAATCACACCGCAAAATGGGGTGAGCAATCCTACACTTTACTGAGTAGAAGCCAACAGAGGCTGCTGTTTTCAGTGTCACACAATGTGCAGTTCCACCCTTAGGGTGCAAGTTGTCTCTTTTGAACTTTAGAGCTTCATACCCTCTCATCAGTGTGAAGCTGTCTATATACATTTAGGATGTAATCCTACACACGCTAAGTTAAGAGTTAGTTCCACTGAACTCAATAAGGCTTACTTCTTAATAGACAGGTAGAGAATTGCACTATTAGTTTAATTACATTTATGAGGAAGGATAAATAGCCCAAAATAGAATACACATGTTATGCCTATAATGAGCTTTCACATTCAACACATACCTGCACACTGGCTGGTATAACTGTAGACCCTGAGGCAGAAGATGGTCTGTGTGGAGTTGACAATTGTTTAGTAGCACCCTGTGTTCCACTTCCTGCTGCCCCAGAGATACTAGTCCTATTAGCTCCACTTGAATTAAGATTGCTGCCTCTGTTCACAGGTACATTCATTCCAACTCCACTTAAGTTGCTTTTGCCAACAGTTCCAGAGGCAGAAGAGTTGGACAATTTTGAAGGAGCCTGAGGGTTCTTTGCTGGTTGAAGGCCTGAGGTGCGGTTAGAGGACAGTAAATTAATTGTAGGAGACTGCCTGCTGACATTTGCTCCACTGGGCTGTTTGTGAAGGGAATTGTTGCTGCTAGAGTGACTACTCTGGGATACTAGTGCACTTGAACTGGAAGAACTGGAAGATGATACAGGCTTGGGTGTTGAAGTGGACCTTGATGAGGATAGTTTAGGCGACACAATAGGTTTGGGTGTTACAGAAGGCTTGGGTGCTGTGGGCTTAGGAGAGGCAGCAGGTTTGGGGGAAGGAACCATGGAGAAAGGAGGCTTAAAACCCTGGGCAGAAACTTGTGATACCATGGTCTTGGCTAAATAGTTACTAGAGGTAGAGGTGCTGGATGCTGTCCGAGACACAAGTGGGTGAGCCATCTGGGAACTACTACCAGACGTGGTGCTAGTCAAAGGAAGGCGGTATGCTACTGGTTTATCTGATGTCTTGGTAATTGGGGAAGAACAAGAGAGTTTAGGGTTGCTACTTAGTTTCACCACAGGATTGGTGTGAGATTTACTAATAGTTGCTTGTAGAGGAGACACATATTTTTGTTGGGCAGCTGACGGCTGGTGAACCTTTGTTATTTGTAATGCTGAAGAGCCACAACTGTGGGCTTCTGAAGAGGATACAAGGACAGACGTATCCTTTGGTCTCTGAGAAGCAGAGGAAGCTGTGGCTTGGATCTTACAGGAGGAAGAAATATGGGCCTGTGAAGAGGAAGCAGCTTGAATCTGGCTTGACCTCTGTAATCCTTGTTGCAGAAGCTTGGCTGGCAAGGGCTCCAATGAAACCTTAGGATTCTGAATTGAAGACCCAGCAATAAGGCCTGAAGAGATACCAGTCTGAAGCAAATCCTGGGATTTCTTTGGTCCTGGTCCTGTGTGCCCAGCTATAAGACTTGAAGAATGTGGTGTTTGAACAGTTTCTACTTTTTTTGAAGATGGCAGAGGTAACTTGCTCATTATGCTTGCTAACTTTTCTTCTCTCAGCCCAGGCCGAGGTCTTGAAGTTGGTGTCTCTACAGAGGGCACAACAGGAGAACTCTTGGCTCCATTGTTAATAACGGCCAGAACATCAGAAATGGATTCCAATGATGGTGGATTGAAGGAGAGATCTTCATCCAGTGAATCATCTAGGCAGATGGTCTCCGGAGTAGGATTACAGCTAGAACTGGCGAGGGCAGTGACAGGTGTGCTGGTACTTGAAGCAGGAACACAAGCTGAAGTAAAAGGGATACAGATTCTTTGTTCCTTCTTTGGACTAGAATCCTAATGTGAAGAAATAAAGAAAATTAAAATATCATTCTGCAAGTAAGAAGGAAGAAATTTCAAATAATGCTTGTGCCTTGCCTGTTTGTAATCATGCATGGTTCCATTACTGTAGTTTATTTGATACCAGATTGTAAAAACAAGTATATTTGCTTATCAGTTTTATTTTTTAAGCCCTGCAGCGTATAGTTCTTTAAAAGAAAACCTAAATCTACTACTGAATCTGTTAAAAAGAGAGATTACTCCCATATGAGCCCACTAAGCCCTGCTGCAGATGCTCTGTTCTAATTACCTTCTGTCCAAGAAATAAATTTGTTTAGGGCATGCTGTGATGTTTCTCACTTTTGGAACTCAGTCCACAAGAAAGCATACACGAACCATAAATTGTGTTATTTTAAAAATATATTTAATTCAGGCAGGTTTTTTACTTGATCAGGTTGGGTTAAATGGCTTTATTTTAAATGTTACTAGTATATATTGTGGTCCATTTTCCATTGTAATTTTACTGTTTTTATATTGTTCTCTACCTTGAGTTTCCATTACAAAGTATGGCAGGGTATAAAATTGAGACTCAATAAAAAATGTGATAATAGTAGACATATGGGGATAGCTCAGTCGGTAGAGCATGAGACTCAATACTCCATATCTTAAGTGGACATGGGACTGTGATTTTAAATATATATACAGGGCTTGGGGGATAACTAAAGGTTCCCACTATTCTTATTTCCACAATCAATTTTCTGATATCTCTTTTCCACTGGCCAAGAATGGACATCAAAAGGGAGTCTGACTTTGAGGATAGTGTCTGTGGAAGGAGTTGCAGGGGAAAAACAGCTTAGTATCCCCTGTGTGCTAAACACTTACATCTTTGGTATCACTGGGGTAGGCCCACCTTAAAAATATAGATCTGTCTCCCATCACATGACTTTGAGCGCTAGACAACAAATCTGTTTTAAAGGTCATGCTAATTAATAGTTAATAAAATACTTCATGACACTAATTTCTAGAACACTCACAATACAACATGATGCAATCTCTTTTTTATTGCAGAAGAAAGCCAATATTCTTAACTGAATCAATTACCATTAAGATGCATAAACCATAGTGTGCCACCAAAAAGTAATATTGCTTAAATATATTTTCCTCCCTAATTTTGTCTCAGCTTCTGGGCTGCAACGAAAACATTGTTATATTATCCAGTTTTGCATCAGTAAACATATCAAGAGGAGCCTCAGATGCACATTTTTGAGTGCAAGTACATTGAACCTTCCAGCTATCACACAAATTCTACAAGCTCTGAAAGGAATTATATACCTTAAAATTATTACCCATGGAACAATCAACTCTGCAGCAAGCTTTTCATGAAGACCACACTGCTCAGCAATTTTTTCATTTGCTGACAAAAATGGGATCTGGGCAGCCCTGGGCTATCTTTCAGTCTAACGCATCTCAGAAGATTCAGGTAGGTAGCCGTGCTGGTCTGACGCAGTTGAAATAAATAACAAAAATTAAAAATTGTCCAGTAGCACCTTAGAGACCAACTATGTTTGTTCTCTGTATAAGCTTTCGTGTGCATGCACACTTCTTCAGATGTCATGTGTGCATGCACACAAAAGCTTATACTCAGAACAAACTTAGTTGGTCTCTAAGGTGCTACTGGACAATTTTTTAAATTTTTTATGTATCTCAGAAGACTGGTGTAAAGGTAGGTGTAAAGGTCCATGTATATTGCCTTGAGATCCTTGATGAAAGCATGCAATACAAAGGTGATAAATAAAAAGTCAGATTGGTGGATCAAGTGCTAAAGTTTCAGATCCGTGAAACTTTACATCTTGCTGAATTTATTACTATTTATTTCTTCAGTTTGACTTATTACTTACCTTTGCTTTGGGTTTAGGTGCCAGAATCACCTTCTTCTTTGCCCTAGTGAGCACAAATTTATAGTTAGAGGGCAATCTATGATTTTTAATTAGAAGTGTCAGAGCCCTATGAAAGGCCTTAAATCTGCTGGCCATAAACATAAGGCTGGCTAGGTATGGGGAGACACGTTCAAAGAGGAAAAAAGTGAAAACACAACTTAATTGAAACCCAGAGGAGATTTTGCAAATATGCACGCACCCAGGATTTTGACTAGAATTTGCTTCTGAGAAGGTGGCTCCACAAAACCCATTTGTTGATCTTTAAACTCACCAACTTACTGAACTTTGAGGTTCAGGTTGTGTGGACACCATTATAGAAAGAAACAGAAAATAGTCTCATATCCACATGAAGCACAGCTGCGCCAAGTCTAAATTTTGGTCCTCCTCTTGAGATTATTCATTTTACAACTGTATTTTGAATACAAGCTGACCCCCTACTGGAGTACTGAGTCTTCATAATGAATATGGTGAAAATTTGTAAATGTGCATATTAGTGATTACTAGCACTCTGTCCTAGATCTGAGGCCGGAGCCAAATCAGTCATATTGAGAGGGCCTCAGGCTAGTCAGGTACATATAGCCACAGGTTGCTGTGAGTTGTATTGGACTGGCCCAGAGATCCATGACTGTCAGGGGGCAGGGTGTCAGGCAGGAAGGAGGGACAAGCAGGGCAGAAAACCCATACAAGGAGGCAGAGACTTCTCTAATCAGTGGCTGCGTCTTCCTAGGGGAAGGTAGGCCTGATGTTGCAGCTCTCCTTCCTGCCTGACAACTTGCAGGATCAATGCCTCCACTGAACTTCACAAGCAGGAATGCCATTTACAAAGTAGCCCCACACAGGATCAGATTCTGCTGCTTATCAACTGGAAAACCCAATCATGTGCAGTGCCTGTCACTGCTGCTTTCATGAGCAGCTTGCTTCTCTGGCTCCTGGCCTTTTCAAAGCCCTATTTTAACTTTATGTTAAACTAGGGTTTATAAACAGGTTTTTTTTAAACCCTAGCCCCACCCCCATATTATTTCAGGGACAGATCTGAAGCAGGATGTGTTTTCCTTAGGGTAGCACAGGGTGACTCAGTCTGACCCTGGCACCACGGACTGAGGCCACAGGGCAGATCAGGAAGCTATGCACAACCCTAATAATTACATACAAAATCCAAAACACACACACACAAACTTTTACATTTGGTGCATCTACTTCTTACAAGTTTAAACATTTTTACTCATGGAGGGAACTCTGGGTGAATACTTTACCACATACTGATTAAATTTTTATAGTGCTGCCAGGAGCTAAATGAAATTATTCAGGGCCAAATCAGCCTGCAGGTGACCCATTGGCCATTCTCAATCTAGATCAGGCATCCCCAACCTTCGGCCCTCCAGATGTTTTGGACTACAATTCCCATCATCCCTGTTAGCTAGGGATCATGGGAGTTGTAGGCCAAAACATCTGGAGGGCCGCAGGTTGGGGATGCCTGATCTAGATCAATAATTGCAAACATTATCTTTCTCACAAATGCCTCCTTCCACATTCAACATTTCATCGCAATAATATCCAGTTAATTCTATTCTGTGGTGTCAATCTGGTAAATGTATGACTTGTAGATTAAAATCTAGAATTATACAGGCAACATTTGACTAGTTCCAGAGGGATTTCCCCTTGGCATACTGAAGCACACTATCATACAATGTATTTCACCAGTAATTTGAACTATACAAAATACACTGGTTCAAACTTTATTCTAACAAGTCTCCCATCCCCGGGACTTAGACAAGCACTTCATGGGTCTGCAAACAACAGTATGAAAAGCTAAATAAATGAAAATAGAAGAGTGCTTATGTGCTTATGTTACACTCACGGAGCAGATGTAAGATGATTATGAACACTTCGACTCTCTTTAAAGAGCAACCTATAAAGAGAGAGGGAGAGCAAAGAATTCCACATTATCAAACATCAACAATTTCTCCAAATGATTCACCATATGCCATGCTATGAACTTACCAGTTTATTTGTACAGTTATTTGATGCAAGATAATGTAATTGGGTTAAAATATGCACATTAGTTTTCAATAGAGATAATAGCTAATACTGCTTACCAAATGTTGTCTTTAGTAAGACTGATGAAATATTATTAATATGTTTTGATCAAACATGGTTTGTTAATTACTTCCTGACATTCAAATGTCTACACAGCTCCCTCAGGTGAAACATAAGTGAAGAGATGCAAGGACAAAAATAACTCTCAAAATCTACTGCAGGCGTTCCCAACCTTTTTTGCCTGGGGGTACATTTGACAATCTGAGAAACTGCTGTGGGTACCACCACAGAATGATTGCTGTGGGGGATTGCCAATAACTTGCTCTAGAAACAGTACAGTGGTACCTCGGTTTACGAACTTAATTCCGGAAGTCTGTTCTTAAACCGAAACTGTTCTTAAACCGAGGCGCGCTTTCCCTAATGAGGCCTCCCACCACTGGTGCCGTTCCACCATTCGGCTTCCGTTCTTAGACCGAGGTAAAGTTCACAAACCGGGACACTACTTCCGGTTTTGCGGAGTTCGTAAACCGAATAGTTTGCAAACAGGGCTGTGAACAAAAGGTAACCCTCCCACATGCACAAAATAAACAAGCTAAAAAAACCTCTTCCCCAAATAGATAGAACTTACTTCCTACTACCTCTGTCCCCCATGCTTACAATGCAGGGTGTTTTTCAAAAAGTTTTAGAAGGGACTGGAAAGAAAAACACCAGTCTTTGGCTCGCCACCCTCTTCCTTTCTTATAAAGTCTGTGTGGGGCTCTGAGGAAAGGAAAAAGGGCAAGGCAATTGAAGGACTGCACTTTTCCCAGCCAGCCCAGCTGCACAAAGTAAAAAAAAAAAAAAAAAAAAAAAAAAGCAACCCCCCCCAAAAAAAAACCCTGGGTGGGAGGGGACTTTGGTGGGCACTAAAGAGGCTGTCAGAGGGTTATGACATTCCTATGGGGGTTCCAAATCTTTAGTACATCTTGTCACTGCTTCAGATTGAACTAATTTACAATAACAGACTGAGCCACTACAAATTGGCCCATGTAATTTCACTCAAACTGTTTAATTCGGAACATGTTTAATCAGAAGAAAGCCTCACTGCAGATTCAGAACCACCATGATTTCTTGAAATGTTAGGCCAACCTTTCAATGTGATGTTCTCTTGATGTTTCCAATTACAACTCCCATCCTCTACGATCTTGGCCATCTGGGCTGGCGTTGATGGGAGTTGTAGTGCAAAACATCTGGAGGGCACCAGAAGAGGCAGTTTGACCACCCCCTTTTCCACAGTCTTGTGAGTTACAACTAGAAATCTTCTTCTGGAATTTAGCACAGTACATAGTCATCAGATCTAGAGGTATTTCAGCTCTAAATTGGAAAATCTTCACCAAATACCTTGGGAAAGATTATTTTATACCCTGGGTGTAAATCTATGACCACACTCTCAGTGGGTGGGGTCCTTCCAAAATCACCCAGTACTCAGTCCAATTTAGACAAATGTTACTCAAGCACCTAACTACATAGGGCAGCAGAGCTTGCTAACTTCACCGGTTCAGAGCATTTAAGCCCCAGAACATTGGTTAAATACCAAGAATGGGCTTTCTAAATTGGCATGGGAAGATACCCACAAAAGGGGTTGTGTCTTTGACTTGCCCAAGGCAGGGATATGTAACTGGCTGATCTGCATGTCCCCCTCCAGCTTAGAGCAGAATAAGAATTCTTTAGCATTAACAGAGAAAACATGAATAGGAATTTGGAATTTTTGGTCAGTCTGAGGGCCAGGGCTTAGTAACATTTACAGATTTTGAACCAGACAATGGGAAGTGAGATTTGAACCTGTTCTTTCCAGGTGTTGTTAGGTATTAAAAAAATAGCTGTCAGTGAAGGTAAGAAAGTTCCTTTAAAAGGTCATCACATTTATCATCACTCAGTCACCTAACCAGGCATATTGCATCTGAAGAGAACTACTATGCTCAACAATGACCATATATTAAGCCAAAATATGCACAATCCCCTTCACAAGGACCCTTCAGTCAAACTACGAAGCCTCTAATTAGCTACACCTTCCCAGTATGAAACTACAGTAGAGTCCTTCTGGTTTAATTGCAACTCACACAAAAGGGCAACATGCTTAATAAACTGAGATTAAGGAGATAGTTCAACTGGTAGAGCATGAGACTCTTAATCTCAGAGTTGTGGGTTCAGGCCCCATGCTGGACAAGAGATTCCTGCAAATCCAGGTGTTTGGCCTAGATGACACTCAGGGTCCCTTTCAACTCTACAATTCTATGATGATTAGCTCTATGATCATCCAAGCAGGTCAAAGGGTGCAAAGTCTCCACTGACACATGACTTTTTCCTGGAATGTGAGTTTGTTAGCAGACATTCATGGTAATCTTGAAATTGGTTTATCAGTATGTATCAAAAAAGGGGGTTCTTCATGAGAATGGCACCCCAAGGAAATTCACATACTAATGTAGCACACACATAAAAACACTATCAAAATTGGGCAGATCTAGTAGCCATTAAATGAAAAAAAGATAAGGGCTCTAGGACGCTTGGTATGGTCAGAATCAAGTATACACTTCCAGAGTTAATGCTAAATGCATTAATTATGGTAAATGAGCCACCATAGCTGCTAGAGAGCCATGAAAATTTGTGTCCTGTGCTTTTTAGACTCATCTACCCATGTACTATCTGAAATCAAAGGAGTGCATTGGTTGAAATTTCTTTTAGCTCTCCTACCACACTGCTTGGCAAACAGAACATGATCAGAATTGCTGGCTTTGCACATATATTTATCTAACACTATAGACATCAAACATGATTTGTTATCCATTTTTATTTAAATGAAGACTGAACCAGATATGCATCTGGCATGTGTAGCCAAAAAGGTTCCACACCCATGCTTTAAATAAGGAAACAAATTGAACCCCTCACAATATCATTTGTTAGCACAAGATTTTTTTATTCATTTATTTGCTTTACTGACCCTTATTCTCAAGCTTTTCAGTAGGAAATTTTCCAGTTACAGAAACTGTATTAGATCATGTTAGGATACTCTCATATGCAGGCTGCTAATTATCTCTCCTCAAGCTTTTCACATCCTTTCTTACCTAAGCTGATGTCCTGCAGCTTGTCTTTGTCTTGTCTATCTTAGATTGCAAATTCTTCAAAGCAGGAAACAAGTCTCGCTGTTCATAAAGAGCCAGGCATATTTACCGCACTAAATACACATTAATACATTGTAATAATTGTGCCATTGTGACAACCCACTATTAAAGGTCATATCTGACCAGCAGCCAATTAATGGACCTCATTAATTATTTGTGGTAACAATGCTGCTTATTTCAAGCTGACTATACTGAAAGCTACAACTAGTATCCTAAATTTAGTGCTCCCATTGGACTGTCAGAGCATGCACAGTTGAAATCAGTTTAAGGTGAGGTTTGAGACTGAATTAATTTACTTCAGTGTACACATCTGTGTTGGACATCCTGGGATAGGCTACACTATAAAATAATGCAAGGTAGAAAGCTGCATAAACGCATCAGTTAATTAGGAATCATTCTAAGCTAAAAACATGGCCCATGTAGTCCAGCACCCTGTTCTCACAGTGGCCAAAGAGATGTCCATGGGAAGCTACAACAAGAGTGGTAATAAACCACTTTAAACATGTTGCTTCTCTTAAGTCAGTGCATGTATGTGCCTGTATAGCAAAATCATATTTCAAATTTCTTTTCAGTTGTACACTACCACCAATTGTCTTTTTACAACTATAATAACTGGCAGAAATGGTTACCATTGTGTATTTGGGTTACCATTATGTATTTGTGTTAAGACTATTGTTCCAAATGCCCGCTTCTGGTTTCATCTTTATCATTTTCTACTTTTAAATAACTTATTTCAACATTTTTTGGGGATAAAAACTGTTTTTAGCATGATTATTGTCAAGCTCACACTTATTTACTTTTGTTCTTTAACAGTAAGCCATTTCATTATCTCTTCTTTGAATAGTTCTTGGATGTGAACTAATAGAGGTTTCTTAAAGAAATTGAGCAGTTGCTGAAACCACCAGAAAATCTTCAATGATTTGCTTCAAATACTCTGATAGGCAGAGCAGCATCTGGGCTGATCACCACGCAGCTTCATTAAAATAGCCACATCTAACCTACTAATTCAGGTCCAAATCTTTAGACTTATAAAAAAGCCAAATTAATATTACCACTGTGAGTGGAACTACTACTAAACTGCTATTTAAAGTGGGTGAAAACAAGCACCAGTCACTTTTAACAAACAGTATCATATATTATAGTAGTGGAACCTGTAATTCATGCTACTATAATTTATATGGTATGCATGTAGGCCCCGCTTACCAAACACACATGTGTTTCCTGGAAATCATTTGTTAGGTGAGCATTCACACAACAAGTCCACAATTTCCATTTATTCCTATGGGAATATTTCTAATCTGTGATTTGCCAGATCTCCCTGCTCCTTCCCTCCATGGTTGCACCCAAACAGCAAAAGAGAGAAGGGGAAAACTAATTTGTCCAATCTCTCCTGTTCTCTGATTTGTCCACTTTCTTTCTTCCCTTCCTCTCTCCATGGTTTCTACCCGAAAATGGCCGCCACCAACAAGCAAAGCACAAACAAATAAGGAAGTAAGGCAGTGGGCAAACTCAGTAAGTATGGATTATCGCCAACTGGAAACTGAATCAGCTTCTCCTCAGTGCAACATTTTGCCACTTGTTATTGAAAAGAATATCTGTAACCTGACAAGAACTTCAAAGTTTTAGGTATAGAAGACTAAGCAGAACCTTGTTTATCAAAATCGTTTTCTATAGTATTGGCTGCTGAAATATGAACATCAAGGAAACTGCCTCATAAACACTATGCATTGATATGCACCCAGTGACACTGTAAAACCTAGTAGATATTAAGAAAACAGAGCTTAGATGGTTCAGTCCTTTCCTATCAGGCTAGTCTCAAGAAGTGATGGTGGGAGATTGTTCAGTTTCACTATGAGACTTTGCTGCAGCATTCCCCTGCACCTTGTTTAACGTATACCTGAGGAAGTCTGTGTGCTCATTAGAAGGACAGATCCTGAAGTTGAGGCTCCAGTACTTTGGCCACCTCATGAGAAGAGAAGACTCCCTAGAAAAGACCCTGATGTTGGGAAGGATTGAGGGCGCAAGGAGAAGGGGACGACAGAAGATGAGATGGTTGGACAGTGTTCTCGAAGCTACTAACATGAGTTTGGCCAAACTGCGGGAGGCAGTGAAGGATAGGCGTGCCTGGCGTGCTCTGGTCCATGGGGTCACGAAGAGTCGGACACGACTGAACAACAACAACAAGAGGAAGTGTGTGTGGAGATTTGACATAAGGGGTCACTACTATCTTCATATACACTCACTCACTCACTCACTCACTCACTCACTCACTCGACATACGTTTTCAACTTATTCAGGCCTTACAATCTTGCCACTTTTTAGTAGCTTGGTGTAATCAAGTGTCGGATGAACTAAAGGAAAGCTGTGACTGCATTGAAACAAAACTTTTGGTAACATTTGGGGAAATGTTGACAAACAGCAATAAAATCCACATAATCTTTTTTATAAGTTGCTTTGGATATATATAGTTTGCAAAGGTAAGGTATAATACTTTTAATAATTGTTTCATGCTTTCGACTTAGGTTTTTGGGTATTCCTAGATACACTGCCATGCCTTGAATTCCAAGCTACAATGGTGGCTAATGCTACTTTTGCTCAATGAGATAGGCCTAACTAAAACTGCTTCTTCATCCAAGCCATACTGAATTACAGTATTTAAAATCAGCCAAGTATACTCTGTTGATTCATTCATCTATGTACCTTGTATGGAAAAGGGCATGCAGAATGGACGGTGCCTATAACTGAACTTCCCTTTACCTTTGACACTCAAAGCCCTAGACTATTTCAAGACGTCTTCATTGGGGTTGACTTTTTGTAGCTGAAGCTAAGCTTTTAAGGGTGTGATTATTTCAAATATGAAGGATCTTAAGGATGTGGGCCATAAGAAAACTTGATATTGTGGTTTACATGCTTAAATTCTGAATTCCATTTAATGTCATTCTTCAAATCTAATCAGGTACCATACCTAGCTTGCATCCAGCCTTTCGGCCAAAGTGGCTTCACCTCAGTCTCCATAAAGGCCTTGAGGTAATCTTCTGCAGATTGGGTTTTATTTGGCTCTAGCTCATAACATCCCAGTTTTATCTTGATAAGGTTACACAGCAATGACCTGTTGAAAGAAACCCGACAGCCTCAAGCACAACTGCTTTACCATTAGCATGTCAAAAGCAATCTGTGTACACCTATCCTAGAACCTCGCAAACCTCCCCTCCCCACAACAGGATTTACTAGACTTGTTGTAGCTCCACTCCCCCTGCCTTTTCTGCTATACCTTTTAGGCAAGCTACACTGTGCATTCTATTCTACATTATATAACAGTTTAGTTTTCTTTCTTTTTGTTACAGCTATATCCTTGTTTTCATAACTCACAATTCACACAACCCAGGTTATCCAAGAACTCTGCAGTCAGTTGTTCCAAATGCTACACTGTCCACGCTTAATGTATTTAATATAAATATATTAAGCAAAACTGCTTTTGGATTACCTTGCCATGGAATCAGATTTAAGAAATGTTGTTAAGCAAACTGAGAGAATGCATAAAACACAAAGGCATGGAATATGAGGGAGGAGGGGGAGGAAGGAATGGAAGTGACAACTGGTTTTGGGCTCTATTTTCCTAATGTATCTGAATGAGAAGTGATGCAGGTGCGAATCAGTGCTTAAGCACAATGGAAAGCATGATGAGGGTCAATAAAATGAAGCTGAATCCCAACAAAACAGAGGTCCTGTGGGCAAATGGTTCTCAGATCTGGGAATTGGGTGCCTTGTCTATTCTAGATGGAACTGCATTCTCCTTGAAATAACAGGTGCATAGTTTGGGGTACTTCTTGAACTGTCACTGGAGACTCAGGTGTTCACAAGACATTTGGAGAACATTCTGGTGGTGCCATAGCTGCTCAGATTCAATCTGGCATCCATCAAGAAAAGGGAATTCTCTGCAGTGACATGTATTTTGAGAAAGTTTCCTTTTGAGATTCACTACTTTCAGAAATGTGTTTTCCACTGGCCATTAAAAATATGCTTGTTCACCTAAGCATTTTTTTCAATTGTTCATTGCTAAGCCACTTATTTTTACCGTACCTACTTTTGATTCTGTGCTTAAATATTTTGTCTGTTTTAATATAGTTTTAGGACATTATTAAATTATGATGTACGCTGCTTTGTCACATTAAGTGAACAGCAGCATATAATTCTTTTCAATAAATAAAGCATACAAGATAATTTTAATCTCATTAGTCTTCTAAACGTTATACCCTCGTGCATTATACTAGCTACAAATCAGTTTAAATTGTGCATTTATTGGGACGGGGGAGACTTAGAAACAGGAATTGCTAGCACTCCTTTTTCTGGCAGTCAGGGTGTGCAGTAGGTCAAGTTAGATTGTGATGTGACAATTGCGATGCAATGACTAAAAAGGATATTGCAGTGGACAAACAAGCAACATGATACCATACCTCACTGTCTCATCCCAGCGAAATTTCTTTCTTGGACCTGCAACCCTTTTTCCTGGCTTCTCATCCTCCTCCTCCTCAGAAGCATTCTTGTCTCGCTCATCTTCTGCTTGCATTCTAGAACAAAAGAGCAATTATGTTTCTGGCAACGATATACCTTTGGACTTATTTCTGCAACATTATTTTTCAGAAAAAGTTGCTTGCCATTAGCGGATATTTGAATGGCCATCTGTATAGTCCCATGCATGGGTCCTCTCCCTGTGCAAAGCAAGCCTGATGAACACCCTAGAGCTCTAGCCATTTAAAAGGAAAATTAAATATATTTGCATGCTTTGGGCAGCATGGTGAGCACCTTCTCCCTGAGTTCTTTCGCAACCACTGTGAAATTACCAATTGAAAGGTGTGAGAGTCACATGCAGCAAGCAAAAGTTTTTGTGTGCAACTGTACAAATGATCATATGAAGAGCAATAGTTGCAGCCAAGCAATCTGCTTTCCTATATGGTCTTGGGGCAGTCTCAGATAGGGGTGACTGGCTAGCTGACACACCCTAGGGATGGATAATGTAGTCCTTATTTGCTTGAGGACACAAGATTGCTCAGCCAAAAGCTGTATCTTCCCAGTGCATACACATTCAGAGCATGATGTTTTAAAGGCTTCAAACATGATAGCAAAAAAAAAATTCTCTTGACAACACATTGAAGGTGACAATGCTTCTAGTGCAATGGCTCTCAACACCAGCCAGAAAGGGTATATTTACTAGCGGAACCATGGAAATGGTTGGTTTAAAATAGTGGCTAGCGGTCATTTCCTCTCACAAGGAGACCCTAACTAGGGTACAGCATCCTTGTTTAGTGAACTTCAGGGAATGCAGGCAAAAGTGCCTTTCTAATCTAAGGTCATTACCATCTGCGGTAAGTATTTTCCGTGTGAGTACCACAGGCATACAAGAAATGCAGGAAGAAAAACGCATAAGCAACCATAAAGTGAGGCAATAAAAGAAACAAAAAATAGGAAACTAAGTTCTGTCATGGAGAAACTTTCCTTAGCTGCTACAAACTCAGTCAGAAGAGAACTGAATGGGAAAGCATTTGTTCTAAATCTGAAAACGTGTAGATCTACAAAATCTCCTTTAAGAGCAGGGGATATATGCACCAACTGCCTTATAACAGCTCTAGAAAGTTCCCAAAGTTTATGCTTTGCACAAGTGAGGAATCCATATGTGGGGCTATACAGAGAACATAAGTAACTTCAGCTTCTAATTATACATACAATTGTGTGACTATCATGCTCCCTAGTTCAGAGTTCATTACATTATTACAAATTCTTCCAAAACTGTTATTGGGAGTGTAACAGATTCCCAAGGCCACCTGTTATATTTTAGATGAGATATACAGGATTTATAGTTTTGCTGTTTGCTTTATATTCTGCTATTTATTTATTTTTTGTAAACAGTTTGGGTAGTAAGTGATATATAAATATAAGAAATAACATAAATAAGCAAGTACTTACCTTGGCTACTCCATACCAATACATTTTCCCATAGTAAAGAATGTGGCCCAGGAGATTGCTAGTGCTCCCTGTGGCTTTACTGCCATGGCTAGCGATTCTTTTTAAAAAAAGAATTAAAGGTTATTTTGAGAACTGCATATAAAAGAGAATTTCTAGCTGCAGCAACAAAGCTGCAGCAGCACTAGCAACCTCCTAGGCCACCATCGCCAGAACACCTTGCTCTGCAGGAGCCCTGGCCCTTCCTCAGACCAAGAAAAAGGAGAGGGAGACCGGAGGCAGTGACACAACCAGTGCTGCTGCTGCATTAGCAGCAACAAAGCAATTGACAAGGAGGGAAGGGAGGAAAAGGAGTAAGCAGGACTCGGGCCCCTGCCTTAGGTGGTGTAGTATCTTGCACTGGCCCTGTTAGGAGATGGCATAATTCCAAAGAGCAACCACAAAACAGATACAGAAGGCCACAAGTACACTCCTCCAGATAAAGTGCTAGCATTTGCATAACCCTACTTTCCTCCATAAATCCTCCACATAAACCAAGTGAGATATATCTGGACAATGTACATACTTAGCATTCTTGGCCTGACTGTGTGCATGGCAGTCTTCCTGATATTTGTATAGTTGTTCAGGCATGACACAGCTGACAGCCAATTTCAATTTTTGCAATGGTTCCTTCAGACGGTCATCCTGAGAAAACACAATCATTAGTGATGCAAGCAGTCTTGCCAACTGATTTATGTATTGCTTCTCAGAGACTGCACAGTTCCCCTTCATCCTGAAACACCTCAAACATTTTTCAGCTTCTGAAACAACTTAGATTTTGAAAGGGAAAGCTACTGGAAGCCTTTAATTCTGCTTTCATAAAGAATAAAGTTAGCCTATCATATTAGCAA
Source organism: Darevskia mixta (assembly GCA_034641385.1). Lineage (NCBI taxonomy): Eukaryota > Metazoa > Chordata > Lepidosauria > Squamata > Lacertidae > Darevskia > Darevskia mixta. Next base: position 21,744,889 of record JAWWNH010000008.1, read on the forward strand.
TAAGAGCTTGCGTTTAATCTTTTAATATGATAAAAATGATAAAGAACCAAAAAATGAGGTTCATGGTTTCTCTTCAAACAAAACACAAGTAGTAAATCAAGGTTTGCTCTTGGCTTTGAGCTTGTGCTTCATTTGGAGAGAAAACTATGAGCCCAGGTTCACACATCAAATGACAAGACAATGTCTTGCTTCACAGCACAGACAGGAGTCAGACATGAGCAGAGTGCTCTTACTAATTAAATCATGATTGAAAATTAACTCTATTTGACATTACATATATACCAGATCAGTGGCTTAATTCTACAGAGAAACCAGTCTAGTCCATCCTCTACAGCCCATGCTAAAATATACAACTGCTGCAGGTATGTTTACCTGGACATTGAGGTGCAATTTCTTCAAACGCTTTATCAGTGTGTCCTTACTGCACGGCACAAAAGCCTCGAGGTGAGAGTATACTCCATTGTGGATGGTAGGACTCAATTCCTGTAACTGCAACTCAATACTGACAAATAAAAACAGAAAGTCACAATTAATGAGAAAAATTTTGACCACTGCTTCTACTCACTGTTCATAAAAAGGGCATTTATGTTATACAGAAAGAGGAACTGCAATACTAGAATTGTTTTCCCCTGCATGCATTAATATAACTGTATCATGAGACAGGATTGGCTACATTCATCTTTCAGGCTCTGACAGGGTAGCCAGAACAGAAATATAGCCCTTAGAATAGGTATAGATGTGGATTACACAAACAGCTGTGTGCTCTGCATTAAACTGCCCTAGCTACAGAAAACATTTAATTAATACCCATTGTTTCATACATAATGTAGTATATCTCCCACCACATTCAATGTCCCTCCCTTCCCTCTGAGATAAAAATTTAGACTAAACTCTTGGGGAGCAGCAATCTCTTTTTGCTGCTATTATGCACCATGTGATGAATGCTACATCATATGTAAAAATATAGCTATCAAATAAACATCTTACATAGATTAATTCAGAAGTATCAGCTGCCACACTATGATTATGTAAGTTTCCAGACTTGTACAATACAAATTCAGAAGAATTTAAACATACAGTATTTTCCCCTTGTAAATCAAAAGATCTTCAGCAAATGATCAATACAAATTAAATTTCTATGGGTAACTTAAAGCTGTCCTGTCCTGGACATTGTCATCTGTTCTGCTCCTGGATCTGATCTGTTGGGCAGGGAGGCAGATAAAAGTGCTTCCTCAGAACAACTGCTCTTAATCAAGGGCAACAAGTGCAAGGCAGCCAGAACCACCACTGACATGGGTAAGGAGCTATAATTCTTCTAGACAGCCAGAACCTGCATAGACAGGCTTGTATAACTGTGTTACAAGAACTGCAACTTTAAGAACTTGTGCATACTTTCCCCTCTTCTCTCTCATTCCTTTTTCCTTGTATGCCTGGTAGTTTTAGACTGCGAACCTGGGAGCAGAAACCATCTTAGTACTGATTTCTGTAAGCTGCTCTTGAGAGCCACTTGGACTAAAGGGTAGGGCATAAACACCTTAAAATAAAAACAATGAATAAATGAAGCCTGTCTACTTCATGGCCTAGAAATTGATCAGGACAACCATTCTGTTGCATAAGCACAACATTTTACTCAAAACCAAGGGAACACTTACTCAAGCAAGATATTATTCATGTCCTGTGTGAAGAATTTTTTTCTGCCTTCTTTATCAAAGAGCTTGGCAGCCTAGAAACAGTAATAAAAACACAGGTATTTTGAGTACACTTTAATGTCAAAAATCTTCAGTGTTTTATGATTATATATAAAGGTAAAGGTAAATTACCCCTGGACAGTTAAGTCCAGTCAAAGGTGACTATGGGGTGCTATGCTCACCTCGCTTTTCAGGTCGAGGGAGCCGCCGTTTGTCCACAGATAGCTTTCCAGGTTATGTGGCCAGCAGGACTAAACCGCTTCTGGCACAGCTGAACAGTGTGACGGAAGTCAGAGCATGCACAGAAACGCCTTCCCTCTGCAGTGGTACCTATTTATCTACTTGCACTGACCTGCTTTCAAACTGCTAGGTTGGCAGAAGCTGGGACAGAGCAATGGGAGCTCACCCCGTCAAGCGGATTCGAACTGCCAACTTTCCAATCAGCAAGCCCAAGAGGCTAAGTGGTTTGGATTTAGCCCACAGTGCTACCCGCATCCACTACACACACACACACACACAGTTACCCTCTGCTGACTAATCATAAGATGTAACCACCAACGATGTGACAGAGAAGTTGATCCTGCAAAACCTGGCCTCAGCTCCCTTTGCAGCTGTTTCTGTTGCAACCATATCCTAGACCAGTTAGTAAGGAATTATGAAGAGCCCATTTTGATAGTTCCCCCCCCCAAGGATGTATGCATTATGTATACATTATAAAATTATTTTGAGTAGTTTTTTATTAGAAGGAGATGGTGTGGATAATGTATTGCTGATGTTTGTGTGCTTGTGCTTGTATTTAATAATAATAATAAATAATAATAATTTATTATTTATACCCCGCCCATCTGGCTGGGTCTCCCCAGCCACTCTGGGCGGCTTCCAAAAGAACATTAAAATACAGTAATCTATTAAACATTAAAAGCCTCCCTAAACAGGGCTGCCTTCAGATGTCTTCTAAAGGTCTGATAGTTGTTGTTCTCTTTGACATCTGAAGGGAGGGCGTTCCACAGGGCGGGCGCCACTACCGAGAAGGCCCTCTGCCTGGTTCCCTGTAACTTGGCTTCTCGTGGTGAGGGAACCGCCAGAAGGCCCTCGGCACTGGACCTCAGTGTCCGGGCTGAACGATGGGGGTGGAGACGCTCCTTCAGGTATACTGGACCAAAGCCATTTAGGGCTTTAAAGGTCAGCACCAACACTTTGAATTGTGCTCGGAAACGTACTGGGAGCCAATGTAGGTCTTTCAAGACCGGTGTTATGTGGTCTCGGCGGCCGCTCCCAGTCACCAGTCTAGCTGCCGCATTCTGGATTAGTTGTAGTTTCCGGGTCACCTTCAAAGGTAGCCCCACGTAGAGCGCATTGCAGTAATCCAAGCGAGAGATAACTAGAGCATGCACCACTCTGGCGAGACAGTCCGCGGGCAGCTAGGGTCTCAGCCTGCGTACCAGATGGAGCTGGTAGACTGCTGCCCTGGATACAGAATTAACCTGTGCCTCCATGGACAGCTGTGAGTCCAGAATGACTCCCAGGCTGCACACCTGGTCCTTCAGGGGCACAGTTACCCCATTCAGGACCAGGGAGTCCTCCACACCTGCCCGCCTCCTGTCCCCCAAAAACAGTACTTCTGTCTTGTCAGGATTCAACCTCAATCTGTTAGCCGCCATCCATCCTCCAACCACCTCCAGACACTCACACAGGACCTTCACCGCCTTCACTGGTTCTGATTTGAAAGAGAGGTAGAGCTGGGTATCATCAGCATACTGATGAACACCCAGCCCAAACCCCCTGATGATCTCTCCCAGCGGCTGCATATAGATGTTAAAAAGCATGGGGGAGAGGACAGAGCCCTGAGGTACCCCACAAGTGAGAGCCCAGGGGTCTGAACACTCATCCCCCACCACCACTTTCTGAACAAGGCCCAGGAGGAAGGAGCGGAACCACTGTATAAACTGTATAAAACTGTATAAAACTACTGGATTGTAGTTTTACATGGTGTGTTGTGCATCAAAAAAGTATATAAATCAAGTGACTGACCTGCCATTTACAGTCTCTTGTAAGAAACAACAAATAGCATCAGAGAAGAAATTGCAGCATTTGCAAGTTTAATACAAACTGTTAATGACACATAACTAGAGGGGAATAAATCTACCACTCACCCAGTGACACTGAGTTGTTTCCAATGGTGTAAGTCAGATGATGGAAAATTTCCACCAGCAGAACAGAGAGGGAACAACTTCAGGTGATTCCCTCTCATCCCTACAGCCCCCACTCTAAATCTGCTCCAAAGGGTAATGGAACCCCACACAAATAGGTGCGAGGGGGAATAGCTGAAATTGCTTCCTTCCCATTTCAGTGACAGTAGCCTTACTGTTAGGAACATAGGAAGCAAGCTTATACCAAGTGAAACCATTGATGCCCCTAGCTCAGTACTGACAATATTGACTAGCTCTCCAGGGTTTCAGGAAGTGGTCTCTCTGCACTACCTTGAGATGCTGGGGATTGAACCTGGGAGCTTTTGCAAAGAAGGTTCTACCATCAAGCTATGGCCCTTTCCAATTAGCTCAGCTAAACCACCAGATTTAACCCAATGTTTCTAATGTTACTCTTAATACTACAAATATTGCCAGCCTTAATGTTAAGCAATTTGGGTTGTAACAACTCTCTGCAAAATTCAGCACCAAGAAAGCCACACTTACAGTTCTAAGGTCTTCAATGCGCTTCTCTAGGTGTGCTGGAAGACCTTCTGGGAGGGCAGGCACCTGTTTCAGTGTCAAGACCTCAGAGGTATGGGAGGGCTGAGTGACATTTCCATTCTCCCCTGATGGCTCAGATACTGGGCTACCATTGGAAGTGCCATCAAGTAACCTATCCAAGTCAATGTCTCCCAGCATCTCCACGGCAATTTCGGCTTCCTGTAGGAGCTCACGCTCACTTGTGCTGCTAAAAATGGAAAGGACTGGATCTGTGATGATGAGGTTCAAGTCAGATACATCATTTCCACCAGTGGCAGGAGCAGCAGGAACTTTGATAGGTGTAGAGGTGGTCACTGGCACTGTGGGGTTCAAGTTAACTTCTTTCTTAAAGGCTTCCTTCTCCTTCTGAAACTTGCGGAGCATTGCAGCAACTGAAAGAGAGTCCTTGTACAGCTTTTTCTTTTTCTTTTCAGATTTGTGTGAATTTAAGGCCATTACCCTGCAAAACAAAACCACACACACACACACACACACACACACACACACACACACACAGAGAGAGAGAGAGAGAGAGAGAGAGAGAGAGAGTATATAAGCAGTTAGGAAGAATTAAGTTCACTCAACTTAATTCCCATTTAATAAATAATTTGGAGTCTAGTTTTAGTTAACATCTCTATATTCTGCAGTGTATGAGTAACATAACATACACTGAACTAGTAAATTTTCTAACATGAGGAGTTTAGACATTTTGTGAACTCATATTAGTTGTGACTAATGTGCTCCAGAGGAAAAAATACTGAAGAACTCCTGAATGTGGAAAGTTGAAATTTAATTATGCAATTTTTCCTTTGGTGTCTTATGATCTATTAAGATTTAGCAGTATCATATTTATATGAACTTTGGGAAAGCACTATTTTAGAAGCGGGGTGTATGGGGTGTTAGGGGATGGGTAGTACCTCTGGTGGCAAACACATTGTGCTCCTTCTGGGGTAGTTTGTCCACCTTTGATCACTACCCTGCACTCAGCTCTCACCTATGGCTCCTAGAAGATATCAGCACGCAACAGTGGCTGCACCCTGAGAACAGCTTAAGTGCCTGAGTAAACTAGGTGAGGGTACCCTGTTTCCCCTATTTTAAGACGTAGTCATAAAATAAGCCATAGCAGGATTTTTTCGCATTTGCAAAATATAAGCCGTACCCCGAAAATAAGCCATAGTGATAGGCGCAGTTCTGGAGGGCGCCAAGGAAAACACGGGGCTGGGCTTACGTAATAAAAATAAGACATCCACTCAAAATAAGCCATAGTGCGTTTTCTTGAGGGGAAAAAAATATAAGACGGTGTCTTAAAATAGGGGAAACATGGTAGCCAATGGGTCTCAAACACTTGGTGAGGTAGGGACTTCCCTGCATGTGAAGACAGGCTCTGGCGGATTGAGCGGATGAGGCCAATAGTGGGTCCAACAGACAAGAAGGCGATTTCTGCATACGGTGCAGATGGAAGTGAGGGGCAGATGGGGCTCGTCAACATGGGAAGGAAGCAGTGTTATAAACTGAGACAGGAAAGCTAGGAGCTAAATGGCACCTTAAACCTAGGTTATGGGCACAACTACTGAATGTCCAGGCACACTTTTTTATAACAAGAATACAAGGCTGAAAATGAATGAACTGCAGCTAAAATATTATGTTCATTTTTCACATGGTCTAGTCCTTCCCCTGCCCACCCCCCTAATATTCTTAAGAGGGTCTCTCCTCCAGTCTTCAGATAGTAGCTGAAAGTGGGGAGGCAGAAAAAGCTCCTTTCCTTCCACTGCAGTTTTAATCTGAAATCTTAGGTGCAGTACTGTGCCCAGAGCTCAGAAACTGCTTGCGCTAATGAAATTCCCTGTCCCAAAATGCGCCTAGAACAATGAGAGTTTCGAACACTGGAAGGAAGCCCATCTAGGAGAAGCAAAACTCTGGTCTTAAACCACCACTGCCTTATGGAATATCTTCAGCAGAAGAAAAGGCTAAGGAATAAACCCTACACAAAGCTAGAGTGGAGGCCCTAAGATGGTGGGAAGGCGCCTTGTATGCCTTCTTCTGGCAATTCCTGAAGCCAAGCTGCTGCCAAATGTATTGCTCTGACTTCATTTGGACCACATCAGCACAGCCAAGAGGGGAGTCTTGTCATCTAGGCAGCCCAGGACCTCCATACACACTGCCCAGGCTTGCACTCTGAGAAGGTCACTTCAGTGTTGCTAATACAGTGGTTAGACTTCACCCCTGGAGGCGCACTCCACTGTCCCTCAAGACAGACAAATGCCAACAAGAAGCTCTAGCCAGTCTACTGCTAGATTTGTGCAGGAAACCAAAGAGGAGTGGAAGCACCACAAAATCCCACCCTTTGTCCTGTTCATGATTTTAATTTATTTAAATGAACAGCAGCTCACAGTAAAAACTAACAGGAGTAATTTAACATTTGCTCTTGGTGCCTCCTCCTTGAGCGGTCCGGAGGGTGGCAACAAGAGAACAGGCCTTCTCTGCAGTGGCTCCCCATCTGTGGAATGCTCTCCCTAGGGAAGTTTGCCTGGCACCTTCATTATACACCTTTAGGTGCCAGGCAAAATCGTTCCTTTTTAACCAGGCTTTTGGTTGATTTGATTGACATCCTATGCCCTTTAAAAATGTGTGTGTTGGGTTGCTGTTGTTTTTATTTTGATTATGTATTTTGTGGTTTTATATTCTGATTTTATTCCGTGAACTGCCCTGAGACCTGCAGGTACAGGGTGGTATATAAATTCAATAAATAAAAAATAAATAAATTCACTAAAACAGGATACACTCTCGTAGAAATTAGTGTAATATGCACCCCAACTGCCGAGAAACTTTCATCTTCCGAGGTTTTTTCTCCTTCTCTGCCTCTTCCTCTTTCCGTTTGCGCTTCTTCATGCCATGGTCCTCCCCATCTTTCAGTTTAACTACCTAAACACAGGGGGGGGGGGAAGAAGAGCAGCACACAATTACTTCAATCATGAAATAACATTCTATTATGGAATTAAGATTGTAAGTGTTTCATTATGGGATCAGAACAAGATCCATGTAATCTTTCCAATAGCCAAATGCTTCTGGAACCTTACAAGTACAGTATGTTGATGACAGCTACCTCCAATATGTCCTTCCACCATTATTCTTCACTTTACAAGCAATCACTTGTCATATGTAGAGCATAATATCATGCCCATGATCAGCATTTCTGGAGGGGGCTAGGATTAGACAGAACGTTCTTCCACTAGCAAATAAGTATGTGCTGCTGCTGCCAGAGGCCCCAAAAGCACATGCAAAAGCTTGGGCAGCAGAGGAACTACCACCTACAGTGTTGCTGCCAGCAGTAGCCAGCAGAGGACCCTGAAACAGGGTGTTAATGGGGCAGAGTGGGTTGTGTATGGATCTGTTGCATTTTAAACAGGTCCATTTCTCAGAGAGAACCCCTTTCTGGGTCTCTGTACTGCATGAGCCTGCAACCCCTCACAACTGCCTGCCTTAGTTATCATGAGCTGACAAGACTGCAGATACAGTGAAGGATCCACCACTCCATGCTTCCCTGACGCCTCCTAGGATTGCAAAGCTCCAGGGTAATCCTATATATGTCTACACAAAAGTAAGTAATACAGAGTTTTAGTGGGACTCTGTGTATATAGGACTGCAGTCAAAGTTAAGCATGGGTGGGTTACAGAGACTGCATTACAGCAGCACTGCAGCATCTGCACCAACTCACTATTCTTTTCTAGGCACAATTCAAGGTGCTGATTTTGATCTTCTTTTCATAACCGTTAAAATCAAATGGGGACAGGCTACAACTCAGCTTTGCTTGCAGAAGATCTCAGGCTCAATCCCTAGCATTTCTGGATGGTGGGACTTCAGGAAGCAATTGTGAAACACTCTTCTTACTAAGAGTAGACAGTTTTGAGCTAGATGGATTAATGATCTGACTCAGTAAAGTCAGCTTCAGACATTCATCAAGCATCTTCTTAGCATCTTCAAAAGCAAGGGCACATAGAGACAACCAGCTAAATGACCATAAATATTGTGGTATTTGTATTAAATAGTATGTTTACTTTAATGTGAAAACTGAAAGACTTCAATGTAATAAACGAGGTGATTTAGAATCTTCACAGCAAACCTCTGACATCTCTAAATTTTTCTTGGAAGAAATTATTTACTCACTTTAGATGGCCTATTTTTTTTGCTCTCTGTTAAGTCTTCCTCTTCAGAATCAGATGCTTGCCGGAACTGTAGAGTCCCAGTGTTTATGTAAAACCCTCCATATTTAGTAGTTAAGGATGCAGGTACCAATTCATCATACTGGGAAGGAAATGGAAGGTTTAGGTCAAGAAATCATCACCATTTTGTTAATATGGAAATAATGCATTTGCTATACTGCAATACAATGAACAGGATATTAAACTAACCAAATACGGTAATACCACCATACTAGTGTGGAGAAAATAACTGCCAGGACTGTACAACACACAAAGCATATTAAAAACAGAATGATATTTGGATGAAGGCAATGCTGAGATACTGCAGTGCTGACATTATATCCACATACAAAAATAGAATAATCTCAAACCATTACATACATTGGCTGTAACATAGCAGAGCCATGACATAATGTAAAGCTATTAGGGTAAATGTGAAAATTGATATTAATCTATTATCAATGTTTTATAAAGCCAGCTGGAAAACAGAAAATCTCAAGATCCCACATCAAATGCCATCCTAATTTCTATCATTTACCAGGGCACATTGGCAAGCGTCCAACAACATTAGTGGCACAATTGTTTCTGGCACATATTGTAAATCATGAAAATTTCCCATCTCACTGTAATTCCATGCTTAACAGGTAAATGTTGACATTTAACAAGATTTAGCTCACATCATATTCTAAAAACATCACACTAAGTTTGCAATCCTAAACACACTTCCTAGGCAGCAAGCCCCACTGAACACAATAGGGTTTCCTTCCAAATAAAATATAGTGTAAACCATTTGCCTTTTAGCTTTTCTCTCAAACCGAGGAGGTAATTTTATTTTAAAATATTATATGCTGCTTTTTTTTAAACACACAATGGTACTCAAGGATAAATTTGATTATTTTAATCATTTTTATATGAACTACAGAATAAATAAAAACCATTACAACAAAAAATGTAAGCAAACCTTAGCCATAGCTAAGGCAGCTGAATACAAGCTGAAATAAAAAGGTCTCCTTACAAAAAGCAGACAGAGAACACTTCCTGACATCTACTGGCAGATTGTTCCGAATAGAACCAGAGTTAGACTTTGAGGACGCTCAGCACAGTGCCAAATATGCTACTCCAACACCACCCCAATGAGGGCAGGACTCAGAACCGCTTGTGACAGCAGAAGTTACTGCTGCCACGGGCAGCAATGGCACCACTCACCATCCTCCCCTGACCCCAATATATGCTTCAGCCATGGATGGGAGGCAGTGCTTTTGAACAGGAGCCAAATTTGGCTCCTATCCATAGAGACATCCCACTGTCTTAAATTAATGAAAATGCAATGTCCCAGCCTTAAATCTATCGCTTTCATAGATCTATAGTGCTACCCAGACAATATAGATCTATGAACTCAATAAATTTCATAAATCCATGGACCAGGGCATTACATTTTGGGTAATTTTAAATGATCGGTGGCCACCACAGATGGGAGCCAGATTTAGCACTTATTCAAAAGGGGTACTGCTATAAAGCACCTGGGGGCGCAGCCGGGAGGGCAGTGAATGGTGGTGTTGCTGTGTCAGACCAATGAGGGGCCCTTGGCCAGCACCTGACCTGGCCAACTGCTTTTTCTGGGCCTAGTTCCAAAGGCCAGAACCCCAGCATAAAGGCCTTGCTCTTAGTCACTGATGTTGTAAATTGTTGTGGTATAGGCTAAAGCTGGACTGCTAAATGCAACCTGTGTGAGAATTGACATATGAACTAATCCCCCTTTTCACAAAGTAGATTAAAATAACATGAAGGCATTTGATGTAATTTCATCTCTAAAGTAAAAAAGGTTTGCAAACTGCTAGTGCCTGGAATGGTGATCATAGGTAAACCCCTGAATACTGATTGGAATGATTGAAAAAGGGCAGCATACAAGTGTAACAAATAAATTTTACTCACAGCCTCTGAATTATCAATGAAAGGATCAGTTTCATCATAACCATAGCCTATGTCTATTAGATCCTGAACACGGTCCTTCCGATGCTTGTGGGTCTTTCCACCCTGCAACACAATATTTACAACTTGAAACCACTGAGGTACTGGTGACAACCAAGTTAATATAAGGCAGAAACAGGCACTATAGGGCATCGGACAGGAGAAACTTTTGGTGCTACTTCAGTATATCTTTCTTTCTTTTATATTTTATTGCAATTTTATTGTTGTTAGCCGCCCTGAACCTGGTTTTGGCTGGGAAGGGCGTGGTATAAATAAAATTTATTATTATTATTTATTATTATTATTGACACAACCAAGCAATTTACAGTATAGCAGAAGATGATTTATCTTGCTGCTGCATTCAAGTTCTCAAAATCCACTACCCTCAACTAAAAATATAGGCATGAAAGTTTATACTAGATAACTCTTATAGTCACAGGTTAACAATTCTAAGCTTAACAGCTCAACAATGACAATTCAATGACCTCATTCTAGACAGGATTTCATTTATGAAAGATTATGATAGGTTAGAGGTTAAGGTAGACTAAACAGAGAGTAGTGTGGCTGGAGATGGATAAGTAGGATTATGCTGAATAACAAATATTATTTATATCTTCTTCTACAAAAAGTACCCAGAATGATGAAGAATTAAATTAGTTCATTCTCTCAATACAATTTCTTATTTAAAAATATAATTGATTTTGTTTTGTTTTTCTTTCAGCTGCCCTCCACACTAAGCAAATGGCTGCTGTGCTGGGTGAGCTATAACCTGCTATGTCGAATCACAACAAACCAAGGCTTTCTAGTTTCCAGAACGCCCTATTGAAATATGTAGCTGCCAATTTTATCTTGCTCCCTATGCAGGTAGTCTAAGCATTGGGGGAAAGGAGGAGTAAGCATAAAGGGGACTTTGTTTATTGCAACTGGCCCAACATGTCATTGTAATCCCAGAACAACAGGTAATGTATCCAGTGGCACTGGAGTTCCATGTGTTGTCTCTCTGTAGCCTCTTTCCATAAAGAAGTAGAACTGCAGCCAAAATCTAACAATATTAACTGAGTTTTATAACACATGTGACATCATGAACTAAATTATATGAGAAATTAAGAAAACTGAATTCTTCAGAATGTATCAAGTGGCTTTAGTAAGAACACCTATAAAATATGAACAGCCAGACTTAGAGCAACATAATAAATCTGTTTACTCACATATTTTGTTTCAAATTTCTTAGCCAGCATTTCCACTTCATGCCTCTCACGCTCTTCATCATTAAATGGATCTTCAGAAAAAGCAGATTTTATCTAAGGAGAAAACCCCAGAAATCACAGTCATTGTTTAAATTCATACATGCACAATACAAATGAGTAAAGAAGCCACAGAATCAGTACAGTTTATTTTATGAATGCAGGTTTGGTGAGGAAGCAGCCTTTGCAACAAGTTCAGTTTAACACTGTAAGACACCAGTACAGTACTAGAAACTTTAAAGAAGGGATGCCTTACCCACAGTTTGCACCCTCCAACCAAATTTTTCTGACCCTCTAAGATCCCACTAGTCTTAGCAGTGGCAGCAAAAAGAAAAATAATATTAAAGTAGGCTCCGCACTGTGATGGGCAAAGCCCAGCACGTTGACAGGCATACATATCATGCCCTTCCCCAGTTATGAGATTGATTATTTGATAAGCAGAAAGGTGGTAAAATGTGTGGGTGAACACTGTCTCTCTCTCTGTGTGTGTGTGCAAGTGTATCAGCATAGTATGCGAATACAATAGTGTGCATGAAAAAATGTGGGGCCCCAACACCCACTGCTGTCATTTGGCCCCCAAGAGAGCTGGCTGAGAGTGAATGTGGCCCTCAGGCAAAAGAAAGAAAGAAAAAAGCAAGCATCCCCTGCTTTAAAGTAAATTTCAATGGAATCATTAAGAGTTGCTTTGAAGTATGTTTCTATAAGATCAAGGCATCAGAATAATTAACTGCCCTTCCCGACTTAGAAGCATGACGTATGCCAAAGAAGTTGGAGTGCTGTCAGCAATGAAGACAAAGCGATACATTTTATTACATATGATATAACTTGACCACTTCATTGTCAACGAAATACCGGTAAGACAATAAGATGAAATATCTGAAAAATAGCAATTTAATTGTCTATTTGTTCATTAAGCTCCATTGTCAATTTTTTTCTACATTCAAGCATTTTGTTTATGAAATTCACTTAGTCAATCAACCAGTGTAAATCAGTCATTTTTCCTAGTCTGCTTGACATGCATATAAAGGTTAAAGTTAGAATTCACCTTCAACAAACTAAGGCAGCTTTACCTATTCATGATGATGATGATGATTAATTACTCGCCCTTCACCATAAGGTCTCAGGGTGGCAGCATGAGCAAACCAGGATGCCTCTAAATAATCATAGTTTCTCATTCCATCCAAACTAGGAAACTATTGATAGCAGCCCAGCTTCCAGTATGGGGGGAAAATAGTTCTTACAAAATAACAAATCTGTAGCCAACCTACTACAAGGCCCATTTGCCTTGTACTTTTATCCTTTTTCTATCAGAGAGCTACAATATAAAAACTTTTTGCATTTATCATGGCACAAGTTTCAGCAAAAGGTGATGCTTCACCATCCTTTGAAGACCAAGAACTCAAATAATTGGGCTGAAGAATTATATTTCATAGAAATTTCTACAAGCCATCGCACAAAACCTCAGAAAAGGTATATTTCTAGAAACAATGTACCAATGTGTCACTGTTAATTTAACAAGAGCATGTATTCTAGAGTTTTGAAGCCCTTCAGAATCAGGAAAGCAGCAACAATCTAAAATAATGAAAAATACACTGTTCTACAAACCAAGGTAGATAAGGGTCAAACAGCAAACCCATCTGCTCATGAAAATAGATAATCCATTGTTTTGAACTATACAGTTTATAAATGTAAACAATTTACATAATTCTTCCGCACATTTCTAAGGATTAGTGATATGTCGCTGGAGAGGAAAGGAAACAAAAGTTGAAACAAATTCTGGTTAGTTAGACAAGCCACTGGTTTGAAGATGGCTTGCTTTACAACTCAAGTGTTTCTTTCAAACCAGGACCCCCAGTTCACATGCAATGAATACCTGGTACCTAGAAGTAAATGCTGAACTCCCCACTCCATCCCGCCATGTGGGAAAAGGAGAGGAATGGGGAGCTCAGTGCACATAGCACTAAACTATGGGTGTGTTTTGTGCAAGCCAGTCCAATTATGAGTAGCTTTACAAGTAGCACCTAAATGCACTAGCAGTTTTGATGGCCATTTGACAAGGCTACTTGGGAAACATTTCCAGAAATGCCCAGTGTTTTTTGTTTTTTTAAAGAATTAGAACTAGGTTTTGTATAAGATAGAAGAGGGAGATAGCAAGAAGCATTTGGAAAAGTAATGTCATGTGGGATTGTCATGGATGTTGGAGGGACAAAAAATTGGGTGGGGGCAGTTGCAAATTGCACATGTGTATGGTAGGGACAAGGTGACAATTCGCTGTAGGACTGAACTAAGGAATTATACTGTTGTAAAATTCTGGCACTCTCATTTTATATATAACCAATCCAAGCACTGAGATCTAAAGACCTTTGCCGGCTAACAATAATGTGCCAACAATGTAATCTATCCTCCCATAATATATGTGGGTTTGGTAATGTGCCCCTTGGAGAGCCCAGTTGTGGAGAATTATCTTTGTCACATTTTAGTATTTAAGAAAGAAAAAATTATCAGAGAGTGGGATATATACAGGGCATTGCTGCAGTCAGGTAGCAGCTTGTGTTCCTTTGCTGTACCACACAATTTACCACATGAGCAAAACTTTACCCACATGGTGAGGCAGAGATACATAGGTTGGGTTCACATTACATGCCCTTAAAGTTTAGGTGGAAGCAGTGGTAAAATTGCTGTGAGTTGTAATTCTGTATTTTATCTTTAGTGTATTAATATTTTTGTAAGCCACCTTATATTATTTCATTACAAAGGCAGGCTGTAATTCAAATAAGAGATTTCTCAACAGAAATGCCACATTGGTAAAAAGACATTGGTTACTGACTACTGTGTGTAAAGTAACTGGTACCCACAACAAATGCAACAACTGGGCATCTGCTGCAGAACACACACACTTATCCACAGTCACCTTAAACATGCCTGCTGGCTTCCCAAATGTTATTTCTAAATACTGCATCTATTGGCAGGAGACACACAAAAAGAATGCAAGTCCCTGCTCTTCCTCCCGAGCAGTGCCATAGAGGCTGTGCACAGCACTCCAGGCGCACATTGTTTACCAAAAGCCAGTGAGAATTACTTTCTGATCCAATATCATAAAAACTGGGCTACAGAGACTATAATTCTAAAGATGACAGGTTTGGGTTTTTCCCCAAGTGCTAATTTTAAATCAAGTTCTTATAAATGAGAATAAGTTATATTGCAAAACTGGGATAAAGGGCCTCATGATTAGAACTTGCATTTTAGAGAAAGCTTTCTAAAAGCTCTTTTCCCAGGTGAGATGGTAGTCAACTTATGAATTATTATTATTGTTTTAATAAAGCGACTAACAACAACAACATCTGACATCCAACTCATACATACTTAGGATTCTCATTTGAATGTAAAATATCAATATTGGTAACTGACTATTTGCAGAGAATTCATGTCATAAAAAAGGTAAAGGACCCCTGACAGTTAAGTCCAGTCACGAACGACTCTGGGGTTGCGGCGCTCATCTCTCTTTACTGGCCGAGGGAGCCGACGTTTGTCTGTAGACAGTTTTCCCGGGTCATGTGGCCAGCATGACTAAGCCACTTCTGGCAAAACCAGAGCAGCGCATGGAAACGCCATTTACTTTCCCGTCGGAGCAGTACCTATTTATCTACTTGCACTTTGACATGCTTTCGAACTGCTAGGTTGGCAGGAGCTGGGACCGAGCAATGGGAGCTCACCCCGTCGCAGGGATTTGAACCGCCGACCTTCCGATTGGCAAGCCCTAGGCTCAGTGGTTTAGACCACAGCGCCACCCGCGTCCCTAATTCATGTCAGAGCTTGCTCAAATCTTTCATTCAGGCTACATTATTCTAAGTAGAGATAGAAAGTAAGTTAGCTTTCAAAACAAAACTATGAGAAGTCCCTTTACTTCCTGTAGTCACAAGTTCCTGAGAGTTTGTAGGTTTTATTCAGTTTCATCACAGGTTGAACGATTGAAAACTACATTCCCCAAGTTATTATGCCTGATCATATTTCTAAGAGAGCAGCTGCAGGAAAAGGTCTTATAAGTGTGTGAGTCTAAGTTATTTACAAACTAAAATGCTCTCTGTGATAGTCAGTAGAATTTAGGAAGCAACTATAAAAGACTAATCAATTTCAGATGGATTTTTAAAGATTAAATGTTAATAAACTTTACTGTCCTTGCGGCATGGTCAGGGCTAGAGGCATTCAAGGGAACCACTCAACTGAATGGATTGTGGGCTGTGTATCCACACTGATTTTTTTATTTTTAAGGTAAATTTCATGTTGGGAATTATTAGGAAAGGGAATGAAAATAAAATTGCCAATATCGTAACGCCCTTTCACAATTTTATGGTACAACCACTTTTGGAATATTGTGTGCTGCTCTGGTCACAACACCTCAAAAAGAATATTGTAGAGTTGGAAAAGACGCAGAAAAAAGGCAACCAAGGGGCTAAAGCAATCCTACTTTAAAGAAAAGATACAAAAAGGGGCTTTGTAGCTTAGGAAAAAAACAGCGGGTATGGGTATACAAGATTATGCACTGTGTGAAGTAAGGAGACAGGGAGAGGTTTTTGTCTCTCTATTAAAATGCAACTACCCAGGATCATCTAATGAAGTTGAATGGTGTGAGAGTCAGAAGAGACAAAAGGAAGCATAGCACACAGTTTAACTATAGAATTCCCCATCAGTATAGATGCACTGATGGTCTCTAGCTTGGATGACTTTAAAAGGGGATTAGACACATTCAAATTGGATATAGCTATCAATGCTTAATTGTTATGATGACTATGTATTACTTCCAGCCGCAGAGGCAGCATGCCTCTGAATGCCAGTTTCTGAATGCCAGTGAAGAGGACTGTTGCAGTCATGTCCTGCTTGTGTGCTTTCCATAGGCATCTGATTGGACTTGATAGGCCTTTGGTTTTATCCAGACAGGGTCGTCTTGTGTTCTTAAGGCTGCGCTTTCAGACATACAGTATGGCACTGGTGTGGTTTAGCAGATAAGGGTGTTGGACCACAACCAGTGACCAAATCCCTAGTTTGGTACATGACACGCTCCTAACATGACCTAACGTAGCACATAATGGTCCAGTTCAGATGTCACGATAAACAATTAAATACTACGTAGGGCATTTCACAATGTTCCACAAGTGTTCTCTTGCTTTGCCTTCCTACTACTGTGGAAAAGGAAAGGCATAGGTGGATCCAGCTGCACAAAATTCAACAACGTTTAGGAATATAAGGCTGTGCTTAAACAATTCCTTTGTAATTCAGCTAATTTCCTTTGTTTCATTAACCTCTCCACATATTCAATATTGTTTCACAGTGAGTAGAGATCTGCTGTTTGCATATGGCCAGTGATCCCACATGTGGTCTGTAAAATCATTCATGGGCATTCCTACATCTGCCTCCAAGAACAACAACTGTCTGCACCATTTTATATTATATCTTTTAAAAATTAAAATCACAACCTTCAGTCAGCTTTTGGGCAAAGCACTCAGGAACACTGCCTGGGCGTTTCAATTTAATGTGCTTTGTATGAGAAGATTTCAGATTATAGACTTATTTTTTTTAACAAAACACTCAATGATAATTTGCAATACTTCAAGAATGCAGGCCTACAAAGAAGAATAAACTACAGCAAGTGAAAAAGCAGAAAAGCAAAGGGCAAATGGACATGAAATCACTCCTCAGACCACATAAGATTATATTCCATAAAGTTAAGAGGGGTACACTTGGTAAAACTGCACAATGCCTCCCTTAGAATCCATATAAAGAGGACTAGATTGTAAAAGAGAACACAAAAAGTGTCAAAATATTTCTAGTGATGTAATACAAACATAGGCTAATCTTGATAGCAGCCACCTATGTGAACATTCTCAGTGGTCAACTAGTGAGCTGAAGGTACTACAGCTCAGATACCGTATTTAGCAACACATCCTAAGCACAATTTAATCTTTAATTAGGATCCATTTTCTTCACTCCTAGAAAGATTCATAAAACCAACATAACACAACCCAGGATCTTAACACTATGCACTGTTAATTAATTTGCCACTCAAGACCAATCCATAAATCCGGGGTTATATATTATATCACTCACATAGGTAGACCTTCCTGCGAGTGAAGAAAATGTGGCCCAAAGAAATGTCTCAACTAGCTATTAGATGTGCCTCAGTGTAATAAGGATTGTGAATTATCCACAGCTTTTATCCATTTCTCAGAACTGCCCAGACCCTGCATTTCTGTAGATAAGACTGCACCACTTGTAGAACTCAACATTCACTAATGTCTCCAAAATGCAATCAAGTGGCAGTTAAAATATTCCACTTTAAGTCTTAGAGAAGGAACCATAAAGAGCAATTTAAAGAACCAAAATCTGCACTGGACACCAAAACAATTGCAGAGAAGATAATACCTTTGTATGGACAAATTACAGTGGTACCTCGGGTTACAAACACCTCGGGTTACAAACACTTCGGGTTACAGACTCTGCTAACCTGGAAATAGTACCTCGGGTTAAGAACCTTACCTCAGGATGAGAACAGAAATTGCGCACTGGCAGCGCGGCGGCAGCGGGACGCCCCATTAGCAAAAGCGCGCCTCAGGTTAAGAATGGTTTCAGGTTAAGAACGGACCTCCGGAAAGAATTAAGTTCATAACCAGAGGTACCACTGTACCAGTAGTATAACCAGTATACACACAATAGCTTCTTATAGACAAATTACCAGCAGTACAAACAGTGATTAACTGTAATTAGTCTCTGTTTAGGAAGAAGAAATGCTACCATTCCTAACAATGGACTGGTCATGGCAGTGTTTTATCTAGCATCAACGCTTTGAGAATTCCAGAGAAAAGTAATTAGATAATTTTATGGAACTCATGTAGGTAATTCAGCTTAGTAGCCCTATCAATTTTAGTTGGAACTTTACAATTAATATTTCCATTAGCTATTCTGAAATATTTTCCTTAGACAAGTTTATCTACATTACAAAGCAACAGTCAGAATATCTTCATATACCAGTCTATTTCACAACAGTCAAATGTGACCATAGTTCAATTTTTTATGCAAAGCTGAAAATTCTCTGTCACCCTTTCTTGCAAGAACAAGTACACTAACCCTCAATGCTATCAGCCTCCTACAGAATCGTAAGAGTAAGCCTGATATCTACCTAAGCAACACCGGACTCTGAAGTGTTTTAAAATGTTATAACTAACTTGTCACCAATATATTTATAGTAATTAGCCTTAATATATACCGACTTCCTTTCTCCTTAGCCACTTTAGCTGTTTACAACTAGTTTTAACAAATTAGGCTACTCTCACAAATTTGAGCCATTCTATGGGGCTATAAAAAGGGAACTTCCTGATCTGTGTACAGTTTGATGTACAAAAACCTATACTGGGTTCAGTTTTGTACATGATCACCACTCTTCCTACACAGACTATGGTACCCTGGCACAGCCATGCAGCTAGGTTCATGTAGGGCGGCTTCTTATAGCTCAGTCGGTACAGTCTGAGACTCTTACACTTCAGGGTCAGAGGTTCAAGCCCTACATTGGGCAAAAGATTCCTGCATAGCTGGGGTTGAACTAGATGACCCTCAGGATCCCTTCCAACTCTACGGTTCTATGACTGTGCCCTGGTACCACATAGGTGGCAAGGTTGAATGAACACTCTGGATAAGTCCCATGGTGAAATGCTCACATACAACCAGATAATAAAACAGATAATTTATGTAACGCAGGTGAAGAATGTTTCTAAAAGAATTAACTGAAGACAAATTAAAGAAAATGCGTGCCCCCTGGGAGCTGCCCCAGCAATAAAAGTATATTTGAGCCTCACACAGGTCAATATGCCAACTGATGGATTTCTTTGGACTCTGATTTGGATCAAAGGGTCACACAGCAAAAAAAAGCTTGTTCCTACACGGTCACTATCATTTGACAGGGTAACTCTAGCAGCGTTTAAGCTCTTATATCCTCATAGGCTCTTCCGAGCAAGCGCTTTCATTTCCCCATCATTCGTTCACACAGCGCTCAAGCTAAGGAACAAGAGTAATAAATATGAGTCAAGATGGAGAGAGAAGAATTTGGTTAGCAGGTCCCGTACCCGGGGCTCGCCACACAACAGCAACTCGGGATAGCTGAACTCCACACAGCTCTCCTCGGTGGGGTCCTTCAGCACCAACTCCAGGCGAACCGTCTGACGCGGGGGCGACGGCGGCGACTCCTGCCGGTTGCTCTCGAGCTGCAACGGTTGGTTCGGCGGAGGCGGCGGCTCTGGCCTTGGAGGCTCACGCTGAGGTGGCAGCAGCGGCTTCGGCGTCTGCTCAGGCCGGCTGACCTCGCGCGGTAACACCGCCGACTGTAACTCCAGTCGGGAGCAGGACTCGAAGGGCTGCGGTGGAGGCTCTGCTCGGCCACTATCGTGGTGGAGGTGGTGGTGGTGTTGCTGCGGCTGTTCTGGCAGTTTCAGGGCCTCACACACCAATGGCTGCTCCGCCTCGCGACCCCCTCCAGGCTCTCGCTCGAGCACCGGAGTCTCGCCTTCTCGTCGCCTCACGGGTGACAGACTAATTAACGGCACCCGGCGCGGCTCCGCCATCATCTAACCCCCCCACCCCCCTTCCCACCTGTTCGGTGACCCTCCCTCACCACCCACAACTCCGGCTCCTCCTCCGTCCGTTCCCTCCCCTTAACCGGGTCAGGGTACCTCCCCCCCCTTCCTCACTAGGCTCTCCTCGCTGCTAACACCGCCGCCATCTTGGAGCCCCCCCCCCACGTAAATAGAAGCAGGCCACTAGGGCACGCATGCGCAAAAGCGGGGCCGCCACGGACGCGCCGCCGCACGTCACTGTTGTTATTGCTCAGGTTTTCAGTACGTCACCGCGATCGCACGTTGAAGACGCTGGAGCCCCGCCCATAGTTGCCTTGGAAATATGCACGCTGCTCTACCGTAAGATTCTTAAAGGGGCAGGAATAGAACTTTGCTTTGCATGAACGTGGGGCTGCTACCCAGGCATCGTCTCTCCCCACCCGCGATTCAGCTCGTCCGCTACGCCCACGACTGGAATTTTAAACGGCCCAGAAGCACGGAGCAAGCGCAATGTCGGCAGCAACTTCCGAGAGGATACAATCACGCATGACCATTTCTGACATAAGAGCATCTCTTTTTCATTTCGCAACTACTGTAATGAGAAAGTCGTATACATATGGGGGTCGGTTCAGATTTTAGTAACTCGTGTATAAGGAGATGATTATGGAAAACAGCTCTTTGCCAGATACTAATCGAATAAAAATGTGAATATGGTAAACTACTTGCACATGATTTTTTTTATGATGCAGCTGTTTTAAGTAGATGAAATAGACCTTTGAAGATCTTCCGCAACCGTGTTACCTCTTAAGCAATCTCTGCTCAGCAACAATGCCACTGCAGTGTTTTCACTTCTTCACTGAATTTCAGTTGAGACTGGTAGGAAAGCAGGTGGAAATTTGGGCTTATCACTCACCTGCAACCTCCCAGGACCAGTTTAATGCAGTTTATGAACTCCAAATTATCAGTGCTGTTCCTGTCGCTAGAAACAGTATGATACTTGGCACCCCATATTTTAGAATGAAAAAAAATGTGGCTAACCCTGAGTTTGGGATCCCGATCTACCTCCAAAACGTTTCTGTCCCGTTTCTATCCCAACCCCAGAGTCGGACACGACTGGACCTAATGGTCAGGGGTTCCCCGATGAGCCAACAGATTTTGGTGGTGGCAGGCCAAGAAAAACACACATTAAAGTAACATAGAAGTCCCACTTGATCAGACCAAAGCCTCATATTACAATAGCCAACCAGATGTTTGTAAAGCAGGATATGAATTTAACAGCCCACTCCTCACTTGCTGTATTCAGAGGCATACCACCTGCAATACTGGATGTAGGACAGCCATCATAACTAGTCATCACTGATAGCCTTATCCTCCAGTAATTTAACCCCCTTTTAAAGACATCTAAGTTGGTGGCAAATTCCAGGTTTAACTATGTGGGTGGTGCTGTGGGTTAAACCACAGAGCCTAGGGCTTGCTGATCAGAAGGTCGGCGGTTCGAATCCCCGCGACGGGGTGAGCTCCCGTTGCTCGGTCCCAGCCCCTGCCCACCTAGCAGTTCGAAAGCACGTCAAAGTGCAAGTAGATAAATAGGTACCGCTCCGGCGGGAAGGTAAACAGCGTTTCCGTGCGCTGCTCTGGTTCGCCAGAAGCGGCTTTGTCATGCTGGCCACGACCCGGAAGCTGTACGCCGGCTCCCTCAGCCAGTAACGCGAGATGAGCGCCGCAACCCCAGAGTCGGACACAACTGGACCTAATGGTCAGGGGTCCCTTTACCTCTTACTATATATGAAGAAGTGCACCCTTTTGTCTGTTTTGAATTTTCCAACAATTCAGCTACCCAATTTGGCTTCTATTGACTTTTTGCCTAGAAAAAATAATAATTTATACCTTAAATTGGTTTCCAAATTTCCCAGGACTGCATAGTTTTCTCTTGATTCCCATTTTTCACCAGTCTGTGTGTTTCACCCAAAGACTGAGACAGATCAGCCAATTTTGATTCTTGTTTCCAGCAGGCTTTGAGGCAAATTTACTCAATTACAAATTTACTCAAGCCATCCCTTTTCAATTGTGTATCTTATTTAGAGTTACACTTGCAAAGCACAAACACAACATATTACCTGTAGCTGTCCCTTGCATATTTTATATTTAAATTAAGATCCATAATATTAAGTCGTAACAACACAAACCATACAGTGTTCATTTTAGTCACATTCACAAGAGAACAAATTTTCTATTTTTATAAGGTACTTAAAAATGCATAATGAGTTACTCTCTAAGTTTCTTTATTTCTTTGGGATTTTACCCGAGAAT
Source organism: Darevskia mixta (assembly GCA_034641385.1). Lineage (NCBI taxonomy): Eukaryota > Metazoa > Chordata > Lepidosauria > Squamata > Lacertidae > Darevskia > Darevskia mixta. The sequence goes on from JAWWNH010000008.1 coordinate 21,767,624, forward strand.
TAAAATTTGGGGCAGATTACATTTTTTTTAAAGTTAGAAGCATAAAAATAATTTTGAACTATATACATAAAAACTGTAAAAGTGTGCAATGCATATTTTACTGTGTTTTTTTCAATGTACCGGTATGTTCTTTTGTGTCTCTTCACAATCTTGTTTTCAGGAGTAAAATCTGAAAGCAATCCCCCTAATCCCTCAAACTAATTGCAAGCATTTGCAGGGAAAAGTAGGTACCTTTCAGTTTAGCATGTTCATTGTAGATAGCATGAGCTAACAATCTTTCTTAAATCAATTGACAAAAACTCCCTGTGGAACCAGATAAAGAAGTGAACAGCATATGATTCAGCTATTCTCTGTAAAAGGTGCCTCACAATATGTAAGAGGCCTCGGTAATTAAAAGTACACCTGAAGTCAAAGACACCCTATCATATGCTGGGGTTTTGTTACAATTCAGAAATATATTGTTTGTAATGACCAGGGCCCGGATCACAAATCATGCTAAACCAAGCTATGACTTAGTGAGAAAGAACAATAATGCATGTACCCAGAGTGAAAATCACAGCTCCTTTGCTTCTCCCTCTGGGTCTTGCTGCTGCAATATCCAGAGTGAAGCCATGATTTGGCTTAGTGTTAACGTACAAACAAGCCCCAAGAGTATTAATATGAAATGCTGAGTATTATTGAGTTAATTTTGTACTTTGCTTTGAAAAGTGATACAATGAGACTAGAGTCCATCTGTGTGCAGCACAGGCCAGTTCTTGAACAGTCTCAGTACAGTACCAACACAGTGCATTGTTGAATACACAAAACTGGAACAACCCGAGGACTGAAGATAGCATGAACAGTTAACAACTAGCAACTGTAGTACAAAATAAAATGGAACTTGGGAGATGTTGCGTAACTAAAGTCACATATTCTTCCCACAAATATATGCAAAATAGTACATACAGTTTAAATTTAAAAAAGAATAATCAATATAAAAATAAATATCTATTCTGAATATTTTGCATTGTTACAGTCTGCATAATGCTGGCATTAGGCTAGAAGATGCCACAAATATTCCAGTCAGGCACATCACAGATGGCAGTTACTGGTACTTCTATTATTTTGGTGATGTTGGTTTACAGGGGCACTCTGTTTTCCTTGGCCCACTTCTTCATTATACGAACTATGTACTCTACCTGCGGGTTACCCGTACTCCTCAAGAGATGTAACACCTCCCTTAGGGTATCTCTGAAGACAGAAAAGACAAAGATGTAAATAAAAATGAGGACAAGTCTGAAAGATAAAGGATTGTATTGCAAAGTGCCACTCAGCAGATGGTAAGAGTTCTGTCAGCAAAACAGCGATTGAAGATGTTTTCAGCAATTCCCATTCTTCCCTGCAGCTTCTTAAATGCACTCAGGGCTGTAGAGGGAAATGGCTGAAAACTATTCCCCTCCCTGCTCTGCTGATAGAAGTCCTTCCATCAGCTGAGCAACACCGTTGGATACCACAAATTTCTAGTCAATTTTGTATCCAAATTGCTTTGGAAAGTATGTGTTCCATTGCACGAAAACTGCTTATCCCTGTGTCTCTTTTTATTGGCCTTATTGAGGTGAATGTGTAATGTTTAAGCCTTCTTTAAAATATTTATTTACTGCACATTTTTCTTTCTTATATCTGTTGGTAATTCCTCCTTTTATTTCAGTTGTATCGATGTTGTTTTTTCAACAGCAGGACTAAAGCAAAGCAGATGAGGCTCCCAATACACAATATATCAGGTATTAGGACTTTTTAACTGAAAGGGGCTGGGCCTTCATCCTTCTGTTCCTATAAACCAGGGTAGAGAACCCAGGGGCGAAATAAGGCCATCTAGGCCTCCCTATCTGGCCCTTGTAACCCTATGCAGGTCGCAACCCTAACTGGCCCAGCTGCACACCCCAAGTGTTTTTGCCTGACTGGGATGTGTCCTTGAGCTCCCTGAATACATTTTGCGTGTCTGAATGAAGGATGGAAAGGGGTGTGCAAGTCGTGTAGAAACTATCATACTGTACAAAGGTAAGTTTTACGTTTGTTCTGCCCACTTTTGCCTTGGACCCCACCCACCACTAGCATGTAGCCCCCAAAAAGGTTGCCCAGAAGGAATGTGGCTCTCAAGGTGAGAAAGGTTCCCTACCCACTGGCGTCACAAGGGGGGACGGAGGGTGAGGTAGGCCCTGGGTTCCAGGGGAGGAGGGGCGACACTTGGGCGGCCCCGTCCTGCGTGGGGCCCGCCTGCGGCGCCACTGCTCCCACAGCACCCTTGTGAGCCGCCGCGCCAAAAGCAGCAGCGGCAGGGCACCCGCCCCCCGAGCCACTGATCGTGTGGGCCGGCTCGAGGGGGTGCCGCCGCTGCTGCTTTTGGCGCGGCGCCTCGCAAGGGCACCGCGGAAGCAGCGGTGCCGGTTTGGATGGAGTGCGCACGCGTGAAATCCGCACGTGCGCACTCCATCCAAACTGGCACTGCTGCTTCCGCGGCGCCCTAGCGAGGCGCCGCGCCAAAAGCAGCAGCGGCGGCACACACCCCAAGCCGCCGATCGCGTGCGGCGGCTCGTGGGGGTGCCGCCGGCGCCGCTTTTGGCACGGCGGCTCGCAAGGGCGCCGCAGGAGCAGCAGCAGCCCGGCGACGGAATGCGCACGTGCGGCATTTCGCACATGCGCATGACGTCATGATGCAATGTCACGACGCCCCGCCCCCAGGGGGAGCCTCTGTTCGCCGCCCCGGGTGGCGAGGAGGCTTCCTCCGCCCCTGTCCCTACCCCTGCCATAAACATTTAACAGTGAGCTAGAAGAGTGTAAGAATCCAGGATGCTGACCCCCAAAGTAGTACAAAGAAAATCAGTGTACCGGTACATACTTGGGTTCTCTGCCAGCTATGATCATCTGGAAGATGCCCACACAAGCACCCCTTTTGCCTTCCCAGTATTCAGGGTTAGGATCCAGTCTTTCCAGAACATCAAAGGCTTTTGCAGAATAGTAAAACTGGCCCATCTGTACAGGAAATAACGTTGTATGTTCAAGGCACCAATCTTACATCAGAAATATAAAATAATACAGCTATTCGTAAGAAGAACAAACAACAGGATCCACTGGAAATTTTCTGATCCCAATCAGGGGGACATTAGGCACACTCCAATTTTATAAATAGGCAAGTTATGATAATCATCTTGTTTTAAAATGCTACTGTAAAGAAACATTTAAATCATACACAGAAAGGGGCACAATGCCTCCAACTAAATAATCTGTCAATTGCACAAGCAGTTCTAAACACTCCTCTAGACTTAGCCGTGATAATGTATTCATTATAATGCTAGTTGACTTTAAAACAGCAGTTAAAAGAACAAGCCTAAGTTAAGAAACTTTTATTAGCTTTAGCTTGAAATACTTTAGATACCTAGTGAAGTATGCTAGTGAATGAAGTCTGCTTCCCAATTAACACTGTTGTGCTTGTTTCTTAAATCTTAGAATTAAAATTTTATATTCACTACTAATATAGTGAATTTTGCTGGTAAAATATATGCTTTTGCAGGCAAAAGGTTCCAACTTTCCAAGGGCTGGAAAATATTCAGTTCATTTAAAAATTTCAATATACTCTTCGGGGTAATAACTGATACTAATAACTAATGATGGGAGGGGAAGAGAGGGAGGCTCACTTTGTAGCAGTCATTTGCAATTAGTTGCAAAAGGCTGAAAGACTCTCCTGAGGTTTCCATCTTCAGGTACAGCTCCCAGGCTAGTCGTGGTTTCTTATTCATAATGTCTGCAATTAACAAAAAGCTAGAGCTAGTGGAGACATGTCATCACATAGTGTTTGCAAAAGTGAATAAACATTCTAATCAGCAGTACACATCTTTATTTCTACCATTCAGATAAGGTAAAAAGCAATGTAACACACCCATTGCTACCTGCAGTACAAAAAGTCACATTCTAATAATCAGGAAATACAAAAAAGTGTCAGGAAATCCATCCCATGTCAAAGTAGCACAGAGGTAACCTGCATAACATTAAGTTTCCATCTGGAAACACAGGCCATTCATTCCACTGATCTGCCTGTTCTGCTTAGAAATCACACATTGCCCAAATGTTTATTTAAAGGATGAAAAGGCGACATTTTATAAAGGATTTAACTTTAAGGATTTTAATTTTGGGCAATGAACTGTTATCTTAATTTATATAAAGGCCAGTGCTTCTACAATTCTGCAATTAAGAAAAATAAATTCTGCAATTAGAGATTCAGATTCTGTGGGACAATGCCCATAAACTATAGACGTATCATGCCTGCCTTGGAATTTGAGCACATGGCAGGTATCTCCTTGTGACAGGCTGAACATTTGAATAGACAAAAAAGGTCTATTAGAAAATTCAGTTAGTAGTCCTCCTGTTTTCAACCCCAGTAGCTCTTTTCTGCTCTTCTCTATATAATATGTACACAGAACTACACTTATTCTAAACAAGTATACACCAGTAGCATTAATTTCCTTTGCCTTATTTTGCTCTTCTATGGTCATGTAAAAACACTGGTCAAACAGATGAATGGTATTAAATTATAAAAGGATTTAGTTGTATATACCCAGCTTAGCATAAGCATCTATTTCATATCATGTCTGTAATTTTAAGGCCCATTTAATAGCAATGCTTATAAGGTTCCCAGAAATATTGGTGTTATACTATCCTTATAGAGAATTGTCCACACAATGGTTACTACATTGGTATAACAGCTATTTAAAAATATAGTGCCCTTGCCTAGAGTTACTCGACACCAAACACAGTAGAAACAGTTGACTCTAAAACCAATTAACACTTATAAAATCTATGACAATTAACACCACTGCACTTTTACCAAAGGCAGAGGATGATACTAATTCAGCATTTATTTTGCTACAATATTCTCTAATAGCATTTAATTCTCTGACAATTCTTCACAGAGCTCAGTAAAGGAACCAGGATTCTAAAGAGGCAACTGATTCCACTTTTGAGAGGAATTCAGAGCTCTGCATACATTATTACATCAGCCACTTTGCACAATATTGCTGCACACATGAACATGCACACTGTAACACTGGAAAACCTCAATTGTATAACTTCCTGCTGGCAGAAGCTGCCACTGCAATTTCCGTAACCCCAGTGCTCTTGGCACATCATATGTGAACCATCCATTCAATGACTCTTATTTTTTATACAATGGAATGAATGTTTCAGAATGCTCACTAGCATTTCATTTCCTTTGGTTGTCCTAATAGGAATAATATGCAATATTCATTAACCTGCTTTTGTCCATGGCTGTTATTAAGTGCCAAATCCATAAAATAAAATTTCCTAGTTTTGTGCAACTCTTGCCAGCTTCCCCCCACCCCAGCAATGTAACAGGCATGTCTAAGTTCATCTAGATTATGTATGAAGCTTTTATAGAGATCTGCCTGTCTGAACCTGACTGACTTCCTTACCAAGAAACCAGATGGCATATTCTACTTCTGACTGTGTTTCTGGACACCTTCATGTACCTGAGAATCATCCCAGTCATGACTCTTCCTGTTGGGAGGTCAAAGTTCACCTCTTCCTATGTTTGTGTGGGTAACTGGAAAGTTACAGGGCAGAAAGTAACAGCCCATCCTATTTTAGAAGCCAAGAAAGGTGATGTTTGAGAGACAAACCATCTAAGGGTCCTCTGCCGTATTGTACCACCTGTATGTATCACTTTGAACCCAAAATCTGAGCCAAAATATCCTGTTTCATAAAATTATCACAAACTCTCTATGGTTAGCAAGAGCCATGTGGGCTGAATTTCATGCCAGGGATGGCTGCCTTTTAAAACCCTTAATATGTGAGCATATTTGGTATCAATAGCTAATGAGAACTTCAGATTGCTCTCTCACAAATGTAATTAAGGTAGAGTGCTGCAGGGACCAAACAATTAAATGTTTTGAAATTTAATTGCAGTTGTCTCAGCTGTACTTGTCCCAAAGAACAAGAACAAACAAGAATTTTTACCAGTACTTGTTCTGCTGAAATATTTTGCAGGTGATACCAAGACACCACCTTTTCCTTGAGTAGACTCCCAACCACTCTTGCTTACTCACAGGCTATGGCAAGATTTACTTCTTGTAGGGCACTTGCCTCTTATAAAGGTATCCAATTATATCTTAAAATTTAATTAAATCTACCCACAAGGTTAAAACAAGTTTAAGGAGAGATAGCGACAGGGCTAACGCAACAAAAAAAATCTACATTCTATAACAGGGTAAAGTGACTCACAGCAGCGAGCTAGCCAGCTGAGATAAACAAAATCATTCTTTATCTTCTCATTTTGAATCAAGAGGAACACCTGAGGGGAAAACAGATAGAAAAAACAAATGTCTGTTTGCATTAAATATCTGCTGTGTGATATATACCATAAATATGTGCCTACAGTACTTCAAAATACAGATGAATCTCAAATAACAAAACATTCAACAGAATCATTACATAAGAAAGTTTAAGACATAAAAAGGCCACAAGTAGGGAAAGTCAGTCTAAGCAGAAGGATAATTAATAGCAGTCATCTAGGCATTATATATTTTTAGAAGTAAAGAAGAAAAAGGCTATCCTCAAAGCATATCCAAGATGACCCAGAAGGTTATCAGAAAGTGTGTTCCTTCCTTGCATGTAGTGTTTTTAAAGAAGAAGCTACATACCTCCTCAGCCTCACTAGTATTGCCAGTAGCAGCTTTGGCTTGGGCATAGTTAAAGTTAAAAGTGTCATCATTGTAGAAGTAACTCTGGAAAATAAATTGTGCACAATAAATAAAAAAACATACTTTAAAACTTGAAGATGAACTAGACAATAGAGTAAAATAAAAACTTTACAAATAGTAGCTCAAATGGCTTTGTGACTCAGTACGTAGCTGAAACATTCCACACCACTGGCCACAATGGATTTGGGGTAAGTTCCAAGCCAGAAATTGCAGGGTGGCAGCTTTCTTTAGTATGCCTTTCTTTCTGGGCATGTTAAATCCTGCTGTGAAAAAACTGCCTCTTTCTCTAAATCTCTATCCAACTCTTCAAAACATTCATGTCTAATTCCATAATTTAGTTCTGTGAGTGCTGAAGATCTCCTTAGAACTATACTACTGTACTGTATATTCAAACAGTTTGGGTTCCTTAGTGCGGCAGTCCTGGAAAGTGATAAAACCATTTCAGAACTTTAATTTTCTTTAAAATTAAAGTGGAGATTCTCGGAATGCTAAAGTTCTGTGGAGATACTGATTTTGTGCTGTTACTGTGTGATCACTGAATCATAGAAGACATCTTTATTAAATCCCTGTCATATGTGCTTTGGGACAATTCCTTAGATCTTTCACAGATAAACTTACCTATTTGGTTCTGCCCTTACATAAACATGGCCAAGGTGACCACACCTAAGTGACTAAGAATTTCAGAACAGTAGCAAAAGAACAACCACGTAGAGGTGGAACTTGATCAAAGCACTGTTTTGCCCACATCCATGCCAAGTCCTTGCCCAGGAAAAAGCACTGTTCACTTCCAGTTGTGGGAAAGTCATTTGTGCTGATATCTTTGGCTGTGTGGGAGGTACAAAGCACTTCCCAGACACACTGGTTTGGAACAGAAAGTGGCAGAATGCCAACAGACACCAAGCCTCAGTCAGAATGGAATGTGTAAGCACCAAATTAACTGTATGATCAGATTATGAATCAGGCTCTGTTCAGTGCTATCAGTCTTCAGGTATGCCTCACCAGCTGCTTACTCAAGCACTTTTATTTAATCAGTTCTATATTGTACTCAGTTTTTAGACTCTTTGTGGGCCTTTAATTTTTAATTTGCTTCTGTTTTCATCTCTTACATTCCCTTCTACAACAGCCCAGTTTTCATGTCACAAAACTATACATAATGGTTTATTCTGAACACAAAAATTGCTCCTGTTTCATTCCTCCCCCCCTAGTGCTAGTGGGAGCAGCAAACCATGATCCCTATTCACCTTCCCCCCAACATGTCTATCCTGTCTCTATCATATCTCCTCCTACTCAACTTTTCTCTAAAGTTAAAAGTCCCAACTGTTGTAACCCTTCCCCATAGGAGAGTTGATCCACCCACTATATCATTTTGGTTACCCTTTTCTGAACCTGTCCATTTTAATAATTTGTTATTATAGGAATAAATAAGAGAGCCTTTGCAATGGGCTTGGAGGTCTAAACAGTGAGACCTTTCAAAGATGTATTAGGACAACTGTTATTAAAAATAGTAAGTTAGATATCTGGAATTAGGCATGGATAGGTAAGTTTGCACACAGCAGGAAATTATTTAGGGTGGTAAAGTCTCGCTCAGTGGGGGGGGGGGGAAGAAAAAGCTCCAAATGTTTTCTTTAAACTGGATAGAATGTCCACAGAACGGCAGATGACATTCAACAGAAGCACAAAAACCTAATTACATACATAGTGGAGTTTAAACTGGAACTTAGAAAAAGAGATCTTGGGACAACGATTGCTCACTGAAAATGCTAGAAAAATAAGGCACAAGCACTTGTGAACTTTTACAATGTTAAATGATTTAGAATCAGGTTATCTAAAGTACGGCCTGCACCTACATTTACTTAAGTGTATAAAAAATCTGAAATAATCACCAAAGTTTCTAAGAGGTGCATATGAGCCTGTTTAAGCTCAAAAGTCAGCATCACATGTCGTTCTCTCTGTCCTGTCAATAAGAAAGCTTAAGCTGATGGGTACCAGATTGGCCTTTTCAGGGGTGGACCTATACTTATGAAACACAGTCCTTCATAAAGTGTGTATTGCCCTTTCACTAGTGACTTTAAAAAGAATTCTTAAGGCGTTTTTGTTTTGATCTGCCTTTATTCAATTGATGTGTCAATGATGGTTCACTGATAATTTTTCAAAGGGATGTAATGTATATTTTAAGATGTTCGTTTTATATGTTTTATACAACTATTTTTTTATGCTGCCTTATGAGGGCACTTGCCCCAAAGGGCTGAATATATATTTATATTTTAAAATAAAACTCTCTCAGAAATGTGATTGAGATAACCATCCCTTCTTTTCACCTCCATTTTTTTTGGCAAGTTTATGCATCACACACAGAAAGAAATACATGCAAAGATTTATAGGAGTCTACCAGCTGATATAAAACATACTAACCTTCACTGAGTTAAGGTAAATAAGGACATCATCAAACTGCCTGAGCAGAAAGAAGCAAGATGCCATGCACTGTCTCCCAGGGATTGTATCTGAAGAACAGAAGTTATATGCACAATTTTTGAGTCTGATTAGTTTATTTCTTAGATAATATAGTCTAGCTTCTCTATATATAATAGCCCAGAACCACAATCTGGCTACCAGGTCAGTTTGTGGCAAACAACTCTGCACTCAGAATAAATTTGACAAGTTGAGAAAAATAGCCCTAAGTGTTTTTGATATAGCATATTACACATAATGGTTTCTAACTAAACTATCAGCCAGGTTTTCTATCACTATTTTCTTCTGTTTCTTAGCTGACCAGCAAGAGGCATCCTCTTGTTTGAGGATAGTGGAACTTGCATAAGCATTCCCGTTTGCATGTTTTTCACTTGACCTAGGTAACAAAATGGTTGCATTCACTGGCAATATTGACATCTGAAAGAATGAGAAAACAGAAAAGTTAAAACATACCACATTCACTGGCAGATCCTCCTACCAGCTGAAAGAACTGCTGAGCAATTTTCAAGTGGTCTCTCTGGAAAAGAAACAAAGAAACATGAAATCCATGAAAGTGCTGAGCAATGGGGCAAAGCATAGACAGATCTTTGGAATATAGACACCAAACTAAATATTACATGCAGATGTTATGTAAAAACAGATAAAGAAACAAAGTTTATTATTATGATTGGCTTTTAAAATAATAATGTAAGTGTAAAATAATAGAGCTCTTTTAAAATCCACTACAAGAAAACAAAAAGTCATTGTCCAGATAACAGACCAGCTAACAATAGAGAATAAAATGGTTTTAGTACCTTGGTTATCTCCTCATTCGCCTGTAGATGCCAAAGGAATTCAGACAGTACGTGTGGGGGCAATAAACTTAGTCTCTCTGGTTGTCCTTAGACTGGAGAGCCTAAGTTTATTGACTTTCAGAAATATTCAACCTGTCACAAAAACGTTACAGTATGTAGGATTCCTGCTCAGTGTCCCAGCTATCCAACCTTGCCTTTGTGCAGCATAGTTCATTCCTCCACCATCAAGTCCTTCATTTCCCCCTCCCTCTCCACCAATACTCTGCATGTGTTCTCGTCTACTCCACACGAATTACTGATGTAAAAAAAGTATTGTACTCACTGAGCCCATTTCCTGCCCAAGGACTGCATTCACCACTCCCTTTAGGATATACTCCTAGAGAAAGATTATATAAAATGAGGCAACCATTTACTGAAACTTTAAAGCAACTTGTAAAGTATTCTGTTCAAATTGCTTTACAAATACATAGATTTCTGAATAACCTCTTTCCATGGTTTCTAAATAACTGTTTTAATATATAAACCAAAATCAATCTTGACATGTGCAGTTAGTAACTTGCATAAAATACTCAGAGACTGTAGTTCAGAGAACACATTATAAAAAGGAGGGAAATTATAAAAAAAAAAAAAATAAAAATTGAGGGGGGGAATCTTCTGCTCAGTTTTCCGGTTCTTCTTTTGACATTCACTAGCTCTGAACCTAATTTGAAAAGTCTGTCAAATAAATGCTTCTCTTCCTATAAAATACTGTTTCCATTCACTGTCTTTTAGTACAGAACCAGCATAGGTTTAAAGATCTATGTATTTCCCCCTGAGGTTTTAAGCCAATATGAGAACACATGTTTAAATGGATTAAGATAGTGCATATTGAAACAGTTTTAAAGTTTCATAATGAATCTGGAATAAGTCTCTAAACTGTAAAAAAATAATTAAAAATGACACCGCAATATGTTATTTGTGCTATTTTTGTGCTCCTTAAATATTCTGACAATATCTTAAGGTTTTGACCAAATGTGTTGTGCAACTCATCCTTTTGTCTCTATCAAACAAAGTGCAAACAATTAAAAGATACGGAGTTAGATCCAGAGTAAGCTATTAACACTTGGTTTCTATTGATTTCAGTGTAATCTAAGGCAAGCCAGGACTACCTTTTCACAATGATTTCTGTGGAAACAGGGCAACTAATGTACTGCACAATCCTAAGCATGTCTACTCAGAAGTAAGACCTATTGAATTCAATGGGACTTACTCCAACTAAGTGAGGTTAGGATTGCAACCTTAGTCTGGACCCAACCATAGTTTTTAAAAACGGATGAAGAGCTGCACGCCTGTTTCGTTTTGACCCAAGAATGATATACTTTATGTCCAAATAAAGTAAACAGATTCAAATATCTTCTTTTAGGAAGGTTTTCCACTCTATGACAGAACCTATTCCAGATGACCATGTCTTCCATTATATGCATAATCATATCCAAATCTTTCATTTTACCTGTGGGGTTGTAGGTTCCAGGTCTTTAATCAGATTGTAGGCTTCCTGCACATCATCTGAAAGAATACATTACAGTACATATTGTATTTCCCATGTCACCTTCCCACATCCCACATTCACCTTTCCATAAAGGCATTCAAAAACAAAGGATGAAAAGGAACCATAAACTGCAACAAATGTGTACTTGCTGATTATACATTTCTTTCGTCTTTATAACAAATACTGTATGGGTTAAGTCATTTTTTATTTTCTGCTATTTTTTCAGAGCAAAGGTTCACTAGTCTTTTTTAATGGACTAGCAGCTGCCTTCTGAACAGTACAGGGGCAGGATAAAAAAAATCGCATTCTTTTCTCTCATACATTTATTCATCCTGTGAGGATGGGACAGGAGGAGAGCTAACAGCTTGTGATTGAGCTTCATCTAAGAAAAAATTTTGATTCAAAAACGTTGACACTAAATAATGCAACCTTTTGGGAAAATAGACTATGCTGCAATCCTAAATCCACTTACCTGAGAGTAAGCCCTATTTACTTCTGAATACATATGCTCAGAATTGCACTGTAAGATTCTGAAGAACTGTATTTTGACTCAAGATGTTAGAAATTGGGCTTTTTCTGCTAATTCCCATCATTGTTACAACCAAGAAATAAAGGGTAATTAACTAAACATTTATTCAGATGTATAACTCACACAAATCAAAAACTGGAATTATACTTAATTTAGGCAGACTTTTTTTTTTTTTTACTAAAAATGTGTTTTTTTTACTAAAAACATTTAGCATCACAACAAAGAAGATGTTACAGATTCTCCCAATTAATATGCCTAGGTTGCAGTTTATGGGAAACAATGTTGCAAAAATAGATCCCACATTGTATGGCGTTTTGCGTAGAGCAGTGAGGAGCAGACAGATGCCATGTAGCTTCCGTGTCTCAGGTGTGCTTATTTAAGTCCTTATAAAACCTCTGTATGGAAGTACAGTTGCAAAGCCATCTTCTGATGGCTCAGCTGCCTCTAACTGCAACCAAGCACACAGATCTTATTTCATAGCAACTTCAGGAAAATGAAATGTTCCACTAGCAAAAGAATATCTTCTTCGGCTGATCTATTTTTTCAGTCATTTACAACTGTCTTTTTTCACAACCTAGGAATCTAAGCAATTTATTTAACTGTAAAAAGTTACCAACCTATACGCCAGTCCTCAAAACAAAGACTCCCTTGTGCCCTATGTGGAGGACAATAATCACTTTAAGGGACAAAAGACGTCAAAATCCAGAAGATGCGCTTACCTTGCCGAAGGTAGTAGATTACTAAATTCAATCTGGCTTCAGGAATGACATCAACCAGGGGAGGCAGTACTTGGAGAGACCCCTCCCCTCCTCGGAATACAACCTGCAGAAGAAAGTAATCACTGTATTAGTACAGCAGCAAGCAATCTGCAGTGAACCATCTTACATGCATTTTGAATTAGTTTATTAAACTAAGAGGCAACAAGCTTCTGGTGAATTATTAATGTGTCATATTTTCTGCTTTTGAATTTTACAAGTTAAATATTTACTCCACCACTAAATTTCAACATTTTGTGCATCGTGAAAATACCAATTCCTGCACAGCTCAAAAATCTTTATTTTTGTACATGACATCTTAGTTTCATAAGCAAATATTCCAAAATAAGTTATTGGGGTAGGCCTAGGGGGTGGGGAGAGAAAGAGAGGGAAAGATGATGAAAATAAAGATTGAATATGGGCAAATGCAGTTAGTTGTGCATACATAGAAACTTGTCTAAGGAGAATCTTTATAGACAACAAAACCACCTTTCCGCAGCTGGGGTTAGTTGATTTAGGAAAGTGAACATTATGGACAGAGATAAAACAGCAAATAAGACCATACACAACTTAAAGAAAAAGACAAGGAGTTTTATGGTTTGAGCAATAGGAGTGGTAAATTATTTGACACCTTAGCCTTGGATACACAGCACAACAGGGATAAGTTAGACTATTTAGCAGAGCCGACAGAAAAGAATGGGTGGATTTTTGCAATGCTGTAAATAAAGAGCTGACACAGGCAGGCAAGACAAATATGAATCTAAGACAAGAACTTCCGGTTTGGCTTGCCATGGCGGAGGCTGTTGCCATTTCGCATGGGATATTTTGAGGATGAGATGGGAGTAATTCTCCTCCCAACCTTCCACCCCCCAGGGTCGGGGGGGCAGTTTCACCCACAGATTGCCCAACACCTGCCCCCAATCCAGTAGGAATGAGAGGGCAGGGGGTGCTGGGTAGAAAATACTGTGCGTCTCTTTGGCAACTCTCCAAAGTCGCTGCCATGAGCAGACAAACTCCTGTTTTTTAAGATGATAATTCAGACTTAATTAACGGGCATGCTCTGAGTGAGGGGAGATAAACTACTCTGCCAACTGATTCAGCCACTGAGGAGCTAAAGGATTCGAGTGGAAGAGAGACTATCTTTACAATGGAACTGGTATATCGGAATGGAAAGGGGGGGGAAGCCTCCTTTGTTTCTTTTTGATATACTGCGTATTTGCTATTTTACTTGGCAAATCCCCCTGGAAAGTCTGAATACCGATTATGTACACAAGCGAGACTGGACTGGACTGTAATATTGATATAATTTTGATCTAATAACTGTGTGGAAAAGATTTATGAATTTGCAATTAATTCTGATGGACTGTTAAGAGCGGAAGATGAGAACTGAGGCTTCTAGCCAAAGTACAGGCTTATCTGTTCTGGTATGAGATGAAATGAAGAGGTTTGGACATATGCCTGTTTGATTATTTTATAATTCAGAATGTCTTTAATGTGGCCTTTATTGGATTGTTAAATTGGAAAACTTAATAAATGTTATTTTTAAAAAAACCAAATATGAATCTAAGACAAAGCAAAGACTGCATGTCTGGTCTGCAGGGAGAATTCTTAACATGTCAAAAGCAAAGCTTAGGAAGAAATACTAAGTTCTGCCCTCAGATGAAGACATGACCTCCAAGTGGCTATATCAGACAAGCAGGCATGGGAAAAGACACACACACATACATGGTAGAAATGTACACCTAGGGGTCATCAATGTGCAGGTAGAACAATGAAGGGAGAGTATCGAGAGAGAACAGTAGAGGGCCTAGAACAGAACTGAATGGATCTCAACCTCCCCAAGTGAACAGAAAGCACAACTTGTTAGAATGACAGCCTATTAAAAACAGAATCAGAGAGCTTAACCATGGAGGGTTTCAAATACGACAAGATTGTCAACTGTCTCAAAGGCAACAGAATAGTAAAAGATATCAAGGATAGATTTGGCAGGAAGATGATTGTTAATGATTTTATCAAGGACAATTTCATTTGAGTATCAAGCGTGGAACATATTGTATATTGTAGGAAAGTCATCAAGAGGGAAGACAGATGGGAAAGAACAGCAAATTTCAGGTGTCATGAGGCAAAGGATAGAAGAGAAATTGGCCAATAGTAAAAGGATGGAGATTGTTCAAATGAGGTGGTGTTTGTTTTTAGAGGTTATGGCACATTTGAACATGGGGAAATAACTGGAAGAGAGGACTAGGTTTACAGACTACTTGCACCTGACACAATACTTTCTTAATTGTTACTCACCAAATTGTGTTTAATGAGTTCCTTAGCAAACTCAAACGATGTTGAAGCACTGTCCATCAAGCTCTTAAGCTCTGCCTTAATTTTTTTTAAAGAAATTGCAAAAGTGAGTGGAAGAACAGAACACACAATCAACAGAAGTAGCCTTTGACACAACTCAAAAAAAATATGATCAGAGCCAGCTTAAGATTTTTTGGGGGAGAGGACTTGCACAAAAATGCTCTCAACATCCCCTCCCCAAATTGTCCCACCTCTTCTTTACTGCTGCCTGTTCACTTGCGCTCTCCTGTTGAACCTAATCTGCACCACTGCCCAGAGGGAGAACAAAGCTAGCAGAAATTGCTGCTCCTTCTCCTTGCCCCGTCACTGCTCACTTGCCTTGAGACCCCCACCTTGCAGGGATTGGACAAGATGACCCTCAGGATCCCTTCCAACTCTACAATTCTATGATTCTAGGACAAGCAGAGCAATAAGGTTCTAGGAGTTAGCCACGTAGTGCCTCTTTTGGGCGGTGTGCCTCAACAGGTGCCAAATGATGCCAACCCTCTGAAAGTGGTCCTGCATCTTATATTGTGGACCTCAACTGCTACATGACTAATTCGTTTGAAGTGACACCAGCATAACTAGAAACACATACAACTAGAAACACATACATATAGTCGAATAGACCACATACTGAGGTACATAGCATACAGTTAGAGCTTCTCTACAGAAACTGAAATATTACTTAAAAACTGAAACTTGCATAGAGATTATGACTTTAGTGAGAAAAACATTTTAACCAAGTACCTCAGCAGCCTTCCCATTGTAGAGTCGGAAATGATTACAAGCCTTTAAGTTAAGAGCAATGGTGCTATCAGGAACTTGCTGAAGGTAAACAGCTAGCACCTCTTGTGAAACATCATAATAATCCAGTTTGTAGTAGCACAAGGCAACATATACATTGAGAGCCAGATATTCCCTGCAAGACATCAAAGTTCAAGACATCAAAGTTTCTTCATTTAACTACATTCAGTGGCAGAAAATTCACCTAAAGCAGGATGCTCCTAAACGGAAATGTGCAAGTAATACTGCACATGTGTATTCTCAATACATGTTCTATCATTGGCAGAATGGTTTGTAATGCATTTACAAATGCCTTTTGCTATGAACAATAGTGTGTGCATGGAAGGATTAGAAAAGAGTTTCCTGAAACTACAAGCAACAACCTAAATGGGATCACTAAGACCTATGCCTTGAATACTGAGCATATTTTAAGACATCTATGAAGAAATGCAACTGTTGAGTCACTTTATGTTTCTGCTTAATTATAAGATGGTTGCTTTCTGTTAAACACAGGGTTATTCAGAGGCTGTGCTTGTCAGGGAGTTCAACAGGTCAACCCAGGAAACTAACATCCAAGGGTGGTGGAGAAGAAATCTAATTACAATGGAAATCAGAAACTTAGGAAAACTCGACAGCTCTTCTGTTTGGCTAAGAGGTTGGAAGGTGGAATATGGTTATAACTGAAGCTGGCAAGCAGGCTCAGAAAGTCACAGCTAGAAATCAGAAGAAAGAAGCCATGACAGAGTGTGTCGCAGCAAACCTGAATTCCACAAGAAAGAAGATAAAAACTGCAGTGCAGAAGGACAAGGACAGCAGTAGAGAACCTCTGGAATGCAACCATGCCCACCTGTCAGTCACCTGACATTGTATGACATCAGGCACTGAGATCTGTAATCTCCAAACTCTGTTATCTTTTATATAAGAACTAATTGCTAATATAAGGAATCTGTGATCTCTGATCTTAGTGCTAAGTAATTTCATCCAAATTACTCTAGGAGGTCACAGGAAAATTTAAATCTTACTACTGGATCCCATTGGCCCAATGTTGTGGGAAGTACTACAGTGAAATTTATAATAAGAAGCAAGAATCTCAGAGTATAACTCCAACTGTTAGAAAGGGATACACTGAAACATTAGCCATTCTCCATCAATAAAATGTCCAAAGAGTAGAGAGAATGACAGATTGGAAAAAGAAAAATATATCCAACCTGTTATCAAGAAGTATACGTTTGTATATATCAATAGCCTCTTGGTAATGAGACCGCATATAGTGGATAGATGCTAGGCTTAGCTGGTCTTCTGTTATGTCTTGCAGATTCTGGTGAAAGCTCATTAATTTCTTCTCATCACCAAACTATATGGGAAATAAGAACTAGTATTACACAGATGCAGGACATACTACATACACACTAAGAAATACAGCTGGCAGTAAGCAACTACTCTTTATCCTAGTAAATCAGCTCTCAAAAGTTACTAGCCCTTTTTTTACTAGTCTGCTGGAAGTTAGCAGAAGGGGGATGGAACTCTCTATTGTGCTTCCAGTGGCTTGCTGTATCTCTATGTGGGTGCAGAGGACAGGGCTTCTCTCCTCTGGCAGCCCACTTGCTTTTCGTGCTTGCCATAAAATAAGGACGCACTTCTCTCTAGCCCTCTCACTCACCTACATGGAATTTCATGCACTCATCTGTACACAATTCCTTGTTGCCTATGGCTACCAAACAAGTGCTTATTTAAGCTTCTCTATACATATTTTCAGGTCTCTACCACCTCCACCCCATATTTCCCTTAGATACCACTTCTCTTTCCACTGAGTTATAGCCTTCCAATAGGTCACTTATCCCTTAGCTCTCTTTCTTCTTGGGGGTCTTCTTACCACTCCACTTCTGGGCTTTCATCCTCTGTGCCTACCCAGCCTCTATCTCTGCCCTACCTTTCTGTACCTAGACAAGTCGGGCAGTATTCTCATTCAAACTAGTAGTATTTGAAGATGGGGGAAGGTAGGGTCTGAGTTTCAAAATACTACTTGCCTCTGCATGGTTTTGTTTCCTACATACCTTGTGTGCTAGATGGAACAATAGGCGATTCTGAAGTCTACTTTTGGGACCTAAAAGAAAATCCGAAAAGAGCATTAAAACAAATTTTAATGCCAATACTTGGAGCAGTTCAGGGTTTGTAAATACTCATGACTAATACTATGAATTTGTTCAGGTGCACCACCCTAACAACACAAATTTGTACATTTCTACTTGGTGGGACTTACTCCGAGATAAATCAAAATAAAAAAATTAAAAAATTCCTTCCAGTAGCACCTTAGAGACCAACTAAGTTTAGCACCTTAGATACACCTTCAGATACACTGTGTATCTGAAGAAGTGTGCATGCACACAAAAGCTCATACCAAAAACAAACTTAGTTGGTCTCTAAGGTGCTACTGGAAGGAATTTTTTTGTTTTTTATTTTGTTTTGACTATGGCAGACCAACACGGCTACCTACCTGTATCAAAGATAAATGTATATAATATTATAGCATCAGCTATCCGTCTTACCTTTCAAGGCTGCTTGTTCAGCTTGGGTATACATTCCCAAGAAGAAGTAAGTGCATGCTAGATTCACCCAAACATCAGGGTTGCAGCCAGATTGCTTTGTCAGTTCTTCATATTCCTGAAACAAATAACAGTTTTTGATATACTGCTGCCGTAAGCATCAAACAGAAATTATAAATTTTATTTTGAGTTTTTAGCCATCTTGAGAACTTATACATATTCTTAGTAAATCAGTCTGTACCAACAATGTTGCTCTTTGCTTCTAGTATATTATCAAGCAAGATGTACTACTAACACTACTAATACTACTAACATGTTGTATAAATATTAAATGTTTCATGTTTATTTTTTCAGGAATCCTTACAGCAATGCAGATCAGTGTTATTACCTCTGAATTGCAGAGGGAGGTTAAAGACGTACATTCCCAATGCTGACCTGCTTAACTACAATACATATAACCCATAATCTCAGCATGCCACTAGCTAAACTGACCACTTTCAACTGGCCAAGATCCTCCAAGGCAAGTTCAAGAGTTACTTTTTATTTCCACACTAAATTTTAACCCAGAAAAAAAGACTAATTAACAAGTTGTTAATTAACAAGTTGGCATTACAACTGTGTTCAATGTGACAGGGTTTAAAACTGCTTACTACTTCTAAATTATGAGTGCAACAATGCCAATGTACAGACCATAAGCCAGGGTTGAAAGAAGTTGAAAGAAAATTGAAATACTGTGCACAAAAAGAGACAGGTTGTATGGGAGAGATAAACACAATTTCTCATCCAGCTCCTGATCTCTTAACCATCAAGGGTTACATATACAGTGGTACCTCAGGTTAAGTACTTAATTCGTTCCAGAGGTCCGTTCTTAACCTGAAGCGTACTTAACCTGAAGCACCACTTTAGCTAATGGGACCTCCTGCTGCCGCTGCGCCACCAGAGCACAATTTCTGTTCTTAGCGGAGTTCTTAACCTGAAGCGTACTTAACCTGAAGCGTACTTAACCCGAGGTACAACTGTATACCAGCTTTTACATTAGATGGGGACATCTTTATGACATGGAAGAACTCACCAATTTCAAGCTATCCCAAATAAAGTTTTTTTTAAAATGTGCTTTGAAAAATCAAAATTAAACGTACTGCCTTATGGGGAAAGAAATACAAACACAATTCTTTTTACACCAAGACATATTTTCCTTTACACAAACATACTTTTGGAAAATAGCATCAGCAAACTGACAATACCTAACCCTATTAATTGTGCAGTATGTAAGTCAAATAAATAAATAATCCTGCCTTTCCCATCCTCATGACTCTCATATTCACTAGTCCATAAGCATGCATAATCATAATCCAACGTGAGAATATACCATTCTGTTTCAAGAATTATAGTACAATGGCATGCCCTCTTTTTGCTGAACTGTTCTAGGACAGGTCTCTTTCCACTTCCATCTGTTTTTAATATTAAGACAATATCCCCCTTCCTTCCAAAAGGAAGCAGGATTTCCTCACCTCACCTCCAGTGCTCTCTTGTAGTCACCAAGATGAAAAGCACAATATCCAATCCAGAGGTCCGCATCTTCATCTTGTTCCCCAACATGACGCTTAAACTTCCAGAAGGAAAACATTAAGATTAAAATTATGCCCAAACGTGGATACTCTCATATGAAAGTTATTCCTAAAAGTAATTTTATGCTGGCAACTTTCTAGAATGAAACCACACGATATGATACAAATATGTAATTGTTGACATTTTCAAGGGTTTTAACCTGGCTCACTTTCAAAAGCCTAAAGTGTTTATGACATACATAAACGTGACAAGGAGGTTGGAGGCAAGTAACATACAGTAACTTGTTTTAAAAATACTTCGATAGCTGGTTTCCCCAACCAAACTCTGTGCCTTTAACAGCAACTTGGCAAGCAGAAATTCATTGGTTGGTCACAGCATTGCCAGTACCAAAACCAAACTACAAGTAGCCGTTAAAGGTACAGTGCCTAGTGCATATGGGAAAAAGATTCCTGCATTGCAGGGGGTTGAATTAGATGACCCTTGGGGTCCCTTCCAATTCTACAATTCTATGATTCATCAGAGAAGCACAAAGGCTATAGGCCTATGCCTTACTGTAGAATAGGCCTCCATCAAAACAGAAACTTCAGTATTTAGACCAGGGGTGGAAGAACCACAGGCCCAGGGCAAAATGTGGCCCTCAATGCTTCTCTCTCCAACGCTCAGTACTCTGTCCAGACAATGCCTCCTCCTTAGGCCACACCCCTCACTGTTCCTCTTCCATGGCCTCCTTGGCTGCTTTTCCTGGCACGGTTGTGTCCTTAAACTGTGTTAATACCTCTTGCTTGCCTGGTTGGAAAATACAGAGACTGGTGTGTGTTTTATAGAGGGGAACAGGATAGTAGCAAAGGAAATGGTGGGGCTATGCCACTGTCCTGAGCACACCCAGCCCCAATGAAGGCAAGCAATTTGAAGTTTAGTTCATTATTGGCAAAGCACTCAATTACATCAGCTCCTGAAGTGCAAGGGATATACACCTCACTCCTGCTGATTAGCTAACTAGGCATCTACTTCTTCAGACTTATGCTCCAACCTGGATAGTTGGAGCAACAGTGTGACCACACCTCTTCCAACTCACTTAAACCCCGTCTGGTGTGGTGTATGCAAGCAACTAGCAACTTCTCCTGTGTGGCAGCTCCACCTGCTCCTGTCACTTTAAGCCCCTCCTTGTCCTTGGGAGACAGCAGGTGAGGGATAGCAGAAGTCTCTCTGGGACTGTCTCTTCCACCTCTGAGTTTTCCTGCAACTCTGTCCTGGCCTCCTCTCTTCCTGTCTCTGGCTGCCACAGAGACCCACAAATTGCTGGCAACTTCCCCTGGATCATCTTCCTACCCTGCCTCTTCTGCCCACCTCTCAGACTATTGCCTGTCCCTAATAGCCACTCACCTGACACCCCTCCCGTTGCATCACTGCTGCATACTGAGACAGAGAGGGGGTGAGGTGACAGCAAGATTGGCATGGTGCAAATGTGCTGGCAGGGCACAATCTGTCTGCACAGTGCCAAGCTTGCCCATCCCCCTTTCCATCCTGGTATGCAGCAGCAAAGCAACTGGAGAACAAGTAAGGAGGGCAGCTCCACCACACCATCTACTACACGGGTGTCAAACACAAGGCCCGCGGGCCGAATCCGGCCCGCCAGACCTCGTCATGTGGCCCGTGTAAGCGAACTAAAGTTTAAGCGATCTAAAAAAAAAACACGAATTTGCGCGCGCGCAAAAGTTACGAGCGTCGTCGTCACTTCTCGAGTAAAAGCTGCTTCTTTCGCTAAGCCTTGTCGACGGCGGAGAAAGCCAGCCAGCCGTCGCCGTGATGACGTAGGGATTCCACCCTCGTCGCTCCTCTTCCTCCCCCCTCCCGTCGCATAGTTGTTATTTCTTTATGCGTGCTGCGTGCTTGCGTCAGGCGGACCGTGGCGCGGCTGATTGGTTCCCGCCATCTGCCCTTTCCACTGAGCTAAGATTAGGCCGGGCCGCGGTGGGTCAAGCCGAGCCAGGCCAGGCCGGCACCGGGGCTAAAGTGGAGAATAACCCCGAAGTTGGAAAGAAGGAAGCGGTGGCGGCGGCGGCAGCAGCAGCAGCAGCAGGGAGACAACGTCCAGGCCGGGAGTGGTCTGTGAGGAAGCAGGAGGTGGAAGGGAAAGCTGCCGCCCGCCCGCCATCGCCGGTAAGTGCGCCCGGGCAGGGGCGGCGGGTCTTGGGGCTTCCTTGGAGCG
The DNA here is from genome assembly GCA_034641385.1 of Darevskia mixta. NCBI lineage: Eukaryota > Metazoa > Chordata > Lepidosauria > Squamata > Lacertidae > Darevskia > Darevskia mixta. The sequence continues at coordinate 21,789,886 of JAWWNH010000008.1, forward strand.
GCTGACTGCGGACAAGGGCACGAGGGAGCCCCATTGGTACTCGCGGAGCGGGGGGGGGGAAGGTGTGGGTGGGGATTACATTATTACAAAAAACAGTAATAATTGAATGCAGTGACAATAATGTATGATAATAAAGAGTGGACACATAGTCCTACAGATACAACCGGCCCTTTGAGGGTGACCAAACTGCTGATGCGGCCCCCGATGAATTTGAGTTTGACACCCCTGATCTACTACTACCAGAGAAACATCTGACTTTTGTGTGGCTTGTAGCCTACTATACAAAAGTATGCATCGCATCTATTGCCCCACCTGTTTTTTCTTTTGCCTCCTGCTGCTATTGACATATCCTACCACCCTCAAATGCTATCCACGAAGGACTGGAAAAAGTTTCCCACCCTGATTTAGACATTAGAAACTGAATCAGTTGGTATAAAACTCTTGCTTTAAATCAGGCATAGGCAAACTCGGCCCTCCAGATGTTTTGGGACTACAACTCCCATCATCCCTAGCTAACAGGACCAGTGGTCAGGGATGATGAGAGTTGTAGTCCCAAAACATCTGGAGGCCCAAGTTTGCCTATGCCTGCTTTAAATGAATATAAGTATGCAAGTGTTCACAGGCAAACTCTTTATAATCCATTTTGCTCATCCTCCTGTGGTTTCGTGTGTGGAGAACATTAGATTTCTTGTCCTCATCTCACGGCCTTTGGAGTATCAGCATTACACACACTTAACATCCTAACTGTATCAGGATGGTGAACCGTACTTAAGAGTGTATAAGTAATCTTCTGGAAGTGGTACCAGGTCTCCAGCAGAACGCAATTCTGTGTAGTGGTCAAACTTCATCTCCTACACCTCACAAAGCAGGAAAAATAAAAGCAGGCTGAGAATAAAGGAGCACCGAGGCTCTCCACTCTCCCTCTGTAGGAATCAAAGGCAGGAACAGGAGGGTGAATGTTAAGGCCCCTTATTTCCAAGGCATTAACTCCTACTGGTCATAAGGCTACCATCTGCCCTAAGCCCATCCCCACGAACAACCCAGCGCCATCTCTGTCGGTTCCTGGCGCGAGGTCCGCATTTTCCAAGCCGTGCCCCTGGTACCTCCAGTAGGGCGATGGCCCCAGTGAAGTCCCGCTGGGTCAGCAGCTCCTCCAGCTGCGGGATTCGCTTGCCTTTCTTTTTGCGCTTGTCAGCGGACTGAGAGCCGCCCCCGACGGCGGGCTTGAGCCGCGAGAGCATCTACAAAAGGCGAAGGGGAGGGAAGAAAGAGCACAGATAGGTGAGGGGGGGGATGAGGCTCCGCTAGTCGTCGTCCCCCCCATTCCCCAATTTTCCGAGGAGCCCCTTAAAACATCCCTGCCCCTCACCATTTTGCCCGCAGGCCTAATCCGCAACCACTACAACCCGCGGCTGCTTTACTGTTTCGCCAAGGACTCCGTTCCCCTGGCAACCGCGCGGGCGGGCGGTAGTTAGGGAAGGGGAATCTGGACAGGGAAACATCAAATAACGACCGGGTGGCAACTGCCAGCCATACTCACAGTTCCGCTCCTGATCCCGCGCCAGGTTATCCCAATTTGCTTCAGGAATGCGCGCGCGCTGGCGACGCAGTAGAGGCGGGGACGCAGCCGTGTTTTTTTTTTTTCGGGGGGCGGGGAGGGTGGAGGAAGGAGAGGCCCATTTGAGAGTGAGTCTCCACCAGGGTTGCAGTTGGGAAGCTCGCTGGTTTGTAGCGGCAATGGCTGCGCCGAGAGGCACACATTTTGCGCTGCTCCCGTAGGTTCTTAATTCTAGCGACACACGCAGAGAACCCGACGCAGTCACTGGTTTTTCTTTCCTTTTCTTTATATGTGAAAAAAATGATTGCCATGGCGGAAGTAAAACGTCTTTATCACCAGTGTCCTGCGATTTAAAGCACATTTGTATGACTCCTGTTATAAATCAAAATGAAGACCCAGGTGGAATCTAGACACATATAAAAAAAACGATGTGAAAATGCTTTTATAAAAAAGCGTTTTGAAAAATATATTGAATTTGCCATAAGCTTACCATCGCCATCTGTATAGCTGAGTCCCTACAGCTGCTTGAATGCTCTCTTAGTACATTTTAATCCTCCCCTATCTTTCGTAAGATTGAGTAAACGGGTGTAATTCTCTGGAATAGGATTATTAGGCATTTTCTCCTGCAACAAGACACCACTTCCCACCACCGGCTTTGGGTTGGGGCTAGTGGCTGTGTGACATTTGTAGATCTTGATACCATTCTGCACTTTCTGCAAATGTTTTACCTATATATTCTTACACCTCTCGTGTTGCAGGGAGCGATGAGAAGTTCCAGGACCATTAGGCTACTACTGAGGTTTAGTTTCATTTGGATGAGAGAATGCTGGAGACATAAAGAGACCTCATTCTGTCTGTATCTTAAAAACTGACAACCTGCCAAAATGAATAGCTCATTCATTATAGTACCGGTAATTAAAACACACCAATATTCTAATGTCAAATCCTAGGCTCTTGACTAGACATTACTTGAAGCCTTAAAGTTTAAGGCAAAGTCATAGCAATAGATCCAGTTACAGGTAGATAGCTGTGTTGGTCTGTCATAGTCAAAACAAAATAAAAAAATTCCTTCCAGTAGCACCTTAGAGACCAACTAAGTTTGTTCTTGGTATGAGCTTTCGTGTGCATGCACACTTCTTCAGATACCTTCTTCAGATATCTGAAGAAGTGTGCATGCACATGAAAGCTCATACCAAGAACAAACTTAGTTGGTCTCTAAGGTGCTACTGGAAGGAATTTTTTAATTTTGTCATAGCAATAGACATATTCACAGTGATCATACAGCAAACCCACAATAATATTTTTACTTGCAGCCAGATCAATGTATTTCCTGCCACTAGGAAAAACATAGTGGATAGTGGTCTGCTTAGTGGAGAGAAGTAGCTTAGAGAGGTTGGGGGGTCAGAGTTTTCATGCCCAAGTTACCAGTAATCGCAGATAGAGGTTTCTTATTTCTGTTTTTGAAGATGAAATGTGGAGATTCTGTCACAAAATACCACAGCACTGAATGCTGATACGCAGAACAAACCATCAATATATTTAATACTGCAAGCTTCCACCTGTATCAAATCTACTTTTATGACATATAACCTGATAATATTTAGTATTTACATAGTGTGGTATAGAGGTCAGAGTTTTGGACGAGGAATAAGGAAACATATTCAAATCCCCACTCAGCCATGAAGTTGATTGGGTGACATTTGTCCAGCCACTCAGGGCTTTTTCACACTTTCTCATGTCCTGCAGCGACCCTCCACCCCACCCCAAGGAAAACAGCTCTAGCACTCATTCGCAACAAATGGCAATTCGGGTATTCTCTGAATTGACGTTTGCTCTGATTTAGAGCTAAAAAGTGGGGTTTCTTTGGGAAACAAGCAGGACAAGTGGAAAACTACTGTACTTGGACCCATGCTTTCTAGGCATGAGACAAGCAGAGGTGTGAACAAGCCCTAATTCTTAGCCTAAACTCCCTCACATGACCAAAGAGACTATTTTAGTCATCCTTACAAGAACCATGTACAGTAGTTGAGTGTTTTTATCCATATGGTGTAGATATGTGAATGCAGCTGAAAGTTTGGTTTGACTAAGACCACCAAGTGAATTTATAGCAGAGGCAACATTTAAACCAGGAACTTCCTGGTTCCCATGCCATTTTCTTAGCTTCTATAGTAGCTCGCAGATTAGATAAAATATTAGATAAAGAAGATGTAACAGGAATTTAGAACACAAAGAAGTACATAAAGTAAAAATTATCACCAAACTGATAAACAAGGCAGTCCTATTAAAAATGCTTGCTTATAAAAAGCAAATAGTGATTTCAGAGGAGGGGGGTATTGAACTGTGGCATTATGCCATAATTCATACTATCAACAGTATATCCATTACCTGCATTATCGCAAAGATTGTGTACTTTGTGTGATTAATGAACTTGTTTATACCACATGCAATGTTTTTCAGTGACTTGGTTTATTACATATTAAGAGCTGCAAAAGGGTCTAGTGAATATTTATATTAAAAGATTTATATTAAAATATAAAGAGAGGCTCAAAAAGGCAGTGTTAGAGACACCTAAATGCTTTTTGAAAAACTGTGCTTTTGGAAGATGGACATCCCTGGTGGCTGTTGCATGTACAGTAGTGTAAATGAACACAAATAAGAAGTAAAAGTAGTGAGCAAATAACAAAAGACAAAATAGTAATTTCTCTCCCTTAGGATAATGCTCTTAAGTTGCTGTAGGCCAAAGAGGAAGAGATTATTTATTTAGAGTATTTGTGCACTACTTTTCCGCCAAAAAGTCTCCCAGAATGGCATATGTGCAATAAATTGAAACTAAAGAGTCCCTGTGCACAAACTTAGAACTTAAAAAACACAGCATACAGTACAAGTGAAAAGGGACAGGGATGGAAGAGAGGGAGTGTGATCTTGTCTTTTGCCACTGGTGTTCTGGCTGGAGAGAGGCCCAAATGGGGCATGCTGGGGCAGCCTTGGAGCTGCCAGATCCAAACCTTAATTGTTTCCCAATATTGTGTTCTATTCTGATGCTGGATCCCACAGTACCTAACTGGAGGTAAAGCAAGGCAAGGCTGGTCAGAAGTTGCAGAAGTTTTATAAATAAATAAAAAGTAGTCACGGCCATTAATTCAATGGGTCTGCTCTGTAGGACTGGGATTGGATACAACCCTTAAACTGGGGGAGAGGCCACCCCCCATTAAAGTGGCAAGAATAGAAGGGGCTGCTAACAGCATCTCCATGAAGAGGAGTTGCAGCAGCAGAGGCAGGGTTAATATGAAGGCAGGGGACATATACCGGTAGTGTGGTTTACCCCAAGCCCTGAGCCTTCATAGTTCAGGAGTCCATGATGAATATACTTTAAAAAGTCAGGCTGTCATAATTCAGCCCCCATTGGAGGATTTGTAGTGTAGCATCAGAATCCTGAATTTGCATGAAGTTAGAGTGCAGCCCCCATTGGAGGATTTGCCTCATCACAATCCTAGATTTGCATGAAGTCAGGGTGAAGCAGGGGAGCAAAAGAGAAGACAGAATTTAAACTGGTTTTGAACAATAGAATAGAGATTTGAATAAAGAAAACAGAGAGGGGGAAAGTGGTGATTTGAAACAACAGCAGATGTTTGAGTAGAGTAAGCAGGGGGTAACACTGAGGGAGGGAAAGTGGCAGTTTAAAACAAGGTTTGAGTACAGCCCCATGTGCAATAATAAATTTGTAAGTCTTTAAAGTGCCACAATATTCTCTAATTGTTTTGCTTATAATATAAGTTAGGCCTTACATGTTATGAAATGAATACTGTTCTGATTGTCATTTATCCCTCAATAGTATTGAATATTTAAAATTTGTAATTTGGCCTTTGTATTTGCATGGGATTGATCTAGACAGTACTTTAATAAATTCCCTTTATGAAGTTTATGTCATGAACTAAATCATGGGAAAACAGTTTGAATTGCTGCATGTTGAATACTCGGATTGTTTGCACAATAGGTGTCTAATTTCCTGTTTGTTCAAAAATAATCTCTGACAGTTATAAATGTTATAGTATATTGTTTGCTCAAGGGAACTGTGGGTAATCTTAGAGTTCATGTTCCTATTTTCAAAGACAACTTAATGGTGCAATGATTCTAACAATCTATGTGAATATGTTTTCATAATTGTCAAATCTGCTCAGCGCTCCCCCTCCTCACCCCCAAAGGACCTAGGTGAAGAGATCACACCCCCTTTATACATTTCAAGGACTTGTGGCTGGCCCAAGTCATTTTGGTACCTGAGCTGAACCACAAAATTGTGCTCTCCTCATTGCTGGAGAAAAAAATTGGGAGTGAATATTGGTATCAGGAATAAAGGGGGATTAAATATCTATATTGGGATCTGCTGCCCCTGTGGATCCTGCCACTTGAGGCAGTCACCTCACCTTGCCTCATGAGTGGACCAGGCCTGAAAGGAATCTTACTTAGATCATGTTGTACAGTTGCTTAGCCAGGGTAGCACAATATATTGGAGTCGCTCTAAGAATGTTCTGTGCCATTTGGTGTTTGTCTAATTTGTGAGCAACTCCATCACTTCAAATATAAATACAGCTGCTGGTATTAATCATTACACTAATTCTTTCTCTGGAGGCAGTGAGGAGAGGTTGAGAACCTGCATTCATTTATAATCCATACATATGAGTTAATTTATCTGAATTTTGACAAACAGATCAATGGTAGATCGTTCATGGGCATTTTTAATTGATTGGTTCTTTAGAAATGCCATCCTATGAATATGTGTGTGTGTACGCGTATGGAGAATGATACAGCCAGACATGTTTTGTTAGCAGCAGCTCAAACACAAAAGATGAAAATTAAAACTCAAAGTAAAGCATAGTGTTTATTTAGTGCACACGGGAACTTCCTTTTTGCCTCCCATTTTACAGCTACCACGAGTTACTTGGAAAAGCAAAACAAACAAGAGGCAGCCATCTGATTTATCCTTCTGCATTAATGGTCTTTTAATTTTATTTCCATTTTAACTGGTTTTCTTCCATTATCTTCTTGGCCCCTCCTCTTCCCCCTACCCATCATGTTGTGTCTTTATCTCGCGGTGACTAATGCCTCGGTTTTATAGCTCTAATGTTCTCAATGGCAAACATGAACAACCAACCTTTGGCCCCTTCGCATTTCACAAGTTTTGCTGCTCTTATATGCTCGCAAGCAGAAGTACCAGCTGGGCAGGTGCGGGTGGGAAGGGAGCTAAGAAAGGGAACGGAAGGACATATTTGAGAGAAGAAAAACTGGACCAAGTGGTGGGCATAGAGCAAATATCCTCGCTTTAAAATATCAAGCGTGCAGTACACGCAAGAAGCAACGCTGGCATGGACTACGAGGCATCATGAGAGAACAAAAAGTGGATCAGATTTTGGGGGCACTGCTCTTCTTGACCCAGCTTCTGTGGCATGCTGGTGGTCAGATCAGATGTGACGAAGGTGACTACGTGATCAATGTAATGCTCATGAATGACTCTATGCTTCCAGTGAGTGCGGGAGAAATAGAACCAGCTGTGGAACAGGGCATAGAACTGGTGAAATATGACCTGAAAGGTAAGAGCACTTCAGTATCTTTTGAGGGTCAAATGTCAGGCCCTGAGTCTATACAACAGAATGCTTCCACAGGCTGTCTTCCTTTCTGCCTAGCACTGCTGCTCATGTATTATCCATCTTTCACCACGTGAACCATGCGGTAGTCACAGTTGTTTTATTGTCTTTTGGGTCTTGGCAGAAAGGTGGTTGATGGTTATGATTACTTTGGCTATGGTTGCCATTATGTAAATCTTTTCAAGTTGTAAGCTGCCTTGAGCATGGTTTTAACTATGGAAAGGTGGGATAAAAAAATAAAATGATGTTGACGATGATTCACTACTATACTAATTGGGTGCTTATGTGTTCCTTAAAAATGTGACAAACCTGAGCAAGGCTACTTCCTTTCCAGGGAAAATCCCCCACCCTACTATTCCATGAGTATCTATTTTAAAACTGTTTTTAGTTACATGAAAGACACTTCCCTATCTACAGGTAGATAGCCGTGTTGGTCTGTCATAGTCAAAACAGAATAAAAAAATTCCTTCCAGTAGCACCTTAGAGACCAACTAAGTTTGTTCTTGGTATGAGCTTTCGTGTGCATGCACACTTCATCTGAAGTGTCATCTGAAGAAGTGTGCATGCACACGAAAGCTCATACCAAGAACAAACTTAGTTGGTCTCTAAGGTGCTACTGGAAGGAATTTTTTTATTTTGTTTTGACTTCCCTATCTGCAACTGAAACAAACGTCGCTACCCGCCAAAACAAGCAAACAGAGAATATGATCCTACTGCACGGAAAGACTGTCATAAGAAGTGCACAGTGGCCAATACCTTCCACATGACAAAACTAGTGGAGATTGTCCCTTGTTTAAAGACTGCTATTCCATTAACATTTCTCTTAAAGAAATGCTTTTGTGTTTTTAATATTGTGATTTTATGTTGTGAACTGCCCTGAGATCTATGGGTATAGGGAGGTATGCAAATTTAATAAATTATAATAATTATTATTAAAGAGAAAATTTACATACTTGATCAGGCAGCCCTACAATCAACGCATAGATAATTATCAACTCTTTATTATTATTTATCTACTTATTTACACTCTGCTCCTTACAACTTGGTTTACAAGATTCACAAGTTTATCATCTGTAAATCAATAAAATCAAAACAGCTAAAAAGTTGTCTTAAATAAAATCATGAATTGGAATCATACTTTATTTTTAAAAGTATGTTTTCAATCAATATTTTTATATTATTAAGCTTGGGGGTGCCTCCTGCTTGCATTGCTCACCTGCCACCCACTTACCACTCAGCTACCACCCATGCCTTGACAAACTGTCCTAGCTGTTCCTCTGCAGCACATCTGGGCTGCCCACCACCCACACTCCTCAATAACTTGCTTACTCGCCTGCCTGCCTGTGCCACTGGCTGTTTTGTACTCATGTTGCAGCAGGCTGCAGCATCATGACATTTGTTCTTACAAAAACATTATATAGTTTCAATACCTAACACTCCTGCATTTCATGTTACAGCAAACAATGTGACTGTGAATGTCAGTGCTGCAGTTGATGGCATCGGCGCGTCGCTGTACGTCTCCAATGGCTGCCGCACCAGCACGTGTGAAGGTGTGGAATTCATCAAGCAGATCTATGTGAGTATTAAGGCGCATATGTAGGAATCATCCTTTTAGGTCAGGAGTGGGGAACTGGATGCAGCCGGTGGGCCAAATCCTTAGCTCCCCTTCCACTTGCATGTCAACTTTAGCAGCGGGCAGGACCACCCACCCGCCAGTCACATAACATAACGCTGATATCAGGGGAACCATTCTCCTCTGCCCATGCAATTCGCAAACCTCGCTTTTGGCACGGACCTGTGTCTTTACCTGCCAAACCCCTGACATCAGGTATTATGTCAGGTGTGGGGCATCTGGGTGTAGCTTAGCCACAATGGCCTAGTGGGGCAAATGGGGAGTCCTGGTGGGCCTAGTTGCTCCGATAAACCAGGAGTTCCTCACCAAATAAAAAGCAAGCGATCTGGCTAGAAACCAAATACATCAAGCACTGGCTTGACGTACACATTTTAAAAATTTCATCATAATCCATGATTTAAAAACTGTTACATTCCCTTCCAGTTATGTATCAGTGTGCTTCACTGTAAATCTGTTTGTGCTACCATTTTAATACTTAAAAGGGCACAGTCATTCCTCAGTCAGGCACCTACTGTGCATAGTTTTAATTCATGCCCCTGTAGAGGTCATAACGTCTCTCTTACTTTTTAATCTCCATTTGTGGGCTCTGTTATTCAACACTCATCTTGTTTTTATTACTGCAATGTCTTAGTATCTTCCAGCCATTTGCTCCATCACCACAGTATTACTTTGCATCTGCATGATTATCCGTTAAACTTTCTCCACCCCTCGCCTCATGTTGGTCTTTTCTATTTCAGGCTGCTAAAAAACTTGGGTGTACTATTCTAGGCCCAACGTGCACCTTTGCCACATTCCAGATGGTCTCGTAAGTATCAGCTGAAGTGTTCTACTCAAATAAGGCTAAATACTGAATAAATGTGATGTCTGCTTAAGAGCCTAGCAAACACTTGTGAAAAAAGGGGTGCCCTGACCACTTTTGGCTCTTGCCCTACCTACTGCCAACATGTGACTCCCAACAGATGCGCCTAGAAGGAATGCGGTGAGAAAAAATGGTTCCCTGCCCATTTTAAAGCATGAAGGAGGAAATGAAATGCAAGTCTTGCATCAATCCTCTTTATCAGCACCATTTAGTAAGAAGAACTGAGCACTCTTAATGGTTTAATTAGTGCATATTCTTCATAGGATGACATCTGGGTTCAAAGCGATGGGACTAACGCTGTGGAGCATGTTTCCTTTATGTTTGTTCTCACACAGAGAGGTATTAACTATTCAGAGCCATCTGCCCAGTTTTTTTTCTGAGAGAATTTGTAGTGTATTAATCATAACTTTTTGGCTTCCTATTTATTTTGAAATCAAGGCAAACAAAAGAAGAAACCAAATTATGTGAATACTTAGAATTAGCAAAGATGACAGAGGTAATCAGAAACCAAACAAATCAAACGTTTAACAGTGAGCGGGAGTGTTATAGAGTATATTTAGAAAAACATTATTTCCAAACAAAATCCTTAATATGCTTTGATTAATTTTTGCAAATTAAAGAATAGATGGATAAAGTATGTTATGTAAGAGCAATGAATGAAAAGGTGAAAAAGGATACAGTTAAAAAGAAAAATAAGATGTAAGGACCTGTAGTGAGGTGGAGGGGAAGTCATCTTTAAAGACATAAGGTTGTAATACTATTTAAAGTGGAGCTATTCTGATTTTTCTTTATGTACCTTATTATGTTTTGAATAATGAGTGGAATAACTGTATTATTTAACAAATTTAATAAAGATTATTGCAGAAAAACAAACGAAGAAAGGATTAGAAATATGGCCCATATTGATAAAGCATCTAACAATGTAGCAGCCATACTGGAATTATTTTCTTTTCTTCATGTGTGGTGATCTTGTAGTAAGGTTAAAGCTTACTGGGAAATGATATATAATGAATGGAAAAGGATGTTTAAAATAACATTTGTAAAACAAACAAACAAACAAACAAAAACAACAGAAGCTTTCCTTTTGGGAATTATAGAGGCAGAACTACCTAAACTGTATAGAAATTTATTCATGTATGTGACTACAGCGGCAAGAATGTTATTTGCCCAAAAATGGAAAGAAGAAGAAGTCCTGACGAAAGAAGAATGGATACAAAAACTTATGGAATGTGCAGAAATGGTGAAAATTACTGGAAAAATAAGAAATCAAGATAACAAACTTTTTATAAAAGAATGGAAATGGTTTATTGAATATTTACAAACAAACTGTAAACAGATAAGGACATTGGCAGGATTATTGTAATAACCTGCATTTTCATAAGAGCATATATTTAAAGAAGATGAATAAAAGAATAAGTTAAGTTAATTTAGAATATGCAGGAAATGTAAAAAATAAATTTAAGGAACTGCAGAAAGAAGAGGAAGTCCAGTTTTGAAATTTTAGAATGATTGTTAAACTATTGAAATGTATATAATTTAAAATAATAAATAAAAATTAAAAACTTTTCTTTTTTTTTGTAGATTAGAGACGGAATTGGTCCCACCTCTGATCTCTGCAGGGAGTTTTGGGTTGACTTGTGATTACCAAGAAAAGTTAACAAGGCTGTTGACTCCAGCCAGGAAGTTGAACTACTTCTTGGTTGATTTCTGGAAGAATTCTACGTTGCCATTCAAAAGTGTCACATGGGAAACTACTTACATCTATAAGGAAGACAATGACACTGAAGATTGCTTCTGGTAGGGAACTTTCCCAGTATAACCAATGTTTCAATTCTTTTTCAAACTCTTTCTGTTTTTATATAAAAGGCTTAAATCACATATTGACAGTATTGTTGACTACTTGCAATGGGAATTAGCTATGCAATTTCCTGCTTGGCAGTGTCTTCTATGCTGTTTGAAATAATTGGATTTTCTAAAACATCTTGGGAATTCACAGGCAGAACAGAACCAAAATTCAGTGTTCCAGAATTATTATCACACACCCCACCCCTTGAAGGTAAGTGTTGGTTGGGGTGGGTGGGAATTAGGGTATACTATAGTATTAAAAAGAGAATTCCCTGCATGCCTAAGATCCAGATTTGGGGCAAGTACTTTGGCGAGAGAACCCCAGCAGAGATTTAAAATCACAAAATATACAGCAAATTGAAGTGTGGAAATGTAAGAACTTTAAAGTATTCGCTTCTAAGCTGCTTCCAAAGTTCCCCCTTTCCTTAGCATAGAAAGAGACCATACATTTGGTAAGTTAAAAATGATTTACTTACAAACTCTTCAAGGGTCGGATTCATGTGCTTTTTATATAGCAGGAAGAAAATACAGGTAGTAAAACTTAGGTTGCAAAATGGTGAATGTTTCTAAATTATTTGTATAGAAACATAAAGATGGAGTGAGCTTGTTTACTCTTGCTTGGGGATGGGGTAAGGACCCAAACCAATGGATTCAAGTTACAAGATGATGGCTAAACATCAGGAGAAACTTTCTGAAAGTAAGAGCTGTTAGACAGATTTCCTTGGAAGGTAGGACTGTCCTTCCTTGGAGGTTTCTAACCAGAGGTTAATGCTTTAGTTGACATTCCTGCATTGCAGAGGGTTGGACTAAATGACCCCCAGGGTACCTTCCAGCTCTACAATGCTATGATACTATGTTCAACAATTTGGTTTCTGAATTCTGCACCAGCAGCAGTTTCCGAATTGTCTTCAAAAACAGCCCAACATATAACATATTGCAATAGTCCAACCTAAAGGTTACCAGAGCTTAGACAACAGAGATTATGCTATCCCTGTCAAGATAAAGGCACAGCTGGGCCACCAAATGAAACTGATGGAAAGCACTCAGCACTTCCAAGGCTAATTGATCCAGAAGTACCCACAAGCTATGAACCTGTTCCTGGTATATTAACTGTTATGTAAATGACTGCTAGGCTAGTGGGGATGGCAGATTTTTAAAAAATGAATGCATGCTTACAGAATAAATATATATTGGTATGTTCAACATATTAATTGTTCTAATAGTACTGATATGTGTGAGGTACCTTACTTCTTTAGGGGCCCTCACACCAAACCTTTAGCCCAAATCTATGCCATTGCCACAAGCTGATTTGCAACATTCATTTCCTGTTCCAATTTCAAGGTATATGAATGCTCTGGAAGCTTCAGTTACCTACTTCTCTGAAAACATGAAATTCCGGGAGATCTTCAGGAGCTCAATAGACCTACAAAGGATTGTGAATAATCCAAAAAGAAAAAGTAATGGTAAGGAGAAAAGAAGAGTTTAATTGTTTCTTTTTTATTTTTTTCCTTTTTTTTTTTTTTTTGTGGTTCTTATTTTTATCTACACACAGCCTTGAGTCCCATCAGGGGAAAAGGGAGAAAAGTGAATTAATGAAAAAATAAATAAATAAGAGTACTTTGTCTCTGAAGTCCATTTGGTTATACTTTCTGGGTATTTATAATCTGAATATCAAATGGCGAATTCTATTAATGGAAGAGGAAAGAAGGAGGGAGAGAGAGAGAGAGAGAATTTCTATGCTGTACAGATTTCCCCCGCTGCTGTTTCCTGAACACTTGTCTGTTTCGCTGCTGATACTGGGCTCAAACAGGGTGCTGCTTTCCAGAAGAAGTCTTAAAACTCTTTTTCTAAAGACCTTCTTGCATAGATTGTTTCTGAAGATGTAGCGTCATTATTAATATTATTTAGCTGTAGACCTCCAGGTATCCCACCGGGGAAGGCGAAGCCAAGCCTGTGCTAATGAGAACCGCATAGGGTCCAGGGGGCTGCGCAAAGGGCGCCCCCCGTTTAATGTGGGGAGCAGTCATTATTGCCTCCAGGGTCAGAGGTAGTACTACACCTCTGAATACTGGCAGTCATTGGATGGGTTTAAACAGTGGGGGAAAGATTGTTATCGGTGTCCCGCTTGTAGGCTTCCTGAAACCATCCGATTTTCTACTGTTGGAGTAAGTATGCTCAGTGCTTTTCTCCTAGAAAAAAGGGTCCCAGTACTCACATGAAGTTGCTACAGTAAGTACCACATTTTAAACCAGTGCTTTTCTCCCAGAAAAAGGGTGCTGGTGCTGTGTACCCTTGAGTACCCCCAGAAAAAGCACTAGATGGTAGGGCTTATCCATCCTTACCTTTCCTCTGCTCTTTACAGACATGGTCCACCCTTTAAAGCTCTGTGTCTAAGTGCCTCCCCTTTTTTTGGCTCCGGAGCTTTCCCTGCGAAAACCTGCTCTTTAAAGCTCAATCAGAGCAAGCAACAATCGCAGGGGTGGGTTGAGGGGGACACACACACGCTCAGACATGGAGCTTTTAAGCGAAGACCTGTGTCTGGAAAGAGCCGAGCAAAAGGTAAGTGTGGATGGGCCATTAGTCTGATCCAGCAATGTTCTTTTTATATTTTTATGCAACTATGTCCTTCCTCCTTCTCATTGTCTCCTAGAACACTCAACTCCCACTCCAGTGCAGGAAATGAGCCTATTGCTTCTCTCCTTTGCTCTCGGGAAGAACTTTTAAATGCTAAAATGGCGGACTACTGGAAGGCTACTTCCTCTCCTGATAATCATCTCATTGCTGTGTCATCCAATTTACATTATTGATCTCTAGATCCTGCAGAAGTTTTCTGGGACACACATGCCTGCAATGAGGATCTGCTCTGATGCTTTTACCTCTTCCTCTGTTTTAAATCCAGTATTCTCAAAGTAGGAATAAAAATGGCTTATCCGCTGACTCTCTGTCTATCATGCTCTTGTTTGCAGTGATCATCACATGTAGGTCTCCAGGTGACCTTAAAAGAGCCCTAGGAAAAGCAGAGGTGGATGAGGACATAGTTATCATCCTGATAGATCTTCACAGGTAAAAACGTTACAATATTGGGGTTGGGGTTGGAATCTAATGAGTAAAAAGGCCATTTTATATGTGGAATAGTTTTCCCCTCAAGAGTCACACTGAGTGCTGAGTATATATTTTCATTTAAATAATAAAAATCCTGTGCCAGTGTAACCTAAATTTTGCACTACAATTAAGAATGGGGGGGGGGTTACTCTGAGACCTATATCAATCCTGTAAACAATATTATTTTATAAATATGATTTTCTGTCACTGGTTCCAATTCTGCTAGAAATGGAGTAGGGCAAAGCATGGAGAATCCCTTCATTGACTTCTAAATTTGCCACCATAAGGTCTAGAAGAGAAGCCTGTACTGTATGTGAGCGTTTAAACTGCTGCTGCTTGTTAAGTTCTGTTTTAACTTATTTCCATAATTTGTTATGATTGAAATGCACGTCTTCAATAATGAATAGGTGTATATCAGCAGGGAATTATGAAAGTTTTGCTTAGTAAATCTGTTTTCCATTTCCTCCAAATTGAAGCCCATTCATTCATATGTCTTTAGATTGTTCTAACATCCTAACAAGTATAAATCATTAAGGAATTTGATTATAATATCAAAGCTTTCTGCTGGATTACATTTCCGTGATGCTAAGCACTATTTACTACCAAAGGGGTTCTAAGAAGGGAAGAATTTGTAAAATGCTGGATGAGATCATAAGAGTTCATTTTTTTTATTATTCTGGATTTGGAACTGCAAACTGAAGGAGAGAAAAATGTTTATTCATTACCATGTTGAGATTTCCACCAGTAGGCATGCTACAAGACAGCTTTGTTTTTGGTGGTGATAACATAGGCTAGGTATATGGTGTTGGAGGTAAAATATAGTGATAGATGGAAAGGTAAAGCCTCTCTTGTAGCACACCACTACTTCAAATTGCACAAAAGCAATGTGTAGGCTCGGTTGTCTAACTTTATATTCTAGGCAAGTCCCTTTGAGAGTCCTTTTTAAAAGGTAACAATCATACAAATGTACTGAAATATAAATAAGCAACCCATTCCTTCGCAAAATCAATACATTCACCACCTGTATGCTGCCAACATGCACTTTTTCTTGTTGACTTTTAAAAATCTGTGAAATGGGTGAGCGATATTTGAAACTTGCCTTCACATTTTTCATTAATGCAGTCAGCAATCGCAACAGTGCTAGGAAACAGGGCTACACGCCTCACACCCCAAGTCATTGGCCAGCAGTGTCAGTCTCAGTCCTACTGCATCAGAAGAATCTTCTGATCTTCTCCCTCTTTAACACATATTGCCAGCTACTTATAGTTCTGTCCCACGGGTCCAAATACAGACCAGGTAAAGGATAGACGGATGCCCCAAAGGACCCAGTTGCAGGGATTCCAAAGAAAGATGCATAAAATGCCCCGAGTGATCAGTTCTAGTGCTTTATTGTGGAGCTATAGCAAGAGACTTACACACAGCAATGCAATGCAGGATTCCTTGCTACCACACCTTAAGATGGCTTTGTCTGTGAGAGGCCAATATGTTAAGCGTTACTTATACAAAAAGCAAGTTACAAAAGCTGGCAACAATAGCCCAATTAACTCACCCCTGCCTTAGAGTTCCCTTCCCACCTTTCATCCCTCTCTCGGATAAGGGAGTAGCTGACTGAACCAAAACTACAGCTTCAAAGCAAACAGATAAGCATATATGAAATCATTTTACAGCTTGCACCAATTAGTCCCGGGGTTATCTTGACTACCAAGATGGTGTTTACAGGTCTTTCAGAACATTTTCACTGTTTGGTTCTACACACCTATGTACACAGGCATTCTTCTAGCGATACAGACTCATCTGGATTTGGGTCTGAAAGACAAGGTATGGGTGCATTAAGGGTAAGTTGTAAGCAAGTACAATCTGTGGCGTTGCACAACATCACTGCTGATCATGGGGCACATCTGTTAAGGCATCTTTCTTGGCTTCCAGTTTCCTGGTTTAGCGTTGTTTGAATAAACATGGGATAGCCTTGTCTCTATATTAAACCATCAGGGCTGCTGTTTTTTAAAAAAGAAAAATAGTTATTGAATCAATATTTGCTTCATTTGTCATTTGGTTGACTAAATGCTCTTGCTTCTTACTGCATCTGGGACTCTTCTGCTTTCTATTTTCAGCAATGTGTACTATGAAAATGCTCCCTCATACAGTTACATGCAGAATGTCCTTGTCCTGACTCTGGAACCATCAAACTTCACTGCAGTTTCAAACAGTAGCGGGATTTCTTGGACTCCAGATACGATGCCTTGGGTGATTTTATTTTATAATAATTCCTTTGCTCACTTCTGTTGTGCTCCTACAACACAGCCATGGGAAAAGAGCCCTTTCTGATCATAATTGTTCCATGGGTCTGAAGGCAAAGTTAAACGTAGCAGCAGCAGACCAGTATCTTTGAATACCGATTTTCACTATGTAAACTAAGCAACAGTGAAGCAATGGGTTGCCAGTGATATTCAGCTAATACGTCAACCTGCCAGTTTTCCTTTCAGTTCCAGACATCCTGAATCTGTGCAAGCCCCCACTCCTACAGTCACCCAGCCTGCCCAATACTTAAGCATTTTGAATGTACAAGACTGTGTCTGAGCAGCCCTTCAATAAATAAGCACATTCCAGTTGGCATCCCTCTGTAGGAGCAGAAGTAGCATTGGTTGCAACATCAAATTACAGTATAAAAATATAAATACAGTCGTACCTTGGATCTCAAATGCCTTGACTCCCGAACAAATTGGCTCCTGAACGATCGAAACCCGGAAGTGAGTGTTCCAGTTTTTGAACAATTTTCGGAAGCCAAACATCCGGTGCAGCTTCCAATCTGGTGCGATGCTCCTGCAGCCCAATCGGAAGCCGTGCCTTGGTTTTCAAATGGTTCCGGGAGTTGAACGGACTCCCGGAATGCATTCTGTTCGAGAACCAAGGTATGATTATAAAAAATATTTAAAAACACAAAATACATAATAAAATTAGAAAAACAAACAAACCAATTATCACCGCTCCCACAGCACATTTAAAAGGGCATTGGATGTCAGTGAGCCAAAGGTCTGGTTGAAGAGGACCGTTTTCGCTTGGCGTCTAAAGGTGTATAATGAAGTTGCCAACTGAACCTCCCTGGGGAGAACATTCCACAAATGGAGCCACTGCAGAAAAGGCATGTTCTCGTGTTGCCACCCTCTGGACCTCTTGTGGAGGAGGCACATGAAGAAGGGCCTCAGATAATGAACACAGAGTCTGGGTTAGTTTATATGGAGAGAGGCAGTCCTTGAGGTATAGCGATCCTGAGCCATTTTAAGACTTTATAGATCAAAACCAGCACTTTGAGTTGGGCCCAGAAACTAATTGGCAGCCAGTGCAGTCAGGCCAGGAGCAGTTTAAGAATATGCTCATCTACATTCATGTGGGAACATGCAGGTTCCCAGAGAGAAGCTTGCAGCCACCCTGTTCTTCCCCAGCCCTTTTTACTGCTGTGCTGAGCTAAGCCAAGGTTTGCTTTGCTTTAGCACATCATCCAAACTGGGACTTGTGATTAACTTCTCTCCTAACCACAAGCTGTAGCCAAGGGACTGGCGAAGCCTCTGGAAACCAGAATGGGAAGAAGGAGGCCATCTTTGAGCAACTCACTCAGGAACACATTAGGCCCAACAATATGAGAATCAGTGGCTTAATCCCTCTCCTTTTGCCATCTCTTATAGATGAAAAATGACTTTGCTGTTGCCTACTTGGATGCTGTCTTGCTCTTCGGACATGCCTTGAAAAAACTTTCTCTTGAAAGAAAGTTAATTACTCCCACCAACTTCAACAGCCAGTTTAGGAATGTTACTTTTAAAGGTAATCACATATGTGTTTCTCTTAATTCTCATTAATGGGCAAGGCAATGCAGTAGATTACTGGAAGCAAAAACAGAAGGACTTCAGTAAAAAGACCCAAAAGGGGTTACAAATATTGATAAATGTCAGCAATAGTTTTTCTCTAATTATATGTATAAGCTTTACCTCCAACAACCCTGCTTCCATATTGAATAATGGTAAATCTTTCCCTCTTTACACATATAAGAGTCTCTCTGTTCTGATCATATATTGAGATAATATTCCATACTGCTTTTCTTATTATGTATTTATTTGTCTGCACCAAGTTCTGTATCTTCAATTCCCACTTCCTGTTGCATTTGCCATGTTTTTCCAGCCTTCTCTAATATCTCTTCCAGGCTGTGGCTTCTGATGCTCTGCTCCTCCTACAGAAATTGAGATCGAAATTTGTCCTTAACAAAGTGTGTCTTTCCTCACTAGTCTCATTCTTCTTATTGAATATTATCAGTATAACAGAGGTGCTGTGAGATGAATGGGGAATATTGGGCTGCTGGCTTCCCCGTCATGTTCAGGGGAAATGATCAGGCTTTTATTATTATTTTTCTCTTTACAGGTATTCTTGGTCCTGTAGTCCTGGATAAATTTGGGGACGTCGATGTCAATCTCACCCTTATGTACACAACAAATACTTTTGAAGTAAGCATAGGGCCAAACCCTGCCTCTAGCTGGAGTTGCAAGTAACCCAAGGGACTGTTGAAGGTTTTTAGTGTGGGGAAGTGGTTGGTTAGCGTCAAAGGCAGCTATTAGATGGCGCACCGGAAAACACTGCAGTAGCTTTCCCCTTGCCTAACTGTGCCAGTTTGTATTTTTCCTTGCCCTCTGTTATTCCAAAAAGGTTTTCTCCTATATTTTACCTTTCAAAAAAAAAGGATTTGGAGGCTTTATGTACCTCCTACTCAGAGCTGATGGGCACACTTCTTGAATTATATTTATATACCTCTATCTATCTAGCTCCAACCCATTCAATATTGTAGGCACAGCACCAAAATAGACACGCTGTTAATGCAGGCAATTAGTAATCATGCAAATAATATTTTAAAAGTAAATAGCAGTCAAGTTTGACAACAGTGGGGAAGCATTTAACCAGATGCAAAAAGTAGCTGGAGAGGGAGAGCTTTAATGTAATGTAAATGGGATCAAGCTCATGCCGTGGTCCTGATGGAGGTCCCCCTTCCACCATGGATGCTATTTGCTGCTGGGAAATAATTTTTGCAATTACTAAATTGTGTGAATGCTTTCATTTCTAGTTTGGCCCACAGAGTTGAATAGTGCTGTTATTACCTAGCATGAGCAGAGTGATAGTCGATGAAAGCAATCTATTTTGAGTGAAGGATATGTGAGGGATAAATGCATACAGGAAAAATGAGGGAAATCTCCCCTGGTGATTCAGTAGGTGGGCAGGAAATTATGGTTACCGGCTATGGGACAACCCAGGATATTAAACCAGGGTTCAGGTAAAATGGATGCCATGGTTAATTAGAAGCTTCCTGGTTCAATCACAGCTTGTGTGAAGAAAGGAGCAAAGGGACTCTGTTAACAAGCCAACCAAAACCAGCTCAATATGGAAATGCAGGGATCCAGGATGGAAGGATGAAAAGTGTGGGGAGAGTGACTGAGGTCCTTGACTGACATTATATTCACATCCATGAGTTTTCTTGGGAAAAGGAGTTTCCGACTAAAACCTTCTTCTATTTTCTCATTCTAGTACCGGTACAAGGCCCTCCTACGGTTTGACACTCATCTGAATGAGACAGTACCAAAGACGGAGAAACCATCATTCATCTGGAAAAAAAACACCCTGCCTAGTGATATTCCTGGCACTGGTGAGACAATCTATTTCTTGGGAAGGGGACTTGCACAGAGTCAATGTGACTTGTACATCCAATTTGAACACAGGAACCATTAGGCTGGTAATAAAACCAATAATTTACCTTTAAAAAAAAAATCCAAACCTGTCTTTTTCTGTTCTTTGAATGTCGAGTTCTGAATCAACTTGTCAACTTAAACAATCTTCAATGTATGCAGCAGTACCCGACATGGGAGTATTTTCAGAGAGCATACAGTTCAAAAAGACTGAATATGGCAGTGCTGATGCCCATTCTGAGTTTACTTGATATACAGGATTCCCTGTGTCCCCATCCACCATACTTATCATTCTTGCATGGTAAATAATTCACCCACTTACACTAATCCCTTCTTTATCATTTGGCCCAGATCATTTGGCCCAAATCTTGCTCCCCAACTCTCCCATACACCACTGGGAAGCAGTTAAATATACCCCGTCCTGTATTGTACTGCTCAAGTTTGGAGCTAAATGAGCAGTTTCCTATTCACCTGGCCCCAGGTGTTAGAAATTTGTGAACTAGGGCAAATGTACTAAAGCACTTAAGCAGAGAGTTATACATCTAGCCTCAGAGCTCAGGAGCGTCCCATTGTAGCACTGTGTGGTGTGAATTTTCCAATTGTTTGTCTCCTCCAGAATTGCTTGTGAGCTCACAGCTTGTATGATGCAATTCCCATTAACGCCAGAAATGTTCTCCCATTTCCAATAGCAGTTTTTGCTACTGTTGAGATAAATGCCATAGATATTGAATGTTTAACACACCCTTGGCAAGAATAAATTACCCTAGTGGTATATCAATATACGGTGACCGTTAAAAGTATATGGCGCCTCAGGTGTAGAAGTTGAGCAGAATAAATATGGTGCTGCCTAGCTAGAATGCAATGTCTCAGATTTTCAGCATAGGTTCAGCTTGGTAATTTATCTATTTTTTCAAATTCTAAAAGCATGATTTCTTAATTTACCTAGACATTGTTCTTTCTATATCCAAATCAAACTACATAATGAAATGCCTTGGCTGTCAAGGGTGGTTTCTCTGTTTTTGGCTGCAAATGTAACTGCATTTCTTCTCAGACTAAATGTTAAATTGAAATGAAGTAGAGGATGCAATACAAAAGAAAAAGAACAATGAAAACCTGAGCATATTGTTAAGAACATAACGTTTCTATTTTTCAATACCTTGTTTAATCCCAAAGTTATTAAGTGCCCTTTCATAAATTGCATCTCAAATTCAGAAATATAATGTCATGTACCACAGTAACAATGTGATAGGCAGAAACCTGAATATTTTGCTTTAAATTGGGTGCAAAAAAATGTGGAGGGCGAGAGAAAGTAGTCTTGTGAAGGCTCTTCTTTTTCATGAGGGGGTGACTGAAACCACTAGAGGGCAGCAGAACCTCAGAAATATAAATATGTCATCCAATTTCGAAATTCCAGACATCAGCTTGTAATTTGTTTAAAGTGTGCTTGGAGCTATTTAGCCTTTTGTCACTCAGCCCAAGGTGCAGGGCAGAAAACCATCTTGTAACTTGCCAAATACATTTGCTTGCTAACTGATTTATTTATTGGTGACCCAATGTCCTGCTTTCTGAGTAGGATCAGCCAGCCCGGGTGTTCTGACAAGGATGACCTTGTTGTCAGAGCATTAAGGAGAAAATAAGATTGGCCTTCGGTGAAGAGGTAGATGGAAAGCATGGGCATAGCCAAAAAAACAAAACAAAGGTCAAGTGTTTGCCAAGTAGTTGCTGCAAGCATTTTCAAAAGAGTTTAGCGGAAATCATTAGGCCTAGACTGATGGTTGTACAGGCTTAGTTTTTTCAAAGGTTAACAATGCAGTCTATACATGTGTAAGTAAATCCCATTGCATTTAATAGGGTTTACTCCTAGGAAACAATACAGGATTGCAGCTAAGGTAGCAGACCTGTCCATGCTTAACTCAGTGGAGCTATTAAAAGGCTGTAGGATATTAATCAGCCAAAGGCCTGATTGAAGGGGAACATTTTTGCCTGACGCCTAAAAATATATTATGAAGGCACCAGACAGACCTCCCTGGGAAGAGCATTCCGCAAATGGGGAGCCACTGCAGAAAAGGCCTGTTTCCGTATTGCCACCCTCCAGACCTCGGATGGAGGAGGCACACAAAGAAGGGTTAATTACACTCTTGATTACCCTGAACTTTCTTCTTCAGTTTGTCTGATTTCCCATTTCTCACTTTTACAGGGCCGCACATTCTGACAATAGCTGTTTTCACACTTGCTGCGGTTGTGGTGGTAGTTCTGATCATCGCTCTGCTGCTACTGAGGTACAGTCCTCATTTCCTCTTCCTCTGTCCTTCCTTGACCTAAGTCCACAAATCCTTTCTGAAATTTACGCTTTTGAAGTCTGTACAAAGGTCACCTAACATAATGGTAAAGGTAAAGGGACCCCTGACTTTTAGGTTCAGTCGTGGACGACTCTGGGGTTGCAGCGCTCATCTCGCTTTACTGGCCATGGGAGCCAGCATACAGCTTCCGGGTCATGTGGCCAGCATGACAAAGCCGCTTCTGGCGAACCAGAGCAGCGCACAGAAACGCTGTTTACCTTCCCGCCGGAGCGGTACCTATTTATCTACTTGCACTTCGTGCTTTTGAAATGCTAGGTTGGCAGGAGCAGGAGCCGAGCAATGGGAGTTCACCCCGTCGTGGGGATTTGAACCACCGATCTTCTGATCGGCAAGCCCTAGGCTCTGTGGTTTAACCCACAGC
This sequence comes from Darevskia mixta, assembly GCA_034641385.1. Lineage (NCBI taxonomy): Eukaryota > Metazoa > Chordata > Lepidosauria > Squamata > Lacertidae > Darevskia > Darevskia mixta. Next base: position 21,812,960 of record JAWWNH010000008.1, read on the forward strand.
CCCACCTGCGTAGATGAGCTAAATTGCATAAGCTCTGGCACCCCTTGCTCTCCCAGCTGATCAAGCCCCCTATTTCACCTACCTGGTCGGAAAGGTTCCTTCTCATTCTCTCCTTCCCTTTGCCCCTCCACCTGACACATGCTAGCAGATATACTTCAGTAATAGAATATCTGCATCCCATCTTTGAGTGGTAGAAGTTTCGTCATTGGGAGTTTTGATACTGGCTTGAGGTCAGTGCACACTTTAAGGTTACTTCTAAGAAGTCTGCTTTTAGCTTGACTCAAACTGACTCATTAAAAAGGTCAATATTTCCATTCATTATCAGACAACTAGTGTCTGAAGTTCTTAAAATGTCCTGCTTGTCCACGAATAGTTCTAATTCCAGATTCAAATGCTTCAAAAATTGCTGCAAGTATACCTGTCTTCCTGATGTACAGGAAATATAGAAGAGCCATTGAACTCCAGAAAAAATGGTCCCACATCCCACCTGACAAGATTGTTCCTCTGGAGACTAACGAGACAAGTCATGTTAGTCTGAAGGTAGGAAACAGCAGCCATCTATGGCACAGGTTCTCCTTCACAATAAAGTGGTACTGGGTGTCTCCTGAACATGGTAAACCATGATGTTGGAACCATAGATGCTATCTAGAAAACCGCTCTGTGATATCCTAATATCTGTGTATGGACTCACATTGGCTAGGACGGAAGGTGAGAGGGAGAATAACTGGAGAGAAAATAAGTATGCTATCTCTGTACAACCTGAGTCTAGATGGAGAGGGTTCAAAGCTTTACATTCCAAGAGTTTTCTGTTTCTCTCCTCACTGTAGTCTTGTGGCCCAGCAGCAAATCAGGCATGTCTCTCTAACTTCCTCCTCTAACATCACACAGTTCCTACTAAGTTTTCATGGTCTCTCGCTTTTCTAACTCAGGGAGGGGCCCCACACTTTTGATGTGCTAATTGATCATTATCCCCCAGGCCATTGCCTCAGAGGAAATTAGGCTGACTCCATTTCCTTTCAACTCAGGTTGATTTCTTTGGATTAAGAAGTACCTTTAATACACAATTCAGTAAATTTGCCCAGCATAATTTGCTTTCACACATGCTAATTAAATGATTAGAAGTGTCTAGTACACAGGTCAAAAGCACAACTTTAACACACGTGAGTCTGGTTATTTCCCAGTTCTAACACCCCAACCTTAATTAAATTCTAACACTAACTTGATCTGGAATTTAGGGTTTCTTGCACCCACAGTAACAATATTTAGTAGATGTCTATGATCTTACATGACTTACATTCCAAATAACATTCACAATTCTGCTACTCTTACAATTATTTATTTTGTTGGAGTGGCAGTTGAGGAAGGAACCGGCTTGTCCCAGACATTAAATGCCATGATCTAAATGCTTAGAAATACAGTCTTCTGCCCCACAGCAGAGAAAATTATGAACTGTGAGTTTGAAATGGTAAACGAGTATGCATGTATTGTTTAAAATCTCTTCAAGCGCAAAGGACCACAACACAACTCATGTTTGGAGAAGTATATTGGAGTCTGATGCCCTTACAAATTGCGGGAAACATAGGTGCTATATTACATTTTTCTTGCACACACCAGGATGGGATATATTACCAGTGGTGTTGTAATCTGAGGTTGCAGTGGGTGGAAGACCTGTTATTTCTGCAGCAAGGTCCTTGTCACCAGCATCCCAGAACCACCTAATCTGCATGAAACGGGAGCTTTCCAGCCACTATATGCTCCAAAGCCAAGCATTTAGGAACACAGAAAACACAAGATGCTTAGTTTCAAGAGAATGGCGTTCAAGTGCTTCTAAGTACCATAGAACTTCAAGGAAAACATAACAAGTCACTCTGAAATATGATACTGGAGCATTCAAAATAACTTGCATATATAATGTGCACAGAAACAGTAGATCTAGCAGAAAGGCAACACAAGGGCACCTGCATTGATTAATTCAATGCATCCCTAATGGTTATTATTGTATAATTATAATGTTGTTGTATAATATTAGAATGTTGCTGTGGCCATCATGAAGGGACCCTGCTCTTCTGAATCTAAAACTACGCTAAAACTATGCATTCCTGAAGTCAGCTAAATAAGCCTTCTTTGATTCTCAGATTGATGACGACACAAGGCGTGATACTAGCCAGAGGCTGCGTCAAGGCAAATATGACAAGAAGGTACATTTCCTCCAGCATCTCTGCTTTTCTCCTCTGGAAATGATCTTGTACAAGATAAGGTGCCATTTCATGCTCATTCCCAGTTACTTGCAAACCACAGGGATACAATAGAGCAGAGGTTCTTAAACTGTGGTGTGCCAACCATTTTTGGTCTATCTGCTTTATTTAGGTAGTCCTTGGAAAGGCTGCAGAACTGTTGAAATTATCTATACTTGGCCATTTTGATGAGGACTAGATTACTGAACAGGGCAACAAGTCTCTGTTTTGCACAGCACTGTTCTTAAACAAAACCTCCGTATTAAAAATTTAAAAATATAAATAGGATCCAGCAGACAAAATACGGTATATAAAGAGGGATTGGCAGTGAAGGGAGACAGGAATGTGGAAGCAATGAGGTTAAGGGTAACCTAAGGACGCAGAGAGGGGTAAGAATTGCAGGAGGAGAGGGTCCTTGCCAAGCTCTCTGAAATGAGAGTTGGGGCAAGAGGGGAAGTGCTGCTCTTTCTTAGCACAAAAAGAGTTCGGATTCATTTTCAGAAAATACCAACCAAATGGACAGATAACAATTAAGTCATCAGACCCATCAGAGACATTTTATATTCTAAAAGAACAATTTGAATAGTTGTGACTTAAGCTTTCCTGGTCTACTTCGTGAGAGACGATTAGATTGTCTGACTTTCCATGATAGCTTCCTGCAAGCGTCTGTAGTGCTTTGCTACAGTTGGCTGTTAACCAAAAGGTTGGTGGTTCAAGTCCAGCCATGGATGGTTTCTGTTGTTTTATTTTGGTCACATCACAATTATTTCTCAATGTATCTAGGCAGAATGAATTGTGGGTGAGGCAGGGGGAGGAGAGGTAAAGCTGTGAAATATGTATGTCTATATATGTGGCCAGTTGGGTAAGAACATGAAGTAACTAGGCGTCGGGAGGTACAGGCAGTAGAACTCCAGCAGTTTAAAGGCTCTTTGAGAAGGGGTCCCATAAAAGGGGCTCCTGCTTGCCTAATCTTGCTTTTTCAAGAATATTGTCACAATTCCTTCCTTCCTTCCTTCATTTTCCTTTCAGCTTCACATATTTGAAGTGTAACATTTTGTGCTCTTGGTCCATCCAGCCTTCTAAGGCTGCTGTCCTAGCTATGTTTATTCAGAAGTAAATCCTATTTTATTCTAAGGGGGTTATTGCCAGGTAATTGAGATCAGGATTGAGCCAGCGGGGGGGGGGGGAGAGCTTCTGTGTGGACCTGAACTGGATAAAGTTGACTGATTAAATGTTTTGTTCACATAGTTCTTCTCTTCCTCTTTGTATGTATAAAGGATTGTCATTGCACTTATTTTCAATGTATAGATCATATCACAACCCTTGCAAAGGATAATGGTGTTCATTTCCTCATCATTGGTTAAGTAATTTAACATTTCATGTAAATGTATTTCTAAAATATAACCAACATATCTAGATCTCTCATGACATTATACAATACATGGATTACTGTGATGCTGCTATTCATTCCTACCAACCCTTTTCATTTTCCAGGTGATAATCCTGAAGGATTTAAAGCACAATGATGGGAATTTTACAGAGAAACAGAGAATAGACCTAAACAAGGTAAACACTAAACCCACAACCACAGCATATCCACTGAAAAATGTAGACCACAATTTCCTTTCTTCTTATTTCTTTCATATTGCAGATGTTAAGCTCTTCCTTTTCCAATAAGCCTTCTTCAGTGTGCCAGATCTCACTGCAGAGGCAATGTAGAAAGCTCACTTTTCAGAACTTATTCAATGTAACCCTGCAGACATTGGCATACACTTTTGAACTGGAAAGCACTGAGTGATAGTAGCTGAACAAGATATCCCCAAGCAGCATAGGAGGACATCCTATTCCCATACCACTGTATCTAATTTTCCACGTCATCATTCTGCTTCTAACGTGCCCATTATTTTTGCCCTAGCTCCTTCAGATTGACTATTACAATCTGACTAAGTTCTATGGAACTGTCAAGATGGACACGATGATCTATGGAGTGATTGAATACTGCGAGAGAGGATCATTGCGGGTAATTAGCTCTGTAGCTCACTCATCAGTTTGTACAAAGACAGGTGATAACCCATCACATCTAAAGACAAGTCCTTGCTGGGGCCAGAAATAGGCAGTGGGGAAGAAGGGTAGTTTGTGTTGCTCTTGGTCTTGTAAGTTTCTCAGTACTACCTTCAATATTGCAACTGGAGAAACATAATCTTTAGCGCTGAATTGCTATAAACAGGAATTGGGCTTTCCAGTGATTGCCACTTGTTCCAATTTATTGCTAAAGAGCGAGTTTTCCAGGGGAAAGCGGTGGGACAATCAGCCCCTTCCTTTTTAGGCACAGGACAAGAGGAAGTTTGGATGAGCCCTTTGTGGCTTCAACATTAAGCCAGCTTTTCTCTCCTGCAACCCTTCGCATCCGTTTGTTTACTAGCCAGCATGATGAAGAGTTCTGGAGGGCTCAAAAGATTGCTCACTATTTTGTGACATGTTGGTTGGTTCTAATTAGCTACCACGTATGAATTTTGGATTATTATTTTTTTAAAATGAAACAACACTACTTCCTTTGTTTTTAGTGAAGATTCTTACCACAGCTTCTTTGTCATCTTTTCATCTCAGGATGTCTTGAATGATAAAATCTCCTACCCAGATGGCACCTTCATGGACTGGGAATTTAAGATTTCTGTCATGTATGATATTGCAAAAGTAAGTAGATGGATGGCAATGAGGAACTTAATGAGGCATAATCTCACCTTGAGTGAATGATGGGATATAAGGTATTTTGCTGAAATGTCTAACAACAGGATTCTATAAGTACTGTTTGCCCTTCGATAGGAAATCTGATTTTTTTTTTATTCTGTTGAGAGCTGGGACACTTAATGCTTGTTAAATTCTGACATTTTGCTGAAATGAGAGAGAAAATAATAATAATACTGCACCTAAATGAAAGAGTGAGCGTTATTTAAGAAATTGAGATTGTGGTTACCATTTTTGTTTAGAAATGTAAAAATAACGCTCTCAGTAGGGAAAGGCTTTTCAGCTAAAGTGGAAAGAAATTCAAAATGAGCCACAAATTAAGAAGGCCTTACTGTGCATCCACAATGCTGGAGCTGAAGATAAAAGTTACCTTTGCCTTTAGTGCTTTTAAAGGTATGAATTTCCTGCATGGGAATTTTTAATCACCCTTTTGCTTTTGTGAGCCCCCACCTGCCAACATATATTGGTGACCCAGGTTTACAATTTCAGTGAGAACTAGGCCCTATACTGTATAAGTCTATGCAAACCTGATTCTGGAGTTCAAAATGTTTTCTACTTTGGTACACGTGTAAAATATTGTTGGCTTATAATCCTCTTCATTTAAATATTTAAGATTTTTTGGTCACCTTATCAATGTCAGAATGGTGCTCCTGTTTGTAAGATTTTAGAATTATGGGAACAGTTTTGAAGGAAATATGTACATACACAAACCCCAAATCTGGCCCTGCTACCTATCGGTCCTTAGCTCCCATATATATATATGTTCCTAAAAACAATCCTCCCTCCGCATATTGTCTTGTTTAATTGGACTAATGTGTCCTGGGCCTATTTCTATGTAGCAACATATTATTATGATAAAGGTAGATAGCCGTGTTGGTCTGTCATAGTCAAAACAAAATAAAATAAAAAAAATCCTTCCAGTAGCACCAGACCTAATGGAGAAATGGGCTTTCACTCAAGCAAGCTTCTATCACATATGGCTTTTTGTGGGGGGGGGTGGATGGTGCAATCCATACAGTTCCATGCAATCCTCTCAGTGTGTCAAAAATGCCAGAAGAGAGGGTGTGTCAGGAAAAACAAGAAGCTGTAAGTGCAAGTCAGACTCGTTTTCATTTCCTCCTAAAAATGTGATTTGCTTGTTCTTCCACTTTTATTGCCTATTGGCATATGTGTATTTTTCACCTCCCAAAAAACTAAGGTCCTTTCCGCTGGAGAAGGAGTGTACAGCTTTCAATTTTTATTTATTTTTTAAATGGAGAGAAAGCTGAGGAGAAATAGGGAAATGTGTTGGCCCTGCGGTGGAAAGACAATCAGGTTGGTTGCTTCAGATCATACTATAATAGAATTTCAGAGTTGAAAGGGACCCCAAGGGTCATTCTAGTCCAACCCCCTGCAATGCAAAAATCTCAACTAAAGCATCCATGACAGATGGTCATCCAACTTCTGCTTACAAACCTCCAAGGAAGGAGAGTCCACCACCTTCCAAGGGAGTCCGTTCCTCTGTTAAACAACTCTTACCATCAAAAAGTTCTTTTTTATGTTTAGTTGGAATCTCCTTTCTTGTAACTTGAATCCATTGGTTCGAGTCCTACCCTCCGGAGCAGGAGAAAACAAGCTTGCTCCATCTTCCATGTGACAGCCCTTGATATATTGGAAGGTAGCTAGCATATCTCCCTTTCAGTCTCCTCTTTTCCAGGCTAAACATACTCGGCTCCTTCAACCGTTCCTCATAAGGATGGAGGAGCCTGATGCTCCTCTCTCAGCAGAGCCAATGGGGTGGGCCTGTGTTACCAATTCTGTTGCTGCTGCAGCCTAATGGAATGACTGCCAGGTGACAGTTGCTGGAGGGAAGAGCTTGGTGGAGCTGATCTCTCAGCAGAGCTTATGGAAATGGTCCTTCAGTCCTCCGACTTCCTCTGCCGCAGCCAGATAGAACAGTCATTCCTCCTCCCTAGGAAACTTGGGGCAGGCACTAAAATTAGGCAGACACTTGTTTTTTTTTCTCTCTCTCTTCATCTCCTAGGGAATGTCCTACCTGCATTCCAGCAAAACTGAGCTTCATGGTCGCCTGAAATCTACAAACTGTGTTGTGGATAATCGCATGGTTGTGAAGATAACCGATTTTGGCTGCAATTCTATTCTTCCACCAAAAAAAGGTACATAAGAAATATGAATTCCTCGCTCGGGAATTTCTCATGAATATTTGTAGGCTGACTGCATCTTATAGGAGAACTGTCAGGAAATGTGGCATTAATATTCTGTTAAACTTAAGTTATTTCAGTATAGCACTATAGTTATGGTATGACGATATCCCCCCCCCCCACTGCCTCCGCTAAGCCACACAGCACCACAGCTTGAAGCAGTAGTGTAGCTACGAGAATCCGACAGTGGTATGATGTGATTTCTGATGCCATCTGCATGAGGATCAGAAACCGTTGAAAGTGGAAGGCATGCCTGTGCCCAGGGCCAACTGAGGCAACAGCCTGTGGTGACAAATGTTGCCCAACCATTTCTTCTGAGATGCATGGCCAGCCATTCTACTTTGTCTCAGGAAGTAAAATGTATTGGGCCAACTCTACCGATGCCAGTGTTTTGTTTGGTTTTAGTTCATTTCATAAATTTCGTAAATTGCTTTTTGCTGAGCCCCCAAAGCAGTTTCCAACAACTTGCAATTAAAATCAACTTCATACTGTACAACAATAAAAGCAGCAGGGCAGTCTAAAACCACAAGGCAGAACAACCAACTTCTCTAAAGGCTTGGGAAAAGAGACAGATATTGAGTAGTAGACAATTGTCGACCAATTTCTTCTGCTTGTTTCTGTCACACACACACACACACACTTCTCTCCCTGCTCCTCAGATCTCTGGACTGCTCCTGAACACCTCCGCCATGGTGACATATCTCAGAAAGGCGATGTGTACAGCTTTGGAATTATAGCACAAGAGATCATACTGCGTAAGGAGACCTTCTACACTGACAATTGTCGGGATCATAAAGGTAAACATTGTGCATAATGGAAAGGCTTGATGACAGGTTTTCCAGGGATTGCCATTTGCATTTGCCATTCAGCGGTAAAATGCAATTTTTCCTGGGGAAAGTTTGAACATGTGAAGGGGCAATGAAAGAGCATGGGCCAAGACTTGCCCTTTCATTGAGGCTGCATGCACTGAGCCAATGCCCCGCCCGTGTGCTCTGGCCTTTAATTTAAAGAAGGCTGCCTTGCTTTCATGTAGGATTTCTACCTGTGGAGCATTGTAATTATAAATCTACTTAGACTTTCCAACATGGGAATAAGAACCTTGCTTGACCACAAATGTTCAAATACTTGTAGCAGGAATATGGTGGGACACCCAGGATGTGAGATGGCTGGGCAGAGGGAGGGAGTAATGGGGGATGTAGATTCTTATTCCTCTTTTTCATCTTGCATCTTATCTTGGTGCCGTGCTGAAGAAATGCAGATATCTTCCTCAACCTGCCAGTTCACCCCAGTAGGCACTCTTAATTTCGCATGTCTCACAAATTGAAAAACCACCATATGCAGACCTTTATCAAAGAATGAGTGTGTTCATTCAGATCTAGGATTTTGGTCTGAGCCCATCTTGGGTTATAAAATACGGCCTTGACACAATCTGCTTGCCTAGAAAAGCTCTGCTTCTTGTGTTAAAGTGTCTTCTTCATGTGCTGAATTGTTCTCTGTGTTATATTTCCCCCCTCTCCTGTTTTAGAGAAACTTTGCAGAGTAGAAAGCAATAAAGGAGCAAGACCTTTCCGGCCGGATCTTCTATTGCATTCAGAGGGAGAGAAAAAGCAAGAGGTAAGGCCATGTTGAAAGAAAGCCAAGCTCAACTGAGTAGTAAGCGGTTATGCCCACGGCATGCACAGGTTAAAACTAGTAAGGTTGACAGACAGGAGTGTAACCAACTTTTTTCTTCCAGTGTTTTGCCTTTACACCACATTAACATCTCCTACAGTATTAAGAATTCCAATGCACAGAAGCCAATGTAATGAGCTTTCATACATCATAGTAGCTCCTGACTTAGCTGCTGGTTATTTTAACAGTTTGGAGTGGGTATGATATCAGGGAGGGAGGGGTGCTAGGTTAACTAGATAACACTGATTACTGATTTATTTCACTGATGAAATAAAAATGGATTAAAAACAAACAAACAAACAAACCCATATCACCTGAACCCAAATTTACAAGGGAAAAGCATTGAGACTGTGATGGGTTGATGATTATGTCATTTGGACAATGCAAATTGAATAGCTGCAAACACACAGTAAACTCCAGTATGGACAAGCCCGTTGTTGTTTAGTCGTTTAGTCGTGTCCGACTCTTCGTGACTCCATGGACCAGAGCACGCCAGGCACTCCTGTCTTCCACTGCCTCCAGCAGTTTGGTCAAACTCACGTTGGTAGCTTCTATAACACTGTCCAACCATCTCGTCCTTTGTCGTCCCCTTCTCCTTGTGCCCTCCATCTTTCCCAACATCAGGGTCTTTTCCAGGGAGTCTTCTCTTCTCATGAGGTGGCCAAAGTATTGGAGCCTCAGCTTCAGGATCTGTCCTTCCAGTGAGCACTCCGGGCTGATTTCCTTAAGAATGGATAGGTTTGATCTTCTTGCAGTCCATGGGACTCTCAAGAGTCTCCTCCAGCACCATAATTCAAAAGCATCAATTCTTCGGCGATCAGCCTTCTTTATGGTCCAGCTCTCACTTCTGTACATTACTACTGAGAAAACCATAGCTTTAACTATACGGACCTTTGTCGGCAAGGTGATGTCTTTGCTTTTTAAGATGCTGTCTAGGTTTGTCATTGCTTTTTCCCAAGAAGCAGGCGTCTTCTAATTTCGTGACTGCTGTCACCATCTGCAGTGATCATGGAACCCAAGAAAGTAAAATCTCTCACTGTCTCCATTTCTTCCCCTTCTATTTGCTAGGAGGTGATGGGACCAGTGACCATGATCTTAGTTTTTTTTATGTTGAGCTTCAGACCATATTTTGCGCTCTCCTCTTTCACCCTCATGAAAAGGTTCTTTAATTCCTCCTCACTTTCTGCCATCAAGGTTGTATCATCAGCATATCTGAGGTTGTTGATATTTCTTCCGGCAATCTTAATTCCGGTTTGGGATTCATCCAGTCCAGCCTTTCGCATGATGAATTCTGCATATAAGCAGGGAGACAATATACAGCCTTGTCGTACTCCTTTCCCAATTTTGAACCAATCAGTTATTCCATATCCAGTTCTAACTGTAGCTTCTTGTCCCACATAGAGATTTCTCAGGAGACGGTGGGCATACCTTTAAAAAAAATCTGGGAAGTGATCAAGAGCAAAAATTACCAGTTATCCAGCCAGTTTAGTTAACATGTTTCACAACTGGCAGAAAAGAGGTGTGTCCTTTTTTTGTGATGGTGGGGTGGGGCAATTTCTGTTTCTGTTTGCTTTAAATTTAACGCTAAGGCCTTGCATAAGACTGATAAAGAGGTATTGTGCAAGACATCTGTATAATAATAATAATAATAATAATAATAATAATAATAAATCCAATGTCTGCATTGCTTTGCTGTCTGCTCTTAAACGGAGTGTGTGCCTTTGATCATGTGGCAAAGGTATTTGGGTTCAAATCTCCATTTTGAAAGGGAGTTGCCTTTTAGGCTCTCTGGGAGTGAGGATGTGCAAATGAGCCTCTCCAAGAGTGACTACACCTCCAGGCAAAATGGAGGCTGTAAGGAGAGGGAGACCTTTGCTTCTAGGTCTGTTTGGAATTACATTTTATTTCTTATAAATACCAAGCCTGTGCTGGACATGCACAAGATATTGTATGGGACTATTTGGGTGTATCTTTGATGTTTTGTTCTGTTTTGAATAAAATTCTGTAAGTAAAGCTTGAATCAAACTAATGGGTCTGGACAACGTTTTAGTCCAAAAGGAGTAAGTTTTTATGCATCCAGTTGCTTCAAGCAGCACATTATTAATATCTGCAATACTTTGAACAGGGCATCTGGCAACTGGTGAAAATAGGATTTCCCCCCTTTTTGGTATTGATGGGCCACGGGGGGGGGGGGAGAATAGTATGTGCTTAGGCGAGGAACAAAAAGATATAGGTGTGGTTATGGAGATCACCCACTAAAACTTCACCACACACATTGCAAACTGCTTACCATAAAAATTAATAAAACACACTAACAAGCTTCCATACCAGGAGTGACTGCAGATATAAAATGAATTATTTTACTAATCAGATTTTCCATGGCAAAGGAAAAACTGGATTAAAACTGGACATGAGCAGCACCAATTCCACAATGAACTCCTATCTGGAATAGGTGACCAGCATCAACCCATTACACCTGGAAAGGGCATGTCTACCTGAGCTTGCAAAAATAAGGGGTGGAACCTGGTGCTCCAGAGAGTGGCTGATTGAGTTATGAAAATGGTGGGAAGAAGGTTGGATATTGTTACAACATAGTCTTTGAAGCCAGTTTGGGTTGCTAAGGATTATGTGGCAGGGGAGCACTATTTTAGTTTTCATCATGGAAACCAAAATATCTAAAGTAGTCCTGTATTGGATTGTGCATCCCTAGGTATATCTCCTCGTGGAAAGCTGCTGGGAGGAAGACCCAGAAAAGAGACCGGATTTTAAGAAAATTGAGACTACCTTGGCTAAGATATTTAGGTATGAAAGTGATTTACTTTGATAGAAAAAAAGTTCTGCTAAAGTTTGGCAGATTTCCACTCTGGCCACATGGCAGCCATACACTGGTGTCATGTACATGAACTTCCTTGTGTCATCAGCCTTCAAATTCATCCTTGTCCTTACAATATTCCCAGCAACTACCACAGCCAAACCAATGAAAGCTACATGGACACCTTAATCCGACGCCTGCAGCTGTATTCACGGAACCTGGAGCACCTGGTAGAAGAGAGAACTGAGCTGTACAAAGCAGAGCGAGACAGAGCTGACAGGCTTAACTTCATGCTTCTTCCAGGGTGAGTGCTGTCCAATCAGACAAGAAATCACCGGGGGGGGGGCGCCTCTAAACAAGTTATCATTATTGCTCATTTATAAGACTGTGTGCACCCCAGTCTCTGAACAGTATGTGACTCAAGGGGCTCCAGCATTAAGCCAGGGTTTGGTTTCTTTGGAATGAAGGTCAATTGAGACTTTGATGTATTTAGAATACCGGTATATGGCTTTGTTTACACATATACACAATCTGACCATAGGATAAAAAGCCTCACAATGTTGACACTCCAGCAGATCTTGCTTCCCTACTAGGTTTCCAGGGGAAGGCCCCACAAACCCATAGCCCTGGATTCAGCCCACAGAGAAATGCCAAGCGTCTCTGTCCAGCTTCCAGCCCAGCTAAAACTCACAAATAAAAACCCTAGTAGGGGTGATGTCAGGGGCACCGTATGTTGGCTGCAGCCTTCTGCAGGTGTGTGCCCAGCTGTGGGATTCTGCCAACCTGAAGCTCATTTACTAAATGTCTCTCACGTGTTGCTTTAGTTGCTCTTTACTAAAATGCTCCAACCTCTTGAGCATTTTGTAGGAAAGATGCTCCCTTCTTGGTAATCTTAGGTCACATTTTCTGGATCATCTGCAGCCTTACGTTCTTTTTTAGAAGTTGTAACTAGAACTGCAGGTGCTCTGTTGTGTGTGTGTGTGTGTGAGAGAGAGAGAGACAGACAGACAGAGATTTGGATGACTGCTAAATAATGAAGCCAGCTACCTCGGCCAGTAAAGCGAGATGAGTGCCGCAACCCCAGAGTTGTCCGTGACTGGACCTAACAGTCAGGGGTCCCTTTACCTTTACATAATGAAGGGCAAGTAGACAGAATAGTATATATGAACATGAAGGCAATCCAAGTTTGGTTTCAAGCTAGACTTGTACTTCCTGATATTGTGTTAACTACGGGTTTGAATCACATAGCTGGAAAGGGCACAATTGGACTTACCCCATATCTTCAAGGAAGCGCTGGTCTCTGCCGGCATGGGCCATGATGTAGCAGAGACAGAAATTTAGTAAAACAGAATAGAATTACACAACCTGGAATTCTGCCAGGAAACAGAACTTCCATGTTAAGAGAAAGGAATTGTGTGCTTGAGTTTGTGCATACAAATAAGCAGTTCCAACACCAGTTTCCAATTCTGACCAGGTAGGTTAGAGTCAAGCAGAAGAAGGTTTGTCTCCTCAATTATAACACGAGCACTAATAGCTTATATATCTGTACAGCTGAAATGTCCCTGGGCATGAAAGAGGATCAAAAGGCCATCCTGTCAAATCTGCAAAACATGACCATCTACCCACTGACCTCTGACATGTTTTGAAAGGAGATGGAGTGATTGCCCATAACATTTGTGATTTAAAATCTCAATTACTTAGAATGGTGTTGTGTTTTTATCATTACTAAGATTTAAAGCGCACTTTGCAATTGAGAAGCTTCATCCTACGATACTTATCTTCTTCCTTTTGACAGGCCTGTGGTAAAGTCCCTGAAGGAAACTGGACGGGTGGAGCCAGAACTGTTTAAAGAAGTCACCATCTACTTCAGTGACATTGTAGGCTTCACAACCCTTTGTAAATACAGCACCCCTATGGAAGTGGTGGACATGCTCAATGACATCTACAAGAACTTTGATCACATTCTTGACCCTCATGATGTCTATAAGGTGACCAGAACTGGGAAGAGAGAACAGAAGGCTAGGTAGAATGATTTGAGGTGAAAGGAGGGGGGTAGCAGAGCATTGCCACCAATCCTTTAAGGGGCTAATCCAGGGGTAGGCAACCTAAGGCCCAATTGCCTTCTCAATCCGGCCTGTGGACGGTCCGGGAATCAGCGTGTTTTTACATGAGTAGAATGTGTCCTTTTATTTAAAGCGCATCTCTGGGTTATTTGTGGGACATAGGAATTCGTTCATATTTTTTTTCAAAATATAGTCTGGCCCACCACATGGTCTGAGGGACGGTGGACCGGCCCACGGCTGAAAAAAGTTGCTGACCCCTGCGCTGATCCATGCTTTACCCATTAATGTGGATGGGAAACATTGCGATAGATTTCAGAGGCAGAAAGCACTTATATTTGGGCAAAGGAAAGGTCTGTAAGGAAAAAGCGAACCTCATGTGCATGAATTTCCCACTGTGGAAACAGTTTAAGAGAGACGAAATAAAAGGCGGGAATTGTTTTCTTCTGGGACAGAAAGCGAAACAAAGCATATAAGAAAAACAAAAAATAAAAGGTAGCAGTTATTTTCGCTGTTTAAAATTATTGTGCAAAATAGGGAAGGCTTGTTTCTTTTTAACATTTTCAAAGAACAGTTCTTCACCACAGAGAAAATCACAGTCACCTATAGATATTAACTGAGTACTATTTGCAACTAAAAATACATGTGTAAACATGTTTGTTAATTGAGATGTGATAAGCATTCCCTGAGCAGGAAAGAACAGGACCTTTCAGGTTTTTCCTATATTGGATTGCTCTTTCGTTAGATAAAAAATAATGACTTTGGATCTTGTTTCAACAGGTAGAGACCATTGGAGATGCATATATGGTAGTAAGCGGTTTACCAAAGAGAAATGGCAACCGTCACGCAGTGGACATTTCCATGATGGCATTAGATATACTCAGCTTCATGGGCTCCTTTGAACTCGGACATCTTCCAGGTCTTCCTGTATGGATTCGAATAGGAATTCACTCTGGTATGGTGTGATATATATCAAACATTTGATCAAAATAAAGGAATGAGGATGGGAAAGAAACTTGGGTTGGCTTCCTTTGACATGAGCCTACCCAATCTGCCTTTCCTGAAACTATACATGAACCAAAATGCACTATCCTTTGAAATTTGTACTTCTCCAAATTTTGCAATGCCGTTCTCCAACTAAATACTGAGTTCAGAAATGAGTATATTAGGGGGGAGTGTGAATGAAAAATACATAGCGTGAAAATTACATTAAAAACCATAATATTAGGGGAAATTTCTTTATAATATTAGGGAAAATATGCTTCAGTGCTTGTGGGTGCTTAGAGAATGAAATAAAAGAAATAAAAAGTAAAGCAAAACGCTCAGAAAACTATGGGCCATTTCAGCATGGAACTAGGTACCTTTCCTGATGTTCACCACATTTCTCTTAAAAGGCTTGATCATTCCCATGTTCGAGAGGTACAATGAATAGAAAATTCAATCTCTAGAGTCTAAAGCATTGGAAACAAGAAAAAAAAGTACAGTTACAAAAGCACCTACAGAAAGTCATAAAATGGCATAGGATGAGAATGTTGTGCCATTTGCATCGAATCACATACCGGCAGCGTCCAATAGTTACCACTTACCATCACATTCTAAAAAGTAATAGCAATAACAGTGGGCATATTATACAGGATACAAATCACATTTTACCAGGTACAAAAAAATAAATAAATACAGAGCATCCACTGGAAAATGCGGTACTGTATTCCTGAAACAGAATGCCATCTCAAGGGAAGCACTCTCATCGACACGCAATAAATAACAACAACAAGTTTGCAATGCTAAAAACAGATTTCTGGGACGACCCTTAGAGGCTGTATTTAAAATTATTTATCAAAACAATTGCAGTTTCTGTAACTGACTCAGCAGCACAGAAGAGAAATAAGAGCAGGATGTCTACAGAGACCCTTATCACAAGCATTTTTTGGGAATGCATCTTTTTCCCCTTCCCTTCCCTCCTCTGACCCCAGCGCTTACGTTTCAGTCACATAGTGTTCCACTAGAGAGAGTTATGCAGCAGCTGAACACAGCTGCTCTTCACTGTCTGCTATCGCTAACGGTTGCTTGGACAAAATATTCTACTAGTACCTTAAAAAAAACCCACAGAGAACTTAGAGCCTTCTGGAAATTGGTTGCTTTATAGTTCAAGTTGCAGTCCTTTGAGAGGAAAAGATACTCAACAGATCAAAGACTGAAGTATGACTTAGCGAATAAATGTTTTAGGGATATATAATTGTTTCCAGTACTGAAGTTCTGTACAGTATAATAAGGGTTGATGAACTGTGCAAGAGATGGCATTTTCAAAGGCAATCTTGTGGATCATAGGAAATGTTGGCTTAATGCATTTGTTCTGTTGACCCATCGAAAACGCTTCTGAAACGAGAAGTCTCTTCATTTCCACTTCAGTAATTCTCCTACAACAGTGGCCATCTAAATGCTGCCCTTTTCACCACTCTTTAGAGGGTGACTTTGAATAGAGGAAATACGGAAGGAAGGTAGTACAGTGATGATACTTAAAGCTTTTGTGGGTAGCTGATAGTGGGAAGGGAGGCATTAAACCCACAAATGCTCCTACTGCCTCATAGCTTCTGCCCAGCTGGAAGTTAGTCACTCTGAAATTAATACAGCTACGTGCTACTGCAATTTCTAAGCGGTGTGAGATTTCAGGAGTACCAGGTGCGCTTACCAGGGCCTGTGTTTTCTTTTGCACAATGAAGTACTGTGGAGACTGTGGTGTCTTTATAATATATGGCTTATTTACACATACGTACCTACAACCTGAGCCTAGATGCAGAGAGTACAGAGCATTCACATCCCAAAAGGGTCCTGTTCCTTCCATTGCTGCAGCCGCAGATTCGAAGAGACCCCAAAACATTGTCTTACCCTCTCTGCAGCATAAAACAGACAGCCCCCTCATGCTCTGGCCCCTGCTCCAGCTTGCAAGAGTGACACTTTTGCCCTGTTACTTTACCTCACCACCCAGTGCAATTCTTTCCCTTCCTCCTAACCGCTGGCCTTTTGTCTCTGCTAACTATCTGTCAGTCAGGGAAGGGTTTCCCTCCATTTTCTGGCCTGTTAATCGCCCTCTTAATGGGTTCATGGCTCGGCCATTCCAGTGATGAACATTTGATGGCTTCCTTGATGGGTTAATGACCGGCCATCGCCAGCCTTTGTTCTTCCAAAGCCCTAGCTGGATGGGGGCCTGTTGCAAGCCCTCTTTGGAGCTGGCCTTGCTTGCTAGGTAAAGGTAAAGGGACTCCTGACCATTAGGTCCAGTCATGACTGACTCTGGGGTTGCACGCTCATCTCGCATTATTGGCCGAGGGAGCCGGCGTATAGCTTCCAGGTCATGTGGCCAGCATGACTAAGCCGCTTCTGGCGAACCAGAGCAGCGCATGGAAACACCATTTACCTTCCCGCCGGAGTGGTACCTATTTATCTACTTGCACTTTGACGTGCTTTCGAACTGCTATGTTGGCAGGAGCAGGGACCAAGCAACGGGAGCTCACCCCGTCGCAGGGATTTGAACCGCTGACCTTCTGACCGGCAAGCCCTGGGTTCTGTGGTTTAACCCACAGCGCCACCCGCATAAACTAAATCCAGGGGTTTCTGTGTTTGGCACAGTTTAATCAAACCTTGATTAATTCTAACTTTTACTAATTCCAGGATTTATGGGTGACTTGTACCCACAGACTCTGGCCCTGAAAATTTATAACATAGAATCAGAGTTGAAAGGGAACCAAAGGTCCAACCCCCTACAATGCAAGAATCTACAATAACAATACTGTAGTGGAAGAGAGACAGGCATGCATACATACATACAGGAGAGGACAGAGTGAGTTGATTCAGCAGATGTCTGTAGCCTGTTTCAAGCCGTCCATCAACACCTTCATTTATTATTCTCTGTATTTAATAGCTGCAAGTCTGTTCTGGGGTGGGGTAGGATGCCAAGAAAAGCCATGGAGTTCATGGGTCTACCAACGGCCTCCGCCCTCATGATTTGACAAGTTCCTCTTCAGAAACAGTAGTCTTCATTGCATCATAGAAAAAGTGTTAGCAGTGGCAATATCTGTGGATGTGTGGGACAGGATTAAGCAAATCTGTGAAAGTGAATGCCAGGATCCGTGTGGGTATGCTTTGTGGCAAAGCTCTAGATTTGCCTTGTCTGGCTCCTGAAGTGCCAGGTATTGAACCAACTTAGTCCCTGGCTGTAGCAGAGAGGAGCACTGTTTCAAAATCACAAATAGCAGTCTTTCATAGTGAATTCAATCTCTAGGTTGTACTCACTGCTCATCCTACTCAAAGTAGACCCATTAAAGTTAATGGACATGACTATGATTATCTTAGAGTCATTCATTTCAGTGGGTCTACTTAGGGATTAATAATAATAATTTATTTATATGTCGCCCATCTACTCTGGGCAGCTTCCAACAAATTAAAGCATCAAACACAGTAAAACATCAATCATTAAAAACTTCCCTATACAGATGTCTTCCCTTCAGAGGTCTTCTAAAGGCCAGATAGTTGTTTATTTCCTTGACATCTGATGGGAGAGCATTCCACAGGGTGGGTGTGACTACTGAGCAGGCCTTCTGCCTGGTCCCCTGTAACCTCACTTCTTGCAATGAGGGAACTGCCAGAAGGCCTTCGGAGCTGGACTGAATTGAATACAGTCCCAGTTGTGCTTAGTTGGGCAGAAAAAGCCCTTAGTCAGATTTTCCCTGGAAACCTTTGCTGCCTGTTGCTAGCCTTAAACTCTGACATACAGGAATCCCTATTTAGGGAGTGCTGTTTAATCTGATTGAATATCCTTTGCTTGCTTCTATCAAGATATTTGGCTAAATAATTTTTTTTGCTGTATGTCTTCATTGTAGTTTTGCTTGTTTATCTTATCATAGAATTGTCCATTTGTTGTTATTGGACCCGTTTTTGTGATTTTGAAACTTTTGTATATCATCTTGTGTGTTTTTATCTTTATTATTTTGTTCCGTGCTCCAAGCTATAAATTCTGTAAATGAAATATACACACATACTCAGGCAGGACAGACCTTGTACTAGCCTGGTCAGATCTTGGCACCTCGGAAATCTGATTCCTAATGAGTCACATTGATGACTTCAAATTAATTCCTGCTCAGTTTATGATGTGATCTTGAGTGTGTGGGCTAATCTTTTCCTAGGCAAACACTCCCTCTCCTTCTTAATTCCTGCTCTGTGCCTTATTGTTTTCAGGTCCATGTGCAGCTGGTGTGGTTGGGATTAAGATGCCTCGTTACTGCTTGTTTGGAGATACTGTGAACACAGCTTCAAGAATGGAATCTACAGGATTACGTAAGGACAAATTCACGTCTACACTACACATTACTTTTTATGATCAAATCCAGAGCTCTTTACCCAGAAAAAAAGCTATTTTATCATAATAAAGTAGAAGCTGACTGGGTGACCTTAAGCCAGTCACTTTCTCTGAACCTAACCCACACCATATAGGGATTGTGAAAATAAACTGGGAGATGTACTACACACAGCATCCAGAGCTTTTTGGAGAAAGGGTAGGATAACATGTAGTAAATAATCACACCATTAGAATGTTTTTCTCAAAGGACTGCTACAGTTTCTATTTCTGCTGTATTTTAGGTGTTTTTCTTGGTAAGACATCTAATCTTCCTTCCGGCTATAAATATTCAGATTAAAGTAGCCACAATAATTAGTTCAGGACAATCAGTCTCACTGAAGCCGGTAGGACAAGTCCAATATTACTTGAATGCCTTGAGGATTATGATGTCAGTTGCCTTGCTCTGTTTGCAAATGCTATTCAGAAGATGAGCATGTTTTTGAGACAATTGAGTCAGCTCATTTTTACTAATGGAACACAAGAATCTCATTATCTTAACTACATTATAGACTGGCACAACACAAAACCAAACATTAAAAAAGCAAATTAAAACACTGTATGTTTGTTTGCATGCCTATAGCTCTACGGATTCATGTAAGTGGTTCCACTATTGCTATTCTCAAGAGAACAGACTGCCAATTCCAATATGAAGAGCGAGGAGAGACATATTTGAAGGTAACAAACAAGTGCACGTCCCGGTGACCCACAACATTTTGCTGACATAGGCAAAGGGCAAGATTTGTACCAACCTCCACTTCTATCCAGAGAAGCTGACTGGGCGGACAGTAGAATTTTATTTCAACAACATCCTCCACCGCACTGGGAGGCAGCAGGCTAGTTTAGGCTTGGGGGGGGGAGTGCAGGGCAATGCACATGGCAAATACAGTTCTGTCTTCCAACAACTTGCTGCCAATACTGCACACTTCCCAGCATCTACCACCTGAGGCAGTTGCCTCACTCTGCCTAATAATAATAATAATAATAATAATATAATAATAATAAATTTTTATTTATACCCCGCCCTTCCCAGCCAAGACCAGGCTCAGAGCGGCTAACAACCATAAAAACCACAACAAAACATACAAAACAATCAATTAAAATGCAAGTTAAAATACAATTTAAAATTTAAAATGCAGCCTCATTTTTAAGTAGCCCACCAATAAAACCATAAAGGAATAAAACATCAGGGTTAAACTAAAGCCAACCCAAAGGCCAGGCGGAACAGCTCTGTCTTGCAGGCCCTGCGGAAAGAAGCCAAATCCCGCAGGGCCCTGGTCTCTTGCGACAGACCGTTCCACCAAGTCGGGGCCAGTACTGAGAAGGCCCTGGCCCTAGTTGTTGCCAGCCTAGCATCCTTATGGCTCGGGACCTCTAAGATGTTATTATTTGAGGACCTTAAGGTCCTACACGGGGCATACCAGGAGAGGCGGTCCCTTAGGTACGAGGGTCCTAGGCCGCATAGGGCTTTAAAGGTCAAAACCAGCACCTTAAACCTGACCCTGTACTCCACCGGGAGCCAGTGCAGCTGGTAGAGCACTGGATGAATGTGGTCCCGCGGCAAAGACCCCGTAAAGAGCCTCGCCGCGGCATTCTGCACCCGCTGGAGTTTCTGGGTCAGCTTCAAGGGCAGCCCCACATAGAGCGAGTTACAATAATCAAGTCTGGAGGTGACCGTCGCATGGATCACTGTGGCCAGATCAGGGCGAGAGAGGTAGGGGACCAACTGCCTAATACGGCGGAGATGGAAAAATGCCACCTTTGCTGTGGCTGCAACCTGCGCCTCCATGGAAAGGGAGGCGTCGAAGGTTACACCCAGACTCTTGACAGAAGGCGCTGGCACTAATTGGGCCCCCGCAAGAGATGGGAGTTGGCCCCCCCAACTCCATGTCGTCCCGACCCAGCCAGAGGACCTCTGTCTTCGAAGGATTTAACTTCAACCGCCTCCCACGCATCCATCCAGCCACAGCTTCCAAACACCTGGTCAGCGTGTCTGGGACTGAGTCAGGGCGGCCGTCCATCAACAGATAAAGCTGGGTGTCATCAGCATATTGTTGACAGCCCAGCCCAAAGCTCTGGATAATCTGGGCAAGAGGGCGCATTAAAGATGTTGAAAAGCATCGGGGAAAGGATTGCGCCCTGAGGGACTCCACACACCAAGGAGTGCCGCAGAGACAACTCCTTCCCTAGTGCCACTCTCTGTCCCCGACCTGAGATAAAGGAGCGCAGCCATTGTCGGACTGTGCCCTGAATCCCCACGTCGGCAAGGCGGTGGTCCAAAAGTTAATGATCGACCATGTCGAAGGCTGCTGACAAATCTAAAAGAATCAGCAGTCCCGACCCGCCTCGATCCAGCTGTCTACGGAGATCATCCGTTAGTGCGACCAAAGCCGTCTCGGTCCCATAACCAGGGCGAAAGCCGGACTGAAATGGATCCAGAGCCGATGTTTCCTCCAGAAATCCACCAATAGAATAGAAGGCTGACCTAACACATGCAAACACACACGTGCGTGTGTACACACACAGCATGTATTCAAATAGCCATAATTTTTCAAAATCAATCTAGAGGTGGCATACATCTAAAAGGAGGAAACATTTTAAATTACTAGTTGGGGCCATGCTATCCAGTGAATTTCATAGGTGGGTAGGCATTTGAACCTGCATTTTCCACATCTAGCCCAACCTTTTAACTACTTCATCACCCTGACTTTCTTGTTATCTATAACAAGACTTGTTGCCATTGAGGCTAGACAAGATTCCTGCATTGCAGGGGGTAGGACTAGGGTCCTTCCAACTCTACAATTCTCTGATTCTATGAACAGAACTGTAGCCTTAGGTAGCTTATTCTGGTTTCTTTTCTATATATATTGGTTTTAGTTTAAAACACCCAGTAGGAATATGCCTTATGCTCCCCATGTTCGTTAAGTAAATTATACAAAGATAATAAAGTGCTGCAATATATAAAGAATATAAAAACATACAATATAGCAATCTAATTTTTGATCTAACCTCAAATGTATTATTCCTTATTTTGTATTAGGGCAAAGGAACTGAGATCACTTACTGGCTGACAGGAGTGAAAGACCAGAAATACAATCTTCCAACACCTCCTTCTGTGTAAGTGATTCTTGGATAGCTGGTTGTTAACAGAATGCACAAATCAATATTTACAGTATCCTTTCTTTTCTCTCTTTCTGTGAATATCTTGTTTGGCATGCACTTGGCAGAGATCAATATGGCAACCGTGCAAATGTGCATGAGGACACATGCACATATCCTAGGACCTCATGAATCCTCAATGTTGTGCAACCCACTATTCTCCCTCCAGCTTCTCCCAGTGGGAAAAACTGGAGGATAGAGTGTTGCATTATGCACAGTTTATAAAGAGGAGTGCCACGGCCAAACACACACCCATATACTGCAGTCATATTTTTTTTTGTATTGAATAACAAGGTCTAAACATTATCCTTATCTATTCACACTTACTCAAGCATACTAAAGCAGATGGCCAGTCTGAACATAGGTTGTGAAAAGGTCAGAGTTCTGGTGATGCATCGCTACTTCATGAATCTCCAAAATCCTAGGTTCACAATTCCTTGCGTTACTCTTTTCATCTGATATGACAAAAGTTATGTCCGAGTAGTGTTAATCAGTCTTATTTATACTCATATTTCTGGAAATAAGCTCCATTGAACTTGGTAAGACCTCCAAGTAAACTTGTAGGATCACACTGTCAATGACTTGATGAAACAGATAACAATGGATGTTAGTCATCTAATTTTTACCCAGAATAGACCCATCAGAACTAATGAACATGACCCAGTTAGAGCCATTAATTTCAGTTGGTCTACTCTGAGTAAAACTAGTTGAATACCCCGCCCCAACCTAAAATTATTTAGCTAAAACATTTCAGCTTCTTCCTGCTTCATTAACACATTTGGATGGATTTAAAATCAGGCAAGTTGGTAGTCCAGGTGTTCTAAGAACCCCCTGAGAACAGAGGGAATTTCCAGCAAGGTAGAAGCTGTTCTATAAGTGGGATAATTAAACAAAGAATTAAAGGCAAAGGTAAAAGTAAAAGTTTAAGAATTATCCTCCAAGG
Source organism: Darevskia mixta (assembly GCA_034641385.1). NCBI lineage: Eukaryota > Metazoa > Chordata > Lepidosauria > Squamata > Lacertidae > Darevskia > Darevskia mixta. The sequence goes on from JAWWNH010000008.1 coordinate 21,836,174, forward strand.
CAAAGCCATGTGGCGTTATGATGTTCAGTTTGTATCTATAGAAGTCCTCTTGTTTTGACTGCCCCAGAACTGGGGTTTTTTTCCTACTGGAAATATTCTCAAGTCTGAAAGGTCAAAATGTTTTGTAACAGGTTGTTCAGGGGTGTTGTGTGTGTGATTACTGACTTAAGATTTCTGAAATAAGCATGAAAGACTGTAGTTGTTTTCCCAACATACTGCATATGGCATTCAGGGCATTTGCATTCTGTAACATATATTATAGAACTATGGTGGTATTTTGGTTTATATAATAGGTCTTGCCAGTCATTCTGCTCTTGAAGATGAGTTTCCCTAGTTTGTGTTACAGATCTATGACAAAGCTTAAACAATTAACTCAGTAATTTCAGGCCTCTCTTATTTTGTCAGTCACGTGTCTTAACTCCTGGTGTGAATATCCTGCTACTCCTTACAGGTCTGCACACTGGTGTGTTGGGAGGGGCCCATAAGTAGGCAACACCTAAGGTGAATTACACATGTGGTGGCATGACCGCCATTTTATTTAAAAAGCATTTCTAAACCACTTAGTGTTTTTAAAATTGCTAAGCAGTGCACACACTATATACAATACAAACACAATATCCATTAAAATAAGCATGTTTTTAAAAACAAAAAAATATTTAGGTTTGCTCTTACAAAAAGGAAAAAGATTGGGGGAAAGAGTAGGATATCTTTCCTTTATTCAATTCAATTCAATCATTTTTCTGGTTTGTAGCCAATGGCCATTACAATACAATATGAACACAAATCACAGGATATCACAAGTGACTGTTTTGAACAACATTTGGAAGTATACCACTGTGATTATTTTTCTTATCTGGCATCTTGATCCTGTGGGTCAATGAAAGATGTGATGTTAATACAGTGGTACCAGTGGCGGAGCTTCATGCTCCGGCACTGGGGAGCGGTGAGCAGGCGGAGGCGGGGCTGGCACGTGTCTCGGGGGCGTGGCGTGCCACCTGCGGGGGCATGGCGCCCTGCTTGGGCAGGGGGGCAGCCGCAATGGCACCCCACCGGGATCGCGCTGCGGGGGGGTGCGCGCTCCCCCCGCACTCCTCTTCCTCCGCCAGTGAGTGGTACCTCTGGTTACGAACTTAATTTGTTACGGAGGTCCATTCTTAACCTGAAACCGTTCTTAAGCTGAGGTACCACTTTAGCTAATGGGGTCTCCCGTTGCCGCCACCGCGCGATTTCTGTTCTTATCCTGGGGCAAAGTTCTTAACCCGAGGTACTACTTCTGGGTTAGCGGAGTCTGTAACCCAAAGTGTTTGTAACCCGAGGTACCACTGTACTGACATGCACCACTGAAGCTGTTGTGTGTGCGCTCTTATTTAGTTTTTCAGGAAGCTTCTCTGCCTTTAATTTGTGAGTGGTACGGCTTTGTTCATATGAGGTTATTCAAGGAAGGGGAAGGGGATCCTTTGCTCAAGTGACACTGGTGTTGGATTATAATTCTTGGAATGTTTATTACATTTTTCTATGCTGAGCCTTCCTTCTTTCTCTTGCATCACTTGTTTCCCAGTCACTCTCATTTTTAATTTTCTTCTTTTATAGAGCTGAAATATTAAGTACCGTATTTTTCTGTGTATAAGACTAGGTTTTCCCCCTTAAAAATAATGTCCCCCCATTTTCTTAAATTTGAGTCCCTACAAATAGGGGGTGTCTTATACATGGGGGCATCTTATAATCGGAAAAATACATTCTTCACTACTTTGAATATCTGCAATAATAGGCTTCCTATATTCATATATTAATGTTGTTGCTATATTGATGATATTGATCTATTTTATATTCCAAATAATAGAAGATACAGAAAGAGAAAAGGAAACAGAGAATAAAATTTGACAGCTGCTCTCCCAAGATCTAGAAGCTAAATTTTGGCTGGGCTTGACTTAGTACAGTAAGGGATATTATCCATGCCCAAGGCAAGTCCAGCTAAGCCTCTGACATAGATCTGAGAGTCACTAGCATAATACTAGAACTCAGGGGAGTTCAATTAAACTGAATGTTGGAAGAGTCAAGATAACCAAAAGAAAGCACTACTTCATACAGTGCATTGTTAAACTGTGGAATTTGCTTCCACAAGAGGTAATGGTGTTAACCAACTTGGATGGCTTTAAAAGATTAAACAAATGCATGGAGGATATGGCTACCGGTATCAATGGCCAGGATCACTGTGTTCTACCTTAACTGTCAGAGGCAGTATGCCTCTAAATACCAGATACTGTATAGGGAATTGCCATTACACAGATCCTGCTTGGAAGTTTCCCATTGGCATCTGGCTGGCCACTGAGAACAAAATGCTGGATTAGATGCACCCTGACCCGATACAGCAGGCACTTCTAGGTATGCTCTTAAGTAGGGCAAATCTAATCCTCCCCCACTAGGCTGTGGCCCCAGTCCAGATTATACATTATATCCGAGCTACTAAACGCAGAGCAAAAAAAGTGTAGCTGCAAGTTTTCCTCTTCGCAGCTAATAGGAGCTCAAGGGAAAGAGACTTAGCTTGGGGTTGCGACATAGGGAGGGAGTTAGATTTTCACTATACTGGAACCCTGGGCTTAGTCCTTCCCCTATATAAATAAGCATTATAAATATAAGAAATATAAATAAGACTTAGTCTAGGAAGTTATCTGTGAAAATGGTTCAGTTGCACCATTTCTACCTTGCTTCCATCCTACATACTGGGCATCCACATTCATCCTTGACAGGAAATTCCCTATATTGTTCTGTGTAGCAGCAGAGATGGGTGACATTCCTCATCTGCAGTTTTGTCTTCTGCTCCCTATGGAGGTGTCAAAACGCCATTTAACTGATATACATGTCAAACCTCAAGGCCGTTTCTTGAGGTCATAGGATTGGAGGATCCAGCTCCCCCAGCATGCCTCTTATCTTGGTCCACAGAATTCTTAAGTCCAATAGTGTGCTAATGCAAATTTTTGAACATCCAACTTGGCCCTAACTAGCATTTTGATTTATGAGAATCTAGGTGCTGCTTAGTAGATAGAAATTATCCTTTAAATTTGGGTATGCTTTAAATTTGGGTAACCTAGATTCTCGTAAATCAAAATGCTGCTTAGTAGATAGAAACTATCCTTTAAATTTGGTTTGTGATGGCACTCTTTGTCTGATCTCTGTTTGCCCCTAATTACCGGTAATCCCCCCGATTTTATTGCTCTCTGATCGTAAATCTTTCTTCCATTTGGGATTTTGACTGGTTGACTTTGTAAGCTCAGGGGGTATTCCTCTCTCATATGGCATTACTATATTTTGTTACTTGTGTAAACCAAGGACAGGCTGGAGTCACCTTGCAATGATGAGGGGATTATAGTTGGTGCTTGCTCATGTCCTGATTTGTGGTTATCCCAGAACCTTTGGGACCTTTCTGACCAGAGGTTAAGGTTCAAAGGAAGTAATGGCAGTGGAACTCCTAAGGAAGGTGGCAGTCCTTGGAAGTTGGTTGCAGTGCAGCAGTGATGATCTTACACATTCTCCATCAAGAGCTCCAAACACAGAGCTCCAGAATAATGTGTAGTTGGCCTTCAGCCAGTGGCGGAGCTTCATGCTCCGGCACTGAGGGGCGGAGAGCATGCGGGGACGGGGCTGGCGCATGTCAAGGGGCGTGGCACGTCACCTACGGGGGTGTGGCGCCCAGCGCAGGCGGGGGAGCAGCCACAATGGCACCCCACCTGGATTGCGCTGCCGGGGGCAGTATGCTCCCCCTGCACTCCTCTTCCTCCGCCAGTGCCTTCAGCATTATGAATGGATTTCAAATATCAAGTAAGGAAGGTCGAATAGAAGAATCTTTGAAGGCCTTATAATTAAGAATCATAGTAAATGTATCACTTGAGTCACTTAAACCAATTTTCTCCTATTTCCAGGGAGAATCAGCAGCGTTTGCAAGCTGACTTTGCTGAGATGATAACCAATTGTCTTCTGAAAAAGCAAACAGAAGAATTTCAGGTGCGAGAGATTACACGTGTGCCTAGTTGTCGCAAAGGCACTCTGGAATACCTGCAGTTGGCTACAGACAAAACCAGTACCTACCTGTAAAACTGGATAAAGAGCATGACCCAAGAATCCCTGAAAGTTAGATTTAAATAATATATGACAGATTTTACACAGCCTACATATTTGCAGTATTGTATGGAAGGATTGAGGACAGAAATGTGATCCTACCTTTGCGAGTCCTCTGTAGTTAATATTCTGAGGGAAGAACATTCCTTCTACGACATTGGCAAAATTGCAAATGACTCGATGCAAGATGCTTCTTGATGAATTGGAAGCTTTACCGATATACTGCTTCCTAAAATTGAGGAGGAAGGAAACAGGGCAGCTCCCCAGAGGGCACCTCCCTTCACATCCAGTCTGGTGCTTGTGGGCTAAAGTTGCAGTAAAGGAAGACAGCAAAGCAGGCACCTGCACAATGCAGATACCATTTTTGCATTATGATAAAGGTACAGTGGACATCAGAGGGCAGTCCCATTCTTGCTATAGCCTACATTGTCATGGATACAGCTGGAGTGAGGTCTGGTGCAATTTAGAGGTATGGGAAGACTGCATCCGACAAGTATTTTGTAAGCCACTTTGAGAATTGGGGGAAGTGTTTTACATAAAACATAAGCAGTATATGCACTGTATAAAACTGATTATGGGTCACATTCTATCCAGTGTAAAGTTTTATAGTCACGTTAGACTTCAATTATTAGAGACCCATTTAAGCCACAGTCCATAGGTGTAAATATGCTAAGGCCAGAAATAATGACATTTTGGATAGCGTACCTGAATATATTTGGCAGTAACCCTCAATATCATGGGCAAAGGCTGCAATGGAACAAATAACAGAAAGCAGAAAGCAGTTAAATTGAACAAACTCCATAGCTGTATCATATAGTGTGATGAACATTTTTTTCATCTGTATTTGTTAGCTGTAAATCATAAACTGAAGCTACAGTATAATAGCTCATCTATTTCTTCCTTGACAAGAACTTGTAATTTAGAGAAGTGTGGAACAAGAAAAGTTGCTTTGTTGTGAAATAAAGTACATTTATAGCTGAAAAATCATGTTTTGGTTTAAGAAAACAAAACCATAACTGCATACACACGTCACTGTTTATTAGTAGGACTTTTATCCTTAACACCTAAAATAAGGCACACCAGCACTTCCTATGGGTAACATCTGTAGCAGACTGCATTCTTCCTCCCAAAGGTTCCATGTAAAATCAGTTTGGGGCATATGTCCAATGTGAATCACTCTTGAACTAATGATCTTCTGACCCACATGTGAGATTACTACAGGGAAATTAGAATGGTAACCATGGGTTTGTACACATCATTCTACATTCACTCACTATTTGGGCTTCTTGCAACTGAGAACAGAACAGCACCCTTTCCCACACAGCAGAAAATCTATTTGACCTTGGGTTGATTTCCCCCCCTGTCATGAAGTTAGGGATTAAAAATACCACTACCTAAACAAACCTTTGGAACAAAAATATCCTTTGATCTTGCTTCTGGACTAAATCACAAGATTGCTTGGTGTCTTTAGAGTGGAACTTTGATAGGAGACTCTTTTCTTCATAGAGCACATGACTGGGATATTTTCTCAGAAAATGCCAATCCATGTGCTATTTGGACAACTGAAAATGCTGGGTCTATCACAATATAACAGCCCAAAAGAGGTCTGTACACACAAAGATACTATAGAAAGTAATGCTTTTTCTTTTCATGCTTAGTGAGTTATGGATCTGGATAATCAAAGAATGGCCCAATGGTCTTAAACCTGAGAGGTTTCAAATCCCTACTTAATTTGGTAGAGCAATACCGGGTAGTTGTTTTCTGGTGTGGTATGTAAAATTTAGAAATGATCTCAATTTGTTACAAAATGGACTTTAAAAAAAAGTGAAACTCCAACCCCAACATACAGTATTACAGAGCAGCATGGCTACCTGCAATTTTTGTTTTTCTCATAAAATACAAGTTTAGCTTTCCAAAAGTTATCCCACTCTACAATTGTAAGAAGATGAATTTCCACTGTCTAATGATAGGAATTTGGGGGAGGGTGGGCTTACATGCTCTCCAGCCAATGGGTAGCACTACCTGGATTTGGCTTTACTGGCTCTTTCTCACTTCACCACCTAAAATTAATCTTCAGTTTTGCTAACATGTCAGATGTTTGGTATCTAACAGCAAGCTAACCTAATTAATAATACAGCCTGATAGAAAGAAATAAGCCCCACTTATTTCCAATGGAAATTACTCAGTGCAGCTTACTTCCCAGTTACAAACCACATACTTTAGCATTTTTCATCATACTGTTCAGCATCTTCCCCCCACCCCGAATTTTTTTGGGTGGGATATTTTATCACATTTTGTAAACTACCCTAGTCTGGAAACATTGCAGAAAGATAGCATTTGAGCCTTTCATATGTTCATGTGCGCGCGTTTGTTTTGCTTGCCTTACTTACTCACAGAGTATCTAGCCTGAAAAATAGTTTTGGAGAACTTGAAATACTGTACCCATGTTTTTTTACCACTCTTTTAACGACACCTCAATAAGATCTAATTCCGTAAGATGTGATCTCGAACAGAGACTCATAAGCACGCCTTAGTAGGGTTTGGAGGGGTGGTTCGTAACCCACTTTTAAAACACTTAATTTTATCCAGCCCGATTAGCAACTACCACGGGGAAGCGAAAGCGCACGCGGGGAGAATCCCTTCGCGTTCAGTAACTTTAAGGAAACCACAAACCGTGTGTTTCGTTCACAGAGAAACGCCTTCTTCCCAGCTGCGCCTGACTGGCCTTCAGCCTCCTTGCACAACTAATAATAATATATACAAAGAAATGAAAAAGGCGAAAAAGCCCGGGGCGGGAGAGGAGGTGGGTGGCGACGTTCCCGGTTTTCTAATCCCACCCCGCCAAGCCTGCTAGGGCGGGCCTGTTGTGGCTACCCCGGGGCAGCGGGGCTGGCAGAGGGCGGGCCATGCCCTGACTGAGGACAGCAAAGTTAGCCAAGTCGCGGGGCCGCCTCCGTCTGAGACACAACAAACAAACACACACACACACACACACACACACACACACACACCAGGCGCAACTCGGCATGGCCCGGCTCGGCTGCGGTGGCGGCGCCTCCTTCCCGCCCTCTTCCTCCTCCTCCTCCTCAAGCCGGTGGTGGTCCTGCTCTTGGGGGCTTTTTCTTCTCTGGGCCGTGGCAGAAACTCGAGCAGGTGAGAACGACCACAGACGCGTGTCTGGAAAGTCCCCGGGAACTCAGGCTCGGTACTAGGATACGTTTAGGGGAAAGCCGGTTCCAAGGAGGGAGGGCGGAGCAGCAGCCGGACACCTTTCTGGAACAGGCTGTCTCTTGTTTTCACCCCCCGCTGCCCCTTTCTAGAGCCTGCCCTTGCTGAAAGAGATGCAACATTTTTAAAAAATGCTCACGGAGACGCCGCTCGTTCGGAGCTGAAACGGCACCGAGCGCTGATAGGTCGAGGCTGCCCAGGTTCTAACATTTCAAACGCAAAAGGGCTTCTCCTGGAGGAGTCGGGGGTGCATGGCATCTCCGTAGGTTGCTGTGGGGCTGCAGGGTCTCCAAATTCATGCAGCTGTTTTGTTTCTCAAGAAAGACCCAGTCTTGTCATACGAGGATGTGTGTGTTTGTGTGTGTGTGTGATTTGATTGATCCCAAAATGAGACATCTCCTCCAACCACCACCACCTTGGTAATTTTACTCTATACTACAAAGAGGCGTTTTTCCTTGCAGTTGTAACTTTTAATGTTCGTACCTTAGCAGCTGTCAGGCCACATGGATCGAAAACGGAGCATCCAATAGTAAAAAGAATGTGGGCATAAGCTGCAGTTAAGCGAAGCTGCCTGCATAGCTTGCATAAAACAAAATAAAATAAAAAAATTCCTTCCAGTAGCACCTTAGAGACCAACTAAGTTTGTTCTTGGTATGAGCTTTCGTGTGCATGCACACTTCTTCAGATACACTGAAACAGAAGTCACCAGACCCTGATATATAGTGAGAGGGTGGGGAGGGGTATTACTCAGAGGGGTGGTGGAAATGGGTGAAAGGTTGATAGCTGTGGTAAACCTGTTGACGACTGTAAACGGCTATGCCGTTTGGTGACTTCTGTTTCAGTGTCTGGTGACTTCTGTTTCAGTGTATCTGAAGAAGTGTGCATGCACACGAAAGCTCATACCAAGAACAAACTTAGTTGGTCTCTAAGGTGCTACTGGAAGGAATTTTTTTATTTTATTTTGTTTTGACTATGACAGACCAACACGGCTGTAAGACTAATTGCAGCCGTTTACAGTCGTCAACAGGTTTACCACAGCTATCAACCTTTCACTCATTTCCACCACCCCTCTGAGTAATACCCCTCCCCACCCTCTCACTATATATCAGGGTCTGGTGACTTCTGTTTCAGTGTATCTGAAGAAGTGTGCATGCACACGAAAGCTCATACCAAGAACAAACTTAGTTGGTCTCTAAGGTGCTACTGGAAGGAATTTTTTTATTTTATTTTGTTTTGACTATGACAGACCAACACGGCTATCTACCTTTAGCTTGCATAAAGTCTTCCATCCCTCAACTGCTCGTTCTACTAGTCGGCGAACAAATTGTACACAACACTTAAGGGATGTGAGACACCATCAGGGCACTCTGTATTCTGAATTATGAAAAAGCCTCAAGAGCCCACATCAAAGCTTGGAAATATTAGCGTTGTAGGAGCTATTGCCTTGTAGATGGAGTTGTGTTCCCTGTACTTTTAAAAGAAGCCTTGCAAAATAGAAGAAAAGCCACTGATTCCAATATTAGCATACTGTACTGTGTTAATGTAAAGTATTTTTATAGCACATCGTCATCATAACTAACTATCACATGGCATTAACAATGATGCTTGTAATCTTGGAATATCTTATTAAACTGCATGAATCAGTTGGAGCTATGAATTAACGATGTTGCACAGTTTTCAGCTTTAATGAGAGCTGAAAGAGATGTGACAGCAGTCACATATATACCTCACTTGTGGTCCACCATGCAAATTGGCCCATCTGTGTGGAGAGTCAGGACACCAGCAGATAATATGTACTGCTGGTGTATTAATTCTATGGGTGAATGGGCAAGATGGCATAGTGAGTTTACTTGTGGCCACCATCTAGATTACTGTATATAGATTACTGTATTTTAATGTTCTTTTGGAAGCCGCCCAGAGTGGCTGGGGAGACCCAGCCAGATGGGCGGGGTATAAATAATAAATTATTATTATTATTATTATTATCTATTCTGGCACTTATTAGCTGAAGTTGCTGCAACTCTTGCACAATTTCTGCCTCAACATATCCCCCCCCCTTGTCTCTATTGTTTTAAATATTTAACATTGCCCAAACAACTTGGATGCACCTTTAGAGCTGCTGTCTTCAAAAAATAATCTAATATACAATATTATGGTATTTCAACATATTTCCATTAGTCATATTATTCTGATGTCTCACTTTGTATTTCCTTTGAAGGGCATGCTAACCTTTTGGATACAAGTGCATGTCAACTCAAAAAGCCTGGCTTTCTTAACTTCTTCCTATCAGCCCTAGTATCTAAGAGAAGTGTGAAAACTTAAGCACCTCATTCATCTTGATGGGAGTGTGAAGTACGCAACCTAGTGTTAGCAGAAGGAATTCCCCCTGCGCCCAATGAATGAATCAGGAAGAACTTTCTGACAGTAAGAGCTGTTTGACAGTAGAACGGACCCTTGGGGGTCCCTTCCAACTCTTAGATTCTAGTGCTTCAGCAGAGACATAGGCTACCTGAATGTACACACTATAACTTTAAAGCATACTTGATGCACATTAGTTGCCTCAAATAATTTCTGGAGCTACAGTTTAAGGGTTGCTGGGAACTGTAATTCTGTGAGGGGTAAACTACTGTGCCCAGAATTCTTTGAGGGGGAGAAAGTGCTTTGAAGGGTGTACATTACTGCAGTGGGACTAGAACAGGGGTCAGCAACCTTTTTCAGCCGTGGGCCAGTCCACCGTCCCTCAGTCCATGTGGTGGGCTGGACTATATTTTGGAGAAAAAAATTAACGAAATCCTATGCCCTGGAAATAACCCAGAGATGCATTTTAAATAAAAGCACACATTCTGCTCATGTAAAAACACACTGATTCCCGGACCATCCGCGTTACGGATTTAGAAGGCGATTGGCCCATGGGCCTTAGGTTGCCTACCCCTGGACTAGAACATGACAAATAAGTCATACAGTAGTCTTGAAAAAGTTGTGCTTTCACAGCACCTCAGAAAAAGGAAACTTCAGCAACTGGATGCTTCAGGGAAACCCACAAGTAGGATAGGAAACCTTTTTCCATTTGTTCACCAGTTACCGCTCTTGAAGGGATGCGGGTGGCGCTGTGGATTAATCCACAGAGCCTAGGGCTTGCCGATCAGAAGGTCGACGGTTCGAATCCCCGCAATGGGGTGAGCTCCCGTTGCTCGGTCCCTGCTCCTGCCAACCTAGCCGTTTGAAAGCACGTCAAAGTGCAAGTAGATAAATAGGCCCGGAAGCTGTACGCCAGCTCCCTAGGCCAGTAAAGCGAGATGAGTGCTGCAACCCCAGAGTCGTCTGCAACTGGACCTAATGGTCAGGGGTCTCTTTACCTTTTACTTTTACCCCTCTTTAGCGGATCTAATTGCAGTCATAACCTTGAGCAGCCAATATAAATAAAGCTACGGAATGCTTTGAAGCCAGAATTTGGCAGACTCAATGTTGTACAAATGTAGGTAAATGGATAGTTAGCTAAGCTACTGAAATGCTCAGTGAAATACCGGTATCTGATTTGGCACCATCGGTCATTTCTGCCTGGTACATCCAATTTCCGAAAGGTTACAAAAATTTTGTTTAATGTGTACAAATAATGTAAGAATAACAGACAGGAACCATGCATTTCTGAAGATGACAAATGTTAAGCTTGTCCTTTAACTTCAGGGTGTTGTTTTTGTGTCAGAAAGTGAAACAGGTAGCTCTGAGCAAGTTCTGCAATTGTGGCCACTCAGCAATTCAGAAATGGTTTCCTCTAAAATGAGATAGGGAAGGGAAACCATTTAGTTCCTTTGCTGTCGTAAGTTTTAAAAGCAAAGATTTTTGGGGTAGAATGATTGCTGATCATGTTTTGGAAATCAAAGTTGACAAAAGGAAGATTGTAAAAGGTTTTTTAAAAAAATAAAAATAGTGCCCCCTCCCATTTGTTAGTGCTTATTTGAAGCACTTGTATATTTATCTGGATAGAGTTAAGATTGCCACAATAAGCTGAAAAGAAGTGTCAAAGTAGTGCTACCATGCTGAACATAGTTCTTTCTTTAGTTTATCACACTTTAACGTATGTGTAGATGGAAAACCTGCAAATGGAACATTGTGACTTGTCTGGAATGCATGTTGTTATCTTCTTAGGTCTCATTTGTTGTCCATTCCCTTTGAGTCTAAAGGTGATGTTTGCAGTGTGTTTTTTGTGTTTGCAGTGTGTTTTTTGTGTACGCTTTGTGTCTTTGCATAACTTTGCACATTCTCTAGGTAAATATCTGGAGGGTGGAAAATACATGCAGAATATGCTTAGCTGTGCAATTCTTGCCAGAAAAAAGTGTCCACACCCTTGCAAGAAGATCTAGAGGGAGGATAGAAATTGAACCACATTAAATTTATGCTAAGTCTAGATATGCAGCTATTTCTCTGGCAGGGATCCATGCCTTTAAAAATCCAAAAAGTGCAGCTTTCTCCATCAGTATGTCTTCATTGGAAGAAAAGCTGTACCTTTTGGATTTCTGCCTGCAGGTGTTAAAAGCACAGGAGCCCTGCTTTTAAAAAAAAGGTGTAGCAGATCTATCTATAAAGCAGTGTACCTTAAAAAAAAAAAACAAGCCTGCATTGATGTGCCCTGTTCAGTGGCGCTGTTGTTTGGTGGTTTTATTTTAGGCTTTTAATGTAAATTTTATTTGTTTTTATTTGTGATATTTTTGTAACCTACCCTGGCACCATTTAATGAAGCGCAGGCTACAAGTACAAAAACAAAAAAATCCACCAGGTATGCCAACTGCTGTATTCCTGCAGGCTATCATGCTCTCCAGATAGTGATTCAGAGGCTGGAAGTATATTGTTGCCCACCATCCCAATCTCCAAGTGGTACGAGATTCCTGGGGTTCCAGGCATTTACCCAGGGTTCATGTTTCCTTTCAGAATGAGGCACAGTGGAGACTGTGGTGTCTTTATGATATATAGTTTATTGCAGTGCTGGAACTCACTGTGAACGCCTCTCTTGTTCTCTTATAAAGGCAATGGCGCCCACCTTAGAGGTGTCGGAACTAAGTTCTAGTGAGTCCCAGCTGAAAAAGAGCGCAGTCCTTCGGAAATCCTGGCACATCCACGCTGAGGTCTGACCAACATGGGTAGCTGAGCAGACAAATCACCTCAGCTCTGCCTCCCTTTTATACTTTGCATGCTGATTGCAGCATATGGGCTTGACGAGGCATAAGACCCTCACCTGTTCTAAGCCTACTTCAGCTGAGGAATCACATACAGTGGTACCTTGGTTTACGAACTTAATCCATTCCTGAAGTCTGTTCTTAAACCAAGGGGTGCTTTCCCATAGCAGCGGGGGACTCAATTTACAAATGGAACACACTTAACAGGAAGCGGAACATGTTCTGCTTCCAAGGCAAAGTTCACAAACCAAAACACCTACTTCCGGGTTTGCAGTGTTCTTAATCCAAGTTGTTCATAAACCAAGCCGTTCTTAAACCAAGGTACAACTGTACTTCTTCCCAGAGCTAGTGAGCCCCACCTGGCCAGGTAGGGAGCTGGGCTGCGGGTCCTTGCCTGCCTCAGCCTCCTGGAGCACTCCTCTCACTGCTCCCTACGCCTCAGAGCATGCCATGTTTGTGTAGACAGGAACCTCTGATGCGTCCTAATGCTCTGGTTCCTGTGCACTGACTCCCATTCCCTTGTCATACTCCGTCACCCCACAAGTACTTCCTACACCAAACTCTCCTTCTCCATCCTTAGCTTGCCCTGGCGTGTCTCAGTCCTGGCTACACCCTTCGCCGGGATCTTCCTCCTCCTCCCCATTGTCCTACCAGTTCATGGCAGCAACTTGAACTTAGTCCGGTATTCCTCCCTCCCTTCCAACCTGAAAATATCTTTCTTAAGAGAAACTCATTAGCACGTGTTGATTAAAATTATGTTGCCCTGCCAGTTAAAACTGCCTCAGAGGCTGAACCTGAGCTGGCTTCTGTAGCTGGCCCTCCCTTGTCTGTGAATAGGCATTCACTTCTGAAACAGAAGTACCAGGGAAAATAGATGAAAAAATACAAATGGACCGTTAATACAGATTTGCCAACATTCAACCTGTCCAGCGATTCACTGCTGTGTCAGCGAAACAAGATGGCAAATATTTTAATTATTAATACTTGGTTGGAAAATAGACCTCTCACGCCTGATAGACATTATAAATTGTTATTATCCCACATAGTAATTTTGGTTTTGGGGATCAGAAAATAAAATAAAAGGGAATGCTTGCTGTTCTTAGGTTGCCCAAAAGAAGCAACATCATCTGTATTTTTGAAATGGTAGGAAACGTGAATTGCTCAGCCAAACAGTTCTGCCTTCACAGGAAATGTTGAGAAAGTTTATTGTAGTTAAGTTGAAGTAGCTATAAAAGTTAATCAACAGACACCAACCATATGTAAACTGTGTGAAGGTTCAGCTTTGCCAGAAAGAAACATCAGGTAACCTTGAGGTGCAGTTATAAAGCTGGCAACAAAATGACCCTCTGAATTTAGTAATAACAACAATAAGTTCATTACCATTACATCTACAAGCAGAACTGAGGGTTGGGAATTTATATTGGCTAGTCTAGTTTTATCTGGATGCATTTTCTTCTGTTATTTTCATTTTTTTCTTATTGATAACTTTTCAATCTATTTTTAAAATAAGGGTGGGGTTTTTTTTTAGAAGATCCTCTCAAAAATGCATGTTACCATAAAAAAAATTTCAAGTCAAAGCTGAGTGTGTTAGTTTTAGCGTGTCTGAGGCCTTATTAGTCGTCCCATATCTAATTGCCTTAGTTTGTTGTGCCAGTTGCATTTTTGTTTTTTTTAAGTTCCAAAGGTTAAGAGGCTTTTAATACAGTTCAGTAAAAAGCCAACAACAATGACAAAACACCCCATGGTATTTGTGGTTAAGCAGAAGGCTTACCTCATTTTCTTGCCTCCTTTTCCTCTAAGTGCAGGCTACAGACTTTGCTGTCACAGTCATCTTAACATTTCATGTTTTCTTCTTTCTTTCCTCACCTTCATTTATAACTGCTCAAATCTTGCCTGGTGATAGCCTGGAGGCAAGAACACATCAGGTTATGCTTACAAGCAATTATAAGCAGACTGAGAGCGTGCTGTGTGTGAGTTTTACACACAAGCCTTAGACTGGGACATTGTTGTGGTAGATGTAAGAGGCGAAAACGTTTCTCTTCAACCAGGCATTTGGCTGACTGACATTCTATGGCTTTTAAAATGTGTTGGGGGAGGGGTTATTGGTTTGTTTTTCTTTTATCATGTATTTTGTATTCTTATTTTGTATTTTTATGTTGTATGCAAATTTAATAAACAACAACAACAACAATAATTTGCACAGTCATGAGCTCATTGGAGAAAGTATGTGATGAAAGTGAAACAAATAAAGCTTCACTTTCAATCAGCTACTGTTAATCTGAAGTTGTCTGTAGCTCTGATTGGCACAAGTTACGAACTTTACTTTAGTTTTTGAGATAATTTTATGAAAATTGGCCAAAATCGACACTTCCCAGACATTCCAGCTATTTCCGTCCACTGTTTACAACGGTTGTATCGCAGCCCTAATCTAGAGGGTCACAAGTGAGCCAGCCGTGGTTTAGGAGCAAATTTGGTGCGGCAGGACTCAAGACATAGACTGTTTTCTCTTCACGTCTGGGAGAGCTTGCTCTCATGTAAAAGCTATGTTAAATTATCATCATTCCATCTATTTTATTTAAAAATCAACTGTATTGTTGTCAAGATAGCAAAACAATCAAACCACAAACATCATCATACACTGTTTGGTGTATTGTGAGAGAGCGAAGGAAAGAGAGATGTGTAAAATCAACCCAGGGTCCCTCACCGTTCTCCTCTCTGGAATAAGAAAAAGATTGCAACACTAGTCAGAAAAGACTTAAAATAGTTTGAGGCTGGAGTTGCTTGAACTAAACAAAGTTCTGTGCATGTTCTATTTAACAAACGTTGCTGAGGAACACTGCTTACTAAGGAGAAGTTATCAAATTGTTTCTTGGAATGCTGTTGGCTGATAAACTGAAGTGCTTCTTGGAAAGAAAACCCTGAACTTAAATACAGGCGCCAGCCATTTTGTGCAGGGGTTCCATTCCTGGGCCCTATGCGCATCAGCTTGCTAAACCCCATTACATCCTACCCCTGTTCCTTCCCTCTTCTGGGTCCAAAAGCACACATGCATCACTGCCTGTACTTGCTATTAAATAAGAGTTGCCTTGAAGAGTAATTATAACCTGGTAGCTGGAGTGATTAAAAGAATGACCTGCAATCCTGTGGACTGGGAAAGTGTACATCCTGAATATGAATATCAGTTCCTCCTACGATGACTCCCATTTTCTTTGTGTTCTTTGATCAAGGACATATTTCCATACACCTCTCCTTGAATTGACTTATGAACATTTCTTCTGCTAAACAAGATCCTAAGTGAAATATTTCAAGTAAATAGGTTAGTTGAAGAGTTTCTGTTGTTGTCATGTTGTGTTAAATTGGATGCTGCATCATCCAGGTTTTGCTCTGTGTGTGTTGTCTCTGCTGAGACTGTGGCTTACAACGGAGACTAGAGGTATCGATCAGGACCTGCCCACCCAGGAGGCAATGTGCTGCTTCAGGGGAAATGACATCTGTGGCATGTTCCTTGGAGGCTGGATCTGATTCCTCCTTGGCAGCCCCACCCCCACCCCCAAATGTTGCCTTGATAGCAGCCTTTTGGTGAGTAGGAGGCGCTGCTGGTCTCCCCCCACCCCTAGGGAAGAAATAAAGGGGGCTGGGATCTTTTGGGTTCTGCACCTGCCCAGCATGATTCAGAGCACTTGCCCCACCCCACAATGGTCTTTGATTCTCACTTCAACCACCAAGTAAATTTGATTTGATTCTTTCCTACCACCATTTGTTCCAAGTATAGTTCATCACTTACCCCTCCCCCCCTTTATTCATGACATAGATATTCCCCCCTCTTGTTCCCGATACAAATCTTTATTCCCCACTAGCTACTGAATTAGATCTTCACTCACCCCTACTTCCCAGGCATGGGGGACCCTGCCATTTTGGGGTTCGCCTCAGGTGCAAAAATGTATTGGGCCAGCCCTGGTATCAATTCAAATAAGTTTATCACTTTGGTTTACATCAGATTGTATCCTGCCGCGTAGCAGCTAAAGTCTGGTTATATTCCTAGTTAAATGGGACAGATCTGGTTAGCGCTACAATTCATTATTAGAAATAGCTGGATGATGATTTGCTAGACCTAGAAGGCTATGAAAACAGATTCGGCTGGCATTCCTACCTGTGGTATGGTAAAGCCAAAGTGCACAAGGGCTTCACGAACCATGTGATAAGGGGAAACATTTATGAGGTGTGGGAAAGAAGTAAGTGTTTGTTAGAAGGAAAAACCCCATGGTGGATTTCCCCCATAGAAGTTCTTACTGTAAAAAGGGTGCACATAGAAGGCAGGAACGCCACATATTCAGAGATGTTGATTAAGTCAGATAGAGGTTGGAAATTAAAACCATATAACCAAATTGAGAATTTATTGACGGGATGGCTGCAATATCACCAGGTAAATGATTTATTGGTTTCGGATAAAAAAATTGGGTTTGAAGATAAGAAGTCTAGATTTCAAACGGAGTTGCTGGAAAGTAAAAACAAACTGTTAACAAAGATGTATGAGTTACTGTTGGAGTGGTACATGGTAGATGAAATGACAAAAGAGGTAATGATTAAGTGGGCAATGGACTTTGGGTATAACGTCGAGTTTAAGGCATGGGAAAAACTGTGGAATGAAAGTATAAAATTCACTGCATGCGTGTCTCTAAAAGAAAATGTACAAAAGATGATGCATAGGTGGTATTTAACCCCTGTAAAATTAGCGAAAATGTACAGAACGAGTAACAATCAATGCTGGAAATGTAAGAATGAAAAAGGAACCCTCTACCACATGTGGTGGACCTGCGAGAAGCTGAAGGATTTCTGGGAGAAGTTGTATAATGAACTAAAAAAGATGTTTAAGTATACCTTTCATAAAAAACCAGAAGCCTTCTTGCTAGGAATAATGGGGGAGGGAATAAACAAAAAAGACCAGAGGTTATTTATGTATGCGACGACTGCGGCTAGAACATTAATAGCCCAAAGGTGGAAGACACATGAAATACCGTCGATAGGGGAATGGCAGTCAAAGATGATGGAATTTGCGGAACTTGCGGAACTAACTAGTAAGATAAGACACCAGGACGAAACGAAAATCCAAAAAGAGTGGAGTAAATTTGTGGAGTATTTAAGGGTGTACAGAAGCAGTTTGAAAACACTAGCAGGACTGAAATAACTCCATGACATGAACAGAATGGGAGCACAATGGGACTGCGGTGGAAAGATTGGTCTAGAAAACCGGCTGGAGGGAGGGAGGGAAGTCAAAGCTCGGCGGAGCGATTTGTAAATAAGATGTAGACCATTATTGTGTGTTTAAACAGTGTATTTCTTTGTAATTTGAAAATAATAAAAATTTATTCACCAAAAAAAAAAAAAAAATAGAAATAGCTGTTGAAGGTTAGCAAAAGCCTTCTGTGGGCGTCGGTGAATAAGCAAGGCTCATATGGAACTTATTTCCAAGTATAGATGTTTGTTTGTGTGTGTTTATGTATGGGTTTCTAAATAGTAGCATATTTCACAATGTTTAAGATAAAAGCTCTCAAGTGGTTTTGTCACATACAATGTGCTTCCTGGTGTGTGAAGGTATGAAACTGAAATGCTGTAACAAAGAGCATACTAATGAGAAAATTAGGTACAAGAATACCGTGGAGATTGGAAAATGCAGATGTTGAGAACAGAGAAAGTAAGTTACCTTATTTCAATCAGATAGGAACATTTTCATAGTGGTAAAAGAAACTAGCTTTTTATTTGCTATGTCAAAGTGTTCAGGCAAAATTGTTTCTTGTAGCTATCAGTGTGACAGATTAGGCCTACCTTGAAGCAGCATAAAATTACACAATCATCCAGAAATAGTTCAAAGAGAATAATTCAAAACCTGAATTTTGTGTAGAGAGTAAGTGCATGGTGCCTATACATCCTCTGGTCTTAACATTTATTGTTCAACATTTTTATGTGAGCGTTTATCTCTGATCGGCACAAAAACATCTTTTTCTTTTCCTTTTGAAGTCTCCAAGGCTGAGCCATGGATGATGCCTTTTGGTGGAAATACTTCCAAATCTGAGCTTTAACATCCTTTAAAGTGGTTTTGTTTTTGTAAAGATCATGCATTTTCTACATTTTTGTGCTACAAATGGGTCAGAGTCTTTAGGAGAGCATTTGGGGAGGTGCAATTGGAAGTGGGAGGTATGAAAGTCCAATTTAGTGATCGAAAATCTCTTTGCAATTCTTAGGATTGAAGCCACTGTTCCTTTTGGGGTTTTTTTTAGGGGAGCTAAAGGTAAAGGTAAAGGGATCCCTGACCATTAGGCCCAGTCGTGTCCGACTCTGGGGTTGCGGCGCTCATCTCGCTTTATGGGCCGAGAGCTGGCGTACAGCTTCCAGGTCATGTGGCCAGCATGACAAAGCCGCTTCTGGCGAACCAGAGCAGCTCATGGAAACGCCGTTTACCTTCCTGCCAGAGCGGTTCCTATTTATCTACTTGCACTTTCGAACTGCTTTCGACGTGCTTTCGAACTGCTAGGTGGGCAGGAGCTGGGACCGAGCAACGGGAGCTCACCCCGTCACAGGGATTTGAACCGCCGACCTTCTGATCAGCAAGCCCTAGGCCAGTGATGGCTAACCTTGACACTCCAGATGTTTTGTGACTACAACTCCCATCATCCCTGACCACTGATCCTGTTAGCTAGGGATGATGGGAATTGTAGTCCCAAAACATCTGGAGGCACACTGGTTGGGAAACACTGAGCTAGGGATCATGGGAGTTGTAGTTCCAAAACATCTGGGGTGTCAAGGTTAGCCATCACTGCCCTAGGCTCTGTGGTTTAACCCACAGCGCCACCTGGGTCCCCTTTTAGGGGAGCTAATTATTCTTAATGTTTTGTGGTCCTGGAATATGATGGCTATGTTACAACAAACATAAAAGAAAAAAAAATCTGTTCTCTGGCTCTAATAAGCTAATGGAATTATCATAAACCTGTCAGAAGAACCATTTATAATAATATGGGTTTTTATTATTGACAATCTTCTTTATGTACCCAACCAGACACACAACGTTTCTTAATGCACTAATTTGACTAGGAAGGAAATCTCTCCCACTCACATTTACTAATAGTCCCATGGGTGATATCCAGCAAAATCATACCCAGACTATTGAAATAAATGGATTTGAGTAATTGAAGTTAATTTATTTAAGTGGCTCTACTCTGAGTGTAGGTCGGAAGGTCGGCGGTTCAAATCCCCGCGACGGGGTGAGCTCCTGTTGTTCAGTCCCTGCTCCTGCCAACCTAGCAGTTCAAAAGCACACCAAAGTGCAAGTAGATAAATAGGTACCACTCCGGCAGGAAGGTAAACGGCGTCTCTGTGCGCTGCTCTGGTTTCGCCAGAAGCAGCTTAGTCATGCTCGCCAAATGACCCGGAAAAACTGTCTGCGGACAAATCTCGGCTCCCTCGGCCAGTAAAGCAAGATGAGTGCCACAACCCCAGAGTCATTTGCGACTGGACTTAACTATCAGGGGTCCTTTACCTTTACCTTTACCTTACTCTGAGTGTAACTTAGAAACCACCCATGGAAGAACAGAAACATTGCCACCCGACCCGACCCCCACTCACTCCACCTCTTTCCCGCTTTTCTTCCTAAGGTAACACTAATGTCTCAACAAATGAAACTGATCTGTAGAAAATGTAACTTGAAAAAAGAGACATTGCACATACTTTAGAACCAATAAATCTTTAATAATATTTTTTTTAAAGGAACCACCTGTGGATCTATCTTTTCCTATTGAAATGAGTTATCCATTACTTTCCGTGATTGCCATTTGCAGTATGGTATTCTATTTTTCCAATTTTCTCTTTGAATTATTTACAGATACTCACTATGCCACCGTATATTGGCAGAAAACTGAGAAGACCTTCCAGGTTAAGGATGTATTGGATAAGAATGGTGATGCTTATGGCTATTATAATGACACTGTACAGTCTACAGGATGGGGGGTTCTTGAGATCAAAGCAGGCTATGGTAACCAGCCCATAAGCAATGAAGACCTCATGTATGCTGCAGGTTACTTGGAGGGCTATCTCACTGCTTCGTAAGTACCTCTGAAAACTAAATGGAGTCATCTGGTGGGGGCATTACAAGTATACATGTTAGAAGAGAAGAAGAGCCAACTGAGCTCATTTCATATTTATTGTTACAGATTTATATTCCTTATAATCAAACATGAAACAAACATGGAACCATGTAAAGCAATATACATTTGAATCATCTGTAATACACAAATAATAAATAGCCGAGTCACACATCAGGGAACACGAATAGTAAGTTTTAGCAAATGTGTAAAATTTAATATTGAAGATGCTTGCTTAACATTAGCTGGAAGGGAATTCTAGGTATATGGGGGATGTAATCATTCATTGAGAGAGAGCTACATTGTACTATAATAGCTTTCAGGTTCCTGAAATCTGTCTGTGATCAGCTATAAGTAAAATACACATTATCCACAATTTATTTCTGAATGTGGTTTATGGCATATGTATTATTAAACATGGCTGGACAAAGCATATTAATGTTCACTTGGCCTTAAAGTAATGGGTGGAGTGGATGGGATGGGATGGGAATGATCTGTATTGACATGATAGCACTTCAGAGGCATCCAAACTTATTAGATGAAATGTGGTATCTTATTCATATGGAAAACTTGGGATAAACTGGATATTTGGTTAGTGTTCTGGGCCCATCTTACCAAGGCCAATTTGGGACTTCATATCAACATTCATTACTGTCATATCATCAGGGCTGTCTTACCCATAGGTGCTAGGGATGCACGGCACCCAGGCGCCAGGCTGTCAGGGGCGCTAGGCCAAGAGTCCGGGGCCCGAGAGTTGAGTCCGGGGAAGAGCCCGCCTGTCGGTCAGAGCACCGCTGCAGGCTGTCTCTGCACTGCGAGTTCGGGGGCGACTGAGCCAGCGAGACGCTGAGGCGGGCAGCCGGCTCCGCCCTCCTGTGCGCCTGGGACTGGGTAACCTGGGGGGGGGGCGCCAGGCAGATCTTTGCACCCCAGCGCCGCATATGCTTAAGACTGCCCTGCATATCATGCTCAACATTCATTATGAATGTATCACAACGCATGACGTATGACTTGAGATACATGTTGGACATTTGGCCTAGAAGCAGATGGTCTATTGTTTTTTTAAAAAATGCATTTTCATAGTTTGAGCTATAATTTGAGGGATGAGGAATGCCTTTTGAGCTGGGCTGTTCTAGCTCCTGCTGGGTTTCATCAGAGGATTGGGACAAGTTCCAACGAGCTGGGTGTTGCATGGCTAATGGTACTTTTCTTTTCCTGGAGCGCTTCCAGTTGTGTGCTATAACGCTATACTGAGTGGTGTGTCATTATGCTCGACTCTACTGGATGTGTGGGAAGTTGGGATAACATGCCAGCCTAGATATTATGCTTGTTTCTTCAGAAGTATGAGCCAGTGAGAGAGGTTATAGTTGCCTCACCCTCCTACTTTGCCAATATCTTTGCTCGCCCATCTCTTCTTCTAGAAGTTGTTGGCCAAAGCTAAAGTCCTGCTTGCTACAATAATAATATAATAATAATAATAATTTATTATTTATACCCCGCCCATCTGGCTGGGTTTCCCCAGCCACTCTGGGCGGCTTTCAACAGAGCATTAAAATACAATAATCTATAAAACATTAAAAGCCTCCCTAAACAGGGCTGCCTTCAGATGTCTTTTAAAGGTCTGGTAGTTGTTTTCTTTGACATCTGAAGGGAGGGCGTTCCACAGGGCGGGCGCCACTACCGAGAAGGCCCTCTGCCTGGTTCCCTGTAACTTGGCTTCACGCAGCAAGGGAACCTCCAGAAGGCCCTCGGCACTGGACCTTAGTGTCCGGGCTGACCGATGGGGGTGGAGATGCTCCTTCAGGTATACAGGACCGAAGCCATTTAGGGCTTTAAAGGTCAGCACCAACACTTTGAATTGTGCTCGGAAACGTACTGGGAGCCAGTGTAGGTCTTTCAAGACCGGTGTTATGTGGTCTCGGCGGCCGCTCCCAGTCACCAGTCTAGCTGCCGCATTCTGGATTAGTTGTAGTTTCCGGGTCACCTTCAGAGGTAGCCCCACGTAGAGCGCATTGCAGTAGTCCAAGCGAGAGATAACTAGAGCATGCACCACTCTGGCGAGACAGTCCGCGGGTAGGTAGGGTCTCAGCCTGCGTACCAGATGGAGCTGGTAGACAGCTGCCCTGGATACAGAATTAATCTGTGCCTCCATGGACAGCTGTGAGTCCAAAATGACTCCCAGGCTGCGCACCTGGTCCTTCAGGGGCACAGTTACCCCATTCAGGACCAGGGAGTCCTCCACACCTGCCCGCCTCCTGTCCCCCAAAAACAGCACTTCTGTCTTGTCAGGATTCAACCTCAATCTGTTAGCCGCCATCCATCCTCCAACCGCCTCCAGGCACTCACACAGGACCTTCACCGCCTTCACTGGTTCTGATTTGAAAGAGAGGTAGAGCTGGGTATCATCCGCATACTGATGAACACCCAGTCCAAACCCCCTGATGATCTCTCCCAGCGGCTGCATATAGATGTTAAAAAGCATGGGGGAGAGGACAGAACCCTGAGGTACCCCACAAGTGAGAGCCCAGGGGTCTGAACACTCATCCCCCACCACCACTTTCTGAACACGGCCCAGGAGGAAGGAGCGGAACCACTGTATAACAGTGCCCCCAGCTCCCAACCCCTCTAGGCGGTCCAGAAGGATGTTATGGTCGATGGTGTCAAAGGCCGCTGAGAGATCCAGCAGAACCAGGAAACAGCTCTCACCTTTGTCCCTAGCCCGCCGGAGATCATCGACCAGTGCGACCAAGGCAGTTTCAGTCCCATGATGAGGTCTGAATCCCGATTGGAAGGGATCCAAATGGTCCGCTTCTTCCAGGCGTGCCTGGAGTTGTTCAGCAACCACTCGCTCAATCACCTTGCCCAAAAATGGAAGATTTGAGACTGGGCGATAGTTGGCCATATTGGCCGCATCCAAAGATGGTTTTTTAAGAAGCGGTTTAATAACCGCCTCTTTTAGCGGGTCTGGGAAGGCTCCCTCACAGAGAGAAGCATTCACCACCCCGCAAAGCCCATCACCCAGCCTTTCCCGGCTAGCTTTTATAAGCCAGGATGGGCAAGGATCAAGGAGACAGGTGGTTGGTTTCACTCGTCCAAGCAGTGGGTAGGTGGTGGGTAGGTGGTGGTGCAAGGACCGTGGACCAGCTGAGCAAGGGGTCAGGAAGCATGGAGTGTTCCAGACCTTTTATTTGCAAATTTAACAAAACGTGTGGGGTTTTTTTTAAAGCAATAAAATAAAATTAACAGCCATCACTTCACAATGTGAATTTAGTAACCATCAGCACATACTTCTTGGGTTAAACATGTAAGTTAATATAAGTTCTCCAAATGTCCATACTGTATAGGTATCCACACAAAACTGAGGTCTATATGAAAATAAGTTCAAATGTAGCCAGGGCCATGAGGTCCAAGTCTAATGGACAGTTGGTATTTATATTTATAACATTTCCCTCCTCTTTTTCTCCCCCAGACACATGTGTGACCATCTTGCAAACCTGTATACACAGCTGATTAAGAATGCCCTCATTGAGAGAAAAGTTAAAGATTTTATGCGGTATGTTATAAAAAGAAAATGCTCTTTTCACAAGTAGGAACAAAAGTTGCCTAGAAGTTTCAGTCACCCTGGTGATGTTTTCATGTTTTTTGCTGAACAAGTTGATTCAGGAAAATATTGTGCCACAAAAAATTTCTTAAATCTTTAAGGTTGCACAACATTAGTGGATTTTTGTTTGAAATGGAAGCATCCTCTAGAAGCATCCTGGGAGATGTTGCAAGAGTTGACAGTGCAAGGTGTCTCTAGAGATGCAAGTGAACGCCCTGCCCCGCCCTGGTTCTTGGGCAAGTAAATTTCCCTGAGAGTATATAATATACGAACTGTTCCCATATTAAATTATAAGTGAAACAAGTTGACTTGATTTAGTTATCTCTGAACAAAATAACATTAATAACACAACCTGAGTTTCATCACCTGGCTACAATGTTTGTTTACTTGATAAAAGTGTGATCTGAGCTAAGCATGTTTACTCAGGAGCAAGTGCCAATGGATCCCAGCTGGACTTAAGGCTATCTGGCCCAGGACCGGTGCTAGGGGTTTTTGGGCCCTAGGCGAGGGGGCGGGGCACGTGACGTCATTGCGCATGGCGTACGGTGCCCCACCCCCTGCCCACCGGGTGCCCCGCGCCGCCGCGATTTTCGCCGCTGGTTGGGGCGGCACCAGGTGGCGGTGGGGGGCGAGGGGCAGACTGGCCAGCGCCCCCTCCATTTTGGCGCTCTAGGCAGCTGCCTAGTTCGCCTAAATGGATGTGCCGGCCCTGATCTGGCCTGTGAAAAAATGCACTCTAAAGTCACATTTTCCTCTCTACAGGAAACAAGATAAGTGGACCAGACAACAAATAAAAAAAAACAAGAATGACCCCTTCTGGAGACATGCCGGGTACATCATTGCCCAGTTGGATGGGCTGTACATGGGAACAGTGGAGTGGGCTAAGCGACAGCAAAAAACAGTAAGGCTCAAAAAACAGTAAGGCTCAAAAAACAGTAAGGCTCATCACTTGAAGGGGAAAGAGAGTTTAGATCACACACAAAAACTGAAAGGGTGTTTTTACGGCTTTCTTTACATCATAGAATCCATTTAGATTGCAGCTGTCAAATTGGTGCACAGTATCAGAGTTTAATATTAATTCCAGAAACTCTTGTTTGCAACTCTAGGCTTTTAGGGAACTTGGGTGGGGTGATGAAGGTCTGTCTGCACATGCTCTACCACACACACAGAATGGGAAGTGACACTGCATGCAGCTGCTGTCATTGTAGCCGTAATTGTTGTGTGGGCTGGCAGCCCTCTGGGATATCAATGAGGCGGCAGCATTGTGAATTAGCAAGTTGAGAACTGACTGGAGACAAATAGCTTTCACCTTTATTGCCAAGCTCAGCCATTTTATTTCACACTGCGAGAGTAGAGACACGAATAACTAACTGACCTTTCCGTCTTTGTCTAAGCACTGCAAGGAAACATGGAGCCCAGGGTTTATGAAGGCAGGATCAGCAGCATTTAAAACAAATAGCACTTATCCCCTGGTGGTTTTGCTTCCAGCTTTCTCTGAAAGTAAGCTACAGAAACAAAGAAGAAATGAGAAGGGTTGAGAATTGTTTCACAACCAGATCTGTGATCCTATTAAGCACCTTGGAAGTAAAAATACAGTTGAAATACATTGACCTTGCTTCTGGATAAAATACATTTTGAACATGTGTGTCTTATACTAGAAGTTAACACAAATATGTTGTAACCTTCACATACCGTATTGGCCTGAATATAAGCCTCCCCCCCCCAAAAAAATTCCGACCGTGAAAAGTTAAAGTGCAGCTTAAATTCGCGACCTTACAAAAATGGGCTTTTACGATATCACTGCTGAAACAGACATATGATAAAATGGAACAGGTGTGAGTGCCTACAGAATTTTAAGGGAGCGGCTTATATTTGGGCCAATACAGTATTTTGTGGATTCAGATAAAGAGCTGAGCTGGTGTTTGAGGTGGTGAAGTCACCATAGGTGACTTTTGGTCATGATGTCCATCAATGTGAGTGTTCTAAATGATTTCTCACAAATGGTGAGATTGCAGCTGTGTGTAAGGGAGGATTCATTTTGGGGATAAGGGCTGTGGTGCAGAAATGAACAGTCCCCAAATATTCTCAAAAATTAGGAGTGTTGATTCATTATTGTATATCTGTCAGTGTGTGCGCACATGTAATACCAAATGTATTAATTAGCATGACTACCACCCTGTGCATAATGTCCTGGGAGTAAGCTGCATTGAACTCAGTGGTGCTTAATTCTGACTGCATAGGTTCACTTTGTAAAACTGCACTGATCTTTAACAAAAGAACTTTAACCTGCTGAAATGCAACAGTTGGCTTTTAATTAGACATGCAAACAATCTTGCAAAGAATTGTTCCCATTGAAAGTTCTAGCATGAAGTAGGGACACCATCAGAGTAAAAGAAAAACATATCCCACCTCTGCAGGATTTTTGTCCTCATTCTCTGACTTTGGTCACATCCAGACAAAGTGCATGTTTCACAAAATTTGCATGGAGGTAATTTTGATGTCAAGCATAGTATTTTACAAGAAACTACAGGATAGAACTGCATCATGGATAACATTATGTGTACACAGATTCAAAAACTGTGAGTGCACAGGAGCCAGAGTATACAATAATGTATACACAGGACTCATCCCATTCTCTCCCTCATTTAGTCACTTGGCAAATTAACTTAACCCTGTGTGTACCAAAATTAGGAGCAGTTTTTCTTACGATACCAGTGGTAGCAAGATTTGACCAGTGCCACATGCTGTTGTGCACAACCTTCCCCCAGCGTTTTTGTGTGTGTTGCATTGATCGAGTCAGTAGTAGTGATGTACTTGTCTTTTCTGTGCCTTACTTGTCAATATGGTACTTAAAAGCACTGCAGTTCTTAAAGTGGGTCATTCATTCTCCCTCTTCAGCATCTGAGGCACAGCAATTTGAAGAGATGAAATTATACACAGCACAGAGCAAAATGGGACCCAGGAAGAGAGAATAAAATAAAATCTGTTACAACAGCTGGTCTGTCTTTGCATATTCTGGATGACTATGATAGAAGCAGTATAAAAAATGTCTTCTACCTGTTCTGAGCTCCATCAGAAGCATCTGGCAGAATTCCATGAGCTGCTTTTGAATCCATTCTCTTTGCCTTCTCACAAAATAAGCTCTGGGCAATAATCACCTATATTTGTTTTTCAAGGATCCATATGCCCATATAAACAAAAGTCTATTCCATCTGTCTCCCTGTTAGGTCAGTTGTTACTGCAGCATCCCATGCTTGCCAGATCCAATAACTCTTTAACTTCTGACATGCAAAACACTTCTTAGTCAATCAACTTGGTTGGTTAGAGCAGGTGCTGATAACGCCAAGGTTGCAGATTCAATCCCCGTATGGGACAGCTGCATATTCCTGCATTGCATGGGGTTGGACTAGATGTTCCTCAGGGTCCCACCCTACTTCACAATTCTATTATTCTGTTATTCTATCTGTTTAAATACCTCACATAACTTTGAATAACCGCAAAGCACCACCTTTCCAATGCACTGTCAAGCATCCTTTGCTCTGTCATTAGTCTAGATTTTAGGACCAAAGCATAACTCTTTGCTGAAGGAATTTCTTTATAGTCACATTTTCCAAAGAAATGAGGGGTTTAAATATTGAATATATTTAGAGAACAATGTATACATATACCTAGTAACAGGAAGAACTGCAGAGGGAAGTTTTGTCCTACCACATCTTTCTGCATAAGAACAAAGGAAACTGCCTTGTGGCAAGTCAAATCATTGGTTCTTCTAGCTTAGTATTGTCAACACTTGACTCTCTGGGGTGCCATGCAGGAGTCCTTCTTGGCCCAACTTGGAGATGCCAGGGATTAAATCTGGGACTCCTTGCATGTAAAGCATGTGTTCTACCCTCTCAGCCACATTCTCAGTACGGTATAAAGAGAATGGGATACAAAATTGCCATTAATGGACAGCCACCTTTTCTGAGGGAACCAGAACCATGTTCACCATCTACATGGCAGCCATATTGTTAATCGAGTTCTTCAATGAACCCCTTTTCAAAATTGGTATTGCATTGGCTGATTTTCAGCTCTTGAGTAAAGAGGCCAACACTGGTGATGTTGCATATCCTTTTGCAGAAAAATGGCAGTTTCACATCTGATCTCTTCAAGAAATTTCAGGCCTGTACTATATCCAGGCCTGGTAATTTGTTAATTTTTGATTTGTGCACTAGAACTAAAACTTCATTACTTGTCACTTGACTTAGTTCTTCAGACTCCCTCCTTGAAAAAAAAAAGTCACAGCTATTACTGTGTTGGGTACCACTGTCATGGCAAACTTACCGGTAAGTCTAAAATTACAAATATCTCATCTCTCTTTACTTCCAGCCTCTCACTGCCTTCCAAGTCTATTTCCTGAATGCAGTTGGAGATCTGCTTGACCTCATTCCTGCCTTATTCTCAGGTTCAGCAATGACTAATTTAATGACAGGAGAGTCTACACAGTACCTATGGAATATGGGCCATTGCTCTGCTCTGATTAAGGTGAGACCAACAACATTCCTGTTTCTACGTTTAGGCCTAAAAGAAAGGATGTAACCAATTGCACCCCAAAATGGAATTTATACTTTGGACCCCATTTTTAAAGCCTCATGCATACATAGCATTGATCTCATATTGTTGGTTTTACTATACTTTTTTTTTTTTTTTTAATTTAATTGTCGTTGTCTGTTCTCTCTAAAATAGCCCCACTTTATTCTGGGAGAAAGTTTCAGAAGTGTCCCAGTCAAAAATGTAATCAAGATACTGGATATTCAATAGTTTGAAAGAAAAAGTCAAGTCCTAAGAATTGCCTGTCTCAATCAGACCAATATTTGCATAAAATGCATATTTTACTAAAACTAATGTTCACAGAAATGGCAAATACCGAACTAAAATATGTTATTGGAGAGAGAATTTTGGATTTATAAATCATTCATATACACCTTGGAAATATACAACAGGTATTCTGATATGGAATCTAATTAGATGTGCAACATAAAAATTCAAATATACCATAAGTAAATTGAAGGGTTAAGATGCACCCTACTGACAGTGTTTTGACAGGCAACTGAAAAATTTGAACAAAAATGTAACAAGGAATATCTGATTCAGGGATATGGATGCTATTTCCTTTTAAAAGAAAAATAATTAGATGAATTGTTAGCAGTGCATTGCCAGATTGCAGCTTGTTAGTAGGACTCTAGATCATCAGTCTTCAACCTTTTCCAACCCAAGACTCACCTTTAATCTAAGATGATAAATGGGTCTGGAAACCAAGCCTTATGAGGAACGGTTGAAGGAGCTGGGCATGTTTAGCCTGGAAAAGAGGAGACTGAGAGGAGATATGATAGCCATCTTTCAATATCTCAAGGGCTGTCACAAGCTTGTTTCCTCTTCCTCTGGAGGGTAGAACCCAAACCAATGGATTCAAGTTACAAGAAAGGAGATTCCGACTAAACATCAGTAAGAGCTTTATGGCCTTAAGAGCTGTTTGACAGGGGAATGGACTCCTATGAGAGTTGGTGGACTCTCCTTCCTTGGAGGTTTTTAAGCAGAGGTTAGATGGCCATCTGCCATCTAGTTGAGATTCCTGCATAGCAGGGGGTTGGACTAGATGGCCCTTAGGCTCCCTTCCAACTGTACAGTTCTAAGATTCTGTGATTCTATAATGGTGGGTCCTAGGTTGAAAAATGTTAAAGACTACTGATCTATCTGGAGTCCTGCTAACAAGTTGCAATCAGACATGCTGTTTTATTTACCCAATATATCTCAGAACTTGTCTTAATTTTTTTTAACCATGTTGGTTGTGCTGCTGCTGTTGTGATGCATCTGTTCTTGAGTCTACTAGCCAAAGGCCAACAAGGTAGATCATTCCTCTGTCCCTCTCTTTCGCTTCGTGCATCTGAGGAAGTGGGCTTGAATCCACAGAAGCTTATGCCACAAGAAATTAGTCTGTCTTTAAGGTGCCACAAGACTCTGTCGTTTTGACTGCATGAGACTAACATGGCTACTACTTCTCTTGGCTAGGTCCTCCCTGGATATGAAAATATATTATTTGCTCATTCTAGCTGGTTCACATATGCGGCCACTTTGAGAATCTATAAGCATTGGGACTTTAGAGTTGATGATCCACAAACGAGCTCAGGCCGTGCTTCATTCAGCAGTTACCCAGGTAACTTAGATGTGTGAATGGAACTCTGTGTGAGTTTGTTACGTTTGAATGCAGGAGTCTTGCCTGTATGCTGTAGAATCTCATAGAGTTTGCTGCCCTGTAGGAACTTGAATTCAAAGGCAGATAGGGCAACAAAGGCTTTATAATCCGAATAAACCTGCAGATCAATATGTAGCAAAGCTTGCTGAATGTTTAGACAAATTAGATATGGATTTGGGCTGGTAAGGAGGTTGTAAGGAGGTTGTGCTTCTTCAGTGGACTAAATCCAAAACTTTATTGCTTAGCCAAAGGTCATCACTCATAAAATAGCACAATAAAAATGGGAAGACCATTCAAAATTTGATTAATACAAACTAATAGCATGACCACCAGCTGACATAATCTCCCTCACCCTCACTGAACCAGTGAGTGCTGCCCTAAGGAGACTCACATCCCTAATACATTGTGTGTGTGTGTGATCTTGGCACAAGCCCAGTGATACTGGATATCACAAGCCTGCTTTTCAAGTCTGGCACAAAAGCTTCAACCGCAAACCATTACAATCCACCCAAGTGCCTAGTAGTGTTTTTGTAGTGTTGCACCTATTGAGAACACCGCATCCTCCAGTCAAAATATTTCAAGATGCCTCTAGCTGGCCCTGAATTAATTCCAGTTAGTACGTGTAGGCAAAGGTAGATGGAATAACTTTCCTTCTTAAAGCTATGCCCCAAACTTTTAACAGCATATTTTTAACTGGCTTTTTTACCTGCTGTTGTCTTTTTAGCACCAGGCAGATACTTTATTTTTAATTTTTAACTGCAGTTGTAATCCTGTCAACTGCTTTATGCTGCTTTTATAATTTTGTAGCTTTTAGTTTGTTTTTTTATATATATT
The DNA here is from genome assembly GCA_034641385.1 of Darevskia mixta. Classification (NCBI taxonomy): domain Eukaryota; kingdom Metazoa; phylum Chordata; class Lepidosauria; order Squamata; family Lacertidae; genus Darevskia; species Darevskia mixta. The sequence goes on from JAWWNH010000008.1 coordinate 21,867,485, forward strand.
TGTACTGTAATCTTTTTATAAACCACCCTGGGAATATGGTTGAAAGGCAGTATAAAAGGTTGTATTAATAAACAAATACCGTATTTTACGCTCCATAAGACGCACTTTTTCCCTCCTAAAAAGTAAGGGAAAAAGTTGGAGCGTCTTATGGAGCGAAGGCTCCCTGTCGAGCAAGCGGCGAGAGGTGAGGAGCAGCGGCGGGCAGCGACGGAGATGCTGCTGGATCCTCCCCACCACCTCCGTTCGCAAAAAACAGGCTTGCTTTTGCGAACGGGGGTTGCGGGTGGATCCAGCAACTGCTCCTCTCCCAGCTGCCGCCTCCCCTCCGCTGCATTCGGTGGGGGGTGGGGGGTTGCCGTGGAGAAGCTGTTGGATCCTCCCCACCACCTCCGTTCCCAAAAACAGGCTTGCTTTTGTGAACGGGGGTTGCGGGTGGATCCAGCAACTGCTCCTCTCCCAGCTGCCGCCTCCCCTCCGCTGCATTCGGCGGGGGGTGGGGGGTTGCCGTGGAGAAGCTGTTGGATCCTCCCCACCACCTCCATTCCCAAAAACAGGCTTGCTTTTGTGAACGGGGGTTGCGGGTGGATCCAGCAACTGCTCCTCTCCCAGCTGCCGCCTCCCCTCCGCTGCATTCGGCGGGGGGTGGGGGGTTGCCGTGGAGAAGCTGTTGGATCCTCCCCACCACCTCCGTTCCCAAAAACAGGCTTGAAAAACAGGCGTTCGCAGGCATCAAACCGGCTCCCCCCACCCTTGAGTTCAGGGAGCCGGAGCCATCCCTGCTCGCTGCAACGCAAGGGTGGGAGGAGCCGGTTTGAAGCAGCATGAATCAATCTCCCCCACTTTGCCTAAACTCCTTTTAAACTTCAAAGTTTCCTGATCGTCGCTACTACCGGTAACTGAAGGGGAACAATCAGAGAAGAGACTGGGACCCTGGGGGCAAAACAAAGCTGAGGAAATCTCGCTTTAAAAAAATTACAAGTACCGTCATTTACCCGGCAAAAGGATAATGGAGCAGATATCGTTGTCCGGGTGAGGTGGAGGGAATAATGAATAGGGTGTCAGAAGGGAGAGGGATATTCCTGATTGTCCTGTTTACAAACAAAAGATGTGGTTGTCGCCTGACAGGATTTTGTGTGGGTGGGGGAACTGAACATTTGCATGTACCGGTACATTTGCCATTCTCTCACCTTCTCTAGTTTTATTTGTTCACTAATAAAATCCCTTTTCCTGTATCAGATGGAACTGTGTGTTCTTACCTACTCTGGGATACAGAAGTTAAAAAAGTGGAATGAAGGGATACATTTGTGTCCAAGAATCAAGACAAAAATGCATACCCAAGCGTAACAAGTTTTCCTTGAGGTTTTGAGTTTTATTTATTTTTAGATCGATACATTTGTATCCCCTTTCAGGGAAGATTTCAATTTGACAGCTAACAGCTAACACCTATTGTTCTTAAGCGGGAGTGTTATCAGTGTTATCAGTTCTTAATGAGGTGTTCTATTGACGGTATAATGAGCCTTGCAGAGGGTTGCATTTGGCTTAGGTGGCTTTGCAAGGCTAAAAGGACATGAATAAGGAAAAAAGCAGGGGCTGTGGGCACATTGATATTTCCTCCCCTCCTCCTGCCTCTCTGTAAAGCAAGCAGAGATTGCTCCTGGGCTCCTGTACCAGCATCTCCCCATCTCCTCTTGCTCCGGAGTTCCAGCATCACAGCGTCACCAACAGGCACCCACAAATCTGAGTTCTCCCTCTCCCTTCCTTCCTTCCCTCCCTCCCTCTTCCAACTTTTAAAAAAAATATTGGGGGAAGGCAGGTAAGCCCCACCTCACATGCCCATCAACCATGAAGGGGGGGGAACGACTCTCAAAAACTCCTAGGCTTCTAGGAGTTGGCTGCTATGCCTAGCACAATTCAAGAAAGCAAAATGATGCATATGCTATTAATAGAATAGAATAGAATAGAATAGAATAGAATAGAAATCACTGTCTTTTCTTGTAGAAAACCTCCCCCATTCTGATAAGGATGATAAAGCAGAAAAGACTAGCATATAAGATTCCTTTTAAACTACAGGTACTACAATATGCTAAGGAGCATGGAAACAGAGCAGCGGAAAGACATTTTGGGCCACCACCAACTGAAAAATTTGATTCAGAATATTTTTTTCTTGTTTTCCTCCTCTAAAAACTAAGTGCGTCTTGTGGTCCGGAGCGTCCTATGGAGCGTAAAATACGGTACCTTGCATCCTACGTTTGTACAAGCCGAAGGCAGCTTGAACAGTCAATCACTCCTTCCCTGCCTCCAAGGGTAGTTGGAAGCCTTTTGAACACACAACAGTGTGTGCTAGGGACCTGCAGAGCACAGCACGGGGAACAGCTGGTACAAAATTCCTCTGCTCAGTTAGCAATCACATAGGACGGGGGCAAAATGACACCTCTCCAAACTTTGTGAGGGAGAAACTTGGTGAGTGCAATATTTTGCATGTGCTGATTATAAGGTTTTGATTGTTAAGTGTGCCTGCTTTTAACAACAGTGCAATATTGTACATGCATGATTGTGTGCAAGAGAGGAAGAAACGTGGGTATAGGAAGAGAGACGTTAAGAAAAGGAAGAGGTCTAGAGAGGTGGCATGTGTGTGGCATGGGATCCATATGTGAATGTGCCATTGGTCTTATTATTTTATTTATTTATTGCATCTATACCCCACCTTCCCTTCTAAGGAGCTCGAGGTGGCATACATGGTTCTCCCCTTCTCAATTAATCTCCACAACAGCCCTGTGAGGTAGGTTAGGTTGAGAGGCAATGATGAGCCCAAGGTTGCCCAGTGAGTTTCATGCCTGAGTGGGAATTCGAATCCTGGTTTCCCAGGTCCTGGTCTGACACTCTAACCACTACACAGCACTTGGCACTTGTAGAAGATTTCTGTTCACTTGCTGTGGTGTGAATGGATGAATGCTGCGGTATACATTTATATGCACAAAATTTAAAACAACTTGCCTGGAAATACTTTGTGCAGTGCTTGTAGTACTCAGGCTGTACTCATCCCTTTGGGGGAACTGCTTGAAACACTAACATCACCTCTCATTAATAAGGCTGTGGTGAATGAGGCTGCAAGGCCCCAGTATTCTGTACAGAGTTTGCCGAGTAGCTACATGGCTTGGATCCAGAAGATGCAATCAGAAACACTTTTGTTTGCATTGATAGAAAGATGGGGCTCATTCAAGGATCCTTGAGAGTGAGCGATAGGGAGACTGGCTTACAGATGAAGTAGATAAACCATGTCAAGAGGCAATTTCAATTACATCAAATTCTCATAAGCCCATGCAAATAGAGAAACACAATGCTGACTAGGCAGAACTTCAGAGAGCCGCTGGTGCTTGTAGTTTTCATTTTCAAGTGCTTTTCCTTAGTGAGGCTGATTCCCCCCTTCTATTTTCCAGAGTCTCAAGGTCAGAGTCTCAAGGTGATGGGGCCTTAATTGATTGGTCATAATTTAGGAGGATTTCTGGGCTCCTAATCACTTTAAAATAGGAACAACAAAATGACTCTAAATTAGACTGCAGAAATGAAGACAGGTGGGCAAGCCAGGGATGGATTTTTGTGTGGGATGTCTGTGAGCTCTGTTAATCTCTGTGTTCAGCTGTTCAGAGGCATAGGTTCCTTTCATTCTTAGCTCCAGACGGTGGATCTTGGAGTTCGACTAAAATATGAAATAGATCCTGCAGAACTGACACCTCCCCTCCCCTGCTATACATTACAGACTGCGCTCAAGAAAGGTGGCTTATAAATTAAATTTACAAAAATCATCCCAGTCAACGGACTGCTTTGCTAAGCCTCATAACAGTGTGTTATTATGTCCATTGATTGACAAGAAGATATTGTGAACTGACTGCCTAGTATTTGACCATAGTCCATTATTGTAAAATATTCCACGAAGTCAGGAATGCCTGACTGTATAGGTGGCAGTTCCCCCTTTAAAATTGTTTATAAGGGTGTCCTTTCTTAGCAAGGTTGGAGTGAGGACTGTTTGTCCCCTAGCCTTGCAGCAGTTAGAGACAAATCCAGGAGCCCATCAAAAATTGTTGTAGAAGCCACAGAATAAACATTGTGAAGCATTCATTTATGGATAACAAACCATCTCCTTTTATTTTGTATTCAGGTTTTTTGGTATCCCTAGATGACTTTTACATACTTGGCAATGGCTTGATCATGTTGCAGACCACAAATAGCGTATACAACCATTCTCTTCTCAAACAAGTGGTACCTGAGAGTCTCTTTGCGTGGCAGAGAGTCCGCATTGCCAACATGATGGCCCACTGCGGAAAGTCCTGGGCACAAGCCTTCGAAAGGGAAAATTCTGGTTGGTATATTTGAAGTGGAATCTCTTTGTGTATGATTCTCTCAATCCTCTTGTCCCAAAAGTTAAAAGTTCAACTGTCTCCTCACTGACTTTAGGTACTTATAACAACCAGTACATGATACTGAATACAAACAGGGTCAAATTGCAAGAGAGTCTTGGTGAAGGAACCCTCTATGTCATTGAACAGATCCCAAAACTTGTGGAATATTCTGATCAGACAAGCATTCTCCGTAAAGGTAAAAGCTTCAATAGGAGTTCGGGTTTGGGTTGGTTGTTTTTTTTAAAAAAGTCTGCTGAAAGTTATCACTTTTGCTTAACTAGGGAGAATTAGAAAATAGTCTAGGAGAAATTTGTAACGCACCAGTAATTCGATTTGTATTTGTGCAAAAAGGGGTGAGGGTGGGAAATGTAGTAATGTAATGTTTGCAGGTGATTCCAGCACGCAGCAGTGTAAATGATAATAGATGATAAGATAATAGATGATGCTCAAAAGACTCCCACTGTTTTGGGGTAAATGCTGGGATTCTTTGGTATTTCAGCCTCTCCAAGTGAAATTTGCTTTTACAACTGTTACATTCCTTCCAATGTAAGTTCTGTCACATTCATTTATTTCCTTGTGAGTGACAGCAAGCTCTAGAAAGAGGATTGTGTTTCTTGCAGTTCAGCTTTCAAATTCAAAACTTTGGGAACTTTCAAGAAGAAGTTTGAAGAAGATTCCACCTAAACATTAGAAAGAACTTCCTGACAGTAAGAGCTGTTCGACAGTGGAATTTGCTGCCAAGGAGTGTGGTGGAGTCTCCTTCTTTGGAGGTCTTTAAGCAGAGGCTTGACAGCCACCTGTCAGGAATGCTTTGATGGTGTTTCCTGCTTGGCAGGGGGTTGGACTGGATGGCCCTTGTGGTCTCTTCCAACTCTATGATTCTAAGAAGTGTCCAAAACCTCTTCTCCAATGCCCCTTACCTTTCGTGTCTACTTTTACAGGATACTGGCCTTCTTACAACGTCCCTTTTCATGAAAATATCTACAATCTGAGCGGATATACAGAGTATGTTGAAAAATATGGCCTAGACTTCTCTTATGAGATGGCTCCCAGAGCAAAAATCTTCCGACGGGACCAAGGAAAAGTGAATGACATGGAGACCATGAAGCACATAATGAGATACAACAGTATGACATTTTTAATTATCCTTTCACATATGGTCAGGGAACCTTTTTTCTGCCTAGGATGACATTTCCTTTGGTGTAATTATTGAGGTCCAAATGCCAGCAGCAGGGCAGGGCAGAAGCTGATGGTGTATGGAGCCATCCCAATTTTTTCTCTCTTTCTGCCATAGCCTGCTGTCTGTCCTTGCCACCCATTTCTTCCCTCTTCCTTGCCATCCAGTGGGCTGCCAGGGGAGGGAGGGATCGCTCTTCTCAGAGGTGTGATATGATCACTTGCAGAGGGCTTCTGAATCTAGGCTGATGACGCAGGTTGTCCACCCCTATTTTACAAACATTTCCCCTCCCATCTCTCCACAACGTGAAAAGGCTCATTGCAGGGAATTAGCACTGCCATCACCTGTGTGCTTGCTAGCCTTTTCAGGCAACTCAGAAGAAATCATAAGTGTTTTCCTTTGCTATTTTGGTTTCTAAACCGAACTGGGACAAGGAAAGAAAGTTGTTGAACTTTAACTACCTGGGTACAGTTTTCAAAACTCATTGAGATTTTGAGGTGGGAGCCCAAATCCAACAAAATATTAGCCCCCCCCCCAAGAACTTCTCAGATCTTTAGGTTTAGTCCCTTGCATTTCTGTTTATTCAGCATCCATCGTGATTTGCTTGCAGAAAGTTTACGCAGAGGTTAGATTATACCCATTCAGTCTGATTTGTTTGAGGGTGTTTACATGTCTTCTCATTAAACACTTTTTCATTCCACAGTTTTCAAAGCATTTCTATGTCACTTTCCAAAACTTTAAAAAGCCAGTGGTGGTGGTGTTTTTAAGTAGATTTTTTGCTAGGGTGACAAAATCCTGTCTGTAAATACCTAACTCTGTGAGCAGTCAGGACTGTTTGCATTCTGCACTGTAACCCCTGAGGCACTTGACATCTAGCACAGAATGGCTGAAGCATTTGTTTTCAATGCAAGGGTATGAGTCACCATTGCCTTTGCTCTCCCTTTAGCCCTTTAGCCACGAACCTCACTGAGTGATCTTGGGCTCCCTAAACTCTTTGAGGTCAGGTGGGAGGATACAAATGTAACTTAACAAACACAGAGAAATGAGGTGGGTCCTCATGGCTATGAACACGTACTTAAATCCTCATTCTCTGGTTCCTTTGTTTTCTAGACTACACAAAAGATCCCTATACAAGGCACAATCCCTGTAATACCATTTGCTGCAGGGGAGACCTGAACCCTGAGTCTCCAATGCCAGCTGGCTGCTATGACTCCAAGGTAAAGACTCGCAGAAGAACTGGCCTGTTCTAGATGCTTGTGGGGAGGGTGGATTCATTCATTCATCCATTCTCTCTCTCTCCTCTCTCTCTCTCTCTCTCTCTCTCTCTCTCTCTCTCTCTCTCTCTCATACACACACTTCCTCCTCTGTATATCATTATATGCAGCCCAAAAGTAAGGACAGTGACAGATTTACATGTGGGCTGGGCAACTGCAGGCCAGGGCCTCATAAACTAGGAGGGCCTCAGCCTCTTGCCAAAAAAATGTTAGAAGACAGACAGATACCTAGGCTCAGTTGCTTGGTAACATTCAACCTGTGACATGAGTATGATTCTGTAACAGTTACACAAGTGCATATTTACTGTTTAGTAAAGTTTGTGGAGGCTTTAAAGCTTCTCATAGAGTTATATGATAAATAAGTAGTGTTCTACTTTCATTGAGTAGTAGAGAAAGACGAGAATGAGGTTTTGTTTCTAATGATCAGATGCTATTAAGTTTTGGCCTCCCAAGGTCTCCTAGCCCAGGGCCTGCAGTTGCTTTAATCCGGGCCTGGGTAAGAATGCAGCCTGCCCTTTCCCACTGGATCTTGCTGAAGGCACATTCACGGTATTTTTAAAACTGCTCTTTTTGTGCAGAACTCTTCATGCACAAAACAGCTATATTAAAAAATAAGATTTGCCCTTCTTTTCATTGTAAGCCGCCTTGAGGCTTTGGAAAGGAGACAAATAAATTGAGATAAATAAATAAATGGGTGCAACGGAAGCGGAGCAAAATGGAGAAGAGGTTAGATAAGTTTTGGACCAGTAGTGTGCTAGTGTTGAGAGAGAGTAGCTCTGTGACTTTTTGGGGGGTGATGATACTGCCCCCTTCCCTTTTACAATGAAGTTTTCTCCTATGATCCTTCACAGGTATCAGACCTCTCTATGGCTACGAACTTTGCAGCCTATGCCATCAATGGACCAACTGTGGAAGAGGACCTGCCTGTGTTCAGCTGGACGCGTTTCAACGAAACAAAGCACCAGGGCTTGCCAGATTCATATAACTTTGATTTTGTCATTATGAAGCCAGTGCTGTGAAATAAGCATCAGAAGCTTTAACATCTAGGGAGGGGGAGATAAGTTAAAAAAAAATAAAAAATCTACGCTTTTACTGCCATACCAAATAAACTGGCCTATGCCCACCTGGGATTCTGCCTCATGGTTTCCAAGCTAGCATTTAGTGAGATGGATGTAGGCCAAGATTCCATGCAATGACATCACCTGCTTGCAACAAAATGAAAGTGCATCAGAAAATGGGATGCAGACTACTCCAAAGCTAGTAACTTCGCTGCCTTTGCAGCTGTTTACTTATCTCTACAGTAGGGAAGGTAGTTGCTATCTTGCGGGAAGGGCTTTCAGTTCTTGATATTACACATAACAGGTTCAAGTGCAGATCAGACTGGCCTGATCTGGTTCCCAGAATAGGCTTTACATGCCTGGTTACTGTAGGACCCAGATGAAAGATTCAGGAGTTGCCCTGCTGTTAGGCAGAATGAGGTTGCCACCTCAAGCAACAGATGCTGGGGAGCAGGAGAGCAGCAGTGACATACAGGAGAACATTGTCATCTTGCCACGTGCCCACACTAATAAGGCACGTTTACCAAATCTTAATTTAATCCAAGTTGCAAATTTCATATTTTCTTAATGCAGAATTTCGTATGAGTGTTTTGGGGTATTTAAAGTCACTGACCAAGGAAATGGCTGCAAGAATAATGCTCCTTCTCTTTCAGTGGAATACAAATCAAGCCTGTTTTCTGTATCTTCAACATAGTCATGCAACAAGCAAGAAAAGTTGTGTTGCAGCTGTTGAGGTAACATTGAGCATACACGGAACACACTGGAACAATTTGCTTCTCCACACCCCTAATACAGAGACGGCCATGAGAGGAGAGGAATACCACCCACAGGTCAGCTTTCAGGATGCTGGATTTTGGCAACTTGTCCAGAGCATGACAATCAGAAAGCTTCCTAGCCAATTTCACCCCTTTATGCAACCTAGTTTGAAAAAGGATCTCACTACACAGTTGATCTGAAAGCAAGCGTATGATAGGCACAGGGAGATTGCTTGAATCTACCCTATGTTTTCTACACAGTTATGCACTTTCAGCTGTGCTGGGCTCCTGGCTTTGTATAGCATCTCTGAAAGGCTACACTTGGTTCTATGCCAGAACAATACTTGCAGAGAAGCGGTAAAATATGGTTTCTGGTGTAATTAGAAGACTCTTTTGGGTACACAGCTGGATGTACCTGCCTCTCGCCTCTCTGATTTCGCTTTGTGTTCTTGACTATAGTAATCACTCCTCGACACAGAACAGGAATTATCTTTTTGACATTTGGCAGCTTAAATTGCACAGACGCGTTGTGACTGAGCACCTGCGGCTCTTGCTGAACGATTTTATTTGAACTAAGGCAAAGGAGAGAATATCTTCACACAAATTTCAAACATTTGAAACATTCAAACAGTTCTGCCTTCCAGTGAAGTTCCAGATCTTCAAAATCCCCTGCAGGTTGGAACCTGAACAAAAAGACTAGCCGGCACCAGGTAGGACAGCAGTTTTCATGCTCTGCTTTGATTGGTTCTTGCATTCTCTATAGAAGCCACTAGGTGGCAGCAGAATATCACTCTTGTGTGTGCTACAGTCTGAAGATATCCAAGCAAGTTTATGGCAGCCCTAACATAAATCTCAAGACCTCTAGTCCTTCCGTGATATATAAACTAATAAATTAGTTTTAATTCAATACATTTGAATATTATTTTTTCCTCTAAAAATTCAGATGGAAAAACAAAGTCTTTTTATTCCTTAAAACGGGTCTGGACTGTTTATCTATATATATATAAATGTTCCCATTGCGTGTTTGTCCGAAACACCCTTGCTGCGTAACCGCTGGACCAAATCGCATCAAATTAGGACACAGCGTTCCATTACCATGGCATACTAATCTGGCATAATAAAAATTCATAAAAACCACACCTGTCATACCTAAAATAAAGTTTAAATGCAAAAAAAACAATCGCAGGCTTTAGATGTCATCAGCAAAACAGTGCCCTCTAGCGACGGCTATACTGGTACTACAGCTACAAAAGCAAAACAATGGCGCAGCTTTTATACATCACAGCAAAACCTGAGCTCCGTCGGCTATTTGCAAGCTCGCAAACCGGTAATTGAAAACGGGGGTGGGGACAGAGAAGGGGCAGACGGAAGTTGAACAGGGGAACTTCTTCAGTTTCACAAAGCTGTGAAAGTTAGGCCGGCACTGTCACCACAGCCCGGGTCGCTGCCATTAATGCCATCAAATGCAGGCCCAGCCCAACCGCTGCCCAGGCCCCTTAGCCACCCTGCCACCATGAAAGGCAGGCCCTGGCCCTTCTCCACAGCCGCTCACAACGACGCCGTCAGAGCCAGCCTGGGCCGCCCGCTGCCCACTTCCCCACCGCAGCTGCCATGAAAGGCAGGCTGGACACCATCCCCACAGCCACTGCCGGCCCTCTCCTCCTACCACCACCCACAGACGCAGCCATCAACACCACAGCATTCACATACATAGCCACAGCAAGGCGTGGCCGGGTCAGCTAGTTAGATATAAATTTATTATTGTGTCTTAATTAACTTACTTTCTACAGTGAAACAAACAAAACCCCAATGGCAGAGGATTCCAAAACAGACCAACAGGAATTGAGCATGATCAGTGGCTAGCTGGTGGTTGGAGCGGTGGGGAAGAGGAAAGGAGGGCAGGGGAGAGAAAAATGCTTAAGGCAGTTCTTATCTAAATATTAGTCTTCCCCCACCCCCCAAAAGAACTTCTCAGATCTCTAGGTTTAGTCCCTTACATTTCTGTTTATTCAGCATCCATCGTGATTTGCTTGCAGAAAGTTTACGCAGAGGTTAGATTATACCCATTCAGTCTGATTTGTTTGAGGGTGTTTACATGTCTTCTTCCCCTTCATGGATCACTGCCTTGTCGTGGCGAAGGGGCTTGAATTACTCAGGGAAGCTATGGACAGGTCAAGATGGACAGGTCGTAGTGGAGAGTTTGGACCAAATGTGATCCACCTGGAGAAGGAACTGGCAAGCCACTCCAGTATCCCTGCCAAGAAAACCTCATGGACAAAGACAACAGGCATATAAAAGATATGACGCTGGAAGATGAGCCCCTCAGGTCGGAAGGCGTCCAACATGCTACTGGGGAAGAGCGGAGGACAAGTACAAGTAGATTCAGAGCTGATGAAGCGGCTGGGCCAAACCCGAAAGGACGCTCAGTTGCGGATATGCCTGGAAGCGAAAGGAAAGTCCAATGCTGTAAAGAAAAGTATTGCATAGGAACCTGGAATGTAAGAACCATGAACCTTGGTAAGCTGGATGTGGTAAAAAATGAGATGGCAAGAATAAACATTGACATCCTGGGCATCAGTGAACTAAAATGGACGGGAATGGGCGAATTCAGTTCGGATGACTATCATATCTACTACTGTGGGCAGGAATCCCGTAAAAGAAATGGAGTGGCCCTCATAGTCAACAAAAGAGTGGCGAAAGCTGTACTGGGATGCAATCTCAAAAATGATAGAATGATCTCGATACGCATCCAAGGCAGACCTTTTAACATCACAGTAATCCAAGTTTATGCACCAACTACCAGTGCTGAAGAAACTGAAGTTGACCAATTCTATGAAGACTTACAACACCTTATAGAAATGACACCAAGGAAGGATGTTCTTCTCATTATAGGGGATTGGAATGCTAAAGTAGGGAGTCAAGAGATAAAAGGAACAACTGGCAAGTTTGGCCTTGGAGTTCAAAATGAAGCAGGGCAAAGGCTAATAGAGTTCTGTCAAGAGAACAAGCTGGTCATCACAAACACTCTTTTCCAACAACACAAGAGACGACTCTACACATGGACATCACCAGATGGGCAACACCGAAATCAGATTGATTATATTCTGTGCAGCCAAAGATGGAGGAGCTCTATACACTCAGCAAAAACAAGAACTGGAGCTGACTGTGGCTCAGATCATCAGCTTCTTATAGCAAAATTCCAGCTTAAACTGAAGAAAGTAGGAAAAACCACTGGGCCAGTAAGATACAATCTAAATCAAATTCCTTATGAATACACAGTTGAAGTGAAGAACAGGTTTAAGGATTTAGATTTGGTGGATAGAGTGCCTGAAGAACTGTGGATGGAGGCTCGTAACATTATACAGGAGGCAGCAACGAAAACCATCCCAATGAAAAAGAAATGCAAGAAAGCAAAGTGGCTGTCAAATGAGGCCTTACAAATAGCGGGGGAGAGAAGGCAAGCAAAATGCGAGGGAAATAGTGAAAGATACAGGAAATTGAATGCAGACTTCCAAAAAATAGCAAGGAGAGACAAGAGGGCCTTTTTAAACGAGCAATGCAAAGAAATAGAGGAAAACAACAGAATGGGAAAAACCAGAGATCTGTTCAAGAAAATTGGAGATATGAAAGGAACATTTCGTACAAAGATTACCACAATTAAGAACAAAAGTGGAAAGGACCTAACAGAAGCAGAAGACATCAAGAAGAGGTGGCAAGAATACACAGAGGAATTATACCAGAAAGATATGGAGGTCTCATACACCCCAGGTAGTGTGGTTGCTGACCTTGAGCCAGACATCCTAGAGAGTGAAGTCAAATGGGCCTTAGAAAGCCTTGCTAACAACAAGGCCAGTGGAAGTGATGATATTCCAGCTGAACTATTTAAAATTTTAAAAGATGATGCTGTTAAGGTGCTACACTCAATATGCCAGCAAGTTTGGAAAACTCAGCAGTGGCCAGAGGATTGGAGAAGATCAGTCTATATCCCAATCCCAAAGAAGGGCAGTGCCAAAGAATGCTCCAACTACCGCACAATTGCACTCATTTCACACGCTAGCAAGGTTCTGCTAAAAATTCTACAAGGCAGGCTTAAGCAGTATGTGGACCGAGAACTCCCAGAAGTGCAAGCTGGATTTCGAAGGGGCAGAGGAACCAGAGACCAAACTGCAAACATGCGCTGGATTATGGAGAAAGCTAGAGAGTTCCAGAAAAACATTTACTTCTGCTTCATTGACTACGCAAAAGCTTTTGACTGTGTTGACCACAGCAAACTATGGCAAGTTCTTAAAGAAATGGGAGTGCCTGATCACCTCATCCATCTCCTGAGAAACCTCTATGTGGGACAAGAAGCTACAGTTAGAACTGGATATGGAATAACTGATTGGTTCAAAATTGGGAAAGGAGTACGACAAGGCTGTATATTGTCTCCCTGCTTATTTAACTTATATGCAGAATTCATCATGCGAAAGGCTGGACTGGATGAAGCCCAAACCGGAATTAAGATTGCCGGAAGAAATATCAACAACCTCAGATATGCTGATGATACAACCTTGATGGCAGAAAGTGAGGAGGAATTAAAGAACCTTTTAATGAGGGTGAAAGAGGAGAGCGCAAAATATGGTCTGAAGCTCAACATCAAAAAAACTAAGATCTTGGCCACTGGTCCCATCACCTCCTGGCAAATAGAAGGGGAAGAAATGGAGGCAGTGAGAGATTTCACTTTCTTGGGTTCCATGATCACTGCAGATGGTGACAGCAGTCACGAAATTAAAAGACGCCTGCTTCTTGGGAGAAAAGCAATGACAAACCTAGACAGCATCTTAAAAAGCAAAGACATCACCTTGCCAACAAAGGTCCGTATAGTTAAAGCTATGGTTTTCCCAGTAGTAATGTACGGAAGTGAGAGCTGGACCATAAAGAAGGCTGATCGCCGAAGAATTGATGCTTTTGAATTATGGTGCTGGAGGAGACTCTTGAGAGTCCCATGGACTGCAAGAAGATCAAACCTATCCATTCTTAAAGAAATCAGCCCTGAGTGCTCACTAGAAGGACAGATCCTGAAGTTGAGGCTCCAGTACTTTGGCCACCTCATGAGAAGAGAAGACTCCCTAGAAAAGACCCTGATGCTGGGAAAGATTGAGGGCACAAGGAGAAGGGGACGACAGAAGATGAGATGGTTGGACAGTGTTCTCGAAGCTACTAACATGAGTTTGGCCAAACTGCGAGAGGCAGTGAAGGATAGGCGTGCCTGGCGTGCTCTGGTCCATGGGGTCACGAAGAGTCGGACACGACTGAACGACTGAACAACAACAACATGTCTTCTCATTAAACACTTTCATTCCACAGTTTTCAAAGCATTTCTATGTCACTTTCCAAAACTTTAAAAAGCCTGTGTTGTTAAGTAGATTTTTTGCTAGGGTGACAAAGTGCTTTTCATCCACTTTAAATGTGCAGACTAACCCAGCTACACTTTTTACAGATGTAATGAGACTTCAATATTAGGTAAAATACATACCCTAGAAGTGGAACATATATCTGTTGTTGATATATACTGCAATATTGCACAATATTAAATTGCAGCTCCCAACTATATTTAGATAAGAACTGCCTTAAGCATTTTCTCTCCCCTACATTGTCTGCCTCCCTACATTTTTATTTTCATCATTGCTAGATATAACATTTTGCATTTGACTATTAAAAATAAATTCAATATATTTAGCTTTTTAATACATAATTTTACCAGAGCACCCAGTGCAATGTGCCCTTAAAGAAAATATTCAAGTTAAGAGGGGAAAAAGGAGTGGGGAGCCTTGAACACAGGTCAAGTTGCTGTCATAGGAAGGATCGTGGTCAGCTTTTTAAAAATCCAGTACTGTCTTGATGATGAGAACCAACCACACAAGACGCCGAAGGTTAAAAACCCAGTAGTTTATTTCAAAGTATAAATCTCAGGCTTGTCAGACAAAACCCCACTACAATTAACACGTATACAGACACTAATCTACAATGCATACAAAAGTCTGGGAGAACTTGCCATTGCCCTGCTTAAAATGGACTTTTTGGTACGTCCTACATTATCTTTATTTACACGTTCTGTAGAAGGAAAAAGGGAAAAAAGAGTGCAAGTTTCTATAAGGAGTTTTGTAGGAGTTTATTTGCCAGTGGCTGATAAGTTACTGAAGTCCAACAAGTACCTCAAGGTTGTGGCTGTCCAATTACTTTATTTACAGATAAAACTTCAACTTAGACAGCACTTAAAATATATTTTCAAACAGGGAAAGCCAGCACAATAATGTGAGAAACCATGTGTTATAAAATATTGATTAAATTCATTGATAAAATATCACATTTTAATTTGTACTCATGTCTACATTCACCTCTCGACATAAAATTGGTTCCAAGAAGGATGGGATCACTTGTTTTGGCAATACTAAAAGACCTTCCTCTGTGTTAACAAAACACTGTGTGCCAAAACACACTAAAAGAAAGCAGTATTTTCAATATATCAAGCTTTCTTTTTCAAAAAATCTAGGTTTTTTTTTGCTGTTGACTGAATAAAAATACTAAAGGGGTTCCATTTAGACCTTTGTGTACTGCAATTGTAATTCTCCTACTTAATACTGTAATGTGGCAATTTGAGGGAACATGGTACTATAGGCTGACCTTACATGTAACATGGGTTCTCAGATCACAGACCACTTAGTAGTTAACAAAGAGCTTTAAATGAAAAGGTGAACCAATGTGATTTATTGCAGCACAACTTCCATTGTAATCCCAGCAATATCCCAGACAGCAATAGCTTTGCCACTATTTCTCATGAGTCCCTTTTGTGCAAAATGTACCTTAAGTAGCACTGTAATCATGCTGAAAATGCAGCCCAGAGCTAATCTTAGTGCTTCAGCAGTCCCTGAAGCACAAACTTCTTATGTTCAGAGAACACTTGCCAACCAGCTTGAACATTCCATCTTTCCCCATTAAGTGGCAAGTACAGAAAATTTACATCCCACCCCTTCCAAGTCTCCAGTCTCCTAGCCACTGAGGTCTTCCTGAAAAGGCTTTCTAGCTGTAATCTGAGAAATAAAATGGGAGACACAAACAAACAAGTTAACCTAAGGGACTCACAATAATTTAGCAGCAATAGTCACACCACTTTCTCATTTTTAAACAGTGAAAACATTTCACTTGTCCTTTCCTAAGACATGGAACTTGTTACTAACTAGAACATGGATTCTCAAGTATTAAAGGCAAAGAAGAGAAAACAGCAGAAATACAGATGGAGACATACTTCAGTATCACATTTAAATAGAAGTAGAAAACAGAATTTTCAAGCATGGGCCAGCCATATACTGCAGTAAGGAAAACATGGTGGGTGGGTGGGAGAAATACTGACACAGTAAAGTGTGGACACTGAAATCCCTCCCTGCCCCCTTTTTTTTCTTTAAGAACTTTAGGTTTGCCTAATCCATAACACAGAGAGAGTGCTGAGCTGAACAGTTTCTCAATAAGCACAGAGTAGTAAAATTCCAATGACTCTGCAGCTTGGTATTTGTGCAATCCAGTTTAGCTTATAATACTTTGATAAAAAGGAAAGATTATTTTCCAAGGTCTGTTATAAAGTTTTGTAAACTCTCATTTCTTTGGGGCAAAAGCAAAAAAGAAATACAGCACCAGATAAAAGGCCAAAAAGTCACTAATTATGAGCTCTTGTTGACAACGAACTCAATTCAAGTCTATTTCTGCCTTTCCCTCTGTGGTGCCCTACATAATTTGCCTGACCAGATCAATTCTGCTTGAGTCCCACCCCCCACAAAAGCCTCACTGCCATTTTCTATTCACAGATCTGAAGACAAAGTCCCAAGGTACGCATCTTGGATCCAACTTAACCGAAGCTGTAATTAGTACACATTATAGCTGATTGATAATGGAACAGTATCTAGTCCTAGAGAAAGAAGAGTAAGCAACAGTAAAATCTTAGCTAATTATCTGCTGTATCTCCATAACAAGGGGCAAGAGGTACAAAGTATGCAGATGTACTTTTCTCAGACCAGGGTTCA
The DNA here is from genome assembly GCA_034641385.1 of Darevskia mixta. NCBI lineage: Eukaryota > Metazoa > Chordata > Lepidosauria > Squamata > Lacertidae > Darevskia > Darevskia mixta. The sequence continues at coordinate 21,884,200 of JAWWNH010000008.1, forward strand.
CATTTTTCTCCTGCATATATTTAGGGAATGTTCAACCAGGTTGTTGTTTTTTTTCCTTTCTGGTGGCAGGGTCTTGAATAATTGCTGTTTAAAATGTGACCCAGCTTCCTCCAGTGTTACAAGCCCTACAAAAACACATTTCTCTTCAAGTTGCACCCAGGCTTGACTTTATTGCCCAAGTTCAATAAAAAAAGTGAGGAGGAACTTCTCTAGCGCTAAGGACCCAGTGCAGATAATAAACTACATCTTTGGCTATACATAACTGATATTGTTGAGTCAACAGCAGAGTGGTAAGCCCCTTCCCCATTAAATCTATTTTTGTAATGAAATTCTCCCTTTTTGGTATACTTCCAATGGGAATTGATTCCGCCGCCCCCCCCCAACATTATACTTATTAAAATTAGAAATGCTGGTCTATGACCGTAATAAAATTTGATTTGATTTTATTAAAATTAGAGGTGGCCCTAAAATACCTGAAACTAAGAAAGATCATTTTTGTAGGTGATTGCATCACTGTTAGGCAAGTGAGACAAAGCGCTGGAATGCCAGCTGTTTGCTTTGGGGGTGAAGTTTTCCATATACATATGATCTAGTTCTAAGATAGTTCTTGACTTTAGTCATTAGATAAGCCAGAAATTTACAAGAAAAGCTTTCATGTCACTCAAAATGAATATAACTCAGAGGACATAAGGCGTACCATATAAAAAATGCAAGGAAATTTACTTGGTGTTCTCACAATAAGAGAATTAAGACCCTGTCTTTCCAAAACACACAGCATCAACAAACTTTAGACCATCCTCTTACACACCTTAAATTTCAGTTTCAACTCTTATCAGATCTGAAGTAACAAGTTAAGGAAACTGCTGGACCCTGGTCAGTAAATGAAGTGGGAACAGCTGCCACCCACTTCCCAACTAGAGCTGATACACCAGGAAGACAATAGATGTGCTGCTTTTTTCTGGAAGACGGCACAGTGAAACTTTCTTCAACATCTGTCAGGTGTGGTTCAAGTGTTCGTGGTGGGCACTAACTCTTGTTGGGATATAAAGACGTGGAGGTACTGTATATTGTGTTGGCTCAGCCATTGAAAGAATGAAAGGTTCTATTAGAAGATTGAGTTGATTGTTTTCTTTTAAGCGACCTTATCAGATTGGCTTAGCATAGCAACCAAAGTGTTTGTGTATGTGAGGCGAATGAAGTGTCTTAGGCTGCCCACATCTCCTTTGGCCAATCCACAGGGCACACCAACTTCCCAAGGAGAATTGCCAAATACTGTCTGCATGACCCAACTTCACAGACCAGTCATAACTAGCAGGTTAAATGATGGCCTGAATGATCTCAAGTGGGAATTAACTCAGGGAGGTTTTGTGTGCTACACTTTTGGGGAATCTATAAGGGAAGGTTATGACGTTCTGGGGCTAAGAAGAAAAAACGAAAGACAAAAAGAAGAAAGAGCGCACATGATGTGTGACTACATTTACTTTTAAAATTATTGTTTTAAGGCACAAAGAAATGTTTTTTAAAACGAGGACATAGAGATGAGGATCAGGAAACTATTGGAAATGCAATTGAAGTTTTCTATAAATCTGTTTTCAGACTGGCTTCAGAATGCTCTCTGGTTTTGGTGGCAAGTATTCTGCAAACCAGCCAGAGGGCTGCTTAATCCCCCACCCCTCAAATAAGCAGACACACCTACATTTCTCAAGCACTGGCCAGATACAAGGTCTTTTGCCTTCTACAAAGCAGGCTGTGCCCTGTAAGACTAGTCACTGTTCCAAAACAAAAGAAAGCAAGACCCTGAATCTTGACTTCCCTCTTAACCTGACCCTTGAACACTCCTCCTGCCCTTTGGCCTGTGCATGACACTCCTTCTTCAGCGCACAGCAGCTGGAAGCCAAATTCCCAGGGGTCAGTGTCTTACGGCTTAACAGGCAGAGCAGCTTGTGAGGGAAGGAGAGAGGACTTTGTACTTCAAGAGCTTATCAGAAATACAGGCTCTCCCACTGCAGGCTAGGAATTTATTTTGGTTTTGGTTATGAAGTTTGTGTAGTGTATGACATTGCTGTCCAAAACAATCCTGCAGGGGGGATTTTTTACAGTGAGTTTCATGCATGAGAATAAACCCAAAACCAGAGTAAGCCACAGTTGTGGGGCAAGAATAGAAGCCTTCAGAGTCTGAAGTTTAACTGCTTTGAGAAGCAATTACATCTGTTGACTGGGGATCACAGAAGGGTCCAAAGCGTCCATAGATGTCTTTAGCACGAACTGCAAAGTAGTATTTGCTTCCAGACACAAATTGTGTAAGTGTGCATGCCATAGGCAGGGGGAGGGCCTTTACTTCCCCTATCTTTTTCCACTGAGAGGGCACAGTAGCACTGGGGTCCTCATGGTATGCAAACAGATGGTAGCTATCCACACTGGCACAGCTCCGGTCCACTTCCAAAACACTCCAGGATAGCACTATGCCATTCTGACTTTGTACACGTGCTAGCTTCAGGTGTGGCTTCTGAGGCAGAGAGGTGTTGGCAGCTTCAGGAGGCAAGCGTGATGGCTGTTGGGCCTCTGGCAGTGGGGCTGGGTGCACAGGCCGCAGTGGCTCCTGAGGAATAATGAAGAGGCGCAATGAGGATGGCAGAGGAGACTGTCTCATCCTATTGTCAAAATACGTACATTACCATCCAAGCATTCCCAAGACCAATTCTCAGAAAACGCAAGATTACGTTTAAAACTAGCAAGCCTGAAATGACAATAAAACACTCCTGTGTTTCAAGGTGGAGAAGTCAAAAGGAGTAAAGACTGAAACCTATTTAATAGTGGCATATTCTTCAAAGTGGGAGTAGCTAACCCTTTGCCCACATCCAGACCCTCTAAAAGCTTTATTATGGCTCCCAACTCCTCTAAAATTTATCATTCTAAAAAAATGCAAGAAAGAGCTGCAAATGATGTGTCCATTAAAGTAGCCAAATTAGTCTGCTGCAGTGTGTGGTGTCACTTCAGAATGAAGAGCTGACAAATATGCAATGGGGACTATCATTATACACTGCATATTACACTTTGTGGGGAGTAAATGTATTGTGTGAAGGAACACTATTTTGTCAACCCTGAATCTCGCCGCATGCAGCTGCTACTCATTTCTAGTATTAGAAGAGAGGGATAAAAGTTTTTCTTTATTCATTTTCTCTAAACTCATACAATTCACTCATCTATTCATTTTCTCCACACATACAAAAGGGTATAATTTTAATATCCTTTTATTATTTCCCCCCTTACTTACTTTCCCACCTAAATGACAAAGCCTCCAAAGTTGTAATCTTTCCTCATTAGGGAGTTGCTCCAGCTACCGATTATTATGGTTGGCCCTTTCTGCGCTACTTCAAGCTTTACAATATCCTTTTTAGGATACGTGAACCAGAAACGTGCACAGTATTCCTAGTGTGTGGTTTCACGATAATGGAGTATACATACTTTCTTTTTAAATTTGTTTTTTATTATTTTATAATAGTTTCCTACCTAGAACTCTTTTGAGAAAGGTAGGGTAATTTTAAACAAACAAACAAACACCATTTAAAGTAGGGACTGTCCAGCTGTGCCAGTCCCAAATTGCTAACAGATACTACTAACAAACAATAGCATATATGACATGGGAGATAAAACCTTCTCCAAACATTCATCTCAACAACTGGACACGGGTGCTTACTGAATGCACTTGAGCTGGCCGATGGTGAACTGTGAGTTGAGGTCCTCCAGATCCCAAGGTTAGCCCATTGTTTACAACATACGCAGTTGTCTGAGGCACTCGTACTGTCACACCTAGAGCAATACCAAGGGAAAGGCACAATATGTTAAAAATATAATACTTTGTGACGAATTTACCTCATTTATTTGCTTAACACTGAAAACCATCTCAAAACATATTTGGAAGACACAAGAAGATAGTATTAAAACTTGCCATAACTATACTTTCTTTTACATGTACATAGGACGTTATAAAAACACAGTCAAATATAACATACACCCCAAAGTCCAATCTCAAAATGCTTTGTTTGCACCTTGCTTTCTGGGCAAACTTTCTGCTGCAATATATTTGTCTAATTCTAACAAAATTGGCATATCCTTTCGAACCAAGGTACAGCCCACATCTGCTAAAATATAAACCTTTCTCTGACAGATGAGCTTACCAGAGTTTTGTGGGTTGACCTGCCTTAAACTAGGGCTTTGCATGACTGTGGTTCGCACAGGATTCTGTCCTGATGGTGTAGGAAGAGTAGTATAGACTACTTGATGGTTAGCAGGGGCTCTTGGTACTGGGAGCCTGGCAGGAGTCTGAGTCACTGGACGATGGGTTACATTCACAGTTGTCTGGGCTAGAAGCAAAATTGTAATATAAAAATAATATAAAATGTTCTCAGCCTAGAAAGCATATGCTGCACAAAATCATACAAATCAAGCAATTTCTCATAGTTCATTGACACTTAAATTTTAGTAATGTGATTTACTGAATAAAGAAAAGATTAAAAAGATAGCTTTCAAAATTACTGAATAACTACAGTAAAAAAATAATTTATAAAACCCAACTGGATTCTTCAGAACAATGGATCAGTCTGGTGCATACACACAAATGTCTTTCTCTCCTATAATTTTCTGACCCTTAGTTTTTAAGTTCACCATCCCTTTGGTGATCAATGGATGGAAGTTCTTCAGAGCTAAGTAGGCATTCTCATAGTAGTTCCCTCCAGGTCAACAATATTTTATTGCATTATCCCTTCTGGGCATCATTTAAGTGTAAAAAAATAACATTTTCTATAGCCGCCTGCAAATACTGAATCCAAGAGGCAATTCACTGTTCTGGAATCTCTCTCCTTCCATACTGAACTATTTCCTTTCCCTAGGCTATGCAGTCTTACCTGTGGGGAGAACATGTATGGTTGTCTGCGACAGGCCAGTTGTTGGCATGCCTGCTTGTTGGAGAGGGCTTGTCTGTACTGGCTGCAGAGGACGAGCCAAAGACTGGGTTGACAGGCTCAATGCAGGTATAGATTGGTTCTGCTTCTTGCCACCTGCTTAGGAAAGAAAAAAAAACAATGTGCAATTATAAACAGAAACAAGCAGCTGAAAAATTTGCTGAAGTGGTAGACAATTGCAACACAGATTCTCCTTTCAATCTTTACACTGTACATGAAATAAAAACATCAATTAAAGGATCTCACCTGTACAGTTCACAGCTTCATTTTAAATGCTCAAATTGGGGCCAACAGTTGCCTTTGACTGGACTTAACTGTCCAGGGGTCCTGTACCTTTACTTATTGGAGTCCATACAGAAAGTGACCACTCCTCCTTACTTCTGACTATACAATGTGACCCAGCAAATAAGATCTTGAAGCCTTGTAGCTCAGATCAGGCCTCTCATTGTATTCTGAAAAGGATTAGACGATCCCCACAATTTGAAGGGGTGGTCGCCAAATTCCTGGACTCAAGACAAAATATTACATTTGAGAGCAACCCTTACTAACTCATATTCTATTAACGTAGTAATAACAACATTTGGATGACTTTGTATGATTTTAGTATTTTACTATTTTAACTTATGCCAATAAAGGCTAGCAGTAGTAGTAGCTTCATTTTATAAGGTTTCAGAATCTCTGTGAATGGCAGCAATGACCACAGTTCAAGAATATTACACTAGTCAAGTATCTGTATGAAATTTCTGAAATCCTCAAGACATTGTGGATCTAAACACTAAGTTCAGATGGTGGGAACAATCCTATGCACTCATGGAAAACACATTCAAACAGGACGGTAGGATATCTGCCAAAACTTGAACATACTTTAATGATGTAAGGACACACTGCACAAATGTATTACTAATACCATTAGAATTGCTGCCTAGAACACTGGATGGTATTTTAAGTTTAAACTTCAATAGTGCCATCTGATGGAATCTTTTGACTTGGCAAATATTTATCATCTTTGGCAGTTAGCATTCTCCAAAAAGCAGCTGTCCAGTTAGTCAAAGTCCATCGTGATTCATGCATATCTTCTGACTTACCTTGAGAAGAGCCATCATCTTCATCATCCAGTGTGAGATCAATTACTCCACTGCCTGTGGCCTTTCCACCCTGGAAGACAAATATTTATTTATTTATCTACCTATCTATTTATTTATTTATCTATTTATTTATTTATGTTGTTTGTTTGTTTGTTCACTTCTCCGCTCCCTTTCTAACGAAGTGTTAAAAGTAGCCTGCAATAAAATCTAAAATCTTCACAAGAAACCATAAAACAGGCTCAATAAATCCCAGCAAATGCCTTGACAAATCTAAAGGGTTTTATCTGACAGTTGAAACTACAGTCATATCCCATGTCGCGTACGCAAAATATGGTCTGAAGCTCCACATCAAAAAAACTAAGATCATGGCCACTGGTCCCATCACCTCCAGGCAAATAGAAGGGGAAGAAATGGAGGCAGTGAGAGATTTTACTTTCTTTGGTTCAATGATCACTGCAGATAGTGACAGCAGTCACAAAATTAAAAGACCCCTGTTTCTTGAGAGAAAAGCAATGACAAACCTAGACAGCATCTTAAAAAGCAGAGACATCACCTTGCCGACAAAGTTCCGTATAGTTAAAGCTATGGTTTTCCCAGTAGTGATATATGGAAGTGAGAGTTGGACCATAAAGAAGGCTGATCGCTGAAGAATTGATGCTTTTGAATTATGGTGCTGGAGGAGACTCTTGAGAGGCCTATGGACTGCAAGAAGATCAAACCTATCCATTCTTAAGGAAATCAGCCCTGAGTGCTCACTGGAAGGACAGATCCTGAAGCTGAGGCTCCAATACTTTGGCCACCTCATGAGAAGAGAAGACTCCCTGGAAAAGACCCTGATGTTGGGAAAGATTGAGGGCACAAGGAGAAGGGGACGACAGAGATGGTTGGACAGTGTTCTCGAAGCTACTAACATGAGTTTGACCAAACTGTGGGAGGCAGTGGAAGACAGGAGTGCCTGGCGTGCTCTGGTCCATGGGGCCACCAAGAGTTGGACATGACTAAACGACTAAACAACAACAAAGGTTCATCTATGTTGGCCAGACTACTAAATCTGCATTCAAAAAAACACTGCCTGCCCACTGTACGATTTTTTTTTTTAATAATAATTTTTTATTGATTTTCCAATTTTATAAGCACATTACATAAACACATTACATCCCGGTCAGGTTTTCTTCGTCCCCCCTCTCTCACCATGGGGGACATGAATCTTACCCCCCCTCTCACAGAGGAATTACCCGTTCTTGGCGCCCCTGACCTTGATACTATTATTTCCTGACTTTGCCAAGGCCTGGCCCAAACCCCGGACCAGGCCATCATTATTTCATTACATGTCTTCCGTGGCTCCCTCTCGTCCTCCCTATTGGTCCCTATTTTCTTATCATACTCTTTTAACAGGTTTCTATATCATCTTTAAAATCATCTTCTATCATACACAATAACTGTCTATATTTCCACCTCCGCATCTAGTTCTATCACATCTACTTATTCTCCCTCTGTCTCCCCTTGATTTCCAGGCCTCTAGCCTTGTTATAACCATTACTTATTTGTGTCCTCAGCCATGTCCATAATCCTTGTTCAAAAACCATATTCTATCCCAATATTATCTGATATCAACCATCAACCCATTCCCTGTTTTTCCAAAGTCCAGGACCATTCCTCTTCTTGCAAAATTTGTCCATTTTCTTGTTCTTTTCTGTCCCAGCTCTGTTCCTCTTGCTCATTCCTTTTGGGGTGTTCTTTTCTAGTCTTCACCTTTGTTTTCTGTACTTTCCGAGCTCCAATATTCTTGCGCCTCTTGACTTTTTTCCTGCAGCATGTTTTTTTAGCTTTTTCCGCCTCATCGACCTTGCTGGGGCTTTCTCCCTCCTCCTCTTCCCCAGCTGGGATGACATCACTTTCTCCTCTCCACTTCGCAGTGAAGGCTCGAATTTCATCTCTCACTTCCCATGCTGCAGCTAGGATTTTGTCCCAGTCAACAATGCGCTCTTTGTCCGCCATGTTCAAGGACATAGCTCCTTTTAGTCAAAACAATCACCAGTTCGAATCCAACAGTTCAATTCAATCCCATTTTAAGATTTTTCCAAATATTCCGTTTATAGCTAGTAACCCTTCAAATCAGGGGTAGCAGGGGGATTAAATCTCTGTTTCAAAGTTTCTCTTTAAAATAACAGTTCCATCGCTTCGGTTACAAAGTTCCTGCTTCTAACCACACAATAGCAAGGGACGGACCTCCGTATTTAGCGTCCCAAGCAATCTTCAAATTAAGTCCAAATTACTTCCATTACTCACTCTCTCAGTTCGAATCTTGTATTTTGGAGGAATCGGCACGCTCAGGATGGACGATCCGCGCAGCTGCGACCCGACGGGGTTTTACAATCCGATGAGCTCCGCCTCCCCCCGCTCTCTCTCTTGGAGCAGGGAGGACGTAGCGAGCTCTGCCGGATCAGAAAGGTCCCGGGACGCTCTTCCCGGGATTTATGGGGGCAGCATCGCTGTCTCCCCTTTGCCCGGTCGGGCCGGGGAATGTCAAGAGCGACATGTCCCCCCGACCGTCCATTCCGGCGCGCCGACCGGAAGCCCTGCCCACTGTACGATTTTAATCCTTGAACTTGGCTGTTTCTCTAACTGCTATGGATAATGATTCAGATGCTATCTGAGGCTATTAAAATTGGTATAAAACACAGATAAAGGACAGAACTTTTGAAATATTCTATTTACTCTCCACTCAATCAAATGCTTTTTCAGCATCTAAAATAAAGTGAGCTTTCTTTTATATTATGAATGTTTATTAGGTCCCATACTTTCCAGATATTGCTATCTTACTACTAGTACTTACTAATACTACTAAGTATTAGTCTTATTGATGTTGGTTAACTGGAGACCTGGTTCAGCTCAATATGGTTCTTTCTAGGCAGACATTTAGCTTAGCCAATGACCAGTACCTGCTTCATTCTGTCTCACTTTGCCTATATATACAAGTATCAGGAAAAGAAAATATTCATGAAAAGGGTTGTAAATCTTTCATCTACATGGGATAAATCTTTGCAGACTGGTACCGGTAACTGCATTTCTAGTACTTGTCCAATGGTATAGAAGGTCTGGATACTCAGCTCACATACCTTACTTGCTTTAACCCATATATACCCACCCACTCAACTTGATATGTGGAACTGGCAGTTTTATAAGTGTCACATAATGTCTGTTCTGCACTTGTGAGGAACCAATCTTTCACTGTGGTAGCACGTACACACTTTAACTCCCTGCCTATTGGTATTAGGTAGGTACATTTGTTTCACTACTTCTGGTGCCCGATAAAAAAAAATTGCTTACGGAAGCCTGCACAGACATGTTTTAATATTAGTACAAAGGTGGCTTCCGGTTCCGGTCTGAATAGAGGCAGCTCCCACAACAGGGGGAAGATCGTTGGCAAAGGAAAAACAAGGATGCTTGAGGGTAATTATCCTTGCAAATTCCCCCTAGGGACAAGGGGGAATGGGCCTCACTTGCAGTTCGTCTCGGTACCTGGCTCTTGCTCTGGCATGGATTGCGGAAGGCAGGGAGGCGCTGAGTGCAAAAGCACTTTGCCTGCTGAAAACCCTCCAACACCATTAAAAAACACGAGATTCTCCTGTTAATTGGTTTAATTGGACTAAAGTACAGGCACATGCTAGAAAATATGAGATCATAAACTGCAGAACATAAACAAGTGCAAAGACTTTAAAGTTTGAATTTGAGATTTACTGAATCATTTGAAGTTCAACAGACCACTCTTCTTCCCAGGCTGAGAGGGAAAATGGTGAAAACAGGTTATTTATTGGGACAGCCATTTTTGCAGCTGTTGTTAAAGTTGCAAAACAACGAAGCATGGGACAGAGCAATGGATAATTTTTTGAAACAACAATGGAATATCAGCTTTGCCCAAGGCAACAACTGGTGGAAAGAAAGACATAACATCTTACCAGGACAGAAAGAAACACCATAGACAGAATAATTGCCACACACAGAAAGAACAAGGATATAGTTTTGAGTTCCTCACTTGTAGTTTTATAAATCATTTAATGTGTCAACATGAATAGAAGTTATTAATATTGCATTTGTTGTATAAGGGATTATTATTATGACTGGAATGTTATGGAAATTAATAAGATTTTGGAATGCAGAAATAAAGCAAATAATCAAGTCATCAATTCTAGCACATTATCTAAATTACGTAATTTGGTATGTGAACTATTGGTATTAATAGTTCCAACTTGCATATAAACACAGACTTGCCATGGACAAATTCAATGATATTTGGAATCCATTCTTACAAATACTGTAATATGTTAAGATCTGGTGAAGCACAATAACAACTTTGTAAAGAAAAATAATACTCTTGTAATAATTACATTTTAAATGCAACCCTAACATTTTTAGTTAAATTATTTTCTGTCCTAAAGAAAATGCCTCTGCAGATTTTTTAAATCTCTGCATCCATAGGAGTCTCCTTTTAATGCCTATTTTTTCCATTTTAATGCTGTCCTTATACTGTATTTGTTGTTAATTTTTACAGTCAATAACAAGAGTTAACTTTTTAACTTGCAGAGTTTCTTGTTCTTCCATATAAACACACATTTGCCTCTTCTCATAATTTAGGGCACATATACAAGCAGTGACCATTTCACAAAAGAGTTCCGTTCCTGCCCCCCCACGCATGTAGGTGGAGCACACATAAGGTCTTATGTTCAATTGGGTTAGGGCTTTTCAAGCTTTAGATAAAGATCTGTGTTCCTTCACAGATGAAGTCATTTTGGCATGTAAGTGGTAATTAAAATAAATATAATCTTGTATATCAACTACTTGTCACATACTGGCATAATTTTTTTAGTAACATTAATTTTCTCCCAGCATTTTGAAAAACAAAATCTGTATTTGCTAAAAATGTAACAACATCCAAGTTGATTTACTGAATGAGGAAGAAACTGAAACCATATAAAGAAAAATAAAAACCAACCTACCTGTGCAGCTGTCTCAGGTGCTTTTTTGTTTGCTGAAGTATCTGCTGGTGGCAGCGAAGGTGGTAGCAACCTGGATGTTTGACTCTCTGAAGGAGGCGACAAACAACCACATTTCATTGGCTATTAAGCAATGTACTTTATAACACATATACTTAGTTTAACAACAATCATTGCAAACACTTAACTGTCAATCATATATGGTGAACTGAGTACCAAATATGGAACTTTTAAAGTTCAGATTTCTTTAAAAATCAACGTTTCCCCGTACACCAGTTTTCTACCCTAGTGCAAGTGCAGTGGACATATAAAACTTACCAACTCTAGGTGTTGCTGCAGTGCTTGTTTCAGAAGGAGTTGTACTGCTGAAGGCTGACAGAGGTATCTTCATCTGTATGGAATTCCTATTGATGGGAGGAGTATACACCCCTGATGTGCTTACAGTAGCCAAAGTAGTCCTTGTGGCTTGTGCAACAGGGTGTGCTGTTGATACAGCCTGCACAGCTAGAGTTGTCCCTATAGAACACCCAACACTGGCTGGAGAGTTCCTCTGAATGTTAGAGCTGGGTACAGATGAGCTGCTTGGTTTTATTGAATTAGCCGATGACAGAGACAATGGAGTTTTGGTCAAGTTACCAACATTAGATTGACTTTGTACAGGTATAAATTCCATGTTGCCAGATTGCTGGTTAGTAACCAAAGTACCAGTATGGCCTTGCAGGATCTGAGGCTGGGAGGACATTGCAACAGGTACATGCAGTATTACTGGCAAAGACTGCAATGAAACAGCCATTGGCTGTGCGCTCCCACCAGCCACTTGACTCGTGCCAACTACTGTTGCTGTGTTGGCTGCAGGTAGAACAGAAGTTGACAAGGAGCCAGAAGTCAATGGTGCAGAGGTGACAGGAGTCTGTGGTTTGGGATGTCCACTGACGGCTGTCTGTGGAGTACTAAGAGTGGTAGCAGACACTACAAAATAGTAAAAAAATAATTGTTTTAAAAATCTGTGCCAACTGAACTACTTCAATCAATACAGTAGAATATATCAACTTGATATATGAGGTCAAGATGGACTGAATAAGCCTGTACAGGAATGGAAACAGGAATCATGATTATAGAGAACATTCTTTGGAATTCACTCATTAAAACATGTTGTAATGGTGTGTGCTAATTTGAATCTTTTTCTGTGGTTTACTTCTGTAGATCATGGCACCAGTAAAGTTGTCATAGCTTGATATAAAATATTCCCTTTAATTAACTATGTTAACCTTGGTACAAGACCTTATCTTAAAATGTATCCTGGAAGGCACTCTAAATATCCTGACCTCTTAATTCATAATGTAAAGAACAGCACAGGAAGCTAGTATTATCAGCAAACTTAATTACCACCCCCGTAGTTCTGCATAGCCAATAGACTCTTCCCTTAAAAGTAATCTCAGGATTCAGGAAACATATAGATAACCAATTAGTAATTTCTCACTGGGGTCACGTCCTTTGAAACTTCAAAATGGCCATCATAAATAAAATGGATAGAAACTTGTAGGAAATAAACAATAAAACAAATAAAGTTATAATGACTATTAGTCATCCCCTTTCCATAAGGATACATTGACTAAAAATAGTACTTAAACTCAAGATTGTCAATGGTTGGGTAGCTCACAGCTCAAAAGGGAACCCCTCTTTGCCGCTCAATGATCTCATGGAACAGCCCCATGCTTCACTGGATCATGGACCAAGGATAGGGGGAGAGTAACTCTGAAGCCTTGCTGGTACAGGTTACTGATGTGGAGAACAAACTTCTCAAACAGAGAGAACCTAGCAAAAGATTCTAAACCTCTTGGGAGCATGTGTAGGTCACATGTGTTGAGTGAGACACATCTTGTTACATAAGACTGGTGGAGAAAGCTGGCAGCAAGAGTAACTTGCGATGCAAAATTTAACCTGACATGTTTATTTGTAATGTATGAGTATCCTTGCCACCTGGAGAGCATGAAGCAAGTTGTGTGTGTTTCCTTCTTTACTTCTATACTATGCCACTATATGGCTAAATTTGAGATATAATTCAGATGGTAGTCTGAATTTTTTGAAGGAAAAAAGGTTTCCCATGAATGTTACTTCCTTCTGGCTGCTCTTGGCAACAAAGCCTCTTTGCAATGAGTGAGGCAGAGGTTTTGCAAACTGTGTGCAAATGGTGGAAACTGAGCAGTAAAAAAGTTTTAGCTCTAGAAAGCTCTGACTGATACGAGTTTCCCCCTTGATTGGCAACTTTTAGAAATTTTTGAAGGATCTTATGACCAAAGGTTTACAGCTTTGAATTTGATTTGTATGATTGAGGGCTTGAAGCCCCAAACCATTAAAATCTGTCCCTGAATTGTTGGCAACAACATCTGTGAATCCCTAAATTTATGTAACACTCCCCTTCCTTGCATGCAAAGCCTTGGTCTTTTGAGGATAATTGTCTCACATAAAAGTTTACGCTTAATAGAACAGAAATTGGTTTTGCAAATTCACATGGTTCTTGTGCTACCTTTGTGGAATTCCTAAGTTTCATTGTTTCTTTAAAGTTTGGGTGACTCTGTCCCTGTGGTTGCCTTGAAACATTATTGGCCAACAGCATTCCTTGGAAGCCACTGGAAACAGATAAGACTAGCATTCTATATATTACAACACAGAGGTGTATGTCAAATGTTTTCTTTGAATATGTACTCTATTTGAATATTTTCTATGGGTCTAGGTTTGGTAAAGACTGTGGCTGTTTCAATCTATAGTTGTAACCTCAAAAGCTCTTCTGATCACAAAGCTTCTGATGCAAAAGCTGTCTGTTGCATCAGTACCTGCATTGACTTAGATGTTTTATTGGTTTCAGAATTGATATGGACAATGCTCTTACGTAAACATCTGTTGTAGTAGTTTGGATGAGTACTATTTAATTACACCTGAGGATGCAGACAAGAGCAGACAAGTTTCTAACAGAAATCTTAAGTTGCAACCCTTGTCTTCCTTGGCTTCTAATGGGCTAGTTGGCATACACTGCACCTCTTAGTCAGCATGGAGCTTAATGCATCCTTCTTCGAGGATGCCAGAAGAGAGATGTAAGGGGTGCAACCCTGGACTTTCCAGTGGTTTTCAATACTACAGTATTCTTCTGGGTTGGAAATTGAGGGGCACTGTGTTGTGGTGGTTCTGCTTCTTTTCTTGACAGAAGGTTATGGGAAGTGGTGCTAGAATAGTATTCTTCCTCAAAGTTCTGTTTTTTCTTTGCTTTGAAACATCTACATGAAACAACTGATAAAGTTAATCTGAAGTATGGGGCTCTGTGTCATCAGAATGCTTATGGCATGTAGCTCTTTCATTTATTTCAGATGAGGTGGTGGCATCCCTAAATGCACAATTGATATCAGGACTGATATATGAAAGGAGAGGCTAAGGAAGGGGACGAGAGAGAACACAGGAGAGCAGAAGTGTCCCACACTAAGCAGAAAAACTGAGAGCAAACACTTTTCATTTCTGTGTTCATTACAGCTCTTGAATAATAAAAGGTGATCTGTAGTAGTGAATAGACATTGTCTCTATAAGAAGACATCATATAGTGCTACCACTGAGTTCAAAAAGGAGAGCAGCATCTGCTGCTGCTTTTGATACTCATAACTGTCATCTGAAAGATTTATTCTAAGGCACTTTTCCCTGATAAAAAAGGGGGAGAGGTTAAATACGTATCTGAGATGTGAAAAACATGCTACCTGTATTCACAGGGGACTGTAAAGTATTTGATGTGGTATCTCCTACATTTCTCTTGGACTCCAGCATTTGTCTCACTGTTCCGGCATTTCTGTGGAATAAAGATTCATGTTAGCTGTACCAAGTGCTGGAGGTGAAGCAAAGAGCAGTACAGGGGAAAGGTTTTTAGAATTTGAAGTAATTTATCTGTATCCATTTATTCAGCAGTATCTCACAATATCACTGGTTCCATTGTATATGTGTAGGAGTGTAATAAGCCACCCAGAGTGGCTGGGACAACTCAGTCAGATGGATATAAATTATTATTATCATCATCATCATCATCATCATTATTATTATTATTATTATTATTATTATTAAGCTGGATTCCTGAAAAATTGAGAATCAAAACTATTATTGGCTCTCATTTTATACAGGTATGTTAATTTTTTATGACTGCATGAGAACTGATAAAAACATTCATATTTTTAACAGCAGAAGAGAACAGGGCACAACTACCCAGTTCACTTGTCATTATACAGCATATTGAAAAACAAACTATGTTTAATGTGAACTAGCAGCATGTTCAGTAGTTCTTGCTCTGTCTCTGTGCTGCTGGCCTATCATGAACCTAGACTTGTGGTTTGTCTCCCTCAAACAACCACGGGTAGTAAGCCAAGAACAGATCTTAAGATACGCTCATGGTTTGTTTGGAAAGAAACAAGCTTGGATTTGGATGGCATGAAAAGTCAAACACTGGCTTGTTTCCCAGCAGAGGTACGGCAACAGGGAAGTGGAACGACAACATGTGCACACTGTGCACTAGCATGCAGCTTGTTCACATTAAACCAAACTTTGTTTTTAATTATGGTTAAATATGATGTGTGAACTGGGCTAGTATATACCGTGTTTCTCCTAAAATAAGACACCGTCTTATATATTTTTTCCTCAAAAAAACACAGTACGGCTTATTTTCGGGGGATGTCTTATTTTAACTGTCCCGCGTTGGTACGCTGCATAGCCACGCCTATCCAGGCCATCTTAAAGGAGAGGCACCACAACACTATGTCTTATTTTTGGGGTATGGCTTATTTTCGGGGTATGGCTTATATTTCACAAATGCGTAGAAATCCTGCTATGGCTTACCCGGTATTTTATGGTTACGTCTTATTTTAGGAGAAACAGGGTAACAGGAAAACTAGTCAATCAGCCAAGATATATTGTATTTTTATGCAAACGTGTCATTCCAAGTACATAAGGCAAGTTCCACAAGTCCACAATATGAGTATAACAGCTATATTCTCAAAGCTTACCGATACGCCACACTGTTGATACTGCCTGTGTCACCCACTGCTTTTCCTGGGGAATGGGGTGTGTTTTGTAGATTCTAAAAAGTAACACAAACTAAGGTGAGACCTATGTCCTCAAAGTCACACAGCAAACATGACCACTCCATCCACCAGGTGTACTTTTTTACTGTCAGGACTCCAAAATTATTAAGTTGCTTTGTGAGAACTTCATTATACAGTTGACTCACAACTTGCACATATTTAACTTGCGCAATCACAGCTTTATGTTATTGATGGCTGGCCAACTGAAATTACACAAATTAAACACACACAAGGGCCATCCAAGATCTTGTGAGAGCCTCCCAAGCACGTATGAGAGCTTCCCAGAGCATCCTTCACTGCCAAATCCAGAGTCCCACCATACAAGGCTGAAAAATTGGGTGGAGGGGTGCTTGGGGAGGATAAAATGCCTCTTTGCTGAGTAAGTGCTCTGGTTGGTGCAGTGAAGAGGCCTAAACTGGGGCAGTTTGCTGTCACATAGCAGCAGTAGGAGAGTTCAGGATCTCACAGATCCTGTTCTGGCTCTGCCCCTCAATACCCCATTTCAGGGGTTTCCGTTGGTGACACTTCTGCTTTCCCCAAATGGAAGGGGGCACTAGGGATCTCATTGCCATCTCAACCAAAACCCCTCCAGAGCAGAACGGGTGTTAAATAACAGCAATTCCAATCATGGACTATATTTTTGCATCTCATTGACATTCAACTTTTGTCATCCAGTTTTCTGCTTTATATACCTGCTAACTAAGATTTCACTTCATGCATCTAGTGAAGTGGGCTTGAGTCCATAAAACTGAATAAATTTATTAGTCTTTATTTCTCCTTCCTACTTCAAAAAGAAAACTGTGGCATTTTGAGTTCCTCACTGTGAGCTATGGTCATTTCAATAAAGTCCAATTTGATTACCACCAAAGTAATATTTGATCTAAACAGTAATCAGAAGCATAATAAAAATATCTGTCCTTACTTCTTGTCTTTTCTTTGAATCCTCTCTGGCTGCTCCAAAACGTCTAGTTAATCTTGCAATTTTAGCCTTAAAAAAAGAGAAATATGACAGAGAAATCAGATACGATCTCAAAAAGTATTTGAGTTTAATTTAATTTATTATTGCTTAGATGGTTAGTCATATCAACAAATGAGGTCAAAATAATAAAAATAAAATAAATACAATTCCTCATTTCCAGCAATTATAAACATTTGTAAAGAATGGGTTCTCTCTGATCTTCATAGCCATAGAACAAATACAGCACCAGAGTGATTAATACTTTCATTGATGTTAGAATGCTAAGTAACTTTCTGCCATAATTGGGTTCTACAAATTTGTTCCAATAGGCGCATTTTGACAACCTAAAATCTTCTAGGTTTCTTATTTATTACTAGTATCCAATTTATCAGGAGCATCTGGGTGCACAGGGTGTCAGAGATGCTTACCAGGCTGGTGGGTGGGGCAAGGCAGGAGCACCGGTGGAATCAATTTGGTGCTTCCACCATTGTATCTGTGCCACCTCAAACTCACCCCCTCTACACTGCTCTGGTATGCAGCAGTAACACTGCTGTTGGGTAGCTGGCTCTGAGGCAGAGTCCCACCTACCTGGGCATTCCTAGCCCCAATACAGGCCTTCACAATCAACGAGATTTTGTCAGACAGGATGCTAGTGCTCCCAGGGGAAACTGGAAAATGATAAATTAATTCTGTTTCTAGTGTCTCAATTTGTCCCTTCATCAAACAAACTAACCCAATATTCATTGAAAAGTTATTTTTCAAGTCTATTGGCAGGGCCTTCAATTTCACATCAAATACAAGGCTTTCGGACATCCAGGATGATAGTTTATGTAGGGAAGCTAAGTAAAGCTAACCCTAAGATGGGCAATAACTAACTAAGACATGTTCAAATGTAGACATACTAAAAAAATGGATTTAAGTAACAAATGGTTCTTGATTTAAATGAGTTTACTCATGAGTATGACTAACACTTAATATCAACGGTCTAGTACAACCCCCCCCCATTTTGTTATATTATTATTTCCAAATGATTTATCTGCACAACTAACTGCTCTTTTCTGAGGATGTATCCCTCTCTCCACCTTCATTTCGCCTCTATAATTGCTGCCCAAGAGCCAGACCCTTCCCTTCTGTGAGAGTGGTTAAACGGGAAAGGTAAAGGGACCCCTGACAGTTAGGTCCAGTCGCGAACGACTCTGAGGTTGTGGTGCTCATCTCACTTTACTGGCCGAGGGCTTCCAGGTCATGTGGCCAGCATGACTAAGCCGCTTCTGGGGAACCAGAGCAGCGCACGGAAACGCCGTTTACCTTCCCACCGGAGCAGTACCTATTTATCTATTTGCACTTTGACGTGCTTTCAAACAGCTAGGTTGGCAGGAACTGGGACCGAGCAACGGGAGCTCACCCCATCGCGGGGATTCAAACTGCCGACCTTCTGATCGGCAAGCCCTAGACTCTGTGCTTTCTTCTGTGAGAGTGGTTAAACTGTAGTTCCTCATTAAACACAGCTTAACAAACATTTCCTAAAAGAACCTTTTCTTTTGCTAAAAGCTAGCACTAAACTGATATGTAGATTTTATTTCAACACAAAGGATAAAACAAACACAGAACCAAAAAGAGAGTACTAGTATCTGAAGGAAAAATTACAAACACCAACAGGAGCCTTACTTTTTAATGTTGAAAAAATATTTTTTGAAAAACATTTCCACAAAGTCTTAAACAGATCTGCATATATACCTGTAATTCGGTAAGGACAGTTTTATGTCTCTTGCTACATTCAATCTTATCTACTCTGGTTTTCAGATCTGCTAAATTTTTATCAAACACAGCACACTGCAGTGCGTTGAACTTTTCTTCTAGCAACCGCTGGATGACCTACGAAAACACATGAAAATGCTAATATTAACATTTTATTTACAGTACAATTAGCACATATGTCACAACTTTATTTTAGTATTTAAACAAAACTTACGGTTAATAATTAGGTTTTTGCTTGTTGATCATGTAGTTTCATTAAACAGGTCTATGAAAAATCTTTTTTGGATCTCAGTGTTTGCAAGCAAGTGAAGTTATTCTCTGCATTCCTTTTTTGGATCCACACCCTTAATGGTTTTAGAGGAAGAGTGACACTTGTTTGTCGTGTCTAAAATGTCAACTATGTCCCATATTTATTTGTAGACGGTGTTCTGTACAATCCTGATTATATCTACACTTGCATTTGAAAAGGGATTTCCTCTTAATAGTTTAGAGCACAAAATCTACAACTTATTTAAGGGTAGCTATTTGTATATATTTATAACATAGAAAGTTACAGATAGACAACACCTTCCAGTGTCTTTCCAGCACCCACTAAAGACTTTCCTCTCCCAACAAGCCGTTTAAGTTGATATATTTATCCCAGTTTTGATCACAATGTCAATGAAACTGTATTTATACATTTTTATTGTTATTTTGATTATTAAATTATTTTTGGGTGCATTACATAAATCATCTTTACTGATTTGCATATAAACAAGCATCCACAGGGCTGCACTACATGTGGCATACAACTTGGATAGAGAACCCTCCAGGTGTTGCTGGACTACAACACTCATCATTCCTAAACCATCAGCCTATCAATCTAGTCTGGGACTTTCCTAATCTCACATGTTTAGGATTATATTGCATGAGCGTCTTGATACGATACAGCAAGACCCTACACTTAAGCCATTTTAAGAGATGTTTAGTATACGCTCTTAATTTGTAAATTAACAAGTCAAATCAGCGGTGTTCTTAGGACTAAAGACTTAAACCAGAATTCTTTGCAAAACAACCACCACCACCCCCACAACAACAACCAGGCAGTCAGCCAGAAACTGGCCAGTGGTGCACAGTCTACTCTGTGTTCAGCACAGATATAAGGAGCTAAAGTGGAAGAATGTATTTTCTGGTTTGACTGTTGCCAAACTAAATATGAAATATTGGGCTACTCCAGTATTAAATATTTCTATCTGATGGGATCAATGGGAACATAATAACAATACAATAGTTTCCTTTCACTCAATTCACCAAAACACAAATATTCTGATATTCAAGACAAAATGTTTGTAAGTTTGATGCTGGTGGAAAAGAAGTGTTTAAAATTAAAAGGCCAAATGTGTGCAAGGTAAAAGGGAATCAACTCTACCTTTTCTAGTTTCTGATTAATATCTCCTCTGGCTGTAATTTTTACTTCAAATTCTGCTTCATATTCTTCCTCCATATGTCGACGGCGTTTAGAATGAACATTGTCCATATCCTCTGATTTGGAACGCTTTCTTCTTGATGCCTCACCTAGAAGGATACAGCACTCTTCAAGGAACTCTACTGACCACCAATATATTCTTCATTCAAGACACATAACTTGAAACAAAGATTCATCTGGTTCTCTCACTGCGAGAAGCAAAAGTTACAGGAAACCAGATGGAGAGCTTTCTCAGTAGTGGTGCCCTCCCTATGGACACCCTTCCTTCAGATGTCAAGGAGATAAAATAATTACACAACTTTTATAGAAAACATCTGAAGGGATTCCTGTATCAGGAGGTTTTTTTACACATCAAGTGTAAAAAACCTCCTGATACAGGAATCCCTTTATTATGTTTTTAGATATGCTGCAAGCTGCCCAAAGTGGCTGGGGAAACCCAGCCAGATGGGCGGGGTATAAATTATAGAATTGTTGTTGTTATCAGTTTAAAAAGGAATATAAAATGCATCACATAATAACTTTCACTTATTTTACTGCATTGTTGACTCAGTGGTCAATTACTGCCAACACTATGTCACATATACTCATGAGGACTTGAATATGTTGTTCTGAGATCTGTTGTAGCCCAGAGATTCCGTAGCAAAGTGGCAGTTGATATGTCTGAGAACTAGAGGGAGGCCTTGAAACACATTTGCCTCCCAGCCACTCTTGTCCCAACAGCACATACAACACACATCAGCAGCAGTTGGGGTGAGAAAGTCCTGTCCAGAGATTGACTTTAACATATGGCTTGATTGTATTTTAAATGTATTGAAAGCCACTTGGAGAACTTTGTTAACAGATGGGGTGTAACTATTTTAAGATTGATTGATAAAATAAAGACAATTAAGAGGGAACATAGAATTAGAAGAATTAGTAGTTTCTTCACTCATATGCATAAAGAGCAGAGATGCTGGGAACTGGCAAGAAACTTTTCATTCTATTTTGTAATTATAGTAATTTCCAGGCAAGTGTTAGCACACATCATTCTAATAACAAACAGGTGATTGAGCACCTATCAGATTGGAAGCAGAACTGGGCCACCCCAAAAAGAAGATACTATTTTATACAGATGGGGACTCCTTTAGTATGCATCAGTATATAAAAGTCTAAGCTAATAGAAAAAAAAATTAAACAGAAACAAAACAGTATGACTAGGACCCATGAGCTTCCAGGCCATGTGGAATATTGAGGTGTCAAGTGATAAAGCAGAAGAAAAATTGAGGAAAAAATGAGAAGATGAAACCTCAAAATTTGAAAAGGAGCTGTTAGAAAATAAGACTAAATTACTTTCTAAAATGTATAAATTATTATTGGAATGGGTACAAAAGATGAACAGGTCAAATCAGTGATGATACACTGGGCAAGAGATTTTGGTTATAACATTCAAGTGGCAGCATGGGAGAGGCTATGGAACCAGGGTTTAAAGTTTACAGCATGCTATACAGCAGGGATGTCCAACCGGTCGACCGCGATTGACAGGTCGATCCCCCGATGATCGCGGTCGATTGCGGGATCCCTATCGATCGGCGCTAGTGAAAAGCAATGGAGTGAAAGTCCCCTCCCCCTCCTCCATTTCGTCAAATGGGCGGTCTTTAATCATATTTTGCTGGCGAGTTAAGAAACGAAAGTAGTCGTTACCGCTCCGATGTTGTTAAAGGTGAGTGATGTGTGTCCCCCCCAAAAGGTCAACAACTGTGGCATTGCCCCCCCCCTTAAAAAAGGTCAAAAACTTAGGTTCCCCCCCATGGGTAGATCACTTCCAGAATTTTTATACTGGAAGTAGATCGCAGTCTCTTGTGAGTTGGACATGCCTTCTATACAGTGGTATCTCAGTTTTCAAGTGCCTTGGAAGCCGAATGTTTCAGAACCCGAATCCGAAAACTCGGAAGTAATTGCTTCCATTTTTGAACACGCCTCAGAAGTCAAAACAGCTTCCACTGTGTTCCCCCCCCCTCCACTGACTTTGCCGACCGCCCTTTGCGCCTCAGTTGTTGAACGTTTCAGAAGTCGAACTGTCTTCTGGAACTGATTACGTTCAACAACCAAGGTACCATTGCACCTTGAAAGAAAATTATATGAAAATGATGTATTGTTGATATTTAACCCCTAGCAAATTACCGGTAGCCAAAATGTATAAATCAAGATCAAATGCATGCTGGAAATGTAAAGAGAAAGAGGGCACCTTTTATTATATGTGGTGGACGTGAAAAGTAGTTAAAGCATTTTGGGAGATGATATACAATGAGTTGAAAAAAATGTTAAATATAACGTTTTCTAAGAAACTGTAAGTTTTTCTTTTAGGAGTTTTAGGTGCAGAGATTCCAAACAACCAGAATGGACTATTTATGTATGCTACTACAGCTGCCCAGATTTTGTTAGCTCAGAGATGGAAAGAAAACACAGTCCCTACCAAGGAAGAATGGCAGAAAAAACTGATGGACTATGCTGAAATGGCAAAACTGACTTGGAAGAATTAGGTACCAGGAAGAATCAAAGTTTAATAAGGAATGGGAAAGTGCATAATGTAGCTGAAAAATTATTGTAAACAATTAAAATCATTAGTAGGATTGATATAATACTTGTAGGTGGTGCTTTTTTTCTTCAAAAAAATGTTTAGAGGTACTCTCATTTTGACTCAAGAAAATCACAATTTTATAGTTCAAATCAGGAAAAATAAATACAGTAAATGGACAAAAGTACAAAGATTCACAAAATGTTTAGGAGTATGTGCCACCCCCTGTCCCCCCAGAGAAAAAGCACTGCTTGTAGGTAAAAGTTGAAGTATGGACTATTTAAAGATTTGATAAAATTGGAGCAACAGAGGCGATGCAGGAGAAAAGCGTTGGCATAAGGATCCACAAAAGGGGGGAGGGAAGTCAAATGGGATTTGTTGATTATATCTTAATTGCTTTCTTTGTTGTTTGTAAACCTGAAAATGCAAAATAAACTCTTTTTTAAAAGAGGAGAATATGAGAAGGGCTGCTCCGTTCTCTTTTAACGATTTGTGGAATATAAGGGTGGGGAGATATATCACAAGGGTAAAACCTATGCTCCCCTTCACCATACAGCGGTCTCAGGAAGAAGGAACAAAAAAGACTACCTTTTAGCCTTTCTCACTCATCTGCTATATAGCCCTGAACCTTCTAGTACTATAATACATAGCAAAGCATGGCTAGATGGGGAAAACAAAGCGTGAACAGCACTACAAAGCTCCTGTTTCAAGTTGGCTGGTGAGAAGCGCTCCTGTTAAGACGGTTAGAATATATGCCAACATTTTACTGAAGATATTATGGATGTACACCACTTCCAACAGTGTCTGAATACAGGAATGCAGCAATTCAATTCCTTGCAGCAAAACTATTTCTCATCTTTGCCATACGTACCTTTTTCTGGTGGTCTCTCTTCCTCCTTGTCATGCTCCTTTTCTTCTACCTTTTCCAGTTCTTTTTCATCATCTTTGCCTTCTGCGAGAAAGATAAACCACTTTACCTTATTGAACAAAGCCTCACCGGTTATGTGTTGAAAAAGATGTTCACAGCTAGTTATGTAAGTTACTTTCTTATATGTACAGCTAAACAAACAGAAAAAATAACATGAAATTTTAGTTTAAAAAAACCCAAACACCATTACGTAGTTACTGTGGGAATTAGACTTAACAGAGTTATGCAGAAGAGAGCCCAGGCCATTTCACCCTTTTCCCTCCTATAAAAACTAAAAAACTCTCTTTTAAAGTTTAAATAAGTAACTTTTACTCAGTGTACTTGCACTTGTTAAATATACAATGCAGGCAGGTGTAACTTATGTTACCAATACATATTACATAGATCTGTACCTAAGACAAAACTATAACAGACTAACTCTGAGGCAGACAGCAGCACAGCAGTTCAGCTGCTCTCACACAAAATACTGTTACTAACTGCCATTACTGTACCAACTGGCATAACTGTATCAGGCATATGACATCACAGAGTTCTACAGTCCTTGATAGCAGTAACCTTTTAGTTAACATTCTGGATGATTTCATCCCACAGTTACATCAACCAGTAACATCTTAGCATTACTCCTCGAGTAAGTAAATCACAATGTTTTCTAAATATTTAAAACCTCATTCTATTATCTAATCAATATGCAATCACTCACTGCTAAGCACTAATGTTATTGCCACATTTCCCCCCTCAAGTTTCAGGTCTCTTCCTAAAAACTTTTAGTTTCAGCAAGATGGGATTCCAGTTGTAGGTGTATTGCAGTATTTAGGAAAGGATAAAACCCAAAGTATCACTTAAAACAAAGAAGTGACAGAGATTTATGAAATTTATTATTTAACAAAGTTTATATAGCACTTGTTAAAAAATAATTCACTTCTAAGCAGCTTACGAAACATTAAAATTTGTAATTAAAAAGTTTAAATTGGGCGTTTTTAAAGCATTCAATATATAATAAAAATGAATTGTAACTAAAAAGAAATAAAACACATGAAACATAGGTAAAAGTAAAGATACCCACATCCCAGACATGGAACATATCTGGAGAGGCTTCAGGAGACAGATCTCGAAGCACTCCCCAACTGTGAATTTTCTCCTTAGGGGAGTGCAACCCCATCCAGGGCAGGCAATTTGACCACCTTCTTGGACAACTCATCCATAATGACTACATTTTGCCAGGATTCAAACTCAGCTTATTGTCTCTCATCTGTCCCACCACTGCGGCCAGGTAATGAATCCAGGGCCTGCACAGCATCTCTGGATTCAGATGTTATAGGGAATTAGAGTACTAACAGCACCTTGCCCCCAAAATATTAATGACCACTCCCAGCAGCACTATATATATTAAATATCATTGGAGATAGAATAGTACCCTTGCACCCATAGTGTAACCACCATGGGGCCAAAGAGTGCTGCTTTCTTGATTTAGTCCCATAGGGAAGACCAGAACCACTGTAACACAATGTCCCCAATTTCCATTCTATGGAGCTGTTCTAGGATGCTATCATGGTCAGTGGCATCAAAAGCCACAGAGATCGTAAGTTATCATAGCATATTTCATAATGCAGGTTAACTGTTGGACTGGGACCAATCAAAGGGAGTATCTCTTCAATGTTTACAAGAGCAATTCAAAGTGTTGCTGTGAATTTTCAGAACTACCACCTCTGTATCAGCACATCAGAACACAGAGGTAAGTCAGAGGCCCACCTTCAGGTGCCTCCACTATCAACAGTGAAGCAAGAGCAGATTTTTTTAAAGGCAGATGGTGACTAGGAAGAGGGCATTCTCAGCTGTGGCACCTTATTTATGGAATTCTTTTCCCCAAAGAGGCTTTTTTTTTCATGCCAGGTAGCGGCTTTCCAGGGTGGATAAAAATCAATGATTTTTTTTAAAAAATCTAAAAAATCGGATTTTTTTGATTTAAATCGGATTTTTTTGATTTAAATCGGATTTTTTTTATTTAAATTGGATTTTTTAAAATAAAATGCTTTTGGAGGAAAAATCTTTCTAAATATAGTCTTCTATTTAAGTTACATTGTAGTCCAAAGGCTATACATCAGGAAATAAGGATTTGTTTTAAGTTTATCAAGTGTGCTAAAACTCAGTCTAAGTTTTTTTTTTTAATGTTTAACCGCATCAGCTAACAAACATGGATACATATGCTATCATGTTATTGTTTTAGTTAAATAAATTGTTTAAATGGTTATTAAGGAAATGATTATTTTTCTCCTTCCAATAAAGTACAGCAGAAAAGTTGTCCAAATATAAAGTTAACTTATTAAACCTCACCATAATTTCATAATTATCTGTCTATGTATTTCTAGTAGTATAACCAAATCAGTAATTTTTGATATAACTGTAAAAACTACTCTGAACATTTATTATTCCAAAAATGAAACCTTCATATGGTTGTAAATATTAAGATTATACTGGCAAGAATGAGTCTTTCTGTAAAAAAAATATTTAAATCAAGTCTTACTGACCAGTGATTTAAATCAAGCCTTACTGACTAGTGATTTAAATCGTGATTTAAATTGTGATTTAAATCAATTTGATTTAAATCAAATCCACCCTGCGGCTTTCTGATTTTCTCAGAAGTTTGACTGCAAATACTATAGGAGTCTTAGTGCTGCCAGTTTTACCTGTTTAACTTTTAAACAGTAAATGTTTTGATGTGTTTGGCTTTTATTGTTATGAGCCTCCTTGAGAATGTTTGCATTGATAGGCAGCATAGAAATCATCTGAATAAATAATGTGTGGGTCTTGGAACAAATGTTCTTGTGTAGTTGAGGTATTAAGATATCTCAGTTTGTTAGCTGGTTAAAGGTAAAGGGACCCCTGACCATTAGGTCCAGCCGCAGACTCTGGGGTTGCAGCGCTCATCTCGCTTTACTGGCCAAGGGAGCCAGCGTACAGCTTCTGGGTCATGTGGCCAGCATGACTAAGCTGCTTCTGGCAAACCAGAGCAGTGCACGGAAATGCCGTTTACCTTCCCGCCAGAGCGGTACCTATTTATCTACTTGCACTTGATGTGCTTTCGAACTGCTAGGTGGCCAGGAACTGGGATCGAGCAACAGGAGCTCACCCCATCACGGGGATTCGAACCGCCGACCTTCTGATCGGCAAGCTCTTGGGTTTAGACCACAGCGCCACCCGCTGGTTACAAAGTAGCTTATCTTATTTTTGCACTACATCTCTATTCCACCTTTCCTCAAAGGACTTCAAGGTGGCATGCATAGTTATGGCCCTTCCTCACAACAAACTTATAAGGTAGTCTGAGAGGCAGGGACTTGGCCCAAGATCACCCAAAGAACTTAACAGCTGAGTGAGGATTTGAATCCTAATCTCTCAGGCCCTAGTCCAGATCACCAACCACCCCACCACATTGTCACTCCTATGAACACAAACCTCATGAAGGTGTATGGGCCAATTATGATTGCCCACACACTAACAAAGAGTGGTTTCTTATCTGCTATTAGTTCTAAGGGTGCAATCCAGCAGAATACATGGATTTTGAACAGTGTGATGAAGCCAAACTGCTCAATTCTAGAGACTATGATGAGTTTCCTGAAAAGAATTATCTAGATTCACTTCAATCCGATTTCTTTCCTTGTTTTGAAAATAAAATGGCAAATGGACAGGGAGAGTACAGACATCTTAATCCCCGGGAATATTCAGTAGCTTTTGATACTACCAGCTATAGCTGCAGAGGTGAATTTCATCCTCCAGTCTGTTAAACATTTACATGAAACCATCTTCATAAAATGTCTGGGGAGGTCACCATTATCCAGAGATTTGGGCTGAGGGATCATCAATATGCTGATCGTATCCATTTCTGGCATCAGATCCTAGGGAGAAATCAGTGTTCCTGCAGATGTGGTATTCACACTATTTATTACATTTCCATTCCACTTTTCCTCCCAAGGGAGCCCAGTTTGATATACCCTATATACTCGAGTTTTTCAGCACATTTTTTGTGCTGAAAAAGCCGCCCTCGGCTTATACTCGAGTGAGACAGGCAGTGGCTCCTATGGAGCTTTCCCAGGTTTTTTGTGGTAAAATTGGGTGCCTCAGCTTATATTCGGGTCGGCTTATACTCGAGTATATACGGTATATTAGATTGCATCTAAAGCCAAGAAATAAGTGAGGCAAACTTCCAGGGGAGGAACATGGTAGATTGAACATCTTTTGTCAACAGGCTGCCGATGGAGATAATTATGTGGTGATAGATGATAGCCAAACGTGATTCTTTGCTATAGAATTCACTCGGGTGGGGGGAGTGAATAGAGGACTAATCTGATGTTCTGAAAGAAGTTTTCTGTGTCAGGAACCCTCATGAGGTTAAGTGAATTGTGAGTGGAGGAATCAACATCATGTCCAAAAGCCATAAGATCCTGGTGGGTATGGGGTCTGCAAAAGCCTGTTTCTTAATTATTTCTGAGGGGGTTATAATTTATGACTCGGAGATTTCACCATCTGCCAGTTGCCATTTACATTCAATATGTGAGCTGCTTTCTGGCTTCAAGAAGGGAAGGGAGGTTGTTTGTTAAAGGCCTAAAGCCCTGCTCTAATTGTTTGAGTCAAGAAAGTTTCAAAAGAACAAGGGAGTTCTGAATGCTATTCCCCCCCCCTTCTTTTGACCAAAGTGTTGCCTAGAAAGCAAAAGTAACTCTGCCACTTGATCCTTCCTTCATGGGAAAGGAATGTGTTTACTTTAATGAGAGATAAGGCTATGAAGATCTCAAGGTGGAGACCAGAGATGTAATGAGACGGAATTGTTAATGTGATCAAAAATATTCAGTATGGCAAGTATACCTTTTAACATTCAACTTAATGTTTGCATCCTTCAGATGATGTGTGATGAGCAAATAAAATTTATTAGGTCAAAGACTGATGAGATGGGGAATGAAAGTAAACCAGAGAGGAATGAAATGAAAAGCAGAATCAAAGATGACACAGAGACTTGGGATACGTTTTCTTGACTGGGCAGGAAGAGGGTAATCTGAAAATGGGGGACACTTAATTTCAGTCCCTTGTCATGTTCAGATCATTTCCTGTTGAGACTTAGGCTTTCAGGATTATTTTAAAAAGTTTTATTTATTAAAATAAAATATAAAAAGCGAGGCAGTCAACAACCCTGGTTGTTCTAGATCAATTTCAGGATTCGTCAATGCGCAGGCGTCTGGGCATGCGCAGAAGCGATTTCTGGTGGCAGGGACATGGCCTGACCCAAAAATCGCTTCTGCGCAGGCGTCTGGGCGTGCGCAGAAGCAATTTCCGGTGCCGGGGGACATGCGCAGACGTGACTTCCGGTATCACGCTGTGTTTGTCCGGCCCACTGACAAGCTCCGTGGGATCGATCCGGCCCATGGCCGGATAACGTTGCAGACGCCTGCTATAGGGATTTTATCCTTTCAGCCATGTATCCCCTATGAAGTATAACCAACTGTGACTTCATGCACTTTGCTAAGGAGGGCCTGGAAAATCTGTTAGCATGCTGCCTGTTTTCATGTCTAGCAAACTCTAGATGTATACAAAGAAGTGTAAGCAGTTCTGAGAAACATCTACATCCACAGCAACACACTGAAGCATTTAGCTTAGTATTTGATAGTTGCCATAGAACTTTCCTAATATATTGTTGAGATAGACTATTAATTTGTTTGTACAAGCCAAAAATAGGATGATCAGTTGTAACAATGATACATTTATCATGGATATATTATTTTCTGATACAGGGTTAGAATGCCAGGAAACTAACCAGAACTGCCACTCCTAATAATCAAAATGATCTGCCCTCAGAAACTCAAAGAGCTGACCTTGTCCAGAATTATGAAGGATTTGTAATCCAATATTTTAAAGGAAAATGCAAATAGGTGCTTCTGTTGTAGCTGCAGTTGGGCAACCCTCTGGTTTATTGGGGGACTGCAGAGAAAAAAGCAATTATGACAGCTTGAAGACTAATGGTGCAATCCTCAGCTGAATCCAACCAAACATATATGGAATACATTTGACTTATGGTATAGTGATGATGGAAGTGGAGATGTTCTTACCTGCACCCACTGCATCCAAAGTTTCATTCATCTGATTTCTTCTAAATATGGTAGCACAGGTTATAGAAGTACACTAACCCAGAAAGTATGTCCAGATATGTAACTGGTTCACTGTTGAGATATTCCTCAAAGGCACTTCTTAACAGTTTCTCCACCACTGAATGTGAAAAGGATCATGACCAAAACTGGGGTGATGTATTGAAAAGGCCCCAATTGTGGAATGCACTTCCAGGGCAGTGTTTGTTGGCTTTTTGGCATGAGATGGAGAACTCTTTCCTGGACAAGGTGTTTTAGAACTTGCTGATTTCGTCTAAGACTTACTTACCTTGGCTACATGGTTTTTTGTATGTGATTTTTGTTACATGTTAAATTGTTAGCTGCTCCGAGAGTCTTCCAACTAGTGGAGCTCAAAAACAGATAGCTGTTTTATGTATAAAACTGTTAGGATTTTGTTCAAACTATATGCCATGACATCAGGGCACTTGCTCATCACAGTTGTTTGTATTAGTTTGTTTTTATTCTTTCCATTGGCTAGTTGCATCCAGTCGTGAGACACAGTTCCAAGGGTTAAGGAAAACAACCCATTATTTGGGAAAGGTATATGACATTAATCTTTAAAAAGCAGTGGCCATTATTGCTGAAGAAGTCAACTTTACATCAAGATTGTGGCCATCGCATTTATGTTTTGGAGCACTAAGTGGGAAGTGGCTGTGGCCTGAGGCATTCTTTGTGGAAATAATATCAAAGCAGACTGAACTACAGAGACCATTCTAGTTGCACTGATTGCAAAGTTTAGTTGTGATCCAAAATATCTCACCTATATTTGAAAATACTGACCATTTATTCTTCTGGGCTTGTAAAGGTCTAGAGATTTTACACTAATTTCACACCAATTAGTGTCTCAGAATATAGAATTACAAGATATTGTCCTGCATTCCTCAAGAGTTTGATACTGTCCCCAACACAACATTTATTTGAAGTCTGTGATCAAATTTATGTCCATATACTCCTCAGTATGCTGATGATACCCAACTGTATTTTCATCTTCTGCTCATCCCAGAGCAACTGCCTCCACTGTGAACCAGAGTCTAAGCCCTGTAATGCTGAGTGAGGGTAAATGAAATAATATGAATCCAGATTAGACAGAGAAGATGGGCGGTCCTCTTAATTTGAGGGAAGTTGAGTTCATACTAACTGCTAAAGCAAGTTTGCTGTCTGCAGTGCACATCTAACTTTGCTACTTGGTGTTCAGGTGGTGCTTTTTGTCGGAAGTCCTGCATATCAGCTTCAGGTAAGTCAATTCTACTCTCTTCCTCAATAATTGATATCTGACCACTGTAATCCATTGAACCTCAAGACCTGTCTCGTGAGAACCCTTGAAGATGATGAGTATCAGCAGATTGTATAGACCAGGCATGTCCAACAGGTAGATCGTGATCTACCGGTAGATCACTAGACGTCTGTGGTAGATCACTGGTAGATCATTGGCTCCCCCCAAAGAAGCTGAACTGTGGCTCCCATTAAAAAAGCTCAACATTTTACCTCCTCCCTGAAAAAAACCTCAACAACTTTGACCTGAACCCCCCAAAAGGGGGTGGATCACTGCCAGTTTTTAACTCTGTGAGTAGATCACAGTCTTTTGGGAGTTGGCTACCCCTGGTATAGACCATAGCTACACAACTTTTGAATGATCTACAGCACCTATATTATGGCTTCAAAATTTATCAAGATGGTGGTGATAGTCTATAAAATACAGCTTTGCACTGAATCCCTTTTCCTCAAAAGGGAAAGGAAATAGCATATATAGCATGCTTCTAGACAGGGACTTTGTATCAGAAACGGATTGTTTGGATTTAGTTTTTTCTGTGTGCACCACTGGAATGTGACTGCCCACACACTTCATGTTTCAGACTTTTTCATAGGTATTCCACTATTCTCACTTGCACCAATGGACAGTCCTTGATGAAATATTTACGCTGTTTCCTGGCGTCTGCCCTCAACCACTACTTCCTTGGTCTCTGCTGCCTTTTCCTGTTATGGGTGCATGTGTAGTTCTGTACCTGTGTGCAGGCATTTTCAAAAACATTTCTAGCCCGCCCCCTACTAGTTAAAACCTCACATGTGTTGCAATCTTAAGAATATAGATTCCCCAGAACTGGGTAGTAGAAATTCAGACATGTTTTCAGCATACAGTAATTAGTGAAATAGGCATGTTCCTATTGTTTAGACTGCTGGTAACAAAATAACTAGGTTGTGCTCATATGGTAACGGCTTTTTTTTACTTAATTGAATTTCTGCAGAAAGAGGAAATTCCAATTTTAAATGTTAAAAAATATAGGTTGATGTTTTCATGATGATATGTGTACAATGTGAAAATCCTGTGTGAATCAACAGCACCAAATTCCACAATAAACCTTGATCTGGAAATAGTCACTGAAGTATTGCAGCTGGCAGAATGGGGAATGAGATTTCTATCTCAGTCTATATCTATATTGGATTTGAAATTGCTCTTACATATGAAATTGTTTTATATACGTTTTAATGTTGATGGCTTTATTGTTAAAATGCTTTGAGAATATTTATAGGAAGTGATTCACAAATGAAACAAAACAGCTAAGTAAACATTGAGTAGGGAAGGCGAAACTAGAACTAATAAAACCCAGTCCGACTGCATTCGAATATTCCATAAAGCCAAGAATTTGTCAACAGCAACAAAATCAAGCTTCTTCTATTATCCATGTGTTGTAACTAAAAACCACAAGTAGTAACCATTAGCATATGTCATACATGTTTAGGACAGCCTTCAGACAGGACTTGTTCCAGGTAAACCAGCAGTTTGCTCTGTAGAACTCTTGAAAGAAGCACGGCTCTGTAGTCTTGAGCTGGCTTTCTGTCTTCCAATTCTGTGCTTGTTGTATTTTAAATTAATTTTAACTTTAAAAACAATATTTAAACCATCCTTTAATAGATTTAACATTAACTTGTCCATTTCTTTGTTCCAGTTAACATGCTTTTTATATGATTAGCACCTACTGAACATTAGAGTATGTTGCTCTAATAAATTAATGTTACAAGTGTGTGGTCAGTATTTTACTGCTGAATAGCAAATTCACTTAAAAAAACCACCAAGCAAATTTCCAAGAACAAGGGCAGATAATTCAGAACAGTCTTGAAAAGACTTATTTTTTAAAGAAAGGAAGAAAAAATATCACTCACCTGAAGGGGTTGAATCATTTGGCATTATCACTTCAGCTTCTTTAACACAACAGAGTTCCTCTTCATCTGAAAGTACCAAGAAAGCTTCTTTGGGCAAACTTTCACTGCTTTCATGTTTGGCTAAAGGATTTAATGGGTTTTCTGCTTTATCTTCTGCATCAAAGTTAGGATTTTCTACTGGAAGCATAGTAGATTTGGGGAAACAACTTAATTCACCTGCTGGAGCCAGCTTTTCTAAAATTGGAATAATTTCCTCTGTTTCCATTGTGGCTGTATTTCCCAAAATGTTTTCTGCTGGTTCATCTTCTACAGCTTTTTGAGTGCTGGTCTCTAGAGGTTCTGCAGATTGAGTAGCTTCCTCCTTTGGATTTACATCTGTATCAATACTACTAGATATTGCTTCCTCATCAATGTTCTCTTTTACAAGAGCTTCCTTGGTACTCTTTTCTTCTTCCATAGGTGTATCAGGAGCAAGAGCTAACTCATTTGTTTCTACTGGTTCTACTGAGCTGTCATTAATATCACAGCTTACTTTGTTTTCCTCTTCAGGCTCACTTGGTGTGGCTTTCTGGTCCAAAATGTCTTTTATACAATTATCTTTGTGGTCCAAATCATCATTGACTTTGACTTCGTCCTGCAAGTCATTATCAAGATTACAGTCAAGCACCTGATTTTCACGATCAGAGCCTGGAGTAGTGTTAGCATCCTCATGTTCTTGCTCAGAAACAATGTTCTCAGGGGTCAGGGTTTCAAGTTTAGGAGTCAGGTCACTAACCTGGTTCTCTTTCACATCTGGACTTTTGGCATCAGTGAGTTCTTCAGAGTCCATTTTTTGTCCTTCAGAGTCAAGGCATAAATCTTCTATGCCATTCACTTCTTTGCCCTCAGTACATTCAGAAATGAGTAACGGGGAATTAAGATCTGAATCCCCGTTTTCATGTTTCCCATTTAACAACTTGACATCTGTGGTTTTCAGAAGTTCCTCCTTTACCTTATAGACACTCTCAAGCTGCTGTCTGTCACTTGCTCTCATGGTTTTGCGGGCCTTAAAAACCTTTCGTTGACGTTCTTCATTGTTCTCCATCTTGATTCTGTAAAGGTATACATTTTTAAGAAAAATGAATGTTAATGCAACACACACACACACACACACACACACACTTTACAAAGACCACCTTGTTCCATTTTTCTGGCTTTGGTGTGGTTGGTACATCAAGAGCACTGGTATACATTTATTGTTATTGCGAAAAAATGTCTGTATATTCCTGCACTTATAAAAACAAAACATTACAAACACTACACTTCTCACTGTAAAAGGAACAAGCATTTTACACATGTTCCCTTCATATCAACATCCTTTGTGGATGTTGTGACACAGCAGATCATATATTGTGTAAATTATGAATATTTAGTATGGGTCTTTGGTTTCCTTATCATGAGCAGACACTATTTTGCCTATTAACTACCAGCTGTTGATTCTGGAAAGTTCTAAGCACTTTAAACCTTCAAGTATGTGATCCTGGTGTCCTTCATATAGGAAAGAATCAAACAGAAATCTTTAATTTCCCAACTGTTCTTCTAAAGCAAATGCACTCACATGCATATACAAAATGAATGAGGGCTGCATGACTAAAAGCTTTGATATATGCTCCCAAGGTAACAAATGTAATAATAAATTTAATACCATTTTTACAAGTTTTAAATTGCAACAGAATAATTTGTCACAGCAAAATGCATCTTTTCCCAGGAAATATGTTTTAAGCAAAAAAAGGGAACTGGATTAAACATGATGGTTTGAAATGTGCCCTTTCCTTGGTGTTTTATTTACCATCTTGACTTAAAAAATAACCCACAAAGATCAGTACACAAATATGGTTAATTATTCTGTGAGCCTCAGTATGAAAAATATATAATTAACATGATTTTTTTTTCTAATTTGCTCTTTTGCAGAACGTAACTCCTGAAGTAGTCAGACAAGTGTAGGAATGTTGGAGTTCACGTAGGCTTGGTTCACACATCACATTAAACCATTCTGAAATTGTGCTTTATGGAACAAACCATGTTTCAGCCAAGCCACAGATGGTCGAAGAAACTATGGTTTGCCTTGTCATACTCTGGTCTACTTCCATCCCACCTACTTCCTGCTTTTAGCTACCTTTCCACCCAACTTCCCTGAAACCTTTGTTCACCATATCACCATTTCTCCTCCATGGATTGTCTGTGAAAGCAAGGGGTATGGGAAACTTGATTTTCTGCAACTGTCATCAAATAGTTGCTTTCCCCATCTGCTCCTCCAAGAAAGAAGTGCCCATGCTCCTTTGTAGTTTCTTCTATTCCTTTCCTCTGCAACAACACTTCGTATTTTTCTTCTCTCAACCAACCATCAGTTGTTACCATGAATTCATTCTGTTTACTTAGGTTCACCTATGTTGGAGTTACCAGATTTCTCTGCTGTCAGCAGGGTTGAAAGACTGCTTAATACACACTTAAGTAGTTTCACCAGTTTGTTCTAGTGACTGTAATGGAACGGAACATCATTTTGAACCTCCCTCCATATTTGACACCCATTCTTGGGTTTCTGCATTTTATTTTTGTGTGTCACTATCAAGAACTGCTACTTGGTGAAAGTCATTTGTTTTTAAGAAAACACTTCATCACCACATTAATTTGCCAACCAAAGCCAATCAATCACCCAACAGTTGAAACATCTCCAAAGCTATTGTTCAAAGAAGTTCCATTTAAGTTTTTTATTTCCTCTCAAGCCGCAGCAGCAAATCAAAGCAAGAATGGAACATAGTTGGGTTCAGAAAAGGTAAATTATTATATCAGCCAGTGATGTCATCCTCGGGAAATGTAAAATAAGAGTTGCTGAGGGCAGTTACATTTTCCATAAACTCTTCCCCAGTGTCTACATTGCTTAGTGGGTGATTTGGACATGTCAATGAAACAAACCACACTTAAATCAGTTAAGGAGGTGCCAAAACTCACATGCAATACTGGACCATAATTAAAGTCAGTAAAACAGCAACAAACCATGGTTTATTTTCCACACACAAACCATTGTTAACAAAGCATATTGATGCTACTGAACTGAGTTCACACGGAACACTAATACGTTTTTTATTCTAACATTTATTTAAACTGTGGTCTAATGTGAGGTGCAAAACAGACCTTGGGAGGGGATGTTTTTAAAAATGGTTTTGTCTTTTGTCTGCGCAAAACTCCTAAAACCATTTAGTTGCACATGTACCAAATTGTTCATCTTGTAATTCTGCCACAATTTTTTTAATAGAAACTCACATTTGCCAAATGGCCCCGAACAAAAAAACATTGAAACAAGTATTGTAAACTGATATTGCATTCTCCCACCACAACTTGCCAACTTGTTATTTATGTAACAAAAACTGTTATACATGCATAATTTTCCTAACAGGATGAATGTATATAAGCTGATTTTCATTGTGGAGGATGAGTTAACAAATTCAACAGTTAAAAGGTTTCCCGAAGAACATTATCGAAGTTCTGGCTGGCTGCCTTAGACCTATTTAAATTTGCATTTATCATTAAGATATTTTGACTGACACACATAAATATTTAAGCCTTATCATGACAGCCATATTATGTGACCTGTAACTGATAATCATAGAAGCTAAAAACTCTTAACAAAATATTTGTAATTTTATCTTTATTTTGTCATTCACTTATTTACGTAGAAATTTCTCTATCTTGCCAAGGATCCAGAACTTTGTTGAAGGCATGCAACTCTGTCCATTATGCACTGTTTAAGTAATAAGACAACAAATGAAAGATGTTTTGCTAAGCTACCTATATATGCAGTAAAGACAGGTTTTACAGTACAATTTCAATCCACATCCACAAGGGTGCACACTGTAGCCACTTAATAGAACTCAGAGTACTGAAGGGAATAGGACACACAAAGCTGTTGGGGATTTAGATCACACAGAGTACTTGAGATAATTTGGTCATATTTGTGCAAGCCAATCAGCGGTTCTCTTTCATATATTTTCTGGTTCTAGGAAGAAGAGAGGAATGGTAAAATTATTTTCTTACCTGAAAATAGGTGTATATTCATTTGATTCTGGGAGATCACATTCATCTTATTCAGTGAGTAACAACTTCCATACTTTAAGCCTCTTCAAAATGGTGTTATGATGCACATGACCAAGTTTATAAGAAAGCTAAGCTAATTTCTGCATGTACATAAGGCAGTAGTATCTAAAAAGATACTGCATTGTGAGAGTTTTGATCTCTTCTAGTGTAAGCGAGGATTCTCAAACTGCCTCAGAGACGACTGGTATTTTTATGAAGTTTATGTTCCAGTACTGTTTGGTTTGACTCAATGCATCCAAACACACCTCTTATGGGTATGCCCTTATTGGTTGTGTGCCAAATGAAGAAATATCACAGTAGAATTCAACAGCTTTCCTTCAAGAAAATGATGTTTTATAGTACAGCGCATAATGCTCACTTTAGAGAAGTATACAAATGCATAAATAGTAGTGAATAGTAGTGTTGTACCTAAACACCACACATTCTCCTTCCATAAGAAGTCACATTAATATGCTAAACATTTTATCCTTTTGTATAAAATCACCGCGACCACAAAAGATTCCTCAAGTCATTGCTTCCCCCACCCTTAGTAATAAGCTAGCCCGTGTTGTAGCTGCAAGTGCTTATATGGTAAAAGGAGTGTACCACTGGATCTTAAAATGATACCCAAAAGGATCCTTGCTCTACCAATGAGGTAGTTTTCCTTCCCCTCCCCTCCCCCATGTTTTTCCCTTAAGTGAGATCACTGCTGCATGGCAACAAAGAAAGTATTAGCATAGCTGCTGTGGATTAGCCCATAACCGTAAACTCATGTGAGCAGCTCTTGAGTAGCTGAAAAGGTTAGCCAATCAGCTGCTAGTATTTTGAGTTTTGCCTGGCAACAGGGGGGAGACTGTAAAAGGATTCTCAAAAGGAAGCAACATAAGCTAGAATACAAAATGACTGCATACAGTGGTTCTCTACATAATATAAGTACTCTAGAACAGCACTGCCACTGCATTCACAAAAGCATAGTGTTTGTCCAAAGCACTAATAGAATCTCTACAAGAATAAAATTATATAATCATGTAGCATTCATGGTAACCCTGCAATTTATTACTCCATATAATCTAGGCAAGCAAAACTGACTTGCATGTAGTAATGTCTGCAAAGAAATTAAGGACAGTCATTGGCCAGTGTATCTAGTTCTAGAAAAAGGGCCGTAGATTCCAGCCTTGCAAAAACAAGAGCACAGAACAAAATGTTCCTTTTCTAAAATCTGGCTGGAACATTTCCAAATTGCCTATTAAAATTCAACTTTATGCATACCACACAAAGATCTGGGAGCGTGTTGAGTGTCATATGGAAGAATCAGTGTTCTAGATTAATTTTCATTTTCATATTTAATTTCATCACATTCTGTAAATACATTAGTTTTTCATAAAAAATTGCAAAATATATTTTAATAAGCTTGATTTGAGCTTTTAAAATTATGTATAAATTTACAAAAAAATGAACAAATATCAATTTACATCCCACAAAAGTTCTCTACTACATTAAGTATATCTCTTTGAAAAAGAAAAGCATGCGTGTCACCAACAAATTATGTCTAATTGCAAGTTAGCGCTTATGTATCTTATTTTAAACCTCCTAAGCATTTAATTAAGATTGGGCTGTTTAAGCTATTGTACACAGAAAACTATTTCCTCCTTTACACAATATTCAGCATTCCAAAAGAACATTCATGAGGAAATAAATAAATAATAGTAATAATAATAATAGTAGTAGTAGTAATAGCACTCCTCCTCCCCCTTGTTCTTTGAGACCTTGTAATTTCTGAAACATACCCAAGAGGGAGCCAGCTGTAGCCACACTCTTAGTTTGTGTGATCTTCACACAGGGAAAATAAATCAGCAGCTTGCTTCATTGTTACAGAGTTCTCTCCCCGTATAATTTTACGTTATCCGATTGGCTTGAGGAAGCAGATACTCAACTACCAATCAGGAGTATGCACTCTCATATCTGCCCAGCAACAAGAAAAAGATGTTACTACTGAACATTTAGATAATTTCTTATTTTCAGACAATAACTGCTGAATAATTTGAAAACTTTAAATGCATAATCCTTTCAAATGCTTTTGTTAAAAGAGTCTGAAGATTAACCACCACATTTAACTGACATTTTAAGCATAAGGCTTAAAAATGGGTGCTTACAAGAATATGCAGGAAAATGTGGAATTGGAGGTTTTCACTGCAGTTGATTCAGAAATGGTGAGAAACAAGTAGCCTAGCCCAGAGTTGAACTTACATATGTTTTCTATAACTCAGATGTGCAAACTGTTTTCACCTTGAAACCTGCACATTCCCCTTCAGTTGAGACATGACAACATTTCATTCAACAGAAAAACAAAAGAAAAATAAGTCCAGAGGACAAGCAAACCATTTACACTTCATTTTACCTCAAAATTCAATAACAAAGTTGCTTTTGAAATTCTCAAATCTATAGGTGTTTTCAGATAACAGTTGTCTCCCTAGCAGTTACCCATATGCAAGTTAGTCTACATTCTATACAACACACTACTACAGTGGTACCTCGGTTTTCGAACGTAATCCGTTCCGGAAGACCATTCGACTTCTGAAACATTCGCAAACCGAAGCATTTACTTCTGGAAAACTCAATACAGAAGCCGTGTGGCACATTCGACTTCTGAGACATTCAAAAACCAAGGTACCATTGTACTTCTTACTTCATCAGAAGCAACAGCTTTATCAGGCAGAAATGGAAAATGGAACACTGTCCCTAAAGTTAAATACCACAAAATAGCATGTGCAAAACTAATTATTTTCACACAAACATGCAGACATCAGCTCCCAGAGCTAAAAGAGGCATGGTAATACATGGCTTTTAAAGTTTAATATGAAAGCAACTCTCTGGTAGGTTTTCAGTTCCTAATGAAGATGTATATTCATTTTAAAGAAGCAAGTTAATATTTACTTATGTGATACTTAAAGCTATGCAATACTTAACATTACCAATGTCTTGCAAAAGATGGTAATGCGCCAAAAGGTAAAACCTACTATTATGTACTCATACATTTTTTACCAATTTCTTCCATTCATGTACTATAAGCTGAGTTGAAGCAAGTGTGACCTTTATATTTTGGTACTAAATATTTAAACTCACAATAGTCTGGAGTCATCTTTAGTATTTCATGGGAAAACACAAGAGAAAGGATGTGCAAAAAATACGGAGATTCAACATTAAGAAACTTGCATTTATAAAGTACCATAAAGTAACTATAGTTTAAATATTCTAGTGTAGAGACTTTAATGTTCATGATCGAAAAAGTCAATTTGAAAACCTTGTCCAAGTTGTAGCCAATTGATTTCTCAGAAACATCTTACTTGCATACTTCTTTTTACTTAGGCGATTACCTTTCTTCAAGGAAATGAAATGCATCTGTTTGCGCATGCACAGTCAAACACTGAGGTCACTGCCAACCTCCCACCAAAGTCATAAATGTGGTAAGTAGGCAGGACTACAAGTTCAGGCAGCGTGACAAATTAAAGCCTAGTTACAATACTGAGTTAGCTTTTCTCCCTAGTATCTTACTTGCCTACATTAAAAAATACAGTCATCTTTTGCACGTGTAAATAATATACCCTAATAAGGAGCCCCCTGAAGCCATGTTGTCATCTTATCAGCAAGCCGAGCAAGTAAACTTGACTAGTCTGATGTCAGACGACTGGACTGAAGATTTGCATAGTCACGCTGGTTGGCTCCTGAAGATCAGTTTGTAAAAGCCCATGAATACCAGAGGCTGAGAATCAGCAGGAAGCACAGAAGATCTGCCCGGCAACAAGGCTAAAAATAGAATCAGTACGAAGCACTGTAACAGTATGAAACCAGGAGCAGAGCACAACTGGAGTCTTCCTGCCTCTATATGCAAAGTTATACAAATAGAGAGGCATACTCTTCACCAAAGATTAACCCCTAATGCTCTCTAAATAGCATAGGCAGATATATCATGCATGCACAGCAACCTTTTGTGCAGTCTTCACAAATGTACTAAACATTTATTCTCCCGTTGTATTTTCTTTTTTAGAATTAAGGAAGGAAATACTTCCCAAACATCAGGTATGCAATTTTTCTAATTTTAGAAAATTATGTCAATTCCATTTGCACATGTAAAGAACAATTCCAATTGTTTTCATTCACCAGGAACCAATATTAGAAGGGTAACTAACTGTTTAATAGTCATGTTAATGTATCATCTTTGTATCATGTGTTTGAAATTAGCCAGGTGCCAGGAGCATTTTGCACCCGACTATCGGCTACTTCCGACCAAGTGAAGATACCTCGGTGCTAGGATGGTGCCTGACATCTCCACCATTTGGAGGCGCATACCTGGGGACCATTGGATCTTGACTGTTTTCACACACTAATACCACATCCTGAAGAATTCCATCAGTTTTATTTTTACCTGCACAATTAGAATGAACTTCAGGAACCAAAATGCTTTTTCTGTGCAGCCTGAAGCTTTTCTTCATCTTATCTTCAATAGCTTATCTTCACTTCACTCCTCCAGTCCTGGGGTTGGGATATCTCAATCCAATGGCTCTCCAGGATCATTAGCAGTCTGGAGATCTGCTGGGGAATCCTGAACTCCCTGCTCCTCTTTCTGAGGAGCCCTCAGGTTTGAGGTATGAACAGCGCTGAATCCTAACTAACCAGGAGAAAGAGGCAGCCTGCCGCCAGGGTGAAGGCAGAGGCAAACCACCAGATTTGCCAGTATGAGGGTACTTTTTAATTACACATTTCTTGGATATGAACATTCTTGTACATTCTTAGATAACTGCTTATTTAATGAATTATTTGCTCATGTTTTACATCAAGCTCTCAAAATATGAGGTTTGCGTACATGAAACAATATGCACCATAGCTTTCTTTTAAAACATGGATTTTCTGTTTGTGTATCTGCACAAACAATGGAAATGCTGGCCTTGTGATGAAACATTAAGAGTTTTAACTGGAATTTAAAGTCAACATGACACTACCATCAACTTCACTGGTCAAAGTTAGCAGGTGAGGAGTGAGATTAGCTATAGACAGGGAATGTTGCAATACCAACGTCCCTGCACTTACATGTACCCTACAGACACGTGATTACGTATACACTTTATGCAATTTCACTTATGTGCACAGGGGCCCCAGAACACAGCCCCCAAGTGGGGAGTCACCTGTAATGAGTGTCTGGATAGTGGAAAGTCTGAGATCTGTCAAACTGAGGAGAATCATTCATGTGTTTCAGAAATTGGTGGAAGCAGGGGAGTTTGCACAAATGCTTCTTCCGGTAATT
This sequence comes from Darevskia mixta, assembly GCA_034641385.1. Lineage (NCBI taxonomy): Eukaryota > Metazoa > Chordata > Lepidosauria > Squamata > Lacertidae > Darevskia > Darevskia mixta. Next base: position 21,926,728 of record JAWWNH010000008.1, read on the forward strand.
GGTGGTAACAGCTTAAATCCCAGCTTCCATGAGCAGAATTTCACTTAGAAAATAGTTTTGTTTGTTTTTTTGTTTTTTTTACTCCCATGTGCCCCTCAGAAAGACACTTCTGATGGCTCAGGGGCTCTCTGGAAAAGAATATGTGATGTGACATGAAGAGGAAGTCACTATCTGCTTGCCAACCACCACTTTTGGATCCAAGCTATAGTTAAAAGTAGGCTAAGTGAACAGCATACCTTTAGGATCCCACTGTTTTTATCTTTTTTAATTGTAATAAGCTTGAACTATTTGTACAATTGTATACAGTTGCAGCAGTAGTGGCATTGGTAACAAAATCAGACACAGGATACAGTGGTACCTTGGTTTACAACCATAATCCGTTCCGGAGGTCCGGTTGTAAACCAAAACAGGTTGTAACCAAAGGCGCACTTTCACCAATGGGGCCTCTCCACAAAAAAAATGGTTGTAATAAAAAAAAAGGGACACACACTTCCGGGTTTGACATGGTTGTAATCCAAAACGGTTGTAATCCAAAGTGCTTGCAAACCAAGGTACCACTGTATTATGATTTATATGTTATGGTGGCTTCTGTAACTGTTTTGGCCCTGACAAAAGGCACTATAACGTTACTTTTACAGTTTTAGTACCCAACTAAACTAAGCAGAAGAACAAATAATAATAATAAAATTAAGAAAGAGGCCATTGCTGATTGGTAGGATATATGTGTTGTATGCAAACATCCACTTAAAATAGCTCCAGTAGCAGGCCTGGGAATGGCTTTCTCTCTGCCTGAGACCCTGAAGAGCTGCCAATCACAATAGTTTCCAGTTTTTCCAACCTAATGTCCTCCAGATGTTTTGGACATCAACTTCCATTATCTCTTACCACTCTCAATGCAGACAGGGGATGATGTAAATTTTAGTTTAAAGTATCTGGTGAGCACCAGATTGAGGGACAATGGACTACTAGACAGCACTGGGATAGATGAGCCATCCATCTTAAGGCAACTTCATATAAACTTTCAATTCACTGAATTTTCAAGAAAGACCAAAGTCTCTTAATTTGCCCCCCAAAAATGTACAAGGGTCTTCTCCTGTTCCACTATTTCAAATAATATTGCTCACATGCTTTAATTCACCACTTTCCTTGATTTTTTTTGCCTGATGCTTGTATCATTTATAGCCAATATTTACTTCCTTCCTTAAGAATACACAATCATATTTAGCTCAGGCATAATGAAAGGTTTAACCTGGCAATAAATCTGCCTATAAGAAGAAAAGAATATACTCTCAAAGCTTGGCTGCTGCATAGCATGAACAGATTATGATGGCAGGATAATAGGCAATACTGAAGGAACATCCTCACAACTGGCTCAGGTAGCAAAGCATCATTTTTTTGCCCATTAAATGGATGGAATTACAAGTTTGTAGAAACGAACAACATTCTGAAACAAAACCAAGATTATTTCTATTTTAAAATAAATCAATATGATTTACCCATCTTTTTTGATGATGCAATTTACTATCTTAAGAAAGAATGATGACAGAGAATCCTGCCCAGACCAACACAACCAGGGACTGAAATGTTAAGGGCAGAGATGGAACCAACCATGTTCATCTGTTAGCTTAGCTCTGGTTCACCAAAACTCTTTGCAATACTTAACTTTAGCTTCTTTATGCTACCACAACATCTTTATTATTATTCAAAAGCTATTGTACAAAAAAGGCTCATCAGGGAACTCACAAATGTATCAATGTTGAAATGTAAACTAAAATTAGATTCTAAAATAAACTAATAATTGCTTATAGTAATAAGCTTTCAACTGAGCAGCCCATGAAGGAAGTATTGCTGCTGCAGTTAAGATGAGCAATTTGTATAGCACGAAGGGCCACAACATCTAGCAGGTATATTGCCATAAGTAATTTACCTTTTACACTTGTTATTCTTCGACTATCATTTGGTTGATTTTTAAAATGCAGGAGAGGGGGACTGCTACTCTCAAGTGTGAAAACAGTAACTAAACCCTTGAAAAAACTTTGACAGAGATAATAGTCAACTTGGACTACTGATTTTTTAAAAAAAACATTTTGCCATCAAATTTCCAGCACTTCTCCATGCACTCTTGAGGGCTAGAAACATCAGGATAATCTGTGATTCTCAGAATTTTCCTGAGAAGCTAAAGGCTGAACATAAGCTTTTTGAGAGAGAGGGAAGGATCAAAAGGTAGTCCATATTTTATCACCCATGCCTGTATGTCAACTCAGATACCATACCATTGCAGTCTCTTTTAGCATTTTTCTTAAATATACACAGCAACTCCCAATATTTACTATTATTTATGTTGAAGGACACTACAATTTCCCGCCAAATTGACTTACACTGATAACAATGTGGATTAAAGCAAACCCCCTTTTATGACAGAACCACTGAACTTGCTCAGACATCTTATATCAGAACCATCACTGCCACAATAAACTGTGACTCTCACAAACAACCCCAAAAGCTCACACATATTCTCCTACAACACAGCAGAGCATACAGCTTTTAAAATTCATGATTTTTTAAAAAATGTAGTAAGTTTGCAGTAAGATCTTTCCAGGGCCTGTGAAAATGTTATGAAGGAACTGGTTGTCTTACCTGGAGGCAGCTTGACATACATCAAGAGAACTTCCTCCTCAGCTCAGCAGCTTACATATCAAAACAGTAGAAGAACACTTCTAGGTCGGCCATCTTGAGAACAAACCTTATTTGTCTTCACACAAGCAAAACATACTGCACTTGTAAAACATACTGCACTTCACACAAGCAAAACTAAAACCTGACTACTGTGTGACCTTTCCTTTAGTCACCCACATCTATGGAATAGCACATGCTGAGATTTTTATTTACATAATAAATGCTCCTAGAGGAATTGCATTAGCTCTTATAAAGCACATAGTCTGCAAATGCCAGCTGCAATGGAAAGTCTTCAGAATGAGCCTATTTGTACTGCTTGCTGCAGTGCTAGCAGTTGCCTGCCCAGAAGCGTGTGCAGTGCGATACCTCCCTTATGCCATGCAGAAGCAGAAAAAAATGCATATCAGAACTCAACAGAAAGCAGTACATTAAACCAGATAGAGAAAAATCAGTGTCTGCATGCAAGTCTTACTTCTGGATTTATTACTCTTAATAAAACTAATATATCCTTAAACAATATACTATTATCTACTACAATGCTTCAGTGCAGGAAACAAGCTTGAGCATTACAGACAAGGCAGAATCCATGACATAACCCAAAGCCAAGCTAGAGTGCAGTTATAGCTGTACATAAAGGGGCCTTCGTTCTGTAAAACAACTGCTGCAGGATATCGCAAGGTAAAACATTGCCTGTCCTCCATGTCCAATGATTGGTTCGGAACATATCATTTAACAGTTTGTGGACAAAATGCTCAAATAAGAATGAGATTTACTCAATACTTTCACATATCTAATAAGTAAGTGTTTAACACATTAAATATTTCAACATGCTTTGTATGAAAATGCATGGATTTATCGCTAATCTTTGATTCCTAAATATTCACATAAAATTCTGTAATAATTATCAGTTGCCTCTGGTCTCAGAAAATTCCAAATATGATCTACTGGTACTGCAAAACATAGTTTGAAGTTATGTATACTCCACAAAACAAGACAATTTAGCTTACTGGAAAATATATGTCCTTACTTTTCTCTCCCTTTATACTCCATATGACTCGTCAGTTTGAATTGTGTAGGCTACCTATCTAGAAGTGCATTATAATACAACTTTATCAAGGGTGTAATGTTGATGAAATACAAGCCATATTTATTTCAGTTAGTGGGTCATTTTCCTTTTCAAAACTCGAGAATTCCAATGGTCACAACTTTTTGAAACAAGTTACCTCACTAAAACACCATTGTGGTTTGTGAAAAGTCGAGATCTTTGGATCAATTTTATAAAGATGTATACTGGGCGGTGTGTTACCATTTAACCACTGAATATTTCCTGTAATTGGCTAGGGCATCTTTATGACATACCAAATAATTGGGGGGGGGGCCCTGCAAACTGACCAGAAGCCTGGGTTTCATTAATCCCTTTGATAACGGCTAATGATCAGAGATTACGGGAGCTGAAATACAACATCTGGAGGGCCACTCTTAAAGGAATTCTGTTTTTTTCTTCCACGTAATTCAGCAGAGAGGTATAAAATTCTAATTAACTTTATAAACTCTTTGTGGGGGAAATGGATTGAATATGGGATATATTAATCAGCTGACAGGAAATGACAAAAAATATCAATCTGAACCTATTTTATGATTTAAATATCAATTACCGCCAAGTTCAGAAAGGCAGTATCTTCAGTTACAGCATTTTCTGGTTCCTATATATGTGGCCCATCTGTTTTGAGCACTTAATCTGTTGGACAGAATTACAGGATCCTTTCAAAAGTTAAACTGTTGTGTGTAATTTGGAGAGCTCATATTAACTTACACGTTTAACCTAAGATATATGTAATATTGGTTATTGTATTCAGATTGTAAGCTGATGGTGTTTGTTACTATTAATATATACTATATACCAGGGATGTCCAACTGGTCATCCATGATCAACAGGTTGATCCCTGGGTGATAGCGGTCGATCGCAGGGTCATTTTCCTCCTCGGGGGGAAAAGAACATCTGGCCCCACCCCCTCGCTCTGCTCTCCATTCGTGCATGATTGCAGGCTCATTTTCTTCCGCGGGGAAAAAAGAACATCCAGCCCTTGCTCCTCGCTTTATCCCTCATTTGTGCACGATGTCAGAAACGGAAGACGGAGTAATCGCTGCGCTGTTTTGTCACAAAGCACAAAGCTGTGTGTCACAAAGCACAAAAAGTTAGGCACCCCTTTCCCCGAAAAAAGTTCAACAACTTTGGCCTGCCCCTCCCCGAATGGGTAGATCACTGCTAGTTTTTTATTCTAGGAGTAGATCACAGTCTCTTGGGAGTTGGATGTCCCTGCTATATACTAATATACTATAATATATACCAATTTTATTCTCCTTGATTTTTTTCTCTTCTTTTTAGTCCATAAATTTCCAAATAAAATAGTGATTGGCTTTTATTTTATTGTAGTAGAAAGATAAAACATTGTGATCAACACTACTGGATACTAATTTGTTACAATTTAATACATTTTACTAATTAAAGCTAGTTTAATGTTTTAAAACTGGCTTAAAATTTATTTATTTAGTGGGTTTACATCCTACCCTTCTATTGCTATTACATACAAGGTGGATTACATCACCTGAAGTAATACACCACATCCATAAAAAACACCACAAACAAACAAAAATAAACTCATGAATCATTAGTGAAATTACACTCATTTAGAAATGCTGGCAATTTTTTTAGTGACCAGGCTGATTAGAATAAAGCAAGCATATACCGTATTTACTCGAGCCTAATACGTCATCAAATCTAATGTGCACCTCAATTTTCAGAACCTTGAAACCAAAAAAGTAATTGCTGGCAAATTTAAATGTGCCATTGAATCTAATGTCCACCTCAATTTTCGCAATGTTGGCCAGAAAAGGTGAGCATTAGATTTGAGAAAATACGGTAGTCTGAGATGATATGAAATCTCAATCTGTTGTGTTTGAGCAATATATTATTCTTTCATGAAGAATTAAGCATATTATTCTTTACACTAATCCTGGGATCCAGTAGTGAGGATTGGTTGAGTTAAACTAGGTTTTCTGATTTTTTTATGCGTAGTGTGTGCATGCCCCACCCAAGGGAGGTGCGGATGATTGTAATATTTTCAGTGATGGCACCCACATCTGTGGAATGCTTTTCTTAGGAAGATGTACAGGCAATCCTAATTTTGCACGGGGTTATGTTCCGGAGAGCGCATAAACCTGCTCCACCTATTTTGTGAAGTCTTTGGGCTCCTTCCGGGTTTAGCACCATACATACATACATAAAGAAGGAAGGGTAGCACATAAACACAACAAGCAATAATAATATCAAGGGATCTGTAAATAAATCATTATCAATGTGGCAGGGTAAATGCCTTTAACTCAAGTAGCCAATAACTTCCTCTAAACCTTTTATTTAGAAGAAAAGTTTTGCTGGAGTAAAAGAATTCAACAATGCAGTCAAAGTGAATTTTGAAAAATGAACTCATCCCAAAATCTGAAAAAGAAATTACTTAATAATTCTGTATCGTCTAAGCAGTAGTAGTAGTAGTAATAATAATAATAATAACACCCCACCCATCTGGCTGGGTTTCCCCAGCCCTTCTTTGTGTTGAATCTTCGGCTGGGGCATTATTTAAGAGAGGGCTGTTGTTGGTGGTGGTTTTTTTGGTATCATTATTTTGGATATTATTTACATAGAAATTGTTTAATTTGGTTGAGTACTTTTTGATGTTATGTTTGTAGTTATGTAATTTTTTATATATATTGCAAGATGACTTGAGTGTGGCTTTAACTATGGAAAGGCGGCCTACAAATAAAACGATTGACTGAATTTACCAGTAAATAATGGAATCTGGTCATTAGAAATAATTTTCATTATTTCTCAAAGGATTTCTAAAATGTTCATCAACTTTCTCACATTTGACTTTAATATGCAATTTTGTTCATTTAAATACTGCTAAGCTTATTGCCTAGCATAATTTTATAGCTCTGGTAAATGTTGTCATTCATAATTTGCCCAGCTTGCAAGTCTCTCTCCTCTGGATTTTACCTGATGCCCACCATATGGAATACTGTCCTGAATAGTTCCAGGCAGAACTCACTGTGAAATGCCTGAAGAAGGGGCTTTGTAAATTTCTGTAGCTTTGCTTGCTAATCCAATTTTAGATAAGCAATGAAGAAAGACATCTGTCCAAGTAGACACTTCTATTACTAGGTTTCCAGCTATTTTGTCCATTTCTTCCTTTTAATACTTTAGTTTAATAATAGTTTCTAATAATAATTCTGTCTTAAAAGTATCTGCATTTCAGCCGTGTTTTATCAAATATTTTTCTTGAAAAAGACTTCATGCCAGACTAGCAAGGAACCAGAAACTAATCTGAAAATACAACAGGAATTAAGCAGCAATCTGTAATGGCAGTATCACTTGCCTGAACACTTAAAATGCTCAGAACGTTCCAGAAACAAAGGGTGGTAATAACTAGGCAAACCTTTGTCTATGAAATGAAAAGCAAGAGGTCCACCCTTTCAGTTTACAGTTTAAGAATCCAAATTTGCACAATAAACACAACACATGACCTATAATTTTCCTCTGGCTCATTGTTTTTTCTAGAAAAGCATCAAAACAATGTACTTGATGGAGGGTCATTGTTTCAGTTTTACGAGATGAGTGTATATTTGATTTGGGTTGTATTGATGCCATTAAAATATGCGAATGTATTTTAAAACTTCTTAAAATGATGTTTATTTTAAAAGGGATACATAATATAACCCTTTAAAAACAAATCATGTTTTATTCAACCTAGTTTTAGAAGATTAATCCAATAATGATTGTTTGGAAACCAGGAGTCATGTAACATTTTGGCAGTACTATTTTTAGTGTTAATAAAATGATCAGTTTGGAGACAAAACTGAATTAAATTTATTTGCTTTAATTTCCAGCAGAATTTTACCCCTCCCTTGGATACTTCAGAATGAATATTATGAAGGAATAAATGAAAAACCTATGTGGATTTCATGCAGTTTCCTGCCAGCACCTTCTTGCATAATCCATATAGATTTTGAACAAGTCTATAACTATTAAGATGGTAACTATTATGTTTGCTTGTGAATATCAGACCAATCAACATACTTAAGCAGTTCCAAGAGCAAACACAGCTTTTGAAAGTCAACGCCATCTCATTAAGGGATCATGACAGCGGAAATGGTATTCATTCTGCATAAAGGGCAAATCATCTTGCAGTGCTGATGCTGACAATATTCTTTAATCTCAGGAAAGATGGGAAATAATGCAAACCCCAGAATCAGACTTTTACAAACACTCTCAACAGGCTGTATTTAACCTTAAGGCAAACTAATATTTCAAAGAAAAACATTTTATGACTGTCACTTTAAGTGTCCCTTTATAAAGTCAGTTAAGTACTAGAGACCCAAACAGTCATCAATCTGGTTGTGAAGCATCATAAATATAGAATAAATTGTTTCACTATCTGTGCTCTCAACACTGGAATTGTTATGCTGGTCTTCCCTGAAAGTGTATATTTATGACATAAAACTCTTGAAAATAATGTGCAAGCGAGAAGATTTTGAGAAGTCAATGGCCCAGCAGTCAACATATTTGGGGATGATTTAATCTGATCTGATTATATTTCTATACCGCTTTTAATTCAAATGAATTCCAAAGCGGCTCACAAACAATAAATAATAATATGATAGTACATCACAAATGTGGCATAAATATATAGAATATGAATCAACTAACTACATCAGAGAGATTTAGGTAAAGTGGTGCCTAAGCTAATTATTTTATACCCATTATAAAGTTAATTGCAGTTGAATCCCATTAATTCAAATGGTAGAGTCATGCTGAAATCAACAGCAATCAAAACACTTGGCCTCAGCTGCATCTCACACAAAAATATGTAACATACCTGAAATTTACTTATCCCACAGAGTAATAATTGAATCCAATTAGGCATGGGAAACCTCTAGCCTCTGGGCCACATTAATTACTAAGCTAATATTTCTTGAATATAATTAAAATAGCCTACCAATGCATAAGACAGCAAATTGAAACCCTAGGAATTTTTTTACTGTACCTATGCATTGTCCTCATTCAACTGGCACAGTACTGAGAGTCAACAGAAAAAAACAGTGGCATAAAGACACAGCCAAGCAAAACCATTCTGGTCTGCTCCCTGATAATTATTCTCCTTGTTTCCACTAGTTGAGATATTACAAAAAGTTCCAGATTTAATAACTAGCAAAGAAATCTAGCTAATTTTACAAGAGACCTTCCAACATACAATTTTAGTTATTTGCAATATTTAACAAAGAAATTCAATTGGCATACAGGTAAAAGTATGAACACTAAACTTAATGAATAAACACGGAAAAGATGTTCTACATAAAAGGTACCACAGTAAACAAAACCACATTCCATTCAATGTATTTAAACTATTTAAGTAAACTTTAGTGAAATCTAAGAGAATTTGTTTTTAGTTGTAATAAAACCGAAACAGTAAAAATACTACTAGGTATCAAATTTGCCACAAGAGAGCCGCCCAGAGTGGCTGGGGAAACCCAGTCAAATGGGTGGGGTATAAATAATAAATTATTTTTATTATTATTTATCATTTATTATTATTATTCCCTTTCAGGGGGGGAAATGTCAAATATGAGTCCAACTCACAAAGCAATATTATACTGTACAGAAAATATCAGTATGAGAATGCGATATGCCCATTTTACAGTTACAAAGGACACGCAATTAGTTCAGGGGGAAACTGCCCACTATACTACTTGAGATCCATAATTCTACAAATTAATGATACCTAATGAGAAAAAAGAATCATCAATTTTGATAGGGTAAGTAGAGAAGATATGGTTTGTTTCCCCTGAGCCTCTGAGGTGGCAAGGAACGCAAACCCATTGGCTCCTCCCCAGAACGGTCATAAGAAAGAAAAAGGGGAGACACTGCCCCCCACTGTCACCACCATGGTGCTCCTGTCAGCAGAGTCAAGACCGTGAGCAAGTTTCCCCCCAGTTACAGAGCACTGCTTTGCTTTCCCAGTTACTCCAGCTATTAAGAATTAGGTCCACTGAGATCTTAATTGTTTCCAAATTACAAAACAGTGTGACTATGTTGGGAACTCCATTTTAGAAAGATACCTAACATTTTCCCTATTACTTGTGGTGTAGCTCTTAAAAAAATAAGAAGTCTTTGTAATGTTAAACTGTTCTTATGCGGACTTCACTTATGGAGGACATAATGCGCAACATACTTTAGGTTGAGAGAAACATTCATACGAGAACATTCTGCTGTTGTCAACTGTGTACTCGTGGGTCCTGAGTTCAGGAGCAATATTCAGCTTCTGTCCATAAAGCCCATGTTTTTGAAAATAGTCTCCAAACTGGAAACCTAAATGCTTCCTTTGTAAGCATGTGCTGTCACTTACCTCATTCTTTGGGCCAGTGAAAATCTTCAAGGTATACTTAATATATTTAAATAAAAATATATGCCATAATTTTTGTGTTTAAAATTAGCTCATATCTAAAATGGAACAGTGTCAAGCTCTAAAACTTAAATTTTATTTCTATTATTTCTTGTAATACAGTAAATTCTAAATTTATTATTTCTGACCAACAATACACTGGATAAATGTATAAAGTAGTCAAGTAATTATTTAGAAATACAATGGGGTTCTATAGTCTTCCAAAATTACAATAGTCTAAGTATCTCAAGAATTTAAGATTTTAAGATTTAAAAAAAATGTTGCTGATTGCGCTACTGCTTCATGTTGAATACAAAGCTAGCAAAGATCCACTATTTTCTTTTTTAAAAAAATCAGCTGATTCCAACTCCTCAAAATGGTGGCAACACCAAATTACAGTGTCTTTTAAGGACAGTGACCTTTGACCCCAGCAAGCACTCCCACAGTCCTTGTGAAACACGCGTATAACACTTACCTTCACCAACAGCTGAAAACTTTAAAAATACCCACTTTGCCAATAATTAAGAGTTTTTGGTCTCACACTTGTATACACACACATCCTGAACTATTTATAGAAAAGCAAAATCCAAAACTGTTTCTTACCTCAGAATCTGTAACATGTGACTTCACCAGATATGCTCATTAGCATACAGGCAGGCTAAACAGCTCCAGAGAACATTTCGTCAGCCATTTTGAGACTGCACTGTTTCAGCTACACTGAAAGTGCGACTAAGATGGCTGCACTGTGTGCATTCAACAGCAGCCAGTAACAACGCAGCAATGTGTAAAGCACTTATCACAAAGCACCTCCCTCCTTACAGAGTAGTACACACACACAGTGGCTATTAGTGCACATGCTGCAGAGACGCTGCAGTATCTTGGAGCACAAGTGCTTCAAACAGAAAAAACTCACAAGGCACAAAGACTGCCTCTGTGAACCAGTCGGTAGATCAGGATATAACACTCCAATCCTGATCTGAATCCAAGCAGCTGCAAGTCCATGTCACATATTATTGACAACAGGAATGAAGCCAAATATTACTGGCAGGCAGGGAATGCTACTCAGGAGGAGCCAGATTTCAGTTCTTCTCTCTTTTCTTAAGGCATTAGAAACCCTACTCAAATCATTCACACATTACAGAAGCATTTTTCAAAAGTTGTGCAGGTGAATAGGTAATTAGTTTTTTTCAAACACCAATGAACTGAATTCCTTCCTTAAATATGTTCTGGTTGAAAGTACCACAATAGACTTCTGTCTAACATAGGATAGTATGCAGAGGTGCAAAATTGCTTTAACAGAAGCATATACGCAAGACAGGTTAAGTATTTGCAGTAACATTTGCCCTTTCAGCCAAAAAGGACAGAATACACATAGAATAGAACAGAGATTAAATATACCTCATGTCATAATAGTAGATTCATAATTTGTAAGCTTGTTGTTCATTCTAGGTAGTTATTTCAGCATGATTTCAGCGACCAAGTATAATATAGTTTTCCTTTCTTTTTGAATGTATAATATTTTTATTGCGTATTTTCCTATCCTATGCATGAAGGGTTAAAAACAAAAAATTCAACTAAATTCCAGAAGTTAGCAGTAGCTACCTCCTTATCATACTCCATGATTATGAACATCAGAATAATGTAGATAGTGTTTAGAGTGTTGCACCTCAAATACATCATTGTAGAAATTCTTGCTATCATCCCTGTTTGAACATGATAGTTTGAGGGCAGAGATCTAATGGTTTGCTGAAGCGGCATAGCAAGTTTGTGGTTAGGGTTAACATTTGAACCAGAGACTTCCTGGCTGCCAGCTCACATTCTTTATTACTAGGCTATACCACCTCTCAAATACAGCAATCAAATTACAGATTGTATCTGTCTTCACTAACTGAAATATAAAAATTATAGATAAACTGCACTTTCCAGGACTACTATGGTGCAAAAACATGGGTCCTTGTCATAGAGAGGCTAACTGAAAGAATCATCGATTGTTCAAATCATTGTTCTACAGATAAATTCTGTGATTTGCTGACAATTTGCTTGGCATCCTATGTAAAATTCATGAAAGTCAATGAGATCATCTGATCCTGACTTTAAGCAGATTCAAGCATCTATTGTAATGTGGAACTGTACCACTTTTGCTGACTGTACCACTTCAGATTCTACCAGGGGGAGGAGCATATCTGAATGCTTTCCAGTTTTTCTTTTAACCCCCTCCCAAACTCATCTCAAACTTTATTTCCATGGACAGGGAGGTTTACTTTATTGAAAGAAACAGCAAACATTGAGACAGAGACTTTGCCCAAATTTGTTTATCCTATATAATAAAGTCCCTGTGTCTCTGCGTCCACTGCCCGTGTGTCCGTGGGTTTGCGATACTGCGCATGTGCCCCACGGACACAGGGATTGGAGCGCAGAGACGCGCGCACCAATCAGGGCCGGCCGAACGCTGGGCGCGCGCAAAGCACGCGGTTAAGCTGCTTGCTGCTGCTGCTCCTCCCGCCATTGACTTGGAACGCAGGGGCAGAGGCAGGCGCGCGGAGAGGAGGAGGCGGAGGAGGAGGAGGAGGAGGGGGCGCTTCGGCGGCGGCAGAAGCAGAGGCAGAAGTGGCATCGGCGGCGCCCGGCCAGCCCAGCACCCACAGCACGGCCAGCCCCCGCGAGGGCATCTTGGCATCCCGCGGCCCGCAGGCCAAGCCCGGCGCGGAGGAGCGCGGCGCGCCTCTCGCCTGGCCCCTACAGGGCGCCCCGCGGAAAGCTGTGCGCGAGGGAGCCGCTGGAGCGGAGGGGAGGCGAGCCCAGGAGGAGCAGCAGGAGAGGAGGGGCAAAGCGGAGCGGAGGCGGCTCGCCTTCCCGGCCACCGCTGCCAAGGCTGGAGAGCAACGCGCACCCCGACGGGCCCGCTTCGCTCGCCTCGCAGCCAATCTCCGGCTGGGGGCAGGAATCTGGGAGCGCCGCCAAGAGACGCGGAGCCGGCGGCAGGAGAAGAGAGGAGAGGCGGGTCCCGGCCGGAGAAGGGAACCGCGACGGGACGGGCCGACAGGGGGCACGGGAAAGAGAGGGAAGGAAGGAAGGAACATCAGAAGATGTTTTTACAAATGTTTGACCACATATGTTCTAGCGCCCGTTAATTTAACGGGCTGAACGTCCACTAGTGAGCTTATAAAGGTGAAAGGTACAGATAGCTATTACACCAGATTCCCAAGTTATCTGAAGAAGAGGAGGAGGAGTTTGGATTTGATATCCCGCTTTATCACTACCCGAAGGAGTCTCAAAGCGGCTAACATTCTCCTTTCCCTTCCTCCCCCTCAACAAACACTCTGTGAGGTGAGTGGGGCTGAGAGACTTCAAAGAAGTGTGACTAGCCCAAGGTCACCCAGCAGCTGCATGTGGAGGAGTGGAGACACGAACCCGGTTCACCAGATTACGAGTGTACCGCTCTTAACCACTACACCACACTGGCTCTCACTGACAGTTTTATGGAAAGGGAGAAAATACCTGGTTATATCTATGTTTGTGAGAATACAGTGTTAATGCACCCTGCTTGCTTGCACATCACCAAAACCTGGAACAGGCACTCACGTGATGAGAATGCACTGCAGACATGTCCATAAAAGGAAATTCTAAAGCAGTCTGCAGACAATCCAAGAGGTTAAATGTAAACCTACAAAACAGTTATTCAAAGGCTCTACGGGATTTCGACACATTGTCCCCTCAGTACAAAATGCAAGCATAGGGCAATGAAGTAAAGAAACATGTTCAGCAATTTATACTTTTTAATTACTTGCTACTAGCAACATGCTTTGAGCCCGAAGGTACTATCTTCTAAGATATATCTGTAATTTAAGTTTTGAATTCACTTTGTTTTGACTAAAACACCATTCAGCTTCATATTACATCCATTGTAAATATCTGAATTATTACTCAATTAATTTTGCTATTTAAAATGTTTACAAATTTCATGTTAAAAGTATGTCAAGTGATTTTAAATTACATAATCTGAATAATAATGACAGATATGACATGAAGCTGAACACTTTGAAAATAAAAACTGGTAAATTTTTTCTTTAAAAAAATCTGCTTTCAACATTTTAGAAGATTTATTATCTCTGGTCTTACTCTACTGCTTCTAGACCAGGCTTCCTCAATCTCAGCCCTCCAGATGTTTTAAGCCTACAACTCCCATGATCCCTAGCTAGCAGGACCAGTGGTCAGGGATGATGGGAATTGTAGTCTCAAAGCATCTGGAGGGCCAAGTTTGAGGAAGCCTGTTCTAGACTATAGTGTCAGTTATTACAGACCAAACCTTGGCTCAAAACATGTGGAGAAAAATGTGGGTAAAAAGCAACACACAAACCTCACTTTGCAACATGTAAACATGTTCAAAAGATACCCTCTCCGGGAATTCAGACTGTTACTGTGCCAGGTGTTTCTCCAAACAAGATTTGAAGCAGCTAGCATTACTACACAAGCTTGTTCAGAGCACTATGATCTGAGTGTAATGAAAAATTCAATTCAAGGGTGTGGTGATGGAGTTTTAAAAAAGTGCTAAACATAAATGTTGTATGTTTATCTTAAATCTTGTCTTTTGAACATGGCAACTGCTGACTCAAAGCTACATCAGCCTTCCTCAATGCAAGGATTTTTATAAGCCACACAATTTGGCTACCCCATCACAAAATCCAAGATTGTTAACCTGAAACAAGCTACCGTGGACATCCTGCAAATGACAGCTCAAACTGCTTTCTACTATGTAACCAAATTTTGAGAATTGGGGGAAAGAGTTCAGGCCAATCTAGAAATAACAAGGGTGTGTGTGGCCTTGATTCCCCTTGATCTCTAAAACTTTCAATAGCAATTCAATTCAATTTTCCTGAACTGATTATGTGGTATGGAAATGAGAGGCCTTGTATTTGGTGGTCCTACTTCTACTTTACTTCCAGGAACACTGGGTGATTATACTTCAGTCTCATGGCAATTATACTGTTAGGGTTCCACCTTGTCCCCAAAATTACTGAAGATCTTATAAAGCAGTCATTAGAAGATTTAGGCCAAAAAGTCATCAACACGAAGACAATATCCAACTCTATTTCTCTGCAACTTCCAAGTCAGCCTAGGTATGACTACAATTTCAATAATTAATTTTCAGAAAATTTGAATGCTTGGGAACCAACAGTATATCAAAAAAGATTAAAAGGGTACATTTCTGGATTTTGTTTACCAGCTGAGTAGCCAGTATAGCTTCTAAATGTGTATAGCCTTCATGTAATCAAACCAAAACTTTTTTTAGATTTGTAAATATCTTAATACTAGATACAAACTGGTTTGGATCTAGACTTAGTAATGCATGACTATGCCTGGATTCAACTCCATTTTTCAGAGTTTATGAACATTTAATGTGAATGGGTTTTAACATTAAATAACAATGAATTACAAGTACCGGTATTTAATGCGTCTCAGTCGTAAACTAATCATTCGTGAATATGTGAAACAAAATAGAATACAATAAACACAATATTAATTTGAATCTTTTTATAGTTCTTTTTTTGCAACTTAAAATCTTGCATTTGTCTTCCATAGTTTTTTGGAGAGGAACAAAGCTGTGGCATTGAATTATATACGTCAGTTTTTTGGGGGGTTTTTTAAGTATTTATTTTTTCTCAGAGAAAAACAAAGGAAGAACCACTTCACAAGTTCTCAAGTTCGTATTAGTTTTCGTAGAACATCCACAGATACAGTAACAATGCAATGTGCATGGTAAGATCTGAGAAATATTCCTTCAGGGTACATTGCAGAAAAATAATTAAAAGGAAAATGGGTCAAACAAATATTAATTAACTCAATAAAATTATTATAATCAGGGCCAGCATTTCAAGCCTGGAATCCTCATCTTGCACAGAGCAAAGTGCAATGGCACATTGTCAGATTCATTGAAAACCCTAATGAAACGTGCATAATGCCATTTTTCCCCCCTGGAAAATTCCCCAGTGTCTTTACACTGTGGCCCAAACCAAATAATATACATCATGCTAATAACAATAGCTGAAAATAGTTTAAAAATATATGATGGGGGGTGGAAACAGAGCACATTAGTTTGGCTTGTATATTGTTTTAAAAAAATCAAAGTTCTATTCAAAATTATTTTTATTTGAACACTTGACATGCATACATTTCCCTTGTTTACATTGGGAGAGCAGATGATGGTGCTTATTCACACTAATTTTAGCACATCCAAAGAGCAGTGTATATTCTTTCAGTAGTATAGTAATCTGGAAAAAGATAATATATTTGAAACGACTCAGTTTGACTAATATTGGATTAATTTATGAGGTTACTAATTAACTTTATGAAGCAATGAGTTTTCTGAAATAGCAAATTTTACATGAAAAACTACAATAGAGGAAAATTTCCCAGAATACAGGGGGTGGGGGGCTATCACGCATCACTGACTATATCAGAGCCTGCTGAACTTAGATTACAGTAAGAGGTCCCAAATAAATAATATACAGTGATACCTCGTTTGTCGAAAGTAATCCATTCTGGAAGACTGTTTGACTTCCAAAACGTTTGACAACCAAGGCGCGAAGGGCTGTCGGCAATTCCCATTGAGTAAATTGAAAGACACGCCGCGTAAGCCGTTTGACTTCCAAGGCACGTCCAAAAACGGAAGCAATTACTTCTGGGTTTTCAGTGTTCGGCTTCCGAAACGTTCGGCTTCTGAGACACTCAAAAACACGAGGTTCCACTATAATCAAGGGAGCAAGAAGCTCCAACTCACCAAAATAACACAGGCCACCTCTTCCCCAATTCCCACACATTAAGACCATAGGAAATTGCCTTATACCACTGATCCATCCATCTAGACTGACTACCCATCCTCCAGGGATGGAGCATTTTGTATGCCTGCTAGGGAATAAATCTGCGGTCTTCTGTATGTGGCACTATGGCTGATCTGTGGCTCTTCTCTTATGATTTTGTCCAATAAAAAACAAGAACAATCACAAATGGTTCCCTCAAAACTTTGTTGAGGAAAGGTACTCATGTTTCAAGGCCAAGGCTATCTCCAGTTGCATCCAGGATGTTCCTGACAACTAAAGCCAATGTAGGTACACTTGTTGATGATTACAGGATTTTCTTGGAATACAGTAGTACCTTTAAGTACGCTTCAGGTTAAGAACTCCGCTAAGAACAGAAATCGTGCTCTGGCGGCACAGCAACAGCAGGAGGTCCCATTAGCTAAAGTGGTGCTTCAGGTTAAGTACGCTTCAGGTTAAGAACGGACCTCCGGAACGAATTAAGTACTTAACCCGAGGTACCACTGTATTGTATCCTACCTCTCAATTTCAAATTGTAGCTGATTTGTCATACACAAACTGGAAACTGTATTTGTCATACAGATAAATGTTACTTCATTGTCCAGGCTAAACAAATCCCAGGTGCCAGGGTGGCCAGGCTATGTTATGATACTAGTGCTTAAGATATTAAACAATTGAAACATGAAGCAGTTTCCTGAACAATGCCTTTGAGTTTCTTAAAAACAAAACCTTCATACTAAAAAAAAATCTAAGAACCTGTTCTTTTTCTAGCATTCTCCTATTTAATATTCACTACTGAAATAATTTTTTTGAAAAATTCTCACTATTAAGACATTTGCGACAGAGCGACGGCACTTTTTCCCCTGGGCCCACCCTCACTTAAATATAGTGCACCCACCTCATAGAACACCAATTCCACAAATTCTTACAAACTACCCCAGATTATCTTGTGGGGGACTTGTGTGAGGGAAACATAATCATTTCGAGTCTCAGTCAGGATTTGATCAAATAAACAATAAAGATGTCATTAAACAAAGGAAGTTTATGGCACAAGTGGGTCAAACATAGGATACTTCTGATTATAATGTTATTTCACTTCAGTTCTTTCTCAGTTGTTGCATAGCTGTTGCCGCTTAATTCTTTGGTTCTTAAACAAGGGGGGACTTCCTGTCAGTTACACACCCCTACTCCCTCTTAACTGGTTTGGGAGTCTTCTCTTTCTAGAAGAATCTCTCCCTTCGTGGCTGGAATGAGTCCTAAATAGACTGTATTCTCACAGCTTCTACTTCTCCTGGCTCAGCCTCAGCATCCCAGTTAATTCCTGGTTTAATTACTCCTGCAGGACACCACACACTGTCCTTCACACTAAGCTCAGAGACTTCTTTCTCTAGCTTTTGACATATTCCTGAGAGTGGGTGTTTCTACCCAGAACCAACTCTCTCTCCTCTCACTCCCTATCTCCCAACCTACCAACTGTCTCTCCAAAACCTCCCCTTTTCAACTCCCTCTCCTGGAACCCCAGCCAATCATAAGCTGCCGTTCATTTAACCATTTACTGGCAGGGAAAAAGAAAAAGAAAACACTTGTTGACCCAACCTGCCCAGCAAAAACAAACTTTTCCATCACAGGAGCCACTGCAGAAAAGGCCTGTTTTCACATTGCCACCTTCCAGACTTCTCGTGGAGGAACATGAAGAACGGCCTCAGATAATGAACACAAAAGCCTGGGTTGGTTTATATGGGGAGAGGAGGTCCTTGAGGTATTGCAGTCCTGAGCAGTTACTAGACTGCAATACACAACACTAACCAAAAAGAGTCCAAATAGAAGGAGCCTGAATATAACATGACTAGCAGTGTTACCTGAATATTTGTAAGTTGAAATTACTACCTATTCAGGATAAGTAATGTAATAACTTAGGTAATGATATAACAAGAATAGGAAAGGAAGTGAAAGGCAAATATGCAAAATTTAAGCTTGTAAACCATTAGGCGGGAGTGAGGGAAGTCGTTAGGCTCAGTTGAGCCAAAGAGATTTAATAAGAGGATATGATGTTACGCAATGTGATTATATGTAAAACTAATAAAAAATATTATATATATATATATATATATATATATATATATATATATATATATATATAGAACCTGTTTTATATATATATATATAAAGAACCTGTTTATAAACACCAAAATGATGATAATCTAGAGAGTGCAAAATAGATTCTGCATTATATTCATGATCTTCTCACAAAGAAGGAAAGACTCACAAGGGAGTTTAGGACAGGCAATCAACGGGCATGTTTTTCTTGGCATCCTTGTCTCAAGAGAGTGTGCCTCCGAGGGGTAAAGTCAAATCGCTGTGTTAGCAGAACCAAAGTGACCTCCAGGGGCACAAGCCTGGGCAGTGTGTGTGTGTAGGGGGGGTGTCTTCTGCTAACACCCATGGGGGAACATAACCCCTGCACAAAACAAGGATTGCCTGTACATTAAATTATAGAATCACTTCACTGATGTCTATGAGCAGCTCTATCTTCTGCTCCCAGAGTAATTTAAAACTAAATGACTTTGGGTAGAAATGGCTTCTATCCAAACAATGAATTGATCTTTTCTACTCTTTATATGTTTTCGTCTTCCGGTTCCAGCCACACAATTCTACTCCACTGCCCCCACATAGTGTCTCAGTCTCCACAATCTATCCTATTAAGTCATTAGATGCTGGGGCAGGGTCCCCCCTTCCCTTAGATTTGTTCCTGCCTGTTTTTTGAGCTTGTACATTCCTCAGCATTACGGTACCTCAAGTCTGGAAGTACTGCTGTCTTGTGTTTCAGTAGTACAATTTTGGTGACAAAAAGCACAAGAATAGGGACACTTGAATCATCATTAGTATATAAGTAACTAGATTACCCATCCATTCATCATAAATCAATGGTGTATTTTGTACTATGAAGTCATAATAAAGAACCTGCATCTTGTATGATATAATCAAATGAAAGGTGATTTGCAAATATTTAGGTATGATGAGCACTACATATGCAGTCGTACACTGCATATTTTGATTCAGTCCAGAATTTTTCTTTATTACACAATACATGGCTTTTTGGTGACATAACTTTATTAGTGACCCACTCTCCTCTCTTTACAGCTGTAGAAGTTTTCACTATAAACAAGTAGTTGCTTAATCATTGCAGTTTAATAAATTAATATTATAAATACCAAAGCTCAATGCAAATGACTATTTAAGGATAGACTAGCAGAGGTTCACAAACATGTCCAGCCATGACAACTACTCTCCTTAGTTCTCAGCAAATTGAAGAGCATTTTGTGGAAGGGAAGCAACCACCTCTCATTTTATGCTGCAAATTGTGAAGGGGGCAAGGAACAGCAGGAATATCTTGCACTGCTCAGAAGAGACTCCATATTTTCCCTACCTTCTCCAGACCACCCCAAGTTCCCCTTTATAAGCCAGGACAATTTCAGAAAGGGAATATAGTTGGTGCAAACAAAATAATGGTGGACAGTAAACCAAAATTTGTAGGCTTCTGAAGAAAATGTGTAAGAACTTGCCATTTAATGAACCACTCATTATTAAGACACTAGTATCTACTCTTTTTCCTCTATTAAAGTTTAGGAGTCAGAAACAAACTATTAAAGTAACAGTAAAAAGTAAAGTATGTGTTTTGTTTGTGCGTGTTTTAAAAAGAAAAAGTTCAAATCCCATCAGTACTCTGTGGAATATCTAGATAAAGAGAGACATTGGGAGTGATTCAGCTGAACAGCCACCTTAAATGCTCTGTGCTATTGTCAAGAAGGAAACACCCATTCCAACTTCACTCTGAAATACATTGTACTGTAGCTTTGGATACAATAGGAAGGAAACACCCAGTCTTAAAGGTGGGGTTTTTCCGACAAAGTTTGGAAAATTGGGAAGAGGAAACTTGCATGCTACTCAGTTTTTTGTTTCAGCTTCAGGTCCACCAGTCTAAACTGATAGAGCTGATCAGTTGGACCCTGCAACTCTTGTTCGATAAATCAAATATGTATTCAAAATACAATAAAAAAAATAAAATAAAATAAAAAATTGTCCAGTAGCACCTTATAGACCAAGTTTGTTCTGGTATAAGCTTTCGTGTGCATGTACACTTCTTCAGATACACTGAAGCAGAAGTCACCAGACCCTTATATATAGTGGGAGGGTGGGGTGGGGGGTGGGGTATTTCTCAGAAGGATAGGAGATGAGTGATTGACTCAATGGGTATGCAGATGACCAAAAATAGCTTTAGCATGTGTAATGAGACAAGAATCCAATATCTCTATTCAGACCAGGTCTCTCCATAGTTTTCAGTTTGGTAATAAGTTGTATTTCAGCAACTTCTCTTTCAAGTCTATTTCTGAAATTCCTTTGTAATAAGACAGACTGTGTCAGACCAACACGGCTACCTACCTGAATCTAGAATCAAAATACAATACAGTGGATAAATCAGAACACAAAGCCATCTCTGTTCAGTCATGAAGTTTAGCGAGTTTGTCTACTCTCATCACAAAGTGTAACCTACCTTACAGGATTGTTGTGAGGATTAAGTGGGAAACATCTTATGCATGTTGCTCTAAATCCTTTGGAGGAAGGGAAGAATATAAAAGGGGTGAAATAATTCTTTGTGGGATAGGCTAGCGGTTTTGCAACTGATATTTTCCCTTTAATTTCTATTATTTCTGCACTTTGTATTATGTAGTCTAATCCAGATATATAATGCATATATGCACTGTTCATTGTTCTTGAAGGACAAGTAATAGTAAAACATAACACAAACTACCAAGTATAAGTCCTGTTTAGTGTGAACGATTCACATTGCACATCACATATCCTACTGAGTTCATTTAACTAAAAAATGAATTGGTATATTTAGGGAAAAATAAACTTTAAACAGTTGAGTGATGAACAGACTTCCTTAAATCAAGCATATAGACAGAAACTTGAGGCATGGTATTTCCCTGTATTCCACCTCCCCACTTGGAAGCACAAAGGCCCCAGGCTCTTATACGGAAGTCAGAGGTATGTGTGCACTTCCCCCTTTCATTCCAACCCCCCTCCAAGAATCAAAGATGGCTTGATAGAGGTACTGTATAGAAGGCGCACACGCTTCCTATTCCCCCATAATAAATTGGTGTGCTTGCCCATGTTCCCAAGGAGGGACAGTATTCTTTTGTGCCCCATGGGGATCCCTTCACATGTGGGGAAACTGCACTTGCGCATGGGAGGATTATGCTTACACCCTGAAGCTTCATAAAAAACAGCCATTTTGAGCTTAACAGCAGTGCATTTTGCACTACAAAAACAGTGTCCAGAATACAAGCTAGTTTCTTATGTATAGATATAGAAAAGCCACTCAAGACTATGAAAAGTATCAGAAGATGAGAAACGGAGTATGGTGGGATTACTTAGATTTGATAATTTACCATTTTAGCAAAAAACTAATAAATAAAAACTCCATACTTATTCAAAGAAGTGGAATGGTCTCCCCCGGGAGGTTGTGAATTCTGCTTCCTTAGAGATTTTAAAGCAGAGATTGGATGGCAATCTGTTATGGATGCTTTAGTTGAGATTCCTGCATTGCAAGGGGTTGGACTAGATGACCCTTGGATCCCTTTCCAACTCTACAATTCTATGACTCCATGAAATACAGATTTTTATTTTCAATTTCCTGCACCTTCAATCTTGCAATAACTGTATGAGGGTTCTTATTAGAAAAGTTCTAATTGGGCCGTTCTGACTTAATAAACATTTATATAGTGCTTTTGAGTGTTCAAACTTAATTAATCTGTGATATAACCAAGCCAGACATTCTGCCACCATGTAATAAAAGTATGCTTATTTATGCAGATCTCTCTATTTAATATGAAAGTTAATACGAATAGGTGTTGCTGTTATGTAATAACAAGGCTTTTCCTTCCATTCTTCAGGTACCAACCATTACCTTCTCCCTCCTTCAAACTCTGGCACAATATTTCTGTCAACATCATCACTAAGATATTTTTACTTTTACAAGAGCAGACCAAAGGCACACTCCCTAATGAACATGCACACAACAGCCTACTGCTATGTTGAACCAACAAACTATCTCACAGTTGCTGCTTACAACAACTGATCTCCTGGATGCACATGCATAAATGGGGTCAACACATACATTCAGATTTTATTCTGTAGCCTATCCTGAGACAATAGAGATCCTCAAAGAACTACCCTCCTAGTGGGCCATGACTTGCTTATCATACAGCCAGTCCCAGCAGCAAGCCTGTTCCAAAATTAAACTTGGCAGCTTGCAGTGCATGAAACCAGAAAAGCAGAAAGCCAGAGTATTGTGGTGTCATTATTTAATACTACACAAATGGTGCTGGCGGAAAGAATAGGGGAGTGAGAGACAATCACATTTTTATGGGACATTGACATTTTTAGAGCAGTGCTTGTTTTTACTTTATGTATTGGATTTAGATCGTATTTTCCTCTAGCATTTAAAGTATTCTGGAACTTTCTAAATGGGGACATGAAAGTAACCAAGAAAAGTAACCCAACCCAATTTTACTTCCTTCACCCACTTGTAATAATCATTTTAGTAAGCTAACAGAAATAAAAAAGGTCCTATGACAGCTGTCTGATTAATCATAATGAAGCAGCAACGGAATAAACCTTTTAAAAAAAAATACTAAGACTACTTGCATTCAACCAACCAACATGCACAGAATACTGTAAGTTAGAACACTAACCGATTGCTGCGAATTCCACCTTATTAGTCCTCGTGTGCTTAGAAGCAAAGGGAACGGCAGCTCGCTCGGAAGCCTGAGCTCCTCGTGGCGCCTCTCGACTTCACGAGAGCCAGAGACGAAGGCTTCGCGCGCGCTTACGCACTGCGCATGTCCAGGAGCAAGCACTTCCTGCCAGCAGAGAGGGCTCCTCCTCCTCCCGGCCAGACAGGCAGCGCGTGGGTGGGGGTGGGGGTGGGGAAAGAAGCAACCAGAAGCTACCGCTGGGGGCAGCAGAGCGCCGTAGGGAGCCTCGAGCAGCCGAGATCCGTGAGAAGCAGGTTGGAGGAATCCGGGAGAAAAGGAGAAGCTTTCCCCTCGCAACAAAACGCTGCCTGAGGTGACTGACTCCAGTTGCTTTCTGGTAAAACAGCCGTTGATTGCCGCCGTTTCCGACACAAGCCCTGACTCGTACCCAGCAGTCCCGCTCCCTCCCTGCCCTTCAGAGTCCGAGTAGTACCTGCGCGCGCGTCCTCCTCCGCCGCCGCCACCCGCGCTTGAGAGCTCTGCCCACGGTCGCTTCCGTCTGCCTCCGCTGCCGCCGCCGATTCAAAAAAACACAACCTACAGCATACGTTTGGCCGTTATGCAAATGAGCACCGATCTCTCCTCCCACTCCCCTTTGGCCACACCTCCTACCGGGAAGCGGGGGGTGGGATGCGCCGAGCTGCTTTTTTTTTTTCCCCGCCGGCCAATCCGCATATTGGCCGTTTCAACAGTTATGCAAATGAACCACAATTATTTAGCATATTTTTCTCGTTGCTCCTCCTCCCTCTAGGATTATGGTTATTATTGGTCAGCGCGCCGAGAGGCTGATAAGGGATTTAAGGTGGAACGGCAGTGCTCGCTTGCTCCCAGTTAACTAGTGAGGACGGGGGTGGTGGTTCTGGAGCTTATGAAGCGAACGGAAGTTAAGAAGTTCTTCCCTTCTGGCTTAGCAGCGCTGCTTGCTTGTAACTGTGTACCGGTATGTGTGTGAGAATAATGGTATGTTCCTGGAGGGAAGCTCCACCTTTTAGTCGGAGATGAGTCACTAATCCTCAACGCCTCTTCCCAACTGCAACTGCTAGATCAAAAAAATTAAAAGTAAAACAAGGGGCACTGATGTTCTGTGCAGGCATAACATTAAAATGTTTGTTGTTAGGTACTGGTGTCCTAACAACCCCAGTGTTGTGTTTCTAGCAGCTGTTTTTTCATTTTCCTTTTATCACAATAGTTGGTGATAAATTGGCTATAAATATTGATACTGCAGCTAGGTGATGTATCCATTTATTTACTAAGACTACTTCCATGTGTTCTATTTTATTTATTAAGTGTGACTTTTAAATTGTTTATTGATAATTACCTAGAGTTGCCAAAAAAAAAAGGTATACTAGGACATGAGTTTTAACTGCCTGTGTAAAGTTTATTGTTTTAATTTGTACACTGACTTTATTTACAGGAGTTTTTCTCTGTTGCGGAGCTCTCATTCCCCAGCATATGAAGTAGTTTTTAGTGCTAACAAGTCCAGTATTTCGTGAAGGAAGACAGCACAATATCTCACAAATTTTATGGATCAGGATTGCATGAATGTCATGGGCACGGTGGATGGTTACTATGTCATGACTTCTGACTTATGGTATTTCGTCAATATTTTTTTTTATTTGTCCTGAGTTTATGAACTCTCCCATTCTATTTAGTGCCAGGAAAGGAGCGCTAATCTGGCAATATTTTTTGGAGGGGGCTGATGCAACTCACAGCTGCTCAGTTTTGTTCAATCCTGCTTTGCGGTGGGGGCACTAAATAAAACCATTATTCCTCTACAAATCCTGTGTGCTTAGGGTTGCCATACGTCTGGATTTATCCGGACATATCCGGAATACTGCAGTTGGCAGCAGTGTGCGGGCAGAAATTGGGGAAATGTCCCGGAAAATCTGGATGTATGGCAGCCCATGACAGCAGTGCCGTTTTTGCCATTTTTCCATAAAACTAGCTCAACAACTTTTCTTCACTGTTTGAAATAAGGCAATTCTATGTGTGCTAGTTCACCGCTACAAGCCTCACCTTCAGAACTGCCTGTAGTAATGCTGTTGTAAACTGCTCTGAAAATCAAGTCAGGATGAATTCAACACAGTTAAGAAGTTGTGGGAGTACACAATACTGGAGAAAAGCATTTTGGTGCACAGTGGTTGATCATGTGGAAAATAGTTGAGAATCATAATTCCTACCAGGTTCAGTATTGGATCAGCACTCCCAGCTGGCCTGCCCTATTGTGTGCAAACACATGAATACCTCTTGAGAACAATGATTTCTTTTCTAAGCCATTACATGTTGACTTTTATCTGGGATTGGAGTATATACTGCATTAGAAATGGCCACCATTTAGAAAACTGCAGGCGTAACAATAGGAATGTTTGCTTCTGCTTCTGCAGTCTTTTACAAAGCAGTTCATACTTCAGAATAGAAGTCTCAAGTCAATTCTCAAATTCAGTAGTAAAAAGGAGAAGAGAGTACTAAAGCTCCAATCAGGCACACCCTTCCCGGACCATGTGACGGAATGAATTTTGGATTGGTTTTAAATATGTAATAATTGTGTTGTGGCTGTTGAATTTGTTGAATGCTTTAAATAATGTATCCAGTGCTTTTTTTTTCTAGAAAAATAGGTGCCGGTATTTACCATGAAGTTGTTACGGTAAGTGACACACTTTTAACAACAACAAAAGAATGGTGCCGGTACTGCATACCCTTAAGTACCCCCTGACGGCTCAGGACCACAATACCTCAAGAACTGCCTCTCTCCTTATGATCTGACCTGGATCCTGCAATCATCATATGAGATCCTTCTTTGTCTGCCTCCTCTGCAAGAGATCAGGAGGATGGCAATACAAGAATGGGCATTTTCTGCAGTGGCTCTCCAATTATGAAATGCTCTCCCCAGGAAAACTCACCTGGTGCCTTCATTGCATATCTTTAGATGCCAGACAAAAACATTTCTGTTCTTCCAGGCCTTTGGCTAATTAAACCATCTATGGCCTTTTAAACTGGGGGGGGTATTGTTTTTGTTTGCTATTATTTTATGCATAGTTGTGTTTTTATATTGTAAACTGCCCTGTAATCCTCAAGAGAAGGCAGTAGAGAAATGAAATAAATAAATGACAAGATACATCAGGGGTACACCCTGCCAGCAGAGCTCTTCTGCCAGTGATAGTATGCTGGCAGAGTTGTGGGCAAAATGTTGATGTACGAGGGAGACACACTTACATTGTTTCAATGTATGGCAACGTTTTCCCTTGAACGGGAAGGAAGGAAACAAAATGTAACTGGACTACTGAGGCCAGTCTTCCTCAGGTAGTAATAATAAGAAGAAGAAGAAAAAGAAGAAGAAGAAGAAGAATTTATTATTCTTCCTCAGGTAAGAGTTGCCATAGCTGATGAACCAGCCCAAGCTGGGTATAAGTACTCCTCTCCACAGAAAACACTTGGGACTTTAGTGACAGAATGGAACCTAATAGTACTTCCAGAATATGAACCTCTTTAAGTAGAGTTCATCCCCTCCCAGAAAAGGCTGAGAAACCAATAACTGGATTGTGCTCTCCTGATTCTCTCCCAATAAATGTCATCACTCGGGGTAACCACCACTCTTTTGGTGCTAAAACAGGGCTTGGGACCACACTGAAATAGATGTAGAATGACATAGGGAACTAGACCCAGCATCTTTACTCAACCCTACCCACCTGTAAATCGCATGACATCAGGTAACCTATTTCTGCCTGTGTTATTCAGAATCTAGCTGTGCAAGCAAAACAGCCTGCAAAATGCCTATGATCAGCTGGAAGTCTGAGAGTAGGGTACTTTTCAGTATTTGCAATGCCCTGTGTACAGTGCTTCCAAAGTGCCAGCAATCTGCTTCCTTCTGCCATACCTGTTGCTGGCCAGCTGCCAGCCTTTAGATCATATACAAATCTACATATAAGTTACTACATATAAAGGCTTTTAATAGCCTAATAGGTGGGGAAATCTTTTTGGTGTTGCTATAGTTAAAACAGTTGCAAATTAGAAACACTTTCCTATCTGCTGCAAATTACACCAAGATCTGATAGATCTGGATCCACCTTTCCCCACCACTGCTGAAGACATACTTGGTAGGTATGTGGGAGAGGACCTTCTCAGTGGCTGCTCCCAGACTTCAGAGCTCCCTTCCTAGAGAAATTAGTCTGGCTCCCTCGTCCTTTCATGGCATTCTTGTTCCAACAGGCTTTTGGGAACTGACTTATTTTAAAGGAATGGGCTGGTGCTATGATGATTTTATTGTAATGACCTATATGTTTTGAATTATGGTGCTGGAGGAGACTCTTGAGAGTCCCATGGACTGCAAGAAGATCAAACCTATCCATTCTTAAGGAAATCAGCCCTGAGTGCTCACTGGAAGGACAGATCCTGAAGCTGAGGCTCCAATACTTTGGCCACCTCATGAGAAGAGAAGACTCCCTGGAAAAGACCCTGA
Source organism: Darevskia mixta (assembly GCA_034641385.1). NCBI lineage: Eukaryota > Metazoa > Chordata > Lepidosauria > Squamata > Lacertidae > Darevskia > Darevskia mixta. Next base: position 21,954,989 of record JAWWNH010000008.1, read on the forward strand.
TGTTGGGAAAGATTGAGGACACAAGGAGAAGGGGATGACAGAGGACGAGATGGTTGGACAGTATTCTCGAAGCTACCAACATGAGTCTGACCAAACTGCGGGAGGCAGTGAAGACATCCACACCCACAAACTCCTTATATTTTTGACAGTCACAAAACACTATACAGAATATTTGTAAGACTCAAATGCACATGCGTTCATTACTATTAATGTATTGTTCACTAGAACTGGTGTCAATGAGTCTCTGTTGCCATTTTTCAGGAGACCAATAGACAGTACAGGTTTGGCCTGGCTGCAGCCTATGCGCCACCACTTTGATCGTGTTTGTAGATAAGAAATTGTTTTTATTGTCTTGTTTCCTTCAACAACTGCTGCCCCAGGTCTTATTGCCCATCATCTCTGCCATGCAATGCATCAGATGATATTCATCTGGGATGGTTCCCTGCATGTCTTTGGTTGTGCACAAACCATCAACTTTATCACTTTTTGCACAATGATGATACTCTGCCATCCGTGGATCAACTCTCTTTAATGATTCTCATAAATTGGACTTAGTGCATTTTCTGCATTCCTTTCCTTGGTATTGCTACTGAATTTGCTTTTCTCTTCAGCATTGTTTTGAGTTAAACATGATTCTGGGAATCTGCAGAAATCCTCCACTACCTCACTTGGCCCAGTAGTACACTGTATAGTCACATTTTCTTGAACCTTTTATTTTCTATTCTCATTGATCACGGATGTAGTTTGAGATACAGCAGCAAGCTTCCTGGTGCCCTTCCATGACTGAATATGCCTGAAAAGAAGTCATCCAGGTGCATGGATAGAGTTATATGTTTTATTTCTGTACATTTCAAGTCCTTGAAATAAGTCTCACTGGAAGCACTGCTGGCTGTAACACCACCATACCCATAAAATGGAACCATCACAATGGAATCAAATGAGAAACTTTATGTATTTTATAAGGACTGAAATCATTTGTTGGTTACGTCTAGTTCCAGGAACAACTTTTGTGTTGACAGTATTGTTTTATTTACCATTTACCACTGCACCTTTGCCAGAAGAAAGGACCAGAAGGAAGATAATTAACAACAAAACACAGGTGGCAGTGGCAAATACTAAAAACAATTATATGTAACTAAATTATGTCTTGGGGAAGATTTGTTGAAATAATGCTTTGAACAGGCATCTAAAACAGCATAGTGAGGATGCTGGTCTAATATTACTGAGCAGGGACTTCCAAAGTACAGGTGCTGCCTTTTGTTATTACTTGACCTTTATACAACTTAGAATAATACTGATGAAATACTTTTCTCATAATTGTCTTATCTGTTATTATAGCATTTCCATATTGTAACTTCAATATCACTTTCCTCTCTTTCACCTTCTGCAATTTATATGCCAACCATTTCCCCAGTTTGTTGTTAGCAAATTAAAAAAAAAAAAATTTAAAGCAAAATTCAGTTTTGTTTCTATCTCCAGCATTGTTAAATAGAAAACTGTCTCTGCAACATCTTAATTTGCAAAGTAATAATAATAATAATAATTTATTATTTGTACCCTGCCCATCTGGCCGGGTCTCCCCAGCCATTCTGGGCGGCTTCCAGTAAACATTAAAATACATCAACACATCACAGATTAAAAGCTTCCCTAAAGAGGGCTGCCTTCAGGTATTTTCTAAAGGTCATATAGTTATTGATCCCTTTGACCTCTGACGGGAGGGCGTCACTACCGAGAAGGCCCTCTGCCTGGTTCCCTGTAGCTTTGCTTCTCGTAGTGAGGGAACCACCAGAAGGCCCTCGGCACTGGATCTCAGTGTCCGGGCTGAACGGTGGGGGTGGAGACGCTCCTTCAGGTATACAGGACCTCGGCCGTTTAGGGCTTTAAAGGTCAGCACCAACACTTTGAATTGTGCTCGGAAACGTACTGGGAGCCAATGTAGGTCTCTCAGGACCGGTGTTATGTGGTCCCGGCGGCCACTCCCAGTCACCAGTCTAGCTGCCGCATTCTGGATTAATTGCAGTTTCCGGGTCACCTTCAAAGGTAGCCCCACGTAGAGCGCATTGCAGTAGTCCAAGCGGGAGATAACTAGAGCATGCACCACTCTTGCGAGACAGTCCGCGGGCAGGTAGGGTCTCAGCCTGCATACCAGATGGAGCTGGTAGACAGCTGCCCTGGACACAGAATTAACCTGTGCCTCCATGGACAGCTGTCAGTCCAAAATGACTCCCAGGCTGCGCACCTGGTCCTTCAGGGGCACAGTTACCCCATTCAGGACCAGGGAATCCCCCACACCCGCCCGCCCCCTGTCCCCCAAAAACAGTACTTCTGTCTTGTCAGGATTCAACCTCAATCTGTTAGCCGCCATCCATCCTCCAACCACCTCCAGGCACTCACACAGGACCTTCACTGCCTTCACTGGTTCTGATTTGAAAGAGGTAGAGTATAATATTTATCTTAGTTGGAGATCATTCCAATTCTTTTTCTTTTTTTCTAATTTCAGACAAAAAAAAAGTAGTTTCTCCTGTCTTTCTTTTGAGTAAAGAATTACGTGAAATAATCTCTTATGGAAGCTGGGTTGTGGTACGCAAGGAAGCCGAGGAGGCCTGCCAGCCTACTTGAGAATCAGTGGTTCTCAAACTTTTTCTCTGGGCCACACTTTCAGAATAAAAATTTGCTCATGCCACACCATTTTTTATTGATAAGAAATACATTGGAAAACAAAAATGAAACTAGCAGTGCTTGATTATGAAAAGATAGCTATCCATAGTGTGTGTGTATAACTACACTGAAATATTTAAATGTTCCTTTGATGGTCTTTGAATCTTCCTGCCACACCCTTTGAGAACCACTTTCTCAAATGCAAGCACATCAGTAGGATTTCTGAAGGTGTTTATTTTGATAAGGTGCTCTTACCTGGGTACCTCTAAAGTCACATCCTCCTTTTCTTCCCAGCCACACAGGTAGGAAAAAATTTCTATGGCAGAATTTACACCTTGTCCCATAGTTAAATATATTTAAATAATAGTAGCTTGTAAATTGAGAAGATATACATTTCAGGGGTTAAAGTTTGGGTTCTGGTATAATATCTGATGTGTTCACATCTGCAAAATTAGTTTTCTTGCATGTGGATTATGAAAAAAAATTTGTGAATAGTTACATGTATCAGTGTTTAACCCTTTGCCTCCCATTTTTTTGCTAGATGGTTGCAGGGGTAGCAACCAACCTACTTCATTAGTGAACATTTTTTAAAGTCATTTACAGAGTACCAGTTCCTTGGGTGTCCCTGGGGCAAGTATTGATCCTGGATTAGATTTTATATCCACTGTGAATGGTCTTGGATCAGTCACAGTTCTCCAATCTGTGAAATGGGAATAAAAATTACCTACCTCCCCAGAGTTTGTCTGATGAATGAGACTGGATTTAAAAAAAAAAAAAACTGCATACGTAATGTGATGACTAAAGATAATTAGAGCAATAAATTAGGATTAGTGAACAGCTGCACTAGAAATGAAAAATGTATGTCTCTGATAGTGGTTAAAGCAAGACCTTTGAAACATTTTGTTGCAAAACATTAGAGCAAGGTGAAAATGGAATTAATTCATGGTATTTTTTTGGCTGCTCCCTGCTACAGATGGTTGCTTTGACAGGGGTACTATAGTAGCAAACAGCTGAAAGAAAGGAAATAGAGAGATGTTGCCATGGAAGCTAGCCACATGGAGAAGTGAGGGATGTTGCTTAGCAACTCTGAGGGCTTCAAGGCATGAGCATTCCACAGAGAGCTAGGAAAGCAACAACTGGAATGATTGGGGGAGGGGAGAAAATTGAGTTGAAGGGCACTGAAACAGTCTTTGGTATGGGGAAAATGGAAACAATCCTGAGGGAGGAAAAGTAGGTTCGTAGGGGGGAAACTAGTACCACTAGCAGAAGTGAGAGTGAGAGTAGTCTGACTTTACAATGAAACTTTGAGATGCTAAAAGTTTATATGTTTCAGAAATTCTGCTGTGCCATGCATTTGCCAACATTCTTTTCTTCCCAGAAGAATCACCAAAAGGAAAGGGATAGTACAACATCACAGACAACATGGAGACACATCTGGATTCTTCATAAACTGTTTTTTTAGAGCCTTTTAATATAATCAATATAAATGTGCCAAATTGTGTTGTATCCTTTGCACAATACCCCTACAAGTCCCTGGACCAGTCCAACTGTACAATTAAGCCAAAGAGATGCTTGGTCTGGATGTGGTTTTAAAGACTACTTCTAGAGAGGTAGCCACTGTAGTTTGTTGCAGCAAAAAGAACTGCCAGGGGGCACCTTCAAGACTAACATTTATGGCATACAGCTTTCATTGTGGGAAATGGTGCCAAAAGGTGAGTGATTGAAATTCCTGTGCACCCTTTGTTTCTAAAGGTGTGTTCATAGTGACAACTGATGACTGTATATTTGTGTTAAGAAAAAGGATATTAGCATGAGTACATTTTCAGTGGCATGTTTCAGACATGAAAATATAAACCAGTCACCTCTGGCCATGCACAGGGGATCCCTCACAGGGACAGTTGAATAATTGCAACTCATCTGCATTGTCTGAGATTAAGGAGAACATATTTGGCCTTTGAGCTGGGGGCGTAGGACGTCAGTGTGACATCCACATGTGTGAGACATTTCATTTTTTAAATTCACTGATCAAACCCACAAGAAAACTAAGCAAACGAAACAAACTGCAAGGTTAAAGTTTTGGATTGAATTACTGAGAAACCACAACAACTAGGCTTGTTGCTTATGAGGGTTGATGAGAGAGAACAGTTGTACCATCCTGTACCTAATGCTTAGTCTCATGCTATTTTTCTAAAGAATGTAATTTGGCAACCCACTACTCCCAGTGCTCCTCCAACCATTAGATAGTGCAAGATAGCAGGTAAAAATCACAGGTAAAAATACCCCCCAAGACAGGACATTATGGGGAGGGAGCTTTGGTGAGGGGGGAGGCTTCTGCTGTGGGGGGCAGCTGCTACCCATGCAAGGTAGCATCCTCCTATAAGAACAAGAAGACTAATGAACAGACATGAATGACTACTTGCAGTAGGAAGATTATCTCCTTGTTGTTTAGTTGTTTAGTCGTGTCTGACTCTTCGTGACCCCATGGACCAGAGCACGCCAGGCACTCCTGTCTTCCACTGCCTCCCACAGTTTGGTCAGACTCATGTTGGTAGCTTTGAGAACACTGTCCATCTCATCCTCTGTCGTCCCCTTCTCCTTGTGCCCTCAATCTTTCCCAACATCAGGGTCTTTTCCAGGGAGTCTTCTCATGAGGTGGCCAAAGTATTGGAGCCTCAGCTTCAGGATCTGTCCTCCCAGTGAGCACTCAGGGCTGATTTTTTTAAGAATGGATAGGTTTTATCTTCTTGGAGTCCATGGGACTCTCCTTAGCTGTGTCCAAACAAACCATTATGGGTCATTCCATGGTAACTCACGTTACATTTGACTTATGATTACAACAATTAAGTAATATTTAAACATAGTAATTGAGAAGCAATCTTGAAGAAAATAATTGTGTATATAATACAAACCTGGTTATTATAAAAGCTTATTACCTTTTTCATATTAATTTCAAAATATGAAAAATAAAAATTATTTTTGTGTGGTAACTCACGTTACATGAATTGGACAGCTTAATTTTATGTACCCACGTTTTTTCTTTTTCCTCTTATGAGGAATTTAGAAAAAAACTTTTTAGGTAATAGTATTACAGAAACCTTGCCTTTCATAGCATAGTAGTTAGGCATTTCAAATTTCAATGGTTATTAATTGAATAACTTTTCTCATGGTAACTCACGTTACATAGTATGGTAACTCACGTTACTTTTCAAATCATAATTTCATGCATTGGAATTTTATGAAGGTAAATAATTATTTTCTTGTCACTTAGGAAATTTTGACAAATATTTATTTAAACATGAATGTTAGAGGCAGTTTAGAATCTATAATAGCCTCTTGAATTAACCATAGTAGGTGGGGAAATTACGCCAATGACTTTAGATCGGATGTAAAATATTTCATCAGCAGGCGTGGGCCATGTCCAGAAATTTCATAGCACTAACTTTGTACTCCTGCTGCTCTTCAACAATTTTAATGTCTTTCACAGTTCCTGGAAAAACATTTCCCTCATAACTCACTTCTACCCAAGATCCAAGCTTAATATCAGCAGGAACTGTTGAACTTGCAACAGTAGGAAGGTTAGAACTAAATGAAGGTAGAACTCCCACTTCATAGGTCTGCTTAGTTACTGCATCACTATTTGTCACATTTCCCCAGCCAACAGCTTTCTATCGGTTCCTTACAGATCAAGGAGTTTGGAAATTCAGAACTCTATGCTGGAAAATTTCCTGGCATACAACTGTGCAAAGAATTTATTGCCATTATATAGTTTTCATGATACTTGCACAGGCACACATTATGTGGTGCATGCTCTGGTTATCTCCTGCTTGGACTACTGCAATGCGCTCTACATGGGGCTACCTTTGAAGGTGACCCGGAAACTGCAATTAATCCAGAATGCGGCAGCTAGACTGGTGACTGGGAGTGGCCGCCGAGACCATATAACACCGGTCCTGAGAGAACTACATTGGCTCCCAGTACGTTTCCGAGCACCATTCAAAGTGTTGGTACTGACCTTTAAAGCCCTAAATGGCCTCGGTCCTGTATACCTGAAGGAGCGTCTCCACCCCCATTGTTCAGCCCGGACACTGAGATCCAGCGCCGAGGGCCTTCTGGCGGTTCCCTCATTGCGAGAAGCGAGGTTACAGGGAACCAGGCAGAGGCCCTTCTCGGTAGTGGCGCCCGCCCTGTGGAACGCCCTCCCATCAGAGGTCAAGGAAATAAGCAGCTATCCTATTTTTAAAAGACATCTGAAGGCAGCCCTGTTTAGGGAAGTTTTTAATATTTAATGCAGTATGGTTTTAATATTTGATTGGAAGCCGCCCAGAGTGGCTGGGGAAACTCGACCAGATGGGCGGGGTACAAATAATAAATTATTATTATATTATTATTATATTATTGGACAACAATATATGCTGTGGGCGTAGTTCGGCAAATTTAGTTTTGCCCAGTAGTTTACCCCGTTCATCGCAAAACAATGCATTTGTCTCTTTAACTGAATTGATTAGATGCCGTAATTGCATATGGACTTTTTTACCATAATTTCATACTACTGTTTTTAAATCCTTTTTTCCCGGTGCTTGTCGACTTATGTCATCGCGATTATAGAAATTTTCTACTTTATTAATAGTTTCAGTCCTCAATGCAGACTTAGATTGAACAGTTTTCTTTGCTAATGGTTTCTGTGATCCTAAACTTTCAAAAAGTTTACATATAACTGTACGCTTCTTGCGTGGTGACTTGGGTAGAGCTCGGCAAGCCTTAGCTGTAGCCTTGCCCAGGGCAGAGTTGGATTTGAATGCTGACGGTGAGTCTTTATTTGTCCCAATAGGAGTAACTGGGACTTTCTTCTTCAACTCTCTATGTTTGGAAACTCTTTCTCTTACATTCTTTCTTCTGGCACTTAGCAACTTCATCTGTTCAGCCATTGGCAACTTACTTTCTTTGACATTTTTCTTCTCTCTGCTTTTCTTCATAAATTCTTTTTGCTTGGCTTTGTATTCATTATATTTTCCCTCAGCTCTTAATTTCCCTCATTGTGAGAAGCAAAGCTACAGGGAACCAGGCAGAGGGCCTTCTCGGTAGTGGCACCCACCCTGTGGAACGCCCTCCCATCAGAGGTCAAAGCGATAAACAACTATATGACCTTTAGAAAATACCTCAAGGCAGCCCTATTTAGGGAAGTTTTTAACTTGTGATATTTTAATGTATTTTAATGTCTGTTGGAGGCCGCCCAGAGTGGCTGGGGAGACCTGGCCAGATGGGCGGGGTACAAATAATAGATTATTATTATTATTATTATATTATTATTATTATTATTATTATTCCCTCCTATGTTTCATCTTTTCAGCAGGTGTAAGGGCCATTTTAAAATATTTGCTTTAATTCCTAAATAAATATAAAGAGAGCAATTAAAATGCAAAGTTTTAGCACTGTAACGTGAGTTACCATAATTGCAGTAACTCACGTTACACATTTTGATAGTGTTTGTAGGGCACAAACTGTAACATAAAATTATAATGTTTACATAATTACATTGCATCTACTGCCTAGAAGGAAAATGCAGAAAAGTTTAATTCTGAAGCTCCAATTTGGAAAGATATTCTAAAAATAACTTGTTTTGGTAACTCACGTTACAGCTTCATCATCAATAATTAAAATCAATCAATACCAATGAAAAATGTAATTGGAGCAATATAGACTATTTGCAATCAAAAGATGACATTTTAAGCTTTCAATATACATATTACATATCATTGTTTACATGGTTTGAATAGATTTTATCTTACCTTTAATGTATGTCTAACTTCAAAAACAAATTCATTTGCAGCATGTGCTACATTCAGGTGGCGGCCATCTTGGAATGAAGCATTCTGGGAATAATTTGTTTTGTTGCCAAAACACTTTGATATGTGTACACAAACTTAACATGTAAAAATATTATTTAAAGAAAAAAATTTTCGAAAATTTTTTTTCCTCGTTTTCATGGAATGACCCTTATGGTGTTTCAGGAGCTGAGGATTAAATCACACTTGGAGGTCACATCCTCCAATAGTATGCATGGTCCTTGCCCCCCTGAGAATGGGTTTTGTGCACATGCAAAATTATGAGCATCAGCTCCATGCAAGGCTGGAACCTGGGGAAACTCTATGTCTGTCCATTGATACACATCTAGAACACCATCACAAATGCACAAAGGATGTGGGTGGTAGGGATGTGTGACCACCAGGTGCTGCAGAGTGAGGATCTGTTTCCCCCCTCCCGCATTTTGAATGTATGTGGGAGGTTCAGATGAATCTCCTAAATATCTTTCAGACAGGTGAGAGTGCGGCAGAGTTCAATCATTCTGCCAGGCTGAGGAAAGGTGTAATATTGAATTCCTGGCAGAAAGGAGGAAAGTGTGAATGAACCATCTGCTGAATACTGCTTGGAGTTTCAGCCAAGCAAAAAGCCCCTCCCAGGAAGTCAGCTTCAATGAGTCAGTGGGTCTGTTTTCTCTCATCCCTCCCCTGAGATGTGTTTATTATGTTTGCAGGTGGGAGGTAGAGAAGGCAGTGCTTACAGGCAGCCGGGAATCTTGTTGCACAGTTTGGAATGGAAGAAAATAGACTCTGAATAGCCATCTTTGGGCATTCTTATGAATTTTAAGTACATATGCACAGGAGGGGCATGTCTGTGATGTTGTACTTCACCCCCACTCCTTTGTGGTTCTAGTTGTTCTCCAACTCACAGAGGGCAAATGTATGAAACAGTGAACACCCTGTACTTATCAGGTTTCAGGTAAAGATATAGCCCACAGCAATCATTTTTTTTAAAAAAAGAAATTTCAAAGCATTCCATACTAAAATGAAACAATGAAAGATATTATGAAACAGTAACTGGATATGGGTGCCACAGTTGTATGAGGATTTGGGGATCACATGCCAGCCACCTTCTTCTGTGATAGGTCACTGGGGCGATCTTACTTGTATCTTAGCAGAGATCCAGCAAGACTTTGAGCACTTTCACATGTAATGAAAAACCAGGGTTCCTGGATTATAGTTTACTACATGCAAGAAGCATGCTAGTGCATAGTGCCCAATTGCTCCTGCTTCACTCCTACCCCGGCGTGAGGCAACAGAAGCAATCCAGGAAGCCTTGGCTTCCCATTAGAGTATGTCCAAACAAGGAATCTTGGTTTGTTTCTCCATAACAAGCTATGATCACTAGCCATCCTGAAGTTATCATTTGGTATTGCCTTATGGATTAGGAAACAACAAATCACAATAGGTGATGAGTGAAGCAGCAGAGATGCTCATTCATGGAAAGCTACAACAAGCCACACACAAAATAATGGTAGCCATGCTGGCTAAGAGAAAAAATCCAAAGTCTTTATTACGACAATAACTTTTTGACCAACCAAAATATCACAAAATAGTGTCTGAGTTCCCCCAAATGCTTCCTCAAGTAAATAGAACAATGAGGGGTGAGGAGAGAGTTTGCTGATGTTGAAGCCATGGAGTCTGCATCCATGCCCTCACAGTCTTCAGATGGAATGAGGGAGTTGCTAACAGACATTTAAATGAGGTTGTTTAGGTGCAGTGCAGGTATCAGGTTGCATCAAGGCCTGCTGGGAACCAAAAGGCTAACAATGGTCTGTCTCCCACCTCAGGAGCTACGAAAGCAGGCAGTTACTCCATCCTTATGCAAAACACAGGTTTCTTCACAAGTGGAAAACAAAAGATCAAGAGAAATTAGTCAGGCTTTATGTTGGCAAGAGGGGGGAAATTAATTTAGGTGGTGTGCTACCGTAGGTAAAAAGTCAACAGAAGTCAAACTGGTTATCTTTATTCCCAGGAGGAGGGAATGTTCTCTAGGAGAACAAAGCCCCATCTCCAGGTAGTGTAAAATCCTCATGGCCATTAGGTGGATAGATAGCTGCTCAAAAATTCTAACACTTTTATATTGAATGAGAAATATGAGCTAGTTACTATGCACAAGGAAATATGGGAGCTAGAGGAAGAAAAAGCTCAACTTGGTGACCATTTAACCATTTGCTTATGTCTTAATTATTTTATTTTATTTTCTGCAAATAGTTGTTGATAGAAACATTTCAGCTGTCTGAGACAACTGGATGACAGGCAGGAGCAGCCCTCCCCTGAACATGTTCACCTGCTTTGCTTCAGCTCTGATGGAACAGGAGTGGTTTTTGTAGGGAAGGGTTCATGGGCGTAGCCAGGATTTATTTATTTGGGGGGGGGGCAGAACTGAGTTATCTGTGAAGCAATTGGTCAGTAAAGTATTTTTATTTATTAACTTGATGGGGGGCAGCTGCCCCCCGGCTACGCCTATGGAAGGGTTGGTTTTCAAGTGTGTTACAAGAACTAAAACTTTAATTTAATTAATTTCCCTCTCATCTACCACCCTTTCCCCTCATATGTCATTTAAGTTCTAAGCCTCCGGGGTGACAATATATTAAAACTGATTTTTTTTGTCTAAAAAATAGTATCTCGAGAGGTAACCATGTTGGTAAATTGCAGCAAAAACAACAGTCTTATGTCAACTTAAAAGATTAGCATAAGCTTTTGTTGATTTAAAGTCCACTTTTGTCAGATGCATGAAGTGAAATCTTAGGCGGAAGCTATATTGAGAGGGAAATTGTAAGGTGGGAGTTGAATGGCAATGAGATGCAACAATTACAGCCAGTGAAAATTAGAACTTAAATGTGTGTTAAATTCTGTACCCTCAATTTGTACAGATATATCTGTGTTTCCTGTGAATTGTTCCCTGTCCCAATAGAGATGTTAACAGAAACTTCAATAATGCTGAGTTGATTAGAAGTGCAAGCTGGATTTCGAAGGGGCAGAGGAACCAGAGACCAAATTGCAAACATGCGCTGGATTATGGAGAAAGCTAGAGAGTTCCAGAAAAAACATCTACTTCTGCTTCATTGACTACGCAAAAGCATTTGACTGTGTCGACCACAGCAGACTATGGCAAGTTCTTAAAGAAATGGGAGTGCCTGATCACCTCATCTGTCTCCTGAGAAATCTCTATGTGGGACATACTGACCCATCGTATTGCAGGCTCGGTTCTGGAGCAGGACAGGTGGGTATCCTGCCCCCCCCCCAAATCCTGGACATGCCCATGTTTGAAGCCACAATTGGAGGGAGGCATTGAGGTTCCAGGCTCCAAATGACTTTCACCTTGTCCTCTGCATGGGGAAGGAATACAACCTTCATGTGTTCATATATGCTTTCCATGTGTGTCACCTATTTGCCCTAAAGGTAGTTGCAACATTCTGACATACACAAATAAGGAGTAGCAGGAAAGACATGGGATAGATAAGGGGAAGAAGGAAAGGGAAGTGTTTTTATTAAGAACCGTTTGGTTGTACAAGGCAAGTTTTCTATGCCTTTCCTGGAGTGAAGCATTTAATGGCATAAAGCACAGACAGTCTGACAAAAGAGACCAGAAAATGTACAGAGTCAATGGCTCTGAACAATGTTCATGCTTTTGTGGGTTCTTTGTAATGAAATTTGAATTCTTTTGCTTGACAATGCAGAACATGCAGTCTTATTTGTTTTGCAATTGTGTGCAATTCAAAGGAAGATTCGCATTGTGAATGGAGAATGTTCTTTGTGGGTAGTTCATTGCATGCTAATTCTCCCACCACCCCCTTCTTATTCTGAAGGGTTGCTGCTGTTCCTCAGTTCAGAGGTTCGGATTTGAGAGAAATCTGGCATTCAACAGCTCCCACCCATTCTTTATTTGAGGGTTTCTGTTCCTATTGGCCTGCACCTTAATGCTCCCTCTACTTTCACTCCTTGCAGGCATGGCTCACCCTCCTATGCCCAAAGGGTCTAGAGGGAAGGAAAGAAGCCAGGCATTCAGAGGAAGCTGATTTCCCCTATGCCTATTGTAGGATGCTCTACTTGCGCTAGCAGTTCTGTGCTTCATACTGAAAGCTATCTACAAACTGCTTCTTATATAGCACTGTCATAGGAGTGTCCCAGTAGACATGCTACAGGGCCGGCTAGGATCATGGGGGAGCTGGAGCCAGACAGGCTGGAGCCACAGGGTGGGGGGTGGCAGCCCAGTCCTTAGCTATTATGGGAAGCTGGCTGTGAAGACTAATTCATACAATCATGTATCAGATGAAGTGGGCTGCAGTCCACAAAAATTCCTGCCACAGTAAATGTGCTGGTCTTTAAGGTGCGTCATGGCTCTCTACATTTTATACACCTTATACCGTAAACCTACTGACCGACAAATATATCTACATGCTTCTATCTACCATCCCAAACAATCCATTGTATATAGCCAGGCCCTACGTTACAGCCGCATCTGTTCCAACTCTACAGACAGAGACTCTCACCTAAGAGATCTACAGCAAACCTTTTTAGAACTAAAATACCCACCGGATGAAGTTAAACAACAGATCAACAGAGCCAGACTGATACCCAGAGAGAACTTGCTGCAAGACAGACCTAAAAAAGAAAATAGCAGAACACCACTAGTAATCACATACAGCTCCCAAGTTAAAACAGTACAACGCATCATCAGAGATCTACAACCTCTCCTAGACAATGACAGTTCTCTTTCTCAAGCTCTGGGAGGAAGACCTTTCATCGCCTACAGACAGCCACCCAATCTTAAACAACTCCTCACCCACAATAATACTACAACCAGACTTAACACGGACACTGGCACCAGAGCCTGCAATAAACCCAGATGCCAACTTTGCTGCCACATACACCCGGACAACACCATTACTGGCCCCAACAACATCAAACATACCATCTCAGGACTATTTAATTGCTCATCGTCTAACATTGTGTATTCCATCAAATGCCAACAGTGCCCTTCAGCTCTCTACATTGGACAAACAGGCCAAACGCTACGCCAAAGGATAAATGGACATAAATCTGACATCAGGAATCACAAGACAGAGAAACCAGTAGGAGAACACTTCAATCTCCCAGGACACTCTACACAAGATCTCAAAGTAGCTGTCTTATTGCAAAGGAATTTCAGAAATAGACTGGAAAGAGAAGTTGCTGAATTGCAACTCATTACCAAGCTTAAAACCATGGAGAGACCTGGTCTGAACAAAGACATTGGATTCTTATCTCATTATACATGACAAAGCTTGTTTAACCTTCTCACCCCTTGCTTTTTCCTGTAAGACTAATTGCAGTCGTTAACAGTCGTCAACAGGTTTACCTCACCTATCAGCTAATCACCCATTCCCACCACCCTTCTGAGTAATACCCCTCCCACCCTCTCACTATATATAAGGGTCTGGTGACTTCTGTTTCAGTGTATCTGAAGAAGTGTGCATGCACACGAAAGCTCATACCAAGAACAAACTTAGTTGGTCTCTAAGGTGCTACTGGAAGGAATTTTTTTACTTTTTATTTTGTTTTTACATTTTATACAATCAGTTTTTTCACTTTTATCTCTGATTTGCTTCAGGGCAGAATCGCAGATTGAGGCATTGAAGTAGGCTGAAATATCCCTGGCAAAATCAGTGGCTTTTTTTGTTACGATTTATTCCTCTGCACATAAATGTATACCACAGTGGCAACAGCCCTCCTGCCACCAAGGAATTCATCACCATACCCTCATTCCATCTATCAGCTGTTTGGGAGGCTGTAGACGGGGGAGGAAGGCACATGGGGATTGCACATCACAATCCTCCTTCCCTCAGCCAGCCCAACAGCTGTCTGGTGGAACAAGGGTGGTGTGGTGAATACAGTAACGGCAGGGGGAACAGGACAACTTGTTATCTGCCCATTCCTGTCCTCCCTTCCTGCTCAGATTATTGGCACTGTGAAGGGCTCAGTGACCCCTTCAGCAATTCCCAGTGCCAATCAGCTGGGATTACTGCCCAGATTATTAGCACTGGAGAAGATCTGAAGAGGTCCTTCCAGCACCAATCAGCTGGGCTCTGAGAAGGGAGGTGACTCCAGCACATGCCTCTCTCCTGCTTGCTTGTGGGTTTGTGTTTGTCTGTTGTTGTTTAGTCGTTTAGTTGTGTCTGACTCTTCATGACCCCATGGACCAGAGCACGCCAGGCACTCCCGTCTTCCACTACCTCCTGCAGTTTGGTCAGACTCATGTTGTGTTTGTCTACCTGGGTGTATTTTTGTGTGGCCCATCATTCAATGAAACCCTCCAGGCCAAAAAGGTTACCAACCCTTGATATAAAGAATAGTAGGATTCTTGTTTCTGATATACAGAGCAGGGGGTGAAGTGGAAAGTTTGTACAGTGACCAGTGCACAATGCCCAGTGAATATGAGAAATGAATAATGGGTTTAGGGTTGAAACATACTGGAATTTTTGTGCCCATTAAGCAGGAGGTGGATTTCTTATGAGAAGAATCCCAAATAAGAACCTTTGACAGTGTTTTCAGATGAGAGGTTTAACCAGCTTTTCAAGCATTCTATAATGTAATTGTAATTACATTATTATAATTTCTATAATTATATTTTTATAATTTCACACACACACACACACAAATTTGGTTGTTTGCTTTGTTGACACTTCACCGATTTAAGCATCAGATGTGAAAATGCTAGAGTCAGAGGTAAAGCAATTTCCCATATCTGTGTCTACCTATCCCAAATAACAACATTCAGATCCTTTCTCATGGCTAAAATCTTTGCATATTGTTTACTCGTTAGAAAGTTCAATAAACCAAAGCTCCCTTTCAAGGTTAATTAGAATGTTTGTGTTTGTAAGGCCCTTCTGCTTTATTCTTCCTTGCTTATTGTAGCTGGAGGAAATAGTGATTAAATGCCCCTTGAACAGTCTCACTTAATTGTCCCAATGTCAGTTTCTCTACCTATGTGGGATGCAGTGGTGGGGGGGAGGATTTAACCACTTTCCCCCCCATTTCTAGCAAAAAAAAATTTTTTTTTGCTATATTTCACTATAGAAAACAGAAGGGGGGAAATTATACAACTACATCATTAATTAAGCTCACACTGCAAAACCAGAAATTGACACAGAGGTAATTAAGAGACACACAACACACACAAGCTGCAATCAACGGGCAGCAATAAAATGGGCAAGACCTGCAAACAGGAAACATTGTTTAAATCACAGGACCTTTGAAAAACCTCAGTAGTGCTTTACTGTACTTGTTCCACACTGCTTTTCCAGTTCCCTTTTTGTTGTAGAAAAATTGCTACATATCAGGTCTGAATAGTACAGGAGGTCAAACTAGAAAACACAGGATTAAAACAATTTTACATCTGGATCCTCTGTATAAAGTGATTCAACAAAGGATGACAATTCATAGTACAAAGCAATTAAAGTTCTTTTTCGAAGGAATAATGCAAAACTCTCCTAGTCTTACAATCATTGTAAGCACACAACCTCCCCCTCCCTCCCTGAATACACAAGCAGATGGGATAGAACAGACTATGTTTAAGACTGATGCCTAAATATCCTATTTCTTTATGTGTGCTGAAACACACTGATGTTATGATTTACTTCACATTACTTTGCATAGACTTTGAATCTAACATGGCCATGGAAGGTTTCGTCAAATATCCCTTCATTCTTCAATACCTGAATATACTTGCATGTGGATGTAATAGTAAAAGATACGTTCGATATGCAACCTAATGGCCTTCATAAGCTTCAGCTTTTTATGTAGTATTTATTTGAAATATTTATAAACAGCTAAACATCATAATACAATAGATGTATACAACAGTAAAAATTAAGCAGGTTGAACACTTAAGAAAGAAAGAAAGAAAGAAAGAAAGAAAGAAAGAAAGAAAGACTGCCTGTGAGTAAACTCAATCCCCTGGGAAAGCCTATTAAAAAATAAAAAAGGTTTTAGCTTTTAGTGAAATATATACAATGTCAGAGCATAGGCTCAATGGGCAATGTGTGGCACAGCTGTGCCAAAAGATACTGTACTTCCTTGCAACTAGTCTTAGCCTCTATGGACCTGCATTTTGCTAGGTCTATCAGTCACAAATTCTTTTCCTCTGCAGGTTGTGGGAACTCTGAGACTCGGGTCAATGCTGTATTCATGTTTAGTAAGATATGTTTTTAAACTCTAAGCTCTTAATTTGGATAACTAGGCCTTTTGCACAGCTCATCTTAAACTGCAGAGCACAGCCCTGTGAATATTTAACAACAATTTGGTATCCCCCCCCCCAAAAAAAAAGGCTTGATACTAGTTGGTTGGCTTTGGCCAAAATCCATCTCCAAGACTAATTCATGCCACACCACAAAATATGCTGTTGTATATTTGTAATAAAAAAATGCATTTTTTGCATACTGAAGGGTACAGAAGTTGTTAACTATAGTAGTAAGCAGTACATACTATTACACTGAAAATTTGTTACATGCTTCCCCCCTCTCACTGTGGGAAGCCCAGATCCAACCCCCCTCTCACAGACGTATACACGTTCATTATATTTTTAACCTTAATAATAATATGTCTTAACATTGCTTAGGCCTGGCCCCAATTTACAGGCCAGGCAGTTCTAATTTTCTCTATTTCATATCTCAATTGACTCCCTCACATCCTTCACTGTTGATTTCATAGTCTATCTTCTTATCAGGTTTATACATCCTCTTTTAAATCATCATCATAATACAATCACTTCTTTAAATCTAAGTTCATACCTCAGCATCTAAATACTTCTACATTTTCCCTATCTTCATCTTCTTTATTCCCCCTTCCTCCCCTTGGTCTCCGAGAAATTAGCCATGTTATTTCCATTACTTCATCATTTTTTAAAAAAATTAATCACACATGCCATTAGCCATATCCATATTCATTGTCTTTAAAACCAGAGAATTGTCCCATTCCAAAATAAAACAAAGTCCTTCTTCACCCCACACCCACTCGCTCCGAACTCCAGCTCCACCAGTTCTCCTGCCCCACTGGGCCTTTTTCTTGTTTCTTTCTCTGCAGCTCCATCCTCCGTGTCTTTCCAGTCTTTTTTCTTCTTTTTGGAATTTCCTTGTTTGAATTTGCCTTCTTCTTTCCTGTAGCCGCTCCAAATTTTTTTCGCCGAATGCCTTTTTTCCTGCAGAGTGTTCCTTTTAATTTTTCCCCCTCATTGTCCTTGGTGTGGTTTTCTCCCTCCTCCTCTTTCATTCCATCCTGTTCAGCTGGCTTGATGTCATCCTTGTTTTGACCACTTCTTAACATCTCATTGGTTGCTCTGATTTCATCTCTTACTTCCAATAATGCAGCTAGTATTCTTCCCATGGCTGAGTCTCTCATGACTTTTGCCATGTTCAAGGACACAGCTTTCCACAGTTTACAACAGTCCAATTTCAAAGTCCAACAATTTCTGAAACTCTTTTTCCACTAACTTCCCCCAAAACCAGGGGAGATAAGGGTTTTGAAACACTGTTGCAGAAGTTTTCCTTTTAGTTTCCTTTTTCATTAGCTTCGGTAACAAAGTTCCCTGTTTATTTTATCTCCACAGCAAGGGACCGACCTCCGTTTTTGGAGCCCCAAGCTACTCTGTAATTACGTCCAAATGTCTTTTTACTCACTTTTCAAATGTCCAAATCTTGTTTTTCCTTGGAGGAATCGAAGTGCTCGAAGCAGCCGGTCATGCAGCTTCGCCCAGCAGGGGTTTTCATGGATCCGATGAGCTCTGCCTCCACCTTGCTCTCTCTCGGCGACCCTTACTAGGGTTTACCGGGGAGCAGGGGAGGCGTTCCGAACTCTGCCGGATCGCTAAGGTCCCGGGACGCCCTACCCGGGATTTTTGGGGGCCGCTGCGCTGTCGTGGTCTCCCCTTTCCCCCTGTCGGGCCGGGGAATCTCGGAGCGAGATTTCCCCCCGACCGATCGCTCCGGCACCTCAACCGGAAGTCGAAAAATTAGATTTAGGATTTGGACATGCTTCAAACGAGAAGGGATGAAATATGTTGCAAAACAACCCAGCCACTGAGAAGCCAAAAGAGACTAAAAGGAAGAAGATTTAACATCTAATCGGTATGTGAGAATGGAACGGAAAGGAGGGGGTGGAGTCCTCCTTATTATTGTACTTTGCTTTGCTTTGCTATACTATACTATACTATACTATACTATACTATACTATACTATACAACTGGGCAAAATCCACCCCCTCCAGAATATCTACTTTTTATCATCTATAACAAGCGAGACTTGATAGTTTGGTTTCGTGGACATAATAAGGCTTTAAAATTTAAAACTGTGTGGAAATGAAAACACTATACAACAAAGTGTTCGATGTGTGATTTGCTTGGAAGAGGATAAAAGGTTCTCTAATTCGTTGATATCAGGTTAGCCATCAGATGATTTATTAAGGGATCTTGGATGGTTTCCTGGATATTTTTTGCTTTGTGGGGAGTCACGCACTTATAATTAGGAAATCCACCATGTTGAAGATCAAGACTGAGCTGCGAAACTACAAAGCCATAGGGGGAGGGAAGCCTTTAATATCTCATTATATTTGTATGTCCAGCTTGACCTGGCAAACCTCCCCTGGAAAGGCTGAAATTTGTGCAGCCAGTTTGGAAAAGTAACTGAGCAGACGCTTGGTTTGGATTTTATTGGACTGTGCGAAGATGGCGCTGCCAGCTGCAAGGACTTTTGGATGAAGAGAATCATAGACATTAAATCCACACAGTAGCATATTGTTGTTTGTTTTATCTTGCTTGTGGGATCTACTCAGAGGCTGCAAAAGAATGAAGGATAACACCAGGAAGAATTAAGGGAAACATTGGAAATGACTATGGTACGCAACAGAAATTTGATGTTGATCAGAGCTCTTCAAGTTTGAAGCATGGGAAGTACAAAAAATTATAATTTGGCAGAATATTTGGACTATTCAATATGTTTATGTATAATTTGGAATATTTAATGTGATTTGATTGGTTTGCTAAAGTGGAAAATTTAATAATTTTTTTTTTTAAGCAAGTTATACTCACTTCCGCATGCGCTGTTCCTGGTGATCCTGGGATCTTTGACTGGTTGTTTTAGGTCGGCCCAATCAAGTGTTGCTTCCTCTGGTTGACCTCGCTGGAACTCCAGTTATTTCCAGACCCTGGGATAGCTGGAGGGCTGGTGGCTCCTCCTGGCAAATGCCTGGTGCGCGCTGGGTCACCAGTCCTTCCTTGCCCCCAGAATCCGGTCAACCAAAACTCCTGGCTGGCTCGCCAAACTGTTATAAGAAAAAATAGCTCCTTTATCCCCAAGAACCCGTATAGAGTCCTTATGTAGGTTTTCTATTGATAGGAGAAAATAACAGAAGCCAACCAGATAATACTGAGAAGCAAAGCAGCTAGTACCGGTAAGCATGGTCTTTATTAAACTGTTGCAACAGGGTCCCCTGCTCACCCCACGCAGGGAGGGAGGACAGGAACCCAGAACAATGGTGTCCAAGCTCTTATATAGAAATTTGAAATTGCCTCCCCTGTAGTTCAAGACTACCCCCAAAACATCATACATACACCACAGAAAGAGGTGGTCCCCAGCAGAAATTTAAGTGCGTTGCTTCTCTCCTGTCTGCCAGTATACCTGATAATGCCTTATCTGATTGCCTTTTCTGGGTAGCCTGGCCATTCCTTTGAGATGGTAAATACTTAGTTCCTGAATCTCTTACGCATATTGATAGTGTGCTCAGCTTAACAGATACTTGCCAGACTGTTTTTACAGGGAGGTGTAAGCCCCTGCAGTTCAAAGACAATTGGAAAACTTTTCCCATTTCCTTCCTCCTTGCAGATAAATATTTGAGGTCAATTTGGGAGAGTCAAAATGGCTTCAGGACACGTGGTTTATATACTTATGTATGTGTTTGCCTTGTACATTTATGAACTATCTATCTATCTATGACCTTAGAATTCCTATAACACTTGGAAGTTGAACGGAATCTGTTCCAGAAGTCTATTCAACTTCTAAAACGTCCAGAAACCAAAGCACGGCTTCTGATTGGCTGCAGGAAGCTGCTGCAGCCAATCGGAAGCCACGGAAGCCCCGTCGAATGTTTGGCTTACAAAAATAGTTCGCAAACTGGAACACTCACTTCCAGCTTTGCGGCATTTGGGAGCCGAAATGTTCAAGATCTAAGCTGTCTGAAAACCAAGGTACGACTATTTATCTCCAGTGTAAGCAGCCCCAGTGTACTTTTTTCTTATTGTTTATTGTGAAGAGATCCAGAGAATCCAGTGCATAGCCTTTCTTGCTCTTTTCTAGACAACCCCCTTTCTCCATTTCCCCCAGTATTAACCATGGTATTCTGTCATATCGGCACCTTAGTAAACTTTAACCAGGATTTGCAAAGCAGCTTAAAACCTGTCTTCAAATTCTGACTGAGTGAGATCATAGTTAAAATGAACTCTGGTGTAGATATAACACCACACTATGGTTAACATTGAAAGGTAGTAAGAGGGGAATTCGTGCGGCAGAGAAAAGGGAGAGGGAGCATGTAAGAAAACACAGTGTTCCCAATCTGTTATCAAGGTTAAAAGATCAGGAAATGTGCCTACACTAGGCTACTTATCTGAGTTTACATTTGAACTGTTTGAATAGAAAGGCTCAGATACAGAAGCTGTTTTCAAAGCTGATTAGGAATAAACATGTGCAAAGTGTTTTTCTGTAACTATTGAGTTATGCTTTAAAACACTTGGAATTAGGGTGCAGAGTTTACAGGTCAGGCAGTATGTCTTCTAGAAGGGACCATACGGCAGTGGTTCCCAATTGGCTAATTACTGAGGACCCCCAATTTTCAAAAGCCAAGTCATGGATCCCTACTTTTGAAATTTTTGATAACTCGATGGTAGTTACCCGTGCAAAGCAATTTTTAAAAGAAAATGTGGGGTGGCCTCTAATAAGCAAAGGATTTTAGGTAAAAAAGAAAAAAGGTAAAGGACCCCTGGACGGTTAAGTCTAGTCAAAGGAGACTATGGGGTTGTGGTGCTCATCTCACTTTCAGGCCGAGGGCGCCGGTGTTTGTCCACAGACAGCTTTCCGGGTCATGTGGCCAGCAAGGGGAAGGGATCCCTTACATTTTTTAAATGATGAACATGTGAACCCATCCCATGGAGCAAGCCGTTTGCACTTTCTCCTCCCCCTCCCCTCTGATTGCAGGAGCCCAAATAAACTGTGTCAGAGGTTTTTGCCCAATCCCAGCTCACTTGCCATCCAGCAACTCTTTCACAAGTTTTTCCCTTGCCAGCAAGTAGGCCCTGATCACGAGCAGAGCCTGGGTGATAGATGGATCATCATTGGGGGTTTCATTGTGCAATTAACAAGATAAGTGAGTCCCTGGCAGAGGATGGTGCCGTGAACCCCCTGGGTGTGTTCCAAGGACCCCCAGGGGTCCCTGGACCCCCAATTGGGAACCACTGCCATATGGCTTTTCGTTTCAGAATTCTACACTTCCTATGTGCTGCCTGAGCATTGAAAACATATGTTACTGACTGTCAAATGGGCAAGCTTACAGTTTAACAAACCAAGTTAATGTATACAAAGAAAATCAAGTGATTTCTGTGCTTCTCTCGGCCCTTTCGCTGAAGGATAGGTTGTTCACAAGAGCACAAATGAAGAACAACGCACCAGGGAGGAGAAACACTGTGCATTTGGCTGCATCAAAAGCTTTTGCACACAGCCCTAAAACCTAGTTTTGCACACGGCCCTAGCAATTCTGTTGGCCAAATGAGAAAAGAGGCAGGGGGAGGGGGGAGGGGAGGCTTCTAACTACAGTTGCTGTGAAACTGTTGGAGGCAGTTTACTTATGCTACTGGGAGTGGCTTTGAGTTTCACATTCAAAATATAGCATGCCAGTTTGGACAGCAGTTTTAGAGAGGTGTGGTCACAAGTAGCTTCAGCTGTTTTTAGCAGGGGGTGTGGTTAGATTTAGCTTTTGTCTGCAGTGGGGGAAAGGCTGGGGAGCAAGCATTCTACTTTGCATGGATTGCCTGATAGTTGCCAGAATCATTTCCCCCCCTTATTATTATTATTTTACTGTTTCACTCGATAAAAACAATAGGTACACCATAAACAGGCTTAGAAAATGCCGTCTTCTCAAAATGTGACTGCTAGCTGGAAATCTGGATTAGCTACCCCTCCCCCCACAGCAAATCGTAGAACAGACGTTGCTCTCATAATACAGACATGTAGATAAACTTCCCCAGGGTCATGCTGAGATATATATATACTCCTCCTGCACATGTCCTGAGGGGAGTCACTCAACATGAGACTTGCTCTACCAGACTAATAAGTTATTACAACATTCATCTACAATATTGGCACTAATCCCTGATCCAGTAAATAGATCATCTGGATGTGGTGCAACAAACCACTGTTTATGCTGAAGTCTAGTTATTACAACAATCAGTGTGAAAGAACAAATAAAACCCAAGCATCATACTAGAACGCCAGGGCTGGCCTGAGGCATTTTGCAGCTGTAGGGAAAACGCCCAGACACTGCCTGTGCCCCAATGCCCACCTCCGCAGTCCTGGCAGCAGGCTGGAAGGTAAGGTTTAAATCTCTCCCCAGATATCATCCTGACAAAAATCACCTCCCTCGTTGTTAGCCTTAGGGAGAAAACTCCCATTGGAGTGTCCCCTCCCCACATAGAGCTAACTGGGGGGGGGGCAGTTTTAATCAGGATCATATTGGGAGAAGGAAGGGTTAAATCTCTCCCTATGTGCTGCAGTTCAAATGAAAATCATGTTTCATTGCATTGGCTATTAAATAATTTTTAAAGAATATTGACATACTGTCTAATGGCATGTTTGGCTCTGAAATAGTAGGTTTTTTCAAAAACAAAAAACAACCGGATTGTTTATAATTATTTGACCATATATTTAACTTGGAGTACTTTAAAAATACTACTTATCTGTGTTTCACAACCAGGTTTTATGAAAACAGCAAGGACAGCATGCACCAATTGCATGTCTCTTGCACAAGTCCCTCTGTGACCATTACAAGTGATTAATGAACACAATGTGATTGTGCAACTCCTGTGTACAACCCTGTTAAGTGAATTGAACAGTGCAGAAATGGGTGGTGGCGACAGCAGCACATATCCTTCTTCCAACTGTTCACAATCTAGTTTGATCACTTCACAACAAAAAATCAGCTGAGGAAAACAAGCGCCATTTGTCTCCTTAACCAGGTCACATGGTGGGAAAAAAAGCAGTGGATCAAGTGCTCTCTGACCTATTTATATAATCTTCAGAGAAACAGTGTAGTCCCTTGGAAGCCGCAAATATCTCAAAGAGAATACTAAATTATACATATATCTCTAAACAAAACCTTTTTTTAACAGTAAATAAAAGGGATTGGATCATTTATTTTACAAAGCTTGTTTTATGATTCAAATATCACATGGCTCAGTTAGAATTGAAGCTCCTGCACCAACAGCCTCTTGTTGCTGAGTTTACCCTTCAGCTAATTGTGAACAGCAGATTAGAGTCGGTGAATGACTCATCATTTAAATATGCACTGTGGGAGGAGGGGAAGTAGTGAGCCAGCACTGGCATTGTGCATGCGAAGGGTTTTCACATGTTTGAGCAATGCACAGTTTGAGCACTATTTCTGGGCAAGAAAAAGCTCTTCTTGCACAGTCTCCAAAATGATTCTTGCAGGGAATGACATTTTGTAATTTAATTAAATGCAAATACACTTTGCGCCCCTTTTGCTCAAAAAGAAATATGCATGATCTTGATACTCTATTGAACTACTATTGATCCCTCTCCCATCTTCAGTTTGTGATCGGAGACCACAGTTTATTTGCAAAATATGTGAACACCTTGTTCTCCCTCTGTCTTAGGTATCATAAATTCAAGCATACTAAATCTTTTCTATTGTAGTTTTAATATAATGAAACAATAATGTATTAACACGGTATAAAAACCACAAACTAAACTTGCTTTTTTTTATTTTGCATATATGTAGTATCATGGCAATAAATTGGACCTATTGAACCTAGAATATACCCTGTTTTGTAAAAAATTGAATAAAATAGTTATTTGTCGACCCATGATTTCATAAATACCAGTAGTTAAGCAGATAATGAATGGAGAGTAACCAAAGGAAAAGGACATCAAAATGCAAAATAAACTCTTTGAATTAAATGCAGATGTTTCAGCCAGAGTTCATGTTAGCGTAGGAAATCTAGCTGAATGTTCCCGCAGAATAAATAGGGGGTTGGGTGAGAGCATAACAGGAAGCCACAACATTTTCATTACAGCAGGGCTTCCTCCCTCTCTTCCTCGCTCCCCCTGCCCCGTTAGTGCCGGACAAGCAGAGTGCTGCGGCAGGAGCCACAGAAGATTGGCTCGCCTACCTGCTAGCAGTCACAATGGAAGCAGTGGTTTACTTCTTAACCCTCCCTTTGGAGAACAGAAAGAAGCCTGCAACCTTGGTACAAATTCTGCTGCCAATACAGGATCTTTTTGCCCTTTAAAAATAATTACTAGGGAAAGGTGTTGATTAAAACAGCCATTTTGAATTTTGCGCTTGTAACCTGTTAGATATGAAACCAGCCATTTTGAGCAGACATATATCCATTTTGTGATGGCGTAATGTTATTGTCAGTGCTTTTTTTTCTGGGGGTCCTCAAGGGTATGCTGTACCAGCACCTCCCCTTCCCCCCAAATTAAAAGTGTGACACTTACTGTAACAACTTCATGGGAGAGTACTGGCACCTTTTTTTTCTAAAAAATAAAAAAGCACTGGTTACCATGCACTCAAAATTATCCTTTAAAGGCATAGCAGTTAGTCTTTAAAGCTAAATCATTTTGCCATTTTTGTCACAGAGATTAATAAAGGGGTAAAGCGGTCCTGGGATTAATTCCATTTACTTCCATAAGCAATCAAAACACGGTTAGTTGAACTAAAATGTTCTTCCATCCTCTTGCATTGCTAACCCATCATCCGCTCCCATGTTGTCAGATTTCCACATCCCTACACCGTTGAAGCTACGTACCTCAGATCTTGGATGCTGTTGCACTCTGAACTGCCTGGCACCCCGCAGGCCTAAACCCCATAGACAATGCTTGTTCTGAAGAGAACTAACTTTTTAATAAATAACTATGCAGAGTGCCCTTTAGGCCAAAGATTCAAATGGAAAGGTTTCCGCAACAATTTAAACTACCACAGAGAGTAGCTGCGCAGTACAGCATAGGTAGTGTTCCCAACAGTGTACAAATATGATGTCCTCTTTGCTCTCTCCTCTTCTTCCACTGTTTTAATTTACAGTGTGCTGTGGTGGTTGGTAGCTTTGAAAAAAGCAAGCATCTTTCCTGCCAGCTGCTTCTCAGACTTTGAAGTGAATGGAAGTCTGGATGAGTCCCAAATGGATAAAATCCTTTCACATATTCGTTAAGTGTCTCTTTGGTCGAGGCCATTGAATGTGAATCGGTTTAATTGGTTGAATGCTCAAATATAATCCTGATATTTTAACTTCAATTACCTTCCAGTTTAAATTCAACAAATACTTTATTCAAATCATTGCAGTATTTGGGGTGAGTGTGATTTTGGCTAAAGTTTAGGGCTAGGTTGACTTCCTGGTGGAAACAGAAACAGACAAGGGGTCGAAACCAAGAGACAACTACCTGTACTGAGGTGTATATAGGTCTGATAGAACATGTGATGCTGTTCATCTGGAGGTTGGATGTGTTCAAACATGTACATGATGGTGAGTAGTGAGGTGTATAATGATCTTCCCTGAACCCTCTCAAACACTATGGGAGTGAAAGTTAATGAGTTAAAGAGCCTTTGTCTTTACTATGTGGATATAAGTCAGTAGATGAAGCCTGTTTAGCTAGTCCATCAGCATTTCTTCAGTTCAAAATATGCCCCTGGTCAAAATTAGCTGCCAACCAGGGATTTGTTATTTTGTTTAATCGACACACAAAAACTCTACTAAGAGAAATCTGTAGCTGTTAAAATATCAGGACCCTAAGTATCCTATGCAAATTGCCATTGGAAGGCTCTCTTATTTGATAGCTCCAATAATCTATTATGGAAAAGAGGAAGGGGACATCAAATTTGTTGTTACCGTGTTTCTCCTAAAATAAGACACCGTCTTATATTCCCCCCCTCAAAAAAACACAGTATGGCTTATTTTCGGAGGCTGACTTATTTTAACCGCTCTGCGTCAGTACACTGCATAGCCACGCCTATCCAGGCCATCTTAAGGGAGAGGCGCCGCGTCACTATGTCTTATTTTCGGGGTATGGCTTATATTTCACAAATGCGTAGAAATCCTGCTAAGGCTTATTTTATGGCTACGTCTTATTTTAGGAGAAACAGGGTATTGCTGTTGTTTCTATATCACTCTTGAGGATCACAGGATGGTGTATATTATAAAACCACAAAAAATAACATAGTAACAAACAAAAATAATAACCCTCACATGTTTGGATTGTATGTAGCCTCAATCCAGTAAAAAAGAGCAAAGTGTGTGTCCCGAAGTGCTGAAGAGCAGTGCTTTTTATCTAAAAAAATGTTTAGGAGTACTGTACTCTCATTTTGACTCAATAAAATCACTATTTTATAGTTCAATTCGGGGGAAATAAATACAGTAAATGGACAAAAGGACAGTGATTCACAAAACCTTTAGGGGTATGCGTACCCCTGTGTTCCCCCAGAAAAAAGCACTGCTGAAGGGTATGTGTGTTTCAGTAAGGAGAACCACCTGTTTCTGTGTGATTATAGCAGGAAGCATGTTGCTTTTTTAAAACTGGAGCCCAGCAGCTCTTTACAAATCATGTTATCACAGCAATTAATTCTGTTTCAGGATTATGAGTTATTGAAACCAATATGGTTCAGTGCATAGTATAAAGTAAATTAAGGGCACTTTCACCAGTGCAAACATTGTTGTCTCCCTCTGTCCTTGTATCCTTACAATAAAGTTTTTTAATAAAAGGTTCTGCTGAATAGAATGTGTATACTTGATTTTAAAAGTGACTCTCTCGTGCTTTCTATCATATACTAATATTCGCAAGTGATACTAGTCCAAGCTGCATATACACCTTGAAATATAGAGATAATTATAGTGATGTTGAAAAGTTGTAACGCAGATGCTAACATTTAGAATCTTAAGGTCCTGAGTTAAGTAAATTACCGTATTTTTCCATCTATAAAATGTCCCCATGTATAAGTCCCCTATTTTGGGGGACTCAGATTTAAGAAAATGGGGGGAGATGGCCCCGTGTATAAGACACACCCTAATTTTTGACATAATTTTTTAAGGAAAAAAACCTAGTCTTATACACAGAAAAATATGGTACACACTGTTCAGCCCTTTTAGGGGGAAAGTTTAAATCATGCCAAGCAGTTGTGTGGGGAGTGGGGAGCAGGAGGAGCTGAATCTAGCACTCCCCACTCCATCCTGAACAAATAGGATTTCTATATTTTTTCTAAATGGCTACATGCATATAGCTGCAGATGCTTGGATTGAGCTGGGAAATTGCCCATGTAACTTCCATTTGCAAGAGTGACTTCCCATCCAGCTGGGGATTCACACTGAGAAAATGGGTTCTATGCAGTCATAGCTCCTAGCTTGAGTATAACAAATGTTTTCCTGTTATTTTTTTCTTTGGTGGTTTTAAAAAAGGTATTAATATACAGAGAGCTACACATTTTATTTGTATTTAAGAAGTGTTTGTTAAGATGGTTTAGAATAGATGATTAACAGCACAATGCATTGCTTCTTTATTCAGAAGCTCACTGGAGCTTATTCCCTTACAGGTGTGTTTAGGATTGCAAACTAATAAATCAAACCATTGCTCACAAAGAAACACAGATATTGAGCTTACTTGGCATAACCAAATATGGATGTAATGCTCAGTAATTATATATATATGGACGCGGGTGGCGCTGTGGTCTAAACCACTGAGCTTGCCGATCAGAAGGTCAGCGGTTCAAATCCCCGAGACGGGGTGAGTTCCCATTGCTTGGTCCCAGCTCCTGTCAACCTAGCAGTTCAAAAGCACGCCAAAAAAAGTGCAAGTAGATAAATAGGTACCACTCCGGGGGGAAGGTAAACAGCATTTCCATGCGCTGCTCCGGTTTCGGGGTTCCGTTGCGCCAGAAGTGGCTTAGTCATGCTGGCCACACGACCCGGAAAAACTGTCTGCGGGTCATTAAAACATCATTCAGCGGGCCTGCATAGAATGCTATGGATAGTCAATGGGAAAGAGGTTCAGAACTAGATGCTAACTGAAGGAATCAACAGAAGATGGCAGTTGGAAATGACAGAGTGACAGTTGGGACAGTGATATTAACATTAGAAAGCTTAAGTATATGGATTATTTTTAACTCCATCTGTTATATGGCGATACTAGGTAATTAATATAATAATATTTTTTATCACAAAGAATACAGTAAGAGGTAACATGGTGAGTTTTGGACCAATTTATCTTGGTGTTGTAGCTATGGAGATAATATCAAATTATTCATCCAGCAGGATGTAGTCATAGCTATATGTCTATTTGTACACTGCTGTTTTAACTGTTGTTTTTATTGTGATGCAATCCACCCCTCCCTGGGACATTTTGTGACAGGCTAGAAATAAATATGCTTAATAAAATAATTAAATAAATATTAGCCTATAGTAGAAAGAACAGAGTCAATTATAAACGCAAATATTTTAGTTGCTTCAGATTATAGTGGCTTCATGAGGGAAATGCAGTGTTGTAGTAGTATCTCAGGATTGTTTCTGTTCAAGGTCTTTTGCCACATATGGAGATTCAATCATTTTGTACTAGAAAGATGTGATATTTGATGTCAAAATCACATCTTTCTGCAATTTTTTCCCATGCTTTAGACAGCATCTCAGTGTAGCGTGGGCCAGCTGCCAGCCAATGAGTCAAAATCACTCATAGAAATTTTCCATGTAGAAAACTACCGGTATTTTGCCAGCCTGATTAATACTGAGGGATGGAGACATGGAGTCAGGGGTATTTGAATGTGGGAGGAACTTAAGGCAAGTGAACTTAAGGCCCAGATTAGGGGAAATGAGTATGGTATTTGAGAAGAGCAGCATTGATTGGTGCAATGTCTGGAAGGTTTGAGGATAGTGAGTGGAACCTCCATTATCAAATCTGATAAATGATGTGCCACAAATCAGGCTCATGTGATTGATAAGGTTGGACTACCTTCCTTATCAGCCCCCCCCCCCTAATAAAAACAGAGAAATTGGGATAGTGGACATCTACCACAGATTTTGCCAGATGTAACATTTTGGGGGGTTGAATGGAAAGCAGTGCTTTAATTCTGTTATGGGTTTGCAGGAGGCAAGGATCCCATAAAATTCCTGGGTGCCAGGTTCTCCCCATAATTTTTGAAATTAGCAAATGTGGAATTTGAAGTTGACAGCTCCCTCAGGAGATTGGCTTAAAGAGGTGCCATCAAAGAACAAAGCCAAGTGGCCGCAGAGTCATTGCCCTGCCAAAGGTGAGATATTCAGCATCAGACAAGAAAGAGGGAGGCTACCAGGATTGCAGGGACTGTGATGTGACCACAGGAAAAAGTGCTTTTCACAGGAGGCTTTTTGAAATGGAGGTTGCCAGCGTAACAGAGGGGATGCTGGAAGCAGAAGGGGAGGTGTTTTCTGCAAAAGCTGCTGGGAAGAATAAAAGTAGGAAGAACTACATCAGAGGTCAGCAAACTTACCGTGCCTCAGGCCGCTGTCTCCAGCGCCGTTTGCACGGCGGGCTGGAGGGCGGGGGAGTATGCCGCCCATACACGTGTGCACACGCTATTTCTGGTGCACTTCCGGGTCAGAGGAGCACCGGAAATAGTTTGTGCACATGTGCATGGGCCTCCTCCGACCTGGATGTGCACTGGAAATAACGCTTGCACATGCGCAAAAGCTATTTCCGGTGCTCCTCCGACCCGGAAGTGGGCAGCCGCACAGCGCAGCACCGGTAAGAGCGGGTGGCAGTAGCGGGCGGTGGGGGTCTTATCCTGCCCGCAGGCCTTAGTTTGGGGACCCCTGAACTACATGCACAATGGCAGGGATAGACTGCACTGAGAGACTGAGGGCCATTACAGGCTGCTGCTTTGGATCCAAGCTTGCTGAAGCTATGAGAGAAGCAACAAGAGACACTATTAGGGTATAATGTTGTGCACCCCCTTAGGTGTAAATATGTGTAAAATAAACCATAGTTTTTAAAGACATTAGTCTCCACTGTGCCTGGTAAAGTGCTAAGACTCTTGGAATCTTGCTACCACTTGGCAAGATTAGGGTACATACAGAAAGTACAAGATATAGGTAGCTTGTTGGTGTAATTTGAATAAGGAGTGAAATTGCACCAATTGCTTGATCTATGTCTTGAGCTAGCATGCCCCCCACATTTGGATCTTGTTATCTTGTTTAGAGATAGAACACCAGGTCTACTGGGTAGCATAGCAATGTTACAAGGCCAAAAGTCTGGCTTGCTGACTCATCTGCCCTCATTTTATCTCAGGAATGTGCATACATGCAGAGACGGGTATAAAAGTCAAGGTTGCATTGCATTCTCTATATGGGGGCAACAGAGGGAGTGTCTGGGAGCCCCTGTGTTAGGTGTACACAGCAGTGTGAGCTAGCATGGTAAAGTGCTAGTGGATCTCTCTGTATGCTTGTTTCTTTACTTCTAAGACCAGAAGAACAGTATTATAGCAGTTAGTAGATTTGTCTTGTCTCTTGAGACAATAAACACTTTATACTTTAATCTTAGCTGAGTAGGGAAGGAGTTTGAGTGGGAACTCTGGATAAAGCTTACTGGAAATCAGGAAAACTCTGATGTTCTGCTGGAAGACTTTGCTGGAGTTGAGCAAACTCTGCTGGTCACACTGGTTGAAGTGTGGTGAAGTACCAATAGATGGTGGGTCCATGTCTGACAGGTTATGGGCCAACTGACTTTCAGAAATCATAACAGGTTATGGGCCCAGGACACATCTGCGAGAGCCTGAGCAAGCCAGCGAGAGTCTAGAGTGCTCCAGTTGCAGCTCCCCGAGTTCTGTTTGCTGGTCTGGTCTACAAGAAAGTGAGAGCATAGTGGCCTGTTGGTGAAGTGTGTGGTGGTATCACTATGGCTCAAGGAATGCACTCCGGTTTGTCACTTGAGAGACTGAATGGTTCAAACTACTCAAATTGGAGTTTTTAAATGGAGATATTCCTGGAGAGAGAGGGAATTTGGACTCTTGTTACTGACCCCCCAGATGATGAAGAAGCCTGGGCATGCCCCGATGAGAAGGTCCAGGTAATCATAGCCTTGGGTGTTGAAGACTCACAGATATAAATCATTTGGTTCCTGCCAAGAGCCAAACATATGTGGACTGCCTTGCAAGGTGTTTCATCAGCTTGTATATTAGTTTCAGTGGAAACAATTCTCTCTAAATTCTGTTGACCCATATCAGCTGTGGGTGAGATAAAACCTTCATAGACTAAAGTTACCTCCTATGTAGAATTAAACTATTTCTTAGTAATATAACTGTTTTGTATCTTTATTTTGTATCTTATTATTTATGTGGAAATTGTTCTATTTGGTTGTGTACTTTTTGATGTTTTGTTTATTTTTTATGACTACTACTTTTGTTATGTTTGCAGTTATATAATTTTGTATATGTTGTAAGCTGCATTGAGCATGGTTTTAACTTTGGAAAGGGGACATACAAATGAAATGATTCATTGATCTTAAAAATTACTCTGTTATTGTCAATACAGATAAAGTGTATAATTATTATACCCACAAGGTGGGTGTCTGTTGGTGACTTGTGAAAGTCAGTTGGTAGTTCACCACACCTCAAACAGTGTGTTGTATCAGCAGAGTATGAGGAGCCCCAGCAGTCTTCAGAGAGTTTTCAGAGTTTCCTGCTCCCAGCAGAACAGCTTGTTCCAGAGTCTCCATTCAAGGGGAAAATTTATCTCCCACCAAGTTCAAAGTAACAAAGTGTTTATTGTCTCCAAACACAATACAAAGCTAAACGATACTATCTACTATAATAAGTTCTTCTGGTCTTAGAGGTAAAGATATATATGTACAGAGATCCACTAACACTATTACCATGCTAGCTAATGCTGCTATGTAAAACCTCTTCCCCTGACTCTCACAATTCAGAGTCAGACCCTGACAGCAAATAGGACAGGAAAGGTACAAGACCAGGATAGGACAAAACATAATGAAAGCAATGGGTATAATAGTCTCTAGATTATACCCACCTCTACATGTAGGCATATTTCCTGAACCAATAGGAGTGTACGATTCAGCAAGTCATACACTCAACCTTATCCTAGACCATCCAGACATGGGGGATGTGCTCCTCAATACATGAGACCAAGTACTGTGTAATTTAGCTCATTATATAGGGTGAGAGAATCTGTGTTGGAAAGATAGATTCTTACTCTCTTGTAGCAGAGTCAGCACAATGGTGATTGCTCCATGCCCAATAAAACTTGGTTACGGTAGATTTATATCTGCCCTTATCCACTTTAAACAAATGTTTCCCACAAAAATGCTTAGGCTAGAATAAATCACAGACACTTAGCATAGCCAGTAAGTGAATATTTTACTCACAGAGTTTTCAGAAGTTACAGCAAACAAGTCTCCATCTGTGGGCAGAAAAAAATGAATAAGATAAAGGTTCCAAATGTCTTAAGAAAATAACTTGGTCAAAAAGGATACTGCAAACTTTGGGCTAGCAAAGATGCAGGCTATAAAATCTCATTTTAGAGAGAAAACCAGACAAACAAATACATTATGAATGACACCTGGCTTTATAACAGTACCCATGAAAAGGATCCAGGGGTTTTAGTAGACCACAATCTAAACATGAGTCAGCAGTGTGATACAGCAGCTAAAAAGGCTAGCGCAATTACAGAGGTTTAGTGACCACATCTCACAATGCAGTGGTACCAATCTGTTCTGCTTTTGTCAGACCTTACCTGGAGTATCATGTCCAGTTCGGGGCACTGCAGATTAAGATTACTGGAATGTATACAGAGGAGGGCGACAAAGATCATGAAGATCTGGAGACTACATCCTATGAGGAAAGGTTGAAATACTTGGGTATATATAGCATAGAGAAGGGTTGATTTAGAGGCAATATACATGTTGTGACCAGTTTGCGCGCATCCAATTGACGTGTGACTGCCAACACATGGGTCCTTTTGGACCCAGAAGAGGGCGGAATGGGGGACAGAACAGGTGGTGGAGCAGATGCAGGGCAGGCTTATGTGCACTCTGCTGACATGCATGGGGACTAGGAATGGATCCTCTGTGCAAAATTGTTGCCACCTGTAATAGCGATATTTGCATAGTTGAAGAGCTGTTACATAGATTTCTGTTGTTTCAGGGAGTGGGTCCTGAACCATTTGGGTCAAACTACATGAAACAGAATTTAGGTTAACATTCAGAAGAACTTCTATTTGTCAGTGGGACAGAAGTTTTTAAGCAGATGTTGAATGGTAACCATCAGGGATTTCCTGCATCAGTATGGGGTTGGACTAAATGACCTTTTGAGGTATTTTCCTGCATGCACTCTGAATCTATTAATCAAAACCAGATTTCACAAGACAGTTTCAAGCACTTTGCTCATATGTTACATCCAGGGTACAGGCAGTACAGTGGTACCTCGGGTTAAGTACGCTTCAGGTTAAGAACTCCGCTAAGAACAGAAATCGTGCTCTGGCGGTGCAGCAGCAGCAGCAGGAGGTCCCATTAGCTAAAGTGGTGCTTCAGGTTAAGTACGCTTCAGGTTAAGAACGGACCTCTGGAACGAATTAAGTACGTAACCCGAGGTACCACTGTATTATCATAATGATATTGTAGAATGGCAATGTGACACGAGCTAATTCTTAAACTTGTTTGCTTTTTCTTTGAAAAGTTGCTTATGATTCCAGCAAGTCAATGGACTGAAAGTAATATTTGTAATAGCTTAATACTACTGTTGTTTCCTTAGGTATGAAGAAACCTGTACATAGTGAAAGCACAGTTAGATTAACACAAAGGAAAGAGGAAAACAACCTGACTAAATCAGTGATTGATGGTATCTGATAATGCTTCAGGGAAGAAACAGTGAGAAGGAGGAGAATGTATTAACCCAACCCCTGCCTGCTGATTCTTCTTGTCAAGTTCCCTTCCTCTGGCTATTTTGAGCCCATTTCCCCCTGACTGAGTTCTGAGACCAGAATAAGCCTAGCTAGGGGGAAACAGTTGGTGTGTGTGTGTGTGTGTGTGTGTGTGTGTGTGTGTAAGTGAGTAGGAGAACTGGTTGGCATGGGAAGGGTTAAACACCTCACCTTCCAACTTTTTTGAT
The DNA here is from genome assembly GCA_034641385.1 of Darevskia mixta. NCBI lineage: Eukaryota > Metazoa > Chordata > Lepidosauria > Squamata > Lacertidae > Darevskia > Darevskia mixta. The sequence goes on from JAWWNH010000008.1 coordinate 21,989,899, forward strand.
TCTTCCCTATTCTTGTATTCATATTACTCAAACATGGAACACATGTTTGTCAAGGTAATATGTAGCTCCATGCTTGGATTCTAGGGAAAAAATTCAAAATAGCTGTGGAATATCACACTTCAATTTTTTATTCATTCATGATGTAAAAATTCTAGTCTTTAATATGTGGGATGTATGTGTGTGTGCGCCTTTCACTTGAGATTCTTATTTTTGTATATTTAAAATCCAGTTTTACCACTGTCTTGTGACTATTCATTTTTGCCGGAGGCAATTTCGACTTTCAGTAGTTGTGGGCAATTGTTAAAACTTGAAACAACAGAGAAGGCATATCCAAGGGTAACACAAGAATATTTGCATAATTTAACTTTCGAAACAAAAAGGAGACACAGTCTGAGGAAAATTTTTGATTTTGTTAAGAATGGGGTAGACAGAACATGCATCTTCCCATACCAGTGAATCACATGTATTATTTTACAATATATAAAGGATAGTTTACAAGCAGAAACTTGTCTTTAGAACAGGATATTTACATTATGGCACAAATAAACAATTGAAGAATAAAAATAATAGACCCTTAACTTTATAGATAATTAACACTAATGTACTTTGCAGTGTTTTTAAAGTTATATTAGTTTTTTATCAAGACGTGCATGCATCACTCTAAGGTATGTACAGTATATTTTGTGTTGTCCATATATTTGTGTCGGTGGAGCTATAAAGATATGCTTCTAATTCTGGTATTGCACACACATTTCTTGTGCATGATGCAATATGACCTTTGTTCTGCACATGGGCATTCTGCCTGCCTCAGTGCTTGGGGGGGGATCTCACCCACTGATATTTAACCTAATTACTTTGCTTTTATGTGAAGATATGGGAGCTGTGCCTGTGTTGTTCACACATGACTATATGTGCAGGTGGGGTTTTCTGTGAAATGTATTTGTGGCAGGCTCTCTCCTTTTGGTGTCTGTACAGCACATTTCTATTGTGAATGCGTGTGAGAGACAAAAGGAAAATGCTCCCCTCCCCCCCACCTTTCCCACATTCACTCTGTGCTCACAGACAAGCTGGCACCCCTCCCCCACACTTTGGTTCCACACCAGCTGCTCTCCCTGAAAACCGATACTTGAGAGGCCTCTTTTCCCCCTAAACCAGTTCTAGCTGGAAGACGGAGAGAAACAAAACCCAGGTTGGATTCTGAGCTGGAGCAGCTCTGGCTGCCCTTCCTGCAGGCAAAAACTCCATCTCCAGGCATAAAGCCTGTCCACAGCTTCCATGCAACCCTGCTGCTACTGGCACTTGCTCTGAGCTCTGGCTCCAGTAGCATATTCTAGCAGGGACTGCGGCTCCTGGATCTTCTGGGAGTGATCCAGTCCAGAGATTCCAGTCAGCTTTGGTGCGGCAGAACCTCAGCCTAAACAACAGTTGATGTCTCATTCCAGCTCAGTCTCAACCAGTCTCAACCGGCTCAAACCGGCCCTGGCCTGATAGAATGGCAGCTGAGTCTGAGCCGCCTCTTTTCCTCCTATGAATTTTCACTGCCCCACCCATAGAGAAACAACACTGAGGAGAAGCTTATTTCTATTTTTATGTGGGGGATTCAGTGCTGCCCTTGAACTACTTCGAAGCCCACCCCAATAATATGCAGAGATGCAGAATCCCCCACTACTTCTCTGAATAAAGTCATTGTTTTAACCCACACGACCCTTGTGAGCAGGGGATACCCTGACTCCTGTCTTTTTCCCTCCAAAATCTTTGGAGGAAAATTCCCCACATGCACAAGTGCTTCTCCCCCCAAACTTCCCACAAAGCTGACCATGGTAGAGGATACTGAATCTCCTACCGAGGGGGCGGTTATTGGTGTTTACTGGCCCCTCTCTCCAGTGCATGTAATTTTTTGGTCCTTCAATGTTCCTGATAAATGATTGCATGGTATCTCCTCTGCAGTGCCCCCACAGCCCACAACACTAGCCCCCACAGCCCCCCTTAGTAATAACCTAATTAAAGGATTTCCAGTGTCAGATGATATGGCATGTTTCCAGCAAGATATCCATTCTTACATAAGCAGCCAGATGGGGAAGACCATAGTGCCCTCTATCCTTGCATAACTTTACAGGAAAAACCTCTTAGCAGAACATTAAATAATGAGGCGGACTACAGTCTATGCTTTTCCTCTGGTAATATGTTCCTCTCTTGGAGGATGGCAGGAAATGAAAATGCTTACTATTTCAAGAAATCCAGCAATGACATCCTCCTGAGAGAAATGTTGCACCTCCTTAAACAAAAAATATCAGCTCCCCACCCCCATATTGCTTCAAAGTAACTCAGAGTCCAGGAGTTCATTTACACAAACGATTACCCTGAGATAGCAACCGCTTAATTTCTTTCCATCTCAGATCTCTTTGTATTATCAAAGGGTGTATCAGAGATTGAAGTGGGTTTGAAAGCAAAGGAACAGCTCCTGGGTGTCTCACCTCTCTTGTCCTTGTGAAAGCATGTACACTCAATACCTGTATAGGTGAGAAGGGGCTGGGTGAAATTTCCCTCCTCTGTTAGCTGATGTCTATGTGTTGTGTTCCTTTAGGGTTGTTACACTGACATTTGAGACAGCAAACCGGGTATGCTGAGGTGAATTTGTTGACTCAGGGAAGCTATGTCAAATTAGCCACGTTTATAACAAAGGGTGGGTGGGTGTGCACATGATCATGTAAATGAGCCCCAAGCTAGAACTGACAGACCCTCAGAGACCAAATAGGGGGGGAAATCGTATTTACCTCTCCACAGATCATCAGGCTGCTTCACCGCCCTTTCAACAATTTATACTCACAGCACCCCTTTGAGGTAGGAAATAGTTACTACATGATTTTACTGAGACATTAGGACCTGAGAAATGCCTATAATGTGGTTAATGTGCAACAACACACAGCCTTTTGCATGCATTGCAGATTTCCTATATTAATTACCTGAAGCAGACCTAATCTGTATAGAACCAACTGTATTGCTGATGTAGAATTACTTACCAGTTGAGATGTAGGAATCTGATTACTCGTAAAAAAAATAATGTCTGTTTCCACTCAGACATAAAGAAAATTTGTGGCAGAACAAGACACAAAATATAGACCTCCCAAAATCGAGGTTACAACGTCATAGCTGCAACACTATCCTCTGGAGAAAATATCAAAATATGTGGGCGTGATTGTATTGTAAAGGTAAAGGGTAAAGGTACCCCTGACAGTTAAGTCCAGTCGCGGACGACTCTGGGGTTGCAGCGCTCATCTCGCTCTATAGGCCGAGGGAGCCGGCATTTGTCTGCAGACAGCTTCTGGGTCATGTGGCCAGCGAACCAGAGCAGCGCACGGAAATGCCGTTTACGTTCCCGCCGGAGCAGTACCTATTTATCTACTTGCACTTGGACGTGCTTTCGAACAGGTGGGCAGGAGCAGGGACTGAGCAATGGGAGCTCACCCCGTCGCGGGGATTCGAACCGCTGACCTTCTGATCAGCAAGCCCTAGGCTCAGTGGTTTAGACCACAGCGCCACCCGCGTCCCGTTGATTGTATTGTAGCATATAAGAAAAATATACTGTATATCAGAGACCCAAACTGGCTGAATGCCCACATCTGCACTAAACCAAGGAACTGATGTTCTATATTGTTGTTGGCATCCATCTGTCTCAAGAGACATTGGAGGTGAAGTCAAACTGCTAGGGTGCAAGCATGGGCAGTGTGTATGAGGTTGCAAAGCTGATAGTAAAGGGTTGCAATACATCTGGAATTTCGCTGTAATGTCTGGGAAAATCTGGACGTATGGCAACCCATGTTGGAAGTGTAGAATTTGGCTTCAAAGAAGCTCAAAAACTTTTATTTATTTTTTTGCAAAATAAGAGGAGTAATTTAGTGTTACTATATCAGTTCTTCATGAAATCACAAATCACGAAATCACACCATATGTAGCACAGGCAAAAATTCCACTGGGATTGGAAGGGTGGATTTCAGTCTATAAAGAAAGAGAAAGGGCAGTGAATGCTATGAAATTAGGGTTCAAGAAGAATAAAAGTACAGGAAAAGTACAGGGAGTCCTTCCTATTAGGGTGGGAAAAGGGAAGTGGAAGTGAAACCCCATAATAAATGTTTATGGTGTATAAAATCTTACGAATTGATGCTTCTCAATTTAAGTCCTGGGGTTTATAACCCTTGAATGTCAAACTCTAGAGGATATTCAGATTTTGTCAGTACAGAACAAGGGATAATATCCTAATTTTACTTTAATCAACTCTGCAGAAAGCATATTAATATATTTGTATCTGGGTCTCAGTATTATTTTCACACATTTAGAAAAATAAAACTTAAAATTACAGGTGTGAAGTTTGTTTGACTGCCATGTGATACATCCGTTTTAAACAAGGAAAAGCCTAGTGATCCTTAGTTAAGAGTTTTTGAGGAATGGAAAGGAAGCAACATTTTGCTTTGTAACTTGACACCAGGGAGCACATATCCCAAGTGGTTTTATTTAAGAGGGACAACTCATTGGGAGAAATATATATTTTTCCTCTGTGCCTTGATTAATGTTATTGAAACAATATTTCTTAGATACAGTATACTGAAAAGATGGTGTTCTCTTATGAAAATCCACTCTGGAGTAGAGAACTACCTGATTCTAATCAGACACTTAAAGCTGTGGTTCAGGACAGGAAATTCTCAAACTTTTCTTGTCTAGCCCCATTTCTTTCTTTGCCTATTTCATCTTATGCTGCTTTTGATATCTTGAATGCACCAAACTTCCATTTGTTTTACACAACTGTGCCATAGCCACAACTTTATTTGGATATGCACACATGTGCATTTGCATGTGTAGCCAAAATATAACCCTGCTCTCCCACGTTTATGCCCCCCATGCCACATCCCTTACTTCAATGCAGGCCACTAAGCACACAGCATCTAAAGTTGCCGATTGCTAGGAATCATTATCAAGCATAATCTTTCTCTTGGGCAGCTTCCTAAACTGTGGGGGAAGGAGTGCCTCTTAAGCAGCAGCAGTTACCTGTAGTTATGTTGTCTGTCTGAGGCAGTCACATCCTTGTAGCCAATTTTATGGCACTGTGGGAGACAGATGCAGTTTCCTTGTGATCTGACTCTACATTGGTACCTCATGTTACGTACTGTCCCCCTTATTAATGCTTCGGGTTATGTGCTCCGCTAACCCGGAAGTAGATGCCCCTTGTTGCGAACTTTGCCCCAGGATGTGAGCGGAAGTCGTGCTCCAGCAGTGCGGCAGCAGCGGGAGGCGCCATTAGCGAAAGTGTGCCTCATGTTATGAGCTGTTTCTGTTACGAACAGTCCAGAGGTACCACTGTATATAGGGGAAAGTTGTCTATCTTGCACCCATAAGCAACAGAAAAGAGACAACATATTTAGAAATCATAACTGTATATAGCACTTTCAGCATTCAAAGCTATTCACATACATCACCACAACAATTCTTACAATATCCCTTTAAGCCTTTAAGGTACTATTATTTCCATATTATGCTGGGGTGAGGTGCAGTGGTAAAGGTGAAAGGTAGTAGCTTGCCTAAGGCCATCTAGTACAGGGAGATCCAACTGTTCATACCAAGTGGGCCAACTCTCTTCTCACACTGCCCTCCCAAAGCCAGGTAAGTGAGGCACTGGGCTTTGGAAAGGAGGTATGAGGCTTCAGCAGTGTCCTAGAGCCCTTCCACTTCCTACCCCAAGTTGGAAAAGTGCTAACTGAGCTTTGGGGAGGAGGTGGAAGGACTCACGTCTCTGTCCCGAAGCCCAACACCTTGTAGCACAAGAGCCGGGGGCGGGGAATCAAATGTTGCCGAGAGCTGCCCCAAAAGGCACTGAGGGCCGCATGTGGCCCTTGGGCTGTGTGTTGGACCACTGTGCTCTAGTGAGTTTGTGGTTATGATGAAATTTGAACTAGTCACCTCCTAGAGCTCATTCTTTTAGTGGTTACATTATACCAACTCTTTTAGTAAACATTTTGAAATTGACTGTTTTGTGTCTGGTGTTTTCTGCCTGATTTCTCTGAAAAGATCTATAGGCAGACTGCTTATCCTATCACATCCTGCAGTAGCCAATTTGACACACTCTTGGAAGTTTTAATTTGTCTCCCTCTGCTGGCCAAAGGTACCCTTTTCTTTTATACACATTCCTAGTTATTTTATGTTGCAAATTTTCAAGGGTATAGTGTTTCCATTGCTTCATTGATGATTTTAGCTTTTTGCATATTCTAACATGCTTCAACCTTTCATTGTATATGTGTCTTGTCTCTGTGTGTAGCTGTGTATTAAAAAATTAATGGGAAATGATGGATTATCATTCACCTTCAGAATATTTTAATGGAATTTAAAATTAGCCATGTGTCAGAATGTAAGCCAGAGGGAAATTGCTAACTAGAGTGTTACATTTCAGTCATGCATGAAACACTGGAGAGATGCCAAACATAGTACAGGGCAAAGGTGAAAGCATGCACTGCCTTGGGGACTCAAGGAAGTCTAGATTCTGGCAAATGGAGCAAATTTGTCAGCTTCTGAAAACAAAGCTACAGGAAGATGTGAGGAGCTGGGAAGCATCCAGTTTAGGACAACTCTCATCCGTTAAGGATGATAGTGTAAATGTTTCAGGTCATCAAGGTGGGGATTGGGTGTAACTTGACTACTGCATAAGAAAGGAGATCACTGCAATTCAAAGTGATCAAAAAGTCGTAGGAGAAATTGCACATGTTTAAATGGAATCTGGAGAGGGGCACAGTGGTTTGGTGTTCACATAACACTAGACTGTAATTTGTTTAGCCTAACTATAGTTTGTATGAATGTGTGAAACCAACACAGCAGATTAACTGTCTAATGCCAATAAGCCATGGTGTGAAACCATGGTTTGTAATGACTTCTGAACCATGACTTGTTTTAATTATGGGTTGGTTTTATATCTGAACCCAGAACCTTGCTTAACCATAGTTTGTTTCTCCACCTCTATCCCAAATGCTCATGAAACTAAAAAAGGCACAGGAGAAGAGCAGCTGGAAAACAAGCTAAGCTTGGGAGAAACAAACCATGGTATGCGAGATGAATGGGCAACAAAATACAGGTGCGTACATTTATTTTGAGACAAATAGAAATTTCCAGTTTGCATGCATCCTGAGACAAATTCACAGAACAAAAACGAAAGTTCTATTTTGGTCTACCATTCATTCCTTTGGTATGGAAGATTCCAGTGGCAGCAGCAGAAACATCTGTGGCTACTCCTGGCAGCCATCATTTCCCCCTCAGGATGCCGGAAGTGTTGTTCTAGAGCAGGCATAGCCAACCTGGTGCCCCCCTCAAAGGCCAATGATTTCTAATGTGCTGCCACAGCTAGCACAGGCATTGACGAAGAAATGATATATAAATATTGGATCTCAAGGTAAGTGTGAATACCTAAATTAAAAACTAGACAATGAAGGAAACACAAAACAAGTGTGGTGTTTGTGAAGAAAATACATGGTGACTCTCCCAGTGATGCCAAATGTGAAAAGTACTATTTGTTTAAAGTTATTCATTCATTTATTTAAACAAGTTATATACCACTTAACACTGTAATCCCTAAATAGCGTAAATTTACAAAAGATACAATAAAGATAAAATCAGCTAAAATTAACTGATTCATTTATCTTAAGCACTGACCATATAGTAATTTATAGGAGAATAGATTTATGTATAAAATAGAAACTTCATAAAACTGTAATGTAGGTAAAGGAATGGTAACATCTTGAGACTATATTCTGAGTGCCACAATGAGGCATAGATAATTTCTTCTGTTCAGCTAGTTTGCTTTCAGTCAAGCCCACCATCCTTACATATACAATAAAACAGCTGCCTTAGGGACAGAAGCGTGAGAGAAGCAAGCAAGTTGAACCACCATGTCTACCAACTGTTGCCACTCCACAAGCTGGGAATCGGGATGGGACTCATTGTTCCCTTTCAGTGGCCACTTCGAACCACTTGCAAAGCCAGTTTCAAAAGGTGGAGAAATTAGGCATTTGCCGGGACTGACCATCCCAACAACACTACGATTTTCATTTTGCATGGAATACCCAAGAAGCAGTATCAGAAAGTTTGCAGACCTTGTTTCTTCCTGCTTGCAGGGGCCCACTATGGACCTCTCGCCTAAAAACCTAATAACTTTGGAGCTGGCATTGCCCAACTGCTTTGCTAACCATCATCACTGCCATCTCTACGAAACTACTGCTACTCCATCAGCTGGAACAGGTCCTGGATCTTTCCATAGCAGATAATTTAAGGACTATACTGTATTTTCCTGTGTATTAGATGAGGTTTTTTGACCTAAAAATCATGTCAAAAAACTGGGGTTGTCCCATACATGGATAGTGGCATGGGGGAGGTGCGCGCTCTAGGGAGCGTTTCCCGCAGCAGTGTGGGGGGGGGAGTAGCTGCACACCCACCCACCAGCTGGTTGGCGGCCCGCGCTCTAGGGAGCTTCCCCCCCGCAGTGGCATGGGGCGAGCGGCTGCCCACTTTGCCAATGGCCCTGCTGGGGTGATGGTGCGCGTGCAATTCCCCCTAAAAAAAACTAAACAACTTTGGGCCATCTCCCCTAATTTTCTTTAAATTTAGTCCCCAAAAATAGGGGGCATCTTATACATGGGGGTGTTTTATACAATGTATACGATATATGCATTTTATTAAAAAGTGTGGATTTATAGGGTGTGGCCTCCCCTTTTAGATGTGTGTTTTTGTTTGTGGTCAAAAATGTGCAAGTTGTATGGTAACTGAACTAGAACTAAGTATGTTTTGAGAAACCTGTGTTTCGGGAGTATGGAAGTAACAGGAGCAAGAAAAAGTGAGTCTAAAGGAATGTACTGGTTTTATTTAATTTGCCTTCTTTTATTTCCTTGAGCCATCCAAACATAATATTTATATTGACAATGCTTTGGGGTCAGAAGCAGATACTGATGAAGCTGCTGTAAGGCACTCAGATAGGGCAGATGATAAACAAAGTAAAAGGTTTCAACAGCAGAATATTCAAGGGCTTTCCCAAAATTTGTAAATACTAGCGATTTTCATACAACATACATAGGTAATTTTATAAAGTTTTCTCAAGCTAATCTTACTGCAGCATGTTCATAGGTAGCAACCTCTCCACACAGCCAATAGCCCTTTTGATGTGTGTGTGGCTTCCACCACTTTTGGACTATTTCTTGGGAAGCCTTGTGAACGCGGATGAAATGTTTACTCAATTTACTGGTGGTTGAGAATGTGGTCTCTACTTTTGCTTGGCATCATTTCCCCCCTTTTCTTCCCCCAGCTATTCCAGAATGAGGGAAGGACATATAGCCCTCACTCTGATTTATCTTCATTTTGATGACATGTACTCAGTCAAGTGTGGTTAGGGGATTGCATCTTCAGATCAAGGGCAAGAAACACTGGTTTAATTTAGCTTCAAAATTTTCTAGTTCTGCTGGAACTTGCTTATTTTAGTTATTTTTTTATATTCTGAAAATGGTGCAAGGATTCATTTAACTCCCATAGGTCACTTAACAAACAACATTCCTTTAAAGATTAAGGGGTGAGTGAAACAAAGATGACTTTTGATTTTATCTATTTAGCTGTTTATAAGCTAGCTATCCTGTATTCCCAAAAAATGCTGGAGAAAACTTGCAAAATGTTCAGAAACAGAAATATATTATAAAATATATCACATCAAAAAACCAAGATATCCCAGCAACAGAAAACAACAAAGTTTTAATCAAAGCTCAGTGGGTAACCTTGGGCCAGTGATGAATTCTCAGTCTAACTTTCTTCACAGGGCTGATGTGAGGATAAAATGGTGCTGTTGGGGAACCATATTATCTGCCTGGAGCAAACTGAGGGGAAGATGGGATGTACATGAAATTAAGAAATAAATGGCAGCAATAAAACATGCTGAAATGCTGAGCCTGGGTGTACAGAAATGTCTTTGCCTGGCATTAAGTATATATTTGTAGGAAGTGTGCTGCTACAGGAAGGCCTGTTCTAGCCTCCACCAACCTGGTTCCCTTAAAATGCTTTGGATGGCGACTCCCATCATGCCTGGCCATTGGTCTTGCTGGCTGAGGCTGATGGAACCCAAAATATCTGGAGAGCACCAGGTTGGGGAAGTCTGCCCAGCACAATGGATCTCAGTAAGTGCGGGGACCCAGAGAAGGGCTTCAACAGAAGGTCTTAAGATATGGGCAGATCCTTAATGTTAGGTCCTTTATCATTTTATTTCGGCTATTAAATGAGCTCAGTTAACTTCCATGTGCCTTCCTATGTGCAGATGGCATGATATTCCTTTCTTTTTCTTCAGTAGTGTAGAAAAGACTGTAATACACCAAAGGCAATTACTGTAAATTACGTTTTCTGTCATTTGAAAACTAAAGTGGTAGCTTTTAGTCAGAGGCCAGGTAGCACAAATGGTAAATTGATTCTCGTGCAATTGAACAGGTCAAGTCTTTTGATATCTATGTGTTTTCCAGTTCAGATGGCTGGAGGAAACATCTGCTGGAACATATTAAATTTAAGTTCAAATGGTCTGTTGCTAGGACACAGGCATTCTAGAAAACAAATAGGGGGAAACAAGTTTCCTGTGTTTAACAAATCCTAAAATTGAAACTTTAGTTACAGATCCCTTTTAGTACTGAGATTTTGGTTTTTGGCAGTACATGGAATACTCCCTTTTGTGTGCTAAATGATGATGCTACCTGTACTTATGATTTATTTATATGCATTTACCGGTAATTATTTGGTCAACTTTAATGCCCTAAAATTACTTCCTGCAGGTTATATGCTACTGACATTGATTTGGATATCTCAATTGTATAAACTCTCTTTGGACTTCTAACTAGTGGTAGCAAAAACAGAATATTAAAAGAGATTTTAAAGAGAACAGAAATGTTTAAGTTTAAGCATAAACTGTGGTATTTGGACTGTGGCACTCCACTTATCACTTTATATACTACAGGATGTTTAATTACCCTCTCCACAACTGAATGGTAACTTGCACAAATAAATTTAGCAAACTCAATGGCATCTTTGTTGTGAGCAAATTGAAAACTGAAAGATTAAAGAATTTTCAGTGCATGCGTCTGTCAAACACTTTTGTGCCAATGCTGCCATCTGCTGGGCATATGTTGGTAACGCAGTTTCACAAACATTTTAAGAGGAGAAAAACATTTTTTAAAGCTTAAAGCAAAATAATAGAAAAATAGAATACAAGAAGTGACTAATAGTCAATGAATCGTTCATGCTGCAGGGAGAATCAACAGGAAGCAACAGAATGCTGAGAACTATGCATGCTTCCACTGGGCAACTCTAGGACTGGAGCACTCATGCAGTGCTGCTGGTTTTGAAGAAAAACAGTCCTCCCTCCTTGCCCCAGCCATGTAGCCCTACTGTTATAAACAGTATTTCCTTGCTATGCACTTTGACATGCAAAGCTAGCACTAGAGCAATTACTCCAGCCCATTTTTTAAAAGTTGTGATTGAATGCTGCCTTGGCTCTTTTCTTTTTGGCTCTTTCCCCACCCCCGGTTTCATGAGGCCAGGATATTATGCTACCAGCAGTCATTTAGATCTTGTGGGAGTGTTGTGAAAAGTGCAAATAATGGCATTTGGGATACATTTTACTCAACTTTGTTGATTGCAGAATAAACATATAGGCCAGAAAACGGCCTGGTAGATTATGGCTAAACATTTATTAACAATAAGAGCAGTTTGACAGTGGAATAAGTTACCTGGTGTGGGGCCATCTCTCACTGGAGGTCGAGAACCAACTTGGGGATTGCAGTGGGGTGGGCAGTCTACTCTATGGTTCCATGTACCAAATTGAGCTTGGATCCACAAGCTTGCAGTCGTGGCGCCAGTTGGTCTCAAGCAGCAGAACAGAAAGGTTAATCCTTTAGAGATCCTCCACTTTGGAAGCATTTCTATTTGTTTTTCAATGACTGCAAGGTGTTCCTGAAGAAAAAGGGCAACTGTAAGTGAAGAAGGAATGGCGAATGGTGTAATCAGTGAATCATAGAATTGTAAAGTTGGAAGGGATCACAGGGATGGCAATAAAGCAGGTGTTTGACATTTCTGTAATTCTTTTTATGAACATTCTGGGCACACAGAATCTTTGCTGGAACAGTGCCACTTCTGAGATGGGAAGTATGTACTTAACTTATTTTTTTGCGTCAGCAATACTACAAAGAAAGTTGTGGTGGCAATATTGATTGAAGTAGGGAGAATCATTGGCCCCTTGGATTGCTTTGGTAAATTTGAGGAGTAAAAGGTGTTTTCTCTCTCCCATCTTCTCCCTTCCACACACCAATACTCAGTGCTTTTTTCCAAAAAAAATGTTTAATGGTACTCTCATTTTCCTACTCATTTTGAAATACTGCCCCTCAATGAGGCCAAACTTCGATTCACAAAGTGTTTAGGGGTATGCCTCCCCCTGCGTCCCCCCAGAAAAAAAGCACTGACAAGACTTAACACTTTGCACTTGCTAATTTATTTATATGACTGTATATTTAAAGTTGCCCATTGTCAAACTGGCTCCAACATCCTTAATTGATGAATACAGGAGAATATTGCATCTTTACATAATACTACCTCAAGTTTGTCAGAGTTTGATTTTCAGTCTGGAATCTCTCTCTCTCTCGACAAGGCACACGTTTTTATAAAAACATTGCTGAAGTGATTTTCAAATCACAATCTGGTGCCAATTATTTCCACAGTTCTCAGCACAGGGTATGTTTTCAAGTAGATCCAACATCATATGACATTATCTTTCTAGAATTAGAGATCATATAGTTCTACAAGCCAACGAGATACCACACAACACAGAGAATGATGTTATGTACATACATAAGAAGTAGCAATTGTCATGCTCCTAGTGCTCAGGTTCTAGGGTCTGGGGTTTGCTGACCATCACTTTATGGGGCCAGATGCTGGCATGGTCCAAAAATGACAGGGTTCATACCAAGGGACTAATAGTAGGTCAAGAGGCCCAGATGCAGGTACACAGCCCAAATAAGAGAGGGATCTTCTGCCAAATAAGCAATAAAAGATCAGGAAACCCCAAAAAGGTGTGCAGAAAAGGCCAAGCCGGAGGCATGATTGAAGGCATCAACAGAGGATTAGGGGTTTAGAAGCAGACATGTAGTTAGAATCAGCCAGGGGTCAAGGTCCAAGGCAGCCCACAGGGAAGATGAGGAGACATCTACACACCAGAGAAGAAGGTTGTTGTACAAGGCTAGGTCCCTTGCTCAGGCAAGATGATGATGTAGCCTAGATGGCACACCTAAACCCCAAATCTCAGCCTGCCATGCTTGCAACAGCACTTGAGCACTCGTGGACCAGGAGGTAGGCACCAGAGAATTGAGTAGCTTGCAGCTCTGCCCTGAAACATGGGCTTTGGTGAGGGGGTTGCATATCTCTTATGGGAGTGGGTTTCCTTCCCCCTGCTGTGTTTGGTGGGTGTGCACAAAACTGTTGCCCCTGTTTGCCTTTTCTGCAGGTTCTTCTCCTACTTAACCCTACAGGGATTTCTCTGGCTGGGTGGCTACAGATCCACAAGCATAGGGTCCTCTCCACAGGGTGGGGATATCTGCCCCATCATAACTCTTCTAGTTGGCACACCTGCACTGTTACTCAAGGCTTAGAGTACTTAAACAGGAGATTAACAAGAAATTGATTATTAATATTACTCTTTGTTCTTCAGCAGCAGGCCCCAGGATACAATAATTTAAAATTCAGAACTAAAACAGTTAAAACAATTTACTCTCACAGGAAAAGGGTGGGTTCTGAAAACACATGTTTCAGGCCTCAAAGGCCAGAGTATGCAATTTATGTTAGCATCTGATCCTTGTTAATGCAGAAGAGAAAGCTGAGGGGGGCATTTGTAATGCACATAAACACTGAGAACAAAGCGGATAGTTAAGTCCATAGAGCAAGAGGCTCTTAATCTCAGGGTCATGGGTTCGAGTCCCATGTTGGACAAAATGATTCCTGCGTCGCAGGGGGTTAGACTAGATGACCCTTGTGGTCCTGTCCGACTGTACAATTCTGTGATTTACCTTTTCATCACAAACCCGACTGCAGCAAGATTTACTTTTAGCCCTCTTGTGTGAAAATACCTTTGATCCAACAATAGTAGCAGAACTCCAATAAATAAAACTGCATCCAGACACTTGCTTAGTTCATCTCCTGAAAAGTTGAACTCCATTGCTCTTTTATTTTAATAATGCACCAAGGCCAATCAGCAAACCATCTTATTGTACTAAGCACAATGTAACTGTACAATTCAATAGCTCTAGGTATGGTGCTGGGAAATGCTATGGTACCATGGAGTAGTGAGAAGTGTGGGGCAGTACTGGGGTGGAGAGGGCTGTTTTTGGCATGAGAAAAGAGGGAGAGAAGAAAGAATTCCTTCCCCCTTGCTATCCTAGCCTCTTGACATGCCGAGACAAAGCAGGCAGTGACGGCTTTGCTTGCTCTGTAATTTTATGAACAACGGGGAGTTGGCGGCAGTGTTTCCCTTTTTGTATCTCTATGAAAGTGTTCTTAAAATGTGGATTATCCTCCCACCCAGCAGCTTATCCTTGCTTCAACCTCAAGGCTGGTGAAGCCACGTTGTGGAGTCAGATCCCTCTGCTGCCTCCATGACAGTGAACCCCCGTGGCTCAGAATGCAGCAGGGGTGAAGGGGGAGGAGGGCTGAGCAAATGAGGTGCTTGGCGAGAATGGGGACCCCTGTCAGGCTACGCCAAGAGAGGGAGGAATTCAATTTGAGCAAGTTTATTTCCAGCACAGCCACATCCCTTTGGAATAGTTGAGGAATGGCCCCGTTGGATTGAGCTGTGTCACTTGACACCTGCCAAGGATGGAGCCCATGCCACTGTGCCAAGGGCTGTCCCTGTATAGGAGGGTGAAGCTGCCTGCAGGCTCAGCTGCGCTTCTTTTGTGACTGAGTGGAATTTGTTCAGTGGGAGGACTCCATGCAGTGCTTTTCTCATGTGGGATTCAGATTGCAAAATGAGCGAGAAAATGCTGGTTTAATCCATCACGATTACCTGCGAACCCTATGCTGGGTACTAGAAGGGCTTGTTCTGAAGCCTTTCATTAGCTACGGTAGTATATAATTTGGGCTGAGTGACTGCCATAGCATTAAGTTACAAGCTCTGCTAAGTATATGAAAAGTTGCGAGTTTGTGTAACGCAGGCCCAGTTCAGAACACAGTTGTGCTGCCTGAAACGACTTCAGATCATGATTCAGAGTCAAGCCTCCCATGTTTGGTCCATGTTCTCAATGGCAGAACGATGAATAATTCCAGTCCCTGTGTGTGTAAAGTGAAGACAAGTATATTTTTGCTGTCAATCTGAACTCGGCAAATGAACTCGCAAGTGAAGCTCAATCAATGGAATTGCCCAACTGATTCATTTGGTTCGGCAATGCTCATTCACAAAGAAGGATCCGTGTCGATTAGGTAGATTTGGCAAGAGGAATTGTAAACTGCTATGTTGGGGTTAATGCTTTTTAGATTTCTTCAAAAACGCCTTTCTATAGAGAACTGTTCTCTCATACCCAAAGCAGAAATTTGTCACCATGGCAACCCAACAGACTTTGTGGGTGCTCTGTGGCTGCTGCCTGTAGAATTATCCTTGAAATGCTGTTTATTTTTTAAAATTCTGACAGGCTCGAGACCTGTGGGCAATGTGTTTTATAAGGAGATCTGAGGACGGTCTAAGAAATGAACCTCTCTCTTCTTCCAGGTGTTTTATAAGGCTCGGGCCAAGGTCATTAGCCAGATCTCATTCCCTATCTTGATGTATCTTCTATATGGAGTCCCTCTCCAAACTTGAGCAAGACTGTAATTTCCTCTCGAAATCTATCGATACCACTTTTTTGACCCTCCTTTGTAACTTTCATTGTAGGCAAACAGAAAATATTTCAAAAATTGAAAAGAGTGCTGCCCACATTGCCCAAAGCCACGAAACAACACAAGAAAAGTTTTTGCTATGCGAATGTTATTGTATATTAAATGATTACTTTTTCCTCTGGGCTTTTATATAGCTTGCATGCTTAATGATCCTGATTGCTGGTAGTTGCTAGCAACAGAGAACATCCCACCAGCTGGGGCCAAAGGAAAAAGGCAGCTTTAAATGTAGCCAGCATAAGAAAAAGAAATAGGCTGGCACAAAGGAACTGCGAGGTGAGGGGGGGGGGGTTGCTTGAGGGAACTACAGCTGACTGAGGTACTTGCCTTCACATCATTTTCTCAGTGTACATTTGCAAACAAACACATTATTTGTAAATAAACAAAATGAAAGTCTCCAGTAATCACACTTCAGAAGAAAACTTGACACTGTAGAAAAGCTCGAAACAAATTCCACGTGAAAGTAGCCAGTCTGTATGTTTAAAATCCACCCCACTTATGCATAGAGTGTGGGATGGGAAAGCCTGTTCTTAAAAGCAACTAGGGAATGTGGGTGAGGAGTGCTGAACTCTGCCCCTGCTTACCTGTTCACAGCTTTTATCTGAGCCAGGCTTCCTTCCAGTGATGGAGCCTGGCCGAGAGAAAAGGGAAGTTGAGGGCAACCAGGGACAGTGAGCCACAGGGAAGGAAGAATGTAATGCCTCTACCTATTCTACCCTTTTTGCTCTTGAAATTGGACCTTACACTTTCTGTATGTTTGGGTGATCTGGGTTTAAATACACAGATGTGCTGCTATCATGTGTAACCAGTGGAGGTTGGTTTCAAAGGGGGAATGGGGCACTGCCCACCAAGTACAATCTGCCCTCAGCTAGCACCCTCTTTCTTGCCTACTTATCTAACAACCAGCTGAGGGATGACACTGGCTGCCAACTTCCTTGGTCTCAGTTTTGCTATTGCAGGGCCAGCCCAATACCTTTTGTGTTCTGAACCCCTGGCAGCAAGCCAGTATGTCAAGTCCAATGCCCAAAGGCTAGGGGTCAAACCACACAAGTAAAGTCCAAAGGACAGGAAACACAGTATAGGGTCAAGCCAAGTAGCCAAGTCTGAAGTCCCGCAGTCAGGACACAGTCCAGTCAAACCTGAAGCACAGTCCCATAGAGGTCCAGCAGCATCCAAGCCAAGGTCCACCAACATGAGCAGTTGAGCAGACACATCATCTCAGCTCTGCTTCCCTTTTGCACTTTGCGTGCTGATTGCAGCATCTGGGCTTGATGAGGCATGTGACCCTCACTTGTTCCCATTCTACTCCAGCTGTAGAATCACACACCTCCTCCCAGAGCTAGTAAGCTCCACCTGGCCAGCTAGGGAGCTGGGCTGTGGGCCTTTGCCTGCCTCAGCCTCTTGGAGCATCACTCCTGCTGCTCCCTATGCCTCAGAGCCCGCAGCGTTCATGGGGACATGGGCCCGTCTAGCTCTGGTGGTGGGTCCTGCTGCTCTGGTTCCTGTGCATTGACCTCAATCTCCTTGCCATCCTCTGCCACCCAGTGAGTACTTCCTTCCCCATCCCCTGCTTGCCCCAGTCCTGGCTATACTCCTTGCCAGGATCCTCTTCCTCCTCCCCATTGCCCTGCCACTTCATGCCATTTTGGCACCTGAGGCAAACCACAAAACAGCACCCCGCCATTCCCTGCCAGGGAAGAAGGCGTGAATGAAGATCTACATCAGGATTAAGAGGGCAATAAAGATCTACATTGGGATCTACTGCCCCTGTGGATATTGCCGTCAGAGGCCAGTGCCCTGAAAAACAAAACTGGTTTTGAGGGTTCTTGGGGAGCTGGAGGGGGACAGCAGAGGAAGAGGAACTTCAGTTGTGCACATGGAACTGTTGTGTGAGCAGATCTGCAGCATTGTATATAATCCTTTGTTTCCTATCCTCACTACAACCAAGGGAGATATATTAGACTAAAAGATGGTGCGCAAGGTGACCCAGTAAGCATTGTAGCTGAGTGGGGGTTTGAACTCAAGTCTACTAAGAAAAGTCCAAAATTCCACAGGCTGGTTGCATATTTGTCCAACCCAACCCTGGAAGGTTACTGTCATTAGTTATTTTATCACCTGTAATGTACCAAAGCTACTTTCAAAGATGTCGGTATGCAATTGAGCCCATCCGTTTATTAAGATGAATGTCAAAGCAACCCTCACCTTTGGAGGCTAGTCAGGTAAGACCAGTGATGATTGGTAGCTGAAGTTTGTTCTGCTGCTGCTTTATATTAAATAAATAAACTGAGTACAAGTGATCTTAGAACAGGTTTTCCCATATAAGACACACTTTTCGCTTCACGTTGGAAAAAGAATGGAATGCAAGCAGCATTTTGTTGCCAAGGTGTGGGCAGCCATCTCATTTGCTACATTATTTTAAGTGTTTGATCATCCTTCACATTTTATCAGTTTTTTTCTGCTTCTCTATCTTTAGACTGAGAGATGGGGACAACTTCCGTTGATAAGGGAAGGCAAGCTTATTGTGATTGTTAGATTTCTGTATTGCAATTCTGTTATGCACTAACCAAGTTTGTGCAGCAGAATCCTATTGTTTACTCAGAAGTAAGTCCTATTAAGTGAAACTAGAATCCCATACTTATAGATATAATTATATTCATTTATCTCACCAGTTATTTCCTTCATCAATCGTAGTGTCGTGCACACGATTATTGTCCTGCTTTGCATGTCCTGCTTTCTCCTTAATACAATTCCAAGATGTAGGTTAGGCTAAGACAGGAATGGGGAACTTGTTGCTCTTTAGATGTGTTGAACTCCAATTCCTAGTCCTAGCTAGCATGGCGGGTGATCAGGGATGATGAATCTGTAGTCCGGCAACATCTGTAGGGCCACACCCAACCCTGGACTAAAAGATAATGACATACCCAAGATAGCCCAGTGAGTTGAGCAGACACTTAGACACAAGTTTCCCTACACCATGATAACTTGTCACAATTCACCAATCCACCACTTATAACATGGTGACAATAAGATGTTAAAGTTGGTGCCAAGTGGGCCTTATTGGGGCAAGCATTCCATACGCAAGGTGCCACAACTGAAAAGGCCCTTTCTTGTGCTGTTGCCACCCTCTTCTTGGAATGGGCACATAGACAAGGGCAGTGCTTTTTTTCTGGGGGTACGCATACCCCTAAACATTTTGTGAATCTAAGTTTGGCCTCATTGAGGGGCAGTATTTCAATATGAGTAGGGAAATGAGAGTACCCCTAAACATTTTTTTTTTATAGAAAAAAAGCACTGGGCAAGGGTCTTAGAAGATGAACCTAGGGACCAGATCAGTTCATGTCAGAAGAGGCATTTTGTCACGTATTTGGGCTTTGAGCTGCATAGGGGTTTGTAGGTTAAAACCAGAACTTTGAATTGGGATTGGAAACATATCGGCAGCAAGTGCAGCTGGTGTTATACGGCCAGGCCACTCTGCTCTCATCAAGAATCTGGTTGCTGCATTCTGCGCCAGCTGATGTTTCTGGAGAGTCTTCAGAGATAGCCTCATGTAAAGCACATTGCAGTAATCTCACTCAGAGGTTTCCAGAGCATAGATTAATGAAGTCAGATTATCCCGGTCCAGACTAGGGCATAGCTGGAGACAGCTTCACTCTGTTTTTGGTATGTGCCTTACGCTCCAAGGTGAGACGAAGAAGCTTATATGGAAATAAGTAATGCTTTAAAAACATTTCTCTAAACCCTAACCCCTACAATTTGATGTAATGTTCAAGCTTGTCCTCACCATCTCTTTTATGCAGTTACATTGATTGTTTTCAGTACATTGCATACTTGTGTTTCTCCCCCAACCCCACTGGCTCATTAGTGATATTTCTGGAGGTCTAGTTTCCACAGTAACAAGCAATTACCATTGTTCCATGGACTGCCAAAGTTACCACAAGCGACACAGAGGGAGATGCATTACTTTTCTATATTGGGATAAAATGCTTGCACACTTCATGCTAGTCAGTGCGTGCCAGTACTGACGCATGTTCCTTGCTATTGGCACATCACTATCCTCCTTCTGCAGCCATCATAAGATCAAGATGCACTAATGCTATCTATCTAAATGCCGACTGCTTTGAACATCAGTGGCAAAAGTCAATGTTCCCCCAAATAAATCAGGAATTTCTGAGATGTGTAGTGAGTTCCTTGGCGAGATCCATAATTACTGTATTTCTGATTTTGAAAAATGATTGCATATTGTGGGGACCATTTGTGAATTCTGGATCTTTGCTTTACACTTGTGTGCATTCCTGAGAAGATGCTCCTGGAGAGTTAATGGAGTGCAAATTTGCTTTCACCTGCTGTTACGTCTCATATTGATTGTTACTGTTAGATCATAGACATCACTGAGAAAGGGCTGTAGCTCTGTAAGGGAAATACCATGTGTTTTGCATGCAGAAGGTCCCAGGTTCAATCCTGGTGTAACGGATCGGCCCTATGGCAAGGGGATGTTTAGTTTCCCCAGCGTTTTAAGAGTTAAATTACACCCTGTTTGAATGGCAGCTCGCTCTTGAGAGGCGGGACATTCTACGATGGGTTGGTTTGAGGAGAGGGAGAGGGTGTGTGAGGGTGGATAGATGAAGAGATAGAGAATTGGTTAGGTTAGGTTTAGTTACAGAACTGATTGTGAAACTAAAAGAGAATTAAGCTTTGATGGAACTAAGCTTGTAAACAATGAATTACTGAAACCATTATGCTATGTGAAAAATAAAGTCTTGTTCTTGTTGTGCGGAGAGACATCGTCATTTATTTGGTCCAGCAAGTTATATGTGCTCATAAAGGAGTGAACTCGGGGAAAAGGCAAAACTGACCTAAGGGGTGATAGTTTGTGTCTGAGAGTTACACTGAGGAGGGGCTAGCGGGTGAAAACCTTACGAATGCCACAGAGTTGCTAGCAGTGCTTAGTCGACTGATACAGTGGGGATCCAATGTGAGGGAGGCACTAGACTGAAGGCAGAAAGGTATTTCATCCCAATACCCCAGAGCAGAGAATATAATAGGCCACGGCAGCTGGACAGGAGCACTCTCGTTACTAAGATACCCTTAGTGGAAAGGAGATTGGTATTGAAAACGAACCTCAAAGGATAAGGTGGGGGTGGATATAAGTGCACCCGACACACCTTGATAGAATTCGATTTAGTAACGGAGAGGCTGACAGGAGGTTCGTTGCACCTGGCATCTCCAGGTATTTATTTGCTTATAGGATTTTTTACCCACCCTTCACCGTAAGGTCCCAGCGTAAGTTACAACAATATAAAAATACAGTACTAAAATTGGTTCAAAAGGTTAGCATCAGAAGAATATGATGGGTAAAGGGGTGCATCTTCAGCATACGATGAAAGCTACATAATGAAGGTGCCAGGTGCACCTCTGTGGGGAGGGAATTTCACAACCACAGGGCTGCCACAGAGAATACACACTTGTGGGCTGCCATTCCCCAAACTTCTGGAGGCAGTGAAACAGTCAGGAAGTCCCCCTCTGCTGATCTTAACACCCAAGAGGGTCTGTATGGAACAATGCGTATGTTTTAACATTGCAAACGTCCATAATATTTTATTGTGTGATGTTATAAAAACAAATAAACAAGAGGCAGTCTTTCAGATATTTGGGGCATGAGTAATTTAGGGCTTTAAACACAAATGTGAGCACTTTGAATTGGGCACAGAAACAAAATGGCAACCTGCGCATCAGTTTAGAACAGGAGCTATGTGAGTTCTAAATGGAACCCCAGCCAGGAATCTGAATTTTGGACTAGTTGAAGATTCCAAGTCCTCTTCCTGGACAGCATCCTGTAGAGCACATTGTGAAAGTTTCTGGAGCATTGTGACCAAGTTGTGTCTGTTCAAAAAGGACTGTAAAGGGTGAAGCAGCTGACGCTGGCAATGGGCACTCCTAGCCACCAAGGCCCCCTGAGCCTCCAGTAAGAATGCTGGATCCACAAGCAGCCCCAAAGCTTTGGATTTGCTCCTTCCAGGGGACTGCAACCTTGTCCAGAACTGGCCATCTCTACACCTTCCCAGACCAGAGAACACATAACAGATATGTGATTGCTTTTTCCAAGTTTCTATAATACAGTCAATCTATTTCCCAGTTGCATTTTATAGAGAGACAAGATTGTGTTGTTCTCTGAAGAAGTATAGTTGTCCACAGAACTGTTTAAAAGCCGGAAAGAGACAAGTGTACCTATCTTTATAGAGGATATATAGTAAAAGCAATAATAACTTCAATAATTTCTACTCCCTAGCTTTTAGGCCATTGGCTAGTACTTAAAAAAGAAAGAAGCAAGGAGAGCTGAAATAGTATGATGATTTCAAGATCAACACATATTTCTGGTTCCAGACTTTCCAGGAAATACTCCACTCAGTGTCCAGGAAATACTCCACTCAGTGTTACTCTGCAACTGGAAGCATTGTTTGGCATCCGTCTATCTCAAAAGACAATGGGGAAGCATCAAACTTTATAAAAAACCAAAAGAAAAGAAAAGAAAAGAAAAGAAAAGCCAAGGCTATCAACTTTTAAAAAATCATGATGTGATAAGATTTAAATGTTGCAATCCAAGCTTGAGCACTTCCCAAAAAGGGTGTGGAATCTTTTTGCTCTAGCTATTGAAATTGGACTGCCTAGTCCCTATTGATCAGAGTAAAGTTGATGCCAGTTGCCTCTTTTAAGGGAATGCTTGTAATTATAAGGGGTATTGCTTAGTTTAGGACAGCCATTTAGAAAACAATAGACATCTTCTGCTTCTACACTTCATGCGTCCATAAAGCATAATAGATGTCCCTCATTTCAGAAGGTTATCAGCACTAAAGGGTCTCAGGGCATCCTCATTCCCAGGAGGGAGCTCATTGGTGGAGAACTTGTTGTCCCTTCCAATTATCACCACCCATGGCATTTCTGCTTGACCACTGGTGACTCTTCTGGCTTTGGTTTCAGCAACAGTCTACTTGGCCTTGCTTGGGGCCGAAACGTCTCAGCCTGTACTTCCTTTCCAACTACCTGCAGCCTTGTGCCACTCCCAACTCCCTGCCCTTACTCCCTGCTCTGTTTGGACAGGCTCTCTGGGGGCTGGGCATGACCTTGGCACTATTTGGCTATGATTCTCCATGGCATCAGCAGCTGAGATTTGACTGCCTCGCCTCTCTCTGGAGTCTTCCAGCTTACTGGCTGCATGTCACGCTACAACGGAGACCCTGCAAAGACTCCCAGGAGCTTGCATGTGTGAATCCCACAACTCCAAATGATCCCTGATTTTAGAAAGACAATCCAACATCTGACTGCAGACATAAAAATTGAATCAAGTACGACCAAGCAATGCATTTTTCTCTAATCCTTACTATATCTTGATATAAATTCATCCCCCCTGCTTTGTACACTTGCTAACCTACTGGTTGCTCCAGCAATCTTTGTGAAGCACCATCTCCCTTCTCCTTCATTATTGAAGAAGAGACAGGAACATTGCCTGGGATACTGTATCCTTCAGATTTCTGTCAGGATTGAGGAATAAGCATACAACTTTGCCTCATATATGCATGGTAACAGTCAAAGACAGTTGGTCGATAGCACCGTGATTCCTGTCAGGAATGCCTATGTGCTACAGTAGCTAGAAAATGCAGTTAAAGCTACAGTGCTGGGGCATGAGAAAACATTTCCATAATTAAAAGTGTCCACATGCCACCAGTGATAAGAAGATAGCACCATATATCCACCATCAATTACCACTGAATACCCCACCATTTTCATTGTTATTCACCCATGAAATGGAGTTTTAGAAGAAAGCTACGTAATAAAGCCCAAGTGGCTCCCTTATCCTAGAGAACGTATCTGGTGCCTCTGGTTCACATTTTACTATTGTGTGTTATTACAAAATTCTCCAGATTTCCTTGAAGCACGACATAAGAGCATGTATAAATAATCAGAAAACCACCTCAAAACAGTGAAACCAATGAGTTATCTTATGTCATATCAGTTATGTAAACAATTATTGTGTGAATCAGTCCGTATTCACAGATTTGCCTCTATCACATAAGCCACGATCATGGCTTAGTATTCAGATATGGTGCAGAAATGTACGGTTTCTACACTTCATGCTTCCATAAAGCATAATAGATGTCCACAGAATTCTGGTGAACATGTAGGTAAAGCAGGAATATGCAAAATTTCACTGAAGAGAATCACACATATACACATAATGCAGTATACCAAGAGTATGTTTCTCTTCCCTGTTCTCAAATTTTCATTCCTATTTCTCCTATGTTTCCCTTCCTTTATACTCAGTTATTGAGATGATTTAGCACACATCCTTCCAGTCAATCCAAGCTGGCCCATCTTCCCAACTACTCTCCTTTTCCTGTATCGAAGACCCTGAAGGCCCAACTATCATTCTCTGGTTCCCATGGTAATGACAGGGGCAACCAATCCCAGAGTTCATTGCTTCTGAAGCCAAGTGCTGATAGCAGATGTGGGGTTTCCCTCCACTCACTTCCCCCCCAAAAATGAATGGGTAATTTCTTCCCCAAACATTTTTTTTGGCAAACTTCTGATGTTAGAGTTTCATATGAAGCCATCAATGAACTCTCTTCTGTCTTCTCCTGGAGAAAGTACTACCTCATCTGGTTATCATTACTGGCAGATTGAACACACACACACACACACAGCAATTCTGTAGAAAAGAAAAATACTTATTTTTAAAGTTTTGTATGCAAGTTTATACAATTTAAGGGCACCCAATATTTTTTCCAGATATTTTGCTTTTGAAGGTTTGGTGTCATGAATGCTAGTAGCCACTAAGTGGAGCTGTTGGGCCACAGTTTCGACCGATCAATTTTGAAATTGGAAAGCAGACCATATGCTTACTGGGGGTTGGGGTGGGAGTGGTTGATGGGCACTCATAACGGTAGAAAAATGGTCTTCTTTGATACAGGGTGCACTGGAAAATAATCCATATGCATTTTTCATGCATGGCAACTGTTCTTTCTTTGGTAGCTTTGGTAATTTAAGACTGGTTCAATGAGCGGAAGCTCTATTTTGGCTTTATTAGTTATCTGCTAAAACTCCATTTCACGGAAGAATAACAATGATAATGTTGGGCTTTAGTTCCAGGGCTTTAGAAAATTTCTCTCAAAAGATGTTAGAGAACCGAGTGGAGGGTCTCTCAGGTGGCTTGTTCTGTTCAAGGACAAGTAACAACAGAACTAAAATGATAATGATGTCTTCTTAGTGCTTTGGAAGTTTCCACTTCCAACACAGAGCTGTCCCAAGACACATTGTTGCTGGAGGTGGCGGGAAAGCGAAATGGCTTCCCCCATGCCTGTGGTTAAAATATGACAACTGTCCATTTGCTTCTTTCTGTTGCCTCAGGTGGTGGACTTCACCGCTCCTAATAGCAAGGGTGGCCCTGCTTCAAATTTGTTCATAAAGAAGATGAGAGAGAAAAGTGGACCACAAATTGCCACGACTTCTGTGAGTGAATCAGTGTGGGCAAAGGTTAGCTAGCAATAACATAGGAAAGTGATGCCAAAGCTGCAGAAAATGCTATGCATTAGTTTAGGATATTTGGATTTCTAACCCATGCCATCAGGAGCACCGGGTGCCTACCTACGTATAACTATACTGATAAAATCAACGTGAACAAGATTGAAACCAGAACCAGCAACAAAAATCAGTAGAGCAAAGACTGGCAGCTCTGTGCCAAAGGCATGAGGGAATTAATATATTTTCAGCTGTCACATAAAATATGGTAATGTGGGGGGGCAGCTGAATCTCCACCACGTGGGAGTTCAAGAGGGTTGCTGCCCCATCCAGTAAAGGTCACTTACCTAATTCTTGGACCTGGGAACTACCCTGCCAGAGTGCCTCTGCCTCATCAGGATTTAACAGTTTATTGGACCTCATCCAACCCATCACTGCCTCCAGACACCGGTCCAGCACTTGTATAGATTCTCCTGATTCAGATGGAATGGCAAGTTAGAGCTGAGTGTTATCTACATATGGGTGACAATCATCACACACTAAATCTCTGGATGTCACCTCCCAGTGGTTAAGTAGCATGGAAAATAGAAAAAAACAACAACAACAATCTCAGCAAAATAAAATACCCAATAAAAGGGCAATATAGCAAAGTGAAATAGCTCATACTCATTTAAGGAGCACAAGGAGAACCTGACAAGAATGCATATGTGGTTCTGAAAGTCACCAGTTCTGATTTTTTTAAAATAAAGGAAATGTATTAGGAATAAGTGATCCAAATTAAATTAATATAATTCTTTTTGTTAAATTTTCTTTTTTTTGGGGGGGGGGGGAATCCAAGCCCCAGACAGTGAGGATGGCAGCATAAGGTTTGTGAGATAATAATTACGGCCAAATTAACCAATTTTACATTGACAAGAGATAAATTTACAAATCTAACCACAGTATTGTTTATTCATGCTGTAATAATTATTTTCTATTTATAAACTGTTTTAGGGTGTGTAGTGTTGCTTTTTTGCCCCCCCCGCCTTCTTTTTTTCTGCTGTTAACTTTTTTTTAAAAAGTTTTTATTTTTAAAAAGTTGATCTGTCAGCCTTACTGTTGTGCAATAGAAGGAAGGGCAATAGATGTTAAAAACAGTATAGGATTCAAAGATTTATGTGTAGCAGCCAGAAATATTTTACTATCTTGATCATTAAGGAGACAGCATTAATAGGTTTGGCAGTGTGTACTAAAAGCCCATGGCTAATCAACATTTCATTTGCAACTTCAGGCATGGAAAACCTCTGGCTCACAGGCCAAATTAGGCCTAAAGTGGTTGTAATTTGTCTCGCAAGCCACGCCCACCCAATCCATGCTCTGACACTTGACATATGTGAGGTAGATAAGGACATGACTACAAAGGTGCAATGAGTATAAAGGGAGCTCTCAATTGTTCCTTTACAAGTGGGGCTCACGGACAGGGCCAGTCACTGATCAGTGCTGACAGAGAGCTCCTCAGTTCAGCTGTGCCAGGGGAGTCCCCTATCTGGGAAAATGCCCACTTGCAAGTGTGGTTTGAATTCAAACCACGCTTGCAATAGGACAAAGCAGGTGAGCCCCTTTGTAGTGAGCCCCTTTGAAGTTGCCATAATGATGTCAGGTGATTGATAGATGGGTGGCTCCGCCTGTCAGAATGGCCCATGGGGAAGCTGAGGATCCAGCCCACTGGCCAGAAAAGGTTTCCTACCCCTGTACCACTTCATACATTGTCCTAAGTGTGATCTTACCTTGGAAAAAATGTAGAGCAGGGAGATACGCAGTCAAATCCCAGCATAACTGTATACACAACCGTTGCTGGAAACTTGGACAGAACACTGTTGCTTGTCCTCTTGTCTTCATCTAGATACCTGACAAAGGAGACAAGCTACTGCAAAATCTGTAGGGCAGGTCAGAGGCTCAAACCAGAGGCAGTCTGTAATATAATGCAAAAATAATGCAGAATAGCCTAGTAACTTCACTCACAGATGTTGCTTAGAGAGATATATCCAAATATCCTGTGTGAGAAATATAACAGGAAGTGGAGAATCAATGATTCCCCAAATCACCAAAGTCCCAGGTTTTGAGAGTTCTGAGAGGCTCTCCTGCTAGGTTCCTGAAAGTACCGACAGAGCCCTCCTTTGACCATTTGTACAGGAGATTGAGACTTATTTTCCAAACTGTTTTCCTATTGGAAGCACCTACTGGCTGATTCAGTAAGTTATTCTTTGCTTTTCCTTAGTTAACATCCATGGTGCCCTCTCTTGCTGACTGGGAAATAACTCCATAGCAAATGGTATCTGATAGATCACTCAGAAGACATTATTCCTTTAAATAGGAAAATATCCACAACAGAGAGCCAACAGAGAGGCATTGCCTCTGCAATGTGAGGCACATTGCTGAAAATTTTAAACCAAGTTGGCAACCAAACAAGAAGAAGAAGAAGAAGAAGAAGAAGAAGAGTTTGGATTTGATATCCTGCTTTATCACTAGCCGAAGGAGTCTCAAAGCGGCTAACATTCTCCTTTCCCTTCCTCCCCCACAACAAACACTCTGTGAGGTGAGTGGGGCTGAGAGACTTCAAAGAAGTGTGACTAGCCCAAGGTCACCCAGCAGCTGCATGTGGAGGAGCGGAGACGCGAACCCAGTTCACCAGATTACGAGTCTACCACTCTTAACCACTACACCACACTGGATCTCAAGACTAGGGAATTCCTGTCTTTATTGATGCAAAGGGCCTTGACTATTACTTAGACAGCAATTAACATGGAGAGCATTGGGTGTGTCAGAGATATCAATTTGCTTATGTTTGAAAGGATGTTAGCATGTTCAAACTAGCAAAAAACTGGTAGCAGTAGAAATAATCACATTGCATTTAGGCAGAACACCATGGAGACTTTAAAAATACTGTGTGCATGATGGCTTCTCTAGAAAAGTACAGTGAGTCATTTCCAACTGCATAAGAAAATATACCAAAGGAAACAGTTGTATGTTTGCATGATGGAAGATGCAACCAAGACAAAACCCAAGAGGTGCTTTTCTTTATGTGCTATGTGATACTTTTTGTGGCTGATTAAGTGAACTCTAGTCCATGAAAGTTAATGCCATAATACAATTTGTTTGATTAGAATTATCAGAACTTGGCAAGGCAGAGAATGAAACATGTGAAAGTATCATTTCAGGCCATCCCAATCCCTGCCAAGCCTTGCACAGGATTCCAGGGGTATTGGCCCCCAACCAGGGTCTCTGCTCCTTTGGAGAATTGAAAATGCGGCGGAGGCTGTTATAGCTTTAAGAAATATGGTTTATTCACATATTTACACCTGTTTGGATGGAGGGCATTTGGTCTTACAGCATGGTCATCTCAAGAGGGGCTTGTTCCCCACAGCAGTGCAGTACTGGTACTAGAGTTGAAGGCACCTCTTCCAGCCTGCCTTCAGCCAGCTTGCCCAAGATAGATCTCTCTCCTTTCCTGTTCCCAGCATGCCTTGCTAAAGACACACTTTTCCTTTCTCCTCTCTCACACACCCCATCACCTTGGCAACCTCTGTCTGTCCAGGCCCAAGGATTCCTCTTAGATGGGTCACAACACCTTTTGTCATGTTAATGTTAATGTCATGTTAATGGATTTGCTCTTCATTAGCCCAGCCAGGTTGGTTTGCAAAAGCCAGCACAGAGATTGCTTGTCTGGCACAGTTCTGCAGCTTGTATTTCTCCCTTCCTATCCCAAACAATCAAAATACTACCATTTATTAATTTCTATGGTTTGGGGAGGTGTCCCTTAAACCTATAACAGTGTACTGGTGGAAATAAAAGCCCTTAAAGCCCTTAATATTGAGCTGGCTTGCCTTTAATGCTAAGCCAGAGGTGGGGAATCTCAGGCCTAGGGTCAAATGAGGCACTCCATGCTTCTTTTTCTAGCTGCCACCAGAGCTAGAAGTCAGGTGAGATGGAACAGAAGAGGGTGCTTGGAGGGTTGTGGGTGAGATAGAGGTGGGACAAAGGCTTGTGGTGGTTGGGACAAGGAGGGGCTCAGAGGATCACCAATGTTACTAGGAGAGGGGTTGGCTTTGTCATACTTCAGATGACATCACTGGGTGCATGATGGAGTCCAATGTGGGTTATAACAAGGTCTGGAATAAAATGAACCATTTCCATAATTTGGGGTGGGGGGGTAAATTCAATTTTTGAAACCTAATCCTGAGCCAATATCTCTCCTAGAAACTCAAGTACCAACTTAGTTTATTCCAAGCCAAGTTATGAGTCTAACCAGGAGGATGGAAGGGAAATGCAGTATTTGGTCTGTCACTAATTCTGGCGCTTGTTGCTGTCATCTGTAGAATATCTAATCTGTTCAATCGGAATTAATGGCAGAACATGGTTGGGGCATGCTATGAACCCCGTCAGAAAAGTCACTAGTCTGCTGAGAGTAGGGGACTTCCCTTATGAAACACAAACAGAATATAAATAAGAAAGGCCAGTACCAGAACTTGGAGAGTACAAACTAGGATCCTTCAGGTACATTGAAATGCGTCCAGACATTATACAAATGCATGCAAACATTCAAGACCAAAGTGCTAGATTAAAGACTGGTGTGTATAGCAGATACGCTTATGCTGACAACTGTTTAAATGTGTCTTATGTGCAACATTACTGGCCCTATAAATGTATCACCTATCTTCACCAATAGTAAGAACATCTTTGTGCCAGACCTGAAGAATTTACTTTGTTTCATGTTGTTTTCAGTTGTTGGCATGAAAAAGGTTATTGATCTGTGTAACTGTTTAATAATTCAGGCTTTCCATTCTTGAACTGTGAGCTTCTTTGGTTAAGAGTAAAAGGAACAGGTGAATGAAAAATATTCATAATTGGTCATGAGAGAGACAACGCTACTCATATCACAAAAATTCAAATTTGAAATATTATATTTGCATTGTTTGGAACTATAGGCACAGATTCCTCATGAGGCTGACTATATCAGCTCTGGACAAAGATTAAACTCAATGATTTTAAATGGTGGTATCAGAGATAAAAATGTCATTTAAATGTGTTAAGACTGACCAATATATTTTTCTGAAGCAAAAGAAAACAAAAGAATAGACCACTAAACTACAGAGAGGCATTCAGCAATGAATTTCCACACCTAAGAAAAGGAAGGACAGATTCTGAAGGATACCACAGCTTTCACAGGTGATGGTAATTATTTTAAATAGACTAACAGCACAATCCTACTAGAAGTAAGGTTTACTTCAGGCATGGTCAAACTTGGCCCTCCAGATGTTTTGGGACTACAACTCCCATAATCCCTAGCTAACAGGACCAGTGGTCAGGGATGATGGGAATTGTAGTCCCAAAACATCTGGAGGGCCAAGTTTGACCATGCCTGGTTTACTATATTCAGTGGGGCTTGCTCTCAGGACAGGATTAGGCCTTATATTGCCTTAAAGGTAAAGGGACCCCTGACCATTAGGTCCAGTCGTGGACGACTCTGGGGTTGCAGTGCTCATCTCGCTTTATTGGCTGAGGGAGCCGGCATATAGCTTCCGGGTCATGTGGCCAGCATAACTAAGCCGCTTCTGGCGAACCGGAGCAGCACACGGAAACGCCGTTTACCTTCCCGCTGGAGCGGTACCTATTTATCTACTTGCACTTCGTGCTTTCAAACTGCTAGGTTGGCAGGAGCAGGGGCCGAGCAATGGGAGCTCACCCCATCGCGGGGATTCGAACCGCCGACCTTCTGATTGGCAAGCCCTAGGCTCTGTGGTTTAACTGACAGCGCCACCCTGCATCCCTTTAAAATTGTCCTTAAAAAAAAAGTATGATGACTCAACGATATGTTGCATGTGAAAATATCCATGAAGATCCAATGATCTGCTTCATTCTTGTCAAGTAACTTTGTAAGATGTCATTTTGAGGGCGAATTCAGCAGGAGAAGGGATGCTCAACCCTTTCCCAACACACCACAGAATTGATATAATTAGCAAATATTATGTGCAATATGCAAATTAAGCCACTTAGATTTGGGAAACTGGAATCTGCCATCCCCAAGGGCAGTGAAGTGAGTACCATGAAACAAGAAAGTGACAGTTCACCATTACAGTTGTACCTTGGTTTTCAAACAGCTTAGTTTTCGAACGTTTTGGCTCCCGAACACTGCAAATCCAGAAGTGACTGTTCCGGTTTGCGAACTGTTTTTGGAAGCCGAACGTCCGACGGGGCTTCTGCGGC
Source organism: Darevskia mixta (assembly GCA_034641385.1). Lineage (NCBI taxonomy): Eukaryota > Metazoa > Chordata > Lepidosauria > Squamata > Lacertidae > Darevskia > Darevskia mixta. Next base: position 22,021,612 of record JAWWNH010000008.1, read on the forward strand.
TTCCGATTGACTGCAGGAGCTTCCTGCAGCCAATCAGAAGCCCCACTTTGGTTTCCGAACATTTTGGAATTCGAATGGACTTCTAGAACGGATTCCATTTGACTTCCAAGGTATGACTGTGTTCAATATCTCTATTTGATGAAGAAAAAAATTAAAAGTTGAACGCATAAAATGCATAAATTATATTAAACAAATATCCTGAATCAACGTGGCCCATATGCTCACCATGCCACATTGGTTGTGTGAATTGGCCCTTAATTACGCTACTATAATCCCCAACACTGACATAAAAATTAAGGCTCAAACCAAAGCAGAATTACCAAGGCGAATCAGGGCCTTGTATCCACTCTGCAGCTCGTCAACTACCTGTGAAAAAAGGTCATACTAATCATAGAGCATTTTCATATGTGAGGCTGAATCAGTCTGTAACACAAATGTAAAACACATCTTGGCTGCAAATGTAAATTTGGTTTCCAGAGGGTTAGTAGTTGTGTTAATCTCTTGCAGCAAAAAGAACCAAGAGTCTTGTGGTACCTTAGAGACCAAACAATTTTTAAAACTTTCCTGTAGCCAACGTAGTCTATGAAAGCTTATGCCATAATAAGTTAGTTTTTAAGGTGTCACAAGACTTTGTGGTTTTTATATAGATTCAGTTTTTCTTCTTTCCTATATTAGCATCAACATGACACAAATAGTGAAAAAGAAGCCCAAAAGCTCATCTAAGCCTTACGTATGAACATCTATTGCTGTGATAAATTTATCACCTGCCCTTCACCAGCAGGTCCCAGGTTGAGTTATAACCATTTAAAATTCAGAATTAAAAACAGTTGAAGCAGATTGCAGTCAAAGGAACAGGGTGGGTCCTGAAAAGGCCAGCAGTGAGCAACCACAAGATTCCCATGGGAAAACCACACATTTCACACAACCTCCATCCCCAAACCAAAGCAGCACAACTCTGAGAAAACCTCCAAGAAGAAATAGATTGTTTGTGTGGAATCAGTTCCATAAACAGAGCTGATATTAAGATGGAACCTGAAGAGCATGACTGTATTTTTGAGAGGGACATCGAAAGGAGAAGTTTGCTGTTATGTATTGGGTTCAACACATTTTATGCTGCTAGGCGCGTTCTAACCAATCGTATAAGCGTTGGTAGATGAACGTTCTAATGGGAAGTGCAGGCACTGTCAACTGTCAACTGTCAGTTCTTGCCAGGGTTTTTAGCGTGTGCGTCCTGCGCGTTTTGTTCTTGTTTTTCCAAGAGTGAGCTGTTGTCACTGGACAAATGTTGAAGAAACGTAGTTGAGGAACTTATACTACCTCGGGCTTCTGACTTTTTCTGAACATTTAACATTTGCCATGTGTCATTTATATCAGTGAAGCAGTAGGATGGAACAACACTGCACATGCTGAACATCTTGCCATGTAGTCATTAAAGACACATGTTCCTTAATTTGTTCAGAAGTTAGTAATCCTGGCACTGATCTGCAAATTCATTTTTAGAGTACTGTTATCATTTGGATCCGAGAGAATAAAAGACAATAATGATCAGATTTCTGATCAGGAGATTAATAAAATTGGCAGAACTTGCCAGGATTGTACAGACGACTGGTGTGCCAAGTAGGAACTACCGGTAATTTATCACTTGGTAAGCTGTTGTCTCTATTCACTGAATCATGTACAACAGCCCTCTTAGGACTGTACCACTTTAGAATGTAAGTGTGAGACCCGTGGTGGAAAACTCCCTGCTACTGAAAAGTTAGCTAGTCAGGGAGAAGGCTCTAGCTTAGCTTCCTCCCTAGTGAGTTAGCTTTCTGCAAGCAAAGAGTTTTATTCCTGTGCTAGATAATTCAGTCATGTGTTTCCTTACCTGCATTCTGAAGTGGGAACTTTCTGAAGTGATCAGGCGGACTGTATTGTGTCCTTTTTCTGAATGCAGAGATAACTTTTATTGGGTTCTGATGCTTTAAGTGTGAAAGCACCAGGTTAGACAGCTGAAAAACAGAAACGACAACGGCCACCAAGTTTTCCTCAGTTCTACCTTTCATAAATCTCCGAGAAACTGTTTCTTTTAATGGCCAGAAAGCACAACTCAAACTCTCCACTCTCACCGCTTGGAGGACTAGCGGCTCGCTTGTTCCAACTGAGGCATCATGAGGCAAAGCCAAAATACGTGCTTTGTTCTGGATCTCGAGCATCCCAGCAATGGCCTTACCAATGAGCCTTAATTTGTCTGTTAAAAAGTAAGATTGCGTGCATCTTTTTAAAAAGTCCAATTCTTTCGTTTCAAGCTAAAAATAGGGTGACAGAGGGACCGTGGGATAAGCAGCTGGAGCGGAGCGAGTCGGTTGCCATAGTAACCAATGAGCCATTTAGCAGTACTTGCCTTGGTTGTATAGTTGCTAGGGTTATTTTCTTCTTTTCAGCTATGTGGGGAGAGGGGGGGAGAGGGGCCTTGCAAAGCACCATAAATGTCCAGTTTCCTCTTCTGCACCTCCATAACCAATAATGTCATCAACCCCCCCACCCCCATGCAATGATGTTCTTCGTTCCCGGCTGTGTCAAAGGTTCCAGGCAAGACTGGGATTCAAAAGATGCATTTATGTGTGTGTGTGTGCGTGTGTGTGCATACAGCGTGTCCCTAACCTCCCTTTCACATTTCTTTTATGAAAACTTTGCTGTTTATTCAGAGGAGGAGGACTTAGGGTGTACTTTTATGTATCAATGTAACTGCAGTTTCTGAATTAGAAATGTCTTGTGCAGATTTCTTGTTAAGCTTATTCATTCCTCGTTGTTCCCCTCCTTCACTATGTTCTCTCATTGCATCATAAAGGGTAGGCATCAAAGGTTGGCATCATCAGGCAGCTGCCAACGATCCTGGCAGGGGCCCCGATCCTGGCAGGGGCCCCACTGTTGACCTCTCGGACCCCATGGCCTGGCTGCTCTTCCTTCTTGCTGTTTGTTGTTGCCTCTTCCTCTGGCCTCTCCGAATTACTGTAGTGAGCAGTGAGATGAATGAAAAGGAGAAGGAGCAGTCTCTGTCTATACAGACTGAGCCAAGAGGAAGAGGTCAAACAAAGAGGCAATGGGCTGATGCGGTTTTAGTGTAGCCCGACTGGTTTGGCCACACCGGGTGCTGGCACAACAATAATGTAGAATGGAGTGTGGGAGGCAGGGAGGCAGCACCAAATTTTAGCGTCACACAAGGTGCCACTGAAATTTGAGAGCCTGAAGTTCGCCACTGCAGTGGGGACAGTAGTGAGAAGGCCCTGAACCCACTCAGAGATGGGGCCTCCTAAGAGAATCTTGGCTACGTGATGTCCATTGTCCACTGATGTCATGGCAGCCCCTCGAGTATCACCTGCATGTACTACAACATCATCACCATACTGTATTTTGTGCAGTGCTTTATCTAGGCATCCTTTTTCAAGCTTGCGCACACAAGAAACAACAACATTCACATGAAGGCGGGTGCTTCGCCACGCAAATGAACATTTATTCTGAGACATCCTTTGTCTCAGAATAAACTGAGGCTGTTTTGAAGCTCGAGTAGGATAGTTTTATTGTAGGTCCTTTTAAGTAGGAGGCAGTTACTTCACTGAGACTCTAAAATGCCCCACTACCACTCATGCTTGCCATTACATAGAGAAAATATTGTTTCCATCATCAGTACATGGATGCCCTCAACAAGTCATTTTTCGGATCACAGCAGGTTCAAAAATTGCTGACTTAGCTGTGACTAAATCACAGCTAAGTTAATCTCTGTGGTCCTCTGGGGCACACTGTATTTTTGTATCTGTGCGGCAGTCTACCCAGTAATGGTCAAAAGTAACTACATGAAGAAAATGCCTCTGTGAACTGGGTCCCAGTCTCTGTGACCCTTTCAGTTCAAAGTTGCCTGGGTAGTTTGGGTTGTGTGGATAAATGGGACTTATGCAGTCCTCAGCTCCCTTTTCTAGAGCAGCCCCACTGAAATTGGCAACAATACTGCAGGTCAAGATGGAGAAGAAGCAAGGGACCTGGCTGTCTCAATGTTGTTGGCCTCCAACTCCCATAAACCCCAGACCAGAGGGCCAAAGATTCCCCACCCCTGTCTTATGCATGCACTTACAGTTTGGTGATTTTATGCTAAATTGGAAGCACAGGAAATCAATAAAATGAGTGTCTGCACAAATACAGGTACAATTATTACTTTGGGGTTGTTTTTGTGTGTGTGACTGATGGCTGTAAATGCACAACTGCCCTCCCTCTAAAGTTGCCATTGGGACATATATTTAGACATTTTGTCCTGTAAGAAATGCAGTGTCCTGCCTGCTCATTTAATAATGCAGGCTGACAGCTGGACCTTGGCATCAATCAGGAACAATCTTCAGTTGCTAACAACCTTAGCAAGACTGCATTGAGTAACCTTGAGGTGCAAAGGCTTTGTGTCCCATCCCTAGCGGCCCTGATTGATTCCACCAGGCTACAAGTTCTTCATGAGCCTTATTAACACCAACTGCTTAAATGAGATGAATAATTATGAAGCAAACGAAATACACTCCTTGGCAATACTTTGTGACCTCAATTTTGTCAGGTAATTGAATGGTATGCAGGCAGACCAGATGGGATAAAGCAAACACTGTCTTAAGATACAAATAGCTTTCAGGACCATTCCTACTATATTAGACATCATGAGGCAACTGCCTCAGGTGGCAGATGCTGAGCAGGACTAGCTGTGGCTACTACCTGCCCCCAGCCAATCCTGAGTTCCACCTCTGGCTATTCACTGAGGCCCTTTTCATTCACACTGTGGAACTAGGGCCCCAGAGAAGGAGCTTGCTTGCTTCTGGCCAGAGCTGCTGCCAGGCTTGCCAAGTTGCCTTCTCCCAATATATCACAAACAGCCCTGTTGGGAAAAGCCTTTGACCAAGACAGCAGCCGGCCCAGGCTGCACAACTTAGCAGGCATCACACCTGCACTGCTTTGCTCATATGCTTTGCATATTCTGGTACTACATTACTGTTTGTTTAGGTGGGCATTAAGTTTGTGCCGGGCAAGAGATTAGAGGACAGGTGTGGCATGGAAACATAGAATCCTGTTGCATTGTCACTAGTGCAAAAGTAAGGGTCAGCTCCTAGTAGGGAGAACTTTGGTTTGCTTTGCATTTTACTACAAACTTATATAATTCATACCTTCCGAAATAATATGCAAGCTGAACTGCAGTGATCCTTCTAAATTCACACTGAATTTTGTGATGTACTTGTCTGTCAGGGACGTGCCCTACCCTGCCAGTCCGGCACTGAGTGGGTACCGGCAGCCTCAGCCTCTGTTGTCCACGGACATGTCTCCCAGTGAGTCTGCCAGCTCCTCCCCGGGGGAGGAGGAGTTACCCGGGAGGAGCCAGGTGGGAAGGGGTCTCCAGGATGATGCAGAGAGACCCAGCACCGCTCAGCAGACACACTCTGAGGGGGAGACACCGTTTCCAGCGCCTGCTTTACGCAGAAGGGTCAGGGGAGAAAGGAGGCGGCACTTTAGGGTGCCGAGACTCTGGTGTTGGTGCCGAAACAGTAGGGGGGCACTTCCGGATTCTGCTAGTGACTAGGTGGTCATGTTTTAGGATAGCTCCGCACTGTACATACTTTACACAATAAAAATACGGTAGTGGAAAGACAAGACGGACTTGGTCTTTACTCATGAGCAACTGTTAAGGGAATCTGACAGCGTCCAACCAAAAAAAGTGTACAAAAATGCACGCACTGAGGTGCATACCATGTATATATTAGTGAAAATGACATACAACAATGTATTACATTACGGGAAAATAGCTTGCAAAAATGTAAATAGTATTAAATGCAGAACTGCATACAAAAATATGTATAGTAGGAGAAATGTGCACTAAAATGCTGATGGATTTTCATGAGGACTTAGAAAATCACACACTGATGCATAAATGTGGCGAACTGAACCTACTCTTGGAAAACTGAGGAACTGAGAGAAACTGAAATTGACAGATTATCCATCTTCAATTGCCAGTCTGCTCTGTGTTTGGGGTGGGGTTGGGGGTTGGGTGGATCTTGTCCTTTGCATCAGGCAGCAATATATCTTGAACTAGCATGCTCTTCTTCTTCTTCTTCTTCTACAAAATGGTAAATAAGGCAGGTAACACATTAAAGCAACACTTGCTAATGTTTTAATAGCCAATTTTTTAGTTCTTGGCTACATTAGCAGGTGGATGATGAATACATCTACTACTTTTGGAATTTAACTTCATCATTGTAGAGAAAAACTTGTTTTTGGAGAGTAGGAGTGCTTCTTGGGCAGAATCTTTACAAATGGCATGTGGTAAGGGTGTGCGTGTCAGATTCTAAGTCAGATCTCACAAAGTTGTTATTTTGCAGCCTGGTCCTAAACATGCTTACTTAGAAGCCAATGCCACCGAGCTTAAGGGAAGGGGTACATTCCTATAGGCAGGGACAACCCTCCACAGAAAAAGCCCCACGAACTCCTGTCAGCATGGCAAATGGGCTCACTGCATCCCCAGGCACTGCAACCACCATGGGATTATTGCTGGACTGTGCTAGGACTGCACACAAGAGCCCTATGGACACAATATTTGACTAAAACCTGGCTGCATATTTTCCTCAAAGCTTAGGGCTTCAGGGATAATGCATTAGTTTTGCCTTGGTAGTCTTTAATACATAATGATATGATAATGTCAGACTTTAAGCGTTCAATTACTTTTGTTTCTTGATCTATTTATGGATCCACTTTTTTGTTTTTGTTTTTAACAAGCACTGGATTGTAGATAATCACTGCAGAGCCAGGAAGTGAAACTGTCACTGTGATTATTGTCAAAGAGGGATAGGTGGTTAACTCATGTCTGGGCAAAGTGGACATATAATTGTAAGTGACCCAAAGGAGCATATAAAGCAAGCACTGTTGCTCCAGATGTTGTTGGACTCCAACTCCTACCAACCCCATGGCCAGTAAGTCATGGATGCTGGGAGCTGTACTCCAGAAACATCTGGTTCTCCACCCCAATTATATAGTATCCCCACTAGAAGAATGGTTTGGGAATAGCTATCTAGCATGGGTCTCTGATGAAGGACTCAATGGTGAGGCTGAATCTTTGAATCTTGTGTTGTAGACTAGAGTTATCTGCGCCGGTATCCACCACTCTGAGCCAACACAGTTTGTTGTCTATCATCTCTACCTCTCCATTTTTCTATATTCTGTATTATTATTATTATTTATTATTAATCAATCAATCAAACAAACAAACAAATTGGTTGCTTTTTCTTGCCAAATGCAACTCAAAGCAACTTAACAACCAAAAAAAAGTCTGTAGTGATTCTGATGTGAGCAAGCAAAATGTAGCATAACAGGAGAGAGGGAGATGCTTGAAAGATCAGGGCCCCCAGGAATAGAGGAAGGACAAATGTGATTCTTAGTCCCTTCCAGCACATACACATCTCATGGAAGGAAATAAGCTTTAGGATGGGAAAAATGAATCTTGCATCACCAGCTTGTGGCTGTGATGAAGAAGGAGATGCTGAACACACTGAATGTCAACAACAGATGGATGTTCTGCAGTGATGGTACAGGAAAATGGACGGCTTCCCTGCAGAAACCGCTCATCCAACACAAAGGATAAACAATTTACCCCAACTCTTTCCCCACCAGTAATAACCCTGCTTCCCTCAACTCTTTTAATGAGCATCTTTTGCTTCCCCAACTTTCCACTGGCCTGATGGCTATTCTTGCGAATGACTGTGATCCCCCTGTAGCAGAGAAAGAGACTGGTAGATTGTCCTTGGGTGAGTTTCCTATTTTTTATGCAACTGCTTTGAGTTTGATGCCAGTTCAGATTTGGTTCTGACCTGACGTTGTGACATGAGCCTGGTCCTCTGTGGTTCTTGCTGTCTTAAAGCAGTGGTCAAGAATAGTCCTTAGGATAGACAAGCAAGTCAAAAGTGCATCCTAGAGGACAAATACTCTGGAAAGGAGTCACAGCTGCTAAATCAATTAAGTGGCCCAAGAAGTCACTGCTCACTGGATTAGGAATCGGGCAGTTTGCCTGCTCTGGACATGGTTGCAAACACTCTTAAGGAGCAGGTACATCCTATGTAGGTGCTCACTGAACCATCTTTGTCACTGAAGGCCCAAGTGTCTGCAGCGGCTAAGAGTACCTTTTCCAGCTTTGGCTGGTGCAGCAGAAATGGCTGTTCCTCAGCAGTGGTGGCTTGGCCATAGTGATTAATGTTTCAGTAACCTATTGTAATATGCTATACATGGGGTTGCCCTTAAGGCTGGTGCAGTAGCTGCAATTTTTACAAAAATTGAGTGGTTAGGCTGCAGAATGCCACGATCATATAACACGCTTGGGGATCCTCAGGCATGGGGGTCTTCAGAACTCTCCCCAGGCTGTAGCTCCTTCTAAGCCACACCACTCATCAAGGTGTTTTTGCCTGGCTGGAATGGGTCCTTGAACTCTGATATTGCTCCTTGCTTGCTTGGATGGTGGTTGGAGAGAAGGGTGTGTGTGCGCAAAAACAAGTCTACTGTACAAAGGTGAAATTCACATTTGTTGCTCCATTCACTTTTGGCTCTGGCCCCACCCACCACTGGCCTGTGGTTGCCAGAAGGTTGCTCAGAAGGGAATGTGGATCTTGGGCTGAAAAATGTTTCCCACCTCTGATATAACAACCCTGCTGAAAGAGCAACACAGCCTGCCAATTTTCTACTGGGATACATTTAAGGTTTTATGGTTGGCTTATAAAGCCCTGATCAATTAGGAGGTGGCACCTGTGCCCATATAGACCAGCTTGGCTACAGAGATCTCAAGATGTAGCCCTCTTGGGGAAATATATTTGGTGGCAACAGCTTATGGGCTCATCTCCCACTGGAAGTAAGACAGGCACCAACCTTGTTGAGTTTTCTACTTATTCTGATAACACATTTATCAGGCTTTTCCAGGTTACTGATATGTGGTGGCTCCATGGCTAACTTTTCCTGGTTAGTGTCATTTATCAGTTCTGAAAATGTTGTCTCATGGACATTGTTTGAATCCACATTTACTGAGCCCATGCGGAAGTAGTTGCAGTTATACATGATTATACTGTTTTTCTCCTTTGACTGTTTTCTTGATTTCTTTCTGCATCTCAAGAAGACCCTGAGAATTTTGGGGGTTGGGCAGTATTGCACCCCAACTACTAAATTGCTATTTCTGCTCAGAGCAATTCTGTGAAGAATTTTGTTCCTCTTAAATTTTCCCAGTTTCCTGGACTCTACACCCCCTTGACATACAGAGCAATATTTTTCCATAGATTTTATGTCCACTGTAACTGCATCCCACTAACTCTCTCAATTCTAAATGAAAGATGCACTGTGTAGATCTTGGTATTGCCAGCAGTCCAGTTCCACTGAGTTTTGAGTGGCATCTCTTTTGTAGAAGCTCAGCTGATCTAAAAGTGTTTCCTGGTACCAAACCCTTCTAAACCCTGCTTCTTTCCAATGTCATCAATGCCTCACAGCCCTGATTCTGTAGTTGGTCATGGGCGTGGAGTAGGCTGCAGTTCTGAAAATGCTGCCTTTGACGCCTGTCACTTCAAGCTCCTATCTAGGTTAGGCTTCTGTGAAACTTCCTGGCTTCTTCAGAACTGGGTGATTTCCATTGGTGTTCTATTGTGCAGCATTCTGAAATGTATAACAGCATGGCTTAAGCCAGATAACCATCTAAAACGCATACGAGCATAAAACAGGAAATACAGTAATGAAAAATAATCTGCTAGTTGCTAAGCCCCTATCACTAATGCCAGCTAAAGCGCCCCCCTCAACAGTCTGATGTAGAAAGTCAATGAAACGCAGTAACTCCTCAAATACGATGCACTCCCTGCATAAACACTCTCGTGATAGAAAACTGTATATATATCATTATGTGTCAAATACGCACATGAGGTTGCTTTGCTACCTGCGTACAGAAAATATTTATCAGGCCCTCTTAAGATTTTGCTTCATGATTTTGAAGTAATTACAAAATGGGGTTCTTCGTATTCTCTTATCACACCTTGCTCAGTGCTCCATGACTGGGGTTGGGCGTGAGGTGGTGGCAAGTGGCGCAGCCATCAGATAATATCACCTCAGCATACATTTTCATTCTGGGAGAATTGCTCTGGTTGTGTTCCCATTTCCTACCAGAATTCATTCCCAGACTTTAGCTTAGCATCTGACCCCCTCAGGAGCAAAGGAACTCCTATGAGAAACCAGGAGCCATTTCAGGTTTTCTGTCTGGAGCATGAGACATGATCCATAGTCACCCATTTGTCATGCACACTGTCTAGACGCCTTCCATTATGGTTCCACTTCTGTCATCACAGGGACGTCACATTTCTCTCCATGCTGGGCATTCTGCGGTAAATGTTAAAAGTTATTCACTGGAATAATTTAACCCCCAAATGATTTTTTTATATTAAAATAAACTTTATTTCAACTGTGCATAAGCATACAAATTATCCCCTGATTCTTACAATTCATTCGAAACAAAATACAAACTATCAAACAGACTCAGCCAAACATTTCATCCGCCCACTTATACAACCAAACAATACATGCACCCATTTATACAATTCATCCCCCAAATTATTGTATTTGTGGACTAGGGTTCCTTCCAGCTCTACAATTCTATGGTTGGGAATGGTTTTCCCCAGAAACCCTGGAAATCCACTGCCAGTCAGTGTAGTCAATACTGTGCTACATGGATCAATGGCCTGGACTCAGTACAAGGTGGCTTCCTATATTCCTAAGAACACACCAAGCCCCCCTTTCCTTGTCTATTTCAGTGGGGCACATGGTACAGGAAGACTTTCCAGAGGATTGTGCCCATGAGCCATGTCTATTGGCTATTGCCCCTACTGATTCCCTCAGTGCCCTCCCCCAGCCCACTTCCGCTACCTGAGGCAGCCACCTGCCCTGTGCAGTAAGGGTGCTTCTGATGAGCTGTGTGGTTCTTAGCTTTCAAAAGAGGTTGGAGGCAGAGCCCTTTGAGCTCTATAGGAAGGCGCTGAGATGTAAGCCATCATCAGCCCGAATCCTTATTAGCTGGCCTACCCATAAGCCAGGTGAGAGCTGCAGCTCCTTCTCCCTCCGCAGAGCCAATCATGTGTGTATGAAATTTCTCCGTCAGAGTGTGCTTGTCACCAGCGGGAGGGTGGGAGCTTATCTTATTGTCATCTCTGCCAATGGGAGAGGAGTCCATTACTAGAGTGTGTTTGCGTGCATGAGTTACTGACTGAGTCAATTTGCAGTGTTGTAGAAGTGCAGGAGAAGATTTTAATGCCAACTGTCTCTCACCTCTGCCTCCCTCCATCTCTTTTGTTGCTTCTTTGATTTTTTCTCCAGATGTTAATGGGCGATCGCTGATGCTTGAATCCAGTCGTACCATTTCACAAATGGAAATTGCACCATCTCCATCTTTCTTGTCCCCTCCTCCTCTCCCCCCCCAAACTTGACAGCTTGCTGCCAAGTGGACAGATGATGGTCTGGGAAAGGGAGAACGATGCCAGACGCTGGGATTATTTCATGACTTTTGTTGCAGTAAGATTTTTTTTAAAAAATAAATTTGCTGGTTTAAAGCGATCATGAAGAAACCCCAAGTGCATCCAAGAAACTGACCGGAAATCTATGCTTCTCTGCTATAGGTCTTCTCATTGAACTGCATTTCCAAAGAGGCACGAAAGGATGTCACTTCAGGAGTGACCAGGAAGCAGCTTGGCAGGGTGAGCTGATGGCTTGGGATGATGAGTCAAGGGCCTCACCTGCACAGCCATCCCTGGAACAGAGCTGCCGAACAAGCACAGCACAACAGGTGTGAGATGCCAGCAGTCCACTGCTAACCCACAGTTGCCAGGACAAGATTACCATGAGAAACTGTGGAGAGAACGTTACAGAAAGAGACAGAATTCAAGCAGAAAACTGGTCAGGGCACTTTTCTTTTGCTAAAATACACCATAGGAGCTTTTATCTGAGATGTGTGTGCTGGGAGGAACAATGTATTGTAAACTCCCAAGTATTCAGAGGTCATTAGTGTGTTCCAAAGCCTGAGTTTTAAAAAGAAAGGAAGGAAGGAAATGTGTGTGTGTGCACGCGCGCGCACCCCCCTGCCTGCCTGCCTGTCTAAGGCACTACTCTGCAAAAACAATACGCACTGGGGCCAAGGCATCTTTTGAACCTAGATTGAGGGGACCCAGACAGCATTTGGGCCAAGCTGAATTGGCCCCGAGATTGCTTCAGTGCATATTTAATTTACTTAATTTTATTATATTACGTTTACACTTCCTGCTATTCTTCAAGATGGCAGACATGATTAGGCACCTTCCCATTTTATTCCTGCTACAACCTTGTGTGGTAGGTTGGGCTGAGAGACTGACCGGTGCAGGGTCACCCAGGGAGCTTCATGGCTGACTGGGGACTTCAATCCGGGTCTCCGGGGTTCTAATGAATAGTTTAGCACTTGGATTGCTATAGCACACTGGCTCTGCTGCAAATGCCATGTGCTGAGACAATCATAGAAATGCTCACCCACATTCACAGTAGGTATTATTTATTTATTTAAAGCATTATTACACCCCTGCCTCCCCCCCCCGCAAGAGGAATTCAGATGGCTTAGAAGTGTCGGTAATAACACATTCCCTGCCCTCAGTCTTACAGTCTGAAAGACATGGCCCCACTGGTGGAGGAAGAGGAGTGCGGGGGGGAGCGCACCGCCCCCGGCAGCGCAATCCCAGCAGGATGTAATCACGGCTGCTCCCCCACCCGCGCTCAGCGCCCCACCCCCACAGACGGCGCACCCTGCCCCCAGGATGCACGCCAGCCCCACCCCCGCCTGCTTTCCGCTCCCCGGTACCGGAGCATGAAGGTCCGCCACTGCATGGCCCCCTGGCACTGAAACATGTGATCTGGTCATGCACTATAGTGGCAGTGCTCTGGATAGAAGTCAGTGTACGTGTTGTTATGACTTTTGGTGGGGGGAGGTTGAGACCCTTCTAACCCCTGGATCTAGCAGGTGTTAAAATATAAGCCAGGCTCACTTCCTGTGTTGAAGTAATCGCCTGTGTGATGGGCCATTGAGAGAGCTCTGTGTGAGATGGAAAATGGGTGGAGCCAGACCTGTGCAGTGGGGGGCAGCTAGGTACATTTGCACTGGTCTTTGGAGGGCTAAGTTGTCCCCCCCAGGACCAACTGCTTTTTTTGTTTGAGTTTATTACTTTATACTAACAAGATTCCTGCTGAGGGCTTCAGACAAGCTCTGCATGGGCCTGGGTAGGACCTCATCCCAGTGGCGAAGGAAGAGGAGTGCGGGGGGAGCGCACTGCCCCCAGCAGCACAATCCCAGTGGGGTGCCATCGTGGTTGCCCCCCGCCCAAGCTGGGCACCACGCCCCCAGGACGCGCGATGGCTCCGACCCCGCCTGCTCTCCGCCCCCCAGTGCCGGAGCATGAAGCTCCGCCACTGCTTCTTCCTCAACTCAGATATAGTTAGAAAGACAAAGCCAGAGTTTGGAGTAGAGTTTGAGGTGAACTAGAAGTACAGCAGCAAGCTGGTGTTGTCTGAATGCAAGGCTGTGGCTATGGGAGAAACAAGACTCTCTTGGGGTGTTAATGCTATGAAGTCCTCCATTGTAGGCTCAGGTTGCATATATGTGTAAATAAACTGTATATCATAAAGACACCACAATCTCCACTGTGCCTCATTTCCAAAGGAAACATGAACCCTGGGTAAGTGCCTGAAACCCCTAGAATCTCACACCACTCAGAGATTGGGGTGGTGTGTTACAGTATTAACTTGGTCCTGGGAAAACCCCAAAATTATTGGATGCTTATGCTATGCTCAGTTATATTCCAGTGCTGTGGGCCTTGATGGAAGGATAATGTAATTGGTCTTTACATGCTCTCTTTGTGGCCAAAGACTAGTGCTGCAACACTGGAAGAAGCATAGGTCCCCACCCCCAAATTACTCACTCATAGGAAGATTTGTCTATTCTTCCAACAGGGGGGAAAGCAGGGGGCATGAAGACAATGAACACTGACATTTGGGGTCTGAACCTGGGATTGTTGGTATGATGTACATGCCCAGTAGGCTCTGCTGGAGCATATCCCCCCCGTTTTTGGAGCCCCCCCCGTTTTTCTCCCTCCTTCCCGACCCAACCCCCTCCCTGCTTTTAGTTTTGTTCTGGTCATATTTACCGGTACTTTATCTGTATGATACTGTATTCTGAATTTCTACGATCCATTGCTGATCTTTCTCTTCCTTTGTATTGTTTTTATTTCTTGACTGTATTGTTAAAGAAAACCCCAAATAAAAAAATTTCAAAAAGGGGGGGGGGGAGACATGGCACAAAAAGAAAAGAGATTTGGAGGGGTGGAAAATTTAGGCTGCAATCCAAACTCTATTTACCTAGTAAAGGTAAAGGTAAAGGACTCCTGACAGTTAAGTCCAGTCACGAACGATTCTGGGGTTGCAGCGCTCATCTCGCTCTATAGGCCGAGGGACCAGGCAGATGTTTGTCCGCAGACAGTTTTTCAGAGTCATGTGGCCAGGATGACTAAGCCGCTTCTGGCGAACCAGAGCAGCACATGGAAACGCTGTTTACCTTCCCGCTGCAGTGGTACCTATTTATCTAATTGCACTTTGACGTGCTTTCGAACTGCTAGGTTGGCAGTAGCTGGGACTGAACAACGGGAGCTCACCCTGTCGCGGGGATTCGAACCACCGACCTTCCGATCGGCAAACCCTAGGCTCAGTGGTTTACACCACAGTGCCACCCCACGTCCCCCACTTACCTAGACATAAGCCCTATTGAATTCAATAGGACTTACCGGTACTTCTGAGTGGACATGGTTAGGATTGCATTTTAGGCACTGCTTCTTAGTTAAAATTAATGTACTACTGAATAATACTTGGTTATTATTAATCTAGTTGTGCAAATTGCAGAACACAGAAGCCTGTGGGTTGTCCTAGTGAAGATGTAACAGTATGCATAGCCTGCTTTGAGTCTCTCCAAAATTGTTCTGCTGAAGGTATTTTCAAAGGTAAGACTCGATTCAGCTTGTCTGACATAAAATCATTTAATAGTGAAATATAAAATCTACATTGGGTAGAGACTATGCATTCAATTTGTCTTCTGCCTTTTTAGCAACAACCATGCTTTCCTCAAACATAAAAGAGAAGCTCAGAGGCACTTTTTAGTTTTACATGTAAAAGCATTCAAAGGGGTTACTGGGTGATAAAAGTGCACTTTCTTCTAATTCATGGCACAGAGTTCACACAATGGGCCAGTTGTATGGATAGTGCATTTTCTAAGAACTGTGTCTATAACCATATTCTTTAGAACTTGGGAAACTTTTTTTCTCTTGTGGAAAGGAAGCAATTTGGGAGAGTGGGAATAGCAGGCAGGCAAAGGGTTAAGTACTCTCTCTCTCTCTCCTCTATTCCTGATTACTCCTCTCTAAAGTGGAGTTTCCTGATCCATTTTTACCAGTGTGATACTGGTGGTAGATGCATTTGTGTGTAATGAAGACTCGGGACATTGGGCATCAATTAGTAATGCTCACAAACTTTCAGAAGAAACAATTTTTTAAAAGAAGTGTGTACATATTTACATGGTCTCTCACCCCCCCCTTAATTCTCAGTCTTACTCTTTTGGTAAAACCTCACAGGCAATTTCTTTACTTGGGGTTGATCCACATGCACATAACAAGCCTCATTAATCCCTTCCAAAATGCGTTCCTGTGGTTCTAGAATTATAGAGGTGGGAGAGACTTTGGAAGCCACCTAGGCCAACCCCCTACTCATGCTCAGCACAGGATCTGTCATACAGGATGCGACTGCAGAGTCTGTGACTTATGTATCTGCTTCAGCACCTCTCATGAAGGAGAGCTCACCACCTCCTGTGGCAGCCTGTTCCACTGTCACACAGCATTTTCAAGTTGGACACTTCTCTCAGAACGTAGTCAAAATTTGCTTTCCTAATTAGATAGTGGTTCTCCTCCTCCCCAAATTGCACTCCTTGTCAATGCTGTTCTTGTTTTTCAGGTTCACACTCACACTATACATGGAAACCACTTGACTTCCCCCAAAGAATTTCCCTGGGAACTGTGGTACAGCAACAATTCTCAACACCCTTAAACAAACTACAGTCCCTTGGATCTGTTTGCTTTAAATGTGCTTTAAATGTATGGTGTGGATGTGAAAGCTACGTATTTTCATGAAATGAAGAGATGTGTGTTGTTTACTTCTGACTGTTTGAGCCTAGGAAGACAGAACTCGTTCCTCCTCATCTCAGAAACAGAACAAATTCTCGCAGGTTTCTAAGGAACCACCCCCAACAGATCTTCAGGTTAAGAATCTGAGGTTACTAGCTAGTG
Organism: Darevskia mixta; assembly: GCA_034641385.1. NCBI lineage: Eukaryota > Metazoa > Chordata > Lepidosauria > Squamata > Lacertidae > Darevskia > Darevskia mixta. Next base: position 22,038,012 of record JAWWNH010000008.1, read on the forward strand.
GTCGGTCCCATGTAATAATCAGAAAGTAAAGTGCCGTTATGAATAATACAGCCAGCAGGACTTGTTTCTTTGGGGCTTTGTGTTTATGAAAAACTTTTGTCCTCCCCACTCAAGGACTTAGAGGGGCTCGTTCTTCATAGTGATGGGAGTTATTAGGCCAGCAGGAACCCAAGATTCATGGCAGAGGGATTTTGCATTCAGTGCACACCAAATTAATTAAGCAGAAAAGAGCAAGTGCGTGATGGGAAGGAAAACACACTTCCTTGTGGCTTGCAAGGAGCTTTGCTCCGAGTCACTGAGGTGCCACCAGAAGGCTTTCAACTGCAAATACAACCTCGTACAGGGAACACTTGTCTTTCTATGTACTTTGCTCCTTATCTATAATTTCTTGTGCGCCAAGAAGGAACAGACAGGACTCATTTCCTCCCATGTTCTGAATGTGTACTTAACACAAAGAGGACGAGGACTCTAATCTAGAGCCCGGCTCCTGCCCTGCTTAGCAGGTGGCTGCATCTGACATGATCCCACTCCACAGCCTCCTTTCTCTGCAGAATGTAGGCTAAAAATCTCCTCCATGATGATTCTCTCGTAACTAAGCAACCCAGGAAGTATCTGCCTGGTAAAATATAAATAAATCTATATTTGTAATATGGAAAGAAAACTGACAGCCATACTTAGCTCTTCTCAGACACCTGCTCCTTGAGATCCCGAAGTGCTTCATAAGACCAACTGGGTTTCAGAAAACATATGAGGAGGGCCGGCACCATCGTCCCTGTCATACTGGGATGGAAATGCTGCCCTCTGGGCACTAGCAATCACACATGGCTCCCCTGGCTTTGGAGATCTCACCTGTGCTGGTCCCGAGGGATATCCGATAGGCGAGGTCTAGTCCAGTCCAAGGTCAGTCCAAGCCAGAAGTCACGAAGCCGAAGTCACGAAGCCGAGGTCAGGAAGCCGAGGTCAGGAAGCCGAGGTCAGGAAGCCGAAGTAACAAAGCTGAGGTCAGGAAGCCGAGGTCAGGAAGCCGAGGTCAGGAAGCCGAAGTAACCAAGCTGAGGTCAGGAACGCAGGAACCAGGAACAGGAACTAGGCAGCACCGATGTTGCTCCTGCAACTTGGGTCTGGGACTGGCTGGCTTTTATCTGCCCCGAGGCAAAGGGCGGCTCCGATCCTCAGGTGCCTCGCCTCTCCTGGCTTGGAGGCGAGCACTCCTCCTGCGGGAACTTAGTTCCCTTCGCCTCTCTGCCCTTAGCCTTTGCAGCTCAGGAGAAGCTGGAGGGTTACCGGACCCAGAGGCAACCTCAGCTTCCCCTGACTGGGTGGGGAGTGGAGCACCTGCAGGCAATAAGTCCTCCATCCCATTAGAAGCCAGATCAACCTCAGCCGATGCCTGCACCTGAGGATCCAGCACAGGTGAGTCCCCTTGAGACTCAGGCCCCAGCCCTGGCTCTGCTGGTTCTGGAGGCAGTGAATCCTGTGCAGGCTGGGATCCCTCAGGTTCAGCGTCTGAGTCTGACTCCCAGGTCATCACACCATCCCCCCTCCCAGGCCCCCCCCTCAACCGAGGGGCCGGACCAGGCTTGCTGGGGTAAGTCGCATGGAAATCACGGAGGCAGACAGGCGCGTGGACGTTCTCCGCTGGTTCCCACGACCGATCCTCGGGCCCATACCCCTTCCAGTCGATGAGGTATTGGAGCTTCCCCCTGCGGTATCGGGAGTCAAGAATGTGCTCCACCTCATACTCGGGCTCCCCCTGAACCAAAACTGGCTGCGGTCGTGGATGGTCTGGGTGGAACTCGTCTGGCGGGGCGACCGGACTGAGTAGGGACCGGTGGAATACCGGGTGGACCTTCAGGGTCGCGGGTAACCGGAGACGGAATGCCACAGGTGAGACACGGTCCACGATCAGAAATGGGCCGGTGAAGCGGGCATCCAGCTTCCGCGAAGGCCGAGAGGGGTGCAGGTGGCGGGTGGAGAGCCATACCAGGTCTCCGACATGGAGTTCCGGCCCCTCCTGCCGGTGACGGTCGGCCTGGACCTTATACGCGTCCTTGGCCTGGCTCAGTTGCTCCGTCAGAAGCTGCTGCTGTGACTGGAGCTCTTGTAGCCAGTCTGTCACTGCGGGAACTGCGGATGCCGGCAGTACGCTTGGAAACAACCGCGGGTGGTATCCATAGTTTGCCTGGAACGGGGTCTGTTGGGTGGAAGCGTGCACTGCGTTGTTATATGCGAACTCGGCCAACGCCAGGTGGTCGACCCAATCGTCCTGGTGGAAGCTGCAGTAGCACCGGAGGTACTGTTCCAACACCGCGTTTGCCCGTTCGGTCTGTCCATCCGTCTGTGGATGGTAGGCCGAAGATAGGCAGACCTCCGTCCCGAGAGCCTGATGTAGAGCGCGCCAGAACCGGGAGGTGAACTGGGCACCACGATCGGAGATCAAACGTTCCGATAGGCCATGTAAGCGGAAGACGTTTTGTAGGTACAGTTGCGCCGTCTCCTTGGCTGAGGGTACAGACGGGCACGGGGCGCAGTGCACCATTTTAGTGAAGTGGTCTGTGAATACCAGGAGGCAGGTACACTGACGGGATGGGGGTAGGTCTACCATGAAATCCAATGAGACCGTGTGCCATGGACGAGGGGGAACTGGCAGTGGCTGTAGCAGTCCCGCAGGTCTCCCGGTCGATCCCTTGGCTCGCCGGCAGACCTCGCACCCCCCAATGTACCGTGCCACGTCGGCCTTCAAGCGGGGCCACCAGAACTCCCGGCTGACCAGGTGGGTGGTCCGATACCTCCCGAAGTGGCCAGCTGCCGGGGCGTCGTGTGACATTTGGAGTACCTCGGCCCGCAAAGGCCCTGGTGGGATGTACAACCGACCACGGTGCATCAGCAAACCCTGGTGCACAACCAGTTCTGGGTATCGAGGACATGATCCACTGGCCAATTCCTGAATCCGTTCCTGAGCCCACGCGTCGACCCGTTGCTGCTTCCGCACTCGGTCCAGCAGCGACTCAGTCTCATGAACAGCCAGGAAAGCTGCTGGTGGGATGATCGTTGTTGGGGCCGCCTGCTGCACCGTCTCTGCAATGTCCTCCGGTTTCCGGGACAGTGCATCCGCCTTCTGGTTTTGGGAGCTGGGGATGTAGCGGATCCGGAACTGGAACCGGGAGAAGAACAGTGCCCACCAGATCTGCCGCTGGTTTAGCCTGCGAGTGGTCTGGAGGTACTCCAGATTCCGGTGGTCGGTTCTCACTTCCACCGGGTGTCGTGCCCCCTCAAGATGATGGCGCCAGACCTCAAAGGCCACCTTGATGGCCAGTAGTTCCCGCTCCCACACGGTATAGTTACGCTCCGCCGGAAGGAGCTGCCGGGAGTAGTAGGCGCAGGGTAACAGTGGCGCATCTGGTCCGTGTTGCTGGGACAAGACGGCACCGAGAGCCGTACTGGAGGCGTCAGTCTCCACCACGAAGGGACGAGAGGGATCAGGATGCTGCAAAATTGGCGCCTTCTGGAAACAGGCTTTCAATCCCTGGAATGCCACCTCAGCCTCCTCATCCCAGGCGAAGGGCGTCTTGGGGCGCAGCAGTCGGGTCAACGGGGTGGTGCGATGAGCATAGTCCGCAATGAATGTCCGGTAATAGTTGGCGAACCCCAAAAACCGCTGTAGGTCCTTGCGGTTCCGCGGCGCCGCCCACTCTCGAACCGCAGACACCTTCCCGGGGTCCATCTGTACACCGTCAGGGGAGAGTCGGTGTCCGAGGAAGTCCACTGACCGCTGGTGGAACTCGCACTTGCTGAGCTTAGCGTACAGGCGGTGCTCCCGCAAGCGCTGCAACACGGTCCGGACATGACTCTCGTGGCGAGCTGGGTCACGGGAATAAATCAGAATGTCATCGAGGTACACCACCACATACTTGTCGAGCAAGTCCTGGAACACGTGGTTGATGTACCGTTGGAACACGGCGGGCGCGTTGCATAGTCCGAACGGCATGACCAGGTACTCGAACTGCCCATAACGGGTCCCGAATGCGGTCTTCCACTCATCCCCGGCACGGATCCGAATCAAGTTGTAAGCCCCCCGGAGGTCCAGTTTGGTGAACATCTGCGCCCCTTGCACCCGCTCCAGCAACTCTGCAATTAGGGGCAAGGGATACCGGTCTGGGATGGTGATCTTATTCAGGGCTCGGTAATCATGGCAGAGGCGAAGCTCCCCACACTTCTTCTTAACGAAGAGTACTGGAGCGGCGGTGGGAGAGGTAGAGGGCCTAATGAACCCCCGCTCCAGGTTCTTGTGAAGGAAGTCCTGTAAGGCTTCACGCTCTGGCTCCGAAAGAGAGTATAGGCGACTCACAGGCAGAGGCGCCCCAGGCTGGAGGTCTATGCCGCAGTCAAAAGACCGATGAGGAGGCAGCCGGTCTGCCCCCTGTTCCTCGAACACGTCTACGTAGTCCCGGTACACGGCGGGGAGCGTTGACGCAGCCTCCCCCATGGAGGCGGCCGAAAGCATCTCGGACTGAGCAATCGAACCCGAGTCTGGGAAGCGTACAGTTCGATTGACCCAATCGATCTGAACATTGTGAGACTCCAGCCAGTCCATCCCCAGCACCAGGGGAAACCGGGGCATGGTGGCAATGTCCAGGGTACGCACCTCCCGGTGCTGCTGGTGGCACAGGACCAAGGGCTGGGTCTCCCGAGTAACGGCGCCTGACCGCAAGAGCCGTCCGTCGATTGCCTCCACCTGCACCGGTTCTGGCTTGTTCTGGAGCGGCACCCGATGCTGAGCGGCGAAGGCAGAGTCCATATAGGAGCGGGTTGCCCCTGAATCCACCAGAGCGTGGGTGAGAATCCAGGGCCCGCCTGGGGGGTATAGACGCACTGGGATCATGAGGTGTTGCAATTCCACTGGTGAGGGCCCATCATGCGATGCTTGGGACCCCAGATAGCCTGGGCCATTGGCTACTGGGGTTGGCGGTTTCCCTGCGGCTGGCGTTTCTCGGGGCAGGTTCGGGCGTAGTGTCCACTCCCCCCGCAGTAGAGACACAGGTTTCCCTCCCGACGTCGTGTCTTCTCCGAAGGGGAGAGGCGAGGCCGTGCTGCCCCGAGCTGCATCGGCTCCTCCAGTGACTCGGCTCTGGCCGTGGAACTGCTGGGGAGCACTGGAGTCGGGAGCCCAGAGTGCTGGCGGGCCCGGGCCTGGCGCCGGTCCTCCAACCGATCGTCTATCTGTAGACTCTGTTGGATGAGGGCCTCCAGCGTGGCGGGGCGATCCAAGGTGGCCAGCTGGTCCAGTATCTCGTCCGAAAGCCCCTCGAGATACTGGTCCCGAAGTGCGGAATCGTTCCAGGTCAAGTCCTGCGCCAACAGCCGAAATTCCGTGGCATAGGCGGCCACTGTGGACTTGCCCTGTTTCAACCGCCGAATTGCCCGATTGGCTTGACTCGCCTTCTGAGGGTTGGCGAACGCGGTTTCAAAATGGTTGCAAAACCCCGTATAGTCTGTCAGCAAGGGGGAGTCTTGCCGGAGCAGCGGCAACGCCCACTTGGCCGCCTGGTCCTTCAGCAAGCTGATCAGGAAGTGCACCTTGGTGCGGTCGTCGGGGAAATCCCGGGCTCGCCCCTGAATATACAGTTTGGCCTGGGCGAGAAACATGGGAAAGCTGCCCGGGGACCCATCGAACTTTTCTGGCAGGGCCACTGGGTACTTGCCTGGAGCTGGGGCGCCGGCACCAGGAGCCGGTAAGGCGTCCAAACGCTGCTGAAGCGCCGTAACCGCATTGCTTAGCTGCTGCACTGTGTGGGTCAAGACCTGGTTCTCCTGGGCCAATGCCACCAGCGCAGCCGCCTGGTCAGTCATGACGACAGGTTCCTCCCGAACGCACCCCAACGAAGGGGGAGTGCGGGTGAGGCAGGAGCAAACTGTGCTGGTCCCGAGGGATATCCGATAGGCGAGGTCTAGTCCAGTCCAAGGTCAGTCCAAGCCAGAAGTCACGAAGCCGAAGTCACGAAGCCGAGGTCAGGAAGCCGAGGTCAGGAAGCCGAGGTCAGGAAGCCGAGGTCAGGAAGCCGAAGTAACAAAGCTGAGGTCAGGAAGCCGAGGTCAGGAAGCCGAGGTCAGGAAGCCGAAGTAACCAAGCTGAGGTCAGGAACGCAGGAACCAGGAACAGGAACTAGGCAGCACCGATGTTGCTCCTGCAACTTGGGTCTGGGACTGGCTGGCTTTTATCTGCCCCGAGGCAAAGGGCGGCTCCGATCCTCAGGTGCCTCGCCTCTCCTGGCTTGGAGGCGAGCACTCCTCCTGCGGGAACTTAGTTCCCTTCGCCTCTCTGCCCTTAGCCTTTGCAGCTCAGGAGAAGCTGGAGGGTTACCGGACCCAGAGGCAACCTCAGCTTCCCCTGACTGGGTGGGGAGTGGAGCACCTGCAGGCAATAAGTCCTCCATCCCATTAGAAGCCAGATCAACCTCAGCCGATGCCTGCACCTGAGGATCCAGCACAGGTGAGTCCCCTTGAGACTCAGGCCCCAGCCCTGGCTCTGCTGGTTCTGGAGGCAGTGAATCCTGTGCAGGCTGGGATCCCTCAGGTTCAGCGTCTGAGTCTGACTCCCAGGTCATCACATCACCAGACTTGGCCCACACTCTTGTCTCCAGTGGTCAGGGAGCAGTGTTCTGATTCCATTATCAGGGGAGAGAAAGTTGACCCCTCTCCTCAAAATGAAAGCATCTGATTTAGGGTTCTGAGAGCTATACCCAAGACCAGCTTCTGTACTTTTTCTGCACTTTCACAAAACCATGGAAAGGATACAGATTTCTGCGTATAGGTATGTGTTTGTGGGGACTCATTTTTTTGCACCAGCGCTCTCCCTGCAAAAGCTCACCCTTTAATGCTGAATTGGACACGGCGCTTTAAAGTGTAGCCCTGTGCCTTTCACAGCACAAAAGGAGGTCTGGATAAGCCCTGAGACACCTGTGGGCGAGTATCAGTCGACCAACATTAGGCAGCTCTGATTACTGTGCTGTCCTGAGCCTAGCCAGTAGGGAGGAAAATGCTCTTCTAGCTGGTGCAAACTCAGAGCACTGGAAGCTGCTGTACAGGCCTCCCCTGCATGTCAGGATGGGATGGACCAGAGCTCAGCATGAGCAGCCTTTTCTTGAAGCCATTATATATGCAAATGGTTGGGGCAGGGAAGCCCATCAATCTTTCGTACCCTATTCTTGCTGCCCTTATGACTGGCTTTCCATTTCAAAATGTCCCCAGCTTACCTTTTGTTCTGCTCGAAACCCTCTTCCTCCCTTGTTCTCTTCTCTTTCCCTTCCTATTCTCTTCCTCCCCCCCCTTCCCCCTTTGCTATTTTGCATCTTTTCCTTTCTCAGCCCACCACCTTTTGCCTTCTCTTCTGTTCCTCCTCCTATACCCAGCACATACAGAACCTGGCAGAATTGCAAAAAACGGATAATTCCAAATGGAACAGCTGGTGTGTCCTCTGAGTTGGGAGTGAATACGGGAGAACATGAAAAGCACTTATTAAAAATGAGGTGAAGAGCGGGGGTGGGAACAAACCAGAAGAGAAACACAAGGATAGCTTTTAGAAAAGTAAAGGGGGAAAAGAAAGCTGCTGGCATGTAGTGCTTTCAAAGTCTCGTTCTCTCCAAGCCATAGGAGACCCAGATGCCTACTCTGGGACAACGGGGGTCCTGCCATTTGATTGCCTGCTACCAAGCTGGGGTAACCGTTATCTCTGCTACATCTACAGCAGGACTGGGAAACTTCAGGCCCAGGGGCAAATTTGACCCTCTGGGTTTCTGTCTAAGCCACAACCTCTCCTCTGGTCACACGGTTCATCAGCCCAGTTCCAACCTTTTCTCAAGTGCTCAACTGATCACAATCCACAGACAAATAGCTGGGGAGAGGTCTTTCAAGTGGGACTCTTTGGAATTGAGTGCTCCACTCTGGCACAAATCCCAAATTGCCGGCCTGCGCATTAGGCTAGCCAAGGGGATACCAGTGGCAACGGCAACTTCCATGTGGGACCGCTCCATACTGCAAGCGTAATAATATGTACACTGGGTCACGACACAGATGAGCTGCATCATGCAGAGAATCTCCAAGCCACTACCAGACACTCTTGGCAGTATCCACCTGTGGATAGCTCAGTTGGTAGAGCATAAGACTCTTACTCTCAGGGTCGAGAGTTCGAACCCCACGTTGGGCAAAACATTCCTGCATTGCAGGGGGTTGGACTAGATGACCCTTGTGATCGCTTCCAACTCTACAGTTCTGTGATTCTATCCTCTATAGTAGAGCAGGGGTCTACAAACTGTGTTCCGCAAGCTTCATTCAGGTGGTCTGTAGCGTGTCTGTGAAGAGCACTTAGATTCCATGGAATTCAAATGGTAATATGAAAAAGCACAATATTAATAAAAGAAGCAACAAAAATACAATTTACAAAATCATACAGCATTCTGCACAATGTATTACAATTGCTGCAGTAGGCTGAAAAGAATAATTTAGCGGTCCTCAGTAGTTTTCAAGCGGTCCATGGGGGGACTTTTTTTTGTGGGGGAGCCACTGCATTAGAGCCTTTGCATGTGATGCAGAGGATCTGCATAGCGAGCAACTCAGCATGTTGGCTTGCATCCTCAATTGCTCCCTCCACCTGGACCCCCCTGCAACATACCCCACACTATTCTCACCTCTTATTCCTAGGAACAAATGCTGGTGCTGGGCAAAGGGGATTGCAGAAGGAGAAAGGAAGTGGGAAAGCCTTGCTCTGTGAACAGAGCAATTGCCCCTGGCGTGGATCAGTCAGCTGATTCCTGTGTGATGTGTAGCTCAGCCTTAACTAACACTCCTTGGACATTGTTCTCCTTCAACAATAAAATGGCAAGAGAACATTGAGAAATTTGTACTGGCTGCTCTTTAATCAATATCCTTCTCCTGATGCTTGAGCACAAATGCCTAGGCATCTTCTAGATCAGTGAATTTCAAATTTCATACTCATCTAGGAAGCTTTTCTCCACAGATTTGTCTGCTGGGGCCCTTCGGTGTATGTTTGCCATGGAATCCCTGTGCATTTGCAAGGATTCTGGGACTCATTTAAGGACAGTTTCTCGATTTGCACAGTGCACTGACCAGCCCTATATTGTCCCTTGCTAGAGTTTCATGTGAATAGAAATTGCACCCTACAACAGGCATAGTTCTTGTCTGCTGCTGCACATTGAGTGGAAAAATCAGTAAGGGTATATAAACGATCTGCTTGACTATGGTTATTTATATTATTAATGGATTTTCCACCCTATCTTTCAGAGCACAGCCCTCCCAATGCTTTAAACAGAATAAATTAAATAACAGAAATAACTCCACCCCAAACTAAAAACGGTGGCACTTACACCCCCAGAATGCTACACTTAAACAAAAAGGTATTCAGAGTGTTGAAAGGCCACTACAGATGGGGCCATATGTACCGCTCTGGAAAGAGAAATTCATAGGTGTGGGGACACCACTGGAAATGCCTTGTCCCCAATACCCATCAGCCTGATGGGCCATTTCAGAGGGCCAGAGAACAGGGCCTCTGAGATTGACCTTAAGACCTGGGCAGACTTGCGTGGCAGGCTTTCAAATAATGTGGTCCCAAACCTTTCATAGAATCATAGCATTGTAGAGTTGGAAGGGACTCTGAGGATCATCTAGTCCTGCAATGCAGGAATATGCAGCTGTCCCATATGGGGATCAAACCTGCAACTTGTACCATGCTGTAACCAGCTGAGCTATCCAGGCTGACAGGTTTTATGGTATAAACATTAAAACCAACACTTAAAATTACCAATCTTCTCATTGGGAAAGCCTTTGATAAGCTGCACAGTTCTTCGGAACAGAAATGAAAATGTCTTCATTTGGACTGGAATGTTATTTGATGAGGTAAAGGGGTAGCAGAAAGCCATATTTTAATTTTTTTTTTTTGCATAGTGTTGCCTTTATTTAGATCTAACAAGAATTATGCACAAGATACTTGCTTTACTGCTCCCTTATTAGTGCCTCCTTTTTAGCAGCATGGTGGGTTGCAGCTGCTCATCTGACCTCTGGTCGGTTGCATTGCTGCTGCTTACTGGGAGGCAGTGGAGGAGGGACAAAGAGGCAGGGAGTTTGTGCCTTGCAAATGCACAGAGAGGAGCACCTGATTGGCTTTGCTGGCGCATCTGCACTGTGCCAACCTCGCTGCTGCCTTGCCCCTTCCCCTCTGCCTTCTGGTACGCAGCAGTGACACGACCAATGGCCCCACTGCACCATCCACTACTACCTTTTGGGGTTTGCTTTACAATGTGCTGGATTTTTTGGGGCCAGCCCTGTTTGAGTCTATGCCAAATTTTTGCTCTTATGAATAGATTCATCATATGCCCAGATCGCTACAAGCCTGTCATGGGCTGCGTTAACTGTTTTTGTACACAACCGTTGACAGGTGTGCTGGTGACCTAGATGCTTGGTGAACTTATTGCAGAAACTAGTGACTGCATACTCATTCAAACTGGATCAGTGCTCTCTCTCTCTCTCTTTCTCTCTTTCTCTTTCTCTCTCTCTCTCACAGAAACAAGCTCCCACAAAAGATTGTTCACTGGCCTTAATGTTTGAATATCAAATTTTGTAGCCATAGGGGGTAGAATTCACTTTAAGAACCCCTTAAATAGGTCACAATTTGTGAAGCAATACTGCTTACAGATGTAATAGAAGAGAGAATCAAGACACCCATATTTTCAAAATGTTGATTAAAAATGAAATGTTGCTCAATGTGTACAACAGCTAAAAAAAATCAGTGTGGGAAGATGTTGTGGTTCAGCAAGGTCCATTCTTGGGGTCCACTTGGAAGATTTTGTACTTCTCACAACAACAACAACAACAACAACAACAACAACAGAAAACAGGTAACATTTTTTAAACAGGAGGCTTTAAACATTAAACATGGATAGGCTTGTTTAATGTTTTTTTTTTAAAAAAAATAAAGGAGTTAGTTAATCCTGTTGAAAATTGTAGAGAAATTAATTTAAAGCAAGCACAAATTTTTGTATGTTATAAAGAAATAAGGGAGAAGCTTGAGACATGTATTATTTTCTCACAATCAGGCATGCCATATTTTCTATATCTAGATTTGAAATGAAACATTCTAGGTATCGTATTTTTACATCCCCTATTTTTGGGGACTCTGATTTAATAAAATGGGAGGGGGAAAGCTATCCGTGTATAAGACACCCCCAAATTTTGGACATTATTTTTTAGGGGGGAAAAACTAGTCTTATACACGAAAAAATACGGTATATATGGCAGCTAGCTGACAATTCAAACCTGTATATACACTCCCATTTGCTACATCCTGTGTGCTTCCACTGCTGGTTTGGGAAGCAGTGTATGCACAACCTTAGCCACAATCCATATCTATCCTGTAGTTTCTTATGGGAGTCTGCATTTTGATGCATATTCCCGCTAAACCAGCTTTGTTCCTTATTGAGAAAAAGAACAATGTCGCTGCACTGTAAGCCATTAAATGTGTACATAGCCTGCGTGGGCAAGATGTCAAGGTTCAGGGAGGTTAGAAGATCTGCTAGCTGAGGAGCTATAGCATTTGATGAAAGCCAGGCTATATGAGATATGACGGTGCAGCAACAGTTTCATTGAGATTTTGCTCACTTCAGATTTGCTGGTGGAATGGCTGAAATGGAGTGGAGTCATGGGTGAGATGTGTCTGGCACTTAAAACAGATCCTATACCAACAACCATGTCCCTGTTGACAGTACCACTTTCTATTAGTAGCAGACTTGGTATAGCGGAAATTCCTCTTCCATTGACTTCAAAGGGAGGGTGGAAATTAAATAAAAACTAGCCGTCCCTGTGTCAACAGTTTGCCTGCCACATTGTAACATGGATATGGTGTAACTCAGCACCCACAGCACCACCAGTATATAGAGACCACCAGTATAGAGAGACCATAACCCAGACAACAGGATACATGGTACGGGGTCTATATCTTTCTGATCTCATGTCATGCATACTCAGAGTTCGCAAGGGGGGAACTTTGGGGATGGAAAGCTATGGAGAAAGAGCGCTTTGCACAAAATAGCCTGGCCTCCCAACACAGATAGGAATTTGATTACATTGCCAACACTTCTCTGGCTAGAACTCAAACAGCAAGGGACTGCAGACATAAACATCCAACACCTCTCCAACAAATGGGGGTTGCTAGGAGGGCTGTGCACCCCACACAGGTAAGAGGCAGCACATGCCACCAAGTATAAGTGTTGCAAATGTTTTCCACACCCCCCCTGGAACTTGGGTGAGAGTCAGGAGGCTGAGAGGGAAAGAAAAATGAACCGATACTAGGCTATATTTATTAGTAGCTTTGCATTAAAGTAGCATTTTCACATTTAAATGTTTGTTGTTGTTTAGGTTGTCTTGTTGCTTTCATTTCCTGTCTACATGCCTGCTGTGCAAATGCACTCACCACATGGTGGGTGCACCTGCCATCTTCTCTCCTGGATCAAGTTCTGGGAAAGCCTCTACTTCAGGCATTCAGCAGAGCCAGACCTGCACAGTACCACCCAGGTGGCCATGGGTGCCAGTGAGGAAGCCCAGTGGCAGAGCAAGCCGAACGGGCGCCTGGGGCGGTGCGTGTGCGGGGCAGGATGCTCCGTGGGGCCTCCAAGGAGTCTGCCTGCCTCCTCCCACTCAGTCACCCTTCAGCTGAGGGGGAGGTGGCGGGCAGACCGTTTGGGGCAGGAGAGACGTGTGGCTTGGGCACGCTGCAGGCCCCGCGGTGAGTGCCGTCTGGCATTTTGTCACCCCCCTCATTGGTGACACCCGGGGTGACCCACCCCCACCGCACCCCCTTCCTCCGCCTCTGAGGAAGCCACAGTGCTTCCTTCTCAGAGTTGTTTCTCAAGCATAGAATAGTATGCAGAAAAACACATAAAAGGTACCCAGCTGATGTTTGAGCAGAAAAGATGCTCAGGAAATCACAACTAAGTAGGCTGCTCACCTCTAATATGCGGGGAGTGGGGATCTGTGTGTGTGAGCATGATGTGTCATTCACTAGATAGGGAAGGAAAGCAGCGTTCGCCTCGCATCTGAAAGATTTGCATCCACTCCTATTTGAAGACATGCCTAGGAACAGCCTGAGTTGGCTGGCTTTACAGATGCTCTTGAGGCTAATCACAGGTGGCCTGAAATGCAGGGGAGGGAGGCTGCCCCTGGCCCACCTAAATTGCACCCCTGCTCAGCTGGGTCAAAGGCAGGGTTTGGAGGTGAAGAAATGCCACCCCCTCCTATCAGCTTGAATCCATTTAAAACAAATCCTGCAAATAAAAAAAAAGGTAAAAGTCATTCTGGAAAGCAGTTCTATAATTTTCATTCCTATTTTTTAACCACCGGTGTTTTCCCCCTGCAGAAGGAAACTTTACAAATAAATTGGCTACAGAAGCAACCCTCTGTGCAAATTACAAGGGATAAAGGAAAGAGGAAGGCAAGAGCTGCAGCAGGATTGCACAAAGAAAGGCAGAAAGGAGCACGGGAGATTGTTCATTGTGCAGGTATGCAGGAAAGCAGGGTCCTTGTCTGCTTTGGGCTATAATAATCTTCCATTTTAAATACTGCACACAGAGGAGCTGTTTCCACAGTTCTCACTGAGCTTAATTTGGAAACCTTCCTTGCCTTAAAACACTCCACTGCTGCCCGTATGGTCTTATCTAGGAGGACCTGGCCATGCCTCAACTGCATTTTAGCCTTCACAGGATGCTCTTCCAAGTTGTTATCCAGTCCAGATGATATATTGGATGGAGAATGTAGTCTGCTGAATGATGTGCATTCTGGCCTATGAGAGAGGAGGAGCATCCAGCCTGGAAAGAGAAGTTAATTTTAATTTATGCAGGGCAACAACACTCAACACAGTACATTCAGCTCTTTGTTTCAAGGAAATAATTTGGCCATATTTTACGTGGCTGAAGAGGGTCTCCGAGTGTCAAACTCGGGCAACACCTCCTGTTGCAGCCCATTTGGAAAAGATGAAAAGACGGCAGATGTCAAACTGTCTCAGCTAGGGAGGCCAATTGATGATATTTTCTTAAAGAAATGTGCTAACAAAAATGACAAACTATTAATTGTGCCCTTCCTTTTCCTTTCTTGCTTTGCAGAAATGGGGGGGGGGGGAGGAGGAGTTAGGACAGCTGGCATTGCAGCTCTATCTACCACAAAACAAGGAAGCTCGAAAGGCTGTCAGTCACAGATGGCTTAATTAGTCCTCAGAGGTAGTGCAATTAGACCCTTCCTTCAGATTCAAGTTTTCCTCAGTAAAGATCATTCCAAAGCTAATAATACATAAAAGAGGAAGATGAAAAGGAAACTAAGGAGGAGGGGGGAGGAGGAGAGAAAGTGGAGAGGGGGCAGTGAAAAAAGTAGAAAGCACTTGGGCAAGGAGTTCTTAGCATATAATTATTTCTTGAGCATTTCCTTTTCTCCACGGCTCTAAAGCAATTCAGAAGAACTGGTGGATGTTGCATGGAGAATGAACGCAAATTGGCTTGCTTGAAATCACAGCTTGTGGAACCTCTCAGGCAAAAATCTGCTTTAGGAGAGGAGTTTTGAGGGCCTGTGCTGTCATCCAGCAGACAGCACCCCCTTTTGAGGTGTTTCCTGGGTGGCGGGAGATGGTACTATTGGTTGCACATGGGATGTGGCATCCCATGCCACACTGGTTACATATTTGGAATAATGCTTGACCCAGCATGGGCATACTCAAGGGTGGATGCAGCCGGAGGAAGCTTGAGCAGAAAGCAGAAGGGACTGGAGCCCATTTTGCACACAGTGCAGAAGCAGAGCCAGGTTTGTCACTCAAGAGAGATTTGTACCTGTGTGAGATGCATATTTGCAAGTGTATTTGTATTTCTTTCTTTCAAGATGTTAGGTATACACTTGAAACATCTGAGTACACATAAGTAGGAGAAAGCTCTTGTCTTGGGTAGAATCCAGGTGAAGTTTGTCACAAAGGGATTAGAAAAACTGAACCAGCCCTTTTCTTCAAAACAAAGATATGGCTGGAATGAGCCTTCTCTTTACTTGCATCTAGTCACCACTATAAAGCGGAAGCTGCTTGCCCCATTCCATAATTCTGACAGTGACAGCATCCCTTACCCTCTGCTCTGCCTGTAGGATGACATATCCATTTGAAATTATGGAGGAAGTAAAGAGGCAGAGTAGTATTCCTTAAGGACATAACTTATTTTTATGAGGTGGTTTATTTAAGGCACTTCCAGGCAGCATAGGTACCAATGCCAGGATACAATGCCTTGAATATGAGGACTGATCTTTTGAAACTTTAATTTGATTACTCAAGCTTAAACAAGTGTTTAGTGATAAAACACAGAGCATTGCATACCAGTTTAGATATCTTCCAAATATTACTAATCCCAGTATAGCTGCCTTTGAAAGAGTGGTGTTAAGAGACATACAGAAAATAGAACAAAAGTCTTCCAAAAGATGTCATATTTATGTTGGCATGAAAAGGCTGTTTTGGATTCCTTGACCAACAACTCATAGTTATTAAACCAGCAATAAGGGTTCAGCAGCAGTGATTCTTGAAAAAAAAAGGATTATTGCCTGGACATACACCACCAACGTATTACACATTAGAGTCAGTAATTCATTGGTGTGGAGGAACCACGTGTTAGAATCACAGCTGTTTCAACTCTGTTCCTATGCAAGACCTCAGTCAAACCTTACTCAGTATATTCATCCTTCTTCTATGAATGGAAAGCTCCTTATTTCTGGACCACAGGTTTGGATTTGAATTCAGAAGATTTTTTAAAATAAGATACTATGTCCTCTTAGAAAACTAAAATTTTCATATTGATAATTTTGTATATCCCAGTGCTTGAAGTTCCAGCCTTCTTGGATGTGCTTAGATGCAGGAGTATGTAAGAGAATTTCAAGAGGTATTTTAATCCTATTATTGACTGTGGCCTCATATTGTGCAGTCTAATATTGTTCAATAGGTGATTTTCAATAATATCATTTTAGGATTTATAGCAATGATACTTCTGTCCAAGGAAGAAAAAGCTACAAAGAAAAATTGAGACAATAAAGATTTAATAGCTGCCTTCCATGCATATTCTCCAGTTGGTGTCTGAAGAAGTACAAAGAGAGGCTCAGTCCTGGAGATCTTGTACTGTATTGTTTGGAGAATTGTTTTATTGTCTGCATGTGCAGTATTGTTTGGGGAATTGGATTGTTGAATACACAGTGGCCGTAGCTTGTATCTTTTGTATATGTTTATATCAATATGAGTTTTAATTGGGTCCCTGTGACTTGGTATCTTTGTTACCTTATACTGAGTCAGACCATACAAGCCCAGTATTGTCTACTGGCAGCAGCACTTTCCCAGCCCCTGGAAATGTTGGTGGTTCAACCTGGGGTTTTCCTCAAGCAAGGCAGATGCTATAATTCTGAGTAGCGGTTCATTGTGGACTTGATGCTGCACATTATGCAAGTTCTTCTGTGAACATGTGTGGATTAAGTTACTGCCTATCATATAATCTATTTACTTATTTAGTTTACATTTACACCCCACCTTTCTCTGGTCCAAGAGCTAGCTTAGGCATTAAAAAAAACCTGTGGGAAACTGCAGTCAAACATAACTAAGCATAAGTGCTAGTTAGTGCATGAAGGGGTTAAGACCATAGAACTCTGTTCCTAGACTCAGCTAGGTCACATCCTCTCTTCTTTGTGAGGGAGGAAATAAAGCTTCTTCTCTTCCTGTTCCTCACACTCTCTCTCTTCTTGCCAGGTAATCCACTAGTCTGGATGTGTCTGAACAGGATCCAAGTTTAGACTGCATGTTTGAAACTATGTGCTGCATTTTGCACCCTGATATCCTTGCTGCTGCGTGGATTAGTGCATTAACCAGACATTTGGATTTAGTAAGTAAATCTTTTAAACTTACTTAAAAGTGTGTGGTCTGTTCATTGCCAGAGGGGTAGAGAGAAAGGGGCAAGAGCTGTAAGGAGACCGGATGTGCAGAAGGGTTTGTTTTATTACACACTATGCTGCCAGTTAACTCTGAGAGTGTTTTTAACTCTCTCCCACTGGAGGCCCCATGTTTTGAATCTAGGCGCCCAGCCAATACTTATGTTAATTATGTTGTGGAGGTGGGGGGATGATTAACAAAATCAATCCTCCTGGCAAACTGGGAATATCCCCTCGCTCACCCAAGTTTAGAATATTCCACCATTCTTCAGCAGAGTTTTTTTTTCTTTGAGAAAAATAAGTGACTCACGTAAATGTAAACAAGCTTTAATAATAAACTGAGAGAAAACTGTAAAACAAATAACATGAAAGAAACTAAATACAAAAACATGAGGCAAGTCAGAGGCAGTTGGTCCCTCTTAACTGACATTCTTAACTGAACACACACTGAAGGGAGGGGCTGATTCCGGAGCATAACCCACAAGCCCCGCCCACCAGATATCAAGCATTCTACTATTCAAATTAGGTCTCAGTGTTAGTTACTCATGTGTAGGTATGACAGTGCTAGTTCAAGCACTAGGAGCAGGGTCTACCATGACCTTGTGGGGCCACTGTAGAGGTGGCACCTGCTGTCCTCTGAATCAGACTCCACCTTGATTCTGCCTATCAGCCTAAGCTCCTCTTGCCATGCCCTGGCACGTCCACATTTCTTCACTTTCTTCTTCTGCTGCTTTATTTTGTTGGTGATCCTCCAAAATCGGGCTGTTTTGTGTGTGTGTGTGTGTGTGTGTGTGTGTGTTTGCTATGAAGCAAAGTTCAAAGCTGGGTAATCCTTCAACCAAAGTATCTGGCAGATTTCTTAACAAAATTAAAGTCCACTCTAATTAAATGTGGACTTGGGGACTACTTCATTTCAGTGAAGGCAGCTGAAATGTAAAGGTCCAAAACCGACTCCATAAAGAGGAGTCGGCATGTCCTACAGCCAAGATGACATGGCACAGGCTTTGAGTTTGGCCATTTTCTGATTCTTCTTTTAAGGCAATTTGTGAGTCATAGAAAGTCAAACCAAATTATGCTTGAATAGCTGAATCAAGAGGTAAAATAACAATATTCAATTAACTTGGATTTATTCCAAGTTGGCTTGGTATGATGCTTTACAGAGAACTTGTGAATCATTAACATTTGAGTGGTGGTGGTTTATGGTGCCTGGAACATTGCTGGAACTATATAAATGTTAAATAATAGGAACAGCACTGTTTGTAGCAGAGGCTGTACTATTGGCTGACCAAAACAACCTGTACGCATAAAAATATGTGAAGGGGTGTGTGTGTGTGTCCATGCGCATGTGCATATCTGGTTGAATTAATAGGGAGTGTGCCTCATAGTCTGGATCAGCTGGGACCAAATCTCTATTCTCTAAGTATACTTTTATAAAATTTACCTGTGTTCCAGTCACCAAAACACTCATTAAAATAAGCCCCACTCACTTCAGTGGGTCCTACAGTGGGAGACAACAATGAGGTGGCAGAAAGAATTTACAATGCTGTCCCAGACTTGTCTACTCAGAAGTAAGTTCTACTATGTTCAGTGGAGACTTACTCTTAGGGAATAGGATTGTAGACTAAAACCAATTAAGGAGTTCACTTGAGGGATGGTTCTCTAAAGAAAAGGCTGCCAGGCCACTGAAATTATATCTCATTACAGGATAAAAAGTATTCTAGCGCAAATTACAGTGAAGCCTGCAAAACAAATATTAAAACGCACTTTTATTGCTCTGTGAAAACGTCTTGTTTGCAGTACTATTTTCTATTTTCTACCTTTACTTAGAAGCAATTTGGATACGGTGAAGGAAGTATGTATCAGACTGCAAATATATAATAACTGGGAGCTATTAAATTGCCTTTTTGTTCTGAGGTAGCTGACCAGAGTTTGGCCTCTTTGGGGCATCAGTTGCAGTCTTTTCTCTGCATCATCACAAAAGCTGAACAAAATAATTTCCAAGCCATTTTCAATTGCATTTTATGTTTCTTCCCATTGCCATGATATTTATTTTTTCGCACATGAGATTGTTTGGCTTGTACAAAGGAAATGAATGCTTTTATTCATGGTTCTGTAGTTGAGACCTATGAGACATAGCTCTGCCAAACAAGTTGATATGCATGGTGTTGGTGCGACATCACACTTTGTACCATTGTGCTGGTGTTGCAGCACACTGACTGGGATGCTGTGCTCATGCATTATCAGCAGCCATAGTTGCCGGATGTTACCTGGCACTGAAGAGTCGAAGGAAGGCACATGGTACTTTCTGTCACCAGCCAGGTGTCCTAGGGTCACCAGGAGGCTACACAAACATAACAGCAAGGGTGAGGCTAACCTGGCATCCTTCAGTCAGAGAAGGAGTTGGAGGGTCTTTGCTTTGGCCCTCTGTGCAAGAAAGAACATTCTGCTCAAACTTCCTGATGCCCAAGGACTGTGTCACACCACTTCCCCTCAGCTATGTGGTTCTTTGGCCCCACCATCTGACCTACCTCAATTTCCTTGCACCACTGTCTCTTACTAAGCCCTGAGCTGGGTTTCTGCTAGGTATTCTCAACTCTCTTTATTTTCACTGCCATCACAGATACCAAGTATCTGAATGACCCCACCTCTAGGGTAGCCAGTCAAGAGACCTGTGCGTATGCTGCAATAGTTTAATTGATAACAGAAGTAATAAAAGCTGTGATGGTAATTCAGTGCACAGAAATGTAAGGTTTCAGTTGTACACTTTCTTGGATGTTACCTTGGTTCACATAAAGACTCCTATCTAGTCCAGCTTTCCAAATATACCTTAGTTAAATATTCCCTCGCCATTTATGCCCAAACCATGACTAGCAACAATGCTGACCTCACTAACCCTGCCATAACCAACCAAACACCCTCTCCCACATCCAGTCACCGTTCACTTCCAACTTTCCAAGGACTGTTTCTCCTCTTTCCAAAGGAACGCTTACCCTACTGCACCTAATATACTTACCTACACATTTAGCAGAGACATACCGTATTGGCCCAAATATAAGCCGCACCCGAATATAAGCCACACCTTTAAAATTCAAGGGGGGAAAAGAAAAAAAGACAATATCCGAATATAAGCCGCTCCCTTAAAATTCCACAGGCACTCACACCCATTTTACCGTATGTCTGTTTCAGCTGTGATATTGTAAAAGCCAATTTTTGTAAGGTCGCAAATTTAAGCTGCACTTTAACTATTCACGGTTGGAATTTGGAAAAAAGTGAGGCTTATATTCAGGCCAATACAGTACTATCCCATATCTGTTTACCTTGATTACTCTAATATTTACACAATATCATTTACATATACCTCAGAACATTGCAGACTGCAAAATTAAAAGGATGCATAGTCCAGGCCCTGTCACTAACCAAGATACCCAGGGCCACTGGAACGCTCACCTCCATGCCTCCCAGAAATATAATCATAGTAGGGAGACCAGTTGAGCCCCATTCATCACCCACCTTATGGGGAAAGGGGATACAAGCAAAAGGAAATAATGAACCCCCTTCCCCACTAAAATCATATGTAACATAAGATCCAGCAAGAGATGACAATTACAATGCTTTCCATGCAAGTAGGCACTTCCTTAGGGCTGCAATACGTTCAGAATTTCCCAGAGATAGATGGGATTTGGTCATCGGAAGCAGTGTCTGGTCAAAAATCGGTGGAATGCCCTGGAAGTATAGATTTTGGCAATTTCACCCCTAGAAAAATAGCTCAAAAACTTCTTTTTGTGATTTTGCAAAAAAAAAAAAAAAAAAAAAAAAAAAAAAAAAAAAAAAATATTCAGCAACTTTTGTGCCTGGACTTGGACTTTTTTAAATATGGCAACCCTACTTAAACTAAGAAATTCACATATGGACATGCCAAATGAAGAACTAAAGGAATGAAGAGTTGACATAATTGTTTCCCTTCCCCTTTCCTTTTTCCTTTTGCTTTGTGTCTATTAGATTGTGAACCTGTAGGCAGGGACTAACTTATCTTTAAATATATGCAGAGCACTTAGAAAATGTTAGGTGCCTTGTATTTTGAGGGATGGTGGTGATGACAATGAAGCAGTGTAGTGACGCCATGTGTTGCTATCATGTTGCAGAGAAGGGTATGAAGACATTTGGCCAGGATTGGGACAAGGGCAGGATTGGAGAGGACTTGTTTACATATCCCTGTGGAGGCAGCCTTGTCAGTGTAACCGCATGTATCTACAGTAGCATAGCAGGTTTGTACAACCTTTGCAACATAAGAACTCCTGTACCTTTCAGATGCCAGGTGGAGAGAACCGTGGCAGGTGTATCTTTTCAGACTTCTGTTGTGCTGTGAAATGACAAAGCTGCACCTGCTGAGATTCTCTCTCCTACACAACGGTGAAGGTACAGAGGCTCCTGTCTTGAAAGGCTGGCCATCCCTGTAGTATAATAAGTTGTTATAATGGGAGTGTAGCTACGGCAGCATGATGGATTTGTCCCATTTGCCTTGTACAGGATGCTACACTAGCTATGTCAGCATGTGCCGCTCTCTCTGCAATCGCAGCTCTGTGTTATCGGTTGGGCTGGAGTACGAAGGTAGATGGCTGAGAGCACAGCTCCTTAGCCGAGTCAGGTCTGATACTTGCATAACTGGAACAGGGCAGTTCCTGTTTTACTGTGGCTCCATTTAATAAACCATGGCTTGGTGTTACTTGCAAACAAAACCTAAGTTGCTTCTGCTGATTTCTACATCCCGTTTTGGTGGATACCAGCTTTTTTGCTTTTAATTGCGACCAGTGGATAGATATCCGACACATGAAGAGGCCAAATCTCAAACTTGAGCACACATGCCTGGCTCTTGGGAGCCCTTCTTTTCATACTGCAGACTGACCCTTGTGCACATAAATAATAATAAGAATGGCTTAGTGCAGGTGTGGAGAACCTTTGCCCCTCCAGACTTTGCTGAACTATAACTGCCATCATCCTTGGCTGTTGGCCATGCTTGCAGGAGCTAATGGGACTTGTAGTTAAGAAACAGCTGACACCCCAAAGGTTTTCTATAACTGCATTAACAACAACCACCTGCCCTTCACCCTAAGGCACTAGAGTGGGTTACAACAATTAAAACACAACCCACTCACAGAAGACACACATCCACATAAACTTTTTGTCATATGTAAACCTCTTTTGCAGGTAATAACGAAGGGCTCTACAATAAATCAAGGGCCACACACAATTAACAAGATATCTGAAAGACAGAATGTCAACAGGTGAAGCTTTCCCCATACAGGTAATAGCATTTCCATATACTAGAAGTGGCTTAGCCTGTTGATTTTCTGCCTGTCACGCTGCTGTTAAAAGCACGAGAGCCCTGCTCTCCCTTAATGACAACTCTAAAACATGCTGTGAAGCCCTGGACCTCAATCCTAGCCCCAGCTGCATCACTGAAAACAGACACACACACACACACACACACACACACACACACACACACAAATCTGAAAGGCCATTTTAAGGAATAAATATGATCTATAATCACAATGAATCACACACAGAAGTCCACACACAGAAGTCCCTGCTGAATTTGATTTGGTTGCATCATGGTGCATCCATGGTAATCTTGAGACAAATTAGGTTGAGAGGTCGTGATGCTGGTGTTGCTGATTTCAAGTTTTTTATTTTATTTTAAAATGACCTGGAATTTGATCCATGATTCTTCAAACCCAACAGTTTTTTTTAAAAAAACCAAATAACCTTTGAAACACGATTCTAAATAATATGCATCCATATGTGGATTTTTAAAGAGGCATATTTTTTCATTTATTTGAATGGCCTGGAGAGAATTAAACCAAGAGTACATTTTATATGAGTTTTCATTTATATGAGGCTTCACAAGGGACACAAAGTATATTTGGATAGCTTGAGCTTTTAAGTAACTGTGGTTTGGGGAAACGTTTCTACTGAATTCTATATACCATGACTGAGGGGGATCGTTTACACGGTAATAGCCATCTGTGCTATCTGATTATGTATTTGAATACTGTGTGTGCTGTTTGTCTTACTGTGCTGGCAATAGGTGCGAAGGAAGCATTAGCTACCCCACTGATATGACATGAGAGGAATTAGCTCTGTGTTGATTGTGTAACTACTGCTCCTAAGCATGGCGATATTCTTCTTCCACAGAAGGATACAGCTTGGCTTACTTATTTAAATCACCTGAAGCCATCTGCTCTGTAGATTCCAGGTTCATTTTTCTTTGTCTGTGGCGCAGTGATCTGGATTTACTGCTAGCAAAATGTCTGTCATGATAGGTGTGAGTGGGTGGGTGTTCACGGAGGGCCTGTATATTTCAGGAACACAAAGGTGCAATGAGTCAATGCTCAACAATGTGTATATTGTACCTCAACACCTATGAAATCCCTATCACTGAAGTCTGCACCATGTGACAAGGGTGAGGGGATAATTTTGTTTCCAGTGCAGATGTTTCCAATCTGTTCCCATAGGAAAGTATAGCAGCCTCAAAGGAACATTTATTATGTGGAGGGGAAAAGCCCCAAATCTGGTGGTGGTGCGAAAGGTTGGGGATAGAAAACAGATTTCATCCCTCTTGGCTGTACTTGTCTTCTGGAGCTCAGTGGGAACCTTTGAAGACCAAGTCAGCACCTATACACATAGTTGCAGAGTCAAAGAATCATAGAGTTGGAAGGGACCTTGAAGGACATGTAGTCCAGCCACCTGTTCAGTGCAGGATCTTCAATGCAAAATGCAACTACAACACTCCTGACAGATGGCAACTGAGCCTCTGCTTCAAGTACCTCAAGCCAAGGAAACCCCATCATCTCCTGGGGGCAGCCTGCTCCTGCACCGAATAGCTCTTACCATTAGAAAGTTTCTCCTAATGTTTAGATGAAATCTGCTTTCCTACCACTCTCCATTGGGACTCATCCTCCTCTATGGAGTAACTGAGAGCAAGCCTGATGCTTCATCTTTGGCATGAGAGCAATTCAGATATTTGAAGATGGCTATTGTATCTTCTCTAAATTTTACCTTCTTCAGGCTAAACATAGGCAGGTCTTTCATTATTTCCACATAGGGCTTGTTTTCAGTCCTTTCGCTTTCCTGATGCCCACCTATCTCTTGATCTTCATAACTTTGCCTCAATTCTATTTCTTGGTCATGCAATCATGAGGTGCAACCTGGGAATTGGCTTTATGCAAAAGAATATTTCTGTACCTCTTTCTGCTTCTTAGCTCAGGTAAGGCATCCAGTGGGCATCATGCCTTCCCAGAAATTTGAACCTAGGCTTCCCTCATCTAAATTTAACACCCCAGCACTGCACCAACATTATTGTGTAGGTTAATCTGTGGAGAGAGCTGCCTTGAATCAGGAGTGTGTACTCAAGAACAATTTGCCCATTTCTAGCCCTTTGATTAAATGGGATGAGGGCTTCCTGCTTTCATAGATGCTTTCACTGATGCAAGGGATGAAGCTCTTTGAATTAACCTTTGTAGAGATTTGAACCCACAAGATACCCTCTCTGGCGTAGAGACATTTGTTTCCTAAATGAACAAGTAGAGGAATAGAGCAACAGCGTACAAATCATTTAAAAGGGAAATGAACAATCATTTATAGAAGCAAACCGGCGAAAGTAGCTTTAGGAAGCCAATTCTGCCCGGGTGAATGGGGCTGTGTAATAACCATGTCTAAGTATGAATTGAGTTATTTGCATTAAAGAATGACTGAAGAAAATTGCATAGATGGTTCTTCTCCCCCTCCCCTTTTCCTCTGTTAGAAAGGAAGGAGGTGAAATGTGTGAAAAAAGTAAGAGCTGCCAAACATAAAGCTCTTTGGGGAGGAAAAATATTAGACACAAAATGTGTCCAAAATGCATGAATCAACCTTGGTAATGAACTGACTGTCCCCATGCTTGAACTCCATTAATGCCACAGATCAGAAGCACAAAGACTCTGGGGAGAAGGGGGGCATTTTGATTCTCCTTACTGGGAGACAAAGGGTGTGCTTTTTGAGAGTGAAATAAACGTTACCTTTGATTGTCCTGCATTCCTAATCATTCCCAGCCTGCAACCCTGGCCCTATTCACATGCTGCTTGGGTCTCCATTTCCCCGGTGCACTTCCTAATGGATTCCAGAGCTCAGGAATGAGTGATGGACCCTGGCTTGGCATTTCCATCACTGCTTGTTTTTGCATTCATTATCCTTGAGAAACCAGCCCGCCTCATTACGATGTAACTGTCTTGCAGAGGGAGACTGGGAGCTAGCTGGCTCCTTAAGAGCAAAGGAAGAGGCAGGAGGGAGTCTGTTTCCCATGAGATAACATTATCTTTTTATTAAAAGAGTGAATTTAGTGCTGGTGAAAGGCTGGCAGACCCTAGAGGATGAAGTCCTTTATTTAGTCCCATAACAGATTCAGCCCAGGCAATAGCCACGCTGCTCCTGTCTTTATACTTTAGCCAGGGGGCTCTGATGATTTGCTTCATGCTAGCTTTTCCATCACAGAGATTAATCTCCATGTAAAAAAAAAAGAGTGTTTACTTTGTAATGTATAAACTGGAGTGTGAACTGGCCTTCTTTTGTTCTTTGCTGTGTTTTATGTTCAGAAAAGTCACATAGGCAGCTTTCCTGACCAAAAGGACACTGACACTTGTTCTCCTGTTCACACATAATGTGGTGCATGTCCCCCCCCCCCACTATCTTGGGCATGGGCAGAAACAAGCATGTGATGTGTCCATGTGGGAGACTGTCTTGAGTGAAGATGCAGAGAAATCAGACTCCATGTCCCTTCAACAGTACTAACTGAGGGGAGGAAAGGTAGATAGAAGGTCTGTGCCATGGGAAGTATATCAAGACTGATTTTGGACATGTAAAAAAAGTTGGGACTTCAGGAATACAAACTGACTAAACTCTTGAATGCTCCCTTCTAATGCAGAACCTGAAGCAGGAACACACAAGTACTGTACTCAGACAAAATGGCAGTGTTCACACAACCCTATTCTTCCATTCTGTCCCCAAGTAAACTTACACCAGATGTTAATTAGGAATAGATCTGTATGACACATTTTTCATCCCTAACACAGACTTGTTTCCTACTTAATATTGTTAAAGTTCTTTTTTTAAAAGACAACAACAAATAAATGAGAAACTAGCTGTGAAATTATTTCACCATTTCCAAAACAAGATTTCCCTCTGCTCAATTAAGTCTCTTTTAATTTTATTGTGGGGGGGATTTAGGGGGCTGGATATGTGCATGAGCTTTATGTTGCTTTTTAAATGCCAGGAGAGAGGTATATTGCTGTTCCCATAGCGCTGGGATATCATTTAAAATGTCTTTCTGGGTCTTGGGTTGGGTGGGATTCTGGCACTTTCATTTCCAGTGCAGAACAAGTATTTCCCAACCTTAGAGATTCGGTTTTCTAGCAAAATGACTCTGGTAAAACTAAATAGAAACAAACCACTTCCCATCCATCTAGATTTTAGCTGGCAGAAATCAAAGTGAAACTCATTTCTTATTTTCTAAATTAGACAATTGCCACTTTAATAACTGGCTGTGATGTGTAGAACCACATTTTCTTTCAACAATCCTTATGTGATTTGGCCTGTTCTGGTTTTTATCATAGCTCCACTTGGAGAACCGCCTCAGGCAGCAACTTTTGGGGTACTATTTAAGGACAACAAATTGTCAATTAGTTTATTGTTTTACTACCATTACCACCATGGTGGTGGGGAATTTAGTTTTTCCGCCTCAGGCACTCAAATGTCTTGAGCCATCTCTGATATCACCCACATTTTAATGTGAAATTGCTATTACTTGGAGACAAACAACTGATTGGGAATCAGGTTGCCTGAAGAAAAATCCTCCCTCTTATGTTTTCCAGGTTCACAAAATAGCCTTTTGAAAATAATTGCCCCCCATAGCCTTTTGCAAGATTCTTAGTATTGAAGAAAAATGAGAACTACTGAATGCCAAGTACTTTTGAATAATTTTGTTCTGTATAAACTGTTTAAGAAATGCCACTTTAGTTAAACTGTGGGTGGAAGCAGGTATAATTATCCATGCTATCTAGAGAGGAAATGGTTCTTGGAGCAAAGAGAGTGCAACACGTCCCTCCAGCCAGATGAAAGCAACAAATATATTTAATGTTTCATTGGAGCTGGAACTGTCCAACATAGTTTGAATATTCCACTGAACAGCGTTCTGTAACCTGCTGCCTTCCATATATATTCAACAACAACTCCCACCAGCTCAAGTCAGAACTGGAAGGTTGCCATAGGGAGAAGGACTGCAGGAATTGGTTATGGTTTTAGTTAATTACTTGGGGAAGGATCTTATATACAGAAGATGATCCCCCCCTTTATCTGAAAACTCGTATTTATCTGAAGTCAATGTGCAGCCACATAGAATTCTGTGATGCTATAATTACGGGCCTCTTCAGATTGTGTTTCTGCTACACATTTATTGTATTACAGTTATTAATTTGTCAAGGATAATCCAGACAAGTATCACTCCTTTGTTGGTATATCACATTTTCCCAGTACTCAATGTGGAATAATTTGCTACTGGAAAAATATTATTTTTTCTCGTTGCCAGCATGTCAAGCACAATAGGGAATGCAATATGGAGGTTAGTTTTATGGGTATCTGTTGAATAGTGACAGTGGCATTGCCAGTGACTGAACACTAGACTTTGTGTCTGTACAGCTTTGTGAATGCAAATAAGAAGAAAACAGAATATTTAGATTTCAGTCTGGGAAGAGAAAGCTGGATAGGTCAAGTAAGCGAAATTTGGAGATTGCATCTTTTTGGGTGGGTGGCTGGGTGTTTATTTTAAAAAAAACCACACACACTTTTCCCCTATCTTAAAAACAAGATTTCATTATTTAAATTGAAGCTATCATATTATACATTAAAAGCCCAGGGGTGGGGGTGGGGAGTGGGGAACATCACTGGCTAGGGTATAGTAGTGCCTCATTTGTATCAGGGCATCCATTCCCTGGCTACAGCCTTGCAAATAACCATCGTGAGTTCAGCTCAGTAAATGAATTAAAAATATTTTACCAACTCCTGTAAAGAGATAACATAAGTGTTCATGCTGTTTTCTTGAAATACCTGTTGCTGCCTCATTGTCAGTTCACTGAAGAGGGCAAGTGCTTTCTCCAATGTATGGTGCCAGATAAATGACATGGCATTGTGCTTGTCACTGGGGCTCTTGGTTCCTGGAGCAAAAAAGGCCTCTGGCTCTTGATGGAATTCTGTCCTATCCCTGGGAAACATTCTGCAGTGAACCTAGGATGGCCAAGTCAGGGCATGCTAGCTGTATGCAACATCTCTGTGTTATACTCAAAGCTTTAATTCTCAAGTTTTGTAAACCCACTCACCCAGCCCCCAAATCGGACCTGTTATTCACAATTTAACTATGTCCATTTTTGCCTTGGCTTCTTCATACTGTAAAGAAGGATGAATGTGGAAGTAAACGGCTACTGTTTTGAAAATTTAGGTGTAAACACATCCTCAGGGCCAATGAATATTGTCTTCATCAAGCTGCTCTTAGCACCCCTCCCCACAAGAAGTCAGTGTCAGATCCCTTCCACAGCTACTTTAAACTATATACCTCTCCGTTTCATTAGGCCAAGATGTTTGTTCTTTTATATAAAAAAGGTAATGGCTTTTGAGCTACCAGCAGCCATGTAATCTCAACACAGCCAGAGAACTGAATATAAAAGCTGGGGATGATTTAGCAGCTGAGAGTTGAACTACTGTATATACTGTGTGCAGTAATCTTATCTGAGTCAACCATTTGAGGTGCTATTGTACAAATAAGTCCCCCAAAACTGCTTCAGCTGCCAACCTCACAGCCTGAGGGATGCCACTTCTCAGAGTTCTGAGGAGCAAAGGTATTTCTTTCATTTAGTTAACCAAATTCACCCTTAAGATTTAAAATTCTACTAGCCAGATCTGTGCTGTAGGAGTTGCCAGGGGCAACCAGAAAATTCACTTTAGTTAGGAAGCACCGGAGGGCAGTTGAGGGTGTCAGTTGGTGCCAAAGAACTAAATAAACCACATAGGATGGTACAAGAGGAATCATTGTTACTCCTCTTTGGCTCCTGAGAAAATAAAAAAAGAGGTAGACTCAAATTTACACCTGCTTCTGGGGAATGTCTGTCGAAATCTCTGAAGTGGCTTACAGAAGAGAAGAAAGCAGCAAATTGGGTGCTGAGCTACTTGAAGAGGGCATGACCACTGAGAAGTGTAAATATAAATGTGCCTTTGACACCCGTGGGTCCCCTCAGCTGGACTCTCTTGAGCAGGGCCTCACACCCCCTTGTTTTCAGGATCTTCCTTAGTAGCTTTTGCTAATGTAAAAGGGCCTTGAACCAGCTGAAGAAGAAAAAGCCAAATAAATTTAAAACCTCAAGTGTTTTAAATAATTAGATGAAAAAGAGACATTTTGGAGGTTTCAGAAGAATGGGGGACAATATGAAAATTGGAAGCATCTTGGGAAAGCAGAGACATATGGTAACCTTAAAAATATACCTCAGAAATTCTGATTTCACTGTCAAAACAGGAGTTGTGAGCCTTCTGCAGTGATTAGCTCTTGGCTTTCTGAATAAATTGATCTTGCATCATTCAAAAGCAAAACTTTAATATGAAATTATCAGATAAGTTTGCCTACTTCCATAGCAACCCAATCATTTTGATAAAGTGTTTTTGGTATATAATCTCAGCAGTAGTCAGCACCACAGTCACAGAGATTCCCCTCTCCCTGCACTGGTGGCATATAGCCAGGAAACTGAAGTGTTTGGAATAATGGTAAGTAATATTTTGTTCCTTTATACAAGCCTGGTTAGGTAAGGGCCTTTGTGTCAGATCCCTCTGGGTCCAGGCAGCAGCCCTCAGTAGCATGAGCAGCAAACTAGATAATTGCTTTGTTGGTTCCCATCCAATAATAATTTGTTTCTTGGGAACAACTTCAAAGCTTAATCCTAAACTTAAATCCTTCCTTCCTTGCTGGAATTTTGATTTAGTTTTCAATGCTCTGATGAAGCCTTCATTGTAGAACTCAAGGCATTTTTTTAAATGCAACATAGAAATAATAAATGTTTATTATTCCTGGTGGCTCTGTGGTATGAAATACAACTGTTGGAATCTGATCTGTACTACAGAATTTAAATATTATTTACAATTCTAGTTTCATAAAGGCATTCTAGGCAAACTTCTTTCCTTAAGGCTGTACTTCTAACTCTAACTAAAGTATTCCTGACAAAATTGTTTGAGGGAATTTGAACCTGTGAACTTCATAATCTCCTTTAAAATTTGCATATCATGGATATAGCGTGTTGGACATGGAAGACCTGGGTTCAAATCCCCATTCAGGCATGAATCTCACTTTCACTCTGTCTAACCTCCTGTTAGATCTTCTTGGATTTGTAACTGGAGCCTCCTGGTTTGTGTACTGGTGTTGCTTGTGATTAGTCACTTGAAGCTATATACCGGTAGTGGAAAAGAAGGGCCACTATTGTCCTCTCAGGTTCCAGGAGTGATTCACCATCTCTTAACATGTTCTTTCCTCCTTGACCAAGCCTACAAGTCAGACCTCAGGGTTTAGCTCCTTGGCAGCTTCGTTTTCAACTTCTCAGCTTCATTGGCCATTTACCTACAGTACTTGGTTCTCCACTATATACCTGTCCCAGCCAACATTTTTGATGGACTACTTGGCTCTGGCTATGAGATCAACTCTGCCCCTAGAATGACTCTCCTGCATTGCTTTAGGCCGGTTTCCTACATTATGCCATAACTCCAGTGCTCCATCCAATTCTGATTCCAGTTGGTGCCAGGATCTTATACTTTCAGCCCTTTTTGTGTTTGGCTCTTGATTTATAAAATGTGTATACCACTTAATACAAAAAGAAATCTCTAGTTTACATAAAATATAAAAATGAAAAAAGAATTGACATAAACTACACCAACAGTCTAATAAGGGCTAAACCCCCCAAAAACATACAGTAAACTTTATGACCCATCCCTGATACGTACCTCATGCAGCTGATGGGAGGATAAAATGTAAATCCTTGAACTCTTTGTATGAAGTGTGAGACACAAATGTGAGGAATAGTCTGAATTCCTCTCCAAATGTAGAACTATGAAACTATGAATTTAGCTCCTACCCTCAAAGACATCGAATAGCTGGGCTCCTCACATCCCCTTGCTTATAGCAAATATTTTCAAACAAAAAGTTGCATATGCCACACCAACTTCTTATTTGGAATGAGTTTCATTCACAGACTGAGAACCTTTACATTGAGATTCACTGAATAGAATTAACTGTTGCAGCCTTTCCTAGACCAGCAAAGCTAAACCTCCTGTGGCTTTGCCAAACACCTCCAAGCAAAAATCATTATGTGTTTATTGGAAATGAACATATGAATGAAACAAGTATTCAGTGTAGTGAATCATGACGGAGGGAAGCAACCACCTGAACTGTCAGATTAAATATGACAGAAAACTTGGTGGTGGCATATGTAACAGACTACTTCAAAACTATTAAAGCATAACATCCAACCTGAGAAAGTTTCACAGGAAGTTGTTGAGTACAAATGGCCACGTCTGACCTAAGCCCATAACATAAAAAGGAAAAGAAAAATGCTTTCTGCATGTTTCCCTATTCCTTTAAAAACAAATAAAGCAAGAAATCTGTGAAAATGTCCCTGTTTCAATATGAGCGTCAGGATTCCTCAGTGTTCATAATCTATATAGTGCACTGACCATAAGATTCAGTTGAAACCCTGATCCAGTGCTTGGGAAACAGCCCACCTTGATCCAAGGTGCTTTGTAGGCTGCTTATTTAGGCTGGAGTCTGTCCCGGTCTGCTTCATTTTCTCCCATTCATTATGGTGATGGTGGTGAACAGCTGTGTAGCTCCCCCCCTTTTGACTGAAGTGGATGAAATTTGCAGGCATACTAGCCCTCCAGTTTAAAGTTTGATTTTTTTTAAAAAGGACTTGTCTATAACTTAAAATTGTGTGTGACATTAGATGAAATTTGCAGGCAAAATCATTTATTCTGAGGGCATGAATCCTGCCAGATTTCAGAAGGATCATTGCTGTGGGTTTGTAGCTCTTACAGTTTTGGTGGGCTGCAAAAGGAATCGCTTACTCTTCCTAATATTTTGTGGGCAATTGGTCTGAAAATTATAGACATGACAAAAGTGCCCATAGGAAAGTATCAAATTGTTACAAATTGGTCCAGGGGCTTCTTATTCCAGGCACTCTAGGTTTTTGCAGGGGTAGAAGTAAAAAAAAGTATTGCTTTCTGCTGGGTAAAACCATTCAGTGACTTTAAATTGGACCTTTTGGTCACAAATGGAGTTCTCCCTCTGCCATTTCCCCAACAAGACAGCCTCCCCCAATTCGTGGCCTTCATATATTTTGGACCACAACTCCCATCAGCTCCAGACAGCAGTTGTCATAGATGATGGGAGTTGTAGTCAAAAATATTTTGGTCACCACCGGACTGGAGAAGCCTTCCCTGTGGTACAGGTGGAGAAAAACAACCCTGGCTAAGTAGATTGGATTTTAATTTACATTATTATTATTATTATTATTATTATTATTATTATTATTGGGTTTGCATCATCATCATCATCATCAAAATAATGTATTTATATACCACCTTTATTCTAGTTGGGATTGAAGGTTGCTTACAGTTAAAAACAACTTTATAAAATACAAAGTTATAAAAACAAACCAGTTAAAAACAATAATTAAAATATATCAGAACACATTTATAACCAGCAATTAAAATAGTTTGCCCTGATAGCAGCCCAGTGATCAACACCATACCTTAGTTTTCAAAGGCCTCTCT
Source organism: Darevskia mixta (assembly GCA_034641385.1). NCBI lineage: Eukaryota > Metazoa > Chordata > Lepidosauria > Squamata > Lacertidae > Darevskia > Darevskia mixta. The sequence continues at coordinate 22,070,889 of JAWWNH010000008.1, forward strand.
GAATAGGAAGGTCTTAGCCTGCCAGTGGATAAGAGGGAGCTGATCTGACCTCTCTTGGGAGGGTATTCCACCAAATACTATTACCAGCTACAGAATATTATTATTGTAAGCTCTGTAGGGCAGTTGGTGTGTGGCCAGAGGTTGGTCTCATGCGTCTTTTAACATCATAACTGTATGGCTTATTCAGATCACACACACACAAAAACACAGAATGCTACCTAGTGCTGAATTTTTTTTAAACAAAGCAGAAATTCATATGGGCAGGGATTAAGCCAATCCTTAATATTATAGCTTGGAATGAGATCTAACACTCTAGAAAGATTATCTATATCAACCTGCTCAAGAGTTTTCATTCATTTTTTAAAATGAAAAATGAATGCCTCTTGTTAGCCAGGACATTTCTTAAGATGGATCACAAGTCTGATTCACTATGGCAACTCTTACATTGCTATGTTTAACTTGCTGCAATTCATTCACTCTAGGTAGTTAAATGACAGCGTTTGTTCCCTATTTACTAACACTGTGCCATTATTTTTCGGTTGTCACAGAAAACATGTTATAGGAAGTAGACTATTGAACTAACCCTATCAACTGCTCTGTCAGCAGTTCAAGATTTAGGGTGTAGGCCAGCAATTGCTGTGCCTATGTACTGCCTATGGAACAGCTACCTTTTCTAAATGCAGCATAGAAATGCTGCATGAAGCTGTTGTGTAGCTTTTAAGCGAAGGGAGAGCGGCAGGGTAGGTGTGGGATGCAATGCATTGTTAGAAACTAGTTAAATAAGCTTAGCTAAAACCAGGAATTTCCATGTTTGGCACAGTTCAGGGGAACTGCTGCAGCCTGTATTTTCCCCTTCAATATCCTAAATGTTATGTAAATACTACCATTTATTGAAGGGATGCGGGTGGCACTGTGGTCTAAACCACTGAGCCTTGGGCTTGCCGATCAGAAGGTCGGCGGTTCGAATCCCCGCGACGGGGTGAGCTCCTGTTGCTCAGTCCCTGCTCCTGCCAACCTAGCAGTTTGAAAGCACATCAAAGTGCAAGTAGATAAATAGGTACCGCTCCAGCGGGATGGTAAACGGTGTTTCCGTGCACTGCTCTGGTTCGCCTGAAGCAGCCTAGTCATGCTTGCCACATGACCCGGAAGCTGTCTGCGGACAAACGCCGCCTCCCTCAGCCAGTAAAGCGAGATGAGCGCCACAACCCCAGAGTTGTCCGCGACTGGACTTAACGGTCAGGGGTCCCCTTTACCTTTACCTACCTTTTATTACTTAAGAGACTCTGGCTATAACTGTATTAACTGTATTAAAGAGGAAACAGAGTGAAGGGTGCCTAGCCAGGCAACAGAAGATCCAACTGATGACACTCAGCAGTTCCTAGGAGGCCCAAGTGCTGTGTCCTGCCCTGTCCTTGGACCGTAAAAAGTCCTGCAGTCTTGGCAAAATGTGGGCACTGCTATCACCGAATCAGGGCCTTAGGTCCCTGGACTTTTGCAGCAGGCCCCTCCCAACTTTATTACTTTGCCTACAGGGTTCTGGGTACATTGCAAAGCACAGTGCTGATGAGACCCGGCCATTTATTTTCCCTTGAGGCGTGTATCCCTCAAAATGTGCAAATGTGCAGGATGTGCAAATGTGCATCATAGCCCTGTGCCCCGAGTCCTTTAAGTACCTAGAAACACCCCTGCATCGATCGGCATATGTGCTAGAGGCAGTAGAAGCTGTTACAGTGTTCTTGTAGTGCATTTTTTCTTTAATCTATATAAGCTGCTGTGGGGATCCTGCTGGACCCAAAGCTGGGACAGAAAACAAAATACTAAAGGCATTCCAGTTTTCATAGGTCATACTGGTGCAACTGGCACACCTAACATTTAGTAGTGGCTTAATAGGACTGCAGCTGCCAGTGTGACATGATGGATGAACTACACTTGCCATGCTTAGGATACCTCTTTCACTGCATGACAATTAGATCTTCTGCGCTTTGTTGTAGCTTGGTGAGTCTTTGTGGGATTATATAGGATGCACTAAATCCCATTCAACAGCCCCCCCAATAGATGGGAAATTAATGATTTTCACAACAATGTTGGGTCATTTGTTTTTAGATATTCCTTTTAATGCCCACTCTTTACACTACAATCCAGCCCCCCTGTACACTGGGATGGTGGGGCGAATAGGTCATTTGGGTGGACCTAGGTGTCGTTTTACCCAGCACTGCAGGTCTCTGCTGACCTCTGCCTGCGGAGTGACACCAGCATCACTCCACCAGTATGGAGCTCCCTGCTCTACCCACAAAAGTGCCACCAGTGGAATCCCCGATGGCAGCAGCCCACGGATACCCCTAGTTGTGCCAGCCCCAGGCTGGCACAACAATTTCCCTGCTCCCTCACTTTCCACCACAGCCATGAATGTGGTGGATGCGGCCCCACTGCTCCATCAAACCCTACAGCTCACCAGCTGAAGTTTGGGTTGCAAGCTTAACTATTAGGAAGCACTGAAAGTGCTCTGTCCTCTGAGATCCCATATGCATATAGGCCTCCTGAAATTCCTACTAGCTTTAGCAGTCTTGATCTCTCTGTTTCTCTGACTGTGGAATATACGTATGTTTCAGATTTACAAGAATTCTGTCATTGTCATACTTTGTTTGATAGGTGGATAACAGAGTGGGACTTGGTGATCTGATATACAGGGCACAAGATGCTGTTCCTTTATGACAATGGAATTCATTGCCTCTATGACGTCTAAGATAGAGAAGAAATACTTCACGGTGAGCAAAAAGGGTGTATTATTTATTGGGATAATTTGGAATCTACCATTTTTTTATACTGAGCAAATTAAATTCTGGCCTTTACTTACATCATCCTGTCTATAATGGCACCAATGCATAAGTTTAACGTTTAGAAAGATGGCTTACTGGACTGTTTTTCATCTAATATTTTCACTTGGGGGCGGTGGCTACTCTGTAATTTCAACAAGGGCAGGAGGTACCAAACTGTTTTTCTATGAAAAGTTGCCTAAGGCCCAATGGCAAACACAGCAGATGAATACCGGAAGCTTTGGAAATATCTTAACTTCTCAGGAACAAGCATATGTGCAGTGATCTGTTTTCAGTGAGAGATCTGTAACCAGTTACTTCAGCTCTAGATTTCCTGCTTCGAGAAGGAAGTCTAGATGACCTACAAGGTCCCTCCGACTCTGTGGTTCCCTGCTCCCTCCTTCATAATGTTCAGCCCTCCTCACAACCTGTTTCATTTTTCCATTATCTCCCTTATCTCTGCTCTCTGCCATTCATCCACAATCTCTTCATAGCTCAGGTTGTGCGCACACATGGGTGTAGCCAAGGGGGGCGGGCGGGCGGAGGGGCAGGCCCCCCATAAGTAAAAACAATAGGAATACTTAACTAACTGACCAATCACGTTGGTTCTCCCCCCCCCAAGTCCTGCCCCGCTTACAAAAATCCTGGCTACTCCCATTACCAGCTTAAAATACAGCCAAATTGTTCTCTTTCTCAATTCAGATTGAGGTCAGTTGGGTGGGGGGAGAGCACATAAAATGCAGTATTTCATACGAAACAACAGGATAGAAACAAACAAGTGGTGGGAGTGCACTGGAAGTACAGTGGTACCTCGGGTTACATACGCTTCAGGTTACATATGCTTCAAGTTACAGACTCTGCTAACCCAGAAATATTACCTCGGGTTAAGAACTTTGCTTCAGGATGAGAACAGAAATAGGGCAGCAGAGGCGCAGCGGCAGCGTGAGGCCCCATTAGTGAAAGTGGTGCTTCAGGTTAAGAATGTTTTCAGGTTAAGAACGGACCTCCGGAACGAATTAAGTACGTAACCAGAGGTACCACTGTAATCAGGAGTGGTGGGTACATGGCCAAAATCCCCAAACCTTCCCTCATTAGCATACTGCCCCCAAAGCAGAAGCTCAGCCTTCATGCACACCATACATTAAAAGCTCATGGCTTCCTGCAAAGAATCCTGGGAACTGTAGTTTACCCCTCACAGAGCTTCAAACCACAGTACGCTTAACAAACTACAGTGACAGGATTATTTGGGGAAAGTTGTGTGCTTTAAATGTATGGTGCGGATGGGGGAGGGGTGGAGAGCTGGAACTTTGAACTCACCATTTTTGCAAATGCCATTTAATTTATTTATTAAAATCCTATACCACCCTTCATCTGAAGATCACAGGGGGGGTTACAATATAAACCACAAAAATATATAGCATTATAATAAACAAAAACAACACCCCCGCAGTTTAAAAGGCCATAGATTTCAGGTAGAGTAGTTGTTTCAGCAGTCTGGTGATTCTCCTAACAGTTCAAGAGTGATGGCCCAAATAGATGGTATTTTTCTCCTTGTGTGCTGGGTTTTTGTTCAGTAAGCAGCAGTTGTGGTGTGTGAGAATCTAGATTAGGGTTGCCATCTTTCAAAAAGCTATTTTAAAAGCTATTTTAAAAGCTATTTTAAAAGCTATTTTAAAGGAGATTCGCCTTAAAAATTGAAACTTCCAACTTCAGTTGCCATACGTCCGGATTTCCCCAGACATTTCAGCAATTTCTGCCCAGACACTGCTTCCAACTGCAGCATTCCGGCTATGTCCAGGAAATTCCAGACATATGGCAACCCTAACCTAGACAGGGAGTGCAACAGCTGAAACAGTCTTCCTCCAAGCCATGGTTCGGATCAAAATCCTCCAGTTGTTCTTTAGTAAACAAAAAGTCAAGCCCACAATGCCATTCCTGGCAAGTGTCAGGAAAGTTGTGTGGGTTGCACTTTTCTAACACTATTCCCACAGAGGGCAAAAGCTAATTAATAGTAACTGAAGAGTGAGCTAATCGTTTGTCTAATTCAGCAAGTTGAAGTATCTCTGAAAGTGGCTAATTGTCAGATGAATATGCACCAGCATTAAGAAACAACCACAACCACTGTGCATTATAATCATACTACAGAAAAATGCCAGCATTCGTCAAAGTGATCAAGCTTTAAAATAGCAGCAGCATTCTCCAAACTACCTTTATTCTGCCTACCCTGTTCTGTATGAGCTCATTTATACTTTCTCAACCCTTTCTGAAAATCTTAGTATTTTTCTAATCATCATTTTTTTTTGTCAGTTCAATTTCTGCATAAATTATAGGTTGCACGGACTGAGGTTTTTGTTATATCTATTTTCCTTTAAATTTCACCACAAACCTTTTATGCAGCCTACTGGTCTTTGTATGCCATTTATTATTCTATATATCCTCTAATCTCATTTTCCTTTTCATCCTAAATTTTCCTGTGGTCAAAGCCCGCAAGCCTTACTCATGCTAATAGCAACTAACTCAGTGGTCTACTTCATAATTGTGGCAAAGGAGCAGTTAGTTGTTAATTTATTTAATAACACCACCACCCCAGTGCCATAACCCACATAATTTCCTTAACCGTTTTCCTATTATACTTACATACACATTGGTCCTTCTGATATGAATTCAAACCCCTTGCATAGCTATAATGGCTCCTGCCTTTGGGAAGGTAACAATCAACATGTCTTTCTGCAATTTATTTTATATAATAGCTCTCTCTCTCTCTCTTACACTCATGAACAAATAAACAACTTAAAGCAGTAGGAAATCAAAATCTTTATGTACTGACTCGAGTTAGGTAATCAGACAGTTATGTAGGGCCAACAGCATGCAATGAGATCATAATGTGCACCTCATATTTTGAACACATGAAATAAAGAAATAAATAACCATACAATATATATATATACAGTATAGGCAATGGAAATGTTGGAAAAAAGAAGTCCAGATTGCTTTACCCTCCTTGAGAAAGCAAGAGCATAGCTGTGGTTCAGTGTGGCACTCAGAAGACAGGAGCTCCAGGTGTGGAGCAGTGGTGACAGTCAATAATTACAGACCTTGCTGCCTAATAAATATGCCATTGCGGTGATCACAGGTGTAAATTAAGACATGTCACTGCACACAGTGCAAAAGAGCTTTGTTTTAAAATAACGGCCTAGCTGCTGTACACATATATTGTAAGCCTGTTCTGCCATGGTACTGCAGGGATGTGGTATGTATTCAAACACAACAACAACCCCAACTCATTATAATTAAGAGTTCTTCTACCCCAGCAGCTTCTTCCTAGTTTATGACAAAAGCCCTGGCTTTAAAAGTAGGAGTGCAGCCCCACCACTAGCCTGTTAAAGAGTGCTTCCTGGCCGCTTTGCCCATTGGGCCTGTCTCATACCTCTTGTCATGGGTTTGCCAGCCCTTCCATTTATGCGTCTTTCAGTGAACATCGTAATGTTTGAAGGAGAGCTGCATGTCTGTAAGTAAAGTGGGACACAATGGGAGCTATGATTAGTTCTAGCTTTCTGCTTAATGTCTCCATCTTGTTTACAGTGATGGGGGCCTCCTCTTCACATGTTACAGATGCTTTCTAGAGCAGGCTTCCTCAACTTGGCCCTCCAGATGTTTGTGGGCCTACAACTCCCATGATCCTAGCTAGCAGGACAGTGGTCAGGGATGATGGGAATTGTAGTCTCAAAACATCTGGAGGGCCAAGTTTGAGGAAGCCTGTTCTAGAGGGATGTGTGATTGTGCAAACCAGCCCTTTTTGGCCTTTTGGAATGTTGAGTTTTCCCTGCGATTAAAAGGTTAAACCATAGAACCTGTTAAGTGGCAGTTCACTCCAGGGAGGCGGAACCTCCTGGAGGTTTAAAAGGGGGGAACGGCAGTTGGTTGTTGTTGGTTGGTTGGTGTGGGAGTTGAGAGAGAGATAGGATCTGCAGAGGGAGGAGATAGATAGAGTAGACTGAGGGAGGTTTATGGTAGGCTGTAGAAAGCTTAGAAACTGTAAAGGAACTAAGAACGACATGTATTAACGTCTGAACCATTATGCTTGTTACACAATAAAAACTTGTTCTTGTTTATGCCATTGAAGTATCGTCATCTATGAGGTCCAGCGTATTATATCAAGGCTCAATATAGTGAACTCAGAGAGAGGGCAAGACAGGAGATAGTCTGTGTCCTGGAGTTTCATTAAGGAGGGGCTAAGAGGGTGGAAACCTTGAACGCCACAGTGTTGCTAGCTGAGGCTAGTCAGCTGAGACAGCAAAGGGTTTCTTAGTAAATAGAACCAGGGCTGTAGATTAAGATAGGTTTTCATCGGGATAGCCTGGAGCCGGGGGTATAACTGCCACGCCAGCTGGACAGGGAGCACTCTTGTTACTGGGATCTCCAGAAGATTGAGGGAGGTCGGTCCTGAGTCGAATCTCGGAGGGCAGGGTGCGAGGGGTTTAAGATATAACCAGTGCACCTGCATTAACAACAAAAATTTATAACAGGAGTGGCTCAGAGTGTTAAAGGAGGTCGCAACAGTGATCACCAGTGACAACAGTGTCTGCTGTGTCAATTGACCCTGTTGACAATCTGCTTTTGAAAATAGTGTCGGAAGGTATTTAATTATTTGTTTAAACACAAAGAACTACCCCTGCAGCATGTTCCACATTTTAGGCTACATACTGAGTGTGTGCCCTGAGTCAATGTCTGTCATCGGTGCTAATTCCCTGGGTGCCCGAGCACCCACAAATTCCCCATGTAGGGGCCGGGCACCCACAAATATCAGTGCCAGGGCCATGTACTCTGCATGGCATCCATGGCCCCAGACACCAACGGTCGCGGGCTGAGTTGCCACTCCTGGTGTTTGTCTGTTCCTTGTAGCAGAATTCCTTGGAATGTCCCATCACCTCCTTAATTTCTGGGAAGAAAACATATACCATAACAGAGATCTTGAAAACTGAAATGAGCAAAACCAGAATCAAGCCTAACCCCCTTGCCCTCTTAAAAAAAGCCTTGTCTGCCAGGACAAGGAAGGTGCTGCTTTGTTGCCTTGCCTAACTCATGCAGAGGTAAAGAAAGGAATCTCTAGTAGTTTACACCTTTCCAGATATCCAGCAGTCCTGGTCTGGTGCTAAATAGTTTTCTATTAACTTGCAAACTGAGTGAACCATTCAAGATCCTCTCTAATTGGAAGTTGACCCTTTTGCCACCCACCCCTCCTTCATAACTGATGGCTTTTGGTCTCTGACATAATGCGCACACAAATGCGAAGTGCCTGACACTGTGATTGCACTGGCGTAACAGTGACATGGTGGAACAGGCACCAAGTGAAAAGGTTTCTCTGTCACCAGAACTTTGGCAGATTAAACATTCTACGGCCTTTAAATGTGTTTTGTGGGAGTGGGGGGTTATTGTTTTGTTTTCGTTTTGTTATGTATTTTGTGTTACCATTTTTATTTTTATGTTAACTGCCCTGTGATCTTTGGATGAAGGGTGGTACAATAATGAAACAAACAAACAAACAAACAAACAAACAAACAAACAAGGTAGGCATATGGATGATTCCGTGTGTTTAGACCTTGGGTCACAGAACATGTTCTATATGTGGGAAGCACTTACAATCTTCAGGGGCTCAATCCTGTACAGAGCTCAGTGTGTCTAAATCTACTGAAAAGAGTGTGTAGCACTGAGGGTGTGTGTGTGTGTGGGGTGTGGGTGTGTGTGTGTGTACTGGAAATGTCAGGGGCCTGTGTGAACCCACCCCATAGTCACAATCACCCAGTTATGCTGATTAGAGACTGGTAGGCAGGTGAACTTTCTGCACCTTTTGAGTGCATATTATGGATGAAGGTGGAATTCCTATATAGTCAGTGATTTTGAGTGTGCAGCCGTACAGACTATGAAGGGATGGCAGTTACTTTTATTTAACTAATATGGTCTACATCATGGGTAGGCAAACTAAGGCCAGGGGGCCGGATCCGGCTCAATCGCCTTCTAAATCCAGCCTGCGGATTGGTCCGGGAATCAGCTTGTATTTACATGAGTAGAATGTGTCCTTTACTTAAAATGCCCCTCTGGGTTATTTGTGGGGGGAAAGGAATTCATTCATATTTTATTTCAAAATATAGTCCGGCCCACCACAGGTCTGAGGGACAATGGACCGTCCCCCTGCTGAAAAAGTTTGCTGACCCCTGGTCTACATGGATTTCTTGTTTTTATCTTGTTTTATTGATTGAACCGCCTTGAGACCTGCAGATGAAGGGTGATATACAAAGTTAATAAATAATAGTAATAATACAATCCAGAGGTGTGGGAAGAAGTTTTCCACAGGTGTGAGGATGCTCAGATCCAGAGCTCATTTGCCTAAATGCTACTGCTCTGTTTCATTTGGGGAGGGTGGAACCTCCGAGTGGGGAAGGGGCCTGACCCTTCTTTTCAGCTTTATTCCCCACCGCTTGGCTACTTAATTTTGAGGGTGGCGATGAATGTGCCGGCCCTTAATTGCAGAATAGCCGTGTGAGTCTCCTGCTGGCCTCCCCATCGCCTGTCTTTCTTCACCGATCTCGGGGATCGGCGCTAGGGAAGCTCCCAACAGCAGCAAGCCCCGCGGGGAAGGAAGGCAAGAAGGAAAACCTAAGTGAGGCTCTTTCCTCGCCAGCAGCCTGAGAAGCTCTCGAGAAGGGAAGTTTCTCCGGGATGGCGAGCGGGAGGCCTAGCCTGGCGAGGTCACCGATTGCCCCCCCAATCCTGCTCGCTGGCGCCGCTCGCGGTTCTCCGCTGTCGCCAGTAGGAGGCGCTGAGAGCTAGCGAAGCCGGCGCTTCTGCCCTCAGGCTACGTGACGTTGGCAGCTGTCTCAGCCAGTGGCTCAGCAAGCGAGGCGAGGAAGCCAGGCCCAGAAGAAGAAATGCCTCCTCCGCCTCCATTTCGATGCTGAACGCGCGCGGGCGCGCGCACAAACACACACAGAGTTATACACAACCAGATTCATTGCGTGGATGCGTGTGAATGCTGGAGAGTTCGTAGGCGGGCGTCTGGGAGAGTGACCCTCCCCGGCCCACCGCCCCTACCTCCCCCACTTGGGTACCCAGGAGCGTTTCGCCTTGCGCCCCAGAGAGTCCACATTACGTGAGACGTGGCTCCTTGGTTCCTCCCACCCCACCTCCTTCTCTCTCTCTCTCTCTCTCTCTCTCTCTCGCCATGGTTTTCACCTTCCTTTCCTTTCACCACCAGCAACACCTCCGAGGAATTCCGTGGGATTAATTTTTCCTGTTATTTATGATTGCAGAGGAGGACGATGCGCGCGGGCATCTCTTCCGGATTGCGCTGAGCCGCGATCGCTCGCCCGTTCGAAGAAGACCCCGCGTGTGAGCTGCGCGGACCCGAGCGTGGTCCATCTGCACTGGCCCTCTGCCCCCCTCCCCAAAAGGAGGAGAGAGAGAGAGAGAGAGAGAGAGAGAGGGAAGGAAAAAGAAAACCACACACACACCCCAGCCCAGGCAGCTCCCCCGTGGACTTGCCAGTTGTTGCTCGTGGGAAGAGGCTCTTGCCGGTACGTAATGGGCTCTTCTCCTCTAGCGCACGATGGCTTGTTGGCGGGCTCGTTGCTTTTTCAGCTGGGATTGGGAAGACCGTGCCCTAAGCAGCCCGTGTCTCGATCCGCCTCCCTTGCATGCAACAACGCCTAGCTAACAGGTAACCGATGGACGGCGGGGAAGGGGTTGGCGGAGATGCTGCTGCTGCCATTGCTCCCGTAGACACACGTTGCAGGTGATGGGCAACAGCCTCGCGTGCCCGCCAGCGGCGCGTGTGCATCTCCCCGCCACCTTTCCAGAATAGCCAAATGCAGCCTCGCTGCTCAGCCCGGAGACGCCCGCCCGCCCGCCCGCCTCCCATTCATTCATTCATTCATTCCCGGGGGTTGGGGGTGGCGGTGGGTTGAGGAGGAGGGGTGGGGGGTGGGGAAGCGACCGCCGACATGTCAGCAGCAATGCAGATGGGGTTGGGAACGGCACTTGCTCGCCAGCGAAATGCTCCTCGCGAGTTGGGGGCTGGCTGTCGTGCGCACGCGCTCGTGTGTACGTGTGTGTGTGTGCGCGCGTTACGGGGTTCCTTCTCTCGGTGGTTTCTCGCTCGCCCGTTTCTCCAGTTCGCCTCGGTGCCCGTCCCAGCAACGGCACAGCTAGAGCATCTCTGAAATATTTATAGAGCCGTGCCAGCTGTTGGCCATTCCTCTAGTGGGGGCTGATGTGGGGAAATGCGTTTTCCTTGCCATTCTTGGAAACGTGCTAGTGCCTCGCTACGGGAGCGATTCGGTCTTTCTCGCAGCCCGCTCAAGACCGACCCTTTCCCCCTTTTTTCCTTTTCAGGAGGGGACGCCTGGGGAATAATCATGCTTCTCAGAGGACCAGCACCAACATCCGCGACAGCCACAGCCAGCCCCTTCTACTAGGGCTCACAGGAATATATATTTATATATTTCTATTGTATTATCTGCATCCTTAGAAGAACCGTCACGATTTGGTGTTTTTTTTTAATGATCTCCATGGATCCTGCATTTTATGACCCTCCTCTCCACACGGTCTGATTCATCTTCGAAGCCGATCTCTCTCTCCCTCCCTCTTCTCAACCTCGTTTTACATTTGCACCGCTTCAAGACACAAAGATTGCCAAAGCCGAGCCTTCTTGCAAGAAAAAGATTTTTCTCCCCCTCCAATTAGAAACATATTGCATCGCCCCCTCCCCATTTGCTCCCCAAACCTCATTCTTCTTATGTGGATATGCAAGCAAGAAGAGGAGACTGGATACTCCCAACATGCTCACTCCCTTAATCTGTCCGCCTAGAGGTTCTGCTTCTACAAACCAAGGTAGGAGGGAAAAAAAAAGACTTCGCCTCTCTCTTTCTTTGCAGGAAAGGTGAAGAGGGGGTGGCGGGGGTGGGGAAGAGAAAATCTGCCATGGAAAAGTAGCAACTCATGTTTAGGGGCTCATTTGTACGAATGGCACGAACCACCCGCCCAGCAGCAGCAGTAGCTCAAGCTCACAAAAGAGCCAGCCATGCTGTTCGGAGAGCAGGTACAATTTTAAGATGGGGAGCCGTGCAGACATGTTGATTCCTCCTTCGCTTGGCTCCTCAGATGAGATGGAGCAAAAGGAGGCAAGCCGCCGCCGCCCCCACCCCCCGGCAGCTTCCCGCCTGTCACGACGGTGTCGCGGCTCCTCTGGCGCTTGCAAAGGGGGTGGGGGTGGGGCAGGAGGCAGGTGTCTAGGACAGGATCAAGATGGACTTGCCTCTCCCCCTGCACGCCCGGGTCCCCTGGCCTTCGCGAGCCGCTGGGGCAGCCGCCTCCTCGCCCTCCCCCAGCGGCCAATCGAACTGTGCAACATGGTAGTGGGCTGGCAAGATGGTGCATTCAGTCTGGCTAGAGCATGGCAGCGGTGGCAGCAGCAGCAGCAGGCCCTGGAGCTCGGGGGGAGGCCTGATGCAGCGAGGCGGCTTCTCCCGGGACGGGGGCCACTGGCCGCCAGGGGGCTTGCCCTCAAGAGAAGGGGCAGGAGCAGAGCAGGCTGCCCAGGGAGTGGGCAGGTGCAGGAGGGCTGCTCCACGTCCAAGCCTGCCAGGAGACAGGCAGCAAAACCCCACTGCATGCTTGTATGGGCTTATTTATATATTTATTTTATTTAAAGCTGCTTCTGGTTTGCATTTCTGGCTGGTGGTTTTCATCCCCGAGGTCTCCGTCTTCTTCCACCCCTCCTCTTTGATCGAGCCATGCAGCCTGTCTCTCTTGCTTTCTCTCCCCCCACCCACCCACCCACTTCACACACGCGTTCGCGAGCAAACTGCTCCTCGCTAGATGCAAAATGGCTCTCTGGCTGCTCGGCGGTGCCTACGCGACACACATCCCCCCAGTGTAGGCACGAGAGAAATTGGACGTGCTCGTTTTCCGTAAGATGGTGGCAAGACAAAGGAGGACGGGCTCTCTCGCGAGTGGGTGTGGATGGCGAGGCGCTGCTGTTGCTGCCTTAGGAGAAACGCGAGCCAGGGCGTTCATTTTAGTCGCCATCCAGCCGAGGGGGCTGCCCTCTTCTCCGCTTCGGTTGCCCCTACGGACTGGTCCTCGGCCCCTTCTTCCCCGTGTCCCTATGTCTCCCTCCCCTCCACCCCAGCGGCTCAGAGTGGCTTTTTCTATGGCCACCTTCTGAGCAGGGGTGGGGGGTGGGGGTCGAAAGGATTGAACTTCCAGGCCCCCTCTGGCTCACCCCCCAGATGGCCTCCCTCGGGCTCCCTGCCCGCGGCCCCCCGCCGGCCTCCCCCGCGCTGCCCACGTTCCCCGCAGCCGCGCGCGAGAGGCTGCTCGCATTTCCGAGGCAGACGGGGGTGGGGTGGGTGGGAATCACGGCCGCCAACGGCGAGCCGGCAGCGTGTAGCAACGGACGGCGGTGGGCCCGGTGGCCTGGCTCCGTCCGTGCCTACCACACCCCCTCGGGCTGCTTTTGGGCGAGACGGGTGGCGAAGGACCGCGCGGGGGTGAGGCGGGCGGTGGAGGCTTGCCGTGCTTCTTCGCGCCCCCGAGGGTAGCGGAGGCTCCTTCCTCCTCCTCCCCGGTCCCCCGGGAGCGTTGGGCAGGCGGGCGGCGGGGCCAGGAGACGGAGCGCGGCTCCTCCGGCGCTCATCTCCCGTTCCCGGCTCCGCGCTCGGCGAGGCTGGCGAGAGAGGGAGGGGCGGGGGCGAGGGCGAGGGAGGATCCCCCTCCCGCCACGTTTGCCTGGCGCGTCTATAAATAGCGCAGGATCTCGGTGAGGTCGGCCTGCGTGCCCCTCGCCGCGAGTGGGAGTCTAAAGTTTACCTGCCAGGGGAGAGCGGCGGGCGGGCGTAGTGCGCGAGGGGCGGGGCCCGCGTGCCGGGGCAGAGGGGGCGGGGCTAGCTGCCTCGGAAAGGGCCGGGGCTGGCTGCCTCCCTCCCTCCGCTCTCTCGCTCGGGCAGGTGTGCGCGCTGCTCAAGGGGCTGCTGCTGCTGCTGCTTTTGCTGCTGCTGGGCGCCTCCTTCCCTCCTCCCCTGCCTTGCGGCACTGCTTCGGCGCCAGGGGACCGGGGTTTGGATCCGTGCCCTTGTCCGGCCCTTCCCGCCAAGAGAGTTCGAGGCTGGCGGGACGGAGCGGACTGCCGAGCGGTTGGCGGGATCGGAGAAGCGCCGGCTGCCTTTCCACGCCCCCTTCGCCGAGGGCACCTCGGCTCCGGAGAGATCCCTTCCTTTGGATCGCTGCGGAGGCGCAGGGCGCGGACTTGAGAGCGCAGCACGCCCCGGAAGGATCCCGCGAGCGGAGGGACGCTTCCCTCTTTTGCTCGAGGGGATGCATGCCGCGCCACGTTGAGCAGATGCCGGCATGGGGCAGGCAGGCGGGGCTGGGCAGCGCTGCGGAGATCAGCGCAGTGGCCGCCGCGCCAGGCGGCGGATGGTGGCCTCGGCCTCGAGCGATTGCGCTTGCCTTGCGGAGAACTTTCCTCGATGCACCTGAGCTGCTCCTTCGGTTCTCCAGTGATTCTCGGTTGCGTTTCGCTCGTCATTCCAATGCACGAATGTAGACGTTTCGATGAGCGCTTAAATATAGTTGGAGCTCTCTCCTATTATTTCTGTCATAGAAGTGAATGTGGCCTGAGAGTTTAGAACGCAGAAAGGAAGCTGGATGCACATTCTTACCAAGGTCTGAGTTTTAGACTCAATGCAAACTTATTTAAGCTTCACGTGTGAAAATATACCCTATATGTGACTAGAATGGAGGTTGCCAGTGGTCATAGGACACTGAATGCACCTTTCTCCACTGGCCTCTCCTGCTTTCTATCTCCATCAGTAGCAATCACCCATTCAGGCAAATAGGACAGGAAGACTGAAATGCAAATTGTGCATCATAAGAGCTAATGTCACTTACTAGGATTCTCTCCTGCTTTAATAATGCTCACAAATTGATGCATTGGAAGGAATCCGATTGAAAGGTATCCAGAGCCTCATTTGTGAAAATGCCATTAGGCTCTAAATCCTCCAGTTCCAGAGCAGTCCAACATAGGGATGGATGAAAGCAAAGGGAGGGGGAGCAGCAGCTCAGGTCTTCTGTACTCAGGTGCACAGCTTGACTTCTTCAGTTCTCTTCAAACATTGATTAAATGTATTTTCAGCCACCTCTTTAATCTATTCTACTTCATGCCACCACTATTTGCTACTTCTCTTGCTTGAATCAGTAGTACAATCAACCAATACATCCAACAAAATGTAGGCCTCTCAAATGACAGTATGGCTTCCCGAATAGCTTGGGCAACTTGGCTATGTGGGAAAAGCATACAAAGCCACTTCTATCCTTGGATCTGGAATAATCTGGTTAATAATCTGGACCTTAGTCCCCCCCCCATTACAATTCATTGGATGCCTGCTGTTAATTCGGTATGTGGGTTGGTGAACTTCAAAGAAGCTTCAAAACATAAGAGCTCTGCTGAATCAGACTAAGGCCCAGCTTGTCCAAAAGTGTATTCCCACAGCAGCCAATCAGGTGCTTATGTTAATCCACAAGCAGGACATTAATGCAACTTCACTGTCCCACTCATGATCCCCCAAAGTTTGCATTCACAGGCATACAGAGGCTGTTACCTGAACTATAGCCACTGATAGCCTAATCCTCCATGATTTTGTCTACTTCCCTGTTAGAGCAGCCAAGTTGGATGCCATTGCAACATGTTGCAGAAAAACAGATGCGGTCAGGACTGCAATAAATTACAAACTAACTTGTACAAAGTCTGACTGGTGACAGAAAATGGCAGGCAGATTAGGAAGTGAATGGTAAAGCAAGGGCAAAGGAGTGGCAGATATCTGTGGAAGGTCAAGGTGGGAGGTGTGACCCTATAGTTAGCTGTGACTGCATTAAAAATGACAGCAGAATTACCTGTTCATTCACAGTGAGAGATACAAGCATGCACATACTGATAGGCATAAACTTCAGATGTTATGTAGAATTAACAAACACAATGTGATACACATACATTCAGATGTATACATACACATATTATTCCTGGGGCATATTTACCACATAAAGAACATACCAACCACAATAGGTAGATGAAAATATGGAATACACATCACGCAACATTATCATGAATCCACTCTTGCATACTGACAGAAGACACAGAAAGAAATGTACACTGATACATGCACTCATAGATGATAATTAACTCCCGAAGTGATCATATGTAAATATAATAGCTATTTAATGCCAAGGCCAGGCTTGAAATATTTGAAGTAATTGCCTTTGAATCTGCAGCATTTTTACAGTGATTACTGGAAGTTGTTACAGAACATTTTTTCTATGCAGAGATCTCAATGTAGTAACCACCACACAATCTCTGGCACCCATTTATACATATTGTATAAACTACTTGTTTAGTTTGTTTAGTTTGCCATGTTTCGACATGCTGGGAAGTCACAGTGCAAGCAGCTTCCAAAAACTGAAAAATAGATACTTGTGAATTCTTTGGGTCTACATTTTTTTCAGTAGATGCAGATTATTTCTATATCAGAAAAATCTCATCCGTGAAGTGGTCTTCAGACAAAAGCCCCAGATAACCTGGAGTAGGGATAAGGCTTCCAACCAAGTGGATGTGTCTTTCAGGGAAGTTTGAGCTGCAGCAGCTCTCATTTTAGAAATCAGGGCTGCAATCTAACACACTTGGTAGTAATCCATATTGGACTCAGTAGGATTTATTTGCATGTGAACATGCAGAGAGTTCTGCGCTGCAGGATTAGTACAGCAATGCATATCACAAGCAGTATCACAGAAAAAATCACACACATGGCACAAATCTAAAAAGTGCACAGGAATTAAAAGAAAAATAGAAAAATAGTGACTATTGTTGCATCTGCTTCCCTGGAATACCTTTTAACTGCAACACTAAAAATCACAGTAATTACCTTCATATTTTCCCATAATGAAAGAACCATTAAAATAATGTTTAAATGAAAATATGTGATGCTGACACACATACATTTTAGTTTATGTAGGTGCAGTCAGAGTGTATATATATTATGGGCCAACCCAGTCTTTCCTGAGCGGTGCACAAGATTTCAGGGGTCCTGGCACTTAACTGGGGTTTGTGTTTCCTTTGGAAAGGAGGCACAACGGAGGCTGTACTGTATTTATGAAATATGGTTTATTTACACCTGAGTCTACTATTGAAGGAGTTTCCAGCATTCACACCTCAGGAGGGGCTTGCTTCCTGCAGGAGCGCCGCATTGGATTAAAAGGCACCCCAAGCACCACCTCTGTGTATCTCTTCCAGCTTGCCTCTGCCAGCCTGCTCAAAGTTCTCCTCCTGCCTGGCTTTTCAAATGTTAAAAGGCCTCTTTTTTAAAAAAAGAAAAACCACAATTTTTCCTTCAGCCTACCATCACTGTGCACTTGGAACTCCCCC
This sequence comes from Darevskia mixta, assembly GCA_034641385.1. NCBI lineage: Eukaryota > Metazoa > Chordata > Lepidosauria > Squamata > Lacertidae > Darevskia > Darevskia mixta. The sequence goes on from JAWWNH010000008.1 coordinate 22,088,172, forward strand.
TCCCAGCTTACATCATCAAACATTGAAATCCTAAACCTGGCCATTGTATTTGTGCCCCATCCCCTCACGGGAGGAGGGGCTCATACTCTTCTGCTTCAGCACAGGGTAACTGTTTGTGTCAGTCACCCATTGCCTTTTACTGCATTATGGTTCTTCTCCCCAGGTAATTCCTGACTAGGAAACCGATTCAGCCTGCATTTCTACACTGCTAAACTGTCTCACACCTGGGTGAAGACTTCAAACATTTAGTAATCTACATTTACTAACTCTAGAAATTATTGGTACCCAGGACTTTTAGGGGACTCTACTCCCCGCAACTAATATCACTATATATACACTGGGAACTATTGTGTATCAAAAATTCTCTGTTAGCTATGGAGTTAAATAATTGTAAGGTCCACTTCACATATCAACATTTTTTTCTCACAGAGATAACCAGCATCTTGGGGAAATGTTGTTAACATGTAGAGCTTATATTTACATACACACACGCAACTTGTCGGGTACGATGACCTGCATTCCATGCCCCATCTTACATCCTTGTCCTTCCTAGGGACATTGTGGTTCCGTAGCTGATGGGCTCCGTGTGAAACTTTTTCGCATCCTAGTGATGAAGCTCGCGAGATAGCCTTGGCTTGGCCACTGCAGTGCGTGCTTTCCTCAACGTGCCTGCTCAGAAGTATGGGCCATCGATTTCAGTAGAACTTACTCCCGGGCAATTGTGCATATAGGATTGCAGCTGGATGCTCCTTGGAGGCAGCGCACGCCTATAAATACCCCGAAGAGACCACCCAAAGCGACACAGCGGGCGCTTTTTGCGGGCTGGCAGCCATGCACGGCTTCCCTCTCGCCCAGGAGGCTCGCTTTTCCTTTCCCAGACGAGGCGGACCAAGCGTTCCCGTTCCTCTCTCCCTGTCTACCCCAAGGCGATAAATTTATGTCCTGGCAGACCTGGCCTCGCCCAACCTCTTTCGTCCAGGGCCGGCCGCCAAGCAGGCGCTCGCGAACCGCCACGAGCCCCGGGCCGAGCCTGCCCGAGCGCCGCGCGCCTCTGCTCGCTCCGCCTGTTGCCGCTGGAGGCACGTGCCTGGCGGGAGAGCGCGCGCGCGCAGGCGCGTGTCAGCCGCAGTAGGGCAACAGCTGGGCGGCGCTGTTGCTTCTGGGCACGTTCGCAGTGGCAGGCCTTCCTGTGGCGACGACCAGAGTCTCCTCGAGGGGCTTCTTCCCCTTCCCGCTCTTGGGTTTTCGTTCCCTCACGCCATTGTCTTGCGCGCGCGCTTCCACTTCGTCGGGTCCACCAACTCCCCGTTTCTTTTTCCTGTCTCTCTTGTATCGATTATAGTCGTGCCTTACCCGCCAATAGTATCTTAATCATACCTTAATATTTATTATATACGCTGCTGAGGCGCCCGCAAATCCTTCAGAATAGGGTGAGGGTGATTAATCAGAACTCGTTTCCTGCCACACCTGCCACACCTGACCTTTCCTGCCTCCTTCAGGGCCTGCACAGAGTCCGCTCCCTGCAGCGCATGCTGCGCCACCGACTGCCATACCTCAAGGGGATCACAAGGCGGTAGCAGCGCAGACGCGTCGCGTTCCCAAACTGCTTCCTCAGTACTGTGTTCTCTCTCTCTCTCTCTCTCTCTCTCTCTCTCTCTCTCTCTCTCGTGCGCTCCACCCTTCTGTGCACACTTATCACTCCCACTCCCCTCTTATACACATTTAATGCTGATTAAAAGCAACAAAATACCCTATAGCACCTTAACGACTAACGCTGACTAGTTAAAACACATTCTCCCCAGTTTGAGAGCTCACGCCAGAGCTGGCTAAATAGTAGCCTAGTAGAAAATATTAACAGAATTTTCTTTCATGTTATACATGAGGATGGCAGTAATTCGAATCCCTATGACTTGTGAGCAGGGGACGAGGGCAGTGATCCCTTAGACTGGATTAATTCATCTGAAACAATAAGGCACGTCTGCGGCCTGCCTCAGCTGTGCACATCTACACCCCCGGCTTATGCCTTCCCACCCCACCCCACCCCACTCCTCTCCCATATCCAGAGCTGCCTGTCCTTGGCATTTCACCTCCGGACTCGCATCAGACTCCTGACCCAACCTGCCCATCTAGCAGCCGGGGAAACGCTCTGTCAGCAACCTGAGAGGGACGGTTCCCCTCTCGTGCCTTTGTCCGGATTGTTTCATTTTTTTATCGCCTCTATAAAGGTGAAAGCGGCTGCCGGCTAATCCGCCTCTGCTCGGTGAGACCGAGTGAGCTGGCCGCAGCCCAGGCAAACGGCTCCACCTGCTAGCAGGCTGTGAATGTGAGCAAAGGCTTCTTCAGTCACTGGAACAGTGAAGTTCAGGGGAGTCTGCTGTCTGAGCTCCTTGCTTGCTCCCTGGCATGATCGTGGACTCAAGAGACCAGGAAGAGGGATGCTGAAACCATTGGCTGTCTTCATGATCAGGACTTCATTGATGAGGAAATAACAGCACTCTTCGGTCCATACTGAACTGTGAGATTTTACTTTCTTGCAAGCTTTTCTTCATTTCCTTTTCCTTTTACCTTATAGCAGCAGTCCTCACGACTCTCTGCAGCAGCACTGATTTGTGGGAGTCATTGCATATCTGATGCAAGCTGCCCTGGGTTGGTTGCACATACTCAACCTGCACAATGTGCAAGAAGTGCAGGCGCATGCATGGCAGTACTTGTTAGAAGTTGTATTGTTTCTGGGCGGCCCTGAAGTACAATTCTTTTTAGACAGGTACTCTCTGCTGGCACAAACTCTTGTTTTTTTGACCCTTGGCAATAAGGTGGAGGGGGGATGGAGAGCACATGACTTGTTACTAGGGAAGCAATAAGTTTGGGGAAATATCCAGTGACACCCCTTTTGCTCCTGCAGCACTAACAAGCAACTCAAGATATATGCATCCTTTTGTTTTAATTGTTAGAGGAAAAATCTTCTGGCATTTTTGGTCCAGTCAAGACAATTAGAAACGGTGGGTCATGTAGAATCCATCACTGCCCCATAACAGCTTGTGCTTTTAAAGCAAAGCCTTATAAAATTTGTATTCAATTTGTACGGTAGTACAATTAATGGCATGAATGTTTTTTGTTTCTGCTTGTCTTTTGGGAGGTGCAGGACAGATTGGTATCAAAGTCAAGTTCTTAAATTTTAAATTACGCTAGCCCATGTAGTTAATAAAGGAAAACACAACAGATTTCCAGAAAACGAAATGGTCAGTTGTAACCATGCATGTTTAGGAATGATGCACATGCAAGTCCATCATCTCATGAAATACTATAGGGTTTTGTTTCCCTTGGATGAAAATTCTTTGTTTGTTTGTTTTTACTTACAAGCAGAAGCTATTGGAACCAGGCCAACTCCTAAAAACAGCAGTCAGCTCCCCGATATCTGCACATCACATTTCCAGAGAGAGCTCTTTCACCCAAGTTAACTCACAGCTCTTAAAAATCTCCCTTTTTCTTCTGTTTAAACTAATTTTAACCTTCTCCAAACCATTTCTCTGCCCCGTACACTATATGCAGGGTGTTATCATCCTAAACTCTGATAGCATCAAAACCTGATTTCTAGGTATCAGGAAGTCACCCCAGCCAGATGGGTGGGGTATAGATAATAAATCATCATCATCATCTCTTTTTATTGTTTTCCATTGATGCAGTAACAGCTGCTTCTCCTGACCTTAACAAGCTATCAGGTTAACAATGGATGCTCACCCTGTATCTGTAACAGGTGGAATTTTAAAAAAAGACAGGGAAGTTGCATTCCTGACCTAAAAGGAAAAAGCCAATAGCAATGCCAGTGGTGCTAATGTTATGTTCTCTGACTCAAAATTCATTTCTTTTATTTTTGCTTCATTCAGGGATAGGGAGCCTGTGAGTATCCGGATGTTGTTGGATTCCAACTCCCATCAGGCCCAGCTAGCATCGCCAGTGTTCAGGGATGATGTGAGCTGTAGTCCAGCAGCATCTGAAGGACCAGATGCCCTTGCCCCTGGCTTAGAGCTACCATTTCAAAAATCCAGGCCTGGTTGTGATTTTCTATAACTTTTTTTTTTATTGAACTAAATAAAAATAAAGAACAGGTATACTACAACATTATAAAAGTTAACAATTACAATTCCATATCTAAAGTATACATATTATTATTCATCCATCCATCCCACTATATTTTGTATAAATGCATTCCAGATGTCATTGTACTTGTCCATGCAAAGTCTCCGTCTATAAGCAATCCCTTCATAAGTTGCAAGTGTAGTCATATCTTCAATTCATTGATTAAATGGAGTTGTACACTTACCCATTCAGTGCATCAGTAGTCTTTTGTCATAGTAAGGGCATGAAGAATCCATTTACGTTTTCCAGGTGTCAGATTCCATATAGTAGGTATGTAGTTCAAAGGAATATTTTCCTCTGAAAAGTGTATTTCCCCCCCCACAGTCATATTTATATAATCAACTACTTTCTCCCAAAACTTATTAAATTTTAATAAGTGATTTCATGTAACTTGTGGAATAGCTGTATAAAAAATGTGTGTATGAAGCTCCATTGTGACCAATAATAAATGAAATAGAATCATAGAATAATAGAGTTGGAAGGGACCATGAGGATCACCTAATCCAACCTTCTGCAATAATTGTTGGGAAATTAAAAAAACACACATTAGGTTTTATGAGGGTGGCAAATGTTATTGTGGCCTAAATGATTATCTTTGAAGGGCATCACTTGCACTGGGAAATACATTACCCTGGCTTCTGCATTAATAATATTTTCTTGTGGTTTCACATGCTTATGAAAAACCTTAAACAAACAAACAAACAAACAAACAAACAAACAAACAAACAAACAAACACACCCTGCCATAATTCTTAGTCTTCAGGTGCAACAGCTACAGTATTATTCACATTAGGTGGTTTGGGGCAAGTCACAATATCCAACTCTAATGTGCCATAGAGGATTATTTTAATTTCCTCTCTCTGTGTGTGAGATATATATACCGTACATACATACACAATGGTTGTTAGGAGTGTCAGTAAAAGCTGTTAACATTTGTAATGTTTCCCTCTACTTAAAGAACAGTTTGGTACCTTTCATTAGGTTGTTTCAATCTATTTCCTAGATATCCTATGCAGAAAGTTGCTACAGATACGAGCAGTTTCTTGTATGGAACTCCTGTGTTTCATAATTAATATTTGCTCAAATATTCCTTCTGATTATTCTATACTTTCTGTTTTTGTAACAATGGACCTCTTGTAAGCAGCTCTCCAGCATTGTATTAAGAGCAAACAGGAAACAGTTTGCTCTAATCATTTGTCTGCAACACAGACTTCATTAGGAAATGTTCATGGACTATGGAAAGGTAAATCTTATTTCCATTTCAAATACACGAGTAACTATTTCAGGCAAAGTGCCAACTCAACTGGCTCAGTCTGAGGAAGTCTCTTGCTACAGTGCACAAATGGTCATTTTAACTACTTTTCTCTCAAAGAAAGGAGAGGAGGCTGTGATTTGAAAGAGAAATCTGACTCCAAACTATGCAATTAAGGATGCAAACCTATGCATGTTTACATTGGGAGTGGATCCTATTGCTCTGTTTCGTCAGAAGCGGCTTAGTCATGCTGGCCACATGACCCGGAAGCTGTCTGCGGACAAACGCCGGCTCCCTCGGCCTATAGATTGAGATGAGCGCCACAACCCCAGAGTCATCCGTGACTGGACCTAATGGTCCTTTACCTTTACCTTAGATCCTATTGAACTCACAAGTGAGACTTACTTTCAAGTAAACATGTGCACACAGCAATGCAAACATATGTAGGACTGTTCAGCTGTTTTCCTATGTACAATGGCAATAAAATTTATGGGATTAGGATGCACACTGGTTCTATATAACAGCTCGATTTCTGATCTTTTCTACCTACAGTTTGTATAGAGTAATCATGTTAATATTTATTTCTGTAGTAAGCATTAAGAGGAGTACCGCTTAATGCTTACTAGGAATGAAAAACATAAACACAAGGAAGTTATTGACTGACAGTTTCTTTCTATGAAAACTGAAATTCCTAGTTATTTTTTGATGCCATAGATTTCTTTTGTTAGAAGGGTAAATGTGGTAGGTTTTTCATAGGATTGTGTTGCAGTGATTTGGTAGCAGAGTGGCCCCCTTCACTGCCTATATATAGAATAAGCAAAAACAGAAGTTAATGGATTTTTCCAAACTCAGGTTTTTGTGTGGGGAAAATGTGGTGAAGATTCCACCCCTGCCCCAATTAAAATTGCTCTGCAAATGCTATACTAGGAGGGAAGAAGAAAACCCATATTAATGTTCTCATATAACAGAGAGGCAGTGAATGAGAAAGAGATACCATGTTATGAGGAGTGAGGGGCTGATGCTGAGCTATGAGCTTATGGCAACCTTGAATTATGGGGTAGTTTAACATCCCCATACTGCATGTTGGGGGGGGGGGTAAGTACAAGACTGATGGGTTTATGTGAACCTTGTAATCTAATTTAATTTAATATGATCCACTTTTAATAACACATATTGCAGATTGGGAAGAGACACTATGACAGCCTTGTAATGTAGTTGACTGTTGATATTGCAGAATGGGGTGAGGACTTACAAGAACCCTACCCAGTATGATGACTTGCACTTTTCAGATGGGGGCTGTGGTTGATAAACAATTATCTAATAAAGGCTTGAAGAACTGTCACTTACTTGATCTTTATTAATGAAATACAATGTCACCAGTACGGTTCCGCACTATGATACTGAACAACACACACATTTTATCAAGATACAGGCAGACAGTGGAACAATTACATAAGATAATGCTATTGACTGTGTACACACCATATATTTAAAGCTGATGGCTTGCCCCAAATAATTCTGGAACTGTACCCCCAAACTACAATTCCTAGCACCCTTAACAAACTAGAGTTCCCAGGATTCTTTGGGGAAAGTCATGTGCTTCAAATGTATAGTTGTATGCAATCATGAACAAGTACCAAAAAAAGTCTTACAGCATCTGACTCCTACTAACCCCAACCAGCATGGCCAATAGTCAGGGATGATACTGGCTGTAGCACAGCAACATCTGAAAGGCCACGGGTTGCCTGTGTCTGGACTAAGACCTTTACTATGGCATAAGGTTTTTGGCAGAAACCATTAAGTGTTATTCTGGGTGTATGTGTGTGTTTGACACACACACACAGTGAAAAACAAGGCAAATCAGGATGATTCAGGCCATGAACTTACTGTGAATAAGGTGTCTCAGTGGAGATGAGCTATCCCCTAAGCTTTGGAATTACCATGAGGCATCTGTTTTTCCAAAAAGTTAAACATGTAAACTTTCCCCTGTCTCTTTTCTGAGAAACAAAACCAAACTGTCTTGGGGAAACACCCAGAACTCCAGAGGGGAGGCAGTTGAGAGATATTTTGTTTTGGGGGACAGTTCTAGCTTTTAATCACAGTGAATTATTTTCCAATGCAACTCAAATCACAGTGATTTGGAGGTGGGATGTTGAAGTAAATAAACAGACTTGTTCTTCACATGAGTTGTGATTCTCTTCTGTGTTTTGGACCCAAATAATAAAATTGGAATGCCACATAACAGATCAGACTTTTTCCAAATATTGTGGTCACTGTACTGTAGTATATATGCAGCTTTAATATATACAACTATATAGATATTTACAAACATGCACTTCCATGGGCTGAGAGAAAAATTGTAGAAGGCCATGAAATTCAAGAGATTGTGATTTTTCTCTGCAAAGTTCAAATGTATATAAGGAAAGGATTGACTCCATTCACAAGAGCAGCCATTGGCAATATTCCTGGGTTTGCTGTGCTAATTTAAGGTCTGTACTGGGAGAGACAATTTTGGCCTTGATTAGCTGAAAGCTACACAGTCAAACTTACTGATACATTCTATTTCTTCGGTTTCACACTGGAACCTCTCTTTGAAAGTCCTAAACTTTTGTTAGCATGTTTCTGAATGTTGTATTTTTGATGGCAAATTTGTGTCCATTGGGACACATTTGCATTGGGACTGTTTGTCCTTTTTAGACAGCTGAAAGTTTGGTTGGGCTGTGATAGGATAGATCATGTTGGTGGATGAGCAGGTCAATGAACTCCTGGTTGCATATTGTTAGGTTATTAGCTGGCATCTGGATATTTTGGAGGGCCTAATCCTTGGATTCTGTCTCTATTAGGCGGCCTGTCATTGCTGTTGAGTAGTCATTTGAGATTAGGCGGCTGGTTGTATGTCAGACTGCAACCCTAAACCCTTTACCTAGGAGTAAGCCCCAATGAATTCAATAGAACTTACTTCTGAGTAGCTATGGCCAGGCTTGCAGTGTAAATGTTATTGCATATGCATGTTGAAAACAGGGAGTTCAGCAAAGAAAAATTCCACAATAAATCTTGGGCTGCAGCAAAGATGAATCTAGTTAAATTGCCACCTCCATTACTCACTCATCCCACAACTCAAAGCCACTGCTCAGTTAAATGCAAGTGCCTTGTAACCCATTTATTTGCACAAACACATCACACTCTCCCCACTGCTAAAGGTGAGATCGCTGTTAAAACAGGAAAACAGTGTGCAATGGTAGTCTTTCCATTTCTATGGTTAAAATTTGCAGTCCCACCCTGCACATGCTTACTCAGAAATAAGTCCCTCCAAGCTCAATGTGCTCAATGTGTAAGTGTGGAAAGGATTGCAGCATTAGTTTAAAATGGAATTCACAGAGTTTGAAAGCTAATGGTTGGTTTAAACAGTAACTATAAGGAATTTGCTGTCTGGACCCCTCTGTGACTGCCTTGGCATCAGGGCTTCGTGTCCCAGGTGTCAGTGTGCTTGCAGTGCCATATGGAAAGTCTGCATTTTAAACCCCCATTTGCCCTCTCTCCAGTGGGCTGCATGCTAAAAATATTGCAAAAACATTGCAAAGATTAGTGTATTTTTGCAGTGAGTTTTATTCCGTTTTACTTAATTCATTTTCCAAAGCTATTAATTTTTGAAAGTTAGTTAATAAACATTGTTTAATACTGAGTAGTTGATACCTATTAATATAAATTAGAGTTGCTATTAACCCCAGTAAGACCTGAGTTAGCAACCACTTGGCCAACCCTGTCTCTTGCAAGTGCCCCTCTCAACTTAACATGTCTTTAAAATGTCATTGCTTGTAATATGCCGTGTCAACTATTAGGGGTTAAATAGCTCAGCTAATAGTGTGCAGATAAAAATCAGTTAGGCTGAAATGGTTCTGAGTAAAGATAAGTTCTGTCCTGAGAAGCTATTAGAAGTATTTCCCTTAATGTAGGTTCCACTGCCAGATTGGTTGGAAAATACTGCAGAATCGGTGTATTGCTTTCATTTGCCATACTTTCCCCCTTCTGGTATTCCTTGTAACTAAGAGATGTGGCACTTTAGAAGCAGAGGGGTGGGGAGGGGGAAGCAGGGCAGAAGGCTGGGACTTACATGACAATTTTTATCATGAAAGTTATTTGGGTAAGCTTCATACATTGTTCTCAGTGCTAGGACTCTGCCCTGGGACATATGTGGTAGGATATTAATACAGAAACTCCACCCCCGCAAAAGCACTATACACCATAGCATAGTCCAGGCTTCCTCAACCTCGGTCCTCCAGAAGTTTTTAGCCTACAACTCCCATGATCCCTAGCTAGCAGGACCAGTGGTCAAGGATGATGGGAATTGTAGTCTCCAAACATCTGGAGGGCCGAGGTTGAGGAAGCCTGGCATAGTCTTTCAGTTCCTGTTAGCACCTTTTATTGACACTGGGATGGTGCATGAAGAATAGTTAAGCAACGGTGCCTGCAGTCTTAACCAATCTACATTGAAGTAAACGCCTATGTACGTAGGATTAGAACTGCAGCCTGTGTGAGCCTACTGTAGAAATGTGGAGTAAATCCCCCTTTCCCTGCATTAAGTATAGTTAAGGTATAAAGCTGGCTCAGCTTCTTGATGGAAGTTACTATGAGATTTGAAGTCATAATCTAATGTTGGTTTCACACGTGAACCCCAGTTAATGCTAACTGCAGTTAAAACTTGTTGCCAGCGCTTCCCTTAAGGTGGGAGGGAATAATCTATTCACTCCTGAAAGGGCAGAGGTTTGGGGAAGGGAAAGTTCGGCCCTACAGCTTGCCTTTAGCCAAGATAATGAGGGATCCTGTGTGATTTCTGTGCTGGCTCACTGCTGCTGCTCTATGTTACACACACATTAAGTAATTTTGTGGTGGCAGCACTGATGGCAGTGAAGCCACTGCTTTAATATCCCAGAGGGATGTAGTTGGCAGAAGGATCTCTGGGTGCCATTGGCTAAGCTTTTCCTATTGGAGCCTTGCCCTCCGTTTCTGTCACTTCAATAGTTGTGCAGAGGAGGGAAGCTAACCAAGAGCAGCTTTTTTCACATCTGCATGAGAAGTTGCACCAGCCCAAATTCCTTATCCTGTGCAAATGCAAAGGGTGTGGGGGAGCACTTTCTTTCTTTGAACTTTTCACCACAGGTTGATCTTAGAGAGGGGTAAAGAAAAGGACCTAGGGAAGGATGATAATAAAAAAGCAAAGCTTTCGAAAGGAGAAAGCAGGAGGTGGATACATGACATTTTGATGGGCAAAGTCCCCAAACTGACAGGTATTATTATTGTTTAATATACAATGGGGGGAAAAAGATCACAAATATACAACTGAACAGACTTTGAAGCAAAAGACTTGCAAAGTACAATAGTACAAATGCTGGAGTCCTGTTCTCAACTGATCACCCTGTTACCAAATGCTGGTCAGGACTCAGGAATAGTTTTCCTGGTTTTGCTGTACAATGAAGTTTAACATCTTGGAAGCCCTTTTATCCCAGTACATTAGTTAAAGTAGATATCACAGTGGTTTCTGCTGTAATTTTGTTCGATGTGTATTTATGCACTAATTGATTGGAGCACTTACTGAGATAGACCCAGGGTGAGTACATTACATTTTCCCTTTCCTGGATGAGACTCACTTTCTGCGACAACTGAGATGGCTATTATCTTTTACTTTATTTTGTAAATGTTTTACATTTTTAATTCCAGACTTATAGAAATTGCCAGATCTATTAACTTTTTTTATTTAATTGGGGTTTGAAATTGTGTTAGTATGTTCTGCAAAATAATGCCCGTGATTAAAGCAAAGAGTGAAATAGGCTCTCAGGTTCAGTTCAAGAGTGCCCAACTACTCTGTTTGATAGACTCCAGTTAGGGCATTTACAAAGGTGTAGCTTTTCTTCTATGCATTCTTCATATTGTTATAACTGCAAAATCAACAACATTATGTTTTCCACTACCGTTCAGTATAGAATAAGGTCTGTAATTAATAGCTCTGTGATTACGCTGTTTTTTAGCTGGGGCAGTTCCTTGGCATTCCTGCTCCTTTGTTCGTTTGTTGGGACTGACCTTTCCCTTTCCTTTTGTTTTGCTTTTGAAGCAACCTTCCAGTAGATTTGCTAGCCAACACAAATAATTATGGACTTTTCATTCTCATTACAGAATTATTAAATGTTTAATTTGGGCATTGCATTTTAATAACATAGAACTACACAAATTTAGAAGAACGAGTCATCTACCCAACATCTTTGAAATCTCAGAGAGCCAATCACAATGAGCCTTCAGAAATGCTACTGTGGGCAGAGACATAAGTGAATGCCCCACTAACGTTTTTTAAAAAGGGCAAGGTCCAATTATTTGTATTAGTCAATAAGAACAGATCATGAAGTAATGGGTTTCAGATGAGGTGGGAAACACTTAGACAACACATAAGATTAAACCAGGGGTAGGCAACCTAAGGCCCATGGGCCGGATGCGGCCCAATCGCCTTCTCAATCCGGCCCGTGGACGGTCCGGAAATCAGCGTGTTTTTACATGAGTAGAATGTGTCCTTTTATTTAAAATGCATCTCTGAGTTATTTGTGGGGAACAGGAATTCATTTATTTTTTTTCAAAATATAGTCCGGCCCACCACATGGTCTGAAGGATGGTGGACTGGCCCACAGCTGGAAAAGGTTGCTGACCCCTGGATTAAACTGTTACAGGAAGAATATGTGATCGTCTGGTGATATTTAATGTTAGAACTGGATGCCCTGGTTCCCAATTACAGCTCACCTCTCTTGTACATTTTCCTTGGTGGACATGGAAATTGAACATAATAATGGAGTAGGGGCCTGTAACTGTGATATCCATCACTAGGAGAAGCATATCTAACAATGACAGTAAGTTGATCAACATAGGAAACATCAGGGGTTGAACTGTCTGATAAACTAAAATAACTTGCCTGTTTGATGTCACTCAGTATTGCTTCTCGAACTGTATTAACCATCAACTGGATAACCTCTTCAGATATGGTTTTGCATAAGCATGATGACTGACCAGAGCCTTTACCTCCATACTGATTTATGTGAGCACACAGGAAGGGATCAGCTCTGGCAATTAATTCAAGCAATCCAAGAACATTACCATTGCTTGGTGAACCAAATATTTCATTGTCTCCCCTAATTGCCAAGCCACATTCTGCCAAAAGGGAAATCACTGCAATAACTCGCTGAAGTACGTGCCTTCAGTAATCCTGCTCTGCTTTGATTTGCTGTCAAAGTTTTGATGTGAGCATTTGACCACACTTTATTGTTAATGTTTAATGTTAGCATAGAGTTCATATGATTTTTAGAATTTCCGTGGGGTTGAACAAGAAAAGTGTGATGTCAATCATTAAATCCAATAGAAGCTAAAGCTGTAGTTGAGGTAGTTTGGTTACAGAAAAGTTTGCACCAAAACAGGAGACTTTTCCTTCTTTTGGAGAATATACTAGCCATTATCGAGGGTATGTTTCTCCATTTACTGTACTTTGGTGGAATAGAATAAATTATTTGAACAGAACCAGGCTTGGTTTTTGCATGTTTGTTTCAAAGTGGTAAAAGCTGCAGCTGAGTGCTGACATTCCAATGGAGCTTTCTCAATCCAGAATGATATTTCCTTGTTATTTGATGTGAACCGCAAACCTGATTTCTCTGAAATCACTAGTAGCATGTGCAGTTGGTATTTTTGTGTATGTAATTTGAGGTTTTTCGCTGAGATCATCTGCTTTGTTTTCCAATTCTTTAAGATAGTAATGCGCTTGAACTGCTTCTTTTGGTGTAACTGTCTTGTGGCATGTTCCTTCAATGCCTTGTGTTAATTCTTTGACTGTAGGTCCTGTCACTTCATTCACACTTTTCTCCAGAAGTTTCTTTACTTGTTGAGTTAGTTACTGACAACAGTTCTCTGTGAAGTTCTTGGGAGGCCTCATTCTGTATTTAAACTGGTTGTTCTACAGTCTGCTCAGACTGGTCACTGTAGTTACTTGAGTTTCTTCTTTTTGTAAGCATAAATGTATTGTATCTGAGGGTTTATGTAGGGCTGTTTCTGCCTGCTGTACAAAGCCATATGGCGTGATTGGCTTTAAACTTTTGAGTATTTCCTTCTGTTATTTTTTTCGCTTTCTTTTACTAGTACAGTACCACTTCCATATCGTTTATTCACCATTTTCACAAAAAGTCAAAATTAAATATTGTGATCCACAGTGCTATAAAAGCATACTCATGTGTTCTCAAAATGCATGCTATAATGATACGACAGTGATCTGAACTCTTGTGTTGCTTCATTGCTGACTTTAAAGCTGCTCAGAATCAAATGATAAAGCCTCCACGAACTTTACTAAAATACGCACTAGTGTAACTGTCATAGACTCATACGTCAAGTGTTTAATGTTACTAAGCAACTGGGCCTAGATAAATCTGCCTGTTAAAAAAAATGGGCAAGAGGCCAAGGCCCCCCTAGATTATGAGGCCCTGGGCTGCAGCCTGCTCAGTCCGTATGTAAATCTGGCACTGGCTCTTGTGCTGAGGCCCTGCTTGCATGTTTTCCCCTGGCATCTGCTTGGTCACTGTGAGAACAGGATGCTGGAGTAGAAGGGCCATTGGCCTGATCCAGCAGGCTCTTCTTACGTTCTTATGCACATAAGAGAAAATCAACTTGTATTCAATCACTGCATTTCACTTAGAAATGCCTTTGCAAATGCACTGTAGCAGAAGGAATACACACAGCAACACATCAGATGAATAGTTTTATGCATTTATAAAACAAATCCAAGAACTTGCATACATGTGCCCATTTTCTAGTTTTGGCTCTAATTGGGGGGCGTCATTGGTTACTGCTTTCCATGGTCTATGGATGCCAGGGGAAATTCTCCTGTGATAGATGTGGTTATTGGAAACATCTGAGAACGATAATGTCCCCAAGGGAAAGCCTAATGAAAGTGACAAGATGACACATCTGTTCTTTTGGTCTTGCACTTCACTTGCTTACATTCTTTGTACAAACTGAAGCTGAAATTAATCTGCAATTCACAATGACTACAAAAAACGGGGGTGGAAGAGGGAAAAGAAAAAAGAAAGTGGAGCATAATGGAACTTGGAATATCAGTGAATCAAGCAACACACCATATACATCCTGCTTATATCAGCATAGGACTTTTCCCAGTCTGCATTTGGAAATGCTGGGCAGTCTTGAGGAAAATCTTCTGAAGACATGAAAATGGGAAAAGTTGTATTTATGAGTAAGCTACAATCTTGGGTTTGCCTAAAGCGCTAATGATTAGAAGAGAGTTTCAAGACCATATGTCTGAGAAAGAGGCTGTCAGTGTGGCATTTTGGAAGTAATGGCTGCCTAGGCTGTATGTCAAAATTCCTGTTAGTTTCTGAAACAACCTCATACTTCTCATGCATATGGCAGCTGTGTCAGGAACGATAGTGCATTTTTAAATATATCAGATGAGAATAGGTGAGTTCTTAGAAATGAAAGAGTAAACTCTTATAAAATATTATTTTAAAATTTATCATAGTGCTCAATCAAAATAGTAATGGTGACCCAAACTTTATATTGATTGCAAAGCTTTCCACTTTAGTGATGCTAAACTAGAGTTTTTCTAGATTTCAACTCCTGTATGGCTTGACATATGTTTATATTTTACGTAGGCATTTATTCACTTGCAAGCATGTGCACCAAGGATGAGAGCATTTTGAACATCTGGAAGGCATGTTATATGGTTTATACATAAACAAGCTTGGTTCTATTTTGAAAACATGTATTTTACCTTATACTGATCCAGACCACTTGTACAGTTAACCCAGTACTGTCTAGTCTGCTGTTTTAGGCAGCAACACTCTAAGGTCTTAGGCAGATGTGTCCAGATCTGTTCCCAAATATCCTTTAACTGGAGCCATCTCAGGAGCATACCCAGAGGCTAACCGGGTTGGCCCCTGTCAAGGGTGCAGGCCTGTGTGTGTGTGTGTGTGTGTGTGTGTGTGTGCAAAAAGCCCTCCACTCTGGCTGCCAGGTGAAGGGATGTGGGTGGAGGGCAGCTCCTTGCCAAGGGTGTAATAATAATAATAATAATAATAATAATAATAATAATTTATACCCCACCCAACTGGCTGGGTTTCCACAGCTACTCTGGGCAGCTTCCAACAAAAGATAAAAAATACATTAAAACATCAGTCATTAAAATCTTCCCTAAACAGGGCTGCCTTCAGATGTCTTCTAAACGTCAGATACAGGTAGTTTTTAATTTTTTGACATCTGATGGGAGAGCGTTCTACAGGGATGCAAGGGAGCCTAGGTGCGCCTCTGGCCCACCTACCTGCAATACACATGCTAAGTATATATGTACTAATGAACCAGAATCCTTCTGATAGGGCAGTTAATTTTTGATTCTCTCATTTTCAAATGTAGGTTCCAATATAGTTCTCAGTTAGACATAGTGCTTGCTATAGAATCCAGTATTGGCAATGTTAAAGTTCAGAATTGTGGAGTTGAGAGAATATGACTCCTCCACTTTGGAGCTTCCCAGCTGGTTATGAAGTCCAATTATCCAAACAGTTCAGTTTCAGCTTGTACTTAACTTTTTTGGCACTGGCCCTACTGCCTTCCACACAGCTGCCCTGTCTCAATGAAACATACTTTTTGGTGGCAGTGAAAAAGGTTGCTGCCCTGACCTTTGTTAAGGTCTTTGATCCTTGAAATTTTGGGACTCAGAGTCCTAGTGCTGTGTTTCAGAGCCTAATGAAGGCCACACAACAGTATCTGTCCTCATCACTGCCACAAAATTGTCAGTGGAAAAGTGAAGGAGTTAGTGGAGGTGGGTGAAAGTTGGGAAGTGCACATGGCTGTGCAAGAGGTGAGATCTCTAGACCTTGCTGTGTTCATGCTCCTGATTGGCATTAGGAAATTTCACTGCAGAATGCGCCTGAGCTTAAAATTAACTTTCAAGCCTTTCCTAACAAACCACAATTTATTTTTATTTTTAAATATTATATCCCCGCCGTTCTTCCCAGATGAGCCCAGAGCAGCAAACAAGTGATAAAACAATAAAGCATCTTAAAAGCAATTGCAATGCTGATGCAGACTGAGAAAGATATCAAAATACAAGGCTTGTTGAAAGAGGAAGGTATTCAGTAATCAGTAAGCACTCAAAGCTGGAGAAACACACTCTCAGCCACAACTACCTCTTGGATATTCAGCAATGCCAGATCTAGCAACATCCCCAAGCTGCAAACCGGTTCTTCAGAGGAAGTGCAATCCTACCGGTATATGCATAAGTCTTCAACCAGTATGTGGAGACTTGGTACTCCAATAGGATCCATGGCACTAGGGAGCTCCCTAGAGGAGGTGCTTTGGGTTTAAAGCACTGGAGTAAGTGCTTTGAATCCAAACCACTTCTTCGAAGGCACTCTTTGATTGACGCTGGGTTGGTTGATTGGATTGGTGCTGAAAGCACATCTTCAAATAAGGTTGCTGTAACTTCCAATTAGCTGATCAGCAGTTACCACCTTTGAACTTTAACAGATGTCAACCACTAGATGTCATTACAGTAGGATCGCAACTTATGCAGATTTCACTTGTTCTATTGCAGTTTTATGCACGTGGTGGCTAGCCAGCTGAAATCATTCAAATTAAATGCATGCAAGGCAGAGGGCTTAAAACCTCTTTCTTTACTGGGTTTTCCTGGCACAGAAAGAGCTTTTAAGCTTTCTACCTTGCTTACTGGGCTCTTAGAGACCATTGTTTGGGTTCTCAAGGCCATCGCAAGATCTTGTCCTAACTTTAGAAGATAAAATTTCTTACACGGGTGCAATTCTGAGGGGTTGTTTTGCCTACCGGTATATGTAGTTTTGACTTTACATGTTAACCCCCCCCCCCCACTGCTGCCCACATGTACCGGTAATCTCCATGCAAGACATTACCTTACTGTACGATGTTTGGTGATTGACAGATTGGTACTCTCACCTACCTGTCAAAGTTGGCTTTGTGAGGGTTGGGGATTTTGGAATCTGGCCCCTTGTCTGGATCCAGTTCCTCATCACCACCCCACTGGTCAGTACGGGCTGCATTTTGAAAATACAAATATGTTCCTTAGTGCATTAGTAATCTGTCTTTTTCCCCAGTATAAGGATGATAAAGATATGAAGTGTCACATTTTCTGATTTTTCTAGTAATTGGTTCCTTGAGCCATGAGCTGGTGTAGTATGGTGGGTGAGAGGTGGCCCTCCTATCTCCAGTAACAGGAATAAAAGTGCTCACTTACCATACTGTGCTGTTGTAAGGATAACAACTAGATAATGCATGTGAAGTACTTTGCATAATTTAAAGTACTACATGCGTATTAAGTACTATGTGTGTACAGATCTTAGCTTTATCCTTGCAGCAACCAAGTGTCTTGTGGTGGTAGCCTTTAGATTCACCCTGTATGTCCTTGTCCCCCTGCCTCAGTGTTGGCCATTTCCTATAGTTCATCTTTCTGTGATTGTGGTGTTTCCTCCTTTGCCTTTACCGGTATGTACCATAATTCTCTGTTCCTGCCTTTTCTGTTTGAACCAGGCAAACATAGTGGTTGCTTTCTATAAGACTTAACCTTGTCCAGCTAGAAGAGTTTCTCTTATACACAGGTGATGCCAGCTGGACACAAAACCTACTGCTGCTGTAAAAATAATGTGGAGGGGCAGCAAAACACACCCTTATAGGTCTTTTAAATTCCCAAACTGCAATTCAGCTACTCTCGTTGAAGTCCCATTAATTTCAGTAGAAATAGTGAGATTTCAGTTGTGAAGGATGGGAGCCAAACTGAGTAAAAGAATAGCTTTGAAGTTCAAAGTGCACCATGAGAATAAGCAAGATAAGGGTGTTAGAGAGGAGGTTTTCATTCAGAGCTAACAGTTAAATGAGTCTTGATGTGTATGCAGATGAGCTAAGCTGCAGCTCATATATTTGCTTTAAGCGCGTTGGCTTCATACTAGGTATGCTGGAGGGTGTTTTACAATCACTGACTTACACACCCCATTGCATCATGTCTTTCTCCCTGCTTTGCTTAGTATTTACAGCATTCTTTGCATTTGAAACTGTGTGTGTTGAAGTGTTATTTATATTTATATTGACAGTTTCGAGCTTTTGGAAATTTTGTTTAGAAAAACAAGCATTTGTTAAGGAAAACGCCACATATACTATAGTAGTCTGCAGTGTAACTTGGGGGATATTTTATTATGAACATGGCATGTACTCAGGACTTATTACAGAATGGGTAATAATTGTGCTAAACTTGTTACTCAGAAGGATTCCTCAAGTTGATAGTTTGATTCAGTTTGGGATACTGGATTCTGATTCCAGCTTAGACCCAATTCACTTAGAAGTGAGAACACATCTTTATCAAACATATTAAATGACTCTTTGACTATTGCATGCCCACCCTTTTATGTTATTCAGTCTCTCCTGAAATAGTTGGCTGGTTCTTGTGTAAAAATAATCACCATCTCTCCTCACCCCTCCCCACAATAAAAAGCCAGACAAATTCAAATAAATAGGCTCATGTGGAATTTGCAGGATACCTGAGTGAGAGGGAAATGATCTGGATTTTACCCTGATTCCTGAGGCTTTTCATCTTAAACGGTCCTATGTGATCATGGAGTATGGAAACATTTGGACAGTTTAATACCAGTGCCTTTGCCTACTCTGAGAGTCTGGATGCAGAATAATTAATTCAGTCACTTGACAGCTAGTTGTGATGATGTCAAGGTTTCTATGCATGTGAAGCCACAAAGTTACCTTGGAAGTAACCTCATCTGTTCATCATTTATAAACACAATATATATGAGGTGATATTGCTCTGTACATCACAGAGGACATAAGAGACCAACAAGCTAGGAAATCCAAAAAGGGACAGACTTCTCCACAGAATCACTGTGAGTGGTAATGCTGGGCTCCAAGAGTAGTTAAGTACTGGGAACATATAATAAACCCACTGTCCAAAAAAGCCATTTCCGCCCTAAAAGGAAAAAGGGTTGTGGGCATCACGACCCCTCACGTGCTCAGGGGATGGCTGTCCATTCCCAGAGCCATTGGGGGAACTCCGGCCGCGTCACACCCTTGAGCGACCAATCAGGTCGCTCCGGGGGCGGGGCCCGCTGCTTTTAAATGGGTGCGTGGCCGGAGCTCTCCCTCTTGTTCCTGCACCGCCCAGCTGACTCTTTCCCGCCCACCCACCCTTTAGGCAGGTAGCTCTTGATTTTGCTATGGACTATGGTTGGTCGCCGTTAAGGGACCTGGTAGGAATTTTCCCATTTGGCAAATTGGCTTGGCTTGGTGGTTTTCGCCTACCTCGTAGCAACTCGTCACAACTTTGGGTTGGCGGTTAGGCATTGGATTATCTCTGTAGGGGTGAAGGAAGGGGGGAGGAAGTGCCATCACCTCCCCAAAATACTGAAGGGTATTTTGTTAAAGGAATATGGGGGGCGTGGCCACGTCCGAAGCCTATCAAGGTCAGGGTCAGAGGCACGCCCCATACAGGGTGAGTTCCTAGTTGACGTACATCAGCAGGGCTCACCTTGGGTGGCTATCCCTTCCCGGACTTCCAGCACAATGGGCTGGAGTCGGATATAGTCTGTTAGTTCCAATGCCTAAGCCAATACCGCTCATCATCCGTAACCAATAAAGTTGTGGCCTATCTATGCCCATTAACCTTATATTTTGTGTCCTGTGTCTTTATTTCCACGGTGGGGGGAGGGACATCACCACACAAGCCCAGGTTGATCTTGAGATGGGAAATGAAATCAAAGGAGGCATCCAGAGGAGGAAATGCTGTAGTAATGGGTGATTTTAATTACCCTCACATAGAATGGGTGCTTGTCTGTGCCAGTCACTGCAAAGAGGTAAAATGTCCAGATACCCATAATGGTTGTTCCCCTTGACTATTGATCAGGGATCTGAGATGTGGTGATACTTGATTTAATTAGAAGTGGTGCCCAGGAAAAGAAGTGGGATGTCCATGATGCTGTTGAACTGATTGGGGACAGTGACCATAGTGCTATCAAACTCAACATATATGTAAATGGATAATTGCCAAGGAAATCCAATAGCGTCACACTGACCAGAAATGGACATTGTGATCATGAAGATTTTCACTTAGTGTGCGGCAGCTCTGTGAAAGAGGCAAATTCCACATTAGAGATCATTAGGTAAGGGATTGATAATAAAACTGCCAATAATATAATGCTGTTGTACAAATCCATGGTGTGACCACTGTTGGAATACTATGTACAGTTCTAGCAGCTAAACTTAAAAAAATATTATTATTACACACTACTTCAATTTCTGATTGGCAAGAGAATCCAGGGGTTCAAAGTGTTTACCCAAGATTCAGTTTCCTTGGGATAAAGGTCAGCGGAGGCTGCAGTGTCTTTATAATAATTTATAATAATAATAATTTATTATTTGTACCCCGCCCATCTGGCTGGGTCTCCCCAGCCACCCTGGGCGGCTTCCAGCAATTATTAAAAAACAAAACATTAAAATATCACAGATTAAAAGCTTCCCTGAACAGGGCTTTAAGATATATAGTTATATATATAGTTTTGTTTACACCTGTACACTGAGCATAGGATGGAAGGGTTCACAGCATTAATACTCCCATAGATTTTGCTTCCCATTAGGCTTCCAGGGGAGCCCAAAGCCACAGCTTATGTTCAGCACAGAGCAAGGCATGTCTCTCCCTCCAGCTCCCAGCCCTTCCGCTTGCACACAACCACTCTTACTACATACCTCTTACTACTTGTTCTCCTACATACCAACCAGGACAAGATTATCAGTGGCATGGCTTTGTTGTTCTACCTTCACTGTTGGAGGCAAGATGCCTCTGAATACCAGTTGCTGGAGAACACAAGAAGGAAGAGTTGCTGTTGCACTTGGGTCCTGGCTGTGGTCTTCCTGTTGGCATCTGGACACTGTGAAAACAAGATGTTGGACTTGATGGACCTTTGACCTGACCTGATTCAGCAGACCTCTTTATGTCCAATAAACTTCCAGCTCCTTAAGGATTTAGTTGATTGAAGCCATTTCCCTTCTTAGCAGTTGAAGCTGGAAAACTGAGCAAAAGTTTTTTTTTTTTTTAAATAGGCAATTTTAATGTCTAGATTAATGTCTGATAGGCTGCTGATAGGCTCTGTAGATGGTTATGTGAATTATCTGTACTGGCAGGGGCGCAGATGACCTTTGCGGTTTTCCCCTACTTTGATTCTACTTCCAAAGGTGGTCAGTCAGGTCTGCTATGTTTGGCAGTTTTCCTGCTTACTCTGTTGAGTGAGGCTCTGAACTTCTGTCCCAAAGTCCTGCCCTCATAGCTAAGATGTAACAGATAGGTGTGGGGCAGCCTAATACAAAGTGACAAAGGAGAGCACTTTTTTGCAGCTTACTTAACTTCCATAGGCTGTAAATTCCTTTTGATATCCCAGAAAGGCCTAGAGTATGATGGAATAAAGGAAACGGTCAATAAATCTCCATGCACAAGCAGTAGAGGTGCCTGGGATAGGAGATTAAGTGAATTAACAGTGCTTTATCTTTGC
This sequence comes from Darevskia mixta, assembly GCA_034641385.1. NCBI lineage: Eukaryota > Metazoa > Chordata > Lepidosauria > Squamata > Lacertidae > Darevskia > Darevskia mixta. Next base: position 22,110,156 of record JAWWNH010000008.1, read on the forward strand.
TGGGGTGAGTAGAAGAATTATGATGGAATCTGTCATGTCTCAGTAGATTTAGCCTTAGGCACTACCCTGCCTTTCCACACCCTTTAGTGGGACAATGTAGGAATATGAACTGGTGAGGAAAGAACCACATAGTGTAACCCTCTGCACATTTACTTGGAAGTAAGCACTACTTCTAAGTGTTCACTGGGGTTTATTCCCTGCTTTTAAAAATTATCGTCTTAAGATATTATGTGTGTGGAAAACTGAAGTTAGGGCTTGCTTAGACAAGGCAACAATTTCCAAGCCCTCTCTCATGATGGCTCATAAATGCTTAAAGCTCTGCAGTCACTAGGGGGAGAAATTTAGCAGTTTCTTCACATGTTGGTCTTCACACTGAAATGGAATAAGCACTATCTGCAAAGGTGTATATGAATGACTAGTCCAGGCACAGGCAAACTCGGCCCTCCAGATGTTTTGAGATTACAGTTCCCATCATCCCTGACCACTGGTCGGTCCTGTTAGCTAGGGATGATGGGAGTTGTAGTCCCAAAACATCTGGAGGGCTGAGTTTGCCTATGCCTGGACTAGTCATATATTTTTAGCCTCTCTTAATAGCTACACATATAGCCTCAGTTTTCCAGTTGGCAGCAATAGTTCACCAGTGCCTGAAATGCTGGGCTTAAAATTTCTAAGGGTATCTTGGACTCACCAAGCACTTACCAACAGAAACAACACACACATTGGACCCTCTAATGTATAAAATGATTGTGCTTGGCGATATGAAAATGATTCCTCATTTTATTTGTAACATTTTATTTTATTTTTATCTCACACTTCTTAGACAGAGTTAGAATAAACACTGTTATCTTGGGGAGGTGTGGTTGGGGGCCAGTTGGCCCTACTGACTTTTATTATCAATCAAACCCCCATTCCAGGCAATATGTAGAAGGGAGTGTGCGCACACACAGAATGCACAGATCATTGTACCAAAATACTATGTATTTTGATAATATCACAGGGGGAAAAAAGAAAAAGACCTTACTTATACCAATGGTCCATTTGTTAGGCCAATCATCACCATCATCATCTTCATTCATTCTGTTGGCTATTCAGCAGCTGCACACCTTTGTGGTGCAGACCCAGCTACCCCCCTCCAGGAAGAGTCTGGGGTTGGTCTCCTCACCAATTGGAACTCAGTGTTCCACCCCTCCATGAGTCACAGTACACATGTACTGTGCACTTAAGAGATCGCCTTGCTCCACATGTGCCCACCTGTAGTAGTGCCAGTTCCGCTGATCAAAGAGGAACTGGCACTACTACAGGTGCCGCATAATACTTGCTCTGCATTTGTAAGAACTTGACCGTTTAGTGTGGCAGCACCTGCCCTTTGGAACTCCCTGCCAATTGAGATCAGGCAGGTGCCTTCACTGTACTCTTTTTGGTGGGTGCCTGCAAAAACATTCTTGTTTAGACAAGCCTACCCAGATGCTTAGAGAGTTGAGGTAATTTCAATTTGTTTTGGTATTTTAACCTTAGTATGTTTTAAAGTACGGTTGTGGCTTTTTCTTGATCTTACTGTTTTATCTTTTTGTAGAAATCATTTTGAGAGTGTTTTTTTTTTTTACAATCAAGTGGCGTATAAATTTTATGAAACAATAAGAATGTAGCACTGCCTCATACTTAGGGCTTCATGGCACGCTTGCCAAAAACGTTGGCTACTACTGACTTGGAGTATAAGAAGTTGCAGAGAAATCTAGCAGTTGCTGTTAATAATGGCCCACAAATATGCATGCAGGCTAATAAAGTATTGGAGACTATGTATGTAGTATCTGATTTATATATTACCTCTATGGCGCAGTTGTCTTTTAAAGGGACTACTTTGCACATGAGGAAATAAATGACGTGTTTTGAGTGGAATCAAAATGGCCATGCACAAATTATACGTAAGTCCCTTATCATCTTCCTAGTAGGGAACAGTTTCCCCTTGAAGGGAAACTATCCCTTTACAGCATTGGACAGTGAAGATGGAATGCAACAGCTATGCTATCATTCTTTGCCTAATAATCTTTTCTATTTCTCCACCCCCAGCTCATTACAGCCTTTCCATTTATTTGTATTTTTATCTCAGTGGATAGAATTTGTATGGAAAGCTTAACTTAATTCATATCCATTCTTAACTTTCTTTGGGTTTCCTGCTTCAACTACCGGTACCTGCCTCCCTTCCCTTCATTCTGCCACTTTCCCCCCTTATTCAGCAAAGAGAAGCAATTTTAACCCTGGGATCATGGTGGAATTCTCTTGGGTGTTGTTATCACCTCAGACTTCTTCAGAGATAAGCACTTAAGAGAACACCCATGGGACTGCAGAGATGAAAAGCAGAATTGATTGAAAGGATTTGAGGGTCTCTCTCGATAGAAACTTGATCCTCAAGCAGCAAAGGAGGAAGTTAAACACTCTGGCTGATTTGTCAATGTTAGGATGGATGCAGCAGGGGCTCCATCTGTGCCGCTTAGGAATTCCCAGGGCTGTAGCCAATACAGGCAGAAGTGTGCAGAATAAAGGCAAACCCAAGGAGGAATTGCTTCATATATGTATTATGGGCATCCTGGAAATGGAAGTCCTGCCCCCGTGGCCCCTAGTCTTACTGTGATTCAGTTGTATCACATTCTTCCTCCTCCAATCAGTCATGGTACCATTTTAGCCTTGGAACAGCTAAGAGAGATTAGGCTGAGACTTGCCCCATGCCACCCACTGATCTTCAGGGCTGAGCAGAAATGTGAACCTGAGTTTTCCATGTTCAAGTCCAACACTGAATGGCAACATGTAAGTGGTCACAGAGTGACTACTCCTTTGCATTATTCCGCCCCCCCCTCTTACTGTGAACCAAATAATATGATAGATACAGGCATTTCTGAAAACTCATTTGATTTCAGGTTTGCAGATTTGCTGAGAAATTACTATAGGCAGGCACTTTTGTCAGTGGGACTTTCAAGAAGATTGCTTTGATAGATGAATGGGATGCATGATTGTCTTGGGCACTTGACCAAGCTTGTTACACCACAAACAATACTTGCTGGCTCCACTTTGTTAGCTCTTTTCTCTCTCTCTTTCTTTTAAGATGATGTACCTTCAGGACACCACATGATTCTGCTATGCTACCTCTTCTCTAGAGTACCATTCAGCGCTGGTTTGAAGAGAACCAATGTCATCCTTTCCTCAGTGCACTACCATGTCATTTCAGGAACTTTTCTAAGTTTTTTTTTTTTAAATTTTAACTTCAGTGGTGGAATTTCATCCAGATAGCAGAATCATAGAATTGTAGAGTTGGAAGGTACCCCAAGGGTCATCTAGTCCAACCTCCTACAATGCAGGAATCTCAACTAAAGCAAACATGACAGATGGCCATCCAACCTCTGCTTAAAAACCTCCAATGAAGGAGAGTCCACCACCTCCTGAAGAAGTCTGTTCCACTGCCAAACAACTGTTACCACCAGAAAGTTCTTCCTGATGTTTAGTTAGAATCTCCTTTGTTATCAGTTGAATCCATTGGTTTGGACCCTGTCTGCTGGAGCTCCATCATTCATGTGAAAGGCCTTTATATATTTGAATATGGCTATCATATAACCTCTCAGTCTCTTCTTTTCCAGGCTCAACATACTCAACTTCCTCCACCGTCCTTCATAAGGCTTGGTTTCCAGACCCTTTATCAAGCTTTTTTTGAGGTGGTACATGTCGGTACCCCATACTGCCACCTCTTTCCCCCCCTGCCACCATCTTTCTTGCCACTGCTTGCCCACCCCCCACTCTCTCCCCCCTTTGCTTCTTCCGCCACTGCTTCCCGCGGCTGCAGGTACAGCTTCCCCGAGGTGCTTTGGTGCAACATCTCACTACCATAAAACAGTGTGCTCAACATGCAAGCCTAGTAGTTAGCATTTTCCTATACCCTTTTGGAGAGGTGAGCCATTACTGTAGCTGCCTTGCCAATATGCTTGTCCAGCTTAGTGTCAATGGAGAGGTTGCTGGTTATGCATATTGGTGGTACCCAGGTAGACAAAATCATCTACCATCTCAAGTGTGGGGTCACCAATGCTGATGCACAGAGTGCTGGCAACATCCTGACTCAAGATGTTGGTCTTTGTCAGGCTGATGGTAAGGCTGAACTCCATGTTGGTTTGGGCAAAATGATTGATAAGACTATGTAGAGCTTCCACAGAGTGTGCTGGCAAGGCTGCATCATCTGCAAGCAACATCTTTTGGATAAGGGCCCACCGTACTTCTGTCATGGTGTGGAGATGTTCTAGGTTAAACGAACCCCCATAGCTCCTTGAATGGATGTACACACTGTTTTAAATTGAGCTGAATGCATTTGAGAGCAGCAGGGAGAATAATATGCCAAAAAGAGAACACAGGCCTGTTTCACATCACTCTTTACAGGGAAGGCATCAGAGGATGAGCTATCATACCGGGTGGTGCAACACATGTTCTTGTGGAAGGACACAATAATCTTGTGGAGCTTAGGTGGGCATTCTATCTTATTGAGCAGTGTGAGGAGTCCTTTTGGGCTGACAAGGTCAAAGGCCTTCATCAGGTCTATGAAAGCGATGTACAAGGGGTGCCTCTGCTCTTGGCATTTCTCCTGCATCTGATGCAGTGAGAAAATCATGTAGGCTGTTGACCTCTGAGCTCTAAAGCCACATTGTGACTTGGGATAGAGCCTGTCATTGAGGCTGGCTTTCAGCACTTCTGTTGGGATTCTCTCTTTTCTTGGGGCTTTACCACATGCATGGGAGTTGATGCTGTTCTTCAGCTCATTAAGGGAGAGAGGGAGGGAGATCAAGCTCTTCCAAGACAGGTAGAGTCTGGATGCTGTCAACTGCTGCATTAGCAACCATGTTTCGGGGAAGGACAGTTCACGATAGTGCTCTGCCCATCGGTTCATCTGCTTGCTGCAGTCTTTGCTGATTTTCGTGAAGTAGTTTTCCTGACAGTTGATCCAAAGGCTCATGCATTCATACATTTTGTGAGTGAAGAACATGTTTATGATGCAGAGGCAGTGATACAAGCAGCCTTTGTCCATTTTCGTTCATGCTGCCGGTACCAAAGTGCCCTATGCAGTAGTCCCATGTGTGACACTTGCCCCCAACTCTGGCATTGAAATCTCCCAGCAGGGGTAGGTGTCTGCAAGCTAGGACCCTCCTGACAGCCTGGTTTACTTCTTCATAGAACTTGTCCGTTGTTTGTATGTCAGAGCACATGGTGGGAGTGTAGATGTTCAAGATGTTAACTGGACGAGGTGGTTGAGAGGCAGAGGAAGAACAAGTGTTCTGAGCCCTCTGTTGGCAGTTCTATTGCAGACAGAAGAGAGTTCCTACACCATGTATACGTGGTTCTTCTCAATGCCCTCTTTGCCATAAAAAGGCCTAGTTCTTCTATTGGAGGTTGCCATTAGAAGTGAGTCTTGTTTCCTGTAGAGCACTTATGTAAATGTTGAGCATTTTCAGCTCACAGTCAATGAAGGCCATCTTCCATGAGTCATTGACCTGCAGCAGGTTGGTGGACAAGCTAGGACACATGGCCCTGATGTTCCAGCTTGCTAGGCGCAAGAGGGTTTGTTTCTGTTCTTTTTTGTCTCGTCTAGTAGTTTGGTCCACTTGTTGAGTCATACTCTGAGCTCTAAGCACCCATTGAAGCAGGCAGACAGTGACGGGTCAGCACTTTTTACCTTTTTCTAATTTCTCCTGAGCCCTGGGAAAAGGCATCACTTGACGAACAGTCTTGAAAGACTGTGAATAGCATGTTGGTTATTTTTAGAGAAGTAATTAATTCTAAGGGGGAGGGGGGGAACTCATCCCAAACTTTCTGTTTTTCTCTCTGTGTCTGTATCTACATTGGGACTTAGCTTCCATTCTAAGCAACTCTGTAAATAGAAAAACCTTTAACAGGGTATGTAGTGAAACTTAATACAGTTGCAAGCGACCTCACAAATATGATACAAAAATGGATCTCTGCGTTGACTAACACTACGGCACCAGCCTCATTTTCATGTCCCAAGTGAGAAGCAGAGTGAGAAGTAATTAGAGAAAAGAAAAAATGGGTAAAGGAGGTTTCCCTTTAAATCTAAAAAAAGAAACCCAAAAGCTTCAGTCTCATTCAGTGATATGCCCTTGGTGTTGTGAGTGCTCAGCACTGCTTTTCACAAGTGCTGATGCATAATTCAACTTTAATTTTTAGTGATGTGGTTGGTATACTGGGGGGTGGGTGAGCTCTCTTGGGGGGGCACACACACCATGTGTTTAAAGCAGGCTATGCCATAGACCCATTTGCTAGCAAGAGTTAATACAAATGTTATTAGGAGGAGGAAAGAAAGTTGGTACTTCCTTTTAGTAAAGCAGAGAGAGGGAGAGTGAAAATGTGAAAATGCTTTTGTTGAAAATGTGAAATATCATATTTTTATCTTTTCTATAAATGTATCCACAAACATGGATACCTTAAATTGTTATTGTGGTTCTGAGTTAAAATGGTTGATTGGGTTTGTACAATAGGTTGTTGAAATCTAACTATTCATTTATGTGCAGCATACGTATTATAGTAATTCTAGCAGTGCACTTAAGAGGGCACCTACAGATCGCTAAGTAAAGGATCTGATAACAGGCACACAATCATACTTGGTATTTTTAAAAGTGACAGGAATATAATCTGGAGGGGATAATTGGCTAAAGTATGTATGCTTTTAATTTATTAACAGTTTGTGATTTTTAAAAATACACATAGGGATCAAACCCACAAAATATTTTGAAGAATGTTAACAAATAATCAAGTGTTCAGAAGTCTGCTCAGTAAACTGACTAATTGGCTATAGACTTGTGATCCTACTTCGTTAATGTTGTATTTTCAGTTAAAGTTATTAGACTGCTGCCTTCCTAAATGATCAGGCCACTATAGGGACTTAAGGATGTTATCAGTTTGAGTAACTGAATTTATTAAATACAGAATAAGTGAACCAGGAAGATAGAAAGGCACAAATCATACAAAAGTATATATTAACAATTAGGTAGATTAAGGGTTAAAAGTCCCTAGATAGAAAGCAGAATTAATTATATTCTGTGGCCTAACTGCAAGCATTGCAAAAGTAAAGCAGAGCACTCATGCTTACAAATTAAATTTAGTGAGGACATCTTTAATTTTAAAATGAGGCCCTGCAATGTAAAGTGTCATCAGTAATAGTATGTTATATCTGCACTACTTAATGAGCATGCTTATATCAAGAGCAGATTAAAATTTCTAGCAATCTAGGAGGCTATCCACTTTAAATAACTTAACATGGATTATATAATTCTCTATCTTAATACTATGGTTTTATACCCAATGTTGGATAGGCGGTGGCCATCATAATGCTGAGTAGCATTCCTGTCCATAGATTTTGTAAAAATATTGATGCATCATTCATCTTAAATGTCCAAAAACAGACAAACTGAAGTTAGTGTTGGCATACCAGGAAAATTCTGCATATGTTCATCATCTCTAAACATTCTACAAAACGTTTTCATGCTATTGGGTTCTTCCCAAATGGCTTACCTTCTGAAAGAATAATAGAATTGCAGAGTTGGAAGTGACTCTGAGGGTCATCTAGTCAAACCCCTGTAATGCAGGAATCTCAACTAACTCATACATGACAGATGTCTACTGTCATAGGACAAATCATTCCATGACAAAATGATTTTGTGTTAAAAGGAATACTAGAGTACAGGCCAGTGCTCCTAACTTGTAGTAGAACCAGAGTTGCATCAGCAGTTGCATCCATATGAAGTATAAATGGTGCTGCTGTGCAAAACCCAAAGTTTGGGTTATTTAATCTCTGTATTTTACTCTTATGGCAAAAAAGCAGTTCTTGGGTCAGACGTTTGGTAGGAAGTAGAGAAGAAAGACAGGGATTTCATGGAAGACACAGCACAGCTGGGAGTGGACCATTCATTAGTGATGAAGTCCAAGCACTGGAACATTTCTAGTTCCCAGATAAGAATGCAGGAATACACAGTACAACTGCCATTGGTCTTTTATTTATTTATGTTACAGTATTTATTTATTCATAGTTTTGGGATTTAGATTATATTTTAAGTTTTTAGATTATATTTTATTGTTGTTTTGGCCTTCTAGTCATGACTTGGTAATGCAGAACGGTGGATTTTATTTTTTTCTGGGCAAGACCATTATTTTTAATAGCATTTCTTTTTGTTTGCGCCATCGTTTCTCCACCCTTGACCTTGCTTAATAGAAGATCCCCCCAACAATCCTTTCTATCACAGTCCACTGTCACAGCTTTTAGCATCATCCTCTTAATGGGAATTAGCCCTGGAATTCAATGGTAGCAATGACAACAAAGCAGCATTAGTGATTTATTGGGAGACTGGATGCAATGGATCTCTCTCTGTTTTCCGGTATGTTGGCCAAGCTTGAAAGAGGAGATGTGTGCACAGTAGATGATTCTGCCAGGGAGGAAAAATATCCAATACATTTTTGGCTTTCTGGTGTATCCTGGGTTGTTCTATGTTAACTATGGACATAAACATCATAATTAAAAAAATAATTCAAAACATATTTCTTTAAATATAAAACAAAGGTTGATGTGAATTGAAGGCAGTTTTAGAAAGAATATGTCCCAAGGTGAAGTACCATGACCATCCTTCTCTCTCCCATTTGCGACATTTTTAAAGCAACACTGATCACAAAAATTTAGGGCAATAGGATGCAACAAACAAAAACAATTGCATTTATGCCAATTACCGAGTAGGTGTCTCATTTGCACTTCAGATGTTAACATTTCTGCTCTTTTAAATGTAACCAGTTTTGAAAGTCATATAGCTGAACACAATGAAGACACTGAATTCATTTCAGATGATTATTAGAATTCAGGATCCATTTAAAGATAAATATGAGCTGATTTGAAAATTAAATATAAATGATTCGAGCGCAAAACATTTTGTTACCCTGCCCAGATGGATGCTGAAATTTGAGATGCAACAAATTAGCTGGGAAGGTTGGCTCCCCAGGTGAAATACTCACTGGCTTCCCAGCAATATCTAGTCCCAACGTTGCATTGATAAATAACAGCAGCTTCTCCCTCAGATTAAATATTTAGGAATTATAGTTAGTGGCATGTTACTCCTGACAGTATCCTTTACACATTAGGTGCTTTCAATGCTTTGGAAGTATTTAGCCACAGTCTGAAAAGTAACTGCACCTTTCTAACATTGGGCCATCCCTCTCATCACTTTCTCTTCATACCAGACATTGCTTTTATCCCACTTACTATTCTTCTGCTCTTCTTGGCTGCTTATGCATGTGCATGTCATGCATTAACCAGTTTGCCGCATGTTCAAACTGAACCTGGACTGACGAGAGTGCAGTGGAAGAGCAGCAAATGCTAGTTGCATGTTAATGAACCTGACTGAGAAGCAAAAGTAAAGCACTATCAGCCATGGAGAACAGAACTCCTGAAGCACATTTCATTTCTTTTCCTCTTTGTGTGGAGCCATTTGCTCAGCAGTTTCCTTCCAGGGTGTGCCACTCAGGTGTTGTTGTTGTTCAGTCGTTCAGTCGTGTCCGACTCTTCGTGACCCCATGGACCAGAGCACGCCAGGCACGCCTATCCTTCACTGCCTCTCGCAGTTTGGCCAAACTCATGTTAGTAGCTTCGAGAACACTGTCCAACCATCTCATCTTCTGTCGTCCCCTTCTCCTTGTGCCCTCAATCTTTCCCAACATCAGGGTCTTTTCTAGGGAGTCTTCTCTTCTCATGAGTTGGCCAAAGTACTGGAGCCTCAACTTCAGGATCTGTCCTTCTAGTGAGCACTCAGGGCTGATTTCTTTAAGAATGGATAGGTTTGATCTTCTTGCAGTCCATGGGACTCTCAAGAGTCTCCTCCAGCACCATAATTCAAAAGCATCAATTCTTCGGCGATCAGCCTTCTTTATGGTCCAGCTCTCACTTCCGTACATTACTACTGGGAAAACCATAGCTTTAACTATACGGACCTTTGTTGGCAAGGTGATGTCTTTGCTTTTTAAGATGCTGTCTAGGTTTGTCATTGCTTTTCTCCCAAGAAGCAGGCGTCTTTTAATTTCGTGACTGCTGTCACCATCTGCAGTGATCATGGAGCCCAAGAAAGTGAAATCTCTCACTGCCTCCATTTCTTCCCCTTCTATTTGCCAGGAGGTGATGGGACCAGTGGCCATGATCTTAGTTTTTTTGACGTTGAGCTTCAGACCATATTTTGCGCTCTCCTCTTTCACCCTCATTAAAAGGTTCTTTAATTCCTCCTCACTTTCTGCCATCAAGGTTGTATCATCGCCACTCAGGTATTCTCAGGTAATAAATGAAGGCACAACCAAACATGTATCCTTTTAAGTTTGAAATTTCTGTCAAAAGAAGCACGTGACTGAGTTTTATCACATATGTATGTACCTATTCATTGCCCCTTTGACTGTGTGAGCCAGCGAATTCAGTTTAACCTGTTTCTATGCAACTTACTGCCTTAGGGTATGTACAGATGTACATAATTTTAGCAATGACGCTACTGTAGAAATGTGCTCACTACATTTTTAGACAGATGTATAACCTTTTCCTCTGAATCAAGCTCAGGAGAACCCTGTTTATCCTTATTGGAACAGAAATACAGAGCTGATTGGCCAGCTCTGTGACCATTCAATAGCATTTCCCAACTACCCTTGGAACAGTGTGACATTTGAAACAAAGGGATTTTTTTAAAAATAAACAACAGCAATAACAAAGTGCTAAACAAACATTTGAATGAATAAGCATGTGAAGCCCATAAATGAAATTAAATAGACAGTCCAACTAGAGCAAGGGCAAAGAGGAAGAACTCACTCACAGCCACTTGCATTTGCAGGTACATCTGTATGCATCTTTGATTACGTCCATGGCAAGAAGATTATTTGACAATGTGGCTGTAGATGTATGGAAAATTTTACACATGAAAGTTTTGGTCCCCACATAGTGGCTACTGCAGCTGCAAAGGGAGCTCAAGTAGCACACATGTATGTAGAATACAGTATAGGGAGCAATAATCAGGGCTAGGGTTAATGTTACTCAGTGCCACATAACAGTTTCTCTTGCATATTACGTTGCACTGCCGAAGCTGCTGAAATCTACAGCAGTTGCCTTTAATGACTGTGGCAACTGAATACAGAATACCGGTACAAATATATTCAGAAGAGAAAGAAGTTGCTATTACTGGTGATGAGTCTATGTTATGTGCCCACCATTGCAGATCATGCTTCAAATTAATCAGTCTTCTTTAAATTAATTTTGTTTGACTCCTTAAATGCCATGGCTATTTTAGTTGGCTTTCCATTGTTAAATTGCTTGACAGCAGAGACTGGAATATTTAGGCAAATGGGGCACTACTCCATCAACCTCAGTGTGCCTTCAGCCATCCCAATATGCCTGCCTTTATACTTACAAACAGTCCAAGAGTGGCTGTCACTTTGCTGCTCAGTCTCAGTGATGTCCTCCTAGTACTCAACGGATAGGAGGACAGGAACAAAACTAGAACTAGTTGGCTGTGCCTGCCATTGGTGCTAGCCCCACCTACTGTTGGCCTTCTGCCCAACCCTATGCACAGTAGCCAGTACTGATATTGTTCCATATCCTCTTGACAGGGGCGTTCCTAGCCCCTTGGCTACCCGGGGCGGGAAGCCAAGAGGCACCCCCCGGGGGCGGGGCATCACGGCGCGTGCGTGCGTGCGTCATGACGTCATGACGCACGTGCACAGCGGGATGCCCCGCCCCCGGGGATCCGGGCGAAGCTGCTGCCCGTCACCCCCTTGGAGCCGCGCCGGCACGAGCCGCCGCAGCCCCAAGGGGTGCCCCCGGGGTGCCGGACGGGCAGCGGTTCGGGAGTCCCTGCAGGCTGCAGAGTCTCCCGAAGCCGCTGCCTGGGCTGTCACCCCCTTGGAGCCGCGCCGGCACGAGCCGCCGCAGCCCCAAGGGGTGCCCCCGGGTGCCGGACGGGCAGCGGTTCGGGAGTCCCTGCAGGCTGCAGAGTCTCCCGAAGCCGCTGCCTGGGCTGTCACCCCCTTGGAGCCGCGCCAGCATGAGCCGCCGCAGCCCCAAGGGGTGCCCCCGGGTGCCGGATGGGCAGCGGTTCGGGAGTCCCTGCAGGCTGCAGAGTCTCCCGAAGCCACTGCCTGGGCTGTCACCCCCTTGGAGCCGCGCCAGCACGAGCCGCCGCAGCCCCAAGGGGTGCCCCTGGGTACCGGACGGGCAGCGGTTCGGGAGTCCCTGCAGGCTGCAGAGTCTCCCGAAGCTGCTGCCCGTCACCCCCTTGGGGTGCCCCGGGTGCCGGACGGGCAGCGGTTTGGGAGTCCCTGCAGGCTGCAGAGTCTCCCGAAGCCACTGCAGTCACCCCCTTGGAGCCGCGCCGGGGCTATTTTCGGCGCTGCGGGGGCAAAGCCGCAGGGGCGGCCAGCGATGGGGGGGGGGGTCACACCGCTCCTTGCTGGCCACCCCTGCGGCTCCACCCCGGCATTGCCGAAAATTGGGCGCTTTAAAAAAAAAAATTTTTTTTAAGCGCCCAATTTGTCACCCTCCCCAGGGTGGCACCCGGGGCGGCCCGCCCCCCCCGCCCCCTTGCTATGCCCCTGCCTCTTGATCCCTCTATTTCCATAAGTGCTACTTATGATAGCAAAATGATTTCATTTGGTTATGTATGGCTATGTATGATTGTTGTTGGCATCCATCTGTCTTGAGAGACAATGAAGTGAGCCTCTGGGGGTGAAGTCAAACTGCTGCGTTAGCGGCATCGAAGTGACCTCCCCAGGACGCAAGCCTGGGCAATGTGTATGGAGGTCCTAGGCTACCCAGACAAGAAGACCCCCTTCTCAGCCATGCTGGTGAAGTCCAACGGAAAGCATAGCAATATGCTTGGCATCAGAAGGAGGCACACATGGCACCATCCAACCATCTTTGGGACCCCACTCCAGATTTGTGTAGGGTTTACTTTTTAGCCTTTGCTTCTCCCAAAGATATCCCACAAGGTAGCAGAGGTTTAGGATCAGAGTATTTCTTCTCCTAGATGGGCTACCTTCCCAAGTTGATGAGCCTCATCTGCCCCTCACTTCCCTCTACAGCATGTTCAGAAATGGCCTTCTTGAGCATTGGACCCACTTATTGGTCTTGTCTGTTCAATCTGCCAGAATATGTCTTTGCATGAAGGGGAAGTCCCATCAGCTTCCCTCACCTGGCTTAGCTGGCTAGTTGAAGCCGTTTCCCAGGGTGTGGCCGCTGTCACATGCTGATAGCTTCTGGGAGCTATGGGAGAGAGCTGAGTGCAGGGTGGGGGACCAAAGGTGGAAAAACTACCCAGAAGGAGCACAATGTGTTCCCCACTGGAGGTATTACCTCTTCCCTAATACCCCATGCACCCCACACCTATGTATGAGAACTTGTAATAATTATATCCTCCAGTTGGGGTGTTTGTTGGTACCCTGTTTCCCCTATTTTAAGACGTAGTCATAAAATAAGCCATAGCAGGATTTTTTCGCATTTGCGAAATATAAGCCGTACCCCGAAAATAAGCCATAGTGATAGGCGCAGTTCTGGAGGGTGCCAAGGAAAAGGCGGGACTGGGCTTACGTAATAAAAATAAGACATTCCCTCAAAATAAGCCATAGTGTGTTTTCTTGAGGGAAAAATATATAAGACGGTGTCTTAAAATAGGGGAAACACGGTAGAGGCTGGGCAGTTCAGCCTTGGGGTAGTGAGTGGGTTTTGCCTCCACTACACTATTACCTCTAAATTACATACATATGACCCTCATTGGGTGTAAGTATAGGGATACACTCAGGGACACACTAGGAGAGATCTCGGCCTGTCCCTGCCTCAGTGCCAAGGAGAACAGTCAGACTGAACTGTATCTCAAATTGCTGCCTGTTTAGTTTGCTCTGTAGAACTCAATGATTGCTGTTGAGAATGGCATAGTTTTGTGATAGCCACATACCATGACATGTCTATGCAGAAATCAACGTCAACCAGTTTTCAGGTTTCTGTTGGTTCACAACTGGCTGACCTTGATTTCTGCATGGACATGTTGAGAAATGTGGCCTTTGAATAACTCTACCAACATGGCATGAATGACTTTTGCCTTGATACTGTAAGTGGTGCCCTGATGCATACAAATGCTAGTTATGTCACAGTTTCCTTTCCTCTCTTTATTTCAGTTACCAGACCTGATTGTCCTTATTTTAATTTACATCTACTGGATGTGAATACCAGTAGGCTTAGGGAAAACATCTAAAATAATATTTTATTTTTAAAAAAGAATGGACTGCTACACAGGAAGTACAGAATGGATTTAATTCAGAATGGAATAAAACAGTGTGGTGCACTTTACGATGGGTAGTAACTAGTGATAGGCAAATGGGTATGAATTATATTTCATGGAATATAGGACTGGATTTCTGGGCTTGTCTCATGAGCACTCCAATGTTGGGTAATTCTTTTCCAGAAAGGATGCCCTTTCTACAGTAATTTGTCATAACTTGTCTATAGTGGTTCTCTTGTAAGTTTCCCTCTCCATCCCCAGATCTGCACCTGTAGATTTTCTTTCATCTAAACCTGTAGGTGACTGCTCCCTTTTCTGTCTTTTTAATGTAAATATTAACAACAGAGAAGCTGCAGGATTGACAGTTCTGACATTTGAAGCCCTTTATTTAGAGGACAAGAACAGTATGGATGCATATTTCTATTTGGAGCCTCAATATGCTTCTCACTCACCTTGTGCGTGCATTGCCTGGTCAGTCCTGAATTTGGTCAGAGCAGTAGCGCAAGGGTACTGTCGTGTGTTTTGTTTTGAGGCTGCATGAGCTACCATAATATGCAGTGGAAATTGTGGAAAGGAAACGTACTTGCTTGTAGTGTTCCATTTCAGTTGGGTAGCCTAAGGTCACAATCACACATATAAATTGTTAGATATACACCTAAAAAGGTAAATGGTGAGTGCAAAAATATGTTTTCAAATACATTAACCATGCAGTTTCTTTCATAGAGCTGTTAAGGTGTCAATGTGAGGAGAGGTTCACAGGCTGATCTTCCACTGTCCCTCCCGTATGTTTTCCCCATTGGGGCAAAAAGCAGGTTTGGGTAAGCCCCCCACCTGCCAGTACTGCTCTCCCTTGTCTGAATTGGATCCCCCTAGCTGCTTTTAAGAAAAAGTGAAAATATGTGGCACAGTGATAGAGGGTAGAAAATGTTCCACTTTTAGAAATGCATTATTTCATAAGGTTCATAACATACTTAATAAAAACATGCAAGATTGTTCAACTCGAATGGATACAATACCAGACAAATCTAAAATCAAAAGTTGCACTTATCCTTTTGCAGGTAATTATCCCTATATTATAACTAGAATTTTCATTCTAATTTTTGCCCTTAGGTTTGTTGCCACATAAAGTGTGAAGCAATTTTCATTAGAGATGTTAGCGTAAATAGGAGCTTCAATTCTTTGTTTTAGCAGTTTGTATTTTTATTTTGAAAGGACTTGTTTGTGCATGCGTGTGGCCAATAGTGGCCTTTTACAACAGAACTCTGTAAGGACCTTACTTGTAAAGAAGCCGACCAGCAGTCTTCACCCTTTGCATTTGTAATAGTATAAGGCAGTGGCGACTGGTGCTGCGCAACAGTGTCTTCAGTTCTGTTTCCCTCCCCTCCACTGCCTACCTTGTCCCTTTCATGTAAGGGTCCCTCAGTTTCTCTCCCCTCTTTCTCATATTCTGTTTTGTTTTGGTAATCACCATATTATTCAAGTCTAACAATGCGTAACCAGGAATGGTCAATGGATGGATTATTATTTCGCATTTCCTGGGAGGCATTGGACAGTTTCCTATTGATACTAATTTGATAGTCTTTTAGGTTGTTTTGTACGACCAGTGGAGAATGGGCAGAGGAATAATAAACCCTAAGGGTTGATTTTAGGAAAATTTTAAAAGCAAGATTTTATAAGATGGTACTTTTCCCACTGTGATCACAAGAGATTGTAAGGCGGGAGAACATTTTCTTCATGTCATCTGTATAATTTATTTTTTACATTGGCATAGGAATACTTTATTGTAAGTGAAGTCAGGTGTCTAGAATTGCACGAAGCGGTCCCATCTAAAAGTGGACCAGGGCCAATAAGAGTTGAAGCTTCCTTCTGAAAAGAATGGGAAAGTGTGGAAGGCTGAGCAGGCTTGCTGTGTGTGTGAAAGAGACAAAGAAAGAAAAATGTGGATGCACATCTTTGTACGTGTCTGAAGGCAGGCAGAAGGGAGTGAATAAAGTAGGTACATTACTAGGAGAGATGACTGGAGCGGAGAGCATAAATGAGCTTGACAGGCAGCTCAATTTCTCTCTCTGGAGAAAAGGAAAAGGGAAGGTGCCTGATAGAACAATACAAGAAGGCAGTATTGGCCAGCTGAATCTGCACTTTCATATAACTCCTTTGAACGCATCTTGCCTCTCCCTTGCCACTCCCTTTCCCCAATGTGCTGCTGTCACTGGCCATTGTGGCTTTGTGTCTTTCTCTGTGTGTGGCTTTATAAAAAGGGCATTGCCCTGTGCCATGGGAGAGGCTAGCAAATGCCACACCATCCTTTTGAAGCTGGCTGTGCCTTCTAACTGCCACCAAGAGTAGACCTTGGAAAGAGGCATGAGCCTTGAATTGTCATACAATCACAGGTACAGCACGGTCCAGTGCATAGCCCTAACGTATAGTGAAAATATATCATATCCAGCAGCTTGACAACTTCTCTTTACTGATCATTATAACTAAAGGACTGAGAAAGAGACTGGGGAGTGGAAAGAGAAGAAAGGGAAGTGACGAGAAAGTGTGTAAGAGGGAAAATTGAGGATAAACGGAGGGAAAGGAAGATGGGAAGAGATTAGAAAGACTGCAGAGAACACAAATTAAGCAGTTCTTGCTGAATCAGTCTTAGAGAATCAGTTTTTTTTTAAATTTAAATGGGCTAACTGGTTTTAAAAGGAGTGGTGCCCTAACCAGATGCATGTTTTTCACATATGCATTACAAAGATGTCTGCAAATGTGACATGACGGCTGGCAACACCAATCCTTCCATGTGGGAATCCCTTGCAGATGACTGCAGTGCTGGGAGACAGGCAGCCAAGTCGTGTATCCGTAGAAGTGACCAGAGGAGAAATGACCGCTGGGAGGAACACAGAGGGAAGAAATGCCATGGTGCATCTGCAGCAGTACAACTGGATATCTTCATCTGCTTCTGCTGCAACAAAACACGTCTCACACTCATCAGTCTCTACAGCCACAGCAAGCACTGCAACTGTCCAAGAGCTTGACCTCACCCACAAAGGCTCACTCCTCCATTGTCCCCCAAGGCATACAGATAATCAACAACAACAAAGCTTTCCCACATATTAGGAAGAGCCTGTATTCATGCAGTAGTTTCATAGCAGGAGACATGACTACTCCTGCAGCAAGAGAGGCCTCTTTCTTTTATCCCAATCTGCCCTGTGTTAGGGTCATGGCATAAAGAACAGAATTGTTTTATTAATTCTGGGGAAGATTGCCATTACAGTGGTACCTCCGGTTATGAACTTAATTGGTTCCAGATGTCCGTTTGTAACCCGAAACCGTTCTTAACATGAGGCGTGCTTTCGCTAATGGCGCCTCCCGCTGCTGCCATGCCACCGGCACGTGACTTCTGCTCACATCCCAGGGCAAAGTTCGCAGCAAGGGGCATCTACTTCCGGGTTAGTGGAGCTCATAATCCGAAGCATTCATAAGGAGGGCGGTACACGAGGTTCCACTGTATTTTAAAGTCATTCACAACTTGGACTCCTCCTCAATCCGACTAATGATAAAGCAGCCACCATATTCTGAACAATGTAGTCTATGTCGTTTCCTTTCGCAGGGAGAAAAATGGGGCATATTAAGGGATGGAGGAGTAAGAGAGCTGATACGGGGACCAGGTACATTTCTGGTATGCCCAAGATGGGTGCTGGACCAGTTTTTTATCATGCCACCAACACCCATAATTTGCTAACATCTTTGGGAGGTCCCAGAGATTCAGGGCCTTAGGATTATACTCTAAAGTCTGACCCTGACTGGAGCAATCAATGAGCCATGGGATGGCCTCAGGGTGAGCTCACTGTTCGTACCTCTAAGATCCAACATGGTGTGGGTTTTTCATTTCCCTGTTCCTCACTTAACTGATCGACAGCGAAAAGGAAATACATGGTGCAATGGTATCCTATTGCACCCCTTCTTGTGCTATACATTGCTGGGAAGAAAGAAATACAGAGTGGTGGCAGCTTCACGTTTCTTGTAACGTCTTGTTCTGCCCTCAGTTTGCTCCATTATAGAGTGGCAGCTGCTGTAAATGAGTCCTGCCGAGTCAGGGTGGATTGTCCCCCCACCAACCACCTGGCAGTAAGAAGCAGGATTACATTGCTTCCTACTTATCCAAAGGCACGGGTCCTTCTGGCATATGCATGGCAGTTCCAGTTTGGCCCTGCAAGACAAAACAGAGGAAAGAGCATGCTTTCCAAGCTGCTATCTCTTGGTATTTATGCACCAGAGCTGGGCAGTGTCACAGTGACCTGCTGTTTCACTTAATGGCTTTTGTGTGTGTGTTAATTTTGCTCCAGCAGGTCAGTTGCTACGTGCCAGCTCATATAACCCAGACAGGACTAACCCCATCCGTAATGGTTTGGCACTTATCTTAATTCTCTCTGGCTTGTCATCTGAAAGACCAAATAAAGCTAGCTTACAAGAAAAGGTTAAGAGAACTAATCATCTTTGGTTTGGCAAAAAGATGGCTGTATGTGCGGCTTGATATGACAGTCACAGATAGGTATTTTGAAGGACAGAATCAACATATGGTGAAATGAATTGTTTAAGCTAAACTACAGGAGCGTAATTAATATAATGGGATAAATCTGAGAGCCAGAATTTTTTTAGTCCGAATTATCACACAACAGTTCCTAAGGGTGTGCTTTATTAGAATGTGGGATAATCTTCTAATGGCAGCAGCCCTACTGCTTGAATCATTTTAGACTGTATAACTAGTGAGGGAATATTCTATGAAGAACAATCTTTAAATTGACCAGGGGAAAAATGAGATTATCAAATGGAGGCATTTCATTTATAATTTCTGTGACACAAGCAGTGCTTTTCTCTTCAAATCCCTGGAAGCTGCTGCCAAAACATCTATTTTCCTATGTGTAAATTACATACATGGGGCAGGCTTGAAAGGAAGGATTAACTTTGGTTCTGTTACTATATAAATTATCCATGAGAAAATATGCATTCTTCTTAGCATATTTGTGTGTGTGTGTGTGTGTGTAGTGGCAATAAAGGGAAAGAGATACATGAAACTGTAGAGAAAATACGAAACTTTGCAGTGTTTTTAGGGCTTGCCTAGTATACTACCTATTGACTAAATGAAGTAAAGAGCCAAAAGCATTGTAGTGTCTAGCACACTGAGAAGCTGGCTCTGGTGCTGGCATGGACTGGCCATGTTTATTTACAATGGCATTTTGATTTTGCAACACTGAGCTATGGTCATGTGGGCTAGCACAGTTTCTACTAATTTATTTATTCCATTTATTTATCCTAGCATTTCAGAGCAAAGCCCTCCCTGGAAGCAGATACCATAAAACAAAAATAAAACAATTCTTTACAAAATGTATAAAAGAATTAAATAAAAAACCAACAGCAGCAGACTAAAATAATATACATAGCCTCTGAAAAATAATATACATAAGCCTCTGAAAACATCATGATTTTTAAGGGATGTTTGGGTATTCTTTACAGGATAGATTAACTGATAACAGGAACATAACTAATGCCCGCCCGCCTACCATCTTCTCTCTCTCTCTCTCTCTCTCTCTCTCTCTCTCTCTCTCTCTCTCTCTCTCATGCATGCACTGGACACACACACATGAGAGAGAGAGAGAGAGAGAGAGAGAGAGAGAGAGAGATTCTAACTTGTATGGTAGAACATCATACTTTTAGTAGCCTGTGCTATCCCTGCAAAGAGATAAGTAGGTCTAAGATGGACAAGCATTGACAAGAAACAGGTACGGGCTAAAGATAAGTCAGGACTCTGACAACCTGACAAGTTACAAGAATAAGCTGTGACAAGTGCACATGGATGGGTAACTAGCCTCATCTGAAATGCCATGCAGATTCTTCCACATCCACCTGTACAGCTAGAGAATAGGTTTGCTGTAGCCTTATGGACTTGGAAGTTACACTTCTTGCTACATTAGCCCCACTGACTTTAAAAATAAAAAAGGAGGCAGTGGAGGAGGATGGTGACAGGGAAAGACACCTTTTTCTGAACCAACCAAGGCCAAAAAGGGGAGATTCAAACCCTGTTTCCTGATCCAGTATCCCTGACCTCTTTAGCTTTTTGTCAGTCATGTAAAGGTTCTCCATGTTTTTCCCACCAGAATTGGATAGTTTCTTTCTTTCCCTGCTGTCTCCCCTTAGGGAGATTAGTATCCACAGAGCAGCCTTCACACATTTGAGAGCCTTGTTTGTCTTAGGTATGGAACATGAGAACAATTTTAATTTTTTGGTCAATTATTAAACTGTGATTGTTTCATTCAACATATATGAGAGCAGGGGCCCAAGCCTTTCTTGCTTGAAGACATTTGAAAAGAAAATGCTATGATTTATATATGCACACACAAATTCATATACATGCTTTGTACTTAGTTTCGCGTCTTGTAAGAAGTGATCTTTACAATACAATCCCATCAACTGTCAGCTACTCTGTGATTCTCAGAGAAATTATCTGGAATTATGCAGCCACTGAAATAAATTGCAAACCTTTAGTTTGTTTCAGGAAGGCCATTTCTCAATCCTGGAACTCAGCACTGGTAGATAAGATAAAGCAATATAGTGTTCTACCTAACCTTCAGGCACTTTGGGTCTGACTTGAAAACCGAGTCAGGTTTTCTGGCCCAAGCCCTTTGGTAATTAAAAGTGTATGTAGTTATATGAAATGAGAACTGATGAGTATAGGATTCAATCAAAATCTCAATCAAATTTCATATGTGGTGGATATGTGAACATATAAAGCCCTTCTGGCAGAAGGCATTTACAGAAATAAGCTATATTATGGGTCAGCATGTGGAATGCATCTCAAGTTTGGGTTTAACTATTTTTTAAAGAAGGGCAACCTGACCCTTCTTACAACAAACTAATTACTTTTCTTTTTGTAGCAGCACGCCTACTACCGGTAGAGGCACAGAAATGGAAAGGATTGGAACGTCTGTGTGTATCTCATTGGAAACAGAATGTATGGTCTATTGCTCTATCAGAAAAGAATAACAAAGAGATGACATGCATTGAATAATGCAAATGACGTAGACGATTTTGTTGAAATTGTGTTTTCAACATGCTTTTATAAAATACTTTACTGATAACCCTGAAGAATAGCAACCACCCAAATCACAGATTGGACTTGGGCGAACTTAATTAGATTGATCCGTCCTGTAGGGGGTAAGTTGGGATTTTGTTTTGGTACCTTTTTCTTTTTTGTAATTGTTGTTATATATTGGAAATCAAGGGACCCAGGTGGCGCTGTGGGTTAAACCACAGAGCCTAGGGCTTGCTGATCAGAAGGTCGGCGGTTCGAATCCCTGCGATGGGGTGAGCTCCCATTGCTCGGTCCCTGCTCTTGCCCACCTAGCAGTTCGAAAGCACGTCAAAGTGCAAGTAGATAAATAGGAACCGCTCTGGCGGGAAGGTAAACGGCGTTTCCGTGCACTGCTCTGGTTCGCCAGAAGCGGCTTTGTCATGCTGGCCACATGACCTGGAAGCTGTACGCCGGCTCTCGGCCAATAAAGCGAGATGAGAGCCGCAACCCCAGAGTCGGACACGACTGGACCTAATGGTCAGGGGTCCCTTTACCTTTATTGGAAATCAATAAAACTAAATTTATTAATTTTTTAAAAAGAAAGAAACTGGTAAAAAGGCTGATTCAGTAGATCCAGCATATTTCAGCTGATACTTTATACTGAGCCAGCACTGTGGGTATATCAGAGTCTGAAGCCATCAAGCAGGCAGGGTTCAAAAGCCTGCTACTCTACCAAAAAGCTGGTCTAATAAAAGATTTCATATGTCTGATTCTTGATTCCTGGATCCTTTGAGATGTGTGGATATTTGCCAGGCTTTCATCCACACAGACAAGGGAAATGAACGGAGGGAAGAAGGAATGTTGCATTAAAGAACAGCTAAAATTAGCTAAATTGTACCAACCTCTTTCTAAAATTGAGGAACAGCTTGTGGGAGAATGCTCTCTAGTCCTCCAGAATGAACCATTTTAATTCCTGCTCTGAAGGGATCTTGCCCTTGCCACACTGTGTGTCAGGTTTGGTTACTTGCTTATAGATGTCAGTAGCCTCTGCTGCCCTGGCTCCTCACTGACTGAGTGTATTGTTATTCTTTATTATTATTAGTTTCAGTTATCAGTGCCCAAAGTGAACATGGCATTTTACAGACAAATAAAATATGTCAGGAATTTATCCCAAATAGCCTTCTATCTAAATGAAGCATTGCACTCTTACATGAATGACACTATTTTCTTGCATTTTTGTTTGTGTGGAACCCATTGCAGGGGAGTGGGGGCAGGCAGGCTGGTCCTGGATAAGACTACACATGATGGAGAAGATTATGGCAATAAAATATAAGTTTAATTTCCCCCCATGAGGCTTAGATTACCGAAGAGTGAGGCAGACTTGAAAGAGCAGAATGGTTTTCAGAGTGGTGGAGCTGATGGGGACTATCTAAGGAGTTATTTCACAGTTAGTCTGATATACCAGCTAAAGGTATTGAATTGTGTCTCCCAAACATAACTGCCCTGCTGAAAGTAACTCCGCCATTTAATTCAAACTGCCCCCCCATTTTATTCAACATGTGCCCATGCCATTATCCCATGCCTTCTGCTACCCCACCCCTCTAATCTTATGTACATGTAACTGTGTATCATATTGTAATGTCTGTTAAAACAACATAACAGCATCTGATCAACATTAGAACTGACTCCTCCAAACTTCGGAAGATCTGTTAGTCCCTGCAGCCTTACTAGAAGTTGCCATTGTCCCCCAGAATCATGATGGATCATGTGCAAGAGCAGTGGCAGACATGGTACTATGGTGCCCTGTGCAAGGCCAAAATTTGGTTCCCCCCAGTCCTTCCCAAAGGCAGGTAAGGAGGCACTCAGCTTTTGGAAGGAGGTGCGAGGGCTTGTTAGGGTTGAAGAAGAAGAGCCAATCCACCTCCTTCCAAAAGTACGGTACTAACTAGACTTTGGGAAGGAGGCATGAGGACCCTGCCAGAGCCTCACACCACCTTCCCTCGCCTACCAGGCTTTGAGATGGTGCCAGCTCGCACAGCCCTAAATCTGCCCCTGGCAAGAATGTGCAACCTGCTGCTACTGCGTTCTGTGGGGAAGGAATTTTTTTGTTTCAGGAAACCTCTCAGTACAGCTTATTAATCAGAAGCACTAATAGCTATAACCTCCCAATCCTGCGTTTTGTCAATTTATATAAGCTAACTATGCTGTGGGTTAAACCACAGGCTTGCTGATCAGAAGGTCAGCGGTTCGAACAGCGGTTCGGACAAACGCCGGCTCCCTCGGCCTATAGAGCGAGATGAGCACGCAACCCCAGAGTCGGACATGACTGGACCTGATGGTCAGGGGTCCCTTTACCTTTACCTAACTATGCTGGAAAGTATTGCCAGTGAAAGAATCTTCAATACAGACCTCTACCCCCCAGTAAAGACTTAGGAATAGGCCTGATAGGATTTTGGTATCTTGCATATGCATACATTGGCCTCAAAATCACACCCCTTATTCTTAAATCAAATCCAGTCATTATGTTACACAGATTTCAGAAAATGAAAATTTCTATAAGAACAGGTTGTCTGTGGTCATCTCCAGTGCTTTTTTCTAAAAAATTTTTTGGGGTACTCTCATTTTTCTACTCATATTGAAATACTGCCCCTCAATGAGGCCAAACTTAGATTCATAAAATGTTTAGGGGTATGCGTACCCCTACGTCCCCCCAGAAAAAAACACCATGGTCATCTCCAAACTGAGGATCCAGAGCTCTCCAAATCTAGAACTGTGTTTTCCATAATGCTACATGCCATTAGTAATAGGCCTGTGCGTTCTTACAGTTTTATTGATATTTGCATTACAGGTAACCTTTATAAAAGTACAGTGTTAAATAAAGTTCTCGTAGCATTTTGGTTTATTAGTTTGATATCCTGGCTAAATTCCAGCCTCAGTAATTCTGCTCACCAGAATTCTCCCTGCAGGTTCAATTGAAAAAGTTATTCTTCATTTCTTCCTGTGACATAAGTTCAAAGTAATTGTGGAATGTTTCGTTGCTGTACTAAACCAAGCTACCTTCTATCACACAGTGAGCTGCATTTTAAGAGTGGAAGGCATGTCATTTTATAGGAAAGGAATAGTGAATAATAAATAGTTTTCCTAAATTGGTACTGTTGTGTCATTGCGAATAGACATGTTTTGCATGAAGAAAACCAATTATTCAAATATATGCTCAAGCCAAATTTACACATATAATGCTGTATATAAGCAAAACAGAGAATTTCCTTTCCAGTTTGCTGTTTCAGCTTGATTGTTTTGGCCAGGAAAAGATCAAGATACCACTTCCAAGCTTTTTTTTTTTTTTTTGAAGTGTCACATATCTAATTCTGCACAGATGCTGAGGCCCCCCCCCCACTTGATGGGACACACGTGTACTTTGTACTCAGATATGTGGTGCCTGGTTACAATAAATAAAGTCAGAGGCAAGTATTATTACGTCTTCAAATATGTGAAAGGATCAATTGTTCTCCTTGTCTGCTGTGACACAAAACTGGAGTGAACGCTTTCCCAAGTGGCTACAGAGTCTGCACACAGAGGGATTGGCACAGATCATGTGGCCCTTCAGAAAGTGCTGAACCACTCCCACCTTGCTGGCTGGAGCTGATGGAAGTTGTAGCCCGCTATCTGGAAGGCCACAGATTCCCTGCTCCTGGCATGAACTTGTAGAGCCCTGTTTATCAAGTCCCAACTCATGATGCACTCTGGACTTAGAACCGTAGAATTGTAGAGTTGGAAGGATCCCTGAGGGTCATCTAGTCCAACCCCCTGCAATGCAGGAATCTCAACTAAAGCATCCAAGGAATCTCAACTAAAGCATCTTTGACAATTCTGGGAGAACAGGTGAGGTCCCTGCAGACTGGAGGTAGGCAAATGTTGTGCCCGTCTTCAAAAAGGGATGGGGGGAGAAGACCCAGGTAGTTTGATGTTGTGGCCCATGGACCTTAGGTTGCCTACCCCTGGCTAAGACCTACCGTGGGTTTCTCAAAAACAAGTCATGCCAGATGAATCTCATTTCTGTTTTTGATAGAGTTGTAAGCTTGGTGGATCAGGGGAATGTTGTGGACAATTTTTTTTTAATTTCAGTAAGGCTTTTGGCAAAGTCCTCCATGATATTCTTGCAGAGAAGCTGTTAAAATG
This sequence comes from Darevskia mixta, assembly GCA_034641385.1. NCBI lineage: Eukaryota > Metazoa > Chordata > Lepidosauria > Squamata > Lacertidae > Darevskia > Darevskia mixta. The sequence goes on from JAWWNH010000008.1 coordinate 22,135,713, forward strand.
TGGACTGGATGAGGTAACTGTTGGGTGGATTTGTAGCTGGTTGACTGGCCGAACCCAAAGAGTTCTCATGAATGGTTCCTCATCATCCTGGGAAAAGTGACAAGTGGGGTGCCGCAGGGTGAAGAATCATACCCTTAATTTCATGGCTGTGGTGGCTGACTTGAAAACATATTGGTAGGCAGCTGAATTTTTCTTTTTAAGGAAAACTTCTAATAAAATTATTCATAACTTTGATTTAAACGTATTAAACTGCTAGATAGATTTTTCCTGTTTCATATTGAAACTGTTATACCCTTAGGCTATCTCCACAAGTACCTCAATATTTCTGGCTATAGAGGTGGTTGAGTTATGGTTGCATTACAGATTTCCCTGTTGTCCGTGTAAGTTCCTGGGCTGGTAGAATCTACCCTTTCTGCTTTAGAGAGTACTTCAATGTAGCTGCAGTGTGAAGAGATGACTGTCAAAGCTACTCACAGCATTGCAACTAGCTGTTGCATAACCAAGTGCAGTACGCTAAGAATACTAAGGGGAGTCACAGGAGAATGGCAAAAAATAACATTAAATGTGTGAAAGAGCATGTGCGGTGTGCATTAATCAGCTGTCAAGAGTAGTGAGGACTGCATTTCCCTTGTAAAAGAACTTAATTTACTGACTTGTAATTAGAGGGAATAGTCCTGCTACAATGAAGTTAGCTATTCATTTTGTTACGTTCTCAAAGTCTTCTTTCCCCCTTTTTATTAGCTTGTTCTATGAACAGAAGTCCAGAGCAGTAAAAATCGATAGATATGTCATCCACTCATTTCTTTCAGCCTTTAAGTGGATTTGGAGCCTTCTTTGAATTGTAATTATGCATTTGTTTGTTTTGTTTATTAATGACAGGACAATGTGTACAGTCCTGAGAATGACATATTGAGGGTTACGGGTGAAGTGTGCACATGTATATTCGCGTTTGATTTCAGGAGCATTAAACTATAGCAGTGTAAATGGTAATTAAATGATCAATGCATTACTGTGCAAGCAAGATGCCTTATGAGTTCTGCTTTGAGCAAATGGAATGTTAAAAAGTTGTGTTAGGCTCTTTGTCTTTTAACCCAGGGGCTGCATCCAGGCCATGATGCCAGCCTGCTTTAGTGGCTCCACCCCTTCTGCCATTGGTAGAGCCTGGTTAGTGAAACACAAAGGAGTTAATTTGCAGCAACATTCAGCCACCATTGCCCAGCAGCTGGTCACAGTCGGGTGACAGATACATAGGCCAGATTAGGTGTATGCACATGTTGACCATTACTGATTCTGCCCAGTATACTGCTTTTTTCCACATCATCAACCACTTCCTCTCAGTGTGTCTAAATGAGAGAAAATGAAAAACAACAACACCACCATACTGAAACTGCTCTACCACCTTTTGTTAAGGGGGGGGGAGGAGGAAGAGAAGGAAAGCTGGAGTGATGGAGGGTGGGAGAGGTGGGGGAAGAGCTAAGAAAGTGGCACAGAGAGGGGGAGAAAGGGAGGGAGAGAGGAGAGCAGAGGAGAGGGAGAGATGAACCAGGTAGCTCCACCTGCTTTTGGCTCTGCCCATTAATGGCTCTGCCTCCTTGGACTTTTCTGTGGGTCAACTTCCTGAATTGAAAAAAAATGTTTCCTCACCCTGCACTGCAGTCCTAGCAGTTACTTTATTAGTTATAGATTGCCATCAATATAAATCCAGTAATTTGCTACTTTGGCTATTGACATTTATCTGGTTTGTAATGGAAATGAGTGAAGATTTGGGTGTGGGTCATGAAGCAATGAATTCCAGAGGTTCCCCTTGCATTCCTTCAATCAGCTTCTGGCATAGCAGAAGGACAAGAGCTGTTTTAGTGCGATGTAATAGAAATCCCGGCACCTGGGATGTTTTGTTAAACACAGTAGATACAGAATTAGAGACTAGATCAGATCATAAATCTGAGAGGTATTTTTCAGTTATTTTAATTGGATGAGTAACATGAAACTCTAGTTTGTGCATATGACTAGACAATACTTCTGCTTTCGCTGATACTGACTGCATCTGCGTCCACAGGGTAAACCTCACTGCTATGATTTTCAGGCTGGTAAGACAATAGTAGCAACATGTACCTTACCGAGGAGCTCTGAGGATTAATTAGTTGCTGCTTGTAAAGTGCTTTGCAGATGAAAAGAGCTCAATGTTATTAAAACAAGACACACTAAAGTATCCTGTAGGGAGTCATCTGGCACTAGCAGGGTTGCACTGATGACCTCATAGGTCTTCTTCATCACTTCAGTGCTTAGAAAAAGAAGCCAGCATTTCCAGGGAGTGAATCAAAATTATATCAGCAGCTCCATTAGCTTGAAGGCTTGGAGGTAACTGATCTTCAGCCTCGAGAGCAAAAGTAATCACCTGAAGATGCTAAGAAAGGAAGATACGGTACATAACTGGCTGTGTCGCCTGCTGACTGATGTCTTCCTTCAAATAAAATTAGGATTGGCAAAAAGTTATCGCTAGCAATTCTACAGCCTGAAATCTTGCATTTATCTCCACAAGGACTACATTATGGTCATGTAAATAATACTGGAACAAAAGATACTTCAGATTGACCTGGAGCGACTGTGTTAGCTGGAGGGAGGGAAGTCCTGCCTTCTTCCGCCTTTTCCCTTATCTTTAGAATCTTTTGCATAAAGGCTGGTGGAAGGTTCTTTTACAAAACTGTTTGGAAGTGGACACAGATTTTGGCATAAACAAAGTGTAGATTCCAGACACGCTCATTTCAAGTGGATGAGCAGAGGACCCTGATGCTCTGTCACTGACGAACATGTAATTCTGGGTTAGAACAACAGTGTAATTATGACTTGGGTATCCTCTCTTTTTTACCACTGTCATTTAATTCTTTTTCCTGCTCTTATTAAGCTTCCAGATATAGGCTAACGTCAAAGAGCTTTCTCCAGTTACCACTAAAGTTGAAGCAACAAGTCTAGTTAATGAGCTTTAAATTAAAATTGAGCAAGAGATTGGGGGAGTGGGGCAGAATTCAATGGTAGAGCACATTCACTGCATGCAGAATGTCCTGGTTTCAGTTTCTGGGACCTCTAGTTAAAAGGAGCTTAGGTAGAAGGGCTGAGAAAAGACTCCTGCCTGAAACCCTGGAGAGTCTCTGCTGTAGCCTGTATTGAGCTAGATGGACAAATGGTCTGTTCTAGCATAAAGCAGCTGCATGTGTTCAACATGGCCAGTGCTCTGATCCATAAAGGGAGCAAATAATAAGGAAGCTAACATGACTAATTTTCCTCTTTTTTTGTCTCTTTCTAGGGAGTGCAAGAGCTGAAAATGAGGCCCCGAGCAGAGTGCTTTTCTTCAAAGTTCTGGCTTATGCTGGCAGTCCTGGCGACAACAGGTGGTGGGGCCTGGGCCCAAAAGAACCACCCCAGCATTGGCATTGCTGTCATCTTGGTGGGTACCTCTGACGAAGTAGCTATCACAGATGCCCACAAGAAAGATGACTTCCATCACCTCTCTCTCACGCCTCGTGTGGAACTGGTGGCCATGAATGAGACAGATCCCAAGAGCATCATCACCCGCATCTGTGATATCATGTCTGATCGGAGGGTTCAAGGTGTGGTGTTTGCTGATGACACTGACCAGGAAGCCATTGCCCAGATCCTGGACTTCATTTCTGCCCAGACCCTCACACCCATCCTAGGTATCCATGGAGGCTCTTCCATGATCATGGCAGACAAGGTAAATTATTGCTTCTACCCATCTCAACCATTAGAGTGGAGCTTGGAAGTTAGCTTCTTCATTCACAAAATGCATACTGTTTGTTAAAGGCACTGCCAAACTTGGTCAATTGCATTGAAAGAATTCAAGCCCTGACTATCTAGATATTTGTCACTGAGGTTCTTGGAACAAGCAGCATCTTGTCCTTGGCAAGTGAGGCAGATCTGTCCTGCTTTGCTTTCTATATTACCAAATAACCAGGTCTGCAGAATTGGGTCTATGTATTTGGCTTCGTGGGAGTGGCGGAAAAACCTTCAGAAGTTCACTGTGCTGTCCCTCACCTTCTGTGACCTTGCACAGTTACAATTCAAGGCCGAGGACATTGTGTTGGTGTGGCAATCATTATGCCCCATTTTAACCACTCATTTGCCAGTGTTATGGCTCATAATATCAGGCTAAAAACAATTAAATGCATGTTGTTAAAAATAATGCATGAGGGTGTCAACTGGGGAGAGTGTGTGTGTGCACTGGATCTGCCACCAACATCCCTGCATGTGCTACCCTGCCACCTCCTCGCCTGATGTGCAAAGATCTGAAGGAGGGCTCTAAATGCCTTCAGTTGAACATGGCTAGAATCTTCTCCAAGATTTTAAAAAAAGACCCTGTGCAACCAGTGTGCCCAATAGAAGAGAACATTCTAACTATGTTCATTAGTTAGCATCTTCTCCTGCAGAAGATCAAGAGAGAATGTGGAGGTGCACATAGGGATGTTTGGGGGTGGCCTTGGTACATTTGCATGCCAGCATTCCCTACCCAGGGACAACTACACTACCAAGCCAAGAAAGAGCGAGCACATACATCCTGTAGACCTATGACATCCCCCCACACCCATAGGAAGCCTTGCTTATTTTAATTGCTTTTTCTTTAAGAAGAACATTAAGAAACCAGGATGATAAAGCTGGAAGTGCCTCAGATAATCTGAATTTCCCACCAAAGACCACAGGAATAAGTATTTTGGTTTCACAAAACTGTCATGGACAAACCATTAATAAAACCAGCTTTCCTGCAAAACAGTCATTAGTTTTAAACACATGTTAAAAAAAACAACAGAAAATGGAATTGGTTTAATTGAACATTCCCCTGTCCCCAGGGACTGTTTTGAGGAAGTTCAGTGATAATCCAGAGCATCTACACATATACATATATCCAGTGCTTTCTTCTGGGGGGACGCAGGGGTACACATATCCCTAAACATTTTGTGAATCTAAGTTTGGCCTCATTGATGGGCAGTATTTCAATATGAGTAGGAAAATGAGAGTACCCCTAAACATTTTTTTTTTAGAAAAAAAGCACTGCATATATCAGGAGATATGAGTAGTTTTCTTCTACTTTGTAGATTATGATGATAAACATGTGTTTTCAGAGAATTATAGAACTGGGTCCACAGATGACCTTGCTCATTCTATACCCAGAGGATTGACAATCCACACGTTACAGATATCAGCCTATATCAGGGGTCGGCAAGGTTTATCTTGCCTGTGCCGGATCGGTCCCGTAGAGATCTCTCCATGGACCAGAATGCGCGTGTGCATGAGCGCACCTGCCTGCGATTTTCAGCATCTGTGTCTGCGCAGATGCGATTTTCGGTTTCTGCACGTGTGCAGATGTGATCTTCAGCGCCGTGGAAGTGAGTCCCCGCGCCACACTGCACCAATTTAGCACAGCACGCGAGTGGGCAACTCGGTTTGGGGGCGGCTCGGGGGCCAGTCAAAGGACCTTCGCGGGCCGCTTCCAGCCCATGGGCCTTAGGTTGCTGACCCCTGGTCTATATAATTGGAATTATGATGTGTCATAAACACAGAGCAAGTCCACTCTAGAAAGTGTAGCCATTTTGTAGTCATTCATTCTCGTCCCCAATCTGATTTAATATGAGAAGCTCCCCACTTTATGGTGTTAGCCCTCTCCCCCAATTCATTTGTAGAGTACTACCACTGTATCTAAGATTAAAAAGTCAATCTCATAAGGTAAGTTCTCAGTTCTGGTATTCCTCTGTTGCTCTTCTGTATACCTAGTCTACTATGAAGAGGTCTTTCTAGAATGTGGACAATGGTAAATGATATTCAACCCACCAGCAGTTGTATACAGCTAACTATGTTTTTGATCCCACTAGCAATACCCTCCTTAGTATATCTAAGACATATGCTGCTTTGTTTCCTCTTTCCCTTCCAGCCGAAGAGTCTCAAGTGATAACCAACATGTTTATTCTTTGTGTCCCTCCAGAAATTTATTCAAGGGAAGTATAAAAAGGGGGAAATGGGGGAAGCATTGAGTATGCACCATTAAAAAGGAAAATAAAAAACACCAACTCCACCAGAATACCTGTCTATTTAGTCTTATACTAGGCAAACTCATGTAGCAAAGACTTTTGTTGAGGATTACTTCCACACACATTTGGTAATTTGTGGAGATGCTGGAAAGATGAGTGACAACGTAAAGTAGCATGATGCTATGTTTTATGCTGCTTAATTGAGGTGATAGAAATTGATAGCTAGAAGAGCAATTGACCAATGGGAGGCATGCAGGCAGGGGATGCTGGAGGAACAGGAAATAAATGCCAGCAATTGCCCCTAGAAGATGAGAATTAGGATGAAGATGGGCATGCTTTTCCTCGTATAGTGATGCAGAGTCAAAGGGATGCTGGTTAAGTATGTGACTGGCAGAACAATGTGATATGGAGCCTGCTATTTCAGCCAACTATATGGAAAATTTAGAACGTTAGGCTTCACAGGTTCCAGGATTCTTGACAGTTGAATATTATGGAGCCTTTACATTGCAACAGCACTGCAAGACAGCTTTAGGGCTTTCTCAAATGAGGCATGCATATTGTCCAAGAGTAGCCTGCCATAGATGTATCATAGTACATACTCCAGGGAAATAATGTTGGATTTATTCCCTGATTAAAGGAGCCCAGAGGAAATTTCTTTTTTATTCACTTTGCCCTGAAACTATGTTGAATATAGGGTACGAACAGCAAAGGAGTAATGTTCAGGCTAGATGCCAGTTGTCATGACTTTCTTTACAGGGGACTTGGGCCTACTGAATTTGATAGAATTTGATAGGCTATTAAATAAATAATCAAGGGTAGAATGTCCAGTTGCAAATCTAGCTGTAGAATTTGATCAAGTGAGACTTACTCTTCTACATACCTGTCCTTGTGAATGTAAATTATCACTCTTAATACTTCGTGTTGCCTGATAATTTTGATGAAAAATACTAGTAGAGGATAGGCTCCAAAAGAAGACGGAGGTGAAATAGCATATCTGCCACTAACATTTGTTAGAGGAAAACATGTCTTCTTTTAAATTAAGTAAGCCAAGCATACATAGTGTAGTAATGAAAATGCCAACTTCATGCTAATCTAGTGTATACTCTGCCAAATGATTTATAAAATATTAGTTTCATCATCAACACAGTCTTGCAGCACAGAAAAGAGTAACAAATTTATTATGGCATAATCTTTCTTTAATCCACAAAAGTTTATAACATGTTAAATGTGTTGGTCTTTAAAGTGCTACAAGAGTCACGTTTTTGCTGCAACAGACTAATATGGCCACTGTTTTAGAAGCTGTTGACGTGGAAGGTCTTATAATGGCACAATGTATAGTTTCCTATAGCCCTCAAATACTTTTTCATGTTTAGAATATAGCAAATGTACGCATTTTGTATTGTCACTTGGCATGACGTGCTCTTACATTTTCCAGATGAAAAACTTCAGAAACAGAGGCAGGAAGCAGAGCATGAAACAAGCAAACACTTTGAAACACAAAGTTAGGTACAAAAGCAACATAGGGCTTGCCTACACTTCTGCTTGTCCTATGCCTAGAAGGCAGTTTTCTGCTTATCCCAGTGGTTCTCAAACTTTTTTCTCTGTAAAGCACCATGCACATGGATAGTACAATAATAAGAGCCACTGCTCTGATTGTGCTGGTCAGTTATCTCTGGTGGACTAGGGATAGAGATGAAAGCTGTTTCCTGGTGCCTTCATTACATATCTTTAGGCCCTGGGAGAAAACCTTCTTCTCCCTGGCCTTGGGCTGATAAAACAATCTATGGCCTTTTAAATTGTGTGTGTGTGTGTGTGTGTGTGTGTGTCTGTCTGTCTGTCTGTCTGTCTGTCTGTGTGTGGAGGGGTATTGTTTTGTTTGTCATTGTAGTATGCATTTCTGTGTTTTTATATTGCAAACCACCCTGTGAATTTTGAATGAAGAGTGAGTGGTATAGAAATTTAATAAATAATAATAATAATAATAATAATAATAATAATAATAATGCAGGCACGTGATTGTTGACCAACCAAGAGCAGATACTTGTGGTCAGTTAGCAGTTTTATGGCTATATGGTGCTGACTTCACTATCCCTGCATCAAACGTTACCAAATGACACCTGCCAGTAAAGGCCTGGAACCCAACCTCCCCTCCCAATGCATGCATGCATGCACTTGTCTTGGTTGCTTATTTGTGGTGGCAGCAATTTATTAACATTGCACCACCCCTGACTGCTGCTGTGGACCATAGTCTACTCCTTCCATCACTGTCACAGAATTGGAGAGAAAGATGGATGCACTCTGCCTTGTTGCAGAATCATCTCATGTTTTCAGGCTATTAAGTATCTGGCTGAGTTTATTCAGATACATAAAAGAACTGAGAGTCAGCGAAGGATACTATCACCTCTTTCATAAATATATAAGAAGTTTAAGTGGGGAATGTCAGAATGTTTTCCCTTGCTTCTTATCACCCACTGGATGCTTAAAAGTGATTGTTAAGGCTCCACTAAGCAGACATCCAGGCTTTATCAGCATTGTCTCCACTTAAAGCATCAAAGCATCCATTTGATGGGGGCTTTGGGGCACTGACACTAATGTAGCTGGTCCCCCTCCCCCATTTTTGTTTCATCCTATACCCATGTGCCTCAGCTTCAGGATCTGTCCTTCCAGTGAGCACTCAGGGCTGATTTCCTTCAGAATGGATAGGTTTGATCTTCTTGCCGTCCATGGGACTCTCAAGAGTCTCCTCCAGCACCATAATTCAAAAGCATCAATTCTTCGGCGATCAGCCTTCTTTATGGTCCAGCTCTCACTTCCATACATCACTACTGGGAAAACCATAGTTTTAACTATACGGACCTTTGTCGGCAAGGTGATGTCTCTGCTTTTTAAGATGCTGTCTAGTATTGGAGATGCTCTCTAGCTGAGGCTGCAATACTTTGGCCACCTCATGAGAAGAGAAGACTCCCTGGAAAAGACCCTGATGTTGGGAAAGATTGAGGGCACAAGGAGAAGGGGACAACAGAGGACAAGATGGTTGGATAGTGTTCTTGAAGCTACCAACATGAGTTTTACCAAACTGCGGGAGGCAGTGGAAGACAGGAGTGCCTGGCATGCTCTGGTCCATGGGGTCACGAAGAGTCGGACACGACTAAATGACTAAACAACAACATATCCATGTGCAAGACTATAGCCCTCCCAATCATGATTGAAGCCCACAGAGGAGCTGCTGGGTGGCAGGGAAGGATAAGACTATAGAGCAGGAGTGAGGAACCTTTGCCCCCCCCCGACATTGTTGGAATCCAACTCCTATCAGTTTCAGTCAATACAACTAAAGAGCCAAGGACAATGGGAGTTCTAATCAAGCAACATCTGGAGGGCCATAGTTTCCCCATCCATAGAGTGGGATATAGCAAATAGGGGGATGTCGCAAAAATGTCATGGAAAAGGTGGGTTTTGAAAGGAATTTTGAAAGAACTAAGGCAGGTGACATGTTCTAAGAGTCAGTGCCAAGTGTATAGGACAGCAAGGGACTAAGGGTAGTCTTTGGAGGGAGCAGCTGTGGAACTGGAAGAATAAATATCAGTGGGATAATACCAAGAACTAAAAGCAGAGAGAGAGAGAGAGAGAGAGAGAGAGAGAGAGAGAGAGAGAGAGAGATGGGGGAGGCAAGACCATGGAAGGCTTTGAAGGTAGAAAAACACCTCACTGGTTGCCCCTGAAGCTGCCTCATCTTGCTTCTGCTGCTGGGAAGAAAAGTGATTTATGGCTGAGTGCCTGACATGGAATATGGCACAACTCCTTTCTTTCTCAGACAACTGGCTGCTGGATGGTTCATTCCTCAACAGGAGGAAGGAGGAAGAAGGGAGGAGATGGCAGTGATGGAGGCCAGCTGGTGGGGAAATAGCCCTGGATTAAATGATAGGCTACGCAACATAGGAATCTGCTTTACACTGAGTTAGACAATGGGTCCTTCCAGCTCTGTAGTATCTTCAATGACTGGCGGTGATTCTCCAGAGTTTCAGACAGGAGCCTCTCTCAGATGTGCCTGGAAATTCCAGGGATTGAACCTGGGGTCTCCTGCATGCATAGCAGATGCTGCAGCACTGAACTACAGCCCTTCCCTACAGGGACATATTCATTCCAAAAATGATGTGTTTGCAATTCCATGAGCCTCTTTTTAATGCCCACCTATCTCCAGCAGAAGGAGATCAGGGACTTGCAGGTGGGCAGAGTCAGGATTTCACTCTTCTTATCAACTGCCAGGAATATAAAAAGAAAGCAATGCAATAATGAGCCTTTTCTCAAGCTTAGCCTTCAGTGGCATTCAGTCTGACCAGTTTGATTGCACTGTTCAGTGCTAAGGACCCACAGGCCAGTTGTAGCTCATAGGCTGCCCGTTGCTCACCTCAAACATAGGACTTCTTCCTTAGCCTTTTGACTTGGAATGAATGAAATGCAATTGTTGGTGTTTGTGTGTCTAAACTGTGAAATATATCCATTATATATAAACATCTCTCTCTCTCTCTCTCTCAGCAACTTTAGCTAACCATGAATCTTGATTGGTTCAGGTTGTTTAAGTCCACACCACTTCTATTTAAAATGTCTTTCGAGCCTAGATTTGCTCACTAAGAGCATGTGGGAAAACATCTAATCTCACAATTGCTTATTTAGCCAGATTGACCGCTTTAAGAGCTGTGCTGCCACTATTGCTAATAAGCATTATATGACATTTTCTTTTAAATATGTGTGTTTCACACACACACACACACACATTTATTAAATCAATTTGCACTATCGACAGCTGGTCAAGTATATTAGATTCTTGATTGTGGAATAGGCAAACCTTTATTATAATCTAACAATCTAAATTAATTTAATTCAATATTTTCTTTGCCCCAAATCAGCATCAAATTGAAATTGAAACTCTAGAGTGTGAAATTGACTTATCCTGCTTTCTTAGATACTCAAATCATTCATTGGTAACTGCAAGGCCATAGCTAAGTGGAAGAGCTTTGCATGCAGAAGATTCCAGGTTCAATTTCTGCCACCCCTACCTGAAACATAGCTGTGCCATTAATGGCCTCTACCTGACATCTCAGAGAACTACTGGGACTTAAATCAGTGCTAGATATACTGTTGATCTGACCCAATAAAACGCAATGCCTTATGTGCAACTCACAATTGTTTTTCAAAGAGTCACTTACTTTCTTTGCCTCCCTCCCATGATTAGTTTGGAGGGAAAGGATTCTAGAATCTAAGAGAATTGACTACTGTTGTTGGCATCTGTTTGTCTCTAGAAACAATGGAAGAGTGTGCCATTTAGGGTAAACTCAAACTGTTGGGAAGTTACAGTGGCTGTAGAAACCAATACGGGAGAGACATGTTTTAATGCAAGTGGGACAGATGAAGGTGTCTAGTTTCATGGCTACAGGTGCACCATGGCATTTCTTCTCTCTCTCCTCTTCCCAGCAGTCATTCCTCCTCTGGTCACTGCTGTGGATACATTACCTCTCTGTCTGTCTATACATCACCTAAAAATGGAAGATACTGGGAATATGATAGGCTTGTGGCTATAATAGTAATATCTACTAGCAAAAAAAAAAAAAACTACTGAGGAAGAAATAGAATATTTAAGTGGAAAATTCTCACTATTAAACAAGTGTATTGTGATATTTTTCATCTGCTGGGATTGAACTTGTCATCTGAGTAGTTTACTGTGAGCCATTGGCATGGAGGATGACTTTGCACAACCTTCTTACCACAATCCGGCCAGTAATATGTGTTTGTGTGGGTGTTATTTGGATAACTATTTCATTACATGCACATCCAAACTAGGCACAGGGAAAAATGGTTTGTCATCATGCAGTGTAGCCCTCTAGGTTAGTCATACTTTAAACTGCAGGATAGGAAGCAGGGCACAACAATAGGTTTTTGGTATGGTAGACCCAAACTACTACGGTAAGAACTTGCAAAACAAAACCATCACCCTGGAAATTATTGAACTTCTACCATCTGTCCCAGTTACAGTTTCTGAACTATCTTCTGGGTAGTCTCATTTATAGGTCATAAAAGTAGTTCAGCCTTAACATTACAAAGAAGCCTATTCTTTAGCATAACATTTTATCTACTTAGAAAGTCCTTTCTTCACTGGATTTTCTGTTATTCTGAACAGCAGGTGACAGATGATTTCACTAACTGCTCTGTGGCTCCTTGTATTTTCCCCTAGGAAGCAGCTGATATTGACCGCTGAATAGACTGATAGTTTGTAGGGTTACTGTATTTCTAGGAGGTGAGATTAGATAAACTAGATCAGTGTACTGTTGTTTGAATGAAAACTCACTGATGGAAAGATTTTTTTATTTTTTAAAAAATATGGGTTAAAATGGTCAAGGTATTCTGCAAAATATTGCCAATAAGAGAAACAAAGTTGAACAAAAACAAAACAATTATTTAGACTGGTTAGTGGAATGTGTTTCCTCATGGTGAACAGTAGTATCCTGCAGAGAAAAATACATTATGTTGGAACATAAAGCTGTTTCAAAATAGGAATGGACAGTGCATGAGAAACTGCAATGCAGAGACTAACTGAGCCACAACCAGGGTAGGTGAGAGGTAGATAATAGGAAACTGCAAGGTGAGCAAACTATAGATGCAGAAATATATGTGGAAAGGGCAAGTTGTAAAGAGAATCTGGTATGATCAAAGGGGGAAAGTTTCATTAAATGTAAAACCTGTGTGAGGCAATTTACAAAAGAAAGGGAGACATTATTCTTTTCCTTTCTGTGCTCTGATGTGCTCCAAGCCATCTTTCTGTGCTCCAAGCCATCTTTGTCAAGGTTTCATATGTGAATTATCACCTGAAGCTCCAGAAAGAGTTGGATGGGCAGGGGAAGCAAGATGAATGCAGGATGGGATGACAAGGAATAAAGAAGATATAATAAACTTAAGAGAGTCATTGTGTCCAGAGTGTAGTGCCCAGTTCTGGAAATCATTGTCTCAGGAATCTCTCTAGTTCCACAAATGCCTTGCTGAATGTCACTGCATCAACTTCAGCAATGCACAGTTGAATACCTCAGGTGTGCACAGAAGTTTATTTCTATCTGCAACAATAGAGAGAGAGAGAGAGAGAGAGAGAGAGAGAGAGAGAGAGAGAGAAGATGTGACGGGAAGAACATGTCTAGTTTCTAAAAGGGCACCATATAATAAATACTGACAATCATGTGTAATCTTTCTTTATATTGTCAGCAGCAAGATTTGACCTATGCACTTCAAGATATGAGGCAAGCTTATGAAATCTGACTTACAAATCTATCCCTTGCACCTTGGCACAAATATGTAACAGTTCATGGTTTACCATGTATTCAGCAATATGATTACAGATGCCTTGGTCACGAATGCACATCTAATGCTGTGTAGGTCATAGCTTGTACCTCAGGATGAGTTATTACTTTTAAGGCTCCAGAATAGGCTGACAGCCATGGAAACTGAACCAGTGATTTTTCTTGAACCTCTTCCTTTTGAATTCGCACTACTCTCTTCTCATACTTTCTCAAACTAGTTTATATTTTTCTATTAACTTGGTTTGAACACACTTGTTCTATTTCTACACATGTTGAAGTCTAGGGACTTCTGAAAACAGCTTGGCCTATAATCTATATAAACAACTGGGTTACACCCCAGGGAAAGCTGCCTTAAACAAAAATATATTCAGTCAAGTACCGGTATCTAAACATACCGGTAATGGCGCTAGGTGCCTAGGTATATATCAAATCATTCAAAAGGCTTGGAAAACATGTTCATAAAGTTGACTGAATAAGGATGCAATCCTATATATACTTTCCTGGGAATAATCCTCATTGAACTTGATGGAACTTACTTTTGTGTAGACATGAATAGGGTTGCATTATAAATTAATCTAAAATTAAAGATCTTAAAAACAGATCAGTTGAATCTGCCCTGGACCTGAATAAAATAGATCAGCTCTTGTAGCTGTAAATCTGAAGTCTGGTTCACACAAACAAGTGGCACACGGTTTTTCTCTTCCTCACACCCTGCCTCTCCCTGTTCTGCCTGCCATCCTCTCCTTTTTACTAACTTAATTACTGTTTGCATAGTGCTTTGAAATTGCGAAGTGCTGTATAAATGCTAACATTTCTTTCTTTCTGGCTCTTCTCTTTGCATATGCCTCTTTGTATTCACTTCCCTTTGTGAATGTGCAGGTCTAAATTATTTATAAGCTTATAGAGTAATTACAGAAATGATTTAATTACTCAGTAAACACAGTTCTTTGCATCACAGGCTCAACCTGGGTGGCAATCTGCTTGCTGCAGAGTGTCATGGCAGAAGGGATTAAGTGGAGGAAAAGGTGGGGGGAATTATGTGGGGAAGGGAGGAAGGAACAACTGATACCCCACCTCACCCGCGCTAACTTATCAGAAATGGCTTTTCTAATATGAAGGAGTGTCTTACAGTGATTATGTTGACCACACTGGAATGATTAATCAGATATTTGTTGCAGCTTAGGTTCCTATAGACAGCGGCCATTCTTTTGATTTCAGAGGTTGGAGAAGAGTGGCTGTTGTAGAGTCACTCTCTATAAGATAGCCATTACTCACCAAAAAGGATTTGAAGGTAAGGGGGAGAATCTGTCTGCCGTTACATTGGCACCTTGATCTAGTTTCCCTTTTGTTTGACAGTAATGCAGAGGCGTAGCATGGGGGGGGGGGCAGCGGGGCTGTGGCCCCAGGTGCACAGGCAGGCACATTGGTCTAGTGGCCAGGTGGATGGAGGGCAGCAGGCAAGGAGCCTGTTGGAGGCGGGCTCTGTTCACCCTCTGTGCATGCCCTCCTGGTGCGCATCCCCACCCCAGCTGCCCAGTTCACCAGGAGGGTGCAACACTTGCCCGCCCTTGGATCTGGCAACCCACACTACGCTGCTGCAATAAAGGGCTTATTTGGTGGGAAGGATTTGCCTTTTGGAGAGTGCATACTCCAGTAGCCTGGAAATACATTCCTTTATCTGGATATTGCTGGCACCTGTCTGTCTTGAGAGACAACGGAAGAGTGCGCCATTGGGGGTGAAGTCAAACCATTGGAGAGTTACAGCACCACAGAGACCAATATGGGAGAGACATGTTTTGTTGCAGCTAGGGCAGATGAAGCCATCCAGTTGTACCGCTGCAGATACACCATGGCATTTCTTCTCTCTGGATATAAGCAAGCATAATCTTAATTTGGCAGAATTGCTTGTTTAAATATCCTGCTTTTTTCACAGGGACCATGTATTAGAAACCACAATAATATCCAGGTCTGCCCACCAAATGCAAATATATATATAAATCAGCTCTCCTACTGTTTGTCTAGTTTTGTACTGTTGCCCAAAGATGTGACTGGAACTTAACATTATAACCCTTTTGCTAGCCTTTGCTGTTTCTCAGAATGATTATGACCAAATCAGAGTTGACACTCTACAGATGATGTAGTCCAAATTCCTGCCCCAAGACAGGATGCTGTGTTTCTAAACATCCCTAAATAGTGTCTATCCAAGGACAAAGTTCTCACAACTTCACAAGATAGCTAGTTGCATTATTTTATCTAAATCTATTGCTCTGGTGTTTTCTGATGTGGGACCAAGCCCCCTACTTCCTGTTGCTACCATGACAGTTTTCATTCCAAATGAACCAAATAATGGTCAGAGAAGGATACTGCAGCTCATCTGTCCAGCTACACCAGGGGAACTGAGGAGCCAATAGATGCCTTATCTTATATAAACAACTACTGTAACTCAGATTTTGTTCTCAGTCTGAGTAATTTGTCAAAGAGTAGCCATGTGGACTTATGTGCCTTACCTTGCTCCTCCTATACTTCATTCATTCATTTAGAATTTTGCCATTTGTCCAACCTTGGCAACATGCCTGCCTCTGGCCTGTGACCTGTGTTTGTTGTTCCAGATCTGACCTTACTACACGCCCAATTCTGGCCTCTCAGTTTTTCTGGATCCTGACTTCAATAAAATACTAGCTTCTCACCCTTCCAACTACTGCCTGCAGGCCTTATCCTATAGGATCCAGCCATGTTTAAAAACTGGTTGTTATATGTTTCTATAACATTTTTGTAGGACTAATCATATTCAAAGTGCCATACAATAGAGGGACAAAAGCAACAGAATTAAAACACTACAAACATAGACACACAATGAATTATCCCACATTAAACATAAAAGCTGTAGTATTCATGTAAAACAACTGAAAATAGCAGAGTACTAAATATTCAAAATGGTGATTTTCATAGTCCATCTAAAAAGCTTCTCAGTTTCATTATGTGAGTACCTGCTCTTCTAAATGTTTGTTTTCCTGTTGTTTCTCTTCCAATTTTAAATGTTATTATTACTTCTTTGCTTAACACTTTTTGTTAGTATCAATATCCTGCACTATACAAGGTCTGTATAAAAATGCAGAAGTGGAGATAACAGTGATTATATTTGCCTGGAGAACATAGTATGGAACGTGGTTTTTAACAGACCTTTGAGCCATCCTTTCCTTAGGTGAACTTAAAGGAATTGCAAGTTAGCATGATTTTACTGAAGAATTTTGTCTCTAAGCAATTTCATGAGAACATGTCATAGGTTATTTTGTCATTCTTTCCTGGACACAGGTTATTTTATAGGGTTTTTTCTGCTCTCAATACTTTGTAAGTTTAATGCAGTTTAAGCAGTTGGATCTCTTTGTGCATGTTGCTCTGTCTCAGCAACCATGAGGTGCCAAAGTGTCTACCTTAGGTGCTGTCCTAGTAACACGTGTGTGTGTGTGTGTGTGTGTGTGTGTGTGTGTGTGTGTGAGAGAGAGAGAGAGAGAGAGAGAGAGAGAGAGAGGACTAATTGTTTTTCATGTACAGTATGTCCACATTTAAAAATTCTTGATCAGTGAAGCTGTTATGAACCCATATTGTGTCCACTGGCTCCTATTCCCAAACTTGAAGAATGTCTACCTATTGCAATCTGCTCTAGAGCCCATTCCTATTCTACTGTTAAAGGAACCAAGTGCTGTACTGGTTAGTCAGTTTTGCCTATAAGGTTTCAGAATTTGGGGCTTTGTCATTCGGTGTCTTCTGTACGGACCATGAGGTTTAAGGCAGGGATGGGGAATCTGCATGGCTAATTGTCGGGGATGATGGGAGTTGTAATCCAGGAACATCTGGAGCACCACAGGCTCCCCATACCTGGCTAAGGGAAAGAAATGACTCTAGGGATAGCACTGGCTTTTCATCTGCTATATGTGACTATTGCCTTCACAGCACTGTGTGAGGAAGGGTCTTTTTTCTTACCTGTAGATTGCTGTTCTTTGAGATGTGCAGTGGATGTAGCTTTCCTGGAATAGTTTCTGAACCATAAATCTCAATTCTGAGATCTAGGTCAATTAGATAGCTTCAAACCTCAGGCATGGCTTTCTATTGTTAATTCCTTTAACGTTTTCTTTGTTCCTGGTTATTTCTGAAATCATGTACATTTTTTACTGGTTGAGCAGCGTTGATGTTTGGGCTTAGTCAGGGAACTTTGGTATTTGCTCACCTTAGTATCTTAGCAACATGATGGTGCCTCAAAGATGCCACAACACTCTCCCAGTGCTTCATTGAAGAATGGAAATTTATTTCTCTTTCCCTGCCAAGAGGAGACAGTAGTCTTACTTGTAGCTGGGTAAAGTACTAAATTGCAAACTAAAGAGGAAGAAATGATTATAGGGTAAGACAGAGGAAGGAAATTGAGATGGTGGTATTGACCCTGGCTTACCACTCAAAATGATTTCTGTTTTGATGATTGATATTAATAAGGAAATGAACCACATTCAGTATTGAAGAGAAAAAGTGTAGGAAGCTTTACGATAGAAGCCATACTTGTTTGTATACCACTAAACACAACTTTAGGGACGCGGGTGGCGCTGTGGGTTAAACCATAGAGCCTAGGGCTTGCCGATCAGAAGGTGAGCTCCCGTTGCTCACTCATGACTTGACATGAGTCAACAGTGTGATGCAGCAGCTAAAAAAGCCAATGCAATTCTGGGCTGCATCAATAGGAGTATAGCATCTAGATCAAGGGAAGTAATAGTACCACTGTATTCCGCTCTGGTCAAACCTCACCTGGAATACTGTGTCCAGTTCTGGGCACCACAGTTCAAGAAGGATACTGACAAGCTGGAACGTGTCCAGAGGAGGGCAACCAAAATGGTCAAAGGCCTGGAAATGATGCCTTATGAGGAACGGCTTAGGGAGCTGGGTATGTTTAGCCTGGAGAAGAGAAGGTTAAGGGGTGATATGATAGCCATGTTCAAATATATAAAAGGATGTCATATAGAGGGAGAAAGGTTGTTTTCTGCTGCTACAGAGAAGCGGACACGGAGCAATGGATTCAAACTACAAGAAAGAAGATTCCACCTAAACATTAGAAAGAACTTCCTGACAGTAAGAGCTGTTCGACAGTGGAATTTGCTGCCAGGGAGTGTGGTGGAGTCTCCTTCTTTGGAGGTCTTTAAGCAGAGGCTTGACAGCCACCTGTCAGGAATGCTTTGATGGTGTTTCCTGCTTGGCAGGGGGTTGGACTGGATGGCCCTTGTGGTCTCTTCCAACTCTATGAGTCTATGATTCTATGCTCGGTCCCTGCTCCTACCAACCTAGCAGTTCGAAAGCATGTCAAAGTGCAAGTAGATCAATAGGTACTGCTTCAGCGGGAAGGTAAACGGCGTTTCCGTGCGCTGCTCTGGTTTGCCAGAAGAGGCTTAGTCATGCTGGCCACATGACCCGGAAGCTGTACACCGGCTCCCTCAGCCAATAAAGCGAGATGAGCGCTGCAACCCCAGAGTCGTCCGCGACTGGACCTAATGGTCAGGGGTCCCTTTACCTTTACCTTTAAACACAACTTTGGATACATTGGCTAGTGAGCAACAACAGACTGAATTTCCTAACTATTTGTATCTTTGTGGACAATCATGTTCTATGGTATCTCTTCCAATTTGATGTATAGTAAATTGTAGTTCTGGCTAGCAGCTTCCAACTGCAGGGAAAAATAATCAAGAAATTAAGATTGCAACAAGTAGAATAGGTGTGAGGATCTGACACCATTTGGGAACAGTGCTAATGTATTGTAGCCATTTTCTATCCTCTCTCTGTCCCCCAAATTCGTATGACAACAGCATTTTTGCCTGCATCCATGTCTGTTTGCCCGGATGTATGTCTGCAATGCTCAGAGGGTGGGAAGAAGCTGTTGCAATGTGTCTTATGCTACCAAAATGCCAGAAGCAAGCTGGCGGCTCCCTCTGTGCAGCAGCTATAAAATATAGACACTCTCTTGAATAATACATTGGCATTTTATTAACTGGCAGTAACATGAGCTTTAGTTAGTTATTCTCTCTTTTCTGTTCCTCTAGTTCATGCTAGCGGGAGAGATATATCTTAAATTATTGCTAATAACCAATGTTGAAGGGGCCATATGCAGCAAAGGGCAAGACTGTGAAGATGTTGTTCAGCTGCATTTCTCACGCAGCACCACTAATCACTGTCGTCTTGGATATGTAGTTTCTGTAATTTGAAAAATACACTGAGTGCAAAAGGATTGTTTTTCTAAAATTAAAAGTAACTTCTGAAACAAATCTACTTGAGATAGTTCAATGAATAGATCTCATCCTTCCGTCTGTAACTAAACATGTGCACAATAGGATACTCTATTGTTTTCCTAGAACATGTTGTTCCTTCAGTTCTTAACATGGCAAGCATTTTCATCATTTCAGGATGGCAACTATACGTAGGATTATCTTCAGTCTTTTCTTCAAACTTCCTTGTTTTATTTTGGTTCACAATAAACCCATGCAGTGCAATGCTGATTCTTATATCCAGAGCTCTATACTGTATTAATAATAATAATAATAATAATAATAATAATAATAATTCTTTGCCAGGACAATTCAAGATCTGAGACTTCTACAAATGATGCACATTAAATTTACAGAGATTTGCTTGCTTTAATCTCTCCCTCTCTTTTCTTGTTGCCTCTTTTACTTCCTCCCATGACTGGGATCCTCTTTCCATTGTTGCCTATCTAAAAATTCCTTAAAATATAATCTTTTATCTTTTTTTTCTTCTCTAATACCCCCCCCCCCGATTTATCATTATAAAATGAAAAAAAAAATTAAAAGGTTGATCAGCTTGAAGTGCTTTATAAATTACACATTTGTACATCCTTAGCTCCCTTTCTGTTCCCCTGCCCTCTTGTACCTTGCTCATTTCTGTCCGCAAGCCTCTGAGCAGGGATGTGAAGTGCTCAGTTCTGTGAAGTGCTCAGTTTATTTTAAGCTTTATGCTGCTGCTGCTGCTGCTGCTACTACTACTATAGTATTCATATGTTGCAAAGAGCTATTTAGAATAGAGTAGCCTCAAGGACAAAATTGCTTCAAAATCTAAAACAACAACAACCCGAAACGCATTAGGTCAATCAACACCCATATCTTTCCTTAAAATAGGTATTCTGAATGCCCACATACATCAACTTGTATTGGAACTCTCAAAAAGAGCAAACTGTTTTCTAATATCATGCTATATATTTTTAAAGCTACTTTTTAATAACACAAATTTATTATAGAGACATACACTTCACATTTCAAAAATCTACTCGCATTATAAAAGTTTCATTTTCTTAAACTTAAGTTTTTGAGTGGGCCTAATATATGTACTAACCGCCATGAATGTATATTTTATTCTCTTTTAAGGTAGTTGAATGTGTAAGTTTTCAGGGCATTGAGGGATAAAGATTCCAGTGGCACTAGGAGCAGTTGGTGTGATGGCTAAGCTACCATCTTCACCCAGCATTGCTGCAGTTCACCTGGATAGGGAGGTCTGTGCTGGCACAAGGGCAGAGCCAATCTCCTCCTTCTGCTGGTGCTCCTGCACAGCTCCACCTACCCTGTCCTAATAAGCTGCAGTGATGCTGGTGTTGGGTAGGTGGTTCTGCCCCACCACACCAGGTAGTCCTGACTAAAGGATCGGATTCAAAAGGAAATGAATCACATAGAAAAACTGAAGGTTATAAGAAGAATCTAGAGAGTAGGTCAGTTCAGTAGTTGTACAATTATGGACATGCATATGTTTGGATATAAAAAGTATGAACAAGAAATATTTTCATTTGTCATTTCACTGAAGAAATCACCTGTAAGTTAGCAGGGAAAGAACTATTTATAGTTCTTGATACCAGTAGTGGATTTTGGGCAAATTCAGATGAATGACAGAAGTTCTAGGTTCTGTACATTCAGTGCAACTTTTGACAGATATAAGGTTTATAAGATTACTGAGTTTTACTGGATGTAAATCCATGAAATTGTTTCCAGGCAGTTAAAGAGCAGCTAACAAAAGCAGCTGAATGGAACTGAATTCGTGAACCATTTCCTTGCAAGATTAGGTGCTGTATTGTTGTGGCAGAAAGGCTCACCTATTGCACAGGCAAAAAAAAAATAAAATAAAAAAATCTGTGCTCAAATAGGAAAATAAATATTGGTAACCATGTTGAGCCATACATAATTCCATTTATTCATCTCTGTAAAATCAGTGATGGTGGAAACAAACCATAATCCACAGGAGCCAATTTTTTGAAAATGTGTGCATTATATACTCCAAGGAATCCAAGGATGGTTACTAACATTAAATAAATATCAAGTACAGGCAGACATGTAACAGTTGCTGGTGCTCTATCAAGGGCATAGGTGAGCAAATGAAACTGTTTGTAGCACAAGTGCCTGTGTGAGTCCAGGAAAGGTTTTGGTCACTGAGATACCTGTGGCTACATCATTGTTGTTGTTGGCATCCGTCTATCATGGGAGACAGTAGAAGAGTGCACCTACAGCCATTGCCTTAGCTGCTTTGCCAGTACACTTGTCCAGCTCAGTGTTCATGGAACGGTTGTTGGATATGGTGGAACCCAGGTAGACATTTGGGTTCGTCTACCACCTCAAGCAGGTGGTTACCAGTGCTGACACATAGAGTGCTGGAGTAAGGTGTACCAGATACAGTGTGTGTGTGTGTGTGTGTGTGTGTGTGTGTGTGTTACACACACAAAATCAATGCGCACACATAGAGGGAGATGTAGTAGGAAGCAGATTGTTCTGCATGTAAGGAAGTAATAATGCAAGAAGAGGAGCAGAGAAGAGAAACATAGGACAGCAGCCATTTTAGGATCAGTTGTTGTAGTGTTTCACTGTGTTAAGTAAAGTTTTATTGGCTCCACACTTCAGTCTCCCCTGGCATCATTTAATAAAGCTTGCAGCAGCAAATCTTGCAGTCACAGCCCCAGGGAGGTTCAGAGTGAAAGTTGGTGAGGGGGATAGAGGAAGCATCATGGGGCAGAGAAAGAAAGAGTAATGTTTAGTGTCATTCATGGGCTAAAGCAAACAGAGTTTTTAAGGCAATATTTGAATAATTAATTAATGACCAGAGGGATGAATCTTGCTCTCAGAGCAATAAAATATGCATTGTGTGAGTTTTAGCGAACAGTCCTTCCTCCCCTCCTCTCTCCCTTTCCCTCGCTCCCACTTGGACCAGATGATTGATTTCAGCACCCACTCTGCTTGCTTCTAGCACTGACACAGTTGTCTGTTGTGTCACTGAAATAATTTCTGATGCTGGAGATCGGTGACATTCTGTTCACTGTTGGAGTACTATAAACAGCTCTAGCTACCTCATCTCAAAACAAATACAGTAGGAAACTGGAAAAAGGTTCAGAAAAAGAAACTGTAATAACCATGGGTATGTAAGACTTCCATACAGGGAGAGGATGCCTTAGGACAGAAAACAGGCAGGAAAGAGAATATAATAAAAGCATTTCTGTGTGGTTTTGAATAACAATGACAGTAGAAGAGCTGCTTATTCTGGTTAATATAAGAACCAGAGAGAACCTACTGAAATTAATGAACATCAGATCTAAAACAGAAAGGGGGTGTTTTGGTTTTGTGCACAGCTCACCCGTGAAACAATGAATGAGCTGATAGCCAGTAATATAATCAGATTTAAAATGGGCTAGAGGTATTTGTGAAAATCAGGAATATTAGTAGGAGCCAGCTAAAATACTCAGAGCTGACATCTGTATGGTTCTATGCAGACAGAAGCTCAAAGTGAAAAACAAAGTATGCTATTAGTGTAGTTCTGAAGGACTAACTCATTGTTGGAGAAGACACATTGCATGTAGATGGTCCCAGTTTCAAGCCCAGACCTCTATAGTTAAAAGAATTGCAGTAGAATAGTTGGGAGATTCTGTTAGATTTTGGAAAGTCCTAGGCACAGTACTTGGCTAAAGGAACCTAATATTTACTCAATGGCCCCATTTAGACATAACCCAAAACTATAGCTTGTTTCAAAATCAAACCAGAGGCTCTTGCATCCCCTTGTGCCTTTTCTCTTCTCCCACATGATAGTGGAGGATATTAGAATCTTCTGCTTCTAACTCACAGAAAATCACCATCACCATTTCTTTCCAAATGCAAACAAGAGCCCACATCATGTTTCAATTATAGTTTTAGGGCAAATTATAATTTGGGCAAAATAGCAATCTATGGTTTACCTTAAGTATAAGCAGAAGCTTCTAATCCTTTCCCTCTCAACTGCTCTCTATCCTCCAAGCTGGAGGATGTTGCACTGCAAGTCCCATGAGACCCAGTCAGCATGTCCAATGGTGAAATATGATGGGAGTTGTAATCTAACAATATCTGGAGGTCCACAGGTTCTCCATCTGTGGTTTGAAGAGTTATCTGAATGTGACCAGTATAAGGCATTTCCTTTATGTTTTCTTGCCTATTTCATTGTTTGCATTTTGTACAGATCCTTTTTAGAGGCAAGTCTCTGACTGTTGTTTTCATTGAGATAGGTGGTATTTATATATTTGAATCCAATTCTATAACTTACACATCCACTGTATTATTTCTACTGATTCTTTACATGGTTATTGGCAATGTTTTGCTGATCAGTGATGAATGTGAGGGAACTGTTTCTGATAACTTCATTAAATGTTGCTGGTTCTCAATATCTGTCCACTCTATGGTCTCCTTGAATTTACTTGCTGAGAATTGTGTTATTAAGAGAAACTGGGTGTTTGCTTATTCTAACACTTCATTCAGTCCTCTTTGATTTCAGCGTACTGCCCAGGGACTGACAAGCTAGAATAGCTTGCCCTTTGAGTGATAGAAAATGTGTGTAACATGGATTCCTGGACATAAACATTTCCCATGATAAAATGGACTAGAAAATCTGCAAGAAAGAAACCAGTTGGTACTATAATCTTTCACTGCATAATCCCATTTCCCCCCTCTTCTAGAAGTTCAACCATTTAACACCACAAATAGCCAGTTCTTTAAGCTGTGGGGTGATTCAGAGTTGCCATGGCAATGAGGGCTGTCGTTCCAAATTAGGACATGTTCCTGCTGCTTTTTTCTACATGAGCTTTCCTCTTGTCTTATCTCTCTCCTTTACTATTTTCTTTTCTTTTTTAAAAAAATGATGCTATAGCTGAGAATGTTACCAATTTTTCCTCTCACACCTTGAAAAGGACAATATTTTATGAGTCTGCATTAATTCCCATGAATCTTGTGCCAAAACAGGCAGCTGTGCCAAATTTCACACTATGTAATTTAAATTTACTTGTCCTGTATTGAACTTGTGGAAGTGATGAACCAGCCCCCTTGTGATCAGAGCACAAGGGGCTTATTTAGAAAAAATGGAGGATTCAAAACTGCATTCTGGACTGTTTATTTTCTGTAATACCAAAGGTATTCTTTTTCACATAGTATCTGATAAATAGATCAGTTGGCTAGGGGTAGTTGGCGACTCCAAAAAATTGGAATGCTAAAAGTTCCATCCACCCTTCCCAGCCCTCTAGTACACACAACTAAAGTTTGTCCTGCTTGCTCTAGAGCAGCTCTGCCCATGGAAGACAAATATTGTTTTCTGCACAATAGTCAAGTGAAAAACAGAGGGTTGCCCCTGCTCTTCTGTCCTGTGTAAACACCCTCAGGCCTTGGGCTGGTCACTATTGGAAACAGATTGCCTAACAAGGAGATGAATGGAGAGAAATGGCATGGCAAGAGCACAACTTGAGTACACAGAATTTCACTGAACCACTCCTCTGATTCTGCATTTGCTGATGTACCCCATACATGGTAGTGAAGGCTAACTAGTGAGGTTGAGAGAGGCCACAGAATAACAAAATAAAGAGGTAGGATCTGAGTACAAATTACCAAACTCCAATAATTTCCCCATTAGTTAACTTACTTGAAATTATTTTCCCACCTAGATTCCTACAAATCAATTCTCTTTCAATTAATTTACCACTAAAATATTCTTTCCCCATCTCACACAAAGTAGGACTACCCTTTCCTCACACTCAAGCCTGCCAGAGCTCTCGTTCCCAATCCTCTATTCTCTAATCTCCATTTTTCAAAGGGTAGGACTTAGAAAACAATGACTCAGATGAATAATGTAAAGCAGGCAGTTGCTGTCCAATCAGCAGACATACAGTGTGGCAGCCTGCCCAGTTTGCCTCTACTGGACTCCTTCTCTTGGTTTCTCAACTTGTGGGATAGTGTCACTATCTAGTTTAGTCACTATATGGCACTGGACTTTGCTGCAGCTCAGAGGAGTGTGGGATTTCTTGCTGTTGTTCCTGTTTAAGAGGGGCAATACAAGTTAGTGCCCAGCTTCCTGACTGGTGTCCCCTCTGTGTCTTCTATGCAATCACGTTGTTGCCAGGGCACTGCTCTGCTTTCCACTGTAGGGACAGGCAGGGAGCGAGCCCTGCAAAACTCTTTTTGGACTTCTGAGCGTAACATCAGCACCCCTCCCCGAATCATTTTACATTCAAGGAGGTTGGCTGAATCCCCACTTTAAGATGGTGATTTGTTAAACTGCAGGCGTCTGGAGCAGAACGAACGTTTCAGCTTGGGTTGTTTTTTTTTAAAAAAAGTTTCTTGTTTTTACCTTTATGGAGATATCTTGAAGGATGTGCAGCTAATATGTATAAAGGGTTCCGTTGTTAAAGGGGCAGTCTTCCAATAGCTTCTATGGTTTCATATTCTTCCTTTATACCCTCCAATCATATTCCTGTACCCTTAAACTCCTACCAGCATGCTCCCCCATTCCAATTCTACTAACACTAGTTGTGGGACGGGGGAGTGTTCAAACAGCATGGCGTTGTCTATTGGATAGTGACAACTGTCAACATACAATGTTGATGTCAGAAACAGAACAGCAGGACTTGAGGCAAGAAGCTCAGGCAAGCTGGCACTTTTCAGGAGATGTTGGGAGTTGATGTGGAAAATTTCATTGTACCAGCAGTTTTGAGTTCCCACCTGAGATTTAAATGCCATCAGGCTCTATACTCTCCCAGACATAAAAAAGGTGCAGGGGTAAAAAGCAAAAGAAAACCACCAATCAAGAGTGAGAATATTTATAAAATGTTTGATATACACATGTTCTGAGCAATGTTCTTTAAGGAAATTTGAGAAAATAACTGAGACTTTAAAAATAAATTTTCTTTTTTGAAAAATTGCTTCTGATACAATAAACTGCCCAACTACTTTCTTTAACAAAAGGCAAGCCATAATTTCAAATTATCAGATCTCTTCCATTTCTAATTGTGGTATACATATTTCATTTAACTTGTCTCCCTTCCCACAACGACAAGTGAGTTGGTAGAGAAAACCTCTTGATAATAGTTACTTTTTTATACAGTATTGCCATAAAACAAACTTACACATCCCTTCTCAGCCTAGGCTGGTGATGGTTCAAAAAAGGAAAAGGGGAAAAAAAAGCAAGCTTTATGGCAAAATTTTAAAATTAAGGACTTGCAACCCCTGGCTTCCAATGAGACTGTACTGTTGACGGGTGGGAAGACTTGCCTTAACTTTTCCCTCCCCAGCTGCAGTCCCACTGACATTGCTCCTCCTCTACTATTGTTAGCCTTAGGGACAAAAACCAATTGTAGCATGCACGGGGTTATTTTTGCCCAGGATTGCAGCTGAGAAGAGAAAAGTCACCCCTCTCTGTGCACTGCAGACTTGATGGAAACCAGACCTACCCCATGCCTAGTATTAAATAAGAAAACCCTTAAGATGTGGTTGCTAATAACATGTTTAGCATCACATGTCATTTGGTTCTTAAGGATGTAGATGTTGAGCTGCCAAATGGGTACTGCTATTTTGTCTATGAGTTGTTTCTGGCATGGTCTAGCATCTGGTTGTCATAGTCAAACCCATGGCTGGTTCTCATGGACAATGCTTGTTTGGTTCTTGGCTTGAGCCCAGTGTCTGCTCTTCATACTTCAAGTGGATTCATACGCCTCAAATCAGATTTGAACTGGTTCTGATGCAGCACATTCATGTAAAAATAAGCATATGGATCTATTATGTACCGAACTTGAGTATTCGGGTTGCAAAATTGTGGCAGGTGCAGTGGAATCGTTATATACTTACGAGTTGATTTTTGTGTGAATGCCAAGACCTAAAGTGATGCCCATACTGTGATTTGGCCTTTCTTTTGTGAGAGGTTATGGCTGACATAATCTTTGTTCTGACATCATCAGTGCCTTTTGCTAATGTTTCCTTCCTGATGGCATGCCAGGGCTGCTCATGCAGCTGCAGTGGAATAATATCTTACACACTCCCACCTTCAGGGAGGGAAAAGCACATTGCTTAGAGCAGGGTTCACTCAGCAAGATGTGGAAGAGAGCAGCTGCATCAATGAAGAAACTTTAGCATTGGCCCTGAAGAATGTCAGGAAAACAAATGCGGCGCAAATCCTTTCCTGACCCCCCCCCCCCGCACTGAAGCATGTGATGAAAAGGAAAGAAAGGGACTGAATGGGATGATAAAGACAAAATCCGAGACCTCTGACTGCAGGAGAAGTGGACGTTCTTCTTACGGGGTTTATCCAACCCAAGTGCTCCTACTGCTGCTTGCAGTGATGGGCTAATCTCCATAGATTTGGTGAGCCAGTTCCAAAAGTTTAGATGCTTAGTCAGACCTTTCTGATTTGAAGACAGGTTGGAAAACAGCCAGGAACAGACTTTTCTTACAAGATTTCCAGTGCTTCATCATTAAAGCTGTGCTTGAAGTACGCTGAAAATAGCTTTTCCTTGCAATACGTTGCTACCTTGACTTTCTGTCCCAGCTGGCATGCAGGGACAACCACAATAATGAAGTGGCCTGGGATTCAGGAGTGACTTTCTGGTCGTTTCTCATTTTAGTTTAATCTCTTCCTGTCATTCCAGAGATGTTTTCATTCTGTCCTTGCTGTTTTGTGTTGTGGTCCTGTGTGTTCTCTGGAATTTGCAAGCTGGTAAACTACAGGGCTGAACATGAATGGAAGAAGTAGTAGCAAGTGGGAAATGTGAGCTTAAAAACACCTGTAAGTGAGAGACGGAGTATAAGAGTTGGAGAGGAAAAGAAGCAAATAGAAAAATTGGTACAGCAGGGAAATTTGTGGATAGCACTGTTTCCAAGAAATTGCAGGGGATTATTTAGCATTTAAGTGTCAGTCCTAAAATGGTTTGGGGACTTGAAAAAAACAACAACCTTGGCAACACAGACTAAGGGCTTATTGATAGAATCTGAAGAACAACAATATTTACATAGCACCTTCCTTAAGTGCTTGAAGTGCTTTATCTGCGTTATCTTAGTAATCAATACAGCGGTGTAATATATGCCAGCACTATCATCATCCTCATATTATAGATGGAAGATTGGGCTGGAGAGATAGTAGCTTGCTACTATCACTGAGTGAATTATGACTGAGCTGAGATTTGAACAAGAGACCTCCTGAAGCACTTCCAGAGCTGTCAGTAGTTTTGGATGGGATTCAATCCCATACCAGCTAATTTAGGTTGTGTAGTTAAAGTTGGTTTGACACTCTTGTGCAACATATCTATTTATTCCCCCCCCCATCCCCATTATTGTTTTTATGATGAGGAAAGTGATCGGAAGACGCCCTGGAAAGTGTGGGGGCAAACAAATCAGAACGAATGATCAATAAATAGGTCATATGGGAGAGACCCTGGTTCACAGACTATGCTTTTTTACTTTCCTGTTATGCAATCGCTTCCATCACAGTCACAGTGCCTGCACGTGGCAATGTTACATGTGAATTAGGCAGGCACATTCCCCACCCCATCCCTGAGCAAACTGTGAACAGAACCTGACAGAAACTGATGAGCATGTTCATTAATCCATCTGAGGAATGTTGTAGTCCCCGTGTAACATTTCCAAATGGAGGCGCTCATCCAATTGCTTTTAAAAGTCATTCTGTGAGCACAGAACATTATGTTGGAAGTGGCTCAAAGTTAATCCCAAGCCATCTTTTTCATCAGCCTGATGATGATGTAACAGTGTCCTTCATGGGAATGTTTTATTAGGTTTTTTTTTTTTTTGTAGAGGAGAACTTAAATTAGAACTGAAAATATACATGGATTTTTTTTTTTTAAGATAAAATCTTTTCTTCTTGCCTTTCAAGTCTTTTGAATTATAAGTCTCTAGGCAGGCCTTTCTCTTTTTATTCTGTTTGTACAATGCATCATCATTATTCCATTGTCTCCTACTCATGTATCTCTCCTAAATAATTTGCTGGGATTTGGAAATCTCATTTAACATTTTCCATGTACATGCAGAGTCCACAGGAGGAAGCTAAAAGCACTCTGGTACTGTTGACTTGAGTGTGCCCACAGAATGTGAGTGTCTGTGTCCTATGACGGTAAAGCTGCCTTACAGACCCAGGCTACTATTCTACTGCTGTCTATTCTGACTGGTGGCAGCTGTCAGTGAGATATTCCCCATGCCAGTGACATGAATGCGTTTGATCAATGATCACCTGGATTTCCTGAATCTGCAGGATTTGGGAGCCATTTGTGACCTTGGAAACAGCTGTTGGATATGAGATTTAAATCCCAAACTTTCAGGAATTTACTCAAGTGTACTTGATTACATTCCCGACATCAGACCAAAGTATGGATTGTTTTGTTCATACGTGCCCATTTCCTTATCCCTTTCTAATGTAATATATTTCCTCCTATAGTACAATCCATTCCCTTCCACCAATTTAATACAAACAAATGATGAAAGCCTTCTGGAAAACATACTAAAGATTAGGAATAGCATCAACCTGAGTCTTGCTAAGATGCCTGCAACTAGTGCACTTTGTTTGGAAGTAAGAACTGAGGGCTGGATAAGCAAAAGCATTAAAAGCAATGTGCTTTTTTCCAGAAATGGACAAAATTCAAATAAACATTTGTAAAGGCACATCTCTCAAGAAGACTGGAAAAGTAAATAAAATGATTCGAAGGGCAGATCCATTCAAACAGGTCAGCGTTCTTGTAATCCTTGCTGAATATTAAAATCGTGACCACATTGCTTTCCTGGACATTTCCATCAACATTAGTAGATGGCCCTTTATAATGACCATGCATCAGTTGATAGATGCTGTAGGATCTTTGCAAGGTATTAGTATAATTTTGAGTCACGGCCAGAGAATCTTAGCAGTCTGGAAGAAAGACAGTTAATATTTGAAGGGCGTACAATTCTAGTTAAAAGGACGTAGAAATCTGCTTTATACTGAATCAGATTATTGTTCCATCTAGCTCATTACTGTCTATGCTAGCAGTGGCTCCCTAGGATTTCAGACTAGAGTCTCCCCAAGCCCTAACTGGAGATGCAGGGAACTAAACGTGCGACTTTTGGCACCCAAACTAAGTGCTCTATTGCTGAACAATGGCCCCCTCACTCCCCCCCACATTTTAAACAAATCACAGAGGAGACTCTGTAAACAACTACAGTGTCTTATACAGCATTAAAGTTTCAATTTCTATTTTGCTAGTCATTTTATATAAAGAAAAATGAAGGTTGTGTTTAGGGGATTTCAAGGTCCAAACTAGATGTAATGGGGCTATGTCTGTTCACAAATCTGCCCTCTTATTGTATAAAGTGGAGATGGGATGGGGACTGAATTTTTACACCATATGTGTGGGTGAATGTGGGGAATGCAGGGAATTTTGGGAGGGAAATTAGACTCCATCCACTACTATACATATAAATGAGCACACATGTGAATAAACAGTCCTGGATGTCCCAGTCATGTCATTAGTTTCCAGCACCGTCAAATACAAACTGTTGCTTGATTCTGATTAGATGCTGACTTCCTGCAGGTTCTGGAGTTTAACAGAGAGATGTCAATTTCAGGATCAAAACTCCACATGGGTGAGGAAAAAGATGAGTTTTTAAAAGGCAAAGAAAAGTGAAGTTGACATATTTCAAGGAGAAAAATGTAAAGAAGCAAATGAGAAATCAGTTAAGCTATTTGCGTAAACTTATTCTATTAGAAATTAAGGACAGAAGTTGGTTGGATGTGTTCATTGGTATGTATGAGTGGATTTAACTTGCCTACCTACATAGGGAGTTGCCAGCCGTTGTATTTCTACTGCACATGCAGTGGTTATGTGTTATTAGCTTCAGCTCATGTTGATGCCTGGCATGAACATATCAAAGTTCCAGGGCTCAACTGCACAACCAATTTCAAAGTGGTAGGATGCAAACTCCTGTGATAACAGTTTGGTCTGGTTCCCAGGAACTCTTCCATTGCTTGTGGTTTAGTACTAAAGCACTGACCCAAATATGAGAACCTGCTGTCTGATTACACCCTGACAGTGCATTGATTAATATTAAATGTTTTCTGTTGCCCCATGTTCTACTAAAGATGTGTTTTTTCCTTTGCTGCTTTCTGGCCAGACATTCACTTATTCTGGGGACCATAAAGCTAACATTTTGGAGATTATGAAATTTACACTTAACTAATATTTATGAAATTATGTATGCATCAGTACTCCCATACTAGGCTTGTTAATTAAAATGCATGAAATGGCTCCTACAACTACAATACTGACACAAATATATTTTTAGAAAGTCGGAAAATCAGTAATTAAGTTCCCATTAATCCCTTGCAATATTTGGTTATGAGTTTTGTGGGGGTGGGCTGTAAGCCTGAGACCTGTTCTGATTCCTGGATCCAGCATGGATTCAATTCTTGGAATAGCCAGGCTAGTTAAATATGGGCCTATAAGGTAACAAAAGAAGTGGCTCTGTGCCATATGGAAAATAGGTGGGTCCCCTTCAGTCAACTTGCTGGTAGTTAGAAAGACAAAGGGCAGAGTTGAGAGTTGGATGTGTGAGCTACAAACGAGAAGTAGAAGGCTGAAATCTGTGAGATAGAGCCATGCCTGATTTCTGCTGGAATCCAAGGCTGTAGCTATGGGAGAAGCAAGACCGTCTTGGGATGCTAATGTTGTGAGCCTCTCCATCTTAGGCTCAGTTTTTTTATATGTGTAAATAAACCATATATCCTAAAGACACCATAGTCTCTGCTGCCCCTCATTCAGAGGAAACTGAATCCCGGATAAGAACCAGTAACCCCTAGAATTTTGCAGTGCTCAGAGATTGGGGTGGCATGCAACACTGGTGTCAAAAGTGGGATTCATGTTTTCTAGAGGAGGACCTGTGAGCAAGGTGTGCCTGAGGCAAGTTGGAAAGAGGAAGAGCAACACACTTTGAGCTGCTTGTGTCAGGGACTGGCAGGACTCTGAAGAGTGTGGGGCAGAGGCAGAGACTAGGAGAGGTGACCCAGGAGAGGGGATCAGTGACTTATAGGATTTGACACCACCCACAAGGCAGGAGCCAGGAGAGGAAGGAGAGTCAGAGTAGTTCAAGGTGGAGGAAGGAGCCATGAGATAACAGACAAAACAGTAGATTAAAAGGACTTAGTTCTACATTCTGATAGTTAACTTCAGTTTTGGAAGACATCATTCCAAGAAAAAAAAGGGCATTTCAAAAGATCCCTTGCATAAGATTATTGGGTCTGTTCCTTAATACATTGTTAGGTAAAATAAAAGGCTTCCTAAATGGAGAGACATTTATTCCTTTATTGTGTTTTGAAGACACCATTCTGTATCAATAGCCAGGAAGGAGCTAGTCCAGCCCTTTTTTGCCAGAGTATACCGTACCCTTTAATCATTTGGAGGGGGTGGGCATGTGATGTGAAAGTGGGTGTTGGGGAAGAAATATGCTTTAGTTGCAAAGGGGCCTGAAGGCACAGATTCACAGTGAGACGTTTCCATGGCAGTGCTATAGAAACCAGGTTTTGCTGCTTGCTACTTCTCATAATGGAATTTCAATGCTTTGCACAGCTTTGGTACTGTTATGAGTTTGTGGGTGCCAGACCTCTATATTCCTGGGTCCAGTAAGTGTTAGAATTTAATCAAGGCTTGGGGTATTTAAACTGGATACTAGACACTTCTAATCCCTGGATTCAGCAAGTTTTAACAGCTAATTAAAGCCAGGCTAGCCTCTCCATTATGAGAATAAAGGGCTTGTGCTAGACATCAAATTGGTGGGCCCTCCTCCCTCAACAGATAATGCCAGAGTTTAGAGTAGAGAGGAGGAGAGATGTGACCTAGAAGGAAAGCAGAAGGCTAGAGATAGTGAGGGAGAGCAACGTTAGAGAGCATGATATTTGATCCCCATTTGAATCGAAGGCTGTGACTATGGGAGAAAAAAGACCCTTTTGGGGTGTTAGTGCTGTGAACCCCTCCATTGTAGACTCAGGTTGTATATATGTGTAAATAAGCCATATATTATAAAGACACTGCAGTCTCCACTGTGCCTCATTCCTGTAAGGAAACATGAACCCTGGGTGAGTGCCTGGAACCCCAGGAATCACCACTCGGAGATTGGCGTGGCATGCAATCGTACAAAAAAGAAGCAACTCTTTAGAATACAGACTTTTACATGTTGTCTCACGCTACCCTTCACTGTATTCATCACCTAATAATAATAATATAATAATAATTTATTATTTATACCCCGCCCATCTGGCCGAGTTTCCCCAGCCACTCTGGGCGGCTTCCAATCAAATATTAAAACGATACAGCATTAAATATTAAAAACTTCCCTAAACAGGGCTGCCTTCAGATTTTTAAAAATAGGATAGCTGCTTATTTCTTTGACATTTGCTGGAAGGGCGTTCCACAGGGCAGGCGCCACTACCGAGAAGGCCCTCTGCCTGGTTCCCTGTAACCTCGCTTCTCGCAATGAGGGAACCGCCAGAAGGCCCTCGGCGCTGGATCTCAGTGTCCGGGCTGAACGATGGGGGTGGAGACGCTCCTTCAGGTATACAGGACCGAGGCCATTTAGGGCTTTAAAGGTCAGTACCAACACTTTGAATTGTGCTCGGAAACGTACTGGGAGCCAATGTAGATCTCTCAGGACCGGTGTTATGTGGTCCCAGCGGCCACTCCCAGTCACCAGTCTAGCTGCCTCATTCTGGATTAATTGCAGTTTCCGGGTCACCTTCAAAGGTAGCCCCACGTAGCGCGCATTGCAGTGGTCCAAGCGGGAGATAACCAGAGCATGCACCACTCTGGCGAGACAGTCCGCGGGCAGGTAGGGTCTCAGCCTGCGTACCAGATGGAGCTGGTAGACAGCCGCCCTGGACACAGAATTAACCTGTGCCTCCATGGACAGCTGTGAGTCCAAAATGACTCCCAGGCTGCGTACCTGGTCCTTCAGGGGCACAGTTACCCCATTCAGGACCAGGAAGTCCCCCACACCTGCCCGCCCCCTGTCCCCCAAGAACAGTACTTCTGTCTTGTCAGGATTCAACCTCAATCTGTTAGCTGCCATCCATCCTCCACCTAAGTCACTACTCTACTTGTGCTAATACAATCTGTGACAAAACGCTTGGTTTTGTTTTTTAAAAAGCCTATCTTTTTTCTTATATGTGGCTCCTTTAAATAAATGTCATAGAATCATAGAATTGTAGAGTTGGAGGGGACCCCAAAAGTCATTTAGTCCAACCCCCTGCAGTGCAGGTATTTCAGCTAAAGCATCCATAACAGATGGCCATCCAACCTCTGCTTAAAAACCTCCAATGAAGAAGAGTCCACAACCTGCCGAGGGAGACCACTCCAATGTTGAACAAGCTTGTTCTCTCTTCCCTGTGACCGTCAAGGTTTTCAGTTTGGTTGACAAATGAATCTATTCTTTGTTCTAGTTTGAATATACAGTGTTAAGTATTGAATATACTTAAGAGTTGAATATACTCTGGTTAAGAACTTAATTCGTTCCGGAGGTCCGTTCTTAATCTGAAACCGTTCTTAACCTGAGGTACCACTTTAGCTAATGAGGCCTCCCACTGCTGCCGCGCCACCACCACCACGCGATTTCTGTTCTCATCCTGAAGCAAAGTTCTTAATCCGGGGTACTACTTCTGGGTTAGCGGAGTCTGTAACCTGAAGCGTCTGTAACCTGAAGCATCTTTAACCCGAGGTACCACTGTACCATATTTTTCAGTAGACCTAACTGCAACCTGAGTTATTACTGTTGCAAAAACTGTGCATAGGATGGTCACTTAATAGGGTCTATTGGTATTGCTGCATTGTCAGTCAGGTACTGACATCAGGAGTGTTAGGCTGATCTTAGGAACTCTGAGTAGAGTTGCAGCCAGCTCATAGCACCAAATATGATTCTTTTGGTCACCAGCAAGACTTAGGAGAAAAATGGTAGCTAGGAGCATCACTCTTCTGGAATTCAATTTATGTAATTGCCATGACATTATCATTTTGCAGACTTGGCAGCCATATATTCCTCCTTTCTGAAATGTTGTTTAAATTAGAGTCAGGCCCACACCTACCAGAAACAGTCAGAATATTCACTCAAATTTTATATCAATCATTTTCAGCTACCTGTACAAAACAAATGCATTCTTTTGTGAACATTGTTGATAGAGAAAAGCAGGAGAGAATACAGTAATTTGAACACTTATGGAAAACAATGATCAGGTACTAAAACTGGCAGTAAAATAATAAACACATATATGCATATTCTAAAATTCTGCAAGTGAATCAAATCATTCAAGGGGCTATTCATATAATTTCCTTGTTTCCACAATTCCTAGTAATCTGATTACTAAATAGGACAAAAATAGTATGGTTTTCTGAAAGTTTCAACATAATGTGTCAAACAAAAGGGAAATTGAGACCATAATGCAAAATAGTTCTTTTAGTGAAAAATGTACTGTAAATCAGATCATCAAAATTAGCATTCCCACTTCGAGTCTGCTTTTAAAACATTGTTGAATAGGATAATTTTAATAGAATGCATGGACTTAATTTCTTAACTTGTTTTGACATGTTTAAGAACATCAACTGATTTGCTTTTTAGCCTTAGAATCTGCTATTAAAACGAAGGATGTCAGACATATAAATAAAAACCTTCTTAAATTTTTACAGTTGCCTTAAAAGTATTATATGTTACATTTAAGGCAGAATTGTTAGAAATCTGTTTTTTGGTATTATTAACTATCAGCCTCATACCTGGTGCTGCTCAGGAATTCTAAGAAAGTTCAAAACCGATAATAATAATAATAATAATAATAATAATAATAATAATAATAATAATAATAATAATATCAGTGCTCATTTGAAAGGTTAAGTCTGCCATCTTGATTCAAAATGTCATCTAACTGTATCCAAGCATAGATTAAGACCTTTGCCTTGATCTCAAAAGCCATGCAGAATTTGGTTATCTTAAGAGGTGTCCAAGTGCACAGCAAACAGATAAACTTTTGAAAATGTGTACTAGATACTAGCCCTTTGGTTAAGTGGATGAGGAGGAACCCGCTGAAATTAAATTCAAAAGGTGAAGGTGATGTTGGAAGGGAATGACTATGGAGTGGAAAAGATAAGCCTGCTTATCATCGATGGGTTTACAGTTATCCTGTTTGTGCCTAGGGGTTCTTCCGGACCCAGCCTGTTACTTGAAAGGAAAGGCCAGCCTTTGTGTGGAGGCCTTCTCCCTCCTTAGAGCAAGTTTTAAAGGCCATTCACAGGCTAGAACTCCCATAGCTGTCCCTATATAAGCTCACCTGCCAGGCACTGTTTACCATCTGCTGGGGACTAAGTTCACCCACAAGAGCTGGCCAGATTGGGGTCAGAAAGAATCCCTGCAGACATTGCCAGCAAGCCACACCCAACTTGGTGGCCTAGCAAGCTGGTTGCCCTGGTAATGGAGCCAGTATCTTGGAAGGGCAGAACTGGACAGGAACACAGGTGGGAGGAGATATTCTGCTGCTATAGGAACAGAGATCCTGCATCCTTTGCTGCAAGCCCTGGCTGTCTCAAAGATGGGTAGCAGATACTTGCCACGTCTTCTGGCAAGCTTTTAATGGTGGAGGCAGGCTGAAAGTTGGGGAGTACAAAGAGAAGTCTAGCTGCTGGGAGATGGTAGAGTGATCAGGAGAGAGAAAGCAGGCTTGGGAGAGAGGATAATTAAAGGAGACTAAACCTCTTTCTCCTCTAAATCTGATTCCATACAAGGGGAGGTGGCAGAAGGGAGGTGCCATGCCCAACTTGCATGGCAACTCTCATCCATGCAGCAGGTTAGTACCTGCTCTCATCCCAACTCTCATCCATGCAGCAGGTTAGTACAGGGAACTGCTAGAATCATGGCCTTTACAGTAGTGGCTCTAGACTCTGGAATGTCCTTCTGGAAAATCATCCCTGAAGAGGCTAGGAAATCCACCCACTTCTTAGAGTTTCAGAAAGGCTGTAAGACCTTTCTTCTATGGCTGATCTATAGCTGCACTGGTGATGTTCTGTTAGTGGGGATAAACTGCAATAATGTTTCCTATGGACTTCTTGCTGCCCAGTGTGATACATTGCAGCAAGGCAGAGACTGGAAACAGGGTGGTGGGGAGAGAGAATTCCTTCTCCCTTTTCCTGTTTGCCTGTTTAGGGAAGCTTTTAATGTTTGATATTTTATTCTGTTTTTAATCTGTTGGGAGCCACCAAGGGTGGCTGGGAAAACCCAGCCACATGGCCGGGCTATAAATAATAAATGATGATGATGATGATGATGAACAGAGAGAGATTAAAATTCAAGACATAGAATAATTTAAGACTGTAGGACTCACCTTGTGTTTGAGGCAAACTTTATGAGCCCACAAGACTTGTATTTCTGAGCCCCAAAATATAAGTCTTGTTGACATCACTAGGAATAACGTTGTAATTTAATTGTGTGCAAACCATAAGAGGAGTCACTGACTGTGAGCATCTCCAGATGTCCTGTTTATTCATCCTGATTTGCTTGCACAAACTACACTTTATTGATCATTCACTCTGATTTGTTTATGGGGCAATTAAATGACAATGAGCATTCTTCCTACATTCTTCATGATGCGCAGGGTGTTTACACATCTTCCATTAGACTTTTGTTCATCTCACATTTTTAAATTCACTTCCCTGTCATTTTTCCAAACCACAAATTGTCCATTAAAAAAATAAAATAGATGTGTTCCACTAAGGTAACAGAGTGCTTTAAGCTGCTTTAAATGTGCAAACCTAAATATCCAGAATGCACTTGAATCTGTCTCGCAAAATACAGAGGCTCAGGGTGCTGCAGACATCTTTGCTAAGAACTGAAAGCATTCACAGGTATCTTCAGTTTTCCTT
Organism: Darevskia mixta; assembly: GCA_034641385.1. Taxonomy (NCBI): domain Eukaryota; kingdom Metazoa; phylum Chordata; class Lepidosauria; order Squamata; family Lacertidae; genus Darevskia; species Darevskia mixta. The sequence continues at coordinate 22,174,307 of JAWWNH010000008.1, forward strand.
GGCTGTGTTCACCGATACCTTTTCATTCTGAAGGATGGCCTATATCACGTGTGCGGAATGTCTTGGGCATTGGAATCAGCTGTCTGGCCTTGTCTCCTTCACTCTCGCCTTCTCCTATCCTTGTCTGGAAAATTGCCTTCTGCTTGTAATATTCTGAAACAAGGAGGCTAATCAAAGGCCCTTTTCTGTGGAACAGGGACACTAAGTGACAAGATTAATTTTTGTAATCAAGCAACTTAATTTGGACAATTCCCCTCCACGCTTTTGCTTGCAGAAAATAAGGCAAATCACATTCTGGCTAGAACCTTTCCCTCTGCATGCAGCAATTCATTTTTTCTCTCTTGTTGAAAAGGGTAGGGTAGTGATCCTTGGAATAGGGGTCTGAAAGGTGGGGGGTGGGGTGGGGAGGAGGAGGAAGGGAATTGAGGAGACAAAGTTTCAAGATTAAAATGATGCTGTTTGGAAAGAGGACTGTACTCATCTGACTGATGATGATTTTGTTCCTTTTCACTTGGAATGCAGTCAGTGGAGCCATGGATGGAGCAGTACAAATACGTAGCATTTGCAGTATGCTTTCAGAGCACTCACATACATTATCTCAGTAGCTACTTCAAAGGGCACATCAACATTATACTGTCTTAGAGAATGTGTTTCACACAGAAAGAACTTTATACAATCTGATCCCCACCTCCACCTTTGGCTGAGATAGGCCTGGAGACTTTTGGTGTCCTTGTAATGTTTGCCTTAATCACAAATATGTAAGCAGAGCATAAGTGCAAGCAAGCACACATACCTATAAGTAGACAGCGCCAGATTCCCAAAGAGACTCCGAAACAGGCATCTTAAACTCCAAACTGCTGTTTTCCTCTCAAACATTATTATTATCATCAATCATTTTATCTCCATACTGATTTATATTTAAGGGAAAAATTCAAAGTGGTTTACAACCTACATTAAAACATCAAATAAAACAACCCAGAACAAAATATTACTGAAGAAAGTCAAGTATACATTCAAACAAGATAATTAACAGGAAACTAAAACATTATCTTAAAAGATTTCAAAATAAGACGCTGCCAAGGAAGTCAAATATAAAATGCACATTTAAAACGGCATCATTAGCAAGAGAATAAAATATTACCTGGGACTGCACTAAGAGACAGCGAAGATGGTCTCCAGCCTCTTCAGCAGCCTCAGCTTTTGTAGCTGGAGTCCATCAGGGCTCTGCCCTCCTAGGCATGGAGCAGGTCTTCCAGATTTCACAGCCAAGATGCTGTAGAGCTTAGGTCTGAGACCCCCACAGCTACAGAGGAGTTGATCCTTCCCAGCACCATCCCTAAACATTCAAGGAACATTAAAACTGTTTTGTTAAAGGTCCTTGCAATCAAGCTAGCCAAACCCAGGCCATTACCCTTGTTTGATGCTCGGCGTAAGGTCTTCAAAGCCTTCCCCTTCTGCCTTTTAAAGCCCCCCTTTTTAGTTTCTCCCTGCAGTGTTTGTAGCATCTCTTTCTCTGCAGGGGGCATCTTCAACTCAACTAGATCCCCTGCCATTTTTTAGCGGTCAGTTTGTTCGCAGCAACAGCTCATGACATTATTTACAACTCTCTCCATCTTTGTCCCTTTCTTCCTCCTGACCTCTTACTGTGTACCGCAGTTGCCTAGAGAATTTAAAAGAAGACCCCAAACTTACAGCAACTTCTTTTGGAAGTTTAAATAACACAATTTTTGTGGGGTTAGTGGCAGCAGCACCTGAAAAATATTGGGTTGATAAAAACTACACAACATCCACTTTGCACTTCATGCCAAACCATGGTTAAACGAGACATGTAGGAACAAGAAGGAGCTGCAGTAAACCTTGAGCTTGCATTTATTCCATCCCCTCCCCTTATCCCAGTTTCTCTGAATCTCAGTTTGCTGTGTAGTCATCCCTAGCTACAGTCAGTTTCAAAACAAGCTAACTTTACAATTTGTGGTTTAAATTACACAAGAAGCTGAGGTTCAGGGAAATTAAGTTATCACTGCTGAATTCCCTCTCCTGGCAGGAGTCCGGAGCTTGTTCTGCACATCTCACTAAACTAGGGACTGGGAACTTACACTAAGGCTCCATCCTCACTTCAATTTGTCCCATGACTTCAAGTGATTTCAAGTCACAGATCTGAAAGGGTGTTTTTTTGTTTTTTTTTGTCCAGCTACTTTCCCTGGGAAACCCTGCTGTTTATTGCCGAATTGGAACAAAGTCAATCGAGTATTCTGCAGATTTTCTGCAGTAAATAATGGATTTTCCCAGGGAAAGTAGTGGGACAAAAACTTGAAACCTCTCAGACCCATGACTTGAAATCACAGTAAAATTGTGGATAGACCCTAAGATAATTATAGGACTGGAGGAGGAGCTTAATTAGACTTGATCTATTGAAATCAATTGATCCAAGTTACATTCACTGATTTCAAGAGCCTGTTCTGAGCATGGGTGATAATGTGCACAGTGTGATAATGTGCATTAAATGCTGGATGCAGACACCTTTTGTGGGATGCTGTACACATAACATCATCCTTATACTGTATCTTCTCTCTTCCACACTATTTGTCAGCCTAAAGCTCATTCTGCTGGAATGGTACTGTTAGATATAATTATCCTTTGATATTTATCTATTTATTGACTAGTGCAGAAATTATAAACTTTTCTGCATTGAATGGTAGTAAAAGATATAATATAAAACATAATACAAATAAGAAAACAGTGCTTTAAAAAAGAATCCAAAAAGAATTAAAAGTTGCAGAAATAAAGTAGACTAATTTGGGAAGACTTGGGAGAAAAGAACTGTTGTCAACAAATGTCCAAAACATAATGTTGGGGGTTTGCTTCACTTCTAGGGCAAGGTAATTCTAGAGAGCTGGTGTCACAACACTAAAAGCCTGTGCTTGAGTCACAGCATGCTTTGCCACTGGGGCATGCAGCACCATTGTTTGGTGGTTATGGCTGGGTTATTTGAAAAGTCTTGCCGTATCATTTGATTTGGAGACTGACTATGCAGTAAATAAATTGTGCTTCTGTTTCTGTTTATGGCACACACAACAGTTATCTTAGCTTCCTTCTGCTGATAGCATTTTTTTTTTAAAAAACCCCCAACAACTTGGTTTGTTGACAATATTCAAACTTTAGCTCTGGTTTTTAGTTAGGGCTGATTGGGTCATAAAGTATGAATTCTGTTCCTTTGTTGAATGAAAAAGGGAGATGATAATTTTGGCTTCAACACTTGCATGCATACATTTAGTTTTTGTGAGTACTCTTGCATATAGTATTGAAATTTGCTTTCCATGGATGAGCTTGAAGTTAAAATGCACAAAATGGGGTTTTTTTTGGCAAGTAAAATATCAGGTGTAATGAGGTCAAGTTAAATGCAAAAGAAACCAGCACCATTAATTGTTTTCCACTCCCTTTTGCACAACTGTGGTTGTAATCTGTTTACTCAGAAGTAAATCACATTTCTGACTAAATGTGGCCAAGGCTGGGCTGCACATTGCTGGTCAGCACCAGCAAGTCTCACTTTATAATGTCAGCCTGTTCTACTTACTGAGATTTGCACATGACTCAGGTTAGTATGATTAGGACAGAAGCAGCTACAACATTAGTTTGAAAGACAAAATCTGAGCAGCTTGTTCAGTTTAATAAGCCACTTTAAACCTTCCTTCCAACTTCCCACACAAGCATCTGTAGTGTATGTTAAAGAGACTGTAGTGGGAGGAGACTGAGATCAGGCACAGGAAATCCATTTTATTATGTTCTCTCTACAAAATAGTCTGCTTGTTTTGGGTAACTGTGAGCTCAAGAACTTTGAATGTTAAATCTATCAGATCCAATGGAAGATTTTAGGACTGTGGTCCTACACATGTTTCCAGGAACAGGCCATGATGCTGAGTACCAAGATGTCAGCTGCCTGCTACTGAATAGCTGCTAGTTATGCATAATAAATATCATTCAATTCTTGTGACTCCTTGGCAAAATGTTGGTCAAAGGGGTCTCCCAGCTTCTGCTTAGCTGGTTTTTGACTGTATGATCTACTACAGAAAGAGTTAGACTGAAATCGTGTTTTCATCTGGGGAAAAAGAAAAGAAAAGTGTTCCCCCTTGGTGAGAAGGTGTTCATAAGAGCAACCTGTCCTGGAACTTGAAAATGAGAGTGGTTGCAGACTGGCTGGCAGTGCATCTTCAGTTGGAAAAGCTAGAAACACAAGCAGGTTATGTGCTGACAGTTGTACGTAGTGTTGCATGCCACACAAATCTCCAAGTGGCGAGAGATTCCAGGGGTTCCAGGCACTTACCTAGGGTTCATTTTCCTTGGAATGAGAAACAGCGAAGACTGTGGTGTCTTTATGATATACGGTTTATTCACACATATCTACAACCTGAGCCTAAGATGGAGGAGCTCACAGCATTGACACTCCAAGAGGGTCTTGCTTCTCCCACAGCCACAGCCTTGGATTCCAGCAGAAATCAAGCATGGCTCTCATTCTTTGGCTTCTGTTTGCTTCTAGCCCAGCTGCCACACAACTCAGATCAGGCTATTGTCTTTCTCACTACCAGTCAGGTACACCCACCCATTTTCCCTGTGGCACAGAGCAGCTTCCTTTGTTATACAAATGACTGTACTTAGGTGGAAATGAGTACCCTTGCCTGGGTAATTCAACGATGGAATATTCCATTAGATTTTAACCCAGGATCCAAGCATCATGCAGCCTACCTCCCCTCAACTTGCATCACATAAAGCCTTGTTGATAGCTCAGTTGGTTAGAGTGTGGTGCTGATAACACAAAGTTCGTAGGTTCAATCCCCATATGGGGCAGCTACATATTCATTCCTATATTACAGGGGGTTGGACTGGATGATCCTCAGAGTCCCTTCCAATTCTATGATTCGATGATATGGTTCCTAAAATTTGATTTTGTTGTTGTTGTTAAAATGAATTCCAGCAGACAAGTACTGATAACTGGTAGGGAGGGAAATGAGTGTCTTTGTAATACTGTGTGTGTGTGTGTGTGTGTGTGTGTGTGTGTGAGTGAGAGAGAAAGAGAGAGAGAGAGAGAGAGAGAGAGAGAGAGAATATGTGTGTGTGTGTTAAAATGAATAGAATTTGAATGTAATTTGCATAATAACTGGACATTGTGCACATTCACCAGGTCTCATGGAGAATGTGCACATAATCCTTCCATGAAGAGGGAGTTGTGCACAAGTGGCATTATTCAGGGGATGCACACACAATCAGTCATTGGTGGTGTGTCCTGACAATGACTGGTAGCAATTAAAAAATGTAACGATCCACTGAAAGCCCTCAATAGCTGCTTTGGAATGGACTTTGTTGCTACTGTTGTCATAGTAACAAAACTAAATATCTAAATCGGGACTCAAATTCCACGATGTTCTTCTCTCCTCCTCCTTTCTACCACTCCAAACTGGCAAAAGGCTGAACAAAATTTAGGGGATTTGAGGATGAGTGGCATAGAGTGACAAATTTGTGGGCATATCAGGCAGAGTATGATAATGGGAATGAGGAAATCATAGTGGGGAGTGTGGTTGTCACTTTATAAACCTACAGTTCACTCACCTTCCATTCCCTAGGGGTGGGCAGACCACATAGCTGCCCACAAGCTGTGGAAATCTCTTTTTCTGGCAGGGAAGCTGGGTAACTCCAGCAGTCTGTGATAGCCCCGTCTCCTAACTTCCAAAAGGCAATAACCGCACCTTACCTGGCTGTGTACTGCTGGTCAGAGTCACCTATCAATCAGGACCCACCTGGGTCAGGAGCCCTTAAAAATGGAATGTTGCCAGCCATCAGACTTCTGCAATTTCTTCTCACAATTTTATTAGTCAGGCTCAGAGCCTATGTTCTCCTCTACATATATCTTGAACTATTGTTTTCATTTACTGCTTCAAATAGCAAACATAGGATTGTAGCCAGTAGTAGGAATGTAATCACTGAGAAATAAGGTGTGCTTGCTCAGGGGAACCCCACGTTTTTCAGAAGTAAAAAAATAAATAAAAATCAAATAAAAATCATAGCAGCCCAATGAAGACTGAGCATGCTCAGTAGCCACAGAGTATAGAATGACAGCTTAGTTCAGTTCAGGTAAAACTTTTATTGCTTGAAGTCAAAGGCCAATGCAAAAATTAGGAGAGTCTCAAAGGGTAAAACAAATCATGTTTGCAAATAAAACTACTGAAAACAGTATGTATATAAAACACAGTAAATAAAAACCAGAGTAAAGGATAAACAAGCAATAAAACGGGCTACAAAGCAGTAAAATAAATAATAGAATTATCAAATCAAGGTATCGCCAAATTTATAGTCATCTCTAGTGTCACTTTTGCACAGATCCCTGCAGCAGCCAGTGAAAAAGAGACACCCTGTAACAGCAGTGTGGAATCCCCAGCCTGTTATTTGGCCAGTTCTCCCTATTTGTCTAGTGAGGTCAGCCAAACCACACCCACTTGATCTACACCTGACATCAGGTGTGGAGCAGGAAAATATGGGGTTTGGAGGAAAGTGGTTTTGCAGACATTTTCAATCAGCTGATTGACAATTCTTGCAAAAGCTCTTATGCAGCACTTCCCAAGTTGCCAACAACCAGCTGATAAATAGGAATAAAACAGAGAAGAAATTTATGAAGAGTGTATATAAATGTATATAAATTATAGATGCATCTTTATACATAAAATGGACATGACCAAGTTATAGTCAATGCAATTTTAATTTATGGTAATGTAAGAAGATTTCTCAGTTTGGTGGATTCCCAAGAACCTTTGGGCCTTCAAGTACCTGGCTGCTGTTAATTAATTGGCTGCTACTGGCCAAAGTGATAAAGAAGGGAAGATGCTTCATGAATTAGTATTCCAATCTCTTCAAATCAGCTTGGTGGTTTTCCCCATCAATGGATATTTTTCTACTTGGAGTAGTAAGTTGATAGCTATCTACCATCTGAGCAGCTTGCTTCAGTGAAATCCTGAACATGTGGCTATATAAAAGCTGTTGAGACTTTATTTGTCTATAGCTAAGGAATTCTTGTTCACTTTTGCAGAACCTACCGTCCATTTCATATCTTTTTTGCTGAAGAAAGGAATCTTACTTTATTTGAGTGTTCAAGGCTATGATTAGATCTCCACTTCTGAGCCCTAGCAGTAGACTCAGGTTCAAGCCCCAAACAGAAGTTGGGCAAGGGCATTTTGTACTTTCTAAGAGGTCTGACCAGGACTTTATTAGTGGGATGAAACTTTAGTTAAGAGAGGATACTGAGCTGAAGTTGTCTATTGGAGACACTCTTGAGGAGAATCTAATTGAGTCTCCAAGGATAGTGCCCTTTCTACCTTAGAGCAGTTAGCTATCATGGTAAGATTGGACTTGTTAAGAAACAGACTTCTAAAAATAAAGAGAGAAAAAGACCACTTACCGTTTTTGATGGTAGTGGCAATTGTGACGCTATCAATTGCCCTCAGCTGGTTGTGGGGGTTGATGGGATTTCCTACCAAAATTTGAATTGGCCAATCATGGCCTTTCTGAGAGGTGAGGCTCTGAGCATGGACCAGGTGAAGCTAGTCTTTACGCAGGTCCACCTTCACAGCATATAAACTGGCTGTGCTGGGAGCAAGTAGTGCAGTTGGCACTGGACGTCCCACTTGCCCACTCCGTATGTTGTGGCTCTTCTCAAAAGTGTGTGTGTATGTGGAATTAATTGGTTGCCATATTCAGGGCCAGGGAGGAATTTGCCTGCAGACAAATTGGGCCTGTCTGGGGGCTATTCCTTCCTCATAGCAACTTCCACAACTTTTGGCGGAGAAAAAAACATTGTCTTTATCCAGGTTCAAATTTCAGGGTACCTTGGTAAAGGGGTCCAGGGGGAGCTTTCTGCCTGAAGGCCCAGACAGAGACTAATGGTCCACAAAACTCCCCAATGGCGACCTGGCAGGATTGTTCTATTTGATTTGCGTCATGGGGGGATCCTTAACCCAGGATCGCCCCTGATGAAGTAATCAGCCAGCAGTTGGGCTGGTTGATTCAGGATACATACCCAATAACTATGCCAAAGCCTACTGACATCTATAGTCAATAAAGTTGTGGTCATTTCGATCCCAAGCTGTTATGTCGTTTTTGTTGCTTTCACGCCTCCCATTCCCCTCACGCCCTAGTAGCCTCAGGCTCACAGCACCTGGGCCCACAAATCCATTTTCTCCTCCCTTGGTAACTTCAAGAATTATTCTAAGAATGATGCACTAATGTATCATTCATAGAAAGTTTTAGCCTACTGAGCTAAAACCTTCAGGGGGAGAAGTTGGATTCCGGCAAAAACGTTCCCTGCAAATAATATAATAGAAAGTAATTAATGAGCAACCCCTTAGTAATAGAAGAAGAATGGACATCCAGGTTTTCTGGAGACACACAAAAGATTTAACAAATTTAAGAAAGCCTTCTAGTAAATTTCCCCGATTCCTTTCTAGTCTTTACTGTCTCATAATGGAATTGTATTTGAAAAGGCTAATGGCTACCAAGATGAAATGATTGCTTTCGGCTGGTGTTTAAAGTTTCTCTGCTGGAACCTTACGGGCTAGAAGAACAAATTTTGTGATTTGGATTGTATTACTTTTCTCTTTTTTTGGCCAAAATTTAATATTCTCTGCTTACTAGAAACACAGACCCTCATTCATTACAGGGTCATTGTTAACATGCAATTCCTGTGGTTAAAACTCATTTGAAAGTTGTAGAAGAAAAGAAATGGAACCTGCCGGGGGAGCGGGGAAAAGTGGAATGATTTGCTTGGGTGGAAGGTCTGTTTGGAACCCTGAAGAGGAACCCTCTTATTAAGGAGGAAGGATACATTGCAACATTTGGGTGCAGGTTCCACCTCGGTCACCCATTTCCCACTGAATATACCTTTGGTATATGAAGGTCTCTTTTGTTTTTATATAGTCTTATAATAATATTGCCTTAGATAAGTGCGATGCAGTCTAAGAGGTTATCCCAGAATGAGGCAACAAGGATGTTAGTGGGCAGTTGCCCATGGGATCATGTCACATCTACCCATTTCACTGGTTCTCAGTATGCTTCAGGGCACAATTCGCCTCTGACTTTACTAGCCTGTGTGGCCTTTCTGGCTGGTGGAGGCACTTCTTGCGTCCCCTGGGTGCATGCTGTTGCTTTGTGGAGGCATGAGATAGAACCTGCTCAACAGCTGCAGTGTGGTTGGGCAACCCTCTTCCCCCAGAGGCATGAATGGCTACTTCTTCTGTGAGCTTCTTTCTCTAGCTCAAAACATATGGTATGTTCACCTGGGCTTAAGGTGACCTGTTTACAGGAGTGCTTGCTGTGCTTTCATAGTATGACTGTTCAGGGAATCTATTATTATTTAACTTGTGTTTTACAGTTTAAAATATTTATCATTACTTTGATGTGGTTTTTTTTAAATTGAGTCTTTTTGCAACCTGCTTTGTGACCACACATTGGTGAAAAGCAGTATACAACTATTGGTAATAAAAGAAAATAAACACATTCAAAGTGTTGGCAATGACGTGTAAAGCCCTACATGGCTTTTGCCCAGGGTACCTAAGAGGGTCCTCCCCCTATACCAACCTGCCCTCCTGCTAAGATCTGGTGACCCACCTGTGGTGGGGGCATAATTGGTTGGGGCAAGAGAAAGGGCCTTCTCAATGGACACACCTAGATTATGGGATATCTTGTTCCACAAGGTTTGCTTTTCCCCCCATTGCCATTTTCTGCCAATTAGTGAAAATGTTTTCCTCCTCATTTACACCATAACTACAACTAGTCTGATTTGAGATTTATCCTTAGTGTTTCACAGGGCTTTGGTATAGTGTTTTAATTGTGCCAAAATCTGCAGTCTTGGCTTGATGCCTTGCTACTTTCTGCCATACCTAATAGTTCAGATAGGAGTTATTCTATGTGTATAATGCCCCAGTTTAATTGCTTATAAAGTAAGAACCATATTTCCTATACATCTGAAATTTGGCAGGTCAGATCCATTTGATGGGGACTGAAAAGATCATGCCAGCTGAATAGAAAACACAAAAAGTTATAGGCAGCAGAAGAGCAGCTGGGTCTCCCATCAAACTAAGGATGAAATCTGAGTAAGAATGAAAATGGTTGAAATTTATAATGAAATTAATGTTATTCTAAAGAATGAAAAACAAAATCATTGAAGATTTTAAGAATGGAAATTAATGGAATAACGAAATCCACCCCCCTTACACATCTCCTAATTCACTCCCCTAACGTTATTAAGGGCATCATAAAGAAGAATAAAGCACCAACCAACTTATTCTTTGCAAGTATAGCATCACAGTCTGCACAAAGCAAGCAGTGATTATGAACACTGTGGGTTTTTTGTTGGTGGTGGTTGGGGGGCGGCGTGATGTATGAACATATTGAGGAGCATAATCCCAGGGTCCAGATTGGAACTTAAAAAACTTTCCTTAATCAAAACTACTGTGTATGATAACTTGATTTGCCCACTTGAACCTCATTGAGAAGGGAGCGTCTTGTACTTATTTCTCTTCTCATAAGAACAGTTTCTTTTGACCCTTTCCAAAGCAAATTACACTGTTTATTTGGATCCTGCTGTGGGAGGTAATGAACTGCCTTTTCTCTGCCCAGTGAGTGAGTCCAGAAGAATGTTTGTATAAGCCACATCTGTATTTTCCGTTTTATATTTCTAACAAATCCCTTTTCCCTTAGGGATATGGTAGGACTTTGACACCTTGTTTAGCTCATTGATTACTAACGAAGGATGCAGTTAGATTCAATCACACTCTCCTGCGCTCTCTCTTTCTTATCCTATTCTATGGAATAGATTACAGAGTGGTTATCTGTAAGAACCATGGTCCATTTCACCTCTCCCCAATTTTCTGGTCCCACTCTCCAAATGACAGCAAGCTTCCCACAGGCATTGAACATGCTCAGCCCTCAGTGCGTTGATTTTGGGGTACCCTCACAGGGTTCCACCAATACATATATATTTCTTAATTGTGCAAACTTTAGAGTTGCTCCAAGCCTACTCATATATCCTTCTTGTGTGGATGGTACCATTTTGCCTACACAGGGAGAGATTCCTACTCAGTTTGCTATTAAAATAAGAACATAAGAGCATAAGAAGACCCTGCTGGATCAGGCCAATGGCCCGTCTCTCCCAGCAGCCTGTTCTCATAGTGGCCAACCAGATGCCCATAGGAAACCCATAGGCAGGATATGAGTGCAGCAGCAGTCTGCCCACCTGTGATTCCCAGCTACTACCATTTCTGACATGACTAGTAGCCATCAACAGCCTTGTTGTCCATGAATTTTAAAGCCATGTGAGTTGTCTCCTGTGGGAGTGAGTTCCACAGTTAGCATATAGGATTTGAAAGGAGAGCCATTATCATTGCTGAAATGTAAGTGCCTGTGCATCAAATAAATGATGAAGGATGAGAGAATATTACAGGAAGAGAGAAGAATGATTATCTATAAAATAGTATTGGTGGTCTTAGAAGATGTGAAATGCTGGATACAATATTTTCTTTCCTCTTTTATATCCTTGCTTAGCTTTCTTTGTTGAGTGCTCTGACTGGGAAGACATTCTGACTGAATAGCCTGTTTCTTTTTTACTAGCTGTAGCTCCTGCTGTTGCTTCTATCTACAGCCCACTTTGCCATTGTGACAGAGTGTGGTTAAGAAAGAGAACAGACAACAGGAGATGCAGGAAAACAAGATGTTTTGGGTTCTCTTTTAAGCTTGCAAAAAGAGCTATTTCTAAACCTTACAAGCCTCTCCCTGGTTTTTTATTCTTGCGGGCCCCTTTATTGTTAATACTGCTATCCCTGCGTTTGGCGAACAAAGGCAAATGTTCCTACTGCTCAATGTCTGTGTCAGAAATCTTGCGCCACATGTGCCACTGATCTATTTTGCTCCTCTACGTGCATCATTCTTAGAGAGAAAGCTGCAGCTCAGGCTGAATGGCTATTAAAAGGGGAAATTCTAAATCTGGACGAGATTGTTGGAGGAGGAGGAGAAGGAGGAGGATAGAATGAAAAGGAAAATACTTGGTTCTGATTGAAATTTCCCCCACAGTTTGACATACTTAAATTCCAGAGTGGGTTTTTTCCCCTTGCATCTATTTTTTTATGTGTGATGCACAAATCACATACCAGTATCTGTAAGTTTCGTTTAGGTCAAATCTGCAGCAGAGTTTGTCTTCATTAAGCAATTTCTTGGTCTGCTTTCTGTTGCTGTGAGTTTGTATGAAAGAAGTTTCAGTAGAGTTTCACAGAGGTTAACTGGTCCATCTTCAATTCAGATCCTTAGGTGTGAGTGGTTAAAGGCTCTATAGCTGGTACAGACTGTTCTTGTTACGGTAACTCTTTATGCTTGGAATGCATACCTGTCTTTATCTCCACCAGGCCTGTCATCACCACTGGCCACCCTTGGACACCTGTGGTTCCTGCTGAGCTTCAGCTCTGGATACTCAGCAACTATGACCACCATCTTTCTTTTCTCTAATTGGAATGCCCTGGGAGGTCCTTTGTTTTGGCCACTGTTGCACACATATGCCAGGGGTGGGGAGACCCTACAGAGAAGTTTTTGCAAGATTGGGGGGCTGCAGGGGAAAGAAAGAATTTCCAAAATTTCCCCCTCCCTGTTATGTAGATGAATGCCTTCCATCACTGAAGCAACACTAATTGAATTCAAGCACATATCTGCTTTTTTAAAAATCCAACACCCAGCACTGTGTGAAGGGAGCCTAATTTTTCATCAGGATCACAATTGTGTAGGGAGAAGAGGTTTAACTATTCTCTCCTCAGCTATGATTGTGATGTAAACCAACATTATTTGCATGCTGAAATTAGCATTGCAATGGCACTTTTAGCTAATGTTCATGAGGTGCAGTGGGGAATTTATGACTAGGAGGAGAATTGTGGCTAGTGAGGGCTAGTTTGTGTGCATGCTCACACACAAACACAATCAAACACTAGACCTGGCTGCCGCTAGCTGCACAATTATACTGTACTTACTTCTGTTTTAGTTTTCAGTTCCTAAGAGTCATTGTGGTTCCACTGAGCAGGATGATCTTTTGCTTTTATAGAGAAGATAAGCTTTACTTGAGTAATATGCAAACCCAGCATCTTTCTGCTTATTTTCCTGATCAGTGGTGGCAAGGGAAATTGTTACTTTCTCTGACTTGGCCAGATCCTAATGGCGCAACAAATGGAGTGTGACAGAAGCATGGGAATGGGTGTACGCAGATGTAAGAGAGTATAGTACCTGCATCATATTTGTATTTTCTTGAACAAGATTGCAAAAACACATTTCTCAGGATATCAGAGACAACAAAGGTTAAGTTGGGAGTATCTTGTCTCCTTTAATATTCTTGTAAATAGATTCGTGAGCTTCATTGGTCTCAGTCTCTTATTCGTGGGGAGGGAGAGAATCAATAATCATTTAAAACTTTAAAGATCAATTAGCTGAGCAAAGAAGGTGTAACAGTAGCTTTCTGCTGCACCTATTGCTTGCTGGTTGATTGGAAAAGAAATCTAGATAAGAGGGAAGATGGATTTTTTTTTTACTGCTTTGCCTTTTTATTTTTTTTAATGCTCATGGTTATTAGCAGCTAGGTTTTTACTCTCTGTCCAAAACGAAACAGTGACAGGGCTTGATGTATGTCACTTGGCAAGGCATTCCGCAGGGCGGACTTTTCTTTTACGGAATTTATATACTGTCCTTCAACATCAGTTTTCAGAGTGATTTACAACTGAAATAATATATCAGTACAAATACATAATCAAAACAGCAGAAAAACTATGAAAGTGCAAAGCCTCCAAATGACTTATTTGGTTTGTGATAGCTTCCAGGGGACAACTGTAGAGTTACCATTTTGAATAGAGATTCCCATAATGCTGTACTTAAGACTTAGGTTGGCTGCATTTTAATTCTTTTTCTACTCCTGCCGCTCCAGTTTTCAGTTTTGATCAGAAGATTAGACAGAGGGACCAAAACTGTATTCAGGCATTTTCCTGAGCACACAATGGTTAAAAGTGTGGCTGAGGGCAGGGATAAGCCCTCAAGCCTCACCCCAATGTCCCCAAGTTCTTCAGCTGCACCTTTTCACTCCCTGACCTTTCCTACTCAAGCAGGGAAGGTTTGCATGGGGATTTTACTCAAGGTTGCATGAACTCGAGAAACCCATTTTCAGTTCTAGAGCTTAACCATGGAGCATATGAACAAAGGATAATGCATTTGCAGACTTCCTATTTATCATCCCTGAATCAGACTCTATACATCTGGGTTTAAAGGGCATAGTCTTCCAAGGCAGAGGATGTTGTGTCTTTCATCTTTGTTGTCTCTGATTTTTTCTCTGATGTTGCACTGCATCCAGGGTAGTGTAGACCCCAGTGCATGACCAAAGTCCCAGTGAAAGCAGTGGAACTTAAATAAGTTGTGATTTACTTGTCCAATTGGTTTCAATGGGGCACTTGATTAACTTCAGCTACATTGAAATGATGCCATTTGGGAAATTATTATTATTATCAGTGTTCTGCTCACACCCGTAGAGTGTGGCATGTCCTCCCCCCCAATTTAAACACATATTGCTAGCTCTGGAGAAGTTCAGATGGCTGTAGATGCATTTCTGAACTAAATTAAAAATGGAGTTTTGAAACACTTTGAAGCTTTCTCCTCACTACTTACAATAACATGCCAATGAGACACTTGATTAAAGGAAAGCATGGTTAATTTAGAAATGATAGTATAAATATGACTTCAGACAGCATATAGATGATCTGTGGGATGTAATGTTCCTTGATGACCTGTTAGAAACCATGGCTGCACTTGCCAAAGCACAGGGTAATTTAATATCTATTAATGCTGTAGGTATCTTGAGTTCAATGGGGTTTAGTCTACTTCCAAGTTGTGTGTATTTAGGATAACAGTCTGTTATTTATGTAACACACACACACACACACACACACACACACACACACACCCAGAACTAAATCAGGCAAAATATTGTTAGCTGAAGAAGCTACACCAGTTACTATCCTCCTGATTTTAATTGTGTTGTGTAGTAAGGCATCAACTTTTTGTGAACTTTTAGTATAACCTTTTCCCATGTAATAAATCAGGAATACCATAATCATGCCTTGATCAGAAAGACAGAAAATAATTTTTGGAGAAAGTACAGTTTCCACAAATTATTGTCAAGTGTGCAGGGTGCTAGATACTTAAAATGTTTCAAACCTGTGGTGGTGGAAGTGATGATGATGATAAAATAATGGAAATGAGGAATTCAGAGGTTGTTGCTTTGTCTCCTCAGCCTGATCTTTGACTATAGTGCCTTACAGAGATATCAACATGAGACTACTATCACCCCAATGCTGTATCTTGGTGATAGCCTCCTCCTCGAGAGGACTGGAGGGTGGCAACATGAGAACGGGTCTTCTCTGCAGAGGCTCTGTCTGTGGAATGTTCCCCCTAGGGAAGTTCGCCTGGTGCCTTCATTATACACCTTTAGGTGCCAGGCAAAAACATTCCTTTTTAACCAGGCCTTTGGTTGATCTTATTGACATCCAACACCCTTTTAGAATATGGCTTTTTTTTTGGGGGGGGGTTATTGGGTTACTGCTTTTGGTTTGATTTTATATGTTGTGGTCTTGTTGTGAACTGCCCTGAGACCTCCGGGTATAGGGCAGTTTATAAGTTGAATTAACAACAACAACAACTTTTTGTAAACCACTTTGAAGTTATTTTGTTTTTTGCTTTTAACAATCGAGCGGTATATACATTTTCTTTTGAAAAACCAGAGTACTTTCATAATGTTTCAGGGTGGTGACCTGAATGAAGCATTCACTTTCACTTTATGTTGCACATTATAAGCTGCAGTACTGCAGACAGTGTTATTCTGAATCTTTGAAAAAGAAATGTAAAAAATTAATGCAGGGATAAACAAAAAGCAGAGGACTGTTGCTGCAGGCTAGTCTATGTCAGTGGTAAATGAACTCTTAAGTAACAAAGATCCTACTTTCATGTCAGCTTTCTTGTAATAAATGAGATTTGAAGAATATGGAAAATTTAATTATAAGAGTCTATAGCTTTCTTTTTGAACTTCCATCCAGAGTTCAGTTGTTGAATGAATTAATCTGCACACCAAAAATGTGAGGGGAATGATCCCTTCCTGGTTTGTCTTTTTAAAGGAGGGGAAATGGGTGGATTGTGGTGTGGCTGTACATTTTTGGTTTCCTTCCTTCCTTCCTTCCTTCCTTCCTTCCTTCCTTCCTTCCTTCCTTCCTTCCTTCCTTCCTTCCACAAAACCTTTGGCAAGCTGCCCAAATACCCGAGTTAAAAGAGAAGACAATTTCCTTATAGGTCACAAATTCATTTTATAGCAGGGTTGAACTTTGGAGAACCTCCAGATTTGGGGCATCTCCAGAAGTCAGCCATTTCAAGGAAAATGTGATCTCTATAACACCTGCCATCACTTTACCTTAGAAATCATCTGCTTTCCTGTTTCATTTGGTTTCATTCCAATATAACCATTACTGGGCTGATGCAGGTGGGTAGCTGTTGTTTTTAACCACGCTTCCCATTTCTATCATTGTGCACAAAAAACCTTAGCAGCATGCGAGCGGCCATCTAACTGCAATTTCTTTGCTAGACTATAGAATGGCCTAAACAACCAGCTAACATTAATGGGTGATGATACTTGAACATCAGGAAATCAGGAAACTCTTTCCTCAGGAAAAACGTGGCTCCTGGGGTGGGTATCAAAAGAACAATCTTGTCACAGCACCATATGGCAGCTGTAGCAAGTTCCTTCCTTAATGGTAAAGGTGCTTCGATAAATGCAGAGATCTCTTTCGCAGAAACACAGTGAGGGAGGCATGATCACGGAAGACTTGCCTCTTAGCAATTCAGGATTCCACAGGGGCCACTGAAGCAGAAATGAGAGTGTGCAGCAGAATTTGTTTCACTTTTCATTGGTTTCTGAGGTCATCAGATTCCTTCATATGTTTGTTGAGGCTCCATAGATTGTACTGTGTGAAGACATAAGAAGTTCTAATTCCAAATTTCAGTGGTCAGATGCTGTCATAAGAAGATAAGGAGAGCCTATTGGTTCAGGCCAGTGGCTTACCTAGTTCAGCATCATGTTCTCACAGTAGGCAAGCAGTCATTTGGCATGTTGCCTTTGCTTTAGGAAAAATAAGGAGAAGATGGATGGACAAAGCACTCCCTCCCTCTGCCACATCTGGGGAAAACGGGTGCTAAGCTACACTGACAGGTTCAGGGGCAGACTGTGGTCTTTCAAATTTCAGCGGTGCTCTTTGCCAGGCCAAATTTGGCACCCCCGCCTCTCACCCTCTGTTCTGCTCAATTCCTCACATCATAGCTGTGGTGCCCAGTGAGGCAGGCTCCAGCTGATCTAGCTACTGTGGCCCAATCCACATCTTCCCAGTGATTTCTTGTTGTAAGAAAGGTGATATAGCAAAGCATTTTTCCAGGTACATTTCTCCCAGATGGGAAAACACTCCAGAGTAGGGATGTGGGAGAAATGATCATCACATTGAAAGCAGACAGCTGTGCCAAAACGAGAGAATCTTCAAATATTCAGAAATGTTCCATGCTTCTGCCTCAGATCCATAGTTTGCTTGTCATGTATTTTAATGCTATAAACCACTCTGATGTATTATTTCCAGAGTTGAAATGGTTAGAAATTGATAAAAAAAAATTAGTGAAATTTGTTGTCCTAGCAATAGTCCCTTCAGAATAGATTTTCAGTAAGGAAACTTGTTTGCGTTGGCCGGCACACTGTATAGATTGGATCCAAATCTCACTCAGCTCCTCAGAGCTAAAGAAAGGATGCTGATTATGGATTCAGAATGAGGGAGCTTTGTGGACTCTGGAGGAAGAGGATCTGGCAGTAGAATATGCTTCAGGCTTTTGAGGATTTTGTGAAACATTTTGCTTTTTCTCTGTAGCACCTAGCAGTAGGATCTGTGTTGCACACAGCAGGGAGGGATAGATGAGACATAACTATGGAATAATAGTTGGTTGGATTCCTGCAGACAATGACGGCGTTATCCCACTTGAATTAATCATCACTCAGCTCTAGCCATACTCTTCCACCTGAATAAAAGCCAGTTATTAGCCCCATTATATTAGAATTGGACCACATATAATACTTTTAAAGTGTTAAATTGTGTTATTTAATCAGAATTTAATCTGAAGCTTTAACGTTCCCCATAATTAAAACAATGCATGTATTTGGGAAGCATACTAAATCAATTATCTCAGTACTGTAGCATTTCATTAGTTTTTCAAAGGACGTGTGTATATTTTCTAGAACTAAACAAAACAGTTTGAAGGTTCAGACAAGTTTTATTTAGCACCAATACTGCATCAAGTCTATAAGACATGGATTATGTGACTAGACTCTGGCCAGGCAAAGCATATTTGTCCCCATGGAAGAAGACAGGTTTATTCAGTACATAACTGAAATACTTTACTGCTAAATTTAATGTGGGATTAAAATGTTTGAAAAGGTTGCCACAGCTATAGAATTTGAAGGATATAATAGGCTAACAGGGTAAGATTTATTTAGTATTGATGCTTGTAGACCTAAGTTTGTGGATCTTTTAGTAAGGTGGGGTAGGATTTGTCCTTTCTATTTTTTCTGTTGGATAAATACACCTTTGGAATTTTTTTTGCTCTATTCTATTTGGCTTTAAATGGTTCAGAAGCTGTTTGGTATTTTATATATCTGTAAGTTGCTTAGAGGCTTTTTTTGATAGAAAGTCATGAATAAATGCAACAAATAAATAAACCAGTTCTAGAAAATACCATCCTTTTAACCTCTTCATTTCCTGAAATTGTATAGCTACAGTCAGCTGCCTTTTCAAAGTGACATTTAATCCCATATTAAATTCTGTAGTAAGGTATTTCACTTATGCGTTGTGCAGATCTGTCTCTGCAGTGGAGATGAATATGCTTGCTGCCTTTGAAAATTTTGTCCTTTTTCCCCTTTGCCCCAGCCTGAGAAGAAAAATGGTGGTTATCCCATATTATTTTGCACTGAATAAGGTGGGTGAAACTGCACTTGAAAATGACATAGTTCTTTTTGCCTATGAGAATAGAAATAGTATATTCTTGAACTGCTCATATCTCTTCAACAGTACACCAGAAAACAGTAATAAATTACTGTTGGAACTTCCAGCAATAATTTACAGCAAACAACTACTGATCAAGTTGCAAACCATACACCAGTACGAGCACATAAAGCAGTAGTTCTGGCAGTAAACCAATGATAAAATGCCAATGCAAATGTACCCCTACATTTGATTCATAGATCATGCTGGTTGACCTATTTCTTGTGACAGATAGCAGATGTACCAGAAGCAAAAATACAATATTAAAGAAGTCATAATATATTCAAGCTCCATAAAGAGTCCCAAACTATAGGTTTATTTCCAACCTAATTTCAAATGCCTTAATAAAAGATCTAACAAAAAAATTTGAGAATCAGAACCAAACCTTCCAGAGAGCTAGCTGTGTTAGTTGGTTGCTACAAAAACAGCAGAGTCTCACGGCACCTTAAATTTCTTCTGGCATAAACGATCCTTGAGTAGAGACCACTTCATCAAACGTGTGAAGTGGCATCCTCTGAAACACAGGAGGGAAAGTGTAAAATGGCAATGAAATGCAAAAATCAGAGTCTATGACCAGCACTTATTCATTTGATTAGCAAATCTTCCCACTATCAGGCTATGTGTTAAGATCTGTAGAGAAGCCCTCCTGATAGTCCCACCACAGAGCCAAGCGGGGTGTGTAGTTACCCAGGAAAGAGCCTTTGTCCATTATTCAGAGCCACCTGAAAACAAATCTATGCACCCAGGCTTTTATGGGGATCTGATATTATTCATATGACTATTTTATTTTACAGAATTTAACACTGCAATTTACAATGGCAGTAATTGGTGATAAGACTAAATTAGCATTTGTAGTCAGGTAGGAAACTATGATTTTTTTAAATTTTTTATTTAACAAAATTTATATACTGCTTGATTGTAGGAAAACCTCTAAGCAGTTTACAAGAAATATTAAAATTGTCAATAAACATCTATGTGTCTGGATTGGCTTGTTTAAACAAAGGTGTCGCAAAAGTACAGCTATTTATTTATTTAGTGGATAACTCAGTTGGTTAGAGCATGGTGCTGATAAATGCCAAGGTTGCAGGTTCGATCCCCGTATGGGACAGCTGCATATTTCTGCATTGCAGGGGGTTGGACAAGATGTTCCTCAGGGTCCCTTCCAACTCTACAATTCTATGATTCTCTTTATTTCACTATTGTCTCTATTCAGACTCATACAAATAGAATCAATCTTTGCTATTAGTTTCCATTCAGCTATTTCATGCCCCCTCCACCCCCCTCTCAAACTCATCTATTTGGGAATGGTAGTTTTCAAACTTATTCCTCCATGCAGATTATATTTTGGATTTGAATATTTTTTAAATAGCAATATTAATATTTTGTTTATCAGGTGGCATTTATGTGTTACAAGACAAACTATTGAAAGGCAAGAGGGCATTCTGTGGTACTCAGTGCCAGTACTCATATGTTGATAAAAGTGCCATGGGTGCCAGCACAAAATGGCTGCAATGGACAGTAACAAAAAGAGGGGGCGGTGCTCTGTACTGGTGAGTTTCATCATACAAAAGCATTCGCCTTCTTGTGAAGATGCAATTAACCTGGTGAATATTAGAGAATTATATGTTAGAGAATAATATTATATCTCTGAACACTTTCATACGGCCTGTTTATTTAGCATTCATCCTGATTTGTTGGCATGGAGATTAGATGGTGTTGGCTATTTACTGAGCATTCACACTGGTATATTTGTGGGAAGGCTAAATGAAATTGCATCAAAGAAAGCGTGATCCCACCTCAAAATAGCAGTAGTCTGGAAGTACCCTCAGTTGGGATTACGACAAATTAAATTAGTTATTTAGCTCTTGATTCAAAACCTGAATGTTATCTCCAACTAATGCCTCTCCTTCAGTAATCTCATTCTTAGTAGTCATTGTAGCTGGAGAAGCTGCAAATAAAATAATTGGAGTTGTGAAATACTAAAGAATCTGTGCGTGGTTTTGAGCCATGGATATGTTTTTTCATTGATATTTCCAATAGTGCTTCGTTAGAATCTCAATCTGATTTACTTGCTGTAGAAACACTTCTTTCCCTCCATGATATTGCCACTCTTTTTATCTGATAGTTGATCTCACTCTTGTGATTGCTGATTTGGCTAATTTTGTTAAAGTTCATTTAGGTAGTTGAAATGTCATGGTGATTAAACTCAAGAGCATTTTGCTAGGTGCCAGGATGAATTGGTTTGAACAATCTTAGCCCCTCTGCTTGAACTGAAGTAGCCTCCTGCTGATGTTACGATAATAGGCAAAATTACAGTGGCTCTAGAATAGCGGCTACATGCCTTGTGAACTAGCCTATGACATTTTTATGTGGGTGTATTAAACAACGGTAAATTTAAAAGGAGAAGGTTTTTGTGAAGAGTTTTCTTTTCTTCATTTTAATGTATGGAAAAGATAATGGGAGTAGTATTGTTAAAATCTAATTTTAATTCAGGGAGATTTCAATGTTGGGAAGGAAATAATCTAAATAATGCTTTCTAACATGCATATGATTGTGGATGCAATGCAGATAAAGCAACAGGCAGAAACCCCTGAAATCAACCGGACTAAAACACACTGCCAAACGCCTGTTACAATTGATTTCAGTGGGATTTAACTATCTCTGGATTTCATATTATGTATGTATGTATGTATGTATGTATGTATGTATATACATACGGATAGTGTTTATGACCCATACTTTATCCACACCTGCTTTTTCTTCAGTCTCTGCTGCTTCAGCCCCCTGCCAGGTCACTGACCCACTTTTGAAAAATGTTGTTGGAGTTTATAATTGGTTTGTCAATTTGGTGGCAGTGTTGGTGGTGTGCCTGCTGAAGCAGAACCGGATGAAAAGTCATGGTGTGCATGCATATCCACCTTGGAAATTATATGTATATTAAATTCTCTCTCCCCCTCCACCCCACCTTGCAAAGCATTAAGACTTCTGCTACCGGTAGTGAGAACCACCTAGGTTTACTCCAGATGGAAACTGAAAACTCTGCTCTGGAAAATAACTGCTCCCTGATCTCAGCTTCTCAAACACTTCACTGTCTAATAATTACAAATCTTCACAGTAAAAATGCTTGCCACAGTGGAGATTACAAAAACCTGTAATACACTTCTTCAATCCCACCTACATAACCCTGTTTTCTCATTTATTTAGATGCAACGCCTTCCAAGTATTTATTGGTAGTCAAAACACATAAACTGTGCTCATTTATCCCCCTCCAGTGGGTATTGCATATTTTGTGGCATATAGGCTTGCCATATTTTGAAAAGCATAAAAGAGTACACATTTACATACCCATGAAAAAGAGGACATGTCCTGGAAAAAGAGGACATATGGCAACCCTACTTTCAGCTCTGGTATTTCTGTAGTTTCATTTTAAATTACAGAAATTAATAATTATTATAATAATAATGTTATTATTTATACTCCACTCATCTGGCAAAATATAAAAAATCAAATCAAATCAAAAATATTGATTTGGTGACAAGTGCTTATAATCACACAGGCACATTTCCCCCTTCAAAGAATTCTGGGCACTTTAGTTTGTTCAGGGTTGCCAGGGTTGTAAACTACAGGGTTGTAAACTAAACAAGGGGTAAACTACAGTGCTCAGAATTGAGGTGAACAAATGTGTTTTGAATGTGTTTTAAGGGCATAGTGCGTACACAGCTTAAGCCAACAATGGGCTGGACTAATGTCTTACATTGATAATGAACTGGGCTCCATCAGTCACCCACTACTTGATTTAGCCCTTCACCACAAACAATATTTTTGAAACCGTTGCGGTGCTTTGCTAAACTGTAACCTGAGTTCCGTGTGGAAAGCTTTGAAAATCGCTTTCACCACCCACCCCCTCCAAGTTTCTGTGTGTGGCCTGGGACATTTTATCTCTGTGTTTAATAGGAAAATTGGGAGAGGCGGCCTGGTTCTCAAAAGTTCTCCCTGGATTGGCACAGGATTTTCCTGGGCAAAATGTTGATCTAAAGGGTCAGAAAGTGTCACTCCATCCATCCTACAAAAGCCACTCAGCACACTGCCTTCTTTCTTTTTCCCTGTTTTAATTTGGCAGTGAAGCCGAACTGGCAGCAGCAGTAATAGAATAGCCACTTTAACCGATGGTCAGGGATGGTGGGAATCTTGGAATCCAGTGTTGGAGCAGGCTGGTCTAGATTGTATATGGTGAATGGGGATGAGTAATGGGGGGACGGAGCAATGGTCACCAATAGTTTACTCTGTGAGAAAGCTGTTGGACTAAATCGCTTTCCCTCCTTCGAATTCTTATTGTAGGATTTAAAGAAAACCAACCAACAATCTGTGAGCATCTTATGCCTGTCTCATGTTGTATTTTGCTATTACACATGCATAATTATAGGTACAGCCATGCACCTAAATGCAAAGCAACAAGAGCATGGTTCCCTCTTCCCTATGCTGTCCACATATTCTGCCATTTCCTTCTTTTAACACCTGCTCCTTCTTTTCTCCTCTTACAGGATGAATCATCCATGTTCTTCCAGTTTGGTCCATCAATAGAACAGCAAGCTTCTGTCATGCTCAACATCATGGAAGAATATGACTGGTACATCTTCTCCATTGTCACTACCTACTTTCCTGGCTACCAGGACTTTGTCAACAAGGTCCGTAGCACTATTGAGAACAGCTTTGTGGGCTGGGAGCTAGAAGAGGTGCTCTTGCTGGATATGTCTCTGGATGACGGAGACTCAAAGATCCAGAATCAGCTCAAGAAACTCCAGAGTCCTGTCATCCTCCTTTACTGTACTAAGGAAGAAGCCACCTATATCTTTGAGGTGGCTAACTCTGTGGGTCTGACTGGGTACGATTACACATGGATTGTACCCAGCTTGGTGGCTGGAGATACAGACACAGTCCCCTCTGAATTCCCCACTGGACTTATCTCTGTGTCATATGACGAATGGGACTATGGCCTTCGCGACAGGGTGAAAGACGGAATAGCCATAATAACCACGGCTGCTTCTGACATGCTGTCTGAGCACAGCTTCATTCCTGAGCCCAAGAGCAGTTGCTACAACACACAGGACAAGAGGATCTACCAATCAAACATGTTAAATAGGTAAGGGAAATCAGCACAATGGGTTGTCAGTAGCTGGCATGTTCTAACCATCACAATGGATATGTGTCTTATTGAAGGCTTTAGGAAGAAAACTTCCAGCTGGGTCTGATTTCTGGGGTAAACAGGTAATCTGTCATAGTCCTTTGTTTCGTGTACAGTGTTCATTTATGCTAACTCAAGAGTAGTTTGGAAATTAACTCAGAATGAGGAACTGGTTGATTATAAACTCATTGGTTGTGTGGCAGTCAACAGAAAATAGAAGCAGAGTAACAGCTTCATATTAACAGTGTTTGTTTGTACACATACTTAAGGATGAAAGCTATTTTTGTTAATTTATATATGAGGGCTTTCTGCAAGTGAGCTGATGTTCAAAGTTATAAAGTACAGTACATTATCAAGATTTATCAAAGAGAAAGCTGTAGGTGCTATATAAAGAGAGATGGGTTTTAGAATGGCTTGGCAGGTCAGTAGCAGAAGGACCAAGAATATGAGTGGCGAGAAAGAAATGTCTTCGGGCAAGAGTGACAAAGGAAGTGAGGACACTCATGGGTTAAATGTACTAGGAACTGGGTTATTTATTTATTTCTTCATTTAATATATTTATACTCTGCATTTCTCACATGTTGGGATTCAAGGTGACTTATGACATTTAAAAACAACATTAGAAAATAAAAAGTAATAAAAACAAGCTAGCTAAAAACAGTACCGTAACTAAAATATATCAAACGCTCTTTAAACCAGCAGTGATGTTATAATAAAGGGAGACAGGGGGCATTTTGGAAGTTTTCTGATCAGTATCGGGTGGTGTGGTGGGACTGTTCCGCTCCCCTGACCTCCCTCTGACTGAGTCAATATTGCATACCAAGAGAGAGTGGGGAAGGCACGAGGCGGCGGCTAGGTCAGGGTGGTGCAAACACAACATCAGGAGCACTGGATTGGCTCTACTGGTGTGTTTGTCTTTCCCTGGCCTCACCGCTGCCTCACCCCATACAATCTCTATCCTACTATGTAGCAGCGACTCAGCTGGAGGGAGGATTAGTCCACCATGCTGTCCACTACTGTTTCTACTCCTGAAGCATAAAGCAGCCTCCCCCATGCTTGGATGGGCAACACACTTGCACCAAATGTGGCCCAAAGGGAAGGACAGGACATCCTGCAATAGGAAGCACAGCTGTCTGCTTCTTGCAATATGAGCTCAGCCATTGGCTGTGTTGCTTTCTGGGTGCCTTCTCAAGACAGTGTAAGGGCTGAATGGAAAGGGTGGCAAGGACATGGCAGCAGAAATCTTCACTACAGTTCTGGTTTGCCACAGCCAGCCCTTAATGGATATCTTTTCCAGGAAGGACTCAGTTAATTTTAAAGACCAGGATAGGAGGAGATGATTTCAAATTATGGACCTGAACAATTTGGCCCACTGATTGTGTGCCTTTAAATGTTATAGCAGCTCTGTGGGATAAACCCACAAAAAGGAATCTCCCACTGACAGTCTTGTAGGGTTTTAAAGTGTACCAGGTTCTTATTGATTTCAGCAGCATGTACTTCAGTATAAATGTGTCAAAAGTTGTGACCTTAAAAGGTTAAGCTAGGAATGAAGCCTGTGTCTTACCTGCCTATAAAATCACTACAATTTTGTTGTTGTTGTTGTTGCAACTGTGATGGTTTCAGCTATCAGGGAAAGACAGATTTGTACTGTTGTGCAGCAAGGACAGTCTTGTTAAACTAAGGTTTAAATGGCAATCGGTAATATATTTACAATTGCTTGCATTGATCCAGAACCCTTTTTGCACAGGGGACTTCTGTTCTGTTCTGTTCTGTTCTGAGAGAGGGGCAGACTTTGGTTTTTTTAATTTCAGCAGTGCCCTGTGCAAGGCCAAAATTTGGTGCGTCCTGCCTCTCACTTTTTTGCCCAGCTTAATTTACTACTTCATAGTTGTGATACCCTGTGGCGTCCTCTAGGCCCAGTCACGCTGGCCTAAATCCACCTCTGATTCTCCCTTGTGCACGCAGTCCATTTCTACTGGGCATGCCTTTGTCTTATAGAAAGTCATGGGAAGCCCCTGCATGTAGTCACAGTTATAGTCAGAATTTAACCTCAATATTACTTGATATTAAAATTGTCATGGAGACATAGGTTTATGTTTGCCTAAATTTAAGTCTTTCTAAAATCCTGGAAAAAGTATCTATAGCTGTCATGAAACATGATGACACTTGTGTAGCTGCCACTGATAGTTGGGGTCTCAGAACTTTTCCTTCCCTCAGTACTATTGCCCAGTAATCCAAAATGTGTGATGCCACAACATTGGCTTGATTCACACATAAGAATGGGAAGAAATTTGATTCCATTCACATTTAAAGGCCAGCCTACGTGGCTTTCACTTTCTAAAACAGTACGTGATCCAAAATAAAACAATCTGTGAAAACTTGTAGTTCTCCAAATTTGTGTGGTGCAGTTCTCTAGCCAAGTAATGTGTCCATAAATGCATGCATATAGTAGGGTAAATTGTGCATTAAAAATGGAGATATAAGTGATATAAATTGTGCATTAAAAATGTATATATTAGGATAAATTCATACCAAAATGCTGGTGAATTTCCATGAGTATTATTATTTTTTAATTTGGAAACTGATGCAGAAATGTGGAAAGCTGAGTTTAAGATTGGAAATAAAAGAAACTGGAGGAAACTGAAATTGATGAATTCACCCCACTCTTATTCCCATGTTGTGCTGTGTACAGCCTCCCAGAGGGAAGCTCACATATGCTTTGCTCCTCCCTGCTCCTTTCCCCTTCTTTGCCACACTGAGCTAAGTTTGCTTAACATGCCATCCAAACCACAGGCTCCTGGCTTAGCTCTAACCAGACTAACCACAAGCCATAGCCAAGCTTTGTTGTTTATGATTCATGGCAACTCTTGCAGAGCTAAACCACGAATCTGGGTTTGAACAAAGTGTAAAGCCAAATTCGGGCTTAGCTTGGCACATCACAGCAGCACCTCACAATTGTCACCTCAGACAATTTTTCATTTCTCAGTGTTATGGGGGAGAATGGGTAAGATATGGGCTCGTTGCTTTTACTGGCAGCTGTGCATAAAGCAAAACTACTTGTCTTGGCCTGGGGGAGAGGAAGAGATCCAGAGCTGACAATGCAAAGAGATTGCAGTCCGCAGTATAAAGCCTTCAGTGAACCTATGTGAATCTATGTGTGAGATTGTGTCTTCTCTGCAGATGAGCTATCACAGTAGAGAATGGAACATATAAGCAGGAGGTCTTGCAGTTCTAAATGAAAAAGCTAGCGGCAAGGAATCGCTCTGAGGGACCCGTATTCTTCAAAGCTGTTTCTCCTATCCAGTTTTGTTAATATTGGAGGCACACTGCAAAACTTCTTCAATGTTGTGGGGGAGGAAGAGAGCTAAGTTATACTTATGGGCTTGGTAGACTAAATGCCTTCTGCAGGGGATGAGAGCCCTGATTTTTCAATTATTGCAGCAGAAATGCCATCAGTTCAAAACTTTAGAAGCAAGAGGGAACTTCTGAATTCATACACATGACACTTTACATGGTCTCTAATTGGAGGATTATATTTGGTATCACTCAGCTAGAGAACATGCAACATTTCTGATTATTCCATCCTCAGTGTTCTATAACAGTGATCTTGACTACAGCATCCTTTAGAGCAGTTGCGCAAGGCAGAAGTCAAAAAGTTGTAAGAATTTGGTATACTGCATTTTATTAGTCATTGTAATACACATACACTTCAGCAGGCTCCAGAACTCCTGAGATTTTTCAATATATATGTTTGTGTGACTTGCCTCCTAGCCCAGATACGTAACTCTGAATCGTGGCCTGTGGCGAGGCAAAACTTGATGGAATTATTGGTTGCCTCATGTCTCTTAGGGCCTACCTTGTTCTTAAGTTAGAATTCTACCCCTGATCTTCAAAGTTGGTCAAAGAAGGATGACTCCATAGAAATGAAATGTAACAGTTTCCTATTTGGTATGCAGAATTCTGATGAAATCAGGGGAACTTTAAACAATTTGTTAATATGTGATGAATAATTGGCCATGACAGCAGAATAATAAAGTAAAAAATGACAATCTCTGTTACTTAAGTAAGTAACTGCTGGTGATTTTATCATGTCAAGGTCCTGTAAAAGAATTAGATTAATGAAAGAACATGCCTGCCTATTTTCCATTTTATTAATTGACGTTCCTCCCTTCCCCCACAAATGTTCTTACTATATTCCAAGCGATAAAAATAGAAACGGCCGTGCTGCCATGGTTTCCCACACAACTTTAGAGTCTCTTTCCATTTTCTTTGATGCAATTTCACGTAAAAATCTGGTTTGACAAAAGACCAGCCCAGTGCGTCCCCTAGTGGTTATGTCCTGAGGGGAAACCCTGACAATAATCATGGTCATTAGGAGATCATTGCAAACAGCAGAAGTGTTAACTTGTAGCTTCCAGCCTGAACATCAATTCAATTAATAACCTCAAAAAATATCTTGCAGATTCACAGTTTGACTAAACTGTTTGTTTCATTTTTCCAGGCCTAAGCTGCCAAGCAGTCGCAATATTCCACTTCATAAGGGAAGTAGCAATTTATAAGGAAATGTTTCCTGCCTTATAGCCCACATTCAACAATGTGCTTAAACAAATGCTTAGATTTTTTTATTAAAAAAACTGCATTCATTTTGATATAAGAATTAGTGACCCCCCAGGTGTTTATTTTTATTGTTTTAATAATGTTTTAATATTTCACTTTAATTGCACTTAACCTTTTAGAATGTATTCGGCTTGATTTTTGTGTGTTCTGCATTTGCAAGTTTCCCCCTCCTACGCTGCATGCCATCTCTCCCTATCTACCCCTGAAAGTGAAACAAACGGCAGGATGTTTTAGCACCAGAGTGTAAATCAGCTATCCTTGAAACTATCTGAGACCCAGGAAGAGGATTTTATGATGCTGTTCCCTCACTGAAGGCTAGGTTGCCATGGTAACGCCGGACATCCAAGACCTAAAATGGTCAAATGGTCTGGGCACATCGGGCCACTCCAAAGTGATGCGGGGGTGAAGATACCAGTATGGAGCCATGTGTGCTTTACTTCTCATTACCTGTAACTTTTCCTGACATATGTAAAGATGTTTTATGACTCTTTGTTTGCTGTGTTTGAACTAATATATAAGCTTTTGTTCTGAAGTGCCTTCTCAATTGGCATGTTGAGTTGAGTGAGCTCTGACCTATTGCAATAGCTATAATAAACACTGGGTCCCTAAATCTGGATGCTGGACTTGAAAATAGTTTCCTTGGTTCTGTGGTTTATTCTAAAGGTAGTTGTTCCTTACCTGGGTTATGAACAAGGTGGTGTAGAGGTGAATTCTTATCACAATTTTTATCTGAATGGAAGCTTGCAGCTGCTTGAAATTGGTGCTGCAAAGATATTGTAAAGCTCATTCCATGGACTTTCGATGGCTACATATGAATATTTTATCACACATTCTACCACAGATTTGATCACTCATCCATAACCAATAATCCTCCTTACCACCTGTTAGCTTGGTCATCTGTATGGACTCTCTTTACTTTAAGAATAAAACTGAAGTCACTCCCTAAGAGTGACAAAAAGGACTTAGTTTGAATGTTCAATTAGTGGTGTGGTAGCTGCCAAAAATGAGGAAAGCTCTTTCTGTAATGCAGGACCCAGAAGGTTGCGGTGTTTTTCTATCAGTGTTAACTGCCCCTGTGGGTTCTTGTGATTTCAAATTTGTTTGCTAGCCTGGGTAAAATGGGTGCAATCTCAATGCAGCCATCTGGGCACCACTTCACGGAATCAGCTTTCCACATGGAGTGCCGCGCACATATTTCTGATTTTCCGTAATCTTTATGTGAAAGAATAGGCTATTGCCTGCTCACATGACTGTAAAGCAGTTTTTCATGGTTGTAAGAGATTGTCCTGATATACCAATACTTAAAACATACAAACCAGGAATTTCAAGCCGTACAGATCTTTCCAACTCTGTTGGGTCATCCACAGGTCACTGTGAGCACCACACACAACGGACAACATCATACCTTCCATTTCATTTTACATAACATTTCACAGATAGCAACTGTCATTTTTTGTAGCTGTAATGCCTTTATTCTTACCAGTGGTGCAGCTAGGCAATTTTAGTTCTCAAATGTAATAGTGTTACGGGAGTGCAGGACCCTTGTGTTACTTCTTTTCTCCCCCATCATTTCATGCTTTACCACTATTTCTATAGTTCTAATACGTTAGAGCAAAATAAGTTTGCCAGCCCTGATTTTTTTTTCAAAAAAAAGAAGTGCTCTGAGCATGTGCAGTTTCACAAAATTCACTTAAATCATAGTGCCATCACAACGAAAAGGGAAAACCAAAAGTGCCAGGCAAAAATGTTCCTCTTCATCCAGACCTTTGACTGACTAACATCCTATTATACTTTTAAATGTGTTTTTGGGGGGTATTATTTCATTTTGTTTTTGTTCTTGTTTTTATTATGTATTTTTTCTCCTCTCACCATTGGAATGAGGGGAAGAAACCTGCTTTTTGCAGACATTGGCTGCAAGAGGGACTTCTCTCTTGTACATCAATGCCTGTAAAATGCAGGCTTCTTTCTGTGCTGCTCCTACCCCTTGCCTGCCATGGGAAGGGGAGAAATAAATACTTTGATAGCCCTATCCTGGCTGCTTCCAAAAATGCTCAGCACAGGGATTGTATGAGCCCCACGCAAGGGATTTTGACAGATGGGCAGGCCAACCCAACTATCATGTGATGTCATAGTGGCATTGTGTGATTGACAGGTGGGTGTCCTTTGCCCTTTGTCAAATTTGGCCTGTGAGGCCAATCCTGAGATGGATCTGGTCCATGAAGCCAAAATGGTTCCCCACTGAGGAAATAGAAGGATTCTTCAAACACCTTCATCTGCCCCAGCTACAACAAAAGATGCCTCAGTCTCTACAGCCACAGCAGGTGCAAACTCTCCCCAACAGTTTGACTTCACCCTCAATGTATGCTAGCCTTCAAACAGAATAGTGTCCTCTGTAAAGTAGGACACATAGCTGTCAGGTGGGTAGTAACCTGATCATAATAGGTTTTTTGAAACTCATAATAGATTGGACGTGATTGTATTTATTATATCTATAGTCAGCACTACCAACTGGGACAGGTAGTTATGGGGAGATGGAAGTGAAAAATAGGTGATGAACAAGATGCAATAACTTTGCACAATTTTATCTAACAGACATCCTGTTGAATTTAGTGGCAGAACTCCCCTTATTTTTTTACAGGTTTGTTCCCCCCCCTTCCTTCCTTCCCCATTATCAGAATTTAGATCCAGGAACCCAGCTGCATGAATAGGGGCAAAAGGTTTTTGTAAGCTAGACCTATTTCTGTCAGTCTGTTTTCAGTTAGCGCAGAACTTTCTCAACAACTTTTGCTTCACTCTGCAGCTTTGCAGCTTCTCATGCTCTTATTCAGCCAGAGGCAAATGTTTTGAAAAATCTGAACAAAAACAGTTCATCCAATTTTGAGTTATGACAGTGTGAAATAAATGCATTAGTTCTGCTCTCAAATAATTGTTCAGTTGTGAGATTTTTGGGGGGTGAATAATTAATTCAAATCGTCTAAGTTTTAAGCATTCAAACAGAGTGTATAGAATATTTAGTGAAGGATGCCTTCCTTGAGAGGCTTGGAAAAATGATTTTGAAATAAATGTATTAACTTTTGCAGATAACACACCTCGCCTTAACACGATGGCTTTGGACCCCCTCCCTTTTTGCATTGTACATCCTGCATATGTCATTTGTCTAAAAATTTGGGTGAACGTCGCTTCCTAATTCTGAGACATTATTTATCATCTGTAAAACAAATATGACTTTGAAAAATTAACACTATGGAGAGAAAATCTATTAAATTGTCTATTTCACCCTCTTCTCCTGCATCATTTATCTAGTAAAATATTGAATTGTACAGCATATTCAGACATGAATTATGATTTTCCTTTGCACGTTGGAACACATTTAAAAGCCATACATTGCTTTAATCAGCTGAGTAAAGACCATCATATGAGAGATGCTCTAAAAGAGAATATAATGAATAGTATGCAATAAGCAAAGCTTTTTAATGGATAGATGAAGCCTCTTAGAAGAGAGAGCCAGCTCAATTGGGAGGCTTCTCATTGGTGGAATGGACAGGCCGGCTCAAATTGGAAGTGAATTTTTACTCTAATAGTATCTTAGATTAGAATCATTAAAAATATCTATATGGAAACAATTATATGGAAATGAAACAATTAGTTTCAATTTGCAATTATAATGTAATATATTGTTAAATTTCTTATTAACTAGGATGAATTTGTTTTTCTATTCTCTTCCTATTTTTAGCAACGCTGCCCCTATTACTCCTCACGCTTCTTCCTCTCAAGCAGGAATATAGCCATTTATGTTGTTAACTTTGCATCATTCATGTTCCCTATTGTTTATTTGTAATGAGCCGAAGTTTTATAGCATTTTGTATTTTGAAAGCATGACAGTAGAAATAACTGCTGAAATGCAAACTACTCTGGTGTGAAGTATTGGATCTGGGTTCCACAGGGGTGTGTGGAAATCAGCTTGGTTCTTAACAAATTATTCTCTTTAGGATCTTTTAAAATTAAAATTACTATTTCACAGGTTTTCATGTCTTCCACCAAAGCATTCAGGGGATAGCATAGAGAGGGCTTTTAGGAAGGTGGAGTGGGGCAACAGAGCTATGGGCAGCTGCCCAAGGATGCCAGGTTTTGATGCTGGCCCTGGGGGGCTACATCTGGGGTCTTCAGACCTTTCTTTGTGCTTAGTGGGCTTGATTATAGATAACTCACCAAGGAGCAGGTGCAGTTTGGGGAACTGTTGCATGAAGCACAGAAAAGAGGATCCAATTGTAGCAGGACTAGCTTTTGATGAAGGACAGCAATATTAATTTTGAATCCCATGTGGGGAAATACAAAGTTCACAGAGGTGCTCAAGTATTGGGGATGGGAAATACAGTGTATCTGCATCAGTCAGCAACCTGGCTTTGCTTCTTGTCCTGGATTGTAATAAGCCGCCTCACAACAATCTTTGTCCTGACTAAGCATATTTGCTTTTAAAAAACAAACAAACCACACTTCTGTTTTCTTCCAACCACGACTTACTCATCCATGGAAGGCTCTCTTTTACCCAGTTTTGTAGAATCATAAGTCGAGCTGGTGACAAGCCACAGGGGGCCCTTGGCATGTGGTCAGCCTAGTTCTATTGCTGCATACTACCACCGCACCACACGCTACTGCGGCTGCATGCTGTCACTGCCATGCAGCAGCACCGTATGTGTGGGACCCGGCATATGCACATAGCACTGAACCCGGAAGTGATCCAAAGAGTCACAAAAAGGGGCAGAACCAGGTGGGTGGGTGGGTGGTAGGAGACACAAAGTGTTTGCAGTCTTTTTCAATGGTGTTTCAAATATATGTGATTTCACTTAAACACGCGGTGCCTTGGAACGTAACCCCCATGTGAACTGGGAGTTGCCTGTATTCCAATATGTATGAAGTAAGGTGTGGGTGGCTATTTTGCTATAATTTCAGCAACTGGGCAGGTCCTGAATCTGTGTGCTCACAGTGAAGCCACTGCTTCTGCTGCACTTCATCCATTTTGATATACAAGCTTTTCCATACATGGGTATCCTCATGTAGGAAAGAATCAGACACAAAGTGGTGCACCTTGATAAGACTCAAACTGGATAAGGGCTGATCTTAGCAACAAAACTGACCATGAATAATTTCTAAAAGCACTGTGAAACTGAATTTAATACAAAGGCCATGGGAGGTGGCTTGTTTGTTCTCAGAATGTCAAGGCCACCTTTCCACATGAAGGTGCTCCAGAGTGTTTGAATTGTTTTGAACACCAACAGCCATACTTGGTTATCATCGTGATTTGGGGGCCCTGGTAGTTCTGGCTAATTTGTGAAGCAGCATGTTTAGCAATAGCCAGAACTTCTTAGGCATTTTATTTAGAGTTTGACTTCAGAGTCAAAGAAATGAAAGAAAATAAGATGGAGTAGCCAGACTTTGGTCAAGCTATTGAATTCTCATTATTGATTGTATCTTGCTGTCCTCTGTTTTGATTATCAGCATGAAAACCTTATATTGAAGTGCCAGTTGTTCTACCTGCTGTAACACACTCGTCCCAGCTATTCATCAGCAGACCACTAAAGTGTACTTGTAGGAAACTGGTAGAAAGGAGACGTGAGTCTAAGAACAAGAGAGATGAATGCTGGATGATCACATAAAGAGCTTACTGTCCTTGTGGAAACTAGCTCAGGACCAGGTGACCTACTTCAAAGGGTATGCACCATCAACTATTGTGATTGAAAGCTCCAGTTCTAACATTTGGTAGTTTGGAAGACTACTCTAAAGAACTTTATACTCTATTGCACTGTGCACTATTCTTCCTAGAAGGTGATTAGGGAATCTGGCTCACAAAAAAGCAAGGAGCAAAACTTATTCTGTCCTAGTGCTGGCTATGGAAAAACAAGGGCGGCTGCTATTACAGTAGCGATTTTAAAAAGCAAATCTACTGACTGAGTTCACCAGGACTCCCTAAGAGCAGTGCTTTTTTTCGGGGGGGATGGGGACGCAGGGATATGCATACCCTTAAACATTTTGTGAATCTTTGTACTTTTGTCCATTTACTATATTTATTTTCCCCAATTTGAACTATAAAAAGGTGATTTTCTTGAGTCAAAATGAGACTACCCCTGAACATTTCTTTAGGAAAAATAAGCACTGCCTAAGAGCATTGGTTGGGAACAGCATCCACTAATGAAGTTTCCTAGATGGATAAGTACCTTGGACTGGCATATATATAAGACCTGTGGGTGTTGCTTTCAAGAAATAATTAAAGCCTTGTACAGATGTTATGTTAGACTCACATTCAAGTGGTCATAAGCATAAGTGAATACATGTACCTACGCAAAACATGCTTGTGTGGGAGAACCCCTTAAAATCTGGGGTGGTGACTGTGCATTTGTATGCACATGTAGTTGTGTGCATGTAACTGCATGTTTGTGTCCAAAGTTAAATCAGCAAACCACAGAACAATAGTGCATATGTTTACTTTTTTGTCATGAGTGGTTTTATAGCTTTTTCTTGCCTTCTTATATCTTACCTCTTGCCCATTGTTGAGACCAGTTGGTATACTATCTGAGATAATTTGATCAACAAAGTACATCAATAAAATAACCACATATATACTGAACAACACCCACAATTAAAACCACATGTTTATGGTGTATACTGATCACATGCGTATATTATATTATATTATATTATATTATATTATATTATATTATATTAATGTCTTAACAGGGCTTAAAACTCAAGCTACAGGTTACAGGCCATAAATCTTTTTGGTCAAGTTGGACTCCTTTTATATCATCTATAATCCCACACTCCAACCACCAATTTGTCATATGTCTATTGGGAAAGTTCAGCTGGGTTAAGTAAGCTACAGCAGTTGAGCAGGATCAGAAATCCTTGTGTTTCTTCTATTCTGTATTGCTGGGCATATACCTGGCTACTGGCTGTTTAGTTAGTTTGTTATGATGTTGTTGTTGATTTCTTTTGTCCACTGTAAGAATGTGACACTTCTGAGACGCTCTGTCTTTTGTAGAATATGAAAGTAAGGGTATCAAAATCAAAGAAGCAAATAAACAAAAGAAAACTACATGTTACATGGAGCTCTGTGGTTATTTTCTTTTTGCATTTTTTTTTAAATGAAAAGCCAAAATTTAACCTGGGCAGGCTTTGACCCAGGATAGAGGCAAGGTACATAGATGCATAATCTCAGTATAATCATTTTTCCTCTGGTCATTTTCCATGGTAAAACTGTGTTTCCACCCATTGAAAAGCAGAATATAAGATCCCACAATTTCCCCCTCTATCTTTCCCTCACGGGAAAAATGAACTCGGAAAGAATGGATTTGAGCTGATGAAGGTAGAGAAAGGGTTTATGTATACTATTTACCCTTTCTTCCACTTTGCCAACTGCCCAGGCTGATTGCAGCTTGAAAAACAAGAAGAAACAACAATAACTCCATCTAACATATGGTTTGAGTTTCAGAAATGCTTTTTCTTTTCTTTTCTTTTTTGCAAATCATCTTTATTGGTTTCTTTTAATTTACATTCATAGAATCATATTATAACATCTCAGTTCTCCTATGGCGAAACACGTATTTCTAAATAATAATAATAAAACACATAAAAAGTTGTGCTTAATCGCTTGATTCATTCATATTCCTTTTCTGTAAATACAGAATTCTGTAAATTCTGTAAAGGAATACAGAAATGCTTTTTCAGGGTTTCTTCCTTAACCACAGATTATACATTTTTAAGGCAAGCTGACAAGATCAGAATTTTAAGATAGAGTCTTCTGGTCTGTCCCCCTGCCCAAAATGACCAAAAGTAGACACAGTGCTGAGGAAGGTGGAAAGGTTTTAACTAGCATTCTGATAGAGATGCAAATTGCTCTGGTCAATCAGATGAATGAGCATGGAGGAGCAATAAGCTGTACAGATGAGCTGTGGTGGGTGGGCTTTATGTGTGTGAGATGTGTGTCCTGTACATTGTGTGGGCATGGCAGTGTTGTGTGGCTACATCCACTGATGGCATATGGCCCCAGAGTGTTGGCCAAAGTATGTTTGTCACTCCTGTATAAATGTTCCATTCTAGAGCAGATTAGGGACTCTGTAAAGTCATCCTACTGTTCTCATTAGGTAGGCTAGGTACAGTGCTGGTACACAGACATTGTTTACCAGCAGCTTTTCCAGCCTAGCATGGGGGTGGGATGGGGTGGGACTTGAGCTGAAGTTGCTGGAGCCACACTTCAGATTCAGTTGATTCCTATCAACTGCCTTCATCCAGAGATCTTGTATTTTGTGCTCAGGTCCTACCTGCTGGAGCAGCAGAAAAGGCATGTGCTCCGTCACCTATGTGTCAGCCCTTCAGATATTTGAAGTTGACTATCGTATGGCCTTTTAACCACCTCATCTCCAGACTAAACATACCCAACTCCTTCCATCTTTCCCCACAGGGCTTAGACACCATGTTCATTGTCTTGTGCTTGACATGTTCCGGTTTGTAGAAGCCATTCAAAGTCTGTGACCGCACTATGCTGTTACGAGTTGGGGGGAGGGGGAGAAGGCTGTACGCTGAGACCCTTCTAATTCTTGGATCCAGCAAGTGTTAAATATTAATTGCCTCTGGTCTATTTTTTTATTTATTTTTTAATCCTGCAATGTGTTTAAGGTTTCACTCTGCAGATTACATTGGAATCTACTCTGGATCAATATGGAGTAGAATTCCATGACATTAAAATCTAAGCAAGGATTCAGATTGTTGAAACAGCCAGACAGGCCTCTTGGTAATGACCCTCTAAGTATAGGCTATTAAGGTAAAAAAGGAAGTGGATCTGTGCAAATGGGTGAGCCCTCTTTGGGTGAGCCCCCCCCCCGACAACATGCTGGTAGTTAGTTAGAAAATACAAAGGCCAGAGCTGAGTTGTGTGTGGGTAAGCTAGAAGCTGAAGGAAGAAGCTGGCTGAAACCTATGAGGGAGAAACATGCCTGATTTCTGCTCACCTCCAAGGCTGTGGCTGTGGGTGAAGCAAGACCCTCTTGGGGGTGTTAATGCTGTGAATTCCTCCATCGTAGGCTCAGGTTGTATATATGTGTAAATAAACCATATATCATAAAGACATCACTGTCTCTGCTGTCCCTCATTCCAAATCCTGGGTGAGAGCCCTGGAATCTCGCACCGTTTGGAGATTGGGGTGGCATGCAGCAATATTTTAAAGCAAATTCAAAGCACATCTTACCTTCAAAGAATTCTGGGCACTGTAGTTAAATGGCTAAGAGATTTAAGAAGTTGTGGGTTTCAGTTTTTCACCACACAAAAGGTGGCATGACTTTTTCTAAAAACCAACAGAAAACATTTATTTCCTCCAGAAATGTATTTTTTCTTTTGCCATTGTACCACTTGGCAGGGCATTGACTCCGCTTCTCTGTGAGTGCCCTTGGAGAGGCTTTGTTTCCCAGCTAGCTTCATGGAGGACTTACAGAAAAAGAAAATAGAGTTATTGCCAGGGTATGTAATATACAGTAACAAAGCTGAACTCCACAAATGGCAATTCTGAGAGGTCTTGGAAGCATAGAGTAAGAAGGTAAAATGTGTTCCTGCTCTCCCCTGAGAGGTTACTATTTTCAAGGAATTTATTATGGCTTGAAGGGGTGCAAGGTGGGGGGGATTGTGCTCCTCCCATTAGTAATATTTTAAATAGATTATTCGCAACGGCTTTTACTCCTACACTACTTTAAAGAGAACATTCTGAAGAAAGGCCTAAAAAGACCTTTGAAAAAATACCAGGCACATATTCATAAAGAAAATAATTGTGTACTGAAATGCTGGTATTTCAGCTCTGGGGGTGGCTTTTATGCCTCTTAAGACGGTGCCCACTGCATACTGTGATCTTTCTTTCTTCTTTTCTATCCTCCATCCATTTGTGTCTTCCTTCCTTCCTTCCTTCCATATGTCTCTCACCCCCTCACACCCCACTTCTCCTCTCTTTCTTTGGATACAAACAGGAAATCCTTCCTTCCTTCCTTCCTTCCTTCCTTCCTTCCTTCCTTCCTTCCTTCCTTCCTTCCTTGTTCTGTAGCTCTTCTCAAATCTTTCCATGGTCAGGCTTTATGAGTTGTATCTGCATTCTATCTTGCTTCCCCCCTCCCCCTTATGGCTATATTTGGGGTCTCTTCAGCTGCTTCATCTTCCCTTTCCTCTCTTTTTATCTGTTCCTTAAGGTATTTCCCCCATTAATATACCAGTTCATAGCTTAAGTATCTTTCTTGCTGGTGTAGTTTGCTAGAGTAAAACACAGGAAGGGAGAGAACTGTTGAACAGATCAAGTGCTTCTCAAGGTCTGTAGGCTCTCCTTAACTGAAGATCCCTAAGCATTGGCTGTGAAGCAATCTGTCGGTGATGTTGCAGTTGCAAGGTCCCCTCTCCCCCCTGCAAAAAATCTGTATGTGTGTAGGGGGCTGATGTGGGAGTTTTTGAGAGATTAGACAGGATTAGGTGAAGGAACAGAGCAGAGCAACCTATTTTGGTAGGTATTGCTTCAAACATTAACTTGTTAGAAACCTCAGCCATAAAGAGTAAGCTTCAACTGAGTCTAGGAGCAGATCTCTTAGATGGTATAAGACGTGGAGGTGAATAGCCCTTATGGAAGTACTCCAATGGTAGCCAACTCAGTAGGCCGCTGCTTTGTACGGCTATTTTATCTTCTTGTTTACTTTGTAAAATGAAACTAAGCCCCAGCTAAATATGTAAGCTTTGTGTTTAGGACTGGCAGTGAGAAGAACCAGCTTTCCAAACACTTCCTTTCCAATTTCTTTTGCCATGTAATTGATTTGGAAAAATCTAATAGACACACAGCAGTAGGGTGCCTTCTGTGTAATTTGTCGTTCTGAAGATTAGGTTATTTTCCTTAAGAGCTTTGGAAGTTGGTTTCAGCTGGGTGGAACAACCTGCGTTTTTCTTCTTCTTCTGTCCACAGCAAGGCAGTTTCAGAAAAGCAGAAAAATTTAAATAAAAGCAAGGTGATCATTGACGCATTTCATACCCAACTTCCCCATAGTCTTGAGGCATTAAAAGTATTTTGAGTCAAAGGCTGTTCTAGCACCATGCTCCGGAAAGTAAATTAATTATGACTTGACCAGCTGTAGGTTAAAGCGGGAACTATGATGGGTGGAAATAAAGTGAGGAGAAATGCAGATGGTTGTCAGCAGCATAACTTTGATCTTACCTTGTTCTAGTTTGTAAAGATTCTAGAGGGATGGTCAGACATTCACCTGATCTCTTGTACTGCTTTTAGTAGGATTTTGAAATGTCTTTGTATTGCTGTGCACAGTCCTGATAATTTGTGAGGGAGCATATAAATACTTTTTTAAGCAAGCAAACAACACACCTGGGGTAAAAATTGGGGGGGCAGGCACATGCAAGGCAACCCTGCCCCAATGTCCCCATGCATATGGCCTCACCCACTCAGTCCTCCAGCTTCCCTGTATCATGCATGAAAGGTCTACAAGGGTTTTCTGCTCATGTTCACTCTAATGCAAGTAGAATGGCTCATGTGATCAGGAACTCTTCTATATTGCCCACCTCTCAGGCACCTGCTGTCAAAATGGTATCAGGCGACCTACTTTTGCCCACATGGTTTGAAAGTAAACCACGTAGGCAAAGGCATAGAATCATAGAATTGTGGAGTTGGAAGGGACCCTGAGGATCATTCACTCCATCCTCTGCAATGCAGGATTATTAAAATGTCCCATATGGGGATCAAATCGGCAAGCTGTGTGTTATCAGCACCACATTCGAACCAACTGAGCTATCCAGGCCTCATGTGCATAGCACTTTGCAATTATTGACAATACTGTGCACAGAGATTTGCACAAACCCCCTTTCAGTCCGCTGCTATATACCCCACATATACGACCTCAGGTGTAAGGCAGCTGGACTTGGCTTGGCTTAATATAGACCAAATGAGGAGGACTGGCAGGTCTACTTAGGCCCACAGAGTGGAGGTTTCCTTAGTGCCTCTATATTATATACTATTTCGAGTATGAGAGGTTCTTCATTATTGCTGGCATTTCTTGTGCAAAGGCAGACAGATCCATTTGGGAGTGGCAGCATGGAGGAAGGACAAGTGCCATTATAAATAGGAACGTTGAGTGTGGGCGTCTGTCACAGGAATCCATCTGTCCATTGACAAAATGTGTGGATGGAGTTGTGATGGTGGGCAATCTATCACCACTCACTGCCACCACTACACTTCCCTAATATTTGTGCGTTCAATGGATGTTGGAAGGAGTTCTGCCTATATACACATGTACACACAACCGTATGTGGGTAGAACAACTTCTGACATCCATTGACTGTGCAGGCCTTGGGGGAGTGTGGAAACGGCATGCAGTGGTGTTGATGGGCTGGGCTAGTCCATGTGGAGACAGTGGGCAGGGCTAGACCACACAGGTCCTATGCCTACCCCCATGTTCTTTAATGAGAGGAGGAGTTTGTGTGAAGCTTCTAATGGTTATGTCAAGGAGAATGAGAGCCAGAGCTGCTAATAAGAATTACTGGCCTAGAGCATTTGTAATCTCATCTTCAGTGTGCATTAAAAAAAATTGACACTAGATCCCAAGGACAGGGAACAGTGTCTAAAGGGCAGTTGTCACTTGTGTATCATTAATATACCAAAATATGCTAAACTGCCATGTCTGCCTATAAATACAAATCAGATAGATGTCAAGCTTAAGCAAAGGGAAATAAAGAAAGATAAAGGAAACCACTCAATCTTCTACTTTCTCAAAACAGACAAGGAATCTTGGGCAGGAAAGATGCGGGGGCGGGGCTGTATTTCTCTTGTAGTGGTTCAGAAGAAATGGTTCTTGGTCCAGACAAAACAAATTAGTTCTGTGCAGATGTTCCAGGTTCTGTAGGAATCACTTAGATGCGACAGGTCAATAATTTTGCATCCAGCCCAATGTTTATAAGCATTTCATTAGAAAGGGTGAATCTTTGAAGCCAGGGCTGGATGTAGACACATCAAAAAAGCATTTCAGGAAAATTCGTTGTAAACTTTATTATGAGAAATCACATTGGTGAAAGACGGGACTCCACAGCGCCATCTGGTGTCACAGTGTTATAACGCATATAAATCGTTTTTTCTTTACTAATGTAGCAGAGTCCCAGGATATGTGATGTGAATATGTTAGAATTAGTGGGATAGGTTGATGTGCTGCTTTTTCTTATTTAATTCTTATTTTAATGTTGAAATAAACTACAACTTTAATATCACTTATTATAACATAAAACGAACATTTACAATGACTAATCACATGTCTTTTTGACTGTATCCTGCTAAGTCATACACAGACTAGAGTCACTGAAACCAATACACATGACTAAATTAGGTCTGTTTATTTCAGCTGGTTTTCTCTCTGTGTGACATAGTTAGATACAAGCCTTTGTTTTAATAATGTATTATTTTTTTAACATGGATATGTTCAGGACCAAATATCCAAAATATATTGTGATGTCTTTTTTTAGAATGTCTGGCACCAAGAGCTAGACAGGTTGGATGTTGGCAGAGGGTTCCAGCAGGGTTGGATAGGCCCCATACCAGGTTAACCAAGCCACACCATCATTCACTGCTGGGCCCCTGGGTGCATTTCTGTATTGAACAGCAGTGCCACTTTTGAGTGGATGAAAGCAGAGTTTATCTCTCATTCTAAATCACTACTGCTCACCCACCACTGAAGTGTGTCTAAAGGCCTGGTGGATGTGGCAATCGATTTAGACACTAGGAGAGGATATGTTGTTTAGTTGTTATTCTTCCTTGCTCATGTGAGTGAGATCAGCAGAGTACCATCCTTTGCAGCTTAAACTTGGAACCTAAGACAAAGTTGATTTAACCTTCTAGAAACAAAAATACAGGATGCTTTAATGCAGACTGGATTTTCCTAGTATTACCCCTTTTCTTCCTTTTAAAAACAATTCCCACACACATTGTTTTGTGAAGAAATAAAAGTAGTATTTACTTACATAACATAGGTATTGAAGCAGCAGGTACAGCAGCAATATAACTTACTATTTAAGTTACAAAAGTGCAATATGTAAGTTCAAAAATGATATCTGAGCTGCAGAGCTCAGACATGCATGTGTGGTCAGCTTAGATAATCAGCACCATGGCAAGCTCCCCCCTCAGTTATCTGGTGCTCTTTATGCCTGTTTCCCTCTTTTTTGTGCCTCAAAGTTAAGCTTCTGATTAAATATCCTGATAGATATTTTTGGGAGGGAAATCACTTTTTACAAAACTTTCCTGAATTAACTGTCAAACGTCATGTTAGAGAGG
Source organism: Darevskia mixta (assembly GCA_034641385.1). Taxonomy (NCBI): domain Eukaryota; kingdom Metazoa; phylum Chordata; class Lepidosauria; order Squamata; family Lacertidae; genus Darevskia; species Darevskia mixta. The sequence goes on from JAWWNH010000008.1 coordinate 22,217,607, forward strand.
AAAAAAAAGTGGCATAAGAGATGGCCTTTGAATGCAAAAAGTGAGAGGAGAATGTAAGCTTCAGTAGATAGCAGATGCAGAAGGAGCCCTCGAGTTGGCAAATCATCCTATATGGATGATTTGTCTTTCTCAGTGGTAAATGTGTGATGTGGAAGTGGATGAAAAAGTACGTATCAGCTCAGATGAGCAGATGCATGTGGGTGAATTATTAAATCATTATGTGCTTGGCCAAATCTGGTGTCCAGTAAAGCAAGTTCGTTCTTCCTTGTTTTTTCTTCATGGTGTGAAGATCATGAAGCCTGAAACCTGTGCTTTGCTTCATGCTGTAAACTCAGCAGGAACTCTGAGGAAGCAATAGTTGGGCACTGCATTAACTTCTTCAGCTCTGTAGGAGATGACGACAGCCTGATTCCCACAGGGGTTTTCTAGAAAAACTTCCACCTCTAATAAAATGGTGAAGGGCATTACTCCTAATTAAATTGGGCTAATAAGACACATAAATATATGTCATCACTTCCTTTGCTCTCATATTACATATTGCCACTGTCTGTTTTCCTTCTTTTGCCCTGTCACTTAGATCTTGAGTAGATGTTTGTGTTGCAGTAATGATTTTGCTTTAAAACAAGGTTAGCAGCAATTTTGCTTTCCGAGAGATAAATGCTATGGAGCTTTTGCATGATGGCTCAGAAGGAAGAAGGGAAAAGAAATGTTTGTTGTGGAAAAAAGAAGGAGCTGCTGAAAAGGATTTGGAAGACTGTATTAAAGGGAGTGTCATGAGAAGGAGAATGGCTGGCAGCTGAAAAGAAACAGCACAGCAAGGAAAGGAAAGGATTTATGGGGCAAAGCCATTGGTTTTTAGTAGCAAATAAACAAAGAGCTTGGGAATGGACAAGAATTGACTTTCATTGTAGATCCCTAGTTCCTCTTTCTTCTGAACTGCAACCAGCTCTGTATTCCTTAAAGTAGAAAAGAATTCATAAACATTTACAAAATTTACAACAGGCTCACCTTTTGCCACTCTTCTAGCATTCTAATAATTGGAATCACACAAAAGCTTAATACGTGGTAGCCATTTAAAGTGGTATTGTGCGGCTGGGGCACATCTGTGATGTTGACGGGCAAAGAAGCTCAGTGCGTGACCTTGGCCAGTCTTTGTCTCTTAGCCTAATTTACCTCACAGGGTTGTTGTGAGGATAAAATGGGGAGAGGAAAAACATTTGAGTTCCTTGGAGGAAATGGGGTATAGAAATGCAGTTAAAAAATAAATAAATCTGTCAAATGAGTAAAGTAGCAGTTATCTCTAGGAACACTCTACCAAAGCTTTTATTCCTTTTCTCTGCTGCACCATTGGAAAGAGATTACTTCAAACTTAATTTGTTATAGAAGAAAATACTGCGGTTTATGTGATCAAAGAAATGAAGCAGAATAGCAAATAAAAAATTATATCAAAGAACATGGAGGCATCAGGATACCAAATTTAATAAGATATTATTAAGCAGTAAAATTTTCAACCGTTATTGATTGGATCAAGAATAATGATGATCCAGTGTTGAAAGCCGAACAGGAAGTATACAAAATACAACTATGGGAAATGCTTTGGCATAAAACAAAGACAAATATATACAATGCAAACTTTATGGCCTCAGCAAAAGTGATTTGCAAAGGGTGGAGTTATTACTCACAAATTTTAGCTCCAGCAATATCTTGGATTATCTCAGTCCCAAGAAATGAATCATCTTAGGGTGATGTCCGCCCAAGTCATATGCAAAGCAGACCCATTGAAATCCGTTGACATTCAGTATGACTAAGTTGGATATCTCCCTTAGAGACTGAGAACTGTGCCACAGGGGTGCCTCTTTTTTATTTTTACACCTTCCCTTGTTTAGCTTTTAAAATCAGAACAATAAGGCACCCTTTTCAATGCTCTAGCCTTTCCTGAAGCTGCTGCTTTTATTTTATTTAGTAGTTTGAAGGCTGTGTGTTCTTCCTCTTCAGCACGGGAGATAATATCTTCCCTGACTTTTTAAATAATGGGTGAACAGCAGTATGGCAGTCCCTCCCCTGTCACAACTGAGGCTCTCTCTTCCTCATCCATAATGTAGAAGCACAGCACCTGACGATTGCCTTTTAAATGGGAACATGTGGAACCATTGTGCAAGGGGAAAATGTGATTAGCTAGGACACATATTCACTATCATCTTCTGAATGGCATGTCCACTCTTTCTGTCCTACAGCCGAAAGGTTTTGCTTTCCTTGTCTCTCATCTAGGTGTCCGGCTTCCTTCCTAGTTGCCGCAGCAAGTACCCCCTCTCTCCTTTTCTGAGTGAAACTGTGACTGTGTAATGCAAACTATATTGGTGTTAATTGCTTGAATGCTGCTTCATGGACTCTGTCGTACCTTGTTCTCTTATCCAGCAACAAGGGGTACTCAGTGGAATTAACACAGCACATGTAAAATGGATGAAAGAAAGGAAACGCACTGTCTAATTAGACTGTGGAAATTGCTGTTGCAGAATAATATGAAAGCAAATAGCTTAGTAAGATTCCAAGAAGAGATTAGAGACTCCTCTGAACAGAACAAGCTTTTCTAGACATAGTAGGCAGGAAAAAAATGATAAGGACGATGGATTCCTAGGACTGTTGGAAAGTTAAGTTCCAATATGTAATGCATTGTGTTGAGCATAGGAAGTTGCATTTATCTGAAGTTTTACAGCATCCATGGCATACAATTTTGTTCTGGCATGACAACTAGATATAGGCCCAAGGCTGGTAACTGTGCTTTGTTAATGGCTGAGCTTCATCTGGCTCTAGGGATGCCTGACGAATTTGATCTTGTATATTCTGATACAAACTGACCTAATTCTCACCTCCTAAACTAATGTGTGGATTGCAACTCTTAGTTACTCACAGTCTTCTGCATTTTCTTGAACATTCTGACACATTCCTTGGCTTTATAAAATTATCAGATGACCTTTGAAATGCACATTTTAAAAGAAAATGCATTTGGAAATGAATATTTTGAGAGGAAATGCATTTATATATTCAAAAACATAATGTGTGAATTTTTGCACATATTTTATATTTAAAAATGCAGATTAATGCAGAAGTGCAACAGAATTAACTAATGGGAAAACACTTGCAAAAGTGAATGTAGTCATTCATTTGGTTAAAAAAATGCAGTCTAGCAGAGGACACAAGAAAGAATATATATGAAAGTATCAATTTAATTATGATTCACCCTTTACCACAGTTAAAGCAGAGCTAACAACTTGCTCATAAATACAAAGAAAATAAAGGAGCTTGTGGTGGACTTCAGGAGGAAGAAGAACGATGTCCAACCACTTTTGATTGATGGAATCTGTGTGGAGAGGGTAACAATGTTCAGATTTCTGGGCATTGAAATACAGGAGGATCTGCCCTGGAGTGCAAACATAAGGGGGCTTGTGAAGAAGGCACAGCAGAGACTGTATTTCCTGAGAGTTTTAAGGAAAAACCATCTTCCACAGAAGCTGCTGCTTGCCTTCTATCACTGTGCCATTGAGAGCGTGCTCACTTATGGCTTATGTGTGTGGTACGGAAGCTGTACTACTAAGGACAGGATGGGGTTGGACAGAGTTGTTAAGGCAGCAGAGAGCATTGTTGGCTGCTCGCTCTCCACCTTAGAGCAGATTTATGCCATGAGGTGCCACAGAAAGGCACTGGACATAGTGAAAGATCCATCGCATCCTGGTCACCGTCTATTTGAACTTTTGCCATCGGGACGGAGATACAGGACGATGACAACAAGAACAAGCCGTCTTAGAAACAGCTTCTTCTCCAGAGCAATCACAGCCTTGAATGGGAAGCCTGGACTTTGAAGTCATCTACTCTTACCAGTTATGTTTTAATTAGTGTGTATGGTTTTAATCAGTGTGTATGGTTTTAATTAGTGTTTTTGTAGTTGTTTTGTTTTTGAGTGGAGTGCCCTATCTGGGTGGATGGAGCAGCCAAGTAATTTCGTTGTCCCCGAAGGGGACAATGACAATAAAAATATTCTATTCTATTCTATTCTTAATATTATTTTATTAATATGAATTCTATTGGTCAGTAGGCCAAATGATACATGTTTATTGCTATTGGGTAGATTATCTTCTCCCCCCCTCCCTCCTCTCTCCCCCCACCCCGAACCTAAACATTCAGTGAAATGGGAAAAATATTTCAGAAGGAAGAAATAACCTAGCTATTGTTATGGCAATTATCTGGCATCACTTAATTCTTTCGTCTGTTTGAAAATGTTATAAATAAGACACAGTTTTGCATGAAGCATGTTAGCTGTGGTTTTCACATTTAAACTGGCAGTATTGTTTGGGGGTTATAGACAGGTGATGCTAACTGAGTTGTGCTTCTCTGCTGCCAAAGACCATGGAATCAAAGCTAAACAAAATGCTGCGTCAGAGCTGGGACTTGTCCCCCAACTGCAATGGACACCAGCACTACTGTGCCTTTACTGGCTGTTCCTCTGCTCTTGCATAAAAAATGTCACAGCAAAGTACTTTGACGGAACTGGCATTGACTGGTCAGGTGACCAGTGTTGGCACCATTCCAAGGGAGGAAGAAAGGACTCGCCAGAATCCCCCAATGACAGCCTCTGCTAGAGCTGTGTGGAATCCCCCAAGCATCCCCATTGTTCACAAAGCACAGTCTTACCCCTAAGCCCAGACTGGCCAGCCTAGGGTGAGATGGGGGCAGGAGGTGAGTGGCTGTGAAGCGGTTTTATCTGGGGACCGAACAAGAAAATCAATCTTTACCTTTTCTATCTTAAAAGTGCAGTTTGTATCCGCATCTGTTCCAGGGGAAAACAATAGCTGTGCCCTACGTATGAAAAGTTGGGGGAAATACTAATAAATGCTGTAATGAACTCCAGCACTGAATATGCTTCCCTCACGTCACTTTATCCCAGAGTTACTTTTCTGTGAAGGCACCAATGAGAAAATGTTCAATAATATCAGACAATTTGATTTTCTTTGAAGACATTTTAGAAAAAAGAGCCCCAAAATCTCATTTTAAATGATTGGCCATTTGATGTACCATAGCAATTTACCTCTTAGTGCTACTTGAGGCTTTGCCAGTCATTTTATGCCCCTTCCTTGCTACTCCCTGTCACAGCAGAGCTTCATTGCACAAGTTTGAGAATGACTGATGGCATTTCACTGCTGTAAGGGTTAAGGAACTCCAATGACAAGGGTGTATTTCAGAGCCATCCCTCTTCAAACCACTACTTTTGTATTGTCTGGCAGGTGATGTGCTAGACCATTATCTTTCCTTGATAAAGGACTGGATGAGAGTCAATAAATGGAAGTTCAATCTAGATAAGACTGAGGCACTGTTAGTGGGTGTTTCCCTTGACCCATGGGAGGTTGCCTGCTCTTGGTGGGATTACACTCTGTCTGAAGGAGCCGATATGTAACTCTGGGGTCCTTCTGGATTGTTTGCTGTTGTTTGAGGCTCAGGTGGCCTCAGGATCATGGAGTGCCTTCCATCTGCTTCAGCTGGTGGTCCAGTTGCACCACTATCTGGACAGGGATAGTCTCTAACTTCTGTTGTCTCTGCTCTGATAATCTCTAGGTTAGGTTACTGCAACACTTTATACGTGGGGCAGCCTCTGAAGACAGTTTGGAAACTTTAGCTGGTGCAGAATTTGGTGGCCAGGTTGCTCAACAGGGAACACAGTTTAGGCATTTTACACCGATCCTGGCCCAACTGCACTGGCTGCCAATTAGTTTCCAGGCTCCATTCAAAGTGCTGGTTTTGTGGGATCATTTATTCCTCACCCCCATTCATTTAGTCCATTTATAGACCACGTACTATTTGAAAGATCAGTTGAGAGACATGTTTTTCCTGTTGCAAACTCTAACTGCAAAGGGGGATCACTGTTGGGCCTCAGATGAGTTCCACATTTCTGAGGATCCACATTTCTAGCAGTTATCAGTGGTGCTTATATGCAGAACATGGAAGTAAATAAGGGGTCAGATACACCATAAGTAACAATATGCACAGTCTCAAATCCGTCACTGAAGTCTTTATTGTAGCTAAAGCAGAGATCCACTGAACTGGTGTGATATTTACTTTTTAGCTTTGAGTTTCACTTTAAACTGGTTGTATCTAAATTTGGAAGGGTAACCTCTTTCAAGTTGACAATTTTGAGAAGGTAGAGTTTAGACCCAGCTCCCTAAGGACTCCTGCTTACTAAGTAAACCTGGGACTCCATCTGACTCAAAAGTATTTGCTAATACACGTTTCAGCTCAGCTGCATGTTTTTGCTTTGGGTGGGTGTCCAATTTCTTTTCCGAAGATTTCTAAGGAGCTAGTCAACAGGTTTCATCCATAAATGACAGTGAATAATAAAGAGAATGGTGTTTCTAAGACCAGCATAATCTGTGGGTCTTTTATAGCCATCAGAAACAGCATCTTTGGGAGCGGGTAAGCTCCTACATTCATTGGGAGCCTTTGGAAAAGCTGACTGCAAACAGATTTTCACTGCCCCAATGTGGACTTATGTCAAGCTGTGCCCAATGAAACCTGACAAGCTGACAGACTAAATCTGTCAATGGAATATGGGGGGAAAGGGGATGTCTCTTATGCCCATCTTAGAGACATGGATACAAAATGTAAGGCTAGGGAAGGTCTTGTAAATGATACATGTTTATATTTGGATAGTCTTCTGATGTGACGAACTGTGTGGGGAGGAAAAAAATGTACTAATGCTGAAACATACCGTTGATTTTAAATCATTTTGTCACAAACTATCCTTTTGAAGCAGTTTTCTCTCTCTTCAAACTAGTATTCCCTTTATCTCTGAATATGATTGGCCAAGTGTTACTTCCAAAGAGTTCAGTATGGGATTGGAGTGCAGGCATGCAGGCAAGGGTTGCCTTGTGATCTGGTGGCTTAGCATTGAGTAGCCCAGAATTGGACAGAGTTTGGAGGCAGTAGAACTAGGTAAAAAAAATTCTGGCAACAAGGATACTTTTGCATGTTCTGCTTCTCCTCTTGCTTTTTCATTACTTGCATTAAACAGATATTAGGAGAAGATCAACACCTGGCTGATGCGTTAAAAGGAAAATGGAAAAAAAGTTAGGAAGGTCAGATCCCTTCAGAGAGCTTTGAGGTTATTTTAAACAACTATAATAGAAGCTCAACTGAAATATATGCCACAGAGCAGAAAAGGTAGACACACATCCAAAATGACAGCAGCACGATTAAACAGCAGTCAAGGATGCTTTAAAGAGGAAGGAGGTTTTTTTTTTTTTTTAAGGAATCTTGCCTAAACAGAAAGTAAGGAGGAACACAAACATTAGCAAAAATATCATTGGAACACTGATTAGGTGTGTGGAACATTAGTGAAAATACTTCAGATATAGACCACTCTTTATAATCTATTAAGTAAAGGCAGCAATTTATATTGCAGCTGATGTGGGAAACATCACTATTCCATTGGTCTTTTGTGTAGTATATGCAAAAAACTGGAACTGAATATGTGTAGGCATACATCTTTAAACATCTGTGTACACATGCTTGGGGAACCTGATTGGCCCAAGTTTCCCAGATGCATGTAAATGTATGTTTAAGGCAATGTGTACAGGCATATTTTATTTCCAACTTTACATCTTTGTAGTGGAAAACACCAGTGACTAGGTGTTTCCATCAGCAACTGTGATCTGTGTTCATATGTTTGTCCATATTAAGTCAACTAATGGACTGTTCACACTATGGAATTTCTCCAGTTATTTGCCTACTTGGATGTCTGACTGCATGGAGAAGAGTTAGCATAATCAATGTCTTTTTCTTGGCAGCTTGAGACCCAAGGGTCCACTGGAGAGAGACTGCAGTCACAAGGGAGAGATTGTAGTTTGCAAACAGTAGAGTCCTCGATTAGGATGGCTATATAGTGAGCTAGTGAAGGGCAGCTGGAGAGAGGAGTGGTATTAACCCCCTGCCCAGTGACTTTGTGTGGGGGCATATACGAAGATTGCAATGCCATTTCCTTATTCGTTCAACTGGGACATGTGCATGATGGAAAAGGTGTGGATAACCTAACCAAGGGGTGCATTTTCAAACATGTAGCAAGTAACCACACCCACCCTTGTGAATGGCAGGAAATAGAACCAATGTAGATGAGCATGAACGATTCCGTATTGAGAAAAACTACATTTATGTGCTTCAAAGGGGTTTGTGTGTTTGCATCGTAAGTCAGGGAATCATCTGAATTTAAGAACTGAAGGCCTGTAGACAGCTCTGAAGTAAGCAATGTGTCCTGATAGCCTTCAGAGCAAAACTATGCTCTAGGCAGAGCCTGAAGACTTTGATTGCAAATTGCTTTGAGTTGGCTTTATTTAATAAATAATAATAGTGATTTCAAGATCTACCCCTCTCTCAGGGACGCGGGTGGTGCTGTGGGTTAAACCACAGAGCCTAGGGCTTGCCGATCAGAAGGTCAGTGGTTCGAATCCCTGGGTCCCAGCTCCTGCCAACCTAGCAGTTCTAAAGCATGTCAAAGTGCAAGTAGATAAATACCAGTAGGTACCGCTCCGGCGGGAAGGTAAACGGCGTTTCCGTGTGCTGCTCTGGTTCGCCAGAAGCGGCTTAGTCATGCTGGCCACATGACCCGGAAGCTGTACGCTGGCTCCCTCGGCCACTAAAGCGAGATGAGCACTGCAACCCCAGAGTCGTCCGTGACTGGACCTAATGGTCAGGGGTCCCTTTACCTTTACCCCTCTCTCAGAGAGGGAGAGTTGATGCCTTTCACTGGTTGAAATCACTGGTTTCATTAGCCTTTCACTGGTTGAAATCTAGTCAACTAGTTTTCTAGTCCATTCTATCCTTCTGGTGCCTTAGGATAATAGTTGAAAGGAGTTGAGCTTCCTTAGCTATGGCTCCAAAACTTTGAGACCCTCACACTTCATAGGATAGAAGAACTAGGCTGTAAAACCTACCTCCCCTCCCCCCAGCTTTGGTTGAACTGGTCTTTTTATTTGTAACTATTTGGCTTCTAGAGGATCGCAATCTAAGTGCAACTCTTATATTGACCAAAATATTTATTTGCATTGCTCTCTCTTGCATTCTCTTGCACCTCAAGAATAGTCAGATGCTAACTTAAAAAGTTAATAATAATAATAATAATAATAATAATAATAATAATAATAATTTATTATTTGTACCCCACCCATCTAGCTGGGTCTCCCAAGGCACTCTGGGCGGCTTCCAGCAAATATTACAATACATTAACATCATAGGCCCAAAAGGAGAATTAAGGTTATGGGGTGAAAATGCCCCAAGAGTTGCAGTATATAATCATTTAAAATAAGTAATCGTAAATGAAAAATACATCCACAGTAACAAAAGCAAATTTCCTGCTAATATACCTTGCCTTGCATCCCAGGACTACATAAAGCAAATCTATTTATTTTTAAAATAGTTTTTCATTATGTTTCACTCATAATGCCCATGTTAGTTTACTTAAAATGGCAATATATCTCAAAATTTAACACAGCCAATCTCTTAATTTAGGCATTTGAGATTTCTTTTAGTATTTAGTATAGATCAGTATCACTGTTACAGTAATGTAAAATGACATTGCTTCATTTTCTTGGTATACTGTCCCTTTTAATATTGTTAACAAGTCTATTTTAGAGTCTAAAGTAATTTTTTCTCCAAACTTTGAATGGCTTTTAATATTTGCTTCCCAAATCCTCTAGCATAGGCACTGGACCACCAACAGTGGACAAAGGAGATTTAAGTCTCTAGTGTGAAAATGCCCCCCAAAGTATAATGCAAAGTTTGGGCCACCAGTGAGCAGAAGTCACCACTAAATCTCACTCTTTTCCTTTCAGTGGGACTTACACGTGGCTTACTTGGGTGATTTTGTGCCCTTTGTCTTTATTGCATAAACATGTGTTGGTGTAGGAGTAGGCAGTGTTTTCCTGCTGACATTTAGCTGAAAAATTCTATGAAAATTAAATAATACAACAGTTCTAACACTTCCAGAATGTTCAGAGTAAACATACCATCTGAAAATGTGCACAAAGAGCAAGAGTTCTGTCAGAAAGTTACAGCATTTTGCTGAGTACTTATTTATTTGAATAATTTATACATCACCTTTTGTTTGAAAAAAAATTGTGTGCAGCCATTTAAAATACAGTTAAAATAAATACATTACAAAGATAAAATAAATGATACTGCATGATACATAAGTGTCCACAAATAGTTCAAAGACAAATTAGAACTCATGGCATCCAAAGTACATAAGTTTTCAGCAGGCCCTCTCAGGACTTCTGACAATTCAGAGGGGAAGCAGTTTCATTTGGGTGTGGGGAGAAGCACAACAGGAAAGGCTGTCCTTTTGGTCACTGCCTGATGGACTTCTGCAAGCTGGGGTATGACCAGATCTGAGGGATCAATCAAATCTATAGAGGAGAAGGCATGACCTCAGGGAGATTGTCATCAATAAAACCTTAAACAAAACCCGTATGCTTTCTAAGGATTCACTTTACATTTAGGGATGCTTGAGAAATTAAATCCGGATTCCAAAGAAAACTCATTGGATCTGCACCTCCTGGACTAGTATAAACTGCATATCAGAAGTGTGGATTCTGAAGGAGAGCTACAGTCTGATATGCATTTTAGTCCAGGAACGGTTCATGGGGAAGCCATTCTCAGCCATGCCCCTCTTACAGTGTTCCTGATAGAGATGGCAGAAGCATCAGGCCCTTATTGCTACAGGGCAGTGCTATTTTCCTAGAAAAAGAGGTGCTAGAACTCACCATGAATGCCTCCCTTGTCCTCTTATAATGGCAAGGCACCCACCTGAGAGGTTCTGGAACTGAGTTCCTGCAAGTTCCAGCTGAAAAAACGCCCTGCCCCCCCCATCCATCTGCATGCCCCCTTGAGCGCCTGGGGTACCCCATTGTTTTGAAGCAGATGTTTGGAGGGAGGAAGGGGTTCAGGGGCCGCAGCGTGAAGGAGAAACAGGTGAAGCCTAGTTACACAAATGCCCCCCCTGCTCATGCTACTTTGAATCTCACCCATTGCAATTATCAACAAATAATTATGATCTCATCATTTAAAAAAAATCATCAGCATACTGTCATCTTAAAAAACCAAACCCTGCAGATTTTTAATCCTAATAGCAACAGCTAGCTTGAAAGGTTTAATGTGGGAAAATTGATCAGGTTTATTCAAATTGGACATTAGAGTTCTTAATTATAGACATAAATGATAATTTTTTCCTGGGGGAAATCTATCAAAAGTTGGCAAAATGTGACTGTTCATTTGAAATTATTTTAAAAACAGTTTTGTTGTTACAATTTTAACAGTGGTAGAACTAAATGAAATTAAAGTACCGGTATAAATAATTTGTAGTATGATAATTGTTGGTGATGTCACATAATAATAATCCTTTTCATATATCATAGTGTTTTACTGAAAATATTTAGAAATAATTTGGAAATAATTTAAAAGGTCCACTTAACCCCAGTATAGTACATTTGGAATATTTAAAATATACTGTTGCAATTAGCAAATTGTTTACTAATGGCAAGAAAAGATGTATTGAGCAGCCCTTTTAACAGAAGGATACAAATGAGTCCAGACTGCGGCATGGCTAGGGGAGTAAAAAACAACAACACACCAGCCACTCTTGGACAGATGTATTGAAAAATTGCCTTTTTTTAATCCACCGGAATGTCAAGACGACCTTACATATTTTTTTCTCCTTTGTGATCAGTAGGAACGATTGTTTCATGTAATTAGAAACATAGAATGCTGCCTTATACAGAGTCAAATCACTGGTCTATCTAGCTCAGTATTTGTTGACACAGACTGGCAGCAGTTCCTGAAGATTTCAGACAGGAGTCATTCCCACTCTTACCTGGAGACACTGAGGATCGAACCTAAGATTTTTTCTATGTGCTTTACTATACATTTTCATTTACTCTTCTTCGAGACAGTGGGGGAAATGTTTCATGAATTATGACTTTGAATTCTTTACGCAGTGCAGTCTTATACATGTCTACCCAAAAAAGGTAATTCTCAGTACATTAATTTCTGAGACATTTTGGCTTAGCCCTAGAAGTTAGGCAGGGAACAGGAGAAGGGGGACAAAGAGGTGGAAGGTGGTGAACGGGGATCAGAGTGGGATAGGTGGGGGCCATGATGCATTTTGTCCCTAAGAGCAGTTAGGCCAAGAGGCAGGCTTCAGGTGTGCCTACAAGGAGGAGGGCCTTGGTCACAGACTAGTACCAAGTTGGGCAAATCTCTTAAGGCAGCCTCCTTTTGTCTGTGGAGCATGCAGTGAAAGGGAAGCTTGGTCCTGGTATAGCCGGGGAGTTGCCAAGTTGCCAAGTTTTATTCATATTACATCTTAGACATCTTGGGGCAGGCTTGTGAAAATGAGGATCCAAGGAAAAACGAATTGACTAGAAGAACAGCTAACCAGTTAGCTGATATTTTTTTTAAGTAGCTAATTTATGAGGAAGGAACATTTCTATATTGCTTCCTGCAATTACAAATGACATCTTAGTTCTTGAACCATCTGGGGTGTGAAAGCAAATGCATCTGCGTAGCCCAAATTGATCTGAAAAAGATGGAAAGGAAACTTCTCGCTGTGGAAAAATCATCTTCCCCACGCTCTTCCCCATCTTGCCTCTCCATTTCATAATGTCATTTACAGGTCTGTCCACATGTGTACATGCCCTATACTTGGTTGCGTGTATAAATTGTTTGTGCATTTTTTAATGCTTTATTTATTGCTTATAATTACTACTTTTGTTATGTTGCTTGTATTTTTTCCCCCATGTTGTAAGCCGTCCTGAGCATGGTTTGAACTATGGAAAGGTGGTATACAAACAAATGTATGCATGCATAGTTCCACAAAATTTCATTCTGCACTGATGGGATCACTGCACTGGGCTTTGGGTTTCTTGTCGTTCTTGAGCTGCTGGGAATTTTACCTGCAACTACGTCGAATGAAGTAGTTCTTTGAGCAAATCAAGGGGGAAAGATGCATGGTTGGGCTATATGTGTAAACCAGGTCTTAACACTCTTCCCGGCCTCTTTGCCCCCTCCTTCTACTTCCCTCCAACCCCTTTGCTGGGATCTTGACTTACTTTGGCAGTTAGCTGCGTATGTAACAGGGTTGCCATGGAAACAGTATCCAGCACACTGCGCTCTGTCTCTCTGTTCTCTCTTGTCTTTCCTATCCCACCCTCTTCTTCTGTTTCTGAAGCCTGTTGCCATGGAAAAACTTATAATCAACTAAAATTCTCAGACCCCCTTCCTTTTGTTTCATACATTAAGATGCTTTATCTTGAGGAAGGCTTAGGGACAAGGCTTCAGTTTCCTCTTTAAAAATCACAATACTTCCTGATGGTGTGCAGGTGTGTGATGTCTCGTGTCCTCTGTGATCACAGCAGCATGTCCTGTCAACCTGCCTCAGTATCTTGTATGATACTGCACAGGATTTTTTTTTTGGGGGGGAGGGTGCTTCTTGGACTGCCTGGCGCTGCTACTTGATGCTACAAAACTGTTGGCCAAGCAAAAGGAAAAAAAAGTAGTCCTCATATATTAGTACTCTCTCTGTCGATGAACCCATATTACTTTCTCAGTAATTCACAGGAATGAACACAAAGCTCCCTCTGAGGTAAATTTGAGTCATTCATTGAAGCCCAGTGTCAGCTAACTTTTGGATATGTTGTCCTGCCACATGTTCCCATGTATGCTGCATTCCCTGTTTCCCCACTCCTACTTTTGGGGCTGTAAGGAAACAGTGTCATAAATAGCAAACATTAAGGGTATTTGTGAGAGGTGAAATTAATTTGTTGGAGTTGGTGTGGGTAAGGAAAGGTGCTATTATTGCACAGGCCAGAAAGGTGAAGGTAGGATGACAGTTGGTTAATGGTAATTTTTATGTACTGAGCTGAATCCTAGAACAATAGGATCCAGAATGCAGCAGTCTGATTGGTATGCAGGAGCCACCCAATCCAGCTCCAGGTGGAAGTGAATGAGTGACCTGATTGGCCTGCAAGAGCAGCCAATCAGGCTCCTGGATAAAGTGAATCTGCAACCTGATTGGCCTTCAGGAGTAGCCCAGAATTAGCCAATCATGTGGGGCCCATTGTGTAAATAATGTATATATAGCAGACTTTTTGGGGAAAGATGAATTCCTTGCTACTATGAGCTGAATAAAGAGCATGAAATTCACACTTGACTCCGAGTATATTTCAGTAATGATGAAAAGCAACAAGCAGTTCAGGTGTTGGTAGTGAAGGGGAGTCACTGACAACAATGGCAGTTTAAATAAAATGACACTGAAAATGGTTGTGGCTAATCGGGGACATGACTGTGATGAAGAAGAGGAACACGACTAATGGAAAATCTGAGATGTTTGTGCCTGTGATTTAGGATGCTACTGTTGGCTCTGGAGTTGTATTTGATTTCAGTGCTTTTATTGAGACATATCCTAAAGCTGTACTTTAGCTACATAAGAGAACTGATTTTATCTTCTTCTTCTTTTGTCTTTCCCTCATGCCTCTCTCACAGTTTCACTGTCTCTTTCTCTCTAACACACAGTTTTATTAATATTGTGGTCTTATCATTTAATTAGTCCTGGGAACTGTTTAAAAGTGGTATAGAAATCTAACAAACAAATGAATACATAGTATTAAACGAGCTGCTTCTGATAAGTAGTCTCAGTTTATTGGTTCCCTGAGGAACCATGCCCTCTTGGAAGGTGAACTGTGAACATGATGTCTCAGGAAAATGAAAATGAACTTCAAGGAAGTTTGAAAATGTGGTTTGGTTAGGAAAGGGTAAATAGATTAAATCCAAAGTAATTTCAGAAGCTTTAAAGAACATGTTTCTATGGAAACATCAACCCACAAAGGAGAGAGAGAGAGAGAGAGAGAGGAGAATAGAGAAAATTGGGAACTTTTTTTTTTAAAGGACGAACCACCATGCTCAAACCCCCACATAATATTGACAAAAATAATAATTACTGTTCATTTTAATTGACTTCCCATTAAAAATATGATGTTGGGGGGCTGAAACAGCTCTGAACCACGGATTATATGTACCGGTATATATAGTCAATGAATATTATTGGTGCCACAGTACATTAATATTTTTGAACCTGAAGCTCCATAAACACTATTTTTATTCCATTGCTGGAATTTGATCCAGTGTTCCTAAATGAGGAATGCTAGGATTTGTGTCACTCAGATGGTGATGGCTTAGGGCAGCATAGCCTTTTTTCATTAAATTTTGAGGTCTTTTAGAGTGCTTCCAGTAAAGTAGTGTCAGCACATTCCTCTGCTTTTCATTTGGGACAGTAAGGTTGCTCCAGACATTCTATTGTTGTAAAAAATTTTTTTTTGGGGGGGTGGTGTCAGTCTGTATGATGCCCAAGTCCCTTCTAATCTCCAATCCACTAAAGGTTAAATCTAATGGGGAATTCCATTGTTGAGTTAGCAAGGCAAGGGTCATGGTTGCCACCTACACAAGTACTACATCAGTACAGTATGGTCATTACGGGGGTGGCGTTGTGCCAGAGGACACATAGGTGAGCCCACTCCATTACCTGGCTGGTAGTGAGAGAGACAGAGTTGTATATGAAAGAGCTGGCCTAGAAGCAGGCAGAAGCCAGAGAGACAGAACTATTCTAGATTTCTGCATGAATTCATGGCTGTAACTATGGGAGAAGCAATACCTTCTGGGGTGTTAATGCTGTGAGCCCCTCCATGCTGCACACCCCTTCTTACTTCTGCTGTCCTTGGGATACTTTCCAGTTTGGGCCTTCCAGGTGTCAGAACCTGACCCCCTCTGTCCTTTCTGCATTATCTCTTCTTCTTGAGCAACAGAAATACATCTGCAGAGAAGGGAAGGTTTATTCTGTCTATGACTATTGCCAAGGTTTAGCTCTCTTAAAAAAGTACAGTCCCTAGTCTCTCTTAGTAAATAAATCTGAAAGCACTGAAACAGTCCATAAAAGAAGAGAAAGTTGTTTAAATGTTAACCTTGTGATGTACATGATTATAACCCCACCTGCTCCTGTTCCTATTGGAAAGAAGCACAAGAAAATTTCTCACCCCCACATTCAAATATCACTTCTTAGGCCTTTTGCATGGAATTATTTTGCCACAAATTCTACCTGACACTTCCCAGATGTTCTCCCCAAACAACCAGATGCACCTACATCCCTCAGCTGAACAAGCCGTCAGCACCATAGTAGTTGACGTGGCACAGGATGCTGGTGGAGCATGGGTTGGGGTGCGGGATGAGTGATACAAGATTTGGCAGTTCACCTGTGATACGCACCAGAAAACACTAGGAGTCTAATCTGGAACTGAACTGAATTCATTTGGGTCTCTTAGATTGCTCTTCATCTCTCATGAGAACAGGTTGTTCTGAGAATTTTTAAGGTCTAAATTGGGTCTGAAGTAAGTCTGCACGTCAGCTCATTGTGAGGATTCCAAGGTAAAGGTAGATGAGATGGGAGGGAAAACATGTAGCATGTATGTATGTATGCATTTAATTTAATTTATGCACCACCAAATCAATGGGCGTTTCACAATTTACATAACTGTTTGCAGAACAAAGGTGTGGCCAAGATGCTGAGCCAGGAACTCGAAAAGTTTCTTTTGCTATCTCTTTTCCTGATGTCATTTCTAATTAGGAGGCTCTTGTCATCCAATGAAGGATGACCATATGGAATAGGAATAGGAAATCCTAAATTGATTGACATACATCTTTAAAAGGCGTGTCAATCAACAAAGATCTAAAAACAATGCCCATGGATGTTAGTGCTCTGTCTTTAAGATTCAGCTGTTCTCCACTGTTATTTTTTGTCAGCTCATCAGCACTCTTTCTCTCCATTCTCAAAATGCCTTTGTTTCCTCAGAATTATGCTCTGCATATATTGCCAAGAATAAAATTGATTTTCTGGTTATTGTTTTTTTGCATTTTCCTCTTGCTTCTTTTGTTTTTATGTCAGATTCTGTCACATTGAAAATAGAAAGGGCCCCCTGCTACTAATATTGGAGCAGTGTTTTTGTTTTGTATTTTTTTCAACTGCTTGTTTTTGGAAAATTGTGAACCTTAGAATAAGCATGCAGTTTTCAGACTGGATGTTCATGACTCTGTATTGTAACAACTACTGACAGAACACTGTATTTGTCAGTGTGGGTTGTGTGTGTGTGTGTGTTTAAGTGTATCTGAGAGACCTCTACTGGCTGAATTGAGGCATTTTTCAATTTGCCTATACTATGGCTCAGGGCTATCTCAGATTTCAAACATACTTCAGATCTGTATTATAGGTAATGTTAAACAAAGATGGCTTGCTTCAAACATTAAATTAGTAACAAAATTAATATGAAAATTAATTTAATCTGTCATAGTTGGTCTTGTGTACACCCTGATCCCAATTAGACCTTTGCAGGTTTAAAAGAGCAGGGCCAGATTAGCCTGATCACTGCAATGTAGGGCTGCCTTCTTGTGTCAGACTACTGTAACATCTGTCTACTCAGACTAACAATGGCTTGCTAAAGTCCCAGGCAGCGGACTTTTCCAGCCCTGCAGCCTGAAGTGTTTGTTAAAATAAGAAATGCCAGCAGTAGTGTGGTGCCAAATTCAGAAGTATAGGGTCCCTTCATGATAACCATAGTCACACCCTTGCATAGCCAGATTATACAACCTTCTAATATTATACAATAATAATAATAATTGGGGGCATTATAAAGATCATTGCAGATAGCCACATGCTGCCTTTCAGCTAGATCTAGTTACACATACATGGACAAATGGTTTGGGGTGCTCCAATATCTTCTTTCAGAGTGACTCAAGTTGTGTTTTCTTTGAAGTTCCATTGTTCGTAACAGAAAATGCACACCATTATCTTGAAACTGAAGCAACTTGTGTTTTCATTGTTCCTAAATGCTGAACTTTGGAACATACAGAACAACACTTCTTCACTGTTCTTCTTTTATTCAGGTAAAACAGTAAGGAGAAGCATACAATCTTTGTTTTTCAAATTAGTAAAAAAATCTCACCTGGCTATTTGATGTTATACACCCTACTTTTATAAAACAATGTTAAACATACTGGGCTGCCAAGGCTGAAATCCTCTACCCACTTACCTGTAAGTAAGTCCCATTAACCTAAAAGAGACTTTTGTTCTGTGAATGGTTAATGAGTGCTTAGACATCAGCTTCTGCACAGTAGAGACTCCCCTAAACCTCTTTGCAAAGGTCCATCTCAAATGCTTGCTGAGGCAGCCAAGGCGGAGTCACCTGCTGTTGCAAAATAATAATAATAATAAAAAGGAGCCCATTTGCGCAAGCAAATCAGCAAGATCTCGGCTGCTTAGGAACAGGGTCAGTGCAGAGAGTAGTGGCATGGAGGTGTAGCTCCATTGGCCAGCATTGGTATGTATCCTAGCAAAAGAGTGACTATTTAAAAGTCGGGCAGGTGAGACAAGCAGAGGTGCATCCAGAGAGGAAGAAAACCAGGGTGAAGCACTTTTTCCTCTCTACACCTGAGGCCTAGGCAGAAGCCCTGGGGAAGGGCTGGATTACCAGCTACTGGGTCTGCCTCATGACAAGTGAATAATTTAGAAAGCAGAAGAATACCTGATTCAAGTTCACTGAAAGGATTGAGAGGCAACACTTGGTAGCAGAGACTGTTAGTGCAAAATATGTAATAGAGAATCCAGTAGTTCAGAATAAAAGAATATTTTTTTCATCATTATTTATTTACTGTATTTATAGTGTGCCTTTCAGCCTGAAGTCTCCCATATGCATAGAGATACATGCAATTCACCACATTCACTGCATTATTGTGGATTCTGTTTCCCCCCCAAGTTGTGTCACATGCTGAAACTTTTTTATTAACTTGGGAGGGAAGGTATATCTCAGAAGTTATAATTCCAAACTTTTTAATGCTTTTATGGAGTCTTCCGGTGGTCTGCTTTTGAGTCATTGCCTTTATCAAATAAATATGCAACTATTTGCATTTTTGGGATTGAGGAAAGTCTGAAACCAAATATATACTGGGTGGCTTTTGTTCCTTAATGTTTCTAACTAGTGTCTTTGATGGAGGTCTTGATAAAACATCTCAATCTAGATCATCATGGATCATTGGTACTAAATCCTTCCAGAACGAGTCCCTAAGAGCAGACAGCATGTGGTCCTTTAGTGTTTTTTGAATACAGATTAAAAACGGGGTTTACTGCACCCAGCAGAATCAGAAAGATTTTAAAGCCTCATATATTTGCTGCATATGTTACCAACATAACCATTAAAAAGTTAGGAAGTCATTAGAGTCCTCATCCAACCCTTGCAACCTACAACTTGTGACTTCATCATCCTAACATTACTTCACCCACATTTACCACCCACTGCACACATGCCTTCTGTCTTCACATGCCTTCTGCTTGAGTTCAGGAACTGGGCTTCTTTCCCAGTTCCTTTGTTTTCCCATGTCTCTCTCCCTACATTTGAAGTGCGGGGACAGCAGTTCAGTTACTTTTTTTGGGGGGGTACATCAGTGCTTTTGTCCATAAATCATCAGTTCTGCAGATATTGCTTTCATTATACCAAATATCCCTCAGGTACTGATGTCTTGCTACAAATGTTAACCTCTGCTGTGGCTACTGTTTGCCTCTGCTTCAAGTTTCTTCACCGCTTTCTATTGCCCACCTATGTGTCATACACATATCCTCTCTTTCATCGCTCTCATCCAGAAATGCTATGCACATCTTTCCTTTTAAACCTTTATTGAACTGCTTGTGAGAAATCATCCATTTCCCCCACTGCTCACCAGGCACCCTATTGCATATTCCATGAGCACCTATTCTTCTTATACCTCCTGCAGTTGCAGGTTATCCCCCCTCCTCAGTGTCTCTGTGTTGAGACAAGCCACTGAGCCAATAAGTCAGGCTTGCAACGATGGAGAATGGAAGCCTGTTACAGAGCTAAACAAGTTATCAATTACCCTAACTGAGGGAGAATAAAGTTTTACGAGTTGATTGTTTTTTTAAAGTCAGACTTCCATTTGTTGTATTATCAGAAGATGTAAAGTGTGCATGTATGTGTGTAGCCTGGAATTTTCTGTATGGCGACTGTGTTGAGGAAAACAAGGTAACATTTTAATGAGGAAACGTGTTTAAATATTTGATGTGTACAAATTTTCCCAAAGAATTAGAGAATTCATTTGCTCACTGAAGCATTTGCATGTCCAATTGGGAGACGAAATATTACCAGTGAAGTGTGAAACTGCTTTGAGTGCAAAGCTTAGCATGCTCCTTTCTCTGGGGTAGCACAAACAATCCTCTCCCCCACCATTATTAGTTTTGGTTCTGAATGAAGAATTGCCAAGCAAATAAGAGCCAATTGGTAATATATTTTGCTGACCGTTGGCTTTAAGGAAATAAATGACTGGCTGATAATTCTAAGAGATCCCTTGTAGAATTCTATACACGTGCATGGTATCTCAAAGCTGTGATCTGGTCATTGTTTGGAGGCTGATCATTGTTTGGAGGCTGAGAGAACTGTGCAATACTGCTGCTTGTGAGGGGTGTTCAATATTGAACATTATTTTTATTTAAATGCTGTTTCCTTAAATGCTAAAACGCAACTACGAAAGTTTGATGCTGGCATTTCACAGCTTCCCAATATCACAGCCTGAGGACATTTGGCAAATGGCCTTTAGTGTTCTATCTGCAGATCTCAATTCTTTCACTACCTGGATAGGCAAACTGCCCATGAGGGCTAATTTTAGCAAAGAAGAAGAAGAATTAAACAGATGAAGCAGCGTTGGAAAAGGCTTGAAGCCACTTTAGATTTTAGATGAACAATTTTGCTTCTTTAAAGTAAGAAGAAGAGTTTGGATTTGATATCCCGCTTTATCACTACCCGAAGGAGTCTCAAAGCAGCTAAAATTCTCCTTTCCCACAACAAACACTCTGTGAGGTGAGTGGGGCTGAGAGACTTCAGAGAGGTGTGACTAGCCCAAGGTCACCCAGCAGCTGCATGTGGAGGAGCGGAGACGCGAACTCGGTTCACCAGATTACGAGACTACCGCTCTTAACCACTACACCACAAGGTGACGTCTTGCAGCAAAGAACTGTATATGGCACCCTCCTCCACAGTTTTTTGTTTGCATTTTAATGAAGAACTACTAAGTTGCACTTCTCAAACCAGTACATGAACTGAAACACAGCCATACTTCAAAATTCACACTTTTCCCAATTTTGCAGTGCAGCTTTCGAACTGCACAATGTGTACAAAAATGCTCATTTTGGGGGGAAAGTGTGCATATTACTGAAAATGATCAAAGCTGCATACAAAAAATGTGAGGGAAAATATGCACTAAAATGCTGGTGAATTTCCATGATGGATTTTAAAAAAATGCAAATTGCTTATAGAAATGTAGAGAGCTGAATTTAAGATTGGAAAAATGACAAATCGAGAGAAACCCAACGTGACAGATTTGTCCATCCTTAATCTCACACCATCAGTTTACAAATGTGAGAGAAAAGTGACCATAAGCAAGACTCTGAGATCATGTGAGTACAGCATCCAGCAGCCTAGACTCCAAGTAACTGATTGCTTTTTTGGACATATTTTGCAAAATACACCTATGATTTCAGACTATTTTTCCATGGTTCTCCTTTTCTGTATCTCGCAGTGGGATAATTCTTGCCACATGAATAGAGCAGGCTTATCAGCCGTCACACACGTGCCTCTTGTCTATCTGCCTATTTAACAACCTTAAATACAGTTATTGGTGATACACCCAGGTTTCAGTGATACAAACCAGGTCAACCCTTTCCTCCATGATTTAATCATAGAGCACTGATGTTTTATTTAACAGTGTTGTCAGATTAGGGGAGTTATAGGCTCCATCACCCAAATTCTGCAAGCTGAGAGGCAGCCAAGGAGAGGCAATGGTCTTCTACTAACCAATTTTCCTTCTATTAGTTTGTGCTGGCTGCCTCCCGACACCATATCTCCCCTTGCCCATAACTACCGGGATGGTGATTCCCATCCCTCCTTCCATTTCCCAAACACTACATATATATAAATAAAATTAAAATATAAACATATAAGTGGTCATTGGCTACAAAGATAATCACTTAATACCCTTTCCCAACAAGGAAAGACTAAAGCACACAGGGCCAGGGCACAAACTTTTTATGTGCAAAATCTCAATGCTTTTTAGAGAACTGAAATAACCACATTTCCCAAGCTGCATAAACAGAATACTTTAATTCCATTATACTTCTTTTTTAAAACTTCCAATAACATACAAATATATTAAAGTGCTTTTTACTCCTACCTGGCAGTACTTTGCAAAATAGGGCAATGACTGACAAATAAAGTACCGGGTACATGATAATTAATAGATGCTAACAGCTTAAATGCATGCAGTTCTTAGCAGCTTCATCGTATATTATGAAGTACATAACAATTTGTAGATCATATATTTGAAGTGCATACCAATGCATGGAAGCGAACAGTTAAAGCTCACAATTAATTGCAGTTTGATCATATACTTTAAGATACTCTAAAATCACCTCTCATCAGTCCTTGCAGGGAGCCACTCTTTTGTCAACAGTAATTGGCTTCAGCCACCTCCTTCGGTCTGGCCTCTCACCCCAGGCTCCCATTAAAGTAATCAAATAACCAAGAAACCTAGATTGTGCTGTTGTTGTTGGCAACCGTCTGTCTCAAGAGGCAATGGGGTATGCCTCTGGGGGGTGAAGTCAAACCACTGGGATAGCAGCTACTAAGTTACCTTCCTGAGGCGCAAGCCTGGATAGTATGTCTCTATGACCTGGGCTGCCCAGATGACAAGACCCTCTTCTTGGCATCGTTGATGTGGTCCAAAGGAAAGCAGAGCACTATGTTTGGCACCAGCTTGGCTGCAGGAGTTGCCAGAAGGAGGCGTACAAGGCACCATCCTTTCATCCTAGGGACTCCACTCAGGATTTGCGTACGGTGTTCTTAGCATTTTCTTCCCCTGAAAATATCCCACAAGGCAGGGCATGTTTAGGACCAGAGTTTTCCTTCTGCTAAATGGGCTACCTTCCCAGGTTGATGAGCCCCACCTGCCCTTCACTCTACAGCATGTGCAGAAGCTGTCTTCTTCACCGTTGGACCCACTATTGGTCCCATCTGCTCAATCCGCTGGAGCCTGTCTTTGCATACAGTAGAAGTCCCTAACTCACCAAGGGTTTGAGAACCATCGGCTACCCTCACCCGGTTTAGCCAGCCAGTCGAAATTGTTTCTTGGGTTATGGCCACTGTCGCATGTTGACAGCTTCTAGGAGCCACAGGTGAGAGCTGAGTGCAGGGTGGGGACCAAAGATAGACAAACTACCGCAGAAGGAGCATGATGTGTCCCCCACTGGAGTAGTACCCCTAACACCCCATATATTTAATGCACATTTAATACAACTCTATTTGTTGTGTTAGTTATAGAACCCTCCTTGGGTGAGATCCAGGGAAGGAGCTATGCTCTATGTGTGAAAGGCAGATTGGTTTCACATCCACACACCCTAAGGCTGTCTACATACCATATATTTAAATCATATTTAAAGCACATCATTTCCCCTAAAGGACCCTGGGAACTGTAGATTACTGCACACAGAGCTGTAATTTCCAGGATTCTCTGAAAGAAATCACATGCCTGAAATGTATGGTATGTACTTGACCTTAGAGTATGTATGTGAAACCAACCTACCTTTTGCACAGGGCAGCTCCACCCAACACAGCTGGAGCTCACAAAGAGAGGGGTCTATTACTAATACAACAAAGAGAATGCTTCCTGTTCCTCACTCCTCCCACAAAAGATGGCTGACTTTGGTGTAACCCCATGCTGTTGAGCAGCCTACTGCCCTTAGCAGCGCCTCCTTTTATCCCGAGGTCATGCCCAGAACTGACTCAGGTGCTCAGGAATTCAAGGGTCAGCCTCACCTCCTTTTGCTTGCATTCTGGAGCTGCTAAAAAAATTCTCAATGCACTTAAAGCAGCACCATTCCTCGACAGGGCAGATGTTCCAGGAGGAGGGGGGGGGGCGGGAAATAAAACAAAACAATCTGGCACCCCTGTTCCGTTGTTGTCAGCTCTGCTTCTTCTTAATCTTATTGACTCAGATGATGCTGAGGGGCATTTTATGTTTATACACACACCACACCCTGTAAGCTATTGAAAGCATTATGGGCCAACATCAGTAAGATTTGTTTTGGCAGAAGCTGCATTTTTCACATATGCCTCTACTTTTTCCATAAATAATGCTTTATATTTTGCATCTCGTAGTTGGAAATCGATTCATGAATTAAAAAAATCAACATATATTCATAAGTTCCTCACAGACCAATTCTATGCAAATTTAGTCAGAAATTACTGTCATTGAAGTTAGTGGAATTTACTTCTAAGTAAGCATCTTTAGGATCAGGCTGTCAATCATTCTGAAGATTCGTTGTTCAATGAGGCATTTTACTTTCCTTCATCCTTTCCATTTTGGCTTGCTGTTTATAACTTCTTTTTAAATCTACATTGGCTTGGATCCAGATTCAGAGTTCTCCTTCTGTGGAAAGATAGCCTTCTTTTGTGGATGGAAGGAATTGAGACTCCTGCTGGAGAAGGGAGGGGGATTTTTATCCCCCCCCAATTTCCCTCTGCTGCCCACAGCACCACTTCCCATGCTATCCCAAAGGGCCCTGCCTTTTCAGAGGGCACTCAAGGCTTCAAGGGGACATTAAAAACCTGCAAAAATTGCCTCCCACCCTTTCTCCAGTGGGAGCATCCCATGAGCAGAGTTCCACTCATGGGACTTCTGGATCCAAACCACAATGATGACAATAGTACAGAGATCAGTGACTTAAGGTTATAACAAATCTTCATTTTACAACACATTAAATGTTTGTATTTCTATGGATTCCTTTTGTGTCTCTACACTTCTTTCTGTTTTGTTCTCAGCTGCTTCAGGCCAGCTATTAGGCGTGGGGTTTTTTACACTTCAAATTGTACATCCTGCTGAGAGAGAGATTCCTGATATTCTTGCCATGCACCCTAATTTTGTTATCTCCTGTTTGTTGTTCTAATATTAGCTAATTTTTCACTTAGCACAGTGGCACTAGGACTGCTGAGCATATGTAGATTATGTGGCTTCTGACTTCACTGATGGTAACCTGTTTTCAGTACTGGACTTTGAATCATGTTAAGTGACAGCATAGACATGAGTGCCCCGAGTTTCTTGAGAGTGCATTTCTGTTAATACCGAATGGGATCATGTCTTTGTGGACAATGAACACAGGAGCCCAGGAGCTTCTGGACTTGCAGATATATTGGCTGGCAGGGACATCATCTGAATTAAAAGTGAATATCTCCTTTGTCGTGGATGCAATAAGGGAGTTCCACAGGAAAGCTAAATGAGAAATGCTGTTGTACTAATGTTATGGGCAAGCGAAGCAAAAAAGTATTTTAACTTCCAGCAAAACATCATACAATATATAGTAGAATTTATATGAAATATTGCAACATGAAAAAGAAGAAGATGAAAGTTACATCCATATGTGATGGGACTGTGAACAAGCAAGGACATATTGGCTAAAAATAAGAAATATGATAGAATTAATAACATGCCAAATTAGAGATGGATCTGTTATTATCTTTATTAAGCTGCAAAAGGAATTTAACTTTGCAGCATTGTTAAAAGCTTTTGTGAACGATAGCAGCAGCAACAATATGATATGCCATAAAACAGAGATTAACATCATTTCCTTCTGAGGAGCAATGGGAACATAAAACGTATAACTGTGCAGTCATGTCTGTTGGTGCAATCTTAACCTTGGCTGCTGGTGCAACAGGACCCACACTGGGCCTAATGCTGTCACATAATGCAATGGATTCTAGGTTGGATTACACAGTTGGTTAACCAATTATATTAGAGTAAGTGAAGAAAGAGTAAAAATAGATCTTTGTTGGAGTGAAAACTGTTTATTGAATTTTGGCAAAATAAAAAGTACATACTTTTACAAATATTACATGCTTACTTAATTTGTTTTAATAGATAGGTATAGTGGGTGATAGTCAATGCTAGTCCTACTCAGAGTAGTCCCACTGAATGTATAATACTAACTTAGGTTTATTAATGTCAATGGAACTTCTCTGAGTAGGACTTAGTTGATTGAAACCCGAAGTGTAAAGAATACCACAGGTGCATATAGTGAAAAACTCAATGGGCTGTGTCTTCTCTCTGAGCAATCCCATCCCCTCCACCTCAACTCAACTCAGCTCAGCTCAAGGCAAGCAATTAAGCTAAATGGCTTTCTTCCAATTAGCATTTAATGAATTGTTTAAAAATATTATTATTTAAGTGTTGTTATTATGCAGAGTAATTGTATACATGTTCACATATTTATACACCCACGACTATGTGGTAATTTCTTTGCATAATAATATCTATTTCATTTATTTAGAAAATGAAATAAAATAATGACGACATTTTCAATAGAAATTTAGCTAGGGAAAAAAATCATAATCACATCAGCAAGGCCCAATTCATGAAACAGGTGAGATTGTGTGGCCTGCTTTCTTCGGATGTCTTTGTATATCTATGGATTCCTTTTGTTTCTCTTTCCTTCTGTCTCTTCTTTCTTTCTCCTTTCTGATTTGTTCTCATCTGCTCCAGGCTAGCCATTAGTGTTATCAGTGGTTTTTTACACTTCAAATTGTACATCCTGCTGAGAGAGAGAGATTCCTGGTATTCTTGCCATGCACCCTAATTTTGTTATCTTCTTTTCTCTCTCTTTCTTCTTTAGGTACCTGATTAATGTCACGTTTGAAGGGAGGAATTTGTCTTTCAGTGAGGACGGCTACCAGATGCACCCAAAATTGGTTATCATCCTTTTGACCAAGACGAGGACGTGGGACAGGGTAGGATATGTTTGGTAACTCTCAGGCTAGGACCAGGAGGGAGAGGGGTAGAGATGTTCTTCTAAGGGCTAGTAAAGTTTCAAGAAGTAGAGTTTGCTAGACATTTCCCATCTCAGAGGTTCATTTGAGACAGCTGTTTACTGAATAACACATGAGCATGCATGGGCATGGTTAATATTGTAATGAGATGCTTCTTTGGTTTGCCTGAAACTTCCATAGGTTTTATTTTATAATCTGTAGTTCGTAGCCCTCCTGTACAACAGAACCCACGCAGAGATGGAATCACCTGACAAATCTCCAGTGAATGTTGCCTGTCTAGTGATCACGTGGTGTTATTGTGATAGTTACCCCTTTGCAATTTACATGTAAAGTAAACATACCCAATGACAATTATGATGTGTTGGCAAGTAAGGAGGGACTAGATCAGTCTGTACATCCCTGCAGTTGTGACTCCCCCTACGAATGAGCATAAACTGAAGCCTGATGATACCGTGGTTGCCATCCTGTGTAATTAGGCTGCAGCCCTATGCACACTCATCTGGGAGTTAGCTCTGTTGAACACAGAGGGACTCACTTTTGAGAAAATGTGCGTAGAATTACACATTTAATCCCACTGAGGCCAGTGAGGTTTAAGCAGATTAATTGTGAGCACAGTTGCAGCATATGAGAAGATACTTTATTTTTATTGAACTGGCTCTATCAAAACATGATGATGGGAGGCTGAGAGATCATCGACAAGGTGACCACAACAATGTCATGGTAGAAATAAATGTAAATGTTGTATCTTGTCTCTCTTTAGCTCGGAACCTCCTGTATACTAGATATGCTGCATGTTTTACATTTCATTAAAAAAAACTTTCTCAGATGCACAGAGTATTAGCTTAACTTGTTAGGGATATATGTACAGAGAGAAAGAAAATGGGAAACTTGAGCCCAAAGGCCATGAAATGCAAACAGTTTTTTTCTCTATATGTGTGTACATACTCTCACATACCAATGGGACATAACAAGTCATGCATCTAATGAAGCGGGCTTTATCCCATGAAAAGCTTTTGGCACAATTAATCTATTAATCTCTAAAGTGTCACAGTCCCCCCCCCTCTCTCTGTGTGTGCTTGATGTAACAGAGTAACACAGCCATCCCTCTGCAATTTGTCACCACTGATAGATAAGAAGCCAAAGAAAAACATGTAGAGCCGAGAAATGCATCATCAGCACACTGGTGACAGCTCAGGCCACTTCCCCTGGAATTTTCCCTAGTTCTTGTAGCCTCATGTTTATTTTAAAGAGAGTGAATATCAGAAGGAATAGTGCCCCCACCCTCACTCCAAGATACATAATGCAGACAAGTGGATAATGAGTAGTCAGCTATAACGGCTTGCTATGATTTCCCTGGAAGGAGTGAATGGAAGAAAGGAATCAGATGCTATTCCGTCCAGCCCTGGGAACAGCATGCAACCCCTTTGAGCAGAGGTGGGTAACCTGTGGCACTCCTGGTGTTGCTGGACTTCTGCTCCTATCAGCCCTGACCACTGGCCATATTGACTGGTGATGATGGGAATTGGAGTCCAACAACATGGAAGGCCACAGATTCCTACCCATGCCTTAGAGGCTGATAGATCTTGCCTTATCCCTAGAAGCATCTGATCCCTGTTCATCAGTAGAAGGTTATCCTTCATGTTTTCCAGGCTTGTATCAGTTTAATATATGAACCTTCTGAGATGCTATCTAACTCTCTCTTGCCTTCTTTCAAACATTCTCTATTCTTACTCTATTCTAAGTTTGAATAGATAGAGAGCGCCAATATTTTCTCTTAAAGAGACTTTTTCTTGTGCAATTCATCTAGCTCACTCTGAAATGGCTGACATCACTTTGGCAACAGACACTGCAGGTGTTCTTTTAGGACTATGTGTGTGAGAGAAGAGCATTCTACTGCAGCTACATCACTGGAGCTGGAGACTTTTAATGCTCAAGATTTGATTTACACTCGCCCTCAGCAAAAGAATGGCAATTTCAGTGAGCTCTCTTTTACATTTGCTCCTTTTAGAATATAAGCTTAATAAAACTAATCTACTCAGTTTTGATCTGGTAACAGTCTTAATCCACTCACATAATAACCTAGAGAATGATCTGAAGACACATGATAAGGGCCTGCTGCTGATGTTGAACCAGCCTAGCACTTCAAGCTTCCTGGATGAGAGACCACTGGGAAATATACATGTTCAGCTCTGAGCTGTGCAAAGGAAGAGTGGGGTAGATGTGGAATCATATGTCATAATAGCAAATTCAGTTCTCCGAGTGCCTGTCCCTATAGCCATGTGTTCACAATAGGGAATTCTTAGCAGGCTTGGGGGAATTCCAAGGTTTGCAGAAATAAAAAAAATCTTTAGGGGGGGGGAAGCAAGGTTAAATGGGCAACACCAAAACAGCCCACTGAAGGCTGAACAGTGGGTATGGTATGCTGACTGATGGAAGGAGATGGGGGACAAAGGGAAACTGGAAGGGAGGGGAGAGAAATAGTGTCCTGGAAGAGGACACAGATGGCTGGAACCCTGAATAAGAATACTCCAACAAAATGCCTTTGCTCATATGGAAACGTGACCATTCTCTTCATGCAATTGCTCATGCAGCTCTTCTTTGCCGAATTCAAACATTGAGCCTGGACACTCTTACGCATACCAAAGCAAACGTCATGCAGAATAAGTTTCTTTATGCAGAGCACCAGCTGTACATACCTCCAGGATAGCAGCATCAATACGTTTTAGGAATCTGTCATTATGCTTTTCTTGCTGAGCATTTCTAACTAGCTAGGAGCACAGTGAGTGATCTCCCTGGACATAGGGGTCTTGGTCAATGTGGTGTCAAAAAACCCAAAAACAAACCCTACATCAGGGAGTCATGCGATCTCAGTGTACCTTTAATTTATGTGAAGGTTTCTATTACTTTCAGAGATTCACCTTCCCACAACCAAGCACACTGCAATAATTTAATAAACAAATTAAGAGACCTTAAAACTTGCACTTAAATTCATCTTAGACTTTCACAAACTTTAGAATGCTTTCAGCATTTTAGACCAAATGATGACATCCTTTTCAGCATTTCATAACTAAATTATGACATCCTTTTATCTCATAAAGTCCAATCTTTATATGTTGTATAATTACAACCTATAACTTTGGTGTATGTTATTATACAAACCCTTTCATGGATTTTGTGTAGCAATGCGAGTTCAGGTCAGCACTGTCACAATGAGACACCTGACAACCACAGTCCTTGCACACAATCTCATTCCACTTTGCAAGGCTGCCTACTCCCTTCAGTAGTTTATTAATAAGTTTGTCCACTGATTTCTACTCTTGTTGCATGAATTGAAGAGCATTACAACTGATTGAGCCTGGAATTTTTATGTTTCCCCTTCAAGAACATCTCCGATTCCTGTTTGCCTCCATATTTAGAAAACTGGCAGAATCATGGTGAATAATCACTTGTTTCTTAATGCCTCCATTGTAAACATGTGTTGCTTCTCCTTTTTTTTCTGGACGTATTCAAATTAACTCTTAAAATAAAAGTACGCAGGACTGTCTTGCTTTCTCTGACTACAAAACCCTTTGATCCTTCAGGGGCTTGTAATGTGTGCTGTTATTTCTGCTTCCTCTTAGAAAAGGTCGTGCCCGAGTTTATAGGTATCCTCTCCAGGGCCCTGCAGGAATCACAGATACCTGGGAAAACATCAAGACATGGATTGTTCATAGCTGATTGGTGCAATCTTTTTCATCCGCAATAGTTAGGTTATGAGAATAAGGTACACAAAGGAAGAACCAAATCCCATGTTCGTAAGATCGCTGTGATGTAACTCTCTGTCAGTAAGGTGGAATGTACCACATGTCACTGCATCCTATTTAACCTAAAAAATAATTGGTTGAGTCTTTTCCACTGTGTCAAAAAATACTCCTTGTCGATACGCTGCTATGCCAAGCATCAAGGATACAACATCTCAGTAGGGTCCAGAATCTTTTAATAAGTTATGAGATGCATTTTATATTAGATATGTGCTATTCCCAGTGCTCTCAGCAGAAGCAAGGAAGCATTGGAAACCTCACATTTTTGCTGACCTTCATTATTAGGACAAGGCTCCTTTGTATCTTTCTTGAAGAAAACTAGTAAATACATCTCATGTCTCCTTCTGTTCTTCCCATGATGCTTCCTTATCTTATTAAATGATGAATGGTTTTTACTGGATGATGCTGTACAAAAGGAAGTATGGAAGACTACAAAAATGAGTCTGGTAATCTATTTCACCACAAGGACTTGATAATATTGTATTAGTTTGAACTGGGGATACTTGAAGAATTTGATGTTTGTGAACTCCAATGCAAACTGATCAGATCTGCTCCTTCGAGACTGGTGTGCAGTTTAGTCTTTCTGATTTACTTACCCATAGCTTATAAGCCACATTAAAGAAAGCATATTGGTGAAGATTATTGTCTGGATTTTCCTGTTACAAATAGCGTGTCCATAAGATGATTGATATCTTTAAATTTTGACTACTCAAACATTGTTAACAATCACAAAAACAATCTTAGCTTTTTAAAAATGTATTTAAAGGAATGGATCTAATAATTGAAATGCAATAGAATCTTAAAAGGGTAGCTTTCCCATGGAGTCCCTCAACTTCTGAATAGGAAAAGTAGCTAATTATAAAATTTCTTGGTCAATTAGTAAAAACAGTTTTACTAATTTTTATTCACCTACTTTTGTTGTTTGGAAGAATAAGTTTATCAAACATCTATTTTACGACAAATGCAGGTCTTTTACCTCTGCCTCTATTATAGGGATGCCACTAATGACTTTATGTGAAAATTGATGCCAGATCCTTTATTTTTAATATTTTTAATATGGTATTGTTTTAATTATTGATATACACTATAGATACATCATAAACAGAATACAAAGCAAGAATCAAATGCGGAAACTGATTGAGATTCTCCAAATGACCTTTAATAAATTATTTACAATTCTGTTCTTTAATTTAAAGCTGACAGTCACATTAGCAAATAATTAAACAGCTTAATTCTCATACTCATACAGTTGTGAATCTTAAACATCTGGCAGAAAAACCTATGGTACAATGTGGAATAAAGACATTCCATCTAAACAAAAAGCGGTCCTGTCAATTATTCTGTTCTCTTGACATAAGAAAATATGTTCTCTTAGCTATCAGGGTATCCTCCCGACATCTGTTATCCCATTCTGTAATAGATGGAATGTTTCTACATCTCCATTTCCCTGCATACAGAGTTCTGGTTGCTGCTAGTAAATAAGAAACCATTTCCACATGCCCAAATTTTACTGATGCCTCCAGGTAATTTAGCAAATAAACTATTGGATGGAGTAGAACTCTGTGGCCCAGAATCCTGTTCAACTTACCTTTAACCATTCTTTTTTTTTTTTTGTCCATTCACATTTCCAACATGGGACTCAGCTACATTAGTAAAAAAAAAAAAAGCATTATAACACTGTGACACCAGATGGTGCTGTAGAGTTTGATCCTTTGGTGATGTGATTTTACATTATGAGCTTTACAACACGTTTCCCTGAAATGGTTTTTCTTTATGTGTCTAGATCCAGCCACAGATTAAATCACTCTCCCTTTTCCTGGTGGCATTTCTAGCAAGGAGCTGGATAATTACTATTTATTTTGTGTATTTTTACAGGGGTAGAATATCATTGGGACATGTGTTTAAAACAATTTCTTCGATTCCCATATTTTGGGATCTAAGACACAAGATCCAAAGCTTTTCCCACACTTCCATCAGGATATTTTTGCTGATATTCTGTGCCTACTTGATCCTATGGTCTTTGACCTGTTCTTTCTCTGTGTTGTATTTGAACTATAATTAATGAACTTTTGCCAACACATATTTATTTATCTTCAGTATAAGCTTTTCAGATTCTGTCACATCTCTTTTATAGCTAGGCCTTGGATTCTAAACAATTTATCCCCCCCCCCCCACCTCTTAAACCTCTGCATTTCTATCATCTTATCCACAATTGATTCCAGGGGCGAGGGATTCAGTCTCAATAGTCTTTTATAATGGTCCCAGATTCTTAGTAAATTAGAGATTACTGTATTATCTTTAACCTTCTGTGATCTTACATTAGGATGTCTGCATAGTAAATTTTGCTGCAGGACATCAGTCAGCTTTTGTTCAAAAAGTAACATCCCATCGTATGGACACACCATTCAATATATCCACCAACTAACGGCACTTGCAGCATATATTAAATTTAAATACAGCACTTGAAGCCCCCCCCATTGTATACCATTGCCTTTAACCTTTGCTTTTTATTATTGCATATAAACGTCATTGTCATTTATTGCCATTCATTTATTACTTAGTTATTTTTGCAGATTTTTGCATTTACAGATGTTGAAATAAAAACTAAAATTTTGATATTTACAACAGCAATCCTATATGAAAATGAAAAAATGTGGGCTTTTGCCATTTTAGCAACAAATATAATTATTCTTTACATAAGTGTTTGTAATTGCTGTTATAAAAGTCCTGTATCTCACCTGATAATCTTATACTCAAGTATCTTACTGATTTGGTTGTCCAATAGTAGATAGATATGATTTTCATGTATTTGCTTTTTATGATCAGTAGATATATTTAAGCCTTTTATTTCTGTTTAGTCTAGGTTCAATCTGTATCCTGCCACTTTCCCGTATATTTGAATTTGAGTCTTTACCTCCTTCAGCAAAACAGTGGGTTCTGTTAGTGCAAGTACTATATCATCTGCATATAATTTAATTTCCCCCCTCTTTCTCCTTCATTTTAGCCCCAGGAATGTATTATGTTAAATCTCAATTCTGTTGCCAGAGGCTCAGTGGCTAACATGAAAAGAAGAGGAGAAAGCAGGCAGCCTTGCATAGTACCTTTGGATAACCTGAGCTTTTTTATTATTCTTTCTTTCTTTCTTTTTGACAGTGACCCATTTATATAGATTTTTCCTATAGTTGTCAGATCCTTTAATTAAGTGTGCGCAGTCCACAGCATTCAAGATTTAGGCTGCAAGCCACACAAAAAATGTAGATGCCACACTAAGGATTGCAAAAGTGCACTGTCCATGCTTAAGATGGAAAAGGAAACAGGGACCATGCACGTTTAATAGTGATGTTTGTAGCAGGTGTGGTTTGCACCTGTGGAAATTCACTTCTCCACACAACTATTAAAGGTGCACAAGCCCTGCCTACTTTTTCATTGCATGGCCTAATTTTACTTCTATTAGCTGCCACTGAGGATTGTGCCAAAACAGTGATTTGGAAGCTTTTGCCGAAAGGCAAGATAGAAAATTTAACAATAAGAATGAATGAATGAATGAATAAAAAAAAGCAAACAGCACGTGCTCTATCGCCAGGTGATGCTGATCCTATGTCATTCTCAGCTAGACTTAGCACAGGAATATTATGTATGGCTTTTAGAGCAACCCTGCAATAAATTAAGTATCGTGTTCTGAGTGGCTTTTGTTTGGGCTGAGTTCTGTCCAAAATAGCCTTGTCAAGAGGTATCAAATAAAAAGGGTTTGCAGATGCGGAGGTAGCTCTTCATTTCCTCAAAGGACCTCATTTCTTTTGAAAGCCAGAGTGCAGTCTTCACCAGCTAGGTGCCCCACAGATGACCAGGGGTGATGGGAATTGTAGTCAGGTTGTCAAAGATTGCTATAGTGAGTCATGTCTCCCAAATCCAGTTGGAAGCACAGAGGCTGCACTGATCAACCCAGCTTTTGTGACTCATTACCACCAATGCTGTCCCAAAGCTTTCCACAGTTAAAAATACTCTATAAGAATATTTTTTTTTTCTGACTGAGATTAATTTTTCTGCTGGTATAATACAACGGCCACAGGAGTGTCCTGGGAAAACCCATTGCAGAATTCACCTCAGACATAAGCTGCAGTCACATAACAGTTAATTCCATTTTTCTGACATTTCCCTAACTGCTAATTTTCACATTATTTTTGAGCTCTCACACAATGTAAAAACCACTTCCAGAAATATAGCAGAATATAGCATCAGTTTAGCACTCATTATTTGTTTCCAGAGAAAAAAACCTGTGAATTACATGGAAATGACATGCAATCATCATCTGAGGCCCTTGTTCATGTGCCTTGTCTGTGAGAGGTCCGGAGGGCGGCAACACAAAAAAACAGCTCTTTCTGAGGTGGCCTCCCGCCTGTGGAATGCTCTCCCCAAGGAGGCCCGCCTGGCACCTTTGTTATATATCTTTAGGTGCCAAGCAAAAACATTTCTCTTGTCCCAGGCCTTTGGCTAATCAAGCAGTCTATGGCCTTATAAAGTGTGGGGTGGGTTGGAAGATTATTGCTTTTGTTTGTACAGTGGTACCTCTGGTTACGTACATAATTCGTTCCGGAGGTCCGTTCTTAACCTGAATACATTCTTAACCTGAAGCACCACTTTAGCTAATGGGGCCTCCCCCTGCCGCTGTGCCGCCAGAGCACGATTTCTGTTCTCATCCTGAAGCAAAGTTCTTAACCTGAGGTAATATTTCTGGGTTAGCAGAGTCTGTAACCTGAAGCGTATGTAACCTGAAGCATATGTAACCCGAGGTACCACTGTATATATTTTTGTGTTTTTATGTTGGAAACCGCCCTGTGATCCTCAGAGGAAGGGTGGTATAGAAATTTAAGAAATAATAAAATAATACACAAATAATAATTAGTGCTAAGATTGCACAATATTCCACTATATTGATGGAAATGGCATTTATATAGGATGAAGGCTCGAATATAATGCAGATATTAACAGTTAGGGAAACATCAGGAAAACAGAATAAGCTGTTGTGTGAATGCAGCCATAGATTCACTGTGTTAGGCAAGCTATCATTCTCTCAGTTCAACTCTTGCCCCATGCCCAACATATAACACTGGGGCAATGATACTGTTTTTCTTTATAGTGCTTTAGCATGGATCATTGCAATAACATACATGATGTGCTTAACCACTTGAGATGTATTTATTACTGTTTCAAGACACACACATAATGCAAGCACTTTCTCTCTTAAGGTGTTGCGACATTTTTACATATGTAGCGATATTTTAAATTCATTTTGTTGCATCGTTTGTATCAGGGAAGTGGAAAAGGACCTGCATCTCTCTGGGGCCCCCAGGTGCTGCACTTGACATGCATTTCTCTATATGTTGGCACCTCCAGCTTTATTGTAAATCAGTGAAGCCAATAAACGTCACCTTTTAACCACAAATGAACAAAATGAAGCATTGAGGCATTGTTGAATGAGCCCACCTCTGCTTTTTAATACATTTTGCTGGGTACATTAGCAAATAGCAACAGGAAGAAACAAGGGAACATTCATTGCCCTAACATTTTCAAGCTTGCAGAAAACCAGGAGGAAGAAAATCTAACAATAAGAGCAGGCCTAGCTTGTGCTTAAGGAAACTTGCAGAGAATAAAACTGCTCTCAGAGCCTGAGGATGTGTTTTCGTCTGTTCTGTTCCATTTGCTTGAGACTGTGTCTCATTTTGACGTTGCTTCTTGGCCTGAGAGTCCTCGGCTTCTTTTCATTTGCTTACTTGCTGTGTTTCACTAACAGGAGATGATTGTTTTCTCCTTTGGACTTTTGGAAGGGTGCATGCCTTATTTTACTTGCATATTCAGTGTGCCCTGAAATTTTTATTTTTATTTTGTTTTTTTAGTGCTGGAGGTTTGCTTTCATTGAAACGTTAGACCGGCAAAATATACTATTACCGGTAATACATCTTCTATTTTAAGTTTCACTCAGCCTGCCAAGAGCCGATTCCCCCACCCCAGATATTGGTTTGGTTAGTCTTGTTGGTAACCTGTTGTTGTTTTCCCCCTCACCTTTTTACTGCCATCACAAACCAAATGTGTTACCTGCCATCATCCAAATATTTATTTGCAGTAGGCTGAAAAACTTGGTTTGTTTTTGTATTAGTGTAGCATTTCCCTCTCTCCTCCCCACCCATTGGGACATCTTTTGGATGTAAAAAGTTGTCTCACTACTTATATATCCAACTGATTACTGTGCTCTGTTGGAAAGGGTTTCCTGCAGGTCTCTTCAGGAGGTATGTTGTGTTACAGGTAGGGCCTTACGTGTGGTGGCACCTGTCCTATGAAACTCCTTCTCATTACATACCACCTCTGTTATATTTTTGGCACTTATTGGAGATTACCCTTTTCCAACAAGCCTTTTAAAGTGGGCATTTTAATCCGTATTGCACTTGAAATTGCATGTTTTCATTGTCAAGGGTTTTCATTGTTAAATCACTCTGGAACTTATGGAAAACAATTTATAAATGATAGAAAAAAATAATTTCTCATCATTTTAAGGACTGCACTTTGTCTATTGTGCTTCTGTTCTGTGTAATTCCTTGGATTTTTGTGATATTTGCTACACTGCCTGATGGGCAGTGGTGGTTGTTACTATATTTACAGTGTGCTCAAGTTACACTCACGTTTTGCGAACTCCTCTGTGTGTTTGATGTCATTGATTATGAATGTAATGTATCTGTGCTGTTTGTTGTCCCCATGCCCAGATCGTATTTTCCCTGAGTCTGAAGGATTTCCAATCTGCCATCAGTAATGTTAGACAC
This sequence comes from Darevskia mixta, assembly GCA_034641385.1. NCBI lineage: Eukaryota > Metazoa > Chordata > Lepidosauria > Squamata > Lacertidae > Darevskia > Darevskia mixta. The sequence goes on from JAWWNH010000008.1 coordinate 22,255,227, forward strand.
TACTGTTCACTCTTGCATTGCCTCATAGTTTTGCTTGGATTTCAGTTTTCTGATTATATTCTAGAGCTGTGCCATCTTTCACAGAGTCAGGCTTTTTACAGGGTTTTAAATTTTAATACTCATGAATTTACTGTGCTCCGTAACATCTTCCGTTCTTATGCACCAAGGTATAGTTTAGTGATAGCCATATTCTTGTCAGCTTTACCTGTGCAACAGTTTATGATGGACATATTTCATATCCACTATAGATGATGACAATGTATCTTTTTATTATACTGTTTGTTAAGAAGGATCCTAGATGCTTCACAAAAAAATTAAATACAGGTATTCTTTCAGCACTGCTTACTCCTGACGTTGAGGAGTAAATCAGTGGTGCAAAATACAGCCCTGCACAGTAATTTGGAATAGAAAGTGAGGGATACTACAGTACCCAACAGCCACAAACAAAGAAGGAATTTCAAGTCAACAGCACATAATTAACTGAATTGCAGTTTTGCTTGCAACCCTGAATTATCATCACCAGCTTTAGGAACAACTACCAGAAGATTCTAAATGACAATATGTGGCCAGCTTCTTTGCTTTGCACTACTTCTATGCAACATCATTTGAATAAATTTATTTTTTCAGTTCAATATAGGCATGTTGGCCCAGGGGTTGTTTGGTCATATGGCTCAGCACCTGCTCAGTCCTGCACTGAGAAGCCTGGCTGGATTTTAGCTACTGGATCAAAATTTGCTTAGCTTATGTGAGATCTTTCCATGTCAGAGTTGTCTAGACACAACAGAATAGTTCCTGTTTTTCTGCCAGGAACGAAGTACATCAAGGCACAGTTAATCTATATGTGCCCCAAGACTCATCCCTAGTTACCTCAATACTCCAGTGGGTGCCCTGATTTTCTCTGGACACTATCCAAGCTGCTATTTTTCACCTATAAAGTCTTCAGTGGTTTGGGCCCTGCATAGTACCTTAGTGACAGCCTGTTCCTCATGTTCTGTTACCATTAGTTCTGTCACCATTAGGGCAGCCAAGATCACTCTCTTCACTTTTCCATCTCTGCCCCCAGGCCAAACTGGATGTGATGTTAATTGTGTGAATGCCATTAATGTGAACATCTTTAATAAATACAATAACTGTGACAAAGCTTCAGGATTGTGGAGTAGGAGTTTAACTCTTTCTCTTTCTCTACGTGCTACAGGCCTGGTAAAAATCACCTATTTGAATCTACTGTTTGTATTTTAGGAGACGTTCCCACCAGGGGCGAAGGAAGGGGGTGCGGTGGGGGCAGACCACCCCAGGTGTCTTTGCTGAGGGGGGTGACATTTGGCACACCGCCCGCCCGCGACTCCCGAGCCATCAGGGGAAGGGGGGAGCTGTGCCGCTTTGTTGGTGGCATTCCCCCTCCCCCTCCCCCTTCGTTTTGACAGCTTGGGGGAGGCTTGGGAGTCGCAGGTGGGTGGCGTGCTGAATGTCCGTTATCGGCAGCTAGCTCCGCCCCTGGCTTCAGGGGGCACGTGCCACTCCATGCATCCAAGCGGCAATCCCGCACCTGGGAGGGCACCCTCCGCTCCCCTCCCCCCTTGGGAGCACGCCCTGCACCCCTTGGGAGCGCGCCCACCCTGGGCAGCGTGTGCATATGCTCTGCCGCTGGGTTCCTACTGGTGTCAACGAGGCTTCGCTTGAAATGCAAATACTGGTAGTATCTTAGGAAGGGTGGGTGCTTTTTTGGTTGTTGTCTGGGCCATGGCAGGGAAAGAATGAGTTAAACTCTCCACCCTACAACCTCAAGGCTTTGAAGTGGCTGCTATTTACAGAATAAAAAACATGCATGTTAGACATGCATTTTATGTCACATCTAGTTTGGCCTGCAATCTGCACCATGAAGATGCTTAGAGACAGGCTTTCTCAAATGCTTCTGTTTCCCACATTAGTGCCAAGGCAGTTATGCAGGGTTGAGATCCCCGTGTTTTGTCTCATAAAATATAGTTCTGCCCACAAGGTGCTGGGGTTCACATCTCTGAGTTAACATCCACCCCACTTACCTTCAGTCTGGATTTCATTTTTAGTGTTTGCAGCTTTGATACAGGGATTCACCCACTGCTTTGTTATGAGAGAGGACGTGGAGGAGAAAAATAGATGAAGAAAGATTAAAAGCATTCAAAAGATAATAGTAAAACCTGCACTATTATAAATCCCAATTTAAATAAAAAACCACCTGTCTGAGAGATCTGCTCCCCACACCCCTGTTTTAGGCATTATGAAGGATTATGTATTCTAATGAATTCCCATGTCTATTAGACAGCTGAGGTTTCTCAGAGGTTTACACTATTACTGAAAACAGCTTTTAGCATGTGTATAAATGATGTGGTTTTGCAAAACAAATAATAGGTGCAGTCTTTAAAGTAATCTACAAATATTTGATGGGAAACGTGCAGGAAAACAGGTTTATTTGGGATGATCCAAGATAAATCTTTCCAAGATTCAAAATCTTTGAATTGTGGGTTGGATGAAACAAAGCTACAGAAAATGCAGACTGAATATACTAACATCTTCTATAGTGGTGATATCTGTTCAGTTGTAGAACAACCTTCCAAAGGAAGTGAGGAGTCCCGGGTGGGGACTTCTCACTTTGAAAAGCCCCTCTTCTCTTTTCAATTAAATATGAGGCAGCATACAATACATTAAGGGCACATTTATAGCACCCACCCCAAGAATTTTGGGAACTGTTGTTGTTGAGGTTGCTGGGAACTGCAGCTCTATGAGGGGGTAAACTACAGTTCCCATGGTGTGAGTGTGCTTTAAATGAATGGTGTGAATGGTGTATATGCAGCCGGAGTGTTGGTGTATGACCTTTTTTATGTTGGTAAGGCAGCTTGCAGATGGAGCTTGCAAAATGTTTAAATTCATTGTGCCCATAAAACATATCACTCTACTTTTCAGTGCCTCTCTTTGAATGCTGAGGCATATAGCTGTCCCCCAATGCTTGCTATCCATGCTCCACTTATATTGATGGAATTTTCCAGTGACTCCCCCGCCCCACAACAGAAAATAAAAACCAGAAGAAAACAACTCATTGAAATACATTCTTAGAACACAGCTGACTTGGTCAACATCTGGATTTCGATCAAAGTATTTAAAATAACTTGAAGCATTTGAAATTGCTGCATGGTTACAAACTACTTCACGATAATTGCAGGCACACAACAATACAATTTAATTTCCAATAGGGTGCATCTTACAGATTCTCCCACTAAATGTTCTATAGAGCTAAATAACTAGATTCTAGGGCAGATGTGTGAAATTTGTGTAAAAGAAAAATGCTTTTATTTATATCAGGAGAAAAAAGTGAAAGTATAGTAGTTTTAGATGGTTGTTTTGGAAATTTGCAGTGCAGTGGCAGGCTACACACCAGCTTGTGGACATTCTTCTATAAATCTCTCGCTTGCCATGCTGTCCCCATTCATTTTTCTTCCTGCCCACATTTTTGTCTATCACTGCTTGCAGCCTCATATGTGGTTTCTTCACATGGGTGGGCCAGGTAGAAGAAGCCTCCCTCCAGTCTGGATTTGGTCCTGTCAGTTGCTGACCTGTAATTACTGTAGCTTTAAACAAATGATTTGGATTAAAGGTAGCAAATAATATGGACTATAGGTTAATTGGAAAGAGCAGATTAGAAAGTTGTTGGAGTTACTCTTGTAGAAAGTGCTTGTGTCCCAAGAGCAGATCTAAAAATAATGAATAAGCTTTTTCTCTGCATTAGTTTTTAAGTTTTAATACAGTACTTTAGCATTTTCATCCTGTAAAGTAGAGAGCCATTTCTAGGTGCCTTGCTTTGTTTTATATGCCAGCTTGGGAAAATACAGTTGAAGGTTCAGGCATCCACATTAAGAGTATATACTGTACCTTATACTCTGTAATACCTATACTGTAATCAGACACATCTGCTTCTTTGCAATATTCTGAGGTTCTTGCAAATGGGCATTGAAGAGACATTAGTTTGGTTTGCAGTTTGAAATCACTGGACCTGTATTATATATGAATTGGAACACAACTATCAATCAGACTAAGCACTTCTCTGAATTTGGAAATTATATTCAGATTTAAAAATATGAGCACAAATGTTTATTAAATGTGGGAGGAATGCACACAAAAATGTATATTTTAGGAGGAAATGCACTGAAAAGCACACAAAACCTGTATTGGGGTGCTTATAAAGGGAGTACTATTTAAGAGAACAATTTTTGTGTATGTTTTTATTTTAAAAATACGCAAGAATCAGGATGGAATGGTCCTAGGATTGAGCACAAGCCGAACTAACACAGAAGAGAAATAGGTTGATCTGCTATCCCTACTTTACAGTTCTGCACTGTTACCTGAATTAAGAGATTTTTTTAAAAAGCTATTTATTTATTTATAGCCTGGCTTTCCAACAGTACTTGTCCAAGGTAGTTTCCCAAAAAAGTTAAGAGTAATAATACTTTGAACTGATCAAAATTTAGTTATTGGAAACAAGCATAAAGGGAAGTTCAAATTCTAAGTATGTGCCAATGTAACAGTGCACAGAATTGTGACCTTTGTCTTTTGAGGTCCCTCTGCAAGATGTCAGAAGCCAAGCATCAGTTCATATGGAAAGGTACACTTGGGGTTGGGGGTTGTAATTAAAACGTGTATACCCAAAAATGTGTGGCAAAAATGATTTCCAAGGAAATTCACTAGGGAGGACCTATCATACCGTACTATCATGTTCACAGTGTCTGATTAATATTAGCACATTATTATATAGTGACAAGTAGATCACCTTCTCTCTAGAGCTTTGCAAAGCACTATCTAAAAATGGCTTTTCGTATGTGCCAACTGATAGTCATAAGATCAAGCAATTAAACATGAAGTAGTGGAATGTTTAGGTTCAAAATATCCTGTGGTAGTTCACACACACACACACACACACACACACACACAACCTGCCCCCATGAATAGTTTGGGCTTCCACTTTAAAGGATGAAAATACTAATGCACCGTAAGAAAACTTGAATGAGGAGGATTCTTTTACAAGCTCATTAATGATTTTCAAGCTATTATGATAGGGACCAGCCAAGTGATTTTTTCTTTTTAAGACAGGAATGGTAGCAAACCACTTCAATTGTGCTTTGTTCACTGAATGGAATTATCTGTGGCCTCAACTGAATCTGCCCATGTTAGGGCGACGCGGGTGCATACAATGTTGACTTTCCATTGGGCACTTGCTCTTTGCGTAGAAACCTCACCGCATTGGGAAAGCTGTCAGCTTTGCAACTTCATATACATACACTGTAGTCCTCTGACAGCATATGGGATGATGATAAGAGGATGCGGATTTCAGTGCCTGTAATACCCAGATAGTCCCATTTCTAAATTTCTTTATGCTCTCAAGACCTCAGAGAGACAGGAACAGGTGGCTGAAATGAACCCCGTGCATTCATGTGGCTAGACCAACATCCTTTAAAGAAAGCAAGTGGGAACTTGCAATAAATTTGGGGTGGGTGGGAGGAGGAAGTGAGGACCTTTTTTATTATTCCTTTGCTCTCTCATGCAGTCAGTCAGTTGTTTTATGGGGGATTGGGCTCTGCAAATGCTTGCATGGATGGAGCCCATTACCCCTTCCATAATGTAGACAGAAATGTGTATCCATTTGATAACAATGTACAGTAGTTGTTTTTCTGAATCTAAAACAATCTGAATGCATGCTCAGTTTGTGTTCCTAGTTAGTAAGTGGTTACAGAATACCAGTGAAAGCCCGCTTTCTGAACTTGTCATCAGTACATATAGACAAATTTTCACCTTGAGGAATAAAGGGACTTGTCAAAGGAATAAATGTTGCTATTTAGAAAAAAGCCATGACTTGCTAGAACCTTTTTCTGAAGGTTTGTGGAATACTAGATTAACAAGGCGACGTTTGGTTGAGAGTGTTAGTCTTATTTGCAGAAATGAAGACAGTTGACTGATACCTGGAATAGAAAGAGATTGTTTATTTTTGGAACGTATTTTAGGAACCTCCTGCAAAGTAAAATCACAGAAATTTAAAGATCCTGTCCTAATTTTAAGGGTCTTGGTCCAGAGAGTCATGGGAATCAAGACATATTAACCATGTCTGGAAGCCATTATAAATACATACATATTAAAATGCAGAAGTGAGGGGAGTTTTACTGAATGAGGGCTCGGAAAGCAAATAAGTAGAAAGACATGGAAACTAGGCCAGCAAATATCCTTTTGTATGAGCATAGTTGAACACAATACCAAAGTTTTTTATGGGGCAAAAATGTTTCTGTTGCCGTACACCTTAATTCTTCAGGGAGGCCATTCCAGAGTGCGGATGCACCACAGAAAAGGCTCTCTTTGCTGTGGCCAGATGGACAACTTCACTCTGTGGCACATCCAGAAAGGCCTCTGTTGGTGATAAAAGTAAATGCACTTCTGATAGGTCATTTTTTTTTTAGAGAATAAAATATGCATAGGATATGCAAAACTTATAAATCTGTGAGGTCAGATTTTTTAAGCGTTCAAAAGGTCTGGTTAATAATAACAATAACCCAGAGCAGACATTGGGATGAGGACTTGCCCTGTGTCCTCATGTAAGCTATTGAAAGGTTCTGGGTTACCCGTTTCCCAGTTCAGTTTTCCGTCCTATACTTTCCCTGTTCTCTTCTCACTGGCTATGAACTGTGCTCCCTTTCTAAGAGCAACCCAGCTGGGACTGAGGTAGAATTGCAAATCTGCCTGCTGTGCACTTTCCTAAATGCCTTTTTAAACAATCTCAATAATTGATGAGCACCCAGGCCCTTCTCCGCGCGAAAGAACACGGGCGGTATTCAGAACACAGAAATGCCATTTGGCCCATCAGAGCTCATCCCAGATACAACACCATTTCCCCAGGATGCCATTTAATTGTTCTTTCCATGAAACCCAGTGGCTTTATGCTTGTCTCAACGGTCTCAGTTGCTTCGACTTCCTTGATGCAACGCTCCTTGCGCATGTTCTCTTTGTTAACTCCAGTCAGCAAAAGTGAAGTTCTCTCTGGCCCTGTTGATACTCCTCCCTTTTTCTGCAAGAAATAAGGCATTCCTATTCACCACTGGCAATCCTGTCTTAAAGGTTCATCTTCGTAGTAGAGTACTTGGGATCAGGCACACACTTGCCCAACATATCTAATCCTTTGCAAGCCATGCATAGCTAAAGTTTTTAGAACAGCCTTGTTTACTTGCTCATCTGCATTCCAGACAGGGGCAGTTACAAGACCAGTTCAGGGAGCACTGTACACACGATCCTGGGAGTAATGTAAATATGGGGTGGCGGGTCATGCCATACTCTTCCTGGTTGGGGGTCTGGATAAGGCTTTTTCATCTCCTCAGCTTAATACTATAGTACAGGATAAGGTACATAAGATCTCACAAAGACATTCCCCATACTCTCACCCCAAACCATTCTCATCAGCCATCACTTCATATAACTATCACCCAATGTTGTGAAGTTAATATTTAACCAAGGACCGGGTCAGACAGAGTTACAGAGTTGTGCAGAGTCTGCATACATATAAGCAAAGGGATGCAGCATCAGACACTTAGGTTATATCCACATTCACGGCTTGAAACTCAGCGAGGTCATTCCCCCCGCTGTGTCGCAGGATGCATTTGCACAGTGTTTTCGCATAGAATCATAGAATTGTACAGTTGGAAGGGACTCCAAGGGCCATCTAGTCCAACTCCCTGCACTGCCACAAATCTCAGCTAAAACGTCCCTGACAGATGGCCATCCAACCTCTGCTTAAACACCTCCAATGTCCCAAGGGAGTCCGTTCTGCTCTTGAATAGCTCTTACCAACAGAAAGTTCTTCCTGATGTTGAGTTAGAATCTCATTTCTTGTAACTTGAAGCCATTGGTTTGGGTCCTACCCCCCCGGAGCAGGAGAAAACAAGCTTGCTCCATCTTCTATGCAACAGCACTTCACATATTTGATCTCCTCTCAATATCTTCTGTTCCTTGCTAAACATACCAAACCCTCTCAACTGTTCCTCATAAGGCTTGGTTTCCAGACCCTTTATCATCTTGGTTGCCCTCCTCTGCACACATTCCAGCTTGTCAATATCCTTTGTAAATTGTCAATTCTTAAGGAAATCAGCCCTGAGTGCTCACTGGAAGAACAGATCCTGAAGCTGAGGCTCCAATACTTTGGCCACCTCATGAGAAGAGAAGACTCCCTGGAAAAGACCCTGGTGTTGGGAAAGATTGAGGGCACAAGGAGAAGGGGACGACAGAGGACGAGATGGTTGGACAGTGTTCTCGAAGCTACTAACATGAGTTTGACCAAACTGCGGGAGACAGTGGAAGACAAGAGTGCCTGGCGTGCTCCGGTCCATGGGGTCACAAAGAGTCGGACACAACTAAACGACTAAACAACAACAACAGAACTGGACATAGGACTCCAGGTGGGGTCTGACCAAGGGAGAATAGAGTGCGACTATTATTTTCCTTGATCTGGACACTATACTTCTGTTGATGAAGTCTAGAATAGCATTAGTTTTGGGTTGGGTTTTTTTTGCTGCTGCTGCATCACACTGTTGATTCATGTTAAACTTGTGGTCTACTAAGACCCCCAGATCCTTTTCACATGTACTACTGGCAGGCCTCTATCTTATATTTGTGCAGCTGTTTCTTCCTGCCTAAGTGCAGAACCTTACATTTGTCCCTATTGAAATTCATTTTGATAGTTTGAGCCCAGTTCTCCAATCTGTTGAGGTCATATTGAATCCCGATTCTATCTTCCATGGCATTAACGACCCCTCTCAGCTTGGTGTCATCTGCAAATTTGATGAGCATGCCCTCAATTCCTTAATCCATTGTTTTTAAAGACATTGAACAACGGGCCCAGGACAGAACCCTGCGGCACCCCACTTGCCGCTTTTTCCCAGGATGATGAGGAACCATTAATGAGTACTCTTTGGGTTTGGTCAGTCAACCAGCTACAAACCCACCTTAACAGTTACCTTGTTCAACCCACATTTTAGCAGCTTCTCTGCAAGAATATCATGGGGGGACTCTGTCGAAAACCTTACTGAAATCAAGATACACTATGTCCACAGCATTCTCTGCATCCACCAAGAAATGATATTCATCTGGCATGACTTATTTTTTGAGAAACCCATGCTGGGTCTTAGTAATCACAACATTCTTTTTTAAGTATTCACAGACTGACTGTTGAATTATCTGTTCTAGGACCTTTCCTAGTATTGATGTCAAGCTCACTGGTCTGTAGTTACCTGGGTCCTTCCACTTTTTTTGAAGATGGGGACAACATTTGCCCACGTCCAGTCTTCAGGGACCTCACCTGTTCTCCAAAAATTCTCAAAGATCATAGACAAAGGCTTTAGTACCCTAACCTTTAGTACCCTTGGATGCAGCTTATCAGGCCCTGGAGATTTTGAATTCATTTAAAGTAGTTGGTGTTCCCTTACTACCTCTTTTCCTATCTTGAGCTGTAGCTCCCTCCTTATATCATATATTCTGTTATCACCAGGTTGGGCATCACTTTCCTATTTGTTAAGCTGTGCATGCATAACTGCTGTTGGAGTATGCTCACATGATCACTTACTCTTCATCCAGTTTTCTAGGCAGATTGAAGCTGGTTTGAGGGAAGGAAAACACACCAAACAGCAGTATTTCTCAAGAAACTACAGGGTCAATATGGATTGTGGCTAACATTGTGTAAATGCAGCTTCAAAAACTAGCAGTGGGAGTGCACTGGATGCAGAGTAAGAGTGATGTGAACATATCCACTTTGCCTACATTTAAAGAAGCAAGCTGCATTTCTGTGATGTTCATGCTTCACCTTTTCTCCACAATGCAGTAACAAGTTCAGTAACCTGAGGCTCCCTCAGAGTTTCCTGCTCTGCTTTTTTGAGAAAAGGCTAGTGGGTTGACAAAGGCATCCTATGAAGGAGGAACGCAAATGGAAGGGAGTAGACAGCAAGCTCTGCTGTAGTGTTGTTGATGTGAACAACTAGTATGAAGACCTTAAATTGTGTTGTAAGCTGTCTTGGGCAACTGGAAAATAAAGGTAGATTTAAAAAACATAAGATAAATAAATGATTTTGATTTGAATAGCAGGTGGAAAGTATAATGAATAAACTGTTTACATCAGTTTGGAATGGTAGGCTGAAAGGCACTTGAAATCCTCGTATTAGAGATGGGTGTTAGCAAGAGACTATTAGGAACAGACACTGTGAACCATAGCTGAGGCACATGGACAGGGGTTCTGTCTGTTTGTGCATATATATGTAGCCTAAGGAGTGGGGAGAATGGACTAAAATAGCAGGGGATGCTATGAAACTGATTATGTGAAATGCAAAATTCATCAGCCAGGTTGCTCACCAGGGCAAAACGATTTGAGCATATTGCACCAATCCTGTCCTGACTGCATGGGCTGCTAATGAGTTTCCAGGCCCCATTCAAAGTGCTAGTTTTGATCTACCAGTATGAAGTCTTAAACGGCTCAGGACCACAATAACTAAAGAACCATCCCTCCCCATATGAATTGACCTGGACCTTACAGTATTCATCTGAGGCTCTTCTTTTGTGTGCCTCCTCCATGAGAGGTCCGGAGGGTGGCAACATGAGAACGGGCCTTTTTTTGCTGTGGATCCATGTTTGTGGAATGCTCTCCCCAGGGAGGCTGACCTTACATATCTTTAAGCACCAGGCAAAACATTCCTGTTCTCCCAGGCCATTGGCTAATTAAGCAGCCTATGACCTTTAAAACTGTGTTGGGGGGAGTTATTGTTTCTGTTTGTTACTATGTTACATATTTTTGCCTTTTTATATTGTAAACTGCCCTGTGATCCTTGAATGAAGGGTGGTATAGAAATATAGAAATAATGAAGTATTGCAGTGTCACAAGTGGTGACTCTTGGAGACCATATTTGAAGGTCTCCAATATGAGAGCAATATGAGATGGTAGAAGGGGTGAACAGGGCAATGGAGAGAATACTGTCTGTATTGTGGAACTGTGTGTGATGAAACTGTGTAGCCCTGTCCAGCTAAACCTTCAGCTATGGCATGTTGCAGTGCTGTTTTTATAGAAAAAAGAGGTGCCGGAACTCACCATGAGTTCCTCCCTTGCTCTCTTATAATGGCAATGGCACCCACTGGAGAGGTGCCGGAACTGAGTTCCAGTGAGTTTCGACTGGAAAAAAAGCCCTGGCATGCTGTCAGAATACGGCTCCATCTTTCCACTGCCTTCTCTCATTGCATTATGTCTTAAGCAGTTTATTTAGGAATTTCCCACGTAAAACAATGCCACTTGTCAAATTTCCATGTCAAAAACTTGAGCGGATTCTACTGGTATGAGATTATATGGCTAGGACATCCCTTAAGTGATCCCTAACTGGAAGAAAATTCCAGTGTCCGAGAACAACTAGCAGAGCAGAACCCAGTGTGGATGCCCCAGGTCAGAACTGATCAGCTGTAGACAGGAATCAAGGTTCCTGAGATGGATTAAACTCATTACTTTATTGCCCTCCTCTTGAACCTCTTGCTACTGGAAGATTTGGCCTGAAGTAGCTTGTTGCCAGTCACAGAGCTTTCATCCCAAGGCACTTGTTCTCATTGTTGTGCCAAATGCGAACTCTTGAAATCTTCTTGGGAAGTTGTTATTCTTAGCAGTTGTTTTTTTGCGTATTCAAGGGAGATTACAGTATGTGCAAAAAAGGATGGTGATTGAATCTATCTCTTCCCTGTTTCACATCCCATGGATTTATCTCCATATGAGAAGCATTTACAGATGCTCCTGCGATGCGAAGCTCCTGCATTTATTTTCATGTGTTTACAGGCACTGTTCTTGAAATTAACCTGATTGTCAGCTTTTCTGTGGGAGGACTCTGTGTTCTCAGTGTCTATTGATTTGGACTGTATTTCTGCTATTGTGATATTAATGTTGAAGTACAGAGCACATGTCACACTATACACCGTTTAGTCAACCTTAAGCAAAACAGATTGATTTTCCTTTATTAATTAATTCTCTTAAATTTTCTTTGCCACACTGGAAATGTTTCCAATCCTGTTATCCTTATGAGAAAAATGGGCACATCTAAACAGGTTAAAAAAAATTGTTCAGAAGGACTTGCATGCACATAAGGGGACTTCTTCTTCTTCATCTCATCCCCCCTCCCAACCAATTGGCAGCTCTATCCCTGCACTCTGTTGGGGTCTGATTCTGCATTCAGGTGGGCTTTTGGAAGAGTAGTCAATACTTCTCAGAAAGCCCGGTGGTAGGGTTGCCGTATGTCCAGAATTTCCTGGACATAACCGGGATTTGGCTGTTGCAAACAGTGTCTGGGCTGAATTCGCTGAAAATCCAGGGTTATGGCAACCCATGTCAAAAGTGTAGACTTTGGCGAATTCCATTAAAAATAGTTCAAATAGCTCAACAGCTTTGGTGGCTTTTCACTTTTTGAAATATAGCAACCCTACCCAGTGCTAAAACAGGAATATGACTCCAGGACAGCCAAGTCCATATGGGCTTTTTTTTTACCTGGCAAGATAAATCACTTCTTCGTGGGCTGTTTTTCAGACCCTTGGCTTCAGAAAGGTCTGCACAGTTCCATAACATGCAGTCACTGCTAGAAGTTATATGTTCTGAACAATTTTTATGGTTGGTAGGGGAAGAGGCCTTGTGGTTTGTTGCAGAAGGAGATCAGAGCCCTCTCAAGACGACACAGAATAGCAACACAGCATTCTTGTGGATAAATGAGCTTTTCTGCAGCAGCTTCAAAAGGGTGAAATTGCGGCATGCAGTTGTTTGCACTGCTTAATCACTGCACCAGTGTATTCTTTCTGTCGCTGCCTGACATTCGGGAGCATTTTGTGATGCAGATGACATGCAAAATTCTATGCAAAATGCTGATGTTTAGGAGTGTACGAGTAAAACAGGTTACTTGCTGGATTCCACAGATTTCAGCTACTTTTGGTCTTTTCACACCATTGTGTGCTAGTCAGATTTTGACAGGTGACCCTTGGCCCTTGCCTCGCCAGCTACCTTCCTCATGCTGTGGGGGCTGCCACTTCATATAAAGGCATTCAATTGCTCATCCTGTACAGATGCACCTGGCTTGGTTGGCAGTAAATAAGCACAGATTTGAGTAAAGGCAGTGCAGTTGTTCCTTAGAGGGCCGGTATTCACCTTTGTCCTAAGTAGATACTTACTTTTGTCTCAAGCAGTTAAGGTAATCTTCAGTCCAAGTTTGGCTTGATTTGCTCAAATCAATATGTGAAATTCAATCCCCTGTGTCCTTGACATCTTCAGGCCACTGACCAAATCCCTCCAGTTTCCTTGCTTCTCCAGCTGCTTTTCATACACAGACAGATGCTCTTGTCCTTTGGTTCTGTTAGGCTGTCCATAGCCCTCTTTCTGCAGCTGCCATGATACCAATTATATATATTGGTTTTGATTGGAAGAAATATAAGGGAAAGGTAACGTAAACCCCAACATTAGCAATATGACTTGATATATTTATAATCAGCTGGCTTTATACGTATTTGTCTTAAGTTAAAATGACTTATCATAAGCTGGCTTGGCCAGCCTTTCCCAATTAAAGGTCCCATTAACCATCTCTTGATTTGTTCTTTCTCCCTATATATTGCATTTCCTGCAATCCCTGGTTTATAAGACAGGCTCCTTCTTTACAGTCTCACTTCTCTAAACTCACCAAGAGTATACCATACATGCATTTTAGCTTTTACTGACTTAAGGGGAGAGAATTGTCTAAAGATTTGTTATAAATCTCCCTTGTGAAACTAGCAGGTGAATTTGCCAGTGTAAATCCTTATAAGGAAATTTATCAGATCAGATGGTGCCCCCCCCAATGTCTGCAGAATTTGAATTTCCAGATATTGAGCTCAAATATGCCTCTCCCTCCCTTATACTGTATTTGAAGGCCCTGTGCTGGAGCTGGTGAGAAACAGCAGTTCAGTCCAAAATTCATGAAACTGATCTGGTAATTCAGGGAGAAATGGGTTTTGAAATGGCTCCCCCAACCTCGTTTCACTGATTCATTTTGCTATTTATGTATTATTTAAAATATTTTTAGCTTGCCCTTCTTCGTGAATGATCTACCCCAGGGTAGAGTAGAATAAGCAATTTAAAACTATAATGAAACATGAATAAAACACAGTCATACAATACAAGGAGGACCTCAGCCTTTAAAACACAGCCAGCTATTTCTTAGTACCCCAAGAAACTAAGAAAAAAGAAGCTAAGAAAGCTAAGGCATCAAAAAGCAAAAGAAGAAAAGAAGAAAAAAGATGGCATGAGCCATACATCAGATTGATAGGAACATAGAAAAAAAGAAAGTTGCTTTATCAGTCCATCTAGCTCCATCTATTTGCAACTATCGGTTCATCAAACTTAGCATTGTCTTCTCTGACTGGCAGTGGCTCTCAGGGGCATAGCATGGGGAGGTGAGGGGGGCCATGACCCCAGGTGCAGAATTCTGAGGGGGCACAACCCTGTGCCCCCCACAACAGGCTCTCTTGCTGAGGCTGAATGGCTGCTGCCTTCCAGAGCCGCAGGGAGACAAGCCACACCTGGGATGGGCCTTCGGATCTGTGGCAGTGCCTTCTTCTCCTTGTGGCCAGTGAAGGGACATCTGCCCCTGGGTGGAACTCGGCTGGCTGGAAGCCGGACTTTTCCTGGCCCATGCTGATCCTTCCCTGGGGCCTCCCTCCTGACCTGTGTTATTGGGTGAGGCACTTGGGGGAGGAGAGCCAACCTCTTGTTTGGGACCTGCTGCTGCCTGTCGTCGCACTGTGTGGCCAAGGAGAGGCAACTGGGGAAAGGCTGCATTTGGTACCTCAGCCTGCTCTCTGCCATCCTCCTACTTGGCCTGCTGTAGCTGTGTCTCAGGTGTTGCTGGGATGCTGCCAAGCCTGCCAAGGAGTTCCAGCCACTGCTTCCTCCGGGAGCTTGCTGAGATGGGAGGATGAACGCAGGATCAAAAAGCGACCTCTGTGAGGAGCAGCCGCCACAGGGGTACAGTGAAGCCCACCTGTTGCCTCCCATGCAAGGTCTACAAGGAGGTTAGGGTGTGCATTCCTTGCCTTGCCCCAGGTGCTGCCAACACATGCGACACCACTGGTACCTCTCCCTGGTTTTAGGCAGGGTCTCTTTCCAATTGACCCAAAGATGTTTGGGATTGAACCAGGGACTATGCTCTGCCACTGAGCTATGACATTTGCCACCTACTTTAGGGTGTTTATCTTGGAGCAAGCCTTACTGAGCTCAGAAAGACTAACATCTGATTAGACATGTGCAGGATTGAAGATTATAGACATCTGCATTAGATTGTATAGAAATGTAACTGAGTATCCCCCCCCCTTCATGCTCACTCACTTTTTTCTTTCTTTTGTTCCACTTTTGTCACTCTTTCTGTTTATAAATGAAATTCTTCTAAAGAAAAAGAAGAAGACATGTACAGGATTGCACTGTTAATCTCTGATCACCCGCAAATTGGTCTTTTAATCCTTTGGGTCTCCTTTTGCATGACATCGTTTTGAGGTTTAGTGAGACATTCTTATTTATTCCTTATTTGCCGCGTCACATAAACAACACACACAACAAAATTAATGAATCGAAATAACCCATTTGGATGTGATTGAAATGGCTGTGAAATGATCGTTATTTTGAGACAGCCCTACACTTAAGTAGGCTATTTTCTGTTGATAGATTTGAGACCAGATTTTGGATTACGAATTTGCTTGATTATGAACTTCTAGAAAACCTGGGGTTTGGCAAATGCAAACATCGGGTCCGAAATCAAAGTTTGCAGAAGGAAATTCACTGGATTGTTATACGTACAGGCCCTAATCTAGCAAACTTTAGTCCTAATTTAAGTGTTGTTGAAATGAATTGGACACGCTAATGTGACAAATTCATTCTGTTGATATCAGTAGCCCTTATACCCTGGATTGGCAGGGTCAATTTCAGCACTTTGGCACAGCTCAATGCTGATACCTACCCAGGACCCTCCTTTGCCTTCCTTTTTCTGACCCAGCAGTCTGAGCGGTGCTGGGCTGTTGGGCCTAGCCACCATTTATATTTCCCACCCTGACATAACATTGTTCTGGGGCATTGTGAGAGATTAATATGGTTAGACCAAGCTGTCCAGTACTGATTGGGGTGGGGATACTAATCCACTGTTGCAAACCACAAATACGTTCAATGAGATTTGTCCACATTTGTAGCTGCCATCTATTTTGGGTGCCAGGTAGCCCTCCAGTAACGTGGACAAACATAGTCAGCAGTTGTCCGATGTGGGGACACTGCAAGTGTTCTTTGGCAGAGGCTGAATTGATTGACTGTTATTGGCAAGGAGTTATTTTTGGGAGGCAATGATAAGAACACCCTGTACTTCTGTGAGTTTGGCTCTGCCTTACAAGGTTATTATCCAGGAGTTTAATCAGAGACTGTCAAATGCATAAAGGAAGTGGCTAGCGTCTTAAGCAGTGTCTTTCATGTGATGTAAGCTTCCGAGGTACAAATGAAAGCAATAAGAAATAAAAACTCTGCTCATATAGGCTTCTTCATTGACTTTTTTGAGCTCCTTTTATGACAACATATCTGTATCTTTAAATCAAAGTTATATTTTATCCTACCCTTGTTCCTTTCTAAACCTTCAACAATGCTGCACAGTAGTAATATTGTATACATTTCTCCTAAAGGCTCTCCAAGCTCTTTAAATCACTACTTTAGTCAAGAACACTTCGTATGTGCATCTATTAAAATCCAGCATTTTTTTTTAAAGAAAAGGAAATCTGATAGGTAGGAAAGCTTTTTAAGCAATGTGCAGTGTGTTTATAAGGTATAGAATTAGGCATTGGTAGAGCCTACACAAAAGAAGCTGCGACAAAGACACCAGAGTCTCCAAAGGCCTAGGGCATGCATGGGGAAGGATTCCTTTTGTCTATTAAACTGAGCATGTATTGTAGCAAGTTTATAAAAACTTTATGAGAGTGGGTGCAATCTGTTGAAATCCCCAAGAGGAAATACAGACAATTTATAAAGCTTTGACTGCCCAATCGTTAACTGGATGACAAGTGGATAAGCCAGAGAAAATAAAACAAAAGGTGTGACACGCTTGGTACATGGCACAGTGATTGGCTTTGCAAAGGACTTAGCAGGCAAACGTGCATTCTTGTTCCACAAGTGGGGTCTTGTACCTCTAAATGCTTCAGTAAGGTTTAAGCAAGCATGGAAGAATACAGAATAGGCTCTGGTTTGTTTTTAGTAAAGGTAGCTGCTACAGATCCATCTTTGTTGTTTTCGTAACCCTAACAATTCTTTTAGAGCCTTGACAGAGATCGGTGTAGGGAGGTGGAAATAGGAAGGCTGGAACTGGGCTGTAAATGTAGGTTTAGGTAGTGCCTATTGGGACTGGTAGGGCAGAAGACAGAGAGGTCAACAACTGGTGGAGTCAGAGCCAATGACTGTCAGAGCCAACTGATGCTGGTTTTATTAACATCCTCCTCCCAGCTGAGTTCCACAAGAGCGACTCTGAGACAAAGAAAGAGGAAACACACAGCTAGTGCTACCCCCTGGACTGAAAGTAAGAAAACAGGCAGGTGGGGTCTGACAGAAGGCAGACTGAGGTTCATGGACAGTTCCCAATTTGCCCTAATAGGCAGCCTCCCCTGGGTTTAGGTAAAAGGCAAATAGGCCCCAATCACAAAGCCTTGACTGAGCTTGCAGGCTTCCCAGGCCCGTTTGGGGGATGGGGATCTAGGTACACTTTCCCCAGGCCTCAGAGGGCTAAGCATGAGGCTCTAATGAGACTCCTGCCCCAGGATTCAGACATGCTCTGCACAGGCCTGAGGTTTCCCATGGACATCTGGTTGGACACCGTGAGAACAGGATGCTGGACTAGATTGGCCAGCAAGGCTCTTCTTATGTTCTTATGATACAGTTTGTCCATCTCTTGACATCTGCTTATTTCTTATGTAGGCTGATATAAAGTAATTAAGTAAGTAATATCCAAATTTAACTATATGATGCATATAAGAGAAAGGAGTGAATGGTATTTCTTACTTAATGACTGGACCCTTGTGTCTCTTAGCAGAATAAAAATAAAACCAAGTGTGCATGATTAAAGAATTGTAATGCTTTTGTAGATCCAGTAGTTTGGGGTTAAGCAGTTTCATACATTCACATACACTCAAATGCATACATAAAAGACATCCAAACTCAAACATTTGTCTTATTGATGACAATGGAGAAGAGCTGAGCACTTGCTTAAATCTCTCACTAAATGCTATGAGAATTAAATGCATTTTCTTTGGGTTGGAGAGTGCCCCAAATATTTTACTCCTGAGCAGAGAACTCCCAGATGTACAAACAAGTTGCATTTCAGTAATTAATTAGTTCTGCTCTTTGGCTTCCCTTGCATATTAGTAACATTTTAGCAAAACTGACAAAGGACAGACGGAACATTTGCCTTTGCATTACCTTTGTAGAAGTTATGAACACTTAGGTCATACATCATATCTAATTTTTAATGCAAACCTTGGGGAACTTATCTTCCCAGCAGCACATGGTTCCTCATAGCCTGGGAGAAAATTCTGCTTGGCTGTATCTATAGCTTACACAAGACTCTGTGTATTTTATATATCTGCAAACTGTTTTAGCTTGTTGGGCTGAAAAATACTAAACTGATGAAGGGTTAAGTGAAAAGAAAAATCTATGACTAAACAGAGTTGACCTTCAAAGTGTTTGACTTTTGTAAATCTACTACTGGTGTCTTCACTCAGTATGAGTCTTTTACTGGCATATTTGTATATATGCATAGATTTTGGAGCAATTTTTTGTATGTTGACATTTACCTGTAAAAAAGGTTCATGTCTTTCTCGCCCCTTAGCAAGATGCTGCACTGAAATCCACTCCCCCCCGCCAACAAAACTCTGACCTCTTTTGCTTCCTCTTGTTTTGCTCCCAAGATTAATCCCCACAGGCACCCCTGAGGAAACTGTTCTCAGTGCATTGACTATGTAGAGGTCTTCTGCTGGAATAGTCTGCACTAAAGAAGAAAGTTTCTGCTCCCTGGGAACAACATGTGATGGGGATAAAAAGGGGGGAAAGATCATTTCTATCAGCAGGATTTTGAATTTTTTAGTGGAACTTGATGTTTCCATAACAACCTCTTGGAGTTTCAAATGTTTAGGTAGGCAACTCATTACAACAGCTATTGAATTGTTATCCTCCTATACAGTCTTTATCTGTGGCATCCATTCATTCTCATCCATCACTTTCTGTCTCTCTGACATTAGCAATTAAACTCAGCATATAAATCGTTTATTCTCTTCTGGGGTTTTTTTTATTTAATGCTGCAAGATTTTTTAAAATGTATCTGAGCTGTTTTTTCTTTAAATGTTGACTTGCAAAATCTGTTAATTTCAAATGTATGAATTTGGATTTAAATTCTTAAATTTGGACTCAAAATTCAAAAATAATTTAGACTTGGACAGTGTCTGTTAGATAGTTGCTGGTTAGCATTTAAGGGAATGCTTTTTGATTGTTTAAGACATCATTCAGTAATTTGTCAGAAGTTATCTGCATTCTATCTGTATCTACGTCGGTAAAGTCCTGGCTAGCATTCCCTTCCAGCCAAATCCCAGTTTCATTGTCTAAGGCTGCATACTTACTTAAGACTTACTTCTGACTAAATGTGAAGAGGCTCACACCATGTGAGATGTCATGTTCTGAGGAGGGACTTGTAATCTGTTGTATATCTCTGTTAGTTCTGAACAGGGCACAGAGAGCCATATAGCATGATGCCAGCCAGCTTTCTTTTGCTCTTCGTGATCTTCTTTTTATGGGAAAATATACAGTATATAGTCCACTGTAATTTAAGAAGTAATTTTCACAGATAACTTCTCCATGTTTGGCACATTCAGTTCCATGTCACATAGACTGAACATTTGTTCCACTTAGTTTCTGGAGTGAGATTTGTGCCTTCCAGCTTCAGTCTCCAGTTTGTTGTTGTATGCCAAACTCTAAATACCATAAGATATCAGATGCATTGAAAACTGGATATCAAACACTTGGCAGGTATTCGTTATCAAAATAAGCAAAGAGAACTTTAAAGACATTTATAAATGCAAATATATTTGAACTCTGGAATGTACATACTTCTCTGTAGGCAATATATGTAGCAAGCCACATATGCAGGCTATATCTCCCCGAAATGTATGTGCTCTGCATAGATGAATAAGGCCACAGCTGGTAGACATATTGCATGAAATTTCAACTTGGAAATGGCAGTTCCTTGAATATTCAGGAGATGATCCGTTTACTGATTCTTCCACAGAAATGTTGGATGTCCTTGAGCCAGCACTCCTCTGTAGCCTTTCCTTTCGCCTTTGTGCCTTGTTGCCCTCATTCAGTACTTTGCATGCTATCTGTACACATTCTCTTCTCTCATGTTTGTTGTGTATTGCTTAAAAACAGTTTTTTATTTTGAGTAATAACAAATGTTTATATAGATTGTTGAGTGCCCAATACAAAGTCAATGGGCCGTGCAGATCATTTATTGTAGCATATGGATGTGAAAGAGGAGGGACTGGGGAGAAACTGTTTGCCTTATTTGTGGGAAGTGTACATGGCAGGATTTGTGGATGGTGACAAAGGTGGTCATTATAGATTGATGAAAAGGTAGATGTGCTGTCAGATTTAAAATGTTAAAAGAAAAGGGGGGAAAGCACACTCCAAAATCAATAGAATATTAGAGGCGAGAAAACGGGACTGGATAAAGAGCACTTCAAAATCGGACTAGTCAGAACATGGAGAGATTTTGTGCTTTGATTCCATATCCTGTAAAATAGGTAGGCTACTATCACTAATGTCAGCAACCAAGAAATGGACATGTGATTAGGATGGACTATACAAGTGATGTGTAGTATTTGCAAATGTGGTCATGAATGTTGGATATTATTTTGAGACACTGATCATCTGCCAGGTTGGCTCATTATAAAACATCTGTCTTCCATGATTTGATCATGGATGAGGTGCTATACCTGGTATATATTACTGAGATCTGGGTGAAGGACAAGCTGGAAAGCCTGGCTCCCCTCCTGAACACAGTACTCACACTCTCTGCTTGAGGAAATCTGAAAGCAGGGGTGGCATGTTCCATTTAGCCACTTGAGGCAAAACAGGAAGTGCTGCCCTGCCACTGCTGCCGCCGTCACCATACCATAATAGTTGCTTATCAGACAAGGAAATGGGGAGGCGGGCGGGGAAGAATCAAAAGTGTTTGGGGTGTCCATGCTACAAATGAAGGAGGAAGGAGGTAAATGGATGGGGGATGGGGGTGGGGGAATTGTTTGTTCATGTATACAATCAGAAACTTTTCAATAAAATGTTAGCATGACAGCAAGAGCAGCAGCAGCAGCAACAACAATAACAACAGGAACACCTCTGCACATGCCACAGTGGTTAGAAAGATTCCATCCTGAATGTTCTTAAAACTGTCATCTTGGTCCATGGTGTTCCTTTGAAATCCCAACTGTGTTACAGAGGCAGGCAGATGACAAACTCTTTAAACAGTTTTAGATAAAGCTCTTTCACACCAAACACACACACACACACACACACACACACACACACACACACACTGCATGATCTAGACTGGTGTGCTTCTGGAAGCTCACTCTTGCCCTGCCCCTATGCCTAAACATTGTGTTCAATCCTGATTTAAGAGGAGCAGGATAGAGAAAGGTGGAAAAGACTCAGTGCCCAGAGAGACTAGAGGTCTAAGGTCTGCCTTGAAGTGTAGCCTTTCCCAGGTGCTTCTTACCAGGGTGAAGTGAGTAGCAGGTATTTATCTTAGAGGCAGACCCAGAGGAATGATTTAAGTCAAGCCTCCAAGAAAATGTATGAGAGGGAGCAGTTCTGTGACACAGGCATACTCTTAACTGCAACTGTAAAAAGCTTGCTCACTCATGCACGTAGTGCCAAACAAAGAAGTCAGCTTTGTGAAATGATTGCCGAGTTTTCCTCTTCCCTCGAGTGAGCATGAGACCCAGAACTCTTCTGGTAGAAAATGCTTAAAGCGTGTGCTAAGTCTCTCAAAACCATGAAATAGGCTTAGATGATGTGAAATTTGAAATAAAAGAAAATATACTTTCAATGCATACTAGTTGCCTTCCTGATTCTGATCGATTAAGACACACTGCCACCATTGTTTCAATATATTATCTGAAAAAAGCAAGAAGCTAGAATTGTATTTTTAAAAATTAATGCTGAGAACTTCTTGCCACTAATAGGAATCTACAGATTTACACAAAGTTACTTGGGGTGGGTGCCCATTTACAAGATTAATGCTGCTTCCTTTTTCTTTTTGGTAATTTTGCTTTAAATGCACAGCGCTACCTTCTTAAGTCAAGGAAGCTGTTAATTAGGATATTGTCATCCGAGACATCTGTTTTGATGCATTAACATTGATTAGATTATCTTTGATGCACTGAGAATTGCTATTCCCAATTTACAGATGAGGAAAATGAGTGACAGAGAGGTTAAACAGCTTATCCAAGGTCACAGAAATAGTAGGCACAATCCAGCTGCATGCTCTTTTCGTATATAAATAAGTGAGCCTTTAAAAAGGCTTTTATTATTATTATTGGATTATGTGCAGTCTATTGCAGAACTCTGAAAAAAACGGTCAGGTGCCCAGGCCGTCTGTGCAGTGCTTTTGGAACAAGTCTGCGTTTTCTGTCTGAAAACTTAACAGAAGCAAGAATGCACTTCCTAAACGTGGCACAGTAGGAAGTAATTTTTTGGGGGAGGGGAGATATTCCTTATTCCCACAGGAACCCCTCACAGTGGATCTTTCTATTGGCCTTGCTCACTTCAGAAAAAACAACTTTTAAAAAAGCAATCTGCTTTCTTTTGTAACCCTGTATGCTTCTTTTCTTCCTTGCCCACAGTCTGCCTTCAACATCCATTCTCTTTGGTCTGCAGTTTTAAGGCAATGGCTGATCCCAGAACTGCCCAAGTTGCTTGTTAGTTAAATAAACTGTGCCTTTGCCTTACAGAGTGGTCAGTGGATCTTAGATAGTTCTCCTGTATAGCAAGCAAATTCATTACTTTTCCAATCAGTAATAGCGCTAAACTGTCTCTCAGGCCATGATGTAGATTGGCAAGATCCCCTCCTGCTGAAAACATGCTTGAAAAAACTTGAGTGAAAGGAAAGAAAGCTCAGCAAAAAATATTGCTCAAGAAGAAAATCCAAGGGGGGAAAAATCATTAGGAAAGGAATTACATGCCTGGACACGTACTATGTGCAGAGACAAACCTGTATAATGCAGATTTTTGTGCTTTCGGAGATTGGATAGTTTCATACGGCAGTAGAAACTCTCTGCTGTTGTAAAACATGAACCCCAGACTTTCTGGCATGCTTTTCATAGCTAAGATATAGTATAAATATTACTGATAGGGATAGACAAAATTGTGAGTTTTGTTTTCTCTTAGTTTCTCATTTCCCCAATCTTACATTCAGTTCTCTGCATTTCTGCAGCAATATGCAAATTTTAAAATAAAATATATTCATGAAAATCCAGCAGCATTTTTGTGCAGATTTTTCAAATGCACTCATTTTTGTGTGCACTTTTGACTAATCTACACATTTTTGTGGGTAATTTCCACTAATACAATGCATTTTTGTTTGGTTTTTCACTGATACATGCATTTTTAGAAACACTTCCCCTAATATATGTACTTTGAGGTTTGGGCTGAATTACTTTATGCTGCAGGATAGGGAGAGCTATTGAGATGGTCTGCTCTTATGAAATATGATGGATTCCTGAATGTGTGTGTGTGTGTGTGGGGTGGGGGTTCCTCAGCTGGCAAGACTGCAACTCCTGCCAAGTCTCTTGTCACTTTGTGGGATGGTGAGATTCATAGAATCATAGAATTGTAGAGTTGGAAGGGACCATGAGGGTAATCTATTCCAACCTCTGAAATCCTGGAAACGTTTGCATAAAGGCATTGACATGAGTGCCCACACTGTTGCTGTGAAGCACATAGGTCAACTTGGTGCTCTAGTGACACCTGCCTGCGATGAAACAGGAGGATCAACAGCTAGAGCACAGGTGGTCTAAATCTTGGACTGAACCTGACTGAACACATGTGAGGTCACATTCCCACACCTACATGGCTGCAAGGGGCTGTCTGGCATAGTTTTTGTTGTCTGGCCAAGAAGACATTGCTCTGACACTCTTGGCAACTCTGACACCTGTCTTGTGCTTTCTAGGCACAGGTCGGAGAGGAAAACCCAATTGCCGTTTGATCTGATTCAGTGCTAAACTGCAGGAAAGCATCGGGTCAAACAGAAGTGTGGCTAAGCCCTGAGCCTTGTCTAAAGGAATCAGAAGTTAGGGGACACTATTTCATCTTGCAGCAGTGAATTCTATGTGGTGCAAAGAAGCCCTTGCTTCTGCCTGTCCCGAATCTATTTAAGTATATAAGAAAAGCTCTGCTGGAATCATTCAAAAGGCCCATCTAGTCCAGCACCCTTTACTCACGGTGGCCAACCAGATGTCCATGAGGAGCCTTCAAGCAGGACTCTAAGTGCAATGGCACTATTGGAATAAATTTCATTGTATGATGCTAAATTCTAGAATTATGAGAGGAGCAGAAAACTCCACATAAAGGCCTTCAACTTGTAGATTGAAGACCAATGCTTGCTTAAGCATACCACATGAAATCTACTTTTTAAATTACTTACTATGTATGTATATGGTGGTAAGGCTACTGATGCAGCCCAGTTGTGAGTTCCAATCTATCACCAGAAGACCCCCAATTTACACAGGGTGAAGCAGTAAAGATAGCATTAATTCTCTTTGAACATCTACATGAAGGCATATAGCACAGTATAGGAATGCTGTCAACAAAGCCTTTTTTATAAATTAAACTCTATTGGTTTTCACTACTTGTAAGGATTCTACCATCCTGAACAGGAAACCACATGGCCTGACTTCAGGAATATTTGTGAGCTTGCTTGCCATAAGGTACCAAAATAAATCAATAATTTAAGGGTGCACCACATATGACTCCTGTAGTCCTTATCACTTTTGTGCCACTATATTTGATCCATTGTGCTAAACATAGAAGCTTTTAAAATTTACCTTGTTAAACTCCTCAGGCTAATTAGGTCAGAGGGCATGATTTTAGCAGCTGCAGAAAGCATGCAAATGGAGCAATAAATAAGGAAACCCATAATTAATGTCTTTTAAACAAATTGGCAAGAGTTGCATAAATGTCAATTGGGGGTGATATGGAGAATGCATTTCTGGGAAGTGATTATTTTATTTAAAGAAGTGAGAGATGAGAACTAAATGATGACATTTCCTCTTAAGGACATTTATTTCCTGCACATCCACTTTGTTAGGTGCTATGCGAATGTGAAGAAGCAGCGATCTCTTTAGCTCTGTAGCTGTCCTGTTCTGCAAAATTTAAAGCCCATTAATAACCATCACCTGTTTTGCAGGTGTAGTGAAAAAGAGAGATTTTGCCAGGTGCTGCTGAAAGGTGAACTTGAAGCTTGTGAAGGAGCACTTTTCATTTTAATTAATTCTGCACGTGAAGCTTCCACCAATATTAATCTCCTTTGACCAACATGGTTAATTAATTATCCTAAGTGTTTGTAAACAGATTTTCTACATACTCCTTCTCCAACTGTTGCATGCTGACCTCTTTGATGATGTGTGGCTCTAATAGTGGAGACATAAAGAATAGCAGAGATGCTGCCAACAGGGGTTTCCAACTAAAAACAGAGCATCCACTGGGTTGCATAAAACATAGCTTGACTGACTGAACAGGGTACTCAGGATGAGTCAGGCAATGAATAAAGTTACTTGGGGTGCTTCTCGTTATTCCTTTTGCACATATTAAGATAAACACAAATGGAGTTTTGTAAACTGAACCAGTCTGGTGAGTGATTGTACATGCCCAGTTGCCATTGTTCGTTCCAGTTCAGTCAACTCATCTAGAGATTTCCAGTGGGTGATAATGATTGATTTAGACAGACTGAACAATTAGAAGACCAATTCAATGTGTGCAAGTGCATGAAATGAGTCAAGCATATATAAAAATGTTGTGGGAACCTGCCCCAAAGTTCCAGGTCCATGGGAATCTTATGCTGTATTACGCCAAGTCAGAACGTTGGTCCATGTAGCTCATTATTGTCTGTACACCAAAATGCAGGGGCTCTCAAGGGTTTCAGACAGGGGACATTCCCAGCTGTACTTCCCTAAACAGGAGGTTTACAGGTTTACAAGGGTGACTTCCAAGAACTGCACAGGGAGTTACCACTTAGAAGGTGGGCTGGTGCAGTGCGAAAGCCATAGCTGTAACAATGTTTGTTTGTACCTCCTTTCAGAATTATCATTATTTTAATTGGAAGCCTTAGCTTTTAATTACTTTTAATGTGACTTTTAATTATGTTAGTAATAGTGCCATCTTTGTAACACATTGCACCCCCAAATTGCATATAATCTTAAATGCTACTTTGGATATTTCCCCCCTTCCACAGTGCCTCCCACCTCAGATCTTTCCCCTGTTTTCATAAGAGTCAGTCATGCATGTTCACATCCATGCAAATGCATTATCCACCTCAAATACGAAAGGGGATCCTCTCTTCTGATCCAGTTCTCTGAGGAAGGAGTTTTTGACATGATATCTGTAGCCTACATTTAGAGACTCAAATCTGCCTGTTAGAAGTGCTAAAGTGTTCATTTAAATACAAAATGTTAACTTGTGTCAGTGGTATTTACCTGGTCCAACACAAACATACAACTTACAATTTCCCTCTACTTTGGGCAATTGATATGAGGCTTATTGGAATAGAATGATTTTTTTTATATTTCATTACTCTTCTAATAGGCATGCAAACAGGTTGTCGAATGCTGTGTTTTCTGCACTCATGTCCTTGCTATGCTTTTCTCATTTAAAACGATGTGATGTCTGATATACACTAAAAAGAAAGGAATGTCTCTCACACCAAGATCCTCAGTAGTGAGCCCTACTCAGTTTTGAGACACTTATTTCCAAGTACGCATACATAGGATTGTAACCACACAGTCAGAACCTCTTTGCCTAATAATACTTATTTCTGGGTTTCTTCAGTTGATAGTTTGCTGTCAACAGGTGACTGGATGTTGCCTTAATCATCTAAACTCTAAGACCTCATTAAGACACAGAAATGCTCTTTAAATGTTCAGTCAGCCATCTGGAGGTACTTGCCTGATGTCTTGAAGGGATTGTAGCCACACAGAGTTCCTTGTTTGTAGTGTGTCAGCTTGCACACACTGCCATATTTGCCTAAAGCCACTAGCACAGACTCTGAGCGCCCTTTGTACTGCAGATTGGAACATCCCCTGTCATGTGAACCATTTAGCAGTTACGGTTTTCCACTATATGTTTGCTTATCCTTGAACATATCCCATGTGGTTTTGTAGAACATCTACATGACCCAACTATATGGTCAGGGCTAAGGGAGTCTTACCAGCCCCACCACCTAAAACTGGGTGCTGTTGTTGTGAAAGAGACCGATAGGGGCTTCCTGTTGCCCCTGTGGTTAAATGTTTAGATGCACCTGCCACCCATGTGGGATTCTGTAATGGGGGTTTGTGCACATGGAAGTCCATCAAAGTAGTTAAACTTTCCACCAGCAACTGAAGGTTTTAGCAGTGTTTTACTTAATATCACCTCCATACATTGTACAACACATTCCACACTGCACACATCTGCCAAGATGAGTTTCTAGGCTTCTAAACAAACCCAAAATTCATAACACTACAATGTATTTTAGTGCCTACTCAGGAGAATGTCAGACCCACCTACCATAGTTCTTGTAATACCTATGGATTTGACCTAACTCCTTTGACTGTTCAAGTCCTCTGTCAACCCTTTGGGATCCTGAGTAAGCAGGTCACCTATGCCTGTAAATGACTTTTATTCCTTTCTTGAAATAACTTGTTTACTAAGCCCACATTGGGTTCCCTCTCTCTTTTTAAAACCTTAATTTGATATTATTTTTTTTAAAAGGAGCAATAAATATTTAATGATCTGGGTGCTGTTAAATTCAGAATACCAAAAAATCCTTGATTATACTGACGTAACCTTTGACATCCAAAGAGGCTATAATAAGTGCTTTTGTTCAGTGATTCTAAAACATCAGATGCAATAGTTGAAGAGGGTGAACTGACAGGCATGAGGAACTAAAGCCCACAAAGCAGGTAAAGAGTGAGCAACCAAAGTTCACTTTAGTCTTCCACCCACACTGCTCCTGTATTCACCTTGCCTTGACCAAAACACAGTGGGTGGAGGTTGAAGGAGTCACAGCCACAAAATATAGGGGAGTTTGTTCAGCCTGTGCCCTCTTGTCTCATATCTGCTAACCAAGGCAGTAATTAGTGTCAATGGTGATGGAAATAATGGGCACAAAGGCAGAACTTTTCATATCTGAAAGCATCATTGATAGGTACTCTGGACTTTCTGTGGGGAATATTGCACCTCAAGGAGAGCATTAGTCCTAAATATGTCACCTTGTGAATGAATCAGAACCAATTTCAAAGAAATATTTTTTCTATGTCTAGTACTCAATGTAGAAAACACAGTAATGCCAGGTTCCCAGGAACTTACTTTGGGTATTAATGGAAGATGAAGGTTCATAATGTCATACATAGTAGCACAAAAATAAGCTTATTTAAGCTTCCTGTTAAAATATTGTCATATGTTGCAGAAAACTGAGCAATATATTCTTTTTTCTTTTCTTTTTTACATTTTTGTAGCAAAATCTTAAATGGCTGTTTATTAAAGGTATAATAGGTATAATAATAATAATTCAGCCAGGGAAGATGGAAAACCTTTATCTTTGCAATGTGGTGTTAGCTGTGGTAACATCCCATTCAAGTACTTCACATAGAAGCAGGGGTTACATTCCTCTCAAAGTCAGCATTCAGCTTTGCTCCTGGATGTCCAGGGAGCAGTGCCACCATGACCAGGCATCCTCTTAAAAGCTTCAAGCTAATCTGCAGCTGTTCCCTTTTCTGGAGAAACTGGGCATGGCCCTAGTTGCTCCCAGGTTAAATTATTGCAATGCACTCTACCTTTGAAGATGGTTGAGAAAGCAGCTTCCAGAGTTCTAAATGGAGTTTGCAAGTTAGATCATATTATTCTGACGTTCCACTGGTTACCAGTTTGTTTCTAAATTCAAGGTGCTGACTTTGACGTTTCAGACCCTGAAGGGTCTAAGACCAGGGAATCTCAATAATCACCTACTCCCATATGAACCTGATCAAAGCACTGAGATCTACTTATGAGCCCTGCTCCAAGCCTTCTTGTTGTTGGACTTGGGCATAAGAGACAGAGCTCTTTTTGTGTGACACCTTCCTGAGGGTTGTGCATGTGTGTTTGGCCCCATCGTTGCTTGTCTTTTGGGAAACAGCTGAGGCTTTTTGTTTCAGTGGGTTTTAATGGGATGTTGATGCTGCTTCATTAAGACCGGCTTCATTTTTGGATCAGGGATTAGTGAGTAGTTTTAAAATTAATTAACCCAGACATTCAGTTTTCATGTATTTCTACAAAGTTCAGCTGACCATGTGGACTGTAATTTGGGGTGATGGTTTTAGCAATGATCTCTTTCTGTTTTTCCATTGCTTCAGGTGGGATGGTGGAAGGACAAGCGTCTCAAGATGAAGTATTATGTGTGGCCACGTTCTGAGCTTTACCCTGACAGTGAGGAGCGTGCGGACGACCATCTTAGCATAGTGACCCTAGAAGAAGCACCGTTTGTCATTGTGGAAAATGTGGACCCCCTAAGTGGTACCTGTATGAGAAACACTGTCCCATGCCAAAAAAGAAATGTGACAGAGTAAGTGCCAACAGGATCTTTCTCCAGCTGATTCCTCCTAGCATGTTTCTCTCCACAGCAGCAAAGCCAGCTGGACTGTCTCAGGCTGGCTTTGTTGCCACTTGCCACTAACGCAACATTCCAATCAGCTTGGCTCATTCAGCAAAACATCAAGCAGAGTTTTCAGCTAGGGATGTAATGGAGAATGAAAGAGAGAGTAGCCAAGGAAAGAAGTAGGGGATATCAGTAGGCAATTTTCAACAATTCTAAATTCTAGCACAGATCAAAATTGTCCAAATCACATTTTTGTTGGAAATTAGCACCTTTGTCTAAGAAAAGGAAGAAGATGAAAAAAGGAAAATGACAAGAATATCTTTTCAAAATTTCTGCTTATAACATTCAGTTTCTGCTGAGAATGCCACACAAAGTTTGAATTCGGAACTCAACATGGTAATTCTGTGTTTTTCAAGGATCATATGGAATTTCTCAAGATTAAATCCACTTTCTGAATGCAGCATGAGGGGGGAAATGGGCCATATGTTTTTGTTTTTAGTTTTACAATATCATTTATCAGTTACACTTAATCATTTTTTGTTGTGGCTGTTTAGCAACAAGACGGATGAGGAGACTGCGTACACCAAGAAATGTTGCAAAGGGTTTTGTATTGATATTCTCAAGAAAATCTCCAAGTTTGTCAAGTTCACCTATGACCTTTACTTGGTAACCAATGGTAAACATGGGAAGAAGATTAATGGAACATGGAATGGAATGATAGGCGAGGTAAGCCATGAAAGGTATCTGCTTTTACTTACAGGCTCACCAACAGACTGAATGAATTATTTCCCCCCTATGGCCAGGTGATACTTATTCTTGGGGCAGAAATTAATTGAGTCATGCTTTACAAATCTGTGTAGCAATTTGAATTTTGCCATTGGGAAAAATTATCATCTTGGAATTATCATCAAGCAAATTTGTGAAGTTATATGATATTTACATGGTACACACACACACACACACACACACACACACACACCATGTAAATATCATATAACTTCACAAATATATACATATATATAAATAAAAGCAAATGTAAGAAAAAATATTTTCTGGAACAAGCAGGAAACGAAGAGCAATAGAAATAATGTTGTTTTCTGCCGCTTGTGGTCCATTTACTGCCAGAGTATTTCTCAGCATGTGTTTGGAAGTTAGATGGAGGAGGTGATGTGAGGTATGACATGCAATAACACAAAGAGAAACACCAGTATATATACACCTGTAAAGTTTAAACGATTTTTGCCACCTTTCTCCAAGTCTCTAAATCTGTGGGCAACAGCTCAGTCACAGGGTCAACCCTTGACATCTGCAGGTAGCACTGGGAGACATCCCTGCCTGAAACCCTGGAGAGCTGCTGCCAGTCAGTGTAGACAGTGCTGAGCTAGATGGATCAGTGGTCTAATTCAGCATAAAGCAGCCTCCTGTATTGTTCCTAAATGTACATCGTTTCTGATCCCAACACCCAAAGTGTTTTGCAGGTATGTGTACATATGTGTGTACACAAATACTGAAACCAACCCCCAACCAATTGGTTGCCTTAAAAGGGCACACTTGTGGCGAGGGCTGTTGTTTTCCAGGGAAATGGAAAACAAGCTTGGTCCTTCCCAGTAATTATTTTTTCCTTTCACTGATCTGACCTTCCATTCTGAATGTTCAAATAATGATGTGAAATAATTCTTAGCTAGCCTGCCACTCTTTTTCACCTCTCTTATTGCACAATGTGCCACCTTCCTCCTATTTTCTTTTTCCTTTATCTTCCCCAGTTCCCATTTCCAAATGTGATGTCAACACCTTTTGCCCTTGCTTTCTCCCTTCCTGCCTCATATATATAAAACCTTATGAATGTGTGGCAGCCTGTCGCTGTTTTAACTTACCCGAAAGCATCCTTTATTCTTGAGCAAGTTCCAGCTCCTGCATGCTAGACTCTAGTCTCTGCATTAACTATTTTTCTGTCTCCTTATCTCAGGTGGTTGACAAACGTGCCTATATGGCGGTGGGATCCCTCACCATAAATGCAGAACGCTCAGAAGTGGTAGACTTTTCTGTACCCTTCATTGAAACAGGCATTAGTGTAATGGTGTCGCGAAGCAATGGTACTGTCTCACCTTCTGCCTTTTTAGGTAAAGTTTCTTTTTTAAATATAAATATATATTTTGAGGCAAAGTGCAGGGGGAAATATTTTAAGAAAAACAACCAGAATGTTTGCTGTTCTTTTTCTACTTTAAAAAATAAATAGCACACACACACTGCTTGAAAGAAACTTTATACACTCTGAAGTTCAATCCTGAACTAGATTTCAGAACCAGGTTCTAGATGTGAGAATACTAACAACAACTTCAGAAATATTGGTCCCAGGTTCCAGAACTAGAAGTTTAATTATGTTCAAATACATTTCTTCAGCTTTCCCCTGATCTTTGCTTCCCAAAGCCTGGAGTTGACCTATGACAATCATTTGGCATCTCAGCAGTTGGATTTGGCATCCCAGTTCAGAAGAAGAAGCTTTTCCTATCACTTTGCCTTATATCCAAAGAAGTGAAAGCAGAGTCTCTTTCTTGCTTTCTTTTTTGAAGGTTATAAGCCTTTTTTGTGTGCAAAGCCCTCAAAGCACCATAAAACCTAAAAATCAAATGAAATCACAGTAGCAGGAGAGAAAATATACCGGCAAAAAAGCTAGATACTAATTCCTGAAAAGACCAAAATAAACTATTTTAAATTTAAACAAACTCAAGAAAAAGGCTGAATTGCTCCCATGGTACTAATTCCTAGCTGGCTAGTGCATTTCCATTCTGAGGACCTACATCAATATGGCACTCTGTGCCAGTCTACAGAAAGGGAAAGGACAAGACTGGCTTTCTGGGGCAGAGAGTTCCAGAGCCTGGGATAAACCAGGCTGAGAGTCAAAGCAGAGTGAATAACAATGGAGTCACATGCTCCAAACAACAGGATCCGAACATCAGCCTGAAAGCAGTATTTTGAACACATTTCAAAGGCAGAACCACTAGAAAATATTGCAAAGTGCTGCCATTGCATATTACTGCCTCTCCCCATACTAACCCACCCAGTGCCTGCAAGAGGCCCTCCTTCGTGTGAGGTCTGGAGGGTGGCAATACAAGAACTGGCCTTTTCTGCAGTAGTTTCTTGCTTGTGGAATGCTCTCTCCAGAGAAGCTCACCTGGCACCTTCATTATGTACCGTAAGATGCTGGCAAAAACTCACTCCTGTGTAAGTTCTGTACCTGAAAGCAACTGCCATTTAGAATAACAGTAACTGTAAAGAAACAGTAACCAAATCAGTTCTGGGTGGAATTTAATGATGGGCTCTTCCAATCTTTCCACCCACATAAGCATTTCTGCTTGCCAGATGGAGCAATACCAGCTCTCCTCCCTAGGGGGCAGGGTGAGGAGATGAGGGGAAAAGGCCCTTTCCATAAGTAGAAGTACTTGCACTTGGCTTCCACTGATGGGGCTGGCTTGTATTTTGGGGTAGGATGGAAAAGTACCTACAAATTTTCTGTCTTTTTCTCTTTAGAGCCATTCAGTGCTGATGTATGGGTGATGATGTTTGTAATGCTGCTTATAATCTCTGCGGTGGCTGTCTTTGTCTTTGAGTACTTCAGCCCTGTGGGATACAACCGGTGTCTGGCTGATGGCAGAGGTAAGGAGACATATCTCTCAACATGCAACGATTATGGTCTTGCTTGTTTAGCTTGGCTTCATTTTATCCTCCTCCTGCATATATGGTCAACCATTTACAGATTTTGTATTTTCTCTGGGTAAACAAGGAAAGAAGTTGAATCAATAGGTTCACAAACAGCAGAAAATTTAAATGGATCTTTTTGGATGATTGGGCATTTGCATGGCTCACAAAACAGAGCCACTAATTTCCAACTGACCTGAAATTATCTGCCTGACCCTATGTGTGTTTGCTCATAATTTCTCCAAAGTAAACATGCTACTTTGTTAAACTGAAATATATATTCCTTTGGACAACTGTTCACATTTGAATTGGCACCCAGCAAATGTGCAAAATTTTGCAAATTTTGTCATGCATATGAATTTTAACGTAATAAATTTGCAACCCTTGATTGCTTTTCCTACTTTGGTTCTGCTTGCCTTGGCTGTATAACTGGAAATTTACATGACGACAATGATGATGATGATGATATTACAAAGCTATGTAATGTTACATTCATCTATCTCTCATTACACTAATTGCATTAATGGAAATTTCCTTTCAGAGATTCACCCAAAGTGGCTAATGGAGAACCTCTGCACATTAACCCCTTGCAAATTAATTCACATCTAGATTGTGTGTCAGAAGAAGGACTGGGATAAGAAGTTACAGTAATCTAGGGGTGCTTGAAGCAGCAGAAACGACAAACCATCTCCACTGTCATACTCTACTGTCTCCATAAATTTGAGACATATTAACCATCAATTTAATATCCTTGGGTGGGTGGGGGATGTAGATGGAGTAGTTGCAGGAGGACAGGGAGCAAAAGGTGCTAAGCTGTCTGATTAGAGAGTTGATTTATGAGTGAAGGGCAAAGGCAGAATACAGAAAATAAGTGAAAGCACTTGGATGCTGGTAAGATACTGGTATATTCCTTTGGCTTCGTTGAGCTGTGAAATGGCCCCCTACGTAAGACCTTCTGGTTTACCCACAGGCTGAAAATATGAAGATGCTTGAACTGAGATATTTGTGTGAAAATCTTTTTACCCGCTTCTCAAATTTGCCCTGAACCTATCTATGCCACCAAGTTTCTGAGCCCTGAAGAAAAGAGATTTTGAAATGGAAATTTAGTCAGAGCTTTATGTATAGTCATGCCAAAGGGAGCTGTTGTCCACAAGCTGTGGACAGCATACATGGACCAATGCACATATCTAAGGAGATGTATGCAGAGTTGTGAATATTCATGAAGATGCTCATGCTGAAATTCCTGTATACACACCATGCACATATTTTTAGTACAGGTAGCAGAACAGATGTGAATGGTGAATAGCTTGAATGAATTATTTGGGGCAAAACTGGATTCTGTATGTGAAATGATGACATACAGTGGTACCTCGGGTTAAGAACTTAATTCATTCTGGAGGTCTGTTCTTAACCTGAAACTGTTCTTAACCTGAGGTACCACTTTAGCTAATGGGGCCTCCTGCGGCCGCCGCACGGTTTCTGTTCTTATCCTGAAGCAAAGTTCTTAACCCGAGGTACTATTTCTGGGTTAGCGGAGTCTGTAACCTGAAGTGTCTTCAAGTTCTTAACCTGACGTACCACTGTACATTGTTATGAGAAACACTCATTGCTTAAGGCCAATATGGATATGTTCATGTGTGTTTTTTTCTGGATACCAAATGCTACACAGAGTTCACTGTGTGTTTGCAGCTGTTTGCATAGTCCACATGATGTTAGCCCATGCAGCACAATGAGACTTACTTCTGTGTAGTCATTGAGGATGATAGTCATATCTTAACTGTTAAGGTATCCTGAAAAGGTACTCTTGCTTTATAAATCTATGGTTATTCTGGAAGAAGAAGAAGCAAATATAGACCATGCAAAACTGAAAATATGCAATGTTCAACAATGTTTCTTTGCAATTATGCAGTGGAGCTAGTTTAAAGTTTTATTTTATTTATCCATTTTCCCTTTAAAAGTTTCCTTTAAAAGTTCCTTACTCGCTTCCTCAAATTTTTAAAATGCAAATTATAAACATCAATACAGAGATAAATTAATTTGCATGCAAAAATAAATGTTGATGAAATGCTTCACTGTTAAGTATTCAAAAAACCAAAAAAATGCAAAATGAATGTTTCTCATAATAACTTATCTCATCTGCATTGCATATGTAGGAGCCAGATTTGCCATCAGATACATTCATTCAATTCTTATTGAAAGTCAGCTGGAGTTGTGGCACATAAGCCTGCATTAATAAGCATAACTAATAGGCTCTGTGAACTTGGTTTGAGTTAGTTCCATTAAAATGCAGACGGGAAAAGAACAGCTGTGTGAAGGAACTCTCTTGGCCTTGTACTTCATTGCATGGATGTTTCTAGTTGTTTAGATCACAGTGACCTTGTAGGACTTAAAGAACTTTTTAAAACCTGTGCTCGCACTTACTTAACAGAACAACAATAGCTATGATACCAAATGCCACAATTTGTTCTAGAGCTAGAGGCGTCATGAAATTTCTGTTCTACTCATGGGAGTGCTCCTGAATGTCTAAAACTCGTGATGTGAAAAAGATTTATGTGTGCCTCTGTTTGCAAGTCATACATAAGTATGCCAAGACTCAGAGAACAGCACTGCATACTCTCATCTTATGGAGAGGCACGTGTATCCCTTCCTCCGTGTTGCAGTTTAGGTTGCAGGAGTGGCTTGCGGAGTTAGTTGCTTCAGTGACTCTATTTACGATAACGTTTGGATAAACAAAAATGCATGCATGTATTGTTAAGGCAGATGACATTTTGTTATACCTCACCCTTCATCTGGGGTACTCAAAATGACCTTTCAGCCTCACAGCAACCAGAAGATGATGACTAGGTGAGTTGCCCAAGGTCACCCACTGAGCTGAGCGGCCAAGGGTAGATTTGTTTCCGGGTTTCCCACAGAACGTTAGGGTCCTTTTGCTCATTTATTTTGTGGGATCCAGGCATATTTATTTAAGACACTTTCCTACTGCAGGACTGTCACATTTCCCCTGCGTTCCACCTACAGCATTTTGTGGATGGGAAATGCAAATTGTTGTCCTTTGTTACCATAAATAATGTGCAGAATGGGGCCCCTGGAATTCCATTGTACCCACCTAAATGTCAGTGTCACAACAAATAGAGATGAGCAACACACCCCACCCTCACTCATTTACTACATTAACACAATTTTCTATACTTTTTAAATATTTTTTCCTCTAAGATGGCGCCCGTGCAAACTCCCTCTTCTCTTCGTCTCTGCGAGTAATGACCGTGAGTAAGACTGCTTCAAAATAAACCCAAGCTAATTAAGCTGATAAAGTGCCGGAGAAAGCGTCCCAGTCCTGAGCAAGCAAATTAAACTTATAAAGTTTCTCAGTCTTATCAACAAAGGACCTAAGGGAGTTGAAAGACGCGCTTGCCAGATTCTAAATTCTCCCCTTCGTGGCAACCTCCCAACCGAACTGTGAGCTTGTTAAAGCTAAAGTGGCCTTAAACTCCTCAACTTCAGAAAACGTACAATGGTACTGACAAGGAAATGCTATAAAGATCTGGGCATTTTACCTGACAAGGGCAGTCCTATGGTTAAAAAGCAAACCAAGATCCCTTCCTTCTTTAAATCAAGGGATAAAGACCTTGGTAATTTGGAAAAATCCCTTCCCATTTGCTCGCCCCCATTTGAATGGTCGGTAGAACGCCTCTGGGATAGAAAGGAAGATATAGTAAATAACAGAGGAACTGCAATAGACCTGGCAACTGAGCTGCAGCAAGCGGCGTTGGCAAATGAGGATAAGGAGGACTACGAGAGTCAAGCTGTGCTAGAAATGAGAGGATCCGCGGACCAAGTCACTGGGTTGGATCAGGCGCGGACCCAAGAGCAAGAATTGCTAACTGCCAGCTTGGCAAACGGACCAAGCAGAACCTTCTCCCATACCCCCCCTGACAAGGACTTAAGAGACCCTCAATGCCACCTTTTGGAAACATGGCAAGATAGCATATGGTCACATCATATGGAAAATTTATATTATATCCTAGCCGGGATGTTTAAAGACTTGTTCAGTAAGCTCTCTTCACGGTTTGATAATGAAATTGAGTCAGTCAAAACCTTTCAACGAGAGAGTCTGGCGCTTCTCTCTACTTTAATTGACCTAATTAAAAAACAAGACCTGTTGATACCGCATAGGGAGTCTAACAACCTTGCAAATAGTGATAAGACTCAGCTAAACGAAGAGACCAACAGCAATATACAAAAGAGAGGTTCCCAAACATACATAAAGCGAAAGAAAAAGATTAAAAACATTAAAAAGACTAAAAATATTAAAACGGGTCGCCGCCCAGGCAATCTGTACTATCAGTACAGGAAAATGAACTTTTTAAAACTTTTTAACCTACTGGAAACCCTTACACCAAAAAATTCCTATACATCACAGAAAGGAAATATTCAAAGACCAAAGGACCCAACAAAACAACTTGAGGCTACGCCTCAAAATACAGCCGGGCCCACATTACTCTCAACTGAAGATATAAGAAAGCAAGTAATCTCTCCAACACCCTCTAACATTACAGCTCCCATGACGACCCCAAAAAAAGCCTCAAGCACAGCTCCTAACAATGATCTCCAGACAACTAAACAGATTACTCCACAAAACTGGGCCAGCGGAGGAACTGAGCGTCCTACCCAAGAGGAAATGTTGCCCTCTAGAATACGACGAAAAGGCTGGAACCTCACGTTAAACAAACTTAAGTTGATTTTTACAACCTTTTCCAGCCACACTTTTCCGTTAACACAAGAACAAAGGAAAGGCAACATTCGGAGAAAGATCTTCCAAGCCATCGGCGAAATTATATGTTTAGAAAATATCCGTAAAATATCATTTCTCCCATATGACAGTATACAAAATAGGGTATTGGTGACCTTTAAGGATTGGATGGCAGCAAAGCGAGTACTGGTGAATAAAGACAAATTAGGGAGAAAGGGGATACGTACATTTCGCTTTTTTGAGGACACCGGACCCCCTTTTCCCCTCTTAGAGAAATGCAAGATAACTAGCGACAAACTTGGCTTCGCAAAGCCCAGTGCAGCAGAAACTGCCAAGCTAATTCAGCCGAATACTACCAAAGTCAAGATTCAACATCAAAAAATCCTAAACCCAGAAAAAAAGACAGAGAGCATCAATATAGATGAAAATGAACAGTGTCTCTTGACTAATTTAGAACAAACTCAGAAATTGCAAGACACACTAATCGATAAATCCTCTGTCATAGGAAAGTGCTTACCTTTTGTAGACTCTCCCACTTCTCTGTACTTTAATTATGCTAAAGGCGATTCAAAGCCTCTAACAAAAGAGGAATGGCTCGCATGTCTTTACCTGTCACCGGACGAAATGGGCTCTCCAGCACTTCCCCCAACATCTAAACTGATAGTACATAAGGCCGAAATCGCGCTGCCAAGCTCTAAAAACGGAGCAATTTTAGTAGATCATGACGGTTGGACAGAGTCCATCCAAGAGGTCGACTGACAGAAGACCAGAAAGGACAGAAGCTTGAATGATCAAAATATACTCCCTAAACCAACCTCCTTATTAGGGGCTTCTCCCGCTCCTTATCATTCCTCTCTAACATCCGCTGTACCCAATAAAATGCAGAAGCTTATTTTTGGGATCCCCAGTATGGAAGGGCTAAGGAGGTATGGCGGTGGGGCTAGATATCACTATGGGCGAAGGGCTTTGAGATACAATAAAGCTCGAACCCCTTCCAATCTACGCCCCATCCCGAAGGACGAGGGTAGGGTGAGCAGGGATTGCCCACCTCCGTCATTGGTGTTGTGCAATGCCAGGTCCATTGGCAATAAAACCGCCACCATGCGGGACTTTTTTATCTCACTGGCGGTTGACCTGGCCTGCGTGACGGAGACCTGGGTGCGAGAAGGTGAAGTAATCTTCCTGAACGAGCTAGCACCTCCAGGTTTTTCCGTCCTCCACCAATCACGGACCGTGGGTCGGGGGGGAGGAGTAGCATTGTTAATCCGAGAGGGTTGTCCTTTCAGGGCTCTGCCAGTACCGACGATCTCCGGCATTGAATGTGTTGGTCTGATGTGGGGTTCCAAGGAGAGCTTGGCTGTCTGGCTGGTGTACCGACCACCCAGCGCACCAGTAGCCACCCTGTCAGACCTGCTGGAGGTGGTGGCGGGCTGGGCCTTGGAGTTCCCAAACCTATTGGTTCTGGGAGACTTCAACGTCCATGCCGATGCCACTCCCTCCTCACAGGCTCTGGACCTAGTGACTTCCATGGCGACACTAGGGCTCTCCCAATTTGTTTTGGGCCCCACTCATCAAGCAGGCCACACGCTGGATTTGATTTTTGGTGCTGGCATAGATGTGATCATGCTCCCATCTGTGGAAGTGCCATGGTCTGATCACTATGCCCTGAGAGCCGAGATTGACTTTCAGCTCCTCCCCTGCTTGGGTGGCGAGCTTATTTTGGCTCGCCCGCGAAGGCTGATGGATCCTGATAGATTCCGCCAGGCTTTGCGGGACCCTGCCCCCCCTGGCGACTCATTAGATGATATTGTCAGGGATTGGAATAACCGATTCTTGGCAGCCATCGATGAGATCGCACCTAAGCGCCCTCTGCGACCCCGCCGAAACCGGACCCCTTGGTTTACCGAGGGGCTTCGGAAAATGAAACGGGATCTCAGACGGCTAGAGCGAGTATGGCGGCGTGCTCGCGACGGAGCTTCAAGAACATCTTATAGGATGTTTATGAAAACCTATGAGATGGCAGTGAAAGCGGCAAAGAGGTCCTACTTCTCAGCTTCCATTGCATCCGCTAGCTCTCGCCCAGCACAACTCTTTAGAATAATCAGGTCTCTAACAACCCTAGAGGAACAACCAAATTTAAATATGAATTTGACCCATAGCTGTGAGGCATTTGCGAGCTTTTTCGCGGAGAAAGTCTTGCAGCTCCGCCATGACCTCCCTGCCAATTTGGATACAATAACGGAGCTAGAGGCCCCTCGACTGTCTTCGGGCCCAGTATTGGACCACTTTGATCGGATACTCCCTGCCGATGTAGACAGATTCCTCCGAGCTGGAAGGCCCACCACCTGTCCCCTTGACCCGTGCCCGTCCTGGCTGATTAGAGCGTGCCCGGACGAGGTGCGGCCCCCCCTGGGTGAGATTATCAACTTGTCCCTTGGCACAGGGACCTTCCCAGGGGAGTTGAAAGAGGCAGTGGTGCGTCCGCTCTTAAAGAAAACTTCTTTAGATCCTTTAGATCTATCCAATTACCGCCCGGTCTCGAATCTTCCGTACTTGGGTAAGGTAATTGAGAGAGCGGTTGCTGAACAACTTAGTGGGTTTCTGGAGGAAACATCGGCTTTGGATCCATTTCAGTCCGGCTTTCGCCCTGGCTATGGGACTGAAACGGCTTTGGTCGCGCTAACGGATGATCTCCGTAGACAACTGGATCGAGGCGGATCGGGACTGCTGATTCTCTTAGATTTGTCAGCAGCCTTCGATATGGTCGATCATGAACTTTTAGACCACCGCCTTGCCGACGTGGGGATTCAGGGCACAGTCCGACAATGGCTGCGCTCCTTTATCTCAGGTCGGGGACAGAGAGTAGCGCTAGGGAATGAGATGTCCCCGCGGCACTCCTTGGTGTGTGGAGTGCCGCAAGGTGCAATTCTCTCCCCAATGCTTTTTAACATCTTTATGCGCCCTCTCGCCCAGATTGTCCGGAGCTTTGGGATGGGTTGTCATCAATATGCTGATGACACCCAGCTTTATCTGTTGATGGACGGCCGTCCCGACATAGTCCCAGACACACTGGCCAGGTGTTTGGAAGCTGTGGCTAGATGGATGCGTGGGAGCCGATTAAAGTTAAATCCTTCGAAGACAGAGGTCCTTTGGCTAGGTCGGGACGACATGGGGTTGGGGGGCCAACCCCCAACCCTTGCAGGCGTTCAATTAGTGCCAGCGCCTCTTGTCAAGAGTCTGGGGGTAACCTTTGACGCCTCCCTCTCCATGGAGGCGCAGGTTGCAGCCACAGCAAAGGTGGCATTTTTCCATCTCCGCCGTATTAGGCAGTTGGTCCCCTACCTCTCTCGCCCTGACCTGGCCACAGTGATCCATGCGACGGTCACCTCCAGACTTGATTATTGTAACTCGCTCTATGTGGGGCTGCCCTTGAAGCTGACCCAGAAACTCCAGCGGGTGCAGAATGCCGCAGCAAGGCTCCTTACGGGGGCCTTGCCGCGAGATCACATTCATCCAGTGCTTTATCAGCTGCACTGGCTCCCGGTGGAGTACAGGATCAGGTTTAAGGTGCTGGTCTTAACCTTTAAAGCCCTACGCGGCCTAGGGCCCTCGTACTTAAGGGACCGTCTCTCCTGGTATGCCCCAGGTAGGACCTT
The DNA here is from genome assembly GCA_034641385.1 of Darevskia mixta. Taxonomy (NCBI): domain Eukaryota; kingdom Metazoa; phylum Chordata; class Lepidosauria; order Squamata; family Lacertidae; genus Darevskia; species Darevskia mixta. Next base: position 22,297,304 of record JAWWNH010000008.1, read on the forward strand.
GAGGTCATCAAATAATAACCTTCTGGAGATCCCAGGTCATAAGGAGGTCAGGTTGGCAGCCACCAGGGCCAGGGCTTTTTCGGTTCTGGCCCCGATATGGTGGAATGATCTGCCACAAGAAACGAGGGCCCTGCAAGAGTTAGCACCCTTTCGCAGGGCTTGTAAAACGGAGCTGTTCCGTTTGGCTTTTGGGGTAATTTGTTAGTGTAACTTTTAAAATTCAAAATTTTTAAGTTTTAAAGTGTATTTTATATCTGTATTTTTAATCTGTGTTTTTATATTTGTATTTGATTGTTAGCCGCCCTGAGCCCGGTTTTGGCGGGGAAGGGCGGGATATAAATAAAAGTTTATTATTATTATTATTATTAAAGTTCAGCTTTTAGAGTTGTGCTTTCTTGGGGACTGTTTTTACTTTTTGTTAGAAGATCATTCAATCCCAAGAACACTCATGTAGCCCTCAAAAGACAACAGGTGAACATCAGCAATGCCAAGTGTTTTTCAATAATTTTTATTATCTTTGATGTGCTTTCCCTTTCTAGGGTTGGAGAGCACATCTGTTTTGTTTCGTTTTAGAGTAGTAAAGAGGAGTGCCCCCACCCAGAACACTAGTCAGGCTCTCCCCAAACATGACTGCTTTCTTCAATTACACGGGGGACTGGGAAGCCTATTGGCTGATAACTGATTGGCTCCGCCCTGAAACCTGAAGCCTACCACTGATGCATCACACTGCCAAACCATGCTTTGATAACTGCGAACATCCAACAAGGTTGTGCCGTCTCCCAACTTCCTCCAGCTGCATGAATTTCCCTTTCTTTCTCTGGTTAGTGTTAACTGCTAGGTTTCATCGCTACATCTGACCTGGCATAAGAACAGTTACCACTGACCATAGTTAGCTTCTAAACCAGAGACTGAAGTAAACTTCTAACCCTGGTTTCAGTCTCTGTTTTAGAAGCCAACTGCAATTTTACCTCTTCAGATTTAACACTGCAATTCTTTGGACACTTACGTGGGAGTAGGTCCTGTTGGGGCTTACTTCTGAGCAGACATGGTTAGAATTCTGCTGTAAATTAGTTGATATTAGCCAGGAAGAACAGAGAAAGAGAGGAAGAAAAGTGTGCAAATGTATGGAATTCTTCCAATTTACCAACCCATGTTTGGGCAATCAGACAAAGTGATATGTAAGAGGAAAGGGTCAGGATTTTGTACTAACTACTTGGAATGACGGACTTTGCCAGTCTGATCACTATTTCTGCTTATGTTTTCGGTCATTTCAGAACCTGGTGGTCCTTCGTTCACCATTGGCAAAGCTATCTGGTTATTGTGGGGCCTGGTATTCAACAACTCTGTGCCAGTGCAGAATCCCAAGGGAACTACGAGCAAGATCATGGTGTCTGTGTGGGCCTTCTTTGCTGTCATCTTTCTGGCCAGTTACACTGCCAATTTGGCTGCCTTCATGATCCAAGAGGAGTATGTAGACCAGGTGTCTGGGCTGAGCGACAAAAAGGTAATGCATTTGCAACCTCAGAGGGTTGCTTCCTTGTCATGAAATCCTTTTGCTTCTTCTCTGATTTTAATTGAGTGCACCCTGAGCTTGGTTAGCAATAATGCAGCCATAATTTAATTTATGATGTTAGTAATAAATAACATGATAATTCAAATAATAACACTTTTTAATTCTGCTGTGCGTGTGTGCTTTTAATTGATTTGTGACTACAGTATCTAAACCCAAGTTTCTCAAAGTATAAAGTGAGCATCCCTATGTGTTGGCATCCTATAACTGTATGAGCAGTTGCCAGGAGAACTGAAACGACCTCCCTGATAAACCCAGATTTTGTATATATCTTGACTGGGCAGAGAAACAGAATGTGTCTGCTCTCTTCTTAGCAACTGTGAACTAATAAACTAGTGCTCTGCCTCCCATTCCTTCTGCTACCCTTTAATCCACTTGAACTCTGCTTGGGGCAAGTATGACAAATACAACATTTTGTCTTTGGCTGATTTTGTTCTCTTGCTTTCCAGTTTCTATAGGCATTTCTCACAAGCTGAGAAGTGCTGCACAGCAATGCTCTGAGAGGTTATTATTATCTTCCCTGTAAAGAGGAGGAACAGACACTGATATGCTTAAGTCCATGGCAGAAATAGGATTTAAGCGCTCGCGCGCGTACACACACACACCATACACAATAGCCCACTCCTATGCATAGTTATATGGAAATTCCGCTATATTCAATTGGCTTTACTCCCAAATAAGTGTGCACAGGATTGCAGCAATAGGTTGTATATTTTAGCATGAAGCTTCAGAAAATGGAAGAATATCAGCTAAATAGCTATATTTGGAAGTACTTAGGCTGGAGAAAAAAAATACCCTCATACAAGTTAATGTAGTTACAATGTAGTTGATAATTTGGGGCTCTGCTGTTATCGGTGAATGAGGGATGGGGATGCAACCCTGAAAGGAAATCTTCCCTCACCCATTTTCTTAATATTTTTTTCTTCCTTGCTCTCATTTCCTGATTTTTTTTTATTTTTATTTTTGCAATTGTGTGAATTATAGATGCAGATGTTTTATGGTAGGCTGGGCTGTGCAGCAGCATTAGACAGAGGTCACTGGCTTGTGGTCACAGAGGTGGACTCCTTGTGCTTATGGGTCATAGCTATTGATGAATATAGTGTTGTAAGCTCTAGTTTATCATTAGTGCATTGGTTTATTTTTTAGCAACAATAATAATATTTATTAGTTCAATATTATCTTAACATACTTTGTTCAAACCAGGCTGGTCTGATATGCTGCAAGAGTGGCACTGCAGTCTCCTAGATTAGATGTCCTCAAGACAGATGTCTGTAATATTTGTGACCTTCTCAGTGCCTTTTTTATTATTCATTCTGTCCCATTTTGACCTCACAAACCATCAAAGTTGATGAGTCTTCGGTGGTTGCTGATGGATGAATTAGCATATATAAGAAGCACAGCATTATTGTTGGCCCTAATGCTGCACACGCCTATAAATCCTTTCCTCCTGGGAGCAGCAACATTGACATTGTTGGAGCTGTTGGGGCTTGTAGTCTGCTGGTGTGGCCTTCTTATTCCAATCTGGAACATTACTTTCCTAAAATCCCTTGCATCCTAATTTTGATTTCTCTTGCTGTTGTTTGTGTCTGTCTTGAGTGTTAATTATGAGATAAGTCTTGTCCCTTCACCCCTGCCGCCATAAATTCTGGCCTTAGGTGTGTTTGATTTAAATCCAGTGTTAAATGCTTGAAGGCCTCTGTGTCTCTGAGTAACAGTATAGTATCTTGCTTAGAATCATAGAATTGTAGAGTTGGAAGGGACCTCAAGGGTCATCAAGGCAAATCCCCTGCAATGCATCTGGCTTGTATGGGAATCCAACCTGCAACCTTGGCATTATAACCACCACGCTGTAACCAACTTAGCTAACTGCCACTTGAGTGTCCAGCTTAGTGCCAGTATTCTCTGTGCGCTTGTGTGTGTACCAGTCAAAGACATTTTGCTGCCTGTAGTGGAGCAGAAAATGGTGTTCCTCTCCCTGCCCCACACCCAGTTAGGATCCATAGTACCTAAGGCCAGTCAAATTATTTTGGCATCGGAGGCAAAAACATGCATCTCTCCCCTTCTCTAACTACTAGAGAAGTACAATGGTAACAGCTATTGAATTATTTGGCACCATTTAAGGATACCAAAAATAGATTGACTCAGGTGGCTGCCTCACTCTTCCTAATGGTAAGGCCAACTCTGGTATTGTTTGTCTGTGGCCACATTCACACTATATATTTACAGCGCTATGATACCACTATAAACAGTCATGGTTTCCTCCAGGCAATTCTGAGAGCTATAGCTTGTGAAAGGTGCTGGGAGTTGTTAGGAGATCCCTGTTCCCCTCACTCTTAATAAATGTAGCTCTGGATAATTATAGATACCCTGTTTCCTCCCAGAGCTACAATTCCAAGAGCTACATTTAACAATCAATCCCTCTTCCCAGGGAACTTTGGAAATTGTAGCTCTGTGAGAGGAATTGGTGACCTCCTAACAATTCTCAGCACCTTTCACCAACAAGAGCTCCCAGAATGCAGCTCACTCTTCATACAATGCTTTGCTTGTGGCAGGTATCATGGAAGCCATTAGCTCTGTTGCTTTTGAAACAATTAAACAAATTATAGGGGGACAGGTTAATCAGAAGCTTTTACCTGTGATAGTGAATAGTGATGGGGCAGTATACCTCTGGATATCAAATGATTATTGAGAACAAAAAAGGCAGTGTTGGTCTCACCTTCACATCTTGCTTATGCTGAAACAGAATGTAGAATTAATTGTGATTTTCTGTGAACCTAGCAGGGATCTTCCTATGTTCTGATGCCATAGCTAAACCCAGTTTCATCATTCTTATGGCTCATTTTTGCTTAACCTATTTTCTTTCTCTAGCAGATAACTCCAAACAAATTCCCTTGTAGACATGCCTCCAATTATTTCCCCCTTCAGATAATTGTTCCCTTAAATATTCGTTTCCCAGTTCCTTATTCTTTAAGATCAAAGGAAAGGGCCAAAGGTTAAAGGACAAATTGGTGATAGCATAACAGGCAGGTGTTGTTCATATCTCTGAATGTACACATTCATAGAAGATGCTGTACTTATTTGAAATAAATGAGTTATTTTTCACAATAAAAATAGGATTGCAGTTTATTTCTATGATTCTATGTTTTTTCGTACAGTTGATTTGTCCAGGTTAGTGTTTTTAGTGTTATTCTTTTCAACATTTTAATCTTAAAATCCAAGGCACATAAATCTTATTATTCAGCTAGGCCCCTGGATATGAAACATAATCTAGCAAAACACATCCTTACCTTTAAACACTTGAACAGCCTAGTTTAAAAATCAGTAGGATTTTACTTAAAGATAAGTACATCCTCATTGTTATAGACTGGGATCCTAAGCATAGTTTCTGTGAAACTAAGCTCCTTTCAAATCAATTAGGCCGGCTTTTGAGTAAATATATTCAGGATTGAGGTGCCAGGCAGCACTTTCCAGTTCTTAAGCTATGAGTTTAAGTTACAGGAAGAGCTCTCACCTAGCACATGGGTGAGGAACCTGTGACTCTTCAGAGGGTTCTGCCATCATCACTCACCATTAACCATGTTAGATGGGACTGGGTCTAACAACATCTGGAGTCTAACAACATCTGGAGAGCAACAGGTTTCCTACCCCTGATCTGAATTCTTCATTGAATACTTATCACATTAGCTGGATGCTTCAATTTTACACACTGTTTAAGGGCTGCTGCTACCATTAGGAAGTAGGAAAAATAGAAGTGATTTATGAGGTCTGTGGACAAAGAGTTGCAAATCAAGAGTTTTCAGATTTGGCCTTTTTAAGTTGCTTATGCCCTTTGATAGAAGCTTCTTTGTTGGAAGAAAATAGACTGGTTAGTTATAAAGTTATGAATGTTTAAATACACCAACGTGTGATATATTTTTTGTCTTTCCTGCCCCCCCCCCAAATCTCATCTCAAAGTGGAACAGCTTAAAACACTAGTATGACTGTGATGTGCTTTAGCTTTGACTCATTCCTCATAGGATCCTCTCTCTTCTTCAACGCTGCAGGGATTAATGGTGGTAAAAACTTGTAATGGGACTCTTCAGGATTAATGGGAGTACAAATGTGTTTTTTCTCACTACCTTAAGCAGATAAAGCCTAAAGACATGCAGACTTTTGGACTTGGATTTCACTCATGCTGGAAGAGGGGCATGTGTGAAAATCTCCCAATAGGCTACACTTGAGGCAAGATGGAAAGAAATAATCAGCACATGATTTAAAAGATTACAGTTTCAAGGTGCGGCTAACAGTAATTCTGTGCTGTCTTTTCCTCTTATCTCGCTGCAATATTACATGATGGGTTTTGGACATTATATTTCTGCTCTTGTTCCCTTTGAAGCTTCCCATAAGAAAATAGGAAAATGTGAGGTGCCATTATCCTGAGTCAGACTATTGGTCCATTTAGCTCAGTATTGTATATGTTGACTAGCTGTGGCTCTCCAGGGTTTTAGCTAAGGGATTTTCTGCCTGGAGATGCCAGGGACTGTGCTCTACCACTGAGTTAAATAAGAAGAGCCCTTCTAGGTCAGACCAAGAGTCCACCTAGTCCAGCTAGCCAGATGCTTCCAGGAAGCCTGTGTAACTAGAACATTCAACATGCATTATTTTCTTTTGCTCATACCTGATATTCAGAGGCACACTGTCTCTGTCTCTGAGCCTGGAGATTCCATTTAACTATCGTAGTTAACAGCTGTTGATAGACCTGTCTTCCATGCATTTGTTTAACCCCCTTCCCCAAGGGCCAGATTAAATGAGACATTGGTGGTCCAAAATCAGGTGTCCTGTCTCTTTTAAAAGCAGCCAAGCATGTGCAAATTTGATCAGGACCACGGCCAGGGAGGAGGGATGTTAATTATTTTCTACCATGTTGTTTGTCCATTTAAAATCCCCTGAAAGCTGCTATTTTCTCTGCTACAGATGTCAATGCATTGAGACTCTGACACTGGCTCTGTGCATAGAAATTTTGTGCACTGGAGAATCATTGTAACATATATTTTTGCTCAGGAACCTCACAACTATATTTCCCAGTATCTCTGGTGCTGATGTGCAAAAACCATTCATTCCTCTCTCACATGATCTACATGGCACATGACGTCCATAGCCTGTGCACCATGTAGGCAGTTGCAGTAAGACTCCACTGCCCTGACCTCCTCACCCTGTTGCCATGATTGCACAAGTGTTTAACATATCTGCCCCTTATTTTCTCCTCAATACTTTGTTACTAGAGCTCACTCATGCTCAGTATTTTATTCCTAGTATTTTAATCCATTGGAGATGCAGCAAATTGGTCATTTATATTAATTGGATCAGTTGGAAACAGCAAAAGAAGATATGTGTGACTGACTGCTTTGCTTATCCTCTTTTCACATTGGTGCATAGTGCAAAGAGGGGCTTCACATGTTTCCTCCACAGAGAGATTTACGTGCTTCAGATATTGGTAGCATTTGGTAAAATGCTGTATATTTCTGGTGTGCATATTTGTGCTGAGAAGACTGGTGGCCAAATTTAGCATTAACATTTTGCATCCGTATTTTATCTCCTGACATTATTCCCATAAATGCATCTGTATAAAAAACCTCTTGCCAGAATTTATCACCAACAGAAAATTTATTGAATGGCAGACACCCAGATACCTGCCTTTGAATTATTACAATGAAGTTACATGGAAAACATCACTCAAAATGAACTTTTCAATTCAGCATACAACTTGTAGAATTGGGGTGCTGCTTCAGATGTAACAATGAGGACTTATGTGATCCCTTATCTCTGCCAGCATGGAGAAGTTTGGAGTTCGGATGGTTTAGTTGAGCTTCCTGCTTTGCATTGGGTTAGACTAGATGATCCTCAGGATCCCTTCAAACTCTACAATTCTATGATTCTATAAGTCTTCAATTTTTATGCAGTGAAGGGATGATGTAGCCTAGCAACAAGGTCAATGTAGAGCCTATGTAGTAACTTGGTTGCAAGAAGCTGCTCTGATCAGAGATTCAATACAATCAGAGAAGAGGTTGTGTAGCTCTGAATTACTAAACTGTCTAGTTAACACAGAGATTGCATAAATTTGGATTCTGCATGGGGGTTCAGTCAAGCTACTGAACCTACTATGTGCACTTTACTGCAGGTGACTAAATGTGATGGAAGATTTCTTTGCTAATTAGATCCCTGCTATGATTTTAGCCATTTTAGAAGAACAACCTTCTTTAAACTTGCTATTTTTAGCTTCCTTTTATGTTCTTTTAATCTCAGAGTTCCTTGCTAATTATTTCTTTTCTTATTCCCAACTCAGTGATATCACTGACTAAAATTTACAGTGACAACTATTAACATCTTGGTGCTAAGCACAAGTCATATTTGCAGAACACCAGTGCACCAACATTACTCAGGAAGCACTTTGGTTATATGTTTCACCATTAACAGGGAAGAAGTGAAGTTCTCAGAGTTTGCTTTGAGTTCCTGGCTTTGATTCCTCACTTAGGATCTGGTAAAAGTATATCTGAGAGGATGATTCAGAATCTGCATTTCTGAGGGAAATAGTGACAAAAGTTGATGTGTATATTTAAAGCACATGGCTTCCCTCAAAGACTCCTGGAAACTGTAGTTCTGTGGGTGCTGGAAATGATAGCTTTGTGAGAGGCAAACTATAGTTTCCAGGGAAGCCATACACTTTAGATGTGCTAAGAAAACTTAGCCCTAAGAAAACTTAGCCAGCTTGGGTCTCATGAGGTCTCAAATCAGGATTCTGCCTAACATTGGCTTCTTGAGGAAATCTTCTGGAAAAGTTCTTAGAATACACCTCTGCATGGGGATCAGATTTAGACAGTCACCCACATATATCTTGATTAGGGATTGTGTGGCACTCTGGCAGATTCAATTTCCAATTCGGATATTGCACTCCACTGATGTGGGCAATTATTCAAAATCTACATTCTGACCAATTATTACTTTTAATTGTGGAAAACTGGTGTGTGTGTGTGTGTGTGTGTGTGAGAGAGAGAGAGAGAGAGAGACGCATGGACTCTGGATGGTTGGCAGTGAGGGAGTGTGGACCTTGGAGTCAGAAAGCTTCCTCTCTCCTGAATTATAGAATCAATAGAAAAGGAAAGGACTTCATCCAGTCTAGCATCCTTGACAGGTGACAGTGGAGATCCAGCCATCACCATCATGCCACTTTTCATTCAGTGAATACCAAAGCAATTCACAACAATAATAACTGCAAGAGACAATAATAGAAAAATCTGAACAGAGGAGAGGTGCAAAGAGCTTTCCTCTGTGACTGAACGTGGTGGTGACTGATGCAGTTGCCCTTCTACCTCTTGATGGGGAGCGGGGAGAGAGAGACATGCCTCAATAATTTTGTGGTCCTGTCACTTTTTCTGCTCTTTTAGATGTGGCAGCCATTTTTTGTTGTGCCGCAGCCTTTTTGGGACACACCCACGGAACTTCCTCAAAATTCCAGATATGGCCACTGGACCCCAAAGCTGGCACCCTCTGCAGTAATCCATACTTCATAGTTAATGTATGTTGAAAACAATACAGGGGGTAACACTTTGAAACTGCAGGGGTTATGCAAGGTCAGGGGAAATAAGGGAAATCAGGTTTGATATGTTTTTTTAATGCAGTGTTTTCTTACCGCCTTGAGGTGCTACAGCAGGGATGGGGAACCTATGACTCTCCAGATGCTGTTGGACTACAATTCCCATCATCTCTGACCATTTGAGATCCTGACTGGGGCTAATGAAAGTTAAGAGTCAACAAGGCCTGGAGCAGCACAGGTTCTCCACCCCTGCAATGCATTACATCATGAAACTAGTTTAAAACTCCTACAAGATAAATGAATACTGAATTTGGGAAGTGTTTTCTAATCCAGACTTGACTTTCCAGACAGGAAACAAGCATCAGTGATAATAGATAGCACACTATCAACATCATTATGTAGAACATAAAAAGTGGAGTGACAATTTAGTTGAAATTCGTTGTCAGAGATTCATGATGAGGACATGGTGGATCCTATCCATCTCAAATTCCTGTCAGAAGGAATATATCAAAAGGGGGTATGGTGGACACACAATGGCTTCTAGTTCACTGAGCAATGTGGTTGCATATCTTGGGGCATTCAGCATACTAGAGGCAACATGAGTTATCTTTTGGAAGATAAAAAGACTTTTGTATAGACAGGCTCAACTCCAAGTTTGTTTGGGCCCTTGGTTGCAAGGAAATTGGTGGGTCCCCTTCCCCTTGGACATTTAGTGCCACCCATAGCTACAACAATTCCAATTTAAGCTCACAAAAGGGCAAAAATGTATGAGAACTTACTAAATTAAGTTACAGATGAAGGGAGTTTCTGCCTGTTTTGTTTACTGGCTCTTGTGCGTTTCAGAGCTTTGTCATAGGTAGAGAAGCAACAAGTGCAGCATTTGAGTGCATCACGATGCATCAGTGTAGAAGGAAAACATCCCTCACTGGATTTCTTGGTGCCCTCCAGCCGTAGCTCAGTGGTAGAGCATCTGTTTTGTGTGCAGACAGTGCCAGGTTTGCTCCTCAGCTCCCTCAGGTAGGGTTGGGAAAGACTCTGAAACCCTGGAGAGCCACAATACTGAGCTAGATGGACCATTGGTCTGACTCGTATAAGGCAGATTTGTAAGTTCCTAATAACAACAAACTTCTCATTAGAAGACAAAAATGAAAGAAATGAGGGGCAGATCAAGTAGCAAACAAACAAAAGTAAAAGAAAGCTTCTTTTCTTCTCACAAAGCCAATAGTCATTAGATTGAACCCCTAAACTTATTTACCAGAGAGTACATTTTACAGAACACACTGGGGCCTTCTCCTGGATAAATGTATTTGGGGTTGGGTTGTAGGATTGATTGAGATGTAAATAACATGCTACAGTTGGGCAGGTGTGGCATCTATCAGGCAGGTGAATGAGCAAAAGAAAATAACTCATGTTGACTGTTCTAGTTACACTCCAGATATCTTATCTACAATGACTTTCATTAACTCACATTAAACAGGACTTTAGTGAGGGGTTTATAGAGACTTAATAATAATAACCAAAATGGTTGATGAAATATTAACCAACTGTTTTTTTCATAGGTCTGGGGGGTAACTAAACTTCAAATTTCTAGGGTGTTTGGAAAACGATTGAATTGGGAGCTCTAGCATTCTGATAATTGCACAATGCCTGTGTTTGTTTGTTTTGTTGTTGTTTGAAAGGCTGTATTTTCAAAACTTATCAAAGCCACATTCCTTCCCTGCAATCATATTGTTGCCAATTTTCTTGTTTTATTTAGATATTGCTGATAGCACTATGAACATCATAAATCAATAATATTATATTTAGCTGTTGAAATCAAATATTGCCTATCATGTTCCTTCCAGGAGTTTGAATAAGCCCTGAGGTTATCTGCACCTAGCAAAACAGTAGTACTGCTTTATGGAAACTCAAAACCACAGCCTTGTACTAGAGCTTAAATCAGCACTAATTTAGTCCACAGCAGATATGATAAAACTAGACAAAACTGCAATATAAACACCTCCTGCACCAAACATTTACCCCTGCTGAATATCCCCCAAGTGCAAACTCCCTTGTTAAATTGCCATGTAAAATTTTAACTAATTCTGTTCACTGTTTAAAGACGAACTTTAAAAAGCGACACTTTCATTTTAAAAAGCTGCTTCCCCTCTGTGTCTGGAAGAGCAGCTATAGCTAAATAATGCTGCATCTTTTCTTTTTTTTTGCCTCATGAATAACTTACCAAAGAATGTAAACTGATTCTGGTTTTTCCAAGACATTGGCTTCAATTATATGAGGTGGCTCATATAAATGAACCATAAAAATATCCTTTGTGTATTGTGTGCATGCACACGAAAGCTTATACCAAGAACAAACTTACCGTAGTTGGTCTCTAAGGTGCTACTGGACAATTTAAAAATTTTTTTTTTTAAATATGTTTATTCTTTGGAATGTTACACTTTGATGTTTCTTTAGTATGCATTTGTTCTTACTTTTTAAAGTGAGTTCAGAATAACGATTGATGGTTAAGTTGGCCCAAGACATTTTGCTGCCTGAGGCAAAAAAAAAAGATGATCCACACACACCAACTACATGGAGGTGTGGCTTGCCCAGTGGAGCAGAGCTGCCACAATAGCTTCTGGGTAGCAGTATCACTTGCCACACACTGGTAGGGGTGAGGCACCAGCAAGGCTGGGGCTGTGTGGATGCATAGATGGGAACACTGGATTGGTTCTGCCAGTGTGGTTGCATAGCCCCAAACCTGCTGCCATCTTGCCCCTTCCCATCCCTGTAAGCAGCAGTGATGCTGCTATCTGGAAGCTACCAGTATCATTGCAGCATCACCCTGTCAGGTAAATGCATAGAATTATGAGCTGTTCCTGATTCCGTGTTCAGAAGCGGACTGGACTAGCAGTGGAATTCTACTTCAATATTGGCATCCTCCACTGCACCTGAGGACAACAGGCCTAAGTGCAAGGGTTGCATGACAAGGCACGTGACACACCCAGTTCTGTCTTCCAACAGAGGAGAGAGAAGGGTGTTGAGAAGGAATGGTTGGATGGTGGTGGCTCCCATTGCTCTAATTCCAGCATCTGCCGCCCACTGGTGGAGTTGGCCATGTTCCCAGGAGCAGTTTTGCATGTGTTCATTCATAAGTGCCTTCTCTCTTGTTCTTCATAAATCTGCATGGAAATCTGCATTCTTTGTAACTTATTTCCTCACAGGACGCACATTTTTTGACATATCTTTAGATAAATATACTTTTTATCCTAAAATATACAATTTTGTATGCACTTTGGCCTAAAGTTCCTAAAAACCCACCTTCTACGTATGATCTATTAGCAAGAGGACATATTTGGTTTCTCATGTTGTTCCATTTGAAAGTGTTAAGGTACGTACTCAAACCTGCAATGGGTCCTGAGGCATTCACCCTTTATGTCAGAGGTGGAGAACCTCAGGCCTGGGAGCCATATGCGGGCTTCCAGGCCTATCAGATTCACAGGACTCTTCCCTAAGCCACGCCCACTCCCTGGTCACACACCCTCTTCAAAGGCCACACCCCTCACTGGCCCTGCTCCACACCCTCCTTGAGTGTTTTTGCCTAGGTAGAATGTGTCATTGAACTCTGGTGATGCCTTGTTCTTGCCTGGAGGGTGGGTGAGTGGTGGGGTATGAGTGTCGGTAGAAACTATCCCACTAGGCAAAGGAAATTTTACATTTATTGCTCTGCACACTTTCCCCTCTGGCCCTGCTCATCTCTGGCATGTGGCTTCTGGAAGATTGTCCAGAAGGAAATGCAGCCTTTGGGTGGAAAAAGATTCTGCCTCCTTGCTTTATGTCATCATTAAACTCTGGCACAAAAGAGGACGCCACCAGCAGAGAAGCCTTGTGAACTTTCATAATGGCACTATGTGACAAGATGCAAACACCCCCTAAAAGCTTCCGTATTTGGGGTCTTCCTGCTGTTTCTGCCACAGAATTGTCTCTGCCTCACCATGCCCAGCCTTCCCTCCAGCCTCTAGTTCCCTGACCTGGCAAAAGTACTATGTTGACCTGGTATGCACCAGGCTCTGATAGGCAGCTAAAGCTTTCTGGGGGAAAGAGGAAGCCGCTTTCCTGGTCTTTCACTAATTTCCCCAGTTCTGCAGCAGCAGAGTCACAAATTCTTTTCATAGCCCGCCCTTTTCCTGGCCCTTTAAGGTTTATTGCACTTGCAGGTATTACAGGCTCAAAATGAATTGGTCCAAATCACTAGTTATTAGGGGCAGAAATGAGGCTATTCTTGGGGGGGATGTTTTCTGATAGAGAGAATAATTTCTGTGCAAAAATAAGGCATTTTCTTCAGTCTCTTCCTTCACTCCTCTAGGCCCCATGGGTACGTGAGTGGCAGCTGGTTCCCTTCAGTGTTGCAAACACAAAACCTGCAGACTAGGGATGAATATTTATGTGTGTTCCTGTCAAGTTTGCAGCCAAAGATTTCAGGGTTTGGGTATCATATGGATCTTCGCATTTAATTTTCAAGATTTCTCTGCACTGGACTGCAGAGCTGGATATGGTGCCTGGGGGATGGGAGTGGTTGCAAGTTGCAGAGGTACAATTGACATTGATTGAACAATTAGAATTTTTTTTAAAAAGATGCTGGGGCTCATATCTTCAAGATTTAGATTCTACAGCCCTAGGAACATGAGGTGGCTCAGTGTATTGGTAAACATACATGTAGCCTATTGTTGGTTATTCCTAGTGTAGCAACGCAGCTTGGGCTGAGAGTGCCGGGATCATGGATTTAGCCTGCACTTTTTATGTGGTAATAAAATGTAGCTTGATACATTGCAACACATACTTGTGATCCCACACTCCTTCCCACACCCACCTACTCACCACTGTGCAGAGTAAAGCACATCTAAGTACTATTGATTTTGGAATGACTTACAGGTACAAAGCCATTTTTGCCTTTATAAAAAGGTTTTTATTTTGTCCCTTTGGAACAGATTCTTGTGTTCTGTGCAATGTACCGGTACCTTATCAGGCTTCACATGTCCTGTATTCCAGTAAATATTTTTTTTTTCACCCACCTATTAGCAGCACAGAAACACTCGTGCCATCCTCAGTACTCCTTAATGCACATTTCTGCACATTGCTGGTGGGGATTTTACCTATTCTGCCAGCAGAAGGGATTGGTATTACCACAGAAAAGTGTACCACCCCTGCTGGTAAGGATCACGGCTATTTTCAAAGAGCTCTAAGTTTTGAACTATATGTAATTGGCAGTCTGATGTTTTTTACAGTAGGAAGTGATGGTGTATACTTAGGGATGCCATACGTCTGGATTTCCCCAGATATATACGGAATACTTTTTTGTCCAGATTTTCACTGTTTGAAATATGTCAACCCTAGTATACTTTTCATATAACTGCTGTGTCCATGTATGAAAAGTTTACTGTGTGTGCACCGCATAGGTCTATAGTTTATATGGTTACAAGCATAGGTGTTGCAAGGTGGGTGCGTTGGGTGCGCTGCGCTTCGGGTGCCACCTCCGGGGGTGTGTGTGTGTGACAAAATGCTGTGCGGCACTCAACGTTTGTGAGAGATGGTGTGGCTTTTGCGCGCGCAGGCTTCCCGCTGCTGAAACAGTCCCCAGAAAAGCTCAAAAACTCTTGCTCTGCCAAAAAAGCTCAACAATTCTGGCTCCCCCAAAAAGAGTCAAACCATTTTTGCAGACAAAACAAAACAAAACAAAATAAAATTCGGGGTGGGGGGTTTACAAGACATTTTCCACCGGGTACCACCTGACCTTGCTATGCCACAAGTTTGTGGGGTTCCTGGACTCCCCTCCTAATTCTGGGATGCCAGATAATGAATGAGAGACAGACTTTGGTAATCTTTCATCATATGGTGCTCTGTGCAAAGCCAAAATTTGGTGAACCCAAATGGATCTTCTCAATTATGGATCTTCTAAATTTTGCGCTCTTTTGTCTTGGAACCCTTTGTGGGGGAACCACCTGCACCTCCCTGAATCCGGCGCTGATTGAATTTAGCATGTTGAAATACAAGCCAGGGGCAAGCCTGGTGATAGCATACTAATGATGAGTCATTAGCCGGGACAAAGGGAGTGGCTCTGTGCCAGAGAGCAAATGGGAGGGGCTCTTTTTCAACTCAGAATTATTTATGAAGACAAACCGTTTCTGAAGTAGAGTTTTAGAGTTGGAAGGAGAGCAGTTGTATTCAGGACAAGAGTTTTTGCCTGATGTAAGCAAGAGGAAAGATAGTTGCATTTTGCAAGCTGGAAAAAGCGGGTGTCAGAGCAATGTGGGCTGACTGTCTGAATCCAAGGCAGGACCCTCTCAGTGTGTAATGCTGAAAGCCCCTCCATCATAGCTTAGGTGGTATATATTTGTCAATAAACCATATTATCATAAAGACACCACATTCTCCACCATGCCTCATTCCTAAAGGAAACACAAACCCCTGGTAAGTGCCTGACCCCTGGAATCTTGCACTGCTCAGATATCGGGGTGGTGTGATATTTTTGCTACAATATCAATATCAGGTTTGACTGTTAAGCAACTTTCACTGTCTCCTTCATTGTGCCTGTTATTAGATTGGCAAAAGTAGCTACTAAACCACGCAAAATGCCTCTCTGCAGCAGTGAGGAGGGAATTTTCCATTTACTTGAAAGGCTTTGGCATAATTTCCACCTCTTAATGCTGATTTTGGGCCCCTGGCTTACATCTCGGCTCACTTTTCCCACCACTACCTCTCTGTGTATGGATTTTAAGGAGTTTTCGTAATTGTCAGTGCTAAAGTTTACTGCCCATAAAACCCCAGAAAGCATTGATTGTGACTTGGGTAAACCAAGTAGCATATAAAATCTTACAGCAGTTCAGCCTGAAAAGAGTTTTATGAGGGATGAATTTACCAGGAGCAGCAAGGGGCCTGCAAGATGGCTGCCATCCCATTTTCTACCCTTTTCTGCCAAAATAAAATAAGAGGAGTGAGAGTGAGATGTTCTCTGTACTGTAGCCATCGGTTAAACTTTGCTGCCTTTAGATATGGTCTGTTCAATACATTATGGAATGAGGAGCATCACTTCAAATGAAGGGAGATGCCAGCGGTCCTAGAAAAGATTTGGAAGCATCTTCGAGACAAGTACGTAGCTTTGTGAGTCTGCTACAGAAAAATAGTAACCAAGTGTCTTGCGGTACCTGAAAGATTAAAAGGTGTATTATGGCATAAGTATTAATGGACTAGAATTCACTTTGTCAGATGCATGAAGTGTTATATTCAGTTGTGTGGCCACACATGCACACGTGGGTAGAGGTTATAGATAGAGCCATATTCCCATGAGTTGCAAAAAGTGCGGTCTGTGAAAATTCTGTGTGAAGCTTAAGATAAGCTAAGTGACCATTCATAACACAAGTAATTGGGGATAACATAATCACCCTAGCTTTGCTATGTTAATTAACACCTGTAGTAGGCCTGGAAGGTAGAAACTATTGTCTCAGAGCCAAAACAGACATTAATTGCATGGATTTCAATTTTTTTAAAAATTGCCACCCAGCATGGAAGGAGGGTGTGTGTTTTATTGGAACCACAATGTACAAAGAGTTAACTATTTCCTCCCCAATCACAGAATACCACCATTAAACTGCAATCAGCATTGGAAGCAAGCTCCATTAGAGCCAATTGGAACCTTTTTGTACTACTAATTGTGGTGGAGGGCCATTTTTGTCAGACTCATGGGTGGGGAAGGATTAAAACTTTGACGTCCCAATGAAAATGATTAAATTCCATACAAGTATTGTTGGGATATTTGAGAAATGAGACAGGACCAAAGCAACTAGATCCTCTAGGCAATTTCTGTTCCCATTTTCCATTTCAATCATCTCTGGTTTAGTTTCATTCCTCATTTCATTGACAGTTCCTTCTAATCTTGTCAATTTTGTATCTATTTTTCCTCTAATACTTCTATTTTTCATTAAATGACTTTTGTTTGCTCTGTAATCATCTGCTTAAGAATGTCCACAGTAAGCAAGGACCCTGAAGATCTCGTTCTTTCTTCCACCTCTTCCATAAGATCAGGAAAAAATTGCAATACATTAAAACATACAATAATGTGAAATACAAAAACAGATTAAATTTCACATAGACGATGGGCCTTGTGGTGTGTTCTGGGTAGGAACTAGGACAATGTAGAGATATGAGAGGTGTTTAGCATTTGTTCAGTATACAGTGGTGATATGGTCATGTATATGACCATTACCGAACACAGTATTTGCCCAAATTGAACCTGGTGCATGGAATGCTCTTGTCTCATCTCGATGGTGGGGTCAAAACTTATTGAAGTGGAATTTCTCAAGGATCTTCTGACTGTGGGTCTAGATAATGATGTCCTCAATGAAGAGGAGGGTATAGAAACTTGAAGAAGTGTTGTTCTGAACCAGCCACAGAGCATATTATAAAACAACGTGAATACTCACAGCAGTGCTTTTGACTGGATGATGTATGGAAACTGTTCAACATATCAAATTAAGACGGGGATTAGAATCCCCTTTACTCAAAATCCATTATGTGAAGAAAGTGAAGGCAGCAGAGGGAATTAATGCAGACATACTTATTCTGCAGGGGGCTTGTGGATATGGAAAATACTTCCCAGAAGTATTTGTAAACTTCTGTCTTCCCCTTTAGGAAAATGTGCAAAACATTCTTAAGAAATCATTATCTTGCATTAACATTTTTGATTCATGAACTTATAAGTTGAAGCTCTTGCAATAGATGATACTCTTTCTTTGAGAAATTATTTCCATAAAATGCTATAATGTTTAGTAGGAAGACGAGTCACTGTATTTTTTCAATTCAACTTCAATGCCAGGCAATTTTAAATTTGCATAAATTAAAATGGATGATACATGTGTATCTCACTGATTTAGATTGTAGACCAGATGTAGGGAACCTCTTAAGTTCCAGATGTTGCTGAAGTTCAACTCTGATCATTCCTGGTCACCAGCTCTGCTTGTTGGGAGTTGAAGTTCAGCAACACCGCGGGGGTGGGGAGTTTCCTACACCTGTTTCAGACCATACCAGCTGAATGTTCAGAGAATCATTAGGACCAAGTAGGCTTTCAGATGATGTTGCTAGTTTTAGTTCCAGTGTAATTATGGTGCTCCTTCTGTATCAGCTGTATTTTTCTATATTCTTTATTTATTATTACCTTTGGGTCCCAGAAGAGAATTGCAAGTAAAATGTCGGTCATGATCATGAGTGGAAGGGAGTTTGTATATACCATACTAAAGACTCATGAGGTTGTATGTAATATAGTGTACTTCTGTTTACAAACATGCATTGCACTCCCCACTGCACACACAATGAAACCCCAACAAGTATGAGCTAGGCCATTCAGTTTTGAAGAAGAGTTTACTTTCCTTCCTAGAAAAAAAATGGCAGCAATCCATTTATATAGGAGAAAGTAAAAAGGTGGACTAATGGATATTGTTATGCATGTCTAAACTTGCTCCCTGACACTGGTAACGCCAGTGGACTCAGCCAATGGGGATCATGAGCATCCTACATAGAATCATAGAATTGTGGAGTTGGAAGGGACCCTGAGGATCATTGCAGTCCAACTCTCTGCAATACAGGAATATACAGCTGTTCCATATGGGGACCAAACCTGCAACCTTGGCTTTATCATAGTCTCTAAGCAACTGAGCTATCCAGGATGTCTAAGCCTACTTATCCTTGCATAGTTGCATCTCTTCATCTGCATATCACTATTATAAGTTAGAATGTTCTTTTGTGTGTAGATTTTTTAAAAATGGCTAGTCATTCCCTCTGCCATCTCAGGATTGGCAATCACATTTGAAGATAATTTCAACAGTGTAGTAGAAATTATTCTGCTATTTAGGGGGATATTTTGTTCTGTGTCAGCTTTAAAACAAATATTACAATTGAAATACATTGTATGTGGTTGCAAATGCAGCAGGTGGTTTCACTGTTTCCCCTGCTTTGGTTTTGATAGTGGAATCGCTGTACCACTTTTTAATTCAGCCTCTTGTCTTTTTGGAAGTATAAAGTGTTACAGGGAAAATATCAAATAAAGCTACTGCATCATGCATGGTTCTCCTTCATGAACATGTATAGCTTTCTTGGATTACAGTCCTTATGCATGCCATGCTGTGGCCTGGTTGCCAACATGCCATTAAAGCACTGAAATACTTACCCACTTGATATCCCAGAAAATCTGGTTCTCTCTCAAATAACCACTGAGAAAACAACTTGAGAGCTTTTCTTTCTCTTTTTTTCTCCAGTTCCAAAACCCAAATGCTTTCTCACCACCTTTCCGCTTTGGGACAGTTCCTAATGGCAGTACAGAGAGGAACATTCGCAACAATTACGAACTGATGCACGCCTACATGGTGAAGTTCAACCAAAGATCGGTGGGAGATGCACTATCCTCATTAAAGACAGGGTGAGATTGCCTCTTCCCTAAATAATAAGGTTGCTAATGTAAACCTGTGTGTATAATTCTCTTGGGATTTTGAAGAACCTTCTCCCTAATATTCCTGCTGCTAAAACATTGCATATAATCCATGTACCACAACGTTGTCAAGAACAATTTATCTCATCCATTATTATTATTTTTTGTTCTTTCTGGCTAGATATGTGCAAGTAATATAACAATGATTCTTCCCCTTCTTGCATCAATGCAGACTTTCTGAAAGGCAGATTAGCTGGTGGAAATATTGCCTTAAGCTGCAATGCAATAGTTGTGGCTAGACATCACCTAAAATTCTTTATTATTGAAATAACTATGATATTATCTTAATCCCTAATGTTAATTGCTATATAAAAATATTAGTAAGTTGGGGATCCTAACCACTATTATGTGAGGGCTGCATCTTTTCCACAGTAAACACACACACACACACACACACACACACACACACAATACTTGTGTAAACTCACAGGTAGCCCTATTCCATTGATTCAGCTGTATCAACACATGAACTGGGAGCAGGACTACACTGACTAACCTTGCTCTTGATGTCACAGGTGTTTTATGAAGGATCTTCTGAGGAAAACCCAGTTGTGGAGAATCACAGCACCTCTTTCGGGTCTTCTATGTTCAATAGCTGTCATTTTTGCATACAACGAATATATTTCCATTATGCCTTTGGCATCTGCACATAAAGCACAAATGTCTGCAGGGAAGAGGCCTTCATATGTCACACCGTGCCTCAAAGGCTTCCTCCCTGCAGATGTGGATACTAGGGTACAGCTAGTTGGTGCACATTTTATAATGGGAGAGGGCAAGGGCCCCACTTATGCTTTGCTGCAAGGCATGATTCAGGTTTCCTGAATAGAACTTTCAAATTCTTGGGTGCCAGGGAACCATGACTGAACCATTTTGCAAAGGCTCCATACAACTTCTGCACCTATGTAACTGGCTTGCCATGTGACTTAAGTTATTTCTCAACAAGTTTCTTTTTGGGGGCAGCTGCTGCTGTCCCAGAAACCTTCTGACCCACCTGGCGAACTATGACTTTTCCATTACATTTGAGGTTATTAATTCCTATCTCTCCTCTTCCTCCTCTACATTGCCCAGAAATTAGATTATTCTACTGGTGGAGGGAGGACTACTTATACACAGTTTGTTCCCTGGAGAATGCAAATTAAAGTTTTTATTTGTCATGCTAGGCTGCTACTCACCTGATAACCTGTAACAAATAAGGATAATTTCCAGGTGACCAGACAGGGTAGCTTTGGGTCTGTTTTTCTTGTTTGAGGGGGAGGGGAAGGGAATATCACTATGCCACCCTTTCTACTCATATAAAGACAAACTACACATTATGTAAATCCATGTGGAAGTATTTGAGCAATAAAGACAGGAAATGCTTCATGGTGCAAACAGAACAAGGCTGCAATTCTATCTTCGAATGCTTCAAAATGTAGCTGGTGCAAACACACCCTTATTGCTGGGACTAGTAATTTATTTTTCCAATTGGGCACTGATTCTTTTTCTTCTTTCTTTCATTTGAGGTTAGTGGGACACCATAAAGCTAAAGTTACTGCCCTCATAGGGAGACATAACTTGATCTCCTAACCACTTGTCATCTTTAAAGATGCCCATGGGATTCTTCCCATAAGCAGGGGTCCTGACTGAAGCTAATTTGAGTAATTACATTTTGGTTAATACTAACTTTCCAGCTGTTTGGTTGGGGAAATGGTCTGTTTTGCTTTCTTAATTCACAACATAGTTGTGGCAGGAATGCTGCTGAATTCACAAGCTGAAGAAGAAAGCGTTGTTCAGTCATAAATGAAATAGTTTACATGGGCTGCATAGGCATCTTTAAATCAAGGTTAACTAAGTTGTGGCCCTCCAAATGTTGCTAGACACTCTGACCATTGGCCATACTGACTGCGCCTAATGGGAGCTGCAATCTACCAATGTCTGGAGAGCTACAGTTTAGCACCCTGTTTAGATCCATTGGAAGATGCTGCGGATTTGTATGGTGATGCTACAACCTGCCCTCATCTCAATGTTGATTGTGCCCAAGCAATTGTTCAGCCTAGCTTCCTCTGTGTTTGGTTACCTGAGGTCACATGGGAGTTCTCAATTTCCTTCAGCATCACATAATGATTTAGGTCTGCACAGACTCTTCTCTTTACTTCATTCTCTCTTGTTTCTTGACATCATGCAGGAAGCTGGATGCTTTTATTTATGATGCAGCTGTGCTAAACTACATGGCTGGCAGAGATGAAGGCTGCAAGCTGGTGACAATTGGGAGTGGGAAGGTCTTTGCTTCAACGGGCTACGGCATTGCCATCCAGAAGAATTCAGGCTGGAAGCGGCAAGTGGATCTGGCAATCCTACAGCTCTTTGGTGATGGTAAGTGATCTGGATGAGGAACTAGGAGTGCGTCTCCATTGAGTGAAGCTATTATCCCCTACTTACCACTAATGCTAAGACAACAACAACAACTAGCCAGCAGCAATGCTATCATTTTTTTGTTACTCACCCGTACTGTGAACTTCTGATGTGTAGTGGCTATTCTACTTTGTAGCTATTATTCATTTATTAAAAATAAGTTTATATGTGGACCCACCACCCCACTGCCCCAGTATAGTTTTCAGGCTAGGTAAATCCAACATAAGTGGAAATGAAAATTGAGGATTGGAGGGTTAGGGAGGATCAGTTCTATTTTTCTAGAAAAAGAGGTGCCGGAACTCACCATGAATGCCTCCCTTGTTCTCTTAGAATGGCAATGGCACCCACCAGAGAAGTGATGGAACTGAGCTCCAGTGAGTTCCAGATGAAAAAGAAGCCCTGGGGAGGATCTTTCCTTTCTAAATAGTAGCTCATGAGAGGAAAAGCTGCACTTTTCACCCACTGTTCACTCTGATTCCTTCCCACCCATCTTTTCCAGGTGAGATGGAGGAGCTAGAAGCTCTCTGGCTCACTGGCATCTGCCATAATGAGAAGAATGAGGTAATGAGCAGCCAGCTGGACATCGATAACATGGCTGGAGTCTTCTATATGTTGGGAGCAGCCATGGCCCTCAGCCTCATCACCTTCATCTGTGAACATCTCTTTTATTGGCAATTCCGCCACTGCTTCATGGGCGTTTGCTCTGGCAAACCTGGCGTTGTCTTCTCCATCAGTAGGGTGAGTACTTTCAGCCAGGGCACCACCGGTAAGAAGGCCCTGCTACTAGTTATCACTCCAATTTGTGAGCTGTGGAAAGCATACAAGAAAGCGCATTTCTCTGTCCAGTTAGAGATTATGAACTGCACAAGGCTGCATTGACAGATCCCACCCAATATTATTACATTGTGTGATGCTGCACTAAGGAATCAGATGCTCCTGCATAAGCTGCCTTTCACTTAATAAATTCATCAGTTTGAGTCTTCCTAGGATTAAAGATGATTTGGAGGTGATAATGTAAATGTTCATTGTTAAAATGTGGATTTTTTTTCATCATTACTTTCTTTGCTTAACAGACTAGGCTCTTGATTGTAAAACTCTGATCCATTTTTAGGATGCTTTTAAAATGTGGAATTTTTTGACCAGAAAAGTCAAACTCAGACAAAGTATTAAGACAGCTTAATTCTGGTTGGGAAAATTTATTTTGTACAACTTCCTAATTTATACAATTTTTTATCAGGACTAGGGAGAAAGAGCTGGAACTCATACAGCAATTGTGGGTCAGAGTCTGTGATCAAGATGAATAACAATAACTAGAGGCTATGCAGAGGGGATAACTGGAGGCTATGCTCAGTCAGGAAACTGTGCCAAGTGAACCAATATATTGTACCTCTAAAAGTCATGTCCTGACAGTCTCAAATTTCTGACTGGTTATATGTTTCCTCATACCCGTTTCCAAGATCTGTAAACTAAAGAATACTTGCAAAGGAAGGAGTTGGGCTCTTTTAGGGTATTCTAAGTGAGAAGTATCACCTTGAATCACACCTAGAAACTAAATGTAAACAAGTGCTGTGGCTCAAAGGCTTGTCTAATGACCTATCTGCAGCAGTTGGAGATTCAGAATAATCTCATGTGCATGATTACAAACTGTCTGAAGCGCTTAACAGGGCATTGGAAAATAATGATCAAGTCCTGCAGCTAGTGCATAAGGTGTAACCCTTAAACAGTATTCCTGACCACAGCACTCCTGAGCATCTGATCTGTAAGAAACATCTGCAACATGTCAAAAAAAACCCACACACTTCAATAAAGGTTTGAATAAATTTCTAGATTTATTTATTTTATTATTAATGAAAGGGCAAGGGATAGAGGGGCAAAGGTGGAGGAAGATTAAAAGTGGAAGAACCATTATGATAGTGTCTGGATTGTCTCATCTCCCAACGATATCCCACTGAGGATCCTATTTAGCAAAGGACAAGGTTCTTTGTCTCAGTCCTCCAAGCTCTGCAGCTCCCCTGCTAACCTCCCTTTGCTTTCCCCCATTGCAGGGTATTTACAGCTGCATCCATGGAGTGGCTATCGAGGACCGCCATTCTTCCACGAACTCCCCCACTGCCACCATGAACAATACCCATTCCAACATTTTGCGCCTGCTCCGAACAGCAAAGAACATGGCAAACCTTTCAGGTGTCAATGGCTCACCACAAAGTGCCCTGGATTTTATCCGTCGCGAATCCTCTGTCTACGATATCTCTGAGCACCGCCGTAGCTTCACTCACTCCGACTGCAAGTCTTATAACAACCCCCCCTGCGAGGAAAACCTCTTCAGTGATTATATTAGTGAGGTGGAAAGGACCTTTGGTAATCTGCAGCTGAAAGAAAGCAATGTTTACCAAGACCATTATCATCACCACCATCGCCCCCATAGCATAGGGAGCGCCAGCTCCATCGATGGACTATATGACTGTGATAATCCACCCTTCTCCGCACAGCCTCGATCTCTCAGTAAGAAGCCATTAGATATCGGTTTGCCGCCGGCCAAACATGGCCAGTTAGGTGACCTCTATGGCAAGTTGTCTTTCAAGGGTGACCGATACAGCGGTGGAGGGGCACACGACGATTTGATCCGTTCAGATGTCTCGGACATATCAACTCATACCGTGACTTATGGCAACATTGAGGGCAACGCTGCAAAGAGGCGAAAACAGCAGTATAAAGATAGTCTAAAGAAGCGGCCGGCCTCGGCCAAGTCACGGAGAGAGTTTGATGAGATTGAACTGGCCTATCGCCGGCGTCCCCGTTCCCCTGACCACAAGCGCTACTTTAGGGACAAGGAAGGGCTACGGGATTTCTATTTGGACCAGTTCCGGGCTAAGGAGAACTCACCGCACTGGGAACATGTGGATCTGACGGATATTTATAAAGAGCGGGGAGATGACTTCAAGCGTGACACTATAGGGGGAGCAGGGACATGTACTAACAGGACCCACCACAAACACGGGTCGGGGGAGTTTGGAGCAAACAATGAGCACAAGCACAGTGTTGTGAGTGGGGTACCAGCGCCATGGGAGAAAAACCTCACCAATCTCGATTGGGAGGAACGCCCTGGCGCTAACTATTGCCGCAGTTGCCCATCGAAGCTGCATAACTACACTCCGACCGTGGTGGGGCAGAACTCCACCCGCCAGCCATGCATCCGGTGTGAAGCCTGCAAGAAGGCCGGAAACCTCTATGACATCAGTGAGGACAACTCCCTCCAAGAGCTGGATCAGCCATCTGCTCCTGTGCCCGTGGCAACCAGCACTTCCACTACCAAGTATCCTCAGAGCCCTTCCAACTCTGCCTCCAAGGTGCAGAAGAAGAATCGCAACAAGCTCCGCCGGCAGCACTCCTATGACACCTTTGTGGATCTGCAGAAGGAAGACGCCGCCCTGGCCCCCCGCAGCGTCAGCCTGAAGGACAAGGGCCGCTTTTTGGAGGGAAGCCCCTATGCCCACATGTTCGAGATGCCAGCCAGCGAGTCCACTTTTGCCAACAACAAGTCCTCAGTGCCCGCCACCAGCCACCACCACCACAACAATCCTGGCATTAGTGGTGGTTATATGCTCAGCAAGTCGCTCTACCCCGACCGGGTCACTCAAAACCCTTTCATCCCCACTTTTGGGGATGACCAGTGCTTGCTCCACGGCAGCAAATCCTATTTCTTCAGGCAGCCTGTGGTGGCAGGAGGGCCCAAGGCCAGGCCAGACTTCCGAGCCATTGTCACCACCAACAAGCCGGTGGTCTCGGCCCTCCATGGGGCTGTGCCAGCCCGTTTCCAGAAGGACATCTGTATAGGGAACCAGTCCAACCCCTGTGTGCCTAACAACAAAAACCCCAGGGCTTTCAATGGCTCCAGCAACGGGCATGTTTATGAGAAACTTTCCAGTATTGAGTCTGATGTCTGAGTGATGGGGAAAAGCATGGGAGGGGATGGTGCTGGAAATGCAGCGTGTGGGAGGGGCAGGTGGTGGGTTCAGACCTAGTTCCCATTTGCTACTCTTCTGCTACTCTTTTTTTCTTTGTGGAGTATTGGAGTTCTGCTTAGGCAGCCTTGATGCGAAGTGCCACCTCTTTCTTTCCCCAGATCCCCCATCCCCGATGATCTCTTTTCATTTCTCCACTCACAGTTCCATTCCTGGCCATCACATGTCAGAGCTTAGTAGCTTAGCTTGTGTTTTCACAGTTGGGAAAGGCAAAGGCATGGTTGAGGAGAGGCCAGCATACGAGTAGGAGCAATAGCCGCAGAGTTTGGGGTTTTCTCGGCACCAAACTGTGATGGTTAGTACAGATACGAGAAGGTGGCCTGAGGCGGAGAATGGAAGAGATAGAATGGGCATGAAGAAGATACAGGTCTTCTTACATATGTACTTTTAAGCAAAATTGATGGGACGTGAATAGTGTGGGGTCAACTTAATGCATTTTATGTTGATTACATGCAAAAAATCATTCAGTTCTTTTGTGAAGACTCTGTGGGTTAAAGGCTGAAATATGGAGTTGCATATATACATATACATATATATATATACTGAAGATAAAAATGTATTGAAATCTTGGTATATTTACCAGGGGGAGGGGAGGTTTGATATGTATGCAGATCTAGCCAGTAGTCCAGTCAACAGTAACCCAGTGAAGTCACTTCTGAAAGATGAATTGGAATGATAAAAGCGAATGCCAGTGAAACTTTCAGCAAAAGTCTTGGGAAAAATCAAATGTTGGGGTCCCAGGGGAGGTTTTGTGCTACTCATGAACAACTTGTTAATTTTGAAATGGTGAAATATCAAATATGGGTTGGTTTATGCACAAGCTTAAATGTGAAAATTAATTGACACGAACCACCGTAACATGAGTTTCTTATCGCTACGATATTTAGTAGACAAACACAGCAGAGCAAACCTTTCCAATGCAAGGGAACATAAAGGGTAGTGAATGAAAAGAAGAGCAGGGTTAGCAACTCAAGCTCCACTGTTGTTCTGATGAATTTAATCTGGCAGGGAGAAGGCTCAGCCATTGCTCCCTCCTCTAGCATATCATGCAACACGAGCAAGATGAATAATGGAAAGGCTTTCTCTGCTGATGGTGTATTTCCTCTGAGTAGAAAGTGGAAGAAGGCGGCGGTGGTGGTGGTGGGAATAGGGTCAGCACAACTCAGACATGTGTATATGTGTATTTATTGAATATATTCTTATATTTGATAATTATAGTGTTGTGGAAATACACGGCTTGTCTTCCACAGGGCATGAGGAGATGAATCATCAGATCCTACAGATGCTGTGGTGACGACTGGAGAGCAGAGTTGGACAGATGTGGGGAATATTGTTGTGAAGGGGACCAGCAGGTTCAAAAGTGCAAAAGCAGTATTACTTAGCATCTTGAGAATTGTTCTGGCCCTGTCCTCAGTGCATATGGTACTGATAACAGCAGTTTGGCTACCAAGGAGGAATAACTGTAAATGCAAGTTAAAATGAGACACTTGTTAGAAGCGATTTTGTTTCGTTTACAGCAGGAACCCTCAGGTAAGGGCAACAGGTCCATTGTTGCTTCCCAAAAATGTGGCAAAGCACCTCACTTTTTCATGGGTCTGTTGTTCTGCTTCCCTAACTGGAAAGGACTGTGAAAAGTGCTCTTTGGCTATCTTGGGCACATTGCAGTAGAACTGAACGCATGGACAGGCACAGGCCCTGAGCTTTGGAAGCAGCCATTCTTTTTCGAGCCACATTTCCTGCAGCTGATTCTCCTCTTGTGTATCCTTCCAACCATACCCTACTTGGCTTTATCTTAATACCTTTCTTGCATTTAAGCCAACAGAAGGCCTTGTTTTTTTGGTAGGCAGAGGCCAGGAGGAAGGGCCTGAACATTTTGTGAAATGGGATTCCCCCACCTCCTCTGGATTTACTAAGCAAGTTATGGAAGGAGGGACGCCCTCTCTATGGTTGGAGGAGTAGAACGCCTTTTTGTTCCTCTCTTCTTTCTCCTGTAAAGAAAATAATGCTTGCTTAGCAGTCTGCAGAACATGGAGTGAACCCTCTGACAAGAGCAGTTGAGAAGGCATTCATTTCATTTGTAAATATGGTTTTCTTTTCTATTACATTTTGTACAAACTAGTGCTTCTCTTCTTGTGAATATTCAGGTTTGGAGAGAAGAGGGATTTTAGGTTGTCCTCCCACCCCTGCAACTTTCAGGCGATGTGTCTGGAAGTTGTTTGATGTGGGCCCAGGCTGTTAAAAATGGGGGAGAAGGAGAGAAAACTGCATGCATTGAATACCTCTATCTACACACCTGCCACCTTTTTTCTTCATGGTTCGAAAATATATTGGATCACCTCTAGCCTTGCTAGCAGGGCTTTCATGTTCTAATGGAAGCACACTATATCTCCCTTGCTTGATTCTAAACTCCATACCATAACCCTTCTCTGGAATCTGGGTCCTGGGCATTGTGCTGTTTTCCCTTGGTGATGAAGCAAACCATCATTTTGAATGTTCAGTTTAGATCATCACCCAACACTACAGGGACTTCTCCAAAGTTAATGTTGGCTTGGAAACCTTGGGACTGGGAAATCTCAGTTTACTAGTACTTCTTAAGGTTTATTAAGCAGCTGGGTTTGATCCTACTGATTAAGCCTGCCTTTGGCAGCTATTTCAGTATTCCCATACCTCAGCTGAAACCAAATACAGTTGAGAATGGTACTTCGGAGAAAATTAAACTGAAAAACAAACCAAAAAGATGCTAACTGAACTCTCAGAATGATTCCAGATCTTTGTTTTGGATGACGGTTCACTATGGTTCACATTTTCTTATAACCTTTTTCTCTGACCCTAGCTCAATTTAAACGTTGAATGACATGTTTACATTTATAGTGTTTAGGTTTGATAATATTAAAGTGCTTTACAAATTTTAATTTGTGTGCACAGAGTGTGAAAATTGTCTGCTTAAGGATAACAGGAAATGTTGGAGGACTTTCAACAACAATCCATTTGCAGGTGTCTTGTGTATTGCCTTGACACATGAAATGAGCCTCTGGCTTTCTTTCCCCTTCTCTTTCATTTGAAACATACATTTTTCTTTCTCTTGAAATTTGACCAAGAGGGAAAGGGTTGGTTGGATCACACACACACACACACACACACACACACACACACACACACACACACACTTACTTCTTGGAACACTGATTACAATTTTGTAATTTAAAATTCCGAGTGTTATTTCACTAAAAATAATCAAGTGAACATAACAGGAAATTTTAGCAGCAGGTGCTGTTTATGCTAGAATGGAGGCTGTGATGTTGGTTGCTTAACTTGCCAAAAATACATGAGACTTTGTACGAGAGGCCAACAAAAGTGAATGTTTATCAGCTCAGAAACCCAGTTGTTTCTTTCTCTTAGAAAAATGGGACGTGTTCCTAATATTTCTGTCATTTCATAACATTGATTCCCCCGCCCCCAATGAACTAAGGGTGCTTGTTTTGCATGGGTGAGTGGTTCTGTACCTGAACATACATAATGTAACTGGTATGTTTTTTTTCAGTCTGGCATATCTTGCCATTAATGTCTTTTAGGAGTATATATTGAAATACTTTCTAAATGCTCATACTTCTGGAGCCATGGCAATATGTATGTAATAAATGTTATGGTATAAAGGAGGAAAAGATGGGGTGGGGTGGGGGAATGGCAGACTTCCCAAGCTGTTAGACATTAGTATGGCATGCTGCTGGACCACTTATTCTGGCATTCTTTAATGGAGGTGGTATGTCTGCCAATGTAGCAATACACCATGTTATGTTATGTTATGTTTGTTATGTTATGTTTTATGTTATGTTATATCCTGCCATAATGTGTGGTGCTCCATAAATTTGGTGAGTGGGATATTATGCATGACACAAACATATCAAAGAAAATGGGTTGTCCCTGCATCAGCACTAATCTACAGGTTTTTAAAAGTATACTGCCCCTCTCCATCCCCACCCCATACTCCCTTGCACATGTAAATCAACTAGTATTTCTCATACTTGCCAAAATCCAACACAATCCCAATTTGGGCACAGGTATTCCGGCAGTTTCTTACAACCCACTTCCTGCCACTGGGAGTTCTTCAAATTCCTTTAATAAAAATCTACACCATTCCTAAATACAGTCATCATTAGGACAATCAGAGGCTAGTTGCACAGAGGAACTATTTTGTTCCAGGATGTTGTCAGAACAAACATGTATGCCTCAGGAGTTTGCTTAGATCAAGCATGGCTGTATCCCTTCTTGTCCGAAAGAGTTGGCAGCCTATTCATGATACCGTATTCTGTATTGCCCACCTGCTCGCAAATGGGACTTGTGTTGGTTTCATTCCATCACATCCATCAGATATAAGCGCATGAAGCTACCTGAAAGATCGGGCCCTGAAGTTCCTGGCAACAATAGAAGAGGGCCTCAACCCTTCAAACTTGCGTTTTGCATCCTCTCCCATAAGTGCTTCCCTACAATTACATATTGAACATACCAGGTCTGTCCAAGTGGAAAACGTCCACTCCACTTCTGGACGCTGCTCGAATATGAAGAAAGTAATTAGTGGGACACTAGCTTTGTCCCCCAAGGGCTTATTTCCAGTTTGTAGCCAAATAGGCTTCCAAGCCATAATTCTGTTCTTAATATTCCCTACACCCTCACCACTGGAAAAGTTGGTTAGGGTTATAACCGCCAGTTATAGATCCAGACATATAGCATCATTTCCATTATGGATGGGTTTCCATTTCTGGCACCCATCCAGACAAACCTCAAACTAAACCACCTCATTTTAAAAACTTTTATTTTAAATACTTTGAAGGCCCGCCCTTTCCAGCCTCTGAATGTTACCAAATTCCCTTTGTTGTTGACAATAATGTGAATTAGTGTAGAGTACATCTTGACAAAATTAGAATATTCTCTAGTAGCAAAGTCCAGTAAAAACAACAAAGCAGTCTTATGAAGATTGAAGATCACTTCACACAACCAGACCAGCTTGGTGATAGACCAGTGAACCAAGGAGGGGCATAGACAAGGGGCACCCCCATAATCTTCAAATTAAATTGCCCTCCTCCATGATGAGTTGGTGGAGTGAGTGGATCCAGGCTCAGGTCTACCTGTGAGAAAGCTTAATCACATCCCCAGCTCACATGTCATGCCGCCCGTGAAGTTGTGGGGTGTGCAACGATTTGACCACGTGCCAGACCGAGCTGGATCCATTTGATCAGCAAGCCCATCGTGCCAATTCAATCATTTGAACTGGGCTCAAGATAAAATCTGTGTTATCAGTTATGCATAATTCAATTTATTTAACCTATCACAAGTGCTTCTAATGAATACCACAGTTAAGTTCTTGGAAGGTCCGACCTAGTCAATACTGAGTTAACTGCATTTCTTTCATAAACACTGGCGTGTGTGTATATGTATATACATATACATGCGCACACACACCATACTAAAAAGCTGAATAATATATATTTAGGTCTCACATAACTTCAGCAAAAAGCCTGAGTATGTATGGACACATCTCAAACATCAAAATCAATATATTTCAGCAAATGTTTTTGACTCTTTTTAGTCACAATAAAGCATTTTATCAAAGCAGAAACAATGCAACATTTCCTGACATTGTTTTTAATGTTATGTATTCATGTTGTGCCATATATATCATCCGCTTATTTGATTGCGGTTATATGTAAATATAAGTGTACATATGTACAGGAGCTAATTACAGCAGCTATATTCAGGTTGGGGGAAGAGGGTAATTTTTTTATATGTACAGTATTTCCATATTAAGCAAAGGCATGGGGAAGGGGAATTGACTTATGAGTTGTGGTTTTCCTTGGTCTGTGGTGTTTGAAGTTGTTTCAGTGGTTGCTTTTGCCAGTTTGGGAAGTTTATCTGGATGTTCTATGTGTGTGCTAAGAAAGGGACTCATGTTGGGGGAGGTTTGGGGGCTGGTGGCGGGTGGGGAGGCAAAGGGTGTTAATAGTTTCCTTAATTAGAACATGTATTGATAGCTAGAGATTACATGTTTGAGATTATATGTTTGAAACACCAGGCTACCCCTTTCCTTAGATTGTCTGTCTTTATTTCCCCCCCCCTCTCTCCTCTGAAAACTGTCCCATGTTTCTCTCCCTTCCTTTTCCTGGGATGTTAGTAACATTCACCATTTCGATATGTGTGTCTTTCTCTGACATTGTTTAAGGGTCTTCTTCACCCACTTCTTCTGCAAGGAAAAGCCATTTTCTAATATCCCTCCTACACAGCAGGTTGTTATTCTGGATCTTCTACGTAAAACCCATGTCAGAGCCTCACTCCCCATGTTCAAATCCGACCATAACCCCACCTTACTGAAGCGTGTTCAGATCTCTTCTGAGGTTTTGTACCTCATTTCTTTGTCCAGTCTACGCTGCTTCTTTGGCTGTTACCTCACCCCCTCCTCTTCTCTTGCTGTGCATGTGTGATTTTGGGCATCTAAAGATGGCATCTCTTTTCCAAGCAGAACCCTTTCATTGTGGGTAGTAAAGCTAGTGTGGTAGACTGAGTTGAGTGTTGGATTTGTACTTCACATCCCTACTTAGCCATGAAGCTTGCTAGATGGCCTGCTCTTGGAGAGATGGAATGGGATTATCCTAGATATGCTACCCTGCACTATTTGAAGGAAGGGCAGGATTTTAATTATTTAATATGATTAAAATATAAATAATCCTGTTATTACCCAGCCGCCCACATGCTAATACGTACATTTCTGAAATCACCTGGTATTGCTCTTCAGCTAGTCAGATAGTGGCAGAACAGTGTACCATCTGTGATCTCCTTGGGAAAGTTCTTTTGACTCTGATAAACAGTTGGCATGATTTGACAATTGAGGCATGGACACAAAGCCAGGACTTGTTTCTTGGTGTGTAATATTTGATATGTAACTTTTTTTATAAACTGCCCTGTTGCTAATCAAGTGTTTCATAGATCCTGGTGTGTGGTCAGAATACCCAACGCTAACAAATGCAAACACATTCTTCCACCCCATTGATTAGTCTAATGAGACATTCAGTGTGGCTAAAGCCTGTTTTAGAAAGGCAGTGGTTCTTCATTTGTTACACCAAGCCCTTTTGAAATTGTTTAATTTGCTCTGCCTTTTGCTTTCATCGCTTGCTCTTACCTGCTCTGTCTTTGATGCTCAAGAGCCATCAACTTCACCATGCTTTCTCTCACGAGGGTCCTCATAAATCCCATCAAATGCACTTTGTCAGCCTTCATTTCAACCATCTAACATTGTATTACCTTAAAATGGCCTTCTTATTACAAGAAGTCTTGTTTATAAGGCTTTAAATGGTTGTTTGCTCATCTTTATGTCCTCTCTAATTTTCTCAACACCCTTTTGTAAAAGTGCAAAATAAAATCAAAAGTATATCTAGTATGCTTACCCTCCCCTGTTGCCTCTTGCTACTGCCCTTGTTGTCTAACATTAACCCTTTTGACACCCTGATCTTGTTATCCAAAAACACAAGACAAGCCTGCTGGATCAGGCCAGTGGCCCAACTAGTCCAGCATCTCACAGTAGCCAATGAGATGTCTATGGAAAGCCTGAAAACAGGACTTGACCACAGTAGCCCTCTCCCCACCCTTGATTCCCAGTGGTTGGTATTCAGACACCTACTGCCTTCAACAGTGGAGGCAGAACCATGCCAGAATAATGATCTCCTTCCACATAGTGTCCAATGTTCATTCCCCTCTTCATTGAGCCAGCTTGACTTATATCTCCTTATCCCTGGTGAAGGAAACAGACCTTTTATTTCCAAAGGCTCAGTGTCTGAGGGTTTTATTTCCATTCGGGAGGTACAGTTTATGCTGAGTACAACCACCAGAATATTCTCTCGCACAAGCTCCATTGAACACTCATTGTTCTGGATTCCAACCATTGTTTGTAGATAGGTGCCTCCTCACCCCCCCCACTGTATTAAGGGATGTTCCTGTGTTACAGACCTGTCATAATCCTCACCTGCTCCTTTTATTTTTGGCCATCTACAAATGTTCTTAGCATTAAGTTCATGTGTTTTAGGCTACCAATAGTGGTGCGGAAAACAATGGCCTTAGAATGTTTTCCCTGAGAAAACAAAATAGAAAGAAAGGGCTCATGGTAGTTGACATTTTCTTCAGCAGTTGCATGTTACCAAGGAGCTGCCCTCATCCTTCTGTCACATGCAGAATAAGGATATTAATGTTTTGTTTGGCTTTCTGAACTATGTATTGGGGTGGGGATATGGGTGCATGCCAGCTGACCATCTTCTAAAGTAAAGTGGGGTTCAGGGTAGCCTTTCAGCCCAACAATTTGCCTTTTCAGTTAAAAGCATCTGGATTTGCATTGTGCCTTTGTATTATTCTTACTGATATGGAAGTAATTTTGCTTAATAATATTTTCCCATGGAAAACTGGTAATTGAAATCTATTGGTTGACCAGTTCTCTAGCCAGTTAACTAGCTTTATTCGTACTGATTTTTACCATAACGTTATGTGATGCTTATTGTGTGCCTTTCATTTATGTAGCAATTTACAGGTCAATCCAATCTGTTTGTTTTAATAGCAGCATCTGAAACAATGATTTGCAATTTTCCTCAAGTTCAATTCGCCCTTTCTACAAGCCCCAATCACAGGATGCTGCCTAGTGGGCAGGGGGAATCTTGCGTCCCTCCCTCCCTCCGGACCATATAACTACTCTTGTGTGACCTAACTGTTCTACAACAAAGGCAGGGGCAACTGCCTTTATAGAGATCACGTCCCAGAATATATACAGGGTTGTGGAACAAGCCATGCCCTTTTATTGACTCTGTGACCCTTCCATCTAACCATATGAGCAAATGTGTAAGAACTGAACATGGGGAGTTCTGTTCTGCTTAAATAATGTGTAGAATATCATGAAGAGCCATGACTAAAGCCAGAGAGGATGCTGATGTTTCTCTCTACCATGTTGCAAGCTCCACTTGCATTGTGGTTTGCGAGAGGGAAGCTGAGAGTATATATAGTTTTATCTTAAAGGTAGGTGTTAATTTTTGTGATTTGCTGTAAGCAGAGAGCAAAAGTAATGCCTTGTGGAATGAGTTATTATTTTGCCAAGTATAAAACTGTTTAAAGCTCTTGGTTAGGGGCTCAATGGGTGTGGCAAAGGACTTGGGCCCCCTCTGAAAGGTTGATTTTACAGCTCAAAAGTCCTGTGCGCACATTTGCCACCTGAATAAAGTGGACTGAGAGTAGCTTTACAGTGTACATATAGCTAGATTTGTAGACAGGAAGGACTAATGTGTGGCCTATTTTTCTGTGCAATTCATGATTGACAGAAGAGATTAAGAACAGATTTGAAGGATTCCTTGCTAGCCAAACATCATTCCATAGAAGTGGGATAATTTGCCCCTCTGCAACTTGGATTCTGTTATTCCCACAACCCACCAACTCCCTTATGTTCTTAGTGGATGGTGCTGTCAGATGTAGGGCAATGTGTTTCTCTGTATGTGGACAGTATTTCACAGATGCCTCCGATCGTCACTGGTGACTGCCTATTGCTCTTATGTGCAACATTCCCCTTCCGTGCTGCTTCTGTTTCAGCTATCGACTGCATCACCATCCTTGTTAGTGTGCCAGGCTCTTTTGCTTCGCAGCCAAGGGCTGCACTGTCTGCAGCACAGCGCTTTTCTTTTCTGCCATGTCCTCCTTTTTCACAGCTGGGTGCCAGGCGTCTTCCACTTGGTGCCAAGCTTCTTTCTGCCTTGCTACCAACTGCTGTGGTGCATACATCACTGAGTAACCTCTCATACATCTCAGATGAAACATTGCTTGGAATGCCCTTTGGGCGACTCCTGAGACTATGGCAAACCCATCAACACCCTTTAATTAATTGTTCATACTCTGTTGGTTCAATTTGCACTATTATCATGGCCACCTTTACTCTTTAACAGGATGGAATTTAGACTTTGAGCCATAAGCTAAGTCTTGCTAGCTAGCAGATAACTGATTTGGATTCAGGTTAATGTGTTTCTTTGCTGAATAGTGCAATTGCTAAAAGGCATATTACAGCCAGTACCTGACATCCTGTCTTGTTGCAAGACTCTGGCAGGGTCATGCATTTACTGCAATCCTCTCATTTCCCAAAGCCAGTTTGTGGCTTGATAGGAGAGCTGTATGGATGGAGGTCAATCTTCAGCATGAAGCACTGCAGGGACCCATTTTCCCCCTTCATGCCTAAAAAGAAGCTTTCGGTGGGGATATACATATTGGGAAGGCAGCACCACGAAAGGGTTGAAACTCCACCCTCCTGCAGCCATGATCAGATTCCTCCTTCCCATGGCTGCTTTAAGCCTAAGCAAGAAACACTTGAGAGGTTCATTCATAGGTCTTCGGTATTAAGATGCAGCTTAGCCCAGAGATACAGAAGAGAGTTGGGAAAAGGAAAGCATAAATGAGGTATAAGAGGCATGGGAATGACAGGAGCAAAGTCTCCTTATTGTCCATAACATTTCACAGTCAAATATTTAGTTCCTAGTATAAATCATTGGCTTTGGAAGCCTGAATCAATTACTGTGTTTATTCAAACAGGCAGGCAGGCACACACAAACCGCTGTGAAATGTGTGTGCATGTTGTATGCATACTTTTAGGTCAGTCAGGGGAGCTCGGGTGGGGGGTAAAGGAGGCGTAGCCTGCAATACAGCGTTAAGATAGTTTCCAGCCTGTGTTGTTCAGATGGGAGGCTGTGTAATCTGTGTTTGTAATGTGCTTGATGGCAGGACAGTTCTGAGATGTCATTGTTAGAGAGCAGAGCTTTGCAATTTACCTCTCTGGTCTTTTGTGCATCAGAAAGTTGCTGTTCTGTGTCATGCTCTCTCATTTGGGGGGTGGGGTGGGGCTTTCTAATGATTGGGGGGTAAAAACCCCTCGATCCTATTCTAGTTATATAGCGATGCTAGCCCTGATTCCAGAAGCATCTTCTTCCAAAATCACTGATGAGGGAGGCACCATATTGTGGGACACAGCAGTTCTGTTGTTCACAGCTTTCAAAAAGCACAGCTGAAAAGAATGCAGCCAGCAAATATGTTTTTAAGTGAAATCACGTAAAACATTCTCATTGGCAACATGTGTTTGCCTTGCTTATTGAAGTTTTGTTTAGAACTAGTACAGAATGGCTCCACCATCACTGCAGTAGATACAGTGCACAGTAAGCAAGGGCATTCTATAAAACAAATAGATGAAAATTGTAAATGCAAGAATGTCATGAGCTGTGGTGATGAGTGAGCACATTTCTCACTGGTGGTATTGCAGGTACTGTGCAGTCATTGCCTATGCTGCTTGTGCAAATTCTGCAATAGAGGCACTGCTAGATATCTAGATCCCATATCACAAATGAGTAATGACAACACACTTACAGCCCAGTTCTGTGCAGCACTCTGTGCATCCAGGAGCCTAACTACATATAATATTAACAGTATGATTTACAATCACATTGCATGCTATTTTTTGAAAAAGAATACAGGTGCAGGGATGTGAGTGTCAATAAGATCAGAGTGCACAGGATGAGAAGGCTTAAGCTCTACTCAGATGCAATTTGCATGAAATTCCCCTCCCTGCCCAGCGCAGCTACTTGCATTACATATCAAGCTCCCATTGGCACCAGTGGGGATTCTCCCTCCCCAATGGTATTTTCTGTGTTATGGGGGGGGGGGTTATGAAGATTGTGCCAAGAGGAGGAAGGATCCTGATAAGTTGTTTCCGCTGCACTTGATATTTAATTTTTAACAACACACAATGTGATTGCTAATCACATCATTAATGTAATGTGTAGTTAGGCCCCTAAAGCCACTGAATTTTGTGGGATTAAGCATGTCAAACTTGGTGTAGAACTGGACCGTGAATGTGCTTTAACAAACTGATTGTCTGGAAAGTCCCCTCCCTTTTAAAAACTAACTGGGAAATTTCTAACAAAACTTTCCTAGTGGGAAAAAAGCACTTTGCCAACATTTGGCCACTAGTAAAAAAAGAAAAATCTCCAGACTGAAATGGAGCTTAATTGATAATTTAAACTGACTAAAATGAATGTTTTGTGTATGTGGAGTGAATGGTGAGACCAAGTTAGAATGATTCATCTGAAACAAAAGAGATTCTGAAAATGAATGTAACTAAAAATGTAGATTTCCTTCTTTTGTCTGTATTATAGAGAGAGAACACAATTTTCAATTGACAGAAATAACAATTTCAAGCAACATTTCCCAAAACAGCAAGGAACGTCGGCATGAACCACATTACTGTATGATTCTAGGCTTACTGCTGTTCAAAGACCCAATGCTCTTCTTCATCTTTTCTCTTTTATGGGTTTTCACAACTTCCCCATCCTCATCCATAATGAATGGCTAAATCCACCAGGTTGTCTCATTCAAAATCTAATTTCTGTACATTTACTTCAGCTAGTGCGTCCTTACTGTGTGTGTGTGTGTGAGTGTGATTGATACATAGAATCACTATGATTGATTATATAGAGTACTGTTAATCAAACATGGATTGCTGATGGTCCTGAATATTATATTGTGCTATTTACTTATTTACAGTATTTTTAGTCACCTTTTTATGTGGGTGGGGGTCATCTCATAATAGGGAATGGAGTGATAGTTGAAAGGATTGGAGGAAGCAGGAGCTATGCATATAGGTATTCACATAGTGACTTGTGTATATCTGAGCCACATTCTCTTTGAAATCATTGCAACATATATTACAGCTCAGTCTTGCCCTTCTCCTCACCTCCATTGGTCTTTCTTCCAGTGTTTTCTGGAGCTAACATTACTGGGGAAGAGGGGGAAGAGAGTTTTCTGAAGCCTATGCAAGTTACCGAGCACATCATATACATTCCAACACTTGGAATGTTGGTCATCTGAAACAGGCTGTCAAGTGATGGGACATTTACCACACTTCTTAATCTGCTCAGAAATATTTAGAAACTGTAGTAATAAAATTCATCACTTCGCAGGATGTTTCAGTTGACTGGTGTACCAAGCAATAAATATGTACCTGGTAAGTTACCAATTGGTCCATGAACATCTGTAGTCACTTAAAGGGAGTATGGAATTCATACGGAACAAGATGAAGAGACAGATGAAAACAATACACAGTATTATTCCTTAATCTCCCATGTATGTAACCAGATGCATGCAAGTGGTGTTTGGGTGAATAAGACCCACATTGGAAACAAATTCACTCCAATTTAGGTGGGTAATTGTAAACTTTGAATCAAACAATGCATTCCTCATTTATCACAATCATCAACCTCCAAAGTGCTATAAACGGTTCCAAAATATGTCTGTCAAGGAGAATTGACAGTCAAGACTTCTGGTTAGAAGTCCTAGTTAGTTGATCTGTTGGTTATAGTATGGATAGTCTTTTTTCAGGTTTTAGATTTAAATCTGGTAGAGTTGAGAAATTTCTATGAAGTTCTAGTATGAGAGATGGGAAATTGTGTTTGAAGTTTTAAAACAATTCACATTTGCCCAGATACCTCTGTCCATAATTCTTGGAGCTTCCTCCAATCGTTCCAGCTATTCTGCATTATGAAATCACACCCATTCACAGAGAAGGGCGACTCAGAAATCAGGAGAGAAATAAATGTTCCTCCCCAGTGAAATTCCATTGGCACTCTGTGCCATGTTCTTCTGGGTATCTCCAACCACTAGGGAAAACACGGATTTTCCCAGTCTTTTGGTTAGAGTCAATAAATCCCTCCTGTGTTGAATCTTGTCATCTCATATATTTATTTTTAATGTAAAGAGAACAAAGATGATGGCAGCAGGAGGATATGGAATGACTGGAAACCCTCACTGCAAAAAGAAAACTTACAAATATTTTTAAAAAAAATACCCTTGAAATATTTTGGGGGGAAATTGTGAATACTTTTTTATACAAAAGCTAATTTTTATGTAGCATGAAAGTCACCAAAATAAAATGATCAAGAACGGAAGTTGTGGCGAGAAGTTTTGTTGATGGGGGAGGCGATGGGAAAAGGGGAGGTTGTGGGGAAAATGTTTGTGTGGAAGGGAGGGGAGTTGCAATACATGATGGGGAATGGGGTGGGGTTAATGGCAGTCATGAATGTTCATGTGTTGTTGAAACATGAAGCACCTTGAAGTGAAGGTCATCTCTTGCTAGGGAAGGCAATTGTGGTACTTATAGGACATTCCAGGGGGTGGCTTCCCTGACTGGCATTTGACAATATGTGTACAACCATGGCCTCTGCCCAACTGGGTGCATGAATACTGTACACCATTTTGGGGCACTTTGGGGCAAAAATAGTCTACAATTTGGGAAAATAAGAGGCTGGGATTTGGCCAATGCACAGCATACAGTATCATGTTGCCACCTCGAGGGGAAATTTCCTGAGGGAATGTAAATGTTGTTCAGAGAACTTGCTCCCTGCCTGCCCCTGTGGGTTGCTGGCAGTTGTGCCTGTCTGCTTCCTGTGGTTTGGGGCCAATGGGTGATGTGAGAAGGCTGGCTCCTCATTGGTGGCATTCCTTGGAGGTTGGCTGCTTGATTGGTCCACTGCTTTCTCCAAATTATTGCACCGTAATTTTCCTACCCCAGGAGCTCCCCATCAACCACCTCTTCTCCCTGTCAGAGAGAGTTGAGAGATTTAAGGGGATAGGAAGCTGATAGTTTGTCTGCCTGACTCTGCCATGGAGATGGGTAAAAGAGAGAGGATATTTTCTTCGGGGCTGGGTGGGAGGAAGGAGAGGGGGTAAATATATGGAAATGCAGGTGAAATTCTTTTAGGGAGTGGATCTCTTCAAGGGGAACGATATGGGTTGGGATCTGTATAGTAAGTTAACTGGTTGGCCTTGTGTAAAGTTGCTGTTGTGATGCAGCAGTAAATGTAGTGTCAAAGAAATTGTACTTAAGGGCTCAAATCCCGCTTCTGCCTTGTATTGGGTGTGTGGCCTTGAACAAATTGATTGTCTCCAACTGGTCCAGCACTGTTTACAGCAGTGGCTTCCCAAATGCCTCTGCAAAACTTACAAGCAGGGCATGAAGGTAATGGCATTGTCTGTTCATTTTTTATGCTTTGCATCCTGTTTCCCTTACCTGAATATGTGTTCCAGAAAGTTTTCTCCACCCTCAGTATCTTGATCATATAATCAATCTCATGTGTGACTTGACCTGTAGCTTGTGGTTTGGCTCAGTTTGTTGAGGAATCTGTTCTACACATGGTGTTCCCATATTTTCTCTGGATTGTTGATCTGTGTGGGCCTGATATCATTGTATTGCTTGGTGACTGGCAGGAAACTTGTATTATTATTATTATTATTTAGCATTACCTGATCAGAAGGTAAAATTAAAATTCTTTGGTTTTCCAAAAACATTTTATGTGCTTTCTAATCAAACATAGATTTGCCAAGCTAAATGTTGTCCAATCACAAAAATAATAGCAGATTTGAATTCCTCACACCCCAAAACGTATTTTCAAGGCTCTTCACTGAAGAAATTTGCAAAAAGTAAGTTTCACCCCTAAAATGACATGTCCAACTGGTGAAATGTGTAAAGGCAAAGGGTCTGTTTTCTTTGATTGTAATGAGTAAAAAAACCCACTGTTCTCTTCAACTCATTAAACATGTGAACTCTCATTAGATATTTCGGAAATTCATACGCTGCACTTATCCTCTGTGGTTTAAATTGTATTTTTTGTTATTTATTAAATTTATATACTCCCAGAGTCCTTAACATGACCACAGCTTGCAACACAATAACATAATACAGATACCGTCAAGGATGAACAGTATTGGGTTGTGAAAACATTAACATTAAAATTCTACAACCCTGTAACCATTCCATTTTTCCCTTTAAAAATAAATAAACATCTGAGGAACAATCTGGGAGAGCTGCTTACACATCTCCCATTCACTTCAGTGGAGTTTGTGCAGGAGAACTTTACTGGAGTGTTGTGCCCCAGTTTTGTTTTTGATGTATAACTAGACTTTTAGTTGCATCTGTTTTGGTGTTTACCATCTTGCAAGCATTCCATTAGCAGAAGCATATTTTGAAGCACCAACTAGCACTTGTTGTGTGGCTTTTGTATTGTGCATCCTTGTGGTTTTTCTGTGTACATATGTTCCCTTGCCCTCTTTAAACCTATCCCTCAAAGTAATCCCATAATTTCTGGCGTCCCTCCTGATCTGTCTGATTCCAGAAATAATTTGATCTTCATACCCAAATGGACCACTGGCCAAGATCTTAATACTGAATCACAGGAAGCAATCTATCCATCCATTCTGCATGTACTGCCCAGGCAGTTTCTATTAGGCTTTAGTGGTACAGCAAATTGGTTGGTAGTTTTCTGGAACAGGTTGTCTTATTACTTCAAAGTAATAATGGAAATGTGGTAAGACTCCCCCCTTCCATCCATTCTTTAATCAGGTGCAGGGCAGATAATAGGTTCTACTTTACAGAGCACAGCCTTCTATATGAAGGTATCTTTTGTTTGAACATCTGTCTGGCCCATGTCCATTTTAAAGAGAAAGGACCCTAAGAAGGGAGCACAGCAAAGGCCTTGAAGGAGGGAGAACAGGAGTTTGGAAGTTGCCCATCAACAACACTGGGCGGTAGAATCAGCTGGCACACAAGCCATCTCGTCACAGTCTTTCCCAAATGAGATGTACTGCATTTTTGCATAAATTATGGAAATTGTTTCTAAATTTGTATCTATACATATAAATTAGCATAGGCCAATTTTATGCAGATAAATACCCCTTTCTCCTCTTTTTTGATGATGCATAAGTGCGCTCTTGCGGTCGTTAGGTAGACCGGGCTATTTTCCCTAGAATACCAGCACACAATAAGGGTTTGAATGTTGCTCCATGTAGCCTCTACTGAGCTCACTTCTTCCCTTATTCTTCTGGGTCGGTAAGATCTTAGACCAAAGAGGAACAGATATTATCGCCTCTGAGCCGCTGTGTGGAAAATCACCTTCCACCACACAAGCAGAAATTCCGGGCATTTTGTGGCTTTCTCTGCCCTATCTTAACCACTAGCTATATATCCCTCCTGTATCCAGAAAAGAATGGCTTCCTGGGCTGCTTCCTTATCTGAACTGTTAAGCTGAATGCCATGAAGCATTTTCTGCTGTTCTCTCCGATTAGCCAGCCTTTGCCAAGGAGGTGTGAAACTGAGGCCTGGACATCAAATCCTCTTGCTCAAGGTTAAGTACGGGCTGTGCAATTGCCCTTCAGCAGCGTGCTCTCTTTCTATTAGCTGTGGTGGACACTGCAGAATGTTAAGTGAGTTTCTCTGTGTGAGTGGAACTCTCTGAAGATAAGTAATGTGGGAGATTGTGTACGTGTGCCTGCATGCAGAGGGATTGTGGATAGTTTCAGTACTTTTTTCAAGGAGAAATTCCCCTTAAAACTCAAGCAAAACCTTCCCTACACAGTGCAAACAATGAGGTTGCCATTTTGGGTGCTCTAATGCATCTCCCACCCATGGCCAAATCCAACATGCTGGTTTGGGATGTTGTGTCAATTTTTCTGTAATGTCCGTCACTGGTGCCCGTATAGGCAGCCCAGGAGAGTGAAGACTGATGCATGAAGGACCATGTTTGGCACAGATATGCCCACTGAGTATTAAGGGCCAACATGTAGTGACAGACCCTGTTTATAAGTAGGTAATTATCTAAATTATTTTGAATTATCTTTGTGTCTACAAAGTTGTGGCCCAAAGGCAAACCTTTCTCTCTTAGCAAATGTGCCCTTTCCAGTTTCTATGGTGGCAAAAACAAATTATTCCTAAACAGGGAAGTATCAAGCAGCTTTCAACCATGAGAAAGAAAAGCAGTGCTAGATTTCATTAGATTAAGTCATAATTCAATTGATAGGGACACATTTAAATAATGTGGCTGAATTTAAAACAATTCAATCCTTTCTAATCTCATAAAGTCAGACAGCTGAAAAGGGGGATCTCAAA
Source organism: Darevskia mixta (assembly GCA_034641385.1). Taxonomy (NCBI): domain Eukaryota; kingdom Metazoa; phylum Chordata; class Lepidosauria; order Squamata; family Lacertidae; genus Darevskia; species Darevskia mixta. The sequence goes on from JAWWNH010000008.1 coordinate 22,341,356, forward strand.
GGGAGAATGCTCGAGGAACTTGGCAGGCTGAAATCTGAAGTGGACTTTGTCTCCGGGACTGATGTGTGGATTAGAACATAGCCCTCTGCAGAATCCAGGCTTCCACCAATGAGGTGGTCTTTCTTTTCTTTTCTTTTAAAATCCCCTTTGTTTAACAGGCAATATCTGCTGCATGCTATATGTGGCTGCAGGTCCCTCACAGGGCTACTGTATGGGAGGAAAATGGCTGCCCCTGTTTAGGCAGCCATCTTTTTTCTGCACCATGTTCCTGTGAGGAATGTTACCTCACCACATGCCATCACTCCCCCAGGGGCATTTGGGGCAGTCATACACTCTAACCACTCCAATAGATTTTGTTTGTTTGTTTGTCAGAGAGCATTTTGAAAACTACAAGTAATTTATTTGAAAACACATTTGAAATAATTCAGCGGAGGGTGCCGAATGTTGGTGTTGCACAGGGCACCACTGAAATTTGAAAACCCCAAGTCTGCCACTGCAAGGACACATTCCAGCCAAGCTCATAATACTAATACTAATATTAATAATAATTTATAATTTATACCCCGCCCATCTCAAGGAGGGTGTGTTATAGGGGTGGTGAGGGGTGAGGCCTGCAGAGAAGGAAATTGCCTTGGAAAAGTCCTGAGGACTGTATAGAGAGATCTGAAGGGTCGCATTCAGCTTCTGGGCCAGAGGTTCCTCTCTCAGCTCCAAATGTAGACTAAAACCTCACGGAGCTTGGAGTGAAGACTATATCAGGCCATATTGAAGTAATTCTTGAAACACCCCACCATTGATACCTACTTATGAGTGTCATGTTTTATCATGGATTTGCACACTATCTGAATCTAAACTCGGCCCTCCAGATGTTTTGGGACTACAACTGCCATCATCCCTGACCACTGGCCCTGTTAGCTAGGGATGATGGGAGTTGTAGTCCCAAAACATCTGGAGGGCCGAGTTTAGATTCAGATAGTGTGCAAATCCATGATAAAACATGACATCTGGAGGGCCGAGTTTGCCTATGCCTGATGTAAATGGTTTCTAGACAGGTGTGAAGATTAAGACCTCTCCTTTGATTCACTGACTATCTAGACATTAACCTTAAATGTGTTTATGTTAAGAGTTTACATTAACTGGTAAATTGACAGATGCTATCATTTATATACATTATGCAAATTGTTTTGCATAATCTTGCCTTGTACACAATTACATAGTATTTGCTGATGAATAAATTGGGTATTTACAAATAATACAAAAAGCAATCAGAGACTGCAGGCTATGGGCATGATCCTGCCCCTGTTCCATCACTTTTAGGGCCAGTTGATTTCAGTGAGAAAGTTCAAGTTTATCTTTCATTGCCTCACATTTAAATCAGTGTGTCTATAAAGTGCTTAAGTATGACTGGATCATACTTTGGGAGCACCACCTGCCAGGAAATCTCCTGCACAAACTCTATGACACCGATGGGAGTTATGTGACTCCATTGCCACTCATTTCAATGGGGCTTGCACAAGAAAACCTATTGGTGAATGGTGCCTGTTATATACTTTATATTGGATTTCAGAGGGAATGTAAGAAGTCTGGAGGATTGTGAAGGTCCACACAGTAGCTCTCTAGGAATCCAGTATAGGATCAGTGGTTTTGCTGCCTGCTTCAGGAGTTACTTTGCTCCCACAAATACTTGTGTATACTTGAGCTATTGTGAAGCCACCATATGACCCTGCTCCTCTTTCATCTAAAGAAAATGAATCCTTGAAGCTCTGTCCCTGGACTGATGACTGCTCAGGGACATTCCTGGCTCAGGGTGCCTTACTTATGCCTGGTCCAAACCAATAAGTCTTTATCAGAGGGCCCAAAAAGGATACTCCACTCAGACTGACTGCTAGTGATTCTCCTTTCTTTCCACCATCCCAGTCACTTATACTGGGCCCTTTCCCAAGCTTAGGCAGATAGGCTTCCTGGTCTGAAGTGCCTTCATAATTCATGGGCTTCTGGATCACTTCTTCTCTTGGATCGTGACCCTGGAGTACAACAGCTGTGAGGGCCTCAGCTTTCATAGGCTGCACATGCTATAATACAGTCGGCAAGGGATTTCTCCTCATCCATGGCTACAGCTTGCAGTCAGTCATCCTCCAAGCCGCCTTGCATGTTCCCTTGCACTTTTTACATATACTCTACCACTTTCCCCTGACTGCCGGCCTCGGCTAATCTACCTTTGTACCGTGATCTCCAGTTCTTTTCCAGTTCATAGGACTCTCCCCTAGCTTTTCATTTGGATCACTGCTGGAAACCCCCAAGACAGACAGAGTCTGTTGTTTCTCAGCTACTAACTCTGCAACACTTTCAGAATTGATAGGGAACTCCTTAGCTATCCACATGGCAGCTCTTCTGTTGGGTCTCTGGGCCTGTCATGACTTCCTTGTAGCTGACGATCCAGTAAAGCTCTTACCTCTTGATATGCCGCCTCCGGACGCTTGTTTGGAGTTGCTGTAATTTCTGCTGCTCTCTTCTTTTTAGTTCACACCAACTCACAGTTTCCCTCCAAGGTGGGTGGGTAATTTCCTTCTTTGTGACCAATCTTAAATGCTCTCCTCTTCCTCAAGCAGCGGGAAGCAAAGGGATAGCACCCCTCTATTTAGTTTTCTTTGGAGAAAGAGCATGGGATACTTAGGGTATCTTTGGTAAACTGCTTATTTAACATACAAGCAGCAAGCAGGCTGTTATAAAATAGGTAGCACAGCCACTAAGCCCTAGATTAGATTCCCAGAGCACAAAACAATGGACCCACACAACCCTCTGAGTTGCCTTGTATTCTACTCATTTGCAGCTGAAACTCTCTGGTTCATGGTGTCTTTACCCCCACAGTCAAACTGCCAACACACTCATGCAGAGCTTTGTCTCCCTACCTGCAATCTTTCCTTTTGTTGTTCTTTTTGGTTTTCCTCAACAGTGCAGTCAATGAATAAAAAACAGCATAAGGAAAAAGAAAGCTTAGCAATGGCTCATAGTAATTTGTAGTGTTGTCTCATACGGTTAAAGTAAATACAAACAGAACAAGCCTAAAAGGGGGTAGGGATATGCTCCAGCAGAGTCTGGTGGGCATGCACTTCATGCAGACAATCCCACAGAGAGATCACCTGTGCAGAAGCATAGTGTGGGGAAGGGCAGGGTGGATGTGGCCCCGGGCGGACATCTTTGAAGGGATGCAATCAGGTGCCCACACGACAGGAATGGAGCCTTGGCAGCTGAGGTATGGCAGCAGGTGGGTTGGTCTAGTGGGCAGGTGGATGGAAGCAGTGGGTGAGGGGCCTGTTGGAGGTGGGCTCCGTTCACCCTCCACGTGGGCTTTGCGCCCCTCTCGCATGTGCCCCTACCCCTGCTGCAACACTTGCCTCGTCCTGGATGCCAGCAACCCATGTTACGCCACTGCCCCAGTGTTCTAGTGCTAATTTCTGTTGTGCTGTCTGCTGAAGGTGACTTCTCCTATGGTGTGAAGGTACATGAGTCTTCTGACCACTGAGCAATGGGAGGGGGAGTTTACAGGTGACATACATTCCTTCCAGTGCTGTAGCACCATCCTTTTGCCCATCAAGAAGGCACACAAAGTGCTATTATGTTGTCTATCCATCGAGGTCCCTCAGCATTGGAATATAACCAGTACAATGTGAGCATTCGAGAGTTTTAAGTTCCATCCTGCTGGTGAATTGCCTAGCCATGAACTGATCAGCCCTGACTTACCTTCACGCAATCAGCTAAACATGGGTCACCGAGGGCAAAACAATCGGGATGGGGGTGGGTCAATAGGAAATGGCCACAAGCCAGTGTTGTGAGGCCTGTGCAAGCCTCTTTATTTCAGTAGGTTTGTGAATTCATAACACTGAGCTGGATTAGGACCAGTGTGTGTGCAATTTGCACACATGTTGGTGAAGCATGCTTGAGAGTCCAGCTAGTCCTTGAGTGTGAGAATCTCCCTTACTTTATACTGTGTTTTCTTTGCTGGTTGGGTTGGAACAAGAAGTGCCAAAACCTCTGCTTATAGACATTTCTTATCCCTGTAAACTCCAGAAATCCTGCAAAGAAAGCAGAATTCTTGGGAGATTTCTCAACTTGATATCAAGAGGTTTGGATAAGCTCTGCTTCTGTAGCTAAGCTTCCAGGGGGGCTCTTCTGTATGGGATCTTCAAATTTGATTTTCCCCCAGCCACTGGCTTGTATTGTCTGCCCCATGGGGTAAGGTGTTCTCTCTGAATACTACTACAACAACAATGACTGCATATTTTCTCCTTCCCATCGCAAAAGAAGCAAACTGTGTTATTTACAAAGGTGTGCTTGTGACAGTAAGACTTGATTTGATTTCATAATCATATGCTCAATTCTCTCAACATGGTCCAGTCCTAAAGATATGGGCCTTGAGGAATATCCAGCTGTATCAGGATAGGACTTTAATGACTTTAAAAGTTGCTTTTGTGTGATTAATTGGCTTGGCCTTTTGAGGCAAATGGTGGAGGATGGCTAAACAATTCCAAAAGGAGCAATGACTGGTCATCATCCCTATCATTTCTGTTAGTGCAATTGAGGGACTTTGTTACAATATGTAGGAAAGCATGCAGTTAGCTTTGTTTGGGAACTGAATGGGCCTCAGCGATGAGGATATAATGTAAAGATATGCTGTTTATTAGAAGGAAAACTTTTTCCCACTTGTAACTGACCTGCCGTGTATACAACTATTTAGATTCAAAAGAAAAGTCTCAGCAGCACACTATGTTCAAAATAAATTTCCTTCTCTCAACCTCATTTGGATGACCTCATCTGCAAACATCCAACAAGGAACCTGTAATTCTTCATTTATGTCCTTTATCTGGTATAGTTCTTCCTCCGTATCAGCTCGGTTGATCAGTTTCAGTGGGAGATCTCAAAGGCGAGTGGCTGAAATCCGGTTAACAACTCGTTTGAGTAAGAGAAATCATTTTGTTGTCTGGATCCATCAGTACTTTGAAGGTGTCAGGGACATTCTGGTTTCAAAGCCAACATATTGACTTTGGGGGGTTAATATTTCAGACACTTGAGAACTTTTTATTTTTATTTTAAGTATCAATATTTGGATTTGTTTCTCTTGTTTTTAAAAACTGTAGAATGGTACAGGTTAAGTAATGCCATAACTCTGCACCCCAAATCCAGATTGTGTTGAAATGACTATATATATATATATTCACAACATTTTATTTTTCTGAGTTGTTTAGATATTTTTAAACATTTTGTCTATCTGTTGGGTATAAATAACTTAACAATATCTCACATTACATTTGTATTGAAAAGCTCCAGCTGACCTGTGGATTGCATTCCAAAGCATTAATAGCATAGAATGTATTTAAAAGAACTCGTTGGATGATTTACAAAATGGAGTTTACACTGCAGTATGTATGAGTAAATAGTGATGGAACTGTCCAATGGAAAATGCACAGATTGGGTGTTTCCACGCTGTGTTTTTAGTGTCTCAGGCTAGGAGCATCCCTTTTACAGCCATCCGTTCGCACAATTTTAGTGGTTAATGTTAAAGTTACAACTTAACTTTTTATCATTTCCAAACGCATGGAAATTGTAGTGAGTGTGCGTGCACACAGTAGAATTTATTTCTTTGTTTTAAATTGGTTTGCCTTTGGTTCCGTTTACATGGCATGTGCAGCGGAATGAGGTGAAATGCTTGCAACTCCATCTGCGCGGTTTCCTCTTCCATTTCATCATGCAAACCGTCTAATATGATGAAGAGAATGTTCCAATTAGAAGACATTGGTGGAGAACAGAGAGGCACCCTTCCAGGCTGAGATTCCCAAATGTTGGGTATGAACCTGCCTTTGACCCAAATGAGGTGGCTGCTCTTGGGTGTTGTGAGGAAATCAGCACAGATATCTCCTGTTAGTAATACGTTTGGGAATCCCTGGCACAGGAGACTGGGTGCCTTTCGTGGAGATTAACACATAGTATTTTCTTCCTTCATCTCCTGCTGTTTGCTGAGCTTTTGAAATTAAGTTAAGGCTGCCAGCCATCAACCTTGAGGTGATGCCTTTCCTTTTAAAATGACAAGGCACCATGAACAGATGCCGCAGCTAAGCTTCTGCCCCTTTCCTCCACCCATCACTCCCAGCCTCCCTCCTCTCCTGGTTGCAGTAGAGCCAAATTTAAGACTTACATTTTAAGTCGTGCTTGGTGCAGGTGGTGGTGGTGGAGGAGGAGGAGGAGGGGAAGGGTGGGGGCAAAGGGACTCACAGAAGAATGGTGTTGGTGTCACAATGGCTGCCTATTTTTTTCACTTCCTTGGAGCTTTGAAAGTGGTAGGTGTGGTCTCCAGGTTGATGGGCGACACTCCTAAATTCAATGCCTGAGCCAAATGAGATGGGGTGGACGGGGCCTGGGGTGGTTTTGATTTAAACTTTTCTCTCTTGGTTGGGTTCTCTGGACTCCTAGTTAGTTCAGGGCATGACATTCTTTGTGGGCAGGAGCTGAAGTAGGGAGGGTTGAGAGTCAGGGAAAGGGTTTACTAGCTTAGTGTCCAATCACAGCTTTGTTACCAAATGGCCATGTTGGCCCAGATTATTTTCAAAATGGCCGCTGGTGCTATTTAAGCATATATCAAGGGAACACTGCTATGGATCCTAGTTGGGGGTGGGGCAGGAGGACAAAGCATTCTGAATGCAAGCTTGATGACACAAAGGCATCCAGTGTGGGGTTCAGGCAGAGACTTTGAAATGCAATTTCCTCACACAACTAAAACGGGGGAAGGAGACATCATTATTACTTTCCCAGCGTAGCGCCTTCCCAAGGGAAAGCGCCGTCGAACTCAGGCTTGCCTCGTCTCTCTGAGGCCCAAATCCCACTACCCCCACCAATCACTACTCTTCTTTCTCCCAATCCTCCTATCCCCAACACCTCCCCCTCTCCAATTCTTTTTTCTGTAAATAGCTATTTCTGATTTTGGACAAGCAGGGATCGATAGATTCTGGAGGGGGGAGGACAATTGTTTTACTTTTTCCCTTTCTCTTAATGATTTTTGGTGTTTGAACTTGAAAAAAAATAGTATATATTAGTGTGTGTGTATGTGTGTGTGTGTCTATATATATAAATATATATACACACACATACACAGGCGACATCAACATACACACACATACACACATACAAATGGATCCTGGTCAAAAAGAAAGTCGTTGATTTCCCCCCATTGATTTATCTTGTTTCTCACTGGGAGTTGTTTTGGGAGCAGATTGTTTTTTGGGGGGTGGGTGGGTGAAATGTATAGATTTTCAGTACAGCATTGCTCAAACAATGCAGGGGAAAAAAACTTTAAAAGAAAGGGGGGAAGGAACAACAACAACAAAAATAAAACAAAATGAGAAAACTTTGTGATGTACAGAATCTGTAAATAGTCAAAGATTCTTTCTCTTTTCTAACAGCAAATTATTTCTGTCACTTTATATTCAAAAATAAAGAAACCTACCACAAAATATCAGGGTAAAAAAAACAAAAAACCACAAAGCCCAAGAATCGGAGTCTTTTCTTGCATGTGGTGACGAGTGCCAAAGTGTGTTGTTTGGTGGAATTGATTTAAAAGCCTGAAGCACTGGAAGTTGTGTGAGAGGATGGATATTGCGTGTGACTCAAAACATGATAACCTGAATCTTTAAATTGTTCTATAAATGTTTGTAGGGATATGGAAAGCCATCTCTCTCGCCTCCCCTTTCAAAATATGGAGGAAACTACGGGAAGCCATCTGTCATGGTTTTGAAATTAATGTTGCGGTGTGTGTAGATGGAAAGAGGCTATTTAAATATATTTCACATTGTCTCCCTCTTCAGCCTTTCACAGATTGATGAGGGAAAAGATCAGCAAGTTCAGACTCCATTCACCAAGGCAGAATTCCCCACAACCCCCTCCCTTGCCCTGAAGATCTCTCTAATCCAGTGCCCAACTTCTGCGGGGCCTGTTTCAGGCAGCAATCTGATGGCCAGATGTGTGTATTGCAACACAAACTGAATGCACTGTCTCTCAGCAGGGGTGCCTCTGTTACAGACGCGGCACATGCCCTCAGGCGTAGCTGGAGCATTGCTTCCAAAATCCAAAGAGCAACTCAACATGAACATCTAAATACATAAATATCAATTAAATAGAAACCTGAATAATTAAGCACATGGCATCTTCACCTTGAAAGCCCCACCCTTTCTTAGGAGTGATGCTGTCAGCCAACTTTTCACTATACCCTGGTTAAAATTGGGTAGGGCTTCCTCCTGAAGCCAGATTCTAGCCTACAGTTCTCCAACTGCCTATTCTCTGATCTAGATCACAGTAGAGGGGCTGTTAGCCTATTACATTTAGCAAGTGTACTATTTGTGTGCACAAATAGTTGAGCTGTAAACCCGTACTGTTATTCACAGGTAACGTTTACTGAGTGTGCAATTTGTTAACCTGTGTAAACAAATAGCTGAGCTGTGCAAATCAACAGGTGTATACTCTGTCACATAGACACTTGCCCAGATTGTACCTCTGTTTGGTGTGATGTGTGAACTAGTCTTATGCCACGATGAACAAAAACCAGGAAGAAATGCTTCCTGATTATTAAAGGAAGACCAAACAAACAAACAAACACCCTCTATTCTTATCAAATTAAAAGAGAAGAGGAAAGAAAATGACACACTCCTTCCCCCAGAAGATTATTTTTAAATACAAAAAATTATAACACAGATCTTATAGGACCATGTCTGTAAAACTAAGCATTGGAAAGATGTGTTCTCTATTTCAACTTTTTGCTGAAATAGCCACGTTTCTATCACTCACATAAAATACCCGTTGGCTATGTTAGTCTGCCACAGGTTCAAGGGGGAGGGAGAATCCCAATCACACAAAAAGCTTTCACATTTGAAAAGGCCATACACGCCCATTCTCATTTTGTGGCACCCTCTTTTTCAGTGTTTGAAATGGGGAAGGAAAGGTGTGTGTGTGTGTGTGTGTGTGTGTGTGTGTGTGTGTAAGAATGAGTTGAATGAGTTTAAAGATATGTGTGTCTGGAGAATGAGGGTTATGTGTGTGGGCTGGTTACTCCGGGTAAGTGAATGTATGAGAATGAGTAGAAAACAACTACTGCCTGGTGTGGATGTATATTCTATAATCAAGAGTAAGTACTATTTTTTTAAAGTCAGGTGGATGAGGCAGGTGGTTAACCATCACTACCCTCACTGGCCAACTTAGTTGCCATTTCAAAGTAGAGAATGACTTTTGCAACTGTGGGCACATCTTTCATTTGCCTTCACTATGAATGATGCCTTCAAAGCATCACGGAATTGTCCATGTTTTCCTAAACAAGCTGAACCAACCCTTCCTCTGGGGTTGCTGTGTGTTTCCCAGATACTTAGGAAATGGAGGTCGGAGGCTGATCACTATTTCGCCACGAAGCAATGAACCATGTCCGAAGAGGATTTTGTCAGCCCCCCCCCCCGATTCCCTGGATTTGGATGTATGGTACAGTTTTCATCATTACTTGGCAGGATTATGCAGCTGAGAAACTTACTATGTGATCACATGTATGCTGTGAGGAAGGGTCCTAGTAGGCCCACACAAGTTTAGTGCACAGGGGGCAAACATTGCAACCATGCCTTCTGCCACCAATTATTCCAAAGGAAACAAATCACTGTTGGTGTGGTTGACTGGCATAAGAAAGGGCACTATGTGCGCTCTCATGTCCATGCATAATGCTCTACCACTGAGACGGTACCTGGCCCAATCGCTACTTGTATGGATCTTGATATGGGTACATCTCTGTACATGCATATAAAAGTGAATACATGAGTGAAAATAGCATACAAAATGCATTATATTGGGGGAAATTGCCAAAATGTGTACAGGAGTCAAAACTGCATATGAAAATTTATTTATTAGAATTAATTCACACTAAAATGCTGGTGAATTTTCAAGAGGATATTATTCACAAGTTGCTGGAGAAATGTGGAGAACTGAATTTAAGATTGGAAAGGGGAGAAACAGAGAGAATCAAAATGGACAGTTCCTCCCATTCTGGTCTGTATAGCAGGATTCTCAATTGCTATTGATTACGCGGAGCAACAGCTGCAGCAAGTTCCTCTAAGGGTGCATTCACACACCACTTCTTTGTCCTGGATACTCTTAAACTGTTTCTGTGTGCCAATCCCTAGGTTTCTCCTTGCTTGGTGGAAGAAGGTCCAATAAATCACAAGATCCAAAGCCTCCACCTTTTGGATGGGGAGAATACTAGAAATTGAATCACATTTATAACATTTGCCTATCAGTTGCCCTCCATGAATGTTATCATATGCTGCCCTGTGATGTCTCCTGAGAGTTCTTCTGGGCTTGTGGCTGCTTCTTGGTTTTTCTTCTTTGCTCCTTAGTTCTGCTTATACTCTGTAAGGTGACATGATTCGACATCCTCATACTTACTTCCTGTAGGCAGCCAGGTGCAGCCCATATTGCAAGCATGGGATGAACTGAAAACCCCTCCCCCAAGACATCCACAGACGTTACACCCAGAGAGGTAGGAGCAAGCATCCCATAGGGGCAAATATTGTGATGTGCTCTGTCCAGGGCTATGGATTCCCAAAAGAGAGCAAAATTATAAAAAAGCAGGATTCATTATATATTATACTTATTACACAACTGTGCATGCTTCCTACTTTCCCATAATTTATGCAGCTCCTGCCAATCATTGGAAGGGGGCAAAGTGTAGCATGTAGCCCTGCCTGATCACCTCTTGAAACTTTGTTCAGACTTCCCTGCTCTGGTTCTGAGATTTCAGTAGGCACTTCCCACACTTTCCCCAGCATATAAGAATAGAAAGTTTTGTTTTGTTTTTTTAAGAAAGGGGAAAAAAGGAAGCCAAGGTTCTTATACAATGGTAACTTCTGCACCTATTATCAAACTTTGCACTTCCACCGTGTGTGGCTGGAGAAATGTGGAACATCTGGCATATACATTGTCATGGGATTGTGTTTCCCTCCATTGCTATTTTTCTAGAAAAAGAGGTGCCACAACTCATGAACACCTCCCTTGTTCTCTTAAAATGGCAATGATGCCCACCTCAGAGGTGCTGGAACTGATTTCTGGTGAGTTCTGACTGAGAAAAAGCCCTGTGTCCCGCAAAGAAAGGCAAGAAGAACCAAAACTAAAACAAAATGAGCTATCTAGAGATATATCCACAAGAAGGATCATTAATCCCAAAGCACAAAAGGGAAAGGAGAGGGAAAGAACCACACCACCCTTAAAGACACTGTGAGGGGTGTTTGTTGCTGTTTTGCATCCATTCACTGTGTGCATCACACCACTCACACTGATTCTGGGGTTCCCCTGGTCTGCTACATATCAGTGCAGACAATGGAGAGGTACTGTATACAGTGCAAGAATTGAACTAGTGCATCAGAGCCCTGGCTTGGGAGCATGGGAGGCAGGTGGCACATTCTTAGTGTCCAGCTGGAAGGGAGGTGCAGAGATTGGGCCTAAACACAGATACCCAGCTTCATCCAGGGCATCTTGATAAAAGAAAGCCCCTCCCACCCCATCCTACAACCATCCATAGTAAATAGGACAGCCTCACAAGGAATTGCATTTCAGGGAGCAGCAGTGAGCAGCATTTTATCTGCAAACGTACTATGCCACTTTCCGAGAAGGAGAAGGAAAAGAAAATGGGATGTGTTTGCAGAACAACGAAGAATGGTTCTCTACACTGACATAAGTGGATAAGCTACTGTTGATTACCTGGCTGTTGGTGACAGAGCTCAATTGCAAACATCTGTGCAGGACTCAAAAGGGAGCTGAAGAAGGAAGTGCAGGTAAGTCTCACTTTCTGGTTCCCTATCTTATGTGAAGTCACTGCTAGATGTAATGTATTACAACTATGATAGTGGGGCTGGGGGGGGGGGGGGGACTCCAGTTCAGTAAATTCTTAGCTAAGATGCTGTCAGAGAGCCTGTTATATTCTGGCACTAGCAGAATTTGGTGGCAGATTTGCTGTTCTCTTCAGGACAGAACCAGACTAGAATGATCAGGGAACTTATCAGGACCCAGAACCTTCCGGCTTCAATCTCCTGGGAGGGCCTGAAAGACTCCTGCTTGAAAACCTAGAGAGCCCTTGCCAATCATTATAGACAATGCTGAGCCAATTATCTGATGCAGAGACAGTCTAAGGCCTCTTCCTAAGCAGTGGCCTCCTATTGCCGTGCCAAAGCCTGCAGAAATGCATTCAGAAAGGCTATAATACAGTTGGGTGCAGGGAGCTTTCCATTGCACATTTATTTTGGTTGTGGATGCAAGGAGCATCTTTTATGCATTTAAAGTTCCCCCCTCTTGCCCTCTACGTCTCTCAATCAGTAACAGATTGCCAGACCAAAACAGTGTCCATGGTGAACAGGGGAACACACACAAATACAGCACCCCCTTATTTATTTTAAAGAAAAGAGTAAGGAAGAATACTGATAACTGAACTGTGGAGTTGAAAGGGACCCCAAGGCTAATCTAGTCCCACTCCCTGAAATGCAGGAATCTCAGTTAAAGAATCACTGACAGATGGCCATCCGACCTCTGCTTAAAAACCTCCAGTGAAGGAGAGTTTGAGACAGTTTGTTTCACTGCCAAACATCTCTTACCCTCAGAAAGCTCTTCCTGGTGTTTAGTCAGAATCTTCTTTCTTGTCATTTGAATCCATTGGTTTGGGTCCTACAGTCTGGAGCAGCCACAAACTAGCTCGCTCCATCTTCCATGTGACAGACCTTCAGCTATTTGACGGAGAGTTGGCTAAACAGCCGGGATGAGGGGCCTCAGGAGAGACATTTATGGAAACATAAAAAGGAATCTTTCTGAGTGCTGGTTGGAAGAACCTATGGAGAAGGTCCATATGACAGCACATGAGTTGCATGCAAATGGGCTGGGGTTAAGTTCCTGTCTTCTCTGGGTAGGGCTGGGAATGATCCTTTCCTGAATTTCTGGAGAGTTTCAGCCAGTCAGTGTATGAAGCCAGTACTGAGCTGGATGCATCCATGGTCTGACTCAGCACAAGCCAGTTCCCACTGTTCCTGGTACCTCTTTAACAAGGTCCATGTTTTTATGCAAAGAATCTGGAAAGGAGCAGGCTAATCAGGGATGAACTGTGACAGGACACATGAAAGAAATGCTGCTCCTCCTCATATTTCCACCGACACATCGCACTGCAGGCAACGGCATTCACTTTCTCACTTGCTTTCAAGGCCGTTTTCCTGGCTCAGTTCCAGCAAGTATAATTAAAGCCAAGTTATCTCAAAATGCTACCTGCATGTCAAAGTGTGTAGGGCTGGTTTTGTTTAACCTTTCCGCAACTCCAGCACCAAACCAACAAATCAGATTTTCGACTGTTCCAGCTTTTGGTGCTGTAACTCATGTTAATTTGTTAGTCTATTACAGTACATACGTAGAAAATACAGACATTAGCATTCTGGGCATATAAATATAATAATTTAACATTCAGAAGAGCCATTAGAGTATAATTTATTCTCACATGTTTCAAGCAGGCCTAAATGATACATTTTCGAAAGCGTTGAGTGATTAATACAGCACACTGCGCAATATGGCAATAAAAGTGCTTCGAAATGTAGTGCATATTCAATACGCAACAGAAATCATAGGGGATGGTCTTCATTTTTTAATCCAAGAGAAAATAGCCTTTGCCTTTTCTTAGTAACAGCGGCATTTGCCAGGAACACAGATGGCAAGGGTGTCTGTGTGCTCCTTTTATATGGATCAGTACCCAATTCAGATTTAGTTTTCAGCAACCAGTTTGCTTGCAACAACCTGTGGCCTCGGATGCAGGTGTGCATGAAGGATGCATCCAGTAAATTTAATTCAGGTCTAAGACATAGATTCGAATACTGCTTTCCACCTGCATGGGCTACCCATTTAGAGGGCTGATCCTGTGTGATTTCCCTTGTTGGATTGGAACATCGTTCTTTAAGAGAGCTGAGTGGGTCCAAGGGCTGAGACCAAAGCCAGGATGAGACCTTTTTCAGGAGGCAGATCAAACACATTTTCCAGGCAAGGAAGCTTTTATGCCAATGTCTTAAGCAAGGGTGGCCCATCCCAATTTGCCACCTAAGGTAAAACAGGCAGGTGTCTCCTTGCTGCCAAACCTCCCCCACCAAAGCCTTCCTTACTTGGGTTGCACGGTGGTGCCCATGAAGCGGTGATGATGATGGCGGATTCTGGCGAGATCACGTGACATGCTACCACTGGCAAAGATCCTCAAGAGCTCTTATGCCAGTGGCAGTGTGTCCATGTGAGCCCCAGCACTTGGGATGTCTCAGCCCACCTCAGCAGTAGGCCGGCTGTGTCAGTGTTGGGAACCACCAGCCATCAGGCCTAGCTAGGCCACTTCAGCCAAATCTCACCCACTTGCCCTGCACCTGACATTATATATGGATCCAGTTCCCCACCACTGTCCTAAGTAAAGAAATATAGGGCTGGATCCATCAAAGGAACTGCCTTCAATTGGAGATGCTGAGCCTATAAGCTCAACCCAGAGAGAACACATAAGCCAGGCACCCCCAAACTTTGGCCCTCCAGATGTTTTGGACTACAATTCCCATCATCCCTTACCACTGGTCCTGTTAGCTAGGGATCATGGGAGTTGTAGGCCAAAACATCTGGAGGGCTGCAGTTTGGGGATGCCTGACATAAGCTGTAGTTTTTCCTCCAACCATCCCCCTATTCTCCTGGGTTCTTGGCCCTGTTAGAAGGATTGCAATACACTCAGAAATGCCAGAGTTCCAGAAAGCAGCAATCTGCCCCAACCAGTCACTGCTCACAGCTCATGTGACCCTCTGTCCTTTGTATGACACAGTGATGCCTTCTCAGGCTGGTTAGGAAACAGAGACTGCAATCCCATGCATCCTTACTAAGTTTAGGGCTAGGCTGCAACGGACTCAGAGGGACTTATTTCTGAGGACAGCTGTTTGGAACTGGGCCATGAGCTGCAAGGTCTTATCATCTAACCCTGCAAAGGTTAAATACCCCCAATTACTACCGGTACTTCCCTCGACTTTGGATATCTTCTTCCCACAAGCCACCAAGGAACTTGTGCTAAATCTGGTCCCTGCAGGACTCTCAAGCTGCCAAAAAGGCATTTAGTCCACAAGAACTAATAAGCTCAAAAGTGACAGGTGAAAACAAAACCTTTAATCAACTTTGCTAACTGGAGTTTCCAATATTGTTATTCTCTTGCCCTTCACGATCTCAGAGTACAAAATTCCAAGCAGGTGGCCGCTATGCAGCCTTCAAAATCTGAAGTTTAAATAGTTCCAGCCCTGCATTTCTAAGCACTTCATGTTCAAGGAGTGTGGGAGTAGACCGTATCAGCCAATCGGGTTGCTCTGTTTCTTCCAGCCCACTTAGCATACGCAATAAGGTAATCGGGATGTGTGCTGTTCTAGGAGGCTGGTGTCTGAGCCAATTCCTCAGTCAGCAGCACCTGCGTAACTAACATGGCATTTTGATGGCTATCTAGCCCGCACCAGCTAAGCTGTTTCTACACCCTGTCATCATGTGTTTCCAGGTGGTTGTAAAACAAGCGGAGGTGTATGGATACAAACAGAAGGCTGAGCACAGGGAAGGAGAATAGCCTAATTAAAAAAAAGAGAGGGGGGAGCTGGAGTTGCCAAGGTCCAGATTATTGGAATCGAAGGAAATGGCCTGAGTGTTTATTACAAGGAAAGGCTGGGAGATTTTTAAGCCACCAGAAATGGCTAACTGTAGAAGCTATTGGCTATTAGCCATTTCCAAACAGCAAAACAGCTGTAACAGCTAAGACTGCCTTTAAACTCATCTTTAAAACGTATGTTTTCTCAAGCCTTCCTGGACTCTCAGTCTTAATTTTTAATTTTTGTTGTATACCCTGTTCAGTTTTATTTGTGATACATAGTTGCATTTTGATTTTAATCACTTTTTTTTTTTGAAAACAGTATTTTCTCTCTCTGTGTGTAACCCATGTACAGGATTTTTTATTATTATTGTTACGCACCACTCCAATCTCTGAGCAGTGAGAGATTCCAGGTATTCTAGCACTTGAAATGAAGGTTGGCGGAGACTATTGTGTCTTTAGGTTATATGGTGGTTTTTTTTTTTTTTTTTTTTTACACATATCTACAGTACAACCACAGTATTAACACTCAAAAAAATGTTAGTTGCAGCTTTGAATCCAGCACAGAACAAGCATGCCTCTGTGTCTCCAGCTTCTAGCCCGATTCCGGCTCACTCACTCATCCCACTCTGCCTTTTGTTCTCCTACCTAGCAGCTAGTTGTTGCCATTTGTCCAATGGCAGAGAGCAACTTCTTTGGTTGTGCTAATCATGGTGCTTAACTAGCCAGCCAAAGCCATTACCTACACAAAGGAATTGATTGGGCAAGCTTGCTGTCTTACATTCAACAGCCACAGATATGGGCTCCCAAGAACTAATTGCAATGTTCCATTCAAGTGCAGTGGGAATGCATGATCACTGGTATTTTGCTAGTCCTCTGGAATGCAAAGCAACTTGTTGTGCCATCTGTATATTAGTGGCTCACCAATAGACACTTTGAACACTTCCACACATCTTTAACACGTGCACATTTGTGTCTCTCAAGAGCTGATTTATAGTTGCAGACTTTTCTCAGTTGAAAAGCACATGTCATGTTCTGGTGCTGTGAGCACCCCTACATGGCACCTGCTAGTAAATACACCTGTAGCCCAACTTAGCCACATGGGACCACTTTGCGCCTCTGAGTCAGAGAGACCAAGCTCAAGTTAGCATTCGGAATACCCTTGTGCTGATTAGGCTAAGGCATTTTGAGGAAATGCACTTTTTAAATATTACCTTGTCATTGCCTTCTGCAGTGGCACAACTTTCGCCAGGCAGAGGAGGGCTCACAAATGTCTTCCTTTGCCATTGCATGAAAAGCAATACTTCTGCAAAGCACTTGCTTTAACGGCACAGCCATCCTTGCACTGGACAGTTGCATTACGTGGAGACGGTCTCCACATTTATTGCAAACAACTCCAATCTCCACTGTTTGTTTTCTCTTATATTGTCTTTTTATGCCTTGATATGCATTTTTAATTAGATGCGCCTCAGTTCTTTCATTGCTTTTCATTTGGAAAACACACTTTTCACTAACTCTGCAAATATTCACTACTCTTTGGAGGCCAAATCTCTTTGTTTACAACAAGAATGCTTTGACCTGGTTATCAGTTATACCACACATTTGCTTTTTCTCGCTTGACTGTGCAACTGTTCAAATTCACATGAATTTGCATGTGTGTCAGAGGAGCGGAGAGGAGGTATCAGGAATGGGAAACTTGTGGCCCTCCACATTTTTTGGACTTCAGCTCCTATCATCGCTAACCATGGGCTGTGGTGGCTGGGGGTGGTGGGAGTTGGGGTTCAACATTTGGACAGCCACCCCCCCGGTATATAGGGTGATCAGGGGGTCCAACTGAAAATATAAAATGTTGTATAATGAGAAAGTGGTTGACATTCATAAATTATACTCTTGAAGGAACAGAAGATACGCAACATTTCATGCTCTTGGATTCATATTAT
Source organism: Darevskia mixta (assembly GCA_034641385.1). Taxonomy (NCBI): domain Eukaryota; kingdom Metazoa; phylum Chordata; class Lepidosauria; order Squamata; family Lacertidae; genus Darevskia; species Darevskia mixta. The sequence goes on from JAWWNH010000008.1 coordinate 22,358,972, forward strand.
TGTATTTTGAAGGAAAACCAATTCTGTAGAGCTCTGAAATGGAACATGCTATTCATTTTGGATTGGGGCCTCTTGCCATTTTCCTGTTGAAAGGCACATGCTATTTGCCCCTGAAGCACATTTTAAAGACAAACAGAAGCCGGAAGTATTAATATTAGGGAGGCACATGCAATGTATAGACAAGTCTACACAGACATGCAATTTTATCATGTATATTTGATATAAAATGACTGGCTTTTTCTCTCTTTTGATAAATTTCATGTTTATCTACTTGTTTTTCAAGTATGATTCCATTGGCATTTTATTGTGACTATTTTGTATTGTGTCACCTAAAAAGATCCTGCTGAAAGGTTTCTGGTGAACTTTGTTTCTTTCTCATTCTGTCTCTCTTGCACCTCACCTTCCTCTCTGCTCTCCTTGCAGATCATTTAGGGACACAGGAAGTTGCCTTACATCAAGTCAGGCTAGTGGTCCATCTGGCTTAGCACTGTCAACACTGATTGGCAACAGTTCTTCAAACTTTCAGATGGGTCTTTCAGATGGAGATGCCAGGGATGGAAACCAAGACCTTTGGCATGCAAGGAAGATGCTTTATCACTGAGCTACAGCCATTCCCCAAAGTTAACTTTGGAAATCCCAAAGGACTGCCGCTTCTTTGCAACGCAGTGTGCCAATCTGATGGGTTCGCTGGAGGTGAAAGCAGCCTCACTTTATTAATATTGGTTGCACCGGCAAAGCTTGTTGTGATCCTCCAACAACAGCACCCTGCGAAGAGTGTGTGGGTGCTTGTTTCCATTGCAGATGAGAACTTAAGTCAAGCAGGTGAAGGGGCAGGCAAGGTAAAGTTTCTAGAAGTTTGCCTCTGCTAATGAAGCAAAAGGGCAGCAATACTTATGGGGCAATTAATGATCCAGCAGTTATCCTCTTTACATAATTTTTCATTTGTGGGTGGCATTCTAAACAGAACTATCCCCTTCCCTCCTTTCCCCAACCAAGTGCTTTTTAAAATGGGAGTTTAAAAAGCAGTTTGCAATGCTACGCAGGGAACAAAGACAACAGCCACTATGGACCATGCTGTGACATAAATACGCTGCCCCAGTTTCTGGCTCTCTTAAGTGATCGATTCCATAGTATTGCCTATACAGAAAAAAGGATGGCAACTGCCTTTACCCACACTTTAGAACAGCAAAGGCACTCAATTGGTATACATTCAGGGGGCTTTTTTCCCCGCTCTCTTTTTTGGCAAAAAAAAATCAGGCTGCTGCTTTTGTATCCAAATGTTTGCTCATCCCTCATCCTCAGTAATAAGACAAATGCAGCCAAGCAAGACAAATGAGAGGTGAGGCATCAGCAGAGCTATTTGCCTAGCTAATTGCAGTCAGTCAATCTTGCCTCAATCCCTTCCCCCTGCAACATCAGGGACCCAAGGGATGTTGCTGGACCCACTCCGAGTGCAGATATGGGCTTTCTTAACGTCTTATAACATAACTTACCTCATTTCATCCTGATGGTTCAATATCCAGATTTTTTAAAACAAGGAACACTCTGGGGATCTGTTTCACCCCTCACACCAGTTTAATAGGTACAATATCTGTTTTTCTTTTCACTGAAGCTGGACTGTATAATACACTGGCACGTCGGTCAAATGTCTGTGTTTAGGCTTGGAATTGAATCTTACCCTTTCCTTCTTCATGTATATCAGTCTTCCTCAACCTGGTTGCCTCCAAATATTTTGGACTAGAATTCCCATCAGCGCCAGCCAGCACAGATGTCTTGGCTTAGTCTGATGGAAACTGTAGTGCTGGCTGAATCTGATGGGAGTTGTAGTCAATGCCATTGAGCTTTCAGCGCCAGCTAAAGACCTGGCTTTTTTGCCCAGGTCTTCGCTGGAGTTTCATGACAGCTGGATGCGATTGTTGGGGTTGTATTTCACTGGACTCTATTTTATTGTTGTTTTAATGGGGCTGCTAAATTTGTAACCCACTTGCTTGCAATGAAGAGCAGGATAGAAATGCTTTTAATAAATAATAATAATAATGATAATAATAATAATAATGATAATAATAATAATAATATAATATAATAGGTCTAAAGATCTGGAGTGCACTAGGTTGTCTTATATAGTGCATATTGAAATTCTACACATTTGAGCAAGTTGAAAGTGAAGGGCAGTGTGACAATATAACTATAGGGGGTTATTTTAAAAATTAAATACAAAAGCATGCATTGCAGACTAGAAAGAAATGCACACCTAGAAGTGAATATTTTTCCTCTTGGGCAGCGGGCTTCTCTAGTAGTGATTCACTCATTTGGCTTTCTCACAGTTCAATATACTCTGAGCAGTTTGCCAATACGATGACTGCAAGATTTTGCTCTTCTCTTCACATTGTTTCCTGCCTTCCAAGTTCTCTGGGGCTTCAAATGGTGCTTGAGGAGGCCATGTGATGTGCAACTCAAGTCTTTCAACATTTGCTAGGAAACAAGTCCCATTAATTTCCCCTTGGGCAACAAAATGTCTTGGGCCAACCAAGATGGTAGATTTCCTCAACATATAACTGGTGCAGTGTAATATGTGGCATAACATAAAGAGGTAACAAATTTGGTGCTGTAACAAATTGTATCTTGCATTCATTAACCACCAGCAAACAGCTGCCATCAATTGGGAGGAGGCGGGAGAAAACATACTTGCCCCACTTCCCAAAACCATGTTTGCATCCTGCCAGCCGAGGAGCTTGAACTTCCATGGTAATTTATCTAATTTGGGACAGAAGGAAGTGGCCACACACTGAGGACCACTGCCCAGCCTTGAGTTGCACTTCACATCCTCGGAGCTGCTCCAATGGCCTGTCTGAGTGCTCCATGAGGCCAGCCTGCTGGAGCAATTAATGCAGTGCTAGGGAAAGGGAGCTCTGCAGTTACTCAGGAAATCACTCAGCCATTCCCAGCAGCTCTGACTGGAGCTCTATCTATAATTGAAGAGCTCTGGGAGGTTTGCAAGCTAGTGGTTCTCCTCCAATTAGGGCTAAAAGGCTGCATTTATTAACAACTGGCTTGTTTAAATAGCAGCACTTCAATATACACAGTGTGACTGAGGAAGGCACTGGGAAACTGAGAGCTGGGAGAAAAGGTCACACACACACACACACACACACACACACACACACACACACTGCTCCCTTCCACTTCAGCAGGGTCTCAGTAGCTGTCCACTTACTGGTGTTGAATGGCTCCTGAGATGCAATCTCTTCTGCACAGGAGAGTTGGCACTTGCACAACCATGATCCCAGCCGTCCTCCCTTGCATTAATGCTTCACTCATTCTCAGGCCACTGAGGCTTGTTGTTTTCACTCCAAAGGAGAATCAGCTAAGGTTTTGTGGAGGAAGCACCGAAGGGAGAGGAGCCTGTGGCAAAGTGGAATGCCGTTTGGCTTTCCTGCGGGGGGGGGGGGAGAGGCCTGAGTGTGCTCACACAGTGCTTGTACTTTTCCAACCCAACAGGCTTTCCCACTTTCCACCTTTCCAGAAGCTTGCCTCCTCTCACATCCTCAGTTTTCTCTGAAACATGGGAACGATGAGGAACTAGAAGCTTTACAGATGCTGTTGGACTCAGATTCCCATCAGCCCCAGCCAGAAAGACCAATGGTCAAGAATGATATTAGTTGTAGTCCAGCAATAGCTGAAGGGCCACAGGTTTCCCAACCCTTACAGGATCTGTGTGCTGGAAGCAGTTTGTTTATTTATTTATTTTTAATGCAGAAGAATCTTTCAAACACTAAAAGCCACAGCACTAAATGTCGAATGACCTCAAGCTTTCCCGGTGCCCCTGTTTTTACCCCATAAGCTCTTAATCTCCCTCCAGAAAATTTCACAGCCAAGTTCTCTCCGGACTAATTCAGGATAGCTCTTGCTCTTGCCCGGCCTTAGCCAAAACTATATCTTGGCCTCTGGGCTGCTGCGTAAACACACACACACACACACACACACACACACACACACACACACAACTTCAAGTGAGAAGTTTTGTTGGAGAACTGCAATAAAATGTGCCCTCAGTTCCTAACAAGAGTGTTCCTCTTCAGTGCTCTAGACAGAACTTGAGCTTTGAAAGGCTCGTTAGGAGGAGGGTCCAAGACGAGGAAAAGAAAAACACTCTGTCTTCCCACACAGTGCTCTACAGTGCTAAAAGGCTGAGGATGAGGCAGCAGTCCCACTGGGACATTGTGCAGATGAGGCAGGGCGGTGGCAAGGTTCTCCCGCACTGCCCTCACTGCCAGTCTGCCTACCCCTGTGCTGGCGCAGGGATGTCTACAGCCAGGAGGCCTGGTCTATAGTGCTGCCCTCTGCTCCAGTTGCTCCTGCCTGTGCCTTAACTTACCACACAGCACTGAGCTTATGAGGTGCTTCACCATTGATAACAGTAATAATAATGTATAGTGAAAGGGAGATGGACAGAAAAGAAAAGGCAAAATAAAAGAGGGACAGAGAATAGCAGTGGAAGATGAGATGTTCTCAATTTCAAGGGGAGAGGTTTGCATGAGCTTGTGTTTTTAATGCAGGTTGCCCAAATAGGTCTGTCCATGTAACTTATTACATAAGAATGACTGCCTGGATTGATCTCTAGACCTTGAAATGCAGAAAAACCCCTGGGTAATGAATGTTATTAGGGGGTCAAAGCAAAAGGAACACACTCTGGGTTACTCTCCCAGCCCTTCTTGGAAATGTAAGAAATCAAACCGAGAACTTTCTGAATGCAAAGCAGACTCTCTGACACTGAGGTACAGCCCTCCACCCGCCCCTGAAATTTGTATTAACTTTGGGAGACAATCCCACCATTGGCACTAATGAGAAATTGCTTCTATTATTATCATAATATTTAAATCAGATTAATGGAAATTGAAAAGCAAAACATTGAGTCAGCTGTAAATAAAATTTGTTCCCCGAGTTTTATGGTTTAAATACAACAGATAACAGGGTCACTTATATTTCAAAATTAATAATTCCAGTCCAACGCAGGGCCTTTATGTTAGCCCGACTGAACATTTCCCCTTCAGCTTTTATCAAGGGCAGATATTTAAACACCCCCAGAAATGATAGACATTGCGGATGTTTTTTGAATTTGCTGGACACAGTAGAACATATTCTTTTCTACTGTCCATTGTACAACCAGCTACGCAAGCGTATGCTATCCCCCCTTTTTGGGTAGTCTAACATCATGGCACAATGAAAATATCAGATTCTATCTGTCTGTCATTAACCTGGAAGTAACTGCAAGGGTGGCTGAGTTTTTATCAATAGCATTTCTCAGAGTTGTGAATGGCACTATTCAGCGGGAAGAAACTCCAATGAAAATCCTCCTTATTACATGGCTATTTATTTGTATATATTTTAAAATTTTATATATGGATGTTTTATGATGGCCTATATTTGTAATGCCTAATAAAAGTTTGGCGAAGTAAGTAAGAGAAATTGCTTCCAAACATCTTCTAATTCAGACCCTGAAGTGCCTCTAGTGTTAACATCTCCCTTGCTTTTGAGCTGGGGAGAAGTGAATCAACAGTCCTTTTGGTCAACTTCTAATTCCTTCTCTCTATAATTCTCCTTCCCACCCACCAGATTGTACGATCAGCCGGGGCCCAAAATACTTCCAGCCTTAGAGATTCCAGACAGTAGAAATGAATGGAAAGTTTATCAAAGATAACCCAAACCATTTAGTTCTCTGTTTGCTGTTTTCTTTTCATGAGATATACAGGAAAAGATACAAAGACGGAAAGGTCAGCTTTCCTCTGTGGTTCCAGAAGCAATATTATGTTCTGGCAAAGGCCACATCAGTATCCGTCAGTCAGTTTTCCCCTTGAATTGTCTTAAGCTTAGACTTTCTCTCTCTCTCTTCTGAGACCTATGAGACTTTTGGGGACCAGTGAAGCAGAAAGCAGAAGGCACTCTTCTTCAGAGCTATACGGAACCAGAGAGTCTGGAAATGCAGCAATTAAAAGTGCTGTCCCAATTTCATCTTCTACTTCTTGCAGCCTCTAACTGGATGCTAAAGTAAACTAATGACACTTAGAATTGTCCTCAAAATTCTCCTGATAGTGAACATCAGCATTTGACGGGCAATGATTGTTTAACAGCAGTCAGTATTTGATGGTATCTGCCTCTCAGCTGACATGCGGTACTTTGTAAGTGTGGTCTAACAGACAGAGCTGCCTATTGATTTCTCAGGGAGGCAAAATCAGCACCAAGCCTACCACTCCAGATGAACTGGATTGGGGACTGAATCTGCATCCAGAGCGAATGGTAACTGTGGCGCTGAGGGAATCTTCTCCTCTGTGCTGGGAAGTAGTATGCAGTCTCCGCATTGCACTGCACCTCTATCTTTCCGAATGTAGCACCAATTAAGTAGAGGGAAAAAACATTGCATTTTAATTGCCCTTTGTGACGGCTGCTAGTTCCCCAGAGACAGATTCTGCGGAGGCTTTTTTGGGGGCAAAGTCCAGCAGTGCCCCGAGAAATATTGAAATTAGAAGACATCAGGTTTGGCAGAAGAAAAAAGACCACTGCACCTTGGCTAAGGGAATGTTCTAAAGGAAGCTTTCCAAAGCTAAGGGAGAATGCCAGTTTGCCCAATTCCCATTCAAATGTTAGGCATCAGAAAGACTCACGGGCCTTTCCTCTGAGCTGTGGAATTCCCTTCCCACAGAAGTGCATCTGCCATCTTCATTGTATGGCCCTTTTACCAATATGCAGAAGACGTGCCTCTTTGCTCTGGCCTTTGACAGCAGATATAGATAGACAGAGATATTAGATTAGAGAGAGAATAGGATGCACCCTGACAATAAATGACTTTAACTGATTTTAATCTCGTATTTTTACATTATTGTAACCCACCGTGGGATCTTACGGTGAAGGCCAGGAAAGATGATGACGGTGGTAATGATGATAAGTAATAATTTTGACCACATTTCTGTGGGTCCTGAACACACCCATATTTTTATTACCTAGTGGGCAGGTAAGGAGATGTTATAAGCTGCTTTCTGGCTGCTTTGATGGTTCCACATTTATTTATTTTATTTTTCTGAAAGTTCCAGGTTGCCGGTCTTTTCACCTACGAACATCCCTTTCTTTTCCTAGCAAGGAAGTGCTGAACCCCCCCCCCCCCAATTTATAGTTAATTATACCAGCCTTTGAGATCACATGGTTATTTATCCGGGGGGTGGGAATAGGCCTGAAGGCGGAGTGACATATGCTCGTTTCTTGCAAATGTTTGCTGTTGTATAGGTGGTACTCCTTCCAGCACAGCTAGGACATCACTTCTCGCCATTTCTGGTTACAGTATATGCTCACCTGGTACCCCAGCATATCCCCATTGATTCCTGGTACAAGCAAGCTTCTCCTTGCTTTCCAGAATGTTGACATGATGACCTCATTCACACCAATATGTCAGCTAAGCCCTCTTAAACTTATACCAGTCTTGCCTTTAGTTCCGGGTATGTTGTTTGATGTGCATATGAGATTTCTCTCTCCTCCATAAGATTAGAAATCAGAATCATTCAATGAAACTGATTGGCAGTAGATTTGAGACACGCAAACAAATCTGTGCAGTTCCTCACATGCTAATGGTCTCCTGAAATTCTCCACCTTGTTTGTGGATAGAGAAACGGAGGTGGAACATTTAATCATATTTCTCCAGGGGAGGAGAAATTTTCCAACAGTTTCTTCATTAGTATTAGGAGCAGTAGCACTGTCTCTCTCTGTTTCTTTAAAGAATTGTTTCTGGTCATTGTAAGTGGCAGCAACTATGTTTTGCCTCCAGCTCAGTGTCATGGGCCTAGTATTGGTTTGGGTTATTGTGTATTGGGTGTGAAAGAATTATGGCCAACGCACACACACAAAAGATGGTGGAGACTATTTAAGGAAAATGCAGCAAAATTCCCCTTTGCTTGAGTGTTGTGGGGGGTGTTGTGTTGTGTTGTTATTGAGAAAAGTAATGATCTCAGAATTTTTCTCAGGAAAAAAAAATGACTCCTCAACTTTACTTTCTCAACACTATACAATAAATAGATGATAGACAGATAGATAATCTGTTTCTCTACCATGTCCCCTTTTGGTCATTCTTTGCCCCAAACTCTAAAAGGGCTAGATCTTTGAGCCTTTCCCCATTGGGAAGACACTCCCTTTTTTATACACCTTTTCCAGTTCTCCAGTATACTTTTTGAGTAGGGAGTACCCGCAAACAGAGATAGATTGAGTCATGTGATCATTTTCAGGTTATAAAAATGAAATCCCCTTCATAAATGCATTCCACTTCTTTTCTCTTGAAGTTTCTACTGTAACTAGGGTTAAACAGGTATTCACCTCCCCTCCCATGGTAAGGAGTGCTGTGAAATTTAAATGTCTGTAAAGAGCGACAATTCAGCTAAAGTTAAATATGAACAAACATTATTGTCCTTTATACGAATTAGTACAAGATTTGGCATCAGGGAGCCTTGAAGTCTTGCTGCAATTCTGCTCTTGACATATTGAATGGCTTTGGGCAAGTCAAGCGGACTCTTTCTCATTCCCTTTCACCATCTTTAAAGTGCGAATAACAATATCTACCTTCCGATCTGAGCTCTCAAGGGCATTGTGCAGATTAATTAATACTTGGCAATGGCTGTGCATGTCTTCGGAAAAGAGCATTAAATACCAGCTGTTATCAGAATGTCAGTGTGCCTTCCTTGCGCTTATGGTTCTTGCAGACTGACGTGCTGATATATGACGACTTCATGTGGGTCCTTTGGCATCCCTTGCTGGGTATTGGTGTCAGGCACGATTCACTGATTTCCCCAAGTAATGACAGCTTCTCTTCTGTCTGATCTACAGTCCACTGGTGGGTGCTCTTGTAATGAGCTCACACCTTCTTTCAGATTCCTACCCAGGCCGTGGAAATGTCCTCCACTTATCCCAGCCTCCAGCACCCTGGTGTCTTCTAGGATTTTAGAGTACAACTTCCAGGATGGGAGCTGTAGTCCAAGACAACAGAAGGACATCAGGTTGGAAAAGGCTGATTTACACCTGTGTACACCAGAAACCTTGGGTGGCCCTCACTTGCTCTTCTGTCACACAAATGAACTGCCAAACACAATGCAACACCTTTCCTTCTGCCAGACTGGAGGTCTATTTGTGAAGGGTTGCCCCAATCTACTTCCCTCAAAGCTTGACTCCTGCCTTTTCTAATTTCCTGGTTCAACTATTTCAAAGAAGCATCCCAAAAATTCAAAATGAATTTCCAAAGTGGTGCACAATAAATATGAATTAAAAATGAAAACACGTTTCAAATCCAACCTCAAATATAAAACCAACTGAGCAGAAGCAGGACAGAAACACAACACCAGAAGAAAGAGGAGGAGGAGGATATGCTTGGAGAATGTTGTCGGTCCTCTCAGATTATGGACATCTCTCTCTCTCTTTCTCTCTCTCTCTCTCTCTCTCTCTCTCTCTCTCTCTCACACACACACACACACACCATTTTCACAACCTGGGGTATGGGGAGTTGAAATTGTGCAGTGGGGGAGAGATTTTATTACAGCTCTAAAAATCAGAACTCTAAATAGTGGCCAGCAACAAATATGAAGCCAGTTGTTCCAATGGTAATCTGGGGTCAGGATGGAAACCAACCAGTTTCTTGTCTCCTTTCTCTGTTAATGAGCTTGCCTCTGATATGAATTATTCCTTTGCATAAATGAACTTGCATTGCTCTGATAGATGAGATGCAGCTGTTCTGAAGGACTTGGCAGTCCCCAGTTCTTGATAACACACTAGTTAGATCTCTCAAAATTCAGATTGTGCCTCCCAACAAATTGAACATCAGAGGCTTTCTTCGTCATCCCATAATTTTCTTCTCCTGCATTCAGCAGAAATGTTGCCAAGGCTTCAGCATCCTTTGTTAAAGAGAGGAATGGGTTTACTTGGAATCAGCACTCTCTGCTCACTGAGGGATGCAACAAGCGTGGCATAGAAGATCCATGCTTGGTACCCTAATGGCATCCTTTATGATCTAAATGCAGCTGCATGGGGAAGGGGCAGGTGCTCCAGTTCTGAGCAGAGCAGTAATTCGGGTGTGTGGGGTGTGTGGGTGTGTTATTTAACTCTTTCTGCCCAGTTGAAACACCTCCCCCCCAGGGGCTGCTATAATTAGCCCCACAGGGGGAAATATGTGCATGATACAGGTAAAGATGCTCGAGGGATTTGATCTGCTACATGGAGAGGAGTCAGAGTGAAGAGATGGTGATGGAAGGCAAATGTGCTGGTGGATTCAAGTCAGCAGTGGACCCAATGCATTTGTACCATGCCAATTATGCAAGTGCCTCTCCCTTCGCTATCCCAGCATTGTGCCCTGCAGTCCTTATTTAACTAAACAAATAGCCAATACAAAAGCAAGACCTATTTATCTGGAATTTAACACGTTTGAAACCTTGAGTTCATTGGGTAGAGTTTCATATCGTCCGAGGAGCATTTGAAGTTCAAAGCTGGCACTGCTTCATTCCCTCTAAAAGCACAGGTCTTGATGCTTGATTTATGTTGAAAAAGCCAAATACTAACCACAGAATGTAGAATTTTCCGGTAGGAAACAAATTCCTAGTCACAACAATAATGACAAACACGTTTACATCTCTATAGTAACAAAGAAAGAAAGAAAGAAAGAAAGAAAGAAAGAAAGAAAGAAAGTTTAGGTACCTTGGAGGGACATGGTGGACGTGTAAAATATCTTCCTAGAATACTATTTTTTGCTCAAATTCAACCAGAAAAGAACTGACAAAATTTCCTCTTGCAGAGAAAAATCCACCACCGAGTGTCAAGCACTTATATATATGTTAGCCACTTTGATGTTAGCCACTTTGAGACTCCTTCGGGTAGTGATAAAGCGGGATATCAAATCCAAACTCTCCTCCTCCTCCTCCTCCTCCTCCTCCTCCTCCTCCTCCTTCTTCTCTCTCTCGACTTCTCTCCATCCACCTGTACCCTTTCCAATATGTCTGCTTCTTTAGAAAAGCAAATCTCTGTGTAATATATAGACAGAAAGAGAATAAACAGCAGAGAGGCGCCCTGTGATATTTGTGTACGAATGGGGAGAAACTGGCTGTCATCCTGCAGGCTGGAGAATGCTCCGTGTGTGTCAAATGTTGGCTTCTCCCCCCTCATCAAAATGCCTTCCTTACACACTTCCAGAGGGACTGGGGCAGGAGTAGCACGTAATTAATTTTTATTGTAAGAGTTCCCGTCTCTGGATGATATGTTTGCCAAGATGATAAAGTCTCCAGAACGATCGCAGACTTAATTATGAATCTCTTTCAAGGGAATAAAAGAAAGGGAGTGGCTAGCAACAAAAAAATACCCATTGAAAGGCGGTGGTGGCAGTGGAGGGGGGTGACTGCAATGTAAGAATTGACAGTTTCTGGTGAGTTTTCTGAGAATGATTGGATTTCAAACCAGGGGCAATGTGGAGCATGAATGTTAATGCTATGAAGACCACTGACATAAGTAACAATAATGACTCTGCCCCATGAAGACTTAGCTCTAAAATATGAAAGAACTATTATTTTATTTCTATCCTGCTCCCACACCCTCAGAACTGGGACTCAAGGTTGCCCATGAAAATTAAAACAAATGCAGATAAAACACACCTAGCTACAAAGATATAGCATAAAACTATCTATGAAATGTGTGTGTGTGTGTGTGTGTGTGTGTGTGTATGCATGCGCTAAAATCCAGATCAACACCATCACCACCAATAAGAACATAATGCAGCCCTTTCCTTAAAAGCAGTCAGTTCTCAAAAGTCTCCATTTGCTCTTCAATTCCTGGCCTCTTCCTTCAGGAGTACTCCTCTTTCCACCAGCTTGTTCTTGCTCCCCCAGCTGAAGAGTTTGCAGGGATTTGCATGCCTTTCCTTCTCCTCCATTCCCTTGTTTTTTTGCCCATTACTTACTAGGTGAGATCTGCAAGGGACAAGTGAAGGGCAAAATGTATGAAAGACGTGGTGTGAACTGCTCTGCAGGCCTCAGAAATGCCTTTTCTGAGACTTTTCTAACTTTCCTGTTAACCTGATTGCTTCATGCAGTCATCATGTGATCTTGTCAGATCTCAGAAAGAAAGCACTGTTGGATATGGATGGAATTTGTCTTGGTGACCTTCAACTCAGGTCAATGAAAGAAAGCAGAGGGACACTAGAGTCAATGGCAGTGTTGCACTGGTCTACCATAGGGTTTTGCTAAGAATGAAAATAAGTTTTAGCCTCAAAAACATTCCCCTCAAAATTCTCTGAAAATTTTGGTGGCGAATATTCTCTGATTACTTTCTGGATGTGTGGATATTCAACTAATATTTGATATTCACTATCAGCACCCAAAGTTTTTGGAGTAGTAGTCAACATTTTTGACAGTATTTGGTATGTAGTAATCATGATTTGATAGGACTTGTCTGCTGACATGCAACGGCTGTCAACATTTGACAGTATCTGAAAATGACACTGATTATAAGACAGCCTTTGACAGCCAGCATGCATTAGCAGTCAATATTTGACAGTTGCTGATAGAATAATTGCAATCAAATTTAGTAAATGTCGCATTAACTTCTGTCACCCAGCCAGTTGAAGCAGGATTCAATTTTGACACCGAAACATAAACTGAGAAACTTACTTCATTTTGAAATTTTGCCAAATTTTGTTTCGGCTCAAATTCTGTTCCAGCAGTCACATGTTCATTTCCCCATGAACATAAATACTAGTCCTTGGCACTTGTATATCTTTAAGATTTCTCTGGCTTGTGACAAAACTTAATAGATGTATCTTGAATTGTCAGTTCAGGCATTCGTATTACATACGCCAATTTTTTTTATTTATTTTTTGCTATTTGCTCCCTGAAGCCTTGCTTGGATCCTTGTATGTTGGGAACTGTTAACCACTGCCTCATGTGGTAAACTGCAAAGCTGCAGCCTCTTGGGGATGAGCTTTGTAGATCTGGCCTGGCTTCTTCCACCTATGCTGGCTATTGGTTCTTCCTGGGCAGGAAGGAGTAGATGAGCACTTCTTTCCCAAGCTGAGTCTTGCTGGCACAATGTCTACACAAGCTCTAGTGTGTCTTGCATTTCTGATCTTGATCCTCGGTTCTGACCTGTGCCTTGTTCTCCATTCCTGCACTCTAGTTTGCTGTTTGATCCGGGTTATTATTTGGTCCTCACGCCTCACTTGTCCTCCGATCTTGCCTTCTGCTCCTGATTGCTCTTTGGTCTTGATTCACAGGAGCACATGATGCTTTCTTGTACCAAATCAGATCACTGGTCCCTCTAGCTCTGTATTGTCTACACTCTGACTAGCAGCAGTTCTCCCAGGTTTCAGATGCAGGTCTCTTCCTGCCTTATTTTGGAGACTGAACCTAGGTCCTTCTACAAACCAAGTAGATATTCCACCACTGAACTATGACCCTTCCCCAAGACTCCTGGCTTGTTCTGTCTGGAATCCAGGACACCTGGCACTGCCTCCAGGTTGCCTTTGAATCCTAGTGCCCCTTCCAGTTTGCGATCTCACTTCCTGGCTTTCCCCAAACTACTTCCCATGACCCAGCCCTGACACTCTGTGAGATCTGTTCCTTCTCACAACACAGGTAAATTTCAGTGGCAATCAAATGATCCCCACAGAATTGTACACACAGATCTCTCAAAGAATGAGTACTTAATCCTGGGAGAATGTTGCTTTGCCTCTGTATTGAAACCTAGCCGTGGAGGCATTCCTTTGTTCAAATTCAGAAAACAATAATGCCCAGAATTTATCATAATCACTGTGCATTGGCTCTCAAAGGGTCTTCAGAAGGATTCGCACCCTGAAACTGATGAGCTGCTTGCATAGAAGGTTTGCATGTAGATATCACGAAGCAGCATAAAGCATGAATCACACTGCAGTCTCAAGCTGAATGACAATCTGGCCTGGCATGGTGGAGACTGTGAAGTAGGTAACTGTGAAGGAGTGGTATGGGCCACACTGTGTGCCAGCTCCAAATCTGTTAGATCAGATATGTATCATAATAGGGCCATATTTAAAAATGCTGCCTTGACTGTGGCAGCTGCTTCAGCAGGGCCCTGTCCAACATGCTCCACTATATGGAGGGATTAAGGTGACATGGCAACTTCCTTTGCCACTGTCACCACAAGGGGTTGTTTGCTCCTCTGGACCCACCTGATGTGAGAGGAGCAGCATGCCATCAGACCATGCTGAATGGGCTTCTGCATTGCAAAGGAGAGGCATAGCTAGTGGAAAGGGCCGCAGCTCAGTGGTGTAGCCTTCTGTTTTACATGCAGAACATCCCAGGTTCAATTCTCAGCATCTCCAGAAAGGGCTCAAAATGTCTCCTGCTGAAAAACCTGGAGAACCTCAGTTTAGGCAATACTGAGGTAGATAGATCAATGATCTGACTCCACATAAGACAACTTCCTAGGAGCATATGGATAATGCTGGAATCAACCCAAAATGACATAGGTATCTAAGAGTCGCTGATATTGCCAGATGACTTCAGCTCAAGCCCACTGCACACTCTGATGTTGCACCTTGCAGCAATTACTTATATTTATTTAGGTATTTGTTCTATTTATATTTATTCTATTTATAAATAGAACTCTTCTGTCGAGGAGTTTGAGAAGGTGTAGATGGTTTTCCTAACTCTGTGAGGCAGGTCAGTTGAGAGATCATCTCAACATAGCAAACAGCAAGGAGATTGTGCGAGTGAGCTTTGGTAGGTAACTTTGCATCCTGCAACACAATGAATCATTTCACCTTGGGAAAATCTTATTTAAATACTGACCAGACGTGCTGGTTTTGCTTTTGCAACATCTGACAGGATCGCAGCAGAGGTGGCATGGCTGCAGGCGAACAGTTCTTCCTTGTATGGAATTTTTTTGCTTCTCTCATGACGACGGCCCTCAGATCCCTGCTTAGTAACAAAGAGATTTTCCTTCTCTTGAGTCCTCACAACAACAGCCTCACCCACGTAGAAACCAGCTCATCTTCTGCAAATAAGTTTCCTATAGGTCTTTAGTTTCAAGAACACGCTAGTTGCTTTAAGGAGTTGTGTGTGTGTGTGTGTGTGTGTGTGTGTGTGTGTGTAACAATTGCAGGAATATGACAGTTAAGAATTACATTTAAGTACAGCATGAGAAACCAGCTGTCTTTAAATCTATGATCTTTAAATCTATGAGAGTTTTCTTTAAATCTGTGAGATTGTCATTTGACTCTCCAAAGCTCTTCAATCACATGGCTGGGTATTCTTCTCAATCCTCTCACCCAAAGTAAACAAGCAATATGACCCGGTCAACATCTTGGAGCTTTGCTTGGGTTCTACACCTCCTGCAAGATATGATAAGAAGGGCTATTTTCTTTCTGCAGGATGGTAGATACCAACTTTACTGGCCATTACATATGTAGAATCCTATTGGGAAATGTACTGATTCCAAGATGACTGCGACATAAAAATGTCACTTTTTCCCATATCTGAACCTGACCAACTCATGTATGACAATATGTGTGGTGTCATTTATGTAGCTTTTGTGGTCAAAGAATCATTGAACATTGAAATATATATTGTTTCAATACAATGGGCTGGATCCAGATTAAGTTAATTGCATTAAAATTATATTGAGGTCAATGTGAAAGTTGTGACTTACTCAATAGAACCCAAGCGGAACTAATTCAGTATGGATCCAATCCATTTAAAATAGTCGTACCTTGGAAGTCGAATGGAATCCATACTGGAAGTCTGTTTGACTTCCAAAACGTTCAGAAATCAACGCACAGCTTCTTATTGGCTGCAGGAAGCTCCTGCAGCCAATCAGAAGCCGCGGAAGCCCCGTCGGACGTTTGGCTTCCAAAAATAGTTTGCAAACCGGAACAGTTACTTCCGGGTTTGCAGTGTTCGGGAACCAAAACATTCGAGAACTAAGCTGTTCAAAAACCAAGGTACGACTGTAATCATGCTATAATTTGTGTCTGCTTTCCTTGTTTTCTTTACAGGTGCACTCACCTGTATACAATGTCATAAGTCTTTGAAATGGAAGCAAATCATAGATACTGTACAATGACCAGGTCTAGGTAAGTCAAGTTCTTTCTCACAGCCACCCCCACCCCCAAATAGATTCACTGACCAATTATTACATGATGCCTCGTTAGTGTTTTCTCAGAGAATTAACAATATTGACGAACTACCCACATACATTGATCTAAATAACCTTCATGAAGGCCACAATGGAATGGAAAACACATTTCTTCAAGGAAAGCTATGTTGCATGAAAATGTGCATTGCTCTACAACTTTATTAAGCTGCAAGGAGCAAGAAAAACAGGCAGAAGGGGACATAAATGAGCAACTATCGATCTGGTCCAAGTTTATGCACACAACAAAATAAGATATATATTTTGCTGCAAATGTTCGGCTTTAGCTCACAATACACAATTAGAATCTAAAATGTTCCAGCTTTTGATATAGACAGGATGGTCTAACAGTGTGTGACTGAACAACAAAATGGCAAACTAATGGCCATGCTGCACTTTGGTGAAACAACAACCTTGGAAGTGAAATATCATACATAATGTTTATTTGGTTTCACAACCAGGGCAAGTGATTTTATGATGAAGAACAGAACAGTTATTATGTTTGAAGGGGTAGCTTTTATTGACGCAATACACTGTATGGAAGATACTATGATGAGAGTGCATGAAACACACTTCTTATTCAAAATGGAGGCGCTTACTGAAATGTACAAAGCACAGATCACAGAACTGTTGAGGACCTACAGTCAAGACCCTTATAATGAGTCCGTATCTGGCTGTGTGAAAGGATTATTTCAGATTTGCCAAAAAATATTGCGAAACATTCAGGAAGAAAGCACACACACACACACACACACACACACACACAACATGGTAAACAAAGTTCCTAGAGAATATTACACTGAAAATATACAAACCCCGATTCATGTTGCAAGAGTGATTGGACAAAAAAATGGCTGAGCACATCAGTACTTTTATTAGCCAAATGAACAGTCATCAAATTAAAACTGTAGCCTACTCCAAGCATTGGTTGTTGTTATGAATATGATCCTTTATTGATCATGCATCAGAAGAATGGATGATGTTATCACTCAAAGCCAAATATCACAATATCACAAAGTTGGAAGCAAACTAGAGGCACAATGAGAGATACCAGACTGACAGTATCCTTGGTAGTCTATGAGAAAGTGAGTAAAAAGGAAATTATAGTAACATTACAGAACCTTGCCATGTCGATCTCATATTTAATTTATTTATTTGAAGCATTTCTTAAAACCCTGCTCTGCAACAGAAAAAGGCTCTCAGAGTGGCTTAACAAATATCTGTAATAAGACAGTTGCTCCTTCCATGATTAAAATCAGAAAGACATGACCCAAAAGAAAATGGGATTGGGGGATGCGAGCCGGGAGAGGGGAACAAACACAGGGACTAGTTCTTAGTTATAAAGTTCTTATAACAACCAGCTAAAATGGAAACAGTTTGAAGTGAGGAGGAGCAGAAACCTGAGTCGATGGAATGGCTCTGTTCCCCTTCTCCCTTCTGCCAGGGCTTGGTGCTACTGGCAGGTGACACTGAGGAAGGGAGCAGGCTTCTTAGCAGAGGAATGCACGTCTCATCTTTCAATGCCTGTTCTTCCAAAGGGGACTTCTACAACTAAATGATTCCCCCACCCCCATTTATTTTGTTTGATTGTTATGTTTCCCCATTATTTTGGTGCGCGTGCCTGTAACACATATTGCATCAATGCAGTGATGTAAAGATAAATGAACCTGCTTCTGTTTTACTCAAAATGTATGTGAACGCTCATAAAAAAATGTCAGCTGGGGGCAGGAAGCGACAGGCTGAGCCCTGGCCGCGCGCTTGCTTAAATGCAGCAAGCTATGCCTGCCGGCCTCACCGATTGGTCGGCCTGCCAGGCGCCGCGCCCAGGGTGATTGTGGGAGGGGGTGGGGGAGGAGCGGAGGTTATTGTTTTGCTTTTCTTCTTGTTTTTCTTCTGCATTTTGTGTTTTTATCCTGTATTTTTATACTGTGAAACACCCTGAGATCTATGGATGAAGGTTGGTATATATATTATATATTTATTAAATTAATCAAAGCAAAAAAACCCATCTTCTTAATCTAATACAGTAAATAAATAAATAGACGGACCAATGGACTTGGTAAAAAGAACAGCTTCCCGCAGCCCGTGTGCTGTCAATACTAGGAAGAGTTCTGTCCATTCAGACTTCGTGCAGGTCTTGCTTCTCCTTCTCTCCCACATTTCTTGAGAAGAATGATGGTAGCTGCTTGGGATAGCTCAGTCGGTAGAGCATGAAACTCTTAATTCCAGGGCTGTGGGTTCGAGCCCCACCTTTGACAAAAGATTCCTGTGTTGCAGGGGGTTGGATTAGATGACCCCTGTGGCCCCTTCCAACTCTACAATTCTATGGCACGCCTGCAACAGAGAGGAGAGGGAATTATTTTCTCTGAGCATTCGGCACTATTGTCTTCTTGAGACAGGAGAACCAACCAGCTGGGCTCTTTATTTATATCAGCGCAGCAGATGGAGGGACCCTGGCGTAGACAGACTCTCTTGCTGCTCCAGTGTTGCATCTCTTCCATTCACCAGATCTGCCACCTAGAGAAAAGTTTCTGGGTGAAAAAATGAAAAAATAAAATCCAGCGATCTGCTCAGAGCCACCCACACGGAACTTCCGGCACAGCAGAAAGAGAGAAAGGAAAGAAGAGGATTTTGTGCCCTTCCTTGACCCCGAGAGCTTGCCTCCCCATTTCTCTCGGTAAAGTTACAGACCCTCTCGCACAGTTGGTGCACTTTGCTGCAAAAAAGGGGCGGGTGGGGGCAGGGTGACGCTCCAGCTCCCTCTCCCCCTCCCCCCTTTCTCCTTTCCCTGCTGGCAGCCAAATAACACATCTTGTCTCCGAGTAATGTTGGTGGTGTATAATTTAGGAGCTATAAATAGATGGATGTTATTAAGAAAAGAAGAAGACGACGACGGAGAAGAAAAAGTCGCACACATATTCACATGGGCCCTCCTCTTCTCTGGCCTTTCCAGGCATATACAGAATCATTGGGGGGGGGGTCACATACTTGGAATATAATCCCTCCCCACCACTGGGATTGTGCCCCTCCCTTTCCCTTGCTATTCTCCGCCTTGCCTTCCTCAATCTGCGCCTGCCAGCTTTGCCCTTCTTCTGCATGTGCTTTCTCTCTTTTCCCAGCCATCTGTCACAACCCACCTGTTTCTACTCCTCCCCTTTACTTCCTGCCTGCCTCTCCATCTTCCACTTTCTGTCCTTCGTGATCTTTACCAGTTGCATGTGAAGCTCCCACTTGATTTTTTTTTCCTTTGAAGGAAAAGCGTGAAAGGTACAGATGCACCCAGCAGAGAAAAATGAAGGGGAAGGAAAATATTAAAGAGAAAACCCTGGTGCCTGAGAGGCTTCTAAAAGGCTTGCAAGTCCTGAAGAAAAGCAGCGGTGTCGCTAGGGGTGGGCGTGTGAAGTTTGGGCCCCAAAAGCAATCCCCCCCCGGTAGATTGACTTGAGGGAAACTGAATTAGGGGGTGATCTTGGCTACTGGGGAGGATATTGATTTAGTAGAAATGTATTATTTCTACTAATTTCTAGCTATGATTTGTGGGTAATGAATGGGGATAACTGAAGGGCTGTTACTTTGGAGCATAAATGGAAGATGAACTGATTTGGGGTGAACTGCAGTGGGATGCAAATTAACTGAACTGGGGTAATATGGATGGGAAAATAACATTCTTGTCTTCTGTGATGTTTAAATTCTAATTTTTCATCAATACATATACAGTACATTAACACATGCAAGTGTTATGCAAATATGTGCATATGGTCCTGTGCCCTTAAGTCTCTTAAGTACCTAGCATTGCCCCTGAGGACAAGACTGACTTAATTCCTCTTCCTGGCATCCAGATCAGATACAAAGGCTGCAGAGAAGCAGGAATTTCAGGACATGAATCTTTTCATACCACTGAATGACAGGCTATATCTGTCAAAATTGTTCCTGCTGTGCAATGAGTTAAAGGTCCAGGAGTCCTCTTATACAATTGGTCACCCTGTGTTTAGCCGAAATAACAAAATGGGTGTGGAGCTTAATATAGAGGCTTCTGATAAGCAAAAAAAAAAAAAGATGAGAAGGCCTTAAGCAATCCTCCTAAGACCTGTCAAGGGTAGGACAGATAATTCCAAGGTGAAGACTGGAATTGATTTGACATTAGTATGAACACACCTAGGGCTAACTCAGGAGACAGCTTTATGCGGTGGGTCTATTGTGAGTTTGGTTGTTTCTTTACACAGAGGTCAGATCAGGGGTGCCAACTTGAATAGAATATTGGGGGGGGGGGAGATAAGCTCCGCCCCACGTTGTGGCATGTACACAACATTTGAGTGGCAATGCCCATCAAAGGGGTATCAAATATTTTATTGGAGGGTCGAAGGGACCTCAGCCCCCAGGAGTTGGCTCCTATGCGCCAGATGTATGAATGCCCCAGCCCATCCCTGAAATGTGCCAAGTTAATATCTCAGCCCTTGGTCCTCTGGAAAACATTTTGGAATGCAAATTGAACTGGGAGGTGAAGAGTTAGGATCCAGACAGATTAGCACATGAGAATTACATTGCTGAATGAGGTTGAAGGACCATCTCACCCAGCACTCTCTGTCCCAGGGTGACCAGCAGGTGTCCCATATGTTGTTGGACTACAACTCCCATCATTCATCCCCATTGGGGATGATGGGTGATGTAATACAACACCTGGGACCCAAGTTCAAAGAATATGGTCCTACACAGTACACAAGCAAAGTGTGATGGCCAAATATTGAAAATAAACAACTGTGTGTGTTTGTGCTTAGCTCAGTTCCATAGTGAATTACCATAGGTAGATCTTTCATCTATGTTTTTTCCTAATTATTTTAAAAAGTTATTAATGCTAGTGGTCTTCCCAGAGAGAGAGAGAGACGGCAATGAATTCTTTAAGTGGATTATGCACTGCATGTAGAATAACTTTTTCGTTTTCCCTCTGCAACTACTGCCAAAGCGAGTTATAGGATGACGCCAAGTTCTATTATTCTGAGAGAGAACAATTTTTCTCTGTTCATTCTTTCCAAACATATGTCAGAATTGGTTTGGAGTAAAAAACAACTGATCATAATGGGAAAGAGCAAATTTGTGATTTCTTTTCCAATGAGCTACGCAACCCTCTGTCCAAAGGATCCTGTCAATCAGCCCTAAGTATCCTTCTAACACTAATTGCCTATCCCAGATCTACCTAGGCTAGTGTCCTCGGCCAGCTTCCCTCCTAATTGCAAGGGGAAAAGTGGTTCTTGCAAACTTAGTGGGGAACAGGAAGATCATCCCAAATGGAAGGTTAATGATGTACCACCTTCTGGCAAATGCACTAGCGGAAGAGTTGTGTGTCTGCACCTGCGCAGCCATCCTTGAACACAGAGAAACCTGAAAGGGAAGCTGGAGGTATTATAAACCTCCCAAAGATCCCCAGCCATAGCAGCAATTTCAAGCAAATGTTGTCTATTAATTAATCTGTTGTACAGGAGATTGTGTTTGGCTCTCCTACCCCCTTCGTAATGGTCATCACAGATGCTGTGATTTCTAATGTCACACCAATACTTCAGCTTCTGGAGAAAATCCTCACTTATGCAAATGAAATGAAATGAAATAAAGGTGTCAGCATTCATTTTTAGCACTAAAAAAAAGCAGAACATGTTTTCATAATACACATCCTGTCATCAAACAGCCGAGACAAGCTACCTGCCAATTGACATCCTGTAGCGTTTTCTGGAATGTAAGGTGTTCTGTATTTGAGACGACTTGTCAAATAAAGAAAAATGTGTATTTAATATGACAAATAACTTACGCTGCTTTTTTCCTCCTTTTTTTTTTAAAGCTTGGTGAGTCTGCCTTTCCCCTGCATTGCATAGTGTGAAATAAGCACTTTTGAAATGGTGAGCAGCAATTATTGCCCCACAGATGGCTCAAACACGCAATTGCATGGGAGAGAGTGGCCTTATGCTCCCCTTTTTAGACTGTAGAAAGGGGGGGGGGGAGATGTGCCTTTTGCATCTGAAATACGAACGCTGTTTTTTTGTTTTTGTTTCCTTCTTCCCCAAGATGTGCCAAGCACACTTAAAGAAGGATGGGAGACAGAAGACTCTGGACCCATTCAGAGAGACCTTTTCCATCCCTGACTGCACTTCCACCCCCACCCCACCCCACATTTGCATTCACCCCCCCCCCTTCTGAAGAAGCGTGATTGCATTTTCTGGCACAGGAAAAGCAATTGTCCCATGCAATCAGGTGTACTGCAGAGGGAAATCGCGTATGTGAGTAAGTGAACAAGCGGAGAGGAGCTAGCGAGATGAGAAGGGAACAGCTCAAGGTTGTGGGCAGCAGCGGTGAGGCCTCCGGAATGTTCAATGAGCCCCGCCGTGGCCCCCAGGGACCTTCCTGGGCGAGGCGAGAGAACGGAGAACAGTCACTGGACTGGAATGTATGATCAACAAAGCTGGGGGATCGGAATAGAATAGATAATGAAAGGAGCCCGGCTAGCGGGGAGGAGGAGCAGGAGCTAAGGCCGCTGCAGCCCACAGAGCATTTACACTGAAGCAGGCACGCCGCCGAATTCAGCCACAGGCATGCTGCTTGCAGATCGCGACAAGAAGGTTCTCTTATTAGATGCAGGAGGTAACTAGAGGCAGAGAAAGGGCAGAGTGATTCCAGGAATTCTGGGCAGAGTGTCCCTGAGCATGTGCAGAGTGGTTTCCCCCTTTGCTTTAGGAAACAGTTTAATTTAAAAGCACAGATCAACGAATGTAACCCCAAGGTTATAGGAAGCAGCGAAATGGCATCGGAAATGTTGCATGGGTGCAATTCTTAAAGGCGTCCTGCAGGGGTTACCTTGCGAGAGGTTTTCTTGTCAGGTGGCTATACGAGCAGCATCAGGTGAAAATGCGCCCCCACCCCCCTTGCTGCAACCAGCTCTTGTTACAGACACATGTTGTACCTTTTAGCAAGAACAAGAAGGAGATGGTACTTGCATCTCTCTGGCCGGTACAGGATAGGAAATCTCTATACCTAGCAGGAATTCTCCGTGCATATGTGTGTGTATGTATGTGTGTGTGTGAGAGAGAGTGCATACATGTGCCTGAGTGATGTGATGTGTGCACATGTATGGCAGCCACATGAAGTCTACGGAAAATCCTACAGGATTCTCTGGAAAACAAACTACTGCAAAACTCTGGCAGGCACTTGAAGGGAGCTGCATTTTGGAGGGGACAGGTAGAAAGAGTCATTGTCTCTCACGCAGGGATGGACAGGAACAGTAGGAGTCAGTCACAGACACCATGATTCTCTGTTCCTCTGCTTTCTGTTTATGCTGATGGAATTTACAGCAATTGGCTATGATCTTTGCTTTTGGCACACACAGAACCTCTTCAATGCAGTAAGTGCAGTATCATATTTATCATCGCCAAGGGGAAGGGTGTAAAATGTACATTTCCCTTCTGTTCCAACCCTGTGGATAAGCAGTATACATTTTCTTGCCTCCGGAAGCTCTCTGTCATTAAGTGCAAGCGCACAGTTCTTAAGCATCTGGATTCTGGCTGTTCAAAGGTACCGTGCATGTGATTTCAGGGGTGGAAGAGAATCCTTTATTGTGGGAATGTTGTGGTAGGTAACCACAACTAGAGGAGTAATGTCCAATAACATTTCTCATAAAAGTACTGCTGAAAGAGACTGATGTTTCTGCGTAGCTCTAAAAAGACATTGTATCCTGTCAAGATCCTTCTAGCTCCTGTCAAAATCCCTACAGATGTTTCCCTGTCTAAATTTACCTCAATGTTACTTAAGGTGAAATTTAATGGCAATTGTAGCTCTAAACAATTTAGACCCATTCAGGCTTCTGCCTTTCTGTTCTCTCAGGACAGACTTATTGGCTTTTATTATACCACAAAGGTTGCTTCCAGTTGACCCATTTAATGAGCATCCATCCTGATTGGTTTGCAGAGACCTTAGATAACGTAGTATTAAGCAAGAGTTATTCGACAGTTTCCAGTGCATTTCCTCATCACTTTCCTTACTGTTAAAAGTCTGATCTTTTGGGGGGAAGCAGGTTTGTTGCACAGGACCTCCACATCAGCTTCAGTTGTGCAGCCTGAATGTGACTGGATTCAGAGGCGTAGCAAGCCCAGGTGGTACCCGGGGCGGAATTTTTTTTGTCACCCCCCCCACTTTAATTTTTAAAAAATTAAAAAAAATTAAAAAGTGTCACCCCCCCTCTGATGGTGCCACTTTGTGAGGTGTGGGGGGTTGTGTGTGTGTGTGTCTATTATCTCTTTTTTTTCAATAAAGTTAAAATAAAAAATAATAATAAAAAATGATAAAAATTAAAAAAAAATAAAGTGTCACGCCCCCCTCTGATGGTGCCACTTTGTGAGGTGTGGGGGGGGGTTGTGTGTGTGTGTCTATTATCTCTTTTTTTCAATGAAGTTAAAATTAAAAAAAAATAAAAAAAAATTAAAAAAAAATTTTTTTTAAAAAAAGTGTCACCCCCCTCTGGGGTGGAACCCGGGGCGGCCCGCCCCCGCCCCCCCCCGTTGCTGCGCCCCTGACTGGATTAGAGATGGGAAGGCCTGGGAAAAAAACTGGAAAAATTGGAAAAAAATCCAGTCCCTCCCCCCTGTTTTTTTCCAAAGCCATTTTTTTGGTAGAAAAATTGAAAAAAATAATTTGAATATCCCACACACTTTTTTTTCAACTTTTCCTGAAAAAAATGGCTTTGGAAAAAACCAGAAAAACCTCTGGCTCCCCCCCCCCAATTTTTCCATCCCCCCCCCCCCGGCCTTCCAATACCCACACTTTGTAGCTCCCTGCTGACTGACACCAGGCAGGTGCTCTCACTGTACTCTTTCCGGCAACTGCTCAAAACATTTTTGTTAGGGCCAGCCTATCTGAACACATAGAAGCTGCATGCGATTTACTTCCTTTTAACCACTGCTGACTTTAATCATCTTTTGAATACTCTTAAATACCTGCTTTTAACTGTGTTTTATCCATCATTTTAATGTTCCGTTGTATATTTTTGTAAACTGTTTAGAAGCTTCCTTACCATCCTGCGGTTTATTATATTTCTAAATTGTTCTTCATCCAAGATCACTGAGGGCTGGCTGGCCTGGCCATTGCTAGTGGCTTCTCATCCTGGTCTGAACTGAATCACAGACTGCTCTTTGCAGCAACACCCCCCCCCCCCCCGCATCCCTTATCACCAGCAGCCCACCAAAATATCAGCCTTGCTACCAAATTGACAGCTGGACTCGGGCAACACGGCCTTGTCCGATTAGCCCCAGGCAGCAGCAGGAGTGGATGCAAGGAAAGAGCACCGTTGGCTGTGTTCTTGTGCCCATGCTGTTCTTCAGAGCCATGTCAGGAGCAGCTGCCTCATTGTGTGCAGCAGCGGGAAGTGCCTTTGAAAAGGCCATTCCCCAAGCAGTGGCATCTTATTTCCCAGGTTTGGATTGTGTGTTCCTGGGGGAGTATAGTGAGTTGGTTTTTAAAAACCGTTTCCTGAAGGCTTGTAGGTTTTTCACCGCAGGCACACTTGAGCCTTCCCCTCTCCTCCTCTTAATTTATCACTCTTCGTTAGTGCTGCTTTTAAGTCCTGGAATCGAAGCTCAAGCTCCTACATTTTAATGTAGGACAAAGGATGGGCCTTTCCTGAACATCTGTGCTTATGTGCACACTTTCCCCTTTTCCTTCTGCAATTCCCATCTCACTGACTTTGATGAGAAGCAAGTTACTTTTTTATTG
The DNA here is from genome assembly GCA_034641385.1 of Darevskia mixta. Classification (NCBI taxonomy): domain Eukaryota; kingdom Metazoa; phylum Chordata; class Lepidosauria; order Squamata; family Lacertidae; genus Darevskia; species Darevskia mixta. Next base: position 22,384,886 of record JAWWNH010000008.1, read on the forward strand.
GTTCTATTAAAATCACAAACAATTTCCACATATTATCTTCCTATATACATTAAATGTAAGGCTGTCGTCACACAGCCCCATTGGAGAATCTGGAGAGCCGCATCACAATCCTGGATTTGAATCAAGTCATGGTGGGTGGGGGGGGGAGAAGGCAGGTTTTAAAAGGACAGTTTTAAACAACACAGAGGAACTGTGATGGGATGGTGGGTTTGGGTGAAGTGTTGGCAAGCAACAAAATTGGATGGGAGGCCACATGTTGAGATTTCTGCTTTGTAGGTGGGGGGAAGTTGGATTAGGTGACTTTTGGGATCCCTTACAACTCTACAATTCTATGGTTCTATGGATCAATTAAAAACACAAGCAGGGCTGGCAGTCCCTAGTAATATTATTTCCATGTAGTATGCATTTAAAATTCAGGTTTCTTAAAGTAACCAGATATATACACCAGCACATATAACTGTATTCAAATACTTAGGGTATAAATTCTTATAAAATGATGTCACATAAATACAATACTACATGGGGCTTGATTCTTTTTTCTATATTATGTGCCCAGTAAATCCATCATGCCCCCAAACAATACCCCAGCCTCCTTCTAGTGTTGTTGCTTTTTAAAGACACTTAAAATGAGTAATTATTGCATACTATCTCCACCTTAGGCATTTTTTTTGTAATCCTGGAATTTGCAGGTGCAACAGTAGTAAAAAGTAACATATACAGTATATGAAATTGTTTTTAAACATGCAATTGTTTTAGCTGTTTTGTATATGCAGCCATTTTAAATATGTTCTTTATTGTATTATGAAACCACTGTGAGATGTTTCATAGGAAGCGATTGATGGATGCAATAAATAGATAACAACCGAGCATTAGCTATTAAAGTATTTAAATCTGTCAACATGATTGATTCAGCCTGGCATGCCCTGCATTCACTGACCACCTCGGCATCCGTGGCGACACTAGCAGCCCTTGGCAGCATATTGAAGCACTCGGGAAACAAAAAGGGACACTCTATAATCTGCCTCAATGTTTCCTGAGCACTTGGCTGTTGCTTGGGAAAACTGGAGTAGATTGGAGCATTAGCAGCTGAAACCAATAGCTCTTGCTTTTGAGTAGACATGCATAGGGCTGCACTGCAAGTGATGCAGCAGCTGTGCATATCTTGGTTATTTAAAAAATAGAACCTTGTTTGGACTGAGCTTTTCACAACACTGTGACAGTGTTGGTGGCTCTTTTGCCTCTGCAGCTACCTGCACCCTTCCTTCAATGTAGAGAGGAGCCTCCAGCTGCTTTCACTGCTAGGATTGCGATATTCAAGAACGATCTTCCTGCAGCTAATGAGGCAGGGGTCTCTGACATGAGAGAACCTGCACTGCCTGGAAGCAGAAGGGCAAAAAGCTCTCCACACTCCCCCCCCCCCCGGCAGATGATAAATATGATATTGCACTCACTGCATTAAATATGTTCCTCTGCTTCAAAAGTGATTGTGGAACCAAGGGGACCAGCAGTGCAGTATATCAGTGTTCTAGAGGAAATCTGGTGGTCTAACATGGCTTTGAAAGTATGACAGACGAGAGGGCAAGAGATCAGCTTACCGAGGAAACAAAGACGCTTCGTGTAAGAGGACACTTGTTTCTAGAACTGCATCTCGCCCTGAAAAAGAAGAAGAAGAACAAGGCCTAAACATTACAACCCAAATTGGGACATCTCTGGCAGAAGCTTGGATGCAAGAGGTGCAGTTCAAATTGTACCTCCTCTGCGGAAAGCGCCAATGAAAATGCAGACAAATGTTTACAGCAGCCAGGAAAGCAAGCAAAATAAAAACCACAGACCCAGCATATTCAAGACTCAGCAAAACCACCACCGCCCCATCAAGACTCTAAACAGCATCTTGCAGGTTATGCAAGATGTCCTGCAAAGGCAGCTCGGTGCGATTAGTGTAAGCATCCCCTTTGCCAAGAACAATCAGTCCAACCCACAAGCAATTCAAGAGTCAGGTGTTCAGGGTTCAGTGTAGTTCGGCATATAATGCAGGGGGTGGGTTCTGCATGTCACTCTGTTTCTGCTCCAGCCTCAAGAAAGTTGCCTGCTGATTCCCAGGTGTTGGAAAAGGTTATTTATGTATGCCACTACTGCAGCTCGTGTTTTGTTAGCCCCCAAATGGAAAATGAGCAAAGTCCCGACTAAAGAAGTTTGGCAACTTAAACTGATGGGATATGCGCAGCTTGCGAACCTAACATATAGGATAAGAGAACAGGAAGAACATACGTTAAAGGAAGATTGAAAAATGTTTATTGAATGTATGGAAGAAAACCGTGTTAATTTGAAAACGGGGGCAGCATCAAGATAAATTCAACAGTATAAATAAGTTTCGATGGATGTAATAATGGAATACTGAATGGTTTAGCTTATATAAAATATGCAGGTATTTATGTTGTGCAAAATGAACCATGGAAAGAGAGGAAGGGAAGCCATTGATATTTTAAGGTTGTCTAAGTGAATATTCTAAAATGTAAAACAGAAATTTAATAAAAATTATATTAAAAAAAGAAAAGTTGCCTGCTGTTGCTTGAAACTGACTCAGCGGTCTCTATACTGCTTGAGTCAGTTTATATTACTTTTGGAATGTGCCACTCACCAAATGGAAATTATGCTTTGTGAGTTGAAAAACCAAAACGTTCCTGGGGTTGTATATCTGCCTGCAGATATACAGGCGGCTTTGGGGGCATGTCATGTACCTATTCTGCATTGTCCATTAGGAGCCTTCTGCCACTGGCAGACAGAGCAAGTGGAAGCTATTTCGCTAGGGTGTGATGGCGGCCACTCCCATTCTGTGCGCAGAGGGAGGGTGAACTGGCAGTGGACTCTGACCTGAATACTGGCAATGGGATAGCATCCTTCATTGCACTCCAGGGAAGCAGGCTAGTTTAAGGTGGGTGTAGGTCAGGCATTGCACACACAGCTCTGCTCTCCGATGGGCAGAGGGCTATGGGGGAACGGCCGGACAAAAGCAATCACCCGGCCTAATGGTAGAGCTGATATGTGAAAACCTTAGTTGTTGATAACTTTGCACTGTCTAATCCTCAATTATCTACAACTTACCTGAGTGATGCTTCTGATTGGAGAATGGCAGTTGTACATGTTCAGCTGGTTTTAGCGTGATTGGTTCCCCTGCACTGGGAGCCAAGCAGAGAAGCTGCTCCGTAAGCACTTGCCTGACAGGGGGCTCTGCCTTCAAACACCACATCAGCATCTTTCTCCCTGGAAAATTGTTGCCATGTTGGCATTCTTAGAAGCCGTCCTGTTGCGGCTCCCGCACCACTGACCCCCCAGTGAAAGAAAGTGGTCCTGAGAAGAGGTAAGAAAGAGACACTGGAAAAGGGGCCCTTTGCCATTTCCTCAGGGGGGTGCGCACTGTGAGTAATTCGGATAGGGGCCACAGTTGCCAGCAGGCCTTGCGTTATGCAGCCTGATGGAAGAGAACAGCATCTGTTCCTTTCGTTTTCACTGTTCCAGGCCCTGTGACATTTTGGTTCGCCTGGAAAACCTCGGAGCTAGAATCATACACCCAAATAATTATTCCATGACTTGAAAATGATCTCCCTCACCCCCCTTTTCTTAAAATGTGTGTTTTAATATCAAATTATTTATAACCCAGCCTCGCGGTCAGGCTTTTAATGAAAGAGCTGCCAGAGCCTTTTAAAAGCTTTGCATTCACTCGACTGGCTATATTATGCTGAGTAAGGGCCTCAGGGGTTTTAGCAGAAAGAGGGGGGGGACTCTTCTATTGCTTGTATAAATTTTCCCTCTCCACTTCCCACCCCACAGTCTACGTGTATTCTCTCTTTGGCTCTCTCTTTCCAGCTTTCTCTCCTCTCTTTCTCTCCCACTTTATTTTTCTCTTTCCATGCAGGTCTGGCATCCACAGTCATCATGCCAAGGTCCCACAACCCAGCAGGGAGGAAGCCCATGGACAAGAGCCGTCGGGGGGTGGGGAGGGGGAGATGGCGGGTGTTTTGCCCAAGGGCCCGTCAAAGCCCAGAATTGCAAATCTCATTCCCTCCCCTTTTCTCACTGCTTCCCCCACTTCCAACTTTTCACTTTACGAGCTTGTTTGGAATAGAAATGCCGCTGGAACTGATGTATACACATTAATTGATGATTAAACATGGTTTCCTCAACGCAATATGGATTTTTCTATCCATAAGAATATGTATAGCCCACAAGAGGGCAAATTTATATGGAGGGGGTGGGGAATCCTCCCCTCTTCTAATTTCATCGGGAAATTTTTGGATGCTTCAGGGATATAACTTTTAATTCTAGAGTAGAAGATAACGAATCATTCCCTCCCTCCCCTTTTTCCTTTCTATTCCATTTTTTATTCTAAAATATAAACAAACTCTGCTGCAGAAACTTTCTGCAACTGATGGTGGAGGAGGCTGCTACCACTGATCTACTGATCAAGCAGAACATAAGGGCCAAAGCAGGCAACAATGTTAGTTCCCTAGCCATACCCTTAAGTGCAGGGTTTGGGGGTACTTGGTTTTTCCCACCATAAATGGCCAGCAGAGGGGGGCTGTTCTGCCTTTGGACCCCAGTGTGGGGCAGGGAGATGTAACCTTTTGCTCCCCATTGTTCTGATTTGGATCAAGAGACCTGTAGGGGCAATTTGCATTGCTACCCCCTTCCCATTCACTTCTATGGCAGCTCCCCCCCCGGCAAATTACTGGTATATTCAGGGGGCTAATTCAGACTGGAAACACAGAAGGGGGGCAGTTTTGTTTTTGTTTTTTAAAAAAACCTCCCCTCCAAACTAGGGTCCTGATCTGTACAGGGGACCCACACTGGTAATTTGCGTTTTAAAAACCACTGAAGAGCACAGATCTGGAACAAACAGATTGCCTAGATTGGCCCTGATTGTTCTGGAATCGTAGGAGACACCAGAATAGGTAGCTGCCATTGTTGCTGTCAAATCACATTTGATTTTAAACTCAGCCAAATGCATGAGACAGGCTAAGCAGACGCGGCCCTCTTAAGAAATATGTCATGGAACGGTCCCCATAGACAGGACTGGTATCTGTCACTCTGCTGAATGCAACAAATATGAAAACAACAACCCAGATTCCTTCCCACTGGCATAATTTGGAAATAACATCACTGAAACCAAGGGAGGCTCCCCACATTTATGCCAGTGACAGATTTTGGTCATTTAGGATTTGTCTTTGGCAGAAGGTTTCATATTTCTTTTTTGCCTGACACTGATTGTCATCAGAGTGATTTTCTGCTCCCCCCTCCCAGATGAAACAGGGGACCTCTTCAACAATTAGAAGTACTGTATGGCAGATCAAAGTGGGGACAGCATGTAAAAACACCCTGTCTGCGCCTCCCCCGGCATTTGCACAGCTCATTCTTCAGCAGGCTTACTTAGGAGGCAGAACCATTCAGTTCAGTAGGGCTTCCTTAGAAGTAAATGAGCACAGGATTTGTGCCCTCTCTCCGGAGTGCCACAAATAGTGATTTATGGCAGCATTATGGTTCTTTATCTTTCCAGTTTGGAGACACATTGATTTATCCCTTTCCTTCCCCTCTTCTCAGTTCCAATATATTGCAAGGTTTCAAGGCAAGGGAGGTTACAAAATATCAGCTTAATGTTTCGTTTTTGTTCATATCGTATGCCAGGGTAGCACAATCCTTTTGGAACTAAGATATTGATGGTCTCCTTCCTTGCACTGCTCCTTATTTACTCTGGCATTCTGGACAGGCAAAAGGAAGCACTTCCTCACACAGTGCATAGTTAATTCGGAGCTGTTGCAGTGATGGCCACCAGCCTGGAGGACTTCAAAGGGAGTTCAAAGAGATTCATAGAGGAGAAGGCTTTCAATGGCTACTAACCATGCTGGTTGTGCACTACTTCCAGTTCTGGAAGAGGTATTCCAGTTTCTGGGCAACATGAGTGGGGAAAGTGATGTTAGAGTCATGTCCTTCTTGCTGGCTTCATGGAGGCATCTATCTGGTTGTCCGCTGTGTGAACACAGCGCTGGACTGGATGGGCCTTTCATCTGATCCACTAGGGCTCTCCTTACGCACATTGATTAGAACGAAGCATTTACTGCTTCTAAATGCAGGGTGAGAGATTTCACTTTCTTGGGTTCCATGATCACTGCAGATGGTGACAGGAGTCACGAAATTAGAAGACGCCTGCTTCTTGGGAGAAAAGCAATGACAAACCTAGACAGCATCTTAAAAAGCAAAGACATCACCTTGCCGACAAAGGTCCGTATAGTTAAAGCTATGGTTTTCCCAGTAGTAATGTACGGAAGTGAGAGCTGGACCATAAAGAAGGCTGATCGCCGAAGAATTGATGCTTTTGAATTATGGTGCTGGAGGAGACTCTTGAGAGTCCCATGGACTGCAAGAAGATCAAACCTATCCATTCTTAAAGAAATCAGCCCTGAGTGCTCATTAGAAGGACAGATCCTGAAGTTGAGGCTCCAGTACTTTGGCCACCTCATGAGAAGAGAAGACTCCCTAGAAAAGACCCTGATGTTGGGAAAGATTGAGGGCACAAGGAGAAGGGGATGACAGAGGATGAGATGGTTGGACAGTGTTCTCGAAGCTACTAACTTGAGTTTGGCCAAACTGTGAGAGGCAGTGAAGGATAGGTGTGCCTGGTGTGCTCTGGTCCATGGGGTCACGAAGAGTCGGACACGACTGAACGACTGAACAACAACAACAAATGCAGGGTTGGCTGCATTTCGCTATTTTATTGGAATCCCGCTGGTCTGCTGACGTGTTTCACATTTACCGTGCAAGTTGTGTGATTTTTCTAAAACTTATTCGTGTCTCAAGTATGCTATCTTGCTTAGGAACATAAGATGTCTCTTGCTGAATGAGATCAAAGTCTACTTGTGTTGATTTTACATTAGCCATTTTCTCTGGAATTGCTTTTCTTTTCTCACTTACTTTTTACCAGGAGTCCAAATGATGGAATTGAGAAATCAATGTGCCCCAGTGTTTTCTGTGGTGTCCTCCCCTGTTTTTCAGACTTTAAAAAGGAAGAAAGAAATGTAGTTGCTGTGGCATCCTGTCCAGTGTGGATTGGCAAAGTGCGGTTGAGGCTCATTTTATTGCTTTCTGATAAGGGTTGCAGTGAGACTGCTGATAAATAGGCTGTTAATTCCTCTTATTGTTCCCATAGGATGGGTAATTATTGATTTTCTCTCTTGATCCTTTTCTTTTCATAATATAATAGTGCTATTTTGTTATATAAAAGAAAACAATGAGAAGGCATCATTTATTAATATGTCTTACCCCACTCCTGCCCCTTACAGGAACAGGAAGTGATAGCAATAAATTAAGAGAATTTATTCAAAAGGGAATTAATAGGCTATTCATCAGCAACACTGCTGTAGCATTCACGAGGAAGCAATAAAATGAGCACAACTAGCAAGCAGGAAGCTTTCAATTAATGTTGGAAAGGATCTTTGTTGAATGTATCTTCCTTCTGATTAAACATTGCAAAAGGATCTTGGCCATGGCTGAGCACATTTCTAGATAATTTAGTGTTATATTAAGTGGTATGTCAGGCCTGCTTCAACACTGTTGCTCACCCCTGCTCTTTTTATTTTATTTTTCGATGTGCTAAACTGGTTACTTGCAGCTGCTTCCATATTCATTACCCCAATGGCTCAGGGCCCAACTACAAACAGAGCACCTGACTGTGACACTGGCTGGGTTGTTGCCTCTTTCTGCACTGCCAGCTCATCCCTGTTGTCTTGTAAGCTTGCAGGGGATGTGTCAGGATGGTGCAGTATAGAAAGTAAATAGAGCTTTATAACTGTGGCAGATAAAGAGATGGTAATACTGGTATATATTAAGCCTTTAGCAAAACAATGACAACTTTGCCTTCCAGCAATCTTTAAAGGTCCAGGAGTAAGAACTAACCACAAGATTTGCTTCAAAACCTGGTTTGGTGCTTTGGAAAACAGGCTGCCTTAGTCCGAAAAGGTCAAAGTCTGAGTCTGCTTTTAAAAGATGGAGCCCTGTTCCTCCTCCACCGTTATGTGGAGAGCAAAATGTTTATAGTCCCCCACCCTGCTTTTGATGGATGAAATTTTCAGGCATAGTTGACCAGAGTGGAAATAACCTGCCAAATCACAGGCATATATATCTAGGGGTTTCTGTGTTGGACACCTTTAAAATATGTCTCTCCCAACCCCCGAAGGACCTGCCCACAACTTCTAATTATTTTGGCAGAAGTGGGTAAAATTTGCAGGGATGGATTCTGCCCAATTTCTGAAGGATATCGGCAGTGCTTTTCAGACAAATGTAGCCTTTGTATTTGTGTGTGAAAGTATTTTGCTTAATCTCCTCCTGTGTTTTGTGAGCTTTCGTTAGGAAAATAGGAGACATACCGGTAGGTAAACAAAAAACTAGAAACCCTGCAAAATGGGAGACAAATGGGGAGCTTTGGTCTAGATACAGTACTTCGAAACTTATTTGCTTTCCTCCTTGTGGTTTCATTTGTGGACATGGATTCAGTGGCATTAGGTAGGTAGTCGTAGGTGGTATTACGCAGAGCAGCAACAAAGTGTTTTTATTTGAAGAGTAGACTGGTATGGGCATTGGAAACTTCCGTTCCATAGGCCCATACTTCTCTCACCGCAAATCATGCCTAAGCTGCGCCCTTCTCTGATTTGGTGTGTGTGTGTAATGATTGGAAGGAAAAGACAGGATATAAATAAGAGAGTGGGTTGGAATGATGAGTGGTAAGCAGCCTCCAAAAGAACTCTTTAATGTTGCTGTTGCTCTTCCTTAGAAGAAACTGCAAAGTACTAAACCAGTATGCTATCTTATTTCTGGCAACACCCCCCCTCCCGCACTGGGATCAGAGAATCCAGGTAAATCATTTCCTCTGGTTATCATTCCCCTCTTTCCATTCTCCTCACCCTAATGTTTGTTGAACCTCAACTCACGCTCACCCAGCCTGACTTTTTCCTTACATGGTAAGTTTAGAGATACTAGCTTCACTTCCCCAGACACTTGTCTGCAGGGTGGTGCTGTTTCGTATCCAAGGCATTTTAGCGGGGCCCTGCTTTGACTCAGGGCACCTTATGCAGATCCTTCTTCATCTCAAATAGTCTCTGAAGAGTCTCCAAAGCTTTGTCCCTGACCTTAGGCTTTGCTGCACGTACCTATCCCAGGGTCCTTTCCATCTCTTTATCCTCAGGCAATTTCAAGGTCTGTTCTCTTTCTCTATGGACACACACACACACACACACACGGACCGTGACCCACGAAAGGAATAAGGGATAAACTAATTAATTCCAGGCCACAGAAGTGGAAAGAAAGCAAATACTTGCAATTAATCAGGATCGCTTGAGCCCGTCTCTTCTAGCAGATATGGTAGGAAGTGCTAATTGCAGAAGATAAGACGCACTAGCGGGAAGCACAGTGTTGGCTTCTGTACTAAGAGATGAGGAGGAGGTGCTTTCGCTGGCTCAAAATGGTACAATATAAAGAGGACATAGGCAGATCCGCATACCATGGCCATTCTGTTGGTTCAAGGAAAAAAACAGGTATGATGGGAGAATTGCTGGGTGTCAAGTTCCAGGTTTACAGCAACTACTCTTTGGTGACAGAAGCCCACATTTTTGGTAAAAATAAAAAAAGGTTTATTTACAAACTCTCCAATGTCACGTTCATGTGCTTTTCCATACAGCAGTCAGAAAAGTCGCACAGGCAGTAAAACTTGGCATAGTTGCAAAGCGGTGAAAGTTCCTAATAATTCAGTGTCCTGTAAAGGTTCCTTCTAGGCAACTGAGGTAACAGGTGGTGGAAAGGGCCTTGTTCTTCTACCTGAGACTCTGGAAAGCCACTGCCAGTCAGAGCAGATAGCACTGGGCTAAATGGACAAATGGCCTGATCTGGTGTAAGGCAGCTTCCAATGTCAACAGGTGGGAGCTAAAGCAGAATGGCAGTCAGTCAGTGGCGAAGCAGAAAAGAAATCGCCGTGGCATATGCCTAACTCTTCGTGATGTGGGAGATGACTCTTCCATATCCTTCACGTTTCATTACAGTTCCCAAAACACATTGGCTTTATTTGGCCATGTTGATTATTAATGATAGTCATGTACCCTGAGGACTCCTCTAATCATTTTTTATAAAGCACTCAAGGAGTAAATCAATAAAGTAAACCATGCAGCAAACTTAAAGCATCACTTAGTTGAGCTGCTAATAAGAATCAGCTGAGAAGGAGGTTTTAAAAAGCTTCTCATTCTCTTCTTTTTCTGACCCCCTTTCTCTCATGACTGCCTACTCTTTTTGTTCTAAATCACCACGGAGCTCTTTGAGCTTGCTACATGGTTTGCATGTAAATGGAGATGATGTGTCTGGGTATATGTATCTATGTGCTAGGCCAGAGTCAAGGGCTGGCGTGTGTGGGGGGGTCATCCATCAAGGGCTCCACACCCCAGCCACCTGGACCATTGCATCCTGCTTGCTTATTGCCTCTTGCTCTGGCTGCGGACAGTGGAGGAGGATTGCTTGCCTGCTCGTTGACTTTGCCTGGTAAGTGGTATCAATAGTTGTTATTTTTGCAAACTGCTTAGAGGCTTTGTTGCAATCAAGCAGGATATGTGTGTGTGGTGTGTGTGTGTGTGTGTGTGTGTGTGTGTTAAAAGGTGAGGAAGAGGAACAGCAGCAGTAGCTGCTAATAATGTTGGTGTTGTGGAGCAAGACTCATTGCTGGGAGGAGGCTCATGGAAACTGCTTTCCCAAAGCTCCTTCCAGACCTGGAGCTGGCACTGTCCACAGGGAGGTGTACTGATAGACACATCATGAGATTCAGTTAGATGTTTGCGATTGATCAAAGATGCCTTCCCCGCCATGCTCTGCAAGGATAAAAATGCATTGGTCAGAAAATGGAAATAACAATGCCCTTGAAAAAACAGGAGAAATACTCAAACACAGCGCATTTGCCAGCACAAGGTATGGGTTTCTGTAGGTCTCATTTCCTCTTCTCCCACTCCAGTGTTCTGCTATAGTTCTTACAATTGTTCTCCTTCTCCCATACAAGTCAATGGAAACCACTAATTTCAATAAATGGAATGTATTTGTTGAGGTGTGCATTAGCTGTGCACATTTCTGAATATTGAGGCAAATCATGGTGATCCAGGGCAGACTCATGTTCCTTAGCCTGATCACCTCTTTGCAGGGCTAGCTGAGGCAGATCAGGAAGTGCCAAGCCTTCAGTCTAGCTCTGTTGCCTTGTCCTCCTCTCAATAAAGTTTATATCACAACCTTTCTTATTTTTAGGGGGGGGGGAGATGTAGTGGAGAGGTGGGGATATTTTGCTTTCATGGTCTTGCTCTTAAGCACGGTGGTTATTTCCCCACTGCACTCCAATCAGTGAGCAGAATGGTTTGCCACATGGGTTGTCATTTTTCTCCAAGTTCTGGCTCTGAGAGCAGTGTAAATGGAGGAGTTAGACAACTGGGATGGCCTGGTTCTTTCCATTTCATTCTTCTTATAACAACAATTACAAATCGTGACTCTCCCTTTCTCTCTTGTTGTGGATCCGCCCCCCCCTCCCCCCCGAAAAGCAGTGACTTTCTAGGTTTGTTTGTTTTTATATACTGAAGGTAATATCACTAGCACGTTAGGCCCTGGATCTATTTGTCTGAACTATAGCAGGTTCCTTGTGCCGTGGGTACTTTCTCAGGTGACCTCCATGTCAGGGTTAGTGAGATCCTGTAGGCTCCAGTTCCACAGCAGTGACCTCCAAGTGCTTCACTAAAATATACAAGGTCATAGGTCAGTAGCTGGGTGCTTCATCCCCTTTTATTTATTCTTGAGCACCCAGTGGCATAATATTTAGGAATGCCTACATGCCATCATCTGTCACACAGGCAGGGCTCCCACTGCTGACTCATGGCCCAGCTCCTTGTTGGCAATGCCTGTCTCTGCTCTGATCATGTTGGCAATGAGAGTTCTGTCCTCCAGAATGGAAAGTGGTGACAGTGATGAGGAATGAGGGGGGCATCTTGCCAAGCCAATCCCCCCAAAAACCCCTGGATCCTACATTGGGTGCCTGGCTGGAAGGGGCTTTTCCAGATCATCTTGGCTAACAGCCACATATATTTTATTCCACCAAGTAATTTGGAAGTAAACCAACAGGAATCCCTCAAAAGCACTTATGACCCAGGAGACAGAAGATTGCAAAGCCTATCATTTCCTTTGGCTTCTTTCATGTCCTTGGGAAATGGCAAGCCAAGAGATATATATATAACCTTTCTAAATGCGATGTAAAGCTCAGATTCTACCAATACTGCATGCTCTGGGGTCGAATACTGTTTTCTAGAGTATAGGTGCCGAGGTGCAGATATTCACGTGTTTGGCAATTCAGAACCAGCAGAAAGACACATTTGACTTGGGGCACGACACAGAATTACAACCCAAATTCTCTGGTAATGAGGGTCTTCTCTTCACCCCTCTAGCAGCTTAATGTTGCCTCAAAGCAGATGTGAATTAGTCAGGCTTTGAAACACTTTAGTGCAAATGACATTTCAAGTTTGTTTGCGAGTATGCGGTGACATGGACACTGAACTTTTAACTTTGGTTTTCTGAAAAACTGTAGTGAGTTATTCATCAGCAGGCATTTTACAAAAAGGGGAGGTGTCTTCCTATCTGTTCCAAATACTTATTTGTCCCACTCAGCTCGCTTACTTGAAATTTTCCACCGCTGCCCCCAAATACTGTAATTTTAAATGATGCAGAGAAGTTTGAGTGCATACCAGCAATGGTAACAACAGTTCTTACCATTTATGTGACATATTTCAGAACTTCAAGGTGCTTTGCATCCATGCATTATATGCAGAGACCTTCTAGGCATTTACAATTGATGTGTGATGACTGACGTGCAGGTCTTTTTGGACCCAGAAGAAGGGCAGAATGGGGGGTGGACTGGGGATGGAACGGGGCGAGGTGGGCAGGGTTGGAGCAGAATTGTCTCTGGACAAGTTGCTTATGATGGTGGTAAAGCAGTGTGTGTGTGTGTGTGTGTGTGTGTGTGTGTGTGTGTGTGTGAGAGAGAGAGAGAGAGAGAGAGAGAGAGAGAGAGAGAGAGAATGTCTGCATCATTGCAGACCTGAGGAGGAGGAGTTTGGATTTGATATCCCACTTTATCACTACCCGAAGGAGTCTCAAAGTGGCTAACAATCTCCTTTCCCTTCCTCCCCCACAACAAACACTCTGTGAGGTGAGTGGGGCTGAAAGACTTCAGAGAAGTGTGACTAGCCCAAGGTCACCCAAACAGCTGCATGTGGAGGAGCAGAGACACGAACCCGGTTCACCAGATTACAAGTCCACCCGCTCTTAACCACTACACCACACTACACCACAGAGTGAACCACTTGTGAGGTTGGGTGAAGCAGCCAGCTTGGTCAGTAGAAGCTGAAGAGATGGGGCACCCATGGGGGCCCTGCCCTGACACCTCCGCTGCTGGCAGAAAAGCACCACTAGTGAAAACACTGGTTTCCAACAAGATCTTGACAAGATGGTGCAATAACTTGTGAGATTTTGGCACGATATCTCACCAGAAATCGCCATTGCCACTGTCGCTTCTTGGGCGCTGCCACACAACCCAGGTAAGGGCAGAGGGGCAGTTGCAAAACAGGATGCACACCCACCTGCAGACCTGCACCATTACAGTTGCCTCTGTGGCATCCTCGCATTTTGTTTTGGGATGTGCTGTGGCTGCTGCCGAGTCAGAGCAGATGACTTGCAGGCTGCTTATAGCCTGGGTTAGCGTCCCTCCCTGAGCTATGTCACTTGGAAAGCACAGGCCAAAGCAACCCACAAGACATAAATCAAAAAAGCTTAGCGACTGAGTGATCTAAGGATGGAACTCAGAACTGCGCAGACAAGGAATAAGATTGTGGCAGGGCTGCTATGCCACAGGCTAAAGTAGCCCACTTCAGGTGGCACCACGAGGTGGGAATAGATGATGCCAGGAGCTGGTGTGTGGAAGGTGATTGATTCTAGGTCAGACTCTTTGTCCATCTAGCCCAGTATTGTCTACTCTGGCTGGCAGAGGTCTTTCACATCACTTTTTAACAGGGGATAGCAGGGACCTTCTGCATCAATGCAATGGGCAGCAGCTCTACTGCTGAACTCTCCTTTGGCGCAGCAAGACATTTTACAAATTGGCCTAAGAAGAGAGGGGTGCTTAATATTATCAGGGCCCTTTGGGATTTGACATCATCCAGCGACAACTGGAGGGCACCACTTTGGCTATCCCTGATGTAAATGAGGAGGAGTAATGATAATGATAGTGAACTGCTTGGTACTCCCTTCTCCATGCTATTAGGACACATCCATGATGATTATGAATCTGACAGCTTCTCTGAGCCAATATGGGGCAGAATTGGTTAGTATCGAAAGAATTGGTTAGTTGCTGGTAATACCACTGGAGGAGTAATGTCTGCAATCACATCTTAATGAGAAGGTTGTGATTATGCTTCCCATTTTGGCTTTCCCTAAATAGCCATTTCCCCACCTACCCTCCATTTTGAGACCAGAAACTGCTGCAGAATATGGTCTCCTTCTAATTGAGCAGAGCTTTGTGTAGGCAGCATGTTGCATTTATGTTCTGAAAGATGCACTGCCTGATTTGTTCATGGGTGTTTCCACCCCCACCCCCCATAAAGCCTGAAATGGTTTGGGGTTCTGGTTTCCTTAGAAACTATACCAGTCTCTCTGTGTGTGTCTTTTCCTCTCTGAATTTACAGCAACTGAACTCATTATCCACCCTGAACACTTACCCACCCTGTTTTAAATATTGAGGGGTTTCTGTTAGGACGTTCCCTTCTCTCCCCACCCACCCCATTGAGAGAAAACTTTGCCATTCTGGCACTTATTTCTCCCTCTTCTGGTGGAATCTGCCTTTGTTGGTTGTCTTACTTAGATATGTGAACAGGCATAGTGTGGGAAGCTCTTTCTTGGTGACAGGCTGAAGGAGTATTTTGAATATTAGTGCAAAAATTATTTAAGGAATCCTTTTGAATTATAATCATTGAATCAATGCTTAGACCCTGAGATAGAGACTTTAATCTAAGTAGAAGCTGGAGTATCATTTGTGCATTCTGAAACTGGACTTTAGTTGCATCATGGCTCTGCTGCCTCTTCCATCTCAACCATGAACATAAGGAAAGAAGAATTTTTGTTTTCAAACAGGCTATATCAGGGGTCAGCAAACTTTTTCAGCAGGGGGATGGTCCACTGTCCCTCAGACCTTGTGGGGGGCCGGACTATATTTTTTTTGGGGGGGGGAAAGAACGAATTCCTATTCCCCACAAATAACCTAGAGGTGCATTTTAAGTAAAAGGACACATTCTACTCATGTAAAAACATGCTGATACCCGGACCATCTGCAGGCCGGATCTGGCCCCCGGGCCTTAGTTTGCCTACCCATGGGCTATATTCTCAGCTATGGTGTCTTAGGGATATCACTGGGCAAGTGGGCCCTAAGGATCAGATTATGGTAGGAAAGGGCCAGAGCTCAGTACTAGAACAACTCCTTTGCAGACAGAAGGTCCCAGGTTCAATTAGATATTGAATAAATAGTAATATTGGGGTGGTTATTGTTTTTGTTGTTACTATGTTGTGTATTTTTGTGTTTTTACATTGTAAACTGTCCTGTGGTCTTGGATGAAGAACAATTTATAAATTTAATAAATGTAGTAGTAGTAGTAGCAGTAGTAGTTTTGGGCTTTGAAAGTCTTCACCTCTTTTCGTTGACCCAGATTGTCCATAACAGCCTGTGCAAAAGGGGCCGCTTAGCAAGATGCCTTCAGTGACCCCCATCTCTGAGTGGGACCACCCCCTTCTTGCCATTGTCACTGCTACCCATTATATTGACCCCTCCCACTGGACGCAACCCACACCACCACACAGAGGGAGAGCACAAGGCATCTGCTCCACCTCCTCATGCTTGTCACTGCTTTCATGATCAGAGACTACAGGTGAGCAAGCAACCCCAGCAAGAAAGAGGAGTAGAAGGCAGTAGTGGATGGAGGGGTGGTGTAATGGCACTCACCTGACTTTTGGTCCATCCTATCACTGCTGTTTACTGGGAGGTAGAGGGGAAAGAGCGAGGTGGTGGCAAGGTTGGCGTGGTGCAAACACAATAGCAGGAGCACTGCATTGGCTTTGCCTGTATGTTTGCACCACACTGACCTCACTGCCACCTCCCACCTCCCCATCTACCTCCCAGTGAGTAGCAGCAGCAACAACCTGCTGCTTCCCCACCACACACATCCACTATTGACAGGAGACCCAGGAGGCTCTGGGAGTTCACAATTGCCCCCTGTGGTGCTCAGCAAGTACCCCAAAATGCAACCTCTGGCTTTTGAGAGGTCTCTGATGTGTGGCAGGAGAAGTGTGTGCTACCAAATTCAGCGGTATCAGGTGCTGCTTCAGCATGGAGACTGAAGTTAATTACCAACATGTTGAAAGGCTTGAAAGCCCATTTGGGCTAGTAAAGTTGAGTATGCATGCTGGGAAATGAATGAATAAATTATACGGCGGTAGCTCATCCTCTCTTGCTAATGCTAGGATTCCTATGCATGTTATTATGTACAGTAATTCACAGATTTGCCGTATGTAACTCTATTCAATCTACCTGTTCAAATAACTGCGCAAGTATAAGCTATTCTTCTCAGGAACAGCTCAGTGACCTAGTGTGGAGTAGTCTGCAGTGGTGCAAGATATTTCATGTGAGGGTATGCATCCTTCACATCCGATGGTTTATTTTATTCACTTGCTAGGTCAGATATGAATGAATAAATGAATGGATGAACACATTATAGCAATCTAATGATCCAAGCAAGATTAAGGATAGATTCACACAATTGATTTTTCTTCCTGCCGCAAAGTAATTTTCTTTTGTTTAATCAGTCCCTATTGGGGCTGGGTTTCATTCTCTCTCGGCACACTTACGTAAATCCTGTTGTGTTTTTTTTTAAGGCTTCACAAGTACAAATAATCATTTGTTATTTGTAAAAAAACGCCTAATAAATACAAGCCACTGTGCGTAGATAAAAGGACACAGGTCTCCGCAGCCTGCAGGCTCGCAGTCTAACGTGCTTGCCAGACAAAGAACCAAATGCAAATTAGATCATTGACAAGATGCAGTTCCAAGTAGATCTTGCCATAGTGCTGACTTTTGGCCTGCTTCCAAGGTGGGCAGAGGCAGGCATTTCTGGTAGAATGTTGCCCATCATCAGACAACACAGCAAAGATGGGCTCTTCAAGTGAGCAGGCCTCAAGACCAGCTATGGTACAGATCCTTTCAGCGTGCATTAATGAGTTGATCTTTAGCTGTGGTTGTTTATTTGTTTGGCTTTTTTTCAACCCCCTTGAGCAGATTTCATGTTCCTTGCCTTGGCTCTGTGCGGCTTCAATTATGCTGAGTGTTTGTGAGACTCCGCGTGCAGGGAGAGGCTCCGATTCATTACTGTGAAATGTGTTTGATCTCATCTCAGCTTTCCATTTGAAATGGAAATAGCTGCATTTGTCAGTTTGTCAGGTCCCCAAGTAATCTTCCCACCAGAATTACCCAACAGGCATCCCTCCTCCACTGCCACCGCTCTGGCAAGCTAATACTCAGCCCATTTCACATTCCCTCAGCCCAGCAAGACATTTCTCTTTCTCTTGTGTGATTTTGTACCAAAGATTATAGTTTCTCATTCATCATGACACCAGTTAAAATCCAACTTTTGATCTCTGCCAATACCCTGCGCCCCATACCCTACAGCATTTTAGCTGTGTATTTCCCATAAAGCATGCACCTGCCTTCCTATGAATTTCATCTTTTCTAGAGGAAGGTCCATAGCTCATTGGCAGCATAGAAAGAGACCATATGTTTGGTAAGTTAAAAATGGTTTACTTACAAACTGTTCAAAGGTCAGACTAATGTGCTTTTTTTGTATAGTAGCAAGAAACGACAGGCAGTTTTACTTAGTTTCAAAATGGCTAGATGTTTCTAAATTATTTGTGTAGAAACAGATAGATGGCTTGCTAATGCCATGAGGTCTAAGCTTGGAGCATTTAGCATAGACACTCTTACTGGTAGGGTTCACATGGTGGGAAGTGATGTCATCCACATTTTCACTTCCTGAGTGCCTAGGGTTCAAATGTGATGCATTTCCTATATATATATATATATATATATATATATATATATATATATATATATATATATAATTTATATCCCACCCATCTGGCTGGGTTTTCCCAGACAGGAATTTAAATGACCTTTGACAAGTCACCATATCGCAACCCAACCTATGTCACAGGCAGAGGCGCCGTCTTTTTACGAGGATTGAGGGGGCCTGTGTGTGATGCTGCGTGATGTCATGACATCATGCACGCTACAACAGCGTGAGACGCCCTGACATCATGTGTGCAAAGTTGTAAGGAGCCAGGGGGCAGAGCCAATCCCCCCTGAATAATGGGGGGCCAAAACTGCCTCGGCCCCTAGCTTGCTTGGATCATTAGATTGCTATAATGTGTTCATCCATTCATTTATTCATTCATATCTGACCTAGCAAGTGAATAAAATAAACCATCGGATGTGAAGGATGCATACCCTCACATGAAATATGCACCTGGTCACAGGATATAAATGCAGTAAAGAGGAAGAAACAGATTGTCAGTAATTATGACCAGTGCTTCTCTTCTAGAAAAAAATTGCCGGAACTACATACCCCCCAGAAAAAAGCACTGATTATGATCATAAATGTGTAATATTCTAAATGTGAACATGTTGGAATATTTCCTACATTCATCGTAAGGAAGAAAGGGGGCAATGACAATGGAGATACCACAGATCTCCTAGAGAAAGTGAACTTAATTCATGATCCATGAGGAGGGGCCTACAGATTTTTGATTCTTTGCCTTTGTTCACCATCAGGGTGAGACCTTGTTAACTAGTCCTTTCCCTCCTCCTGTCATAATCCTTCTGGCTCTTATCTAAGTTGGTTTCAGAGGTCATGCCTTACAGTGAAGCTTCATTTATAGCTCTGACTGTTACTGCATGAAGACTGAATATTAAGAAGTACCACCAGCTTGCAATTACTGGTGACAAGATGGGCCAGTTTTTGTATTTCGCTAACTGTGGAGCAGTGGGAATTTGATTTATTTTGGAGCAAATCTATTACCCTTTGGCATCCTTTCAAGATAGCCCCATACCGTAATTGCACAATAAGAAGAGAATAGAGAAGAGGAGTTCAATTTATTCCATTAATATTTTTAAAATACTTTAATTACAATAAAAATGGAAAATATTTAATGTGAAAAGGACCTTGGCTTTATCTGCTCCCCTCATTCAGACTGCAGATTCTTACTCTCTTCTGATTTAGTCTGTATCAGTCTTCCCAGCTGCTAGGCACACACATAATTGTCTCATTTATTACTCTTATTATAGGCTACCTGTTCATTCCTGACCTTGCCTAGTCCTTTGGATGTATATTTGCCTAGCACCTTGTGGGCCACTGGAAGCAGGATCTATCTATCATCTATCTATCATCTATCTATCTATCTATCTATCTATCTATCTATCTATCTATCTATCTATCTATCATCTATCTATATCTATCTATCTATCTATCTATCTATCTATCTATCTATCTATCTATCTAATCTATCATCTATCTCAGGGGTCAGCAAACTTTTTCAGCTGTGGGCCTGTCCACTATCCCTCAGACCTTGTGGGGGGCCGGACTATATTTTGGAAAGAAAAAAAAAAGAACGAATTCCTATGCCCCACAAATAACCCAGGGATGCATTTTAAGTAAAAGGACACATTCTACTCATGTAAAAGCACACTGATTCCCGGACTGTCCGCGGGCCAGATTGAGTTGGCAATTGGGCTGAATTTGGCCCCCGGGCCTTAGTTTGCCTACCCATGATCTATTTATCTGTTTATCTGTCTAGACTAAAAAGACTATGAATCAGAGTACAAACTATGATCTTGATCAGCAGATAATGCTGTTCTGACTGCTGGCCAGCAATACCTTTAATAGGTGGGTTGCTGGTCAATGGTCCAGGATGGTCAGGTGATGATTTACAGGATGGTTTCTTGGTATTTAGGAATCTCTCTGTGATTTTGAATGAGACTCCCATTTGGAGAAGGCAATACCCTTCCAGTTGAGAAGGAAGGAAACAGCAGAAAATAGAGTTTGGAGATTTTGAATTTGAGACCAGGGGGACAGAGATAGGAGGAAGAGAGGGGGAGTTGGCTGAAGGCTATGCCCAATGGGGTGTTGAGTCTCTCTCTGGGCATCTAACACATGATAGCAGATTTGCTGCTTGTAGAATTCCCTCTTCCTCTCTACTTGTATTCAGCTTATAAACTTGTAAATAAAGCAAATATTACAAGGACCCTTTATGTCTCCAGTGCTCTCTCATACAAAGGAAAGGAAATCTGGTAGTGCTGCCCTAGAACGTCTGACTGCTTGGGGAAGTAGGGAGGATGTAACAATACAG
This sequence comes from Darevskia mixta, assembly GCA_034641385.1. Taxonomy (NCBI): domain Eukaryota; kingdom Metazoa; phylum Chordata; class Lepidosauria; order Squamata; family Lacertidae; genus Darevskia; species Darevskia mixta. Next base: position 22,405,433 of record JAWWNH010000008.1, read on the forward strand.
AACATGTGGCTGAACATCTGCAGCTCTGTGATTCTGGCTGAACAGAGCCTAAGGACGTCAATCCAGTACAAGTTGTGCTTCTTGTTTGCAACTAGTGGTTCTGGATGTGAATATGCATCCATTCAATTCAACTAGAGAGAAGATGATTGCTGCAATTGCATCCACAGTACATACAAACCTCCCTTTAAGTGGGGCTTAAGACTTTAGGTAATCTTCCATACAGCTGGGCAAACTAACATTATGGCTTTATGTTCTAAAGCAGCTCCAGTATGGAGGGGACTAAGAGAAAGGAGTCCGAGTATCATTCTCCAAATCTTCCATTTAAAGATAGGAACACAGAAGCATTTTGGGTTGACAGTTAGGCCTGCCAAAGCATTCCTCAGAAGAACATAGAAATGGACTCCCTAGGTCAGAGCAACCTCTCATTTGATATATGATCTGACAAACAGCAACATCCCTAACAAATACATTAAGCTTGCTACGAAATTCCACCTCCTCAACTAGCATTTGGCATGAAATGTGATTTTCTGTCAAAGGAGAAAAAATGTATAGCAGTCTCGGGCTGTGTACACATTAGTGGCTTAAAACACAGCTAGGTCGTTATTTTTCTCAATTCGGATCAAAGCTGGTTTGGGAGGAATCACATCAAAAAGCAGCCTTTGATAAGCGACAGGACAGATACGGGATCCTAAGGAATTGTGGGTAATGTCATGTGCGCATTGCGCTTCTCAAAGCAGTGGTGGAAGCTCATTAGATGCAGAGTAAATGGAAGTGTGTGCTTAGCCATAGGCTCACTCCAGTTTGCTTTGCTTACGACATTTTCTTTTGTTTTCAGTGCCAGGGCAACAGGACCATAAGAAGACCCATGCTTGGTCAAGACAAAGGTCTATTGAGCTTCCTAGGATTCTGCTTCCTACTGGGATCAGGTAGATGCCTCTAGAAGATCACACAGAGAGCATGAAAATGATAGTCACCCCCCCCCCCATTCCAAGGAATGGAAGCATCTCTTTTCCTCATCCAGACATGCAACAGGCATTATCAAAGGTCAAGGATAGATTCCAGCAAGGCAAGAGCACTTGGCATTCACACAGGGGTGTGACCTGATGAGAGGTCTGAGGGCCAGCCAGGGAAGTTTGTAGGCTCAGGCCTTCGTTTCCCCACCCTTGCCCTAGAATTTGTCCCCAGAATCTGCTACTGCGAAGTAAACTGCTTCTGAATATGGAACCTCCACATAGGATTCAAGGGTAATAGCTTTCAACAAACTTTCTCCATTAATTTGTCTCACCCATCTAGAATTGTGGAAACCTCCATATCTTATAACACCATATTCTTCACATTAGTTGTGTTTTGTGTGTGTGTGTGGGGGGGGGGGAGTACTTCCTTCAGTCAGTCCTGAGTGAAACACAGATCATTTTCACTGGGTGATGCAAGTTCAACGAGCAAGAGGGAAATAATTCTCTGCACCCTCTTTCCACACCATTCATACTTTCCTAAAGATGTATCCTGGGTAGTCTTCCTTTTTCTAAACTAAAAAAATGTCTCAAATGATTATGACAGTGCTCCATTTTGTACTCATATATTTTGGATCACTCGCCGCAACTATTCCCTTCTTAAATAGTTTTCTTTTTAAATGACGCTGTGTTCATAACTTTCTATGATGCCAGATTTCATCATTTCATAATGTGTAGCATACCATATATTGTGTAGGGCTGGTGGGTGGCTCTGAGCCAGTAGCGTGGCTGGGGGCAGGGGGTCGGGGCACCCCCGGCAGCACTTACCTTGGGGGTGGCACCCCAGAGCCCAGGCTGGCGCACAAGCCCAGGCATCCGAGAGCCCAGTGCGCTCCCAAAAGCAGCGCGACCTATGGCTGGGCTTGCAGCACACCAATATGCTGTGTGTGTCCCCTCCCCCCCCAGCTGCCAGAGGGCGGCTGAGAAGGATGCAACCAGCATGCACTGGTCCCACGAGCGGTGCTGGACCTGCAACATGCCCAAGCCACTAGGTCTCTCCCAGGAGCCCTCCCTGCAGGCTCCACACTGCCCCAAAAGGCAGCACAGGGCTGGCATCTGCCCGCTGCCTCCCCCTCAGCTGCCCTCCACCTGGAGGGTGCCTGCGAGGAATGCGGCCATTCAGGTGCCGGCCCCACACTGCTTTTGCAGGCACCGTGGGGCCAGCGCACAGACACCACGTTCCCTCAGTGCTCCAGGGCGCTGGGAATGGATGCAGCTCCAGCGGCGTGCCCTGCCCCCAGCATGCTCCACCCCCATGGTCCAGCGCAAGCAACCCGGGTGCCACCGGGGCTTTCTACACCACTGGGCTTAGCGGAAACTGCCTCATGGGCCAAATGCGGCTGGAGGTTGCCCCCCATTGGCTTAAAAGAAGAAAAACTGGAAGTGAAGAAAGGTAATCCAGAGTATGAAACAGTGTACATATGATACCCACAAAATCTGAAAAGTGTGGTACAAATGAAAGCATAACTAACGACATAAATGTGTAGAGGCAACAGAGGAATGCCTGGTACCTTCATTATCTACAGAAGATGACATTACCCTGGCCTTTGGCACTTGATATATTTATTTTTAGGACCCACACTATTCATGTGTTTTAAACTGTTTTAAACTGCTGGGTGATTTGGTGTAATACTAGGAAGACCAGCTGAGGTGCATTTGGCTGTGATCCAGAGATGGCTCTTCCAGTCACACCCTCTAGGCATTTGGCTGTTTATGTTACAATGGTTGAATCATGGCTCAAACCTACCCGGGAATTATTGCCAGTAACGGTCCCGGTATTTTGAAAATTCTTTCCTGCTGGAAGAGAAGGCTGGTCATAAGTAATATCTGGCTGAGTTCTGGGACACTAACTTACCTAAGGTGGAATGCTGTGCTAACGCCTTAGTCCTCCAGGACTTATTCCCTCCATCTAGTCACCAAGCATCCGAATGGCTAGTTAGTGTGCAAGAAGACAAAGCATTAAAAGTCAGAGGAAGGCATGCGAGTCAGGAGTGCCTATAAGGTATTGATTCGGATTCATCTCCCCCCAAAATGATAATTAAAGCTGCCTGTCCTTTCTTATCCTGGACACAGAAGAAAAATGAGCACCAAGAAGGGAGAGATGAAAGATGAATCATATATATATGGTGGAAGGTGCCAAATTGGCAGTCTGTAAGGTGTTCTGTTTGCCCACAGCACAGCTAGCACAGATTGTGAGCACATTCTTAGCCCAGATTATCCCCTTGAGAATGAAGTGCTTGAAGCACAATATAAGCCATGTCTTCTCAAAGGTACAGCCCTCTCCATTTGGTGGCGCTTCCAGCTAGGAAGCTGAGTATAGGATTACAGACGGGTAATCTTCCTTCATCACCTACCCTCGTGCTACCAAAGTTGGACATATCTTGATGCTTTTGAATTATGGTGCTGGAGGAGACTCTTGAGAGTCCCATGGACTGCAAGAAACCTATCCATTCTGAAGGAAATCAGCCCTGAGTGCTCACTGGAAGGACAGATCCTGAAGCTGAGGCTCCAATACTTTGGCCACCTCATGAGAAGAGAAGACTCTCTGGAAAAGACCCTGATGTTGGGAAAGATTGAGGGCACAAGGAGAAGGGGATGACAGAGGACAAGATGGTTGGACAGTGTTCTCGTTGGACAGTGTTCTCGAAGCTACCAACATGAGTTTGACCAAACTGCGGGAGGCAGTGGAAGACAGGAGTGCCTGGTGTGCTCTAGTCCATGGGGTCACGAAGAGTCGGACATGACTAAATGACTAAACAACAACAACCTATCTCCAGTCTGTCCTCCCTACTATCACCACCTTCTACTGTGGCCACTGTGAGCTGCCAGTCTGTGGATGCAGTGGCAGTTCCACCACTCTTCAAATCCTTGCTGGGGGTGGGCTGGGATTATAACCTGTGTTCTGATCCATGGGGATGTGGCTCAGGTCTGTTTTTACTGGAATTTGCAGACTGAATTCCTCATGTACACCTAATTTATTTATTGCGTTTCTATTCTACCTTTCTGCCAAGGAGCTGAACTGGGCACACCACCCATTGTGTACTGCTTGGCAGCTCCTCTTAGGTCAATGCCTTGGAGATTGATGAAAGCATCTCAGTGATTCAAGAGATTCATGGGCCTGCTGTGACCCGTGTACATAATCTAACAGCGGCAAACAGCTGGGATGAAGATATAGGGGAAGTTTCGATATAGGCAAAGCTAGAGATTTGAGAACGGGTATTCTGCTACAGGTTTGGCCAAACTGCGAGAGGCAGTGAAGGATAGGCGTGCCTGGCGTGCTCTGGTCCATGGGGTCACGAAGAGTCGGACAAGACTGAACGACTGAACAACAACAACAAAATTCTGCTACAGACTCCCTCATGTTCAGGACTTTCCAGATTCAGCCCACCCAAAACTTCCTTGCGAACAAGCTCATTACATATGAAGATTCTCCAAAGTACGTGGCTGGTGGATGGCACACTCTACATTTCAACTACCCACCTATCAAATCAGGACAAAGATGAACCGAGGATAAACATTATTAGTTATCTGAGACATTTAAATATTGATGCACAGCAGGCATACAAGGACAGGAACAAAAGTTGCAGAGTATATTTCATTGCTGGGGCTGATGGGACTTGGACTCCAGCAGTATCTGGAGTGCTGTGGTTCTCAATCTCTGGGTAATGGTTTCAGTGAAAGTTTTGGGGAAAGAGTTTGGATTTGATATCCCGCTTTATCACTAACCTAAGGAGTCTCAAAGCGGCTCACAATCTCCTTTCCCTTCCTCCCCCACAACAAACACTCTGTGAGGTGAGTGGGGCTGAGAGACTTCAAAGAAGTGTGACTAGCCCAAGGTCGCCCAGCAGCTGCATGTGGAGGAGTGGGGATGCGAACTCTGTTCACCACATTACGAGTCTACCGCTCCTAACCACAGACTTCAGAGCAAATAAAAGAACAGCACAAACTGTTCTATAGAGGTAGAAATTGTGGGAGCTTGTTGGGTTGGAGAAGTACAATAACTCCAACTCCCACCAGCCCCGTGCAGTATGGTTAGTGGTTGGGGATGATGGGAGTTGTAGTCCAACAACATCTGATGAGCTTTGGTTGCCCATAGCTGTCATAGTTTATGATTCATTTTCTTTTGCCTTCTACTTTGTTCCCTGCCTGATCCCTTCTAATGTTCTGTTCTATGCCATCTCAGCTCTGTTCCTTTTATTATCTCTGATACAACACACACACACAGTTGCCATGGTGCTGCAAAGTGAGTTCATATGCATTCTAATACATCAAATCCAGGGAAGAGGGACAGCTCTGTTCTTGTATTACAGAGATTTGACAGGAACATGTTCATAATTTCTAGGATTTTTTTTGAGTGGGACAAAGAAGAAATGCTGGCATAGCATCACAATCTCAGGACAGTGATACCAAATGATGATTTGCATGTGTGAACAAGCCATTAGAGATCACGTCAAACTTTTTCTGAGCAATTAGAAACCATGTGATGTCCATGCACCTCTGCACTAACCTTAAGTCTACAGTTTTCCACAATAAATGAACTAAGTACAATTAAGGACACTGCTTAAGAGAAAAGGAGCACATGAAACATACAAGGTAGAATTATTGATGACTACTATGATGTGAAAGGTGTATGGAGTCTTGTATACACCAGGGGCAGCTAACATGGTGCCATCCAGATGATGGACTACAACTCCCACTAGCCCCAGCCAGCATGATCAATGGTCAGGGATAATGGAAGGTGCAACCCAACAATATCTGGAGGGACACATATTTCCCACCCCTGGTGTAGACAATCTGTGCTCAATAATTGTAGTCTCAACCAAGACTACAATGGTCCATAAAGAGAAGATGTGAGAGTGCTGAATGACCTTTGAGCTGTGTAGACGCATATGACCCTTGAGCTTAAGTGCAGGGAGTCATGACTTCATATCCATGGCTTCTGAGTATGTGGTACCAGAAGCAGGAACGGAACCTCTTCTCCATGGTCTCCTTTACTGGCTAACGGTCTTGGTCATTGAGAAACACACACACACATACAGCCATCTTCCCATAATGGTTAAGGGAAGAGTGAAGGATGTCTTCTCTAGTCCACTGTCCTTGGGTATCCAGATGATGTTAGGCTTGCTCTTCTATGTCTTTGCTGATGTGTGTATTTCTGAATGGATGTGCATGGCTGAGCATGCTTCTTTCTACCATTGAGCTCTCTGTGTCACACTTCTCAGTTGAATTCACAAGAGCCTGCTGCTGGCTGCCCCTGCAGTCCAAACCAAACCTGATAATTGATGCAGTAATCCTCTGGATTCCCTCATTAGCAGGAGCTAATGGCTGGTGTCTTAGCGAGGAACACCCGGAGCAGGACCAATTCAATTAAGCCTCTAATAAAGTCATTGTAAACTACAGTAATGATGGAGTTCAAAGTAGGGATTATGGAAACTGTTCGCAATGGTTTGTGACAGCAGCAGAGCCATCCCTCTTTTTCCTGGTAATTGAGTGCTATGGGGCTGAATGACTTGCCTGGAAATCTTGTCACTGGTTGTCTGGTAAAGTAATTTGCTAGGCTTGTGTGTCAAGAAAGGCTGATGTTGGAATTCTCACATGGAAGCTTCATAATTGCACCGTTTTATTCTATGCTGTCATTCATTAAGGATTTTTGTTTGCGTGCTTTGTGGTGGAGCCGCTGGTAGCAATTGGCTGAGCGGCTGTGTTATCACAGAATGTTCACATTCATTCATCCCGGAACTGAAGTTGTCAACAACAGAATGTCTGCAACCCAGCTCCTGCGAGGAAAGCAAAAGTTGTTAAATTACTGGGATTTAAATTTCACAAGGTTCCAATTGTGTGTGGGCATAAAGAGGACTTGAGCTGAATAGAAAGAGGTTCAAGGTGATAGGAAAGTTAAGGGGCAGGGAGTCCAGAAGCTGGATGGCAGAAGGAAGAAGACAGTTTAGGAAGTGGAGTGAGAAAAGAGGAAACAGGGGCCTGCAGAAACAAAGGGCACAGAAGACAGGAAGGAAAGGGACAGAGATTATAAAAAGTGGGATTATAGCGGGGAAACCCACAGACAATTTGTGCTGAGTTTACGGGGGCCAGTGTGGTGTAGTGGTTAAGAGCGGTAGTCCTGTAATCTGGTGAACCAGGTTCGCGTCTCCGCTCCTCCACATGCAGCTGCTGGGTGACCTTGGGCTAGTCACACTTCTCCGAAGTCTCTCAGCCCCACTCACCTCACAGAGTGTTTGTTGTGGGGGAGGAAGGGAAAGGAGATTGTTAGCCGCTTTGAGACTCCTCAGGGTAGTGATAAAGCGGGATATCAAATCCAAACTCTTCTTCTTCTCTTCTACCGACGGGAGTACTTTTAGTTTACATTTTTGCCCCTGTGAAAACCACCCCAGTTTCAGAAAGGGTGCTTGAAAGGGCACCCCAATGTGCATTCAGAGAGATGATAATGCTACGAAAGAGACATTGCCCTCCTTCTGAATGGGCTTTGTTTGCCCTCAGTGTTGCCAACATGTCACCATATCTGAAAAGCTGAGTGAAGGTGGAGATTGTGCTGACCAGGAAGCATCCAGTTGGTGAACAGAGTCTGAAAATCAGTGAAGGAGGTAGGATTTTAGACTTTTGGAAAGCTGTAAATTTGTCCTGAAAATATTTAGGCGGCATTAAACAAAGTTGCTGTATATATATTGGTGCTTGCAGAAACAGCTAATCTGTAATTCAAAGAAAAGTGCAGCCCTTTAGTTTTCAAAGGTCATTGGTTAATGTGCTTCACGGGATAGTCAGGTGTGTCCCACAATGTAGGTGTTACAGACAGATAGAAATATACACACAAGTAAGAGAGAAAGAACTTTTTACACTATTCCCCATAGGAATGGTATAGGAATATAGGAATGGTATAGGAATGGCATAGGAATGCTTGGCAGGGGGTTGGACTGGATGGCCCTTGTGGTCTCTTCCAACTCTATGATTCTGTGATTCTGTGATTCTGAGAAAGAATAAATGCTTTTGGCCCTGGTGTGTGTTATTTTGCTTTAAAGAAAATGGCAAGAGAGAAGCAGTACAAGAAAGCATTTCTACTAAATTACACCTCTGGAGCTTGTCAGCTGGAATCCAGACAACTAGGGACTCAGCACACCAGTTCTTCTTCTGGGTGTCATTCACCACCCCCAGTTCCTGTCCCTTTTTGCTATTCTCCACTTCCTATCTCTTTTGTTCCTTTAATTCTTGCTTAAAATAAAGAACACAAGGGCATTCAAATACAAATAACAGAGCACTAGAAAAGGAGGGGGGAGAAGGATGAATCTTGAAGAGGAATATGTTAATACCTTCCTCCTTCCTTTCCAGATTTTACTCCAAAATTGTCTTCTGCAGAGAGAGGGGGCGGGGGCGGGAGAGAGAATGGATGATTCTGTTCACATTTAAAGTCTAACCTATCTAACTATCACTTTCTGAAATGGTCTGTCACCCAAAACACAGCTATCCGTCAAAAATCACTTCTCTGAATTTTGTAATGTGTTTCGCCAGTCAAATAATATGTACAAAAATGCAAATGGTAGGGTAAAATGTGTATTTAAATGCATATATCAGTGAACATAACAGACAAAAATGCATTATATATGGGGAAATTTGCTTTGCCTAAAAGTCTATATTAGGCAAAATTGCATATAAATTATGTGTATATAAGGTGAAATTCGCTGGTGAATGTTGATGAGAACTTGTAAAATATGCAAATGAGAAACTGAGTGAAACTGAAATTAATAGATTCACTTATCAGAAAGAGAAAGGCAGAGAGATTTTTATTATTATTGAATTTGTTAGCCACTTTAGTTTGCCCAAGGCAACCAAACCAACCAAACAACACTCCCTACATAGATACATTAAAACCAAGCAGGGGAAACATTCCACCAACTTCTAAAGAATCACAGATAGTTAAAGACCAAAAGCCTGGTTATAGAAGAACGTTTTTTGCCTTGCACTTAAAGATATATAATGATGTTGCCAGGTGTGCTTCCCTGGATCATTCCATAAACAGAGAGCCACCACAGAAAAGGCCTGTTCTCCTGTCACCACCCTGCAAACCCCTTGAAGAGGGTGCACATGAAGAAGAGTCTCAGATGACAATTGCAGGATCTGGGTCGGTTCATATGAGGGGTGGGGAATGAAAATAAATTGCTTTACAGAGTCAAGGCCTATAAAATATGCACAGAGTGATGTGAGGAAATTATTGGCAATAAGCTTGACAAAAGGTCAATTATGACAAGTGGCAACCATTTGGAGATCTCACCTTAAGCTGGCAAAACTAAATGTCCGGGCAGTTAGGGAAAAGTGTCCCTTTCTGTTTCACTAACATGAGGCACTGGCAGACTTTAGATTCGAGGAAAGGTTTTCCCCCAGCTTGGTGTGGCCATGTAAGTCTGCTCTTAGCAAGCTGCAGGAAGAGCTATTGCCCACCTCAGACTTCCTGTCCCAGCACTTCCTGTTCCCTTTCTAGACTCTGAGTCACTGCACTTAGATCTATTACTTATGATATACATCCTGCCCAATTGGACTGCTGTTTTTTATTGTTGTCTGCCTTGGCCAAATCTGCTTGGTATTTTACTTTTCCTGAAATTGTTCCCAACTTCCCTTTCAAGAAGTCATGGTGATTTGTTTCAGCCATTTCGTTCACTGCCCATCATCATAGTTTATTGTATTCTCCTTTCTATTGTTTTCCATATTTGGGGATATGCCTGCACCAGCATCTCACAGCTGATGCTCTTTAATTTTGGATTTACTGCTCATTGTTATGGCTCTAGTGGCCCTTTGTTGTAGTTTGTTTCCTTTATTTGTTCCAAGTTATTCCTAAGTCTGTTTGCATTTGCACTTCTTTGAGGTGTTTTATATGGCTTCGCCCCATTGTGCAAATTTACTCAAGAAAACACAGCCACTGCCATTTGAATCCTTCAAGGGAAAGAGAGAAGGAGCTCTTGGCAGCTATCATGGCTTGGTAGCCAGTTGTATGTCTGGCCAGGAGCGACAATAGCTGCATGGTGTGGTAAAGGGGGGGGGGAACAAAACAATTATCATTCAGCTGGTGTCTCATTCGATATAAGCTCATTCCTTTAGGCATACGTTCATTGGCAATCTGTTATTTTAACACTCACGTGCATCTTTCACTTTCCCCACTTTCTTGTACTAAGCTGTGGCAACAACAGGAAGACTTGACTTCTGCAGCCGCACCTAGCTGCTGACATTTTGTTTTTCTCATAATGCCTTAGGTGCTGTGGCATTCTGGGGGCAACAACATGGTGGCTGCCACACACACACACAATGTTAGCCCCCTGGCCCTGGCAGCTGCTCCTGCCTGAAATTATGAAGTGTGCTGAGATAGATGGGCCAATAGTCCAAATCGGAAGAAGGCAGCTTCTTATGTGCCCGTTTTCCCCTAGTGCAAAAGTGCATGTTTCTAATTCTGTAAAGAAGAATGAAAGCTTTAATCTCAAGTCTGCTTACTAGGACTGCTTTGGTTTTTATTTTATTTTATTGTTAATGTTAGTATGAAAGACAAGCTAAAGCAACAAACAGCTGGTCTAGACAGCGAAGAAGGCTGCAGACTCCTTCGCCAGTACTCTGCTCTCAGTACAATTCTGCCTCCTTCATACTAATTAAATAAAAACAGGTAAGAACCTAAGTATTAGTTGTAACAATGCAATGAGTTTTTATTGTTTTGAAGCACTTTCCGTTGTGGCTTTCAATTAGAATGCAGCAGTTTCCAGACTAATTACATTAATTCAGAGCCAATTCCTAGGTTAATATACAGACTTATTTATACTTTGGCACAGGGAGATGTGAACATATGAAGATGCCTTATCTGGAGTCAGGCTTCTGGCCCAGCTAGGCCACTACTGTGCACTCTGCCTGGCAGACATTTTCTCATCCTTAAAATAAATTAACTGGAGAGGCCGGGGACGGAACCTGGGACATTCTGGAGGAAAAGCATGTGCTTTAGCACCAAGCTATAGCTCCTCACCAGGAGTGGATGACAAAGATCGGTGTTTAATAAAACATTAAACATTGAAAAACTTTCCTGTACAGGGCTGCCTTCAGATGGCTCGGAGGTGGGATAATTCCATACCCTACAACATTTCATCAATGAAAATAGGGACATCCTAAGGAAAAGTTGGATCAAATCAGAAACCGGGATGGCTTCTCCAAATCATGGACGTCCCTGGAAAATAGGGACACTTGGAGGGTCTGTGTTTTGCATGCAACAGTTCCCAGGATTGATTTTGGGCATATCTGGGAGTGAGTGAGAAAGACTTCTGTCTGAAACCCTGTAGAATCAAATCTGGGGGTCACAAATGTGCTGCCCTCCAGAGGTTGTTGGACACCAACTCCCATCATCCCCAGCCAGCATGGCAAGCGGTCAAGGAGGGTGGGAGTTATAGCCCAGCAACTTCTGTGGGGAACCATGTTGGCTGACCCTGACATAGACAATACTGTATTGGATGGATCAATGGTCTGACTCAAGATAAGGCAGATTCTCTTGCAGCTTATATGTGCTCATTGTTAGATTAACTCATTGGCTGCTAGAATTATAGATTGTAAAATGGATTCTCCACATATCAAAAGCTCTTCAGCTGTTTGTTCCTCTGTGGTTGGCGTAGAGGAACTTTCCAGTTTCTATATTGTTATCTCATGAAAATCAACCCACCACACCAAGCTACAAGCTGTGTGAGGCTCCAGTGGTTTCAGGTGCTTACCCAGGCTTCCATTTCCTTGGAATGAGGGACAGTGGAGTCTGTGGTGTCTTTAGGAAACAGTATAAGGTGTATTTACAGATATATGAAACCTGAGCGTATGCTGGAAGGGCTCACAGCCCTAACTCCACCAGAAGGTCTTGCTTCTCCCATAGTCACAGCCATGGATTCAAGCAGAAATCAGGCATGTCTCTCACTCAGCCTGCATCCTGCTTCTAGCCCAGCTCACACATACTAAACTCTGGCTTTTGTCTTTCTCACGACCAGCCAGGTGAGGTAGTGCACACACACACAAGATTTTGAGCAAATACACGCCTTAAAAAAACACAATATTTTTTCTCTGGATTGCCTTTTGGGAATGGGATATATCAGTTCTTTCAGGACCCAAAGTTGCTTTGCAATCGTCCTTCAGTATTTCTCCCCTGCTGGTGCAGCTGCACCAAAGTCAACATTATTTTAGAAAAGAAAAGAAAAGAAATGAGACTGGAATCCTTAGAGGGGAGACTGCAAGTGTAAGGGAAGATGTATAGAGAATAAGCAGAGATTGGTACTTGGAACATCAAAGGGCAAACTGTAACGAAATGAAGTATAAATGCACATCTGTATAAATACATAAATGCTCTTATGGCTTTGTATTCAATAATTGTTATGATTTTATTAATTTAAGCTTTTTACGCTGCTGCTGCTTATGTGGTTTGGATTTTGTAAGCTGCCTTGAATATTTGTAGCAAGGTAGGGAAAATCTATAAATAAGCTGATAAGGGTTGTTTTTGCAGCCACCTGGGACACTTAAGAGTTACTGGGTCAGTCATTAACATAAGCACTATGTTCATGACTGTCAATTGAGGTAATGGGGAATCAGTGTGTTGGAGAGGCCATGGGTGTATATGTAGGAATCAAGGTTATATTTTTTAGTTCCCCACTTTCACTTACAGGACTGGCCCAACACATTTTCCTTTCTAAGGTGGCCCCCGTCCTCGACGCCACACTGTCTTCCAAGGCCTCACCACTGCTTGCTTGCTGCTCTGCCTGGTGCCTGATTTCTGCTCCCTCGAACAAATGCTGCAATGCAGCACCATCATGCACCATGTGAGTAGAGCAATGCAGCTGCACTCACAGTGACCGCTGGGACACCTCCCTGCCCGCTTGCTCAGTCATGGGCCGCTGTCTGTGACACGTTGGGAGAAGGCAACAAGCAAGGCCAGGCTAGCTACAGGAAAGCATCATTGTCAGAGGAGCAGTGGCTCAGGAGAATGGGAACAGCCAGGGGACTCGGACAGCAGGACTGGGAGGAAGACCTCTGCATACAACCTTCCGATGTGGCCTCCTCAGTCTGCCTGATTGTAGGGCTGGTCATTTGGGTTTATGAATGTATTTGGCATACTTTAGATGCTGACTTTAATACCATGTCATTTATCCCTGCTGGGACCAGGTCTTGCTGATTTGAGATCTAATACAGATTGCACTGAAGTCAAGGGCAGAATTTATATTGCTTTCAGGAGTCTTGAACCAGGCCCTTGCGGCTGAAAAAACAACAACAGCCATTCAGGGTGGATGGGTAGATGAAGAGGATCAGCTGTGAAAATCCTTTGCCTTGCAGTGAAGCGGAGATGGGTGAATGGACAGGAGCTTTTTACCCTGCAGGGGGACTAATCAGCTGAGTTGGATGGATATATGGAACAGGAAAAGAACTGAAAATATATATGCTTTTGAGTGGAACTGGAAGAGACAGTGGGAAGAAATACGCTGAAAAACCAGGATTTTTCAGCATAGACAGGTATATATACTCAAACCAGGATCTCCCAAGATAATTTATGCATTCATTACCTTTTCAGTGTAGTTTACACAGCATTCATTTAAAACATCACAAAATTTACACACACACACACACACACACACACACACAATCAAAATTATAGACAATGCATAGAAAATCATTGCAAAGTAAAAGTTGTTTAAAAGATGTTACCCTACTTAAACCACAATTATTTATTAATATCTGCTTTTCAAATATGAGTGTTTAGGGATAAAAATTATTAATATTTTTTTATGACAGTAGCCCAAGAGACCCCAGCCAAGACTTGGGACTTCTCTCTCTCTTTGTGTGTCTGTGTCTGTCGCTCTCTCTCTCTATGTGTGTGTGTGTGTGTGTGTGTGTGTGTGTGTGTGCATTCATGCATGCAGACACACACATATACATAATAAGAGAGAAAGTCCCTGTTCCAGGAATTTTGCCAGATGAACATCCTACTTGTAAGAGCAGCTGACCACTCACCAAACCAGATCACTGAGGCTGACAAGATGTATAGCAGATGGTACAAGGAAGAGCTTGTGCCATGCAAGCAGCCACCTTCTATAACAGGCTGGCCAGAGTCCAATTTGACCGACTTCCATGATCACACAGAAATAACAGTTACAGGTCTGTGCCATTGCTCTAGGGATTCTAAACAATGATCCACAGGATACAACTGCATTGGAGAACCAAGGAAGCACTGACAAGATGGCAGCAAGGCCATTTATTGCAGAGAGATAAAATTTACCAGGCTTGCGTGTTGAGCATGCTGCTTTATGGAAGTGAGTCGTGGGCAACTTAAAACCACCAGGAATGATGCCTCAACACCTTCCACATGTGCTGCATCAAGAAGTTTTGGGGTATCACATGGCTGGATAGAGTCTCAAACAAAGATGTACTCTCCTAAGCCCACATTCCCAGCATGTTGACAGAATGAAAGATGGCAGGATCCTCAAGGATATGCTCTGTGGAAAGCTGGCTTCAGGCACAAGACCCATTGGCAGACCAACTCTGCATTATGAAGATGTCTGCAAACAAGACATGAAGGCTGGCAACAGCAACCCCACTGTGTGGGAATCCCTTGCAGATGACCACAGTACCTGGAGACAGACAGCTCATGTATCCACAGCAATGATCAGATGAGGAATGACTGCTGGGAGAAGCCCAGAGGGAAGAAACACTGTGGTACATCTGCATCAGTACAACCACACGCCTTCATCTGCCCCAGCTGCAACAAGACATGTCTCTCCCATATCTTGTCTTTACAGCCACAGCAGGCTCTGTAACTCTCCAACCATTTGACTTCACCTCCAAAGGCGCACTCCTCCATTGTCTCCTAAGACAGAAGGATGCCAACAAATTATACCTAATTTTCATGGAAACTGTAAGAGGCTTACAAATCCACAGCACAAAAGCAAATAGTAAAAACAAAAATAAAATCCCCATTAGAATCACTAACAAATCACAAATATTCACACCAAGGTCAGGTGTCATAACTCCTACTTCATCTATCTGTTTGTCTCGTCTATTGAACTTGCTTGTCTTCCAGCCATCACAGAGTCTCTTGGGGCAACCATTTTAGTATTTATTTTTGGAGTTGCTCGAAGAGCCTGTTTGGCTAAAGAATAAAGTCTCAATGCTGTCAGCAATCAATCAATCAATCAATCAATCAATCAATAAAGTAAGTATGTGGTGGGGCAATCTTTTGTTTAATATTATTTGGTAGGATTTTATTTGCTCACTGATTCAAATCTTACATAGAAACAAAACCACAAAACACTGTTTCCTATTCCTTGCTTCAATTCTCTCTCTCTCCATTTCCCAAGTTTTCTTCCTATGGGACGCTTTCCATATTCTGAACCTGCCGTAGGTATTACTTAGGGAGGTTATGATATATTCTGTATTTTCTGTTATTTTCTTACTTATCCTCAACAGTCTGTTTTGCCAGCTCTTTCTCCTTACTATGACTAAGAGCATTTCATACTCAAATTATCCATCACATTTAATGCTGTTAACTTTCCAGTGCAGACTATGCAACCCATAGAAAAGTACAAAAAACCCTTCCGGGATCTCCTGGCATCACAACAGTAGTCATGGCTGATATTTCTCCTCCCAGCTCAGGGCACCTCAACCATGTGATTGCTTAAAACGTCTTAAGTCATGAATGACAAGTCTGATTTACAGGTGAGACAAATCCTCATTGTCTCTCCACTTCTCAGGCACTGTGCTCTGGAAGCCTGGCGAATGGGATTGATTTGTTTCTCGTCTGCAGGCAGGATAAGAGGGGGGAATTTTAATTATGTGAGACAAGTGCCAATTGGCTTTTGGTGCAGGTGCAAATGGATTCTGAACTGGCTGAGGGTTGATCTACATGTTCAACAAAATCATATAGGCAACTCCCGGAGCTGTATGAGTGAGAGATTACATCTTTGAATGATTTCTGGTGTTTGTGTGTGTTAAAAAAAATCTGTAAATAGAAAACTAGGGACAAGCTGTTCTCAGTGGATCTAAAGATGGACTTGTCTCCAGAAGATCTTAATACAAAATCCCACCTCTGCTACAAACAAATAACGATTGGTCTCAGGCCTTATTTCCACTCATTCTTGGCTTACCAGGAGCTACAGTTGCAGTTCAGCATGGCTGTGGGGAAGGGCATAGAGTGTCAGGAATCTTCTGCCCCACTTTGCTGCCAGGCAGAGGACAGAGTACATGGGTAGAGTTGGAAGCCCATCAATTTCACTGCTGGGCTCCCAGTGGGTGGGGCTCCTGGAACAAACCAGACAGAAGACTTCAGGTACCTGGTCCACTCCAGGATTATAAATGCAGGAATCACCTGTAGGCGTTCCATCAGCAACCCCTGCTGTTGAAAGGCAGCCTCTTTACAAATATGGTATTCAAGGGTTTGTATATTGTACATTGTACTCCTAACCATCTGTACATACAAAGTATAGGGCACCATCAGACCCACCTGGGCAGTACTTATAAGTTACACAGACCTACTGTAGACTGGGGGGGGGGAATAACATAATTTTGCTCTTAATACTGGTGATGTGTTCTATGCTGGGAAGATGGGTTGGGAAGCCTGTTGGTGGTTGTTGTGTATTCTAAATACACCTCTGACATTTATTTTAATGACAAAGTTAAATAGGAAAACTGGATTTATCTATTTTATTTTTGATTTGGGGTCCCCCCCATTTTGACCCAGGTTGGTTTTTATGACTATGGGACCACTGAAATGAAGAGGGTGGAGGAGGGGAGAGGGAGAGGGAGAGGGAGAGAGAGAGGGAGAGAACCTGGGTCCCCATAAATAGAATCAAACAGGTTGTTTGCTGACTTGCCAGCAGATGGTTGCTCAGTGCCTGATCAACACCCACTAGTTCTGAGCAGCAGGTCAGGGGACACAGATGCTATCCTGTGACTTCTGTCGCAGTTCAGCCCAGGGACAAGTGGAGTACTGGAAGTTTAGAGTTAGGACAGAATGTCCTAGTCTTTCATAGAGTTGCCATATTTCAAACAATGAAAATCTGGACAAAAAAGTTGTCCAGCTTTTCTTAGTTTTGCCCAAAGTTGAGCTTTATGGGCAAAATCATGAAGAATAATACCGTTTTTGAGCTAGTTTTATGGGGGAAACCCCAGCAAAAACAGCACGGCCAGCATGGGTTGCCATACGTCTGGGTTTTCCTGGACATTTTTAACAATTTCTGTCCGGACACTGCAACCGACTGCAGTATTCTGAATATGTATGGCAACCCTAGACTTTCACCCATCCATTTTTTTCCTCTCTCCTCCCCCTATCCCAATTTTGTTCTTTTTCCATGCTCACAAATGGGCAGGGTGGCCACGGTGTTTAGATGTTCTGGAAGCCTGGGAAAGAGCTGGTGCCCCTTTCCTCAGTGTGATGTGAAGCTTTTTGCTCCAAGGCGTCAGACTAGCTGCAGGTTAGAGTTTTAGGTTCTGTTAATGTGGTTCCTTGTAGGTTTGTTTGTAAAACATTGAGGTCCACCTCAACAAGTTATTTAATAATTTAATTATTAAATCAGAACTCCAGCATATGTGAAAAGTGTGCGTTTTTGTTTCCTGCCCTCCACCTGCATTCTGAAGTGATGCACTCCAGACAGGCCTGTTTCATGTGAGTATCCTGCATATCTGTACCAGCTGTGGTAAACCACCGGGGAATAATGATGTGTGGAGTTCTCAGTTCCATAGGAAATACAGTGACTTTTGGCTGAGTCCAGATGGTGAGCATGTCTGATGCAAACAAACACCCCAGAATTACTTGGTTGTGAAGACAGGGCTTATTATCACAGAACAACAGCACTATAAACTTGATTTTAATTTATTTATATTAAATGCATTTATCAGCTGCCAGTATTTTCCCTCAGTGACTTACAATATTAGGAACCATATAATAAACATACTAACAGTCAGAATTACAGAAGTAAAATATTTGAAGTCAATATATCACAGCCTGTCATACTAATATAAGTTTAAAAACAGATGTTACTGCCTCATGGCTTCTTCTAAAAAAGCAATCCTGAACAAAAGCAGGTTTCTAGAGCCCACCTGAACACTACCCAAAAGGGAGCTGATTCTACAACTTGGGGGAGGAAGGTCTATAGCTATGACGGTCCATTTTCCTGTCAAGCAGGGTCTCTGAGGTGAATCTCAGATCACCAGCAGGTTCATAATGGATGTGGGGAACCTCAGCTCTGGAGGGCCAACAACAACCTCCCAGTCTACTCTGACTAGCCCTCGAGGGTCTTCCCAGGTCACCCTGCTCACCAGCTCTGCTTTACATTTTCCTTGAGTGTTTTTGCCTGGCGGCAAGATGTCACTCTGATAATGCCTCTTGCTGGCCTGGTCTGGACGGAGAGGACTGTGAGAAAACAAAGGTGAAATGTACATGTGTTGCTCTGCCCACATATGCCTCTGGGGCATGCATTCAGCCCCTGTCTGCATCTGGGCTGTAGCTACCAGATCATCTTCAGAGGCAGCCCCACCATGTGTGTTGCAATAGTCCAGTATGAATGTAACCAGAGCATGAAACACTGTAGCAACTGAGCAAGCACCTCAATGAGAAATAGTTTTTGAGGTATTGGTCACTAGCAATTTGCTCATGTAATGCTGAGTACCTATGACTGCCTATGAATAGGTTTGCTACCTGGCTGATTTTAAACTTGCCTGCCTGGTTATTTCATCTTCCCGTCAATGGAGATTTTAAAATCTGCAAATATTAAAATTTAAATCAATTGGCTTAGGCAAATGAACAGTGCCTGGGGGCTCAGTTCTTTAGGAGAGACGGGGACACTGGCTGTAAGTTGAATGATTGCTCTGCTCTAACAAATGCTGAGGTTTAGAAAAGTCAAAGGAGGAAAGGTAGAGTTCTTGTCTATTAAGGGGAAAAAAGAGAGCAAATTATACTGCCAGCCATAAACCCTTTGGTTTTTGGGCCACAGGACCTTGTCCAATGCACCATTCCTTAACGGGGGAAAAATATTATTCTGCTCTATAATTTAATGGATGGCTGCGTACTTAACATTCTTTCCCTGTAACCCACCAGGTAATCACAGATGCTTACAGCGCTATCGTCACAAGGGGTATGTTCAGATGTTGTCTGCCTTGCCTAATTGCCTCTGTTCAAGGGCCCTGGTGAGGGGTCCTGTGAACTATGCACCCTGCTGCGTTAAGCAGCCTTTCTATCTACCAGGAAATATGCTGCGGCTGTTAACAAATGCTAGAGTGTGCAGCGCAGTTTTGTTGAGCTGCAGCACATGTAAAGCTGAACCACTCAGATGTTCACAGTCAACAGAAGTGAAGGGCGACAGCACTACAGTCAGGACAAATTGCTTTTAAGTTAGATCAAATCTGTGAAGAGCCTCCTTATCATTTAGTTCTTCTAATCCAAACTCCCTCCAGATGCACATCTGGTAACTTCAAGAGCAGTGGACTCTCTAGGACATTTTACTCCAATACTCTGGAGAGAAAACATATAACTTCCTGGAATATTGATTGAATATTGTGGTTCAATTACTGCTCCGTCTGCTAATCCAAATTGAGTTGACTGTTGTAGCTCACTCTACTAATCCAAAAATCTTACTTGTGTTAGTTCAGCCCATTGCATGCTCATTGGCATTATGAATTTTCACAGTATAAGAATTTGTTTCCCTTAGTCGTTTAACCTTCTACAATTCAGGCCAGTGGCCCATCTAGCTAGCTATAGTCTATGGCAGGAATGGGGAACACTGGTGCTCCAGATATTGTGGGACTACAATTCCCATCATCCCTGACCATTGACAATGCTGGTTGAGGCCAATGGGCATCCAACAATATCTTAAGGGCTGCAGGTTCCCCATTCCTGGTCTCCACTGACTAGCAGTAGCTCTCCAAGGTTTAGGAGGGGTCTTTTCCAGCTGTGCCTGGAAACATATGCATGTACATATGAGAATTTAATGTGGGCCATTCAAGGCTCTTGCAATGAGTAGTAGTTCTTCCCCATCTGTATTTTCATTGGATGGAATTCAACATCACACTATGGTGAATGCTTCATCTGCTCAAGCATTTCTGCTTGCCAGGTGGAACAATCCTACCTCTCCTTGGGGGGTGCAGGGGGGGGGAGGGAAAGACAGGAGGAAAGTGGAAGTCCCTGCACAGGGCTTCCACTGACGGAGCTTGTTAGGTGAGTCTCACCCATTACATCTTAACTTACTAGCATTCAAGCACCTTTTTACATTCCTAGCTTGCTCAGTACTATAGAAGTCCTTATTTGCTCTTGAGATAATTCCAACTGTGACCTCTTTCCTTCTATATGTATATAACATGCCATCATCGCAAAGCCGTGGCTCACTTTGCTTGCAGCACATTTAGTATTTTTCAGTTTCTCCTTCCTGTAATCCCAAATCTAATGTGATTTTTTTTTTACAGTATCTTGTGTTCACAAGTTGCTGACAGAATTGCTTGAACTTCGCATGTGTCCTGGATTGACCCCCCCCCCCCTCCCAGATCTGTGAACAGGCTTTGTTTGCTTTCAGCTGACCCACAGAAGAGAAGAGGCCTGCCTCCTTTTAAATAAGACAGCTGGCCTGTGAGAAGTGGAACTGAGGCCAACTGCTTTCTGCTTTTTTATTTTGAAACTCATCTATATTCCACATTCATTGGTAGATGGTTTGTATCTTTCACCATTTCTATAGGCTAGTTGAGGGGTAACCAGCCCTCGTGTGCCCAGCATTACCTCCTATGGCACGTGGAGTTGGTAAATATCCCCTCAAAACACCCACACCCACACACACCCCATGTGGGAGAGATTGTTTGCCTTTCCCGTTCAGTTTCTGTTGCACTGGTTCAGCCTAATGGAATATTGCCAGCCCCTTAAACATGCCCACATTTCATTAGATGCTAGGATTAGAAACCTTCCTCCCTTCTGATCCAAACAGAAGGGAGGTGCAAAGAGCTTCTCTGTGTGAATTAGTGTTGCTTTCGCTGATCTCCATGCCTTTTCCCCATTGATGATGGGATGAGGGATGATCATGCCTCCAACCATTTTGTGGTCTTAGTCTCTTTTTCTGCTCTTTTAGATGTGGCAGTCATTTTGTGTTATGCACACCCAATGGCGGCCATTTTGTGACTGGTGCCTCTGGTACTTTTTCAAAATTCCAATGGTGCCCCCCTGCCCTGAAACTTTGGTGAGCCCTGGGCTAGCCTCTGGGGGCCTTTATTTTTATTTTTTTTAAGACATGGGCGAAGTATTTGAAGCTCACCTTGCATTAACTCAGAAATTACCCAAGATCTTTCCTGAGGAGAAGACTATGGGAGATGTAGTTCTCTCAGCAACACTTCCAGCTGCAAGGAGCCTTGGAAGAAGTATACACTGTTAGTGAACAGAATGGTGTGATGAAAGAGAAGAGAGGGAAAAATGTGTTTCTCCTTTCTTCTCCATACAAGTGATTTACTGCTGCTACCACTAATATAAGGGAAAATACATGGGAAGGGGGTGGCAGGGGTGGCAGATGGTAGCAAAGAGTTGGGGGGGTCAGGTGGGGAAGCTGGGAATTCTTCTCTAGCTCTGGTTTTACCCTGATTTGTTTGTAAGCCTCACTCAGAGAAATTTGTCAGTATATCTAGAAACAAGGAAACAAGCAGTACTGTTCCATGGAGAGATGGGGCAGAGAAATAGAACATGTCGGGCAGAAAGCTGGAAAGAATGGGAATGGGAAAAGAGGGCTTGGGAAGGAAGCAGAAATTCTTCATTTCTTCATTCTTCATTCATTAAGGAAGCAGAAATTCTTCATTTGGTTTCTATCTTATGCTTAATCTTTGAATTTTGTGGTCTTTCTTCTGCTGTAAATTGGATTTTGAGACTTTCGGCAAGGAGAATTGGTGTCAAAGAGCAAGCAGAGGGAGTCTGGAACATTTTTGGTGGTGCCGTAACATTTCTAGCTATGCCTTTTACCAGTGTGATGTGAGTTAAATGTATGTTAAATTGGTAGTAATGTGTGTGGGGGGGACCCAGTGAAGAGAAAACCAAAGTCTCCCTTATCCTTTGAAATTTCCCTCTTTTTTCTGACTGCTTTTTTGGCAAAAGACATGGAGGTGATAGTGAAGGGATCTTTCCATCCATCAGCTGCAAAGTTCTCAGAGGGACTTAGAGAAATGTATTAACATGGTATGGAATGCAGACTCTTGGCTGCATCCTTAAACAGGATACATTTTTTTTTTTTAGCACAGATAAAGCGGAGGAGCTGGGCCTGATACAGTGTTCAGGGCAAGACGGATTGCAGCTGCTTCACTCGCTTTGATTACACCAGCTATGCTATTTGCATACAGAAAAGTCAATAACTCTCCTTCAACTTCTGTTGTGGCTTGTTTTTCTCTGTAATAAATAACTAATCAGCAACCAGGACCAGTGCGTAACGGAAGCTGAATTCTTAAAGGACCCGATACACCTTTATGCTACCTGCTCTGCCATGAGTTCTCAAATCAAAAAACCCCAGGCACGTAAGGAAATGGGTGAGTTGGAAGCTAAGCAGTAAAGTTACCTTCCACGGGGATGTGAATAACCCTGTATAATTAATGAATGATTATCAAAATTAAGAGTTGGCACTGAAGCTTGTTAAATACCGTGGAGATTTTAATGTGCGTGTGTAACAAGGGTTGTAAAACCTTGGGCACATTTGCACAGCTGAGAACGTGTTGAGGGCCCTACACACACCCCACAATCAAACCCCTACTACAACATATTTTACGGGCTACGCTACAATGCTTCTTTCAAACCTGATTTAAGCTGGAGGAGGGGAACACTTTTTCAGGAGCATGGCTGGAGATTTCTCTGATGCTGTATTATATCATTAAGAAGGAACTGTATGGCAGTACGTCTGTGCCTATCAGAAGGGCAGCAAAATGGGGCCACTCACAGACAGAGGTTATAGGTAGAGGTTTCTGACTGCTAGGTATGCAGAAAAATATTAGTTCACAAATCTTTGGGAGCAAAGGGGGAAATGGCTGGGGGGAGCTGGAGTCTAATAACACCTGGAGGATATCACATTGGCTACATCTGGTCTACAGTGCTCTGAAGAGGGTGTTTTTGAGGGATTTTGGTCAGGTGATGCATCCTCTTTCTTAAACTGTCTGAATCCACTTGGGACCTGGGCCCCTAGGCTTACTTCTTCTTTTCTTGTGTTCTTGGCCAGCCTTCCCAAATTTGGAGCGCTCAATGATGGGCAGCTGTCCAAGGGTGCTTGGTGCTGCTGCTGCACCTGCTGTCCCCCCCACAAAATGAGAGCATGGAAATAGGTCAGCAGGAAATGCCCTGCCAGTTTCATAGCCATTTTCTTTCTTTTTATAAAATGTTTTATTGTAAACTGCAATAAGGTTACCATAATAAACACCAACTTAAGCACAGTGGTTTTTCATGTTGCAAACTGCACACATTGTCAAACAGAAATCAGGCATACACACTGTCAAGCTAAATCAACAAGTCTCTCCAGAAAGACCCTTGTGAATCCAGTCCAGTACCTTTACACCCTCCTCACCGCTAATGTATGCCCAAAATAGAAACTAGTTCTCTGCAAAATTATCCTCTTTCAGTAAGGCCAGAGCTAGCCTAACTTGACATGTTAATCTTACTGACAAGGCTGACCGCCAGCTACAGGAAAACCAGTCCTGCAGAATACTCCCCTCTATTATTTTCCAATGTCTTTCCACCTCCAGGTTTGCCACCACTGGGAGGTGCATTACTAAATCACCAGTTCCACAGTCTTGAAAGCAGTCATGTGGGACTACTGGTGTGTGTGTGTGTGTGTGTGTGTGTGTGTGTTTTGCAGGAGATCCTCATTTTCCACTTCACATCTAGTTTGAACCTGGGAGAATGATTGCTATGAATCCCTTGCTAGTCGCTTGGTAACAATTTGACAGTGTTGCACACATGCTCTCATCTACTGTGGTTGTGTTTTCGAGATTTACTCAGGCGCAATGCGAGGGGGCTCTTTTGGCTCACATGAGAAATGGCTCCTCAGTTCCCCTACTACTAGGGGAAACATCACCACCCTTGTGAGCTCTGGTTATGTGGACCAAATTCACACAGAAGGAACAATTCGAACCTAGAGCTTGGATCCAAAAATCCTCTGGCATGAGCTGAAACCATGTCTGTGTGCTGGTCCCAAGGGATATCCGATAGGCGAGGTCTAGTCCAGTCCAAGGTCAGTCCAAGCCAGAAGTCACGAAGCCGAGGTCAGGAAGCCGAGGTCAGGAAGCCGAAGTAACAAAGCCGAGGTCAGGAAGCCGAGGTCAGGAACCAGGAACAGGAACTAGGCAGCACCGATGTTGCTCCTGCAACTTGGGTCTGGGACTGGCTGGCTTTTATCTGCCCCGAGGCAAAGGGCGGCTCCGATCCTCAGGTGCCTCGCCTCTCCTGGCTTGGAGGCGAGCACTCCTCCTGCGGGAACTTAGTTCCCTTCGCCTCTCTGCCCTTAGCCTTTGCAGCTCAGGAGAAGCTGGAGGGTTACCGGACCCAGAGGCAACCTCAGCTTCCCCTGACTGGGTGGGGAGTGGAGCACCTGCAGGCAATAAGTCCTCCATCCCATTAGAAGCCAGATCAACCTCAGCCGATGCCTGCACCTGAGGATCCAGCACAGGTGAGTCCCCTTGAGACTCAGGCCCCAGCCCTGGCTCTGCTGGTTCTGGAGGCAGTGAATCCTGTGCAGGCTGGGATCCCTCAGGTTCAGCGTCTGACTCTGACTCCCAGGTCATCACACCATCCCCCCTCCCAGGCCCCCCCCTCAACCGAGGGGCCGGACCAGGCTTGCTGGGGTAAGTCGCATGGAAATCACGGAGGCAGACAGGCGCGTGGACGTTCTCCGCTGGTTCCCACGACCGATCCTCGGGCCCATACCCCTTCCAGTCGATGAGGTATTGGAGCTTCCCCCTGTGGTATCGGGAGTCAAGAATGTGCTCCACCTCATACTCGGGCTCCCCCTGAACCAAAACTGGCTGCGGTCGTGGATGGTCTGGGTGGAACTCGTCGGGCGGGGCGACCGGACTGAGTAGGGACCGGTGGAATACCGGGTGGACCTTCAGGGTCGCGGGTAACCGGAGACGGAATGCCACAGGTGAGACCCGGTCCACGATCGGAAATGGGCCGGTGAAGCGGGCATCCAGCTTCCGCGAAGGCCGAGAGGGGTGCAGGTGGCGGGTGGAGAGCCATACCAGGTCTCCGACATGGAGTTCCGGCCCCTCCTGACGGTGACGGTCGGCCTGGGCCTTATACGCGTCCTTGGCCTGGCTCAGTTGCTCCGTCAGAAGCTGCTGCTGTGACTGGAGCTCTTGTAGCCAGTCTGTCACTGCGGGAACTGCGGATGCCGGCAGTACGCTTGGAAACAACCGCGGGTGGTACCCATAGTTTGCCTGGAACGGGGTCTGTTGGGTGGAAGCGTGCACTGCGTTGTTATATGCGAACTCGGCCAACGCCAGGTGGTCGACCCAATCGTCCTGGTGGAAGCTGCAGTAGCACCGGAGGTACTGTTCCAACACCGCGTTTGCCCGTTCGGTCTGTCCATCCGTCTGTGGATGGTAGGCCGAAGATAGGCAGACCTCCGTCCCGAGAGCCTGATGTAGAGCGCGCCAGAACCGGGAGGTGAACTGGGCACCACGATCGGAGATCAAACGTTCCGATAGGCCATGTAAGCGGAAGACGTTTTGCAGGTACAGTTGCGCCGTCTCCTTGGCTGAGGGTACAGATGGGCACGGGGCGCAGTGCACCATTTTAGTGAAGTGGTCTGTGAATACCAGGAGGCAGGTACACTGACGGGATGGGGGTAGGTCTACCACGAAATCCAATGAAACCGTGTGCCACGGACGAGGGGGAACTGGCAGTGGCTGTAGCAGTCCCGCAGGTCTCCCGGTCGATCCCTTGGCTCGCCGGCAGACCTCGCACCCCCCAATGTACCGTGCCACGTCGGCCTTCAAGCGGGGCCACCAGAACTCCCGGCTGACCAGGTGGGTGGTCCGATACCTCCCGAAGTGGCCAGCTGCCGGGGCGTCGTGTGACATTTGGAGTACCTCGGCCCGCAAAGGCCCTGGTGGGATGTACAACCGACCACGGTGCATCAGCAAACCCTGGTGCACAACCAGTTCCGGGTATCGAGGACATGATCCACTGGCCAATTCCTGAATCCGTTCCTGAGCCCACGCATCGACCCGTTGCTGCTTCCGCACTCGGTCCAGCAGCGACTCAGTCTCATGAACAGCCAGGAAAGCTGCTGGTGGGATGATCGTTGTTGGGGCCGCCTGCTGCACCGTCTCTGCAATGTCCTCCGGTTTCCGGGACAGTGCATCCGCCTTCTGGTTTTGGGAGCTGGGGATGTAGCGGATCCGGAACTGGAACCGGGAGAAGAACAGTGCCCACCGGATCTGCCGCTGGTTTAGCCTGCGGGTGGTCTGGAGGTACTCCAGATTCCGGTGGTCGGTTCTCACTTCCACCGGGTGTCGTGCCCCCTCAAGATGATGGCGCCAGACCTCAAAGGCCACCTTGATGGCCAGAAGTTCCCGCTCCCACACGGTATAGTTACGCTCCGCCGGAAGGAGCTGCCGGGAGTAGTAGGCGCAGGGTAACAGTGGCGCATCAGGTCCGTGTTGCTGGGACAAGACGGCACCGAGAGCCGTACTGGAGGCGTCAGTCTCCACCACGAAGGGACGAGAGGGATCAGGATGCTGCAAAATTGGCGCCTTCTGGAAACAGGCTTTCAATCCCTGGAATGCCACCTCAGCCTCCTCATCCCAGGCGAAGGGCGTCTTGGGGCGCAGCAGTCGGGTCAACGGGGTGGTGCGATGAGCATAGTCCGCAATGAATGTCCGGTAATAGTTGGCGAACCCCCAAAAACCGCTGTAGGTCCTTGCGGTTCCGCGGCGCCGCCCACTCTCGAACCGCAGACACCTTCCCGGGGTCCATCTGTACACCGTCAGGGGAGAGTCGGTGTCCGAGGAAGTCCACTGACCGCTGGTGGAACTCGCACTTGCTGAGCTTAGCGTACAGGCGGTGCTCCCGCAAGCGCTGCAACACGGTCCGGACATGACTCTCGTGGCGAGCTGGGTCACGGGAATAAATCAGAATGTCATCGAGGTACACCACCACATACTTGTCGAGCAAGTCCTGGAACACGTGGTTGATGTACCGTTGGAACACGGCGGGCGCGTTGCATAGTCCGAACGGCATGACCAGGTACTCAAACTGCCCATAACGGGTCCCGAATGCGGTCTTCCACTCATCCCCGGCACGGATCCGAATCAAGTTGTAAGCCCCCCGGAGGTCCAGTTTGGTGAACATCTGCGCCCCTTGCACCCGCTCCAGCAACTCTGCAATTAGGGGCAAGGGATACCGGTCTGGGATGGTGATCTTATTCAGGGCTCGGTAATCATGGCAGAGGCGAAGCTCCCCACACTTCTTCTTAACGAAGAGTACTGGAGCGGCGGTGGGAGAGGTAGAGGGCCTAATGAACCCCCGCTCCAGGTTCTTGTGAAGGAAGTCCTGTAAGGCTTCACGCTCTGGCTCCGAAAGAGAGTATAGGCGACTCACAGGCAGGGGCGCCCCAGGCTGGAGGTCTATGCCGCAGTCAAAAGACCGATGAGGAGGCAGCCGGTCTGCCCCCTGTTCCTCGAACACGTCTACGTAGTCCCGGTACACGGCGGGGAGCGTTGATGCAGCCTCCCCCATGGAGGCGGCCGAAAGCATCTCGGACTGAGCAATCGAACCCGAGTCTGGGAAGCGTACAGTTCGATTGACCCAATCGATCTGAACATTGTGAGACTCCAGCCAGTCCATCCCCAGCACCAGGGGAAACCGGGGCATGGTGGCAATGTCCAGGGTACGCACCTCCCGGTGCTGCTGGTGGCACAGGACCAAGGGCTGGGTCTCCCGAGTAACGGCACCTGACCGCAAGAGCCGTCCGTCGATTGCCTCCACCTGCACCGGTTCTGGCTTGTTCTGGAGCGGCACCCGATGCTGAGCGGCGAAGGCAGAGTCCATATAGGAGCGGGTTGCCCCTGAATCCACCAGAGCGTGGGTGAGAATCCAGGGCCCGCCTGGGGGGTATAGACGCACCGGGATCATGAGGTGTTGCAATTCCACTGGTGAGGGCCCATCATGCGATGCTTGGGACCCCAGATAGCCTGGGCCAATGGCTACTGGGGTTGGCGGTTTCCCTGCGGCTGGCGTTTCTCGGGGCAGGTTCGGGCGTAGCGTCCACTCCCCCCGCAGTAGAGACACAGGTTTCCCTCCCGACGTCGTGTCTTCTCCGAAGGGGAGAGGCGAGGCCGTGTTGCCCCGAGCTGCATCGGCTCCTCCAGTGACTCGGCTCTGGCTGTGGAACTGCTGGGGAGCACTGGAGTAGGGAGCCCAGAGTGCTGGCGGGCCCGGGCCTGGCGCCGGTCCTCCAACCGATCGTCTATCTGTAGACTCCGTTGGATGAGGGCCTCCAGCGTGGCGGGGCGATCCAAGGTGGCCAGCTGGTCCAGTATCTCATCCGAAAGCCCCTCGAGATACTGGTCCCGAAGTGCGGAATCGTTCCAGGTCAAGTCCTGCGCCAACAGCCGAAATTCCGTGGCATAGGCGGCCACTGTGGACTTGCCCTGTTTCAACCGCCGAATTGCCCGATTGGCTTGACTCGCCTTCTGAGGGTTGGCGAACGCGGTTTCAAAATGGTTGCAAAACCCCGTATAGTCTGTCAGCAAGGGGGAGTCTTGCCGGAGCAGCGGCAACGCCCACTTGGCCGCCTGGTCCTTCAGCAAGCTGATCAGGAAGTGCACCTTGGTGCGGTCGTCGGGGAAATCCCGGGCTCGCCCCTGAATATACAGTTTGGCCTGGGCGAGAAACATGGGAAAGCTGCCCGGGGACCCATCAAATTTTTCTGGCAGGGCCACTGGGTACTTGCCTGGAGCTGGGGCGCAGGCACCAGGAGCCAGTAAGGCGTCCAAACGCTGCTGAAGCGCCGTAACCGCATTGCTTAGCTGCTGCACTGTGTGGGTCAAGACCTGGTTCTCCTGGGCCAATGCCACCAGCGCAGCCGCCTGGTCAGTCATGACGACAGGTTCCTCCCGAACGCACCCCAACGAAGGGGGAGTGCGGGTGTGGCAGGAGCAAACTGTGCTGGTCCCAAGGGATATCCGATAGGCGAGGTCTAGTCCAGTCCAAGGTCAGTCCAAGCCAGAAGTCACGAAGCCGAGGTCAGGAAGCCGAGGTCAGGAAGCCGAAGTAACAAAGCCGAGGTCAGGAAGCCGAGGTCAGGAACCAGGAACAGGAACTAGGCAGCACCGATGTTGCTCCTGCAACTTGGGTCTGGGACTGGCTGGCTTTTATCTGCCCCGAGGCAAAGGGCGGCTCCGATCCTCAGGTGCCTCGCCTCTCCTGGCTTGGAGGCGAGCACTCCTCCTGCGGGAACTTAGTTCCCTTCGCCTCTCTGCCCTTAGCCTTTGCAGCTCAGGAGAAGCTGGAGGGTTACCGGACCCAGAGGCAACCTCAGCTTCCCCTGACTGGGTGGGGAGTGGAGCACCTGCAGGCAATAAGTCCTCCATCCCATTAGAAGCCAGATCAACCTCAGCCGATGCCTGCACCTGAGGATCCAGCACAGGTGAGTCCCCTTGAGACTCAGGCCCCAGCCCTGGCTCTGCTGGTTCTGGAGGCAGTGAATCCTGTGCAGGCTGGGATCCCTCAGGTTCAGCGTCTGACTCTGACTCCCAGGTCATCACAGTCTGCCCATGCAAGAGAATTGGGGGACCCTACAGTGGTGCTGTGGTCTAAACCACAGAGCCTAGGGCTTGCCGATCAGAAGGTCGGCGGTTCGAATCCCCGCGACGGGGTGAGCTCCCGTTGTTCAGTCCCTGCTCTTGCCAACCTAGCAGTTCGAAAGCACATCAAAGTGCAAGTAGATAAATAGGTACCGCTTCAGCGGGAAGGTAAACGGCGTTTCCGTGCACTGTTCTGGTTTGCCAGAAGCGGCTTAGTCATGCTGGCCACATGACCCGGAAGCTGTACGCTGGCTCCCTCGGCCAATAAAGCGAGATGAGCGCCGCAACCCCAGAGTCGTTCGCGACTGGACCTAACAGTCAGGGACCTTTACCTTTACAGATTGTATTTGGGGGAGGGAGCACAGGAAACTGCAGTTCATGGCTGAAATTAGAATGGAAGTGCCTGTCGGTTGTGCTGCAGGACCCTTGGATCCTCGCCATATCCTGTAAAAGAGAAAGCCAATTTCTGAATTGGACCAGACAAGCCACTTTAGTGCAATAAATCATGGATGGTCCTGTAGACAACAACCTCTATGTATTGTAATTATACTACCCATGGTTCATAAAGGTTTGTACGGCTTTCCCGCATATTCTAACTGTTGTGAACCACACTGCAAACATGGAATTGTAACCATCTGCATTACAAAAACATGAAAAATCCAACAATGATTTGAAAGGTTTTGTGTTCGGTGGTTAAAAGGAGGGGGTGTTCACTCTATTCTGAATGAGGCTTCATGGTTTATTTTCCATTCATCCATGTCTTTCTAACCAGTCTTTCTCTCTTCCACTAAATTATCTCTTCTGTTCTATTCTAATGCTTTGAGATAAATAGTGCTAGGACAGCAAAGAAAGAATGAGGCTCTGGATTCATGCCCTGGAGGAAGACAGCCTCTCTCTGCCCAGGTTTCTCTGTTTGTACCTCGGCTAGGAAATAAATTTGTCTGAAATACTTTTCACCCTGACTAAAGGGTTATCACGAGCTTATAATAAACACATGCAACCTGAGCCAATGTAAACAGGGGAATGGCTTGGTCATGTCTGCCTCGTGAACTGACATATGCATAGATACATGGATGTGTTTTTGTTTGCAGCACTGTTCTGTCCCCACACAGTCTCTGACTCATAGTCCTACCACTTTGCACACCCACATTCCTTACTCACAAAAAGACCCACACTCAAACCACCATCCTATCCTGTTCACATCATTCTTGATCGCTGCCATTTTAATGCTGCATCCTTCATTCTCCACATCCCCTCTAATAGGTCCTTCCGTGAGTAAGTTGTTTTTGCCAGCTGTTCAGCAACTTAGCAAATGTAATGTTCATCACCCTTTAGATCAGCCAATGAGTACAGAGAGATGTTTCTGATGATACAGCAGTAGAGATGTGCGAAGCTGCCAATTTTAGTTTCTCTCAGTTCATTTTCCAGTCTAAAGTTTAGTTATTCGCATGTCCACATCTGTTTGTGAATTTTTTTTAATGCTCATGAAAATCCATTGTGAAATATGTAGAAGACCCCTTCCCTTCATTGGTCAGGTGGCATTGTGGGATGGTACCTTTCCCTCCGCCATGATCTGACAAGGGACTAGTCTCGGGGGGGGGGGGTTTCTGGCTGGTGCGAATCCAAAAATGGTCCTTGTGTAGTGGATTATAGTCTGCCCGCAAATTGGCCAGTCGTGTGCAGGCTGCACAACCTAGCTCCTCCCCAGGGGTGGATTGGACTGAGCCAGCCTCTTGGGCTTGCCAATCAGAAGGCTGGCGGTTTGAATCTGTGCAATGGGGTTAGCTACCGTCGCAGTGTCCCATTGCACCAGAAGCGGTTTAGTTATGCTGGCCACTT
Source organism: Darevskia mixta (assembly GCA_034641385.1). Taxonomy (NCBI): domain Eukaryota; kingdom Metazoa; phylum Chordata; class Lepidosauria; order Squamata; family Lacertidae; genus Darevskia; species Darevskia mixta. The sequence goes on from JAWWNH010000008.1 coordinate 22,437,076, forward strand.
GACCCGGAAAGCTGTCTGTGGACAAAGGCTGACTCCCTTGGCCTGAAGCGAGATGAGCGCCGCACCCCATAGTTGCCTTTGACTGGACTTAACTGTCCAGGGGTCCTTTACCTTTACTCTGGTCTGCCCCCCGGGTATATAAGTACAGCCAGGCTCCACCTCCGCATGCAGTTCCTTGTTGGATCTCCATATGCCTTTTTTGTATACAGTACTTGACTGGAGAACTGCATTGAAAACTATGGAGAAGTGCAAATTTCGAAGGATAGCTAAGATTTGGTTCATGTATTGTCTAGGAACTTGTGAATTAGGTAGGTTGACATTTAAATACATGCTGAATTCTCCCCGATCCCTACACAGCACTTTAGCCAATGGTATGGCAGGGAGCGTGTCTCTAGTTTTGTCCCTTTTTCACATTTCTGCGACATTGGGAGAAGGCGCTAATCAGCAAAACTATTATTTGAACAAGCTAACTACTTAGAATTACTGTCATAAAATCTATTTTTAAAAACCCCATAAATCTTCTATATCCAAAGGCTATATAGCTATCTTGCCAATTAAATGAGTTTTTAAAAACAAATTATCCTCTAAAATGGCAAATGGCCTCCACTTAAACAGAAGCATCACATACCCTAAAAATTTCCAGTTAAAGTCTAGTCTTCATACTGACAAATGCACATAGCTTCTGGTTTATGTACTACTGTATCAACAACAACAACAACAAATAATTTATTGTACTAGCCATGGGCTGTGACTACTTTATAAATAAAGTTCCGATATAAAGTTTCCAATAATAAACAATGAAATAAAGATAAATCATTTGATAAAAGTTAAAATACTACTGCATTTTAACTTTTATCAAATGATTTATCTTTATAAATCTTTATAAATCTTTGATTTAAATTCCAATTAAAACCTAATTTAAACTTAAAACTCTCACATTTCTTCTGCAATAGCTACCCTGGTTCTTTCCATTCAGAGTTTCATTGCAGCTAAAGCATACAATGATGCTTCATGTATCTCAAATGGGGAAATAGATAATTTCTTGATCAGTACATGTGATTAAATGAGGCAAAATGTTTCTCAAGAATGTTTGTCTTGGACCATCATACAAAGGCCATTTCCATACATAATGGATTGCATTCTCTACCCATTTCAAATTACAGATCCCAATCCACTGCGAGACAGGTATCTGTTTGTATCCAGCCTCCAACACAGCAGAATGCATAATCTGTAGATGCACTTCTAGAACAGCCCTACATAGGAAGGAAATGTCAGTTCTTCTAGATATCTAGCTCTTTGATGGTCATTTTAAAGAGATGATACCATTAGGGAAAGTTAGATTGTTGTGGCAACCTCATGCCTTCTTCAGCTTGGTTTTCATATGATCTGTCCCTTAGTTGTTTTTTAACTAAGTGATCCCAAAACACTTTGGGCATCTGTGATAGAACGTGGATGATGATTTTCCATGTTACTTTGGAAAAAGTAAGCTTGTTTTACCAACCCTTCCCCTGACATTGTATGCCTATGTTTATGAAATTTCAGTGGTGCCACCTACATCCTGCATAGTCTCCTTAAGAATTTATTTTGTTCTGCATCCAATAATGTAATGCACATTTTGTTTTCACCTCTTATTTCTATCTGAGGCATATGGCAGCTAGGCAATTGCTTTAGCTGGAAACATTTTTTGAAGCAAAACGAAAAAAACCAGTGGGTGGCAACATTTTTTGGGCAGGAGTTAACATCCATCCACCTTTTGTGAAAAAAAGAGAAAACTTCAATATCACTTTACTCATCAGCTTGACTATTGCAAAACTAGAGTCCCTGTGTGCTTTCCAAGATAACTTCCCTGTAAAGAGAATACTGAAATATCTGATATGCTGCTGGGGGAAAAGAATCAAACCTTTTGTTTGCTTTCCACATTGACACCATCAGCTGTTGCCTGCCCTCAGTTGCAGAATTTGAATGCCCTGTGACCATTTCACACCTTCCCCTAAACAAACAATAAGTTTGCTGATTGCACAAAGATCTAAAAAGCAGCCTACCGGTAAGTGCTCAGCAACCTTGATGTGTTTATGGCCCTGCTCCTGGTTTTATTATTTCACGTTCACACCAATGCCTGAACAGTTTGTGTGAAAGCCCATTCCTTCCCATGAATTACAACCTCTAACATTGATTTCAGTTGGACTCAGGGCATGATGTTTGGCTGGGATCGTCTAATCTGGGATCTCTAAGCACCAGTGAAACTCCACTGTCTCCTGCTGTTTCAAAACCTCTGAAGGGGTGATTTAAGGACTGCATTGTTAGTCCTATCAGTTTCAATAGAATAATGGCAGAGATCATTGATTTGCCTTCTCAAGATCAAGGGTTGTATATAATAGACTCAATTGTAACTATATATATATGTGTGTGTGTATGCCCTTATTCAGGGTGAGCTAGTATGAGTTAATGGTGTTCACAAGTTCAGTTTGCAAATCATGAAGCATATCCTCAACTTTACGTGTTGTAGAACAAAGGCATCCCATTTGAACGGTAGAACTCTGCCATCCTCCTCTCAGATATGCAATAATCCTCTGGAAAGATGGATGAATAGCTCTCTTTTCTTTCCCTGTGCTTAACTCCCACACATCCCTATGCTTGTAATGCTGCACGGATACCCATAGATATGTTACTGAAAACTGGTCCATTGAATTTATTTGGATTTGTACCTGGTCCCTTACACTGCAATCTTGTACACATCTACTCCGAAGTAAGCTTCCCTAAGTTCAGTGGGATTTGCTCCTAGGTAAGTGGGTACAGAACTGCAGCCTTGGTATTTGTCCTTTTCTTCTTTCCTTGCTTTATATATTGCTTCCATTCTTTTATGAAATAGCCTCCTCGGGACAATGCCCACCCTTTGGGAGTCCAGGTGGTAACAATGATTTCAGATAGAAATGAAGAGGCAGTAGGATGTGAACCCAGGGCATTGGCCTTCAGCAAACAAGTCACAGGCAACTAGTGATTGAGTCTTTATAGCATATCTGTCAACTGCCCAGGAAAAGACCTGTTTTTTTACTGCGAGAGTATGGTGGCCAATTTGGGCACTTTGCTCTTGTGCAATTTTGGGCCGAGATCTTGCCCTGAGAAAAGCACTTTTTCCCAAGTCTGTGATTTTGTGCAGTGCCCCAAAACATGCGTTTTTGGATGCCATGCGTGATTTTTCTGGGTCTGCAATCTCACACGGGTCATGTGACTCACATGGGATCTCAGACCCGGAAGATGATATCCCAGATTTGTTGGAGGGTATGCTTTATAGTCTAACAGAAGCATGGGCAGATCTCATCATTCACTAATTTCACTTATGCAACTGCAGCTTTACACAGATTGCAGAAAATAAAATGAACCAATTAAAAGGGGCGGGAGAGTGGGAACCTGCCCCTATCCCTGGAAGGGGCCATTTGAGAGCTTACGAGACCCTCACACAACCTTCCCAGAGCCTGGGAAGGAAGGTGAGGGATGGGGGCTTAAAATGCTCCCCACCTTGCATGGGAGGTGGGCCAAGATCTGCTTAGTGCTGGCTTCCAACAGGGAGAGGTGGTTGCGTGGGGCCGTTTGGGGGGACCATTCTGACTTTACATGCGCACAATAGCCAGGAATGTAACCCCCCAGATACCATGCGCATACCATGACAACTCAGGATTTCATACATGCAGTCGACTACTGGAGTGGCTCCATATAGGGCTGGGCTGAAGCACACCAGCCACATTCATACCACACGCTTAAAGCACTTTAAGCTGCCATGGCTTCCCCCAAAGACAGCCTTTTCTGCTTTATTGTAGGCAGGGCTTGACCTGAAGGTGCCATGTTTTATGGATAGCTGTGATCTTCTTATTTGGGCCTCTGTTGCATCTACTCACGTGATTGCTCATCTCTGTTAACCACACATCAAAGCAGATTCCTGGACCGCAGTTGCTTTATTAAACAGGAAACATAATGGACTGGCTCTGAGGGTTATTGCAGAGAACTCAAAGAAAGAGAAAAAAATTGTGCACAGCGTGGTGTTGGATTTTTTTGCAAAAAGCAGAAGCAGTTCAGACCCTTAAAAATCATAGATTAAAAACCCCAGCTGCATTCTGGGATTACAGGGTTTTTACAAAATGGAAAGAAAAAGTACCTGGTTTTTCTGTTAACCATGATAGAACTTCGAAAGAGTGATTCTTCGCCAATCTCTCACAAAAGGAAAGAAAAATACATACAGGAAAATCACACTTAATGCACTTAAAGTCAGAATTTTGCACTGCTGGCATTTCTTCACATATGCTAATTGGCCATTAAAAAATAACTGGACCCTGTCTTCACTAGCAGGGCTCAGCCCAAGTACATGAAATGCCGGAGAGCATCTAAACATACACAAAGGTCCTTTGCTCCTCAGTGAATAACCATAAGGAGTATGCAATAGAAAGGTCTCCATAAACTGCATACAGAAGCGATTCTAGACAGCTGCAGTTGCTTTTCCAAATGTAATCAGGAATCACCTAATAATCGCACAAACCTTTGCAAACCTCAGTCAGAAAGAAGCAGAGAGAAATGCTGAACTGACGTTGATGAGTCACTGCTCAATGCCAAGTCTTGATTAGGAGTGAAAAGGATACAACTGGCAATGCTGTTTGCAAAACAAAGCAGGAGGATTCTTGCAGAGTCCTGTGGCATTTGCAATTTGCACTGAAAGCTCCCTCGGCTCTGTGCAATGTGTGGGATTTTGAAAGGCTGTGACGGTTGACACTGATGACCAGTGGGATTATGCATCCCTGGGGGTTGTTGGCCTTGGCCATTCATTGTTGGTGCAAAAGTGATCTTTTGTGTGTTGCAGTGTCCTTTGCCAATGCCCCCCATCGCACTTGTATACCAGCAGATCAGTGGATACAGGGGCACAGCTGGGATGTGAATATTTTTAAAAATGAGGTTTTATACATATTTTAATGTATGCATTTATGTCTAATGTTTGGGGCACATTTCTAAAATGTGCATTTTTAAATAATACATTTTAAAAAATATTTTATTTTCACCAAAGATGCACTTTTGTGCACATATTTCTCATATATATACATATTATACACATTTTGCTGTTGTTGGAGTACTGCTTCCTAAAAGCTCAAATTTTAAAGCTTTGTTTTTAGTTTACACATTGGTTCAGGAAGTGCAAAGTACAAGGGACTCCCCCTTTACGTGCGAGTTCTATTCTGGGCCCCGTGCACATACCCAAAATCGCATAATATGGGGAACACCCTGGAGAATGCTCCTCAACCAAGCTGGAGAGATGGTGGGGCTTGGTTAACCAGGAGGATACTTCTGGGTACCACACATGTGCATGGTCACGCACAGATAGAATGAGCGCAAATGGGGAGTCGCCTATAGTGATGCTCACATTACCCAAAGGTGAACAAAATGAATTTCTCCCCCATCCCTAGGGGGAGAAATCCCATTCTGCCCTAGGAAGGCTATAGCTCCATGCCTCACAACTTGATATACAGTCCACATTCTCTTCTGGTGCTGTGCCATGACTGAAGAAGTTACAGAAGCCCACCCTGGCATTTCATAGCAACTCTCTGATATGGCTGGCTGGTAACAGACAAGGCCGCAGAAGTCAGCTGTCTGATATTCTCCATTAATTGAACAGGAGTGTATTCGCTTCGGTCATCTTTTTTGTAGGTGTCATGCTACATCATCACTGGTGGCACTAATGATCCCCGAGTAAGCCCTGATCTTCTCACTTCATGTTCCCGATTCCATTTGAATTTTCTCCTTGCGCTGCTGATGTCTCAGCAGCGTAGTGGCTAAGCTAGCGGCACACACCTCTGGCCAAAAAAGTGGCACAACTGTAGCTTCTTATTTTACAGGTGTAGCAGGACTTGGTAGGGATCCAATTCCACTCCAAGACTAGGCAAACTCTGGGGCAGGATCACCACGCTACTTAATATTTACGAATATATTACCTTCCTTGACTTTTTAAGGCTGAGTCAACTGCTTCTCTGTATAGCTTTTAATCACCATCAAATCCTGAACTGAATGTGTATCATTTACACATCACGAGCGCACAAAGAAGTCCTCCTGTTTCATTAATTCTCCCTGGTAATAGTAAAAGTGGCTTCTTCCTTTGCTATAGTTTATTGTCATGCTTTCACCGCTCCCCTGAGCTGCGGTGTTATGAGCTTTCATGTGCATGAAATTCCTCACACACTTCCTTGCCAGATGGGATGTATGCAACCATTCCTCAGAATGAAGTGGGACGGAGGGTTCTTTGGCATGATTTGCCTGGGTACAGGAACAGGAACCGCCCTCCTGCCCATAGAATAGAACAGATGGGAAGCACCGTCTGCTCGAGTCTGGACTGCATGTTCCATCAGGGAAAGACAACACACATTTCTTCCTTTTTGGATTCTCCCTCCCTCCCTCCTTTCTTTGAGAAATACTTATTCGCTCTACCTCTCCCTTCTCCTCCTCCCATACCATTTGTTACAGGATTAATGGCATCGTGTCAGAATCTCTCAACACTTCTGCTGTGCGCGTTTGCCATTATTAGCTGAGCTGGCCAAGGCAACATCAGGGCAACATCTGTCTACTGTCACATAAAAGGCCATGAGGTGGCGGGAGGTGGGGGTGGCACAGAAGTCTTAAAGACGGTAATTAGTTATTAAGCTTTATTAGACCTCCAACTACACTATTCTGGAAGCCCTCCAAAGGCCTTCAAGCTGCGAATTTCTCCACATTTGGAGATGGCTTTCCCTCAGAATTGCAGGAGTTTGGGAGCGACGAATGGTGCAATGATAGCAAATTGTTTAGAGGTTCTCTCTCCTCTTTTATTCCTGTGGGGGAGCCCGGGGGACAAGGAGAGCTCTGAGCAAGCATTTTGCTCCAACAAAGTAAGCCTTGGCTTCCAGTCCACCCTTGCTATGTGCTGCTGTGTTTTTGAGATCCTCTTGAAGGGGCAGGCAGTTCTCCACTCCATGGCCTCCTCCAAGGCCATGGCCACCTGCTCACTGCACCGTTGGACTGGTGTGAGAGTCACTTGGCTTCTCAGGCCTGGGAGAAAGCACCCATGAGGGTCGTGGCAGTGGATCAACCAGCCCTGGTGCTGTGCAGTCTGCTTTGATTGACTCCTGCTTATAGAGATAGACAGACCTGTCCATTTTGGTTCTCTAAGTTTCTCCTTTTCTGATCTTGAATTGAGTTCTCTACATTTCCACAGCAATTTGTGGCTCTTTTTCCCTTTGAAAAATCATCTTGAGACTTTGTCAGCATTTTAGTGTGAATTTTTCCTAAGAGCCACGGTTTTTTGTACAGGCAACTCCGCATCAAGGCATGTGCGACCATACACACACACATCACCACAAACACAGAAGTGGCAGGAAAGGGGGCAAAAACGGCCCTAAAAGAGTGTGAAAATGGCAGAAGGTTGTGAAAACTGTCTAGCAATCCCACGAGCCTTCACAAGTGCAATCCCAGGATCCTTTGCTTCAACATTTGAGGCCTGTGGAGAGTTGGAGTTTGAGAAAAGAGCTTTGCAGAGAACGATTGCGGTGGAGTTGGGTGGATTTTTGTGTTTTTTTAAAGGGTTTTTCAAGGGTTTCCAGAGATTTAGAGGGTTTTTGCAGGTTTTTCCAATGGTGTTCCCAATATATGCGATTTCACTTAAACATGTGGTGCCTTGGAATGCAACCCCTATGTAAATGGGCAGTTGCCTTATGTAGTTTTGGCTAATGTGCACTGTAAGGAAACATCAGAAGTGGCATCATGCCTCCTCGCTGATCCATTGACAGCCTACCCAGAGGTAATCAAGGGTAGGCATGAGGTTAAGCAGCAGGGGAACCAACAGTGGGAGGCTATACTTTCCTTCCAGCCTTGTTTGCATGGACAGCTGGAGAGGAGTGTAGGTTAGGTTGAGAGAGGGACACTACTTCTGTGCCAGCAGCAGAGGTGGCAGGGCACCCATGGGAGCACTGCCTGAGGTGGCAGCCTCACTCCACCTAATGGATGTGCTGGCCTTGAGAAGTTATATGTGTCTGCTTGTGTGGCATGCTCCCTCAAAAACTACAAGTCTCAGACCCCTGGCATTTCAGTATACCTGAGGGAGCGTCTCCACCCCCACCGTTCAGCCCGGACACTGAGATCCAGCGCCGAGGGCCTTCTGGCGGTTCCCTCATTGCGAGAAGCAAAGCTACAGGGAACCAGGCAGAGGGCCTTCTCTGTAGTGGCGCCCGCCCTGTAGAACGCCCTCCCATCAGAGGTCAAAGCGATAAACAACTACATGACCTTTCAAAAATACTTGAAGGCAGCCCTGTTCAGGGAAGTTTTTAATCTGTGACATGTGTATGTATTTTAATGTTTGCTGGAAGCCGCCTAGAGTGGCTGGGGAGACCTGGCCAGATGGGCGGGGTATAAATAATAAATTATTATTATTATTATTATTATTATTATTATTATTATTATTATTTCCTGTGTGCAGTACAAAGGAACCAACAAAGTGTGGCAGCAGATTACAGCAGAAGGAAGGGACAAGCACCCTAATAATCAGGGATATGTACCCTATTCCCATGCTGCTCTCCACATGTTCCCCCCCCCCCTATGCATAGAGGAGGAAGCCAAACCACACCTTCAGGCCCTGATGTTACACACCCCACCAGCCAGTCCCTCCCCACAATATCTTCACATTTGTGTGATACCTGTAAAGTTGAATGCATATTTGGCACACAGCTGCATGCACTTAGACTCCCTTTCACGGGCGTTATGCCAAAGGAGCACAGATGTTGGGAACAAGCATTGACAAACAGAACAATCGTGAAAGGCTTTTAAGAGAACAGAGCTGTTTGAATCCCAGAGAAAATGAGAGCCAGAGCTGCTGACGGGCTTTGCAGGTCCCAGTAAACCATCAAGGCCTCTCGTCTTCAGAGTGCATAGGAGAACTGGCACTAGCTCCCAGGGATAGGGAACAATTGCCTAAAGGATGTTTGTCACTCATCTATAGTTAATATACATACATGCCATACTGCCATGTCCGGCTATAAATACACACCAAGCGTTTAGCAATGTCAGGAATTTAAGCAAAGAGACAGAAAGAAGCTGCTGGACACCCATAAATCCTCCAGACAGAGGTGGGGGCTGGTTGACAAATTTGTACCAGGCTTGGATAAATTATGCTTGGGCAGTGCAAGTAGAAATACAGTAAGACTTAATAAAGAAATTATACCCCCCAAAAATGAAAAATAAAAAGTAAGCACCTTTTTAAAAGAATGCAAAGTGCTTCATTCAGTAAGAAGAGGGATGGGGAACCTGTGGGTGTTGGTGGGTAGCTTTCATCATCCCTAACCATTGGCCATGTTGACCAGAGCTGATGGGAGCTGCATTCTGAAGGGCCACTCCTGCTTTGCAGCAACCCTGTAGGGTCGGTCTGTGTTTTATTCCCACACTGCTGGTGGGTAATAGCAGCTTGGCTAAGGGCACCCAGGGCACTTGGGACTTCCTGGCTCACAATCTTAGCCACAACATTGTGCAGGCTCAGATCCCATAATGCACCCTCCCCCAACTTGGTGCCCACCAGGTGTTTTGAACTTCAACTCCCATCATGACCCAGCAAGCATGGCCAATGGTCAAGGGATAATATAATCCAAATTTCCCATTTGCTCAATTTGCTGTTGTAAGCAATGGCTCTATAGATCTGGAGTCCGGAGTGCTTTTACTCCAAGATACCTTTCTTGAGTCACTCCTGATTGTCAAGGGTTCTGTTGAGGGTCTTCAATAGATCTGTATTTCCCTCAAGAATCACACCGAGAAAAGAAACTCTCTTGCTGTAATTGGTGGACTAAGCCCACACAGTCAGAAAAAGAAAAAAAACAAAACAAAACGCTGGGTAGAAAAGGTTCTGCACAGTAGCTAAGCAACCCTCCCGCAGCTCTGGAAACTTCACAATAGGAAGTGAGGCCATATGTAGTAGTTCCTAAGAGGCAGTTGCTAGGGAACCTTGATGGTTGCTTAGCTAGTATTCCAACTAGGTCTGTGTTGTTATTTTTGTTAATTGAGCCCCTTCCCAATTGTTGATTTCAGGTTCAGATTATTGCAACAACCCCACTAATGTTTCTAAATTCCACAGCATATCCTAATTTCTAAGTTTCCTAGAATTTTAGAATGATCCAGCCTTTGGTGGGAAGGAACAAGTGATGAAGAGCTGGACAGTCAACAACAAGGAAAGGAAAGAGAAGGGGGAAAATATCTGTAGAATTATTATTATTATTATTATTATTATTATTATTATTATTATTATTATTATTATTATTATACCACCCTTCATCTGAGGATCACAAGGCCATTTTCACTATAAAAATACTGAACATAAAAACAAACGAAACAATAACCACCACCCCACATACAGTTTTAAAGGCCATAGATGGTTTAATTAGCCAAAGACCTGGAAGAAGAGGATTGTTTTTGCCTGGCACCTAAATAATAATAATAATAATAATAATAATAATAATAATAATAATAATAATAATAATAATTTATTGTTTATACCCCACCCATCTGGACTGCTTCCAACAAAATATTAAAATACAATAGTCTGTTAAACATTAAAAGCTTCCCTAAACAGGGCTGCCTTCAGATGTCTTCTAAAAGTCTGGTAGTTGTTTTTCTCTTTGACATCTGGTGGGAGGGCATTCCACAGGGCGGGCGCCACTATCTAACAGAGGCACCAGGCGAGCCTCCCTGGGGAGAGCATTCCGCAAGCGGGGAGCCATCACAGAAAAGGCCCATTCTCATGTTGCCATCCTCCGAGTCCAAACTTCTCATGTAGGGGGCACACAAAGAATGGTCTGAGATGATTAGTGCAGGATCCAGGTTGGTTCATAGGAGGAGAGGTGGTTCTTGAGGTATTGCAGTCCTGAGCCCTTTAAAGTGCTATTAATTAAAGAGTAGAGCAGAGTTCTCCATCCATGTCATTTCTTACTTTGGCAAATCCAACAGGATGGTAGGCTATGGGTGGCCATAATCTAACTAGGTGGAGGTGTAACTGGGACCTTCAGTTTCCTGGCATTTCTTTATTAAAGTCATAGACACTTTGATACATTTCAGCACTTGCTGTCGAAGAAAACCAACAAGGTGTCTTTATTTATTATTTGATTTTTAATTTATCATCAGGTTCATATAACCCAAGAGGCCATTGCCTCAGTAGGGCACAACCTAGTTGGCCATGGAACTGGAAAGTGAACAGTAAACAACAGCCTTATTGTGTGTGCCCAGTTGGTGAGGGGGGAGAGACTCTGCTGTCCATCAGGCAACGGCCTTTTCCACCTGCTTTGCCCCACCCTCTAGCCCTAGGCGCCTGTGTGTGAAATAGGGCATTCACACATACAACTGGTAGCCTACACCTGTTTTCCATGCAGCTTCTGAGAAGCCACAGGTTCTCCACCCTCCTTGCCTCATGATGGGTCCTATTCTGGCTTGTGCATTGAGATGTAACTGTTCTTTCATAGGTTCATAGAATTGTAGAGTTGGAAGGGACCCCAAGGGATATCTAGTCCAACCCCATGCAATCTAGGAATCCTGCTCACAGCCATCCCATTTGTTGTTATCAGACACGCCCCATCAAGGCATACTTTGCATGGAAAAGGTCCCACGTCATTAAAAAAAAATCCAAAGATGTCAGGCAGGGTTCGAGAGCTACTGCCAACCAGGGTAGACTATATTGGATCAACCATCAGACCTGGTATAAGACAGCTTTCTATGTTTATAAGTCTATCTCCCACATAAATTAATGCAAAAGCAACCTTCTGACCATTTTAGAAATAAGGCAGACCAATGTACTACCCCACCAGACAACACAGATCTGTCAAAGCCACTGATCCGCTCTTCCGACCCTTGCGCAAGTTCCTCCTCTCCTGATTTATTCCTGAGCTGCCTGATTGACACTGTTCCTGCCATCCCTCCTGGAGGATTGTTGACATCCCTGGTGCCACTTGTCAGTCTTCCCAAAGCTGCACATATCAATCTGCATTTGCCTAGATGGCTCTGACCCTCTGCTCACCTGAGAGCCAGGATATAAATAACTGTGCGCGGAAATGAAAGTGCTGATTGGGATTTAAATAGCATTTCCATAAAATCTGCCTTGAGTACTAATTAATTAAGCTATGATCAGTGTGCCTTGATGGCGCTTGTCTGATAACAGAACAAACTGTCCGGGTGGGGGAGTCTTAGGAGCACCTCTTAAGGCCTTCCTGTGGATGCTGCTGCCAGAGATCCAGGATAATGAGGTTGTGTGTTTCCAATTGTTAAGCTGCAAGCAAGATTTGTTCCTATTAACCTGATAGTGCCTACAATTTGAGGCGCTTAACAAATGATGATGATGATGATGATTAAGTGATGCCTCATTGGGAAGTGATATCTTGGCTATAGCAAAGGGTCAAATGAGAATCAGCAGGTAGAACATTGCCAAGACCATGATGCGAGACTGAAGAGCCCCAGTGGTGCAGGAGACCTGGGACTGTACAGTATGTGAGAAATGAGTTGAAACACTCAGATCTTGGTGTGGATTCTCCATGTGACCTTGACCTAGATGCTCTCATCTAAGTTGTGAGATGCTCTTACAACTAAACATCAGGAATAACTTTCTGACAGCAAGAGCTATTCGGCAATGGAACAGGCTCTCTTGGAAGGTGATGGACTCTCCTTCCTTGGAGGTTTTTAAGCAGAAGTTGGTTGTCCATCTGTTAAGGATGCTTTAGTTGAGATTCCTGCATTGCAGGGAGTTGAACCAGATGACCCTTGGAGTCCCTTCCAATTCTACAGTTCTATGATTCTATCTGCGAAATTGGAGTAATGGTGACCTACTTCTGAGTGCTGTTATACTATATCCCTAATGCTTGGTATGGTTTTCATATGTTCTGGAGAACAAAAACTCAAGTGCTGTTTCTAAGAATCAGAAATTTATTGGTTGTAATAAAAGGCAATGTAATAGGAGCAAGGAAGAGCCAGAAAGTTCTGAGGCTGAATAACTTTATTAAATATCACTGGGAGGAATTCAACGTAGCACAATTTTTCTATCAGTGCAACATTTCAGTTTGCCAGATAGAATAATCCCCCTCTTCCCCCCCCCAGTGAACTTTCTGGGGATTTTCTTGACCCCAGAGACAATTGGGGGGGCATGGGGAAGATAGGGAGAGACCAGCTGCACTAACAAAAGTGAAATGTCAATGGGAATTAATAATAAAACATAGAGTACTATTGTAAGGGCCTTTTTATACTATTGCAAACCTTTGGCTTCACCTGTGCATTTAGATAGTTTTCTCTTGCTTCTTGGTAGGACCACAAAGCTGCCTACCTAGCTCTTGACACAGCCCATCCATGTTGGATATCAGAAGGAGTGAAAGATGAGTAATCACAGCAAGGTGTCAAAATTCCAGGTTGGTTACAAGACTCATAAATCAGCCACAAACAGGATTTTGACTAGCACACCAGGTAATAAGCTCTGGAACCATACTGGGTTTTTTTTGTAACTGAACACCAAAAAGATCAGGTTGCCAACCTGAACCTGTGGTCTGAGACGCAGGGAGTGGCCACATCCCACCCTGCAGTCTCTAAAAATGTACCGGTAGCCCTTCCTTCCGTGGCTTCGTTCTCATCCCCAATGTGCAGTCTTTCACTTTCCCAGCATATTCATCGCAACCAAAATAACAAGGGTAGTTTCTAGTTAGGATAAAATCTCCCTGTGATAACGTGAGGCAGGATGTGTGGTGAGGCAGAGGGGAAAGATAATTTTGATTGCCACCAGTATCTCTCATTTCCCAAGACAGTAGGGCGTAACTCTATCAGATTAGGGTGCTTCCCCATGGCGGCCTTCTGTAGGAATTGAGATGCTTCTCAGGTGATTGGCAACCTGATTCAGTATGCTGGTCACCCCCAAGCCAGGCATCGACTGTGCTGATTTGCTCCTACGGCTGGTACATTCGTACTTGCAAAATCAGTACTTGGAAACTGTTGCACAAAACCAGCAGCGTTAGCTATAAATTCTTTGGCAGTAAGATTATGGAGCCACTGTCCCTGGTAGGATGGCCACGATGCAACTAGGATGACTTGCAATCACCTTGAAAGCAGGAGATGCAGCAGCAATAGGCTGTGGCTATCTGTCCCTCTCCATTGCGCATCCTCCCTTGCCTGCTCTGCAGTAGCTCAAGGGTGCTCTTGCAACGACAAGATGGGGGGCAGATAAGAAGAGCAGGCAGGGAATTGATGGAAGCAGCTGCAGCTTCTTCCCCCTCCCATGTTGATGGATGCATTTAAAATACACACCTTTCCTTTTCCAGATTGCAGACTGACAATGCTAGTCCTTGGGGACACTGAAGCTTGAGGGCCACCTCATGTAGAGATCTGGGCATTTGGTGGGAGTTATGGGGCGTGTGGCAGTGAGACCAGATGCAAGACTTGCTGCCATATTCCTATGATGCAGTTTGAACCTGAGATCTTCTGCTTGCAAGGCAGATGCTTTATTACGAGCTACAGCCATTCCCCAAAGGTGGCTTCACTTGGCCCAGGGCCACCTCAAGCCTAGATGCCAGCCCTGGTGAGAATGTAGGACAACACCAGAGGCTAATAAAGGGAAACATGTGACAACATAGTCCCCCCCCCCCAATATTGTGGACAGGCTCCTTTTGAGTTGCTTCACTATTACTAGTTACAGGTAGGTAGCCGTGTTGGTCTGCTGTAGTTGGAAAAAATAAAATCCCAGTAGCACCTTAGAGACCAACTAAGTTTGTTATTGGTATGAGCTTTCGTGTGCATGTATCTGAAGAAGTGTGCATGCACACGAAAGCTCATACCAATAACAAACTTAGTTGGTCTCTAAGGTGCTACTAGAATATATTTTTTTTAAATTTTGTTTCACTATTACTGTTGGTGGGCTGTAGGCAGGGGTTCAAAAACCTTGAATGGCCTTGTTAGCTAAACCAAAATCTGTAGTTGCCAGGATCCTGTCCCAATGCCTGACACTCTCTGAAATCCTGCAAAACTATCCTGCAAAAGAGCCAACAAAATGTTTATAGCCATCCTCCGGCTTCTTTTCTTTAGTTTCTTTTTGTTTTTAATTATCTCCACTGACAATATTCCATTATTATTTTTTCTTCCTCCAATCTATTCTCTCCTTCATCTATTAGTCATTCATCTTGTCTTCTTGCTATTTGTTCGTTCTTTGAAGTTAAATCCTTCAAAGACCGAATTTCTTATTTTCTCCTCCTCTCCTTGTTCCTCCTGCTTCTTTATTGCTGATGTTAGTATTTCTCCTTCCGAGAACCTTCTCCTGAAGCCAGAGGACTTGGTGTCATCTTTTTATTTTATTCTTTTCTTTTTCCTCCTGTGATTTCATCATTAGCTAAATCCTGTCATTTTCACTTGTCAAAAATATTGCTAAAATGTGTTTCTTTCTGTTGAGCCTGCCCATACTTTGATTTTTCTGTTCCCTTATTTTACGTTGGATTGGATTTCTGCAGCTTCCCACCACCACTATGAGGCCAGGGATGATGGGAGTTGCAGTCCCAAACATCTGGAGGGCACCAGGTTGGGGAAGGATTATTGTAATGCTGCATTAGTTGGTGTTCTGTGTGTGGGTTTCCCACAGGCATCTGGGTGGCCACTGTGAGAACAGGATGCTGGACTAGATGGGCCAGAACAGAATAATAACCAAGCAGCACCATATGAAAAATGGGTGGCTTTCATTATCATGACCCAAGTGGAAAGGGTTAAACCTTATCTCCCTCAGCAGTGCAGCCCCAATGAAAATCACCCCTTCACCCACACCCACCCACACCCACACTTAGCATTAACATTTTAAAATGGAGATAGCGCTGCACACTACACAATTAGCATAACAGGTAGCTTGATCCTGGGTCTACTGTGAAAAATCAGGCATTGCTGTCCCTCCATTATCTATTTTCTCTATCAGGTTTGGCCTTAATCCTTGATTCTATAAAAGTCACAAAAAGGTAGCAATTTTTTGCCAGATATGTATATGCATGCTGGCTACAGAAATAAATATAGAAACCTAGGAACACATTATAGCTCTTCATTCTGGGGTTCCCAACATTCCTGGGCCAGGAAGCACTTTGGCAATATAAGGAACTGTTGTAGGTGCCATGAAATAGCCATTTCAGTGAAGATAAACTGGTGATGCTACAGAAGTGACCGGAAGGGAGAGATGCTACATGGAACATGGCCTCCCAACAGCCATTTGTACTGCTTACTGGAATGACTTGTGTTTTGTTTTCTTAATTCTTAATTTCTGTGAACTGCCCTGAGATCTTATGCTGAAGGGTGGTATATAAATCTCATAAATCATCATTATCATCATCATTCTCCATCCTTTTAAAGCATTGTTGTCAATTCTGTAAAGTGTCTTTTAAAGGCATCCTATCATATTCTGTTTGCTGTGTTTGTGGCATTGTATTTTTTTTTTAAATTGTTTTGAGATGTTTCTTGATCTGAGCATCAGAGAGATAGGACAGTTCAGTTTCCAGCTAAAAAGTTGTCATGCTCGTAGTTTTGTTATGTAGATCACAAAATTTAAAAAAACCAACGTGAGGGGTAACTCATGCTCAAGACTGTCCCTGCAGGCACATAGTAAAGCATGAAGAAATATAAGTATCTCAAAACTCACTGTTATAGTACCCCAGCTTTTAGTTACTATAACCAGGAGAGTAATTTTCATGGCACGTTCATTCCACAGCCATCAGGATCCACATCGGGTGGCCCAGAGAAAATTGCTCATCCTTTTCTCCTTTAACTGCAAAATGTTCTAGGAATTGTCTGCATGTTGCTTTTAGGGCAAGCCACTTATCATTCAGATATATTTTTGTCTTCTTTTGTCTTTGTTATGCTTTATCAGCTCCATGATTTCCTCCTTTATTTTAATACCCATTCTGGTTAGCAGCAACAGAAGTATAGTGTCCCATTCAAGAGAATTAATAGTACTGCTCTATTTTGTGTCCGGGACGTGGGTGGCGCTGTGGATTAAACCACAGAGCCTAGGGCTTGCCGATCAGAAGGTCGGCGGTTCGAATCCCTGCAACGGGATGAGCTCCCATTACTTGGTCCCTTCTCCTGCTAACCTAGCAGTTCGAAAGCATGTCAAAGTGCAAGTAGATCCACTGCAGCAGGAAGGTAAACGGCGTTTCCGTGCGCTACTCTGGTTCGCCAGAAGCAGCTTAGTAATGCTGTTCACATGACCTGGAAGCTGTACGCCGGCTCCCTCGGCCAATCATGCGAGATGAGCGCCGCAACCCCAGAGTCGGTCACGACTGGACCTAATGGCCAGGGGTCCCTTTGTTGTTTTTCAGTCGTTCAGTCATGTCCGACTCTTCGTGACCCCATGGACCAGAGCACTGCCATCCTTCACTGCCTCTTGCAGTTTGGCCAAACTCATGTTAGTAGCTTCAAGAACACTGTCCAACCATCTCATCCTCTGTCGTCCCCTTCTCCTTGTGCCCTCCATCTTTCCCAACATCAGGGTCTTTTCTAGGGAGTCTTCTCTTCTCATGAGGTGGCCAAAGTACTGGAGCCTCAACTTCAGGATCTGTCCTTCTAGTGAGCACTCAGGGCTGATTTCTTTAAGAATGGATAGGCTTGATCTTCTCGCAGTCCACGGGACTCTCAAGAGTCTCCTCCAGGGGTCCCTTTACCTTTACCATTATTCTGTGTCCAGTTCTGAGTGCCACAATTTAAAAAGGATATTGACAAGCTGGAACATGTGCAGACAAGGGTGACCAAGATGATCAAGGGTCTGGATTCCAAGCCTTATGAGGAGCAGTTGAGGGAGCTGGGTACCATATGTTAAGCTTGGAAAAGAGGAGACTGAGAGGAGATGTGATAGCTATCTTCAAATATCTCAAGGGCTGTCACAAGTTTTCTCCTGCACTGGGAGGCAGGACCTGAACCAATGGCATCAAGCTACAAGAAATGAGATTCCAACTAAACATCAGGGAGAACTTTCTGATGGTAAGAGCTTTTTGGCAGTGGAATGGACTCCCTCAGAAGGTGGTGGACTCTCCTTCATTGGAAGGTTTAAGCAGAGGTTGGATGGCCATCTGTCAGGGATGCTTTAGTTGAGAGTTTTGCATTGGAATAGAAGACCCATGGGATCACTTACAGCTCTAAAAAAAATTCATTCCCACCCCTCTCAGTAAAAAAAAAATTCTATGATTCTATGCATCATAAATCTTTCCCTCAGAGAGATGGCTGTATTGGTCTGATCCTCTTTCACATTGATGATTTTGAAGATAGAACCTTATTTACACCATGTTCTAGGTCTTCTCCAGTAGGAATTTCTGTGACCAATTTCATTCCCTTGAAACGTTGATGTGTTCCCAAAACTTGGTGTATAGCAAGAAATTAACTCTAAATTCGAGGATCTTAAAAAAAAAATTCTCAAAATTCTGAAGAACTGTAGAGAACAGAATTTAAGAGTGGAAAAGTGAGAGAAATCAAACTGGTCAGTTTTGATTCTCAGCCCTATCTACCATAAGTCCTTTGATTCTTGACATACATCTGTGTCCCTAGTATTCAGCATTGTTAGCTGCAAACTTTAAGTTTCTGTTCTGCAGCTTCTTTTGGTGTCCTCTATGTATATCAAAACCTGTTATATGGATTGTATTCTAAACTAGAGACTCTGCCTGTCAGCTTGTCAATCACTTTCTTAATGATGGAGATTCAGGGAGATGTTCCTCATTTAATTTCCATCTTATAACATCCCAAATATGTAGGAAACAAGCTCTCAAAACCACCTTTTGTGAATGTAGTTACGGGTATGGGATGGATGGGGATGGGTGGGAGCGAGCACAGATCAGTCCCATCACCAATCTTGAGCAATACTCTGCATGTTCCAGCACTTGCTTGATGCTACATCTCTCGAGCGTTTATAACTACGGAGATGCTTACCATGCCTACACAGAAGTTTGGGACAACCCACCGCCATCTTGAAAGACTTTCTCCTCTAAGAGAGACACCCAATTCTTAAGGACAGCCTCCCTCAGCTTTAAGCTGAGATCCCTTGACTTTACCGTTGTTCCAGTCATTTCCACCTTCACAGTGATCTGCTAAGCAACTTTACCCTCCATCAACTTGCCCAATGTGAAGGTGAGTTCAGCTTTGTAGATTGTAGCAAATCCTTCCCATCCCTCTAAAAAAACAACAACACCTCTTCTGAAAGCTGTGCAAGCTTTGCAGTGTTTGCCTTTTAAGATATTTGAGGCTGCAATCCAATACGCTTACATGGAAGTCCCATTTAACTCAATGACGCTTATTTCTAATCAGGCCTGCATAGGACTGGGTTTTAAATTGCTCAGTTTATGCTGCTGGAGAGCTCAGATCCAAGTGCCAGCAGGCAGACCTTGTAAGACATTAATGAGCTGTCTTACCACTCAGGTTTAGCAGCCTTTCTTAACAGACTCCTTTGGAAATAGGAAATGTGCTGGTTGCTGCGTACAACCAAAACAGATTAATTCTTTCTGCAGTTCAGCATTAGAGTATGGCAATTTGAAACATCTTCAATGATCTGAATACATTGTTTCATTATTTTCAGTTATTTATATACATGCAAATATGAAAATATCTATCCTAGTTTTCTTGTTTTTGTTTTAATTGCGATGACTCAGGACACCTTGCAGCCCACAAGTTAGAATATATTTAACTAGCAACCAACAACAGTTAACCTGTCGATGATATAGGCCCCTGGTCAAATCACCATGGGTTCTTTTGAATTATGGAAGAACTATATGGCATATCAACATGGGTGGCCTGTTTTGCATGAAGAAAATTGCTTTGTTTTTCATGGAACAAGACTGTCCTCTTCCTCTGTGCCTTTTCTCATGGTTGTGTGGGGTCCAGTTAGCTTCTTGTCTCATAGCCTCACTTTAGAGGCTGCAGCAGCTTCGTGGTGCCATACGCATCATTTGCAATGCGCTTCAGGATAAAACTGGCCGGGCTTCTGGCAACAGCCAACATCTTCAAGGTGGTATATCTTTGAAGGTACGGCTGCATATTCTTTGCTTTGTAAAACTTAGCTGATATGATTTAAGATGCCTGCAGCTGCAGGCAAGATGCCAAAGTATTAAGTGTTCAGAATGTCCCTTGCTGCCTAGGCCCTTGGCAAGATGTATACAGCTTAACATTTCTGAAATCTAAATGCTTGTTTTATGCACAAATGATGAATCCACTGCTTACCTGTTATTGATGTTGAGGCTGCCAACTTCAAGGCTATTTCAAGTAGGATTCTTTCTAGTTATCCGAGTTTAGTTGTTGAACATAAAATGTAGTTATAATATTTTAAACATAAACATAATTTTGGATTGTGGTTTTAAATTGCAGCCTAATGATATATAGTTTTACTTGCAACTCTGTTTTCTTTTCTCCTGTTGTTTTTGGTTCAAGTCAAAATTGGTACTCTTATAACTTGAAAGTGTATAAACACTGCCCTTGTTCTTCAGAATAAAACATTGTGTCAGCAGTTTTACAATTTGCCAGTTACTCATGTCTTTCCCCAAAAGCAAGAGCTTGAGAGATAAAGAGAGAGTGATGATTTTGCCTTTATACTGTTAGCTTCCCCCCACATGGAAATGCAGTTCAAAAATTTCAGATCCAACTCCATTTTGAAAATAATGCGTTTTAAAAGTCGTAGACATAACATCTAAAAGAAACAAAAAAAAATACTTTTTCCATATATAAGGTTGTGTTTGCAAGATAGCTTGTTACATAATTGCTGTTTAAGTTAACACTTTCATTTTTCTTTTTTAGTTTCCGATTTACCTGAGGCGCCACAAAATTCTGCTGCTGACATATGTCATGAAGTTGTGCTAGATATCCCACCCACCCCTGCAAAAAAATCTGTAAATTGTGGAAGGGGTGGAATCATTACCCATCCAAAAAGCTGCATTGAAGTTGGGTTGGTGGGAGGTGTTGGCAGAATGGTGTGCTGAATTCTTTCCCCATCTATTGTTACTTTAGTCACACACAATCAGCACCTTTTCACCTGCAGGTATTCAAATGCATGTTCGCATTTGACAGGGAAGATTTATGTGTAATTCTCTCTTTTGTGACCTCTCTGTGAAGTGTTAGAATCAGAACTACTTCTGCTTATCAAACACATATATACCAGGACTCGAGGATTTGGTCACTGGAGTGAATAGAAGCAAACTCCTTGACCTCCTTACTATTAGCTGCTCCCAGAGGACATGAGGGGAAGAGAAGGCCCCTGACTAACAGGCAGGACCCGGTACATTTGTGTGTGAGGCTAATGAGGACTTTGATGCATAATATATTTCCTTCCTATCGCTGTCCTAAGATATTTAGTTAGCTGCCACAGGCAAATAAATAAATAAATCTATCTTCTGGGTAGAATAAACCCCTTTCCCACCAGCCATGTTCATCTGAGGGTCTGACTTTCTGTTACCTTTATCACGTGGAAGCTTCCAGAAATAAATTTACTTTGCCATAATGTGTAACACACAGAGCACCCCCAGATTCTTCTTCTTTTAGTGAAGATCTTCCATGCCAGGAACGGAGGTTTCTAGAAAGAAAGAAAAAGCTTTCTAGGCAAGAGAGGTACATGTACTCAGCATTGAGTATAATTGAGGCACATTATAATTTATGAATTGCTAATGTGAAGGCTGGCACTTTGGTGAAACATCATGTGGAGCCTGCTTTGAGTGGTCTCTGTATCAGAAAGAACTCAATGTCCCTTTGAGTACCCTGAGTCTTGTGTTGCTGAGGTACCCCACTCCTCCCTACACCCACCTGAGCTCTGCAATACAGTCCGTTGTCCTGCGGTGAATGTTTATAACTATCAACCAGACACCATGTAAATCCATTTCCTGTCTCCTGGGCAAACAATGTCCTGCCCAGTAAACAGACATTGCCGGGAAGAGTTCTGGGCAGTTATAAATTAGTTTGGTGGGAGTTTTTTTTCCCCCAAGTAAGTTTGCCCAGGATTCCAACCCTCATTTTCAGTTAAATGATCTTGCTTAGTATTGGAAAGAACTAAAATAAAATAAAAATAAAAATCCATTAATCTCCCAATTGCCTCTCTTTGTCTCTAAGCCGATATCCTTCCGCAGCATGAAACACACATTAACTGCATGACCAAAAGCCTGGTGTTACACTTCAGAGAAGAATGGAGGCAATATTTAATTTCAATCTAGTATGTATGAATGTGTTTGCTTGCCTGATTGTAAAATGTGTTTCCTGCTTTTCCACCATATGGTGCTGTTATAAGCAAGAAATTGGTATGCACGTTTGTTCAGAAAACACACAGTTACACAATGCAAAATGTGATTTAAATCAGTCTGCCCTGTTTCAGGACCAAAGTTAAGCCCGAATCAATGAAGGCTGACTTCTGAGAATCCTGGGAAGGGTGGAAGATCAGTGGTACAGCACAGCCTTTTCTTTTTTTTTCTTTTTTGCAAAACTTCCCAGCTTCAATCCCTGCCTTTTCCACAAAGGGCTGGAATGCACCTTGGAGAGCCACTGCAAGTCAGCGTAGGCTAGTAAAGGTAAAGGGACCCCTGACCATTAGGTCCAGTCGTGACCGACTCTGGGGTTGCGGCGCTCATCTCGCATTATTGGCCGAGCGAGCCGGCGTACAGCTTCCGGGTCATGTGGCCAGCATGACTAAGCCACTTCTGGTGAACCAGAGCAGCGCACGGAAACGCCGTTTACCTTCCTGCTGCAGCGGTACCTATTTATCTACTTGCACTTTGACATGCTTTTGAACTACTAGGTTGGCAGGAGCAGGAACCAAGCAACGGGAGCTCACCCCGTCGCGGGGATTCGAACCGCCGACCTTCTGATTGGCAAGCCCTAGGCTCTGTGGTTTAACCCACAGCGCCACCCGCGTCCTCTCAGTGTAGGCTAGATAGGCCATTATTTTGACTCATTAAGGCAGGCACTTAACATTATTTTGTTCAGCACCTTGGCTCAGTAGAGAGGAGTGAGTGAGTGTCCTTGGTCATATGCAGAGTGACTTCCCTCCCCAACTGAGACACCCAGTTCTAATATATCTGAAATGAAAAGCAAGGCATCATAAAGGTAAAAGGTAAAGGGACCCCTGACCATTAGGTCCAGTCGTGTCCGACTCTGGGGTTGCGGTGCTCATCTCGCTTTATTGGCCGAGAGCCGGCGTACAGCTTCCAGGTCATGTGGCCAGCATGACAAAGCCGCTTCTGGCAAACCAGAGCAGCACACGGAAATGCCGTTTACCTTCCCGCCAGAGCAGTTCCTATTTATCTACTTGCACTTTGATGTGCTTTCGAACTGCTAGGTGGGCAGGAGCTGGGACCGAGCAACGGGAGCTCACCCCGTCGCAGGGATTCAAACCACCGACCTTCTGATCAGCAAGCCCTAGGCTCTGTGGTTTAACCCACAGCGCCACCTGGGCCCCTAAGGCATCATACTATGGGCATTTATTACTATCAGTCAAGCATCAGGATTCAAAGCCAGGCTTGGATCCTGGCATCTCCTGGTTAGACTTTTTATATTTGCACACACCTATTTTTTTTTTAAAAAAATGCTGATTGTATATTTTTTAAATGGCTGGTTTTTATGACACACACATATGAAGCAGCTGGTACAGGTTCAAGCAGAGATGGGCTATAGGGGCAACAGGTGTGAGGTGGCGTCGCAGTGCTCCTCTTCCTTAACGCCCAGATGAGCTGCAAGCTGTGCTTGCCTATCGCTGACTAGAAAGCGATTTGTGCACACTGTGCTGTGCTTGATAAAAGCAGCGCTGAGCGTGTATCTGAGAAGTACACACATGCCAGTCTCCGTCGCGGCAACCCGTCCCTCCCATGGATCACTGCTATTGCAGAACGAAGCCGAAGGAGAAAATTCAGCGCGGGAATCAAGGAAGGGGGACAATCATCTTGGAAGCAGACACCAAAGAAGCACAGCGACTCATTACAGGGCAAATTGGTTGCAAGCAGGTGGCTGAGATTCATGGGAAACTGGCCCCCACTCCCCCCCCACTCCCCTCATGCTCGGTGTTTGACAAAAGCCGTCTTCCTTGCAGCCATTCAGTCGTGACATTTTTGAAGCCTCTCTTTTCCTTGTCAACATGACATTGGACAGAAAGCCTTTCAACAGTGTAGAAGGGCTGTGAGTGTGGCTGTGCCACTGAGAAAGCAGGAGAGCAAGAGAAATTAGAGAGACTTTACGTGAGAAGATGCTGGAAGCTGGGTGAAGATGAGACTCCACTGGCCTCAAGGCAGGGGCTTAATCAACGCAGATGCTAAGTGGGAATTAGCCCTGGCAGCCAAACACTTGCATTGTAATTAAACCCAGCTTCTACCTCAGATCCAGTTTTGAGGGGACATTTTTCCTAGAGTTGGGTCTTGTTGGGAAGGGGCAAAAAAGAACCACAAATTGCTGCAAAATGGGAAACGGGCAGGGATAAATTTCTCAGAATTTCATGGAGTGAAATTTCTTTCTTTTCTTTTTTCAAATATATATTTTTATTTTCAAAATAGCATAAAGAAATACATATAATTACATATATTCAACAGTTCAATGAATGGATGAATGGAGTGAAATTTCTTTCTGTAGAACTTTTTCTCCCTGCCACCACCCCTCTTCATGGTGGCAGGGGACGAATGATCCCTAAACAATGGGGCTGGAATTTCATTCCACCAGTCATTCTCCTCCCATAGTTAGAATTCAGCCCAATATGCCTTAACCCAGGGATAAAGGCCGAATGCTGAAAAAACAGGTTGTTTCCTATGAACATATGAATGGATCTGATACTGGGTCAGGCCAAAGGCCTATTTAGTCCAGCGTTCTTTTCTCACTGTGCCCAACCAGGTGGCTATAGACATTCCAGAGGCAGGAAATCAGCTCTGTGGCATTTTCCTGCTCATGAACCCCGTCAGCTGGCATTCAGTGGTATGTTGCCGCTGCATCATTCATTCAACTCACAATGTTCACAGAGAACTCTTGGCTCACTTTCAGCTGCTTTACATGGCCATGGCAAATTTTGGGCTGAACAGAGAACCGGGTAAGTGAGGAAGCTACAACTGCCACTTCACGGATGCATACACTCTGAACAACCCCTGGCAAAGTCACATTAATTGGTTCTAAGCTCTTAACATAGAATTGTAGAGTTGGAAGGGACCGTGAGGGTCATGTATTCCAACCCACTGCAATGCAGGAATCCTTGGCCCAATGTGGGGCTTGAACCCATGGGCCTGAGATTGAGTTTCATGCTCACGGTTGTTATATTCTGAGTGCTTTTGACCGTTTTGGCTTTTTCGTTCACTGTATGTTTCTGTATAAAGCTGTGTCACCAAAAGTAGTGCTTCTCCTGTTGCTCACACAATCACTTCATATGGATAAAAAAGAGAGATGAGTCAAATGACTCCAATGTCAGGGGCTTTTGACTTTCTTCAACAAACGACTGAACCCCTGCTCTAGATAACTGCTGATTCATCCTATGAATGAATGGACATGTGAATCAGGACAGGAGTTGCTATGTCAGGATAATGGCTCATGTAAACCGGACTTGAATGACAAATGAAAAGAAATGCCCCGGGGAAGGAGACACAAATGGCACCTAAGTGATCAATGCCCAACCCTACAACTGAAAGCTCCCCCAGTTATAGTGCTGAAGAGAGAAAATGCATTTTGGCATACCAGAACAGCAAAGAATCTTCAGCTTCAGCCATCGCCCTTGATGGAGAACCAGGAAAATAACAGAGAAAGAATATATTTCCTTTCCCCCTCCAACGACTGGAAGAACTCTGCAGTGATTCACTCTGTAACACAGCACACCTCAAGTGTAACACAAAATGGCAGCAAAGATAACTTTGCTTTATTTAAAAGAGAGTTTCAGTTGAGACAGAATGACGTTCCCTGTCAGATAGCAGCTATCACCATATGCCACGAGCGACATCAGTGGTTTCATATTCAGAATGAAGATGCTAAAAGAAAAAGTCAATACATATTTCTGACATTTGACTGCACATTGTTTTGGCCCTGCAAAAGGCTAAGCAGGAAGAAAAGAGACTGAGGCTGTGATCCGAAGCACATTGACCTGGAAAGAGGTCTCATGGAAATCAGAGGGATAACAAAATCAAATAAACATATTTAGGAATGGCAGAAGAGGGGCAGAAGTTAGATCATCCTATGCTGGCTTCAGATTCCAGTGGTGCAACTTCTCTTTCTAGCATCTCCTTCTTGTCCACAGACTCTTCAAATTGGAGAAGTAATCAAGACTGATTCTTGTCACATCACTGCAGAGTTTACGTGCTGATCTTAGTCTGTAGCAAAGGCATGCACATAAAGCCATGTGTATCCTAGTGTTTATTTATGAATAATGATCATAAAATGTTAGGTGACACATTTAATCAAATAGCCCAAGATTTAAGTGGACTTAGGTTGCAATAGTATGCACTCTTCGCTGGATGTAAGGCCCAATGAATTTAATGGGTAGACATGTACCCATTCTGAGTAGACATGTATAGGCATTTACTATTAAATCACTGAATGTTTTCCTTCATCCCCCCTCCACTCTGGCCACACACAAGCATGCATTCCAAAACAAATTCTTATCCAACAAAGATGTTTACCGCTTGCACAGAAGACATAGCATTATAATTGGGACCGGTGATTAACTTCCATCTAGTGCTTTCAATAGTGAAACAGTGCATGAAATAATGTTCTTGTACATAACCTCCAATGTACCTGTCTCCAAGGCTGACTGGAGGTACTGCCATGGCTCAGCTTACTGACTTAGCAGTGTGCACAGCCCAAGAAAAGGTTGGAAATATCAGATCTGATTTTTTGATTTCCTCTAAACTAGCCTCCCTTTCCTGACTTTGGGTGAAATGAGAAGCAATGACCTAGAGGAAAATAACTGCATTCTGTTCCCAAGCCCCTGAGCTATCCAATTCCTGCGCACCATGAGGGGAGTGGGGGAAGAGACTAATAGCAGAATCCCATTATTGCACAGAGATTAACATGTATATGCACACAATGGCGTAGCCATTCTACTCCAGGGGGAGAAAACACGCTCCCCAAACAACCCCTTCCCATTTGAAAAAGCAGGCAGAAAAAACAGATACACAGCACAGTTCTGCTACCCATGCAGGCAATGCACTGCCTGAAACAGTTGCAGCTCCGCAGTAACATGTAAATAGGTATGTGTGCAGTCAGGTCTGCATCCTTTTTGAAATGTATAGAGGCAGCGCGTGCTCTAGCCAGATAAGCACATTGCTGGATGCAGAAATCTTTCAGAAAGCCAGCGGGGCATGCTCACCTTGACACACTTCTTTAATAAAATGCTTCTTAGGATGCATGTTGCATCAAGAGGTGTATCACCCCTGTTCACGCACTCCTGGGAGCAAGCAGGCAGAGAGAGAGAGAGAGAGAGAGAGAGAGAGAGAGAGAGAGAGAGAGAGAGAGAGAGAGAGAGAGAGATTCCTCCAGGGCGACTTTAACTTTTTCTCCCCCTTGCCTCCTTCTTGCTCCTTGGTTAACCTCTTTTTGAAATGAGCATGTGAGAGAGATGTCTGCCTTTGGAGAGGGCAGGGCAGAAGCTAGCCAGATGAGTGAGTTTGAGGGCAAGGAAGCTCCACAGTTGAAGAAGAGCACGATTCCACCATTTGAGTAATACCACGCACGAGTCCCTGCTTGCCAAGGCACATTCCACAGCCCCCGTAATGAGGCTCGCCAGTGTCTGTCTGATGGACGGTGGCAAAGAGAATCGTTGATGAACAATCAGAGGCAGCACAACAGTAATGGGACTACTGAGATGCTTTGCATAAACGTGGCAGGGATAAATGATCAGGAGGAGCAGAAGAGATCCTAGGGAGGGAGCCAGCAGAGGGAAGAGAATCTCGGAAAAGGAATCTTGGGTGCAATAGAGACAAGTTCAGCTGGAACAACTACCACCCGTTTATCCACTCCCTGATTAGGGTCCACAGCCCATTCTTATGCCACTTCATATGTTAAGATCGCACTGCTTTATCCTGGATTAGCTAAACTGGGGTAACTACCACACTTGAGTTCACACACTCCCTGAAGAGCAGGCATCCCCAAACTCCGCCCTCCAGATGTTTTTGGACTGGAACTCCCATCATCCCTAGCTAACAGGACCAGTGGTCAGGGACGATGGGAATTGTAGTCCCAAAACATCTGGAGGGCCGAGTTTGGGGATGCCTGCTGAAGAGGATTAGAAACCCTTCCTAACTCCTTAAGCATCCACACCTTGAAGGGCAAGGGGGAAACAAACAATCTTCTTATAATTCTATCCATTCCAAGGTTTGCTGAGGGCATGAAGAAATAGCTAATCCAAATTTGTGGAGGGGGGTATTCTTGAGATGGGGCTGTGAATCAGAAGCAGAAGGATGGTCTTGCGACCCACTTTACAGAGGGCAGTTCTCCAGTCTGAAGGGCTGTCAGAGGTGAGTCCTCCATTTGAGAGCTGTCCTGTCCACGTTTGGTTTGAAGAAGGAGCCATAAAGCAGAGCAGGAGGCTGGATGTTGCTCATCAACAGCAGCACCTGAACTCAGCTGGCATCTAAGTCACCTGGTTTCTTCTCCACCACAATAAGATGTTTCATATTTCTATTTAAATTATACTATTTTCCTCCTAGCTTTGGTATAAAATACCGTGTGTAAATTTTATGCCAATCAGCGTCTCTTTTGTCCTTTGTCTGGTAATGCAAATTCTCTTTTGGGGCAATGCATAACTGGCCAGACTATGAAACGAGACAGGACAGGTTCAATAATCAGGAAGCCTTTCTTCTATTAAATGCTCTTTCTGTTTCCTCCTCTCCTCTCTCACACACCTCCTTTCCTTTGTTTGATTTTCTTAAGAATCAGTTCATCCAGTTTCACATGGCTTCTGTTATGGCACATCAGCCTCAGAATTGCTTTACACATTTACTTTATATAAGTGACATATGACTCGCTAAGGGCCATATAGCCACTGCAGGCATGCTTGGCAGTACTCTGTTTTGCAGCACATGTGCATGCAATGATTGATAAGGACAAAGACCCACCTAGTCCAGCCTCCTGTTCTCACAGCGGCCAACCAGATGCAAGCAAAAGAGCACTCTCCTCTCCTGCGGTTTTCAGCAACTGGCCAGCCCAAGTTTTGCTTAAAGCAGAGGTTGAAACAAGGCTTTATTTCACCCGGGTCAAAGATCCAGTTTGACATTCCCCATGTACCCTTGCGCGCGTGCACACACACACACACACACACACACACACACACACGCTGGGAGCCTCAATGGCACCCCTCTAGAGGCTTCACCCAGGGCAAAAAAAAACCCATCTACACCCCCGCCAGCTACAGCTCTGCTTAAAGATAAAGAATCATAAGAAGAGAGAGGAGCAGAAGTCTTGAAGTTGCCCATCAACAGTTAGATAGCAAACGCTCAGGTCACCTGGTCACAGTCTTCCCCACTATGGTTAGTTGCATTGTATTTCCATTTAAATTATAGTATTTATTTCTAAAAGTGCACCCAACCACACTAATTAGCATATGCAGATTTTGCGCAACTGTGTGTCCTCTTTTGTCCTGTTCCTTGATGATATGTAAGTGGCCACCCAGTTCAGAACAACATCGCTGCTGTGATTTTGCAAAGTACACATGTGCAAAGCTACTGCAGATCTTCTTATGAGTGGGAGAAGTTAATTAGTGTCTCTGAGGATGCTTCCAGACAGCAGCGTCTTCAGAAATTCTAGAGGAGTTGGTGCACTTGGGGACAAACCAATTCCCTTGTGGATTGTGGGTGTCACTTAAAAAAAAACTCCCTCTGAAAGCACCCAAAATGGGTGAGGGCAGCGACATATCAAGCCAAAACATTCTGATTTTAGAAATGTATATAATATATGCTGGTGTCTTGATATTAATATTTAAAATAGCCATCTAAATTACAAGGCTGCCTTCACTCTCTATTCTGTGCTTGGGTACTAAATAGAAAATGCAGGAAGGAAGGGGGTGCCTTGAAAAAAGCACCCCACATTTTTCAGGCAATTTGTAGTCTGCTAGTCTGCTGTTCTAGTAAAAGATAAGGCACGACATTACCCCGAATCACCCATTCCGTTTTTTAAGAACAGCTTGATCTCAGTGTGCCACACAGTTATAAATAGCTGAATGTTGGGGAAATGAATAATGGCTATCTTTTTTCCTCTTTTGAGTGATTTGAACCCTATCTGGAACCTGACTGCTCTGAGCTTTGCTCTCCACTTTAAGACAGACCCCTCTATTTTCTCTTTGTAATTTCAAGCAGTTTTCGGAGTAAACTGTTAGGGGAAATGTATTATCAGTAGCTCATTTAAGGCTTTTATTCTTCTCAATGAGATTGCCAGCGATAGGAGCAGTTTAATTATAATAGCTTTCCATGTCGCATGGGCAGGTTCATGGTGATCTACAAACGTAGCATGGGATCTACAAACGTTATTGAAGTATGACTGGATATTAAGGGTGAGCCAAATTTTCCTGAGTCCATTTCTCTGTATGAAAGATGCTGTTTCAGGGGGGGGGGGACTTTGTTGAAGGACCAATGACCTATATAAGAACAGAAGAAGAGCAGGCTGAATCAGACCAATAGCCCATCTCACCCAGCATTCATTCTCACAGTGGCCACACAGATGCCTTTGGCATCTCTCTCCTCCTGTGGGTTCCAGCAACTGGCATTCAGAAGCGACAAGACAGAGCATATAGTCATCATGGCTAGTAGCCATTGATAGCCTTATAACTTTTTGTTGCAGAAAAAAAATGCTGAGATTATTTACCTATTTCACTTTTTGTTGTAAAATGCTTGTCTTTTCTTTCAAGGTTTGCTTTGGCATTGCATTTCCCAGAGAGCTCTGGATTCCGGATTCTGGATCTCATATTCCCCTTGGTGTCCACTACCTAAACATTAGATACATAATAGCAGTCCTCTGTTTATCTTTATCTTTAACAGCATCTCAATACACAGGTTAAAATATTTTCTCTCTGTGCTGTGGAAAGGTTCCCCTCTTGGTTGGCACAAGACCTGACCAGCCTATTCTCAGCCACTCAGTTGACAGTCCTATTGTCCTTGTGCTGCTGCGATGGCAAATGGGGACTAGGGCACATGCAAATGATAGAAATCTGGTGGAGCATTCTTTATTTACCATTATTTTATATTCCACCTTTCCTATAAGCAGTTCAAGAGATGGTTTTCTGTCACCCACTCGCAATGCCCCCGTTAGAGTCTCCCTATAACTCTGCGAGACTGACAGATGACAACTGGCCCAGAGTCATCTGGTGAGCTTCATCGATGAGTGAGGAGCATGTGACTTCCCCCAAAGAATCCTGGGAGCTGTAGTTTGCTAAGGGTGCTGGAAACGGTAGTTCTGTGAGGTGGGGGGAGGGGAGTATAAGTTCTCAGAATCCTTTAAAGGAAGCCATGTGCTTTAGATGCGTGTTTAATATGCTTTCAATGTATAGTGTCGCTCTGCCTGGCTCTTGTTAGGGCCCCTGCCCTTAAGATATGCAGTGGCACTGCTGGCATTTGTTGCATTGTGCGGGCAGATATTTAAGCCAGGAATGCTGGCAGCATGAAATTCTATATCCTCTCCCACACTCTCCTCCCCTCTCCTCTCAAGCTAACCAACCTCTAAAACGAGAGACTAGTTACATTTCTGCAGCTATAGCAGTGAGATGAATGCTTGAAAGCTTTGCTTTTGTTAGAGCAGAGAAGCAGATGTTGTAAATTATATACTGCAAAAGGAACTGTGGGAACAATTCCATGCATCACCTCAATAATTTGTTGGCTCTTTATCTTGGCACACTGAGCGGGGGGTGGGCCTCTCCTTTCATTAGGGAAGGGGCAGGGCACTCTCCCATCAAATCACTATTCAACACCAATTCTGCCTCTGGTTGCTTGCCGCTCCTGTGTCCTGGCAGCGATGACAGCAGCCTGTGGAGGCTCTGCTTGCAGCTCCTCCTCAGCTCCTCAGTGCAGAGGAGGACATGCTGGGAAGGGCAACCGTTTCAGATGGGCCTCGCTAGCAGCAGGCTGGGCTTCAAGCTACCTGCCATGTGAAGAACCAAGACACAGAGAAAGTCTAGCGCTGCTTCACCTGTGACACCTGGGGACCTTTCTTTTCTTTTGGCACTCTCTGCATCCATAAAAGGACCGAGGATGGGTGGGGACTGCACTTACTAGCATGTACTTACATTACATTTCCCTTGATACAGACTGACTGTATCATCATCACCCAACATGGAGAGAGGTGGTAGTAATATAATAGAGGGGTGGGATTAGGAGAGGGCTGAGAGATAAGAGGGCAAGAGGAGCCACAGCAGCCACTCTTGCAACTGCAGGGTTATTAAAGAGTCTGGATCTTTCTCTGCATTGTAAGCTTCCCAGCCCATCTCTGATTTTTGTTCTGAGTGCATCTGTCTTCCTTAAGATACTGAAAGGAAGTGTTTTGTCAGACTCATTGGCTTGGTACCATTACATTCTGCTTTATGGAGTGGCTAATATGATCAAGTCAAACTGTAATATGTTTTAGCCAAGTCTGCAGCTGAAGATAAGTAAGATTCAGATTGAATCTTAGGTTGCAGTCTTATGTACACTTATCTGGGAGTAAATACCATTGCACTCAGCAGGGCTTACTTCTGAGTAGACACATGTTTGATCGCACTGTCAGCCACACAAATAACAGGTGCATGAAGGTGCATGTTCCCAATAAGTCCAAGATGAGGCTTTGGGAAGAGGGCACTAAAGTCCTCTTTACACATTGTATTATAAGACGTACAGTATACACCAAAGATGCTTAAAGTATACACTTCAAATGTCAAGTTTGAATATGGTGGAGATATTTTTTCAAGTTCATGTCTATTGTATGCTTGTCGGGGAACCAGGGTGGCCTGCAGGCACAGTCAATGGCCTTGCCACCACATGATGTCTTAGAGAAGACCTTGAGATAGTTGCTGAGTGTGTATACAGTAATTGCCTGTGAAAGCCAGAGAGCTAGAAATTCTTGAAAATCTGAAGCAGGGGGAACTGCTGGAAGGGAAATCATTGGGGCCACATAAGGCATCAGGTGTTTGTAATATTTTTCCCCTAATAGTTTTTATATTCTTTTACCTCAACCCCACGCCTGCCTGCCACCTGCTTGAAAGAGCTGTAAGTAGGACTCATGAAGCTGATGATCAGCTGGGAGGCTCCTGCTTTTTCCAGCCTTGGAGGCTGGCTGGTAGGAAGTCTCATTGTTCCTCCTTTCCTCCAGAAACACCTTCCAGAGGACTGACACCTCCCCGCTGTTGCATTTCTGCGAAAGCTACCAGGGATCCGGGTGGGGTTGGTGGCAGTTCGGAACCTCCAATCCTGCTTTATTTTGGGAGCACTCCCCCTTGGGGGCCTTTGGAAAATCCGAGCCCTTTAGAAAAGCAAACTCTGGAGTGTATTTATGAATGCACCCAACTGAGGAGAGGAAGGGCAGAAGGCTGTATAATTATTTTCCAATTCATTGGCTTTTCCTAGCAGGGAGAGGCCTTGCTTTCTCTGGTAGATTTCTCAAACGGAGGCACCATAGCCCGGTTACCACGGAAACCAAACCATTTCTTTTCTCTCTAATAGTATGCTGAAGGTTTTTGAGGCTTTATTCCACCCTTTTGCCTCTGCTGGACTCTTTCAGCATTCACCCTACGTCACGCTTGGAAATGCAGCATTTTATTCTCGGCGGAAGGAGGGGCGGTAACTGCTTCCCCCCTATAGCCCAGCCCTTCTCCCTGCCACCGCCTCCTCATCACATGCTCCGATCATCTGGTACTTCAGACTGTTATGCTGCCATTTTATTAAAAAGATCCTGAGTGGCACAAACCTCCCTCCCTGCAAAGGAGAATGTAAAAGTTATTTCCTGGTCTAGTCGGAATTGCTTTTCTGAAAAAGGGGCTGTCCGGATATGGATTTATGGAACTCCTTGAAACTAGTGTGCAAGGGGGGAAAGATGAGTTAGACTTACTACTTTTATTTAAAATGGAGGTTACTAAAAATAAAAGTGTATTATTATTTTTTTAAAGTGGCAACTGCTTATTGCACTTAACCATTGAATTATATTTTGGATGCTGTCAATAGGTTGCCATTAATAGGACACCATTAATGGCTTCACCAGAGCTTTCATGGTTTGCTAGTCTTTCTGTGTGCCACAACATTGCATTCTGGATTTAGCCTTTACATTAGGAGTCCTCAAACTTTTTAAACAGGGGGCCAGTTCACTGTCCCTCAGACACTGTTGAGTACCGGACTATAGCTTGAAAAAAATATGAACGAATTCCTACGCACACTGCACATATTTTATTTGTGGTGCACAGGAAACAGGAAAAACAATACAATATTTAAAATTAAGAATGGTTTTAATCAACATAAACTTATAAGTATTTCAATGGGAAGTATGGGCCTGCTTTTGGCTAATGAGATGGTCAATATCCGGTTCCATATTTGTCACTGCTAGTCGTAGCAAGTGATGCAAGCAGCTTTTGGCTCATTCCACCTGCTCACTACAAGAACTCAGTCATGAAGAAATAGGTTTGCTTTTCCACCACCTCCCTCCCACTCCTTTTTCCTTTAGTGCTGTGTCTTCCCCATTGTGAGCCTGAGAAGGCGGTTTCTTCGCCAACATCTGCAAGCTGCAATGTGACAACACCCCCACCACACGACACAACTTTTGTGTTTGTGTGGCCTAGCAGCAGGATTAAAAAAAAACAGCTTTTGACTTTGGGGGTTAAAATTAAACTGAAAATTAATTGGATCGGCCCCACCTCTGCTTGTTTTCTGTGAAAAGCTAAAACAGCCCATACTGAGCCCTTCCCCAAAACGACAATCCACCAGCTAGACCTGCCTAGCTAGAACCCAAAATCTAACCAGCAAACAAAGCCTCCCTTCAGCATCCCGGCCCTGCTGTCACTCATCCCAAGGAAGCCAAACCCTGGGTGAACCAGCGGCCCTCAGGCAGCTCCTGGACTCCATCTCCCATCAGCCCCTGCTACCAGGTCTCGCTGGCAGGGGCTGATGGGAGTTACGGGTAATGTAACTTTCGGGTTGCGAACGCGGCAAACCCAGAAGTGGGTTTGCCGCTCGTGCATGCACAGAAGTGCTCTGCGGTGCCGTGCGTATGCGCAGACGCGGTCCTCCGGTTGCGGAATTTTCGGGATACGCCCGGGCCTCCGGAACGGATCCCGTTCGTAACTGGAGGTACCACTGTAGTAATTATATAGTTTGTGTCCTGCTTGTGGGTTTCTCGTGAGCATCTGCTTGGATGCTTGACTAGATGGACCTTTGGTAGGGTCCTTTAGTTTTATAAATGTGTGTGTGTTGGGGAAAGGATAGGAGATTATATTTAACCCTTCCTGGTTTGGGGAAACCCCAGCTTTCTCCCCTGCCCTCATATAGTTAAAACCACGTGATGGAGATCAGGGTCACACTGACAAACACTGAGACACTCCTAGTCTATTTACACTTCACTATTCCCTTGTTTACATCCCTCCATGAACTGAAGGGCAATTGTCTGCAGCAGGAAGCCTCCGGCAATAGAGCATAATCAGGGTTCTAAATCATGTGAAGACAGGAAGCTCCTTGCTGGTGCAGTGTGTCCTTTGTGGAGGGCAGTAAAAGGGGGAAAGTTGATGCAGTGGAGGCAGTGGGGCCTGCCAGTACATCTTTGCTCTCTCACACATGATTTCCAGTGTGCGAGGGAAAAGGATGCCCAAATACAGTCACATTGCTGGTGCAATTTGGTGTAGGTTTCTGTGGGTCAGGTAGTTAAGGCGATATCCCCAGAATTAATCCCTTTGAAATACCAATGCTCTGGAGTGTTTTGTGTTGTGCATCAGGTTGCCTAAACGAACCCCTTGTAATTCCTGGAGTCCTGGATCTAGCAAGGGTTAAAATCTAAGGTAGGATTCCATTCTTGAATTAGCCAGGCAAGGGTCCTCATTACCACCTTAGTACGATAAATGAAGTTGCTTAGTGTCAGAGGGCAAATGGATGGACCCTTCTTCCTCACCTTGCTGGTAGTGAGAAAGACAAAAGCCTCTTGTGTGTGAGAGAGCTGGAAGCAGACTGCTGGCAGAAACCAGAGCGAGAGCCATGCTCATTTTCTGCTTGAATCCAAGGCAAGACCTTCTGGGGTATAAATAAACCACATATCATAAAGACACCACAGTCTCTGCTGTCACTCATCCCAAGGAAGCCAAACCCTGGGTGAATGCCTGGAACCCTGCTTGAAGATTGGAGTGGTGTACAATAGTTTGAAAGAAAAGATATCCCTATATTATGTGGAACTCTGAAACTTTGCAATAAAAGAAACTTTCTTAAGGAACCAAACCTGTGCTATTGTCCAGTTATTTATGGATAGTAACATTTTTAAAAATGATTTTTAAGATCAGCTCGGTATATACAGTTCTAATTCTTATCCAAATAGTTCAAAGCTCTGCAGCAGGCCCTTGCTGTGTTTGCAGATACTCACACTATAAAAATCACTGAAAAAATTGTGTGGCCCTTCCTGCCTTTTCCTCAGGAGTTTATCTGATAGGTTTACTTGTAGATAGTGCCCAGGTTTTCTCATTGGCGATCTTTCCACTATTCTCTCTGGGGCATTGTGACCGACTGACTTTTCCATGAGCTGCCTGTTCAGATACAAAATGAATGCTAAATCCTACACCTCAGACTGATATAATGTCCATACAGAAGAGAGAAGGACAGCTTTAGTGTCAATCAAAATACATTGCCAGGAGGATTTAAAAACACTGTTTAAAACCTTGGTTTATTCCTAGGGGAATTGGAGATCACACTACAAAAAATGGGAGCAAGTCACTATTGTCATCACTAATTTTCCTCTATCTTGTAATGCCAGCAGCAGCAGTAGCAACAGCAGCAAGATCAAAAAGTTAAAAGTCCTCTATCTAATTTGGGAGCAGGTCATGTCAGAGTTTGAAATGAGTAGAGTGCATTCTTAGGAGATGAATATAGCATCCATTTTCTGTCCTTTACCCTAAATGACCACTGAGTATTGCTGTAAGTCATTAAACATCTGCATTATATCAGTGACTTCAAACATTGCATTTTCGTACTAAATGAAAACTGGCATTCTTCATCCAAACAGTGAATAATATAACTTTTTAATATAAAGTTATGATAACTATTTTTAAACATTTGATGTTGAAAAGATACAGTTTGGTTGTATTCTGGAACTTTAGGCACTCACCTTTATCCAAACTTTAAATAGTCCATTCTGGAGACAGTATAGAGTCCCCAATACATGCATTTTTGTATGCACTGCTAGGCTGGGAAACTGCACTGCAAAATTCGAAGAAATACCAATTTCAAAGGATGGCTGCATTTTGGTTTGAATATTGTTTTGGGAAGGTTTGCCTTTATTCCCACTCCTACTTGCTCTCGCTTAAAAATTTTGAGGATGTTTTCTTAATATGTGATTAGTGTGAGATATTAGAGTTACAATTCTGAAGGGTTCCAAACCGTCCCAGGGTCACCAGAAGCTAAACATTTGAGTGTCTGTGCAGGAGAGATGTTCCTTGTTTGCTTAGAGCACATTCTCATCAAGTCGCACACATGAACATGCACAGCCCTTTTCACACACTTATGAGGCTCATTTTGAACTTTTGATAGCAGAGTGAAGGTCAATTATGCCCCCCCCCCAAGTATAGGTAAAGGTAAAGGGACCCCTGACCATTAGGTCCAGTCGTGTCCGACTCTGGGGTTGCGGCGCTCATCTCGCTTTATTGGCCGAGAGCCAGCGTACAGCTTCCAGGTCATGTGGCCAGCATGACAAAGCTGCTTCTGGCGAACCAGAGCAGTGCAAGGAAACGCCGTTTACCTTCCCGCCAGAGTGGTACCTATTTATCTACTTGCACTTTGACGTGCTTTCGAACTGCTAGGTTGGCAGGAGCAGGGACCGATCAATGGGAGCTCACCTCGTCGCAGGGATTCGAACCGCCGACCTTCTGATCAACAAGCCCTAGGCTCAGTGGTTTAACCCACAGCACCACCTGGGTCCCTCCCCCCCCAGTATATATTTAGCCTAAAGAAGAATAACACCTGGGTTTCAATCTCAGTTGAAACCCTGGCAATGAAACTGTATGAAGCCAAGCACTCCATACTCACAACACTGTTGCAGCAACTTCATGTTATGCTGTGTCTTTGTATAACCATTTGACCAGGGTCCTAGTCTGATTATGCATCTTGCTCCCAGACAAGGCTTCTTAGGCTGGGGTGGGTGGCTATTTCTTGAGTCCTACTGTGAAGGCTGACTGGGAATTATGGCAGTTGTGTAGTCCAAAACATTTGGAGGGCACCAGGTTGGGGACGGTTGTGCTTGAGCATCTTTTTGACATCACACGTAGGATGGAAGGGGGAGCTCTCCTCATAGTGTGAATGCCCTTTTCCTTCCTTCCTTCCTTCCTTCCTTCCTTCCTTCCTTCCTTCCTTCCTTCCTTCCTTCCTTCCTTCCTTCCTTTCACAACTTTGGCATTCATTATTCAGCCAAGTAGAAGGTAGTGCTGTGATAAGCCTCCTTTAGATAAGAGATTTCATGCTTAAGAAGCATAGTCCCTTGGGGTGTGAGCAAGGCGACTATGTAATTTGCATACCTGTGCAGTTTATTTCAAGTGAAATTGGCTGCGTGGGAAGAAAGGGGAAATGGGAGGAAGCAGGAAAGTTCTGGGTTTGAGCAGATATGGCCCCTTCAACATTTTGAGTTAGGGTGCTTTCATGTTACTTATGAAAAACAATTATTGTGCCACAATTTTTCCGTGTGACCTTGGCTAAGCCATTTTATTGCTGTATCTCATTTATCTGTAAAATGGGAATAATGATGCTAATACTGCACTGACGTACTGCAAGCAGTGGAAACTGCACAAATATTTTAGATCATCTCGACATCTCAGTGTACTTTCATCTAGAGCTTCATAAAGATAAGATGAATCCAGGATAAATCTGCTTTCTTTAGTTCTATCCATGGTCAACTTCAGGCCACTTCACACAATTACTGGAGAGTAGGGCTGCATCATTGGGCCTGCCCTCTTACACCTACATCCTAGACCAAGAGTCTTCCCCTTACATACATTGGCACGCAATCCATGGACCCAGAGGGGTGAGGCAAGGAAGCTGATAAACCTTGGGAGCATAGACAGTGGGGTAGTCCTCTTTCCCTTTCACACATATAATGCATGAAATGAGCTTTGGTTTCTTTCCTTAGTACCTATGGCTTCTAAGAATGTTGCTGCTTTGGTGAGGAATTCACTTTCCAAAGGATGTGAATTACCGGTAAATCACACCAGTCCCGTTTATCTAGTGTTGCCTTTAGGTCATAGGAACATAAGACGAGCCAGATGCTTATGAGAAGCCCACAAGCAGGGCCTGGGGTCAAAATCTGATGCTGTCAAACTCACAATTCTCTACAAACCCCAAATCTTAACCTCTTCTGCTATTGCGA
Organism: Darevskia mixta; assembly: GCA_034641385.1. Lineage (NCBI taxonomy): Eukaryota > Metazoa > Chordata > Lepidosauria > Squamata > Lacertidae > Darevskia > Darevskia mixta. The sequence continues at coordinate 22,476,562 of JAWWNH010000008.1, forward strand.
CAAGGCCTTTATCCCATGTGGCATTAAGTTATTCTAACCACAGGTTTTATTGAAGGTAAAAATGGAGCAGAGACCAAACTTTGCAGGATGGTGTCTGTAGTAGCTGGCTTTAAGAAAGGAGTGGAGAAGGCTGATAAAGCACTTGTTAACCTGACAGAAAGGCTTGACACTGACTTAAATATTGTTTTCCAAGCCAGAATATTCTGACTATGGAAAAGCACAGGAATATGGTTGTGCGTTTTGTGCTCTAGTAGCCTCATTGATGACAAGCAGCGTACAAATGTGCCCTGCCATTTTGTGAACTGGGTTTAAGTTTAGCCAGTCATTTCACTTCAGCAGTTCCTCTTTGAGGTCTTTACCTCAGGTTTGCCTGTTTTAGAATTAATTAATAGGTTTATGACCACTGTTCCATAGAAGTCTATTCTTTTCACTGAAGTGCTACTGCTGAGGAAGATTTATTCGAAACAGTGTTATTACCCGGATCACTGTACTTTCGATCGCCTTGGCACCGTTCCACGTGCATCTACGTATATCGACGTGCTTCTAAAGACTTTTTACTGCATTGTCAGAAGAATATTATTGCACTTGTTGCTAAAAAGACTATATGACGCACTTTATCTTTGGAGATTCTGATGTTATCATGTGTTTGTTATGTTGTATGAATTAATGCCTTTACAGTTTATTGCTCTACGTGTTGCCTTTCATTATTCTAGTTTTAGAATTAATTGTAGCATTTACACAGGATTCTATATCATTCTAGGCCAGACTATTCATCCATTTAGCCCAGTAATCTGACTGCCAGCAGCTCTCCAAGATTTCAGGTAGAGGGTATTTTCCACCTTCTGCTACTTCCTGAATTCCTTTAACTGTAAGGGACTGAACCTTGGACCTACCTGTGAGCTATGGTAATTTCATTGCTTAGTATTAATATCTGCCCAGTACATTGTTAGAATTGTTATGGCCTCATTTCTATATAAACAAAAATTCTCAAAAACTGTGTAGAATTTGCACAGGAGTACTCCTATACCTGCTAATAACTTTGCTGCACTTCAAAGAAGTGGAAAGCTTAAGGTAAAACCATAAAGCACTCTGGATTCTGCATTCTCTTAAAAAATAATGAAACTACAGAGATTCTCAGCTAATATTTGGGCCACTAAATTCCAACACACCTATGCTTCCCAGTCAGAAAACCATGGAAAAACAGATACCCCCACTTTGTGTCACATATTGCCTGATAAAGAATTTGGGAGGACTCAAAAGCTTGCCACGATTTTCTGACATCTTGCTTGGTTCTGCTAAACATTCCTTTGATGGTTCTGGGGACACAGGAGTTCCCCGTCTTCATAAACCTCTGCCTCTGCCTCAATGAGCTGGAAATGTAAATGCTTTGCAAAGAGAAGTGCAGTTTCACAGGGGTGTGTGTGTGTGTGTGTGTGTGTGTGTGTGTGTGTGTAAGAGAGAGAGGGAGAGATCGGATATTGTGGTCGCTGAAAGACTTCCAGGAGGAGGAGGCAGAAGGGAATGAAATGGAATTTAAAGATGGTCAAAGCATAGATGCATCAGGGAGCATTAGAGGAGGGGAAGAATGTGAGTAAAAGGAATGGAAGGAAAAGGCAGGGAGATTTGAGGATTTTCTTACTTTCAGGAATGTGGACAGGCTGATTCTGCCAACTAAGAATGCTTCCTAGTCATATCTCACCGGAAGACTATCTTCAAATGCATGTCCAGAGTACAAGAGAGAGCACGAAGATGGAAGAAGACGGGATGGAAATGCGCGAGCGTTGAGATGGGAGAAATAATCCAGGGGAAAATGGTAAGTAGTAAAAGAGGCGTCAGGGACAGAGGGGGGAAGAGGTTAAATGACAATGAAAAAGGGGGGAGACGGGAATAGGAAATGGGGTGGGGGTGGATTACAGATCCAAGTGGGAGGGATAGTGTGTGTGTGTGTGTGTGTGTGTGTGTGTGTGTGTGTGTGTGCAGGGGGATGGAAAGTGCAACATCAGGGAGGCTGCAGTTAAAGATAATGTAAATGTGCCGAGCCTGTTTTCATCAAGTTGTCTGGAGAGCCATCTACTGTCGGCAAGTAGAACAGTCACTAGGGTGAACGCGCTGCCCTGGGTGAGTCAATGTCAGTTCCTTCACTCCATAGCACTGGGCACATACTGAACTTGTCACAGATTAGTAAGTGATGCCAGAGAGTGAGCTGAGCTGGAAACGGCCGGGCCAGCTGCGTGGAGCCTGAGGGTGAGAAAATGCAGCGCTCCAGAGCTCACCCCCCCACCAGGCCGATTCCCCCAGCCCTTACATGTGCCTCAAATAGCAGGACACTGTGCTTGGTGGTAGCAGCTGCCTGGGCCATGTATTCTTCCCCATCCCCACTGCCCCTTCCTCCCCCCCCCCAAATATTGACACCCCTAGGATAATGACCTTCATGACAAACATCATGCACCTTGGATATTCTGCCTCAGCCTGAGAGGTGCTGGTGCTTTGCGGCAGTAAGGGGGAAAGCAGATGTCTAGCAGGGTCTTGCTAGCAAAGGACACTGGTGTGGCCCTCCTCCTACCTGAGACTCCTGCCTCCTACCTCCACTTTAAAGCTCTTCCCCACACAACTTTGAGGAGCTGGAGCATCCGTGGCAATCACTTTTGCCACTGGTGCTCAGAAATAAATGCTCTTCCAGGTAGAGGTATATACAAGTCCATCTGAGTGACTTGGCATTGTCCTCACCTGCCTGATTGCAGCCACATAGGAGTGGCTCCTTCACACTCTGCTGAAGCTTATGCTGACAGTTCACTTGGCAACACACAAAAACAGTGTCACAATTTCTGAATTGGTACATGCTAACACCCAAAAATGCAGTAATGAATAAAGGCAAATGGCCCTGCTGTCCTGATACCAACGACACTATTTCATTTGTCCTTGTTGCTGGAGACTGGGGTAGAATGTTGAGTCCATGGTCTTGTGGCCACTTACATCCCTAGTTCCGGCCCTTGTCTGTAAGAATGGATTTGTAGAATGCCATGCGGTCTGAGTTTGGAGCAACTAGCTCAGACCTCTTTGCATTCCTGCGTTCCCATGGAAACCGAGGGAAACAATAGACTTGATTTCCTTCCACCCCTTACATTCTCCAAATTATTTCCAATCTTCTCTTAAGCATTCTGGGCCCGTAACCCCTGTTGGTTGGGAAAGAAATTATTAGGTAAATTCCCTGCATGCCTAAGATCCAGGTTTGGGGTGAGTATTCTTTGGTGAGAGAACCTCAGCCGAGATTTAAAATCACAAAATATGCAGCAAAGTAAAGCATGGGAATGTAGATGGTTAAACCTTAAAAGATCCCCTTCTAAGTTGCTTGCAAAGTTCCCTTCTTCCTTTGGCATACAAAGAGACCACATGCATGATAAGTTAAAAATGGTCTACTTACAAATTCTTCAAAGCTTGATAACCTTTCCTCCCAAGGTGAGGGGGAGTAACCTAGCTAAGCCTGGCAGGACAGCTTACTCTATGGTCATAACCCTTTCATGCATTAGTTAGTCTTAAGCATGTTGGTAATATGAGGCTGGATACCCCACATGTCCTCTGTTAGCCTTTTACTATGATATCTTTCTCCTCTCCGGCCTTCCTGGGGCTTCAAAGCATTAAAAATCCAAGTATTGCAGCCAAGACAATTGTCTCCTTCTGATATTCTAGACTCATTGCCTCCTTTTTATATTCCTTCCATGTCATTCTTCCTACATCAGATGTGGACTCCTTGTTCTTCTTTTTCTAGTGTTCTCATCTCAGACTCTGAGCCTCCCTCAAATCTCCACTCCCCACCCAACACACAGGCTCACACATTCTTTTCCATTGTGTACATTCTCCTGTTTGGCAGTTGCTCCCCCCCCCCCGGATTGCTCACAAAGACGCAGTCACCTTTCTGACACACGAAGCAACAACATCTATTTTTTCCTTCAGCTCTTTTCTTACAATGCTCCTCTCACTTAGCCTTCTGTCCCTGCATCACATCCCTGATTCTGCCTGCTTTTATTCCTGCAACCAATTCTTGAACAGTGTCAGTTGTCAGGTCCTCTGGTCGGGAGCTGAACTTGTTCTGAGTTCGCATGGTACCTGCTTTGCCTGTGGACTATAGTGAGAGAGAGAAAGCTGCTGCTATGAATAACTGTGTCAGCATTTATCATGGAAGCCACAGCAGTTGCATTGGCTACTTTGCAATCTTGCTTCTAATGCTGCAGACCTCTCGAGCATTGCTGAATGAGCATGCAGCTTTCTGGCACCCGAATGGAGTTTGAGTTTCTTCACAGAACTGTCAAGCATCTGGGCCAAATGACCAAATTAACACTGTGTTGCCTGTATCGGCCAGACCATCTTTTTGGCCTGCTTCCTCCTACTTCTGCCTCTTACTCAGCCATGCTGATCCCAGAGCACACCTGTCTGGCAGCACAGTATGCTGTCCCTATTAACGTCCACTTCACACTTCCGCTCCTCTTGCCTGTATGTTCCAGCAATCCAAGATGTTTGCTATCACCAAGGGATCTTTCTCAATCTGGTACATATCAAACTAAATGAGCCATGCTCAGGAATGATTATGACATGACATGGTGCAGAACTGGGAGCAGATGGGGCTTCCCCTAGGATGTTCCAGGTCTCTTTTCAGGGGACTGGAGGGAAGGTACAGTGCTCTTAATGACTGCCTGCATATCAACCAAAAGACATTACCAGGATGAATGCAGTGTTGTGATCAGCAAACAGGGGGGAAATTCCAATGGAATACAGCTGGGGTTTTTGGGTTGTTGTTGTTGTTGGTGGTGGTGGTTTATTGGTCCAAGGTTCTGCAGGTAACTCTGTTTCTTCCATTATAGAATTTCCCTTTGCCACACAGAAAAGAAGAATGAAATCAATGAAGAATGAGTAGATTCAGGATGGGAATTTTATTTTAATATGAGATTGGGGATATGCCTAGGAAAGAAAATGCTCCATATCTAGGACCCTCCTGAAGTTAGAATCATAGAATCATAGAATCATGGAGTTGGAAGAGACCACAAGGGCCATCCAGTCTAACCCCCTGCCAAGCAGGAGCATTTTTCTCACAGGGCTCTGCTATTTATCCTTCAGCTGATTTGAGCTTTTCTGAATGGCATCTTGCCAGAGGTTGTTATATAACAAATAGTCTTTGAGAACAGGGCTTTAATGTAAAACCTGGCATGAAGAGGAATCCATGATGGGATGTAGGTCTGTATGGAAATAATTCAAAAACTAAGAGTCAAGCGTGTGTGTGTGTGTGTGTGTGTGTGTGTGTGTGTGTGTGGTGCCAGATGACCTTACATTGGTACACTGTTGAAGTTTAGGATAGCTCCCTCAGTAGAACATGAGACTCTTCATCTCAGGGTGATGGTCTCAAGCCCCACGTTGGGCAAAAGGTTCCTGCATTGCTCGGGGTTGGTCTAGATGACCCTCATAGTCCTTTCCAACTCTCCGATCTATGATTCTATGACAGCAATCATAGCTGGTAGCAATTTACAAAAAAACAAAACAAAACAAAAACACATTAGCATTGCCAGGGTCCAACAGGTTTGATCAGTCATTCTTCTAAATGCAGAAGTTATTCTCCATGTTCTTCAGCTCCATCTACTGGTTCTCTTACAGCTTAACAGAAAGATGTGCAAGCTGGTAGTTTGAAATAAATAGGAAACATTGTAAATGCAGAGCACCTCACGTTATGGAAAAAATTATGCTAGCTTAATGGGGGAGGTCATACTTTGGAAATGCTAGTTTTGTACGAGAAAAATAACAGAGAATTAGATGGCCTTCTTTTTTTAGCATTGTGCATTTGACATTTTAAATTTTGTTCATTTGCCCTTCACTAATACCAAACTAATCAAAGAATGCTAATCAAAGCACTCCATCACATTAAAACATCTTAACAAAGCTGGAGTTTACATACAAGCATTCAGGACAGCCACGTGTGAAGACAGCCTGACAGTTTGAGGTTTGTTTGGATTTTATATAGTGATGTTAATAGTCTGCCCCTTTGCTGATCAGAACAAACTTGCTCATGATTCAGTGTCTGCTTCTTTATGTGCAAGATTTATTACCCATATATCTAGGCAAGTCCCTCCGGAGACTTCAAATATAATATTTTACAGAAGCAGTTTCCCACTTCGCTGTCACATGCATACACTCACCTTGGAAAATCTCAGCCATCCTCTGCTTTCCTAATTCTCCTCCTCCATGGCTACTTATTTTGAGACAAGCATGCTAGGGAGCAGGCTAAGCTGATATTCCTTTCCCAGTCATGCAGGAAATTTTTAATATGTGGGAGAATTTCTTATGCATGGTTAAGCCGGCACATTCCAGGAATCACTATACCATGCAGTCTTTTCTCAGGGCAGGGTTCTGTTCTGAGCCAAAGGCTGCAGGAAAATTCATTCATTAGCTCTCATAGATGCTGGAGAAGAGACACAATCCCCATATTTAAAAAAAAGGAAATATTAAATCATTTCCTCTTCTCTGTAACTTATGAGCTGGCTCCATGAATGCTTTATAGACTGGAATATCTCACCTATGAAGAATAAGAAGTAGAAATTACCTTTAAAAAAAGGATTTTAAATAATAATAATAATCAAATGTACTTTTTTATCCAACGTGTGTGTGTTCTTTTCCAAATTTTGATATTGTAGGTGCAGAAAATGCAAAACAAAACAAAACAATTAAAAGTCCATTTGCGATACCAGTTTATGTTAATTGGACCACAAATAGTTTGACCTTGCATAAAGGAATTAAGTTTTAAATAAATTATTTAATACTTTGTGGAAGGCGGTGGAGACGCCTTTTTCTTTTTCTCTTTTTCTTTCCCTTCGACCGAGCTGGTAACTTGTGATCTTTCTTGCTCCTTTTGTCTTTATTCTTAGTTTTCTTTCTTTCTTTTTTCTTTTTTCTCTTTGCTTTCTTTTGTAACTTTTATTACTCAGTTCGCTTAATGTATACCTGTATGGATGAAAAGAGCAATGTTTTATATGTATTTCGCACTTTTTAACGTTTATAACAATTCATATTAATTGTATAAACATGATGTAATGTTCTGTCAATAAAATAAAATTCTATTAAAAAAAGGAATTAAGTTTTACAAATTCTCACAGATAAAAGAAAATACTTTTTAAAATGAGGTTATGCAGTATTTCTGCATCCTCAGTAAAATTCAGATCTTGCCTGAGTGGATATTAGAAAACGCATGTGTTTCAAATCAAACTAATAATTAGCATAAGAAAGCTGGAAGGAGAAACATTTGGAAAACACACCACATTGAAAGAAACCATTCTATTCTATTTGAATTTGTTCTCTAGAGATTGGAGAGTTAGTCCTCTAAGAACAAATTCCCATCTCTCAGTGTTGCAGAGAGCATCAGTTATGTACATGTCTGGGTTCCTTTCCATTGTAGATTTCCTCTTCTGGGGAGGTGTGAGTTCTACATTCGTGAGGGTAGTTGCAGAGCAGTTTGTACTGCTCCTTGTGGCAAAATTGTAATGTGGGTCAACAGAAACAAATGACTGGCATCGTGTACCTAAGAAACTGTTATCTAAGCATTAATGACACAGAAGAGAGAAAGTGTGTTGAAGGGGGATTAGAATAAGCAAATAATATTCTAATATAAAAGGAAACTAGAATATGAAATATATAGCATAAATAATGTTAGCTTAATAAAAGTGGACAATCCCTGTTACAGGTTTATCAGTAACACACACCCCCAACGTTTTGTAAAAGCATAGTGCGTAATATCCTGTCATCTAATGGGCAACATGAGGAGGCCCCATAGCTAGTGGTCCTTCTGCATACTTGGCACATGGGGTCTCCTGAAATATGCTCAGGTTCAAGTCGGTTCAAACCTAGTTAAAAGGATTATGGGAAGGATTCCTGCCTAAGATCTCAGAGAGCCAATGCTTCTCATATAGACTGTACTGACTTAGGGTCAGGGCAACTTGAGAACTTCCAAAATACTCATTTGAGTGCTACCTTTATTAGACCACCCAAATCTCCCAAACTAGTGTGCAGGCTTTCAAGTTCCAAAGAAAGGGCTCCATTTGAATGTCTGCTACCTCCTCCTGTTCGCCATCTTCTTATGGGATGCAGACATGGGATGGCTTGAACAACAGCCCTTTTCTCTCCCCTATCTTCTCCTGGTATTGCCCTACTTTGTCACAGCCAGAGGTGGTTGACATGGGAAATGGTCAGGTACTGGAAGGGAATTGTATCCCAGCAACATATATGGAGATAGACATATTTCCCATCCACTTCAAAATGATGGTTAAGGCTGGAGCCTCTGACACCTACATTGCCCTGATGCATCTAACTTTTTTTCTTTCTTCCAGAATGCATTCCAGTAGCTGCTAGATGCTGATGCTCAAATCCCAGGGCTGTTGTATTTGGGGAATTTGCTTCTAATTAATTCTGGGGAATTTTAAGATGTAATTTCTCCTGTCTTCCTTTGTGACCTGCATGGTTGGGTTCATAGGCAAGATGCTCATTTTTGTGTCATGTCAAGATTTACACGCTGCATAATTGACTATAAGGCAGCTCATATTTGTGCAGCTGAGTCCACAGGCTATTGTTTGTGTGCCTTCGCCTTCTCTGTGGCAGTCACCTGGCTTTTCTATTGTTTGTTAAATTTGTTTAGTGAAGTGTAATCCCCCTGTCTTTTATAAGACACTACTGTGTGATTTTCTGTCGCTTTCAGAGGTGAGACTCATCAGCCTTCTAAGCTGGAATCTTCTGTCCCTGGAGGAATTCACTCTTTTCTTTGATGGGAATAGGTGTAACTGAGACATAATTTAACCAAAGAGAACAATGTTGAAATTCTGCTTTCTTTTTTTGTGGGGTTTTCATAGCACACACAGGGAAAGGACATAGTCAAGATGCTGGTTTCAGGTATGCTTGTATTTGCTTCTGCTTATCTTTTAATTTGAAAGGTAATAATTCAAGAAACAGTCTAGGCTAGGTAATAATTCAAGAAACAGTCTAGGCTAGGTGAAAGCTGCTTTTTCTTATTTTCTTTGGGTTTTTGTGTCTGGGTATTCTTATCCACGGGGACGCGGGTGGCGCTGTGGTCTAAACCACAGAGCCTAGGGCTTGCTGATCAGAAGGTCGGCGGTTCAAATCCCCGCGACAGGGTGAGCTCCCATTGCTCGGTCCCTGCTCCTGCCAACCTAGCAGTTTGAAAGCACGTCAAAGTGCAAGTAGATAAATAGGTACCGCTCCGGCGGGAAGGTAAATGACATTTCTGTGCGCTGCTCTGGTTCGCCAGAAGCGGCTTAGTCATGCTGGCCACATGACCCGGAAACTGTACGCCGGCTCCCTCGGCCAATAAAACAAGATGAGCGCCGCAACCCCAGAGTCGTCCGCAACTGGACCTAATGGTCAGGGGTCCCTTTACCTTTATTCTTATCCACATCCAAGCTTGGCATCACTTGGCTTCTTGTGAAAGCTGATTTCCATATTTACTTCCTGAAAGTAACATTCCCTTGATTTTATTTATTTTTAAAGGCAAGCATGGCACACTCTTTTTGGAACCAATTTCAAAACAGTTTTCTCCTCTCCTTTCTTTGTTCCTGTTTTGCTTTCATTTTCCATGGGGGGGGGGCAACCCAAGGTGGGGAATCAGACACTTGACGTATGGTTTAGGCCTTCCCCTGTTCTCTGCATAACTCTATATGCACAGAAGATGGAACTGAAAGTAGACAATTCATCATCCCCCCCACCCTGCCACTTTTTAAAAGGTATTTCTAGATGGGCTATAAATGGGTTGTTGGGTTGTTGCAAGATGATTGTGGTCAGCAGTGGCTTTTGTGAGTTTTAGTAGGGTTTTATCCAAAAATGGTAAATCTAGATTAAATTTGTGGGGTGGGGGAATACTGGCTGGCATTTTGGTGACAATGACATTTTGTGGGTGCTACCCCCCCAAAAAAGGGGGGAAGTGTGCATGAGAAACGCCCCCTAAAAGGAAATAGGACCTTTTCTGCTAAAGTGAACATTCTGAAGTTTTCTAAGTAACAAAGTATCAGGTTTCTTGCTAATTCAGTCCCTGGGCATATTGGGAGTTACATGAGTGTTCACTTCCAGAGGACCCCTCTTCATCTTAATAGATATATGACATGGCTGCCATATTTCAAAGTATTGCATAAAATGCCAGGGACTCTGTGGAGGAGTGTACTTGGCTGTTCTCGGCCAGTACCACTTTGGGCATATGGCTCTCCCTTTTTGCTTCTGTTCAGCTGGCAGTGAGCATAACATCTTGTGTCTCCTTTGGTAGCAATCTTCCTTCTGGATGCTCTCTTTCCAGGATGATGTAGGGAAATTTTACATTCTAAAACAGGGCTGGGGAAGCTGTGGCCCTCCAGATGTTGTGGACTCCAACTCCCATCAGCCCCAGCCAGTGTGGCCGATGGTTGGGAATGATAGGAGTTGGAGCTCAACAACATCTGGAGAACCACAGCTTCCCCATCCTGGTTCTAATATGTCACTTGTGTTCTGCTAGTTTCAAGCTTTTGGCCTTATGTGTTAGAAAGGCACTGATGGGAGCTATTTGTGGCTTGATGTTATCATTGCTACCATTCTCCTGCCAGTGTTGGTAAGTGAATGTAATCTTATGCATGAGATCAAATAAGTGCTAGTAAGCAATTGGAAGGTTAAAATGTATTATGCTGGATATGTGCCTGAAACGTGCAGCTTTCCTTTTCAATGATAGGGTCATTCCAGAACCAGGCACAAATTGGTAAAACTACGAGAGACACTGGGGGTTGAGTTGTTGGAAAGATTGGAAGACTGTCCAAGATGATCTCTCCCAACATCTATGTATTTTTTCTATTTTCTAGTTTCTGCTGGCCTTTGGTATCCTTCACATTTGCCACTTTGCTTGTCATTTCTCATTACATTATTTCATGCCAACTGCTAGGCATTCCTATACCTCCATCTAAATGAAATAATAACAGTGTACAAAATAGCCACATTAGCAGGTGTCCCATTTATTTCAGGCATCTGAAGAAAATGTTCTTTGTGGTAGAAAGGAAAGCACAGTTAAGGAGACCCGATTTACATCATGACTAACATGCTTGGAGGTTCGACTGTGAATTAAGGCAAACACTTCATTTGAGCATTACTGCAAACAATGCAGATGTAGCCCAGAGGTGCCCAGGATAATGCTAACAAATTTTTAATTTATAAAACTAAAACTGAATTATTGCATTTGGGGTAGGGGGGAAATTATACTTTTTTAAAAAAAGATATATAAGTCTGCTAATATGAGTAGCTTAGAATACGTTTCTAAGAATGCAGCAAATTACTGCCATTATAAAGCCTTTTGGTACTCCTGGCACCAAAGTGATGGCAAGAATATTGGTTGGTAAGTCACTTTACTATGCAGAGGGCTAATAAAGCTTTCTTTTTTAAAAGAAGAAGAAGAAGAAGAAGAAGAAGAAGAAGAAGAAGAAGAAGGGGGATATGAGTTAAGGATTAACTTTTAGGCAACCTGATTTGATTTGTTGACCATTGTGTAAGTTGAGGTTAATAAACAACATTTTAGTATCCATTAGCAGAGTTTTGCTTATGGCTACAAGCCACAGCACCACCCCTTTAATAGCTCAAACTTCTCTGGGGAGCAAGGTGTAACAACATTGGCTACCTTGGAGCTATCCATGGTCCTGCTTCTGTTGACCTTGCTCTCTCTTGCTACCTGTTACCCTGCATCTTGAATTCCGAGTTATGCTTGCTAACTGTCTGAGGTCCAGTAAGTAATTGCTGGCTACTGCATTGATGGAAGTGTGTATCCTTAAAACTAGGATTAAGAGCCTGTGGGCTATATGTGACCTTGGTCCAATTTCATGGGGTGTGTGTGACCTTGGTCTAATTCCATGTTGCTCACATAAATGAAGTGGCACAGAGAGAAGGAGGGAGGGGAGAAGTGTGTGACAGAGAAAGAGAAAGAGAAAGAGGAGAGAGAGAGAGAGAGAGAGAGAGAGAGAGAGAGAGAGAGAGAGAACAACACTATCCAATTCTGCAATTCTGCATACTTCACCTACTTTCGTCTGGCTTTGAACACCATTGGCTTGGCTGCACCCTCCATTGGTTCTGGTCTTGCTTACCATCATCTGTGGTCCCCTGCTGATTTTTACCGTGGGTCAGTGGGAATGGGGCATACTATCACATTACAAGGAGCCTCTCCATGCAGTAGTTAATGTATGCTAATGCCCCTGAACGCTTGCAGAAAACTCTGAGGCATGCCTTCAATTCATATAGGGGACATACACTGAGGCATGCTCACATTGTTTTTTTTTTATTACTAAAAAGCTTGTTCTGTTTTACTTGAATTGTGCTCACACATTGGAATAATGTGACATTTCTCAAGCTATGAGTCTCAAAGAGAACTCAGCTGTCTCGTCAATCTGAATGATGGGAAACAAGGCTTCTATTAGTTCCCTTTGACATGCAAGTCCACACATTGAAAAGGAAAGTGTAAATCCCTACCATGACATGACAAGGTTTCCATGTTCTCATCCTAATGTCCACACGTCGAATGTAAAACATCTGTAATGTAGAAGCCTATGCAATTGGTCCTCAATTGGTCCTCATCTGGGTTTTCTGGAACCCTAATCATGCCTATACAGTATGTGCAATTTTCCCCATCTCTGATCTTCATGCTAATGCATCAGTATTCAGGAACAGGGACACTATGTGTTGTTGGGACATGGTCAGTCCATTCAGTGGGTGAACATATTTCATCCAAGTTTCCTCACCCTGCTCAACGATATTGCATCCAGAACTTACCATCCATTGCCCAGGAAAAGGAGAGATAAGAACACAAGAAGTCTGTTGGATCAGATCAAAGGTCCTGCTCCCAGCAATGGTCAACCAGGTCCTTCTCAGAAGGTCACAAGCAGGACATGAAGGCAAAAGCTCTCCCTTTCCTCTCTACTGTCCATCTCCTCAACAACTGGAAAAACTCAAAGCCCTGCACTTGCAGCAGTTTCACAGGCTCAGTTACCACTACTGTACTAGAGCTGTTTTTCTGAATCCTTCCATTGTTATGTTTTGATACCCCATACCCGGATGCCCTCCAGGCATTTTGAACTACAATTCCCATCACCCTCAGCCTGGGTGTGGGGCTGATGGGAGTTGTAGTCCAAAATGTCTGGAGGGCTCTAAAATGGAGAAGGCTGCTCCAGAGATATGAAGCTCTGTAATCCATCACAGTTAAGGCAGCAATCATGTATGTTTCCAAGACAGCAAATGCAATGTTGCTTAAGTACAAAGGATCCAGCGTTCCCAGGAGAGTCAGCAAAATGAATCAGACAAGTGAGAGCTTTTCATTTTAACTTGCTTAACCATCCTTCTAAAGGGTAACTTTCAAACTGACCTTAAAAAAATAGTCTTTCAGGCTAGAATGTTGTAGACTAGGAGTGAGCAAATCCTCCACATATCCCCCCCCCTCTTCCTTGTTCCATATACTGTTTCTTTCCCTCAATATGCTCATCTTTGAATTTTGAATTTCTGGAAACGGGCTGTGTGATTTTCCTCGATCTCCCTCAGTTTATTTCCTTATTTATATTTCACTTTTCTATTAAAATAATAAGGAATGCAGCTTACAATAAAAAGGAACAGTTAGTGGTTTTGACACAGCAATGTTTATTTCCTTATTTATATTGTGCTTTTCTATTAAAATAATAAGGAAAGTGGCTTACAATAAGAGGAAACAATTAGTGCTATTCTGACTGCTTGCTGATTTTCTCCCCTTGCTGATTTTCACATACTTTTTTCTCTCTCAAATGCTCTCAAAGCTGTGCTCTCTTGCATATCTTTGTGGTCACAAGAAAGACCTGTGAGTGTGTGGTGGGGCTTTCCCTATGGTCTTCGTGACTCCTTCCACCTCTTTCCATCAAAATGAAGCTCCCTCTCCCTGCTTGCCTTTTTAAGAAGGAACATCACTTTCCTTCTCATTTCCTTCAAATGAATGAAATAAAGACCATTCAAAGATTTGTCACAGCCCTGGAAACAATACATCCTTAAAAGAGAACCGCAAGAGAGAGACATTGGTAGTTAAACATCACTAATAAAATGTCAAGAGGCAGCAGTACTGAAACTTGAGCAAAAACATCAGGTTACTGGTGAAAACCTAGACTAAGAAAGGGTTTCCATCCATTGAAAGATGGAATGAGAGAGAGCCTGGCAAATTTCCATACCGGAAGTGGTTCCACAGTTATAACACCACCAAGGGCTGAAGTCCTCATCTCATCCTCATCCTTCTGATCTCACATGGATCAATATATATTATCAAGGTGATAGTTTAACTCCTGACCAAACAACCTTAGATATATCTAAGGATTTTTATTTGGTTTAAAGGTGATATGGTTCCTCATAACTGATTCAACTAACATTATCCCGCTTTTACTAATCGCGTGTTGCCATCGACTCCATTGCATGCTGGGGTAGACAAACCTGTCAATTATGGTTTTGGTTTTGGTCCATTTATTATTCCTGCCCCATCTTAAGTTTACTTTGTCACATTTGCATATCAGTTTGAATTTTTAAATGCAAAACAAAACATCACCATGAAAATTTATCAGCATTTTAGCATGGGTTCCCACTGGTATACATAGTGTTATGGATTTGCCCCTGCAAATCCCCTAAATTTCCTGTGTGCCAGATTCTCTCCATAATTTTTGGAATTAGTAAATGTGGGGTTTGAAGTCAAGCCAGCTTCCTCAGGAGATTGACTTAGAGAGATGCCACCCAAGAACAAAGGTAAGTGATCATTTTCAGGAGGCTATTGAAACGAGGTTGCCAGGGTGACAGGGAGGATGCCGGAAGCGGAAGGGGAGGAGTTGTTTTCTTCAAAGACTGCCGAAAAGGAGGAAGAGGAGGTAAGCAGAACTACATGCAGGGGCTGAAGCACAGGAGCAAACTCCTATGGGCCAAGGGGGCTTCTCCCCCCCCATAAAATATTTATGGGGGGTAGGCCTCCCCAAAGTTGACGGGCATTGCCATTCAAATGGTCTGCGGGCACCACATCATGGGATCAATTATGTGGGGTGGGGCTTACCTGCTCCCCCCATTTTTAAAATTCAAGGTGGCACCCCTGGACTGAAGGCCAGGACCATCTTAGTAGGCTGGGACAGAGGCAGAGAGATGGCATTCAGGATGCCTTGAAATCCAGAGCTGCGCTGCTGGGGGAGCAAGCCCTGCTTGGTATGTAATGCTCTGAACTCTCTCGAAAGCAGACCCTGGTGTCAATATGTGTTAATAAATCTGTTGGGGGGAAATATGTGTTAATAAATCATATTTCTTAAAAACACGACCATATCCACTGCGTCTTGATTCCCAACAGAAACACAACCCTGGGGAAGTGCCTGGAACCCCCCTGGAATCTTGCTACTGCTCAGCAGAGATTGGGTGTGTTTCCCAACCTTTGGAACAATATTTTTCTATGCAATTTTGCCTAATATATACAGTGTTTTCAAACAATTCTGCTCAGTATAATGTATTTTAGTATATTATTTTCACAGATACATTTTATGCTCATTTTCCCATAATATGTGTTTTATTTCAGTAAACTTTTTCTTTTTTTGATACATTGCAAAATTTGGGGAAATGCAAATTTTGCAGGACAGCTGTATTTGGCTGGCATACTGTTTCAATAAGTGCAAATTGTGTAGGTTTGTGAACTGAAATTACTCCCCCATCTTTATACACGTGTACTGAATTAATCACGGGTCATTTCTAGCATCCAATCACAGCCATGACAGAAAATGAATAAGGCTTGACTTTTGAAAACCTCAGTCACAGGTCCTCAGCTGAACCAAGGACCCAAATCCTCATACCAACCAAATTCTGTCTTCAGGTAGTTTATTTTACAAGAGTTGAAGACAGTTTTCTACCACGATTACTGCCCAAGTCAGGGACACACACACCCCCGCCAACATCTTACCATAGTCTGTGTTAAAGCCATTTTTTTTGCAAACTTTTGTAGTGCTTCAGAAACCTGCAAACCTAATGCTAACACATGATCCCGCCTTATGTTGAATCAGACTATTGTCTGATCTCAGTATTGTCCACTTTGATTGGAAGCAAATCCTCAGACTTCATGGACTTTTGAATCCCTGCTGAGGCATCTGCACGTGAAGCTGAAGCGTCCTGCTCACGAGGCATATGCCATACAGCCATCATGCAGTCTTTCCTCTTAAACAATGAAACGGAAATGGAAAACTAAACAGAGTTGTTGGTCAAGAGAGCTCTATCATGCATCCTTTACATCCTTGCAAAGGGTTGGGTACAGATGAAGCTAGTCACAAGTCCTATGAATTTTGATGAAACTAAAGTGTGACTCATTTGGATTCCAGATCCAACCCACTGTCAGTGTAACATTCCAGCTATGGTCAGCAGAACGATAATCAGCACAGGCTGATTTCTGCCCAATACATGGCAATGCTCAACTTCCTCAAAAAATTATCTCTCTAGATGAAAGTTCTGAGCTCATACCAAGAGAGGAACAGGCACACAGACAGATGCCTGTCTTAAAAAAGAAAAGAAAACAACTCCTAGATCTGGCCCAATAACCTAAACATGGGATGGGGAACTTGATGTTGCTGGAATAAAACTCCCTTACTATTGTTATGCTGGCTGGGGATGATGGGAGTTGAACCCCAACAACAACTGGAGGGGTCACAGTTCCCCACTCCTGACCGAAACTCTGCATTATATGGCACCCAAGCAACTCAGGCATCATATATGAACTAGAATTCTGCTTGAGGGTCTGCCTACCAAGAGTAAAGAGAGAATACACCCCTGTTCTATCTTCCTGGGTTGGAATTATGTTAAGGGGGTATCTCCCCCTCCAGCTCCTTCCTGATGTGCTGAAATGCCATGTTCTCAGATGCAGAGAGGTGCCCCCATGTCCACGGGGTCACACCAGACTGGGGGGTCACCTTGCAGGGAGGTAACATATGGAGAGGAAGATGGTTCAGGCACCTTTCAGATATGCCTCTATTCTACTCCTAAAAACAGACCCCGTGCCTCTCTCTACTTTCTGCATGCTTGGGGAAGATCTGGGTTTTAAACACTTAGATCTGCTGCTCTCGTAGCTAGATTGGCCTTGACGTGGGGGCAGGGAGGTGGGGGGGGATCCTTGCTTTCTAACCAGTTTGACATTTAATCAAGAAAGCGGAAATGCTTGAAAAAGGCATGGGCTATTTCTGTGCTGGGAGACCTGCAACCATCCAAGTATGAATCATTAGGGTGGGAAGAAGCTGTCACTTCAGTATCTTGCACAATAGAGAGAAGAAAGCGGATAAACATTTTTTCAGCCTTTGAGATTAATTTGGGACTAGCTTGTCCCATGTGCTTGCAGTCGCTACTTCAATCTACTACAGCTAGGGCATGAAATAGCACAAGGTTGTTGTTCAAAACACAGAGCAGGCTGCAACACTACTCCCCAATTGGCTTACAGTTTCTCGCCACCACCCCTCAATCTGCCTTCAAACTGGGGCAAGGGGAACTCAAAATCTGCAAGGCAGGAAAGCACTTAGACACTAATCTGTTGTTCCCTAGCTCCCTCCCCCTTAAACTAAAGAGCGCCTGTCATTTTTGGGACTAATTCTTGGGGTGGGAAAGGACACATCCAAAGCCCAGGGTCCAATTTATGAGTTTAAATGTGACTGTCTAAAAAGCCAATGCCAGCCTTCCCCAGCCTGGTGCATTGCAGGTGGACCCAAAAGTCTCATAAGCTCCAGTCGCCATGTCCAATGGTCAGAGGTGGCAGGCGTTGTATTATTGAAGAGCTGGAGGGCATCAGGTTTGGAAAGACTGGCCAACATTATACCATCTCAGCAAAGGGCTCCAAACTTATGGGCAGGGCTTTATTTCCAGCCGGAACTCACAGGAACTCAGTTCCAGCACCTCTCCGCTTTTATAGCTCTTTGTCTTTAAGCCGGAGTTACACTAGAAAGCTGCACATAAAGGACAGCCTTCTGTAAACATCCGGTCTTATAGGGAAATGACCTTACACATGGTCATGATTTTGGCAACTATTATACACAACAACATTTGTCTTTGGAGGGGTATCTCAAATGAACTGTTTAATGCTAATACCTGCAGAGATGCAAGACCAACAGCATAAATTAATTATTAGGGAGCACACGGCAGCATTACTGAATGGGGTGGCCGGCAGGGTGGCAAGATTCCAATGCAAACCTAAAGAGTGGAAGAGCAAGATAACTACTAGGAAGCAGCAAATAAGCTCCTTATCAGACTCTGTGGTTTTGGATGGCGTGTGGTCAGTCTCATTAGCATATCTTAATTAGGAATTAGCCTATCATTTGTGGAACAAATCTTGATTTAAGACACTTGGGGTTAGAAATAATTAATTTATGCTTTTAAAAGGCACATTTTGGTATGTGTTGAAAGTGCCGGGTATATAGAACACACAGCCATCCATTTAACTTTTCCTCCTTTCCTTATGGTTTCCCTTTACCTAAGTAAGACACATAAGAAAAATCCACCAGTTTTAAAATGCTAGTTAATTACAAGTTTGACTTCCCACTAACACACAAAACTGTTGCTCATGTCGTATAAACACAGCTGCACCTCTAAACAGTTTATCCAGTTGATCTCTTCTAAGCATTCTCTTATTATATTTTTTTAACCTATTTGAATAAGCTTTAAAGTCTCACTTCAAAAGCAGTAGCGTCCAGCCTAAGCATAATGGATGGGTGGAACAGACTTGCTGCCTGGTGGGAATAAACAATTCTGCAGACAATTTCTCACCAGATGTAGTTGGACTACAACACCCATCATCCCTGAAGACATGCTGGCTTGGGGTCATTGGAAGCTGGAGTCCTGCAATATCTGGGAGGCCCCAGCTTCCTAGTCTGTTCTCGAAACCTTGTGCAATAAATGAGCGACAGCTGTACGTTCATTGCACTATAAGCCAATTGTCTGAACCATACACTTTCTTCCACTAAGAGAGAAGTAACCATATGTTGCCTGCGAGTGCACGTGAGCACACAAAAGTCTTTCCTGGCACCCACAGGCTCCCTTGCGCCCACTCCTGCGGTTGGAAAAAAAAGGCACCCTGAAGTGAACATGTGTGTGGCCAGGCCACAGGCCAGGTCTTCCTGTTATATACCTGCTGGGATTGACAAGGCATCTGACCCTCACCTGAATCTCATAGCTCTCCTGATGAGTGCTTTGGTCTGCCCACCAGATACCAGGCACTCTACTATTCAATTTAGGCCCCAGTGTTTTTGTTACAATCCCCTTCTCAATTAAGTAATCAATTTTAATCTAGAATTTAAATTCTCAAAACTTTCTTATTTGTTAATTCAAGCAGGTAAACTACTGCTCTCACTTCATTACAAACAGTATTTCTACCTGCAACACACTTGAGCAAACCTGCATCTCTTCCTTTCACAGATATTTTGTTGCCATTTGCAACTGTAGCTGCCTTTGATTAGTTACCATTTAACTCTTGGTGGAAATAATTAGCATCACATGTCATGTGCATGGAAGTTGCTGAACCAATTAACCAACTAGAAGGATTACTGTTAATAGCGCCAGTTTTCCTATAACTTGATATTGCTGGATAGTTTTGATGAACTGCAAAAGCATTTTTAGTTTACTTTCTGTTGCCACCCTGGAACTTTTCTTTATTGGTGCCACTTTGTTTTGTACGATTCCTTGCAAATGAAGGAAAACAACTTTTCTGCTTGTATATGTTGGTAATATAATTTTGGTTACTGAGGACAAACACGATTGTACAAAAACAAGATTGGGTGCAGACCTGGTGAAGACATAGGTATCCTGACTGTGACAAAGGTGCTTGATTAACAGCTGTTGGGAACTTCAAGATCCTTGCTCTCCCTTCTTATGGTCTTTGTACTGGACCTGGAGACTCCAATAGAGAGCATTCCATGTCAAGAAGGAGGGCAAGTGGGCACCCTATCAAATGACGGGGCAGGAGCTACCCCCCGCGTGGAAGGGAGCGCTCATGACGAGCCCGCAAAAAGGAAATGGCTTTGGTGGGCAGGCGCTCAGGGGCCGCAAGAGATTGGTTTTTCAAAATTGCCTGGGGGCCATTTGAAACCAGCCTGGGGGCTGCAAGTGGCCCCCGGGCCAGACTTTGTACATACCTGAGCTAATGGAATAGGTTCCTGTGTGTGCTTGCTGTGTGGCTCCCCCAACAGTTTATCCAGTTTGCAAAAAGGAAAGGAAAGAAAAAGCTAGGGGTCTGAGCTAAGAGATGGCCTTTAAATGAGATCCAGGGGGCTGCTTTATACTGGACCCACTGCCCTGGCACAAAACTGCCCTGTCTTTTTCTAAATGCAAGGCAGCTTTTTGGTATTTTCAGTACTGGGGAGGGGGAGAAGAGGTTTGCCCTCCTTCTTGAACCTTGGATGTTGCTTTGGCTGAAGTGCAGTACATTGGCATTTCAAATAGGCTGCCTGATACTCCCCCCCCCCGAGGTAGTCCCATTAACCTTGCTCTTCTTATTTCTGCACAATGGCTGATAGAGGGAGAATCGGGTATAAAGGCTTGGAAATCTTTAATCTCTCCGAGCCTCAGTTCTTAATCTGTCAAACTGCAAGAACGATATCCCAGCTTCCCCAGTGATGAAGATAAATCCATTGATGTGAAGATGTGAGGATAAAGTCAGCCCACTGAGATGACTTTAGAGGCGGTAGATAACAGAGCAGAGAATTTCACTGAGGGAAATGAGAAGGGGGAAGGAAGGCCACACACCCGTTTGGCTGGCAGTGACTCCTCTCAGTCGCCACAGGGACACCCAGGGGCTGCAGAAGTGGACGTAGCTGCCAGAAGGTCATGAATCGACACATTGTCGGGCTTTTTGAAATTCTGCTTGTAATTTTAATCCCGGCTGTCATTTGCAAGCTTTCAAGATGGAATTGCGAAAGTGCAATTTGCAGTTTCATTTTTTAAAAAGCATTTCGCTTTCCTAACCTGAGGAAAGGGGTTCTGGGTACTGTAAACGTATCAAAGGTTTCCATTGGCAACTGCAACAGACTAGCATGCTACCAATTCAGCAGCTCACATGACTTGCCTCTCTGTAAAATGCTCATTTAGACCCTTAAGGAACACTAAAAATAACAATTTTTCTTTGTTTTGATCACTGGCAAATGGGTCACGAAGAAGTAATGAATACTTCAAAATGATGCTGTTTCCCTTTGTGATTTCAATGTCATTTTTGCCACGGGGCTCCCACCTCACAGTAAATATCCAACATAGACTACTGCAGAATAATTGCAGATTTTTCCTGGGCCATGTGAAGTGGAGGTGTTTTTTTTTTTGGGGGGGGGGAATATAAAGTATTCTTGAATCGTGGCTGCATCCTTTAAAAGGGCACATTCTGGGATTCTTTCATTTGCCAAATGTGGGTATTTCAATTGCAGCACCTGACTCATCAATCTGGTGTTTGGTTGCACCATGTCCCCATAACTGCCATTGGCTTCAGTGATTGCTCATCATTTTGATGAAAACAGAAGGGATGTAATCCAGCCCACAGCTATTCACATTCCAACTCCCATTGGAACGAGTGGGATTTAAGTGCATGTAATTGTGGGCTGAATGGACCGCAGCCATTCAGAGCGGCTTATTGAGATAGTCTAATCATAGGTGCTGGCTTTTGTAAAGTGAATATTTGAATCTTTTTTGGAAGGGGCAGAGGGACGTGAAGGGATGAAAGAGATGGCAGTAGGGGGCAGCAGTGGGATGCTTGTGTGTATAAAACAATGTACAGTAACAGGTTAGGTGCTAGGCGTGCCATTATATTTCTTTCACCAGAAGACAGAGTGGCATTTGAACAATGTTTCATAATACTCACCCTCTTTCTTCCTAGGCTTAAGCGTGGGGCAGGGGGGAGGGCAGGCAGCTGCTGCTGCTTGTTCTACGTCTCCCTTTTTTCATCCAGGTATTAGAGAAGAGGCAGGATGGAAGAAAGAGAAGGGGCCATTTTCTCTGCGGATGATAAAGGAGATGGAGGAAAGAGAGTGGGTTTGTGTATGTTTATATTAAATGTCTATCCCACCTTGCCTCCAAGGAGCTCAAGATAGTGTACATGCTGCTCTTCCCGCCTTTTATCGTCATAGCAACCCATGTGAGATATGTTAGGCTGAAAGAAAGTGACTGGCCCCAAAATACTCAATGACCTTCATGATGGGCACAATACTAGAATGGCTCTCTGAGCTATTCTTAGGCATTTCCTGTAATATTCTCTCCTGAAGCCAGGTCAACATTTGACCTTGGGTGTCTTACCAGTGGAAGCCTTGGCCATACCCCTCAACTGCCCCAGGAAAACAGGGGCATCCCATTATTATTATTATTATTATTATTATTATTATTATTATTATTATTATTTTGCACAAGAGCACGGCAGCCATTTTGGACCCTAGAAAACGGCATCCCAGTTTTTCACCTCAACCTGTTTGAAGCTATGCTTGTCCAGCCATTCTCTGCATTTTGGAACTGAGGCCTACTTCTACTACTAATACTGCTCAAGTTTTGATGTAATCACTAGACCTTTACTGTCTTTTTCATATGGGGGTTACAAAACCAGCCTTAAAGTGTTCAAAATATAAGGAATCATTATTCCTAGGCATGTATGAAGAGCTCTGGGTTATTTGGGCTGATCAATCACAGTTACCTCATGAAAAGCATGAGCACCAACACTAAATGCTAAACCATAATGCTGTATGGTTTTAATATTTGACTGGAAGCCGCCCAGAGTGGCTGGGGAAACTCGGCCAGATGGGCAGGGTAAAAATAATAAAATTATTATTATTATTATTAAAACTAAAGCAGCTCTTGACTTCACAGCCTCTTGTCGATTGTATTCCTGCTGGTTAGCTATAAGAGAGTAGTATCAGTTGAATGTTCTTCCTTCTTTCCCATGTGTTTCTGTTCACTCTGATGTGCTTGCCTTCCATCTGAAGATGTGGCGCTGCAGCATTTGCCTGAAAGAACTGGGAGGATGTTCTGAAGACTTCTAGTATGCTTTGAGTGCTTTTGCTGGAAATTTGGAGGACATCCTCCAATTCTGCCTCCCACAAAGCAGTCTCCTGTGCATCAGCCACACAGGTTCCTTCATTTTCAAGGTCACTAGCAAAGCATGTGCAGCCTTGGACATGACTGCAGAAGGGAGTACAGGTTGCCAGTTTCTGCAGTAATTGGCAGTCAAGGCAGAGCTCCTTGGCTTCTACCTGCCAAATCCAAACCAGAACGTTACTGATCAGTGGTGAAAACTATTGCTAGTGTTCCCCTGACCTCTAGTGGCATTGTGTGAAAACAACAGAGCACAGATCCTGCCCTGATACACATGAAGGAGGAACGCTGATTTGGAAATTGTAGGTCAGAAATTATCAAATCTTCAGGATCCCCGCTTCACTATGCAATTCCTGTAGTGGCTGGACCATAATATACAAAAATAATTCAATGCAGGTATATATATCCTTTCCAGATCTATGTCTCACTTTTAACCCAAACATGCATTTGGGGACCTGTTCCTTAATCTTTTACCATATATTTGTTTGGTGCTCCTTTACAATCCACCTTGGATCAGGGCTTGGACCCTCTGGTGCAGAGCTTTCCAAACTTTGCATGTTGGTGACACACTTTTTAGACATGCATCATTTCGCAACACAGTAATTCTGTTTTACTAGCAAACCAGAAGTTAAACTAACCCTTTCCGGCCCTTGGAGAAGCACAGGGAGCATTCGTGTGACACACCTGCACACTGCAACCGACACACTAACGTGTCATGACACACAGTTTGGAAAGCTCTGCTCTAGTGGGTCCAGACCTACCAGTTGAAGACCAGTGTTTTAAAGTAAGGTGCCATGGCATTTTAGAAATGAAGCATGCTTCTTTTGAAATCAGTCCCACTGCAATAAACACACTTAGAACTGGATTGTAAGAGCCTGCCTAGATTATCAGCAGCTTCATGTGATGGATTGTACAAACTGAGACTGCAGGTGTGGAATTCGCTATCTGAATGCTTTCTCACATTAAGAAACATGAAACCACTCTGAAGATACAAAGCAAACATGTGAGGGAGAACATGTGCATCCCATCTGATGTAGTAGTTTTGAAGGTGCATGGAGGGGCCTTTCCTGGAGGAAGCATCCAGACATTTGATATCCCCATCTTCAGTCTGAGCTACATACATTGCATGCAGCTGGTGACCATGTTGCTTGGCAAGAACTTAGGTAACAAACAGACTGAGAATGTGATTAGTCCATATAAACATGGGGTACACTGGAAGATCATTTCCCTTAGAAAGGTGAGTTCTTTTCTTATGGTTATTTTTTTAATGATTATGCTGATTACACAACTAATGCAGCAAGCTTCAAAATTAGATGGTAACATTAAAATGAAGCAGAAGAGAATTTACATATATGCACATGCATAGGTATCTAAAACAACAAAAACAAGGAACTTTAATATATAAATAGGAACAAAAATTAGAGGGAGTCTTTATACATTCCTCATTCATAAATAATTGTTATATATTCCGATGCTGGTATTTATGAGATTTCTATCAGTATATGTGGTTGGATATCTTCTTGTGTATTATTACACCAATACATCACAAACATACTCCATTTTTTAGTAGATAGATATTAGCTTGTCAACTCTCGCTCACCCTGATTATATTAGTTAGTTTATCCATATTTACTAAATCCCATATACTCATAACCCACTTGTCCAATGTAGGGGCTTGGTATTCTTTTCCAGGAGGAGCAAATTGTCCTATGTGCAGCTATTAATACATAGGCTATTTCCATGTCTTCTTACAGGATGAAGTCCTTTACGTAGCCAAACAAAATACCTAGCGAGTTTGCTGACAGCTTGTAGCCCATGATAATTTTAAGAAGATTAGAATCATTGCCTGGCAAGAGGAAATGTGTCTCCAACACAAGTACTCTGTGTGCATTTTCCCAAGCTGGAATGCCTGTCTGGGAACTATAGTTTACTACTCACAGAGCTACGGATCATCCTTATGGTCCTCAGGATTCTTTGGGAGGTGCCATGTGATTTAAGTGTGCTTTAAATGTATGGAGTGTATGCAGATTTAAACTTTCATTCTGAGGGCAGCTCCCATAAGGTTTCTTCTGATCTCAACAGCTCTATCTCTTTAAATATCATGAATGCAGGATAGCAGACAATGCTCTGATCAGAGGGAAAGGTAGGGTTTAGTGTGGTGCACTTAGGTAATTTTAGGACTTAATGGCCTTACAGCTCAGTCAACCCCTCTTTAAGATGGCACTTACTTCAACACGTGGTAAGTCAGCCTTGCTGCATTTGGAGCCCTCCTACTCATTAGGGCCCAGAGTAGGGCCATGAATCTGTGCCCCAAAGTCCTGTCCAGAGACCACCACTAGTAAGGTGGCTCCCAATGAAACCCAGAAGCCTCACTACTGACAGCTTTAGCCAGATGTTGCCCACATGACCTTAAAGAAAACTGCCACTGCTACTCCTCACTACCCCAAGCCACCAATTAGTTGACCACTGAGAGTTGCTGGTTGTTACTAAACATACTGTGAGGACTTTACACAGACTTGGAGGCACTATTCTTTAGCTGGATTTGTCCCATGTTTTCAATATTTCCTATTACCACCCTGGGATTGTCATCTTAACTCATTCTGTTCCAAAACCTGCCCCAGCCTTCTAATGCTAATTGTGTATATATCTTTGATGAGGCATGCCTGCCTCCTTCTGTTTCCTTCTGTCCTGCTGAGGAAGCCACAGATCATGAATCCCCACTAAAATACATTCCTATATACCTGAAGGAGCATCTCCACCCCCATTGTTCAACCCGGACACAGAGGTCTAGCTACAGGGAACCAGGCAGAGGGCCTTCTTGGTAGTGGCACCTGCCCTGTGGAATGCCTTCCCATCAGATGTCAAGGAAATAAACAACTATATGAGATTTAGAAGACATCTGAAGGCAGCCCTGTTTAGGGAAGTTTTTAATGACTAATGTTTTAATGTATTTTTAATCTTTTGTTGGAAGCCGCCCAGAGCGGCTGGGGAGACCCAGCCAGATGGGCGGGGTAGAAATAAATTACTACTACTACTACTACTACTACTACTACTACTACTACTACTACTATTCTTACTGTACCTTTGTGGATGAGAGCAGATTGCCTTGCCCAGAACTGGATCTTCCAAATTTGATAGTCTGCACCGATTGCATAGGAGAGATCTATACAATGGTATGCACTTAAACCAGTTCAGAATGTGTTGTTGTTTTCATTCTCCAAGAAACCAAGAAATTTCACCGCATGCTTCAACACGCAGCGCTCAGGGGGTGCAGAAGGTAGTGTTTTTGCCAAGGTAGTTGGCAAAGAGATGGAGATGGGGTTGAGGACAATGGGAAGAGCTTGAGGGTTGGAGCTATGAGCACTTGGGGCCAAGAATTAACCGCCCCTTATAATTATGAATATGATACTTTGCAATTTAACTTTTTTTTTTGCATGTGGGTGGGGCAGGGGAGATCCATGCAGTGGTATTGAGTGGGTTGTATCCAAAGGTGCCCATATGGAAGCAGAAGATGCCTCTTGCTGTTTCACACCTAACCTGGAATGCTGCCTGAGTTCCCTTCAGAAAGCTTGGAAGCAAATTCAAAGCCATTCTTCCATTTGTGCAAACTCCTGTGCCTTGGAAACATGAGAACCTGCTGATTATAGAACTGTGTGAATTCATCAGCTAATTCTTGCACAAGCCTTTACAAAACAATGCTAGAGGCTATTTTTGCTTGTAACACTAAGTGTTACCTTCATAATTATAGCCAAGGTGATTTCTCCCTGTTGCCCAAAACAATAAATCCCATAACTTGGGTGTGGTCCACAAGCAGCAGTTTTCCATATTTGACTTTTGTTCTCCTCTTAATAATCCAAAAATGAAATTCATTTGAATTATTTAAGGGCACACTGGTTCCTTTGGGCCTTACAGGTAGTGTGGGATGCGGTTGGTGCTGTGGTCTAAACCACTGAGCCTCTTGGGCTTTGCCGATCAGAAGGTTGGCAGTTTGAATCCCTGTGATGGGGTGAGCTCCCGTTACTCTGTCCCAGCTCCTGCCAACCTAGCAGTTCAAAAGCACGCCAGTGCAAGTAGATAAACAGGTACTGCTGTGGCAGGAAGGTAAACGGCATTTCCATGCACTCTGGCTTCTGTCACAGTGTTCCGTTGTGCCAGAAGCATTTTAGTCTTTGAAATATTCTTGGAGTCGAGTGTGGATTTCATGCTCTTTATTCAGCTCATAGTAGCGAGGAATGAATGTTTCCCCAGAACATCTGCTTTATATACATTATTTACACAATGGGCCCCACGTGATTGGCTAATTCCAGGATACTCCTGTAGGCCAATCAGGTTGCGGATTCACTTCCACCTGGAGCTGGATTGGGTGGCTCCTGCGGACCAATCAGACTGCTGCATTCTGAATCCTATTGTTCTAGGACCAATCAGACTGCTGCATTTTGGATCCTATTCAACTCAGTACATAACACCCATGCTGGCCACATGACTTGGAAAGCTGTCTGTGGACAAACGCCAGCTCCCTCGGCCTGAAAGCCAGATGAGCGCCGTAACCCCATAGTCGCCTTTACCTTTTTTACCTTACAGGCAGCAACAAACCTCCTGGAGTTTTGAACAGAAAACCAAGGAATGGTTAACACCTCCTTATCTTAACTGCTACATCAACATAATTGTAGGTATTGTGTTACTAAATAAGAGTGAAACCTCTTATTTAACAACACAATACTTTGAAGGTTGAAGCCATTAAGCTTGGGACTCATGAAATCTGGGCCCTCAAAAAACATGTGTGGGGAGACTAAAAGTGTAGCATTACAGACCCCAAATATCTTGAGGAGATTTTGGTCCACCGGTATCACGAGGTGGGCTTTGAAATGATTTTGAAAAACACAGCACATTGGCTTTGCTTTTGCTTTGGTTTGTAGCTTTTGGCATACTCTCACAATGTATTTTAAACTTCCCCTCACAGCCACAAGGACTAGAAGCCTGAAATTCTCCATGCTGCACAACAAGGTCTGTGGTTTCTCCCCACTACCAGCACCATTGATGTGTGGTTTACAGTGTAGTTGCCTGCTCAGTCTCAAATTATTACAATCTACAGGCAGCTCACCCCGTCGCGGGGATTCGAACCGCCGACCTTCTGATCGGCAAGCCCTAGGCTCAGTGGTTTAGACTGTCTAACACTGTCTTAACACTAAGGATCTTCCAGTATTATTTGTGATGTGGCACCAGCAGCTGTGGCTGTGTGAGACAGGAAAGCAGCCAAGACTGGCAACCTTTGTGGAAGCAGAAAAGTGCCTTCTGCATCTGTAAGAGAAGCTTGGGATCCACCTTGCTGTCTCCAACAGTGTCTGTTCCCTGGGAAACTCATGAAGGGGCATAACTGAGAAAGCCATTCCCTGCTGTTTGCCCCTAGCATTTAGTAGTGTAACGTATATTAGCTCTGGGCATGGAGGTTCCATTATCATGTAACTGTTGCTTGACTGTCCCCTATGAATCTGTGCAGCCCCTCCCTTTTAGCAGGGCTCTTGGCTGCTCTCCAGGAAAGTGGTATAACTGCAAGAGATATAAAGGGGGTGGTGAGGGATCTTTAGCAGGGAGCAGTAGAAAACAAAACAAAACACTGGCATGACTTAGGTATGCTTGCTTATAACAGTTTCAGGAACTTGACTGAGGGCAGGCAGGCTGGGTCTGGGGACTGTGGGAAGGGTTAACCAGCCCTACTGGTGGTCATGTGCCACCGAAAATTGGAGGCCAATCCCAGCTCTTATGTCACATGAAGCCTGGATAGCTCAGTTGTTTAGAGCATGGTGCTGATAACACCATGGTTCAATCCCCATATGGGACAGCTACATATTCCTGCATTTCAGCAGGTTGGACTGGATGATCCTCATTCCAGCTCTACAGTTCTATGATTCTATTACAGTGGTATCTCGGTTTAAGAGCAGTCCTGTTTAAGAACGATTTGGTTCACGAACTTCACAAAACCGGAAGTAGTGTCTGAGAAATTTACCTCGGTCTAAGAATGGAATCTGAACTGTGGAAGGGCACTGGTGGTGGGAGGCCTCATCAGGGAAAGCGCGCCTCAGTTTAAGAACGGTTTCGGTTTAAGAACGGACTTCCGGAACGGATTAAGTTCGTAAACCGAGGTACCTCTGTACTCTACATGTGGTTTAGCCCTTATATTCTGCTAGCTCCTGACATCAGTCCACTGAAATGGCCCAGCCATGTGGTCATGCCATCACAGATAGCCAGCCCATATTTGAAATCAAACTTGATGCAGCCAGGGGAATAGAACAACATTCATACATGGGAGAAAGAAATCAATTCCAGCAAGACGCTTTGTTTCTGATAACGGGAACTGGATTATTGTCATTTTTGTCTTTAATATATCCCTACAGTTAGGAATGGTTGTATCAAAATATTTACAAAGACCACACATGAAACAAACTTCAAGAAACAGCAAGTACGATAGAAGAATGTAGCCACCAAATTACAAAAGTTGTACATGGGGGGGGGGAATAATGTAACAAAAGAAAGAAGAAGAAGAAAAAAATACTGTTGATACTAAACTTGCATCCTTGAATTTGTCTCCCCCCGTTTCACGTGACTGGAGTGGAGCAAGGCAGTGAGAGCGACAGCCTCTTAACATTCATAGTTTCCACGCATTATCCTAAGTGATCTAAATGGCAGGACCAAAAGGGTTGAAAACCCTGATGCAGACAGTCACGATGACATAATAATTCTTTCCATTTCCTGCTTGGCCTTCTGTTTGCAACATTTAATTAGCTGAACTGCTTCTCATGCCCTGGGAGATGTTATATGAGATGATGGCATGGGGGCGGGGGCGGGGAGCGAGGAATTAAAACCAACACAACAGAGCGAAGGCCCTTCTCCGATTCCATTCAGCTACGCAGAATCCTGTGTCTGGAGCACTGCTCTATGTCATATGTAACATTTCTTGTGGGATATAAGGTCTGCTGCCGTGGGCACAGTTTACCTCAGAAAAGCAGCAAACAAATAAATGGGTGATAGTTAGTTTAAGGCCTTTCTATGGTATACATTTTACTGCCAAGGCAAGTCTGATATTATAAAACCCTATTCTAAAAAACAACCCCAACCCTATCCTATGTGACAACCAAGAGAAAGTTGCCTATTGCCTATAGATGCAAAATAATAAAAATAATAAAAATCCAATTTGGTGCTTGGTCCCGTGAGCCTAAGTTGAATGCCTCAAAAGATCTGACTGCAAGCAGACCTTTCCAACTTACTGCTTGTCGAATACACACATCACAGACCTAACCATTTGGTGGCAACATGGGGGCTCCATCTGATCTTCCTAGTGCAGCTGCGTTAAATAGGTACACAGTGGGCTCTAATGGAAAGTCACACTCTAATGACATTCATCAGAGCCCTAATAACTCTATTCCACATAATTAAGGCCCTTGCCTGCCTTTCTCTCCCCCATCCCACCTTCTGCCACCCACATTCGCCCCTCTTTTCATTCCCTGCTGGTTGTTTCCCCTCTGATCTCCTCAGCTGCAGCTAGTCTGTTCCAGGGGGAATGAGACGGTGATGGAAGTGTCTTTTTTAAAAAAGTGGCTTGCAGTGGTTTTAATGCTGGAATTTGGCTTTATGTCAGTCAAGGCATGCCTACATTGTTTGCTTGTCCAGAAAAGGGAGGCAGGGTTCTGTACCAGCGTCCCTGACATTCTCAGCCCTTGTCCCAGCACTACACCTTCCAGATTGAGTGGGAATGTTCTCCCCAATGGAAATCACTGGGAAGCATATCATAGCTGCTAAAATTTAAGGAAGAAAGCTGCACCTTATATCTTTTCCAGATTTTCTGAAGTGAGGCAGAACGTCAAGGTCCTTTAAGATGGGATGCACGTGTAAGTTTCTGAGAAAAGAGATTGGATCTGGCTATTTGGTTCTTCAAGCACATTCCTGGTGTCAGGATCCGTGACAGTGGAAAGTCTATTGCTCAATCTCTCTCCCTCTCTCCCTGATTTATTTCTGTGATTGGGCACGTTAGGTGAGCAGTGTATGGATTCATGTCTTTGGGCAAACAGTTCTCATAACAAAGCAACTCCGCATCCCTCCCACAAGCCCCCCATATTTCCAATCCGCCCTCCCAGTTTCTCCCCTGCTCCCCTCATTTCTTTCTGAGCACAAGATACAGAATCCCAATGATGAAACTGAAGCAGAAGCAGATCCAGGCAAGTATGAAGGAGTAGCCATGGTGGTCTAGACTGCTTGTGAAGTATTGTGGAAATCGGGCCGTGTAGATGGAGACGGAGATCAGAATGAACAGCCCTGTGGAGGGAAAGAAAGAATATACCTTTGGTCCATCCAAATGTTTCTCAACATGAATCCTGCTTCTAGCCCAAAGATCATCATGAATAGTGCCCCCTGCCACATGATTATCTCAGTAATTTACTTGGAGAGGCCCGTACAGGAGGCACTTAAGTACCAGGCACACAGCCAGTAAGGGAGCCCAGGTCCTGAGTTTTCATTTAATTCAAAAAGTAAGTCTCTAGCCTTCCTAGAAAGAAAGTTACGAGGCAAAATGTGCATGTACCCTTCTAACTGATTTCTGTGAAATGAGCCAGAAATGACTGCTCCTGCCTGTGTTTTAATTGTGCTTATTCCCAAGCAAATGAGTACAAGATTGTAGTCAAGTTTTGGGCTTAGGGTTGGCACTGGGGGAAAGAAGGGTTTTTATGCAGACAGAAATTCCATAGGTTAAGCTTTTTCTAGTTTGAAATACAGGGGGAACTTCGCCGGTTCACATTTTATTACATGTGTGGCCAGCAATTTAATTTTGGACCCTGTGTACCCCCAGGCAAAAGAGGACACAGATCAGGTCAGAATTTCCAAAGAACAAATCCCTCAAGCTTCCCTAATTGTAACCAACCTGAGCCCATGGGAAATAATTCACAATTCCTGTGTGAGCATAGCGAAACAAAGCAGCACATTCTGCGTGTGCCTCACTTACAGCAAACCAGCATAATGGCTCCCGTCATGTAGAAGCGCTTTCCCTTCTCCATCGTGAAGAGCTGCACCACAAACATGACCAGGGAGACAAAGGAAAAGATGATGGCGAGGATCATGAAGGCTTGCACTGCCTTGAGTGCATCTGGTGACACACGGAAGAGAAAGGAAAAAGGTGTGAGCGTGAAGTCACAATCCTTGTCAAAATACATGACAGTTGTTTCAAACAGTGCACATTACTCAGATGAAAGTAAATGGACGCTTACTGAGGTCGTCTTCTTCAAAACGAAGATCCCAGCAAGTCCCGTCTCTACACTGCAGCCACAGGCCTGATGAGTTTGTTTTGCCCAAACTCTGACCTGCCATCCAGACCTAAAAGCAAAACAGAAAAGATGTGAACTTTTTTTATTGCCTCCCTTCAAGAAAAGCAGCTTGCCGGGCTAAATCAAGAAAGGAAAACATTGGTGAGTTCAGCAATGCCTTTATAGAAGTGTCACCATTCACAAGGTATTGTGATTCATATTATTATTATATCCAAAAAATGGTTGCCTCTTTTTTTTTTTTTTTTGCACCAAAAAGATTTCTGAGTTATACTGCCAGAAATCTAACATCAGTATACAACATGGAAAATGTGCATACATGTATGGACTTTTGCTCATTCAAATTGCAAACTTGGAGGTGTTTGTGACAGGGGTGGGGGAATCGTTCACTCAAATTCGGAGGTGTACCTAGGCTCCCTTGCATACTTGGCAAGGAGCTGCATCAGTACCTTTGAAGCCAGGAGAGATCATGGACCAGAAATGGGAAAGTTTGCTTTTTTCACCTTTCACCCTCCACTAGCGACTTCATCCACAGCCATTGGGGTCAGGTCTGCTCTGCCTCCCCCCCCTCCTCCTCCTCCTCCTCCTCCTCAGTTGGTCCATCTATCTGCCTGTCTGCCTCCCTCACACTGCTCACTGCTTTCCCTTCTGCCCCCTCCCTAACGAAAACAAACAGGAAAATAATAATAAAAAGCCGTGGGTCAGAAATGATGGAGATGTAGCCAAATACTTCACTAGGAGGAAAAGTAAGATGTGGCTTTCAGCTGATTGGTGTGAGATTCAAAAAGGCTTGGGGAAATTTTGTTGGACTCCCAAATCCCATCATCAGTCCCACCCAAAATAGCCAATGATCAGGAAAGATAGATGAAATACAGCAACATCTGTAGATGACCACAGATTAGCCCCGCCCCCCTAGGAATGATTACTCAGAAGCTCTGAGAAGATCATTTGGCACATCTCATGAACAAATGAATCATCTGTATGATGCCGGCTTGGACAGAAGTTTTTATTATTTGCGATGGATTGTTATTGTTCTGCGATGAATTTTTTATTGAAAGCCCCTTGGGATAATTTAATAGAAAAGCAGTATATAAATATTTTAAATAAATGCATAAATAATAAAGAAGTATCTGGAAATTATGCCGCAGCATGAGGGTTATGATCTGAATCCATGAGACGCGCCATTCCGTAATCTGTTGGCAGATGTGTGTGATTTTGAAAAGGTGATGGGTGGATGACCTTTTCCAGAGGCTGTTGCTTAAGTGCTCCTTATGACTTGCCTTTGTCCGTGGTGGCTGTTGGGGAGCTCTTAAAACTAGCAAGCTGAAAATCGATCTTTTTGTCCTGTTTATCTTTGAATGGCAGTCTTCAGCTTTTTCAGACCCAGATCTACTTGGAAGCCAAGCATACATTTGGGCACTGACAGAGGAAGGGGGTTGCGGTGGGTGCAGCCCGCCCTGGGTGTCATCCCTGGGGGGGGGTGACATCGCTACCCCGACCCCCTGGGATGCTCACCCTGCCCCCACGAGCAGCTAACCCCGCCCCAAGGTGCACATTAGCTCCGCCTCTGCATTTGGGGACCCATTTCTTCATTTATTTATTTTACCATATATTTATTTATATGATGGTGATAATGGTGGTGCTGTTATTCATCGATGTCTCAGATCATTGCTGGAGAAGGGCATATCACTCTTGGAATCACTCTAGATGTGCTGCATGGTTCAATGGATGTGGGCCCCCATTGGATCACACTTCTAAACAGTCCTTGTAGCTGGTTACCCATGATGTATATAAGGGTATCCCGGCATCCTTCCTATGTTCAGTGCCCTGCTGAAAGGGCAAGAAGCTGCTTCTGAAAAGGTAATCATTTTCTGGGAGTGACTATAATCTTCCCAAGCCTCTCTCTGGGCAGTACACAGACTACAGACGTCTGTTCCCTCAGATCTCCGCTGGGACAGGAGTTGTGCCAAACTCTGGAACAACAGAGTGCTGAGAAAACTCGCTGCGGTTTCCTGATCTCCTTGGCTTCAGGAGGCTTTTCCTGTTGTTGTTCCATGTTTCCCAATGGCTTGTTTTTTTCAAAATAAATAAATGGCAGCCCGTTCTCAGACAGGACTATCCAGCAGGGGTCATCATAAACTAAAGCAAAGGAGCAGCTCTAGGTTAGCTTGAGCAGCCAAGAGCAGAATGTAGAAGGGCCTTTGCATCCTCATGACAAGTCAGTGGTACCAGCTACTCCAAGTTAACTCTGAAATCAGCCCCAGCAAATCTAGTGGGGTTTACTTTGTAGTTAGCAGGCTTACTCATTCAGGACTGGGTGTAAGTCATTTAAACCACCAGTCTTCTCTAGACTGTGTTCAACTGGAAGGGCCTCTTATGCATTTCTGCTTTTCTGATCTCAGATAAGCTTTTCAAATCCTTCACCAAAATTCCTAAAATGACACATGCTTTCTGCATGCCCAAGGATTGCTTAGCCATGCCTCTAAACCATTGCAAAGGAAATTAGAGGGCAGGATTTATACCCCTTGATTGCTTATTTTGCAAAGACTGTGCTTGTCATTCTATTTGTCTAATTAAGATCATGAGTTGTCTCTTAGTCCACAAGCTGCTTTGGGTCATTTTCAAATAGGTATCTAAAGTGTGTGACATAGACCGACCACAGTGGAGATTACTATACTTTGGAGCTAATTTTCCAACAATACACTATCAACAGTATCGTCACTTGATCACAATTGTCTGCAATGGCAACGGAAATGATACTGGGAATTCCACCCCCAAGGAAAACCTGTTTGATGATGCACATCTGCTAGTTATTGACCAATGGTGTGGGGTGGACATCACACTGCATATAGGGCTTAGTTTGTCCATTCATTTTATGGGCTCACTTCTTTTGATCTGTGCAGCAAGTTGATGAAGATGAAGTGTTTTGGTACTAAAACTGGTCCAAAAATGCAGGCCTTGGTCTTCGACTGTAAGGGCCTGTTCACATACCCAGCAGGGATGGTGGCAGTGGCAGACCCTCCAAGTTTCCCTATTTTCCAGGGATGTCCCTGATTTAGAGAAGCCGTCCCGGTTTCTGATTTCACCCTGGAATGTCCCACTTTTCCTTAGGATGACCCTGTTTTCATTGGATAAATGTTGGAGGGTATGGAGTTATTCAAACCCTGAGCCATCTGAAGGCAATCCTGTATAGGGAAGGGTTTTTTTAATAAACATTCGATGTTTTATTATGTTTTTATATATGTTGGAAGCTGGCCAGAGTGGCTGGGGAAACCCAGTAAGATGTGTGGAGTATAAATAGTAAAATTATCTTTACGGAATGGGATGTCCCTATTTTCATTGGAGAAATGTTGGAGGGTATGTAGTTGCAGGCAAAACCTTGACTTCCAGCCCATGCTGGTTTGTCCTAAGCATCTACCACCACACACATGTTGAAGATGCTGCCACTCAGATAGACATGAGAGAATCAGTTTGTTCTTGGCCTGTTTCACTTTCTTATGCATCCCCCCATAAGTCTGTTCTGTCTAGTTTCTGCATTAATCTTTTTTTGGGTTTTTTTTTAAGGAAATCTGCATAACCAAATTCCATTTAAATGTATTTCCCCTTCAAACATGCATTTTAAAACATATTTTGATTGGGGAACAGGATTGAGCCAAGAGGAACAATTTGGGTAGCGTGAAAGCCAATGAATGTTTCTGTCCATACATTCGGTTCAGAAGATACTGATTGCATTGGAATTTGCAAAAGTCAAATTCCTTAAGAGTCCACCTGCTTAACCACAAATGTGCCTTTGGGGTGTGCATCCTAAAAGCCAAAGTGCTCATGTGGCAGCTGAAAAGGCAAGGAAGGTGAAAGTGTATTAGTTCAGCAATTGAAGGGAAGGGGATGCAGTTTTATTAAAGCCCAACGCAGACACTCTTCTTCCCAGGCACTTAAACCAGTTTCTCCAGAGGAACTGCTTAAGCAGCCTTAAACAGTAGCTGGTAAAGCAATGATGCTGATAAGTTAGAAAGAACATCAGAGAGTGTATAGGAATATCTAAGCAGTTCCAACTTTAGCTGTGCAAGTAATAATTTCTTGACTAGAAACACAATAAATCAACTTGTTCCCAGCAGCTTGAAGCCAAGGGCAGCCTTGGCTCCCCCTCTCCCTATTTATGTCACCTGGTGCCCCCCAAATGCTTTGCTGGCAAGGGCTGATGGAAGTTGTAGCGCCAAACATCTGGAGGGCACCAGGTTGGGAAAGGCTAGTCTAGATCTCATGGACAGATGAACAAATCACTGGGTCTGGATGGCACCCGCCCAAGAGTTCTGCTAAAATCAGCCTCCATCCCCGAGAAAAGGAAAATGGCCCACTTAATGCCGAATTTTAAAAAAGAGACAAATTATCCACATTTAATGTCACTTCAGCCTGTGGCAAATTTAGGTTGATCTGGGGAGGATGGGTAGAGTGAAGGACCTCCCTTTGGGGCAGGAGGTAGGGCACAGCTTTGCACAAGATGCTTTGTCTATGATGCTGCACTTGAAACTCTCCATTCTCCATGTGTCATTGTGGGTTTTTGCAAAGAGGCACGATTGCTTGCTTTCCTGAAATGCGCTGCCTTTCATGTTGCATTCGCTTATTATAGCTCACACTTCAGAGTGTCTAAGAAAATCTGAGTCAACCAAACCTTTGACTGTTAGCATCTTTAAAGTACCGGATACCTGCATGTATGCAGGTAATAGACTTGCAAATATATTTTACAATCTGTGCTACTGGATTTGCAGGCAATTCTCATTCATGGCACAACATCGCCTTTGATCTGAAAGCATCAGTTGCTGGATGCAGCTCGCAGGAGCACACACGTTGGCATAAACCATTCCCTACCTATTCATTTTAATCATCACACAGATCAACAGGATTTAGTGCAACAAGCCAAACATATATTACTGATATTCTATTAATCATCTATTACTTTGTGTATGTCTTGGGTGTAGGCAGGACTGATAAATAATGAACTGAAACATCTAAAATGCTTCAGCCCAATCAGTTAAATAGCATGCCTTTTGTGTGTTTTTTGAAAGGGGACGTTCTGTAATAACATTTGACGTGGATTTAGCTATTCTGCTTTGAGAGTTTGGTGAAGAAGAAGAAGAGTTTGGATTTGATATCCTGCTTTATCACTACCCTAAGGAGTCTCAAAGCGGCTCACATTCTCCTTTCCCTTCCTCCCCCACAACAAACACTCTGTGAGGTGAGTGGGGCTGAGAGACTTCAGAGAAGTGTGACTAGCCCAAGGTCACCCAGCAGCTGCATGTGGAGGAGTGGAGACGCAAACCCAGTTCACCAGATTACAAGTCTACCGCTCTTAACCACTACACCACACTGGTGAAGACGAGAGTAGCCCTCTTCAGCTGCTATACTCCTTATTCTGGAATATGCACTGTATGTGAGCACAGC
Source organism: Darevskia mixta (assembly GCA_034641385.1). Lineage (NCBI taxonomy): Eukaryota > Metazoa > Chordata > Lepidosauria > Squamata > Lacertidae > Darevskia > Darevskia mixta. The sequence goes on from JAWWNH010000008.1 coordinate 22,514,394, forward strand.
CTTATGATGCAGGTTCTCCCCTTAGCTCAAATGTTTGGAAGGGAGCTTTCACGCCCGCAGGCTCCTCACATTCTAGATCCTTGAGCAATTGGGCTTACGAATCTTATGGAAGTCTCTACATGCAAAGGTTCCCTCTCTTGCTTCCTCTGTAAAGGTCAATGCCAGGGGGAAGGGGGACTTGTGTGTTCTCCATAACCGTAAGCTTAATGCCCGAAGAGAGCATGCAGGATGTGAGGGCGATCTGGCTGCAACATCTGTCACCCCATTGATCGCCAGGGTTGATTCGGCTGATCTGGCTGGCTAGGCGGGTGTCCCCTTCCTCCCTCACCGCTCCATGTGCGTCCCTCCCGAAGCTGTGCGCTCGGTGGAAGAGGACGACCCTCCCAGATTGAAGGAGTGTGTACCGTTCTTCGGTCAAGGGTATACGATAGCTGCGCTCCCCTGCTAGAACCTCCAAACAAGCTCAAGGTCCATTTGTAGGAGCATGCATAGATAGGCTGCCCCACTGCTCTGCCAAGAGGTATCCACGTTCCCCATATCTAATTGTGTCCACTAGGGGGCAGTACCATAATGAAACAATCATTCTAAGCAGAGAACAAATATTGGTTACAGCTCCTGGTTTGCTTGGGAGTGAAACTAACTAACCACGAGCTCAGGTTCACAAGTAACGCAAACCATAGCTTAACTCTTAGTAGTGTGGCAACTCCAGGAGCAAGGGAAGAGCTAAGCCTTGCTTTATTTACTGTGCAACAGCCCACTTCCATGGTCAGCCAGTTTGATCTAGCACTGAACATGAGGAAAGCCACCAAGTAAATGCTATAAGCCAGGGGAATGTCCAAAATCTGCTCAGTGTCAAACCAAATCAACATTCAGGGCCTGAGAAATGAAGTATTTTTCAACACCCACAAAATGCATCTGTGTTTGTCTGCACCAACATTCGTATGATAGAAATCACAAATGTTGACACACATTGCAGCATATATAACTACGGTATCTATCTAAGGTGGATTAAATTTTAATACATAATTTTGTCTATTTTTGTTTTTTTCTACTTGTTTTATGTTTTATTAATTTTTAATTATTATTTTAAATAAAAAAACACAAACTGTTTCCTTTTATGCTGCCTCTCTCTATATGCAGTTGAAAAATCAGAGAGACCCTGTAATCTTGTTGAGAGTGGGTTATAGCATTCTGGTTTGGGCAGGTGGGGATCAGTCTAGATTTCTATTACAAATCAATCACTCTGTTGAATAACACCCTCTAACTTCCTCTTGTACGCGGCTTTGCCCAAACACTTCATGAGAATATTTTCTAATTCCAGAAACAGACGAGTATGGAAATACTGTATAATTATATAGCAGACTGTCTGGCAGGTGGGATGGTAAAACACCTCAAAGCGATTATGTGCTAATTCCACTCACTCAACTGGTTTTTGAGTGGGGTGTGCCCTGGTGTTTCTCACTTCAGTACAGGAGAGTGAAAACACCACCATTTCATGCCTTTAGGCAGCCTTGAATTGCTGGTTTGTTTCAGTTGACAAATAGATAATGTCCCTCCATTTCTCAGGGTGTGACTTGTTGCAATAGGTTTCAAGGGCCAGTTATGCAAACGGAGGCACCTTAAGCCATATAAAATTCAAGGAAATTTTCTGACATTTTTTCCTGGAGGTGATTTGCCTTCTGGAGCTATATCAGCACAAAAGCCTATTGTTAGCCTCACTGAATTATCCCTTATCATAGATTGCTGACTTGGATGGGACCAAGGAGATAGAGGGACGCGGGTGGCCCTGTGGTCTAAACCACTGAGCCTTGCCGATCGGAAGGTTGGCGGTTCGAATCCCCACAACGGGGTGAGCTCCCGTTGTTCGGTCCCAGCTCCTGCCAACCTAGCAGTTCGAAAGCACGTCAAGTGCAAGTAGATAAATAGGTACCGCTCCGGCGGCAAGGTAAATAGTGTTTCCGTGCACTGCTCTGGTTTTGCCAGAAGTGGCTTAGTCATGCTGGCCACATGACCCGGAAAACCTGTCTGCGGACAAATGTCGGCTCCCTCAGCCAGTAAAGCGAGATGAGCACCGCAACCCCAGAGTCATCCGCGACTGGACTTAACTGTCAGGGGTCTTCTACCTTAACCTTTTTAAGGAGATAGAAGCATAGAATCTTGGAGTTGGAATGTACTCTAAGAATCATCTAGCCCAAACCTCTGCAATGCAGGCATATGGAGCTGTTCCTAACAGGGATCGAACCTGCAACCTTTTAGTCCAATTCAGTGTACGATCTGCAATGCAGGATGCAACAAACACCTCAGTGAAAGAAGGGCCTTGCCTACCCCACCTGCTGTGGTTCTGTTGTCAAACAGCATCTGCTGTTAGGAAGATTCTCCTAACGTTTAGCTGAAATCTGCTTCTGCCCCATAGATTCCAGGCCTATCCTCTGGACTGTGCCTGCAAAGAATGGCCAGCACCTTCAGCATGAGAGTCTTTGATGCTTTTATTCCCTTATTCTGTGTCAAACTGGAGGAGATCAAAAGGCCTTGTCCATGTTGCCCAAGGAACGGCCATTGGGGAAGTCTTGCTTGCTACTTACATTGGCAATGGTGGAGACGAAGAGCATGATGACCGTGGCAATGTGGACCACAAAAATACCAGCCAGTAGTACCAACATCTTGGCTCCTCACGGCAAGGGTCTCTCCGACGCAGAGAAGTCTGCTAGGGAGAAAACAGACAGACGGCAGCATATGAAACCCGGTGCTGAAGCAAAAGAACATTGTTTTAAAAAATCACTGTGTATCTTCAAGAAATGAAAGGCACTTGTCTTAAACCCATGGCAGTGACAAAATCAGCACCTTGGTTCTGCAAATGCGAGCAAATCCTCTGTTTAATTACCCTGAAATGCTATTGAGGCACTGTAAGTACTGCAACTCGTTTTTCAGGAAATTAAAAGCTGGTTTGTGGAGAAACGAAGGATGTGTAGAAAATTAGATTGAATACGTTTACAGCTTCAAAGAAAGTTTATAGGTATGAGAATTTAAAAAAAGAAAAGATACACTTTTGAAATTACATGTTACCCCACCCTCCTACGAAGGAGCTACATGGTGTTCTCCCCCCATTTTATTCTCACCACAAGATCATGCTCCAGCATGATCTCCTGATACTTCATATCTCAGCTTTGTGCTCCAAGCAAAAGGGTAAATGTCAGAGTCAAGAAGGGAATTTTGCTTGCTGCATCCCTCAAAACATCCCTAAGCACATCACGTGTCTAGATGTTACGTGGAGATGCCAAGATTGGATCTCCCAACATAATTTTCTTATTCTAAGTGCATACAAGAGAAGGGGCAGTTTGGATCAGGGGTTATCCTGGCCCTAACACAATCTCATCATCACCCAGCATCGCTACTTGCTATCAGCCATGGAGAGGGAAATATACAGGCACCCATATTATGCCTGCATGTTTTCCCTTCTACAACCAATTAATTCAAGGGAGTGGCCTGTTCTTGTATTACATCAGGACATCCAGTTATGGGCCTACCATGTTTCATGCAGTTTGCTCTACAATTTGGCTATGCATTGTTTATTTGTTTATTTGTCTGTTTCAGATTTGTGTCTTGCCTTTCCCACCAAATGGCGCTCCAGACAGCTCACAGAAACAAGATGCACTTCAAAATACATGATAACAAATGAAAAACATTCATAAAAGGTAGGTAAAGCACATAAATTAAAGCAAAACCGATAAAAAAAGAACAAGTTCAATTGCAACATATTTACAATGGCCATAAAAACCTATGAGTTCAAAGGCCCGTATGAATAAAAACATTTTTGCCTGCTGACAGAGGGTGATCAGAGAAGGAATGATAAGGGCCTCCCTTGGCACGACGTCACAGAACCTGGGAGTAGTGACCAAGAAGGCCCTCTCTTCAACTGCTCCTGAACATATTTCAGATGTTGGTGGGACAGAAAGAAAGACCTCTTCCGAAAATCTTAAAACCTGTTCAGGCTTATATGGGAGAAAATTGCATTTCAAGTAACTCAATCCTAAGTCTTATGCATAGCTTTATTGGTCATAGCTCACCCTCAGAATCATTACGGGAATCACATGTGAGTCATCACATGCTCCCTATAACCAACTCTGGTCAATAGTCAGGCCATATCTCTGAAAAGTCTCCTCGCCACTGCTGAATCTGGACATCCAGGACCAAATCCAGCCATGCACCCAAACTGCAAACCTGAGACTTCAGGGGGAGGTTGAACTGGGCTGCTGAATGCCACCGAATACCAGTTCCAACAGGTGGCGTGGGATTCAGTAGATTGTGGTATAACAAGGGACTGGATAGTGGGCCTGCTAAACAGTTTCTTGAAAAACCTAAGACCATACAATCTTCTGGTATCTCAGTCCTCTGTCTGTAAAATGGAAATAATAAGAGCTTGCTATGCTGTGAGTAAAAGGATATCTGTTAGTCAGAGACTGCAGTGACATGCAGCAAGGGCATGGGATTTCTCTTGTGCATGCAGCACTGAATATAGCAGGAACTTTGCAAGAGCACAGTCATGCTGTGCCACTTTCCTGGAGGATTTCAGTAAAATGGACTCTGATAATGGCAGCAGCAGTGAGTCATAGGAAACATGCAGACATTGTCATGAGCTGACATCGAGAGATGCGGTGTGTGTGTGTGTGTGTGTGTTGGGTTAGGGGTTTTCTTCCTAATGAACCAGCTGATTCATTGACAAGTCTCGTGCCTTCACCTAGCAACAACATCCATTTTTGACTGCTAGCTTTTCTTGAATTGTATAACCAAGTGCCTGTTTTTACAGTAACTGCGTTTTTGGAGACCAAGTCCAATTCTCCCTCTTGCACTGTGAATTGGTACAGTCCAGGAGAAGCCTAGCCACTTGATTCTGTTGCTTGCATAAGCTGGCCCTAAGTTGCCAGGGTTGCGGCTGGCATCCCCATCAGCTGTGTGCTAGGCGGTTTTCAGGCCACACGCAATGGCATTTAGGAAGGCTTGTTGTTGGGAGGGAGGGATCAATGAGATTACTGTAGTGGTTCCTGCAGAAGAACAAGTCATGCTTTGAAACATGGGGCCCACCCAATCCTTTCTAATACAGTGACCTTGCCTTAGTACATTTCTGAAGAAAGCCACCATTTATTTGCAATTAAGTTGATTCATTTTCCCATTCTTTCCTGTCTGTGCAACAAGCTCTGATTAACCGAGTGATTTCTCAGTGGGGCCAACTATTTTTGTTTGGGGAAAAAAACCTTTAATGTCTTCTTAGTCACTCATCGTTGCTGAGAAATAGAAGCAGCTGCTGGGCTTTTCATGAGAAATCATTGATAGCCCTTCTCAGAATTCCTTTTTACTAAAGGATCCCTGTTTTGGTTCTCCTTGTGCCACTTATACCTGAGCTAATTCTTTAGCCCTAAATATTCCCTCCACCTCACCCCAAAGAAGCAGGTCATGCTGGTTTCTGAATAGCTGTTTGCCTGCATCACTCAAAGTGGCAACACTGATGTAGGACATCACATCAACAGGCAGAGGGTTGCCATATTAATTCCTATTATGTACAGGGCCCTTGGGTACCCTTTTGTGGGATCACTGCCATTGGAGCTCAGGCCACCCAGTATTTCTGCATGCAATGCATTAGTGTCCTAAGAACATAGGAATAGCCCAGCTGAATCAGCCCAGAGGTCTATTTAGCCCACCATTCTGTTAACACAGTGGCCAACCGGATTCCTAACAGAAGCCCCAGACAGACATGCTCAGTCTAAGAAAAGGCTATCGATATCTTCTGTTTCATTGGAACCTGCTTGCCCACTCCAGATGTGACAATCTCTCAGCATCTCAGGGTATATTGTCCAAGTGCCACCATTAGGACAATGGTGATGCTCCTCCCACACCAAGTCCCTTCACAACCTGTTAGTGAGTCTGCAAACAAAACTGAACTAGATGGACCCATAGCCTTGCTTGTCACAAAGGCAGCTTCCTTCTGCAAATCACTCAGTGATCTGACAGTAGATGCTGATCTGCCCACCTCCTGGTCTAACTCATGGGTGAGATCCAAGCAAGGTTGTCTTCCAGCAGCACAATCTGATGCATTTCTACTCTGAAGGAAGCAGTCCCATGACTCCAATGGGAGTTATTCCTTGGTAAGTGGGTATAAGACTGCAGCCTACATCAGTGCAGAATGCTCCGTGTTTATTGGATTCATCCAGGGCCATGGTCCAGCAGCCAGTTATCAGGAAGAAATGCAGTGGGAGATTAGAAAGGGGGGAGTGGAGACAATATAATAGCACAGCTTCCCTGTAATGATGCATTCCACAGACGTCTTAACCACAGGGCTCTGCAGAGTCACATGTGTTACTCATTTATTCTACCTTCCCCTCTCCCTCCTCTCCATCTAATTGCAGTCTTGTGTGCGAGAGAGACAGCAGCTTTTAAAAATTATTGGGTCTTTCTTGGAACAAAATGGTACTGTTTCCCTCCATTTTTACCGGGCCTGTCAAACTTTACTAGCTCCTTACCACTTATCCCGCACCAGGATCAACAAATAGCCAGCACAAATGCTCAGAATTAACCAAATTAGTTGCACACAGGTCCGGGCAGGGAAGTGCTTCTTCTCCTTTCGATTCTGTCTCAAAGCATTTCTTCCATGATCACAAGGAAGGTCCCGCTGAATCTGACCAAAGGCACAGCTAATCCATCATTCTGCGCCTCACAGTGGACAGCCAGATTCCTACGGGAAGCCTTGGGAAGCCTTCGAGTAAGACAGGAGCACGGCAGCACTCTCCTGCTTGTGATTCCCAGCAATTGGTATTCAAAGATACTGCTTCTGACCCAGGAGCACACAGCCACCAGGATTAGCAGCCACTGGTAGCCTAATCCTCCATGCATTTGTCAACCCCCCCCCCTTAAAGCTGTCCAAGATGAAGCATTTCCTGGTGTGCAGAAGCCTCACCCTTTCCTGCTGCCACTTACCCCTCTAGGGCCTCATCCTTGCTTCTACTTTGCCTTTAGCTTTCCGCTTCACTTTTATTCTCTCTGCGAGGAAGCCTTTCAGACAAAAACCTCTGCAAGGCTTTGCAATAAGAGGTGGACTTGTGGTGACGGTGAGAGAATCTTTCTCCCCATAAAGTCTCACTACAGGGGCATCCTTGGATTGTCAATCAGTCGGCCATAGCTAAGAGAGTCCCTCTGACTGCACACAGAGTCCTTGGGTGCTTCCAGAGGGGCGTTTTTCCGTGGGATCCATGTGCCACGTGCATGTGTGCTTTTGGAAGCATCCACGCAACATGGTTGTCATCTGCATTTCCTCCTCATTTAACCCAGATTTACCTTTCGCACGAGAAATCAGAAAAGTTTTTTAAAAAGCCACTTATTGCCAACAACTCTTTTGCAATATCTGAATAACCGGTTTACAGTATTAAGCCCCCATAAGACTCCATGAGCACCCCTCTTCTCAGGCAATTTCACGGTTTGCTGCTGTTTGCTGGATATCCAGCACCACTTCTTATCTAGAAAGTATAGAGATAATTCCACATGCCAAAGTGGTTTCTTCTTGGCAAGAAAGTTCCTGATTTCCTTAATAGATGGATCTGCTGTTCTTCGACACCTACATTTAAATTATTCACACACACACACACAGTTTGTGTTTGTTTGCTTATAGTTGGTTGTTTCCTAATAAACAGCTTACCACACCCCCACCAAAGTGCTTCTTTACTGTTTTTGCCTGGAAATTCAAGCATTTTGATGTCTTGCCTGATTGCTGCTTTACCATGCTCAGGTAATCCTGATAGAGGATGAATCAGAGAAAGTGTAATGAGTTTTCTCTGAGTTGAATGCTTCACCTGTCTGCTGCCTTCTAACAACTCTCAGCACCTTTAACAAACTACAGTTCCCAGGATTCTTTGGGAGAAGCCATCACTTTTTAAAGTGACATGACACGCACGTAAGCAGGACAGTGCTAACTGAAAGACAGATTTTTGTGTTGGGATGGTGTGAAGGGGGGGGGGGAGAAGCCCTGGAAATGTCAGGACCAAATTTCAATCTAGTAAATGCTTGCTAAAGATCAACTGCACCTGCAGTGAGGTGGGAGGAAGTATGCACACAACGCAGCACACATGCCTGCGATATTTTATTGTGGCCTCACCCTGCTGCAAGAAACAAACACTTTGCATGCCTCTGAGCAAAGAGTAACAAAAAGTCACCCTGGCTCCTGCTGTTCTGTCAAGCGAGAAGATCAGCGTCTGTAGCTCCGGCCTGGAATGCAGAAAAGGTGAGGCCCTCCTGTCACAATATCACTTGGGACAATGAACTCATTCATGTTATGCAGGATGTCAGGCTAGAAGATTGCAGTCAAGGGTCAGAGGAGAACGCTTGCATTTAGATCCTCTATCAGATGAAGGTCTGCCGGAGAGGAATGCAGATTCGTACGGTGGTTGACCAAACTCATGCCCTTAAACCTCACTCATGGGAAGCGTACAAAGCTGCCTTATACCAAGGCGGACTTTTTGTCCATCTGGCCCAATACTGCCCACTCTGACAGGCAGCATCTCTCTGAGGTCTCATTCAGGACTCTTTTCTATCTTCTACCTCTATTGTCAGAGGCAGAATGACTTTGAATACCAGTTACTGGAAATGGCCAGAGGAGAGAGTGCTCTTGGACTCAGGTCCTGTTTGCAGGATCTTCCTATGAGCATCTGGTTGGCCACTGTGAGAACAGGATGCTGGGCTAGATGGTCCACTGGCCTGATCCAGCAGGGATGTTTTTCATGTACTTATAATCTCCTCAGTCAGAAATGTGGAGCCTGTGACCCTCCAGATGTGCGTGGTCTACAACTCCCACCATCAAGCAACTTCAAGAATAGCAGTAGAGAAATATAGGAAATGTAAGTACAAGTTGGACAGTGTTCAACAAGTAAGTACAAGTTGGACAATGTAAGTTGGTTGGACAGTGTTCTCGAAGCTACTAACATGAGTTTGGCCAAACTGCGAGAGGCAGTGAAGGATAGGCGTGCCTGGTGTGCTCTGGTCCATGGAGTCACGAAGAGTCGGACACGACTGAACGACTGAACAACAACAACAAAGTACAAGTTGGGTTAGAAAGACAGTCTAGGAAGTTTGGAGGTTCCTCTCTCTATCTACCCTCTCTCCATGCAAATCCGATCACCCTTAATGCAAGCTGAGTTGCATTCCCACAACTTCCAACACCTGCAACTCCCCAGATGTAGGTAGACTGCAACTCCCATCTTTTCTGACCATTGACCATGCTGGCTGGGGCTGATGGAGACTGTAGTCCAACAAGATCTGTAGGGCTATGGGTTCCCCATCTCTGCCTTTTAACTAGAGATGAGCCTGGGATTTTCTGCATGTGCTCTTTCCCCTCATACAGGATGTAATTGCTGCTGCCGCAGCTGCCACATCAATAGCGCTGTGGTGAAGGGAGACGACACAGGAGGGTGGAAACCTTCTTCAATTGTTTACTGGTTGGATCATCAACTACCCAGGGACAGGTGCAAGGGAGGGTGAGAGTGCAGTTGACGCAAGGGTTCAAAGCGGTGAAAAGGCTTTTGACAGTGTGTGATGAAGTATGCAAGAGACTTTGAGTGGGGTAGGGAAAGGCCAGGGGAAGTCTTGCAGTGCTATGAATGTTCTTGGACATTCCAAGGAGCCTTCATGGTGGAAGTTGCCTGGGTTGTGCTGAATTCCTCTTAGACCAGGATTCTCAAATTTATTATACTGGGTCGTCCCAACTGAAGTGAATGAAAATCAGCTCACCAAGTGGTTCAGGCCCTTTTCCCCAGCTTGTGAAGATACAAAGCCATGGTAGTGCAAAGCAAGTTTTCAAATCCCTTCGGCAGAGTCCCTAGTAGGGAAGCAAAGGTGTTGCCCAAACAGAAGGTTCCCCCTGTTAGCCTGCTGCCTTTACAGTCAATGCAAGTGGTGGAGTATGGAAGAATTTGTTGCATTGTGAGGGCGTGCAGCATGCTCAGGGATCTGTGGGTGGGTGGGTGGGTGGGTGGCAGAGGCCGTGGGGGGGCACAGTTCTCCCAATCCTGGCAGACAGAAGAGAGAAAGAAGCAGGAGAGAGGAAAGGGGAAAGGGGGGGAAATGGAAGAAAAGGGGAGTGACAGAAAGAGATAGAAGAGAAAAAGATTGGCTGGAAGAGATGACTTTTCATCCTCATTTGCTTGCACAGTGGTTACACCTAGTCTTTATTCAAACATTTGTTCTGATTTGTTTGTGTGACCATTATTATGACAAGGATCGTTCATCCTGATTTGCTTGCCTCTCCGTTACTCATTTCCTCCTTCCCACATTTTTCAGTGCATTTTTCCATCATCACTTTCCTGTCTGTTGTGACGGAGTGCTTGATTCCGCTTTAACAATGCAAACCTACATTTCTAGAGTGTGATCACATCCCTTCCATGAAACAGGGACAGTTGGGAGGCTTCCAGAGACTAGGAAGACCATCCATTGAGTGGATGCTTGTGGGGGGGGGGCAGAGAAAAGAGAAGGGGCAGGGAGAGAGAAGGTCTGGTTGGGCGTTTGGCTTAGCTCAAGGCCTCTAGGTGTCTGTAATGCACAACCTAGAAGGAGAATAGGGGCAAGAGAAGTCCACATCCCAGAAAAAGAGTTTGGGTGTAGCCTTCCTCCTCTTGGCAATGGGCTTCACCCCACCCCACCCGAAATTTGGGAGATGCACTAGTTTGAAAGTTAGCTCCGATTCACAGGGTGAGTAATAGAGGTAATAGTGGCTTAAATCAAGCACTGGGACATTTTGAAATTAAAGTGATGAATCAAAAGCGAGAGGACAATACATGGTGAGATTTGTGACATGCCAGGTACTGAGTGCCTCCGTCAATAAAGCATCTCATTCATCTCGCCAATCAGCACAACTGCATCGAGGGTTCTTGGGTCATTTAAGCTCACACCGCCAACCATCCAGTAACAGGAGGAAGGAAAGAGGTGAGTGTCACTTCTGTCATTTTCTCGTCATGTCTTGGGGAAAGGGCATTGTGAGCAGGGGCTTCAGTAACTCAGCGCACAAGCAGAGGGATTCTGACCTGCTTTTGCTGTTTTGTTCCAGGCAAAAGCACATTACTATTGCTGGTGTGAGAAATAAAAGGGGTGGGGATTGTAGCCCAGAAGCAGAACACCTGCTTTGCATGCATAGAATCGTAGAATTGTAGAGTTGGAAGGGACCCTGAGGATCATCTAATCCAACCCGCTACAATGCAGGAATATGCAGGTGTCCCATACAAGGGTCGAACCGGCAACCTTGGCATTATCAGCACCATGATCTAACCAACTCAGCTAGTGCAGAAGGTCCCAAGTTCAAGCCCTGGCATCTCCAGTTCAAAGATGATGGGAAAGATGTCTGTTTGCCTCAGATACCTGAGAGCCACTTCTGTTCACAGAAGACCAGCCTTCTCCAACCTGGTGTGCTCTAGATACTTTGGACTACAACTCCCATGACTCTCAGTCAGCATGGGAATGGTGGGCAAATGAGCTAGCTGGACCGATGAGTCTGCCTCCTGCTAGAATGCAACTTTGTGTGGCAGGAAGGCATAGTCCAAGGCTTCCCAAATGTGGGTCTCCAGCTGTTTTGGGGCCTCAACTCCCATCATCCTTTGCTACCAGGATGGTCTGGGATGATGGGAGTTGTAGTCCAAAAACAGCTAGAGACCCAAGTCTGGGAAACCCTGGAATAGTCACAGCAATCAAGCAGGAAGGAAATGAGTGTTATTGTGACCCTTAGTCAGAATGAGGATCTCATCACCCACTGACTCATTTGTTGGGGTGCAGTGATCGTCATTTGCAAACTGATGCGGAAAGGCAAAGAATTAAACCTAAGCTTGGAAAACTGAGAAATGGAGGGAAGCCAACATTGCTCATCTCTATTCAGAATGCTGTGGAGTTTGAGGGTTCCCTGGGCCAGCCCCCACCCTCCACTGAGTGAGTCTTGCAGTCTCACCCGTCACAGTCCCCCCCCTCTCTCTCCCCCTCTTTCCCTCACGCATCCCTTGCCCCTCTGCTGCACTCTCCTCTGGGGCTGGGATCTCAGCAGCCCATGTAACCCACTGCTAATCTGAAAATAGTGCTGGCAGAAAGTAGGAAAAAGGTGGCAGCTCTGTTTGACTAGGCTGTTGCTGAGATCTTCATAAAGCTGCTGCTCGGAGGCTGCACCCCATTTTAAAATGCATTTTTAAAAAAATGCATGTTTGTGCTGCTGCTGCTGCTGCTGTGGCTGCTGCTGCCTACAAAAATCAAATAGTTCCAGTCCCATTACACTTGACCCTTCAAGCTGACCTGGCCAGTTGAGTCTTTCAACAAGAAGATCCCTTGGGAGTGAGTCTGTTTGTACACCCTTAAGGGCTTTTTGATTTCTGAATAGGCACTCTGTGTACACAACATGCAATAGCTTTGGGGTGGGGTGGGGAGGGTGCTAGCTGCCCTGGAGTATGCAAACACACAGGGCAAACGGGTGGAGGGACTTAGCCAAACCGAACTCAGCCAAACCGAACATGTGTCAGCTGGTTCTGGGGAGAGGTTTCCTCGAAGGGAAACCCCATAAAGCAATGCAACAACCTCCCAAGGGGAGGAGTGGAAACCCCCATTGAGCAAGCCCTGCGTAACAGGACTGGGACACACCATGCTCTCTCTGAACAGCAGACTGGAGGAAGAGCTTCGCTTTCGCATGTGGCAGGGGGAGGAGTGGAAAACATGAGCTGCGTCTCTTGCTTTCCCAGCTCGGGGGCTGTGATTCATTTGGCGAGTGGGTGAATCTCCGCCGCGGAGGCAAGGGCTGGGAAGTAGCTTTTGCTGGGGGTGGCAGCCCTAGAGTACTAAGCCGTGTGAGAGGCTCTCTCGGCAGAAACTCCAAAGCTTTCTTGGCAGCAGGGAGGGGCAGAGGCAGCTGCCTGAGGTCTGGAAGGCAGCCAAGAGCAACCACTGGCGGAAGATACTGTATCTCTCTCTCTCTCTCTCTCTCTCTCTCTCTCTCCCTCCCTCCCTCCCTCCTTGCACCCGCCCTGCCATGGCTCCAGTTGTGCGGGGAAAGAGGGAAGGGCAACAGAAAGAAGCAATGAATGGATGCCACCCATAGGTCTTTCCCCAGCCTAGACACTTTAAAAGCATGAAGTGTCTCCCACACACCAACACCTTTATGTGCCAGTTGCGTTTATGTGCCACTCACAAGGCATTAACAAAGGCTCTGTGCTGCAGGTTGGTTTTGTGTTTTTTTTTAAATAGTCAATTGCATGCTTAGAAAGCTTCAAGAGCTCTTGAAACTTTCACAGTGCATTGACAGAGAAACTGAGATGTGTTTGTGTCGTGACAGGGACTGGGTGCTGAAGGGCAACAACGGGCCCCTACAGACTGGACTAGGCCAAATGTTCAGGATAGGGCTGCACCTCATAGATGCTGCGCTTGAGCCCACACTTTGCAAGCAAGCATGAGAGGCCTATGCTGCTTTTGTGACTTATCCATACATCCCTTCATGACTCTCTGAAAAAGGCAGGTTTAAGCACCTCCATCCCAGAAAATGAAGCCCTTCCTAGGTTTGACTGATCTGGTTGGATCTCGTTGATTTGGGAGTTCTGGCAAGAAAAAAAGAAAGGGAAAGGAGGAAAAAAGTTGCAGAATGTTTAACTCTAGATCAGGTGGGCACTGACTCTGGGTTGCTTCAGCCAACAGTCAAAACATATATCTTTGCCTGAGCTTTCCCCCCACTGTTAAAAACCAGTCTGTGGCATTTCTGGCTTCTATAATTGATAGCAATGCTGCTTAATTGGCAGTGGCTTTTTAAATTGTAATTGCATGATATATTGATGTTTTTCATTGTTCTGCAAGCTGCCCAGGGATTTCTTTAAAATGAAAGCTGTTATGCAAATCATAGAACTGTAGAATCATAGATGGGGCAGAGATCGGTTCCTTGAATGGTAGCATCGGAAGGGACCACGAGGGCCATCTAGTCCAACCCGCTACAATGCAGGAATCTTTTGCCCAACGTGGGGCTCGAACCCACGACCCTGAGATTAAGAGTTTCATGCTCTACTGACTGAGCTATCCCCGGTGGCATGAATTAGAATAGTAAGAAGGAAAAAACATGGTGGGCTCAAGTCATAATTGAGAAGTGCAGTCAATCTCTGGTAGTTCTGGGAAGGCTCATGGGAAACAGACTATAGCAACCGAGGTATTTCGTTGTTCCCGTGAGGGCACAATGACAATAAAGATTTATTCTATTCTATTCTATGTGGTTTTTGGCTACTGGCCTGATTGACGCATGCAGATACAGGCACACACTCCACCTCTGACTTGACCAGGGCAGAGCAACAAAAACATGTACATTTTCATAACAGGTTTGATTCATTTTTCTCAGGCAGACCAGGAAAAGATTCATGAAAAAAAAGTCATAACATATGAGCAGATTTCCAAAGACTGCAATAAACTATTCTCCTGATTCATCAAAACTGCCACCTGGCTTCTGCTTAGGGTTGCCAATTTCTAAACCAGACTCCTGCAGTTTTACCTTTCAGATAGCCTTGCAAAGCTACTAGTCCTCAAAAACAGTTACTAGTCTGTCTTTTTTTATGTATACCAATATTTATGTCTGACACACTCAACAGCCTGAAATAAAAATAAAGCTGAGTCTAATAATAATAATAATAATAATAATAATAATAATAATAATAATAATATCCTGCACTGAAATTATTGATGCTGCCTGCCTGCAACCAAGCCTGATTTAAGAGTGCCTTGATATGCAGTAATTAGCAGGTGACAACATTTCTCCTCATGCCATGAAAACCTGATAATTGCTGAACATCCAGCAGCTGTCAAAGGCACAGCTGAAAATGCCAGTTGCAAAGTTGGAAATCCTCTGGCTGCTGTTTGCAAATCTCAACAGCGGCCTGAGAAATGCCCTAGCTTGACTTGTCCATAGAGAAATGCCCTAGCTTGACTTTCCCCTGGGGTGTTTGATTGAGCAACACAGGCAAAAGGTCACAGCTATGTAATTTTGAAAGCCAGGGTCAGGGGGCACGTGATTTCAAGGCAAAAGGTCTCAGGTTCCTGGCATCTCCAGGTAGGGCTGGAAACCATAGAAAGCTGCCTTATACTGAGTCAGACCACTGGTTCCTCTAGCTCTACACAGACTGGCAGCAGCTCTCCGGGGTTTCAGGCAGTCCTTGCTTACAAAGTGTTTCTTGACCAAGATCCAGGAAAAGCTTCTGCAAGTCCGTGTAAACCAGTGTTTCCCAAACTTGGATCACCGGCTGTTTTTGGACTACAACTCCCATCACCCCTAGCTAGCAAGACCAGTGGTCAGGGATGATGGGAGTTGTAGTCCAAAAACAGCTGGAGACCCAAGTTTGGGAAACACTGGTGTAGACAATATTGCGCTAGTAGGACCAATGGTCTGACTCTGCGTAAGTCCGTTTCCTATTATCCTAATGCATCCAGAAGGATTGCCACCTTCTGGTTCCATTTCCAACTCAATTTTTAAAATCCCCATTTGATTGAAAAGATATATTGTAAAGATGGGACGGGTGGGAATGTGATTGCAAGAGAGTACAAGAAGTTGCCGGAAAATGCCCAGAGAGGTAGCTAATGCACACAGAGTAACCCTCAATATGTGCCTGCAACAGATATAACTAGTTTCAGAGTGGATGTACTGTAACTGCAAAAGTAGCCAGTTAAGCTTCTTCAGCTCCTGGGATGCTCTGTGTTCCTGGCGAGAGTCCTTCAGTTCTTTGCTCTTTGGTCTCCTTTCCCCTCGCTGCCACTTCATCTCTCTTCCTATAGGTTCCTGCCCCTTCTCATTAGAAAGACCACAGCCCTGACGCATCACACCCATGGACATTGGGTGCCAGCATTTTGCCTTTTAGCACTTCTCAGACTCTGACCTGACTCTGTAAGATGGAAAAATGTGCCTGCACTCTGCTCTCTTTTATCACGGGGTGTGTCAGTCCAGCCAGCCCATGTGCTCACCACAAAAGACTCCCAAGTGTAATAAAGAGGTCTTGAGGGGGGGGGGAGAGAGAAATAGGGTGTGTCCGGCTGGAACTATGAGTCCACATCCTTCCACTTTTTATTTAAAAGAAAAGCCCATGCAAGCTTAGGGGCAGACCGATCAGTCTATTGCTGTATCACGTGTTCATTCTGCTCTGTTTCCACATTAACCAGTGAATTTTTTCTTTTCAAACCCCAAACGAAAATGTATCCATTTCATATTTAAATGCATATTTTAAAATGTTTGAAATAGTTAAACACCTATTTTAGAACTTTGTAAACCCTATTTAAATAGACATTTTTATTACAATGTACATGTTCCTAAGCCTCTTATACTAAATTACATTTTCCTTTCACATATCTTAGTACATTTTTTTTTTTTTTGAGCCACAGATTGAATCACACAATTTGGAGGTCCACATGTTAGGCTGGGAGGTGCATAAGGTCAGTTTGCATAAAAATACAGATCCATCCTGATGCAAATGCTTTTAGTCAATTAATAAATGCCCCTCCCAAACAACCCTTATCAGATGGTGATTCTTCCCTCTCAAAACAAAGGGTGTGGCCATGGCCAAAGCTATTTTGATTTGCTGGAAATCTCTCTCGTTCCCTCACTGCCAACTAGGAAAACTAAACCAAAGTTCAAATATGCTTTTGCCGTTTTCTTAAAGGTAAAAGGATGACCTGGGCTACAGACATTTGCACACACACACACAAATGGATTCAGAGGTATATGTCTTGATGTCACATAAGGCATGGGCAGATTTGCAATCTGGGAAAACTGCCATGGGCACCACACCTACCCCCAGAACCAAGCACACGCTGTAGCTTAGTCTATTGGTTGCAATTGAGTGCTAAAGTTGTAACAGTCCTACCTGAAAGACCTGAGAGCTGCCTGGCAATGGTGGGTGAGGAAAGAGGCGAAAGTGGGCGGGGCAACAAATGTAAATGTCACCTAGCAGGCTAGTTCCACACATTCTCAGAGAACGCGCTCTGTCTTGCATCAGGGAAACGAGGCATTTTCAGAGTTCAAGGACATATTCCAGACAGACATTATACAGATCATTTCAAGTAGGCTTTGGAAGGCTGCGCCTCTTACAGAAGGGTTGTGATCCTGCATTCACTTGTTTCTAGGAAGAGTCGAGGGCGTACAATGCTAATGTAAGGTTACCAGATTTTTTTCAATGAATCCGGGGACACTTTTCAACTTCAGTAGGAATGATAGCATTTTGTCAGGGGACTGATTTGTAAATCCGGGGACTGTCCCCGGGAAATGGGGATGTCTGGTAACCTAATGCTAATGGCTTGAGCTTGCTGGGTGTTGGTGGAGTGCTCAGATGTGGAGCTCAGGTACCTTCTCCTTATCCATAGTACAGTTTGAGGAAGGCATATTTCTGCTGTGCCTTGCTCCGAATCAGTTGCACCAAGTTTTGTACTCATTGAATCTCCTCCCAAGACACCAAGAAAGAAGCCTTTCATTTCTTTCAAAGGCATAGCCTCTGCCCTGCTTCATAAAATGCAGTCAAGTTAAAGAGCCAAATCCGAACCCAGATCTACACTTGTGCTCTTGTATTTCTTCTTCCTCTTTATCCTGCCCCTCTGGCATCATGCAGCCCAAGGTGACAAATATGGGGGTTGCCAAGTTGTCACCCATCCAGGCACTGACCGGACCTAAACCTGCTTAGCTTCAGCAAGGTGGTGGCCTCACATGCCTTTAGGCCATACCTCAGCACTCCAAGGCTGGTGATAAGATTTTATCCCATCCTACTTTTGAAATGCCAGGAAAAAGAAACATAAATTATGGATTTCTTTTTAGAAATAAACTGTGTTGAACGAGTACAGAGAACCTATAAAAAAGGTTTATTTGTCTAAAAATTATATCCCATGTTTGCATTTAAATGTTTCAGAGAATCAATTAAAATGTCACTAAAACAAATACCAGCCTTCAATAATAAAATAAAGCAGCATTAATATTGAAATAAAGTAAAAAGAGAAACTATAAAATAGTTAGGATCATATTTTTCTCCCCCCCCCTTTTTTTTTTCCTTTTAACCAGCCAGGGGCAAAGCCTGGGCAATTTTTCTTTTAAGTTCTTGATCTAGTAGTGCCTGTAACTTATCATCCTATATGCCAGACAAGCAGCCCTGGGAAGCGCATTCCAGCATTGGGGGGCCACCACAGAGAAGGCCTTTTCCCGAGCCGCTACTTGCCTCTGGCAGCAGGTTCCCCTCTGATGACAACCTTAACAAGCACATCAGCTAATGAGGAAGGTTTAGATTGCCTGATGACTAACAGGACTGATGACTTATGATGATTGCTTGTGGGATCAGGTTGACTAATAATGATAGTTGTCATTTCATATCAATGGCTACTGGCCACGAGCAGTAAGTGGAACCTCCATGTTCAGATGCAGTATCTCTGCAAAATGAATGCCAGGTGCTGGAAAGAGACAACGGCAACAAAACCCTTGCCTTCCTGTGCTGCTTATGGGCTTCCCAGAGGTATCTGAGACTATCCACTGGTGGGAACCAGATGCTGGAATAGATGGACCTTGGACCTGATCCAACAGGGCTGTGGCTAAGTGGCAGGCAAGGCAGCAGATGGGTGGGTCCCCCTCCCTGCCATGTGAGGTTCCTTGAGCAAGCACCATCTTCTCTTCCCCTCCTACACACCACAGGCTGAGTCACCTGAAACATTCCAGAATGGTTCTCAGCCCAACCACAGCTTTCTTGGCCACACAAAGCCCTCCGTCACATGACATTGCACGTGCAGCACACCGCCCAAAAATCATGGGCACACTGCACATGATGTGTCTGCAACATGATCCAATTGGGGGACGATTCTCCGTCTTGTGAGAGAATCTCTCCTGTTCATGAAGTCCATCTAGCACTCAACAAACCTTGCTTGGTGAGGTGGGACTGGGGAAGAAAGCTCTGAAACATTTGCTCCTCTTATCTGTCTATGAGCATTCCCAACTTTGACTCCATCAGCCTTCTTTGGCCCAGGGTGGAAGTTCCCTACCCTTCCAATGGAGTTAAAAAGGAAAGGTGTGGTTCTTCTCCACACATGAGCCCAGAAGGGCCTTTTGCACCATCCACACCTGCTAATACAAACATAAAACCAGCACCAGCTATCATTCACACATATATTTGTTTTTAATAGCGCAAACGTGCGCAAGAGAAGATCAAAGGCATCATGCGCAAAGAAAAAGCATTCTATTTGGAATGCAACCCACAGGATGCGATGCACCTCTGTGTCTTCAAAGCAGAAGTCATAATTCTTACTCGGTGGGCATGCCTTAGCTAGCACAACATGGCTGATCCCAAGCATTAGTGAAATATTCATGCTATAGGCTAAGCATATGCCAAGGATATTGTGGACCATTATCATGAAAGTCTAAATAATTGCCCATTTAATTAGGTGGTTCTGCAGTGCCGTGTTATCTGGAAGCAATCTGCGTTTAAGCATGAGCTCTGTAATCTTGGGCCTTGCCCATTTCACTTCTTGGGCATTTATATTTTTATTTTTTTGCCAGCAGCATGGGATGAATTTGGAGGCAAAGTTTGGATCATTCCAGATACTTGGATGGGACTGCTGAAGGGAATACAGGGCCAGCTTGGTTTGTACTAGGGGCAAACTGAGTCATCTCTTCCTGCAAATGGAGTTTTGTTCCCTTTATTGTCTGTGCAAGGAGAGAGAACCCTCTCCTCCCTGGAAACATGTTGAAATGGGCCACACCTAGGGAAAGCTGCATTCCTTCAGGCAGTGTGCAAGTCGATTCAAACAAAATCTTTCCTACACCACCACTTCAGTTACATATATAAAATCTTTCATTAAAAAAAAAAAAAGATCTATAATGCTGCTATATAACCAGAGGCCTTTTTGACAGGTGAGTATAAAGTTGCAGTCCTGTGCATATTTACCAAAGTAAGACCAAATGGCCATGGTGAGACCTACTTCTGAGCAGATGGAGGTGGGGAACTGTAATATAATCCTTGAAATGTTTTCTTGTTTGATCCACTATTGGAATGCAGCAAAGCGCTGACCTCAGTGGAAGATCCCTCTATTTGAAAGTCCACAAGTGCTTAACTGCCTTGGGGGCAAAGCATTTAATAACATTTGCCAGTTAAATATCACTCTGCACAGGTGATACTTGACAGGAGCACCAAGAGGCATGTAGAAATTGCTCGTGACAACGATGCCATCTGCGTTGCAAAACACTGCGTGCGCACAGCGCAGTCTGCATTCAAACAACGCACTAGTTGTGCCCATTAGCTAATTCACTCTTTCAGTCCAATCAATGCAATATAAGTTTATTAAGGGATCACCCTTAAAGGATTTCCTTCCCCAGAGGAATTTCTGGGGAAAGGAAGGCACGCTAAGCTATGTGTTCCAGTTCCACACCCAGCCCAATAGTTTACAACCTGTTAAGACACTCCAATCTGTGTTAATCCACCCCACTTCAAATAACCGCCCCCACTTAAAAAATCATTGTTACTTTTCCAACTGAAAGGGCGTATTCAACATCATTCTTGCTAGCTGGGAATCTTCCCAGCTCAAGTGAAATCCTTCTAACTATGAGGGCGTGGGAGGGGACCCAAGTGTCACAGACCAGACCTGCTAATACAATAGAAGAAGACTCACTGTACACAGTGCAGGGACAATATATTGAGCAGAGTCAGTTATTCTGGAAGAAACGGGTTGTGCCGCAACCCGCAACCCGTTTCTTCCAGAGTAACTGAATTGTGGTCATCCTTGTGGCATGTGTCAGCCCTTCCTTCAGTTGACTTTTCTTTAGATTTTGACTTTCACCTGCCTGCAAGGTTTGCAAATGCATGCGTGTCACAACACAGGAATGTAGCAATTCCCCTCTCTGCAGCAGTCACCCATTAGGCACTTCGTTCCATTTCCCTCTTCTAAGCGAACCCCCATATTCTAGTTGTTGCAAGCAATGCAGCCTGCATACAGTGTCTGGGACGCCAGCAAGAAATGTGGCTGGAGAGGAATCTTCCAAATGAATTAAATAGCAACAGGGTGAGTGCATTAAAATCAAGGAAAGCCTGCCCCCCTCTCCAAACTCTCTGAAACTTTGAGAGCCCGAATGTGGAGGAGAGGAAAGGCAGGCAGGTGCTAGCTCCAAGCAAGACAAAATTGCACAGCCACAAGGCACAGTCAGGTTCTGTTGGGAAGCGTCCTTACCTTAGAGAAAGAGGTCTTTTGCAGAAGGAGCTGTGCTCTTGAACTCCGGCTGCCTTGAAACTCAGAGCTGCAGTGAAGGGAGTGCTCTGGCTGGCGAGGGTTATAAGTTTCCCCTGCTGGAGTGATGGGATGGGTGGTGTCTTTTCGACTGTGCTTTAGAAGAGTTTCTATGAATCAGTCTGGCTTTCATGAAAAAAAAAATGTTTTAAAAAAATATATACTACGCCCTGCTTGCTTGGCAGTGAGCCAGAAGTTTCTGGGCGGGGACCCAGCTATTGCAAAGCCTCTCTCTCTCTCTCCCTCCCTCTTTTTTTATGGCTTGATGCAACAGGAGCAGCCGCAAGAGGAGGGGGACCCCAGCCTACGCTACAGAAAGGAGTGACTTCAAGCCTGATGAGTCACAGGAGAGAAGACACCCTGGCCAGGTCTGTTTAGTAAATCTTGAGTAATGGTTGCCAACCATAAAAAAAGACATAGTTACAGATGTGGTAACAATGCAAAGGGGATACATCCAGTATAAACAAACAGGCCAACAGCTGCCTGGGTACATAGGGTAGCGATGTCCTCGTGAGTCACTAAGCTGACGCCACCCTCCTTGGCCGCAATGCAGGCAATGTCGCCTGTTCAAGGAAAGAAGTACAAGGGGACAGAGTGCACTTTGACTCCTTGGAATGCCAAGCTGTCCAGCGCTGCAGGGTGTGTCCATCGTGGCGTTCTCCTGAAGGCACTCCCCTGTGGCCTGGATGTCTCCACATGCAATGCCTACTCCGTGCCACTTGCAGCACAGTGCTAATTCCTTGCTGCCTTCAGGTTTGGGGGCTTGAGCAAGGTGCCCCCAGCGATTCCCCTCTCCACTCTGAGCGGGCTCAGCTCACCTTCTCGCAGCTTCCCTGCCCTCTCCCACTGGGCCCAGGATGCAGAACTGCCGAGAGGGACAGCACAAGGCAAGAGGAGTGGGGTGCTTCACCTCTTCGCTCTTGTCACTGCTTGCAGGCTCAGAGAGGGCAAGCGAACTGGCTGTGAGAGTAAGGAGGAGCGCCAGGAGTCTCCAGGGGTTAGCAGTTGGGACCTTGGAGGTGTGCACCAGGGAAGGCAATGGCGTCCCTGCTGCCAGTCTACTGCACCAGGGGTGTGGCGTCTCAGACCCTGGGGTCAGAGCAGGGGTCAGCAAACTTTTTCAGCAGGGGGCCAGTCCACTGTCCCTCAGACCTTGTGTGTGTGTGTGTGTGTGTGTGTGTGTGTGTGTGTGTGTGGAGAAGATTGTTTTTATTTAAAATAAGTTTACATCACAAAAGCTTACAAATCAAAATCCATTCCACATGCCTATAATATTATTATATATGATTCCTATAAAGGTTTACACAAAAACAGTTCATTCCACGTATTTTTACTATTTGCTCTTCCCCCCCTTTTTTCTTTTCCCCTATCTTCCCCCCTCCCTTCCCACCCCCCACCCCTGATCAGGGCTTCCTTCTTCATATCTTTAACCATGTACACAGTCTGTTCATAAGCACTGTCCCTCAGACCTTGTGGGGGGCTGGACTATTTTTTTGGGGGGGGGAATGAACGAATTCCTATGCCCCACAAATAACCCAGAGATGCATTTTAAATAAAAGAACACATTCTACTCATGTTAAAACAGTACACGCTGATTCCCAGACCTTCCGTGGGCCGGATTTAGAAGGTAATTGGGCTGGATCCGGCCCTCGGGCCTTAGTTTGCCTACCCATGGGTCAGAGGATAGTCCTCCAGGCCTCTAGATCGGGCCTTTGGGACTCTTCCAACATTGCAGTCCTCACAGGCACACTCCTTTCTTGCAGGCCACGCCCCTCACCAGTCCTGCTTCGAAACACTCTTGAGTGTTTTGGCTTGGCTGGAAAGGTGTTCTTGAACTCTGAGAAAGACCCTTGCTTGTCAGGATGCAGGACAGAGACAGGTGCATGAGAGAGCATAGAAATTAGCCCACCGGACAAAACGCATGCTGGACAAGATTTCTACATCTCTTTATTTTGTCTTGTTTTTAAACCTATCCTATTTTTTTGGTACTGTTTTATTTTAAAAAAAAATGTATTTATGATATGTTTGCAAATCATCATGAGATGCATGCGAAAGGCGAGTCGTAAATTACTTAAATAAATAATGACACATATTTGCATTTCTTGCCCCTCCCATCTTTGCCTCTGGCATGCAAATCTCTCAGAAGCTGGCCCAGAAGGAAATACTCCCCACCCCACAAATCTGATACATGTTATTTAACGCTATACTATGCACTGAATGTGCCTCAGTAGCAAGAGCTTCCCAATACCAGGTACTACTTGTTTTTTTCTGGGAGCATTTCTTCCGCTTCTTGTTCTGGCCCACTGTGCTGGTCCCCCAGAAGTCCCTTTTATGATGCTGGAACACATGTCGAGATTGGGGTGTGGGCATGTGCGGAGAAATTATTGATGTACAGTAGCTTTAGCCCTTCTCAGAAGAACATCCATAAATTCTTCCCTGGTGTTCCTTTGCTGTGAGGGAGAATTATTGCGGCTGCCTTGGGTTGCTGTGTGGTTGTGAATGGGAGGACGAGGAGGTTGGTGAGGATGAACGAGCAGACGAACTTGACCAGGAAACTGTTTGTCAAGATACAATCCACACTTTGAAAGGGAGAATATGACATTTTGTAGGACAAAGGCAAGGAGACAAGCTTTAAATCTCAGTGTTTCTCCCCTAAAAGGGAAGAATGTGCAAGTTGGATTAAGTGGAAACTAAAAACAACAAAGGCTAACAAATTTATTAGTGCATAAACTTTCTTTGGCTGCAGTCCACTGGTGGATTCACGAAGCATTATATTGAGTTGCAGGTATATATAGGCATGGTTGGAGGGGGCGGCTACTATAAATAATGAGATCAGAAATAAATTACGGGTGAAAAAGGACAGGCAGCTGCTCTTGATAACAAAGACATCCAGGTATTGATAACCCAATTAACGACAACCACATCCTTTATCCCAAATTCAAATAATAGAACTTGAGGGTCACCTAGTCGAACTCCCTGCAATGCAGGAATCCTGCCCTGGGTGGGCTTGAACCACCAACCTTCTGGCAAAGAGCAAGACACGCTGGTCCATTGCGCCACCTGAGAGCACTGAACCTCATGGTGAATTGTTGTAATTCAGTTCCTTCACATTGCCGTTTCCCTTTGAAATTCTTTCAATCCAGTGTGGCCACTTTAGGGGAAAAGCTCCTGGATCTGGTTTATTCCTTGGATGGGGTGCAGGTGCAATCCTACACTAAGTATCACATTGGCTTCTCCTGAAACCCAGTTTAACAAGGGCAGCTTTACAGAGCCAACCACCCAGCCACCCCTTAGTTACCAAGTAAATATGTTCAGGCCATGTGAATGCTGGACTAGCGATGGCTGTACTCGTTTGACCCTGAGACACAGGATGCAGGGAACAGCAGCATGGCGAGAAGAATGTGTGCTATTCTGTGAGCTATTCTGGCAGGATAAGCCCCAGAAAGGTCAGCATGTCAGCTGGAAGTACAAACTGTGTCCAACAGATAAGTGATCTACTAGCCGTACAAGATACAGTTTGTTATGGTGTTTTATACTGGGCTGAGGACACTTCATGGAACTGAGGACACCTCTGCTAGTCACCACTAGGTCACTTAGCATGGAGAAGGCTAAATTCACACTATGTTCCACTTCCCAGCTCCAGTTGCTTACTTCCAGCAGCTTTTCCCTCGGCCAATCCTGTGCTTCTGTCACGAACATAGCAAGGCCATAATTCATGCATTCCTAGCAGAATTCATGCACAATAATTGCATTGCACATGCTTTCCTAGCAGAAGGCCATTGGGTCAATCCCCAGCATCTCCTGCTAGGGCTGGGAGTAGGGATGGAATAATCTCTCAATTTTCAGTTCTCTCCATTTCCCCTCATCTTTCCAGGCTTGAAATAATCTCTCCACACTTCTGCATGAATCCATGAAAATTCCTCAGCAGTTTAGTGCAAAATTCTCCTAATAAACATGTCTGTATGCTGCTTCAACAACTATGCCCATAAACACAAGGCAATTTTGTATGTTATGTTCACTGATACGTGCAATTATATGCAGACTTTATCCTAATATGTATCCGTTTTTCTACACGTTGATTGGCTGGAGAACTGCCTTGCAAAATCGGGGAAAGTGCACATTTTGAAGGTTGCTTGTGTTTCAGTTCACACATTGTTGTGGAAAGTGTGAATTTGGCAAGTTTACCTTTGAATGCTAAATGAATTGAATTGTTCCCTCATCCCTTGCTGCCTTTCAGTGTGTAGAAAAAATTGACTCAGTGTCACTGAGCCAGGTGAACCAATGGTCCCACTCACAGGAAATTCCCCTGTTCTTTGACTTAGAAATCTAATGTCCTTAGAAACGAGATAATTTACACGGCACTAAAACTGGCCCACAAACTATCCATGTGATGCTAAACTGCTTTTCATCTCAGAACCAAGGGACCCTGTGGAGAGAGAAAAAATGCTAAACATCCCAGATATCAAAACTGGAATTCTCTTTTTCCTGTGACCTCAATAAAAGCTCCTATATCTAGCTCCAAAGGGTCATGCATGGCAAATTCAATTCATCGCAATGTTCTGAAGGGCATCACATGTTTTGCAAAACACTATATCACATGGGTATCTCCAGATCTTGTGCATAGTTCATGCACAGTAATAAACAGTGTTTTGTAAAACATCCAGTGATGTGCCTTCTTGCAGAAAAACCTTTCACATCTCACACTTCCCAGGCTTCTGGTAAACTATGGCTGACAGTTTGAACAATTCAGAAGAAATTTACTCACTTATGTGGAATTACACTTTCTGCCATCACCTTGCCAAAACAAGGCTGGGAGGGTGTGTTTTCCATCAGAAATAGTTGAGTCTTCCTTTGCCTCCAATTTCCCCCTTCCAACTCCCTCCCTGCAGCCCTTCTCCAACCCTATTTTGCACACCTGTGCTTATAGGAACACAGGAAACTGCCTTCTGCCAAATCCAACCATTGCTCCATCTAGCACAGTCTTGTCTGAATTGACTGGCAGCAGCTCAGCAGGGTTTCAGCAGGGAATTGAATTTGGGATCTTCTGCATGCAAAGCCAAGTTTCTACCACTGAGCTACAGCCCTTCCCCCGCCCTGAAATCCCAAGTGTTATGTGGCAAGTTTTGCATGTTCAGTGGAACTCTAATAGAGTTGGAAAGGAACCAAAGGATCATCCAGTCTAACCCTCTGGAATGCAGGAATCACAGCTCAAGAATCCCTGGAAGATGGCCACCCAACCTCTGTTTAAAAGCCTTCAATGAAGGAGAGTCCACCACAGCTCTTACCTTCAGGAAGTTCTTCCTGATGTTTACTTGGAATTTCCTTTGTTATCATTTGAATCCATTGGTTTGGGTCTTGCCCTCTGGAGCAACAGAAAGGAAGCTTGCTCTATCATTCGTGCAACAGCCGTTCAATTATTTGAAGTCATTCTCGAATAATCCTTTGACATTCTAGTGTGAATTTCTCCCAATAGACACATTTTGCATTCAATTTTGCACATGTTTGAAAAAAACATTTCCCCTAACATCATGCCATTCCCCCCTTTTCCCATTTATAGGCATTTTACCCCAGTAGATGCATTTTTGCACACATTATTTTGCTGGACTTTTTTTTTTTTTTGCAAAATTCAGAGAAGTGTGAATTTCAAAGCATGCCTGTGTTGTGGTTAATGTATCACTCCGGACAGTGCCAATGAGGTAAGTTCACCTTTCAGTGTGAATGGAATGGAATTCCCACGCCCCCAACCCTAGCAGGGAGCACCTTGCTGTCTCTTGGCCCTGCTATTCTAAAGACAGGCAACGTTGAGCCTATACTTAAGCCTTTGAGGAGCCTGAACAGGTGCCACCTGTATTTATCATTGGAAACAGATGCCACATGAGCATCTGTGCTATTATGAGATGGGACATGCCTAGAAACCACCCTCGGTTTCTTGTTTTCTGTAACACGTTGCTTCTGTTGTTGTTACTTGATGGCCTAAAGAAAAGAAAAGAAATGCAAGCCCAGCACCTTCCTGCAGGTGCACAACTGGGCCGCTCCAGCCCCAAGTGCTCTCTTCCCCTCCCTCTTCTAAAAAAATAATAATTTCTTGGCAGTTTTTCACAGGTGCCATCCCTCCCCGGCAAGAAAAACAGAGACAGTGGTTCCTCAGGTTAAGAACTTAATTCGTTCTGGAGGTCCGTTCTTAACCTGAAACTGTTCTTAACCTGAGGTACCACTTTAACTAATGGGGCCTCCCGCTGCCGCCGCGCGATTTCTGTTCTCATCCTGAGGTAAAGTTCTTAACCCGAGGTACTACTTCTGGGTTAGCGGAGTCTGTAACCTGAAGCGTTTGTAACCCGAAGCGTTTGTAACCTGAAGTACCACTGTACAGGGATAACACGTCATCTGTCCCCAGCACAGTTTAATAATAGTAAAAAGGTAAAGGTACCCCTGACCATTAGGTCCAGTCGCGGACGACTCTGGGGTTGCGGCGCTCATCTCGCTCTATAGGCCGAGGGAGCCGGCGTTTGTCCGCAGACAGCTTCCGGGTCATGTGGCCAGCATGACTAAGCCGCTTCTGGTGAACCAGAGCAATAATAATAATAATAATAATAATAATAATAATAATAATAATAATAGAGTGCTAATCCCTTTCACAGAGTTTTCTAAACGCGAATGAAATGTAACTGATACTCAGGTCTCTTCAATGTGCTTCCATCCCTCA
The DNA here is from genome assembly GCA_034641385.1 of Darevskia mixta. Classification (NCBI taxonomy): domain Eukaryota; kingdom Metazoa; phylum Chordata; class Lepidosauria; order Squamata; family Lacertidae; genus Darevskia; species Darevskia mixta. The sequence continues at coordinate 22,542,355 of JAWWNH010000008.1, forward strand.
CTAAACTGAATCAGCCTCACTACTGTTTAGCTTTGGGCTGCAGGATCATACACGGCTATAATTTGATTTGATTTATTTGTTTAGATGATTTACAGCCTGCTCTTCATTAAGAAATAATCCCAGAGCAGGGATTATAGCTGGGAAATGGAAGTAGTTTCAATGATGGCAACGTAATTCAATATTGATGATGGCTTGCCTTTGGGCAAAGGTGGTTTGAAAGCCTCCAATTGCTTTTCACAACGTTTTAATTTTCAACGAAGAAAGAGGAAAATTCTACTCCTCATGGCTAAGATGTGGTTTGAGAACAAGGAAGCTCAGAACCTAGGAGATAAATGAAAACAACATCAAGTGTTATTCTTTCATCTCATGATTTCAGGAAACGAAGTCATGTGTTTTGAAAATGTGGGGCTCGCAATACCAATCATCGCAAGTGTCTTCTGGACAAATAATTTGAACTACCATTGGAATCTGTATTGCAGAACAGTAGCCTGGATTTTAAAAGCTCTGGATTCTGGAACAAGGCTCAGTCTACTAGTAGTAGTTCACCCATATGCAATTTCATGAGTGTGTGTGAATTGACCCCCCCTCCCCAAAAAAGGACATGCGTTTTGAATTACTATTTTCAGTGTGGCACATTGCAGGAGAAGGAGTGAGACAACCTTTCGACTTTTTTTTTTACAAGCAGCAGTGGTAAACAATAGCAGCACAGGAGGAAAACAATGTTTGGGCTTATCCACATTTACCTTTGGCCTTGCTCTTTCCAGGCACAGGTCTCTGTGTTAAAGCTCTGTGTCTGAGCACTCTTTCTGTTGCTGTTTGCTCTGATTCAGCTTTAAAGAGCGAATTGGCACATGACTGTCAACACGCTTTCTTACTGTTAGATTTTTCATAGGTATTCCACAGTCTCCTGTCTGCACCAGTGGGTGGTCCTTGATGTTTGCATATGATGTTTCCTGGCCCCTCCCCTTAACCATTACTCCCCACCCTCCATTACCATTTCCTGCTCTGGACATGAATGCAACAAGTACTTCTGTACCTGTGCATGCAGATTGTTATTTTTTTTTTAATCCACAGGGCTTGTAGTGTTAACTTAAATCCCAATGTATATACTGTGTTTACAGTCTGCAAGGTATCTCCCCACATGTGTTTAGATCACGAGATAATAGCACCTCAGAATTGATTTATTGAAATTCTGACATGCCCACAACATTTGGCACTCAGTGAAAATAGGCAATGCTTGTATTATTTGGGCTACAAAACATCCAGGAGTAGGGCAATAGCTTCACCCACAGAAACATCACTACCTCTGTGAGAAACCTGCTTGTGAAAATGTGCTAATGGATTTCTACATCACCACCAGCTGTAGATCTGCAATGGACTAGTTTTACTTCACAGTTTTTCCATGGTGAGGGAAAAATCTGGATTGAATGGAAAAATGACTATTTTGGCATTTTGATAATGGCAATGTCAGGCGATCTGTGCAAAAAAAAAAAAAAGTTGTGCATTCCCATGAAGGGATTTCCAGATGGAAGTTCCCTGTGGAATCAGTGCTGCTCAGAAAAGGCGGAGGTGCTTACCTGACTTCCTGGCAGATAAGTCTCTGCTGCTTACCAGAAGGGGTTGCTGTTGTTGTTGTTGTTAGCAGAGAGAAATCAAAATTCTCAAATTTGTAATTCCTCAGTAATTTGTAATTCCATGACAAGTCTTCACATGTTGCTCTAATGGACATTTTAGCCAAGCTGTCCATTCATTACCAATGGAGGTGGCATAGGCCACTCATAGCCATGAGGAGGGCATGCGGGGGGTGGAGAGAAGAATAAGACACTTCGTTTGGTCACATGGCACTTCCTGCTGAGCCTACATCTTGCAGCATTCATATGCTCAGGAGAGCTTTGCTGTCAGGTTTCTGGGTGCGTCCCTTTGACCAGCAGACCCATGAAACCACAGTGAGTAAAGACAGGATGCCCGTCACAGCTGCTGCCCTTGTTTCTTTCTCCACAAACTCACACATCACCCTCTATCCTCCATAGGCCAGTTCAAGGACACATTCCAGCCAGGCAAAAACAGTCAAGGAGGATGCAAAGCAGGGCTGGTGAGTGGGTGTGGCCTGGGGAGAAAAGCTGTGGCTGGGCAGTGAAAGTCCTGAGGACCAGGTAGAGAGGCTGAAGGAGCCCATTTGCTCACCAGGTCTCAGGTTTCCCAGCTCAGGCTTTCAGTGTTCATATGCTATTCTGTAATCTATACAGCAACCATACAAGGTAGGATAGCATCAGTGGCGGTCTTTGGGTTCTCACATTTTAGCAGCGCCCTGTGCGACGCTAAAATTAGACGCACAACCTGCTCCATTCTAAAGCACTGTTTTAGTGCCCCCTGCAGCGCAGCACTCAGGGCCACCACACTTGTTGCGCCACCCTAAAACCACCTCTGACAGCACTGTTCCCCCCATGTTACAGAGGGGTGGTGGGAATGAGGCTGAGACAGAGGCTTCTTTGTGATTATTGGCATGCCTGTGCTCTTAATCACTGTTCTAATCTGCCTCTCCCTATTAGCAGGGAAGGCACATATGTGAATATTTTCACCCCTTGTAAGTTTCCCATGCAGCTCCCAAAAGTGGGGTTACCTGGATCAGGAGACTTCCTCCCAGGCATTTGATGGTGAAGACTGATTAGAGGATCTTTTGGCTGGTAATTGTAAATTGGTTTTATGGATTCACATTTCACTCTCCCTATGATCTTCCCAAACTTTGGACGTATGCGTGGAGTTGGTTATTTGCATCTTAGAATCACACCCACTGTTTTTAGGGTTAGGGTTACTCCCTCTCCTTCATTCACACACAGATACAGACACACAATTCACATTTTATTTTTACATATTTTTTATTAAAGATTTCTTGGTTCATAAAGAGCGCATTACCCACCTACTCTCAGCAGCCAGAAACATCATAGCCAGACACTGGAGAGACCTGTCAGGAGTAGGCGTGGACCAATGGTATCAAATAGTATGGGAAACAGCCTTATTAGAAAAACTAAGCAATAAACTGAAAGTGACACAGGGACAAATAGAAGAAGAAGACGCCTTCACCCTGGTATGGCTCCCCTTTATCACATACACAGCCCAAAAAGACAACGGCAAGAATCCGCCAACAGCACACAATTCACATTTGTAAAAAAGAAGAAGAAGAAGAAGCACACAGCTTGATTCTTTTTCTCACAATGCTTTGTCACTTCTTTTATGACTCCCTGGTTTCTGAGACGCCATATGGGCAGGAAATAATAGTGTGAGATTCAGCATAGAAATATGTAGGCAGTTTATCTTGGGGAAAATAATGTGAAACAGATATTTCAGTGGGAGGGGGAATTGGGAGTTTTGAAAAAATGAGAGACCGTATTGTAAAAGCAGCTGCTAACTCAGTAAAGGGCAGCAGTGTTGACATGATGCCAACGAGTTTGTATTGAACGTTCCCTGCCTTACCTCCTCCCCATCTTGACTCCATTGTCTGATCAGAATAGGAACATGACATTTGCATAAGCATCACTTTTCAGATTTATTCATTCTTCAGAGTTTAATGCAGGGAAGTTCAGAAACTTGAATCCCTAGCAGAGGTATGGGGTGATGGTGGAGAGAAGCACAGCGATGAGAGTGGTGGGTGCAGAAACGAACAGATTTTTGTGGCAGTCGCAAAGGGAGGAAGAGGTTTGTCTGACCTCATCCACTGACAGCTGGAGGTCCACTCCAGATTTCTTCTAGTTTCTGAACTCTTGTGAGGTTCTGGTTTCTAGTTTCTTCACAGTTCTGCATTTTAGAAACTCTTTCTGACAAAGCATACTATGGAAAGTTCTCTTTTGATAGATAATTACAGGACAGGGTGACTCATAGCATAAGGTAATCACAAGCGCAACAAAGTTTGTGTTTTTAGTTTGTGTTTTTATGCTGTGAACCATCCTGAGATCTTTGGATGAAATGTGGTATACAAACTAAATTAATTAATAAATCATCATCATCATCACCATTATCTCGGGATAGGTGTCAGGGACTGGGCAGAGAAAGAATGGTGGAGACTGCCTCCCCATCCTGACCCTTCCAGGGAGGAGGAAGAGGAAGAGGAAGACAGTATAGATTTATAACAGGGGTTTGAGGGAGATAGCAGCTCAGAGGCAGATGAGGGGGAAAGTTGGGAAATAATGGGAGAGGAAGAGGAGGAGGAGGAGGCAGAACCAGAGCAGCAGCTGACTGACACGGTGTCATTAGAAAGCATTCCAGACCCTCCATCACCCAGAACCCGGCGAGCCTTAAAAGTAGGAGAGCAAAGAGCTCAAAGACAGTGGGCACCTAGCAGCACCCATAGAAGTGATGAATGAGTAAGTGGGAGAGACGGGGGTGGGGTGGAGATTCACTCGGGACAATGCCATTATCCAAGAGGCTTGGTTCTGTAGCCTTTCTCTGTAAATATTGAAATAAAAAAGGATGGTAAGAAACTTTTCCTTGTCTTTATACTTTCCTGGGTAACCAGCCTGGAGCCGCTGACAGCATCCTGACAATAGGGAATCTATGGCTCTCCAGATTGGTTTCTGTTGCCACTTCAGAACTGCACACCTGATCATCTTGAAGAGGGAAAAGGGAGTCCAGAATTAGGAGAACATAGGAAGATGCTTTATACTCACTGCGTTTCCAGTGCTGGATTCTTAATCCCTGTTCATGCGACATTATCCAAAATGCACTTTGTTATGAAATGCAACTGTTGATGAGTTGTTTCTCAAACCAGCTTTACACTAATTGGAGTCCTTAAGTCAGGCCTAATCCATCTCTTGCCAAAGTGTGAACACAATAGCAGGGTGTAAAAATGTTCCTGCCCCCCAGGTGTGCGTGCACACGCAGAAAAGAATCAGATGCTAAGGAAACTCTGCTGATGTGAAATGCACCCAGAGGTACACAACATCACTGCACCCTCAGGTGGTAATGTGACCACCTCCCCACTCCACCCCAATTCAGACCTTTGGCCTTCTAGCTTGGTTCTGTCAACCCTGACCGGCAGTGGCTCTCTGGGGTTTCATGAAGCAATCTTTCTCAAACTTCCCAGCCCTAACTGGAAACACCAGGGAATGAATTGGGGGGCCTTTTGAATGCAGAGCATGTGCTCTACCTCTGGGTGGAATGGAAGTTGTGGTGAGGCTGGGGTGGGACTGATTTTCCCACACCAATTTGAACTAGCCAGTCATTGATTTGCTGCATTTGCAATGCTTCTGGTTTCCACCTTTAAATGTAAATGCTGCTCAGTTGGTTAGATGACTAACTCTTTTGTTGATGGGATACTGGCGATAGGAGGAACAGACTAAACAAGAAGGGGTGGGTGTGGGAGAAATGTGTAGATCAGGTACACCTAAGGGAACTACGTGCCTGAGATGCTTTTCCATTTGCCTCTAGGACAAAAAGGAGGAGCTCCTCCTGATATTTTGAGTAATGTGACTCTCTGTTTTAAAAGAAGTTCACCTAATAGTTCACTATGAAGAAAGAGAAAGAGAGAGAGAGAAAGGAACCGTCTCAACCATTCCTTCTCATGAGGATTTCTGCACATATATTTTAAGCAGGGACTTAAAACCCAGTTCTCAAATGCTCCACATGGAAATGAAAATTCTGCAGCAATATTATGAAATGGGAATGAAAAAATTGACATCACTGTGCACAGCAACAGGAGCCAAATGCATGACTGGAGGTTTGAATCCAAACTCAGCTATGGAGATACATAATATTATTATGACTTAAGCCTCGGTAAAGTAGAAGTAAAGTGGACATCATGAAGCTTTTCAAAGGATGAATGAGATAGGAATTCTACATGCAGCCTGATCTTAACTACCTCTACTTAGAAACAAGTTCCACTGTGAGGTAACGTTCCAAAGGATTGTTAAAATCCCATATGATGCAAGATTAGAAGTTGGAAAAAAATATTTCAGGTGTTAGGTGACAATTTCAAATGTGGGGAAATGTAAACTCTAAATGGGTGCAGTAGACCTGACCACCAATCAAACTCTTGCGATTGATGGAAGAAATAATCCTTCTAGGAAATATGCATTCATGTAAAAACATTACTAGACTTCTTTGGATATAGCACAATATTCTAGGAGAGGCCACCATTATATTTTTACTGTGACAATCAAGTGAGCTATAAATACTGGGAAGAGTTTTGGGCGATGGCCATAGAAAACTCATAAAGTGAGTTTAGGGGAGAACCTAGGGTTCAGTCACTAAACTTTAGTGATACAGAATTTAGGGGATAGCCTATACAGTGATTTTCATGAGAAGGCTGTCTCTGGATCACTTGTAACTGGGATGAGAGACTCAAGGCACCACAAATGTTGATAGCCAGACAGCATCCCTCTTCTCCTTGTCATTATGATTTATATAACTATACTATGATGTTATAATCAATAACATAAACTACAACTGCTTTATGTGTTGCATTATACTGGAAGGTCTCAAGGCAGTTAGCATAGTAAACGGATTAATATTAAAAAATATACAACAGTAATAGCTACAACTGATCACATAAAGCATCTCCCAAAGCACACATTTCCTGCCATAAAATAATCACAAGTAATAATAATAATAATAATTCATTTATGCCCCACCCATCTGGCTGGGTTTCTCCAGCCACTCTGGGCAGCTCCCAACAAAATATTAAAAATACAATAAATCATCAAACATTAAAAACGTCCCTTCAGTTGTCTTCTAAAAGTCAGATACAGTGGTACCTCAGGTTACAGACACTTCAGGTTACAGACTCCGCTAACCCAGAAATAGTACCTCGGGTTAAGAACTTTGCTTCAGGATGGGAACAGAAAGCACGCAGCGGCAGCGGGAGGCCCCATTAGCTAAAGTGGCACCTCAGGTTAAGAACAGTTTCAGGTTAAGAACGGACCTCCTGAATGAATTAAGTTCTTAACCAGAGGTACCACTGTAGTTGTTTATTTCCTTGATATCTGATGGGAGGGTGTTCCACAGGGCGAGCGCCACTACCGAGAAGGCCCTCTGCCTGGTTCCCTGTAACTTCACTTGTTGCAGTGAGGGAACCACCAGAAGGCCCTCAGAGCTGGAGCAAGCAGCCAAACACCACCCACTGAGCAAATGAGGGACAGATATCAACATTCAAATATATGGGTGTATATATAAACAAATTCTTAGCCTGGTGTCAAAAAGATGTTGGAGAAAGTATTCTGAAGACAGAGAAGGAGCCACTGCAGAAAGGCCCTTTCCCATGTGCCTGGTTGCTATTGATCCTACCTCTCCTGAGAGGAGGGCTCTTGCCTGACATGATACTGGCACTGCTTCTGACATTCAATGCAACTTAAAATACATCAGGAAGAACTTTCTGGTGGTAAGAGCTGCTTGACAGGGGAACGGTCTCCCTCAGGAGGTAGTGAACTCTCCTTCCTTGGTAGTTTTTAAGCAGATGTTGTGAGGCCATCTGCCATGCATGCTTTAGCTGATATTCGTGCATTGCAGAAGGTTTGACTGGATGACCCTTGGGGTCCCTTCCAACTCTACAATTCTATGATTCTTTGATAAGTCTCCACCTTTCTCTCAAGTTCCTGACACAGAAGAAAGCCAGAGCCTGCTCCCTGCAGTCCACCATGAGCTTTAGAAGTCTCGCTGCTTTCAGGTGAGTGCAATTGGCACCTGGTCAAGACAAGTCCATGCCTGTCTGTTACTGGGACATGCCTTTGTCTGTCCTTTGCTGGGCACTGGAGCAGCCACTCACCAGATTCAAGGATATGATTGACATGGATGACCTGGCAGTTGTGTTTGTGACTCCCTGGAAAGACTTCTGCCCAAGACCTTAGAGGACCACTGCCAGTCGGAGTAGCTTCACATAAAAGCACCCAAACACAAGTTCTGTTCTAGATGTGCGGTTCACTTAAAGAAAAAGAAAAGAAAAGTTTTGAGGAGAGAAAGGAAGAGAACAGCACATGCATTGTGAATGTCTGACTGGCGTGGAGCATGTTTTTGAGAGGAGGCAATGGAGTCCCATTGTCGAGATGGAAGAATGAATGGCCAAGTACCCACCAGAGGCATTTCAGTTATTCAGCCCTGCCTCTGTGCTGCTTGCTCACTTTCAGCAGCCTCTCAGGAGAGGGCCATCAGTCCTAGAAATCTGTTTGGTACAAGTTGTGCACAGAGCTACATTCAAAAGCTCACATGAGGAACACAGCTGTTGCTGCCAAACATCATTAGATGATGATCGTTGCCTTTGTCAGGCTCTCTGTCAGGCGTCTCAGGAGGAATTTCAGAATGTAAGATTGAATCAGAAGCCTTGATTAGGGGGAGGTTGAACTTCCTGAAAGTTAAATCCCTTTCTCTTTAGCCCCAGCTTGACAGGGCCCATCCCTTGATAAATTGCTTGAGCTTGGATTGCTGATGTATAATTTAAAATACTACCATGCACACAGGGGGGATATTATTTGAAATGCAATTCACGCCCTGAAATGTCTCAAACAGGGGCTCAGTTTCCCTCCGCCCCGTCTCATGATTTCTAGTTCTGTGTCTCCTCTCTCTCCTTGCAGTGAAGACTCCCCCCACCCCCATTTCACTATGGAGAAGCACTTAAAGGCGTTCCCTGCTCCCTCCTTCCAAGTCTAGATCAGGAAAAGAAACAGCCACATCTGGAAGCTATTTGGAGGATCTCTTTTTTGACATTCCTCCCTTTGAAATTGAATCCACAGAAAGCTGTCCAATGGAGCTTTTTAAGCACTGTGTATGGAAGACAGCTTTGCAAAGGGGTCCTCCCGAGAACAGCCTGTCAGATGACTGATAAGAAAGGATGGGACCCAAACATTGCATGGAATGAAGAGGGCAAGGGAAGCTCTGCAGAGAGATTTCCACTGAGTTTATGAATTCAGCTGTATCCTGGGGCTGCTGCTTAGACCAAGAGTGGGGAACCTGTCGCCACCCAGATGTTTCTCTACATCTGTCCCATCAGCCCAGGCCAACACACCCAATGGTCAGGAATGATGAGAGTTAGAGTCCAATTGCATCCAGAGGGCCATCATCTCGTCTCTGCCTTGTTTTTATACATATGATGACTTTTAACGGGAAAATGTCATTAATGAGGTATGCGCAAGATCATTCCGAAACATATTGCTCCTTTCGTGGTGAAATATTGGCACAAGGCTGGGAAAGAAACTTAGTTTTCAGTGGGGGAAAAATGGTCCTCTCTCCATGTCATTATTTGGAGGAACATAAATTAAACAAAACAAAAGATAAACAAGTCGCCTTAGATGAACTGGAGGATTTTTGAAACGTGATATGATCACTACAGGCAACCCCCTTTTACGCACATTCATTATGTGTAAGGCCGCACACACACACACATCACACCAAACCCAGAAGTGACCCTAAAATGTCACAAAAAGGGGCGGAATGGGGCAGGGCCGGAATGTGGGGTTTGCAGGCTTTTCCAATGGTGTTTCAAAATATACACGATTTCACTGATGCATGTGGTGCCTTAGAACATAACCTCCATGTAAATTTGGGGGGGTGTATTTCAACAATAAAATCAATTGATAAAAATAAACACAGCAAACAGCAGAAACAATTACACCAAATATTATATTTCTTTTATATATATAAAAAAACTAGAGACAGTCTAAAGCTATTCACCCGGTGCCAAAAGATTTATGTACCGTTTGATTATTTAAAAGCAAGAACACAACAGCCCCAAAGCACCTCTAAGTAGTTTACAAAAACCAATTGCACCCTTAATTGTGCTTTTGTACATAACACTTATTGCTGGTTAACATTTTTCAACTGCTTCCCCCTAACATGGCAAGAAAATGGCTGTACATGCATGACTTTGTCACGAGTGATTGGCAAGGTGTGAATATCTGAGATGGGCATGTGGCAAAGCTCCTGGAAGTTTGTGCATCATTCATGGGTCTCAGGCTTGCACCTGACCACTGCAGGCTCTTTTGGAACGATGGATGTGGAAACAGGGAAATGTGGGGTGGAGGTTGCTAAAACAGCCACCTGGAGTTGCAGCCACTGTGGCCCTTTCAAATGGTGTGCTCTGCACATTTAATGGTTCAGATATTAAATGAAGTTAAGGCAGGAAAGAAAATCAGCCATGCTGCAGGGATAATGCTTGGCTCCCTGCCTTGCTTGTTTTCCAGCCAAGCTCTAGAGCTGCCAAGGACTTCTTCCAAAAAAAAAAGCTGTACTAAACGCTGTAGGATGGGACTGATTTTCATATTGGAAACGGCTCTCTTTTTTTCATCAAACTTTCCAAAGGAAAATGGCCACTTCAATGATATCTCTCCCATCAGGGAAAGATTTAAATAATAATAATTATCCAAAAGCATATGGCACCATCCTTTGAAAATGAAACAAAAACCAACAAATCATTTAAAAATGTTTAAATGAATCTTTCCTATTTTCAGTATGGTGATTTTTTTTTTTTAAAAAGTATGTGTGTGTGTAATATAAAAAACACAGCTCTTTGCAAAATCTTTCCTTCTGAGTAGGATGAGCAATTCTATCAATTTCTGCCAGTTTCTCATTTTTCCAATCTCCCCAATTTCCCATCAGTTTGCATCTTTAAAAAAAAAACTAAAAAACCTCATGAAAATTAGTCAGCATTTCAGTGTAGTTTTCTCTTACTATATACATTTTTGCCAGCAAAATTTCCCCTGGTATGATGCACTTTGTATTTATTTGCATGAATATATAATTTTTGTGTGCACACTTTACCCCAGAATATGCATTTGCGTACCTGTTGCTTGGCTTGAGAACTGTGTTACAAAATTCAGAGAAGTGCAAATTTTGAAAGCTGGTTGTGTTTTGGTCTGTGCATGGTTCAGGAAATGCAAATTAATGCAAATTAGATTTGCCTTTTAATGTCAAGTGAATCCTAATTCTGAGTTCGAAATGTCTCAGAATTGTTATAGATAGATTTATTGATGAAGGGTGTCCCCCCCCCTTTTTAGGTTCCTTTTGATATTGGAACTTTCTCTAGATTCAGTTCTTCCAGTAGCACCTTAGAGACCAACTAAGTTTGTTCTTGGTATGAGCTTTCGTGTATCTGAAGAAGTGTGCATGCACACGAAAGCTCATACCAAGAACAAACTTAGTTGGTCTCTAAGGTGCTACTGGAAGGAATTTTTTTCCTTCTCTAGATAGTTAAAGTCTTATTGCTGGACACCCTTTTGAGTTTTCCTTTGATGGAGATTAGTTTTACATCCTGTTTTCAAGCAAAAAGTGTCTTCTGCAGGCCAAACGTATTAGCAGATCACACGCCAATGTCTGGAGCATATCATGTCTTTAATGTCCCATGAGTTATTACTTTATTATTTATTAGACTTATATCCTGCCCTTCAGCATAAGATCTCAGGGTGGTTCACAAGACAAAAATACAATGTAAAAACACAAATAAATAGTCAAAACAAAACAACAAAACAATAACCCCCACCCTCAAACACATTTCAAAGGCTGCAGAATATTAATCAGCCAAAGACCTGGTTAAAGAGGAACTTTTTCACCTGGTGAAGGCACCAGATGAACGTCTTTGACAAACCGCATTGTCTCTTAATGGCTTTTAAATGGGAATACCACAAGTGATGCTCCCAATCCAGACTAGAACCACAGGCAAAGGGATAAAAACGCAACATTAAAACCAGCTAAAACTTTAGAGAAGTCTTCCAGACATCAGCCCTGAGAAAGCAGGAAGGTGTGTCTCCCTTGGCAATACAGGGATTACCCTGGATGAGCTTCACTCCAAGCACACTTGTCCTAATCTAACAAAAGAGCTCTGTGTGCAAAAGCCGACTCCTATGTGCAAGGCAGATAAGGATGTACAGTCGTACCTCGTGTTACGTTTGCTGCAGGTTACGTTCGGCGCAGGTTACGAACGTGGTACCCGGAAGTACTGGAACAGGTTACTTCTGGGTACGGTGGTTTGGGCATGCACAGACACGTCAAATGATATCACGCGCATGCGCAGAAGCGCCGAATTGCGTTATGCACATGTGCAGACGCAGCGTTTCAAGTTATGTGTTGCTCATGTTGCGAACGGGGCTCCGGAACGGATCCCGTTCGCAACCAGAGGTACCACTGTATATGTGCATCTAGACGTACAGCCTAAAATGTATTGCTATGCTCAAGAAGACTCCATTGAAGAAGATGCATGCACCTTTTGATGCACATGACGGTCCATGTGTATAGAAAAAGAGGCTACAAGTTGTTATGTGTAACTACTGGTTGCCCTCAATTACAGCTAGTTTGTAGCTACAGTTGTACCTTGGATCCCGAACGCCTTGCGCGTCGAACGTTTCGGCTCCTGAATGCCGCAAATCCGGAAGTGAGTGTTCCAGTTTGCAAACATTCTTTGGAACCCGAACATCCGACGCCACTTCCATGGCTTACAATTGGCTTCAGGAGCTTCCTGCAGCCAATTGGAAGCCATGCCTTGGTTTCTGCACATTTTGGAAGTCGAACGGACTTACAGAATGGATTCCATTCAACTTCCGAGGTACCACTGTATTACAACACAGAGTATATCCAGTGGCATCCTAGGTTTCTGTCTATAGGTCAAATGTGCCTGAACTTTCATCCATTTGTTCATTTGCCTTTTTTTCAGCCATTAGAGGAACCCATTTTGCCATTTTTGTATGTGTTGCATTCTCAGACTCTCAACTTAGAGAGTGGGCTACGTTATATCCAATGCAGACTTTCCAGTAGCAGAATGCCATCAGGGCTCCTTGGAAGGGTCCTTCCCAATCCAGGAGGAGACTGGCCAGTTTGCCAACCTTACCCAAGTCTCTCTGATGAAGCTTCTGCTCCTACAGGGCTCAGTGCTGCTATTGTACAGCCCATACTTCCTTCCCGATGCCTTTATAAATTCAGATTTCCACGGCTTGGAAATCTGAAGATCCAGAACTCATTTTCCTGCCTCCTTTTAGACTGCACACCATTGCGAGGCAACTGTGTGCTCCTCAGAGGATTACATGCACCACTGACAACATAGCTGCTAATCCACTCTGGCATTCCTCCGTGCCTCCAGGGGTGTCACTAGGGTGTGTTTCGAGTAAAGAGGGAGGCAAGGGTGGGGTGGAGAGGCAAATACCTGCACTGCTTTCGCAACAGAAGGCTGAATTTCAGCAACAGTAACTCAGAGCCTTCTCTCGATCTCCTTCCCTAGGTAATGATCACACTGACTGAACAAACAGTCAAAGGTGCTGCCGCAGATAAGTGCTGGTACAATTGATCCCTGGCTTTCCGTGCCTGATTTGAACTTTCAGGACACATTGTTGGCGCAGCTTAACACTTTAATGTGATGTTTGCTAGCGGCAAGGAATTCTTCAGCTCACAGGTAGAATCGCATCGCAGTTTTCAAGGGGGGGGGGAAGGTACGGAAATGAAATAAAACCCTCTAGAATATTATTTACTTTAATGTGTATAAGCTGCCTTATACCTGAAGGGACATCTCCACCCGCATCGTCCAGCCCAGACACGGAGGTCCAGCTCCAAGGGCCTTCTGGCGGTTCCTTCACTGCAAGAAGTGAAGCTACAGGGAACCAGGCAAAGGGCCTTCTTGGTAGTGGCTCCTGCCCTGTGGAATGCCCTCCCATCAGATGTCAAGGAGATAAATAACTATATGACTTTTAGAAGACATGTGAAGGCATAGGAGTCATTCTTAGGAGCCGAGGGGGTCTTCAACCCCCTCAATAAAATATTTGAGGGCCCCTCAAGTTGATGGGCATTGCCATTCAAATGGTGTGTGTGCACAACATCATGTGTTCAGTTATGCAGGGTGGGGGCTTACCTCCCCCCCCCAATATTTTGTTCAAATTGGCACCCTCGTCTGAAGACAGCCCTGTACAGGGACTTTTTATTGGTTGGTGTTTTATTATGTTTTTAATATTTTGTTGGGAGCCAGAGTCTAAATCCGGTCCTGCTCCTGAACAGTTGATAAGCACTACCTACAGTACTACTATTTTTTGCTGGGCCTGGTTGAAAGATGGGGCCATGAAATCATATGCACAGCACAGGACTTGTTCCTTTTTTTTTTTTTTTTTAAATAATTTTTATTAATTTTAAAATTTTATACACATAAAACCTTACATTTCAGTCAGGATTCATCACTCCCCACCTCTCACCATGAGGAGTTATTTAATCTTACCCTCCCTCTCACAGAGGTAAACCCATTTATTATTTTCCCTGACCTTAGACCAATCATTATCTAACTTCAGCCTAACCCTATTCTCAGGTAGACCATTCTTGGTTACAAAACATATCCATAGTGACTTCCTCCGCACCTCCCCAGTGGCTGCATTAAACAAAACATAATTCTGGTTCAGGTACATAGGTGTACTAAACATATCTTTAACATCATTTCAAAACATAATTCTAAATCAAATACAATATCCTTAATTCTTATTTCGCCTCATCTTCTAGTTCCAACCTCCGCGTCCTCCTCCCAAATCTTCTATAAAGTTCCTTCTGACTCCCCTTAATCTTCAGGCTCCTAACTTCGAAAGATCCTAACATAATCCTAGCTCAAAACCATGTCCGGCATAGATATTCAAAGTCCGCATATATAATCAGTCCCTGGTTGCCCACCTACCCTGCTCAACCCTCCCCTCGCCGTTCCCCAGTCCAAGCCCAAGTGCTTGCTTGCAGTTGGGCTTCATCATCTCTGTGTCTTCTCCGCTGTTCCAGCTCCCAGTCTTTAAAAAAAAACTTCTCCTCCTTCATTGTTGTCCTCTTGCGCTGAAAAGCGTTAACTTTCGCAGATGTTGTTTTCTTGATTCTTTTCTTGGGTCCAGTTATCTTGTGCCGAGAAGAAATTTTCCTGCAGCGAGGCTTCTCTTTAACCTTGGGGGGGGATTTCTCCCCCTTCCATCCTTTGTGCAGCTGGGATGGCATCACTGTTGTTTACAACTCCTCTCATTCTTGCGGTTTCCGCTTGGAACTCCTTTCTCAGTTCCCAGATTTTTTCAAGGACCCTCTTCCAGCCTCCTTTGTCGAAATCATCCTCCATTTTCAAAGACATAGTTATGCAAAGTTCCACACCGAACCAAGTCCAGATTCAAAATTCCAAGTTCCACAATAAAGTCCAACAGGTCCGATTCAATCCACTACATATCCAAGTTGTTAGTTAGTTGCCCCCCCCGATCAGGGGTGTCAGAAGGATCGAATCTCTGTTGCCAAGCCAAATTCCGTTACAGTTTCAATCGCATCGGTAATAAAGTTCCTGATTTAGTGCCACAATAGCAAGGGACGGACCTCCGTAAATTACATCCCTGTACTTCGTCAAATTAGTCCAAATTCTTCGGTACTTTTTTTTTAGTACTCACGGTTAAAATAGCCAATCTTGTCCTTTTGCGGAGAAATCAGCGCGCTCAGCTGGGAAGGGCTCGCAGCTTCAGCCCGATGGGCAATGGCGGTCCGTGGAGCTCCGTCGCCCCGCGTCTCACACGACAGCCTCTACTGTGGCCGCCGCGGGAGTTGGGGCGTCGTTAAGAGCTACTGCCGGACCTAGGGTCCCGGGATCAAGACTCCCGGGAGTTTTGGGGGCTGCGTCGCCGTCGCAAGCACCCCTTTAAAGCCGGTCGGGTCGGGGAATGCCAGCAGCGGCATGTCCCCCGACCTTCCCCTCCGGCGCGCCGACCGGAAGCCAGCACAGGACTTGTTCCTGCACATGATTTCCCCATCCAGCTTGGCTTATGCATGTGCAGAATCCTGCTTCAAACGCATGGAACATCCATGATTGTGTTGTGCAGACAGAATTCAACAGAATTCAGCACTCTGGGAAGCTCAGCTTTGGCACAGATAAGGAAGCAAGTTTCTAGGCTTATGGCTGCAAATATAGACTTGACTGTCTGGTTAAACTGCAGAAACCAGAGGAAGATAGGAAGCTGAGTGTATCATTCCCAGTGGGGCAGGGGCAAGACTTGGGTGCCCTGCATGCTCCCCACCCCCATGACTATCAAAATAGATGGTGTGGATTAGGTCAATATGTGTATGTTTTCTAAATTTGCATAGCACATACTGTCTGCAGAACTATGGCTATTATTGCACTACACATTTATTTTATATTTTAAACACAGCATATGCACAGCTCTTATCCAACATTGATGTTCCACGTGGAGACCTGCTGGGCTAGCTCATGGCAATAGCCTTGCACTTTATTGTGCTTGTGGCTATGAAATCTTGCAATGCATGTCGGGGAAGAGGGAGGAGAGGGAGGATGATATAGTAACGCATACATCTAGAAAGAGGCAGGAGATGGATGAGAAAGGACAGAAGTGGTGAGCACCAATGAGCAATTTAACTGTGGTTTGTCTCCTTGTCTGAAGCAACAAACTGTAGTTAACTATCTCGCTTGAAAACAAGTCCACTTCAATCCATGGCTTATGAAGTTGGCTTGTTTAAATGAACCACAGTTAATGTGAACCATGGTTCCCAATTCAGTAAAAGTGGAAGCTTCCAAACTCCTAATCTCAGCTGCATGGGAGGAAGAGAGGAGAGCTCATTCTTGCTTGCGCACATCACACTAAACCATGGTCTAGCATGATGCACAAACATGGCCAGAGAGGGTGAGACAGAGATTGTGTGCGTTATGTGCATAGATATCTCCACATTTCCCTCATTCTTGCACTCTATAGTGATGATCTATTGCTCTGTTACTATTATTAATGAATACTTAAAGTACAGGTTTCCAAGCTTCCCTCCGCTTCTCCCAAGCCCTTTCCCTCAGTGAATTAGGGAAGCCACAGATGCAAAATGGGCAACTGTGACATTTGAGGGTTAAAATAAAAAGAAGACAAACGGGTGTGGGTATATAGAGCTGTTCATAAGTGCTCGAAAGGTCTAGCGTACATTATCCCAGTCATCCTTACAACAACCCTGTACGAGAGGCCAGGATTATTATTACCCCACTATTGCAGGCAGGTTTGAGGCTGTGAGACAGTTACTTGCTTCAGGTTAGCTAGGTAGGACAATCATGGTTCAGCTGAGATTTGAAGCAGGAACTTTTCTGCTTTGGGTGTGCTTTCCCCCAACTAGGATGAATCAGAGTGAAAATGTATAATCCTTATTTTTCCCAGCACACAGGCTTGCCCACAGTTCCCAGAAAGGAGAAAGAGTGACCATTTGCACAAAATGAAACATTTAGCTAGTTGGCAGCCATTCCCCTTTACATGGCCCAGAGGTCCCCTTGGCAAGGCACTTTTAAATTTAATTGTGCTAATAAAGTCTTGCATGTGTCAGAGAGGGGAGGGGGGGGAGAGAAGCATGTCCATTAATGAAGACAGAGAGATGGAGGGTAGAGATGGGTGAGTGAGACAGGATGCAGAGGTAGGATAACTTTTTTTAAAATAAAATAAAATACAAGCATTTCAAAGTTTACATTGCCCAGAACTGAGGTGGGTTTGAATAAACCTAGCCCAAAGCCAATAAAATGGTCAGACTAGTTCAAAACCAACCGTGTGAAAACTGTATATAGGAGAAAAAGCACTTAAGAAGAAAAAAGCACTAGAACCTTATTCCTCAGCCCATGCAAATGACAATTCTGGGTATAATCCATGTGTGGCAGAAGGTAGTGGTTTCACATCAGCTGTCCCTGGCCTCTGACCTCCACATATCAAAATCTTGCTAGTGAGCCTGAGTCTGCTGCCCTGCTCCTCTCACTGATCACCCCCAGAATTGCTTGATGCAAATTGTGTTGAGGATACCTTCAGGACTGCCCGATCCCTTAGATCTGTCATGGGCCAGGAGTCAGCTTCGCCTGCTGAACAGCAGCCTGAAGGGGTGAAGGCAGAGTGACTCCACCTGCAGCTGATCAGCCTTCAAGGCACTGATGGGAACCAGCTGGCTTCAGCCTTCTTAAGCAGAGCTTCCAGCAGCAGGAACAACGCTTGTAGTTCCTGGTCCTACCTTGCTGCTTCCTGCTCGTCTTGACCAATCACCACATGATTATCAGATTCTCTGACTCCTGGACTGTCTGACCACGTGGGTGGCTGTCCGCACAACCCTAGGACTGGACCTGACTTTGGATGCTGACTCTGCCTCCAAGGAGAGTACACCTCAGAGACTCTTCCGGCTGGCCTCCCACTCCACTGAGCTCTGCGTGTTTTGTTGCTCAGCAATGAGAATACAACGATATCTGATCCCTTAACTGTCATTCCTGCTTTGCAGGGGGTTAGACTAGATGACCCTTGGGGGTCCTTTCCAACTCTACCATTCAAGGATTCTATCTCTGCCCCATCGCTGAAAGCTTTGAGGGAGTTTCTGTTTATGGTCCCCTATGGCCCCCATCCACCACAAGCATCCTGAGTACTGTGGGCCCAGTTCTGTGGAACTCCCCCTCCCTGTTTAGAGTTTGGATTTGGATTTGTTATCCCGCTTTATCACTACCCAAAAGAGTCTCAAAGCGGCTACCATTCTCCTTTCCCTTCCTCCCCCACAACAAACACTCTGTGAGGTGAGTGAGGCTGAGAGACTTCAAAGAAGTGTGACTAGCCCAAGGTCACCCAGCAGCTGCATGTGGAGGAGCAGTGAATCGAACCCCGTTCACCAGATTACAAGTCCACCGCTCTTAACCACTACACCGCACTGGCTCTCTAGCTGCAGGGGCTTGACAAAAAACATTATATTTATTTCTGCAAGCATTTTAGAGGATCCCCCCTCCCCGTTTTTATGACTCATTTCACTCCATCTTATCCATTGCATGCTCCAGTGGTTTTCT
The DNA here is from genome assembly GCA_034641385.1 of Darevskia mixta. Lineage (NCBI taxonomy): Eukaryota > Metazoa > Chordata > Lepidosauria > Squamata > Lacertidae > Darevskia > Darevskia mixta. The sequence goes on from JAWWNH010000008.1 coordinate 22,561,088, forward strand.
GTGTGAAAGATGATGTTGATGAATTGTAAAATGCTTTCCCCACTCCTCCCTTCTTCCTCTGCCCTCCCTGCCCTTCTTTATTGAGTTTGTGATCAACGTTTAATTAAAAAGTTGATTAAAAAAATAGGTGCCAGTACCAAATACTAGTGCACACCATCAGGGCGGGGGTGAGGGGGACACACTGATATTCTTTTAAATTTGATTATAAATATATATTGTATATAAATAGCTTAAATAAAATTAATAAATTAATGGTGCAATTCTTACATTGTACATGGCTATTTTATTTAAACAGGCTGGCCACACTCTGCTCCAATCCTGTACCATGCAATAGGCTGAGCTCCCAGAACTTTTGTAGCAAGCTTCTTAGCTGCTGTTTTTAGATGTCTGTGGTTAGCTGTGGTGGGAAGATTTTCTAAGTGGGGAGAGGGAGTTGGAGGGGAACTTGCACACTTCAAGAAGGGCCCCCAACCTTTCCTCTCTTAACCTGGACCCTGATTTATCCCAGACAAACATCATGCCCGGGGAGCAACATTATGGGAGGGGTGTTTCTAGGACTAAGGTGAAACTGTGAAGCTCCCTTGTTTATTTTTGCTATTGGCCGCTGTGAGTTGTTTACGTAATCTTGTTAGATTTATACAGTAGTACCTCAGGTTACAGACGCTTCAGGTTACAGACTCCGCTAACCCAGAAATAGTACCTCAGGTTAAGAACTTTACTTTACCTCAGGATGAGAACAGAAAGGCCCCATTAGCTAAAGTGGTACCTCGGGTTAAGAACAGTTTCAGGTTAAGAACGGACCTCCAGAACGAATTAAGTTCTTAACCTGAGGTACCACTGTAGTATTTAAATGTGGGTGGGGTTTGGGTTTTTTGCATGCTGTTATAATTTTGCTTTGCTATGTTATTATGCAATTGTTTTGTAGTGTTTTTTCTTAGAAAGGCATCCCTGTTTATATATTGTAAGTTGCTTTGATCATGATTTTGTGTGTGTGTGTGTGGAAAAGAGGTGTACAAATAAAATGAATGAATGCCCCTTCCAGTTTCTAGAGGGGTAGTCATCGGATCATAAAATGGTGGGGTTGGAAGGCACCCCAGAGTCATCTAGTCCAACCCCCTGCAATGCAGGAATCCCGACTAAAGCATTTGTAACACATGGCCATCCAACCTCTCCTTAAAAACATCCAAGGAAGGAGAGTCCACCACCTCTTGAGGGAGTCTGTTCCACTGTAGAACAGCTCTTACCATCAGAAAGTTCTTCCTGGGAAACCCAGCTGGATGGGCGGGGTATCAATAATAAATTATTATTTATTATAGTTGGACTCTCTTTTCTAGTAATTTGAATCCATTATCATATGAGTCTGCTGCAGTAAGAACAAAGTCTTGTGGTACCTTGAAGGCCAACAAATTTAATCTGGAATACATTTTCATGGTAACAAGGACCACTTTTTATATCCTTGATGCTTGCTAATGGTTGTGAATGAGCCGCTTAGGTTTTCTCCATTGTCAATAGGGCTGGGGGAGACACTTGCTCAGTTTGCCTTTTAATGCAAACCTGCCTAACTCACACCAGTAAGCACAAGCTGCCATGCACAATTCACATTCCACTGAATTTTGCAATGCAGACAGAGACTGTGCAGAAAAATGCATACATTAATGAATGTCTCTTGTAAACAAACAGCAACACTCTAAGGCTGCCCCATCCAAAGGGAAGCTGGGCTTCCATCTCTAGCAGTTTTCTCTGCCTCTGGAAAGTGGGAGGGCCACCAAGCATATAGTCACTGTGTGGCAAAAGCAAAGCACAGCCAACCCAGCAGAGGTGTTGCAGCAGCTTATCTTCTGACGCTTCGCAACGTGTCTGAACCTGGTTTTAATAATATGGCATTTAACTCCCTCCCTTTTCCCCTCCGCCTCTCAGGATTCTGGCACGCTGCCTGCGTGTACTATACATACAAAGAAGGAATTTCAACATGAAGGCTTGAAATGGATCCAAGTCCTTGTAGCTTCCTGACAAGAGACCGAGAAATAACGAGTTGTGGGTTCTGTGATTATAGGCTATCCTTGCTTAAAAACAAAAACAACCTTTCCCAGCCAAATCCATCCGAGTTCGCCTGTTCGTGTTGTCCTTTTGCTGCTATATTTTAGGCACAAGGCTTCGCAAAAATGCCCTGTCTTTCCGGAGATCGTCATATGGTCTGTGGTGCGGTGGCTGAACTGTTGGACTATGACCTGGGAGATGAGGGTTCAAATCCCTACTCAGCCATGAAGCTCACTGGACAACCTTGCTCAAGTCAGTCTCTCGTAGCCTATCCTACCTCACAGGGTCGTGGTGAGGATAAAAATGGGAGGAGGCCAATGTACGCCACCTTGAGCTCATCGGAGGAAAGGTGGGATATAAACGTGATGAAGAAATACATAAAACTCTGGGAGCCATCAGTACAGGCTGCAGCCATAGTCCGCATGGAAGAAGTTGAAGCAAACTTTTTCAGATGCAAGAACTGCAGTCATAGTCAGGAGTCACACTCTGTTATATTGGTGCTGAATGCAGTGGAAAATAGCTCTGCTGAGGCCATTCCTTGCTATGCAAATATGAACTGCAACAAAATAATAATAATTAAAGATTCCCAGAAGTTTCTGCTCCTATTTCAGTGGGACTCCTCCTAACATTCAGGAATTTGGAAAAGACATGTGTCTGGAACAGCAAAGGGGGTTGGAATTTCCCTTTGGAAACTTTCTCGTGGCAAGGAAATGTAAAGAAATAATTACGGCATCAGTAATGCTGGTTTATGTGGCAAGCCCTGAGCACCGGGAAGGAACAATTGATGAATGGAGAGACACATGGGCGCACAGGGATCTCTTCAGATGAATAGGTTAGAAGAGAAGAAGAGGAGTTTGGATTTGATATCCCACTTTATCACTATCTGAAGGAGTCTCAAAGCGGCTAACATTCTCCTTTCCCTTCCTCCCCCACAACAAACACTCTGTGAGGTGAGTGGGGCTGAGAGACTTCAAATAAGTGTGACTAGCCCAAGGTCACCCAGCAGCTGCATGTGGAGGAGAGGAGATGTAAACCCGGTTCCCCAGATTATGAGTCTACCGCTCTTAACCACTACACCACACTGGCTCAATGCAAGAAGAGGAGAGCGCTTGGAATGAAGTGGGCAGTTATCACATGGCAAAGAGACATCAAAGAGCTGTCAGAGATTGGGGGGATGGGGTGGCATTTTTCAAGTACACAGACCAGATGTGAGTACCGGATTGCTTTGACAAATGGAATCCAATAACTACAAAATGCGCTGCAAGTATTCATGTTGGCTCTCTCAGGAATTAAGGGGAATCACACGCCACACACCAAGGAGACTGTTCTCGATGTAGTTGGCAGCAGCTGGCGCATCTGCCATTGCCCTGCTTCTCCTCTGCATGGTGGGCAAAAAGAGGTGGTGGTCCCATGATGCACCAGGGGAGTGTGGCTGCTTAGACCCGCACTGCAATGCAGACTGGGCTCGGGGCATCACTCACAGGGCCTCCTCTTGCCTGTCTGCTGTCATGGCAAGGGTAGCAAATATTTGCAAATGTATTTACTGGTACAGTAGCTATGACCCTGCTGGTGGGATGAATGAAACTTCCCATGTTCCTAGGTGGGAATATCCCATCAATTGCCAGATGCTGACTGGGTGAAGAAGTGGATCCAGAGATGGCCGTTGTCTGCATGCTCTTCTTGTTTCCTGGACAGCTGCTGGTGGAAGCAAGAACTCTGGACTAGATGTGCCTTGGCCTTTGCCAGCAAGGCAATCTTCGATGTTCTTACATGCCACCTTTCGTTTCTCCCCCTGCCCCCTCTCTTTGTTCCAGTCTCTGAAATGCCACCTGTCCCTGCAAGATTTCATCTCCAGTCTGAGTAAGCTGGGCCTATAGCTGTCAGGGACACACCATCCCATTTCTGCTTCACAATAGACACAGTTTGTATATATGTTTTTGTACACACAGATGTTTAAGACATTTTCATGTTGCCCGTCAGTAAAACTTCCAAGGCAGTTTACAACAAAGTAGTAAAACTCACAACAAAAAGAAACATACAACAGCAATCAAATCGGTAAAACAGCAGAAAGCAGCTCTTTGAAGCTGGAAATCACGGGAATCATTGGAAATGAACCTCCTTTCAAAAACAAGGGCCCCATAATCCTCCTTCTCTCATGGCTGAAGATGGAAGTCCTGAGAGACCCATTTTCTCGAAAGCCCACACCCTCATTTGGAGCCACAGAAGCCATTCTCCAGCAGACAGAAAAGCTTTCTTGGTGTGAGCCCTGAAGCTTCAAAGCCTTTTCCCCCCTTTCCAAACATGACCAAATAGCTGGCTAGAATCAGGATAAAAATGAAATCATTTTCTCTAGATACAAATGTAAGTCATTCAGCAGCAGCAACATATTTGAGCCATTGCCGGAGAGGAAATAGCCTGCTGCAATTACCCTCCAGGGTAACTTGCAATGTATGAAAAAAGAGCCACGTCGTGTACATAAGGTGCCAAACCAGTGGCTGCTATTACTAATAATTTATATAGCACTTGTTAAAAGTTTGCACGATGCTTTACAGTCCTTATTGTGTTTGCTGTCTCAAAATCTCTTTGAGAAAGGTTGCAATTTTTGTTCCCATTTTACAGGCGAGAAACTGAAGACTGTGCTCAGTGACTGCAAATGAATGGAGATAGACTCCCTGAGTAACTCAGGGCCAAAGTAGGCATGACCATGAAAGTGTCTTTCTCTGCGGGATAGCTCAGTCAGTAGAGCATGAGATTCTTAAGCCTGAGGTTGTGGGTTCGTGCCCTGCATTGGACAAGATGACCCTTGTGGCCCCTTCCAATTCTACAATTTTATTATTTAACATGTAGGGGGGGTTGTTTTTTTTCAAATGCCAAGAGCATCCACCTGCTGAAAGGCAGGAAATGATTAGGACTGCAGTAGCAGGAAGGGAGGAATTCACATTTTCTTGTTGTGGTCCCAAGGAAACTCACTCCTCTGAAGCTCTGATTTGCTTTGGTGGGCAACCCTTCCTTGGCACCAACGGAGGATTACCTACCAATGCAACAACACCTTCTGAGTCAGGGTTTTCCTCAGGATCCCAGCAAGGTTGGCTCACTTTCTTCTGAAGCGAGATGCGTCGGCACTCTTGCAAAGGCGGCTTTAGGGCAGCACAACCGGTTCGCCTGCACTGTGCACTGACCTAAGAGGGCACCACAACAATGACTTAAAATGTCATTGTAGGTGGGAGAGGCAGGGGTCACCGCTGAAATTTGAAAGCCCAGAGTGTGCCAAATTGGACCGGATTTTTTGAAATTGAACATACTAGTACAGTGGAGAAAATGAGTGCTCTGGAAAGACAGGGGGTGGGAAGCAGCTGGAGGAGAAAGAGAGGATAGGACTGTGAGTTGAAGGGAGTCTTTTCCCCATCCTCTGGACCCCCTGGGAAACTCAACAAACCGGCTGTACTTGGAACTGAATGTGGAGGGTGCAGCTGAATGGGACACAGCTGAGGGCAGCCTGAGGAGGGCTGCCCAGGGTTTTTTTTCTAGAAAAAGAGGTGGCGGAACCAAAGCTGTTGAGCCCCACTGCCTTATGCCGCCAACCTCTGCTACGCTGCTCCAACCACTGTGCCGCCTGCCTCCACCACGCAGCCCTGAGCGCTGTGGCAGGGAACGGCACAGCAATGCTTCAGAGGTGCCAGAACTCCGTTCCGGTGAGTTCTGGCTGAAAAAAAGCCCTGGGTCTGTCCATGAAAAGCAAGTCTACCATCTTTCCCCCCTTTTAAGACACCGTCTTATAATTTTTTTTCCTCAAAAAAACACAGGGTGGCTTATTTTCGGGGGATGTCTTATTTTTATTACGTCAGTATGGTACGGTACAGCCTCCCCCTGTGTGCTGAGCAGGCGGGGCAGAACTCTGCAAGAGGCGGGTCCCCCCCCCCCCGCGCCTCTCGCTGGTTCGCTGGCTCCCTGCATACGCAGGAGGGGCTGAGGAGGCGACGGGAACAATGGCGGCACCATGGCTTACTTTTGGGGTATGTCTTACTTCTCACAAAGGTAAAAAAAACCTGCCATGGCTTACTTTATGACTACGTATTAAAAAAGGGGAAACAGGGTAGAGTGAGAGACTAGGGTGATGTCCGCTGTTTCCAGGATCCCTTCTCATTGTGAGACTTTTGTGGGTGAGCTGAGAGTTTTTTTTGACCCTGGGTGAGAACCTGGATGCTGAGAGGGAGGGTGCGTCTGAAGAAAAATGAATGTATATTGACTGATATATATATGTGTGTGTGTGTGTGTGTGTGTGTGTGTGTGTGTAACATTTTTTTATATGCCTGTGTATTTTTGTAATGTTTTAAGTTGTCTGTTGCTTCTTCAGTTTCTTCTACACCGCTTAGAGATATATTTTAATATATTAAGCGGTATAGAAATAACCACTTAATAAATCGTGACATTGCGTCACCTGAGGCAGGGAGGCTAGACGCTGCTGTTGGATTCTCTGTTTCACACCTGACACAGGAAAGGCAGGAAAGAAAACTTACGCACCGCTGCTTCTCTCAGTGGTCGTGATATGCAAAGCCTGAGGTGGCCTTCGGGGCCTAAGCAAAGAGGCAGAGGAAGATCTTCCGAAGGGGAACTCTGAAATAATCTCTGGCAGTCTTTCTCTCTTTGTGTGTGGCGGGGCTGGGGGTGGGGGTCTCTCTCTTGAAACAGACCCTTCCAAGGACCTACATTCCTTGGCCTCGCTTAAAAGAGTTCCCACATCTGGGAGAGGAAAGGAAGAAAAGAAAGGAGGCATTGTCTGTTTTTTGTGTTGTGGGCATGTTTTTTTTTTAGCAAACATGAGTGAATTGCATGTTTCAAGATGGAGCTTCGTTTCAGAAAAAGGACAGCAGCACCTTTGATGAAAGGGTGCATTGACTAGACTAGAGGATAGTGCCTGTCCCATGCTTTTTTATCCCTCCCATTTCCCTTTTTGTAGTGTTGGAGGAGCACCAGAGTGCTTCTGGAGCTAGGGATAAGTCAATCCCAGTTTCTCTGCATTTCTAGTTTTTTCCTTCTGAAAAAACATTTCCACAGCTCTTCGTGATTTTTTTTAAAGAAAAAAACCATCATGAAAATTCACCAGCATTTTAGCGCCCATTCTTCCTAATGTGCACGTGCCGTATGCAATTTTGCCTAATGCACACAATTTCACAAAGTATTTCCCCGTAATGCGATGCATTTTTGTGTTATTGTTGCAGATATATGCATTTTTATGCATACTGTACACTAGTAAGTGCATTTTTTACTTGGCTGGAGAACAGCACCTCAAAATTTGGAGAAGCATGGATTTCAAAGAATGGTTGTGTTTCTGTTTGCATATTGTTTTGGATATTGTGAATTAGAAAGGTTTGCCTTTAAATGTGAACTGAATCAGATTTCCTCCCTATCCCTCCCTATATAGAGCTCCATCATTTCCTCTTCTCACCTCCCCCTACCGCACTTTCCTGAGTGAGATTTTTTTGTTTCCTTGGGGGAATGAAAGGTAATAACAAGCCTATTCATATTTCCTGAGTTTATCATACTTTGCTCCTGCTGTCCCTAAGTCTGTATGAAGTTTCTTTTCTGGTCAATTGTCCTTTCAATTTAGAGAGCTGCTATAGTGAGCTTCATTCCCCTCAGAAGCCAGAATGTTTGTGAATATTCCCAGACTTCTCATACTGTCACTGCCCATAGGTACATGCTGTAAATGCAGACTCTTACTGCATTACCTAGGAATTGAGTAGAAGATCAAGCTTTGCTTTTAAACTTGAACACAGAATTATGTCTGTTTTAGCACTGGGTGATTTGATTTTGTGTACTGCTCAAAATGGACGAGGCTTATGTGCAAACTTAAAACAGCTTGCCAAATTGTTTTATTAATGCTCAAAAACCTTGTTCCATTGCAAAAGAAAATACCTACTACTTGAGTAAAAACAAATGTTTCACTTTGTTTGGCCAAGAAGCCTCTGGAAAATTAAATTGGAGGTCTCGTGTAAATGATTGAATATACCACTGATTCGTCCCTCAATTGAAACCCTATGCTGATGAGATTGTATGAGATCACTGATGAGATTGGAACAATACGCCTCTAATTAACACCTTAATTTGAGTGGAATAGCATCTCACATTTCTAAGCTGTGCTTTTTATAGACATCTTGGTTTTGAGAAAGGAGGGTGAAATATTTCAAATATTTGCTCAACCCAAATGAAACTTCCTTCTATGAAACTCACATGGAACAAGGCCAGTCTTAGTGTGTACATTCCCTTCCCTTTATATTTATATTGCATCACGATGTGTCAAAGTTTGTTGTGACTTAGCAATATCTTTATTCCTTGTCACAACTGTAACATTCTTATGGCATTGCTGGACATCTCATTCCTCTTGTTCATCCCCAAGCTAGGAGCAGCCTCCTTAAAGCAGCAACTTGCAAGCAAATCCTCAATGTTGTAGATGGCTGCGACATTTCAACACGGCTTTCTGGTTTCTTTCGAGCACAGTAGCTACATGCACAACATCTCAATTCTGTGTAATGTTTCTGTTTGTCAACCGCACCCTCCTGCTCTTCAGATTTCTGCATGTTCATTCAGAGGTGCTCCTCCCTTCCTCTTTTCTTCATACCATCGCTGGCTCACAAAAACAAGCCCCGGTCACCAACGGCAGGGTCCAATTGCTTAATCTTACTCTTTTTCCCCCCAGAAAGCAATTTTTGTTGGGATGAATTTATTAGCAGCACTGTAGGGGGCAGCAGAGATCCTCACCTTAAGATTTTTCCTCCATTCCCTGCCTCATCCCTGGTCTGGCCACAGGAAATATTCATCTCAGAGCTGCACCCTGCTTTGGGTTTGAACTGATGTGGAACAGCGGTACAGTTTTACTCCATGCTGTCCATCAGGTTGTCTCCGGAAGGCAGCCCTGTATAGGGAAGTTTTTAATGTTTTATGTTTTACTGTGCTTTTAATTTGTTGGAAGCTGCCTTCTCCTGGACAACCTGAAGTCACTCTGCTTTTTTGTTCTTTTGGTCTTCTCTGTTTTGGACACCACCACCACAAATCAAACCCAGATAATCTGATTTTTTTTTTAAATGCTTGTCAGGAATAGGGTGGCAAGCATTCCACTAGGGCTACTGAGGTACTGCCTTCCCAATGAAAATATCAAGCTATTATTATTATTATTATTATTATTATTATTATTTTAACAAACCTCAAAATCTCAAGACCTCACACTTTCCTATGCCCCACACATTTTTATACTTCTCTTTGAAGTCAGAGAAGCTCTGCAGATCTTTCTGTCAATCTACTGTTCTCTGGCCAGTCAGAGCTTTGCACCACCCAGTCAATCATAATCCCCAAAGTCCCAAAGCGGTCCCTCCCATCAGAGGGTGTTCTGGGTAAGTTTGCCAACTGGTAATAGAAGAAAATGCCCTGCCCTGCTCTTGTGCCTTTAATGAGAAGTTGAATGCCATAGGTGGAGCTAGGGACACAGTACTTTGACCAGCTCATGTCTGCCACTCATATTGCTGTCAAAGGTTCAAGATCAGGGCTTGGTCCAAAGAGTTGGCTTGGCTGCTCCAATCCTTGCTTGCACAGAGCGAAAGCATGTAAACCCAAGTGTGATTCATACCCTGTGATTCATGCACAGGATTTCCATGGGAAACAAGCATATTTTTGAGGCCACCTACAGCAGCTTGCACATGCTCAAGAGTACAGGCGTCGGCTTTCTGCAGAAGAGGAGCCTTGAATATGTGGATAGTGATGTGGAAGCCCCTGTAGCTCACATCAGCTTTGCTGGAGAAATAAGCCGAGCTATTTCACATCAAACTGGGAAGCAGGGTGCCTGATTTGCAGGCCAAAACTTGGTTCATCCCCCCTGTAACACCCCAAAGCCTCTCCCTTTCACTCACATGGCCCCTGGTCCCTAACCTGCTCTCTTTAAACCCCACTGACTGGCCAGACCAGCAGCTGCAGAACTCCAGCTGCAGGGAGAAATATCTCCCTCCCCGCTCTGCCATGGGACCAAAACCCCAGGTAGGTACCCCTGGGAGATGCCATCCTTAGGAAAATCATATTTTCCAGGGGTCCTTGGGACCTTTTGTCCTGGCACAAGGCTCTGGAGTTCCCCCTCCTTTGATCTCCCCACAGCACCTCTGCCCAGGGACTGGAGGCTGGGTGAGTGAAACTGCCATGGACTGGCCAAGTCAGGATGAGGACTTCATCATCCGCAACTCACATGTAATGCTGGTGAAATAAGTGCATTGTTCCCTTCCTAGAAATGATCTCTGTGCAGGGAAACTGTTTTGTTTGTGGGAAACAGACCTCACGAGTAATATCCAGCCCCGGCCAGACACTCCTCATTGCCCAAAGCCAGAGGAAGAGGAATTACACAGTACAAACTGTTGCTATAGCAACCACTACCACACCCACTGGCACAATGTGATTAAATTATGGGCTGGGCATTCCTGTTTTCCACACATAGGAAAACAACTCTCTGAATACCAATGACCCCAGCACAATTGCTTGGCATGTTTTTTACAACTCTGCAACAATGATTTCACACAATTCCCCATATAGGTACCCCACTATTCTAGAAACTTCTTGTTCTGTGATAGATATGTATATAGCTTAACATTTTGCCCAGTTTATATATTAGGGTTGCCCTTGAGCTGGTGCAGAGTGTCTATCCCTCACAGCTAAGTAACCACTGCCATCTCCCATCTCCCAAGTCCTTAACTCCTGACACATTGTGTTGTCTTCAGGGAAACGGGTCATAGGTTAGCGGCAGAACATCTGATTCACATGAAGAAGGTTCCAGATCTTATCCCTGGCATCTCCAGGAAGAGGTGGGAGAGACCCTCCCCCGACTGAAGCCCTAAAGACCCACTGCAAATCAGTGTAGACAATACGGACAATCAACACCAAACTCTTTTTTTAATGCTTTATTGAGTGACCATACCTCCCTGCTTGCCCCCATCTCTTTTACTAAAAAAAGAAAGCATTTTCCAGATATGTCTCCCCCCATTAACATAGTAGTGGCTTGTGTACAGCCAAAGTGAACTATCCAGTGAGAGAAGAATGTCTCTAGGTACTTCTTGTAAACCTATGCAATTTTGCCCCCCCCCCTTTCCACTGAAGAAATCAAAGTCCCCTCTGGGCAGTACAGAGAACATCTTTCCAATGTTTCCAGTATTCTCCAGAAAGAGACTGCATAATTGGTAATTAAGGCTTAATAGCATGAGCTTGAGAAATCCCTGGTTCAAATCTCACCTCAGCCCACTCTCCCCTCAGCCTCAGTCCACTCACCACCTGCTGTGTGAGGGTGCTCATATTGATTAGTCTGTCACGGTGCCCTGTTGCGCCAGAAGCGGTTTAGTCATGCTGGCCACATGACCCAGAAAGCTGTCTGTGGACAAATGCCGACTCCCTTGGCCTAAAGTCGCCTTTGACTGGACTTAACCGTCCGGGGGTCCTTTACCTTTTACCTTATTGATTAGTATTGATCAGTAAAACTAACTTGCTTTACGGTGTTGTTGTAAGGATTACCAAGATAAGACTAACTTCTCTATCCCTTGGTTAAACATCCATTCAAGTGACATAACTGAGGCTGGCAAGAGTTTCTTCGAGGAGCGCTTCTAGATTAGGACACAGCACCTTGTGCAAAAGTGGAAATCCTGCCGCTTCTGTGGCATAATTCAGAATGAATGAGCTAATTTGGAAAGAATCAACCCATGAGGGAAATGAGACATTTGGATCAGGACCCTCAGAAATTTGAGGCTTTGTTAAGACAGAGAAAGAAAGAAATGGGTAACGGGTGCTCACATTTCACTTCCGAGCTTACAATTTCACACGATGCAGGACCAAAAATTCCTATTGTGGCGCCATCTAATCTGCATATTTATGTAACTGGCATCTTTTGAGCATGGGAATGCCTTTTCCCCAATATATAGGATTCATACAGACACACACACACACACAGCAACTCTATGATATTCTCTCTCTCTCTGGCTTTTTCTTTTCTTTTACAAAACTCTCTCTCACACTCTCACTGTTGTTCTTTCCCATTCATTTGAATAAACTCTGGAGTCTACTTTACTAAGAGTAGACAAGAAACACCCGCTAGGGGACCCATAAGACTTTGGATCTTTGTGGCACAAGCCAAGGCCTAAGCATCTTTTGCACATCTGTTGCCATTGCAATGAATGGCGGTCACGCCGCAAGGCCTGGGGAGGAGGAATTGTGACAAACACCCCACCCCACCCCCTTTGGATAATAAGCTCTGATTCTGGAGCTTTCTAATACCCAGTATTAAGTCATTTCCTATTTTTAAAATCTCCGGAGGGGTTTGATGCCTTTCATAGTAGGGGATTTGTAAAAGCCAATCACGTCTCCCCATCAAATGTAGTTACCAGCTAGAAATGCGCATCCCACGTATACTGCTGCTAAGGAAGGGTTAAAGAGCTAAATAAAGGTTACAATCTGAGTGGAATTACTTAGGGCTCAAGCAAAAACAAAACAAAACAAAAAACACTGCCATTTGAGTCTGTCGCCAGCTTTGAGAGGTCTAGCAGTCTCGGTGCTATTGCCCTGGGAAGGATCCTTCCTTTGCAGAAGCCAAGGAGTGAAAAAGACCATCTCCTGGGAATTTTTTTAACTCAAGTAGGCAAAAAGAGAAGCTATAGGGTTGGAGGTAACCAGTGCCTCATCGGATGAGAACAGCTGCCTGGGTATGGCTCTCTCTCTCTCTCTCTCTCTCTCTCTCTCTCTCTCTCTCTCTCTCTCTCTCTCTCTGCATTTCTCTGTGCCTTGTCTTGTCCTGTCTTGGTGTTCCTGTTTGTGATGAACTCCCCATCTCTTTCCAGGGCTGCTACCAAGGACTCCTCATTGAAGCACCACTGCAAGCAAGAAACCTCCTGTGCCCCCCGTGAGGAGCTATGAAGAGCTGTGCCATCTTTGAGAGTCACAGGTGGGGTGTTGCCCTTTGAATTGGGAGGGCAGGGCTGCCGATTCAGCACATCTCATCTCTACCCGGGGAGGCCACTTGGGTCCTGCGTGTGGGCTTGCCATGGGGCATCTGTTTGGCCATTGTGAGAATGGGATACTGGGAACAGATGGGCTCTTGGCCTGATCCTGCACGGCTCTCCTTGTGTTCTTATGACTTACATTGACTCGGTGTCATTAAGTATCACCCATTGAGACGTGGCCTGAATAGGCAGATGCAGCATCACGGTAATGTGAACAATGCAAAGAGACAGTGCTGAAATGCTGGACTTTATTTCATCATTACTTTCCCTCATATAGTTGACTACCCCCAGGGCAAATATTTATCCGCCTCATTTGATAGTGAGTACAGGAAGATCCTACCAGCATTTGTAGGAATCAAGTGTTTGGCTCATCATGCATAAGGGATGCTGAGCCTAACTTAACCATGACCATATATATATATATATATATATATATATATATATATATATATATATGGTAAAGGGACCCCTGACCATTAGGTCCAGTCGTGTCTGACTCTGGGGTTGCGGCGCTCATCTTGCTTTATTGGCTGAGAGCCGGCGTACAGCTTCTGGGTCATGTGGCAGGCATGACAAAGCCGCTTCTGGAGAACCAGAGCAGCACACAGAAACGCCGTTTACCTTCCCGCCGGAGCGGTTCCTATTTATCTACTTGCACTTTGACGTGCTTTCGAACTGCTAGGTTGGCAGGAGCTGGGACCGAGCAACGGGAGCTCAACCCCGTCGCAGGGATTCGAACCGCTGACCTTCTGATCAGCAAGCCCTAGGCTCTGTGGTTTAACCCACAGCACCACCTGGGCCATGACTATAGTCATGGTTAAGTTAGGCATTTGCTTGGATACCAAATGTTAGTACAGCAATTGCCTGCCTGTCCTCCCTCCCACCCCAAAAAATAAGATATATCTCTTGTAGATATGCTTATCTATGGAAAAGGGATAAATAGTGCATTGTTTTCATATTCGAAATCATCATGCTAATATGTCAAGGGATCACCTTAGTGGAAAGTGGCAGAAGATGAAACTAAGGGAGAGAATTGGGAGCGGCAAGATATGGGCACAATAAAGAATAAGGGATTTTGGCTTTGCTCTCAAAACAAGTATATTGTGGAAGCCCGGTTCTAGGTGGATGGACACAGCAAAACCAGGGAGATAATGCAGCAGGTATTTTCAAGATAATTGGTTTGATTATATAAAAATTCTAGGGTGGTATCACAAATATTCCATAGTCATAGAGGGAGGAGAAGGGAGGTAAAATGCATTCAGAGAAAAAAGAAATCCAAATGTTTTTGTTTAAAAGGAGGAAAGAGTCTTTTACCCTTCCAGTGGTAGGAGAGTTCCAAAAACTGGAGCAAATGGGATTCCACCCCCTTAGAAGGAATTGTAAGGAAGGAGTGCCACCTACTGTTGGGATAAATAACTGCCACTGTTTGCTTTGTATTCCTTTTCCTAGATATAAGTTTTATTTGTCTCGGCAGAGTTAAATCAAAGTGCAGAAAAATGTAGTCCCGTTCCCCATCTGGTTGGCCACTTTGGGGACTGAATGCTATCCTAGATGGGCTTTTGGTCTGATCCAACAGGCATTTCCCTGTGTTCTCCCATCCCACTCGGTCCAGGGTCCACTGGAAATGTAGAGGCTTTGTGCATTTGAGTGTTTGTTTATGCAACAGCCTACACATTCAGGTCATTCTGCTGAGGGTGCTGGCAAGTGTTAGATAAGTGTGGACAAGGAGGATCTGTGCATACATGGGTAAGAGACAGGAAAACCATCGAAACAAATAGAATAGTCAACCCCCATGTCTATATTATCTAAAGTTAAAGTAGCCTCAAGAGAACTAGTTCAGGGTTAGGGTAAAATTTCAGACCCTGTGAATCCCTCAGTCTTACTCTAGTGGTTGCGGGTGCAGTGCCAGAAACCAATAAGCTGCTCTGATTCCCCAGGGGAACACTAAATTAATCAGTCCTCCACTGAGTACACCAATTTTAAAAACACTCCCTACTCCAGTTAGATAGTTATGTAAGGGATGATGCCTACCTCAAGGACTTCCTAATCCTGTGTAATCCAACAAAAACTAAATTGCACACCTGGCAATTTGTGCAACTGTGTGCCCTCTGGTCCCCGTGGTCTCTCTCCAATCCTCATGTTAGAAATTTTGAATTAAAATGAAATGCTATCAGAAAGTTTAAAGTAGTCCTCAGAATGTGCTCATTCATTATTATTTTTCCACATTCACGTGACACGGATCTAAGGTGGCCAGCTGCAAAAGAGGAGAGGCCTCCTGCACTTTGAAAAATTGTTTAGAAGAAGAGGGGATTTCAGCAGGGGGGGCTTGTGCAAGTTCTTCAGCACAGCTCTGGGCAGGAGTCCTGTCTTCTCTTGCACCTGAACACCCATGGGGTGTTTGATCAGAGCGCCTGAACCCATGAAGTGTGGATGGGGGCAGGTGTGCAGACCTCACCTCCAATGTCCTTGCACAGTCCTGTGTTTCACAGAGAAGGTCTGCATGGGGTTTCGACTCACTTTTGCTGAAATGCAAGTAAACACCTCTGTGTGATCCTGGACCCTATTTTACCCTGATCACGGGCAGAGCTCTACTTGCGGAAGCCCCCATACAACAGATGGAGGGCTATCTTCCCCCCCCCCCCACACACACATATTTTCAGCATTTGCATATTCAGGCATATGACTGAAGAGACGCAGATAAATTTGCACCACAAATGAAACAATAACAATATGAAAAATAAGTTTATCTTTACTGACCACTCGCACCCCTTGCCTCTCTTGGTAAGGCTGAAGTTGTGGAGAAGCATCAGTGGCTGCCCCAGATTTTGTGCCATGGGCCTTTTACACCTGAGCTGAGGCCCACCAACTCATTCTGATTTTTTGCCAGTTTAATCGCTGCTGGTCATGAATGACTCCAGCTCTGTTTTCCCTGAAAGATTTCCTCCTGCAGTGAATGGAGGTCACCTCTTATGCTTAATCCCAGCCTGCAATACCAATCTTTCTCTCCGTAATCTCCCGGAACAGCTGTGCTGTGATTGCATTGTGGATTATAAAATGCCCATTTCCCGCAAAACAGCTGCTGACTGGATGGACGGCATTTAATAATCACTGAGGAGCCTGAAGGGAGGGGGGCGTCTGAGATTTTTTTGGAAGGTGGGTGGGTAAAGGGAGTAGGAAGATGTGTAAGGGGGTCAGGATGAGTTTAACATTTGCAAACCTAGCTGGAAGATGTGCGGAATTCAAGGCAATCCCAGAACCTGACATTCAGTGCAGCTTGCACATTAAACTGCAGCAACTGGAAAAGCCTTCAGAAAGGTAATTGTCTCCGTCATACGTTGCAAGATGCTATAATTATTGCAACCCACTCTAGAAACTTAGAGTGAAGGATGGGTAAGAAATATAATGTTGATGATGCTTTGGTATGTTATAAAGCTGTAGCAGTGGAGAGGAGGCATTCTGCAAGTGACAGAAGTACCCTATATACTCGAGTATAAGGCTAGTTTTTCAGCACATTTTTTGTGCTGAAAAAGCCGCCCTCGGCTTATACTCGAGTGAGGCAGGCAGTGGCTCCTATGAAGCTTTCCCAGGTTTTTTGTGGTAAAATTGGGTGCCTCGGCTTATATTTGGATCGGCTTATACTCGAGTATATATGGTAATCTAGAGTGGCCATGTGTCCTAGTTTATCCAGGGCACCCTCTATTTGAAGGGTTTCCATGGGCCAGGCCTTTATTTGAAGGCACCCTGTATTCGAAGGTCTGTCCGGTCTAAATCTGGTTTAATAGATAAGAAACCGGCAGGAGAGATAGAAGCAGGAGCCTTGAAGTGTTAGTTAGCATCTAGCACATGAATGAAGACTGACTAGGCATACAGATCCCACCCAGTGACAGTCTCCCCCACAATGGTGAGATGTGTTTACTGTTGAAATTAAAGCAATTACTTCTAAATTCTGCATATATACTTTTAAATTAGCACAGGCAGATTTTAATGCTAAAACGGGGTCTCTTTTGTTCTCTTGTTCGGTAATGTATAATAATAATAATAATTTTTTATTTGTATCCCGCCCATCTGGCTGGGTCTCCCCAGCCACTCTGGGCGGCTTCCAACAGACACAAAATACATTAAAATCACAGGTTAAAAGCTTCCCTAAATAGGGCTGCCTTGAGGTATCTTCTGAATGTCAGATAGTTGTTCATCTCCTTAACCTCTGCTGGGAGGGCGTTCCACAGGGCGGGTGCCACTACCGAGAAGGCCCTCTGCCTGGTTCCCTGTAGCTTTGCTTCTCGCAGTGAGGGAACCGCCAGAAGGCCCTCAGCGCTGGATCTCAGTGTCCGGGCTGAGCGGTGGGGGTGGAGACGCTCCTTCAGGTATACAGGACCGAGGCCGTTTAGGGCTTTAAAGGTCAGCACCAACACTTTGAATTGTGCTCGGAAACGTACTGTAGAAACGTATAAGTAGCAACCCTCAAGTCAGAGGGGTTTCCTTCTGACCTCCACATAGATTTTGATTGGCTTCTGGTTCCCAGTTGGACTCTGCTGGCTCTGAAGTCTTTGTGTGTTTGCAGAATTCTTGTACAAAAATGCACAACCAGTATTGGGTGGGAATGCAAAGCTGCTTCAGAAAATATCAGGGAGCAGGAAGGGTAGATGACAATCTGCTCAGAGGTTTTTCAAATGCCTTGGATCCTAAAATAAGTTAACTCAAGGGAGTTTGCAGAAGTCAGGATGGGGGAGAAATTTGGTTCAGTTCACTATGTGATCCCACCTACTTTGCAATTCCTGAAACAATCAAGGAACCAAAATGCAGCTCCCTTTTGAAATCCACACTTCCGTGAATATTGCAATGCAGTTTTCCAGCAATTTTTTTAAAAACAAAAGTGTACATATTAGGGGAAAGATTGGGTACAAATGCATTTCTTGATGAAAACAACATGTAAAATTGCATTGAATTAGAGAAAATTGCTGACAAAAATGTATTTATTAGACATGCACACTAATATGCTGACAAATTTCCATGAGGGTTTTTTAAAAAAATCACAAACTGATGCATAAAGGTGGCAACCAGACTTTAGGGTGAAGGGCTGAAAAATTAAGGAATATTGAAAACCTGTAGAATGAGTCTGTATCTTGGGCAGAGGGGGCTCCGCCTGTTGTCCTGCTTGGTTCAGGCGCTGCAAATTGCGTTCAGCAAAGGTAATGCAGTGGGGAGCCTGCTCCAAGTGCATGGGCTTCGCCTGTCTGTTCAAAACCTGATGGTGCAATCGAAAGAATGGAATGTTAATTGCATGAAGAGACCATCCCTGTTATCATACAGAACAAGGAAGTTTATTATCCATTTACATAGGGCAAGAAGGTGTGAACTGTATATGTGTCGCTGTTGGTGCACGGTTGAGATGGGGTGGTCCAGTGCCAAGTCCAAGACAGTTACTTACACACACACACACACACACACACACACACACAGCGCACCTGGCCTGGGTCTGGCTGCTCTTAGTGGTGCTTTGATCCTCTTGGCCCTTGCTTCCTCCCACTGTGCACCTGGCCCCAGCCGTCTCTGCTGCACCTTCACCCAGTGTGGGTCACTCCATCCTCTGCTCTCCAACGTCCTACATCACCCCTTTAGTCTTCACAATACTACTCCTCTTCATGCCTACCCTGTAGAGTGTTGTGTTGACCCTTGAGGCTTGCTTCTCCCTTCCTTAAATAGGGCACTACTTATTAGGGCAGGTTCTAATATGAATTGGCTACAGGGGCAGCGACCACATGCTCTCTGCTGCCAGCCCCAGCACGGCTGTGAGCGTTTCCTCAGGCATCCCTCCACCTTCTCTCCAGGCTGCTGACTACATGAACACAGCCACTCGCTTCCTCGTCTAGGCAAACAGCATTGTTCTTCCCTCCTTGCCCGCCTATGAGCTCAAGTTGACAGCAGCAGTGGAAGGAGCGGGGCGTTTGGACTCCCTTCTTGCTTGGATCTTCCACTGGTCCCCTGCTCACTCCCCAGTCCCTGCTGCTGCTGCCTCCCTCTTCCAGGTCTCCCATATCCAACTCATCCTGGCAACTCGGCATAGGGCATTCTTCACCATTGCAATCACTCCCCCCATCCCACAACAAGCCTCTCCCAGGTGATTCTTCCCCTCAGTGCCAATCTCCTCCCCCTCCCCTGAAGTGTCCCCCTGCCCCCTGCCTTTGCTGGCACCCTCTTCCATGCCTTCTGTGTATGGCAAATCATGGGGCACAGGCTGGTCCATGACAATATGTAGCTAAAGAGAGAGAGGCTTGTTTATTGTTTCTGTTTGTTGGTATGTCGGTTGCACTTAAAGGCAGTGTATTTCTGGGCTTTCCATCCATGTATGCCAGCAATGGGAGCATGTAGACCTCTAGATATTGTTGGACTCCAACTCCCACCAGCCGCGGCCAACATGGCCAATGCTCAGGGACAACATGAGGTGTAGTCCAACAATTTCTGGTAGGCTATAGATGGTGCATGGGACAGGTCTTCTTCTAGGAATGCTCTCCATTATATTGTACTGTCCATTATATTGCTGAATGCAGTTTGCAATGCCTGAAGTATCAAAGCTGAAACGTTCCCCCCGATACTGCTTTATTTCCTTATGATTCATGAATCCCTGGAATTGAGGGAACTATCTTGCTTGCCTCTTGCAGATGAAGCTTTTGAAGATCCTCCCTTGGCGTAGGGCTGTTCTGGCAGTGGTCCTGAACCTGCTGGCTCTCAGCCTTTCCACCACAGCCCTGCTGGGCAGTTATTGGTGTGTGGGGACACAGAAAGTCCCCAAGCCTTTGTGCGGGAAGACTAAGAACACCAAGTGCATCGGTGTCCCCATGCCTCCTGACGGAGGGGCCAGCAATTCCTCTGCACCCTCCCAAGAAGTGGTGCACTATAGCTGGGAGACCGGGGACGATCGCTTTGCCTTCCGGTACTTCCACACAGGCATGTGGCTTTCCTGTGAGGAGAACATCGAAGGCTCAGGTAATCTCTCCAGCCTGCTTCTTCATTCATTCACTTCCTTTCTGCCAAAGCACTTAAGGAGATTGACATTTTACCATAACATAAGAGACAGAACACAAAAGGTACTGACTCTTTCATACTGTTGCATAATGAAGTTACATAACGACCAGGTGGGATGGCTCTGGGAGAAATTGTTCTGGAAACAGAGGAGCCAAATGGCAATTGGTCCCGGCCTAGCCAATACAGAAGGAATTTCTGCCTTTGCTTTCCCACTGAGGCAGTCAGTCAAAGGGTGAAGCTGGGAATGAGGACTTCTTCTTTTCATAATATTGTTGCACACACCACCTCAATCTCCGAGCGGTGCAAGGAAATGAGTATGGCTGCCAGCTTTTCAGTGCAGCAGGAGTGGGCTGACCTGTGACCCTCCAGGTGTTGTTGGACTTCAACTCCCAACAGCCCCAGCCAGCATGGCCAATGGCCAGGGGTGTTGGGAAATACAGTTCAACAACATCTAGAGGACCACATGTTAGCCACCCCAGCAATAAAGGTATGTCTGCAGGGGAGCTTGCACCAAACTCGATTTAGAAACTATAGCGTTATACCAGAAAAAAACATTTCTTCTCAAAATTAGCTATGAAGATGGGGGAATCTGTTGCATTGTGCTGACTGGGGGATCTGAATGGTTCCTGCTCAGTTGATCAATCCTTTTTTTATAGTAAGAAGAGAGCCAATTTAATATGGTTTTAGTTCAATTCCCATTTTTGTCATCCAGCTAACATGGGACCCAAACAGCTACCTATAGAGCACTTTGCTTTCCTCCCTCATTGTGAGGTTTTTTTGTGACATCCTGGGAGGAGAACCAGCCCCATAAAATCCTATGTCAAATAGTCATGCTCTTCAGGAAGCAAGCTCCATTGAAATAAACATTTTACACTCCCATAATGCATTTAGGATCAGGGTATGAGTAAGCAGGGTCAATTTTATTCAATTGCCCATGAAGTAGTACACAGAGTCTCAATGAAATGTGCAGCTGTCGCAGAATGGGAAGGCATACTGAACACCAAATAGCTGGGTAAAATGATACAAAGGGACTTGGAGAGATTAGTTTTGCAGGCAGCGGGGGTGGGGAAGAAAACCTACAAGATAGTGTTCAGCTGGAGAGGACAAAATAACTTTCAAAAGGCAAACCTATATCTGGGGAATACAATCTGCAGAACCAGAAGCCTGAGAGCCAATATAGTTAAGAAGGACTTTGCAGCAAAGGACACACAGGTTGGACACTTGTTTATAGCCTGATAGACTTGGCAATTGTTGACACTACATATGCAAGGCTACCACTTGGCCATTTTTAATCCATCTTAATCCCTTAATTTTTTACTTCCTGGAATTTGCTTTAGTAGAAATGAGAATTCTTAAATTTAAAAGAACTAACTGACCAATGCCCAGATTTGCTTTTGGTGTTAGTTTGTTTCTGTGTATTTCCCAATGTATTGATCAGGTGGTGCATGTTGTGAACATAAGAACATACCCTCCAACATTTCTCCAATGAAAACAGGGACGTCCTGTTTTATTTAATAATAATAATAATAATATAAATTAATAAATCTATCTATCTATCTATCATCTATCTATCTATCATCTATCTATCTATCTATCTATCTATCTATCTATCTATCATCTATCTATCTATCTATCGATCTATCTATCTATCTATCTATCTATCATCTATCTATACCCTGCCCATCTGACTGGGTTACCCCAGCCACTCTGAGTGGTTTCCAGCATATATAAAAACATAATCAAACATTAAACATTTAAAAAACTTCAGCTGCCTTCTAAAGGCTGTATAGTTACTTATCTCCATAACTCCATACCCTCCAACATTTCTCCAATGAATTTAGGGATGTCCTAAGGAAAATTGGGAAATTCCAGGATCAAATCAGAACCCAGGATAGCTTCTGTAAATCCAGGACTGTCCCTGGAAAATAGAGACACTTGGAGGGTCTGTAAGAACTGTTCCACAGAATCGGGCCAAAGGCCTATCTTATCCTGAATTCTGTTCTTACAGTAATGCCTTATCTTCAGAAGATTCACCTGGAGAAGAAGACTGCAATCCTGTGCACACTTAATGAAATGAGTCTATAGATCTTAGACTTCTTCCTAAATGAACATGCATAGGATTGGTCTGTACTGCACATATCTCAGATGACATCCAGTGAACTACCATGGATCTAAAGCCCTAGTTCTCGGGGCTGCTCTGGCCCCCAAAACAAGCCCATGACTTGAACAAATTCAGCCAGCAGCAAAAAGAACAAAAATTAATGTGAACACATAGGGGTGGGTGGACATTTGAGTGGAGAGGGAGAGATTTTGAATGAAAAGTCCATTGACTGCAAAGAATGTGTGTGTGTGTGTGTGTGTGTGTGTGCATTTGTGAGTGTGTGGGGGATGGACAGTCAGTCATGCATCCTCCAAGGATTGGCCAAGGGTGAATGTGACCCTCAAGCAAAAACAGACAAAACCATTAGCCACATCCACATCCAATCCTGGCGTACATTCTGATCAGTATTCTAAACTGGAGATGGTTCTTGCATTTCAAATGGATATTATTCCCCTCTCCTGCCCCTCTCCTGTGAGCAGCATAGGGCTGAGAACTGGAGAGACAGCCAATGGCAGCCATCCATTTACTATTAGAACATAGAAGAACATAGCCCAGAAGCAATCAAAAACATTGAACAATGTCGACAATATAATGTAGATTTAAGAGCTGACTTTCCCTTCCTGCACCTCCTGGGATAATGTTACCATTCTGTTTTCTTTTAGATGAGAAATGTCGCAGTTTCATTGAACTTTCACCTCCAGCAGAGAGAGGTAGGAATAAGTCCCAACCCAGACTGGTTTGGACCAGCACAGCCTTCAGAATGGGCATGATCCCATGATCAAGAACAGCTGTAACTGGATATTTGCCATTTGTTACTTTTTGGCAAAGCACTTCTGTCTCATGACATGCTTCTGTTTTATGACTTTTGATGCTGAGACTTCTGGCTTCTCCTTTTTCTGGTTTCTCCTTTCTCCAGTTTTAACAAAAGTGCCCATAAAAATAACATGGATTTATTTGGGTTTGGTGCCTAAAACAGCAATGAAAACATGGTTAAGCAACATGTTTGAACATCTGAGAAATCCTGAGTAAATGCTCAACAGTCTAAGATTGAGCAGTCTAAAATAATAATAATAATAATAATAATAATAATAATAATAATAATAATAATATGGTATGGGTCAAAAGTTAGTTGAATTTAAATCTCACTGAAATCCACAACACAGTTAATCATGACTTACATTCCATTGAATTTAATGAGAACTAAATTCAGACAGGTTTTTTTTCTGGATGCAACCCACTATAAGTTGAAACCTGCCCAAAATCCCAGAGTGTTTTTTAAGCAGGTGGGTGTTGGTCATTCTCTGATCAGCAGGCCTGTGTTATATTTATTTGAACTTACTTTCAGTACTATTAGGATCCATATCACCATATTGCTAATACAGGCCTTCCCTTCCATGCCTATCCAAAGGCTCAAACAAGCTTCATGTAGCTTTAAAAGGCATGGCAATTAGCTGATAGAAATGGTGCACTACCCCAACTCCATGTTTAAGGCCCTGAGGCCTGGTGTGCTCACTTCTCTTCAAGCCTCTGTACTCCTAATTTCATTTTATAATTTGGCTTTCACTCCTCCTGACTAGGTTTCCAGATCCTGCTCTTTCCAATTACCTGTGTTGTTGGTCTGGGTGCCGTCTAATGGCTTGTGTGAAGTTCCATTCCAGGGCTGTTATTTTTGAGCCATTGGTCTTTTATTAGAGTGTTGTGAATGTCTGGCTGCTAAAAAAAAATAGAGCAGGCCTGTGGATAGGATCCCTGGGTGTCCTACTGGGTCCCTGGGTGTAGAGGATGGCCCTTTATTTGAAGAAGCCCTCTTATTTGAAGGGCCACCTGGTTTAAAGGTAAAGAACCATAAGATGGGTTGTCCACCACCAGTTAACACCTGGACAGCAGACTGAGCAGGTGCAGAAATCACTTGGTCAAAGTCTTCATTCCATGGTGAGATGTATGTTATTTATCTTTAAATTGTGGTCACCTCTTTCTAAATGTGCATCTATACAAATGGAGTAGCAAACACAAATTGAATACGAATCTGTGTCTTCTTTATGGGACAATGCATATTGTCTGTTTTGGTGATGCATTAGGTCCTACCTGCACATCTTGCAACCTACCAACTTATAAATCCAGTCTATCGGCCATGTTTACCTTTCTGGTTTGGCTGCCTTCCAGCGTAAGAGGAAGAGAGCAGACTTCAGCTCTGCCAGACTGTATCCCTGACTGATTTGTCTCTTCTGGTTGCACACAATAGGCATCCTCTGGTTGTCGCTTGGATCAGAGATGATTTACATAAGCTTGCTGCTCATTAGTTTCATCCTCCTGCTGGTGGAGATGTTGTACACAGGGAACCCAGTTTGTGGGCTGAAGCTCAATGCCTTTGCTGCTGTCTCCTCTGTCTTGTCAGGTGAGTGCCTCTCCCATTTTGGCATGGATGAGGAACTGGGGGGGTTCATTAAGAGCATAGCAAAAGCAAGGCAGAAGCAGCTGGGAGTGTGAAACGTGAGGAGCTGCTTTATTTCAAGTCAGATTATTTACCCATCTAGCTCAATATGATCTACACCATGGCTAAGGAACCTGTGGTCCTCTAGGTGTTGTTGGGCTAGAACTCCCAACTTCCCTGACCATTAGCCACACTGGTTGGCAGCAGATGGAAGTCTGAGTCCAACAAATATCTGGATGGCCACAGGTTCCTTATCCATGGTCTACATGGGCAGGAAGCAGTTCTTCAGAGTTTCTGGTGGTGACCATTCCCAGATGTAAAGGAGATGCTCTATTTCTGAGCTACAACCTTCCCCACAAATGAAAGGATGGAGAAAAATGCAACAGAAAAGGGGAATAAGAGGGGGGAGACTGAGAACAGAGGGACATTAGAGGCTAGAACTATCTGTTAATCCAATCAGAGAAGAATTTCCTAAGAACATCAAGCAAATGTTTCTTGTACCATCTGAATTGTGGCTTTGGGTGGATGACTTTCTTTCCTTTCTCTATAGGCCTACTGGGGATGGTGGCTCACATGATGTACAGCCAGGTTTTCCAGGCAACTGTTAACCTGGGGCCAGAGGACTGGAGACCACACTCATGGGACTATGGTTGGGCCTTCTAGTATGTGCAATATTAATTTACATATATTAATATGTTTGCCACTTTTCTTAAAAATGAAACAAAACACTTAACACTTTATTTATTTATTGAATTTATATACTGCCCTATACTTGCAGTTCACAGAATAAAATCAAAATTTAAAACCACAAAATAATCAAAATAAAAGTAACAACCCAATAACAGAGAAAGCTACTTTTACGGGCCCCTCCAGACTGCTGTTTTACTGCAGGTGTCTTCTGCAACATGTTCTCGACCCAATAATGCATTAGCTGTGAGTGAATTTATTCTCCTTTAGTTTCTTTTGAGATGCCTCCCCAATGCTACCACATGTTGCTGTCTGGAGGGGCCATAGCGTAACACAAGTGCAACAAAAAATAAACCAGGACTTTTGCACGCAGCCAAGGAAACAGAGTTATTCCAGTGGAGTATTGCGCACCCCTAATTTTCACCAACTCTCAGCCGTTTGCCAGGTTTGTCAAAATCACATGTAAATTGTGCAGCTGACTCCACGAGTGTCCTGAGTGTTGAGCAAACTGCCAATCCTGGCTATTAGCCCCAAACTGCAGTGACAAAATCTGATGCAAAGCCCTGTGATCTTCATCCTTAATAACAAAGTAGGGGGCAAGAGACAAGTCGTCAGTACAATGTTAGTAAACAGAGAAGCATTACAAAGGCGGACAGCCCAGAACTGGGCCTTGCAAGCAAGAGATGGTTCTCCAGAGGGTATTTAAATCACCCCAGAATGATTTGGTGGGCTGGGGTTTTTGTAAACGCTGTGAATTAATTTCTTTAACATGGGTAACTAAGGGGTAATTCACATGAATTAAAATTGGTCCTAGCTGTGAGGCAAGTACAGTATGCAGTACTCTGTAAAATATATGCGCTGTCATCAAACAAAGTGGTCCTTTGGTTGCTGTATCGAAGGGCAGATCAAGTTTGAGAAGAGGGACCGTCATTCCGCAGTAGAGCACATGCAGACAGCTCATGGTTTGATCCCCACCAACTTCAGCTTAAGCCAGGGATGGGGAATTTGTGGCCTTCACATGTTCTTGGATTCCAGCTCCCAGCAGCCACAGTCAGCATGCACAAGGATTATAGAAGGTGTAGTGCAACAGCATCTGCAGAGCTGTAGGTCATGAGCTAAATCAGGCTTCCTCAACCTCGGCCCTCCAGATGTTTTGAGACTATAGCCTAATTCCTATCATCCCTGACCACTGGTCCTGCTAGCTAGGGATCATGGGAGTTGTAGGCCAAAAACATCTGGAGGGCTGAGGTTGAGGAAGCCTGAGCTAAATGATCTTGGGTAGATGATGAAGAAGAAGAGTTTGGATTTGATATCCCGCTTTATCACTACCCGAAGGAGTCTCAAAGCAGCTAACATTCTCCTTTCCCTTCCTCCCCCACAACAAACACTCTGTGGGGTGAGTGGGGCTGAGAGACTTCAAAGAAGTGTGACTAGCCCAGGGTCACCCAGCAGCTGCATGTGGAGGAGCAGGGAATCCAACCCGGTTCACCAGATTACGAGTCTACCACTCTTAACCACTACACCACACTGGCTGGGTATGATATCTGCCCAGGGTCCTGATGGAGCACCACCAGTCCACAACCCAGAGCCAGATGAACTATTGGTTTGACTTAATATACCTGTAAACCCCTCCATGTCCTTTTTATTGCACATTCATGGTAATTTGTGCTCATGATGCTGTTGGGGAAGTCACACGTGAGCCCACTTACACCTGCAAACCTGTTGGGGTGGTCACACTGCTTCGCTTCCAAGCAGTGCACATCCTGTAACTTCATCCATCCGCCACTGTTAACTATCAGAAGAAAAGACACAAATAAGACCCTTCTTCTCCCCTCCCTCTCTGTTTCTCTTTTTCAGTATGGCCTGGGCCTCCTTTACTTGCTGCATGGCCTCTGCCGTCACCACCCTGAACACGTACACCAAAACCGTGCTGGAGTTCAAGCGCAACCACCAGAAAGCCTGCGACGGGAGCCTCATGGTAGACCAGTCCCAGCACCACCAGTGCTTCTTCCCGCCTCAGTACCAACAGCGAGAGCCACTGGGCGGCTTCTACCCGCACCGAGAAAAGCCACTCCACTCCGTCTCCGAAGGAGTCGACTTCTACTCGGAGCTGCAACAGAAGGTGCTGCAGAGGGAGCCGGACCTAGAGATGAACGAGGTCCTGGGGAAATCTGGCGGGGAGGATCCCTGTTAGGACGGGGGGAGAGAGAGGGCTCGGTGGGACAGTCCAAAGAGAGAGAGAGCTCTAAACCAAGCTTTAGCCTCCTCCCCTCGAGGTTCTCGCTTCTTTTCATTTGCTCTGCTGGGGAATTCAGTGTGGGTGGGAGTTAGGCAGTCACTGACATGGATGCATCTGACCCTAGGAACCTGCCTCTTTCCATCTTGCTCAGCGCTGCCTGCACACACTGGCTGGCAGTAGCTCTCCAGGGTTTCAAATAAGGGTATTTCCCAAAGGAACCTGGGGGTGCCAGGGACTGAGACTGGGCCCGTCTGTCTGTGCTATGCCACTATGAGCCAGATGTGAAATGGGATGTTATTCGGGCCTTTACATTGGGACTGGGCTTTAAAATACATGAATAGCCATGGAGGGGGGGTCAAATGGGGACCACGATGTAGGGGAAGGGTGCTTGAAGCCTTTGCTCTGGCCACAGTCTCACTCCAAATCAGGGGGGCTTAATGCTTGCTATTTGCAACGGGGAAGAAAGCCCTTGTTGGTCCCAATGGAAGCCTTCCTCCCACTGCAAATAGCAGGCATGTGAATTTAGAGTGTGACGACGGCAGCAGCAAAAGCCACCCCACCATGCTATGATTACTATCCGGACCACCCTTGTCCGTCCCCCCGTCCCCCGCCAAGCAAGCATCCTTGCCATTTAAAATAGAATACAGCAGGCACACGAGAGCTAACAACAGGGGTACCATCACATCCAGCTTGGTCCTGAGGAGGTGCAGGGCACTGAAGCTCAACACTGCTGCACAGCAGGAAGTGTTACCTGGAGATGTTGAACCACAGAAGAGAGTGACGGCATCTAACCCCGATGCAAAAGAAACTGCAATGTGCACAGGACTTGGTGGTATGCTATGCTAATTAAACAGCACAATCGAATTTCCTTGCTTATTTGGGATTGTGAATCACTTTTCTAGAGGGAAATATTGCAGGGTGGTAAACCTTGATGCCAAATGCAGGTGTATGAAGAAGGCATTGGCATCCCTGCCTTAGATTCAGCGAGGTCCACTCTGACTAGTTTGATCTGTTGAAACACGGCAGCGCTGGCCAGCATTTGGATCATAATAAATCAAATTCCTGTTTAATAAAACCCTGGAACTTCTGAATGAGCAGGTCCTCCACAATGAATGATTCTTTGCTTGTTTACAATTTCTAACCGTCATAACTTTTGTGAGATTTGCATCCAGGTAGGAGGGAGTGGGGGGGATGCAAAGAAAGCTCAATAATTCTCTTGGTTGGTTTCAACCCAAAACATCCCGATAAACCCCATTTTTAAAATCAAGAGTGTTTCCAAATGTATTTATTTTAAATATTTCTTAACTACCCTTCACCAGAAGATTCCAAGGCCATGGAAAAGAAGCTTGATAAAACTATTGACACAACTTCTAAATGCAATGAATAAAGTGGCATAGATGTAAAACACCAGCGTCAGATAACAAAATAAAAAGGCAAAACTTAAAAAGAGCAAAAAGAGGACATTCCAGAGGGACAAGA
Source organism: Darevskia mixta (assembly GCA_034641385.1). Classification (NCBI taxonomy): domain Eukaryota; kingdom Metazoa; phylum Chordata; class Lepidosauria; order Squamata; family Lacertidae; genus Darevskia; species Darevskia mixta. Next base: position 22,590,100 of record JAWWNH010000008.1, read on the forward strand.
ATGGGGAGATGTTCCCACACCTCCATTCGTGTTTAGTCACCCCAATCTCCCTCCAAAGATGGTTCCCTCTCCATCACCACCTTGATGCCTTACTTGTGTGAAAGGGGACCATGAGAAGCAGGGCTAGTCCCTGAAGGAGTCACAAAGACTAGTCAACCAGCAGCATGCACCATTCTGCTCAAAGAAAGGGGAGTGTTTCATGACCGACACATGAGTTCATGCACCATGCAAATCTAGTTTCTCCTCAAGGGGTGGGGTGGAGGGAAAGATTGCCCTGTGCCCAGTCCTGGGCAGAAGTCTGTGTAGGTGTCACAGTGCAGTGTGCATGCTCACCATGGTGGATTCACCATGAAAATTCTGTACAGTGGGACCTCGACTTACGACGATAATGCGTTCCGACACAATTTTCGTAAGTCGAAAACATTCGTAAGTCGAAAATTCGTAAGTCAAAAAAATCCTATTAAAGCGGCCGCGACTTCCATTCGTAAGTCGAAAAATTCGGTTGCGGCGGCCATTTTGTTTCTCCCGGAAGTCATTCGTAAGTCGAAAAAGACGTAAGTCGAATCGCTCGTAAGTCGAGGTCCCACTGTACATCTGTTCATAGCAGGACTCTTGCCAGAAGGTATCAAGTCCCCTTCAATTCGCTCAAAGAAGCTAGGAAAAGCAAGTCACACACCAGAAATGTGCTGTACATGATCTTTATTTATCCCATCATGGTTCACAGTTCAAATAATATACAGACAAGATCGTTATTTAAAGTGCACACTAGACGTGGAGGGGGGGAATTCACATTATGGAGGGCCCAGTGTCACCAAGCAATACAAACCAAGTGGATGCATTAAAGGACGCAATGGAGGGCATGTACCATTTCAAGTAGTGATGTTGCAACATTTGCCAGCTAGGGTTGAGGAGCCATGGGAGTTCTACCTACTGAGGAAACTCTAGAACCAATTTGTATGCCTTGAGCGAATACCTTTATTTCTAAGCAAGGGCCACGCCTAGGAGACGGCAGGGGGAAGACAAGTTCTATGCATTGTGCTAGTATTTAGAAAAGTATAGATTCCTATTCTACTTATACAAACTCTTCAAAAGCTCAGGGATTAAAAGGGGGAAAGGTGGAATGAGGCCCTGCCTCAGGGATTGGTATCATGATGAAAGCTAATGAAGAAGAGACATTTACAAGAGATGCAATATGGCTATGTACAGGTTGTAATTTGTGTGGAGCCAACAGGAGTGGCTTCTCCCTCACTGTGACCACAGCACTAGTCCTGATCCAGCGGTTTAATCATTGGGAAAATATAGTGGAGGGAAGGGAAACTTTACAACAAGGATGTGAAAGCTTGCTCACTCTGGCTTGCTACCTCCTATTTGCAGCCACATCTCCCAGTGCAAAAGCAGAGCAATAGTCGAGTACATCAGATTGCAGACTGCTCCTGGTCTAATTAATTTCACGGCTAGAGAAAATAACTGAATTATGGGACATGGCTGAAAGAGTGGAGGAGTCTTGTGCCATGTAAAACAAACCATTTTTGCCAACAGGCAAAAAGAGAGGAAATCTCAACAGGCTTTTATTCCCAGCTAAAAAAGAGGAATATCTTAGACAGCTTTAATACAGGGAAGGGAGTGTTAATGAAAAAGCTGTTTCAAAGCTTTTGTGCATTGCTCCAGGAACATAGTTGGTTTCCCCACACACAACGATGAATCACAGAGCTGCCTATAACAACACAGCCCGAGGTTCTCCTGCAATCAGAATACTGGGCAGTCTAAACATATTCAGGAGAAAAAGTAGTTTTGGACACAATCCAGTTGACTAAGTAAAGATAAGCCTATCTAAACAAACTCCTGTTCCATAGGGTAGAGAATGTATATTACATACATCCCTCTGCCAGGTAAGAGATGCTCCCATAGGATGCTCTATCTATACTCTAGCCAACAATAGCTTCTAAACATAAACATTATAACTGGGTATTCCTAGTGACTTGGTCACAACACCTGCTGACCTGTTTTTGGCAGAGGCAGAGCTACATCTTTGTGCAGTTGTTGGAACCCTTCTTGAAAAGAGACAACACTTAGTAGGGTTGCAGTAAGTATGGGGCATTGCAAGCCCATGGAATGTTTCAGGCATTGCTTGTTTGCCACTACAGACAATCTACACAAGCATTGCAATGGAAGCGTTGTTATCCTTTGGTTATACAAAACTATGGTAGACCCTCGAACAGGTGATCCCAGCACGGTTCAGAAAAAGGGAGATTTGAGAATGGGACACAGACTTTTAGTTAAACAGCACCAAACCCAGCCTGGCTCTGACCGAAGGTAGGAGTGTATGCAATCGTTCAGCACTAAAGGGCACAATGCCTCTCAGATTTGGGAGATGTGGGGTGGAGAGAGGAAGAACTGAACGGGACACAACAATGACCATAACCCAACACCCTCCAGATCTTGTTGGACTACAGCTCCCAACATCCCTGACCACTCTGGCTGGAGCTGATGGGAGCTGAACTCCCGTGGGTCATCTTTGCCCAGTCCTAAAATTAAAGAGAAGGAAGAACCCAAAGGATGAAAGTTATGAGCCAAGGCCACACCAGCAGAATGCAGAGTACGTTGCTATGCATTTAAGATAAAGTAGGAGCTTCCTGAAACACTTCATAAATTAAAAATACAATATATAAATATATATATACACAAACACATATATATACACAAACACACACTCTAGTGTCTCTGCATAAATTTGTATGTTCAATCTACCCGGAAGGAAAGATGTAGGCAGGAAGCAGCAATGAACAGGTCAGGCAGCATTCCATCAAGTCAGGATGCCAGAGGGTCACCGCCAGTCCAGCCTCCCAGCGCTAGGTGGCCATTCACAAGGGTGAGTAGCAGCTAGTCTTTCAGGCTCCTTCCTTAACTCACTGAATGCATCACGAAGTCTGGCTAACCACCTTGGCCTGCTGATATCGAGGCCCACGGTTTTGTCACGTTGCTCAGAAAGCCTGAGGAGGCAAATGGCTAGAACTGGGGAGAGAGGGAGAAAATGGGTGTCAGTCAGGCACACCAACGCTGGCTGCAGGTTTCTGCAGGGCCTTAGGCCAGAAGGGCAGGTGCTCTTGCTTTAAGTGAGGCACAGTCAAGTCAATGAGAAGAGCAACAGTGGGTGAGGGGGAGGGCAGGACCTCCTCTCACTTTGCACCAAGCTGAGTCAGGTTGGAGGGAGCCCACCAAGGCCTACTGACTCACAATCTGCAAGGGGGCCCCCAATGCAATAGGAGATTGTGCCCTATGGTAGACCCTCGAACAGGTCATCCTAGCACGGTTCAGGAAAAAGGGAGATTTGAGAATGGGACACAGACTTTTAGTTAAACAGCACCAAACCCAGCCTGGCTCTGACCGAAGGTAGGAGTGTATGCAGTCGTTCAGCACTAAAGGGCACAAGGCCTCTCAGGTTAGGGAGATGTGGGGTGGAGAGAGGTTTGGCATCAGTCACTAGCATTAGCCTCATATGTAGCCTTGAATCTACCTGTGATTTGTGCAACCAGGGGAAAAAGAATCAGTTGTGGGAATCATTTCGTTTCTGAAAAAAGCAGCAGGCCCATCAGACATCGCTATTCGCTTTCTTTGCAAAAGGGCAGCCCTTTCGATTCTCCGCCCTCTCACGTGCACATCTTTACCAAAGACCTCTTCAAATCATCTCACCTTGTGAGCAAAATCAGTAAATTTGATCCTGGAGAGAAACCGTCTCAATTCCCCGCGGTTGATTTTGGGGTCACTCTCCTTCAGGGGTACCTCTCGGCTCTGCGTCATCAGGGCCCACCTCAGGCGGAGTTTACTGACCGACAGAAACCCCGGCTGGTGCTCAGAGGTGGGGCTTGTGGTCACGGTGATATAAAATGCGTCTTTTTGAAGATCATTGATTCCAACTGGCAGATGCAAAGGGAAAAGGAAACACTGGGGTGTGCTCACAAATTAAGCAATTAACTGCATTCAGGTCAGGTGATCAGGCTAACTTCCACTGGCTATTTCTAACTGTGCAGGGGCTTGGCTTCTACTTATAGGGAAAAAAATCCAATCACAGTGCTCTGCGGTGTGGAGCTCTGCAGTGAATACAAATGTCTCTGCAGAACCTGATATGAAGGTTGCAGCCGCAACCAGCATTTCTGGCTCTAGCGAACACAGTTACAAGTGGCAAGTTACAAGTGCAATATAAAAATTAGGCAACTCACAAGAATAAAAGAAAAAGAAAACCAGCCGCATGTTAGTGGTAGGCGGACCAGGGGCAAAAGTGGAGCAATGGATAGGACTTTTATCTTTATACAACAGGCTGTTTTCTGCCACACAAAAACCAGAGGTTTACACTCACATGCCCCACCAGCCTCCACCTAGGCAAGCAAGAGGACATATTCCATCCAGGCAAAAGCACTCCCTGAGAGTGTGGCACAGGGCAGGTGAGGGGTGTGGCTTGGGAAAGGGGCCAGACTCTAGGGAGAGTTGCAAGGGTCAGACCCAGAGGTCTGGAGGGCTGCATTCAGCCTGAGTGCCTGAGGTTACTCATCTTGCTTTAGATGACAGGGGGAAATTACGCAACCCACTTTTCTCAGAGTGGCTGGGGAAACCCAGCCAGATGGGCGGGGTAGAAATAATAAATTATTATTATTATTATTATTAGGCTACCAGCCAGGTTGTAGGCATACACTGAACAATTTTTAACTTAAGCCCCATGAGCAAGCTAGAAAGGAAGAGAGCAGAACCACCATTACCCACCATAAATTGGGAAGGCATTAGGCATCTACTTCAGGCATCCCCAACCTTTGGCCCTCCAGATGTTTAGGACTACAATTCCCATCATCCCTGACCCCTGGGTCCTGTTAGCTAGGGATCATGGGAGTTGTAGGCCAAAACATCTGAAGGGCTGCAGGTTGGGGATGCCTGATCTACTTGGACCCCTGTGTGTTTGTGTTTGTGTTTGTGTGTGTGTGTTTGTGTGTGTGTTTATTTTTCCCTACACCTGTGCATACTTACTGGACGAAGCAGTCACTGTGCCTGTTGTGTTGCTCAGGTCCAAGAGGACTGTAGGGAAACTGGGATGAAGGAGATAAAGATGGTGAACTCTTGGGCTGGGCTCCTACAACAACAACAACAACAACAACAACAAAGTCATGAATCATCCATTTCCTCTGCAAATTTCTGGGATTTGTTCGCTATCTATCGCGGGGGCCTCTCAACCACTGCATTTGTCATCATTGCAACCATTCTCCTCTTAACTTTCAGTTAAAACCAGCCCACGGCATGTTCACTACCACTTAGGAAGTTGTACCAATCCATGTTCATCTTCTCCCTTAGCCTTACAATGCCTGTGAGAAGTATAAGGTTACTGTTTTCAAACACTACAAATTCCAGGTTTCTTTGGGGGAAACCATAAGAATTAGCTGTCTGTGATTTAGATACACTCTTAAAAGTTGGAGGGCTGAAGCTGCGAGGCAGTAATTTGTCTGAGACCATGTCTGGTGTAGGCTTATACCTACCTATGTTTTCAGGAGTGCCCGTTTACCTGCTGGTTAGCACTGGCTCATGGAAGTTAACACTGATGGCAATATTAATCTCACCCAGTAGAACTTCATTTAGTTTCAAGGTGGGAACTAAATGAAAACTGGTGCCAGGAAAGATTTCTGCTTTATCTCATAGAGTTATCTCACACATCTCTTGTTTAGTCTTGTCTTGCATGCTCATTGCAGCTATCTGGTGCTACCACCGGGAGGTAAAACTCAGCCAGTGTTAAGAGACATCACGGAGATCAGAAAATGTAAGTGAAGGCATCATCATAAGTGATTCTCTCTACAGGCTAAAATCTCATCTTTCTGCTATACATAGACCCTTGCATACTCTCAAAGTGCAGAGCAGACCCATCTTAAAGGAGAGTGGAGTCTCTCTATGACCTTTACACCCAAAGAAGCAATGCTTTTACATGACACCAGGAGGCTTGGCTACAATGCAGAAATCCAATCGGAGAGCCACATGGATGCCGCTGGATGAATAGCAAGCACAAATGCAGATTTTGCAGAAAGCATGGACCAAGCATTGGTGCAGCTAGGGAGGTAGCAGATTCTAGGCACAATGTAGCCTTTTCTGGCTAATGGCAACACTCCTAGAAGCATTGTTTCATTTGCTTCGTGATGTGTCCTTCTCTTGCGTAAGCACACTGTACCAAAGCTTTTCCCAGTTAGACTGTGTGGGACCTGACAAACAGGTCCGGTTCGACAGTGTTCTAATTTTGTGGATCTTACAGAGGTAGCAGGAATTTGAAAAATCAACCATGCATGTAAGTTCAATAGCAGCCCTCTCCCAGATGACAGATCTGAGCACCAGGATAATTGAAGAGGATCAAAAAACAAACAAAAAAAAACACGCACCGCACAAGGCTGAACTTGTGTCAAGCACCACCCAAAAACCTATTTTCAGACCAGGGCTGAGTCCTGGAAATATGTGAAGTCAAAGAGGAAAATGCCAATGAGCACCTGCAGAATGCCTTTCCTCCTTGGCTGTGTAACCATAGCCTGTCCACAAGCACACCTGGCTTCCAGGGCCAATGGACTAAAGCCACATCCCCCCTTTGCTTGTCGGAAATAAAAACCCCTACACAATGCCTCCTCTAACCTGGGGAGCTGGACTCTCACTTACCAAGCTTTTTAAGAGAGACTGCTTCTCATTAGCCCAGAAGAGAAAGACAGATTTTTTGTCCAAAGTCATCACCGAGAGTGCGTCTGTTTTCTTCATGTGACTTGGTAGCTCGGAGCTCCAGATCTTTTCTCCTGATTTACCATCCACCACTAGCAACTGAAAAGGAAGAACCCAAGAGTCCAACAGATGGAAAGAGGCAGGGAAAAGAGAAAAGAAAAATAAGATATGGAATCACAATGATTAAAAATTGAGCCTCCATATTCAGAGGCACTATTAGCAGATTAGGCCCAAATTGCAGAGGTTTCCACCCCTCTCACATTGTGCTTATGAGGAGCATCCGGCAGAGATCTTAATGTATAATCTTTCTGCATTCAAAAAAGGTGGTCCCTCTAACCTGCAATCCAAAATGGTCCACTTCAATTGAACTCAGGCTCAGAATGGATGTAATTTTAAATGTGTATTTGTGTTGTATGTGCATAGATTTGTTTTTGTTTAATGCAAATAGCAACCAGTGATGTGGACTTGTGGGGGCAGGGGCTGATGATTACTGGGATCAGATGTGACATCTACTGTGGTTCAGGTGAAAATCCCTTCTCTGAGGTTGCTATTTGCATTGGGAGAAGATCCCCCGTTGGTACTAGTGGGGAATTTCCTTCCAGCACAAGCAAGCAGCTTCAAGTGGATTGAAAAACGTACCCATTAAATGCAAAGATGCATCGTCTAGTTTGGCCCTCACCTTCCACAACAGTCAATTCCCCCTGCCCATTACTTGCAAACTACTTGCAGCTATTACCTCCTGATACTGTTACTAACAGCAAAACTGTGATGTGCCGTCCTTAGGTTGCCATTCTATATGAATGTACCAGGTGGTAAGCCCCACTAGACAGAGTTAGGATTTCTTCTATGTAAAGATGCACAGAACTGTGCTGTTCTCTAGAGTGCTAGTGAACGTACCTGTTTCGTGATGTTGTTTACCATCTGAGCCTGAAGCAGGAAGTCCAAGGTTTGATCATCACTGAAGTAGCCTGGGGAAGGCTGGCTGCAAAAACAATGGAGAGAGCAACCGTCAAAATGAGAGAGAGCCAAAAAAAAGCACCCAAAACGAGCCCATCCACACCCTCAGAGGCAACACTTCCTTTCACCAGAACTCATCTGCATTCCTGCACACCCAGGCTTTGCCAAGAGAGATCAGGTTGCTCATCCATCAAGTGTGCTGTTCTGGCATGGGCAAAAGACCATTTGTTGATGCAGCAGAGGGAAAAGAGAAGGAAAAAGGCAGACAATGGAGCGCAGGCCTCCAAAACCAATTACTCACCAACCATACACAATGAGAGAAAACTCTGAGCTGATGTAATTGGCCCATCACCCTGGAAGCATGCAGTTTTATTACCCTCATTCTTTGCATGCATACACTTCTACAATAATAAAGTGCAAGTGTCTCTGCGTCCAGTCCCTGTGTCCATCCCTGTGTCCTACTGCGCATGTGCCCCACGGACACAGGGATTGGAGTGCAGAGACTTCGGGCGGCCGGGCTGTTGAAGCGGCGGGTGCGCGCTCGCGTGGACTTACTTCTAAGCAGCAGCGGCCGTTACAAATGGTGGCTGCGTTGGCCTGCCGGGGCCTGGCTGGTGCCAGTGCCGCCGCCGCCGCCACGATGCGCCTCCTGCGCTGCCTGCTGAAGGGCCATTCGGCGCTGGCCGGGGCACCCAAGTACATCGAGCACTTCAGCAAGTTCTCGCCGTCCCCGCTTTCCATGATGTTCTAGCGCCCGTTAATTTAACAGGCTTAAAGTCTACTAGTCATTAACTAATCTGACATCCTCCAGACCTTTAAAAATGTGCCAATAGGTCTGTGAAAACCAATATAAATTTCTCCTAATCATGTGAGCTCCGCAGAAGCTTACCACTGATTGTAATATTAATTGTATTTTTATTTTACCATTCCTCACCATCTTATCCTCACTACAACGCTATGAGGTAGGTTAGGCTGTGCAGTACGTCACCCAATGAGTTTCACGGTTGAGCGGGGATTTGAACCTGGGACTCCTGGATTGTAGTCTGGAGCTCTTCATATCTGCACTACACTGGCTGCAGCAAACTGCTTCTTTGGCCGATTCATGAACATGAGAGCAGCCTCCGTTGAAAAGAATCGTGCTTGAGGTGGCATGAGAGCTCTCACCTGTGGCGTCTGGACTGTGGCAGCAGTTTCACATGAGCACATCATCAAGTAGCGAACATGTGCACGCTCACCCACAGACCAGGCACCAAGGAACCTTTCGTGTGAACGGAAATGTCCCAAGCTGTGCGAAAGCTAAAACGAAAACCTCTTCAAATGCTGCTAGCACTGTGACTCTTGCTGTCCTGTCTAGACGTCATGGCCCACAATGATCCAACTGGGTTGCAGTCAACATTGTGTGAGCTGAAAGCAGCTTCCTCCCCCTCCTCCTGCAACACCCAAACAGACTTCTGAGGAAGGACCTCCAGAACATCGTGGGCTGTGTCCAACAGGGTTGCAGTGGGAGAATGGCCTTAATCGGTCAGAGGAGTCTTGCACCACTCATGTAAAGATCCCGATTTGAGGCAATTCCCCACCCACCTCTCACTGGAGTCAACTGGGCTTCCCAAAGGAGGAACTCCCATAATATTGGTGCTGCTATCAAGAAGACTGGCTGGGTAGTTTAAGTAAGCGGAGGGCCAGAATGGACCAAAGATCCAGCCCATCTTCCTTGTCTTCACAGTGTCCGCGTCGTTCTTTACTTTTTATTACTTATATGGAATTCAGAGTGTCCGTATAATTAGGTTAGGTTGCAACCATAAATGCAAACGTAAAAGCACTTGTCCAACTTAACGTGTTTTAAGCTGCTCTGAGATGCTCTGTTGTGGACATTTGCAAATAGCCAGGGGAAGGGTGTTCCATAGCTGTGGATCACCAGTCAGGCCAGAGAGAGAGACAGACAGACAGACAGACAGACAGACAGACAGACAGAGAGGATGGCAAATAGGATGTCCTCCTCTGTCAGACTTCTGGAGTATGGGAGGAGTATACAGTAGTACCTCGGGCTACAAACACTTTGGGTTACAAACTCCGCTAACCCGGAAGTAGTACCTCGGGTTGAGAACTTTGCCCCAGGATGAGAACGGAAATCGCGCGGCGGCAGCGGGAGGCCCCATTAGCAAAAGCGTGCTTCAGGTTAAGAACGGTTTTGGGTTAAGAACGGACCTCCGGAACGAATTTAGTAGAGGTACCACTGTATACGAGAATGCAGATACAGCCGTTCCAAGCAAAAACAAAAGCAAATCTCAGTAACCTGTCAATGTGCTGCTGCTTCAGATCCCAGCGTGGCTCCAAGTCTTGTCCCCGCAGCAAGGTCAAGCCATGCTCCGTAGTCACAAGGAGGTCACTGCAGTTACCATCTGGAGACTTTACTGCCTGCAGGAACTCAACACCTCCACTGGGGGAGGCAGAGAGCAAATGTGAAGTGATTGGGTATCCATGTTACTGCATTCTATCATTTATTTAGTCATTTTATTTTATAAACTTCTACCCTTCCTATTTTCACCAAATGAACTCAAGGCAGCTTACGAAGCACACCTTTGTAATTCATCAGATTTCAAGCAACGTAACAAAGAAAGAGAACAGTGTTAAAAGAATAGGATAACCATATAGAAAAGCACATGAGCCTGACCTTTGGAGAGTTTGTAAGTAAACCATTTTTAATTTACCAAATGTGTGGTCTTTTCCTGTGCTGGGGAAAGAGGGAAATTTTGGAACTCACTTGGATGGGCATATCTTAAAAAGTCTAACAGTCTATATTTACACACTTTAATTTGCTGAATACTTTGTGACTCTGCTGGGGTTCTCTCACCAAAGAGTACTTGCCCCAAGTTTGGATCTTGGCATGAAAAACACTCCTGGCAGCTGTGTACACCCAATGGAAGAGCCTGCTATCTCCACATGCAAAGTAATTCACAGGCTATTGAGTTGAGATTCAGGAAGCCTATGCGCTACATGGTGGAAAGGAGATCATAGCTCACCTGTAGATGTCAATAAGTTCTGACAAATTGATGGACCGGCGCTTCTCCCACTCTGGCTCCTCACGCTGCAGAACTGGTGGGAAGCTGTCCCGGTTTCTGGCTTGAGCAAAGATATCACGCAAGGCCACTGCCTGGACGTTACCTAGGTGACAGGGAGGAGAAAAGACTAAAATTCTGATGCATCTCAACAAAGGTAGGAAGCGAATTCAGAAACGGCGACGGTTACAAGGGTTGCTGCAGGGACAGCTGCCTCTTTTTAAACAATTAGGTAAAAAGGACAATCACGGGAATGATAAACAGCAAAAAAAGAAGGGAATCCAGAACATTCATTTTGTAATAATTTCTTTTGTAAAATGTCCATATTAAGCTCCTTGGTACTATGCTTGTAAATCACGAACCATCTAAAGTCTGTGGCTTTGTGATTAGCTTCTATGAAGTGAGGTGTGAGGGGGGCTTCCATGACTTTGTTTTTAATGCGATTTGTTTGTTCTAATAGTCTCGTCCTAACAGTTCTTGTTGTACTGCCTATATACCAATGTGTCTGAGCATTTTTGCTTAAAAGCAACCCAAAGAATTTTTTTGAGAGTAACTCAACACATTTTTTGAATACACGTTCACCTCGTTTCACGGGTCTTTCACGGTGTTATTTCCCTTCTTTTTTGCTGCCTTTTTTTAAACAGGCATGGTACTGGTGGCAGTGGCAGAGTTGGGGATCCTTGAGAGATCGCTCAGGTTATTCCCACACTCTCATTACAATATAGTATTCACATGTTCCGGGGGTGGGGGTGGGATATGACTTTTTATGAAGGGGTGGCTGTGTTGCATTCCCCATCCTCTTTAAAAATAAACAAAACAAAAATTTTCTATGTATGCAGTCCAATAGCAGAGAGGCATCAAAATGAAAAAGGAAACAAAATTAAGAGGTTGACAGAAGGGGAGCACATTGTTGTTAAATGAGAGAAGGAGCTGCCTTGCTACTGTCCAACATTTCAGAGAAAATAAAATAAATAATACTGCCGAGTTGCTGTAGTTAATTTGTATAGCCTTCAAAGAAACAGAAAAAAAAAAAAAAAAGTCTAAACTAAACAAGGCCATAAAGTGCTGCGGAGATGAATGTCACTAATTACATCACACACAAAAACATCCAATTAGTATGAACGTGCTCACAGTGCAACCATATTCTATGCACAATAGCACAGAATGGGCAATTTGGAGAAGAAGAATGTTTTCCCAGGTATAAAATATTGTGTTTTGAGCTCTCAGAAAATGTGTGTGCACTGCACACACACACAAAAAAACAGGCCATGAGACAGATGTAAAATGCAACAAACGTTACGGAGCATCATTTCATGCGCTCATTGCCTTCCACATGTGTTTGATTACTGGTTTCCAGAGGGCCTTAAATTGCAGTTCTTCCAATTCCAGGGCATTTATCAACTACAAAGATAGGGCACCTTACCAAAGCCAAACAGGATGTAGATTGCTCCATGGCTGGTGATGTGGGCCTGAGGGCCAATCAGTTTTCCGTTTCCATTGATGCTGTACTTTACAGGCCCTCCCACAGGGATTCCGGTTTTACCAGATACCAGGATGAAGCACAAGTCGGGCTACATGGGAGACAGAAAGTGGACATGGGATGGCCGGGGTGGATTTGCATGCATACGGAGCTTCTTTTGCCTCCCAATGCAATCTATCATCCATTCCCTGTGCACAAAGCTGCACCAGTCACGTGGTGCTGCATTCAACAGTGTTTTCCATTCATAAGTGAAGCCAGGGGCCTGCATCAAATTCTTGTTGAGCTGAAGAGGCTTTCTGTCAGGGGCTGGCCGGGTTCTGAAGCAGTGCCAGAGGAAACAGCTGACCTAGACAGGGCTCAGCTGATGCCTGAAGAGTTATTGAGGGTCTGGGATCAGGAACAGGCACAGCCCCTGCTGACGCCAGAGGCGATAATGAAGCAATGGGAGGAAGCCCCTACCAGGGCTCTAGCACAGCCAATGGGAAGGGATCAGAACATGGAGACCGGGGAGGAGTTGGGGCTGAGAGAGCCTGCCAGAGCATCAGACACCACCAGCGTGGATGATGAAAGTGAAAGGGAAGGAGCAGGCGCCGACCCGCCCAAGTCGAGGGCACGGAAACGGAAAAAGGAGAGGCGGCGCCTAGGATTCCCGAAGCTCCTATGTTGGGGGCGGAGCCGAAAATCGGTACTTCAGGGATCTGACTCGGAGGGGTCGGATGCATAGCTGTAACGTCTGAACTGCTTAATGCTGTAAATAAAGCAATTAGTTTAGTAGACGGTGTTTGTGGATGCTTACTCCCGAGGAGGCCACACATCCTTCTCACACTTTCATTAGCCGAACTGCTGGCGGGTGGTGGGGAGGCAGAGGATAAGAGGCAAAGTATGATGAGTGGATCTCAGGCAATGTGTGCAAAGGCCTTGTACAGGTATGAGAAGTGTGTATACAGGAGAGTCAGATTGCCCCTTCTCCCAACACATACATACACACACACACACACACACACACAGAGAGAGAGAGAGAGAGAGAGAGAGAGAGAGAGAGAGAGAGAGAGCCAGAGGACACCATCTGTTCTGTGAGAGGGAAGATAGAGCAAGGCAGGCAGGCAAGGACAACACTGGGGCCTGCTCCAGTTGGACTGTCTCTTCCCCCACACTATCCACAGGGCCAACTTTACATTTATATCATTTATTTGTTTTAGTATTTTAACACTGCAAACTGCATTGGGTGCCCTGGCAGAAAGGCAGTATGCAAATGCAACCAACGCTTAATCAAACCAACAATTATAACTGTTTGTCATAGCTCAGTTGGTAGAGCATGAGACTCTTAATCTCAGGGTCATGAGTTCGAGTCCCACGCTGGGCAAACAATTCCTGGTTGGGCTAGTTGACCTTCGTGGTTCATTACAACTCTACAATTCTATGATAGGTATCGTTCCCCATATTTCTGATATACAACACACACACACACACACACACACACACACACACACCAGGGGCTTGGGGGAACCCCATGATTTGCAGAAGTTTAAAAAATACAGGGGGGGGACCTCTAAGTGGAGTGGGGGCAGGACACAGAAACAGGCTAATGAGGACTGAATGTGCTCAGGGGCCATGGAATGTAGGGGACAGAAAACTAGGTGGAAGGAGGAATGGAATGGAGTATCCTGGAGGAGAGCACAGCTGTTTGACTACAGCAGTGAGCAGGTACCCTCCACACTGCAACATTTTGTTGCAGCTCCCACTTCTTAACAATGCTTTTCATTTAGTCTGCTTTCTTGCTCCAGGGAAAGAAGCACATTTATGGAAGATTATTTATTCTGGGGTGGCTAACCATTTTTGGCCCAAGTGCCACATTTACCGTTGGTCTACTCTCCAGGGGCCACATACCAAAAGTAGCTGTGGCCACCCGACACTCTCATCCACACACACTCACAACCGCACTCCCTTGCAGACAGACAGTGCCCGCTGCCCTAAATCAAGTGAGTGACCTGATGACCAGGGAGGGGGCAACTGACATCCTCATCAGTGCAACAGATCCTAGCAGGGTAGGGCGGAAAATATTGCTTGGAGAGCCAGATCAGGTTCCCTGCCTTACCACCACATATATGGGATTATGTCTCATACCTGTGTTTCTCCAATGGCCAGAACAACCAGATCGCTGACCCTGTCTCCATCCACATCTGGGACAGTTACAGCTGGAGCAGCCAAGGTCCCACTGGGCAGGTGGGATGAGTCAAGGGTCCAGATAGGTTCTCCTACAGGCAGACAAATGAAGACTTTAGTGTTAGCAGAAGTCAAGGGTAAGGAGAAGCTGAAAGAGATCCTTCCAAAGGATCCATCACAAATGTCCCTGGATGTCAAGAACTGCAGCCCAAAGCAGATTGTGCTTATCAGGCTCAGGCTGCAGTTAGACACCAAATAGAAGCAAAGTGCTGTAAACGGCTTGATTTTTGCATTAATATGTGTCTGCAACATATCAGAAAATCAAACAATTATATGTTGTTCTTGCCTTAATTTAAAGGATATTGCGTCCTCATTTGCTGGAGTGGGACTTGTAGTCCTGCCTTTTTGTTTAACCATCTTTTGTAGTATTTTATTTGAATTGTTGCTTTTAGGTTTTTATTGTTGTTTTTATTGGGTTTTAATGCAAGTTGCTTTGTGTTACCTTTGTGAGAAAAGTGACTATCAAATACAGGATGCAACAACAACTCCCCCCATGAGTCCTAGCCACTTTGGCCAAGAGTCCAGGATAAGAACATAAGAAGAACCTGCTGTATCAGGCCAGTGGCCCCATCTAGTCCAGCATTCTGTTCTTACAGTGGCCAACCAGTTTTCTGTGGGAAATAGGCAAGCAGGAGCAGAGCACAAGAGCACCCTCTGCCCCTGCAGTTTCCAGCAACTGATATTCACAAGCATTACTGCCTCCAACCATGGTGATTTAAGCGTAACCATCATGGTTAGTGGGATGATGGGAGTTGCCGCCCAAAACATCTGGAAGTAACCAGGCAGGGGAAGGGTGGCATAGACAACAGAGGGACTAGATGGAGACACAGGCTGCCCTGGTATAAGGGCAGCTGCCAGTGTTCCTTATGTAGAGAAAAGAGAACATGTTGAAGTTCCTGTCTCTCGGTCCAGATTGGCCAAGGTTACTGCATGGCATGGCAAGGCAAGGCAAGAGACACCAGTTTGAAACGGAAGCATCTCCCGTCAGGAGTATTTCACCGGCATGAGTTTCTTGGAGAGGCCCATCACAGATATCCTGCCTCTGAGTTCAGTCAAGCACGATGTGACCTTCCTTGCCACATTTGCTTTGCTTTACAGAACGAGGATCCTGCAACGTTCAGATAATGTATTTTCTGAGGGCTGCAACCTGATTAAAGCCATTCTAAGCAATTAACTGTATGGGTTTTAGTCAATGAATCTACAGAATGAATTTGCATAAAAACAATAGTTATGTGACACATGCATATACTTTCTTTGCTTAAAGCAAGTAGGCATCATCTTAGAAAAGTCATTGATTCCAAGGTTGATGGGAAAGAAGGGGAAAGTGACTTTAAGACAATGCTTGCCATTGCGTGGCCAGATGCAAATGAGGACAGGGCATGTTTATTTTTAATAGCTTCTAAAATTCCCTCTTTTACACAACCGTCAAGGGTGCAAGAGCTCTCTCCTCTTTCGCATCTGGCCACCCTAGCTTTTATTCTATAAATACTTCTCTTTATACTTTTAATCAACTGCACTACTAACCTGAATTCCAGTCACTTTACAAGTTGATCTGGCCAATTCACCTATTAAATATATTGCAACCCTAAACACGTTCATAGTTTGATCAGGGATGGAAAACCTGTGACCTGCCAGGTGTTGTTGGACCTCAACCCCATTAGCACCAGCCAGCGTGGCTGGAGCTGAGGAACGCTGGGAGTTGTGGCCCAGCAACATCTGCCACATGTCCCTCATCCCTGGTTTAAGGGGTTGCAGTGTGACAAAGTCCAGCAGCTGCCGATTATTCCTCATAATGACTCTTAGGATTTAAATAACATCAGTCACTTGCCATGTTACACTAGAAGTGCAAACTTAGGTATGTCTACTCAGAATGAAGTCCCATTAAATTCAATGGGACTTGCTCCCATTACAGCCTAAATGAATGTTAAGATCTGAAGGACTTGTTGCCCAACAGCTGTAGTCCAGCCTTATGGCTTTGTTAGCTCTGGTGACCAAGCTATTTCTCCGTTAATTATGCATTCACACTTGTTGGACTTACCTGAAGAGGCTCTCAGAAGGCTGAGGAATTTAGAAGTCCCAGTAATAAGACAGACAGGCTCTGACGGGGACACAGAGTTCACACCCTTGCACTGCACACTCCGAATCTCCTCTTTAACATGCCTGGACCACAAGGTGCTGCCGTTCATTCCTGACAGGGCCATCACAGTCACCCATGGCTTGGAGACACCTGGGGGGGAGGGGGGAGGGATACCAAAAAGGCAGTCAGATCTCTTTGTGATGTGGAGGGAACCTGCCGTTTACCTTTGCTCCCACCTTTCTGGTATTGAATAATCTCTGTTTCTGATAAAGCTATTGAACAACCAGCAGTTTCAGATACCGCTATTGAATAATCTCAAATCCCCATCACATTATTGATCAGTTCAGCTGGGCGTCCCTATGATACTTACGATGCAATTCTATACCTGTCTGCTCAGAAGTACGTTGAACTGAGTTACTAACTCTCAAATATGTGAAATTTGTGCAAACTTTGGCAGCCTAAGGCTAGATCATGCAAGGTGGCCATGTGTCCTCTCTTTGAAAGGTCTAAGTTCAATTTAAAGATAAAGACAAATAAGATGAAAGAGGAGCTAACATTGGCTATCTTAATCACTAATATTTATTTCATAGCACCACCAACATACATGGTGTTTTGCAGAGTGACATGAGTGACATTTTACATTATATGTCTGTGATAGACTTTTATTTTAATTATGGTGGGCGTGTCCACATATCAGATAGTTTATGGCTCCCTAACGTTTTTAAATTGCAGGTTTTATTTCTGAAGCAATGGTTCCAATTTTTTAATCCTATTGGTTTTAAGAATCTGTTAAGGAAGCTAAATCCATTTTGCATTTTAGCAAGCGGCTGCATGTAACTGAGCAAGCTCAAGTTGCTAGGGGTGTATTATATCCATTTATGTTTGTGTTATGCCTCACTTCATTGTATTTCATTTGACTGTTCTTTATTTTACTGTTGAATGAAAAGAGACAGAGAGTACTAGAATCTCTAATAAATGTAACTGATCCACCCCCCCCCCCCAGAAGACAGAGGAACAGAGGCCTAGAAGTTGTATGTCATCTACCACTCTCCTCTGAAGTGTAATTTGCTGAAGTGTAGCAAGACCAGTATCAGAAACTTTATTGTTGGTTAACTCTCCTATCCTTTGTATTTATGTTTTTAAACGTTGATTTGGTTGTATGATATTGAATTTATTCTCCTTTTGTTTAATTGTTGATTTTTGCCATTTCTGAATATACTGACACGCTCTGCATTTTGTTTATTTCTATCTTCAATCCTTTGTATTTTGATGTTTTGAATGTTTGCTCAGAGCTGCTGTGGGTACAGCTCATGGGAGAAAAGCATCGTATAAGTAAACTCAGTCAATCAACTTGCCCGTCAACAGTGAGCCACTGGACCACAGATTGAGCAAGCATACAGATGACCTGGTCAGAGTCTTCCTGGATAGCTCAGTTGGTTAGAGCATGGTGCTGATAATGCCAAGCTTGCAGGTTCGATCCCGGTATGGAACGGCTGCATATTCCTGCTATTGCAGAGGGTAAGATAAGAGAATCCTCAGGGTCCCTTCCAACTCTACAATTCTATGAATCTATGATTCCCCACTCTGATGTGATGTATTGCATTTCTATTGAAATCACAGCAATTCCTTTCAAAGTGGCATATAAAATTAGTCTATGGAAATGTCATGCAAATCTTAGTCGCCATTATTTTATCATGCATTTCTTCTTTTGGGGAGACAATGCATAAGGGCCCATCCCGAGTTCTCTGTGGGACTTCCCGCTCAGCAAACATGTGCAGGATTGCACCACCCAGGAACAAAGGGCTGCAGTCCAAGAAAGGCTCCAAGGAAATGTGTGTTGGCCAGCACTGACTGAGCACTTCCAGGTTTTCTCGTGCGCAACTAGTTGCAAGTTTGGGTGACGTTCTCTTCACAGCTTGTAACTACTGTGTCAATTATAGGATAATTAAGAAAACAAGCTTATTCATCCTCGGGCAGGCAGCGGGGGCCCAAGGGAAAGGGCTCGCCTCAAACCCTCTTCCCCACATCAATCGAAATGAAATTTGTTCCAGCTCTTTCCCCTCTGCTGCTTGTCTCGGTTTTCCTTAGATGAATAAGTACAGTTTATGAATGTTTAAATATTCATTATATTGAATAATTGCATAAATAAAATACAGCTTAAAGTCTCTGGCAGGGGTTGGGTTTTCTTCTGCTTCTGAACAGAGTATGTGAAGTTCTACAGAGGTGGTGGCTAACCTGTGACTCTCCGAAAGGATGCTGAACTCCAGGTCCCACCATCCCCAGCCAGTGGAGCCAATGATCAGGGATAATGGGAGTTGTAGTCCAGCATCAATGGAGGGCAACACATTAGCCATCCGGATCTTAAAAGGAGGCACAACTATCTGCCTTGCACACTCTCTGCTGTGTAATAAAGTCCTGGTTGCAGCCCTGCCAATCCACTTAATGGCCGTGTTTCCTAAAGACTCACAGTGTCTAGGGCAGTCTTCTTTAACCTGGTGCCCTGTAGACTACAACTCCCACCAGCTATTACTCCCAGTGTGCTGGCTGGGGCTGATGAGAGTTTTAGTCCCAAACATGTGAGATGGCACTAAGTTGGGGAAGGCAACTCCACAGTTTCCATCCGGTTGATCAGTTTAATTTATATTTGTTTTAGAACATAAGAGTCTGCTGGATCAGGTCTGGATCCACCTAGTCCAGCATCCTGTTCTCACAGTGGCCAACAGGATGCCTGTAGGAAACCTGCAAGCAGGGCACAAGCACAAGAGCACAATAAATAAATATGTATTCACTTATAAAAGGATTTATATACCGCCCTCCTGCAAAACATCTGGGTGGTGTACAGCAACATTACAAATATTTAAAAGCAGAACCAAGCAACCATTTAAATGGCAGGCTACTCGATGGGCACTTTGAAGAACTGCATAGGCCAGTTGGCATTAAACAGTCTTCAAGAGACACCTGAAAGTCAAAAGCAAGGCTGCCTGCTGAATCTCTGCTGGAAAAGTGTTCCACAGCATGGAACCGATAACATTATCTGCTCAACTTCTAGCGCTCAAATACCAGGACTGATGGGAGTTGCTGTTCAAAATGGCCAGGCTGCCTGGGATCGATGGGAGTTGTAGTCAAAAACATCTGGAAGGCGCCAAGTTGGGGAAGGCTGCCCTAAAGGTGATGAGTCTTGGTGCTCAAGTGGGGCATGAAGGATAGGATTACTCATGTGCTTGTCAGGGACTGGCCCGAGCCAGGAGGGGAGGCGGAGGGGCCAGTGGGAGCAATGGGCCACCCATGCACGGCGGAGGAGGTGTTGCGGGCATGGGAAGAGGAGGAGAGAATGCCGAGGTTGTCACCAGAAACAGGGAAGGAGGTTTGGAGAGGTGGCAGTGAAGGGGGGTCGCCGCCTGTGCTGACGGAGGAGAAGCAGGTGGCGAGGGAACCAATAGGAGGGGAGGAGAGGATGGAGTCAGAGGTGGAACAAGGGTTTGAGGAGCTGGTGAGAGCCTCGACGGCAACATCTAGGGAGGATGAAAGTGAAAGGGAAGGGGCCAGCGCTGGGACCAGTAGGGTCAAGAAGCGGAAAAGGAGGAGTGAAAGGAGGCGCTGGAATTTCGCTAAGCTTTTATGCTGGGGGGAAAAGCGGAAGCCCTTACTCGAGGGATCTGGTTCATCGGAGGAGGATGAGGAACTGTGAAGCTTGTCCGTGAAATAAACGCTTAGTTTAGTCAAACGGACTGTGGAGTGGTTTACTCTTGAGGAGGACACACTATCCTCCTTACAGCATCCCTCGAGTCTTCGCAACCTCCTCAAGGGGTGAGAGGCTGCCGAGATGTCTAACCCCCAAGAAGACGGAGCCGGAGCAGCGCAGTACGTCGACTGGGAAGAGCGAGCTAGAGATCTGGCGCAAAGGTACGAAGTGGCTCAAGCTCGGCTCGAGGAGGCGAGGCTGCTTGCCGGTGCAGGGAGAGGGGCAATGGGAGGAAGGAGAATGCCTTCCCACGGCAGCAGGTTTTATGGCAAACCAGAGGACTATTTGGGGTTTAAAACGGACATGATGTACACCCTGGAATTACACAAAGAAGAATTCAGAACTGACGCTGAGCGGGTGGGGTTTGTGATTGCGCATTTTGAGGGACCCGCTAGGGATTGGATTCGCCCCTTGATTTTGGCCAAGAATCCCGCCTTGCAGGACTTAAAGGCGTTTTTTGAAGGCATGGATATTGTTTACACCTCGAGAAGCGCTATGGATCTGGAGGCAAGGGAGCTTTTGTCGCTGAGGCAAGGGAACATGTCTGTCAGAGAGTATCAAGCTAAGTTTTCGCTTCTTGCCCATCGTTTAAATTGGGATCTGAATTCGCCGCCGCTGCTAGCGATGTTCAAAGTGGGACTGTCGGACGAAGTCCAGGATGCGCTCGCGAAAGCAGGGCCCCTGGAGGACTTAAATAGTCTGACGCAAGCTGCTTTGGCAATTGGGGTGCGTCTGGAATGCAGAGACAAGGCAAGGCGGGAAGGAAAGCAGGGGAGGTGGTTCAGCTTTCGGTCCCCTCCCCCGGCGGAAAGGCCGGTGAGCGCTCAGCCACAAGCCCAACAGGAAACGCCCATGGAGTTGGGGGGAGCCCGCGCGCGCCCTTTTTCAAGTTCAACGGTTGGGAAGGGGAGTGACACAAAGGGCGGGAGAGTTGTAAAGAAGTGTTACGTATGTGGGAGGAGCGATCACCTGGCCAAGCAGTGTGAACAAAGGAAAATCTGGCAGGGAATGGCGGGGACGCTCCAGAGAGAAGGGGGGGAAGAAGCTGCGGTGGCGGGAAACGAAAGTGCCTGGCGGCAGGGCAAGGGGACGTGCAGCCAGGCGCAATCACAGTAAACCGTCCTCAGAGCAGCGAATCCCCAAAGGTCCCGCCCCCCCCAACCCTCACCACCCCCCCCAACACACCGAAGCCAGGAATAGTGCTAGAGATCGCTCTGGAGCTGCCCAATGGCTGCGCTTTGCAAATCCCAGCTTTAATTGACAGTGGGGCGAGCACGGATTTTTTTGATAAGGACTTTGCTCTGCAGCACCAAATCCATCTTCTGGAGGTGGATTTCCCACTCCAAGTCACCACAATAGATGGAAGAGAGCTAAAGGGAGGGGCCGTCACGCACAGCACACCTCCCATGAGAATGCAAATCGGGAGACACTCTGAAGTAGTCGCATTCCACGTCACTGCTTTGGCAGGTCCGCCCATCATTTTAGGCATGGGATGGCTCACTCAGCACGATCCTGTCATAAGCTGGAGCCAGCGATCTGTAACGTTTGGATCAGCATATTGCATGGAGAACTGTTTGCAACAAATGCACCCCCACAGCCCAGCGGCAGCAGCAGCACTGCAGGCAGGGGACGTATCACTTCCTAAGGAGTATGCAGATTTCCAACAGGTGTTTAGCAAAAGAGAGGCCGACAAGCTGCCCCCCCACCGTCCCTATGACTGCCAGATTGACCTGCTGCCAGGAGCGCAGCTGCCACCAGGTAAGCTCTACACTATGTCAGAGCAGGAGTTGGCGAATTTGAAGGACTTCATTGATAAGAACCTGGCCAGAGGTTTCATTCGGGAAAGCAAGGCAGTAGGGGGCAGTCCCGTGTTCTGGGTGGACAAGAAGAACACGCAAGAGAAACGCTTAATTTGTGATTTCAGAATTTTAAATTCGCTCACAATACCAATTTCTTACCCCATGCCCAGGATTGATGACCTGCTGGCGGCGGTACGCAAGGGTAAGATTTTCACCAAGCTGGACCTAAGGGGGGCATACAATCTCATCAGGATCAGGGAGGGTGATGAGTGGAAAACCACCATGTATACACCCCTTGGAGCTTATGAGTATTTAGTTATGCCCTTCGGTTTACAGGCAGGCAGCCAGTGCTTTCAGGCATTCATGCATCACGTGTTGGGGCCCGTGTTATTCAAACACGCAGTCGTGTACCTTGATGATATCTTGGTGTACTCCCAAAACCCGGAAGAACACGTGACACACGTCAAGGAAGTACTGCGAAGGCTCCAGGAGAACCAGTTGTGTGTAAAGCTGGAAAAGTGCCAGTTTCATGCAACAGAGGTGGACTTTTTGGGCTATCGTCTTTCGGACAAGGGCATTGCCATGGACACCGACAAGGTAGAGGCAATCCTGCAATGGAAAAGCCCCAAAACCAAGAAGGACGTCCAGCGTTTCGTCGGTTTCGCAAACTTCTATCGCAAGTTCCTACCGGCATTCGCCGACATGACTGCTCCAATCACCGACTGCTTGAAAGGTAAAAAGAAATTCCGGTGGACGGAGGAGGCTCAGCGCGCCTTCGAAACTCTCAAAGAGGCTTTTGCCTCAGAGGGGCAGTTGCTACATGTGAATTCTGCCAAGCCCATCAGGATAGAGACAGATGCCTCGGACCGAGCCATAGCAGCGGTTCTGCTCCAGCAAGATCCTGCGCAGGAATGGAGGCCGTGTGCGTTCTATTCCAGACAGCTGAACAAGTCGGAGGCCAACTACGCGATTTGGGATAAAGAGCTATTGGCTGTGGTGGCGGCATTCAAGCACTGGCGTCACTTTTTAGTGGGCGCACAGCACCAGATCCAGGTTTACACGGACCATAAGAACCTGGAGTACTGGCGCACGGCCAGAATCCTCAACCAGAGACAAATGCGATGGGCAGAGTTCTTTGCGAACTTCAACTTTCACATCCAGTATGTTCCAGGTGATCAGAACATCAGAGCAGACGCCCTATCCAGAAAGCCTGAATACCTGGAGGAACAGGGGCCTCCGGTGGCAAGAGCGATCTTCAAACCTGAACAATGGAGGTGTGGGGCAACTTTAGGGGGTCGGGAAGAGCTTGTGCGCCTCACGCAAGCCGATGACTTTGCCCTGCGCAAACTGAAGGAACTGAGGGAGGGGGATCCCAAGGCGAAAGGGTTTGAGGAAAAGGAGGGGCTGCTGTTGTTCAAAGGGGCACTGTATGTTCCTGGGGAGGAGATGCGTGCTAGAGTTCTCAGACAGCTCCATGACAACCCCACGGCGGGGCACTTTGGGCAATTCAAAACCATGGTGTTGGTCACAAGGGAGTTCTGGTGGCCCAGAGTCAGGCAGGAGGTCAGGGAATACGTCAGGGGGTGTGAGGTGTGTCAAAGAGCCAAAGGGGAGAGAGAAAAGCCTGCTGGGTTGCTGGAACCTCTTCCCACTCCCAGTAAGCCGTGGGAAGCGGTCTCCCTGGACTTTGTCACAGACCTACCCCCATCCAAAGGAAAAACTGCCGTGCTGATAGTAGTTGACCTTCTAACCAAGATGGCCCATTTCATTGCCTGCCCTAAGGTGGTGTCGGCTGAGGAAACAGCCAAGCTGTTTGTACAGCATGTTTTTAAGCACCATGGCTTGCCAGAAAGGCTAATTTCGGATCGTGGAGTTCAATTTACCTCACGCTTCTGGCGCAAGCTCATGCAAATCTTGCAGGTACAGGTCAACTTGTCCTCTGCTAGACATCCTCAATCTAACGGGCAGTCAGAACGTGTGAATTCGATTCTGCAACAGTACTTGCGGTGTTATGCCTCTCAGCAACACAGCGACTGGAGCGATAGGCTGGCTCTGGCCGAGTTTGCGTACAATAATGCTCTACAGGTATCTGCAGGTATGTCTCCTTTTCAGGCAATCTACGGCAATCATCCAAGAGCCTTTCCAGCAGGGGAGGGCAAGCGGAATGAGGGGGACGTGCCAGCTGCGGAGCTATTTGCAGAGGAGTTGCTCGCACTGCACCAATTGCTCAGAGACAATCTAGAAAGGGCTAAAAGTGCTTACAAGAGGGCAGCTGACCAACACCGCAGGGAGGGGGAATGCATCCAAGTGGGAGACAGAGTGTGGTTGTCCACGGAGGGGTTGCCCATGCAAGGAAGGTGCAAGAAGCTGAGGCAATGCAACATTGGGCCCTTTGAAGTAGTGGAGCAGATTAACCCCGTGGCGTTTCGGCTGCAATTGCCGGATTCCATGAGAATTCATCCTGTGTTTCACAGGTCGCTCCTCTCCAAGTTCAGAGAACCACACAGGTATCAACAGGGGCACCAGCAGGGGTCGCAGGAAGTACAGCTGGTAGACATGGAGCTCTTTAATGAGGCTACGGCCATCTTAGACTCCAGGTGGAGAGGGGAAGAGTTGCAGTATTTAGTAGCATGGGAGGGGGAGCCAGCGTCGGAGAACGCTTGGATTCCGGCGGAAAGCGTCACCAAAGAGTACTTAGTGTGGGAATTCCACGAGCTGTACCCCCACAAACCGAAGCCGTACAGATGGCAACTGAGAGAGGTTTTTCAACCCACAGATTCAGAAGAAGGGGACTTTTGGGGTTTCCCACCCTCGAGTGCAGGGAACAGTGGGGTTGAAAACGAGTTGCAGGAAAGCCTGCATTCACCAAGGGGAATGTCGGAGGAGGAAGGGGACGTCGAAGCAGCAACAGATGAATTGTGGTCGGGTTATCCCTCTCCTCCCTGGTGCAGAAAGGATTGGGAGGAGGCGTTCCCATCCTCATCGTCGTCATCAAGCGCAGACACCACGGTTTTTCTGGGATTCCAGTCCTCACCTGGAACGGCAGGAGAGAGCGAAGTGGGGGAATGGGACCCAGCAGGGGATCTAGGTTATTCTTGGGAGGCACCCACCGAGCCGCCTCAGGAGGGGAAGGGGGGCTTGGGAGGGGGGATGGATGTCAGGGACTGGCCCGAGCCAGGAGGGGAGGCGGAGGGGCCAGTGGGAGCAATGGGCCACCCATGCACGGCGGAGGAGGTGTTGCGGGCATGGGAAGAGGAGGAGAGAATGCCGAGGTTGTCACCAGAAACAGGGAAGGAGGTTTGGAGAGGTGGCAGTGAAGGGGGGTCGCCGCCTGTGCTGACGGAGGAGAAGCAGGTGGCGAGGGAACCAATAGGAGGGGAGGAGAGGATGGAGTCAGAGGTGGAACAAGGGTTTGAGGAGCTGGTGAGAGCCTCGACGGCAACATCTAGGGAGGATGAAAGTGAAAGGGAAGGGGCCAGCGCTGGGACCAGTAGGGTCAAGAAGCGGAAAAGGAGGAGTGAAAGGAGGCGCTGGAATTTCGCTAAGCTTTTATGCTGGGGGGAAAAGCGGAAGCCCTTACTCGAGGGATCTGGTTCATCGGAGGAGGATGAGGAACTGTGAAGCTTGTCCGTGAAATAAACGCTTAGTTTAGTCAAACGGACTGTGGAGTGGTTTACTCTTGAGGAGGACACACTATCCTCCTTACAGTGCTCAAGCACAACCCTCACTTAAACTGTTCAGCTCATACTAAGAATGGATCAGGGACGGAGCCTTATCTTATATGCTTGTGTATTTCTCTGGACAGAACATCTGGACTGCTTGTAAAAAGGTGATAAATCTCAAACAAAATCTCTGCTTGACAATGCCCTTGCAGGCTGAGTTCCATAAATGTGTGGAAAAGGTATGTGGATTTCTTTCTTTCTCTTTTTAAAGCAACTGATTGTGTGGAAAGGCATTAAAGGAAGATTCTTAAAAAATCAAAAGAAGTGGATCACATATGGAGCAATCATATCTATTAAACTCACAGGGGGATATCTCAATTTGTAAGTAGCATGAGTCAACAGAAGAACTGAATTGTACAGCATGATAATATAAATCATGGGTAGGCAAACTAAGGCCTGGGGGCTGGATCCGGCCCAATTGCCTTCTCAATCCAGCCCGCGGACGGTCTGGGAATCAGCGTGTTTTTACATGAGTAGAATGTGTCCTTTATTTAAAATGCATCTCTGGGTTATTTGTGGGGCACAGGAATTCATTCATTTCCCCCCAAAAATATATATAGTCCGGCCCCCCACAAGGTCTGAGGGACAGTGGACTGGCCCCCTGCTGAAAAAGTTTGCTGACCCCTGATATAAATGTTAAACACAGAGAAACCTTGTGCGATTGGATTTGGAGTTATCTATGGGCATCTGGCATGCTTACCCAACACACTGGCATTTTTCAGAGCTGTGAAGGAGAGCAGGATGTCAGGAAGACCATCACCATTTACGTCAAAAAGTTCTGGAGGAAACAGCACTCCACCTAAAGGATAGTGTGAAACAAGTTACTCTTCTAGAAATTGCTTCCCATCTAGACAAAGTTGGTCCAGTATGACCAAGAACAGGGATGAGGAAGCTGTGCTCCTGCCCACATGTTGCTGGACTACAGCTCCCATCAGCCCTGACGATTCCCCAGGCTGACAAGGGCTGGTGGGTGTTGGAGTCCAACAATAACTAGAAGGTCACAAGTTCTCCACCCAGACCTAAAGAAACCTCCATCTTTAACAACTTGCGGTTATTGTCATTTATTTCGAAGGGTATGTCCATTCAGAAATACTTCCTAAATAAGTGACTTGAGTTGGCCCCTGCCACAGCTGCATTCCAGAGAGAGCTCTAATACTCTTTGGCCCCCAGTTTGAAAACAAGGTGTCTTCGCTGCCCTCAATGCCAAAGGTTCCTGCAAATTTAGGGATGCAAGGCAGGCATCCAGAGTAAATTCAGCAAGGATTTTTGAAATGGAGTATTTAGATTTCCACTCCCCGCCCCAAATATATATTTCTACATGAAAAGAAAAGGACACTAGCGGAAAACAATACGTCAGAGCTGGTTTTGGGTTCAGCATTCTGAAAGGGGCCAATCAGAGACCAGACACAGGAGCAATGATGCTTCAAAGGTTGTTTCCATCCCTGATATGGCTGCAAGATATCTTTTACTTCAAATACTTGTCCTTCATTCTAGAACATCACAGCTCTGTACAATTGCTTATTTCAGAACAAAAAAGTAGTATGTACAGAATTACTTTTGACAGTGCTGATATGATTCTAAAGGGGAAACAAGGAGATTCAAAGAGAAAATGACTCTCTACATTCAAAAAAAACAAACAATAACATTTGAAAGTAGTATCACCAGCTGCAGGGATAGGCAGTGGGACAAGTGAAATCAGCATGGATTAAATTTACTTTTTTGTGGTGAAAATAAAGCTGGATAATTGTTTAATCTCCTAGTAGCGTGGATTGACTTAAAGAATCTTAAATCAGCAATTTAACTCATCAGATGGGATTCCTCTTTTCAAATCATCAAATTTAATCAATTCTTTGATGTGAGGTTCAACCACTTTTAAAAGATAAGCACGTGTTGTTGTTGTTCTGTTATCTAACCATTAACGCATGATGATGTTCAACTAAATAGAGCCTATAGTCCTTGATTTGCTCAATGTTTTTGCTATCGAGAGAGAGGTACATCCTACTATATTTGAAACCCAGCCCAAAAGGTTGCAAATCGTGTCTAGCATCTAAATTAAATATGTTTAAGTAAATTTGCATTATGCATTTCTAATTAATGTTTGAATCTTGCATTTTCAGAATCTAGGACTGTAGTACCAAAAGACCCTGTATAATTTGTGGATAAACTGAAGTCTCCTGCAGACAAACTGTTTATTGATCACTCAACCTGATTTCCTTGCCCAAAGCTTACGTAGAAGTCAGGTTGCATTCAGTCTTCATTGAGCATTTATTCAGATTTGTCTGAGAGGTGGTGACATGACAATGCACATTCACCCTGATTTGTTGGCACAGTGTTTATACATTTTCTTGTTCATCAATTGTTCATTCTACACTTTCCACTTCATTACCCTGTCACTTTCCTAACTTCAAAACTCCTTTAAAAAAAAAGATGGATTTGTTGTGCTAGGGCAGGGTTTCTAAAACTTGGGTCTCCAGCTGTTTTTGGACTACAACTCCCATTATCCCTAGCTAGCAGGACCATGGACAGCCATGGTAGGAATTGTAGTTAAAAACAGCTGGAGACCCAAGTTTGGGAACCGTTGCACTAGGGCAACACAGCACATTCACCCACTGTAATTGTGCAAACTTAATGTTCTAGTTTGCATTTGAATCCTTCCTAAAAAAAGACTGACAGTCCCAGAGGTAAACCTGAGTGTGACCTCAGATATCACTGTTAAGTAAGTACATTTAATACTGTGCAAATAAAGCAATGCTTTGCAATTGGAAGTAAAGTGGTTGAAAGGAGGTGAAACAACAAAAGCTGAGAAAGGATGCAGAAGATGGGGGAGCCTCCTTAAGGGCAGGTATGGGCAGCATTTTCTGCTGAGGGCCACTTTCCTGCAAGAGTAATATGAGAAGGGCCACATGCCAACTGTGGCCAGGGCAATGACAGCATCAGCCCTTTTCTCTTTCTCCCCCAACCCCTTTTCCCTCTCCCTACTCAGCAGGTTGCTGGGAAAGAAACAGATCACGGACCGAGGTCTTTTGAAATTAGGAGAAGGGTCACAACTGTGGCTAAGGACCTGGGGCAGTCGTATTTATTAGATTTATATCCAGCCTTTCCTCCAAGGAACTCAAAGCAGTGTGCATGGCTCTTCCTCTCCTATGCACCTGGTGTACACAGTTCCCTACCCATTTTTATCCTCATGACAGGCAGGTTAGGTTAAGAGACAGTGACTGGCCCAAGATTGTCCAGTGAGCTTCATGGCCGAGTGGGGATTTGAACCCTCAACATTATGCCACACTGCTCTCCAACCCAGCAATGTACTGCTTTGGTGGGAAGAACGCATGAAAGGCTTCGTTTCATTTACTGATCGAAAACACTCTTTAGCTACAGGTCTGCATGTCCTCTTTTCCTCGTTCTATCTTTTTTGAATGCTATTTCCTTTATTAGGCATTAGCTTTCTACATATGGACAGTGGGCAGCAATTCGCTTGCAGTTCTCCTCGTTCCCCATCAGATCCCACTAGGACACACATTCCACAAGCCAGGGAAGTCTTCCAGAAGCAACTTACCCGCCTCCTGGCCCAAGTTGCGAATCCAGGTATTGTGCAAGTCCCTCGGAGGGCAAGGAATGAGGAAAGCACACACCAGCACGAGGATCATGGAGACGACCACGGTGAGCAAGAAGACAGCGGTGCGCACATAAGGCATCATGGAGTTGGCGGTCTTCTGCTCCAGACCACTGGTGGCCTCGCTGGGGTACTCTTCTGCCAGGCCCTCCGACAGGTGCTGCTTCGTCATCCCGACCTCCGCATCCGAGTCCACATCCTGCACTTCCCCCAGGGGGCTCTTCCCATTCTTGACGCCACCATTCTTCTGTAAGTTGAGCACCAAGTCATCTTCGCTCTCATCGCTGTCCGCTTGAGTGAGAGGGTCGTACTCCCCAAGGTCTGGGCTTTTTTTGCCTGAGGAGAGAGAGTTATTGCTATACGTATTCATAGCTCACCTTTTCACACAGGAGCTCCAGGTAGCGCACCTGGTTCTTTCCCTTTCCCATTTCCCCCCTCACAAAAACCCCAAGAAGGTAAGCTAGGTTTAGGATAGTGAATGGCCCAAGGTCACCTTTTGAGCATCATGGCTGTGGAGGAATTTGAACCCTAGTTTGCCAGGTCCTAGTAGTTCAACACTCTAACCGCTATAATCACACTGGCTCTCAGTCATGGGGAGAGAATTTATTTCATTTTATTTGTTTGTCACCTAAAACTTCATGGTTTCTGGGCAAATCACACAATTGTTTAAAAACGTACACATTTTTAAAACCAATAAACATAGAACATTGTAACAGTACAAAGCACCATCAACAGCACAAATCTGCAATTAAGGGGCAGAACCAGCATATCTCATATGCTTGGGAGAAGGGTTTTTTTTAAACCTGGTGCCAAAAAAAATAGCGGTGCTGGGTGGAAATCACTGGGAAGTCCATTCCAGAGGCGGGGGCAAAAAAACAAACAACCCCCCCCTCTCCTTTATCACCACCCTCTGGACTTATCAGGGAGGGGCAATTGGAGAAGGGCCTCAGACAACAATCTTGGGGTCTGGGTAGGTTCGTGCTGGGAGAGGCATTCGGGTCTTGAGCAGTACGAAGGTCCTAAGCAGTGCAAGGCTTTACAGGTTAGGACCAGTTCTCTGAATTGGGCTCCAAAATGTATATGCAGTCAGCATAGTTATGTGCTAGAATGGGTATTATATGACCAAACCTGCAGCTCCGCATCAGCAATCTGTCTGCACCAGTTGCAGTTTCCAAACTGGCAGGTAAGAAACTTGGGGAAATAATCATAGTTTCAGGGAAGGGGGAGGTTAAATGAACTCTGGCATCATTGGACCCACTCTCTTTTAATTAAAACAAAAACATTGGCCTTCTGTGCTTGCCTGAAGGGAAATCTCCTGGCATAACAGTTTTGAAGGGAAGGGATGCACATCTGATTTTTTAAAAAAGTTTTATTTTCATTTCATTTTTTACTAGGGGAGCAATCCTAATTCCACCTGCACCTCCCGCCTGGGAAGGGTGACTACTGGATCCCCCCAACTCCCTGCTGCGTTACTTTTCTGATCACATGGAGTTTTTCACATAATGAGCATGACACGACTGCTGGCAACACCAACCCTGCCATGTGGGAAAGCCATTTCCGATCATAGAAAGGAAATGGGGTTGCGGGAGTGCACGACCCCTTCACGTGTCCAGGGGATGGCTGGCCAACCCCCGTACCACTGGGGGAATTCCGGCCGCGTCATTCCTCTGAGCGACCAATCTGGTCGCTCCGGGGGCAGGGCTTGCTGCATTTAAGCGGGCGCACGGCCGGAGCTCTCCCTCTTGCTCCTGCTTCCCACCCAGCTGATCATCTTTGAAGATCGGAGGACTTCGGACCTTGGACGTTGGCTCACCTTTCTCCTTGCCGTAGGAGCTGAAATCACCTTCCTAAACGGCGTTTTTAAACGCCCTCCCTTCCTTTTCCTCTGGAGCTCAGATCACTTGCAGCACTAGCCAGCTGGCTGCTTGCGCCCACGCTCGCTTTTGCGTGCTGCCGTGGCCACCGCAATTGAAGACAGCTAAGTATCA
Organism: Darevskia mixta; assembly: GCA_034641385.1. Classification (NCBI taxonomy): domain Eukaryota; kingdom Metazoa; phylum Chordata; class Lepidosauria; order Squamata; family Lacertidae; genus Darevskia; species Darevskia mixta. Next base: position 22,621,480 of record JAWWNH010000008.1, read on the forward strand.
GGGGCTATCTTGGGGAACGTGTTTGCTCCAGGAGGGCTTACAGCGCACGTCGGACTCTTTGCTTCCAGCGTGCGGCGGGCTCCCTCACCACCCCCGTTTTCTCCTTCATTTAGCAAGCACTTTTCCCCAGCGAGCGGCTATAATGAGCATGACACGACTGCTGGCAACACCAACCCTGCCATGTGGGAATCCCCTGCACACGACCACAGTGCTTTGAGAGACAGTCAGTGACCAGAGAAGGATTGACTGCTGGGAGGAACGCATAGAGAAGAAACGCCATGGTACATCTGCATCGGCACATCTTCCCCAGCTGCATCAAAACATGTCTCTCCTGTATCGGCCTCTACAGCAACAGCAGGCACTGCAGTGCAACCTTCCAACAGTTTGATTTCACCTGCAAAGGCACACTTTTCCATTGTCTTCCGAGATAGATGCATGCCAACAATGATCGTTATTCATTCATGCAGTTTGAAGCAGGGTTATCATGTGTTAAGACTTTTACAAAGGGAAGTCTGGCAAGTAAAGGCAAGTCCAGTTTAAATATAAAAGAATCACAAGAAAGGACAGCAGGGTTAACACTTAAGACAGCAAACTGAGCAGGCACACAGGTCACATGCATTGCATTTTATTTTTAAATTATAGCAATTATGTCTAAATTAGCATATGCAAATCTGTGCTCTCTTTTTTGGTGATGCCTTAAGTGGCCAGCCTATTTTGTAGTTCACTGACAGAGGCTTTGCCTTGCATGGAGAAAGTCCCAGGTTCAATGCCTAGCATCTCATGGTAGGGCTGGTAACACAGTTGCCTCCCCCCCCCCCAGCTGTAGCGCGGCTGAATGGGAGGAGGCAGGCAGACTTTGGAGGCCCCGCGATGCACCCTGCCCCTATGGGCGGCTCGCCCTGCCCCTGGGCACACCACCCCAAGCGCCCGAGTGGCTTCCTCTTCCGACTCTACAATTCTGTGATTCTATGAAGCGCTGGGCTACAACTCTTTCTATAATCTTATTCTGCTGCATGTGCAGACCCTGCCTTAGCCGATAACGCTTTTCAATTCATTCAAGTAGTTGCACTGCCTTGCCTTGATAAAATGAGAAAAAGGCGTGTGCAAGAAAGGAGATTATACTCTGTCGAGGAGATACAACTGCCTTACTTATTTGTGAAGCTTTTTTTCCTCTCCCTTCAAAAAACGCAGGAATAGGAATTAAACCCCCTTCTCCTGCATATCTAGTACAGCTGCAGGGTTTTTTTGTTTTTGTTTTAATTAAAAGAGAGTGAATTTAGGCTGCATGCAGATGGAGAGGGGCGTGTGGATTTCTTTTTTCCATTTTAATATATGTGAAAAGGGAGGGAGGGGCACATTTAATTAAAGACTTGCATTCATTGTTTTAATGGGAAAGGTGGATGGAGGTAGGTTGTAAGAAGGTGAGAGAGGGCAAGTGGAAAGAAATGTTAAAGCACTGTAAGCCTCCCTAAGCCTACAGGATAGAAATGAAATGAAATGAAATAATGAAATGAAATGAAATGAAATGAATCAAGCTATAATCAAGCTATACTCAATTACTTGGGAGCAATTCCCACTGAACTCAGTAGACATGTACTATCACCTATACCTGTTGCTATAAGGCATTTATAACATAAGTGTCATGAACTGGTTAGACACAGACACATGGTGGGAGAAACCAGCTGGGAAACCAGCTAGGGTAGAAGACTCAGAGCCTGAGGACAACGATGAGTGGTCAGAGGGAGAATGGCACAGAAGCTGCTTTGGTCACCCTGTATGATGACTTCTGTCGAGAGAGAGATGGGCAAATGTGTCCTTGTTAATTCTCAAACTCTCAGTGGCTTTTGATACCACTGACCATGGTATCCTTCTGGAGCAGCTGTTTGAGTTAGGGGCGGGACTCAGGAATAAATTGGACAATTGGGCAAAAACAGGGAGGACACACCCACTGTAGGAGTGTGCTAGTAAGAGGATAGCTAACTACTAGGCAAGGACAGCATTAAGCTACAAAGGAGAACACTTTGTCCTTTAAATCAGATAAAAAAGAAGCACCTTTGCAAGGCTTTCTGGTAGATGGGTAAGCAACTGAGATGGGGCCATGTGGATGATGTTACGGCGTCTACTAACCAATGGAAAAGTGCCACATCTCCTCTCTAGAGTTCTACTTTGCCAGGAAGTTGGATTATGTCCAAGCAAACATAAAGTAAGGAAAGTGAGCCAGAAGAGTTATTAGCCAAAGCCCAGCATAAGAGATGACAGGGCTCTCTTCTACATTTCTTACAGCTTCCCTTCTTGTCCATTTTCAAATTTTAAACCAGTATAAGATGTCAAAGCTACATAGACTGTCATGGGGTGGGGAATCAATTGCTTAAGCACATTTCTATCTAATGCTTAGGATTTTTCTGGATCAGACAACAATCTAGTTACATCCAAAAAATCCAATACTTTAGTTTGTGATTTATGCCTTTGAAATACCTGTGTATTTGAAAATCACTAATGGCTCTGCAATATAGCAGATAACTGGTTTCTGTTATTTCACATTTTTAAAAATAAATATGGCACTGCCACTATTGTTTAAAATTTAAAATGCACCAACAATATGCAACCCACTGGCAAGAGTCACAGGGGGGAAATATACACCTAATCTTTTTAGGAACGCGAGTGGCGCTGTGGTCTAAACCACTGAGCCTCTTGGGCTTGCCGATCGGAAGGTCAGCGGTTCAAACCCCGCGATGGGGTGAGCTCCCGTTGTTGGGTCCCTGCTCCTGCCAACCTAGCAGTTCGAAAACACATCAAAGTGCAAGTAGATAAATAGGTACCGCTCCGGCGGGAAGGTAAATGGCGTTTCCATGCGCTGCTCTGGTTCGCCAGAAGCAGCTTAGTCATGCTGGCCACATGACCCGGAAGCTGTCTGCGGACAAACGCCGGCTCCCTCGGCCTATAGAGCGAGATGAGCGCCGCAACCCCAGAGTCATCCGCGACTGGACCTAATGGTCAGGGGTCCTTTTACCTTTTTAAGTTTTCAATGTCCATATAAATATAAATATGTACCGGGTATATGTGAATCTGGGGTGCCTGTAAGTTGTTTGTGAAAACCAGTATATTTGGATGGTTTAAATGATGGATGTGAAGCATTTGTGAAACATGATGAAAATAGTTTTTGTTTACTTGGAATCGTATTCACAGCTCAATTAACTTAAAGCAATTTGGTTGAATCCAGGCTAAATTAATTGCACCGATTTTTCGCTGAAATCAAAGGGACATCCCTTTTAGTTATGACTGACTTGCTCTGTCGATTTAATGAACTTAGCTTGGATTCAACTCATTGTCAGTACATTGCACCAATTAAAATGCAGAAGATGACAAACAGGTTAATCGGTCTGACAGGAGCAGGAAAAAAAACCCACTGGGCAACATACACCAAGATGCAAAAAAGTATTATTAATTAACCTTTGTACACAATGAGATGCCTGGCTCAGCTACGAAGAGTTTAAAATAGCAGTTTAATTACAGGCAAACCTCCTGAAGTTTAAGAAAAGGATGCCAAAGCCTCATACTTAGGTCAGCTGCAACCCAGTCAGCACTGCTCAAACCAGTACTGGGTTCGAGTCCTTAGCTTTTCCTCCTCCAGACGCTTAGGTCGCGTCTAACTCTCAGACAGATGTACCGTGTTTCTCCTAAAATAAGACACCGTCTTATATTTATTTTTCCTCCAAAAAACACACTATGGCTTATTTTCGGGGGATGTCTTATTTTTATTACCGGTAAGTATGGCACAGCAATCTACCGGTACATTTATTCAATTATAATTACGGTACAGTAATTCATGGTGAAATGTCAACTTTAAAAAAAAATAAAAAATGAAAGTGGAGGCTGATACTTCCATGCAAACCGAAGGTTTACCGCCAGGGTAGCCTTGGGGAGCACAGAGGATTTCTTCAACCTCATTCCCATTTCTCTTCCTTGGCAGCAGAACAACACCAATTTGACTCATAGTTTCCCCATCACCCCCCACCCATCCTGGGACCAGTAATCCCTCTTCTTCTCCCACCCAAAGTCGACCCCCTCCCTTCGCCCTTTCCTCCCCCAGGAGGAGCTGGATTCGCGCTTCATTATCACGACCACCTCCCGCGACTCCCCACCTTTCGCTTCGCATCCCCGACCTCCCAACCCGCGCAGCTTTCGCCCCCCTCCCGCCGCTTTCCGCGCGCCTTTAGGGCCAGAGATGAGGAGCACCTGCTGAGACCCGGATGCAAAAGGGCGGCGGGGAAGGGGGGGAGGCGAGGGTGCCTTTCCTAGGTGGGACCCGGATGCTCTCTCCCCATGACGAAGCGCAGAGCTGGGGGCGCCTCGGCAAGTTCGTGCGCCGGGGGCTGCCAGCCTCGCCCCCTGCCGCTTCCCCGCGCGGCGAGCCCAGACCCCCTACCTGGCAGCTTCAGCGCCCGTGACAGCACCGTAGCCATGCTGGAGACGGGAAGCGCGCATGCGCTCGGCTCTTTTGCCTCCTGGGAAGTGTAGTTCTGCAGCGAGCCCGAATTAAGGTGCGGAGGTTGGGGCTGCTACGCGCGCTTTGGCGCAGAACGCGCGGCAGCGCTAGGCGGCTGGCGGTCGGGGTTGGATGTAGTGGCCACAGTTTCTTGGCTTGCCATTTCAGGGGTGTGTGTGTGTGTGTGTGCGAGAGAGAGAGAGTAGGAACTCCTGGCTTCACAGTCAAAACGACGTATTTTGCTACCCCAAGTGGCTGGACCCTATGATCCAAGAAGTGCGACCCAGAATGCCATGATCCTAGAAGTGCGAGCTGCAATGTATCTTAGGGGACACTGGGGTGCAACCTTTTCGCGGCGTTGCAAGGGATCCCGGGGTGCGAGGAGGAAAGAGCTGCCGCCAAGCGTTGCAAATAGTGGCGTTTGGGAAATGGATTAATTCCCAGTTGGCGACAGAGCCGCGCCCCAAATCCTAAAAGCCCTCTGAGAATCTGATCAAAGGGTGGAAAGCCGGCTGGGAGGAGGAGGAGGAGAGGACAGAGAGGGAGTCTAGTCTCCCCGCTGTGGTCATTCCTCTCCCATATCCCTGCAGGGAAGTCAGCAGAAAGCGCCTCTATGCACACCATACTTTCGAAGTGCATGACTTTCGCCTGGGAACTGTGGTTTATCCTCCAGAGCTACAGTTCCCAGCACCCTTAACCAACTACAGTTCCCAGGATTCTTTGATGGAAATAATGTGCTTTCAGTGTATGATGTGTATGCTCAGCGGTAGAGCTTTGCAGAAGGTCTGGATCAAACCCCAGAATCTTCCGCTACAACTGGGAGAGACCCCTGCCTGAGAGCCAGTGCAGTCAGCACTGCGGAGCTAGATGGATCAATTCAGTATGTTCCTTTGGAGAATGAACATTTTCCACTGAGAAGCTCACTGAGGTCATAAATGGAAGGAAGACAAGTGGGGTTTGCAGGCAGGATGCTCTTTTACAGGAACTGCTATTCCTCCCGTCCAGGCTCAGTACCTTTTTTTTTTTTACTTCTGGCCTGAGATTGTTGCGTCTTCTTCCCTTCACTGAACAGCCGCCCACCTCCTCTTGGCACCCATATCAACATTTTGGATGTGCAAATAGTACCACCAGTATTTGTTGCTCCAGATGTGTAAACGTTAATACCTCAGCACTGGACGCAGTTTTGATTTGCGGCCAAAGGCTGACTTGGCTCCAGCGAGGTATTGCTGCAAACTACAGAGCTCAGTCTGCCCTGATGTGAAACTGCCTGTGTAAACATGTGTAGGGCCACAGCCCTTTGGCTTGGATCAGAAGGTAGCTTTTCAAAGGGAGCCGCATTGCTGATGCCAACATAAAACACAGAGATAATGCAACTTAGCAACTGACTGCTGCATTGTACAAAACTTGTGTTCTTCAGACCTCACTGTGAATCGCCTGCTGGCATTGGCAGGTTCTTGTTCAGACTCCTTTAACCACCTGTGAAAGGAAAATAGGACTGATTTATATCGCTCAGAGACCAAAAGGGATTTTAAAAAAATAATAAATAAATTGCAATGCTATGCACATTTTCCTGTCAGGCCCACTAAATACAATGAAATGCATTTCCAAGTAACATGCATAGGATTACACTGATGCACATACTGCATATTTAAAGTACCGGTAGTGAGTGATTTGTAATAAGTGGAGATTCTGAAAATAACCTCTTTGATTCTTGACAAGCTTCTTTAAATCCCTTTATTTTTTTTCAGCACAAGGTCAAAAGTGATTTATTTACTGCACTTATATCCTACCTTTCCTCAAGTGCTCAAGGTGGCATACAGGGTTCTCTCTCTCCCAATTTATCCTCACAACAGCCCTGTGAGGTAGGTTAGACAGAGAGGCGGTGACTTGCCCAAGGTAAGCTTCATGGCTGAGTGGGGATTTGAACCCTGGTCTCCCAGGTCCTAGTCCTACACTCTAACCACTTTACACCACACTGACTAAAATCTGAAATGGATTTCATTGGCTTCAATTATTGCATTCTGTACATGTCAGCTCAGAAGTCAGCCCCATTGAACTCAGTGGGATTTAATCTCTGATGCATATGCACAGAACTGAAGCCTGAGCTGATAATTTGTTTCAGTGAAGTGACAGCATAATCAGGAGCTAGAAACAGTAAATGCTGCATATCCTCCTCATTAATAAGTCCCAAATGAATGAATAAATAAAAAGGAGATAAGGGATGTGGACAGGCTGAGAAAGGCTATTTCACATTAGTTTTATTACACAATAATTGTCTCATTGTCATTCAAGTGTTAACAGGGGATCCAACTTTGTTTTTCCGCAGAAAGTGCACCAGACATAAAGCTCTCTCAGCATTCTGGCTAGTGGTTTTTTGTTTTTGCTTGCAGGAAAAATGTATGTTTTCCTCTAGTGAGCATGCCTATTCTCATTGCAAGTACTGCATGGAATTAGGTTGCATGAGTTTTAAGAGCACCTATTGCATAATACCCATACCATCCTTACTCCTCTGCCATTCTTGTGTCACTTTATGACTCAAATGTGGAAGAGCTCAGAGAGCATATGGAACAGCAGCCAAGCCTCCCTCTGCAGCAATGTCTGACTGATTTTAGCATATTTCCCTTAATTTCCATCTGAAAGATAATGTGGATATGATTGTGGTTCAGTGCTTTCTTAAATTGTCATTTGGCTTACATTGTTTATATATTCTATAATACTTATGTCCACAGAATAGTTACCATTTGGAGCAGACAAATATATGGAGCTATTATGCTTATGAAAGACATATACTCACCAGGAGATCCTGAGATATTTTCAGTCTGTCAGAGGCTGTAAACTACAAAGGAATACCGGTAATTGTGATAGTCACTCAAAGAACCCCTGGTGAACTGAAAGCCTTAATGTATCATTAACACGTGGCTATATTCTTACTTCCCTCGGTTAAGTATGTAGCCAGCATGATTGGCCAATGTAAAACTAGATGAGGACACTGTTTGTCCTGAATATAGGTATTTTTATTTAATACATTTGTGCGGCACATTTCAACAGTAAGCATTCAAAATGGTTTTATTTCAGGCAGCCTGTGCACTTCGAGTGCCGTTCTAATGATAAATTCTCTGGTGTTGACAGTTATCTTTACTTTTCCTACCCTGCTGCCTTAACAAGCCATTGAAACCAATCTTATGTCTCTTTTAGATCTGGGCTGCTTTAAGGGATGAGCTTAAGACTGTGATGAAGCATCCGAGCAAAACTAATAGCCACCATGGCTGTGCTCTGCCTCCAGCAAAGCTTCCGAGTACTAGTCGCTGGAAACCACAGGAGGGAAGAGGGCTCTTGTGATCCTGCTTGCTGGTTTCCCACTGAGGCATCTGGCTGGCCACTGTGAAAGTGGGGTAATGGACTAGATGGGCCTTTGGCCTGCTCCAGAAGGCCGTTCTTAGGCTCTTATCCTTCAGAGGCAGTTGGGGATGCTCAGTTGGCATGAAGGGAACAGTTTAGGGATGGAGAGGGAGCTGGGTGTTGTCAAAGTGAAGATTGTAAGTGTTCTCCTGGTTCCTCCTTTGGAGGTTGGGCTTGATGCTTAAATTGCCCAGTGCCCAGTCAGGTGTGGGAGGCCTCACCCATCTCTCAAAGTGGCCTATTGCACTTAGCTACTTCTGGACGTTGCCCTCCGGCCAGTAGCACTGGGTGATGCATTCCTTGAGGGACAGATCTGCTGCCCATGTGGATCCTGCTACCATGAGCCCCCAGAAGGGCCCACAGGCTAAAAAAAAGTTCCCCTGGCATAGGCCCTCACTCAGGTTACAAGATATTACAAGGTGTCACAAGACAATTTAAATTCCAGCACCATTTTATGAAACAGATCACCTGCGTGACTACTGTCCTGTATCCTAAGGAAGCATTCGTTTAAACTCTCCCTATCACAAGAACCTGAATTAGGTGGTTGTACTATACAATATGGACGCGGGTGGCGCTGTGGTCTCAACCACAGAGCCTAGGGCTTGCCGATCAGAAGGACGGCGGTTCGAATCCCCGTGATGGGGTGAGCTCCCGTTGCTCGGTCCCTGCTCCTGCCCACCTAGCAGTTCGAAAGCACGTCAAAGTGCAAGTAGATAAATAGGTACCGCTGCAGCGGGAAGGTAAACGGCGTTTCTGTGCGCTGCTCTGGTTCACCAGAAGTGGCTTAGTCATGCTGGCCACATGACCCGGAAGCTGTACGATGGCTCCCTCGGCCAGTAAAGCGAGATGAGCGCCGCAACCCCAGAGTTGTTCGCGACTGGACCTAACAGTCAGTGGTCCCTTTACCTTTACTATACAATATAAACACAAATACCATGTCCAAAATAAATAAATAATGGTAGTCTGCATTAAATCAAGAATATTGGGGATGAATTATGTTTATGGCCTCTCTGGAGCCAATCTGGGGAAGACACAGCACAAGAGTTAAAAATTCTGCAACGCTCATCATTAATGGGAGCTTTGCCAGCTAGCTAATGATTTGGGGATTATGTTCTGAGGACTCATCCTCATGTTGTTTAATTTGTGGTGAGCTGTGCAATTTTAGCACATCAGCCAAAATATATTAGCTAACATGAAAATGATGGTGTTAATATAGCAGACTCTCTTAAGTGTAAGCACATTAGTTCATTGAGATAAATACTCCATGCAGAGTAATGTAGCTCTATCTTTAATACTGCTAGATTATTATTTTGGCACGTTTTAGCTAGTACTGCTTGGCTGATGTATCTTAAAAATTCACACCTTCTGATACCTGTAAATGCCTCTCCTGGATGAATCTTAAAAGCATACAAATTGCTGATCAAGGCTAAACTTTTCATCATTGCTGCTGCATCAAGTGCCTTCATCCTGTTTTCCAAAGTTTAAGATGCTTCCAGGAATTTATTTGCTCTTCTTTCCACAGAATGAAGATGAAGAAAACTGCACTGTGTTTGCCCTTTTGAAATGAAAACAGCTGTGAGAAATCCATTTGATCCGGATTATTGTTTGGGCTTCTTTTAAAATTATTTATTTGCTTTTCCCCCAGGTCTTTGCCTTAGCAACCTAAATTGCTAACATATCCAGGGACAGGAGAAATACATCTCAATAATAATAGCTTTTTGGAAAATGCTGCTATGTGATTTGATCCGATGCTTTACTTTTTGATGCTAGTCCACATCACAATACATTATATTATAAAGAGTATCAGAACTAGATATCAACAAAACCTACTATGTGAAATTCCTCTTTTCTAGCACGAAAATCAATATGGTATGCTAATCTCTTCTCAGAACATGCTATGCTATGCTGTGGCAAAGTATCTTATATATAATTATTCACCCAAAGTATAAGACCCAAAATTACATGCCATGACACACTAGTCTGCTGCTTTACAATTACTAGAATGCAATAGAAATTCATTAGTTAATGGAGCAAGCATTTTTCCTCCTGCTCCGGACCGTAGGACTCAAACCAAAGGCTTTAAGTTACAAGAAAGGAAGTTCCAGCTAAACATCCGGAAGAACTTTCTGATGGTAAGAACTGTCTGACAGTGGAACAGGCTCCCTCAGGAGGTGGTGGCCTCTTCTTCATTGAGGGTTCTTAAGTGGAGGTTGGATGGCTTTAGTGGAGATTCCTGCATTGCAGGGGGCTGGACTAGGGGTCCCTTCCAACTCTACAATTCTATGCTTCTAAGGCTCCAGGGAACCCAAAACATTAGAAGAGTCCTGCTAGGTCAGAACAAAGATTGAGCTAGATCAGCATCTTGTATCCCACAGGGGCCAACCAGATACTTCTGGGAAGCTGAAAAGGAGGTTATGAAGGCAATAGCTCTCTCTCTCTCATTGTTGCTCCCCATCAACAGGTACTGGGAGGCCTGCTACCTCTAAACCTGCAGAATGGTTACATATAGCCATCTCGACTAGTCTTATAACCCAAGTCAAGAGATGCCACCATTCTATTATTACAATGCTTCTCAGTAGAAAGATTGTTTTTCTGTCTAGCTTCATATTGTCTACATGGAAGTGGCCACCCAGGCAGAAGTCTTTCACATCACCTGCCACCTAATCCTTAAAAAAATAAACCTGGAGATGCAGGTATAGCATTTGGAACCTTCTGCAGGCAAAGCATATCCCCTATCACTCAACTATGCTTCTTCTAAATAGGAGGCTTCCAAATACGACCTGCTGTTCTGGGTCAGGGCAGGGAATTCTCTGTATTGCTGGATTATGTTTATTTGGGTCATTTAATCACTCCTGATGCAACAAAATTACTGGGTCTGGCATCAACAGTCAGCATGGTCTGTCACCTGCCAAAGCAGAGGAGCTGCTGGCCAATGGAGTCACTGAGGTGATCATCTGTTTCCACGTGGGAAAAGTGCCCATTGGCAGAGAAAGAAATGGCGTGCAAAAGAGTTGTGCTTTGCTCCAGGTAATCCCCTCTTTTCAGGAAATAAGAGATCACCCCGAAAGACCCCTGTGACATCACAGGGGCCCCCAGGGTGATCTTCAGTTTCCTGGAAGGAGTAGTAGAGGGAGCAGAGCTCATCACTTGCATGCTCCTTTTAGCACCACTGGCACTGAGCTGGGGAACAAGCAGTGATCAGCTGCAAATCATATTAGGAGGATGTCCGTAAAAGTGCCTGGAAAAATACGGGTGGAGGTAGAGGAACTGGGATTGGCTGCAGCTACCTGCTGCACACCCAGGTGGGTTGCTGTGTAATATGTAAAATAGCCATAAGGTTCTCACCCTGAAAGATAGTTGCAGGTCAACTCTTCCGTTTCAGAATGTGAACTTCTCTTGAGACATAGAAATCCCCATGTAGTGTTGGTGTGATGTGAACAATTACACCATGCTTGGTGTCATGTCTTGAGGAGCACATCCCCCATGTCTGGATGGTCTGAGATATGGGTGCCAGGTGCAGTGGGTTACCGTAGCATAACCAGCAAGGTCTAGCGCATGATTTGCTGAGTCATTCACCCTCCCGTTGGTTCAGGAAATATGCCTAGGTGTAGAGACGGGTATAATAGTCTCTAGGACATTGCTTTCATTATGTCCTGTTGTCCTGTCCTGTCAGGGTCTGACTCTGAATCTGTGAGAATCAGAAGAGGAGGCTGTGGGTTTTACACAGCAGTATTTCTTTCTTGAGGGACGTGGGTGGTGCTGTGGGTTAAACCACAGAGCCTAGGGCTTGCCGATCAGAAGGTCGGCGGTTCGAATCCCCGCAACGGGGTGAGCTCCCGTTGTTCGGTCCCTGTTCCTGCCAACCTAGCAGTTCGAAAGCACGTCAAAGTGCAAGTAGATAAATAGGTACCGCTGCAGCGGGAAGGTAAACGGCATTTCCATGCGCTGCTCTGGTTCGCCAGAAGTGGCTTAGTCATGCTGACCACATGACCCGGAAGCTGTACGTTGGCTCCCTCGGCCAATAATGCGAGATGAGCGCCGCAACCCCAGAGTCGGTCACGACTGGACCTAATGGTCAGGGGTCCCTTTACCTTTCTTTCTTTCTTTCTTTCTTTCTTTCTTTCTTTCTTTCTTTCTTTCTTTCTTTCCATATGTATCTTTACTTCAAAGACCAGAAGAACTACATATAAAAGCTTTGTCTTGTGTCTGGAGAAAATAAACCCTTTGTTACTTGGAACTGTGTGGGAGAAAAGTTTTCCCCTTAACTGGGAGTGGGGACTCTGAAACAAGCTTTTCTGCTGGGAGCAGGAAATCTCTGAAGACTGCTGGGGCTCCCCATACTCTGCTGATATACCACACACTGGTTGAGGTGTGGTGAACTACCAACTACCAGTACTTCTACAAGGTCAAAACCATGTGTCCTGGTGCTCTGTAGATTTGGAAAACCCAATAATCTTCACAGTAAAGAGCTTCTTCCTAGCTGGGCACCCAACTTTGGGGAGATCATCAGACCAAGCATTCTTTAGTTCAACCTGTGCCAACCTGGTGTCCTTTAAATGTTTAGGGCTACCATTTTCATCAGCCCCAGCAAGCACAGCCATACTTGGGAGTTTAATGGGAGTTGTTAAAAACTTCAGCAGGCTGGAGAAGGCTTCTCTCAGACCATAAGGCATCAGCTAAAGGCTATTAATAATAACTGACATTTACAGAGACATGCCTTTACACAAAGCAGCCTAAAAACATGGTACAGATTTGCAAAGGATGGGTGACAGCCCCATCTGGCACAAATAACCATATCACCAATAAATCCAGTGGTGCTCGGATGATTTTCATGGGTCCTGTGTGTCTATAGCATACTTTATGTATGCCGGTTGCCTGCAGTGGATTTGTTTTTTAATCAGATTGTTTTACAGTGCCTGAGGAAATCACTTTACCACCCACTGAAATGTAGTCACTTCTGAAACTAAACTCACTATGACAGATATACATCACCACAATCCAGTTACATAGGTAAGGCATGAAAACAGCATTGTATTATATTGCATTCTAGCAAAATGTCTATTATTATAACAACAGGTGGTATTTGTGGAAGGATGACTACATAAGTTGTCCCCTTGAAGTGCAGTGAATCTAAGTATTCTGCACTGTACCATCCTGCAGAATCAGTGGAGGCCCAGCCACTTACCATCCTGAGTACAGGACTATAATAATAATAATAATAATAATAATAATAATAATAATAATAATAATAATAATTTATTATTTATACCCCGCCCATCTGGCTGGGTTTCCCCAGCCACTCTGGGCGGCTTTCAACAGAGCATTAAAATACAAGTTTTGCTCTCACTGTGTCCCTATATACATTCCTTACAAAAGTTATTTTCCGTGTAAAAATCAATTGGCAATCATTCATTTATGTGGGAGAAAGTAGCAGGCTGCACTGGGAAGCAACAGTGAGGTGGGGGCTGTATTTGTTGTTTAGTCGTTTAGTCGTGTCCGACTCTTCGTGACCCCATGGACCAGAGCACGCCAGGCACTCCTGTCTTCCACTGCCTCCCGCAGTTTGGTCAGATTCATGTTGGTAGCTTCGAGAACACTGGGGGGCTGTATTACCCCCTGCCCAGTGTGAAATTAATGTCTGGGTTGAGAGGTCAGTTCAAATCTCATAAGATCTCCTACATTGTGGTCTTGCTCACACTAGAGTGTGACAGAATCTTGGGAACTAACTTTTATACTGAAAGACTAAATGTGATGAGGGTGTTGATTATTACTACAATTTATAATATATTGACAGCAACACATCTAGTGGCTTATAGATTTTTTAAAAGACATACACAAAGATCAAAATGGTTAAAACAACAAACCCTCAAATCCAACTGAACAATAGCAAGTGTGGCAAATGGAAGCTTCAGGGGGGGTATTGGGCAAGAAGGTAAGATCACTGAACTGCTGTTTCAAGTGTGTTTTGCAACCCATGATGCAAGACTATATTCATGGCTTGTTTTATAAACCACAGCTAGTACATATTTCCACAGCACATCTTAATGTACTGGCTCACTTTTGAATCCGGGACTCCACTAGTTCAGTCACTAGATTGCAATACCTCATGTTTCTTGGGAAGTCTCTTATACATTGATTAGGTCTGCTTGTGTTTAGCTTGGCAGCCCAGGAACTTAAGAGTAGGGGAATGCATGTCAAAAAAAAAAACCAAGTCCACTCGCCTTGTTTACTTTGACAGAAATAGTTTTGGCAAAATGTCTCAAGGATGAAGTAATCAGCAGAGAATTAATTGGCAATCAACGGAAACAACTTAGGGGAACAAATTTGCGGCTTGCTGGCTAAAAATTTCTGTCTTCCACAAAGGAAAGCTACTTAGTAGTGGAAACTATGGAAAGCAAGAGAGGTAATCTAATCATACTGGCTGCCAAAAAATTGTGGGGCTACGAAGGTAGCAAGGAGCCATGGACCAGAAGATGCTGCTGAACAGGAGAATAAACTTTGAAAAGGCACTGTAGTGCCACTGGCAGAGGTTTATGGTCTCATACGGCTCCCATGTGTTGGGGAGATGTTCAGCTTGAATGGGTGGATGGGAGGGGAGGGTGAGAAAGGAGCAGCTGGAAGAAGCTCCAAACAAAGTTGGGGAAAACATGTGGAATAGGGAGAAGAAGTGGGACACGTCACTCATTGTGAGCTGAGGTCCAGAGGGGTGGCAATGAGAGAGGAGAAGAAGCAACAGAGCCTTGTGGGGAGCCTCGTCTCAGGAGGATTGTCCTGTGGAGTCCAGGTAAAGTTTGCATGTAGACTCAGCCTTTCCTCTGTCAAGGAATAATTTGTGTCTTCCATAGCTGATGGGAACAACATGACACAACAAACCCATCTCGAAATTTGCATGTGGCAAATAGACCAGAAGAGAAATCCAGGCAGAAGAAAGAAGGAGACTATCTGAAAAAAGCTCAGTCTTACTTAACTGAATGTTCATAAACGCTGAGAGTAGTAAGTAGTGCAAGACGAGTTTCTTGCAGGAAGAAAGTAAATAACTGTAATTGTTTCGGTGTGGATATTCTGTGTGTGACAATATAAGTCTCTGAGAGGTACAGATTACCTATCTAGGCTATGTAGTTATTATGCATCTGTTGCTGCACAACTGCACAAACCCAAGGTTTCCTATTATCCTATTTTCTCATTGTAGCAACTATTTTATTCGTTCCAAGACAACTTATTGTACCTAGAGGTGAATCTATCTAGATCTTATATCTTCTTTTATAACCATTGCATTTTCTCTAATGCAATGTAACTCATTTTCAAATTCTTTTTAAAAAAAACAAAACCCAATAAGACTCTGCAAATGAAAGCTAACTAAGAGACAGTTAATGTTGCAGGAAGCCTGAAAGGCATATTTATCTCTCTTGATCATTGAAAATGAAAGCCTTATATGCTTAGCATAGTAATCAGAGAATAAGCAATGAAGCATATAATTTTTATTCCATCAAATTCTACGGGCAAAATTGGGCAAAAGAGTTTTAAAGACCAAGGCACAAAAGGTATCTCCAGCTTTGTTTAAAATCTCAATAGCTACAATTTTTCATGCACAAATTTCACTTCATATTTTGAGTAGAAACATATGTCTTTATTAAATCTATCAATTCAGCAAATTCTTAATTTGCTATCAGATCTGAATTATCTTATTATGTGCAATATTATTTAGCAAGTTGTGTGACACAAATGCATTTTCCCCTTCATTCTAAGGACTCTACCAATAGCATGTAATTCATATATGGACCAAATTACCTGAGTTCAATGAGAATTCTAGCCTGACCCTGAGACTTTCTGCATGAGCATGCCAGTCCTGAAGATGATGCATTTTAACTGCTTATAACAGCATAATAGTATAAGTTTTGGTAAGCCATTGTTACCCAGTAATATATCTATCACAGATACGTTCATTTTTGTATTTACAATCAGGGTAAAAGGTAAAGGTAAAGGGACCCCTGACCATTAGGTCCAGTCGTGGATGACTCTGGGGTTGCGGCCCTCATCTCGCTTTACTGGCCGAGGGAGCCGGCGTTTGTCTGCAGACAGCTTCCGGGTCATGTGGCCAGCATGATTAAGCCACTTCTGGCGAACCAGAGCAGCGCACGGAAACACCGTACCAATCATTTAAACCAGGAGTCTGCATTAGGATACCGTATTCCAGCACAATTAATGTAATATTGTGCTGGAATATGGTAATAACGTAATAGGGGGCTGAGGATTTTCCAGAGGAAAAAAATTCTTGCCACTTTCAACTTTCTTCAGTTAGTCTGGATGGAAGTGTTTAACCAGTGCATTGCTTCCCAAAAAGAAAAAAAAAGAAAGAAAGAAGTGCAGAAGCAGCCTGTGTTTTAACAGCAGAAGCAATTGAATATGCTACTTATAATCACTGAAATCCGAAATCACATCTCTCCTAATTCAAACACCATTTTTAAGTCAGCGGAAAAACCTGCATTGGTTTTCTGGATTACACCCCAATAGAACATGGAAATGTGTCTCAAGTTCTCCTGTGTTGCTCAAGATTGTATGAGAGGAGATTACAAACATCTGAGCAACTGAAAACTAGTTAAAGGTCTTTAACCTTCCTTAGCAACACTCCCACTATTCCTGGCCCAGTATTGTTTCTCTCAATAGATGCAGTCAAAAGCAAGCAAAAGCAGACCTCACTTCCTCACATTCTTGTAGTAAGTACAGCATGTTCTCATCAGGCTGCAGGAGATAGCAGCCTCTCAGAAATGAAGGCCATATTTGGCAATGGGACAGAATAACCTTGAATAACTGCAGCTGTATTTGGGGGGTGGAGAGTAAGAGTTCTGTGGTGATGAAAACTGAGGGGGTGAACATTTCCCCTTTGCCGTAAGGATTTAAGACAGATGCACATAAAATCTCTCTTCGCTATGTCTCTGCTTATCTCTGTCATATGTAGGAATAAAATATATTGGAAATAGAATACCTTGGGGAGAAATGTTGAAAGCAAATGGGAAAAGGTAAATTGGGGAGGAATCTGAATCTGGGAACTGACATATTT
The DNA here is from genome assembly GCA_034641385.1 of Darevskia mixta. Classification (NCBI taxonomy): domain Eukaryota; kingdom Metazoa; phylum Chordata; class Lepidosauria; order Squamata; family Lacertidae; genus Darevskia; species Darevskia mixta. The sequence goes on from JAWWNH010000008.1 coordinate 22,638,423, forward strand.
GCACATTATTTGGCTGCAGAGTGTAGAATCCTAGTGACCTGAGAGCATCACACACGTCTAGTTGCAGCAGATGTTGGTTTTTTATCACATGGAAGAGGAATGTCACGTGAGGAGAGGGGATGAGAAATGAGGATATAGAATAGGAATGAGAAATTCCCCAGACATTCTTTAGGGATGGTGGGATTCATGACTAAAAGAGACTGAGAGGTTCATGTTGGTGGTCACACCTGTTTGTTTGTATTTTTCAAATAGCATTTGCTTGTTGAAAACTTGTGTCCCACTTTTCCTTCTAATGGTCCTCAGCAGCTAACAACATTAAAAAATATCAATAAAAAGGAAAACAATTAAGTAGAAATAATACGGACAGCAAGAGAGCAAGAGAAAATGCCAACAGCTCAGCAGACGTAAGGGACATTATTCCATCCTCAAATCTTCCTTTAAATTGTCTGACAAAACCCAAGCAGTAAAGTTGACAGGCAGGCCTCTCTATGGAGGGCATTCCAAAATTTGTATAAGGGGAGGTATATAAATTGAATAAATCTAATAATAATAAATAATAACAGTTATGTCCTGTGGTCAGGAAAGTCCACTTGTGTGTTTCCACCCATCATATTTCAGAAAACAAATAAGACTTCACTTCTTTGGGTCATGGATGGAGCCTGGTAGAATCTGGCATGTCATTTGTTGAGCCGTGTTTGAATTTGGTGGAGCAAAGCAAGACTAGGCAGAACTTGGCAGGTTTGGTGCATAGAAATATCTGCTGGATCATTGATGGAGCCCGATGGTGCCAGAGGTAGAGATTTCAAAGCATTGAAAGGACCACACGAGGCTTTTGGGTCAAGGAAATGATCAAACTCTTTCTCAGAGGCCCAAACTAGTTGCGATGTTGGTAGATAGGAAATGTCTCAGCATAAAACTTCCCCAATCATGTAGGAAGAAAGAACATAAAAACATAAGAGGAGCCTGCTGGATCAGGCCAATGGCCGATCTAGTTCAGCATCCTGTTCTCACTGTGGTCAACCAGATGCCTCTGGGAAACAAGACCACCTTCCCCACCTGTGCTTTCCAGAAACTGGTATTCAGAAGCATTACTGCCTTCAACCGTGGAGCCAGAGCATAGCCGTCATGACTAGTCGCCATTGATAGTCTCACCCTTCATGAATTTGTCCAATCCTCTTTCAAAGCCCTCCAAGGTGGTGGCTGTCCTGTGGGAGTGAATTCCATAGTTTACCTAGGGGTGGAGGTTGGATTTGATGATCAGAAGAAGAAGAAGAAGAAGAGTTTGGATTTGATATCCCGCTTTATCACTACCCTAAGGAATCTCAAAGCGGCTAACATTCTCCTTTCCCTTCCTCCCCTACAACAAACACTCTGTGAGGTGAGTGAGGCTGAGAGACTTCAAAGAAGGGTGACTAGCCCAAGGTGCATGGGGAGGAGTGGAGACGCGAACCCGGTTCACCAGATTACGAGTCTACCGCTCTTAACCACTACACCATGCTGGTTCTCACAAAGGAGCCTGTGTGAAGAGTTCAGACTCATTCCCCCACTGCCCCCTACCTTCCTGCTGCCCCACAAGTGCTTTGATCTCAGCATTAGCGCTTTTGGCATAGGAACTCAACACTGCATGGAGGCATACTGTATGGAGGTCAGCTTTGGGCAGGAGGAGGGCTGATGCCCTCCTCATCACTCAATGCCGACCTCACCTTTCAATACGATGGCACCAGATCCATATTTCATCGCACAGATCTACTGCCATTGCGTCTAGCTTGGCCCATATTTGTAACACCATTTCATTTCGGCAGACATGGAATGAATGCTGACTAGCACTGCAGCCGTATTTTGTTTTGTTCTGTTTCAACACAAGCGCAGGGCTTGATTCAAACTTTGGCAGAGCTAATGAGAATCCTTCCAGCAAGATTTGGCTCAAGAAGTTCCCCCACAGGATATGTTCTCACGTGGACTTGCTTCGGCAGTCAGCCCTTCTCCTGAGCCAACTGGATTAACTGGCTTCCATGGAATGGCTTGAAGAAGAAGAAGAAGTAATTATCACTTATGTCAGTGAGAAATTCTAATATAGTGGCAGCAAAATCATTTGTTTTCCAATAGGCACTGCATTAATAAAATACATGCTTGCAGATGAGGCAAGACTGGTTGAGAATCAAGGGAAATGAAGTCAGTGCTTTTGTGAATTTTTCTTCTTCTTTCTTTGGTCACCTTTGGAGATGCCATGGTATCTACAGCCGCTGGGTTGGCAACCCCACACTAACCCCTTATTTGCACAGTCCCTATATATGTACAAACTCTACATACTCTAGAGCAGGGACATCCAACTCCCAATAGATCTACTCACAGTATAAAAAAATTGGCAGTGATCTACCCATTGTCGTAAAAAGACTGGCAGTGATCTACCCAAAGTTGTGGGGCTTTTTTTTAGGAAGCCAAAGATGTGGAGCTTGAGCTTTTTTAGTAAGCCAAAGTTGGGTGTTTTTTGTTTGTTTGTTTGTTTTTGTAAGGAGATTACTGAAGGGCCAGAGATCAATCAGGATCTACCAGGAACACCCCGTGATCTACTAGTAGATCGCGATCTACCTGTGGGACATGCCTGCTCTAGAGTCTATGGCTGTGTACACACTATACCTTTAAAGCACATTCAAAACACGTGATTTCCCCTCAAAGAATTCTGGGCACTGTAGTTTATTAAGGGTTGCTGGGAACTGTAACTCCATGAGGGCTAAACTGCAATGCCCAGAACTCTTTGAGGGGAAGCATGTGCTTTAAAGATATTGTGTGTATGCAGCCTATATGCATAGTTGAGAACACTGCTATGGAGTCATAGCATGAGACCACACATCCACTTGCCTGCTTATGACTGAGGCACTTCCCTCAGCTGTGGCTGCTGACATCTTGAAATTAACCTTCAGTGCTGTTTTTAGGCGGATTCTGCTGTTCTGCTGGGTTTAATAAAAAAAAAAAACACCAAACATGTTTTCATTGATACAGTTGTGATTGTTTTGAAACTATGGTGGCCATTCCAGGATTCTTTGGACTGAGAGTAGGCTGTTAAATGTTCCTGCTATAAAAAGAAACAAACGACTGCTCCCGAAGACGCTTGGTTGGCAAGCTCCACCGAAGGAGACACCCAGGATGGGGAAAGAGGATCAAAATGGGCAGGGGTGGTGAGAGGAGAGCTGGGAGGGGTAAGAGATTGTAAAGTGTAGACACAGAGAACAAAACAATGGACTGTCCTGCTGGCTGGATCTAGAGGCACAGATTCTAGAGGCACAGATTCTGAGGGAGCTTGGGTTGGGGCCAGAGCCCTTTCTAGAGCCCAGAGCATGGGGTAGAAAGGGGGAAGAGAACTGTAAGCTCAACAGAAAGCCAAAAAAGTATGCATGTGCATGGAACATGTGTCTGCCTCCCTGTCTGGGGCATAGGGAAACCTGTGGCCTGATAATGTCAAGGTGACCTGGGTTTTGAAGGGATCCCAGTCACATGGGGAAATTTGTTCACCTTTCACAGTGTCAGGAAATACACACACCCTCCTGCAGGTCAGGGCTTAGACTGGGATCATGGAGAGAAGGTGTGGCTCAGTGGCAGAGCACATGCTTTGATTGCAGAAGGTGCAGGTTTAACCTCTGATATCTCCTGAAACCCTGGACAGCTGCTGCCAGTTGACAATACCAAGATAGATGGGCTTGGTATAAGGTAGGTTCCTATAGCCTATGTCTCTAATGCCCCTTGAGGGACAGCCTGAGGCTGCCACCCTTGGTGACACCTTGGCCCTCAAAAGCTTTGACACTGAGGGGCCCAATACACCCTGATGGGGCCCTTCCCCAATATCTGGTCCAGCATCACAATAGGAGCAGAGGTGGTGACAGACCCATGCCAAAAGCCCAGACCTGAGATGAGAATGTCTGCTCAGCAGCCCAATGTTTGCTGCCCCTCAGCTTTACTTCGGAGGAAGAGGCAAGCATTAATGTGTATTTACTTTGGAGGAAGAGGCAAGCCTTAAAGTGAAACTCCTTCATCTCTGCCTCTTAGCTGCTGTTGCAACTAAGAAGTCCCACATATAATCTTGCCTAACCCAACTCTGGCTTCTGCTGGACAGCTCTCCCCCTGGATCAGTCCATGCTCTGACTGTTGGTAGCCACTGCCCTGCTCTGGGTTGATAGAAATGGACACAAGCTCTGCATGGACACAAGCTCTGCTTGTCTGAAGGACAAATAACAAAAGAGTGCGGCCGCCGCAATAGATAAGGGGCCTGTCATACTACCTTCAGCTGTCTGAAAATATAAGCACAACCAAAACAATTGTCCCCAGTCTTATATTATAAACAGTAGGCACAGGGAAATGGCATTGTTTTATAAACGATGCTGTTGTCTCACCAGCAGTAAAGAATGTTACACGTCAAAATCAATAGGAATTCAAAGGATGATAATATGAGGAATGGAGGAGAGGAACGGGTCTCAGGAGACCCAGAAAATGCAACATCTGGGATTTGCGTTTGAAATTTTACAGTTTATGTTTTATAGAACCTGTGATCAAGAAGGTCAGGTTTTGGATCCCCAGATGTGAGGGGATTTATTGCTGCCTTTCATATCCTAAACGAAGCAAGATCAAAGTCACCTCGTCTCATAGGACCAGGGCTGCCGAAAAGCGGGTGCATCCTCCTCTTTGGTCTATTTGACCTCAGAGATTTGTGCTGCCGTTTCAGCCTTTTGATATTACAGACTTTGGTCCTTCTCTGCTGGGAATGGCTGATCAGACATTTTCATTATGGAATTCATTTTAAAAGGAAAGACTGTTTATTTGGAGGGGGGAAAGGGGGGGAACGATTAATTATTAATAAGAATTTATAGAGAAAGTCAGTGAGAATATTATTACCAGTGAAATATGGTACGGCTGGTACTTCAGGAAAAAAATCTCCAGCAAATCATAGAGAGTAAAATGTGTGTGTGAGTGAGAGAGAGAGAGAGAGAGAGAGAGAGAGAGAGAGAAAGAAAGAAAGAAAGAAAGAAAGAAAGAAAGAAAGAGTGGTAAGCAGGTTCCAAGGATCTAGAGAAGATATTCTTGCATAAATCCATATTTTATTTTAACAGTTTAATAATGCAGCCCTATCCATGTTTACATTTAAAGGTAGATAGCCGTGTTGGTCTGTCATAGTCAAAACAAAATAAAATAAAAAAAATTCCTTCCAGTAGCACCTTAGAGACCAACTAAGTTTGTTCTTGGTATGAGCTTTCGTGTGCATGCACACTTCTTCAGATACTTCTTCAGATACCACACTTCTTCAGATACCATGTTTACATTGTTGTTCTAAATGCTGTGATATTGCCACCACCAATTTCAGTATCAATCCTTGCGTTAACGTTGACTATATATGTATATCATCTTGGCCTTAAAGCAACTTTCCTGAAAGAGGGGCACATATGCATGAGGCTCCTTCCTGCTTTTGGCCTGAAGTTCTAGAACTGAACTGTACGTATGGAAGAATTTTGCGGTGGGGTGGGCGGAACTGGTCCAAAAACCCCACACCAACATCCCACTTTGAAACGTGTGCAGCTTGCATGCCTTAATTTGTAGAATAGCAGGCCACGGGGCTCATGTCTACCTGAAAACCAGGCATTTGGGATAGTAGGTTTAGGAGAAGGAGGGGGGGTAATTATGATGGTGATGATTGTGAACTGCCCTTCAACAAGAATTCTCAGACTGGTAAGCAATCTACAGTAAAACACAGAATAAAAACATCAAGAACAAAAACCACAGTTATCGTAATCATCATAAATATAGCCGGCTGCAGCACAGAACATAATCATAAAGTGATGGAAGAGGCATCTCATTAACCTGTGCAGGCCAGGTGGAACAGATACATCTTCAGTTGGTGGTGAAAAGCCTATAGTTCCCATTGGTCCTGAGCCACACTGGCTGGGGATGATGGGAGTTGGTGTAGACTGAAGGTGCAATTCTATGCTCATGTACTTGAGCTCAGGGGGACTTATGTCTGAGTAAGTATATACATATGGGATAGAATTGCATGGATGGAAAAGGGTGCCGCACTGGGGTGGCAGAGGTGGTATTGTCCATTTGGTAATGTAAAACCTGTTTATTTGAAATTGTAAAACTTAAAACATTTGAAGGGGGAGACGACTGCAAAACTAAGATTGAAAAATTCTGTTGAACTCAGCTAGACATCTTTTTGAACGGCCAAAGGATCAGAGTGCTTGTCTTTTTTGTGTGTGCATCATTTTAATCTTAGCAGTGTTAACCTAACAATGATTAACAGGCATAAAACAGGAAGGAAACTATATTTCATTAAATATGGAAATGAACTCAGATTTATTCATATTTGAACCAACTCTGACTAATTCCTAAGGGTACCAAGTGGCTGGGTTGGAGCTGTTCCCAGGCTGTTAGGAGATGAAGGTCATACTTCAATGGAAGGGTAATTGAATTTTCTCAGGGGTTTACCATAAGACCAAGCAGCTGAAATACATGAATTCTGTGTCTCTGCCATTTTTTTTTATTACTTTGTCAGTCATTTCTCAAATGAGAAACTATGCAATTCTGATTAATCATGATATAAACCTTATGGATGATGGCCAGCAATACTGACTTAGCCCTCTCAAGGCAATAACAAAATCCTCCCCCGTTTAATGAAAAGCAAATTAGCACAACTCCTGACCAACTCGAGGAAGGCTGTGGTCCATTTGTAAAGCAAAATGGGGCACACAGTGAATCAGTCATAGGACTGTTTCCCCATAGGCCCAGCCTCTGCTTGTATTAGCTCAACTCCTTTCATTCCCTTTTGTGTGAATCAGACCTGACGGTGTCTAGTTTGCATACAGCCAGTGGCCTAACATCAGGGGGGCCACAGGGGAAATTGCCCCGGGCACAAAACTGTTAGAAGTGCAAAATTTGGTATTGTAATGGCGCTGTGGTGTAAACCACAGAGCCTAGGGATTGCCGATCAGAAGGTCGGCGGTTCGAATCCCCGCGACAGGGTGAGCTCCCGTTGCTCAGTCCCCGCTCCTGCCAACCTAGCAGTTCGAAAGCATGTCAAAGTACAAGTAGATAAATAGGTACCGCTCCGGCGGGAAGGTAAACGGCGTTTCCGTGCGCTGCTCTGGTTTGCCAGAAGCAGCTTAGTCATGCTGGCCACATGACCCGGAAGCTGTCTGTGGACAAACGCCGGCTCCCTCGGTCTATAGAGCGAGATAAGCACCGCAACCCCTGAGTCGTCCGCGACTGGACCTAACGGTCAGGGGTACCTTTACCTTTAATGCCTTAGACACAAGTTGTGAATGTGGTCATAAAAAAAACCCATCAGACCTGCAACAAAATCTTGCAGCATAGAGCCACAGGATTCCAGCCACTTCATTCTATTCTCCCTTTCCCTGGTTTTCTGATTCCCTTCCCTCTCTATAAGCATTCAACGAACATGGAACACTCAGTCCTCACTGGGCTGTTCTAAGTCTCCCTTTGTTTGTTTTCTATTGATTTGTACTTCTGCAAACCTTGGTTGCCCCCCAGGCCTACAGCTGCTGTCTCCTTGTATGCTGCTGGTGCTGTTTTGGTGACATACACAATGACACTCAAGAGTCTGAACACTGGAAGTAGAAGGAAATGCTAAGTAGCATTGTTTTAGTGGATCATTTTTTGTTGTTGGAGCGATTCAGGCCAAGCAACTGAACTTCAGACTCCTTTATTTTCCATTTAAAGGTTGTTTATACGCAGAATGTAGTATCAGAAAAACAGATAATACAGGAGGGGAAATGTGGTGGTTGTTTTTTCTTCAGCCAATATACACTTTTAGATTGATTAATCCAATATATAAGGTTCCAGTTAACAAATAAACAGTTTCGCTGTGATGAACTGACAGATTAATCCAAAAACCCTAATCATATCAATAAAACATGGCTTTCCACTTGACAGTTAGGATTTAAATTGTTCCAGAATAAAATGAATTGTAGCTGTATCTTCTCAGAAGACATGTCAAGAATTCTCCCTTTCGTACATTTGTCTTTAAAAAGAATTCAGTCTATTCATTTCTATTGTAAACAAGTATGTATTTAGCCAAGCTTGAATTAAAGGGGAAGCCTTATTTCTCCAAGTCTTTCAACGATAAGGCGCTTGCCAGCCACTTCCTACTTTCTCTGTCGTAAGAACATTTTAAAGGCGCAACAGAGTCAACGGCCTTGTCGGCCTTATGCCAATTCATCTAATAACCTTGATCCGATAGGATCTAATTTTCTGGCATTTTCATCAAGTCTAGGCAAGGAACACAGGAAGCAGTCTTATACTGAGTCAGATTATACTGAGTACACTTTGCTCAGGACTGTCTACACGGACTGGCAGCAGCTCTCCAGGATTTCATACAGCAGTTGGCAAGGCAGTGCGGCAGCTCACCTGGCCTCCTGTCACCAACATTGGGAGTGGCAAGGCCAGCATGGTGCAAATGCATGGGAAGCAGTGGAAGTGCCAGATCCGCTTTACCAGGGCACTGCACCAGAATCACCGGTGCCTCTCCCTCTCTCCCTCCCACTAAGCAGCAGCAAAATGGGGGGCAGGAGGAGGTCAGGGGAGCACTACTCCTCCACCCCAGTGATCGCCACTGAGCAGGAGACATTCCCAGTCCTATTTGGTGGGGTGTCATGGATTAAACCTTGGGTTTTCTACATACAAGGCAGATGATACTGGCCCTTCTCTTATTGATTGATTGATTGATTGATTTGATTTGATTTGATTTGATTTGATTTCTATACCACCCTATACCTGAAGGTCTCAGGGTAGTTCACATAAAATATCAAATACAGTGGTACCTCAGTTTACAAACTTAATCTGTTCCGGGAGTCCATTCTTAATCCGAAACCGTTCTTAAACTGAGGCACGCTTTCCCTAATGAGGCCTCCCGCCGCCGGTGCCCTTCCACCGTTTGGCTTCCGTTCTTAGACCGAGGTAAAGTTCGCAAACCGGGACACTACTTCCGGTTTTGCGGAGTTTGTAAATCAAATTGTTCTTAAACCGGACTGTTCTTCAACAGAGGTACCACTGTACATAAAATCAAAACAAAATCAACAATCCAATAAAAAAACTCAAAGATCTAGCATTTAAAAAAGGGTATAGGATGTCGATCAAGTCAGGCAAAGGCCTGGTTGAAAAGGAACATTTTTGCTTGGCGCCTAAAGGTGTATAGTGAAGGCGCCAGGCAAACTTCCTTGGGGAGATAAAATTAAGGCCCAAGTAAATGCCATGTTAATTGGAGGGATGCATGCTTTTTGAAAGGGAAGCCTGCGAAGAAGAAGAAGAAGAAGAAGAAGAAGAAGCAGTTATTATTTATTATTTATACCCCACCCATCTGGCTGGGTTTCCCCAGCCACTCTTGGCGGCTCCCAACAGAATAATAATAATAATAATAATAATAATAATAATAATAATGTGATAAAACATCAAACATTAAGAACTTCCCTAAACAGGGCTGCCTTCAGAAAGTCAACTTGTTTATTTCCTTGACATCTGATGGGAGCGTGACTGGGAGAAGTGGGGACGGCTAATTTAACTCATCCATGACTTAAAACTACTATTTGCATACCAGTGGAGGCTTCCCTCAAAATGGCAAGGATCCCTTTTTGGTGAGGTCGTTTCCGTCCGACCTTGGCAGGGAGAGATGCAGTTAAACTTCCCCTCCCCATCCCACACAGTCCCCAGGCAGCTCAGGGTTTCCTTCCATTACTATTTCCACAACAACAAGTGCACTCACTGTCTCTTTGGCCCTGTGGGGGTCCTCCCTCATTGCAACACCAGCAAGCAGATGTGTCATTCTGAAATTTATATTGCAATGAAGTTAGAGAGAAGTGCCCCTTAAACTCCTGTTAAACTCATCATGCTAATCCTAACAGATTTAGCATGTTAGCACGTTTGTTGTTCGGCGGTAATACTGCCAATTAGAACCTTTTTCTCACTGGGCTGCATACTTTGCTGCCCCAGTCCAGCAAGGGAGATCTGCATGGCAAAGTAGACTCTGATATACAGAAGGTGCTAACATAGGAAACTAACTTCATGCTTGCCTTGCTAGCCCGGGACTAACTGCTCTAACAGGCAGCAGCACTCCGGGGTCACAAGGTAGGAGTCTTCCATGGCCCTATTATTAGAGACCCCTTTTAACCGGATGTGCCAGGGATGTAAGGGGCCTTTTTACATACAAGCATGTGGTCTGCCCAATGGCTACAGCCCCTTGTTCCGATTCAGCAGTAGACAGCAGGTTTTCCCAGGGACAGTGGGGAGACTAAAAAAGAAACCTCTCAGGCCCAAGACTAGAAATTGGCTCCCAGTATGCTGTGGGTTAAACCACAGAGCCTAGGGCTTGCTGATCAGAAGGTCGGCGGTTCGAATCCCTGCGATGGGGTGAGCTCCCGTTGCTCGGTCCCAGCTCCTGCCCACCTAGCAGTTCGAAAACACGTCAAAGTGCAGGTATATAAATAGGAACCGCTCTGGTGGGAAGGTAAACGGTGTTTACGTGTGCTGCTCTGGTTCGCCAGAAGCGGCTTAGTCATGCTGGCCACATGACCTGGAAGCTGTACACCGGCTCTCGGCCAATAAAGCGAGATGAGCGTCGCAACCCCAGAGTCGGACACGACTGAACCTAATGGTCAGGGGTCCCTTTACCTTTACCTTTATGTTTCTGAGCACAATTCAAAGTGTTGGTGCTGACCTTTAAAGCCCTAAAAGGCCTCGGCCCAGTATACTTGAAGGAGCGTCTCTGCCCCCTTCATTCAGCCTGGACACTGAGGTCCAGCGCCAAGGGTTCCCCCCATGAGAAGCGAGGTTACAGGGAACCAGGCAGAGGGCCTTCTCGGTGGTGGCGCCCACCCTGTGGAACGCCCTCCCACCAGGTGTCAAGGAAATAAACAACTATCTGACTTTTAGAAGACATCTGAGGGCAGCCCTGTTTAGGGAAGTTTTAATGTTTGATGTTCTGTTGTGCTTTTAATTCTGTTGGGAGCCACCCAGAGTGGCTGGGGAAACCCAGCCAGATGGGCGGGGTATAAATAACAAATTATTATTATTCTTATTATTATTATTATTATTATTATTTAAATCATAGGACAAACGGAAGTGTGGATGAGCACTTAGGTTTGTGCAACTGAAACGGATTAAAGCACTCTGTCGCTCTAGTACAACAAATCCACTTTAAAAAAAGGATTAGACTTCTCACACTTTTGAAACTGATAAGGAAATGCGCTGAAACGTGTGGAATGAACCATGATTAACAGGACAAAATATAAGCAGCCCACAAGCAAATCAGGACGAGTGTAAGTTAGATACACATAGTCATATAATCTCCTGGCAAAAATGTCAGAATGAATGCTCAATAAAGACCACATAGGATCTAACCTCTATGTAAACTTTATGCAAGCAAATCAGGATGAATGCTCAATAGATTGCCTAGACTCCATTACAGTCTTTTGGGGCCTGTGAGTGATGCACACCATTCAAAGGCTTCTTTCCTTTCACTGTCAACCCTATGTGAGGGCTGTTTTGAATATGCAGAAACAGCACATGCCACAGCCCTGCCTAGACAGCAGCACTTCAGGCTGTATAGGAAGGACTGAAGTTTTGAATGCTCCCCTGCATCAAACTTTTCTGCATATAGAAAACTAGCTTGTCAAGGATAAAGCTTTTTTCTGACTGGCTACTTTTCTAGAGATGGGGAATATACATGGAAGGACCATAGCTTAGAGCTAGAGCATCTGCCTTGCATGCAGATGGTCCCACGGTCAATCCCCAGCATCTTCAAGTGAGGCGGGGAGAGACCATTGTCTGAAATCCTGGAGAGCTGCAGCCAGTCACAATAGGGGGCTAGATGGACCAATGGACTGGCTTGGGATAAAGCAAGTTCCTATGTTCCTTCGGAGGTCTGTTGAACACATGCCATTCCTCACCTGGCGCTGTATATAGTGATACAGCCTAGTGAGGGCAGTACCATGTGTTATTTTGGCACATTCAAACTGATTCTGAAAGAACAGGAAATCAAAGCAGGTTTTATCATCCTTTTCTTACAACAGGAACACAAAGATGAAAGCTCTGGTTATGCCCATTGTGGGTGCCCTGACACTTCTCCTCTTCTTCCACCTCCTGCCCAGCAGCAGCTGTCAGAAGACATTTCAGAATCACATTCAGGAGTGGAATTACAGAGAAGGAGGTAAGAGGTGCTAGCAAGCCAAGGCAGAGGCAGGAGTCATTTGTAAGCTCCTTGCGGGCAGGGGCCTATCCACTTTTAGTTTTGTAACTCTACAAGGCGCCCATGCGCACTGATAACACTGTCTTAATATGAAGAAGAAGGTTTCTGATAAAGGCTTGCGTGAATTCTAGTTTCCTGCCCAGTCTTGAGTTCCGCACCAGTAGGGCTGCCATATTTCAAAAAGTGAAAATCCAGACACAAAAGTTGTTGAGATTTTCCCCGGATATTTCAGCCCAGACATATGTTCCTGACAACCGAATCCTGGTTATTATGGATGTATGGCAACCCTTCACACTACAGGAAGCCAACTATACACTGCTATTTGTGTATATGCAGGTATTGGGAGTTGAAGTGCCACCTGGTGACTGTGAATGAGTCTTAGCACTGTGGGTTTGCCTAAAGGAAGGGTGGGGCATCTCAAGACCTGTCCTGTAGAAGAAGTACAATCACGTGCTCCCAGCACACAGCCAACCTGACACCCAAAGATGAAATTCTAACGGTTGTTCATGAGTAAAGACCAAGTCCGTCTTGTCTTTCAACTATTTTATTGTGCAAAGTATGTACAGTGCGGAGCTATCCTAAAACATGACCATCTAGTCACTAGCAGAATCCGGAAGTGCCCCCCTCCTGCTGCGGTGCCAACACCAGAGTCTCGGCACCCTAAAGTGCCGCCTCCTTTCTCCCCTAACCCTTCTGCGTAAAGCAGGCACCGGAAGCGGTGTCTCCCCCTCAGAGTGTGTCTGCTGAGCGGTGCTGGGTCTCTCTGCATCATCCTGGAGACCCCTTCCCACCTGGCTCCTCCCTGGTAACTCCTCCTCCCCCGGGGAGGAGCTGGCAGACTCACTGGGAGATGTGTCCGTCGACAGCAGAGGCTGAGGCTGCCTGACTGGCAGGGGAGGGCACGTCCCTGACATTGGGTGAATGCACTTACTACCCCAGATAGTGTATCAGTTGCAATTATCATTTGTGGGATGTGATTGCACAAGTAAAGGCATTAGGTTACAGTCCTCAATGAGATTTACTTCTAAGTAAACACGCCTAGGCTCAGAGATGTAGCTAAGGGGGGGGCGGGGGGCACTGGGTTCCACACTGTGGGGGCAGCACTTGCCACGGGGCCTGCAGCGTGCCCAAGCCATGCATCTCTCCTGGGAGTGACGTGGTTGCTCGGGTACCTGCAGGCTCCACGCTGCCCAAAACGGCAGCATGGGGCTTGTGTCTGCCCACTGCCTCCCCCTCAGCCGCCCTACAGGCACCTGAGCAGCTAGCTACACCACTGCCTAGGCTTGCAGTGTTTGCGGCAAAGACATTTCCCACCCACCCCCATCTTGGGCCACTGAAGCAGAAAATGCTCATATAGATCACACCGACATCTTACATTTAGAAGCACATGTTTTCCCTCAAAGAATCCTGGGTTTCTCCATGGTGCTAGGAAGGGTGAATTATAGTTCCCAGGATTCTTGGGGAAGCCATGTGCTTTTAATTGTCTGGTGTGAGTGTGACTCTTGCTGCTTTGAAAATGTGGCAAACAATATTCCGCCATTCAGTTCCCTCCAACATTTTGCATTCTTTGGCGCTTGTGACGGATTGCTGTTGCCTTTTAAAAGTGGTGAACTCAAGAGCAGCTGTCTCCACAGCAGGCATCTCTCACTCCAGTAGCTCTTCTCCACCTCTGTCATGCAGGGATGAGGAGATACCAGCACAATTAGTGCTGGAACAGGGGTTGTGGCACGAAACATAAGACCCTGGGTGTTTCAGAACGGTCTAGAGAAAACCAAGGAACTGGGCCTATTTCTGTAACTCGGGCCAAAGGATTTTCCAGCTTGATCTCTTCTCATCCCATCTCACTTAATCTCACCTGACCTATTATTTATTAGAAATTTTTTAATCCTGCTTTCCCACAGATTATGCCCAAGGCAACTAACAACAACGTCAGCAGTGAAATTCTAACCATTAAAAGAAAAATATCTAATTCAGAAATACAAATCCGTGAATGATGGGGGTTAAAACATTAGCGAGGAGCAGACAAAATATTAATAGAATAATATAAGCAGCAGTAAGAGCAACATTTAGGAAGGAATAACAAACTGAACAGGAAGGTTTTTGAACACCAGGGAAGCCATCAGTGATTGGAAGGGTGAGCCTCTCTAGGAAGAGAATTTGAGAATTTCTCCATTTTCATAGGACTAGAAACATGGTGTTGAAAAAGGCAAAAAGCAATCTAATATTCTATGGGAACTGAATGTGCCAGATTTTGTGCACCTGGCTGCAATCCCACAGATTCATACCTCTGGATTACATGCAAACATGTCTATATTTATAGTGTTACTGAATCCATGAAGATTTAGGTGTACTGGAAGATAAAATAACTGATTAATGACTTGCTTCTCCCTCCCTGAATCTTTTCTTTCCCCTCATTCTCACATGAATTCTGATATCACAGCAGATAAAGTGAATATCCAAGGCATCAAGAGTTTTACGCGTACACTGGAGAAGTGGGGGAACAGCATCTTTTGGCAAATGAAGCACTCTTTGTTGAGTCACCCTGACGCACTCCTGCCTGAACTTTCCAGGTAAGAATACAAGAGCATTGCTAGCCTTTTCTCTGCTCTGCTTTCTCTGGAACAGAGAATTCCCCAAAACTCTTTATACCCCAAAGGGGAAGATTGGATGAGCAACTAGGTTTTTAGCCTTAAAACTCTGTTAGTGATGGAGATTCACTAGAATGGGAAGAAATATGCCTGGGTTGTCCCAGCTTCTTTTACCCGATAGCGTAAATACAGACCAACTCTCAAAGTGATGAGCCCACTTTTTCCTCGTACCAGGGATACTCTGAAAAGGAGAGGGCATGGTAAATTCTGGATTGAGGGAGGAGAAAGTGAGGGAAGGCAGTGACTTGGAATAGAAATCCTTTGGGCAAAGGAGAATTCATGGAGGTACAGAAAGCTATCTGCATTAAACAACAGTATGGATGTCATGTCCCGTTGCTCAGTCCCTGCTCCTGCCAACCTAGCAGTTTGAAAGCACGAAGTGCAAGTAGATAAATAGGTACCGCTCTGGCAGGAACGTAAACAGCGTTTCCGTGCGCTGCTCTGGTTCGCCAGAAGTGGCTTAGTCATGCTGGTCACATGACCCGGAAAAACTGTCTGCAGACAAACGTCGGCTCCCTCGGCCAATAAAGAGAGATGAGCACTGCAACCCCAGAGTCATCCGCGACTGGACCTAATGGTCAGGGGTACCTTTACCTTTACCTTTACCTTTATGGATGTCATGAGCCTCAGTCCCAACTCACTGTGATTTACACCTGAATAAGCATGAGTATGATGTTTCATACATTGCTCCAAACTGGCTTGTTTTCAAGCATTTCAGTTTAATAACTGATATGCAATTCAAGGCCGGGGGCGGGGTCCTATTCCCCTTTAGGCAAAAAATTCTCTTTTATTTATCATCCAGATATGATGGGGAAAGTTGAAGCAGAGCTTGGTGGGGAGAGGGGGAAGCAAAATGTTCTTAAAAACCCATCCCATTTTCAACAAATCAGTTAGTAAAATTAACCCTACCTATATTTGGCAGAAACAATAAAAAGTGGGTTTTAATGGGGAGAGATACCAGAATGTTTCGGATCTGCTTGCTTATATTTTGAATCAGTTATGGCACCAGCTGTGAGCATGAAAGACTCCCATGTGGACAACATGCTCTTAAAAGTGAGTGTAAAACTTAGCGTGAGTGGTAGTTAACTGTTCGAATGTCTCTAATGGGCTGTTTATATGGGAAGAAACGTCAACGTAAATATATAATAAATGTTGATGGTAATATTTTTTCCAATGATTACACTGCATAATGTTGTATCTGTTAGATCAGAAATGCTTTTAGCAGCAGCTTCTGTTTGCATCTGTGTTCAAAGGCGGCTTATACCCATACCAAGGAGAAAATTCCTCCGAACTCAGACTTACTGCTGATGCTGAGTAGACATCCCTAGGCCTGCCCTTTAAGAGGCTAGTGGTTAACAGCAGGACTCAGATGTAAGTCCCATTGGAATTACTCTGAGGTAATGAATGATTGCAGCCTAAGAGCACTGTGTGCCCAAAAGTCCTTGAGTCAAATCTCCTCTCAGGTTGCCTCCAGGCTGCCATCATTTTGCAGGATGGATTCAAGCACCTTCTGGAACAGTTAAAGTGAATTAAAGGGCTTTGTCACCCAAGTGCAACACATCAACTTTAAAGAAGAACTGGGTTTTTTGCAGTTTGGAAAGTGATGGAGAAATGTATTCAAAAGAGGGGTGTGTGTGAATGAATGACCCACAGGAAAATGTAGAAACAGGATGAGTGTTAGTTTTCATATAACCACCTTGCAAACAGAGCAGAATGAAAGCTCAGTAAAGACCAGGTGAGGAATGGCATGTGTTGAATTGCCCTCGAAAGGATATGATCGAACCTTCGCAAAAGCTTTGTTTGAGCAAATATGGATGAATGCCAAATAAAAAGATCATACGAAGAAGCCTACAGACAGGTGACATTGGGCAAGCTTCTGTTCTCAGACTCATATCTATAACAATTATAAAGCTGCAGGCCTACTTTATAGGGCTACTATAAGGATAAGGAACGTAACATAAATGAAGTGCTTTAACGCTCAAACAATGCTATATAAATAATTACTACTTTTAGGGTATTTAATTGAAGCATCACCACCATCTATCCAAGCCTTGAAGTGGATTTCTTAAACTTTGTCACACGAAGGTGCTAGATCTAATTATTTGCGCTGGTGTATCTGCCTGTAACACCATGGTAGTTTTTCTGCAGCGTTATAACAGCTCGCTTGACGATGCCTTAACACAACTGTTGGTGTGCCTCATCCTAAGCATTGTGAACTGGCAGAGCAAGCCTCAGGCCCTCTTCTTATTGTCAAGTCACAATATGTCTACTCAGAAGTCCCACTGATCTCAATGGGATCTGCTCCTGGGTAAGGGCATATCGGATTGCAGCCTTACAGCCTTAAAAAAGTCCGGCAGGACTTGAAATATTTCTGCATACTCATATCATGTTTTAAGTACATATTGCAGCTGAGGGCTCTGTGATGTGCCCTTCATTTCAATGGGTCCTGTTGCTTTTCTCCCAGTAGCAAAAATGAGTAAGGCTGGGCTAGGTCCAGTAGGCATGAGATTTGATGGGTTCCTGGGGAGGAATCATTGTTAGCACTAACACTGCAAAAGGCTTCGATCACCTCCTATCAGCGGCAGCCTCCAACCACGCTGATTATTTATCATCACAACAGTTGTGACACACACACAGGCTTCTGAACTGTGCTGACTGAATTGTGTTGAGTCGTACTGAGAAAAACTGGCAGTGAACTGCCATAATAATCCTGATCTGTACACATTCTTAATATTGATCTTCTTTGACCGGCAGCCTCCGGCCTGTCTCTGAGGCAATTGACAATCTCCTGAAGCAAGTACATGCCATGAAGAAGAGGCTGGTAGAGCTGAACGAGCGTCTCAGGATCATGAGCAGGACCCTCTTCCCCATCCGCTACAAGGCCCAGCAGAGCCAGAGGCTTGGCAGCATCCACCTGAGGAGGGTACCGCTTCAGCAAAAGAGGAGGAGGTACATGAGAAGGGACCCTCAGTGGAATTAGCTCTTCTCCAAGATGAAATCCTGCTCAATCTCTATTCCAGAGGTCCTCATCAAACAGCTCAATAAAAGAAAGTTTTGACTAAAAGAAAATGTGTGCAATATTATTACTGAAGGTTTCTCTCTCTTCCCCATGAATGGCAGTCATAAAGGGTGTTTACACATTACGTTCAACATGTCTACAATCTGTGTACACACAAAGTTGAACAGCACATGTGACATCCAACAAGTGTTTGGTAGGTAGTAGCATGCATGCAGTTGCAGATCAGCCTAGTATCTGCAAAAGGATCTTTGTCTAAAGCAGGCGTGGGAATTACAAGTCCCATCAGCCCCAGCAAACATGACCAATGACCAGGGATGGTGAGAGTGGCAATTTAGCAACATCTGGAGGTCAAAATGTTGCCCACTCCCTTCCCCCTTTGGCTGTGGCTTCCTACAGCCTACATATCCCTAGAACTCCTATGTATAAGTAATTTCCTTCAATTCCTTGTCTGAAAGAAAGGGCTTATTTTTGAGCACACACTTTAAGCTTTCTTACTTCAGAATTGGATTTGAAGAGGGTGTTTGGGAGAGGTGGTTTTCAGACAGTCTGAGCATTTCTGGTTAGGGATTATGAAGCTTCCATTTGAAATGATCCAGTATGATATGAAAAGTACAAACATAATGATACAGAGAGTTGTCTTGTATGCATAGTACAATCCAGACCAAAAAAAAGTTTAAGAGTTTCCTCTCCTAGCATCTCTTGCATGCTTTTTGCTTCTTTTTTGGACTAAACTTTTACGTTTTATATTCTCTCAAAAGACTTGTGAAATTCACAGTATGGATCTTTCTTTTGTCGGTGCTGAAAGAAAGGCAGACATACAAAAGGAAATCACCATCCTCTCCCTGAACTCCTTTTAAAAATCCTATTAATGATTTTGCAACCTAGATACACAGTTGCCTTCTCCAGCGTATATATATAGTTGTCATCATCTTTCAGCCCACTGACAGCTCCCATCCAACTCTCAATGAAACTCATCAGGCCTGCAACTTCCTCCATGACTTCACCCTTAGAAACTTCAGCTTTTGCCAGTCCATCTTTTTGGAGCCAATCCGATGTATGCACTAATATAAAAAAGACGTTCTCTCTCTAAAGACCTTGAAACCCCAAAAATGGTTTTTTTCACAATGTGCCTGTGAAAAGATTGTGAATTCACTCATTTCATATGTGCAGCACAAACTGAGCCACTTCCCGTGGATATTTGCCCTGGGGCTTGGGAGACTGAAGCGACCAATGGCTACTAGTCATGATGGCTCTGCACTACCCCAGGATCAGAAGCAGTATCCCTCAGAATAACTTCTGCTTGGGAGAATGAATTGCTGGGTGGGTGTTTCTGGAGTCATGTCATGCTTGTGGGCTTCCCATTGGCATCTGGTTGCCCACAGGAGGAACAAAATAATGTATTACAAGAGTGGGGAACCTCAAGCCCAGAGACCACATACGGCCTCCAGACCTCTCTGTCTGGTCTGCAAGGTTTTCCCCAGGCCTCACCCTTCATTGGCTTTGCTTTGTGTCCTCCTCAAGTGCTTCCGCTTGGCTGGAATGGGTCCTTAAAGTGCCACGATGCCCCTTGCTTGCCTGAAAAGAGGATGGAGAAATTAAGAGTGTGCAGAAACCTCTGCCTTCTGAGTGGCTGGAATGTAGGTGACTTATTTTGCCCCACCTACTTTTGCTTCGGGCCCAACCAACCACAGGTCTCCAGAAATTACCCATAAGACCCTTTGGCTGCAATAGCTCCCCACTCCTGTTGTATTAGATGTAGCTGAGATTAGGCACCAGTGTCGCACCTCCACCCCAAAACAACCCAATGGAACTGACCGATGTGGGAGGAAACCGAGAGGAAATCAGAAAACCAGAAGAGGGAGACTGGATGTCATAGCTTAGGGCTGCCAGGTTTATGGGAAAGTCTTTGAATCAGAATTTTGTTCCAAGGACTTTGTGCAACCTTTGCTAAACTCAACGGTGTATTCGTTGTAGTTTCTTCATATTTTTCAAGTGATACCTTGTTGTTATAATACCATAATTCCTTTTAATGGGGTGGCGGGGAAGGCAGCAGCTCAGTGACGGAACAAATGGATCACACGCAAAAGGTTCCAGGTTCGATCCCTGGCATCTCCATGAAGGGCTATGAAAGACCCCTGTTTTGGGGAAATCTACAGATCCATTGCCAGTAAGTGTGGGTGTGAACAACACTGAACTCAGATGGAGCAACAGTATGACTTGGTATTATGGGCCAACTTCCTGTGTTCATGTTTGTTGGTGGGGAAATTTCACAATTAAATCTTTTCAGATTTGTAGTAAACATGTCCAGCAGCCGAGATTATAGGGGCGTGGAAGTGAAAGGGGACAACTAGATTTTTGTAGAACTAAACTGCTATATGTCGAATAATGTACTGACACAGGGTCCCTTCATGGTAGTAGTAGTAGTAGAAGAAGAAGAAGAAGAGGAAGAAGAGTTTGGATTTGATATCCCGCTTTATCACTACCCAAAGGAGTCTCAAAGCGGCTAACATTCTCCTTTCCCTTCCTCCCCCACAACAAACACTCTGTGGGGTGAGTGGGGCTGAGAGACTTCAGAGAAGTGTGACTAGCCCAAGGTCACCCAGCAGCTGCATGTGGAGGAGCGGAGACGCGAACCCGGTTCATCAGATTACGAGTCCACCGCTCTTAACCACTACACCACACTGGCTCCCACAGCTTAGCCACAGCTAAGCCCCCTTCCAAGATAATACAATCTCCTAAGATTACACAATAATCATATAATTATACAATAGCAATTAGGGATGCATTGCAATTAATCAATGCAGATCTCTGCTGTGTTGCCAAAACTATTATTTCTGTGCACATACACAGGCAAATGAGTTGGAATGCTCTGATATCTTCTTTTGGGGTGACTTAAATTGTGCTGTCCTTGAAGTTCCATTGCAGATAATGGAACTTGCACACCTTTCTCTTGAAATTGCAGAACCTTGAGTTTTCAGTGTTCCCAAATGCTTAGCTTGTTTTTCTTCCCAAGTGCCTTCTCCAGAGTGACCCTAGGAGCCAGTCCTCAGCGGCTGACTCATCTCCTTTCACCCCCAATTGGCTCCTCATCTCAGTGGTTAAAAACCTCACCTTTCATGCTGCTTGGGCAGCTCTAGGAGACAGGGACCCTTCGACCCTTCAACCCCTCATGACCCCAGACCACTATACTGTACATGTGATTATTGGACATAGATTCATACATTATGCCCTTAAGATATGCATGCAAAAATGTTTTTAATGTACACCAAAAGGGCATGTGTGCTTGCATATACTCAACAAGCACTTGCCTGCCACATGAAACATTCATGCATGGAGCCAGAATTGGTCCCCACCATACATTTGCCACAATGTGTGACACAGTCCCCAGCAGTGTACTTGCAGCAGAGGCCCTTGGCACTAATTTGTATGTTCTTTGCATATGTGAATGAATATGTACAGTTGTCTCTGGGCAAAGTAGTAAGTAAGTAAGTAAACTTTAATACGGTCAAAGACCAGCAAAGAAAGATGGCATGTGACTGGGGTCTCATATTAAAGGTTTATTTGTTTTTTTTTAAGTTTTTAAAAGGGAAAGGAGCAGGAAATTTGGGGCATGCCTAGTACAAAAGATCTGGGCTCAGGGGCCCTGTACCACCTTCTAACAATGTACACACAGGCAGTGAAATGCATTCAGGCATGCTGTTACCACCACCTCATGCTAATGTAAAGGTAAAGGTAAAGGGACCCCTGACCATTAGGTCCAGTCGTGTCCGACTCTAGGGTTGCGGCGCTCATCTCACTTTATTGGCCGAGAGCCGGCATACAGCTTCCAGGTCATGTGGCCAGTATGACTAAGCCGCTTCTGGTGAACCAGAGCAGCGCACAGAAACGGCGTTTACCTTCCCGCCGGAGCGGTTCCTATTTATCTACTTGCACTTTGACATGCTTTCGAACTGCTAGGTGGGCAGGAGCTGGGACCGAGCAACGGGAGCTCACCCCATCGCAGGGATTCGAACCGCCGACCTTCTGATCAGCAAGCCCTAGGCTCTGTGGTTTAACCCACAGCGCCACCTGGGTCCCTCATGCTAATGTAGTTGCACACTAAACTTGGTTCCATGCTAATTCTTGCTCATGCTTTCTGTGTCATTTCTTTGTAAGCTCTGAAACCACTCTAAGAGCATAAGAAGAGTCTGCTGGATCAGGCCAGTGGCCCATCTAGTTCAGCATCCCCTTCTTACAGTGGCCAACCAGATACCTGTGGGAAGCCCGCAAGCAAGACCTAGCAGGCAACAGCAATCTCCCCTCCTGTGATTCCCAGCATACTGTCTCTGACAGGGGAGGAAGATAATAACCATCAGGTCACCCCTACCTGTCAGCTTTTGGATTGAATCCTGCTCCTGTGTCTCCCAACAGCAGTATGGAACACCAAAATCGGAGCTCCTTTCCACCATCACTTTAGGTTTTTTTTAATTAATTGTAATAAATAATAATATTAATTATAGTTATTACATTTACAGCTCAGCTTTCCTCCGAGGTAGCGCACATGCTCCTTCCCCTCCTGCTTTGATCTTCACAACAACCCTGCCAGGTAGGCTGAGACTATGGCTAGCCCGAGGTTGGGCTACATATCTGAGCGGGGATTTGAACTTTGATCTCCGGGGCATCCTCGTCCTACAATGCCACCCCTACTGTTGTGCCAGGAGAAGCTTTACCCGCTTTATTTCTGCCTGCCAAGCTGCTGCTAATAGCATTGGCACAGGAGCACAGCAACGGAAAAAGAAAGGTTGGGGGCCTTCGTTTCTCACCTGCCCTACGCAACCCCCACTCCACACCCCACCCTCTCTCTCCAAGGGCGGCGGGTGGGCAGCTGCGCTCGGCTCTTGGGCAAAGGATGCGCATCCCGCTGCCGCGCCTCTCCCGCTTTCCGCTCTTGAGCAACCGGGCAGGGGGAGGGCTGCCGCTCTCACTGCATAAATTCAAGAGCCCCGACGGAGCGGGCAGCCTGCTGCGCGGCGTTGATCCGTCCAAAAGCACAGCATGTTTGGAGATGTCACCAGGTGGTCGCGGCAGGTAGGAGGGAGATGCCCGGTCTCGGAGAGGACGCGGGGTTGGGGGTCGCTCGCCTCGCCCTCCGGAGAGTAGGGGCGGAGTGAAGCTGCTGCCCGCCCCACGCCTGGATCTGAGGCTTGTCGAGCGCTGCTTGGCTTTGTAGAAGGTCTGCCACTCGCTGCTGCTGGACGGCTTCTTTTGACCCACGTCACTCTCACGTGGTGGCTTCGCTTCGCTTGCCAATGAACTTTTGGTCCATTTATTTCTTTGCTTCTAGGAATGCCGCACGAAGCGCCTTGCGATCCGAGGCGCGCGCCACACAAGGGCCTGTGGAAACATGTCCTGGTCTGTGAACTTGGCACCTAACGCAGCCACATTGTTGGAAAGCTAAGCAGGACTGGGTCTGGTCAGGATCTGGATGGGAGACCATTCCAGGATGACAGGCGGGGGCCGACATACAAAAACACCACGAAGGCCCTCAGATTAGCCGAGATTCCTTCAATTGCAGGGAGGTGGATTGGATGACCCTTGGGATCCCTTCCAATTCTACAGACCTCTCATACCTTTATACCATTCTTATTATGCCAGCAGCCCTTACAGGAGGTGCCCCTCTTGAATCATGTGCCACAGAGATTTGAATTAGCAACCCATCTCGAGGCATTCTCTTCTTGGAAGGGATAAATCCCCCCTTCCAACAGATACCAACATGCCCATCTTCCAGAGAGAGTCTAAAGTCTTTGTGTGCCTTTTTTCACTGAGACATCCCTGGCAGTTTTGCATCTTTTTGCTGATTTGCTCATCCCATGAGCCCCCAGCACCTATGCAGCCAGTAGCAAGGTCCTTTGATATCATGGCTGCTGTCAGGTCCCCCTTTTTAATGGAAATATAAACAGTGCTTGTTTTTTCAGCACAGAAATGTGGGGCTGGGCAGACAGCACCTGTCAAATTTTGTGTGTCATGCAGATGGGTAAAGCACAAAGCCCTCACTAAAAAAAAAAAGGTGGAAATACACCTCACAGTATATCATTTCTCTACCCTAGGAAATGCGGTTAAGGGAGTGGAGTTGTGTGACGCTTAGGTGTGTGGGGGGGAGGGAATTATTCACAATTATCTGTGGAGAAATCTTGCTATTTGTGTGTAGCATTTTACACGGTATACTTATGGCAAAATGCATATCTTAAATCCCTTATAGCTCCCTGGGGTGGGCTTGTGGCCACAGCCATTCAGTAGAAATGAAATGGCTTGTTTTATAATGTGCATTTTGTCTTCCCTGTATGAAACTAATTGCAGACTGAAGAGTGTGAACACCCCAGCGCCGGTGCTCTGTGGCATGTGGTATTAGATCAAGCTGCGTTATGGCTACCCGAGGTCATAACTCTTCCTTCCCCGAAGGAAAGAATGCCAGTCACCTGCTGTTTCACAGCTGGCAGTGTTTTCTCCTAGCACTCTGTTCTGCGTTAATTTGCATGTTCTTATCTGCCACTTATTTGTTACCGTTTGCATCCCATCCTTCCTGCAAAGAATTTCGGCTGCTGGTTTAGCTTCGGAACGGCCCTGTGTGGTAGATCGGAGTGAGGCATAAAGCCACGCGAGACAGGATTGGAATTGTTCTGTGTGTGTAAGCATGGCACTGCCCCAATCATGTGGAAATGGGAGGTGCATTTGTAAAAACAAAAGGGGCGTGTGGATTTGCACTGTGGAACCTTCCTCGAACCAAGGTCTGTGCACAGCTGATCTCTACATAACTCCTCTGCCCGTGCAGTTTCCCCTCAGATGTACGGTAGTTAGAATACCAAACTGAACCTGCCTAAGAGAAAAGTACTTGGGGAGAGGGATTGTGCATGGAAAGGAGACACGACCAGCCCTACCATTGCATGGTCAGGCGGAGTCCCCCTGAACCCCAGGCAGCTCCTGAGGGAAATAACAACACGTGACAACGTTCTATGGGATTAAATTGGCCACAACTTTATTAATATTCAGATGTAGGGAGACCTTGGCTCAGGCATTGGTCGTTTATCCTTCCCAGTCCCCCAGCCGGGGTTCTGGGTAATTTTCAGGGTTATTCAGCATGTGTCAGGAGTGGGCTAGCTCTGGAGAACATATGTTCAGACAGATAGCCCGCCCCCCTGTTCGCCGCCGCTGGAGGGGGAGGGCAATGATGACCTCTGGGCATATGGTCAATGCCTCCCCCTAAGACCCCTTTAACGGGAACCCTGGTATCGCCGCCGCAATGGGGGCGGGGGTTACCGCCCCACGCCCCCTTCCACTTTAGGTAGATGACTAAAGGATTCCACCCAAGGCCTGCAACCGCCAAAGTTGTGACGAATTGCTACGGGGAAAGGTGAAACCTGCCAATGCAGGGAAAGTCCTTTCCGGCCCTTTAACAGCGACCTTGTCATAGCAGCGTTTGCGTGCCTGTGTGGCTGTGGAAAATATAGGTTAATCTGCATAACAACCATTAATTGAGGGAGTGGAGGGTGGGGAAGCTCAGGATCCAACGGCCCCGCTTCCCAGGTAGTGACTGACTCCTGCAAGGTGTGTTCCCTCCCTCTACCTGGCCAATCCCCCTGGCAACACCTCCCCAGCCGGGATTGGGTGGCTGCTGGAATAGGTGGACCACAGGTATCCAATCTGGGAAGGCGGTGCCAGACCCAACTGCCAGGAGCTGCAACATGATCTCAGAGGGCTGCTTGCGACCACGCAAAATGCACACCCCATTTGATGTGGGGAACGGTCATTGGGCAGCATGAGGTAATTGCCTCAGGCGGCAGATGCTAGGGGCCAGTAGCTGCTGGTTGTTCCTCCTGCTTCCTTTTTTTTTGGCACACAGCCTCTCCTGGGGCCCCTAATCTGGCCTGCTGCCTTCACTGCCAGTCCAGTCAAATAAATGGAACAGGGAAAAGATGCCTCAGACAGTAGAATGTCTTGCCTCAGCCTTGAGGGGGATTTTAAGTTCCCTTCTCCCATGCATTTCTTTTGCCTTGGCAATTGGATCCTCCCCCTCCCCCCACTCTACTTTTTTATTGGAGTAGGGAAGTTCTGGGTGCCAAAAGAGAAATTGTGTACAGAAGTACTCCCCTCCCCAATAAGACAGCTGCCGAAAGGGGTTTAACCCTTTCTATCCACTTCATGGTCCCAGTAAAAATCTCATCTCCCTTCTCTCTGCCTCTCCAATGCTGCAATTGGCTCACCAGTTAAATTTCCATATACTGTATACCGGTACTTATTTGAAGATGGCTATCGTATCTCCGCTCAGTCTCCTCTTTTCCAGACTAAACATACCCAACTCCTTCAAGTCCTTCAAGACTTAGTTTCCAGACCCTTGATCATCTTGGTTGCCCTCCTCTGCACATGTTTCAGCTTCTCAACATCCATCTTAAATTGTGGTGCCCAGAACTGGACACAGTATTCCAAGTGTGGTCTGACTAAGGCAGAATAGAGTGGTACTATCACTTCCCTTGAACTGGACACTATACTTCTGTTGATACAGCCTAGAACAGTGTTTTTCAACCACTGTTCCGTGGCACACTAGTGTGCCGCGAGATGTTGCCTGGTGTGCCGTGGGAAAAATTGAAAAATACTGAATAAAGTATTTTATAATTTTTCATATTTCTGTTTACTTACTATTTCATAATAAAGTAATTATAAAATACTTTCTTTGTGTTTATTTGATTCCTATTCAAGAGAATTACTTTATATATAGTCAATATAGGCACAGAGTTAAATTTTTTAACATTTTCTAATGGTGGTGTGCCTCGTGATTTTTTTCATGAAACAAGTGTGCCTTTGCCCAAAAAAGGTTGGAAAACACTGGCCTAGAATAGCATTACTTTTTTGCTGCTGAATCACACTGTTGAGCTTGTGGTCTACTAAGACCACTAGATCCTTTTCACATGTACTCATGGCAAGCAGGTGTCCCCCATCTTGTATTTGTGCAGCTGGTTCTTCCTGCCTAAGTCCCTATTGAAATTCATTTTGTTAGTTTGGGCCAGTTCACCAATCAGTTAGGGTAGGGTCATGTTGAGTCCTGATGCATACTGTCTTCTCTGGCACTAACTACCCCTCTCAGTTTGGTGTCATCTGCAAATTTGATGAGCATTCCCCGCCCCCCGCCCCCATGAATGAGCTTAAGATGTGTGCTTTCTCCTCACTAAATGATGCTAAATACAGGCTAAAGTACAAAGTGCACAATGGTGTTCTAGTTAAATGAAGTCTACATTTTGAATGCTACAGCTATACTTTCAGCATCTGTTCTATTCCTTGAAGGGATAGCTGGTCTTTCAATAGCAGGGCTGTCTAAGTCAAGCATGGGCAAACTCTGGCCCTCCAGATGTTTGGGACTACAATTCCCATTATCCCTGACCACTGGTCCTGTTAGCTAGGGATAATGGGAATTGTAGTCCCAAACATCTGGAGGGCCGGAGTTTACCTATGCCTGGTCTAAGTGGTGCTGCAGAAATCAACTTTGCCTCGTGAAGGCATGCATGGGTTGCATCTGTCAAGGAATTTATTATCTAACTTTTGTGTTGCCAGAGTGAGGAAAAAATGCTGAACTATAAGGAAAAAGAATACAAAGGAGGAAAGTTTGCTACCATCGAGCACACTGGAGAAACATTTGATGCGGCCTTTCTTGAAGCCGTGGCAAAACTATATAAATACTTTGAAGGAAGCAACGACCAAGGTGAAAAGCTTTACATACTTTCTTCACATCCCCCTTAATTCAGCTGCTTAATTGTTCATTTTCTAATTCTTGGGGGGAAAGACAACATGAACATGTATTTGTTCATATTTGTCATTTTGTGTGTGTCTCAGAAAAGTGGAGTCTTTGACCTGCATTTCTTTTTTAGGGGCTAAGATGAGTGTGGTAGATCCAGTGTGTGCCACTGCATTGCCTGCAGATGATGGGTCACTGCAGCTGAAGGTGAAAGTCTCGCTACAGATTCCAAGCCAGTTCCAGGCCAGTCCTCCTTCACCCAATGATAAGAGCATCCAGATTGAAGAGAGAGGGAAAATGGCTGTTTTCTTCATGTAGGTTTCTTAAGCCGGTTGTGTAACTCTAAAGCCAACCTGGTTCCCTCCAGGTCTTGTTGTGCCACAACTCCCATCACCCCTAACCATTGGCCATGAGAGTTTACACGTCCCCTCTCAACATGCTGTGATATTGACCACACACCCACACCCAATGCCTAGCAGTTACAGTCAAACCTCAGAACTTGAACGGCTCCGTTGCCGAGCGTTTCAGTTCCCAAACTGGAAGTAAGTGTTCCGGTTTTCAAACGTTCTTCAGAACTCAAACGTCCGACACGGCTTCCACTTGAGTGCAAGAAGCTCTTGCAACCAGCCGGAAGCCACGCCTCGGAACTCAAACATTTCAGAAGTCGAACGGTCTTCCAGAATGCAGTGGCGGAGCTTCATGCTCCGGCACCGGAGGGCAGAGAGCAGGCGGGGGCGGGGCTGGCACACGTCCCGGGGGCGTGGTGCGCCGCCTGCGGGGGCGTGGCACCCAGCACGGGCGGGGGGCATCCGGGATGGCACCCCACCGGGATTGCGCTGCCGGGGGCGGTGTGCTCCCCCCGCACTCCTCTTCCTCCGCCAGTGCCAGAATGGATTACGTTCGAGTTCTGAGGTTTGACTGTACTTTTTAAAAGCACACCAGTTAATTTTTAATCACACACCAGCTCGTCACCTTGTCAACATCACATGTAGCTGAGCCCTCAGAGAGCAGAGCTTCAACAGCCAAGTGCATTTGGCATGCAATGCTTTAGGGAGAGGTAATTTTTTTAAAAAATGGCATCAGGATTCTGTTATACACCTTAGTTTGTAAGGTGGCTGTCCACATTAGTCCTAGATATTTAGGACTGCCCTGTTAGAGTGACTCTGGTGCCCAGCTTTTGATCATCATGCTCAGATTGCAATTTCTGTTAGCAACACTAGGGAGAATGAGAGCAGGATGGGTCTGTAGTTTGCTAGTTGTCCCGGTCAAAATGTGTACACAAACACTAGGCTTTCTGGTTGAATGTTAGCTTCTGTCTTCCTTTAAAACTGCTCATACATCCCTGAGGGAGGTGTCCCCCATTCTGTGAGAACCCTGACTTTCAAATACCCAAGGCTGAGGCCTATAAACTCTTCTAGTTGAGCTACGTCTCTGAGCCAGTAAGATTGTTCCTCCTTATGTTATACAGCAGCTTTCCATCAATGTCTAGAGTGCTAAATCCATTAGTAGCCCAAACAGATGTATCAAGAATTGATAGCCTGTCACTTCTGATGTATGTGTCAGTTCCTTTGAACCAAGCTGAGAGATCTTGAATGAATTTGGCCTGCCACTTTCGGTTGGGGAGCATGTTTATGCACACTCACTTCCTTGGGGGGAGGGGGAGGGACGACGACGACACAGCGGATCATTCAGCCCAAATGGCCTTTGGGTGTCACTCTGGTGTCAAGGGAAAGCAAAACTTCATTGCAATTTCTGCGATGAAGTCGGCTGTCAAGGACCACATTTCAAAAAGTATGCCTCTCTTTGTCAACGCAAGGGGGCTGGAAATCCCCTCTAATTCTCCAGGCGCAGAGAAGGGAATATGAAGCAGAGGCTTCCGTTGTTCATTCTAAATGTCTGGCACAAAATGTCATGTTGGGCTTTTGGAGCAAATTCCCCTTTGTGGCAGTTGCCTTAACCACAACCACTCTTTATGCTATTGTGGTAGATGAGGTTCCCTTGACTGACATCTCTAGAAATTGCCACTAAAGACACATACTGATTCTAACCATGACTGACACCTGGGCGAATAGGATTTGATCCTCTTTTACCAGGGTCCCATGAAAACAAAAATGTAAAAAAAGGGGGGGAGGGAGTGGATTAACAGATGTGGTTGAACAGTCTTTTTTGTTTTGTTTCTTCACACACAGTAACCATTTTAGATGCTCTTCTGATTGAGCCATTGTGAACATATTTAAGGTGTTATCTATGTTGAAGGGAACCCAGTACCATTCTGCTCAACTTTCTGCTGAGGACGCAACTTAGAAATGAACAGGAGCACATTGATGCTCTTATGCAACTCTCCTTCCTTTCAGTAGGGCTTGTGCATGAGAACATCCCAGTGCATTGTATCCCATGGGCCAGATCTGTCTTATTTCCTGCTTGGCCACCCCTAATGGCACTTGAAATCTGTCGCCTGCTTTGCCTTGAGATCTGCTTCTGGGGCACACTACAGAAGGGCACTTGCAAATCTAACAAATCTACTTTAAAAACTCCGCTTGAATTATTCTTTTTCCTCTTCTGCAATTACATTCGGGGACTGGTCCACACACCACCCTCTATTTTCCCCCTTTGTTTTCATTGTTCTCTTGCTTTTTCTTTGTTCATAGGACATTTGACGGCAATGCCAAAGGAGAGGAGTATAAAAATTATGCAGCTAAGCTGAGATCCGCTGTAGGAACTGAGCAAGCTGACCACACAGAGTTATATATTTGCTGCAGCTATGATCCCCAAAACAAATCCTTCGGGAATCGCCATGAGGTTTCGCTGCGGAAGAAGTGAGCAGTCCAAAAACAAGAAAACTGCACCAATTGGGGAAGGTGGAAGGAGGAGGAAAATATCCACAGGTGCTATAGAAAGCTGATGTGTGTTTTGAAATTTACCCAGCATGTTTCGAGCATATTGCTTTTTATCAAAAGTTGTTCCAGCTTTGCTGCTTTCTTTCATAAGCCATGAGTTACATTTCTTGGGCTGTTTCCCATCCAAAACAGAATGGCAGAAGTAAAATACCATTAATAGAGAGAAATGCACTAAAAAAGCATTGGGTGAACCCAAAAATACCGTAAATCAGTGGAGGGTTTTTCTGACACCAAAACAAATGAACAATCTCATTACCTCATTGTTGGTAGGCTGTTCTCATTCTACCATCCCTCCTTAGTTCAGAATCTAAATAAAAACTGTATCAGTAATACGGGGAAAGGTTCTTATTCTGAGCTTGCCTGTTTCTACTGTCCTTTGGTTGTGACCTCAACAATGTCAGCTAGATCTCTCCCAAAGTTGTCCAGAGGGATAATAAGACAGCTGTACTTACAAGCCAGTAAAACTGGCACCTGTTAACAGACGGGTATTTCCTGCAGCACTGTCAACCTGTTACACTCATCTGACTTGGGAGATAATTTCTATCCTTAGTCCAAGTCAACCCCAGAGGCTGCTTTCAAGTAAGGTCCACTGACAGCGCAGTCCACAAACTCCTGAAATGGGTGTCCTTGTCCTTGGAGCCATGTTTGCGTTAGAATTAGTAGGAGCTGCATCACTGGCAACTATCACCAGCTGCCATACAGGGGCGTTGTGCCATCAGGTAAGGCTCACATGGCATTGGAAAGGCATTTGGGGCAAGTACATCTTTAGGTTGTGTCTAAATGCCAACAGCCTATTTATTTGGAAATGCCTAAGCTTTTCTTAACTTCAGTCTCCTTTTACAATCACGGATTCATATGGTACCTGGAGAAGTCATCTTTCTTTTCCTAAATCTGCCAAAGCATAAAGTAAACTAAAATTGGAATTGGTGGGTTTTCTCAGGATGGTGGAAGGCATGTGTGACATCTTCCACTGGTGTAGTGGTGACGGCACTCACCCTTCTTCTGATAGAAAATGCTCTGCAGGAGCAGGGAGATAAAAAAATGGGGGCTCAAGGACGGTCAGTGATAAATGACCTTATTCTCATCTGAGCAATGTTGGAGGGTATGGTATCCCTAGGTTGTGCTCTGCATTACTTTTCATTCCCTCCTTTTGAAGCGGGAGACTCATCTCAGTCTGAAGTATGAAGGACCTCAGTGCAAGCTGTGATCTGACTACTGCATTTAAGCCCTGGATCATTTTGTACCTTGTAGCTCTTTGTTTCCTCAAATACTTGCTGAGATGTGTTAATGGAACACCCACCCTCTTTTGCCAAAGCCTTTCAGCTTCTGAAGAACTCTGCAATTTTCTACCTAAATATGGATATGAAGGGCTGTTATTAAGCACACGTTTTTATAATAATAATAAAAAAACAAATATAAAAAGCATGTTTTGAGGGTGTAACTGCATCCATCAGAAGTATAATTTTGTGGAACAAACTAATAGTTTAGTTGTCCAAAATTAGTGCCAAAGCGACAACTTGAAACCTGAGGTGGTGCACATATGCATTCCTTTGACATCTCTGTTTGCGGGTGACAAGGTTTCTGCAACCGTAGTGGAATGTCAGACGGGGTGCAGCAGCAGCAGCATGATGATGCATGGAGTCCTGGTGGAGAGGAAATTCATACACTTCAATCCCAGAGGAAATGCAAAAGGTTCCTTTTCAGATATTAGGAGACACAGCAGAAAGCAGAAACCTCACTGCACTCCGGCTTCCAGGGCCAGCCAAAGCATTAGGTAGAAGAAATTGGAGGGATAGAGGAGCAGGTGCTCATCTTCAGATCCCCCAGACTATTCCCCCTCTGTTGGAAGGTAGGGCTCTGTGTGTGCCTCAGGTTTCCTAAGCTAGCTTGCTACCCAACAGAATGCTGCCCTGTTGCCAGAGTTGAAGAAGAAGAAGAAGAAGAAGAAGAAGAAGAAGAAGAAGAAGAAGAAGAAGAGTTTGGATTTGATATCCCGCTTTATCACTACCCGAAGGAGTCTCAAAGCAGCTAACATTCTCCTTTCCCTTCCTCCCCCACAACAAACACTCTGTGAGGTGAGTGGGGCTGAGAGACTTCAGAGAAGTGTGACTAGACCAAGGTCACCCAGTGGTTGCATGTGGAGGAGCGGAGACGCAAACCCGGTTCACCAGATTACGAGTCTACTGCTCTTAACCACTACACCACACTGGCTCTCACTGTGAGGCCAATATTGGCTTCGTTACTGACAATCAGAACTCTGAACA
The DNA here is from genome assembly GCA_034641385.1 of Darevskia mixta. NCBI lineage: Eukaryota > Metazoa > Chordata > Lepidosauria > Squamata > Lacertidae > Darevskia > Darevskia mixta. Next base: position 22,671,249 of record JAWWNH010000008.1, read on the forward strand.
ACCTGAAGGGAGCTGGGAGAGAAGTGGTTGCCGCAAGGGCCAGCACTCTGCACTGCCTCATATTATAAGCACAGAAAAGCACGAGTATCCCTGAATAACATGGCAGCCTTAGCATCTCTGCGTTACTTTTCTCCAAGGTCATTAGCATGCACTGATCTTTCCTCACATGTCACAAAACACGAGCAACATGTCCTCCTGCAGCAGGTTGGCACCCACCATGCTCATGTTATTTCAATGCAAATTATGTTCACTACCTTGTTACAATATTGTAGATTGGCAGGAATCCTCTGGCTCCTGATATTTCCAGTGCCTGGCTCGATTCTGAATAATTTGTCCTCCTTTGTTTGAAGATGGAAGATTACAGTTTAATTGTAAAGTATTTTTTCAACAATGGAGCTCCGTAGAGCTATTACACCTCGTTAATTAGCACCTATCATTCATTTTCCGTAGCAGAGGAGCGAGTTCCTCCATTGTGTGAACACCTGTTCTGAATGGATATGTGCATCTGGCAAAGGACTATCCTAAAACACTGAGCTTATATGATGCAGCGTGTGCTACTAATACTCTAGGCAGAAGCTTTGTTGTTGTTCAGTCGTTCAGTCATGTCCGACTCTTCGTGACCCCATGGACCAGAGCACGCCAGCCACGCCTATCCTTCGCTGCCTCTCGCAGTTTGGCCAAACTCATGTTAGTAGCTTCGAGAACACTGTCCAACCATCTCATCCTCTGTCGTCCCCTTCTCCTTGTGCCCTCAATCTTTCCCAACATCAGGGTCTTTTCTAGGGAGTCTTCTCTTCTCATGAGGTGGCCAAAGTACTGGAGCCTCAACTTCAGGATCTGTCCTTCTAGTGAGCACGCAGGGCTGATTTCTTTAAGAATGGATAGGTTTGATCTTCTTGCAGTCCATGGGACTCTCAAGAGTCTCCTCCAGCATCATAATTCAAAAGCATCAATTCTTCGGCGATCAGCCTTCTTGATGGTCCAGCCCTCACTTCCGTACATTAGGCAGCTCTCACTTCCGTACATTAGGCAGAAGCTAGAAACACCAAAAACTGCAGTCACCATCCATTTAAATCAGGGGTAGGCAACCTAAGGCCTGGGGGCTGGATGTGGCTCAATCACCTTCTCAATCCGGCCCGTGGATGGTCTGGGAATCAGCGTGTTTTTACATGAGTAGAATGTGTCCTTTTATTTAAAATGCATCTCTGAGTTATTTGTGGGGCATAGGAATTCGTTCATTTCACACACACCCCAAAAAATATAGTCCGGCCCACTACAAGGTCTGAGCAACGGTGGACCGGCCCAAGGCTGAAAAAGGTTGCTGACCCCTGGTTTAAATTGATTGATAACAGGTTCAGAAAGGCTAAAAAGGCAAATTTCTTCTAACTATGTATAATTATGGAATTCACTGCCACAGGGTATGGTGATAGCCACTAGCTTTAAAGCAAGATTATAAAAACATTTCTTGGGGGGTAAGTCTATTTGTGGCTAACAACCAGGATAGCTAAATGGCACTTCCTTGTTCCAGTGGCAGCATCCTCAAAATACCAGCTTCTGGGAGGATGCAAACAATGGAGAAGGACTGTTGCTGCCTTGCCCTGCTCATGGAAGCATCTGACTGGCCATGCCTAGAAACAGAATGCTGCTAGATGGACCCCTGCACGATCCATCAGAACTATTCTTACATTTTTAGATTTCCCCGGAGAGAAGAAACAACTGGCTTTTGTCTACAATGCGCTTCTGTTCTTTGCTGCTACGTCTGTGCCCTTATGGTGTGAAGGTGGGGATTTACTAGAATTCGTCACTGTAATAAGCCTCTGCCTTCCTCACAACCTTTGCACAGCTCTTATGCAAACACAACAAAAAGCCTCGCTAGAGAATATGCCGCTTCTCCCATCCCCTTTTCGGTTCCCTAAGCAAGTGGTGCTGATGTAAAACAAAAGGAAACATAGAACAGAAAAGAGGCAGGGCCTTTGGCTCTACGCATTTAGGCTCGTAAAACACACACAGGCCAGGGATTGCACAGGTTGGGCTTATGTAATGGGGATGGACATGTTCAATATCTGAGTACATCCTCTGCTTTGCAGCATCCCCCGCCCCTCACCCCGGATCATCACACTAGGTTAAATCCCTTTCGCTGTCCTTGTATGGCACAGAAAGACCAGACCTTCCCCTCCTCCTGATATGCTTGGGAAGAAACGGTTAGAATAATTGAATCTTAGAGTTGGAAGGGACCCTAAGGGTCATCTAGTCCAACCCCCTACGATGCAGGAATCTCAGCTAAAGCTGACAGATGACAGATGGCCATCCAACCTCTGTTTAAAAACAGAGGAAGGAGAGTCCACCACCTCTCGTGGGAGTCTGTTCCACAGCTGAATAGTTATTAATGTCAGAAAGTTTTTCCGAATGTTTAGTCAGAATCTCCTTTCTTGCAACTTGAAGCCATTGGTTTGAGTCCTACTCTCCAGAGCAGGAGAAAACAAGCATGCTCCCTCCTTAAGATATTTGAAGATGGCTATCATATCTCCTCTTTTCCAGGCTAAACATACCCAGCTCCTTCAAGCACTCCTCATAAGGCTTAGTTTCCAGACCCTTGATCATCTTGGTTGCCCTCCTCTGCACATGCTTCAGCTTGTCAACATCCATCTTAAATTGTGGTGCCCAGAACTGGACATTGTATTCGAAGTGAGGTCTAACTAAGGCAGAATAGAGTGGTACTATCACTTCCCTTGAACTGGACACTATACTTTTGTTGATGTAGCCTAGAATAGCATTAGCCCTTTCTGCTGCTGAATCACACTGTTGACTTATGTTAAGCTTGTGGTCCACCAAGACCCCTAGATTCATTCCACATGTACTGCTATTAAGCCAGGTGCCCCCCCCCCATCCTAAATTTGTGCATCTGGTTCTTCCTGCCTAAGTGCAGAACTTTACATTTGTCCCTATTGAAATTCATTTTGTTAGCTTGTGCCCAGTTCTCCAATCTGTTAAGATCCTTTTGAATTCTGATTCTGTCTTCTGCGGCATTAGCTACCCCTCCCAGTTTGGTGTCATCTGCAAATTTGATGAGCATCCCCTCAATTCCTTCATCCAAGTCATTTATAAAGACGTTGAACAACAACGGGCCCAGAACACAACCCTGCAGCAACCCACTTGTCACTTTTTTCCAGGATGACAGGGAACCATTAACAAGTACACTTTTGTCGTCCATATTGTTTTCTCCCTCCCCCTCAATATCTCATTTAAAGCTTCCCTGATCAGATTCTCAAGACTCTTGGCAAACACATTCTTGCCAACTGCTGTGAGGTGCAGCCCATCTCTCGCCAGAAGGAAGTGGAGACCATGATCCAATAAGCCAAATCTTTCCCGACGACACCAGCTGTGCAGCCAGTGGTTTACCTCAAGTATTTTCCTCTCTCTTCTTGAGCCTCGACAGTCAACAGAAAGAAGTGGTGAAAATACTACCTGTGCCCCAAGTCTCTTCAGCTCCCTGCCCAGTGTCTCATAGTCCCTTGCTATGTGTTGCAGGCTCTGTGTGGCAGCATTATTTGTACCCACATGAATCAGAAAGAAGGAGTAGTGGTCAGTGGGCTTTGTAAGACTTGGCAACTTCTCCATCACATCGCGAATCTTTGCACCCGGAAGACAGCACACCTCCCATGACATCCTGTTTCCTCCACACGCTGCTGCCTCTGTTCCCCTCAGTAGGGAGTCACCTATCACCCCAACTCATCTCCTTCTCCTCTGGGGAGTAGCAGGAATCATTCTATGGGCTGTGCTTTCCAAAGGTTGCTTGGAGTGTCTGCTTCTGTTGCTCTCGAGTCTTCCCCTCTTGTTTATTGGAGCTTATTTTGATAGTGGATAAGTTACAAAGAGGGACCCTGGTGGCGCTGTGGGTTAAACCACAGAGCCTAGGGCTTGCTGATCAGAAGGTCGGCTGTTCGAATCCCTGCGACGGGGTGAGCTCCCGTTGCTCGGTCCCAGCTCCTGCCCACCTAGCAGTTCGAAAGCACGTCAAAGTGCAAGTAGATAAATAGGTACCGCTCCGGCGGGAAGGTAAACGGCGTTTCCGTGTGCTGCTCTGGTCCGCCAGAAGCGGCTTAGTCATGCTGGCCACATGACCTGAAAGCTGTACGCCGGCTCTCGGCCAATAAAGTGAGATGAGCGCCGCAACCCCAGAGTCGGACACGACTGGACCTAATGGTCAGGGGTCCCTTTACCTTTAAGTTACAAAGGCTGTCCTCTTAATTATGGACAATGGGCTTTAATCAAGCATTGCTGAACATTTGGGACAATTGGAAATTGACATCAAGTTGCTCAGGCTGTACTTCTTAGTAAACATGCTCGGGATTAGACTGTCAGTTGCTCTTCTTTGCAGTCACAGTATTTGTTCCTAGGCTTGGTTTTCGTGTCATCAATCAAGTTAATCAACCCTTCATAATTGATGGATAAGGGAAGCATTCAGGGAACATGAAATTAAACGTTCTTAAGAGGGCACTCTCTGCGTCTTCCAATCAGATGGGGAAGCTTTGCTGCCGAAAGAGGAACTAGCCGACCAGGTGGAATGCTTTCATCATTTTCATTCTCACTTGGTTACTGGGGTAAAGGGCAGCTGAGTAGATTTTGTGCCTGGGTTGATCGATTTTCATGGTCGCTTTGGTTTTGGAAGGCTGCCTCAAGGGTTGCTGGACTGTAACCCGACCGGAGCTGTAGCCACAGCAATTCCTCTTCTGCAATGGGGTTATCTGCTTGCTCTTCAGAAAGAGCATTTCAAGTACATCTATCTCCAAGCACTTTGGTTCTAACTGGACTGTAAGTAGCCAGAGATGTATAACAGCTACTATAAAGCTGTTCAAAAACCTAATTTATTGTATCGGGATCATTGGTAACAATGGCGTCCTTGACAGAAATAGATGGAACGCTGTGCATCTGGGTACTCCATCTTTGCCGAGTTTTCGAGCCAGCAACAAACCATTTTTGTCAGCCCATTCATAACCTTTCTGCTTATCGCAAAATGAAACACATTGTGTTGAACGGGTCGTGGTATTACTGAATTTTTGTTCTCTAATCCTTCAGGCTCTCCTGCTTGAAGACATCAGCCTGTGTAAACTCTTATTTTATTTTTAGCAGGGTATAGAAGAATTAATTCTACGCCCTATGTCTGCATAAAATACAGCCCATATTCGGGCAATGCCTTTATTGTGAAACAGGGTGCAAACTTTTGTGTTCTCCAGAACTTTTCCCTCACACATGATGGTAAACCAAGCAAAAAGGAGAGAGAAAAATATCAGGCTGATTATAAAGTCTTCTTTGGCTGCATCTTATAGGAGTCTTAAGATGGAGGGAGAGAGAAAACATTGGCTACTCCTGCGCTAAGGACTTCTGGGAAGAGTAAGCATAAACTGTGGTTGATTCCCTCATTTCTGGGAGTACAAAAATCACCTTTACTTTTGTGTGTATATGCTATTGTTTCTTATTCTGTCCCATTATTTACAGAAATAATCCTATAAAGCTTGGAAACGGTTCTCTCCCGACTACCCATCTGCAGCTGTTCCATATTTTCCGTATGAGTAAGTCACTGAAACATCCTCTTATTTAAATAGCGCTAAATCACCTTTTTGATGAAATGCAAGGTTGGCAAGACTAATACTGTGGATGATGAAAGAGGCCCTGGGATGGGTCAGGTTCTAGGAAGCTGAACAAGAAATCCTATGCAAATTGAGAAGAAATGTGGTGTGTGTCAGTTTTGGGGTTGTTGTTTTGCTGCAGCTTGGGCCCTATGGACTCTACTGCTTTAATCAAAGATTGAAAATTTCTTAAATCCTCTTTCTGGCAAGCATGGTAAGGGAAGCTCTTTCTAAATCAACCTCTAATGGACAGTTGAAATCCCTTCTCCAAAAATGTAACATCATTTAACCGAGGTATAATTAAATGTTCCATAAAGCTCACACAACTAGGTTAATGCGACATTACAGTTCAACTTTTCAGTTTCAAAAAGCAGCAAGAGCTCTGCTCGTGGCAGTGATTTATTTATATATTATATTACCTTTTATAGCGACAAATAACCATACACATTATCATTAACTGAATTTTGCATTTATATCCCACCTTTTTCTCCAAGGAGTTCAAGGTGGTGTACATAGTTCTCCCTGGTATCATTTAATCCCCTCCACAACCCTGTGAGGTAAATTATGCTGAGAGGCAGAGATCAGGGTTCGAATCCTCAGTCATGAAGCTCACTCAGTGACCTTGGGGACCAGTCGCTGCCTCGCAGCCTAACCTACCTCACAGGGTTGTTGTGCGGGATTAAATGAGAACCTAATAATAATAATAATAATAATAATAATAATAATAATAATAAAGCTGAGAGGCAGTGACTGACCCAAGATCACCCAGTGATCTTTGTGGCTGAGAGGGGATTTAAACCCTGGTCTCCCAGGTCCTAGTCCAAGGGTGGATCTACACAAAAGGGAAAAAAACACACGCTATAAGTATGTCAGAAATTAAATCGTTATAACAAAAGAAAAAAACTCTATGGGCAATCGCCTAAACTTTTGTTTTGCTCTCTAGTGCCATCTGGTGTTGCATGTTTATAACACATTCAAAACACTGTTTCTTGACTAATGTAGCTGAGTCCCAACACTCTAACCACTGCACCACACAGGCTGTCAGTTAGGAAGCTTTGGCTCAGTGAGACAAGGAGGACCCAGTTGTGTCCAGTGGGCACTTTGTACAAGAGCAATGTAGAGGGAGGTGGAGCTTCTGAAGTCCACCAGGATTCTATCTCCCTGGCCAGACTTACCTGGTGCCAAAAAGAGAACATAAAAAGAGCCTGATGGAGTCAATGAAGCACCCATCTAATGCCAGTCTGTTCTCACAGTGGCTAACCAGATAACCTATGGAAAGCCTGCAAGCAGGACCCAAGAGCAATAGCACTCTTCCCATTTGTGATTCCCAGCCACTGGTATTCAGAGGTGTACTGCTTCATGGCAGAACATAGTCATCATGGCTAGCAGCCATTGACAGCCTTCCCCATGAATTTGTCTGATCCTCTTTTAAAGCCATTCAGGTTGGTGATCACGACTACCTCTTGTGGGAATGAGTTCCATAGCTGTTCTTTCGTCTGTCTAGAACCTTCTAGCATTCAGCTTCATTTGATGTCCCTGAATTCTAGTCATATGAGGGAGGGACTAAATAATTTCTATCCACATAATTCTCCACATAATGCATAATGTTTTATGCCTTGACTATGTCCCCTCTTTCTCACCTTTTCCCTCATGTAAAAAGCCCCAAATCTTGCAACCTTTCCTCACAGGAGAGTAGCTCCATACCCGTCATCATTTAAGTTGCCCTCTTCTGAACCTTCCCCTCCTCTCGCCACAAGTGTGTTTGCACAATCTCATCCAGCAGAGCTTTTCTCAGTGAAAATATGAATACTTCAATCAAGTCATGGGGCCATTAGAATACTCCGTACCATGCTGTGACAATTTTCTGGAATACTTTGTTGATAAAAAGGCTCAGAGCTGTTCTGACCTGGAATCCACTTTAGGAACAGAATCTATGAGGCGTATCCAGAGCCTCTTCTTGTCTAGTTTGTTCCGGATGAGTTTCAGTCATCAACATCTGAGGATGCAGGCAGAGTACTTGTTGCTCCTTCATCATACATGTGTCCACTTGACCACTGCTCATCTCAGCGGGTGAAGGTCCGTTGAGGGAAGCTGTTCAGCTTTGATTGTCATTAACACATCTTTACAGGGAAAAGCAATGCCATCTGCTTTCCAGGAAGTAATCGTATGATAAAGCAGTCTTCCTCTGACTTCTTCTGGGAAATAAAGATATAAAATGGGAGGTTTCTGGCCAAAGCGTTTGAGCAAGGGATGCTGTATCATGCTCAGGTACTTTTGGATGAAGCAGATTATCTAAATCCTTTTCAATCAGGCTTGCAGCCAGGGCACAAATTGCCTTGGTCACCCTCCCCCTAATTGGCAATTTTTATCAGAAGGGCTCTGATAAGTCTCTGTGCACAAGCACTGCATCCATGGTGGTTACGATTATGCCCAGTGTATTTTTAATGGTGTGCTGTAAGCCACTTTGAGGGCCTTCTTGGCAAATGACTAGCCTAGAAATTTGATTGTAATTTTTTTAAAAATTGAATTTCATTCTTCTTTATTTTGCTTCTCCCTCCTTTTAATTTCGCCACTGCGAAAATGATCCAATCGGAACAGAAAAGTAATAGCCTTGCAAATCAGTGCACTGAAGTTCCCAGTGCATTAAAATGTATACTTGTCCACATGCCACAAATGATTCAAACCATTTTTCATGCCGGAAATCTGTGTCTGCATTGCACATTCCACAAAAATGAAAAGATTGGATGATGCATGAGGAAAAAATGACATTAAGTGAATATCTGGTCCAGGAGTTTATTTCTGACAATGACCAAGCTGGTGGTGGATCAACCTGAATAGGTGTGTCTCCCTGTGATTTTTAGCAGCCTTGGGAGTGTGTTCTTGATCCCCAAAGAACGCAAAGATAATAGTAACAATAATGTCATAGATATGTTGTTTTCCCCGCAACGTGTAGCTCAGGCAGGCTCAGTATATTTGCCAGGACAGACAAGGTCAAAGGCTCCCTGTCTCTCACCCTCCAGTCACCAAGGTCTCCTTTTCCCAGCCAGAACACAGCAAAGGTAAGTCATGAAAGTTTAGTTGGCAATTGAGGGGCTCTCTGCCTAAGGCAGTGCTGGGGTGGGTGGGTAGATAGGCTTGCTTGCTTCCGCTCACAGTGTTTGGGGGCTATTCACATTTTAGAAGTCTTCTCCATAATAACTAGATGAAGTATCACTGAAGGAGTTTGCCTATCCTTTCTTTGAATATACAGAATCATGCATATATGTACAAATTTGCTTTCTCAGCACTGCCTTCTATTTCAAAATATATCTAGGTGGAGGAAGAGAGCTTCTACAGCTGAAGAGAAGATAGAGAAAAATTATGTATAGCATAATTTTTTTTTCTTGTGCCACTCTGAAAACTCAGGCTGTTGTTTACGACCCATTGAGATTCGTAGTGAAGCAAGATTTGGAACCCAGGTCTTCCTAGTCCAAGCCCAATACTATATACCAGATATGATTTCAAGCCTCATAGGCAATAAATATCTTATCAGATGTCCACAAATATACAATTGTCATAATGAGTGGCTAGTGTAATAAAGGTTATTGATTTATTTATCATACTTTGTCATAATTTGCTCTATGGAATCAATGCATGGAGAGAGACTGTGCCCATCATTTGCCAGGTTACATGGTGGCAACACTCAGGTTAGAAAAGCTCTCCTGGTGGGCACATTTATCCCAGAGAGAAAGGCTGGATCCAGACTAAGTTAGTCACATTTAGTTAAAATTAATTAGACTTAAGTCAAGACTAGCTTGACACACTGATTTCAATGTGACTTAAGTTCAATTAACAGAGTCTAGATCCAACCCAGGATGTTTGGCTTTGCCAAAATGATACCAAACTATGAATGGCTAGAGAAAAGAATACAGAACACAACTGCTTCCAAGCATTTCCCACAAGGCAAGAACAAGATATACACACCCAACAAAATGATTTGCAGCAGGATGAAAACCAGGATCTGACCTATCACTGGGCAGAGTGAGATGGTTGATTCAGGTAACAGATTCTTATTGCAATTACAGGGTGGCAAATTTGCTTAGTTAAAATATTTATATGTTGTGTTTTATGGCATAGCGGAAAACAACCAAAGGAAAACCAACGGACACCTGAATTGTAGAAAATATACAAAACCAAAATCATAAGGAAGTACCGAGGTTTAGAAATAAATGGCATAAAAAGCATTGTTTAAAAAAGGCAGAGTGGCACAATTAAGTCTTCAAGGCATATTTGAAGGGCTCTTTTCTGTACAAAGAGTTGTGCAACTGCATGGCCCTCACCAAGTATTAAATAATAATAACAACAATAATAATGGTAATAAATCTATTCATTTATACTGCTGGCATATTTATTTAAGATATGAATATATTGCCTTTCAAGTGAACCTCATAAAACAGTTTACATAGACATTGTAATACAATAAGCATCAATTGCAACTATATAATAAAACAGCAAAGGCAGGCTTCAAGGGAGAAGACCTTTCCAACACTAGATCTCCCCTCCCCTTAGAGAAAGATGGTCTCTGAATAGCCCTGGGGTGGCAGTTGTGGGAGAGGCCACCTCAGCTGCAACACCAAATGTTTGAGTGTGGGAAGCTCTCTAGGCTCCCTCAGGGGGCGGGGGACATCTGAGCACATCATGGATCACCCCACCCTTAAACAAGACTTATTTTTGGTAAATAAAAAAATAGGCTGCCACGAATCTTGATAAAAATGCTGTGGGTGCTACGGTAGCACTAAATGGCTGCCGCGAGGAGCAAAACAGAGGTGACAGAACTGTGTGGGGGGAAAGAGAGGCTCCTTTGTCCCAAAACAAAAGTAAATCAGGCTGGCTGATGTTGGAGGACTGTTTCCTACCCCCTCTCCATGGAAAAAACAAAACTGGAATATATTTGTGTTTTGAAAGTCACCTCGTGTCACTGCTAATTTTTACCCAACAGTAAAATTAAGATTCATTTACCCGCCCGCTGACAGCGTTACACATCAGTGTCAGTAATTGCACTTGGATCTTTGGGTCACTGACTACCTGCGTGAAGGTATTTGATCACAATTCTTTATTTTTCTTCCTTCGAGTTTCTTCCCTCAGTTTAGGGCATCTGCATCATTTGTCATGGCTGCGAACACCACGGCACCTCCCCCAGGCTGCGGCGACATTGACCCTGATTACTATTTCCTCTGTGACATCTGCGAAGCCTGGGGCATCGGTCTGGAGACGGTGGCTGCTGCAGGCATCCTGGTCTCGCTGGTGCTTCTGCTGGCACTCTTCGTCCTTGGCTGCATGGTCAAAGACAAGACCAAGAAAAGCATGGTCCCCATTCAGCTCCTCTTCCTTCTGGGCACCCTGGGAATCTTCAGCCTCACCTTCGTGTTCATCATCCGGCTCAATAAGCAGACTGGCCCCGCTCGCTTCATCTTACACGGGGTCCTTTTTGCCCTCTGCTTCTCCTGCCTTCTGATGCACGCTTTCAACCTCGTCAGGCTGGTGAGAGGAAAGGCGCCCCTTTCACTACAGTCAATGCTGGTATACACTTTGGGCCTCACTGCGGTTCAGTTGATCATCGCCGTCAAATACATCCTCATCACAGTCGGAAGAGATGGCATCGATTTGGCGAGGATGGGGAGAGAGCAACGCAACAAGGACTTTGTCATGCTCTCGATCTATGTGCTCGTCCTAATGGGCCTCACCTTTGTGGTCTCCATGTTCACGTTCTGCGGACCGTACAAGGGCTGGAAGAGGCACGGGATGCACATCTTTATCACCGTTCTCTTCTCTCAAGCCATCTGGGCTGCGTGGATCACAGTGCTGTTCATCAGCGGCTTCCCTGGCGATGGTACCCAAAGCAAGTGGGATGACCCACTCATTGGTGTTGCTTTGGTGCTGAACGGATGGGTTTTCCTGATGATGTACACAGTGCCTGAGATCTGTTTTCTTGCTACCCCATGCCAGACTCCAGAAAAACATCCCCGGAAGACCACAACCACGCAACAGAGCGTTGAAGCAGCATGTACTCAAGGTATGCAGCTCTTTTGATGTCTAAGAGTGGATGCATAAACAAGAAAACCAGAATGGCAGGGATATTTTAAGCTAAGAAATACAGAGATGAAGTCAAGTGGATTACAGTTTAGTATAATTTTAGCATATGAAAATTACCATGGTCTGAATCTTGACTAAGGCTGAAATCCTGTCCAGGATTCTGGGAATTGTACCTAAAGATAAAATAACATATAGCCCAAACCCACTGGGTTCAATGGCGGGTGGGATTGCCAAAGTCTTCCCCCCTGTTTCTGCCCCCTTTTTAATTAATTTGTTGTTGTTGTTATGCGTGTAAAGCTGAATGGGCACCAGCTAAATGCGTGCTAGTTGTGCGCTTACTGTCCTCACTTACTTAGAGTAAGTCACACTTTAATTCACCAAGGCTTGTGCTGTAAATGAGGAACCTCTGGTCCTCTGGATGCTGCTAGACTGCAACGCTCATCAGCCGCAGCCAGCACAGCCCAGAGGGATGATGGGAGTTGTAGTTCATCAACATCTGGATGAAGCCCTGCTTCAATCCCATTGAACTCAATAAGGTTTAAGTTAGAGTAGCTTAACATAAGTACAATTGGTTTCAATGGGCCTAAAATGTGACCAACATGGTCTGGATCCAACTCTTTAAAAAAGAGAAAGAAAATTAGTTCTTAATCCCATTGAAATCAATGGAACTTAAGTTCGTTGTGCTGAGGCATCACTAACTAAGGGCTCGTGCACAGTTCTGCTTATCCTGTGCCTAGAAAGCATGTGTCCGAGTAGTTTTCCGCTTGTCCCACTCTTTCTAGGCACAGTCGGAATGGTTTTGCTCTGCTTTCCCCTGGAAAACTCACTCTTTAGCAGTAAATTGGAACCAACAGCAATCTGAAGAAAACCCAATAGCTGTTTGTTCCCATTTATTGCTAAAGAGTGGCTTTTCCCACGGGAAGTGGAGCAGGAGCAGCAGGGCAAAGGGAGGAGTGGATAGGCCTTTAGTCTGGATGCAACACTCTTAAAAAGAATAAGAACACTAACTGCTTGTGTATTTGAAACAATAACAACACCAGGTATGCATATTTTGGATTTTAAAAAATATATATGGTATGCTTACACATGCATTCTCTCGGAGTCAAAATAGTGAAAACACTGTACTTACGTGAATGTAAAGCACACCTTTTTTGGCCAAATTACATCACAAAAATTAGGGTGTGCATTAGATTTGATGGCACATTTACATTTGCCAGCAAATACTTCTTTGGTTTCAAGGTTTCGAAAATTGTGGTGCGCATTAGTTTCGATGGTGCATTACATTCATGTAAATATGGTAAGAAGAAGAAAATCTGTTAAATACAAGAAAATCAGAGAGGAAATAAAATGCAAGTTGGATATTTATTTATTTTAAAGAGCCATTTATGATGACAATACATTTAGAATTCTACCCAAATTCCATTGGTAAAATAGAGCCAGTGCATGGTATATAATTAAAGGCTTTTGTCATGAGACTAGTCACCTCTTCTCAGGTTGAGCACTCCCAACTCCATTCCAACGGGCAAACGCCACACCAGGCTACCCGAATATTTATGCCACCAGTGTCAGTCACTGGTGAGCAGCTTTGTGGCAATAACCATACTGTGTGTGGGGGGGTGTCAATGTGCTCCTTCCTCTCCTGCCCTGAGCCACCATCTGGGAATTGCTGGCGTAAGTTATTACCCAATCAGTTGAATGGAGCCCCTGCCAGGCTTCTGGTGCCAGTTCTGCGGCATTAACCCTCTTGGTTTTTCCCACCCTTATTCATTAGCCCCGGACAAAGAAGGAGCTGAGGAAGATGTTCTGCTCCTCACAAATGAGAACCGCTTTCAGTCAAAGGTAAATCTGCATTTCGCTGGAAAAATAGGGCAGGTGTAGTCAAAACATGGTGTCGCAGAGCATATCTGCAGAAGGTTCCAGGTTCATTCCCCAGCATCTCTAGGTAGGGCTGAGAATCCGTTGAGAGCAACTGCCCGCCAGAGTGTAGACAATGCAGGTCTAGATGTTCAATGGTCTAATTTGGTGCAAAGCAGGTTCCTGTGTTGGGTCCTCCCACCTGTTCCCCTCCCCCCGCTGCCCTTTGGGTGAGCTTTTTGCTTTGTTTTTGTTTTTTTGTTTTGTATACTTTTGATTCTAGCTTCCTGGCATGGCTACTGTCAGAGACTGGGCAGAGGAGGAATGGTGGAGACTGCCTCCCCAGCCTGACCCTTCCAGGGTGTGGGATGTAAACACACAGAATAGTCAAATATAACACTGCTAGAGTGGACATGAAGGTGTCTCAGTCCTCCAGCTGTAACTTCCTGTTTACCTGGACTGAGACAACTTCCTCTAAGTAACTGAAAGTGGGAGTGGCTTCACCTGGGCAGGTTAGGACAAAACCACAGGTCAGTGGCCATTTTCCCTCTCTTGGATTGGGACTTCAAACAAGCAACATCTTAGAGCAGAGATGGGCCCAAATGGAGCCTTCTCCCACATGGAGAGTCTCCACATGTACATATATTTTCTAAGCTTAAGTCTGCCTTCATCTGGGATCTTATTGTGACCATTTGATGTCTGTGAGTAAACGTTTTTACATGCTTTTATAGAAGACTTGTGTAGTGTCTTATTTTGAAGAGAGATAAAGGGGTAATACCAGGAAACTATTTTACAGAGGTTTAAACAAACCTGAGCAACCTTCTGCTGTGTGATTTAAAAGGGGAATGTAACTCTGCTGAATTAGTTGGAACTTGTAAACACAAGTTAGGATAAGGTTATCTTAAGCAATATATCCTCATCCACATTCCAAACATTCCCACACAGGGAAGAAGGAGACAGTTCAGAATTCCAACAGGGGTTTGAGGGAGGCCATGGGTCAGAGGCAGATGAGGGGGAAAGCTGGGAAATAATGGGAGAGGAGGAGGAAGAAGAAGCACGAGGGGAGAGACAGCTGACAAACTCAGTGTCTTTAGAAAGCATTCCAGACCCACCCTCCCAGAACCCGGAGGGCATTAAAAGTAGGAGAGCAGAGAGCTCAGAGGCAGAAGGCACAGATTAGCCACCATAGGGATGGCGTATAATGGGAGAGATGGAGGGGGTGGGGTTTCACTTGGAGCAACACCATGACTCCAAGAGGCTGCATTTCTAAGCCTCTTTCTCTGAATATGGAATAAAAAGCATTGATAAGAATTTCCTCGTCTTATCTGTTCCTGGCTGTTGGGGGTTGGATTGTCTGAAGCTTGACAGCTATCTGTTTTTATAAATGGTTTAGTCTTTAGTTTGTTGGCTTTCCACTTTCTCCAGGACAACTGACAGGAAATCCTCCTTCCTTTCCAGATCTTTGGATCCAAACTATGTTTCCAGATCCCTCGGGCTACCCTGCAGCCAGCATACAGGCCAAGTGTGGTGGCGTGTGCTGAAGCCAAGGAACCGAGACCAGACATCCATTGAGTGGAATCCAGAAAGAGATGTCTAATGGCTTGCTGAATTATGGCTGTTCCCTTTGTCTTTCAGCTCCTGCTTCTCCAGCCTGCTCCACTTTAAGCTCAGCTTCTAAATTAAAACAGTCTTCCAAACACTGTCCCTCATCATAACTTTTCTTTTTCGGGTCACATGACTGTGATCTTCTGACTTCCGATATCTTTGAAGATTCTATCATATTTGTGATTCTAGAGATTGGGGTGGCAACCAGGAGTTTCCTTAGTTATGTCCTTATCTCTCAGCAGTAATGTCATCAGATGAGGACTTTGGGCCAACTCAGCAAAAATGAGCAAAAATGAACACACAAACACATTAGGTCTGACTTCTCACATATTGATGTAAGTGAAATGATACACATAACCATCTCAAGAGAACATCAAGCCTAGACTCTAAACTTGCCTGATTGCACCACTGTCTCCCTGCTTACTGCCATGCAACTCTCCCAGAGAAGCCTCCTGCCAGCCTTGCTCACAATTTCCCAAAGAGGGAGAAAAACTTGTCACAAGATGTTGGTGGACTATAAACCTCTCATGACCATTAGTGGTGCTGGGTGGAGCAGATGGGAGTTCAACAACACCTGGAGGACCTTAGATTAGCAACCACTGGTTCCTTTGTCCACTGGTTCCTATATTTCAGATGATGGTGGGAGTTAGGAGCTCAACAGCATCCCGTGGGCCACAGATTCCCCAACTATGTTCTAGAGAAGAATCTCTAGGCAAGTCTTTCTTTGCCTTGAAATTTCGTTTCACTTTGAGTTGCTTGCTGACCCGGAATAATCTTCTTGTGCTTCCCATATAGAGCATTTCATTACAAAAATAACAGATTTTCACAACTGCAGCTGTGCAAATATACACAGTCCAGGGTTCTGCAGGCATGCTCAGGAGGAAATGGGAGGAATTGGGGGGAGATGCTTGAAAATAGCCAGTTTTCAGGATTGCAATCAGGCAGCTTTTAAAGTCCAGGGTTTTTTTAAAAAAAACTTTTGATAGAAGGCACGATTGGCCAGCTGCTTCTTGGTTTGGAGATAGTGGTATAAATTCAACATTTAAAACAGGCCCTGGCATTAAAGAGGAACAGCTGGGTCAATGCCCAGGAAGAGGCATGATGTACATTCTGCACCTCTTGTACACCTCTTTATGGAACTGCGTGGATTTGTTTAAGAGCCCTGGGAAGTAAAGGACAAACAGCGACAGATCATGAGACAGGGATACAAGATGGTGCTCTGTGAATCCCAGCAGCAAATAGCATGAAAACCTACCCAGGTGGGTGTACCTCTCCTCAGGGCACTTCCAGACAGTTGCTATTTTGGAGTGGGATTCAGCCACATGCCGGCAAATTCAGTTTGTGCAATGATAGTTAATTGGGAAGGATGTCTTGCCCGACAAACCCACTTCCCCCAAAGATCAAAGTTTTTGCAATAAGGAAAGTGACATGAAAGTGCCCTGGAAAGTGTGAGATAGCGCTTGCTTCAGTGCAACACGTCTAGCCTCCCCACAAACGAATCAGGATAGATGCACAATAGATAGGTTGTCTGGAAGGGCCCTCATTCTCTGCATTTTACATTTGAAGTTTATTGCGGGGTAAAAAGACAGATCGCTTAGGTTTGCTTATGCAGAGCTTCCCACAGGAGGCCCATGATTTCTCTTGGAAGCGTTAGAGACTGTGGGTCTAATAAATCCATTATTTATTTCCCAAGGACGGCCACCAGGCACTTGGAGACAGCAATGTGCCAAGGACTGTCCTTTATAGAGATTTGAGATACAGATTTGTCATGCTTAACAAGACAGTCAGGGGAGAGGTCAGCGCCCGTTCAGCCATGTGTACTTAAACAAGGAGAACGTTCACTTTCTGCTTTGCTACTTCATGGATATCGCAGCCATTCCTGTACGGAAGCTTCTTAATTCTCCGTTTTATTATCTCTCCTATGATTCATGGGTAATCAAGACCAAGGTATATCACCAAATCGGGTCCTCCCTTAAAGAGGTGAGACCTGGCCGTGGGATGATTGACAGCCACAACACCCAATCGGTAGGTCCCTTGATCCAGGGTTCAATCTGCCAATGGGATGCAAGCTAAACAGATCAAGGGACCTATAAATACCCATGCACGTGACCCAGAGCTCCCTCTTTTCGGCACGTGCATCAGAACACCCGCCCACCTCTCCCTACCTTTAGGGCTTGTGCGCTTGACCTTGCTATGCCTTCGTGTGTCGTCTGTCATTGGGACAGGGGCACGGCAGGAATTTTCCCCACTTGGCTGATTGGCTGTTGCCATTTGGGTTTCGCCTGCCATGTAGCAAACCGTCACAACTTGTAAGGTTGCTGATAGGCTCTGGTTCAGGTGATAGGGATGGGAGAACGCTCTCGCCATCCCTATGTGAAGGGTATTCCGTTAAAGGAATCCAGGGACTCGATGGTTTGGTCAACCCCTGAGAGGGGGTTGTGCCCGTGCCTGAGTCCGGGGGGGACATTTGGGTGGCGGATAGAGCATGTCCGCTTATTCAGGTGTTCACTCTTGGCTGACCTATGCTGGAACCCAGGGTCAGCGCTACCTGCAGAGCAGGGAGCTAGTCGAACCAGAGCCTATGCAACCAATCACGTGCTGTAATCAATAAAGTTGTGGCCTAAACTCTGCCAAAAACCAAACCAAAATTTGAGTCTTGTCTGAATTTATTTGGGGTGGGGTTAAAAGGTCTGAACATGCAAAATGCAATGCAACCAAGCCCAGATAAGTTGCCAGATGCCAGCAATAAGGCGGATAGAGAAGTGGGTTTTATTTAAACAGAGGGGCCTGCACATCTGGACCGGTCTGCTCCCAACTTCGCGTTCTGATGATGACGTACAGAATTCACAAGGCCCTTGGCTCTGATTCACCACCCAAGCCTGAGCATTTTGAGAAGCAATTACTTCACCGGCATGAAACAGGGCTTAAAAGTAAAGCCTAAAATCTCCACTAAAAGTGCCGCAACCCCAGAGTCGGTCACGACTGGACCTAATGGTCAGGGGTACCTTTACCTTTACCTTTTAGTTGTTGCTGCTGCTGGTGGTGGTTTTTTTGTATCTTTATTATAGATCTTGTAGTGATTTATGTGGAAACAGCTCAGTTTGGTCATATATTTTTAATGTTTTGTTTAGGACTACTTTTGCTATGTTGTAGTTATGTATTTTTCTTATGTTGTCAGCCACCTTGAGCATGGTTTAAAGGGTGGAAAGGTGGCATACAAATAAAATTACATATGCATGTGTGGTCAGGATGATGGGAGTTGTAGTCCAAAGCATCAGCTTGGGGAAAGATAGGTAAAGGTAAGGGGACCCCTGACCATTAGGTCCAGTTGTGTCCGACTCTGGGGTTGCGGCGCTCATCTCGCTTTACTGGCCGAGTGAGCCGGCATACAGTTTCCGGGTCATGTGGCCAGCATGACTAAGCCGCTTCTGGCGAACCAGAGCAGCGCACGGAAACGCCGTTTACCTTCCTGCCAGAGCGGTTCCTATTTATCTACTTGCACTTTGATGTGCTTTCGAACTGCTAGGTTGGCAGGAGCTGGGACCGAGCAACGGGAGCTCACCCCGTCGCAGGAATTTGAACCGCCGACCTTCTCATCAGCAAGCCCTAGGCTCTGTGGTTTAACCCACAGCGCCACCTGGGTCCCTTGGGGAAAGATACTTCAGGCAAACAGGCAATGGCATCATTGTCATTGGAACATCGCAAGAATTGGGACAAACTGGAGCTGATGGGATTGCATCAAATTTTCCCTGTGAGTGCATTGGAATTACAGCAGAGACCCTGCCCACAAAAACCATGAATGTAGTATTTGTACACAGAATGATTTATACTCCTTGTAATGAAGAAGAGGAATGTGCAAACAAAGGTCCTGAACGTGCATCTGGGCACCTGTTGGAGATGAGGAAGCATGCATAGATATATTCCCAGTCAAATACACTCGCCCTTGTAACGCATTGGTAGCAGGGAGACACAATCAGCTCCTCATGGGCTGGGGCCAAACCCAAGCAGACACACTGAGGCACAAGATGCTGTTTCCTACAGCCACTAAGTAGAGGAAATTACACAGGGCTCAATGGCACAAACTGCCTCAGACTGTGCAGCCGCTTAATTTTTTTGTCAGTCCATGCTGACCTCAAAGCACATTGCCCCAGGCTGAAGTTATCACATCACTCCTGAGTGGCACAAGGAGAACCCAGTGTGGATTTGAGTTTAATTTTAACTTGTGGCACTCTGATAAATGGCAGCGCTCCTCAGGTGTAAATGCTCACAGAGTCCTTGGCTTGGTTCCTCTTCCTCCCAATCAGATATAGTTATTTTAGAATTGCCAGAATTTTCTGAAAATTGCATCTCTAGGTTAGCTATCATAGTTCTGCCATTATCTGATCCAAACATGCTGGTGGTTGATCTGTTGTGCTTTGGATGAATCTGCTTAGGAAACACAATTTTATGAATAAGCATTACATATACTAGTTTTATCTGTTTTCTCGTGATATTTCACTTTTTGCATAAACTATAGTACCTTAATCTATAGACCAAACCAACTTCATTATAGTATTTTAATCCTCTCATGTCAGACCATCATCATTCTCAGGATACACATTTATGTGAAAACAGTGCAATTTAGTTAGCTTTAAGACTACAGTACCTATGATGCAGTGTGACCACAAACAGAATGTTTATGTACAAAACATCTAGAGCCTTTTGACTGACATAAGCAAATAGATCTACCTAATACTATCATATTCATAGAGCAAGTAATTTTACATGAAAATTTGGCACTTGGGGATAAGAAAATGAAATCAAAGATGGACTTCTGCCTTGTATGTTTGTGTGTTCAATTTTATTTAAATATAATAAATATCTTTATCAACATTTGAAGATACTTTCCTAACATTTAATTGTGTTATTGTTTTTCAACTTTGCTGTAGCTTTCCAAGAAACAGAAAAGGGTCTTTCTATCATATATTCTGTATTCCTAATTCTGATATGGAATCACAGCACATGTTGACGTTGTTTTAACTGCAACATCTTGATTTCTGTGCTGCACTAAACAGAGGTCAGAAATGCTGCTTTTAATTTGCCTTATATGCTGTGGCCTTTCAGGCACTGTATTGTCTTACGTTCCCCAAGATG
This sequence comes from Darevskia mixta, assembly GCA_034641385.1. Lineage (NCBI taxonomy): Eukaryota > Metazoa > Chordata > Lepidosauria > Squamata > Lacertidae > Darevskia > Darevskia mixta. The sequence continues at coordinate 22,691,540 of JAWWNH010000008.1, forward strand.
ACATTAGAACTGACGCCATTCAGACCCTGCCTGCAATTTCATGCATGCGGAGTGGCTTCCTTCCTTGAGTCACCTGCTTCCCCCTGTTATGTAAACACCTTGTTGTGGTCCCCCTTGTCTACACTTGCTCTTTACTGATAGCAATCTGTGGTCTCAGGTGTTGTGGATCCATCCTGAGAAAGCTAACGGCTTGGGCATTCTGGCTGCTCCCTCCCTGCTTTATGATTATATGATTCAAAGTGGCAGCCTGCATAAGAGGATAATGAGATCACAGCCTCTCATTCCGATCTTGATGCTGATGCCCGTTCAGTCCACACTGTAATCTAATTGCCATATTGTCCTATCATCCAAATCATAATCGGAAAATGCTTAAGACACTCGGCAGTCTAATCACTCAGCACTTATATGAAGAACAAGATCATGTCATTGTTAAGGAAAGCTTGTGATTGTAAGAATTAAAGACAATGGGGCACAAGAGGACAGAGTGAGGATTTGACTTTTCTTCTAGCCAGATCTAGTTTAAGCTCTGCTGTGAGGCAACACGGCGAGTTTTTTTGGTGCAAGGCTGCCATCGAGTGGCCAAGCTTAGCAAGCGAAGCCCTTCGCTCAGGACCACTTCTCCGAAACATCCATTTCTGCGGCTCAGCAATCAGTATTTATTCAGATATCACCTGTTCAATTAGCAGGAGCTGGCAGGTTTATTACCAGCCACCTGTTTCCAAATATAAACACTTATCGAGGCAGTAAAAACATGCACAAAGACAATGGCAATTCTTTATGAGCAAGTTCTCATTAACCATATCATGAAGTGAAAGTTATTACAGCACAGCAGTGCCTTTCTGCTGAAGGAGGCAGTTGATGGTGAAATTAATACTAGGCATTAACTTCCAATTTGACAAATTCAAAACCCAATCGAGAACCTGCTTGGTCTGCTGCTAAGAACGTGGCGCTGCTTAAGGTTCACAATGCAGCGGTTTGGTATGTAGCTTTCTGGAAACTCAACGGATGCATAAGAACAGAGAGCCTTGTGGCACTTTGCTGTGGCATGAAGGGTCAAAGCAGAGGCGGACCTGGGGGTCTCAAATTTCTGTGGCACCCTTTGCAACACCAAAATTTGGCACGCCCTGCCTCTCACCTTCCATTCTACTTCATAGCTGCAGCGCCCCCATCAGCACCCCCAAAGCTCTGAAGCACTCGCCTAAATCCACCTCTGGTAACAGGCTAGGGTATCCCTCATCCCTCATACATGAGGTCCCTCATATTGCTGCAGCTGACTCAGGGCATCTACGAACCGTGTGCGGCAAACCCGATAGATCACCATCACACCAAAGTTTTCTGGTGCAGTGTGGATGACATATGCATGTACACAAACCCTGGGCTGAACAGCTTGCCACTCATTTATTTCTCCATGGCATTGCTGAGGACGTTGCTCATGTTTTCCCATCAGCTTCTCCCTGTCCAAGTCCACAGTGTTTTATCTTCCATAAAACCAGCTCAGTGTAGCTCAATGATCGGGAGCTGGCAGCCATCCGGTTTTTGTTGCACTACAACTCCCATCCTTATTGATGATGGTCAGGGGTGTTATGGAAGTTGGAGTCCCACACCATCTGCAGGGCCACAGATTCCGATATCTCTGGTCTAGATCATGGAGCCATTCTGTTGACCACCCTGCAAATTTAATGCCACTAGCAGAAATTGAGTGGAGGCATAAGCCAAGAAGGTGGGGTCATATTGTCCTCATAACCCAGAGATGGGAAAACTCAGGTCCAGGGGCAAATGTGGCCCTCTAGACCTTTCTATCTGGCCCTTAGGAACCTCCCCAGGTCAAACACCCTCTGAAGGCACACCCCTCACCAGCCGTGCTTCCAACCCCTCTTGAGTATTTTTTGCTCACTGGGATATATTATTGAACTCTGACAATGCTTCTCGGTGGCCTGCATGGAGAGAGGGATGGGTGTGAGTGTGTTAGAAAGTAGACGACTGTACAAAGGTAGAATTCATTCATCGCTGCACTTACTTTTTCCTCTGGCCCCACCCACCACCCAAAAGTGCCCCCCCCAGGTTTCCCCAAAGGAAATGTGGCTCTCAAGTTGAAAAGGGACCCCCTGCTTTTCTAATCCATTCTTAGAGCCTCTTCTTGAGGCGCAGTTGAAAGCAGCTTGGTCTTTGCAAATGCCACTATTCCCTTGACTGCCATTTGTTCTAACTGATTTTAATTGCGTATTTCAAATTGCTATAACCTGCCCTGAAACCTCCTGGCGAAGGGAAGGGAAGAAATGTAATGAATGCTCATGATAATGCCAATGGGACATGCTGAATTCTTCCTCACATGCGCACACACATGTGCAGGTGCTTCCACTCAAATTCTTCCTCTCTCACACATACACTGAGTCTCTAAGCTCTCCTCCCCTTCCCTCTTGCTGTCCATCAATACCAGCTCAGGTCCAATTTTCACATCAATGTGATTGGTATTAATTTCCATTGATAATTAGAGGCATTCCCCCCCTCCCCCACTTGCAGGTGATCACCTTGTGTGTGGCTGCATATATGTGTGGCACCGAGAAGTAATTAAATAGAATCATACCCGGAAATGGCATGAGAGAGAGCAGGAGAGTCTTTGTGGCTCATGAGGAAACCCTCCCTGGAGCCTGAAGAGGAAGCCCCGAAGAAACCGGAAGCACAGTGCGACTTTGTTTAGGCTGCTCAGCCTCCCCACCTAACAGCTGGCATGTGGGGTAGCACAGCAGCAGCATCCTCTTTCCCACATGCCCTCCAGTCTCCTTGCCGGCCCCAGAGCTTCAATTCCAGTTGTGGATATTTTTGGTATAGTATTTTTGAACTGGATTGGAGAGAAAGCAGCAAAAAGGGCACTTAAAAGGTGTTTAAAGGTGATTTCCACTTATGCACGTGGGGTGCTGGAAAATAACCCAGCGTAAGTGGGGAGTCACCTGTATTACAAAGTAACGGAGAGCACTTTTTCATGTGCGTAGGAGCACAAGAAGGCATTTTTTCTCCTTCATTTTTGCATGCTAAAGTCTCCTCCCAATTGAGACCGTGCAGGGCAAAATATGTTATTTGGGAGGGACTGCATTTCAGGATTCGGGTTCTGTCCCACTCCAGGGCACACACCCTCACTACTGAGCACCACCTAAGGGAAGCTGTCCTAAAGCTGAGAGTCGCCCTTCCTGCCGTGATGCAACGGCTATATCTCACCACATGATGTCACACTCAGAAAAAATAATAACCACACAAAACGGATGGAGAAGCATCCCTGCACTGCATATTCCAGCGAGGTCTCGGTAGGGGTTAAATAAGTAAGACTGGGACACTTTGGGGCAAATTAATAAGCTGAAGGGGAGCTAGTGAAAAGACAGTGAAAGATGGATTTGGACTGCAGTTTAAAGGACTGCACACTCCCCTCTGGTTTATAGTTTTAACACTGGTTAAAGGGAGAGAAGGGACAAGAAATGATAGGATTGGTTCTGCAGAGAACCAATGGAGCAGAACCGTGTTCTCAAGAAGCATTTGCTCCAAACCTTTCTCTAAAGCAGGGGTGGAAAAAGCTGTGGCCCTCCAGAAATTATCGGACTACAACTCCCATTATCCCTGACCATGGGCCATGTTAAAAGTCCAACAAAATTTGGAGGGCCATAGGTTCCCTGTGCCTGAACTAAAGATGCCTCCACAGGCTCTCCTATCCCTTACAGCCCTGCCTTGGGAGTGTATGGCCACCATGAGAAACCATGGAAAGCGCAGGTTTCTTTTGGGGTTGAATATGGAATGTTTAGGGCTAGAACGGGACAAATGTCTTTCCTTCCAACTTCTACCTTCTTCCTTCCCCAGTCAGAGAATTGAAATTTTCAGGTGAGCATATAAACTGATGGTGCTGGACTTCAACTCCCATCAGCCCCAGCCAGCCTACGGTCAGGGGTGATGGGAGACGGAGTCCAGCAACGAAGTGGGGAAGCCACATTGGCCACCCTGCTCTGCTCCAAACAGGGAGCAGTTCTTCCAGATCTGGGGCAGAGATCCTTCACCCTCGGGCTGCACAGGATTCTTTCAGAGGAGGAGGCTCTGGGGACTGAACTTGGAACCTCATGCCCAGAGAGATGTAGGAAGGGTGGAGACCAGGAATGCACAGCCTCACCTTGAACACTGGCATGCTCCACCTAATCATTAAAAAAGAAAGTACAGGCTTGGAAGATTTGTGGCCTGGCAGCTTCTTTTTAAAGAATGAACAGACACCTTGCAGGCCTATGTAATACATTCTAGAGTACTGCTAGGTACTTAAAGGACTTGGAGAACAGGCTGACGACACAAATTTGCATGTGTAGCTGCCTCTCCGAAAGTAAGATGGCATTGGCTAGGATCTCCCTGGCATTGTGTTTTGCAGTGTGTCCAGCCGTCCTATAAGCAATGAAGAAGAAGAAAGTTGGGGGTGGGGTGGGGAGAGGGTAGGAGAGCTCATATCCTCCAACATGCTGCAGGGGGGAATTGAAACATGTGTCTTTTGGTGACTGCTGTTGATCACAGTAAAGGGTGACAGAGGAAGAGAGAGACCTAGATCCATTCCATCACCTGACACCTCACTTTTATCCTTCTTCCTCCTTCCTCCCCCCACTCACTTTCACATGCACCCCTTCCTTTTTCCATCCCAAACAATTGCCACCCCAACTTTCTTCATCCATGAATATGCCCTGCCCCAGCTCCTGCCCTCTCTGCATGGCTGCATTTCACCCCCACCAGAGGTGGGGCTGGGAGAGAATCGTGGACAAGAAGGCAGTTGGTGAGGGGGGCAGATAGAGATTTTCACCAGCTTAGTGACATGATAAGGGACCCAGGTGGCACTGTGGGTTAAACCACAGATCCTAGGGCTTGCTGATCAGAAGGTCGGCGATTCGAATCCCTGCGACAGGGTGAGCTCCCGTTGCTCGGTCCTAGCTCCTGCCCACCTAGCAGTTCGAAAGCACGTCAAAGTGCAAGTAGATAAATAGGAACCGCTCTGGCGGGAAGGTAAACGGCATTTCCGTGTGCTGCTCTGGTTCGCCAGAAGCGGCTTAATCATGCTGGCCACATGACCCGGAAGCTGTACGCCGGCTCTCAGCCTATAGAGCGAGATGAGCGCCACAACCCCAGAGTCAGACACGACTGGACCGAATGGTCAGGGGTCCCTTTACCTTGACCTTTACTAGTGACATGATCCTCAACAGCGGGTACTCTGGTGGGAGCACACTCTGTGGTGTCATGTTGCTGCTCAAGGAGCCAAATGACTCGTGTGAGAGCCCCCCCCCCCAAGGAGGCATCTTGTGGGGCTGCACTCTTGCGGGAGTCAAAACGGGACATCCCGGGATCCAGTCAGAAGCCCGGATGGCTTCTGTAAGTCCACGATGTCCCACTTAAAGCGAGACAGTTGAGGAGTATGAGATCTGAGGCCTGCGGTAAAAGACCTGGGGTTTCCTGGGACACCCCCTAACAATGCCTCTCACAGAGTATCCTTCCATTTCAATGTGTTGGGTGGGGAAAACACCCCAATATCTGAAGCAATGATTCGCCTGAGCAAATACTCCGGCCGCCTCATATGACTATGTGCTCCTCCTGAGAGGAGGTGAAAAGCAGCTTTGCTGGCCTCACGGTGCTTTGCTGGCCTTCAGGCGTCTTTCCTCCTCAGTCAGCAAGTGCCCCATAAATGAGACCTCTGCAATACTGCGGAAGCTTCCGGGGCCTCCCCATGTTAGGCTGTGAGTGGTGGTGATGACACAGCCTCAGTGTGGAGACCTTGCTTCAGAGTGGGTGTTGGAACCCTTACAATATGGCTTCCATGAGAAAAAATAGAAGGATTCACAATTTGGGCCGCATTCACATAATACCGGTACATTAAAAGCACTATGATACCACTTTAAACAGTCATAGCCTCCCCCAAAGAATTATGGGAGCTGTCATTTGTTGCAGGTGCTGAGGGTTGTGAGGAGACTCTCTGCTCCCCTCAAAGAACTACAATTCCTCAAGTTCCCTGTGTAGAGGGATTGATTGTTAAACCACTCTGGACATCAATCAATAAAATAAAAAAATGCAGTAACACTGAAAGTTAATGTAAAAACAGTGGGTTGTATCTGACTAAATCATGCTCAGAGAAGACCTGAAAATCAATGGACTTAACTTAGTCTAGAAAAAGCTAAGGTCACTGGATTTTGATGGGTCCTCTCTGAGCACAGCTATCAGCGCAGTCTCAAGACCCAGCAAAGCACATGTAACTAAACCACTCAACTCATATGAGATTTGTGGAGTTGGTAAAAAGATTATAGAAGTTTCTGCCGAAACTGCTGTTTTTGCCATTCTTTCCTCTAAAGGCTCAAGTGGAAATGTGGTCCACAGCCCTTTTTAGGCATGCAAAGCATCTGCTTAGATCACACCCAGCCTATCTTCATTTCCAGTTTGATAAATCTCACCCATCTGCTCACCTCAGATTCCATGCAAATTGGAAAGAGTGGCCATTCTTTGCTGTTATGCAACCATTCCCCTGACATAATCCTTCATAGAAGGATGAAGTACATGAGTTGTACACTCAGAGAATGATGAGAGAGAGAGAGAGAGAGAGAACACACACACACACACACACATACACACACACATGGGGGGGGACCCCCCCCCAGCCCTAGAAATTAATAAATGGCTTATGCAAACCAGCCTGGCTGGCCTAGCGGAGAGCAAATCTGTTAACATGACAAAAGGTGTTGATGGGCCACCCTGGAGGAATCCTTTGGCCTGGGGAGACAGTTGCTGCCAAGGTGGTGCCGTGCATGGGCGTACCCAGGGGGGCAGAGGGGGGCAGCTGCCCCCCCTAGAAGGCAGCCCTAGAAGCAAAAATGATCAGCGTCCATTCAAAGCAAACCTGAACGACCATGGCTTGCCCCCCCCCAGATGGCTTGCCCCCCCTAGTTTTGATCCTGGGTACGCCCTTGGTGCCGTGTGTGTTTGAAGTGACAGGAAAATAGAGTTTTTAGAAAGCTGTTCTGGAAAGAAGAAGGGAAATGAAGGACTGGAATCCATCTTGGGCAGGATGGCTGAAGGCTGGCTGCACTGCTGTGGGGGACAAGCCCCTCTTGAAATGACCATGCTGTAAGGTCTGGACTCCCTCCTTACAGACTGAAGGTGAACAAACCATATTTCTTAAACCTATGACAGTCTCTGCAGTGTCTCAATTCTCCAAAGGAACACAGACCCTGGGTGAGTGCCTGGAAGCCCCCTGGGATCTTGCTATTGCTTGGCAGAGATTGGGGGAAGGCACCCTACTTTTGTAACAATATACACACAAACATACATATGCATATGTATCCATTCCTAGGTGTCATGATTAAATCCTGCCAGGGGAAGACTGGACTAGATTATTTATTATTTACTTAGAGGATTTGCATCCTGCCTTATGACTGAATGATCTGCATGGCAGCTTCCCACAGATTGTAATAATATTCGCACACAGCATATACACAAAGCCAAACCCATGGCAACCCAGCAGCCTTTCTTCCCGGTGGTCTTTTCCTCTTCTTCTGCAATCCCAGCACAACTGGAAAGCAACAGCAGAGTGCTAGGGAATTGGGGGGGGGGGAGAGAGATAAATTGGATTTTGTTTGCATTTTCATGTGAAATGACATAATGCATACTTCTGAAGCCAATATGCGAATTGAAACACAATTGTTCTTCAAAAATGGCAAATGTTGGGACCCAGCCTAATGTTTTTGGACTGGGTGGGAAAGACTTTTTTAAGAAAGAAAGAAAGAAAGAAAGAAAGAAAGAAAGAAAGAAAGAAAGAAAGAAAGGGCCCTCTATTCATCAGCTATGTCCATGTGCTTTAAAATGGGAGGGGTGCATTATTCATTACATAATACAGCACTGTGTGCAGTCACCATGGCAAAGAGAAAAGCAAACAGCAGCTTCCTTCGAAACTTTTGATCACAGCATAGCAGCATGTTGACTTTTAGGGTGGAGGAGAAGCTGGGCGACTTCAGGACGTTCTACGCAGGGATTGAGGAGAACACGTTGAAAGAGAGGATGCCTTCAAAGACATGAAGCATGGAGTAAGGAGAGGTCAGGTGGAGGGCAAACCCCCCAGGGAATCCATGGAGGTTAGCAGCAAAGGGGAGGAATGTGAGGAAGCAAAAAGGCGGCAGCATACCTTCGAAGAACGAAGAGAAAGAGAAATGCAGAGCCTTGTACCAAGCCAGCCCAATGGTCCCTCTTACTGTGTACATTAGCCTTCCCCAGTCTGGTGCCCTCTAGATCAGTGGTTCCCAACTGGGGACTCTGGGGGTCCATGTAACCCACTCAGGGGGTCCGTGGCACCATTCACATAACAAAAACTACCATAGAGATATCAAAATCTTCAAAAGTAGGGGGTCTATGGCTTGGCTGTTGAAAAACAGGGGCTCTGCAGTACTTAGCAAATTGGGGACCACTGCTCTAGATTTCTTGGACGGGGCTGGTCTACGCTGATGGAGAGCAGCATCTATCTGGGATTTCAGACAGGGCTGGGACCTACTTAGAAGGGCCACCTTGCCCTGAGAGGACGCTCATGGTCATTTGGGACTGTTTAGTTCAGAAAAAAAGGCAAAGGCGAGACATGGTACAAGTGTATAAAATTATGCACAGTACAGGGAAAGTGGGCAGAAGGAAGTTTCTCTCTCTCTCTCTCTCTCTCTCTCTCTCTCTCTCTCTCATAATACTTAAACGAGTGACACTGAATGTTGACAGACAACACGAAGTAGTTTTACAGCTCCTTGTTAAACTATGGAATTCATCACCACAAGTCACGGGGATGACCACCTGCTTGGAGTGCTTGAGAAAGGGGTTAGACAAATTTATGGAGGATAAGGCTACCAGCAGCTATTAGTCCTGGTGGCCGTGTACTATCTTTCCAGTACTGGAGGCAACATGTCTCTGAATACCAGTTGCCAGAGAACATGAGAGGGGAGGATGCCATTGTGCTCATGTCCTGCATGTGAGCTTCTCACACAGGCATTTGGTTGGTGGGGAAAGGATGGTTAACTAGATGGGCATTTGGGCTATCCAATCAGGATCTTCTTAATTTCCTGTGTCAGAAATCAGTCTGTCCTGTTGCCATTGGCACATTTGTAGAATATGATCTGTAAACAGATTAAGCCTTCCTACTTCCAGCTTAGTTGGCTAAACGTATTTACTCTGAAATAAGCCTCACTGTGTTTAAAAGGATACCTTTCCTAGTAAGTATGTTTAGGATTACTGATATCACACATGAATGTTAGCAGAACTAAAGCTGCTTCAGTACAAGTAAGCCAACTGATGTGTCATTTGTTTCCTGGTGAGACACCTTGAGGGAAATATACTGAGCTGACCTTATCAGACTGATCCATAGCTTTTCCTTGTCCTCAAAGGAGGTGAGAAAAAGAAGCAGCTCTGTATTAGAAGTTTGTGCAAAGGGTGCACCCCAAATGTGGAAGACAAGAATTTTATCCAAGGCTGTTGTTGGACCTGTAAGGAGGCACAAACCTAGAAAACATACTCCACAAACCATCCAGAGCTGAACTTGTTATGTGATGCTCCCACAATGCCTGCTCTTAGTTAGGAGTGCAAAAGTTTATATGCCCCCTAGCAGCATCTCAAGGCATCCCTGCACTTAGTGCTAGAAACTAGGCATGTTGATTGTACAGCTTGCGGCTGAAAAGGGCTAGCAATGGTTAAAAGAAAACACCTCGCATTCATGCAATACTGTCACCCCCAGGGGGAGGAATGAGGTATCGAAGCGTGATGAGCAGGGAGGAGATATTGGTTGAAAATCTGATGTCAGACCCATGAATTCACTTATTCGGTGCATTTTTTATCCGGGGAAAGTCAACACTGATAGGAGTTGCATTCGCATAATGTCTGAAGAGCACCACATCGGCCACCCCTGCTATAGAGGCAAGTTCCCTTGCTTCCCTTTGTCTCACCTCTTTTCATCTGCCCTCCAACGCAACTTATCTTTTGCCTTTTCTACTTCCTATAGCATCTTTGCTGCTTTCATCTCATGGTTATTTTCGGCATCTTTCTGCATGTATCTGATCCCAGACGCTCTCACAACACCTCCCCACCCAGCACCCTCCTTTCTCTGTACAATGTAAGGATCTCTCTGAACACACCCAGGCACACACATACCATATAAACACAGAAAGAATTAAAAATTGTCTGGGAGTGTCATGATGATATATGAATCATATTTCTATTTAAAAAAAAATAAATGTTTTCATTTTTCAGGGTTTATTGGCCACGGGACAAAGAGGGTTGGAGACTTTAAAACAGGAGTGCAGGGAACTTTAGGCCCTTTGTGTGTTGCTGAACCACAACTTCCATCAGCCACAGGCAGCATGGCCAATAGCCAGGCATGATGGGAGTTGTGCGTCAGCAAAAGTTCTCTTAGCAATATGATCTCCTATGGTTCAGTCAGAGATGCCAGTTTGCCCCCAAGATTGAGGGGGTGTAGCATATGGTACATTCATCATGCATGCGGCGCATGTATGTGACATCATGCATGGAGCACGTGCAACATCATGTCCTCTGGAAGAGGCTGAGCACTCTGGCAGAGCCAGATGTGTCATGTGTGTGATGTCACACGTGTGCAATGCACGTCAAGCCCCTCAACACTGAGGGGGCTGGGCTCCCTTCAAACAAATATCAAAGGTGCTGAAAACACCTCAGTCCCCTAGAGTTGACGCACCTGGTCGCAGCCCCTTAGATATGGGAGGATGCACCCTTCAGTATAGTATCTTAAAGGTAAAGGGACCCCTGACCATTAGGTCCAGTCGTGACCAACTCTGGGGTTGCGGCGCTCATCTCACGTTACTGGCCGAGGGAGCCGGCGTACAGCTTCCAGGTCATGTGGCCAGCATGACTAAGCCGCTTCTGGCGAACCAGAGCAGCACACGGAAACGGTGTTTACCTTCCCGCCGGAGCGGTACCTATTTATCTACTTGCACTTTGACATGCTTTCGAACTGCTAGGTTGGCAGGAGCAAGGACCGAGCAACGGGAGTTCACCCCATCGCGGGGATTCGAACTGCCAACCTTCTGATCAGCAAGCCCTAGGCTCTGTGGTATATCTCCGATATAGTATGTTGAAACCCTGCTATGGTCTTCGTACCTATGCAGAATGCATTCAATGGATATGTACCATGAACAGAAATTGTCAAAAGAACACATTATCAATACACACCGTCTATAATTATTTATTAAATGCAGACCAATGTGTTCCGTGTGGTATGAGAAATAAACAAATAAATAATAATATAATACATTTACAAGCACACAAGCAAAAACAAAACCTGAAGAATCCTTTCCCACGGGTTAAGGAGCAAAATTGTGCACTTTCCGCCACCCCCCATGGATTTTAATGGGAGCATTGTGAAGCACAGGACTAACGTATCCCATTATAATCAATGGAAAAAGAAGCTTGACTTTCTCTGGATTGTGTCTTATTTTTCTTGAGCCTGTTGTAAAAGAGTTTCCCCAACTGCCCATTAAAATCTGAAGCAACTTTCTGGAAATGTTTGCCATATGGGTAAGGCCAGTGTTCTTCCCCATCTGCAGTCATCATATAAAGCAATCATATAATAGCAATCTTAATACTATTATGTGCTGGTCCTTATATAGCCAAAAGCTGCACCAAGAGGAAACTATCAGCAGGAACCCCAAGGTTTGCAGAAGTATAGAAAATCTTCAGGAAGGTGCGGAACTCTTAGGAGGAAACCACCTCTCCAAAAGCCCAATGAGGAGACTGAGCAAGCTTAGTGACCACAAAATTGTGACTGGCTCTTGCAGGAAGGAGAATGGAAAACCAGGACAGGGGGAATAGAGTGGAGGAGAGTGGGAGGAATCCTGAACAGCAGCACTCCAATACGCAACATTTTGCTACAGGTTATCATTAGTATGTCCTAAAATGCTGTTTCATTAACAGGGGTAAAAGAGTTGCAGGAAACCCCACGGAGTTGAATGAGGCTGCTCCCAGAGTAAGTGAGTATAGGATTGCAGCTTTAGTGGCATTCAATGAATACTCTCCACCACCACCATTATGCTTCCAAAGTTTCCCTTTCTCTATCACTGGAATCTGCTAATAATGACAGGCAGAAACCCATGCTGAGAAGATCTAGAGGTAGGGATTCCCCCCCCCCCCAGGAGGGTTTGACTAACTGCTCTCTGTAGAGTTGTTGCCATGTTGACTTCAAGAGATCATGTTTATCTTTCATGTAGCTCTGGTAGGAGATGGCCATGCATCAGTTTGCCCACCCCATCCCTCAACTTCTTGCAACCCCCCTCCCCCGCTGATAATGCATTGTTTTGGTTGTTCGCACCATTTGCACACCAACAAAATTACATATGGTCAAGGGTCCTCTCAACAGCACATAAAATTTGCATGTGCTAATTTATAGGAGGAGGTGCATATTTAGAGATAATTATTCTAATCTACTACCCTGTGTCTATGCTGCCACACATCACTGCCTTCAAACTGCAGGATTGTCCTCTGCAAAGCAGAGCAATCTCCCCATCTCCCAACAGTCTTAATGTTAGGTCCCCTAAGCACGCTCAGTGGGCTTGGAAGTCTCAACAAGGGAATGATTAGGCATCAATGGCAAAAGCAGGAAGTCTGTAAAGAAACCCAATTCAAAACTTTACAGAGTTCTAAAGCCTGTTTCGTTCCCCCTCCCTCTGCTTTCTTCCTGTGTTTAAAGCAGATCTATAGACAGTTTGGAATGACTTTCACTTTTAAAAATACTGCGATTTCCTTGTTTTGTTTTTGTTTGGGCCACTTCGCTTTGTGACTCAGTTCCACAAAAGCAGGCAGGGGGAATTTGACAGGATTTGAGGACAGCAGTGCTATACGGGCCTGGCATTGCACGTAGGACTAAAGACAGTCACTGATACAGGCCACCTCTTAAAAGGAAGACATTCGGAGATTTCTCAGGCTTCTAAATGGTACAGTTATCATCGAATATTCCTGCAAATTCCAATGCTTCAAAAGGCAAAGGCTGGGGGGGGTGTTTTAGGAGAAAACGCAAATGCATAAATTTCAGGGATGTGGCCTGGGCCAAGAATATTCCCTGAGCTTTTTACTCACAGTGAACCCCACGAGTGAATGGGATGGATATAATCTTTCCTGTTTGTGTTGTGAGGAGAAAAACGAGCTTGGGCAAAATGCTGAGGTATAGAAGTCTCTGTGGAACTGAGAGAAGCCATAAGCCCTATTTGGGAGATTGCCCCTTAAGCAATTGCAGCTGTGTAAGGGGAAGAGCATGGCTAGGCCCACTGGTCGTCGTCCCCACCCCATTTATGGCCTGGCCCCCTGGGTGATATAGAATCCTGTGCAAATCAGGGGTCTAAACCACACTGAGAGCTCTATTGAGAAAGCTCCATGCTTGAGACCTTCCCCCTCAGCACTTGGGTGGCAGAAGGCAAGGCAGCAAGGGAGCAAGAGTGGCATGGTTGTAACCACACGAGGTGAGAGGCTACCTCAAAAAAAGCCTACAGCAATTCATTAAATGAAGGAACACGGTAAAAGAAAACATTATAAAGTGCCAAGTGTACGAAGGCAGATATAAAAGGTGTGCAGGAGAAAAAGACAGGCATCTTCCTTCATCCGCTGCAGCGCTGAGTTCTGTCCCTGATTTAATAAAAACTGAAGCACCGCTATATCTGTGATGATTTCCAGCACCTCCGCCGACTCAGAATGGCTTCTCCGGCATTCATAGCAGGACGGCTACTTGACACCATTCCCTCCAGAATACTCTTGGTATGGGCTGGTTCGGGTTTTCGGCCGTGGGATGGAGAAATCCTGCTGGGGCTCAAGGTTCTGGGCAAAAAAAAAATGAAGGAAGTGGAATTATAAGGTTTTTAAGTGACATATGTTCTGTTGAATGTTCCTTTTGAGAAAGCAAAACTGCTTTTTAACTAGGTTGAGGAAGAGACTCAGAGCCCCCTGCCCCAGCTTTTGCAGTGGCAGATTGGAGGTGGCCAAATTTTCTCAAGACCTAGAAGAAAATCCAATGCTTGGGTCACTTATAATGGAAATGAGCCTGGGTAATGCAATGCATAGGGAAAACCTTTGTTAATCAGGGGGTAAAGATCAGCCAAACTCTTAAGTCTATAGTCTGTGATTCCTGATGTGGCAGGCCTTTTAAGATAACCCATCCAGACAAGATTGCATGCTAGATACATCACCACATGGTTAGTTTTGCATGGAAATATACTTGAGCCAATGGGGCTGGGTTGGGGTCATGAAAGCTTTTGGTAGCTGCAAAAACTGATTCCCTTTTAATTGTTTTTCTAGAATGCTGCATAAGGTGAATAAAGTGCTTCAGTGTGATCGCAACCCCTCCTTCCCCAATTACTGGCATCTTCTGTTTGAAGTCTGGGCATGGAAGATCCCCCAAATCCCCTCTCTTTCTTTGCCTGTTTAGAGAAGAAGCGACTCGTCCACCATTTGCTATAAGCACAGAGACTCATCACCTCCACAGCAACCATCTTTGACTGCTTAGAGGGGAGAAGCACACATTCCCAACTGGTTAACAACCATGTGATCAGAAGGAAGCATTGCCTTCACTCATACTTGACTTTGTTTGTCCCCAGTAATATCAGCAGTGGCATCGAAACACTTGCCGCGTGGTCTCTGGTTGGCTGGGATGTTGCATACAGGGCCCACTACGCAACTGCATCAAGCATTCTGCAGTTTACAGTCAATTCTATTACCTGCCCCAACATAAACTATTCTGTTGTCTCAATGCAGCCAAAACGAACTCACCTTACCCAGAGGTCAAATGCAACTTGTTAGCTGGATTGTTCTCTGTGTCCCACACAGCCCCAAGACCACATAATCTTCTGTGAGCGGCAGCTCCACCACCAAAGCGACAATGTTTAATAATTATCCAAACATTTTGAAATTCCCTCGTAGGCCATTTTATTAAACGAAGTTGCATTGCAATGAATCACTCCAGTACCAAAAATCAAATATCGTTTATTTACCTGCAGCTGGAAGTGAGTTGAATATGGAGGATATGAAGGACCCCTGTTTGCATCTGGAACTGAAAAAGACAAGCAAGGGGAGGCAGTGAGTATTTAATATTGCCACAAAAACAAAGCAAACTCAATTTGATTCCAGGCAACCATCTATAGCAACAGCTGTGTACACACAATACAGTTAAAGCATCCTGGGAACTATAGCCGTGGCACCCTGGGGTGCCTTGAAGGATGGTCAGGGGTGCTGTGGGCAACACTGGCCTCTGTTCCTTCTTCCCTCCCTCCCTCCTCTGATGCCCTTTTGCATCTCTCCCAAAGGCTTGCATGGCTGTTTGTTACAGCAGCCCTGGGTTCAAGCTCTGCAGGCAAATGGTGCCTCTGGGGCTGGCCAGGGGGTGCCTCCCAGGCCCCTGTGGGGCAGTGTGAGGAGCACCTCTCTTTCTGGCAGGGTGGGCAGCTCAGAGACTGGGGCAGCGGCTGTGGCTGCCCAGAGGACTCCCAAGGAGAGAGGAGAGGGGAACAGGCTGAGGCTGCCAGCCCTGCAGGCAAGGGGTGACATAACTGGGCTTCTGAGCCCAAAAGGGGTACCGTAGAAAGAATGTAGTTGGTCAAGGAAGCCATGGACCCCAAAAGGTTAAAAACCTCTGATCTAGTGTGTTGTGCAGCCCAGTCCAATTTGTATTTACTCAGTATGAAATCCTTTGTCTTTTGCATAGAGGAAGTGCTGTAGCTCAAAGGCAGAGCATCAATGGGTGTAGCCAAAGGGGGGGCAGGGAGGGGCAGCTGCCCCCCCAAATCAATAAATATAAGTATAAATACACAGCTAACTGAGGTTCTGCCCCCGCCTAACAAAAGGCCTACTCCCCCTAACAAAAGGCATGCCCCCTTACAAAAATCCTGGCTACGCCCATGAGAGCATCTGCTTTGTATGCAGAAGTCCCAGGGTTAATCCCCAACATCTCTAGGTAAGACTGGGAGAGAACCCTGACAGTGTAGACCCTACTGGGCTAGATGCCCCTCATGGGCCTTATTCCCAGGTAAGTGCATCTAGGATTTCAGCCGCCCAAAATATTTCCCATTTTGGGACCTGACTGAATCCTGATCCGTGTGGTGTGCAACATGTTGATTTGAGATTTAAGAAAGAAAGAAAAGTGACAAATGAATGCCACAAATCATTATAAAGGCATTGGCTATAAGCATTTATTACTTAGGTGGCAGTGAGCCTGCATTACAGGAAACACTATGAAGCTGGCCTCCCACCTCCCCTCTGGCCCAGGATTGTCCTAAAAAGTGCCTGCCTTTCCAAGGACACTTCCAGTGTGGCCCTCTTTGTGCTCTGCAACACCAAATGAGAGCATGGGAAGCTGTCATAGGGAATGCTTTAAAAAGATGGTTTTTTAAAAAAAAATTCAGCGGCATTCCTAAAACAGTCTGAATATTTTTAGCTTGCCAAAGATGCTCTCTCTATCTCACGAAGCACTTGCCAGTCCCAGACATGCAGGCACTGCTATGGATAGCCATACCTTGCGCGTTGTCTTCCTGAGCATAGGCTCGATTCTCTACTCCGTAGGTTTTTTTCAGGACTTTAGGCTGGCAGGCATCATTCTCCGGAGGGTAGTCTCCGGGCTTCCGTGGAGTGGTGAGGAAACAGAGCTCAGGCACCGCATATATCATCAGGAAGACCCACCCATTAGCTACCAGAGCAATGCTGATAATGGGATCGTCCCATTTTGGCCTTTTCCCAAAGTCTGTCATGAGCATGCTGATCCACGCCACCCAGATGCCTATGGAGAACAGGACTGTGAAGAAGGTGTGTGTGCCATGCCTCTTCCACCTTCTGTATGACCCACAGAAAACAAACGTGGAGACCACAAAGAGGAGGGCCATCAGGAAAAGCACGTAGATGAGAAGCAGAACGAAGTCCACGCGGCTTTTTTCTGTCATTCCATTCGTGGAGTTCAGGGCCCTCAGCTCTTGGCTGTTGATGGCTACGTACTGTGTGGCGATAATAATCTGCACAATGGTCAGGCTGATGGCGAAAACCAGCAGCACCAGTACAGAATATGGGCATCTTCCTCTCACCAGCTTGATGAGGTCGAAGGCATGGGCCAGGAGGCATGCGAAGCAGAGGGCGAAGAGGACCCCGAAAAGAAAGAATCGGGTGGGGGCAGTCCTCTCGTTGAGCTTTATAATGAAGGCAAAAGTGAGGCCGAAGATTCCTAGAGTGCCCAGAAGGAAGAGGAACTGGACAGGGATCAGGCTTCGCTTTGTGTTGTCTTGGACTTTACATACAAGGAAAAGGAGCACAGTGATCAGGATGATTGTGACGACAGCACCAGCGGTAGCAAAGGATTCCACAACAATGCCCCAATTGTCCTTCATGTCACAAAGGAAGTCATAGTCTCCATCTAAGCCTGGACAGAGTGGCCGGGAGGTCATGGTGCCTCAGGACAGCCCTAAAGTGGATGCCTTGCCTTAAAGGAAGACCTGTAGAAATTAAGAGAAGCATGGTAAAGCATGATTTGAAAAAGAGAGAGAAATGGACTACAACCCTACAATTCTATGAAGGGGATAACATGAGAACAATTATTAAATTATTAAATTGATTCCGATAAAGCCTTATTTAATTAACTGAGTTATGGATTATGGAATCTAGGCATATGGTGAACTAATCTAGTAGTACCATTATATTTAAAAATACTATTTACTACAGTGAGGATCGTGTAATCAAAAGGCATACATTTAGTCAAAAGACTAAAAGTTAATGTTCCAGTTCAGATAGTTACTTCCCAGCTTACTTGGTTTGCCAGCCGAAAATGAGCAACCATCTGCTGAAAGATCAGAACACCTGGAGATGGGATGCTTGCACTTGTATTCCTTGCAAATATGCAAGAAGTGCCCGTGTATTTTGCAATTCAGGTATAGTATTTTCAGGGTGCAATTGCATTTTGAAGTTTCAGACTAAAAGCTATATATGGCATGGCTTGAAGTTTGGCAGTATAATCTCCAGCGGGCATTACTGGTTTCTTTTTGCCTTCTGCACAGTCAAACTTTGTTGGATTGCTTGTTTTTACAAACCTTCGGAGTGGGGAGTCCAAAGGAATGAAAAAATAGAAGGTGAAACTTGAACAGAGTTGCTGAAAAACAAATACTAGTACATGCCTCTTTTTCCCATGGAAAACGCCTCTCTCTGTGTGATTGTGTGTGTTGAGTGTGTAATTGTGTATGAGTCTGACCCCACTCACTTTGGGGTCTGGCACTGCCCTCTAATGGAATGGGGCACTACGGGGCAAATGTGGGCCACCAAACTTTAATGTTTTGAGTCAGGCCCCAACTGCCTGCATGTGCAAGCAAATGCACCACGTTCTCCAAAGGACTGTCAACACTGCATCAAGCAGGAACACCACTTTCCTCCATCTGCCGTTTCCTCAGAGCCATTCCTTCAGATAACTGAAAGCAGAAAACTCACCGTAAAGACTGAATGCATGGTAAGTTGCTTCTTCTGGTGAGAATTTTTCAAATCAGAACCCCTATACATCATTTTAGGGACTCGGGTGGCGCTGTGGGTTAAACCACAGAGCCTAGGGCTTGCTGATCAGAAGGTCGGCGGTTCGAATCCCTGAGACGGGGTGAGCTCCTGTTGCTCGGTCCCTGCTCCTGCCAACCTAATAGTTTGAAAGCACTTCAAAGTGCAAGTAGTTAAATAGGTACCGCTCCGGTGGGAAGGTAAACGGCGTTTCCGTGCTAATAGGTACTCATGGTAGTCATGCTAAGTACCTATTTATCTACTTGCACTTTGATGTGCTTTCGAACTGCTAGGTTGGCAGGAGCAGGGACCGAACAATGGGAGCTCACCCCATCGTGGGGATTCGAACTGCCGACCTTCTGATTGGCAAGCCCTAGGCTCTGTGGGTTAGACCACAGCGCCACCAGCGTCCCTAAAAAACATGCATAGTATCGGGCTGCAAATCTTTCATTCACTGCCTAGTTTGCTACCCTCCACTTACGGATGTATAGCTATCTTAAAACCGCATGCAGCTGATAGCTAGAGGTCAAACAGCCAGATCCACAAACCAATTAAACCGTGCTGCATGCGTTTGAACAGAAT
The DNA here is from genome assembly GCA_034641385.1 of Darevskia mixta. Taxonomy (NCBI): domain Eukaryota; kingdom Metazoa; phylum Chordata; class Lepidosauria; order Squamata; family Lacertidae; genus Darevskia; species Darevskia mixta. Next base: position 22,710,659 of record JAWWNH010000008.1, read on the forward strand.
GAACACATTGACGCCAACGGGACACCGACTTGCTTAATAATAGCAGGGCTAAATCTGCAGAATTCCAGATACTCCAGTTAAGACTTGCTAGCTGTGAGAACGCAAAATAAATCTACAGGGAAGGCATGCTTTGCGCACCAGTGCGTATGCATAAATAAGGACTTTTTTGGACTTTTCAGATTCTAGGAAAGAGCCAGAGAATGGCTGTTGATGGGTGTCTTTGTAATGCTAAAAACATGAAAGGAAAATCCCACCTGGAGACTAGCAATCCAGAAATGAGGCTACAAACTGCACCACAGCAGCATGCCCTGGGGTCAGGCTGAGAAAGAGCCACAGGACTCCCTCTTACCAAACCTCTTGCTCTATGATCCCATCCCATCACGGTAGCCGTGGTCTTTGATTTACCTTGAGTGTGCTCTGTGCTCCCACAGCTAGATGTGTCTTCTTCAGTAGCAGAGGGCAAACCAGGGAAATTCCTGCCGCACACCCACTCGGCAAATAATCTCAGCTCTGCTCGTTCTTCTCTCCCCGAGCAAGACAAGCAGCAAAATTGCTCTCTCACACTCTAAGGGCAGCTTTAAAAGCAAATGAGGAAAAAAGTGGAGATGATGGGAGTAGGGACACGCCTATTCCAGTTCCACTACTCCTGGCTGGTGCTGTTATAAATATAACGTCCCGGTGCCAGGAGATGAGGTAAAAATGTCTGACGTCAAGAGGACAGTCACCCCAGCAGCTGGGTGGGGAAGGATCCTGTGCCTCTCCCCACCCCACAATTGAATCCATGACCATTCATCAAGTCAGTTGATAAATTGCACCTCTCTGGGAGTTGAGAAACCAAGAGGATATGGGCTGGTGGGAGACCCCTGGCCAGCAATAACACCATTGTGCTCCTCCTCCCCTTCATTGCTTTCTATACTTACCTAACATTCAGCTAAGTTAATGTACTGAGGAAGTTCAAGAGTGACCAAGAGGAACAGTCTTTTAAGTCTCCCTCTCTCTCTCCCTCGTTCTCTCTCTTCTTTGTACTGTACACTCGATCCCTGAAGCAGAAACTGCTCATGCCTGCAGACGTTCAGGAATTTCCAGTGTTTATCCTTCTGAACAAATCAGGTGTTCTGCCATCCAAATCAGCAAAGAAAAAAATATACAGAGGATATGTGCACAGACTCACACTCAGAGCCAGCCCACCCATGAGGCAAGGCAAGGCAACTGCCTTAGTTGGTAGGATCCATGGGGCAGCAGATCTGGCCTCCAAGAATGCATTTCCCGCAGCTGCTGCCATAGTGGCAGCGATGGCTGTGGTGCAAGCCTTGGAAGTCAGATCTGCCACCACCTTGGTAGCCCCCTACCCTGTGTCACCACTACAGCGGCCTCTTGGCAAATAGGAGGTGCTGCTGGGGTCCTCCTACTCCTCAGGAGGAAATGGTGGAGCTGCCCTTGGAGTCTCCTGGGCTCTGCACCTGCCTAGCTTGATTTAGAACAGGCCTCTTCCCTCCCATGATGGTCTTTGATTCCCTTCAACCATTGGGTAAGGTTGATTGGACACACACCTTTATTCCCAATGTAAATCTTCACTCGGCCCTTTGTACCTGATGTAGATCTTTATTTTCCCCTTCTTCTCTGGCAACGGATGTCATTTTGTGGTTTACCTCAGGTGCCAAAATGGCCCTGTTCACACTGCACTTCCTACAAGTACACTTTAGCACGGCCAAACCAGGTTCAAGGCCAGCATTGAGTGTGGAAAAAGCATCACAGGTTATGAAATTTGCTCTGTGCTATTACTACAAAATGGGTGCAATGTATGAAACTAACCTGATATGAGGTAACTGCAGGTGTCTGCCACAGGCATCTTAACTGTGGAAGCCATTTTGCTGATGACGTAGTAGCAGAACATATCTATTCTCAGTGTTCAAATTCAAGGAGATGTGATGATGAGCTACTGTTTTTCAAAGGCCACTGTGGGCATCATCTCAACAACAGCTGAGGAGGTGACTCAGGGGGTTGTAGATTTCCTTCGGGTCCCTTTACCTTTCTCCCAGTCGTGACTGGTGCCAATGTGACTGGTGGGGCGGGAGGCAGGAAGGTCAACGTCCAAGGGAGCTAGAGCCAATGGCAGGCAGAGTCCTCACAGCTAGTTGTAAGAAAGAAGGCAGGCAGGTGAAGGCTGGCTGAGGGCAGACGGAGGTTGGTGGGTCAGTGCCCCATACCCCCAAATAATTTGAGCAATGGACTCTGGTTACATACTATTGGAAGCAAGGAAGGACAAATGGTACAATAGGTGCATCACGCCAGATTTAACAGCCTAGCAGCTGGGTAGTACCACCCTAATAGGACTTGGAGACAGAACTTCTGGAAGAGCAAAGGTGAGCCAGTCAGTGATCCCAGTAGGCTCGGCTCTAGAACAGAAGGAGTCTGTTGCAAGTCACATAGCCAAGCATGAGGGAGGCTTTGCCAGAGCAGTGAACTGAAGTCTGAATGGGAGTGCAGGACATCATTTTAATATTTCACCTGGGCTGTCCAAATACCTGAGGTTAGCCCTAAGGGCCCAAGCAACGCAGGTGCAACCACACCCTGAGCTAATCTAGAATATGTTGAGGCCACGTGAAACAGCATTTTGGCTGGTTTGACAGCAGCTTTGCCAAGAATGCTTTCATTGATTTTATTCTAAGTGTCAAGCGACGATGTGTAAAAAAAAGAAGAGAGGCTATTAAATGCACACGGCAGGACAGGGCACGTACTATTTTGTGTCCTGTGTGCTATTGATTGCTGATAACTATCATAAGGGACACGTAGGATTTGGGATTTCTTCCTGTGGGCTAAATAGCCTCACAATGGAAAATGGAGAGTCAAGATGCAGGTGGGGAAGATATCATCTAAACAGCGCTGTTGGGATTCACTGGCAGAGACTAGGGAGGCTCCGACCAACGTCAACAGAGCCAAGTCAGAAAGTGTCTCTGTCTGCAGCAAGCCCTCTTAGAGGACATTCAGCTATAAATGGGACATTTAAAATAAATAAATAATAAATAATAACAACTGTGGATATACGAGTTTTGAGACTTGTTGATTTAAATAGGTTCCACCCTCTGTCCTGTCCTGTTTTGTTTTGTTTTGTTTTGTTTTGTTTTGTTTTGCTGTATTATCACTGCACTGCCACATTCACCCACCCCCCCAGAATTCTCCATTCAGTGCTGTTATCTTATATGGGACTGTGAATCAGAGTTTCAGAATATTTGCTTTGATAGCTGAAAAAGCAAACATAATCAGGGCACCAAGTTCAGTGACAAATATACTTTTCTATATACTCTGGGTGTGGCCAAAGACACAGTTGATAATGTCGCTAAAAGTAAATAGTCCTATATAAATATTACTAATAATATTACTATTACTAATACTAATTTTTATTTTGTTCCATCTTGGTATGGTTTATAATTCATGCTGCTTACTGCAAATGATGTTTCGGTCTTTTATTTTGAGCTTTTGAAACAATAGTGTGTGACACTGTTCTTTAATATTGCCATTTGACAGCTAAGAAATTCAGTCTGAGTCTGAGATACAGTATATATTTTGCTCAAGCCTTACTGTGTTTATGTTAGCACATATCTGAACGCAGGTTTTCCTGCTTCAGATTTGACACTACACAGAATTCAAGAATCTTTCTACCCCCTGAAAACGAAATATCTGCTTAGTCTTCAGCAATGTGATGGTGTGGGGATTTCACTCCAACACAGTACAAAGTGGCTTCCTCATTCTCTCTGGGTCCTAAACAATCTCTCTCTTTTTTAGTATTCATCTTGGTTTGCTTTCACAAAGCTTATGCAGAGGTTAGATTATACCCAGCTTTCATTGAGCATTTGTTCTGATTGGTTTGTGGAGTGGTTATACAGCAATGAACATCCATCCTGCATTCATTCTGACTTGCTTACTGGGGAGTTTGCATGTCTCCCCATTAGTTATTTACTCATTCCATACTTTTCAATACATTTCCCTGTCACTTTCCAAACCATAGAAAGTCTGTGAAGCATTCAATGTTCAGAAAAGAGCTCTAAAGCTTTTTGTCACTAGTCAAGCCACCAAATGAGACAAACTAGTCTGACATACTCAGGGACATTAGCTATGTCTCATCAAAGGCTGTGAGTATTTTTCTGCACCTACAGGAAAGGGAAGGGACTGGGAGGTGAGATAGCTAAGAAAGGGAGGATGAACAAACAGGCAACAGATTCCAGTGCTTCAGGAAGCTCTGGAGTGATATTGTGGTGTGAGTGAGAGTAGCAAACATGTAAGCACTGGGAAGGACTACGGCTTGAGGGTGAAAAGAAGAAGGTACCAGAATGTTGCAGAATGTTCCATGGGCAGCTAAGGGGCTTCTTCTTCCACTTTGTTCTTTTCAAGCTGTAAGGAGGCTAAAATAAAGGGAAACTAAAATAAATCTGGAACTAGAGGCCTCACCTTTTATTTACGTCCTTTGGCATGTTTAACATAATGAGTCATTTGATTCTTACTTGGGCTAGAGTTTTAAGGAGTGGCTTTCCGGTGTAAATATGTGGTAAAGAAGCAGCTAGGGAGAATAGCAAACATACACATCATCAGGGGCACATTGGAAGTGTGATATGTAAAGCTGCCAAAAGAACACAAAATATAAAGTCAAATGTAAATTTGCTATGATTTATAGAGAGGGGGGAAGGGAGAGAAAGTAATGGAAGCATCAAACAGTACTCTGGACAAGTTTGTTCTGGATCCTAGTAGGGTGCCATTAATCACTAAAACTATATATTTTGTTACCGTGACTAAGAAAACATAAATTTTAAATTCTGATAGCTAAACATCTGAGTTTCTGCCTTCACCGGTTGCTCTTCTGATGAAAATGCTGCTCTTTCCAAAGTTGCAGGTTTGAGGGTTTGAGGGTGTGGTGCTCATAAGACCTTCATTTGCTGAAGCTAAGCAATGCTGTTGTCAAAATCACCAATGTGTGGTTTCTTAAAAGTGTGCATCTCAATTGTAGCTTTACCTACATACAGGATATGACATCCCTTTTTTACATTCAATGATATAAATTATATTGCAGGACCCACAAGTAATGTATTGTTTGATGTATTATTATTATTATTATTATTATTATTATTATTATTATTTACCCACCCTTCACCCTAAGGTCCCAGGGTGAGTTACAATATGAAACACAATATTAAAGAGTTTAAAACAGCTGACTATGTTCTACTTCTCCTGGTGCTTTTGAAGGTAGCTATCACCAAGAGATACACACAGGTGATTCAGGGTTTGGAATTACATGGATGAGATCCATGATTGCTGATCTGTGATTTAAGTACACTACAGCTCTCACTAATAGTTTGCATAGATTTGGAAGATGGCAGAATGATACCTTTAGCAAGCCATTCAGCATTTGCTAACAAAAGGTAGCTTTCTCTTATTACCAGGTGATAGGAGATGCTGGATGGAAATCTACCGCAAGTGAGATATATTGCTCTTTGTTACTTGACACCTCATTTGATGCAGGAGGCTTTCTCTAAACAAAATGGAAGCTTGGTGGATGTAGAGGATGCCCTCTTTGCAGAAGGTGTTCTTTCAGCTCTCTGATCCTTCATTGATATTTATCTTTGTTGCTGCAAATGATTTTGCTCCTGAAAGCCAAGGTGTAGACACTTTTTAAAAATACATGTTTTGGATAGCAGGATTTCCAGCATAGGTAGATGAGGGCATTATCAGGGGGTTTGTTGTAAAGAACAGTGGCTATTTTATTTTTTTTCAATGGTGAGGAGGACATCAAGAAAAGGGATGTGTGGATTATCAGTGGCGCTGTTGAATGCAAACTTGGTAGTTGGATGAGAGATGCGGGTGGCGCTGTGGTCTAAACCACCGAGCCTCTTGGGCTTGCCGATCAGAAAGTCAGCAGTTCGAATCCATGTGACGGGGTGAGCTCCCAGCTCCTGCCAACCTAAAAGATCGAAAGCACACCAGTGCAAATAGATAAATAGGTACCACTGCGGCGGGAAGGTAAACGGCATTTCTGTGCACTCCGGCACTCGTCACAGTCCTCCGCGCACCAGTAGCAGTTTAGTCATGCTGGTTACATAACCCGGAAAGCAGCCTGAAAAGCAAGATGAGCACCGCACCCCATAGTCACCTTTGACTGCACTGTCCAGGGGTCCTTTACCTTTTACCTTTAGCTGGATGAAGAGAATTTTGATGTAATTTGTAAATTGTTCTAAGTTCAGGCCACAAAGATATTGGCGCCACCATGCAGGTGGTTTCTTAATGAGCTCTTATGGGTTGTCTTGTTAAAGTTTTCCCAAGAACAGATTTTCATAAGATGGAACAACGGTAGCACAATAGCCATGCCTTGTACTTGCAAGTGATGCTCTCCTTTAAATGTTATTTCTGTTGTTAAGGAACTCATTTAAAGCCTGAACACCATCTTTATTGGTGTAAATAGCTGTGACATCCAAAGTACTGTACAGTATTGGTGTTGAATTGGCACTGCTTGTTTAGAGACTTGATTTCAAGGGAAAAGTCATTAGTGTCTCTGATATGTGATGGGAGGCTTTGCACCATGTTTTGTAAGTTTAAGTCATTATAGAAATAAATCCTTTCAGTAGCTGTGTTGTTGGCTGAGACAAAGGAATGTTCAAGGTTGTTTGGCTTTGTGGATTTTTGGCAACATGTAAAACCTGCCGTGTACGTTGCTGTGTGTGTTCCCTAGTAAACCTGAATATAAAGGGAGTTTCCTTGATGTCATTAATACATATTTTGTATGTAGCTAAGCAGCAAGAAGCAGGCATATTTGGTAGGCAGCCAACAGGCCAAAAAGCACATTATTCAGATGCATTCCAGAGCACTGAGTATCATGTCTCCTTGTGTATATTTAAACTAGGCGTGCACAACTTATGACCCACCAAGTTGAATACAGACCAACAGTCGCCACAGCCTGTCACTTCCTACACTCTTCTGCAATCCCAGTCAGGCATTTTTGAAAGGAGGGTTATTTAGCCCCTCGTGGACTGCCAGACCCGGTTGCTGAGCTGTGCTTTGATTGGCAGGTCACAAAGTGTGGAGACCTATATTAAGTTCTCTTGTGTGCCTTGTTTTCTCTCTTATCTCCACCCCGCAGCTCCATTAATTAACAGATGCGCCTTTAATTTTTCTACATTCCTCTTTAGCTATTCAAGACATATGGCAACCTTGAATCTTTGGGCATTTTGTAGTCACTGTTTCTTAGCACTTTGATTTCGTAAGACTTTGGGCCAAACTGCAATTGATGTTAAACACGCTCCTTAAAATTGTGTTATCGTTTAAAAACCCTCATTGGAAACTATAGGTGTGACAGCCTGATCAGGATCACTGCCACCAAACAAATGCTGGGAACAAGAATTTAGCTGTCAACCCAACGAAGATACTAGCTACGCATTCAATTTCACCATTGCGGAAATAAGGAAATATAAGGAAACAAGCCTCATATTTATTTTTAGATGGCACCTGACATTTACCAGATTGTCACATATCACACATATGTCGTCCCCAAGCTGTTGGAGATGCAGGGCCTCAGAAGCTTCTCTCTGCCTCTGCTGCACGTGGGGGACATGTCCCACTGTGGAAGGGTTCTGAGAAAATACAGAAGATTACTCACCCAGATGTTATTCTGTTTCCATCCCTAGCGTTTTCAAATATCTGGGATGGGCAAAATCTTGATGGCAAGAATAAAGACTTAATCAGCTTCCTCTTTTCAGTGGATAGATTAAGCACTTCAAGGTTCTGGAAACGTTTGGAAAATGTCGCTTTAAAATGTTCTTGTTTTGCTTTTTGCTTTATCTGAAAAGCTAACCCAAAAGATACAAAAAGTATAACAAAAATAAATTTTGTTTGACATGGTGTGATTTTAATTTATTAATGAAGTAATTGAGGCTCCAGTAACCTCAGCTACACAGGCGGGTATATAGAATTCTTTATAACTGCTTCTATTTTAACAGTAAGCCGCCCTGAGTCCCTATCGCAGAAAAAAGGCAGGATGTGAATAATAATAATAATAATAATAATAATAATAATAATAATAGCTGTAATAGACCTTCCATGTCTTAAGCATCTCCAGCTGCATTTGCTAAACCCTGCAAAGAAAAAAGTTGAAATAGTTTAGGAGGACTCCAATGATTAATCTGTAATTTCTTTTTCTTTCTTTTCCTTTCTTTGGGTTGAACTATGAATAATGTTCAAAGATTGTTTCTGCTTTGAGTATTATATTTTTTTTAAAAAAAAATTTGTTTTTATTAGGTTTTCACAACAAACAATAAACAAAAACTTAACATAACATAATACATAAGACAATAAGACAAACATCGTAATTTCCCAATCCTCTTTTCTCATCATGTTGGGGTGACTTCCTCCAGTCTCCCCTGCTGCGTTTCAATGTCAATCATCTTTAGTAATTTCCTCTCATCTTTCATTATTTTTTCTAATCTTACTTATGATCTTATCTTATAATTGTCTTAACCATAAATCATACATTAACATTACTTAATCCTAGTTCTAATCTGTAAGATATAATTTCTTCCAACTTTTTTCTAACTTACAATAGTTCTTCAAATATACTTTAAATTTCTTCCAATCTTGTTCCACCATCTCCTCCCTCTGGTCGTGTAGTTTCCCAGTCAGCTCGGCGATTTCCATATCGTCCATCATTTTCATCTGCCATTCTTCTAGAAGAATGCTTTGAGTATTATAAATGCCAATTCACTTTTATAATTCTCCCCCAAGATCAATAAAAATTACACACACACACACACACACACACACACACACACACTTACGCCCCTCATCCACCTTCTGTCTGATCTCCACACCTTGTACCCATTCCTCTTGGCTCACATCCTAATATCAGGGCCAGAAGCACAGGTGGCGGGTGGGTGGGGGGCACAGACAGGGAGTGCCTAGAACAACTATAGCAGGGGGTAAGGCACTGGATCTGACTAGTGGGCCAGATCCTTACCTCCTGCACCACCCAAAGGTCAAATTTGCTACATGGGCAGGAGTGTCCGCCTGTCAATCAGCTGATGTCACAAACACACCAGGGGACCTGTTTTTTGCATAGCGCTATGAACAATCCACTGATTGTCAGTGCTTTGCAGGTGGCCTTGCAGGCCAGCCATGAACCCCTTTTGGGTCCAGCCCCATCTTTACCTGCCCCACACTTGACATTTCATATGATGTGAGTTGTAAGACAGAGGTGTGGTGGACTTGCATCTGGGTGGGATATACTATAGCAGGGGTCAGCAAACTTTTTCAGCAGGGGGCTGGTCCACTGTCCCTCAGACCTTGTGGGGGGGGGCGGACTATATTTTGAAGGAAATATATTTTGAAGAGATGCATTTTAAATAAAAGGACACTTTCTACTCATGTAAAAAAATGCTGATTCCCGGACCATCCACGGGCCAGATTGAGAAGGCGATTGGGCCAGATCGGGCCCCCGGGCCTTAGTTTGCCTACCCATGTACTATAGAGTGGTAAGCTTTTACTGTTAAAATATCAGCAGCCCATGGTGGTCACAGCTTCACCTGGCATTGGGACCAGCATGAGAATGACGGTCCTCCTGTTGTGCCACGTTTGGCATGGCAGAGACACCAAAATGCCCTTCCTCTGGTGTTCCCTCCTACAGATGGGTGGATGGGAGTTGCCTTCTTGAATTGCACAATGATCTGAGTCGACAAGACCTGTATAGATTGTATAAAATATCTTGGCCGATGCTCCAGTAGCACTTTAGAAGCCAAGCTTTGTTTGCTCTGTACATACTGGCTGCAGTGTGCTCTGGCATCTGAGCAAAGCCAGCCATTTGACCAGATCATTCAAGAGGAGCCGTCCAGAGTTTCCTACCGAAGAAACAAGATCTCACTTGGGAAACATCCAGGTAACTCCGCCCACTGCAATCTGTAAATCAAAGATGGGGACCCTGTGGCTCTCCAGATATTGCTGGACTACAGCTTCCATTATCCCAGGCCACTGGCCATGCTGGTTGGGTGTTGGTGGAAGTTGGAATCCACCATCTGGAGGGTCACGGGTACCCTATCCCTACAGAGAAAGCCTTATTGTCAGGATCTGCAACACCTTCTTTAATTAGACCTTCAGCCCAGAAAACTAGCTATGTACCCGTCTTGGCTCTGAACTTCCAAATGAAGTTTGGAACAACACTACTAAATAGTACACTAAATATAAACAGAACATTTACAAAGCACTAGTTTCCTGGTACTTGATGCCAGGGAGACCCAGTCTAAAAAGATGCTTAGATTCATAATATGTGGATAAGCTGTCCATTGACCCAGAACTTCTGGATTCAAATCCTTACCACCCTCAGAGATATTACAGACAAAATGGTAGAACAAGGACAGGGAGCATGTGGCCCTCCAGATATTAATGCTGGACTCCAGCTCCCATCAGCCCCAGCCAATATGGCCAATGTTCAGTGGCATTGGCCCTGGAAGTAGAACCGGCTGGTTTTTCCTTTAGCCTCACTACAGCTTTCTAAAATCAAGAATACTACCAGCGAAACAGAGAAATCACCACCAGACCCAATTTTGCAAGAAGATGAGAACCCCTCCTTTTTAAAAAAATCTGTTTCAAAAAAACACAAATAAAACATAATTAAAAGGAGAAGGCATATCATGTGCTCCCACTGTTGCCCAAATAAGTCCAGTTTATTGTACACACATATTAAAAGATAACCTATGATTACCCTTCATGTATAGTGGAGACTAAGAAAGAAACATGGCAAATGGGATGCAAGAAGTTGATATGAAACAGGATAAGATGGTCATCACAGGAAGATGAAGGGGGGGGAGGTAAAGGACCTTCTGTGAGAGGAAGGGAAGGGAAGATCTTCCGGGGGGGGGGGGGAGGCCAGAAGAAGAAAGGGAAGCAACCAGGTGAGAGCTGGGAGGGTCCACACCTTACTGTGTGAAACAAGGGCTAAGATCTACCTCTGATAGAGAGCTTTGTATTTCTTCTTTTTCTTTCTTTCCCCCCTTTTCTTTTATGTTCTTTTCTTTTTTCATTTTTATTTAGATTGCTCTGTTTTTATTGTATTCTATGCTGATAAGTTTAAATAAAAATATTTATTTTTAAAAAGAACTTATTTGTTTCCTTTTTATTCCACCATTCTTCCAGAGAGATGAAGGAAGTGTACATGGCCACATCTTCCTCATTTTATCCTCAACTGTGAGGTAAACTAAGCTGAGAGAGGTAGCAGCTAGCCCAGTGTCACCTTCGTAGTAATGTGGGGATTGAACCTGGGTCTCCCCACTCCTAGCCCAGCACTCTAACCACTATGCCACATGGACCTCCCTGCCATGCCTCACATTTGATCTTAATATATTTCTTAATGCAGGGAGAAGCATGCTGGACCAGACAGACCTTTCACCTGTCCTCCAGAGCTCTCCTTATGTTCTTAAGCTCTGTTTACAAAAGTTAAAAAGAAACCACTTTGCCTGCAGTTCAGAAGCCATGAAATTACTGCTCAGCCCAGAATATTGCACGGGGCAAAGTTTCCATGGAATCATAAACAAGGTGCAGCACCGAAGGTACATAAAGCATCTTGCATGGGGATGACAAGGAACGGTGGGTAAAGAAACCATATGGCAAGGATCATGTCAGGGTTGCAGAGCCAGGATAGGACCTTGGGTGCATCACCTCACCTGGTATTCTGGTTTGCTCCACCTAATACCAGTAGTTCTTCCAGGACAAAAACAAAACAAAACAAAACAAAACAGGCTAATTTGTTATGTAGGTTATGCTGAGAAATCGTGACAGGCTCACTCTGTGTGCTTCGGGAGCCAGTGTGGTGTAGTGGTTAAGAGTGGTAGACTCGTAATCTGGTGAACCGGGTTCGCGTCTCCGCTCCTCCACATGCAGCTGCTGGGTGACCTTGGGCTAGTCACACTTCTATGAAGTCTCTCAGCCCCACTCACCTCACAGAGTGTTTGTTGTGGGGCAGGAAGGAGAATGTTAGCCGCTCGCTTTGAGACTCCTTCGGGTAGTGATAAAGCGGGATATCAAATCCAAACTCTTCTTCTTCTTCTCTTCCTTCCTGGGTCACAGTAGAGATTGTTCCCAAGTTGTCTGGGGAGGAGGAAGCACAGTGCAAAAAGCAGAAACATTATTATTACCAACTCCTCACACACCTCTAATTTTGACAAAGTCATGCTTATATAGATGAATGAATAGAGCTCCCCAAAAGGGCAGCACACAGGACCCCACAGACCATAAATCTGCCATTGGTTGTATCACTATTGGTATTTTGTATGCAAGTGAAATTGTGCTCTCTCTCTCTCTCTCTCACACACACACACACACGGGGGGGGGGGGGAGAAACTCTCTGATGCCTAAAGGCTGGGTTACCAGCAAGGTTCTATTTATAGTTTGCTATATTGCTTCACTACAAAGCTTGCATTTTCCCAGGAACAGAAGTGTCGTGTCCCCAATGGTGACTGTAGCTAGCTGTCAAGAACGCACGCCACTCCGAGAAGTCAGCGGAAGTTGTCTTGAAGTTTATTGTACAGCACACAGAGAAACGTGGAAAGTCCGTGAGGATTCTGAGGAGGCCACCTCAGAATCCCCCTTATGTACACCTTGCTGGGTGACTCCCAATTCCCCCCTCCCTTCTGCCCTAAAGGTCCGGGGGTAATCCTCTTCCCCACCCGGGGTGGCTTGGACAAAAGAGTTAACTGCTCTGGTCTACCTGCACCATTCATGGGTGCTTTTTGCATTGTTATTGCGATGCTGCCGGTTCCACCACGCCCGCTGCTGATGGCTCGTTAGCGGTCGTTATCGCCCATTCTGGGGTTGTTTACCCCGCGGGGCATGCCTGGGCGAGGTCGGGCCTTGCTGCGCTCGGTTTAACCCCTGCGCGCCTGGCTCCGCAGTCGCCCCCTTCTCTGGCCCGCTGCATGGTTCCCCTTCCTGGCGCCCGCATGGCGCGACCCTGGCGGACCCCGGTCTATCAGTGTCTAGTCGGGTCGCGACAAGAAGCCGAAGAACAACAAAAAGGTGTTGCCTTTCCTTCTTAGTCCCGGTCAGGGTTTAGATCACATTTGCGGGCTCCTTGCCCGCTCTAGAGGAGCTGTTAGCCTGTGGGCACATTCCTCCACTTGTTTGATAAACAGAAGCAAAATGTGTGGGTCACAAGCCATGCCCCAGGGAAAGATTTAATGAATGTTTAACCAGCAATTTGCTGCCTGTGAGAGGTGGAAAGCAATCCCAATTCAATACAAATGACAGACATGGTTGGCAAGTGCTGCTGTAGTAGAAAACAGGCAGAAAGAGGGAGGAAAAGAGGAAGGCACTGCCTGCCCTGTCAACAGAGCTGCTGGCGTTTCTTGATGCTACAACTTCAAGAGTAGAAACTGACACTGGGCACAGAATTCAGGGTTCTTGGAATCTCCTCTTAAATTTCAAGTACATGGTCACAAATGTCTAGCTTTGTTATTCTGTGGGGGGTGATATTATTATTATTATTATTATTATTATTATTATTATTATTATTATTATTATTACTATTATTATTGGTGCAAGTCTTCAAGTCTCCACTATGTTGAGCTGCAAGAAGAGTTGTGATTCTTCAAATCAGGGAAACTAGCTAGGCCAGCTTTATTTGGTTTTATTTTGGAAAAGATCCTTCCATCATCATCATCATCATCATCATCATCATAATCATCATCATCATACTTTTATTATTTATACCCCGCCCATCTGGCTGGGTTTCCCCAGCCATTCTGGGCAGCTTACAGCATATATAAAAACATAATAAAACATTAAACATTAAAAGGTTCCCATTACAGGGCTGCCTTCAGATGTCTTCTAAAAGTTGGGTAGTTCTTTATCTCCTTGACATCTGATGGGACAACATTCCACAGGGAGGGCGCCACTACAGAGAAGGCCCTCTTAGGAAATGTTAAATTCAGGACTTAACGGTCAAATGGATCCTCCACTTTAGATGCTTGCTGCTCCCAAATTCTGCTACTACGGTAGGCATGGGAATTTAAATCCCCTTTCACCACCCAGAACCATAGCTCATTAGAGAGGGAGTAAGGGCCTTAGCTCAAAGAGGGCCTCAGACATGGGTGACTCATTCTGTTTCAATGCTTGAGGCAAAACAGAAAGGTGCTGCCCCCACCCCCAATCATTGAAACCACTCCACCAAAGCCTCACATACCGGGGTCATGAGGTGGCAGCTTCCAGGAAGATCTCATGTGAGCTCCACAAGATCTCTTGAGAGTTCTGCCAGATCTTGCCAGAAGCCGCCACCGGGTCTCCTCACTTCTCTGGTGGAGGTAGCAGGGGTGGGTGTGGGGGCAAATGCCCCATGGGGTTTTGCCATTCAAGATGGCTGCCTCAATCCACCTCATGGGTGGACCTGCCCTGGCCTCAGATTTAGACACTTGTTATTTTTTTGGCATTTGATAAGTTTTGCCATTTCTCTTTATGCGCATCAAGCCAAAATGGGACACGCATGCTCAGCTTCCACTTACAGCTAAAGCATCCCTGACAGATGGCCATCCAAGCTCTGCTTAAAAATCTCCAAGGAAGGAGAGTCTACAACTTCATGTGGGAGTCTGTTCCACTGTCAAACAGCTCTTACCATCAGAAAGTTCTTCGTGATGTTTAGACGGAATCTCCCTTCTTGTAACTTGAAACCCTTGGTTCAGGTCCTGCCCTCTGGAGCAGGAGAATACAAGCTTGCTCAATCTTCATGCGACAGCCCATTAGATATTTGAAGATGTCTATTATATCTCCTCTCGGTGTGTCCTCTTTTCCAGACTAAAAGTGCCCATCTCCCTCAACCGTTCCTCATAAGTCTTGGTTTCCAGACCCTTGATCATCTTGGTCCTCCTCCTTGGCACACGTTCCAGCTTGTCAATATCCTTCTTAAATTGTTGCACCCAGAATTGAACACATTAATCCAGGTGTGGCCTGACCAAGGCAGAATAGAGCATGACTATTACTTCCCTTGATCTGGACACTAGACTTCTGTTGATGCTGCCTAGAATTGTATTAGCTTTTTTGCAGCTGCATCACACTGTTGACTCATGTTAAGCTTGTGGTCTACTTAGTGTTAAATTTAATGCTACATAAAGTGTTGAACAAATGTGATTGTATTATATTGTATTGTATTGAAATGGCAGGGGAAGCATGTCAGTATTTTTTCAATGTAGCTGCACTAATTATTTCAACGGGAGGGAGGGTATTATTCTAGCTCTGAATCTTGTTGTTGTTGTTGTTCAGTCGTTCAGTCGTGTCTGACTCTTCGTGACCCCATGGACCAGAGCATGCCAGGCACGTCTATCCTTCACTGCCTCTCGCAGTTTGGCCAAACTCATGTTAGTAGCTTCTAGAACACTGTCCAACCATCTCATCCTCTGTCGTCCCCTTCTCCTTGTGCCCTCAACCTTTCCCAACATCAGGGTCTTTTCTAGGGAGTCTTCTCTTCTCATGAGGTGGCCAAAGTACTGGAGCCTCAACTTCAGGATCTGTCCTTCTAGTGAGCACTCAGGGCTGATTTCTTTAAGAATGGATAGGTTTGATCTTCTTGCAGTCCATGGGACTCTCAAGAGTCTCCTCCAGCACCATAATTCAAATCTTATATACCAATAGTGAATTCCGTAGAACCATACAGTTGGAAGGGACCCCAAGGGACATCTAGTCCAACCCCCTGCAATGCAGGAATCTTTTGCCCAACATGGGGCTCGAACCCACAACCCTGAGGTTAAGAACCTCATGCTATCCTCACTGAGCCATCCATTCTATGACTGTGGAGCCTTATGCATCCAAAATGCACCACCTGTGCACAAGGTAGAGGTATCAATAGGCTTGGGGGAACCAAAGATTTGCAGAAGCACACTAACTCTTTAAGAGGGCAAGTAAACAGGAGAGACATTCAAACAGCTCACTGAGCATGTCCAGTGAGTATGGGATACTGACTGTTGGGGCAGGTGCACAGAAAACCAGACAAGAAGGAGAAATGTAATGAAGGCACTTGGAAAAGGGCATGGCTGGCGGGTTAAAATTCTGAATGCCACAGTTTCCACTTGTACCCTTCCCAATATTAAAAAGCCCCTGGCGTTGCTTGTTTCATGATGGCTGCAGTATATGGAAGTGATTTCTTCAGTGATTCTACTATCTTTATAGATAATTAATTTGCTACCTAAAGGTTATGGAAAAGACATCATTCTCTCCCCCCCCCCCCTCCCGCTTGTGTGCTAACAATGAGATCTCTCAGTTTCCTCAATTAGGTCAACTCCTGTGATTAATATCCCCCCATGAGAGCTATTAAACACTGGTTAGAATCGCTGAGAAATGACTGGGAGAAAAGATATATGATCTCCGTCATGGATTTCTCATCTCTAATTGCTAGGCTTCTTTTGACAAGTGCCCGGGCCAGGAGCAGGGAGTTCCACCAGACACATGACATGGGTGAAAGGGATGTCAGGAACAAAAAGAGCTTGGGAAGGTGAATAGACACCCTTCTTCGAGTTGCTGGCCCTGCTCTGATCACTCGTCATCCTCGTCACCTCCCAGAAAATGCAGTAAATCTGATACTTTCCTTGATGTCTCAAAGAAGTACCAGCAATATTTTAACCTGCTCATGCAAGAGCCAACTTGAAAGCTGAATTTAAACCTTCAGAAGAAAACCCAACCAAGTTGGGAAGGGTGGAGAGAACCTGATGCAGCATCTGAGGCGCAACTCAGCTGGTTTTAGCCAGCAGGAAGAGGGTCTCCTCCTAGTATCAAGTAGGCAGATGATGAGCGTCTTTCGGATGATGAAATGGACCTCATGCACTTCGCGGAAATGGCTTGCTAAGAGGCTAAGACTCCAATAACTGAAAACACAGGATACCTTCCCACTGTTGACAGCAATGGCCGGCACTCAGTCAAGCCTCACCTGATGGAGGGAACAGATTTTACCAAGACACTCTCTTTCTCTAAATTTGTTCTCTGTGTTGCGAATGTCAACATTACTGTTGTTCTTATCAACAGAATCCAGCCTCCAATAATAAATGGATTCCAGGAAGGTGATAGCTTGATGGATGATTCCTATACTGTAACTAACACAGAGAATTTGTTTTTGCAGCTCTGCTGGCATGACAGAATGGGACGTGTATACTGAGCCTTCAGACTGCACTCTTCCTCTTCCACCCTTGGGATGTCAGAGAATTCAGACAAAAATGGAAACTGGAGCAGAAATTGCTTCATCCCGTGTCCAGAAGAGAAATGGATCTGGCAAATGCAATCAGTATTCGCTGTTTTTGTTACTGCTATCAGTAAGCATTGGGTTTCCTTTGTGTGGGAATGAATGCTGGGGAATCAGTGAATTGTGCCAAATTTCACCATGACAGATGGCAACATGAACGTCTTTTTTGTTGGAAGCCAAACTGCAGCAGAACAGAAGCAGCGCTGCCTGCAGCAAATACATCTCATAACAGAAATGGATGGCAGCTTACATCCTTACTCCACCCTCTGCCCGATGGGCAACAGCTTGCCAGAGAAACTTCCTGCTATCAGCAAAGTGGTCCTGCAGGAAAGGACACCTGAAGAGGTGGAGGAGGAGTTTGGATTTGATATCCCGCTTTATCACTACCCGAAAGAGTCTCAAAGCAGCTAACATTCTCCTTTCCCTTCCTCCCCCACAACAAACACTCTGTGAGGTGAGTGAGGCTGAGAGACTTCAAAGAAGTGTGACTAGCCCAAGGTCACCCAGCAGCTGCATGTGGAGGAGCAGAGACGCAAACCCGGTTCACCAGATTACGAGTCTTAACAAACTTAGTTGGTCTCTAAGGTGCTACTGGAATGAATTTTTTTATTTTTTATTTTGTTTCGACTACGGCAGACCAACACCTGTAACCTCGTAACATTGTTATGGCACACACACAAAAACCCAATAATGAAAATACATTGTTTTCGTTTATTGGCTACAAACATGTAAGTGTAAGTGACCTTGAATGTTAAAGCTCTTTTTACAACAGGAGGAAGGAACATGCAAGAGTTCTCTATCTTACTCTCTCTGCGGAGAGCAATGTTCATGCTTACATGAACATGGTCTATTTGCTTTGCTTCATCTGTTCTTTGACTTAAAGGGTTCCATGGAACCTGAAAGGATTAAACACTGGTTAATTCTAATTGTTAGCAAAACAACTGCAGAAGTGTAGGTAAGGAGCTGGACTCCTGCTTCAAGATTTCCTTTCCATTTGTGTGTGTGCTCCCTCCCTCCCTCTCCTCATTAAGTTCACCTTGTCAACAACAGCAGCACACACAGACACCCTTTCGGGAGTGATTCCACAATCTCCCTTGGCTAAAAGGAAGAGTGGCCTCTCTCCTTGTTCTGGTGAACCGCTGTGCATGCTTCCTGATGTGCTTTTGCAAGTGCTGCCTTTGTTCTCGAGCTTTCAAAAGTGAATCAAAAGACCCACTAAACCAGACACATTTTGAAGTCTCCCTTTGAGCACCTGAGATTGTGCTGGAATAGCTCTCTCCACAATGAAAGCATGTGTGGTATTCACTCATAGCATTCTTGCTATGCGGACTTTAACCAAAATAAAGTCTTGCTGTGGGTGAAAAAGGAGATTTGCTTGGCAGTGTTTAATTTCTGTGAAGGGGAGATCTGGGGCTCACATTGGCCTGGAATCTACATCATTTGAAATAAGCTCTGCCCCCGCCTACCCCACATCAATCAGCATGAGGTAGTTATTTCAGGTTGAGGGGAATGCTCTCTGACCATGTGTGTTGGGAGCATTTGCTTCCATTTTCATTTAACTGCAAACCCTAAACTCTGATGAACCATGTCTAAAATTAAGGACCAGAATGATGAACCGGCAGCCTGCAGATGCTGTTGGATGACACCTTCCATCATCTCCGGCCACTGGCTATGCTGGCACTGGAGTCTAACATCTGGAGAACCACACGTTTCCCTTCCATAGTTTAGGGAACTAAGCCAGCTTTATAAACCATAGTCTGAAGTTGGTTCATTTCAATAATAAACCATAGTTAAGGCCAGGCCTGTGCAGAGCTTCTCTGAGGCCCAGGGCGGAAGTCTTGTTCTTGGCATGACAGTGTAAGTCCGGCAGGGCCCTGGCAGGGCCCTCTGGCCAGCCTAGCCCTCCAAAACCCAAGGCAAGTGCACCTGGCTTCCCTCACCCCTCTGCATGGGCCTAGTTAAGGCTAACCACAGTTTGATTGGTTTGAGACAATATGATAACAATTAGTTACAGATGGAAGTGGAAGTTTCCTGTCTCTTCACAGCCGCACCAGGAGGAGGAGGAGGAGAGGAACTCCCAAGCCCAAGACTCGCCCATGTAACTCTAAACCATAGCCAGGGTTGTTGTACCCATAGGTGCTAGGGGTGCGGGGCACCTGGGCACCAGGCTCTCAGGGGTGCCAGGCCAAGAGTCCGGGGCCCGAGAGTTGAGTCCGGGGAAGAGCCTGCTCCACCCTCCTGTGCGCCTGGGACTGGGCAACCGGGGGGGGGGGACCGGGCAGATCTTTGCACCCCGGCGCCGCATATGCTTCAGACAGCCCTGACCATTAGCATTACACCCAAACAAGACCACCAAATTGGCAACACACTCAGAAGGCTGCTTACGCATGCAAAATTTCCTTCCTGGAGCAGAGCAAAAGTGCCTTCGTTAATACAGGAAGACCACACACCAAGGGTGGGATTCCATTCAGAACTGTCGCTGCATTGTAGCCATGTAAAATCTATTGAAATAAGAAAAGGCAATATAACAGCAGCATGGAGTGGACTGCATGCTACAGCTCTCCTTCATGCATTATGGTTTTAACAGATACAAATGAAAGCATCCGGCTATGTACTCAACAATGTTTGAAGTTCATACACATCTTGGTTTCCCATTCCCCATTCCCATTAGAACCACACTGCTTTTCCACATTTTTTGAGGAGGGAGAGACGGCATGCATGTTCCAAATGGTGCCACTTTTAAAGGGTGCACGATCCAGGTTCGTTAACACGTGCTCATTAGCATCTTAAGATGTAAAGCAACACTAAACACCGCTGGGTTTCAGGGGTATAAACTGAAACAGGGGAAATTATCCTGTGATAATATGAATGTCAAATATAGGGTAAGCTAACAAATCATTCTGTCAACACCAGCTTCCAAGTAACATAATTTACAGAAAACTTGTGATTACACATGGCACAACTGTTAGTTAGAACTTGACACTCTCCCATTTTGCTTCTCTGTTGTTGGGTGCTATAAGAAAAATATTCATGAAACCTCTCCATGCTAAAATCAACATGGAAAGGTTTATATCCTCATAGTTGCATGCAAGTAAAAAGTCTGTGTTTGACTCTGGAGAGAACTATTGCTTCTGACAGCCAGTATCTGCCAGTGCTTAGGATGGAGTGTGATTGGCAAGAGCAGAGAAATGCCAGAAAGTGCAATGTTATGGTGTTGCCGCTACACTTCCATAACTGCAGAACATCACAGGGATACAAATGTTTAGAATCAAATGCGAGGGAGGAAGAGCCTCTGGACAATGCCATTATTTACATAACATCAAACCTAACGTTCACAGGCCATGTTAAGCATTGAAGGGAGTTCTAGAGGACATGTCCCCTTCTGCTATGCCTCACCAAAGCAGAGGGCAAAAGAGGACACCGATTTGCATATGCTCATGTATATGTACAGATGGACATTTTGAAATAATTACGGTACTATAGTTTAAATAGAAATACAGTTTATCTCATCATAGCGGGGAGGACTGTGACCTGTGTTCCTAGTCAGTCTGCTCTCCAGCGCTGTGCCAGGGGGAGAGAATAGAGCCAACACATATCTCCAGGGCTTAAAGCTTGCGCTGGCTGCCCCTGAGCCAATGGACCAAGCCCAAGTTTCTTGTATTAATTTACAAGGTGCGCAGCAGTCCAGGGTGCAGATTCACTCATGTTTCTTCCTGCCTCCCTATATGAAAAGCCACCCTGACTACTTGCTTCAGGAACCCAGAATGATGAACCATGAACTGTGAATTCTGCTGCCTTGGCCCAACGTCACTTATTATAGGCTGGAAATCAGACTGAGAAGAGGACTGTTATATTTGTGGAGCAGGAATAGATAAGGCACAGCCTTCTGTATGTGTTGGACTACAACTCCCATCATCCTTGGCCACTGACTATGCTCACTGGGGCTGATGAGAGTTAAGAGTCCAACAACAAAATCTAGAGCAGGCATCCCCAAACTTCGACCCTCCAGATGTTTTGGACTACAATTCACATCATCCCTGACCACTGGTCCTGTTAGCTAGGGATCATGGGAGTTGTAGGCCAAAACATCTGGAGAGCCACAGTTTGGGGATGCCTGATCTAGAGGGCCAGGGATCCCCCATCCCTGATGTACAGAGTACATGGGAGCTGTGTGGATTTTTAAAAACCTGGTCGCTAGCTTTCTGTGTTCAGGCTAGAGGAGCAATGAGGAAGTTGTTGAAGCAGAATGGTTTCACCAACTATAAAATCCTGTTACGTGTTCTGTTCCTTGTTATATTCTCTGAAATGAGGGACATTTGAGGCAGTAAGACAAAGAAACACCCTGGAGCTCTCAAAGCTCTTTGCTAATGGGACAACCCAGTGCAAATATGGTATGTGTTAGATCACATGCAGATGACCTCTCAAAAGATTTCACGCAGGACACCTGAGAATATAAAATCAATCAAGAAGTGCCAAGCTGCAAATTTTGAGGCAAACTGCCAAATCCAAAGTTTATATTATAGACACACCTGTAACCCGATAAAGAACAGTGGGATAAACAGCTCGGAAGGGAGGGATGGTTCTGAGCAGGAAAATGGCTGACAAGGAAAGGATTAATCCCCTCCATGTGTGTAATCAAAATGGCTGCCTCCCAGGGCCGGTTTTCATTTTTAAAAAAACTGATTGGCATTCCATTAGATGTGTTTGCCATGCATATCAGAGGTCCCCTACCCCTAAGCTGGCTGCCTACATAAGTGAAAAATCAGCAATAAGCAACATTGCTGGACTAGGTGCCATGTTCCACCAGCTATTGAAAATATTATTTTTCAAACAAGCTTCTGATTCTGCTGCTGCTTAAGATAGTGTCATGCATGGTGGGGGGGGCAGGCTCTATATGCCAAGAGCCTTCTAACCCCTGGATCTGGCTAGTGTTAAAATATAAGCCAGGCTAGCTTTCTGTTGAGACAATAGCCTGAGTGATGATGGACCATTAAGAGAGCAAAGGATGTGGATCTGTGCGAGATGGCAAAAGGGTGCCCACACTTCCTCAACTAGCTGGCGGTTAGAAAAAAGGCAAAGGCAAGAGTGATGTGAGGTAGAAGCAAAGCAGCAAGCTGGGAACCAAGAAAGACAGAGCAATGCTTGATTTCTGTTTGAAAGATTTTAAGCACCTGGACAGCAGCCATGAGCAGACCGTCCAGTTCCAGTCTTCCCCATGATGGCGAGATGCACTGTGTTCCTATTTAGATTATAATACTATTTCTGCATTTGCATCTATACATATAAGTAAGCCTATCCTCCCCTGAGCGAGGAGCCCTTGCACCTCAGGTTTATTGGAAGCAATGCCGCCCCGAGTACTGTGACGCCCGAGGCGGAAAATCTCCATCTCTCTCCGTACCTCATCGCAGCAGTAAAAATATAATAAACAAAATCATTGACAATTTGTAACCTTTCAGAAATGTGCTGCTGGAGGCAAGCACTGAATAATGGGAGGGCCAGCTGGGGCTACCAGGAGTCAGGATCACACACATTCCTCATGGAGGAGGCAGCCCTGCAAATCTCTCTCCCTTTCTGGAGAAGCGGCCCTTTTCCGTCCCAGTGAAGCCACAGCTCCTTCTGCTGGCTCTATGTGCAACTGCAGGCATCCTCCGACAGGGAGGCCAGCTTTGGACTTGGAAGGAAGCAGCAGTGAGCCTAAAACTCTGGATGTAATTGACTCATTGTGTGGAGAGGGGGTGTCCTTAGATGATAAGTGTCTTTATTCGCTTGTTTCCGAATGTGGTAAGCCAGCTGTGCTGCATTTCAAGGAAGGGTAAGTAAGTATTTTTCTGTCGAGTGACTTCCTGGACCTCAGCTCCAAACTCCCGCCTTGAGTTCATTACTGGGATGCAGCATGAGGCAAACACAAAAACAGCCAGGGCAGCACCAGAGATCTAAGCTGCCAGCCAAATCTCTGGGCCATTTGCCAGAACCGGGAAGGAAGCGAAGCCAGAAACAAATGCAAGCCAAGCCCATTTTTTTTATTCTTGCGCAACAACCTCTTGCACACATAAAGGTTTTGCATGGGGTGGGGGCCTGCGTTTGTAGCATGAGTGCACACACCTGGGCTACAAACATTTCATGCAAAGTCAACTCCTTAGATCCTCAAGTATTATTGAATGTCCTTTCAACCACTGATCCCATTTTTGCTTGACCTGTCGAACGCCAACCCTACTGGGCACAAATTGCGATAGGTTCAAGCAACTAAACATGCTCACTGATCCAGCCTCCCCCAACCTGGTGCCCTCCCATGTTTGGTGCTGCATTGCCTGGCCATTTGCAATGCTGGCTGGAACGGACGGGAGCCGAGTTCAAAACATCAGGAAGGTAGCTGGATAGGGAATCAATAGATGAAGCATTATGCAAGCATGGCCTTTTTCAAATAGCTTCATTAGGATATATATTTTTAAAACCACACACACGATTAAAAGAAATTGCAAGGTATACAATAAAGATATGGCATAAGAATACCCAGTCATCAGTCTAAAGCATATAATATGATTTAATCTAGAGCAACCAAAAATATCTGGATGTCTTTGAAAGTTCAATGTTGCTTTTGTTTTTCTTATTCATGTAATCCATAAGACAATACCAGCCAGTTGTAAATGAGTCCTGGTGTCTCTGTCCTTTGGCCAGTCCTATTTTGACGGTCAATTTATATATTCAGGGCAATTGCCAAACTCTGTTAAGCCAATTGGATAAGGATGCCCCTTCTAAGTCTCCCCCCCCCCAAATAGGCTATAACAAATCTAATTACTAATAATAAATAACCAAGATTTCTAAATGAAATACCTGTATTCTGACCCTGTGTATTCAGTAAACACAAGGGACTGAGTTATTTGTTGACCAGCGATAACAGGTATCTCTAGAAATATTGTCTCCCCAAAACCTGACACTGTAACGTAATACCACCACATATGCTGCCATGTGCCTTAGTTCCACATCCTTGCTTACAGACCAGGTGAAGGGAAGGGAAGGGTTAATAGGTGTAAGATGAAGAGGTATGAGGTACCATTTCTGCAATATTTTCAGGGAAGATTCCTTTGTAGAGGCTGACCTTCTCGCTTCACTGCGAGCACACTCAGCCAACGCTGGAAACAGTAGAAAGTGGAATGTCCGAAGAGCATTTTGTAAGAAAAAAGGAATCTTTATCAGAGAACACATAGTTGTGTAGATAAAGACCTGGCTAAAACTCCTGGCAAATGCCCCATCATAAACACACAGACCAAGTGGTTGCAGCTCATTGTCAGGGAGTCAGAAGTCAAATTTTATGTGTGCAATTATTTAGGAGAAAATTTAAGGTGTGTCTTTGACCTCCCTGCAACGACTCTTTTGGAAGAACAAGGCAAGCATCACGGTATCTCTGGGAGCCCCCCTACACCCCCCTTTCCTCTCATGGCCACAGCTCAGCTTAATATTTAAAGGAACTCAGGAGTTTCAAAGTCACCAGACTTTCTGGGCCTGTATTAGCAAACTGCAGAAACTGTCATGGGTACCACACACAACGTATTATTTGGTTACACTAGAATGCTTATTTCATGTCTGATTTCACTGGGCAGGAGGAACCTTAGATACCAGGGGAAACCTAGGAATTCATGCGCACCCATGGGTGCCACATTGGCAACCCCTAGTCTGCAGAGATCACATTGCTTCTCCTGCTTACTTTCACAACCACAGTTTCCCAGAAACTCTCTAGACCAATGAATTAACCATACCAGCCCTGTGTGTATTTAAAGTACATTGAGCCTCCTAGAAATCAATAGGGCAAAGCCAGACTGCTTTTAATCAGTTGGACTCACCGTTACAATGACCCAGGACTGGTAACAAAGGCAGAAAGAGAGATTAAAAGACAATCCTATCGCTGTCTCGAAACACTGGTATCAGCAGCCTGTGTACACACATGGAATAGGGCAGATGCATTTGGCAAAGAGGCCTGAAAAGCTGCCTTTAAATTATACGCAGGGCTTTTCTTCCAGGGGGAACTCACCGGAACTCATTTCCAGCACTTCTCAGGTGGGCAAGACCTGGTAAGTCTTAAACTTTTCCTAGAGCTGGAATGGGCAAGTCCCCCCCCCCCAGAGAAAATCATTTTGGCCCACGGGGAGGGGAAGACATGTCAACTGTGGGTGGGGCTTCCCCCTTTTCTTATATACAACACCCTCTTTCTCCTCCTCGCCCCCTTCTCTCCCCAGCAAACTTCTGGGAAAGGGACATCTCACTCTTGCCTGAGACTTGAACTGATCACTCGCAGAGGGCTTATGAAATCTGACTGAGGGCTGCACAAAATTAGCCCGAGGGCCAGTTAGCCCATCCTTGTTCTTGAATGGTATCAGTTCTCTGTAGCCATGTTGACGGCCTCGCCCAGAAACTGAACACTGAATTCAAGTGCTTCCCATTTAGGGCAACTCAGCTGTTTCCATGCATGGCCCCGAGATCAAGTCTTGCATGCTACCTCATACACACTTGCTTTGTTTATATAAGCAGCACTCTTGCCATCATCACGATCAAACAAAGAAACCACTTCTTAGCACTGAAACTAGGAGGAGAGTGGTTTTTGGGATTTTTTTATAACAAAACTGGATGTGCATACCTTTGGCAGGTGAGGCCACCGTGAAGAATGTGGGTGTAGCAACTATGTTGGTTTTCTAATGTCTGGTTTTCATAGCTGCATGTTAAATCGGCCTGGGGGGAGGGTACAAGTTTAAAAATAAAGCAAAGGAGGGGGGGTGCAGCCCACTGGTTTAATAGCAGAGGGTCTTAAGGCTCTCTTCCATAGGCTTTGCTCCTCCTGTACAAAATGTACATGAAAAGACCATGGACACACTTTTCAAAACCCATGCATAGGTCAGAATACTTCCCAACAGAAGGCGATAGCCAACTAAGTTGCACTCAGAATAGATCCCTTGACATTGATGGACGCAAGACAGTCATGTAGCAGGAGACTCTTAATCTCAGGGTTGCGGGTTCGAACCCCACGCTGGGCAAAAAGATTCCAGAATCACAGGAGGTTGGACTAGCTGAGCCTTGTGGTCCCTTCCAGCTCTACAGTTCTATGGTTCTAGGTCTATTGATTTCAGCGGCTCTACTTTGCAAAGGACTGTTGGTCAAAATGGGCATGTCTCTTACCTACCACTGGTTAACTGAGATTTATCACATGAATATGCAAATAGCAGTTGAGGGAGGGAAATGTGTGGAACGGCACATTGGCCAGTTCTGAAAAGTATCTGAAAGGATCACTTTCAAGTTTAAAAATTCCCTAGCTACAATGTCTAACTGTGTCCCCCAAAGGGCTTCCTTCCTTCCCCACAATAAGTGGGTGTTGTACTCAAAATGACAGAGTGGCTGCAACAGATTATGCAGATACCTGATTTGTTCCTACAAAACCTCTAGGAACGCAGTCGGGGTAGGTAGGCTATCTGAAATAGACTGCAATTTTAGGATACAATTGCAAAGAGGCAGACTGCTTCTCATTCCTGCTATTGAGGTCAGCAAAAGCAGGAGGCAGGTTTAACCCTGCAAGGCAAGTTCTGCCTCTTAGGTGCTTGACTTTCTTTTCTCCTACAGAGAAGAGCTGTCATCCATTCCTACAGAGAAGTGTTTTCTACTGGACTGCTGCGCAGGTGTTCACAAACACACACACAAACACAGATCCTTGCTATATATAAGTCCCCCCACCCTGCACACCCACACTTCCACCCATGATGATGAACAGGCATTGCACAAGTACCAAAGACGAAAACTGGTCTCTTCAGGTTAGGGCTGTCAGAATGCATGACTGAAAATGAAGATGCCTGGTAAGTAGCAGGTAGAACAGAATTCTACTATTGCTCACAGCTCTATTCTAAACACAGGGTGTGTTCAAAATAGAAACAACTTAGAAGCACCAGATAATCAGCCAGTCCCCTGACTGGACAGATCTGCTTGAGCAATGTCACCTTTAACGTTCACAGACTGTGAAAGAGCCACAATGAAAGAGAGACAGCTAAAGGGGAAGAGGATGGAAGGACTTTAATTAAAGCTCTCTCATTCCACCAACCTCAACACTGCAGATAGGCAGGATCTCAGCAACAGACAATCCACCTTGCCAAACACCTCGACTAAATCAACGCTGCCTCTCAGCTTTAGGGTTCAGGTAGAACGGCCTCAGGGCTGAGATAATGAGGAAAGAAAAACCCACTTCAACAGCATTCTGCACTCACAGGCAAACAGCCAAGCATGCTGCCAGACTTTCCCCTGTTTGAGGGATCAGGCTTTTCTACATAACACTGGTCTGGGTTACTAGGCAGCATTGTACAACTGTACAAAGGCATTCACAACTGACGGATGCTATCACAAATACAGGCAACTTGCATCTTACGCAGGAGTTTGGATCTGGGGGTCCACATGTATATGCAAAAATAACAGGAACCCCTGGAACTGCCCCACCCCACAAGGTGGAAAGCTGCTTACCCAAATTTGAGAAGGCAGTGTGAGGGCTCTGGCAGGGTCCCAGAGCCCTCTGTCCTCCTCAAAGTCCTGCAAGTGTTTGGCCAGCTTTGGAAAGGAGACTCAAGGGCTCTAGGACCCTGCCAGAGCTCTTGTGCCTCCTTCCCACAGCTTAGCACCTCACTTACCCAGCTTTTAGAAGGTAACACAGGGACTCTGCTATGCAGCCAGAGCCCTAGCACTGCCTTCCCTAAGCCGAGTAAGTCCACTTTGTGCATGTGGGTGGGAGATAAATAAATGGAGAGGTTTCTGCTGCTCTCACTTATTTATTTGCTCACAAACACCTGCACAAAGCTATGATTACATAAATTAAGTAACTTTAAGATGCAAGTTACCTATTCCATCTTCTTTGCCTGCACGTCTTGGAACCAGCACAGCATGCATTTTTTATTACTTTGTTTTTATTTTGGACAATTTTCTTATAAAATTAGGGGTGCAAATGTCTCTCTCCATCGACTTTGGTGGTAGCAGCTTGAAAAGGTTCTGCCATATATCCATTTCATGTAGCTTCGGGAATCCACTGTGGCCTGCTGGTAGACAGGAACAACTGCTGGCAGCAGAAGTAATAGGTCTCCCCATAGCATTAAAAGAGATGTCCCAGGCTTGCAGAACTGCTTCTGGATTACAGAAGTTTACAAAAGGTGCTAGTGGATCAGGAAACCTTTTGCTCTCTGGGATATGCTGAAAGGTCAAGTCCGATACTGGTGACTCTCAGAAAACCAAGCAGCCTAAAAACATGGAAAAATAGTTCTGGGTGTCTTCCTTTCTCAGGCTTTCCATTTCTTCCTTTTCCCACCAGCCACTTTGTTCCTGACCCCCATTGCTCCCTCGGCGTCATCCTCTTCGTTTTCTTCTTCGCGGGAACGCTTCTTCTTTTCCCCCTGCTGCCGCAACTCCTGCAAGGAAAGCCAGACAGCAAGTTGCTTGAGCATTCGAAGCATGGAGGCACAGAAGCAATCAAGACGCTCAAGAGCTGAAAGCAATGCCTTCAGTCGCCATGCAGGGTGGCCGGTAAACGTTGCACAAATAGAGCCGAGACCCAGCTTGCAAGGATGCACGCGGGAATGCAGCGCCCCTTGTAACCGGGAACGGCCTTGTGTAGAATTAGCTAACGATACTCTCAATGCAGTGCAAATCCTAATGTTTCAGCCACACCTCTGCGCAACAGAACCCCACTGATTAGTTGCGCATGCATGTCCACGCAGAAGCAGACCCACGCGGGTCTGGAGAAGCGCAAACGTAGCCTGAAGTTCAACCTACCATCCGAGCAAATCGCTGTGCTTCAGCCACACGTTCGGTCAGCATCATGACCTCCTCCTCTTGCGTGGGGAAGGCAGGCAGCTTCTTTCCTATCAGGTGCTCGATGCGCTGGAAGAGCTCCACATCGTACCTGGGGGAAGCGAGCCAAAATTCTCTCATCCGAATGGGTCTTCTTAACTAGTGGCCCATAAACTAGTTAAGAGCCCACCCCCTAAAAAAAGCCTCTTCCCCCAACTCAGTTGCATTTGCGCTTCAGAAAGCTGCTTCCCCACTCATTCAGAGGAGAGGAGAGGAGTGCAGGTTGCGGCCCAGCGGAAGGAGCAGAGGGCACGACTTACTGTGTGACAAACGTGATGGATTTTCCAGAGCGCCCAGCCCGAGCCGTTCTTCCCACACGATGAATGTAATCCTGAAAGGGATCCAGAATAAGCCACAGAACGCAAGGCACAGCAATGCAAAACACCATTTAAAAAGAAAGTGTAATCTGAAGCAGTTATGCAAGAGACCCCACAATGCTCATTAGACGCAGCTCCTTTTGGCTATGTATTCGGTATATTTCAAGAGTGTCTAAGGAGGAGCAAAAGATGGGCTTGACCACGTGGCTGTAGCCATTCGCCTGCCCATACAGTTGCAGGCATTGTATCTTCACAATAATATTTTTTCATTTGAGATTATATACCACTCCGTAGAAAGGCTTCACAGGCAGTTTAATAAACAAAATACGGCAACCATACACAACATCCACGAAACACAGTTTGTAAACCCGCATTCATAAAGCATCGCACAAGACAAATATGAAACCCAGCAATTCTCTGGATTAAAATGAACAATTCAGATTAAAGCTCTGAACTGCTCACTTTAAATAGTGTCATCTTCTCTTGCATTCTGAAGGCCAGTAAAGAAAGGAGACAAGCAAAGCTTCCTGGGCAGGCAGTTCTACAACTGGGGCAATGCACCAAGCAAAACTAAGAAGGCACTCCTAGCCACAACTGTTCATCCAAGAACCAAGCAGCAAAGGCCTATGCCAGAACACCCTCAAGTTGCAAGCCTGAGCCTTCCGGGGAGTGTAGTCACATCCAGAGCAGGACATTTGCCAGCTCTCTGATCTAAAGACCCATCTAACCCCCATTGTCTTTTTGGTGTATTAATGGTTCCGCATCCTTTCAACTCTCAGCCTTTTGCCACTTGAGGGCTCACGTGGAGGTGGGGGTTTAGCTATTCCATTGCTAAGGAATCCTATGTTGCAACTATGGAAGAAGAGGGCCACCTCTTTCTGCAAACCCCACTAGGACATCTCAAACAATTGTAACCCAGCACCCAGCCTTCGTAACTCACCTTGGAATGGGTAGGAATGTCAAAGTTCACGACGACATCCACATGGGGGATGTCCAGGCCTCTGCTAGCGACATCGGTAGCCAGTAGAATGGACCGTGCTTTAGCCTTGAACTTGTTCAGCGACCCTAATCGCTTATTCTGGGGGGAGTGAGAGAGAGAAAGGGCAAGTGAGCATGCTTGAGATTTTTCCAGGGTGGAAAAGCGAAATGAGTCAGGTTCTGTGAATCGTTCCGCCGTTACAGTCTGTTGTTCTACAGAAATGAAAGTCTGTAAAAGATAAGCTAACAAAAGGGAAAGCAAGCTTGGTGACCTATACAAGTCATATTTGCCCTTAAAACATTATCATTATTTCAGTGTGGTATTCCAGAAATGAATACTTGGCGTTCAGGTCAGCCTGTACCTGGCTCATCTGACCGTGGAGGGGAATGGCAGTGAAGCCCAGATTTCTAAGGAGGAGGGCTGTCCTCTGAGTGTTGTTGCAGGTGCTGCAGAATATCATGAATGAGTTCCCAGCAAGTTCATTCAGAATATAGACCAGGTAGCTGTCCTAAAAAGAGAAGAGAAAAGAAATTGAAATCAGAAAGGAAACTAATGGAGATTAGATGAAACACATTCAAAAAGCACAAAGGGACAAAGAAAACCCTAGTGGAGTAAGGAACAACAGTCAGGAAATAAGTTAAAGGAAATAAAACAGCTGAAAACATAAATAAGTTACCTTGAACTTGGAAGGGATGAAGACATAGTATTGCTGCAGTTTTTCAACCGTCTGGTATTTAGTTGAAACGGCACACTTGACAGGGTCCTTAAGAGCAGCACGCTGGAGTTTTTGCACCTGAACAAACATAATGTTTTCAGACATGAATTTAGCTGATATGACCTGTTAATTTCTACCACCACCTCAGCTGATCTCATGCAAAATGCCACACCTTCCCATACCTTTTTAGTCATGGTAGCAGAAAAGAGAAATGTTTTCCTGTCTCTGGGAATCACTTTCAGGATCTTGTCTACCTGTGAAAAGAGAAGGCAAATCAAAGTGAAACAACTACAAAGGTAATTAATATGCATGCAGACGAATACTAATCATCGCTGTGGGAGTGGTATCACAATCCAGTCTAATGAAAGCAGCACTGGAAGCGCCTCCTTTGAAAACCAAGCCACTCTACCGCTCCATAGAAAGGAGGGAGCGGTGCTGTGAGGGTCGAGGGGGACCGAGGCAGCATGGGGGAGAAAGCATCCCAATGCCATCAGAAAGGTCTTGTTACTTGGGCTACAACTGCAGATTACTACACATGAACCTGGAAGGGAAGATTCTCTGGACAGCAACCTGAGCAATAGTTGATAACAAGACTACAAGTCTAGTATCCAAATGCCTTGCTACATCTTAAAACCTAGTATCTGAGAATGTTTCAGATCCCAGCAGTCAACAAGGATCCACTGGAGAGGGAAACACAGGAAGCATGATACCATACTGCCAGCTGCTAAGTGGTGGAGACAACAGAGGCTGTGCGTTCCATATTAGGGAATCAAACAGAGGCAGGTCCCATTGACTTGCAGGTCCTACAGCCCATCTTGGCTGTGAGCTCAGGAAGGCCTGCTACCTGCCTTGACCTTTTTCCACCTTGCCTGAGAGGGCGGGGCCAGGACTGACTCCAGCTGCAAAAGCTGCTGAACAGACCCTTGGGCTGTGGTATTGCTTAGGGTTTTTGGTTGGGTTTTGTTGTTGTTACTGATATTAAATTTTGTATCTTTATTTTTCAATCTTATTATGATTATGTGGACATTGTTTCAATTTGGTTGTGTACTTTTTATGTATTCTATTTATTGGTTAATGAATAAGTTATGTTTTTAATTCTTGTCATGTAAGCCGCCTTGTGTGTGGTTTTATCTATTAAATGATGATGGTGATTGAAGTACACGTTAAACAGTTTTGAAAAGCACCATCTCCATGATGCTGCAAAGGACCGTTCTAAGGCGACAAGAGTTGACAGTGCTCACCTCTGTCTCAAAGTCCATGTTGAGGATCCGGTCAGCTTCATCCATAACTAAATACTTCAGAGCTCTCAAATTGAAGCCCTTTGTGTTCTCAAGGTGGTCAATAAGGCGGCCAGGTGTAGCTACAGGAGAAAACCAAACAAACTTTCAACTTTGCAGAATAGAGCACTCAAAAAGAAACACTAAGCACATCACACAAAGCACCATTGCCATGTATCCCCCATTCACTCCAGTTTGCCAAATCTCAGAGTGCCATTCCTTCCTTCTGCCAAAAGCCTTTGTAAGCACAGCCACTGGAGTATTTTGGTGGGGGGGTGGGGGGGAGGCTTGATGTAAATCAGGAAGTTATTTTGAGAGATTTGCTCTATGGAGGTTGCAGTCAAGTCTGGTCAACCTAATACAGTTTTTCACTCTCAAGCCAGATGACAAATACTCCAGCCGTTCCAGTCAAGCAGCACACATCAGTTAACACTTATGAGAGACACATTAATTTATCAGAAATGATAAATGAGCAAACTTGTGGCTCAAAGGCAAATGCTCTACCTGAGCCATGTGGACCCTAGGATGAAGTTGGGGGAGGTGGGGAGAGTTCCCACGTCTGCTCCTGTTTCCAATTAAGGTACAAGACCCATGGTTGATGCTTAGCATTAAACTGGGAAGGTATCAGAAGTGTGAATAAAGGATATGTTTGCTGGCCTACTGCTTTTCATTACCTCGTTTATGCAGATGTAAAAGACACAGATGTGCAATAGGCCTCATTCCTATGAATTATTAAGATCTCATTACAATCATTTGAATCATTGATGCTTACCAATTATTACATGTGGTTTCTTGGCTAGGGCCAGAGACTGCGCCATCATGTCAATTCCTCCCACAATAACAGCTTTGGGGGGAGAAAGAAAAGTTAAATGAAGCCCATTGAAATTGAGCCAGTTCACAACAGCCCTCCCCATCACCTCCTTTACAAGAAAATAAAAGGCAAAATTCAGGCCCCTTATCCATTGCCAAGCTTGCTCATAGGCATGGCCTAGTATTGGAACTGGATTGCTATGTTTAGATCAGGCATCCCCAAACTTGGGCCCTCCAGATGTTTTGGACTACAATTCTCATCATCCCTGACCACTGGTCCTGTGTCGCGACCCGGCTAGACAGTGGTAGACCGGGATCCGCCGGGCTCGCGCCTTGCGGGCGCCAGGAAGGGGAACCAGGCAGCAGGCCAGGGAAGGGGGCGACAGCGGAGCCAGGCGCGCAGGGGTTAAACCGAACACGGCAAGACCTGAGCTCACCTAGGCATGCCCCGAGGGGTAAACAACCCCAGGCTGATGGCCCAACTCCAGGTGTGGAAGGCTTAGCGGGCAATCCCGGGAAGCCAGTGATAACGACCGCTAACGAGCCATCAGCGGTGGGCGCGGTGGAACTGTCAGCATCGCAATAACAATGTAAAAAGCACCCATGAATAGCACGGGTAGACAGGAGCAGTTAACCCCTTTTGTCCAAGCTATCCTGGGTGGGGAAGAGGATTTCCCCCGGACCTTTAGGGCAGAAGGGAGGGGGGAATTGGGGGTCAACCAGCAAAATGTATTTAAGGGGAACTCTGAGATGGCCTCCTCAGAATCCTTACGGACTTTCCACGTTTCTCTGTGTGCTGTACAATAAACTTCAAGACTTTTTCCGCTGACTTCTCGGAGTGGCGTGCGTTCTTGACAGCTAGCTACAGTTACCATCGGGGACACGACATCCTGTTAGCTAGGGATCATGGGAGTTGTAGGCCAGAACATTTGAAGGGCCACAGTTTGGGGATGCCTGGTTTAGATGCTAAGAGGCATTCTTTGAACAAGACACCCCAACACTGACAAATACATATTATAAAAAAGAACCCTGCATTAGCTTCAGGAAGCAAGTCTTAGCCAAGCTTCCATTCTATATGGACTAGTGTAAGCAGCCTAACCAAAACAATCAACTGCTACATATCCAGGAAAAAACCCCTGCAAGAGGTAAATAATGTATCCAAAGCAAACAAGTTTGATGCTTAAAAGGCAATTAGATTATGAAACTGGAATACATTGTTCAAACCAAGCACTCTTCATTTGCATGGCTTACACATTTTTGGGGGGGGGGATACACATGGAGAAATATTAACTGTGAGAGTGAATAGACTGGAAAGAGAAGTTGCTGAATTGCAACTGATTACCAAACTTAAAACCATGGAGAGACCTGGTTTGAATAGAGACATTGGATTCTTATCTCATTATACATGACAAAGCTTTTTTTAGCCATCTCACCCCTTGCTTTTTCCTGCAAGTCCAATTGCAGTCCTTAACAGTTGTCAACAGGTTGTTTACCTCACCTATCAGCTAAATCACCCATTCCCACCCTCTCACTGGTGGCTTCTGTTTCAGTGTATCTGAAGAAGTGTGCATGCACAGGAAAGCTCATACCAAGAACAAACTTAGTTGGTCTCTAAGAAGCTACTGGAAGGATTTTTTTTTTATTTTGTGAGAGTGAAATAAGTCCCACCTAATTAAATCTCTCTTCGTTTGCCTCTTTGTTTTTAAGAGAAACTGCCAGAAACTTCCAGTCTTAACTTTTCGATCATAAGGTAGGCATGGGTGCTTTTTTTAGCACAAACCCATCTAATTTGCAGTTCCTTCATTGATATGCAGACCAGAACACAATTTAACAATCAGGTTGCGAACTTCTTCAAATTTTGCAAACCAGTTTTGGCTTCAAAAATGTGTAAAAAGAAATGCAAAAAAGAAAACATACACAAATGAGTGTTTGGGGGGACATGCTTGTAATATGTGTATTTTGGGGAAGAGCACACACAAATGAAAGTATTTTTGTATCAGTTTTTAAAATCAGGATAGAACAAATTTATGTATTGAATGCATGTGAAACTGATGAGGAATGGAAATAGGCTGCTCCATCCACCCCTACTAGAGGCATACTAAGATTCACACTTTGAAGTGGGATATAGTGCCATTTCTTGAATCTGATATTTTGCTATTCTTATTTTGAAAAGCATGCAACTGCTTCTTCTCCTTACAGATTTCATTTTGTTTTCTGCTAATTCTTAGCACTGCAGCAAGGCCACTCACCGCTCTGGACACCAATGGAAGATCCAAGGGCCTCAAACTGCTCCGAGATCTGAAAGGCTAACTCCCGGGTCGGGGTAAGGACCAAAGCAAAGAAGCGCTGAGGTGACTCTAGCAGTGCTTGAAGGATGGGCAATGCAAAAGCCCCCGTTTTTCCAGATCCGGTCTCTGCTAAGCCAATGATGTCACGCCCTACAAGAAGGAATACAACAGCACAGATGGAGGAAATTCAAAAGCAGTTCTGGAAAGTAACAAGAGTAGCACTAGAACAGACATTTTTGCACTAGTGACAGCTTGAAATCAGCTAACATAACTTAAGAAACATCAACCAATGTAATAAGCGTATTATTTGAAGATACAGAGTACAGGCCATGGAAGGTTTGTACAAGACTCCTGTTCTAACAGCTCCCCAACCTTGGCTCATACCAAGGGAAGGAAAAGAGGCTGGCACCGGAAGACTAGCAGCAGTGGATATCTGCACTACTAAACACTCCATGAAGAGTTTCAAAAGACATTTCCCCTCTCTGTTTAATTGTCTTATTGTACAGGTGATATTTTGGAGGGCAGTTAATGAAAATGGAAGTCTCTCCTGACAAATAACATAGTTGAATTCACCACCGAGAAAAGTAATATTAAAGCATTTTCAACCAAGTCAGATGGACGGGGTACAAATAATAATAATAATAATAATAATAATAATAATAATAATAATAATAATATAAATTCAGTCATAGAATTATAGAGTTGGAAGGGGCCCTGAGGGTTATTGAGTCCAACCCCCTGCAATGCAGGAATCTCAACTAAATCTTCCATGACAGATGGCTACCCAACTTCTGCTTAAAAACCTCTAAGGAAGAACAACCAACCATGCCTCGTGGGAGCTCAAAAGCTCTTACTGTCAGAAAGTTATTCCTGATGTTTAGTCGCAATCTCCATTCTTATAACTTGAACCCACTGCTTCAGCTCCTGCCCTCCGGAGCAGGAGAAAAAAGCTTGCTCCATCTTGCATGTGGCAGCCCTTTGGATATTGAAAGATGCCTATCATATCTCCTCTCAGTCTCTTTTGGTTTGAACGAACCTGGCTATCTAACTGCTTAAAAAAGCCCAGGTCCCACCTGACTTCTTGCTGATGGGGCTTCCCCACAAATGGTACAGCTCTCCTGCCAGAAGACTTGTGGAGTTGGGGAGACTTACACTTCTGCCGCAGGACGGACCAGGAAGCTGTATTGCTTCATAGTCCAAGGTGAGAAGAACTCCATCTGTATCCAAGTCTGTGTAATACAAATGACTGGCAATACCTGTTCTATAATACATGAAACACAGGAGAGCCTCTTCTTATTTCTAGAAATATATTTCTCTTTTTCCTGAATTTCAGCTCCCAGTCTCACCTTGGAGTGCAACTGGAACGGCCTCGACTTGGATCTTTGTTGGTGTCTTCCATCCCAACTGATCACAGGATTCACACAGCACATCGGTCACTCCCTATTATTCCAAATAGAAAAGAAACCATAATTAGCAAGGGACCCCAATCTTCAGAATCCAGTAAGTCCTGGTTCACACAACTCGGTAAACCAACCTATCTTCTCCTGTCCTTTTAGCATACTGCAGCATGCCACCTAAGCCAAGGTTTGCCTGCGATCTCTTCCCAGGGAGCCTGCATGTTTGGGCTAAGCAATGCTTTGGTTGTTAAATGTGAACCTGACCATGGTCTTTTCTATTAGCTTACAAGTCTTATTTTCATCTCAAAACTTTGATAACTTGAAAACATGGGACACTTAAAAAAATAAAAACAAATAAGGAAAGGGACACTGTGGATAGGCCAAGGGACACTGTGGATAGGCCAAGATTCTCCTCATCCAAAATATAAAAGGTTAAAGGACCCCTGGATGGTTACGTCCAGTCAAACGTAACTATGGAGTGTGGTGCTGATCTCGCTTCAGGCCAAGGGAGCCGGCGTTTGTCCACAGACAGCTTTCCAGGTCATGTGGCCAGCATGACTAAACCGCTTCTGGAGCAATGGAACACTGTGACGCATGGAAACACCAGAGTGCACGGAAATGCCATTTACCTTCCCGCCGCAGCGGTACCTATTTATCTACTTGCACTGGCATGCTTTCAAACTGCTAGGTTGGTAGAAGCTGGGACAGAGCAATGGGAGCTCACCCTGCTGCGCAGACTTGAACCGCTGACCTTCTGATCAGCAAGCCCAAGATGCTCAATGGTTTAGAGTAGACCACAGCACCACCTGCTCCAAACACCTGACCTTACCCGGGTCTGTTGAGTCATGGTAAAACTGAGAAATCATATTTTAGTTCCTTAGCAGGACGGCAGCACACAATCATGTAGCAAAATATCCCTTTACACAGGAAACCACATTTATCTTTCTCCTTTCGTTTTGTCCACTGCGGTGCCTTAGGACCAGGGTGGATAAAAATCAATGATTTTTTTAAAAAAATCAAAAAAATCGGATTTTTTTGATTTAAATCGGATTTTTTTGATTTAAATCGGATTTTTTTGATTTAAATTGGATTTTTAAAATAAAATGCTTTTGGAGGAAAAATCTTTCTAAATATAGTCTTCTATTTAAGTTACATTGTAGTCCAAAGGCTATTCATCAGGAAATAAGGATTTGTTTTAAGTTTATCAAGTGTGCTAAAACTCAGTCTAAGTTTTTTTTAAAAAATGTTTAACCACATCAGTTAACAAACATGGATACATATGCTATCATGTTATTGTTTTAGTTAAATAAATTGTTTAAATGGTTAGTAAGGAAATGATTATTTTTCTCCTTCCAATAAAGTACAGCAGAAAAGTTGTCCAAATATAAAGAGTTAACTTATTAAACCTCACCATAATTTCATAATTATCTGTCTATGTATTTCTAGTAATATAACCAAATCAGTAATTTTTGATATAACTGTAAAAACTACTCTGAAAATTTATTATTCAAAAAATAAAACCTTCAAATGGTTGTAAATATTAAGATTATACCAGCAAGAATGAGTCTTTCTGTAAAAAAAATATTTAAATCAAGTCTTACTGACTAGTGATTTAAATCGAGCCTTACTGACTAGTGATTTAAATCGTGATTTAAATCGTGATTTAAATCAATTTGATTTAAATCAAATCCACCCTGCTTAGGACATTGTCGGTTCCAAAGCAATCCGCAAACCCGCTAAGCAATTCTGAGAGATGGGCCAACCAGGCCATAAACACCCTCATCAACCAAAGTATAATATAACCCCGCTAGCTTTCTCTGCACAGCCGCTTTCTCATGGTTTCAACTGGGCATTTTCTCAGTGGAGAAAGAAAGCTAGTATAAGCAACTAGTGGGAAATGACTGCCATGCTGTACAGCACTACCTAGCTGGGCGACAGCACTGCGATTGCCTGGCTGGTTCCAGAAATGCTCCCCCCATCATAGCAGCTCCGCAGAACTTAGCAGTGCACAGCGGAGGGGCAGCTCCGTCTACTCCGGTGCAATGGCTGGACTTGGTTTTAAAATAAAATTTAAAAGGCAAACCGCTGGGCAAGTAAAGGGTCGTCGGGAGCTAAGAGAGACAACGATTCTTCCCCGCTCACCAGTTCTTTGAAGGTCTTCGCGGTCTCCTCGACGGCTCCCTCGCCCTCCATGCCGGCCGCCACGTTCGGCTCCCACTTCGCTTTCCGGGTTGCCGCGAGGTACCCTGGGACTCGTAGTTCAAGCGCGTTCGGAACGAGCCTCTGAGCCGCAGAGATAGGAAAGGGTTAGAGTTACACGCGACGCCAACTTCCGGTTGCAGTGTGTAGCCGTCTTCACTTCAATGGAGAAAATGGTGCCGGAATTTGGAGGCGCTTAACGGGGAAAGAAGCCTGCGCCTTATACCTCGGGTGTTATTTTCATGCGGTGAATGTAATTGTTTTGAAGCACTTAAAAAAAAAACACGTCTCTGGTGTAGTGGTGAGAGTGTAGGACCAGCGCATAGGAGGAGATCTGAGTTCAAATCCCTACTCGGTGGCCACGATGTTCGCCGGGTGATCTTGGGTAACTCAACGCATCTCGCAGGGTTGTCGTCATCATGAGTGTAATATGGAGCCATGCGTACCCCATTACCCCTCCTCGAGCTTCTCGGGGATAAAGGTGTCGATGCAATTAAAAAGAAGTAAATAAAAGCGCAAGTCGTCCACGTGCAAGACAAGGAAGCACGGCGCTCCCATCCATGTGACATGCCGGGAGGAAGGAGACTGGCTGGCTGAAGCGCTGTGCAAGCAAAACTGGCCTTTGCTGTAGCTTAAAAGTGCATTTTCTATGCGGCATGTTTAGCCAGGGATTCAAACGCACCTTCAGCCTGGTATGTGAACTGCAATTTTAATAGTGGACTCCACTGCAGGGTTGTCAGCCACGTTCCCCACAACCTGCAATATGGGAGTCATATCGGGGAATTGGCATTAGCTAAGCAGATTTTTAAAACGTTCTTTTATAAAATAAGTAAGCACGCAAGAACTTCGTTAGAAAAGCTACGAGCTGCTGCTTTTTACTGCTCCTTTTTGTTCGGATGTGAGCGCGCTGGTGCCTAGTCACACAGTCACGTAAAACCCCGGGTTTCTCCATTAATTTTTATGGACAGCGCTGACTTCCTCCCCTAGTGAGATTTGAAAATGGATTCCAATGTAGCGCTCAAAAGTTTATATACATGATAATGAGTGATGTGGTCCTCTTCATTCTATTATCTCTGTAGTCCCAAAAGCCGCGAGGGCTGCTGTCCGCGCGGAGGGTTCTGGGACTTGCAGTTCACCTCTGGAGGGCAAGCGAGGTCGGCAACTAACAAGAAGCGAATAGCTGCAGGGATGACGCGTTCGGAAAGAAAAGGGAGCACTTTTGTCGTGTAATAAATAAATGTTAGGAGATCCCGAGGGGTGGGGGAAGGAAAACAAAATCCATATATTTATTTAACAAAATTTATTCAACAACATATATATCCTCCTTGAAAGAACCTCTAAGTGATT
This sequence comes from Darevskia mixta, assembly GCA_034641385.1. Classification (NCBI taxonomy): domain Eukaryota; kingdom Metazoa; phylum Chordata; class Lepidosauria; order Squamata; family Lacertidae; genus Darevskia; species Darevskia mixta. Next base: position 22,751,089 of record JAWWNH010000008.1, read on the forward strand.
TACAATTTTAGTTTGTCTGTTTGTTGAACTTGTTAGTTACTTTATCTTGTTTAGGACAATCCAAAGCGACTTACAACCAAACCTAAACATAAAACATAAACTAGTTTTGATGTGTTGGGATCTGTAATGGTCCATTGGGGCACCATGATGGGGGGAGTCGAAAAGCAGCTATACTGTAGTTCCCTATCTTTTATTATCAGAGAAACAACAAAGCTGTTGAAAGCATTTTTTTAAACGAAGTTTTTAGTTACATCTTCTGAAGCTGATGCTGTATTTTAATGGGCTTGCATTTGTTTGTTTTTTAAATACTTTTTTTATTATTTTCTTAAGTTGCACAAAAAGAGGGCAGCACAAAAGAGGCCTCATAGCAACCCTGTTGGCTAGGCTGAGGAAGGGTGACTGGCTCAAAGTCACACAGCAAATTTTTGTGGGTAAGTGGCCACTTGAACCCAGTCCTCCAAGGTATACTCTTAGCCAGGGGTCAGCAACCTTTTTCAGCCATGGGCCGGTCCACCATCCCTCAGACCATGTGGTGGGCCAGACTATTTTGGGGGGGGGTGAACGAATTCCTATGCCCCACAAATAACCCAGAGATGCATTTTAAATAAAAGGACACATTCTACTCATGTAAAAACACACTGATTCCTGGACCGTCCGCGGGCCAGATTGAGAAGGCGATTGGGCCACATCTGGCCCACGGGCCTTAGATTGCCTACCCCTGCTCTTAGCCCTCTAGCCACTGCTGGGTCAGGCTAGCTAAATCACATAGCTCAGTTTGATAGTTTCTGGATTGACGAAGATGCATTCCCTTTGTGCATGCTCATAAGCGCACCTTCCAAGTGTCTTTTTAAAAATGTGGCAGCGATTCTCACTTGTGCATGTGTTTTAACAAAATAGCAGGGAGGGGACTAAAAGTCACAAACTGCATGAAAGTAGAGGGTTCTTCACAGACTCACACAGCAACATCTTACCCAGCACTGGCCCTTTGATATTAGATTCAATAAATGAGTCTAAGGGATTTGCCTGCAAATCTTGCAAAAGGAAACTTGTTGAAGGGCTGGTATTAAGCCTTATGATTAATAATACCAAATAAAATCAGAAGCAGTTTTTCCTTGGATGTGGACTATTTGTCAAACCTAAACCTAGCAGTTGATTGACAGTGATTTTCAGAAAGTCACAGCAAAGTATCCCCGGGGACTCATTCTGGATACTGAAGGATCTCCGATACCCAAGTGGCATGACTGCAAAAACTCCTGGCTACGTGCGTGAGCACTGTGGAAATGATGACGTCCCTGAGCCCTCAGATACTGGAGTCCAACTATGCTACATCCTGTCCTTATATAACAATAGGCAATAGGCAGGAAATCTAAACAAGCACTCTGTGTGACAGATAGCATTAGCGAGTCCAGAAGCCCAAAGCTCCCTCATGAGAACTTGTAAAGAAGCAGATTGATTCTGTTTTGATTTAAGGAGACGGCTAGTGTGCTTATTTTTGCACCCCTTAATACTTACACAACTTGCATGTTTGAAAAATGCATTATTACGAATGCACCTTAACTCTCCCATTAACTATATTCAAAGCAGCCTGCCTCCACTAAGGTTGCTGTGACATTCCCATTGCTTGAAGAAGCAATTTTGTGAGTAAACGATATATACAAATAGACGCAGACACAAGGTTACTTTGTGCTCATTCATTTAATCTGTATTTTGTATTGGATCAGAGTTAGTTATCTGTGCAAGTTGTTCCTTGGTTTTACAAATACCCAAAATAGCAAGCAGATCATTTTGGCCACTTCTTTTGTCCCTTCCCCCAAAGAGCAGAAAGTCAAGGATCAGTTTAGAGGAAGTTCACCCCATACTCAAGTTCCTTACGATCCAGTGCATTTACATATTGTCTCTTGCCCACCATTCCACACTTTAAGGTTATAATGTGTCTCCTTTCACCTGAGCCACAAGCGAGGAAATAAAGAGCAGGTCTTTGAAGTATAGCCTCACTGTGTGTAATCTATGGCCTAGTTCTCACCAAGCTGGTAAACCTGCGTCTGAGCTTACATGCATCTTTCAAACCATCTGCTTATCTTCACAGGCCACCCGTACCATTATGCAGTGTCCTCCCCCTACGTATGTAAAGTTGTTTTGCCCTCGTAAGCAACATACCCACTGCCCAGTTCTACCTCTTCTTTCTTCCAACTTTTCATTGCTGTTTTCCTAGGGATACCATCCCACAGAGGAGAAGTGACCAGAGGAGAAATGACCGCTGGGAGGAAGGTGGAGAGAGGAAATGCCATAATGTATCTGTAACAGCACAACCGAATGTTTTCATCTGCCCTAGCTGCAATAAAACATGTCTCTCCCATATTGGTCTCTACAGCCACAGCAGGCGCTGTAACTCCAATGCTCCAATGGTTTGACTGTACCCCCGATGGTGCACTATTCCATTGTCTCTCTAGACAAATTGATGCCAACAAGAACAGCTGTCCCATCTTCTGCCTAATTCTTCTGCTTAGTTCTTGCTCATCAATAGTGTTTTGAAGACACAAAACTGACGTCACAAGTCACCCTCACATCTGCATATACTTTCAAACATTTGCATATTATAAGCTCTGTCTAAGAGTAGGGATGGGGAAATGTGTCAGCTTTGGTTTCCCTTGGTTGCTCATTTTTCTAATTGTAAGTTCAGTTCTCCACTTTTCCACTTTTCAAATCTGAAAAAAGGGTGAAGTGGCTTTTTTAAAAAAATCACACGTGAATTGCTAGTCCCATCTGCTCTTCTTTCACAGGTCATTTGATGGCGGGGTCTGTAGGGAACTGACAAGGGGACATCAAACAAGTTAAGGATATTGCCGTGCCTCAGATATAACAAACTTTGGATCCGTAGAATGAGCTCTTCCATCTTGGAATGGCTGTATTATTATTTCTTTAAATAGAAACTTCAAATCCACATTTAAATTACCCAAAACAAATAAATACAAAAATATACCAATACACCATGTCCCTGAGCGTGTGGTGTGGGAGGGGGGAGCACCCACTTTAGACAGGTGGTAGTTAAAGCTAGGAATGTAAGCTGTTGCCTACTAGGTTCGTAGGGCAGAAGGCAGGGAGGTAAACCATATTTGAGCCACAATAGCAGGTGGAGGCATGGAACTGATTCTGCCTTTGTCCTTGTCCTCCCTGTTGAGTTCTACAAGGGCAAAACCAAGAGTGAGGAGAAGAAAGCAGGCAGGCAGTCCCCCCTCCCACGGCTGGTTTGAAGGAATCAAGAGGAATCATGGGGATTCTCTAGCTGTGATTCCTAAGCTGCAGGGTGTTGAACCAGATGACCCTCTGGGCACCTTCCCACTCTATGATTCTAAGACTGAAGTTAGTGGAGCAGTGCCTCAGGTGCCTTAATTTGCCAGCCTCTGCTGGACGAATGCATGATAAAGAGCGGATGAAGTTCGAGCGACAAACCAAAGCCAAACTGATTAAACTCCTGCCGCACTTGTGAGTGCAATTCCCATCCGCTACTAAGAACATCACTGGGAAATATTCAGGTTCATTCAGGCTCTCTGGCCTTTGACTCCCTCATTATCTGCCTCACAGAGCTTTGGAAACTGCAAGTTCTGGAATCTGCAGCCGTTTCCTTCCTAGGCTGGCTCTGGTTCCCTCACAACCACAGTTTTCACCTAGCTCAGCGCTGTGGGAGAAAAATTTAATCAGAGCTTTGGCAAGTGTCCCCATGCACTTCTCCTGATTATTCTGGGCAGGGGAGGGGGGAGTATGCTGGAGTACATGCACGCAGAAGCATTAGTTGCATCGAGTTCAGTGTTTTAGCACCAAATGAGAAATGTGGAAGTCTCCCTCAATTCCCCTAAAAAAGCAAGGTATGATGTGCTGTGAGACAGCCATATGCAGACACCAGACCTTGGAATGTGCTGATAGCATAGACCAGCACTTGTGTAGCTACAGTTTCTATTTGCTGTGCACAGACATAACAGGAGAGCAATACAGACCGAGCCCCTGAGTAGTGTTGGCTGCAAGTACTGAGAAACGCCTGGAGAAAACTCTGATTTGGCGCAATCCTAATAGGAATAACAGTGTGTGTTTTAGGTCTTTGAGGCCCCCGTCGTCGTTTTCAGAGGATGTGGGTGATTTTGACCCTGGACATCCTCCTAGAGTGCTATTCTTCTTGTCTTCAGGGGGGATTCTTTCCTGTTCTCCAAAAGTTCACAGATCTCATCCATGGGCCTTGCACAGGCTTCTAGGCTTTCCGCCAGCTTCTGGACTTTTGCCTTGAGCACAGCATGACTCACTTTGGTCACCTCTTCGTTGTGCTCAGGGACCAGGAAGCTATGGGAGCCGCAGAACACCATGAAGCAGATGGAATTGTACAGTGTGACGGAGGCGTTTCTCTCAGCCGGCAGTAACCTAGGATCCGTCGGGCCCTGACTGTGGTGCAAGAATTCCAGGCAGTGCATGATTTCCCTCATCTGAGCATGGCAGCTCACTGCAATCTCCTTGACCTTCCTCACCTCCCTGGAATTAGAGAGGACTAGGGAGAGGTCAGAAGTCACCGTAACAGCCCCTCCTGCAGCCGCCACTCCGAGGCCCACCCCGGAAGCCAAAAGGGATGCCCCTAATGTTGCAGGGCTCAGGGACAGCCCCACGATGGCCACGATGGCACCTGCGGCGCTTAACGAACTCCCGGTGAAATTGGCGATTAGAGAGCGTCTGTGCAGTTTGTTGATTCTCCGCGAAATCTCCCGGAGACTCCTGATGTGCTCCCGAAGCCTGCTTCTCTGATCCAGCAGTACGACATGGAAGTGATATGTAGGATCAAAAGTGCGAGGGGGAAAGTTGTCCTCCATAATCTTGATGGGAAGCTGGGGGGGTAGGGAGAGAGAGAAGGACATTTAGAAAGGTAACAGCACACTTTGGCAGCCAGACCTGCAGATACATCTGGGACATTGACACCACCTTTTCCCCTAGTACAGTGGTACCTCTGGTTAAGTACTTAATTCGTTCCGGAGGTTCGTTCTTAACCTGAAACTGTTCTTAACCTGAAGCACCACTTTAGCTAATGGGACCTCCCGCTGCTGCTGTGCCGCCAGAGCACAATTTCTGTTCTTATCCTGAAGCAAAGTTCTTAACCTGAAGCATTATTTCTGGGTTAGCGGAGTTCTTAACCTGAAGCGGATGTAACCTGAAGCGGATGTAACCTTAGGTACCACTGTATAGCTAGATCCTATAAGCACCAGTGGTTCCTTTGAGCAAATCCTATCAGACTTTGCCTCTAAAGGTAAGGCTAAGGATGTCTCTGAATACCACTTGCTGGGGAACAACAGTGAGAGAGCCCTATTGCACTCCCGTTTGTTGACTTCCCATAGGCACAAGTTGGCTACTGTAGGAGACAGATTGCTGGACTAGAAAAGCCTTGATGTGATCCAGCAAGGCTGGATCATGATCACCTCACCCCTTTATTTGTTGTTCTTGGTGCAACAGATTTAGTACACAATTACCCTTCTGAAAATTGTCTGTGTATAATTAAAGTTAAATACAACCCATTATGTCTGTCGAAGGCCTGGGCACAACTGCATGTTTTTCTTTATTAATAATGTCGTCGTTTCTTTTGAAAAAGGTTTTCCTGGTTGTCACTTTCTTTCATGCACTTCAGTGCTTCGTATCACACACCAAACAATTATCTGCCCTCGTTGCTTGTCTTATCAAATGCACGCTACAAGCCACAGCCCTAATCTAATTTCACCCTGTCAAGTTTGACAAGTACTCATGCAGTAGAATGTAGCATGCCGATATAGAGAGCAGGATGCCCTGGGGCTTATCAAACATGAAGTATCTACAGCCCACAGGCAAAGGAAAGGAAGGACACCCAGATAATTCACATACACAATCTATTCTCCAGACAAAAAACATCTCAGAGTGAAACTTCCACAACATAGCCACTCAAAAGCAAGATGCCTGGCACTTACTAGCAAACCCATCTTCTCTAATATCCCATATTCATTTGCTGGACTTATTTGCTAATTCTTAAATTGCAATTAATTGATTCCCCCTGGATTAACATTTCCCCTTCTGGATGACTTTTCCAAGGGCAAGAGGACCATACAATCATTTTAGCTTCTTTATCTAGTTTGTTTATGGATTTATTTATTTTTAATGCTGTGCAATAACGCAAGGTGTCATCTGGAGGTATCTTCCAAAGTAATAAAAACCTGTCTTTAATACTCTTCAAAACAAGCACCGTGTATCATCTGCCTGCTTGTTTTAGCATATCACACATGTTGGAAGTTTCACCAATTAAGTGGTGACCCATAAGAATGACAGAAAGTAAAGCAGGATTATAATAATTGACTTTACCTTCTGCTTAAATCAGTGGGATTAGAAATAGGGCCTCTCTTTTCTGGTAAATTCCGTTATTTTATAAACTAGCAGAAACCAGGACAAAGCTCTTCTAAATAAACAGCTACAGAGTTTTTGAGGACAAAGGAATAATCCCACCTACCATGGTTTTCAGTTCAATCCAGTGTTCCCAAGAATGACTCTCGGGCTGTTTCTGGACAAGCCCAATTTATACTTACTACAGTCCTATTGCCCCCCTGGGACTGCTTTGCATCACACCAGGAACTTGTCGTTTCCTGACATTCCCTCTGCCAGCGTCACCCCCCTCCCTGCCCGACTAATTCAGAAGGATGTGACACACTGGAAACTGACTGGGGACAGTGCAGTTTGTATCGTATTCAGGAAACAATCCTTGCAAGTGAACATTATGAGTTCGCTTTTCCCAAAGCACATTTACAAACACACACACACACACACACACACACACACACACACAATTCCTGACTCAAAGGGAATGTAGTCATCTCCCAAAGGGAATACGCTACCCTTCCTCTTCTTGAAATAACTGGTGACACTATGCTAGCCAGATGACTGAATCTTCAGAGTCTTACGTGAATGTAGAGAAAATAAGGTATGATCTCAGCCAATCATCACAATTACTTTGGAAATGAAATGTTTTATAGAGATGCTACTTTCTGGTTGTCCGGGACGCACAGCAGGCAGGAGAGCAATCCAGCTTTTAAAAAAATAGTGCAAGCAGCTATCGTAGTAGCTACCGTAATGACATCATGGAATTAGCAGGATGCACATGGATAAATGGTTGTGTGATGGGTGGCTGTGGTAGATGTGGCTGTGCTGACCTGCTACTGACTTGGGGAAGGGCCAGCCCTTAGGATTACAGGACCTACTTTGCATGCAGCAGCTGCTATGTTCAGTCTCTGCCATCTCTAGGTAGGGCTGAAAGAAACCCCCGCTGAAACCCCGGAGAGCCACTGCTTGTGACTGTGGACAGTACTGAGCAAGATGGCTCAATAGTCTGACCCGAGGTTGAGAAGCCACACCACTGCACGCCCATATTTTGTTTTTTGCAAGGCCACTGAAATGAGGGGTTTTCCCCTGCACAGCAGATAGATGTTGTGCTATGGAGGAAAACGTTCTGGTTTAAAGTCACCCGCTACAATTCTCTGTACACAGATGGGGGCTTCTCATTTAACCCATCAACTCCCCACAAAGCCAGTGCATGCAAGACAGCCTATGCTCTGCAACGAGCAGAAGGAAAGTGGATGCTTACAAAAGATTTCTTACAAAGCAATATTCTGGATGCAACAGAGCCATCCACATGCAGAAGGAGGACGGACACTCACTTCAGCTGGCAGACTAATCTTAACTACTCTAACTAGGGCATCAGGCAGAGAGGGGTGTTCTACAGCCTGAGATCCTGGAGCTGGTAGGAATTGAACCTGATAAATATATATATTATACACAGACACAGAGAGAGAGCTGGCCTTATAGAGAGTCCGACCATTGGTCCACCTACCTCAATATTGACTACACTGACTGAAAGCGACTCTCCAGGGCTTCTGGCGGGAGTTTCTCACAGCCCTAGCTGGAGGCACCAGGGCTCTACTACTAAGCTAAGGCCCTTTCCTTAATAATCAAATGGAACTATTTGTAGACAGCTGTCAGATCCAAGTCTTCTGTTTTCTTCTTCCAATCAATAGGATCCAATATAAAACAAACAAATGGGGGGGAAATTGAGGCATGGCCATATTTAATCTCTATGTTAATACAAGAAGCACTTACATATTTATTTCTTCTTTATGTATTGCTTCCTTGTACATACAAACATGGAAATGTGAAAATAAATCTGATGATGTTGATCTATAACACGTATAATACATTTTCAGCCTACAATCTTCTGAAAATAAAAATCATCCTAAATCATGGAGAATAGTAAGATAAAGAGGATTCCTATTAGGAAATGTGTCTAATAGGACAGGGCTGTGGACAGCAGATTTGAGGTGAGCAGACAGTGGTACTGCTCAGGTCTAAATCGAGGGTTCCTTTGTCTCTTGCAAGACATTGAATTTGTTGTAGTACCAACAGGAAAGAAAAGTGATTTCATGTTTGTAACTCTGGAACTAATCTCTTGCAAAGAATAAATGCTGCCAGTACTAGAGTGTAGAATCCAAGACATAATAGCTTTTTGTCTATTTCATCAGGAAAAGTGAAAGCTGTGCCGAACAGATCTAGAATAGAAAAAAAGGCAAAAAGAGCTGATTAAAGAACAGAATTGCAAATCTCAACAAATTCTAGCTGGTCCCTTTTACACTGCTATCCTTCAGTACACCTAAACCAATGGAAACTGTCCTGGCAACCATAAACAGCTCTTGTACAACAAATCTGCTCCCCCCCCAACCCTCCCCCCATTCTTTCCAGTAAGAAAAATGAGGTGAAACCATAGTGGAAATGCAGCAGAGTACCTTGGTGGTGACGTCATATAACTGTGCAAGTTTTGTGAAAACAAATCAGGACAATTGATCAATATACATTTTGTTTGGAAGTCAGACCTGCATAGCCTAAAACTACACTTCCTATAGGTTGGTAGCTCTTAAGCATGTGAAAGAATGGTGCCAATTTGAAGCAAGCCTCTCTGCCAAATTTGGGGAATCTGTCTGAGTGGAAGCCCAAAATTTCACCCAAAATTCAGTCCAAGGCAGAGTTCAGAACCAGCCCTTATAGACCTCTGCAAAAAAATGAGGTAGGCCTAAGTTTGAGGTCAGTGAATTTGAAGAGAAGAGAAAATGAACTTACTTTGAACTTATATTTCTTCCTATTCAGGCTGTCCTGCAGAATTCAAGATGAGGAGAAGATTATATGGGTCTACATACAAAACATACCTTATATGGGTCTACATACAAAACAAGAAGGGTCCAATTCTGACACATTAAGCTTCCTCAGCTGATGGGGGGAAAGGGTCGTCATCTGCCCAACCTCCACCTGTCTCCTTAGGGTGGATGCTTTCTGGCTATTGGGATAAAAGTCCCTGTTCACTCTTACAGTTTGTAAGTTCCAAATGGGTATGTCTTGACTAGAAGCATCATATTATTGGGTTATTTGCTCCAGACAGCACTGCCATGTCATAATAATAATAATAATAATAATAATAATAATAATAATAATAGACATGTATCTGGTGGGAGCAGCAGAAAGGTACTTATGGGAGGCTTCCCCATCCACTCAGCTTTATCCTACCCACTAGTCTGCATGGAATATAGCAGCATGCACCCATTAAAAGAGTGTATATATACACACAATACCACTTGAAGCTCTCAGCAGAAAAACAAATGACTGGAAAACTGTACCCATCTGGATCTCCCATCATCCCTGGTCATTGCCCATATTGGCTGGGAGTGGTGGGAGTTGGAGTCCAATAAGATCTGAAGGGCCCCAGGTCACGGCCTTAAAGATTGTGATGGGGGTGGGTGGGATGGAGGGCTGTGCTCTGCAAGATGAAATGAGCCACCTTATAGAGGCTTAGGAACAAGAAGGAGAAGCGTCAAGTTGCTGGACCTCTCCTGCAGAAGCCATAGCAGTCAAAAAATGGAATATGAAAAAGGAATGGCCCACCTATCGAGTACTGCTAGAATTTGTTGAAGATAAGCCAATGATGAAATTAAAAGCCACTTGACAGACTGGCTCCAATACTTTCAAATAAACCAAATATTGGGTTTAGACAAGAGAGATGGTCTGGCAAAAAAAAAAAATCCAAGTTTGAAAAAGAGCTAACTCACAATATAGGAAAACATATCTCAGGAATATACAACTATTGATTAGAATGGGAAGTGAAAGAAGAGCAAGTTAAGGTTGTAATGGTGAGATGAGCACAAGATCTTGGATATAATATATATATGGAACAATGGGAAAGATTATGGAGGAAGGATATAAAATTCATGGCCTGCTATAATCTTAGGGAGAACGTAATGAAAATGCTTTATAGATGGCACCACACTCCAGCAAAACTTGCTAAAATGTATAAAGGTAGCTCACCAACCTGCTGGAGGTGCAAAAAAGAGACAGGGACATACTTACACATGTGGTGGAATTGCACAGTCATCCGGGAATTTTGGGACAAATTATATAATGAATTAAAAAAGCTATTGAGATTTACATTCAGAAAAAGACCAGAAGCCTTCCTCCTAGGAATAATGTCAGCGGAAATCAGAAAAAATATAAGACCATTTTTATGTACGGAACAGCAGCCAGAATATTAGTGGCAAGAAATTGGAAAAATGAAACACCACCCACGATAATAGAATGGCAGACTCTTATGATTGAATACCTCGAACTGCCAAAGATGACGGGGAAAGTAAGAGGGCTCTCAAACCAGAAAGTATACAAAGAATGGAAAATATTCAAATATTACCTAAAAGCATATTCTCCAAATAACAATCTCCTTGCAGAATTAAACTGATCCTTTTAAAATACAATATGCAAATGTCAATTTGTTAGAGTACACGAAAACAAATTAGGGTAATAGAAGGCTGTGTGTTAAATGTAAATAACAATACAAGTTCAATGAGAAGAACTGGGAGTCTTTTATTTAGAATTCAATGAACGATTGTATAATAATGCAAATTCTTGTTTTGTATGTGTGTTTTTTCCCTCTTTCTTTTTTGTCTTAATCTTTTCTTTTTTATCTTTATATATGTATATTTATTTGTATTTTAATTCAATAAAGATGATTTAATTTTTTTTTTAAAAAAGCAAACTAACTAACTAACCAGCAAAATAAATATTGGCTGTTCATGTCTAGTGTATAATGTTTTAGGCTTTGGGAACGTGTGAATCTGAGGATCATTTACTGACCTGCTTCTTCCATTCCAGATGCGGTCCCCTCTTCATCTCCTAGACAAAACATATGTCAAATGTCAAAGCAAGACTTCCTATGTGTTTCACTGAGCCATGCCAAATCTTATTGAAAGAAACCAAGTATACGGTACTTGGTTGATGGTGTTCACTGGTATCGCAAACCCCCAAATAGCACAGAACTCGAGAAGAATTTTATCAGTGTCCCACAGGAATGTCAATGAATATAATAGATGCGAACTTTCTAGACCAGAGGTTCCCAAACCTATTTGGCCTACCGCCCCTTGTTCAGGAAAAATAAATAAATTCAGCATCTGCCCCCCCAGTAACATACACAGCACACTTATTCCTGCCGACGGACTTTTCAACAATGTGTGACACGTTCGCCTGCCAGCACTTGCTTGTTAAGACCTGTTGGAGGACTGGACCACTGATCGGTTACAACTTGCACTTGGTGTGCTTCTTTGTAAAGTAAAACAAAGTTATCACTACAACTTTTTGTTACATTGGTAGGCATCATTACACAACAGCTGAAATATATACAAATAGTTTTTCAAAACTGGACAAGGAGATGGACTAGGCCCCGGGATTAAATACCCATGGGGTGGACCAGAGTGAAGCCTGTGCCAGCTTAGTCCAATCTGACCCAGAGGCAGGGCTAGTGCTGTAGCCCGCCTGTCATTGCCCAATTAGGCTGGCAAGCTGTGATCCACTTTCAGGGCCTGGGTGAAGCTTTTATAATAATAGACCACACATTGTTTTCCTCTAAATATGTTTTTTATTGACTTACTTAATAGCATAGCTGTATCCTGTATTTCCTTATTAGCAATTATGATAGCCTATTGCCTTTTAAATAATGTTACGCCTGTATACCATACCCATCAACAGCCCCACTTTATGGGAAATGTTCTGGGATCAAAGAAGCCAATCCCAGTTTCTGTTTGATTCCTGGATCTCTCTTTTCTTGGTCCAGCATTCTAGTGCGAGTCCTGCCACAGCGGCAGACCAAAGGATTCTCACTCTGGAGCTCGTGAGCAGGATTGCATCAGAGAGTCAAAGGTCCAGCACTCTGGCACGACCCTCTAATGAACCCAGAGTGCCAGTGCTGTGCTCTCACCCCACTTTTGTAGGGGTGAGACTGTGGGACAGCTCATGTGACTCGCCCAGCAGCAATGTGTGTGGTATACTGTGTACTTAAGCTGATTTATCATTTAAAGATAAAGAAACAAAATAGTTGAATCTCGCTTCTGGGTTCTATCATGATTTAACTGTCATGGCTTCCTCCAAAGAATTCTAGGAAATTTTCCTTTAATGAAAGAATCTCTCATTTAACACTACAGTTCCCAGGGTTCTCTGACATGGCAGAATCATAACATTGGGAGGAACCTCAAAGGTAATCTACTTGAACCCTTTCCCAATGAAGAAAATCTGTATCCTGAATGACCATTAATGAATAAGTCTACATTATGGACACTTTTCTACTGCAGTGCTAAAAGAAGAAGAAGAGAAGAGTTTGGATTTGATATCCCACTTTATCACTACCCGAAGGAGTCTTAAAGCGGCTAACATTCTCCTTTCCCTTCCTCCCCCACAACAAACACTCTGTGAGGTGAGTGGGGCTGAGAGACTTCAAAGAAGTGTGACTCACCCAGCAGCTGCATGTGGAGGAGCGGAGACGCGAACCCGGTTCCCCAGATTATGAGTCTACCGCTCTTAACCACTACACCACACTGGCTCTAAAATGTATAAAGGTAGATCACACACCATCCATTTAAAGGACATAGCTTCCTGTAGATAATCCTGGAACCTGTAATTCACCCCCACAGAGCTAAAGTGCCCAGAACCCTTTTATAAACTAAAGATTCCAGGATTCTTGGGGGGGGGGGGAATCATGCATTTAAATGTGCTTTAAATACAGGGTGTGTCCACAGCCTCAGTCTCTTTGCACACAAACAGATGACAATATCTTTTCTACATTATTGTATTTTAATGTTGTGTTGAAAGCCGCCCAGAGTGGCTGGGGAAACCCAGCCAGATGGGCGGGGTATAAATAATAAATTATTATTATTATTATATTATTATCATTACGTACCGGTGGACTCGATCTTCCATCCAAACACCTGGACTTCACAAAGCGTGAGGTATTCTTTCCTAGGTAGGGTAACAGTCACATACCGCCCTTTTGATGCTTCACAGTTAAAATTGCCTGTTTCCCCAGCACCCAAAGAACTTATTGTAGCACATCTAGAAAAGAACCAAATCATCATCATCATTATTATTATTTTAAAAAAATAGCATTAAACAATAATGGAAGAATTTTTTTCAGCAACCTGAACTCACATGAAAAAGTCAGAAAAGAAAGCAAATATTTGCTGTTTTGGGAAATCAAATTGCTAGGGATCTGTCTGGAACATTTGCACTTCCTTGTCCTCCCTGTGCCATAATCCTGTAAAGCAGGGATGCCAGAAAATGTTGACAAAAACAAAAGTGGAACTGGCCAATGTTGACAGATTCACTCCATGAGTGGAACAGAAATTGATCCTGTGGATATGATCGGTATTTGCTGATCAGTCCAAAAACAGTATGTAATTGATTATATCATGTTCCCTGATTTGTATTGCATTTCCTTTCCATTGAAACCATAGAACTGTAGAGTTGGAAAGGACTATGAGGATCATCTAGTCCAACCCCCTGCAACGTAGGATTCTTTTGCCCAGTGTGCGTCTTGAACCCATGACCCAGAGATTAAAAGTCTCATGTACTACTGTCAGAGCTATGCTGGCATGGCATAACAGGACAATGTAACCCACCTAATATACATACTAAATTGCATAACTTATGTAGTTTTGCCACAGCAGACAGCAAGACGAAATAAGATAGCTTTCGGAAACAGTCCTGCATGTGACGAAAACAGGCCAGAACAGAAAAGCGTACCTCATGACATCTCTACGTGTAAGGAAAGGATGGGGAACCCATGGCCCTCCAAATATTGTTGGACTCCACCTCCCACCTGCTCGAACTAACATAAACAATGGCTCAAGATGATGGGAGTGGTACTCCAATAACACCTGGAGGGCCGCAGCTTCCCCTTCCCTGGCCACAAAGCATCCAATCCATATACAGCACCTAGGATTTGTGGTGCCTCCTCTCTCTGCGGAGTCCCCAACTCGGATTTCAGCCCCATTAAGACGCTGAGCACAACAGTCTTTCCGATTGGTGATGCTGACACGGAGTACTTGATACTGTGCCTTCAAGTCTACCATCCACCATGGATTCCTTTCAGAATCTGTGTGTGTGCAGGATCCCTGTTTAAAAGCAGCAGATGTGGACCCGTCAATGGCATTTCCAGCTGCCCCTAGTCGGTGGAAGTTGCTGGATTGTGAAGCCTGTCCGCCGAGGGCCACATTGGTGTCTGAAAGAAAGAAAGAAAGAAAGAAAGAAAGAAAGAAAGGGGGAAGTTTCCATTTTGTTGCTGTTGTGCTTAAACCACTGAACTGCAAGGTAGGAAAAACTAAGAGAGCTGAATTAATTCTTAATTAATGCTCTCGCCATGCTCTCAGCAGGTGCCCAAAAACATGTGAGATCCACTACAGCATCTTGAACAACCATTAATGAATAACTCTGCATTATAGACACTCTGTTTCTCTTGCATATTACGCTGGGTGCTCACCATCCATTTAAAGGACATAGCTTCCTGTAGATAATCCTGGGACCTATAATTCACCCCCACAGAGCTAAAGTACGCAGAACCCTTTTATAAACTACAGATCCCAGGATTCTTGGGGGGGGGGATCATGCATTTAAATGTGCTTTAAATACATGGTGTGTCCACAGCCTCAGTCACTTTGCACACAAATAGATGACAATATCTTTTCTACGTACCGGGGGACTCTATCTTCCGTCCAAACACCTGGACTTCACAAAGCGTGAGGTATTCTTTCCCAGGTAAGGTAACAGTCACATACCGCCCTTTTGATGATTCACAGTTAAAAGTGCCTGTTTCCCCAGCACCCAATGAACTTATTGTAGCACATCTAGAAAAGAAACCAAATCATTGTAAAGAATAGTATTAAACAATAATGGAAGAATTTTTTTCAGCAACCTGAACTCACATGAAAAAGTCAGAAAAGAAAGCAAATATTTTCTATGTTTTCTGAAATCAAATTGCTAGTGATTTGTCTGGAACATTTGCACTCCATTGTCCTCCCTGTGCCATAATCCTGTAAAGCATAGATGTCAGAAAATGTTGACAAAAACAGAAGCAAAAAAGCCCAATGTTGACAAATTCACCCCATGAGTAGAACAGAAATTGATCCAGTGGATCCAGCCAAATAATTTCGTTGTCCCCGAAGGGGACAATGACAATAAAAATATTCTATTCTATTCTATTTTATATGATCAGTACTTGCTGATCAGTCCTCAAATAGTATGTAATTGATTACATCATGTTCCCTGATTTCCTTTCCATTGAAACCATAGAACTGTAGAGTTGGAAAGGACTATGGGGGTCATCTAGTCCAACCCCCTGCAATTTAGGAATCTTTTGCCCAGTGTGGGTCTTGAACCCATGACCCTGAGATTAAAAGTCTCATACTTTACTGTCAGAGCTAGCTGGCATGCCATAACAGAACAATGCAACATACGTATTTACATACTGAATTATATAAACATAAGTTATGTAGTTGTTAGGAGTCCAGGTTCCCGGCTTGATAACATAGTAAGCATACGTATTTAAAAAGGAGGATTTATTGCAAAAAAAACCAACAACCAAGCAATTATTTCCAGACAGCTCTAGCAAGCCTCCGGCCCCCATCACTCAGTTGACCTTTCTGAGGAGTTATTCCTGTGTCGACAGAAGGGATTGACCGTCAACCTTTACATTTCTTATTTTGCTTCCTGTCTAGCAGCCTTCCTATATGACTACACCTCGGACTTATTTGGTCAGCTGCAGCCCCTTCCTTTTCCGAAAAACTGTCTCTGTGACTTTCCACACCTGTTTGGGCATCCGGGGAGCTTTGGCTGTGTTCCAGCCTGCTCTCCGTTCCTCCCTTATCAGCCGGCCGTCCAAGGTCAGGGGGACTCGATGCTGGCAGCTGCAGGCTCTACTATGCTGGCATGAAAGCCCAGCCTCCCTGTTCCTGACTGCATTCTGCAGCTGGCTGCAAGATTACACTTGGAGCTGATGTATTCATGACAGGAGTTTTGCCACAGCAGAAAGCAAAACATAATAACATAGCTTTTGGCAGACTGTGAACTGCAGCAGACAATGAACTGCATGTGACAAAAACAGGGCAGAACAGAAAATCATACCTCATGACTTCTCTACATGAAAGGAAGGGATAGGAAACCCATGGCCCTCCAAATATTGTTAGACTCCAACTGCCACCTGCTTGAACCAACACAGACAATGGCTCAAGATTATGGGAGTGGTACTCCAATAACACCTGGAGGGCCACAGCTTCCCCTTCCCTGGCTACAAAGCATCCGATCCATATACAGTACCTAGGATTTGTGGTGCCTCCTCTCTCTGCGGAGTCCCCAACTCGGATTTCAGCCCCATTAAGACGCTGAGCACAACAGTCTTTCCGATTGGTGATGCTGACACGGAGTACTTGATACTGTGCCTTCAAGTCTACCATCCACCATGGATTCATTTCAGAATATGTGTGTGTGCAGGATCCCTGTTTAAAATCAGCAGATGTGGACCCGTCAATGGCATTTCCAGCTGCTCCCATTGGGTTGGTGTTGCTGGATTGTGAAGCCTGTCCGCCGAGGGCCACATTGGTGTCTGAAAGAAAGAAAGAAAGAAAGAAAGAAAGAAAGAAAGAAAGAAAGAAAGGGGAAAGTTTCCATTTTGTTGCTGTTGTGCTTAAACCACTGAACTGCAAGGTAGGAAAAACTAAGAGAGCTGAATTAATTCTTAATTAATGCTCTCACCATGCTCTCAGCAGGTGCGCAAAAACATGTGAGATCCACTACAGCATCTTGAACAACCATTAATGAATAACTCTGCATTATAGACACTCTGTTTCTCTTGCATATTACGCTGGGTGCTCACCATCCATTTAAAGGACATAGCTTCCTGTAGATAATCCTGGGACCTATAATTCACCCCCACAGAGCTAAAGTACGCAGAACCCTTTTATAAACTACAGATCCCAGGATTCTTGGGGGGGGGGATCATGCATTTAAATGTGCTTTAAATACATGGTGTGTCCACAGCCTCAGTCACTTTGCACACAAATAGATGACAATATCTTTTCTACGTACCGGGGGACTCTATCTTCCGTCCAAACACCTGGACTTCACAAAGCGTGAGGTATTCTTTCCCAGGTAAGGTAACAGTCACATACCGCCCTTTTGATGATTCACAGTTAAAAGTGCCTGTTTCCCCAGCACCCAATGAACTTATTGTAGCACATCTAGAAAAGAAACCAAATCATTGTAAAGAATAGTATTAAACAATAATGGAAGAATTTTTTTCAGCAACCTGAACTCACATGAAAAAGTCAGAAAAGAAAGCAAATATTTTCTATGTTTTCTGAAATCAAATTGCTAGTGATTTGTCTGGAACATTTGCACTCCATTGTCCTCCCTGTGCCATAATCCTGTAAAGCATGGATGTCAGAAAATGTTGACAAAAACAGAAGCAAAAAAGCCCAATGTTGATAAATTCACCCCATGAATAGAACAGAAATTGATCCAGTGGATATGATCAGTACTTGCTGATCAGTCCTCAAATAGTATGTAATTGATTACATCATGTTCCCTGATTTCCTTTCCATTGAAACCATAGAACTGTAGAGTTGGAAAGGACTATAAGGGTCATCTAGTCCAACCCCCTGCAACGTAGGATTCTTTTGCCCAGTGTGGGTCTTGAACCCATGACCCAGAGATTAAAAGTCTCATGTACTACTGTCGGAGTTATGCTGGCATGGCATAACAGGACAATGTAACCCACCTAATATACATACTAAATTGCATAAATTACATAAGTTTTGCCACAGCAGAAAGCAAGATGAAATAAGATAGTTTTCAGCAGAAAGCGAACTGCAGTGGAATGGAAACAGTCCTGCATGTGACGAAAACAGGGCAGAACAGAAAAGCGTGCCTCATGACATCTCTATATGTAAGGAAAGGATGGGGAACCCATGGCCCTCCAAATATTGTTGGACTCCACCTCCCACCTGCTCGAACTAACATAAACAATGGCTCAAGATGATGGGAGTGGTACTCCAACAACACCTGGAGGGCCGCAGCTTCCCCTTCCCTGGCTACAAAGCATCCGATCCATATACAGTACCTAGGATTTGTGGTGCCTCCTCTCTCTGCAGAGTCCCCAACTCGGATTTCAGCCCCATTAAGACGCTGAGCACAGCAGTCTTTCCGATTGGTGATGCTGACATGGAGTACTTGATACTGTGCCTTCAAGTCTACCATCCACCATGGATTCATTTCAGAATATGTGTGTGTGCAGGATCCCTGTTTAAAATCAGCAGATGTGGACCCATCAATGGCATTTCCAGCTGCTCCTATTGGGTTGGTGTTGCTGGATTGTGAAGCCTGTCCGCCAAGGGCCACATTGGTGTCTGAAAGAAAGAAAGAAAGAAAGAAAGAAAGAAAGAAAGAAAGAAAGAAAGAAAGAAGGGAAAGTTTCCATTTTGTTGCTGTTGTGCTTAAATAATAATAATAATAATAATAATAATAATAATAATAATAATAATAATTTATTATTTGTACCCCGCCCATCTGGCTGGGTCTCCCCAGCCACCCTGGGCGGCTTCCAGCAAATATTAAAAAACAAAACATTAAAACATTAAAATATAAACCACTGAACTGCAAGGTAGGAAAAACTAAGAGAGCTGAATTAATTCTTAACCCATTCACATAAATTCTAACCTATCCACACCAGTTCCCCCCCCCCCCGCAATTGCCCAGCATAAGTAGACACAGGTCCAGGCGGGGCTTTATTTTGCCCCACTGCTTTAGTGGGAAAACTCACTGTTTACCCCTAAATCAGAACAAAAGTCAAATGGGTTTCCTGCTGTGGGACCACACACACACTCCCCACTCATTCGGACTCATGCCTACAAATCACATACCCCTGCCTAGAAATCGTGGCACAAACAGAAGTGTGGATGGGTCCTCATTCTTTGTTAGGATACCTTCCAGTGCAAAATAAAACCAGAAGTGTCATGATGCTGCTAAACCAATGTCATATTCTACTTGAGGTTACTGCAACAAGCAGCACAAAAGGCGCGTACTCCAACCAAACTAAAAGATTAGCATACCCTCCAAGTGTCCCTGTTTTTCAGGGGCAGTTCTGGAATTACAAAAGCCATGCTAGTTAGGGATCTGATCCCTGAATGTCCCCAATTCCTCATCAGGGCTACCGCTGCTGAGCTTGGGGAGGAGCACGAACTGGAGGTTGTTCAGAGCAGCGGCAGTAGTGGCAGCAGCAGTGGCAGCTCTGCAGGAACATCCTGTTGCTTCTCCAGTGGCTCTCCGTGGACTCTCCATGGCTGCTGTTGCTGGCCTTCTCTCTTGGGCAGTTTGCAGCAGCTGTAGGAGAGCGGGACAGGAGGAGGAGAGGCTGCTGCCACCCTAGAATCCAGCTTCATGTAGCGAGTTGGCTATCAGGACCATTCAGGGAGGAATGAAAGGGGGTATGGAGCAGGGTGCAAGAAGTCTTGATTTTTAAAATGCTTTGTGCATCCGCATCTAACCTTGCCCCTTTCTAAAAGTTATTAATTGGTATGTGTTTTTCTTTTTGTAAATCTACCAAAGAATGAAATAAGATAACATTGGGATTAGAGGGTTTCCCTAGGGGGTGGAGGAATTGGGTCAATTGTTAGGGGGACTTAGAAATGTTCCTACTTTCATTTGAGGAATGTTGAAGGGTAGGGGTTAGTCGTAGCAAAGACTGCATTTTTGTACTCACTTACCTGGAGTAAATCTCCTTGAACTCAATGAGCTTTACTTCAATGGCACTAAAACCCCATTGGGAACAAGTTAGTTACAATTAATGCAAGTTCCATTGTCAATTAAACCAACCCCTGAGCAGACATGGTTAGAATCTCCCCATGAGTCCTATTAAATTCAATGCAGCTTACTCTGAAGTAAAGAAGTTAGGAGTGCTGCCATTAGTTCCCATAATTATGAATTGTCGCTGAAAAGCTGTAACCCATATTCCAATGAACTCCGGGTGGCAAAAGTTGGCAGGCAATAGTAGTTTCCAATGAAGAGGACACATTGAGTGCTTTGGGAATTTATCTTGAGAGTCTGATTAACTACTGTTAAGAAATATTTCTTAACCAAAACAGAGGCCCACACTACTCTTATAGGAAGCCCTATTGAAATTAACAGGGTATCTATAAGTCACAATTAACTTGCCATATTCTTTTCCAGTGGGAATTAAGCCAGCCTTCTATGGGTTTGCACCAGTGAATATTAGGGGAAGAAAAAAATAGGGAGAGGAATGACACCCAATTCTTGGGAACGCACCTTCCAATGCAGGCTGTGTAGGCAGGATGGTCAAGAGCATCAGCAAAAGGCAGCACCTCACAGTCCTTCCTCGAAGCATTGTGTCCTTTTATGGCAAGGCTCAGGAGACAACACTAACAAAGAGAGAGAAGTGCTCTTTACTTGAGTGCCCCAAACGGAGTTGGAATGGGGTTATTAAACTGCCCGGGATGCTGCTCTCCTCCAATCAGAAAACTGCTCATAACGAAGACCTCTCAAAGTTTCCTTTCAATTTTGTGGTCAAAGTAAATATTTGACCTCTTTCCAGTTATTACAACATGAGGAGATTGGGTTGATAAGGGGCAGGGTCTGAGGTAAATGAGACAAAATAGCAGAAAGAGTACATGAACCATGGTCTTAAATGAAAATGAATAGGAGTTCAGTTATTTCTTTCAAAGCAAAGTTACACAAACACTGTATCGCACCACAAGAAGATCCCTCCAGCTCCAAACCTATATAGAGCTGTGTCTTGTGAAGCATCTAACACCTGTTCTGGGATTAGCTATCTCGATCATGTTACACCAATTCTTGACTGTCAGTGATGGTTGCCGGTCTGTTTCAGTGCCCAATTCAAAGTATAGCAGCCTTTGGGGCAGATTATGGTACCTAAAAAGGATCGCATGCTTCCCAACCAAGAGACCTTCTTGGCTGTGAGTCCTGGAAGACCTGCTCTCTGCCTGGCAGTCCTTGTTCCACCTGAGACAGCAGGAAGTTGCACTAATGCCAGCTGCAGAAGCTGAGGCTGCTGAACAGACTCTTGGGCTGGGGCATTGTCTCAGGGGTTCAGCTGTTGTTACTGAAACTGCCAGCCTGCCACAGCAGCCACACCCCGGAAATGGTTTTCACTGGCCGGCTAAACCAGGTGAGGGTAGATTATAGGTTCCCAACCCTTGGTGTGTTAGGGACTCTCTTGCATATGAAGACAGGCTCCTGTGGGTTGAGTGTATAGGATTATTTCACATATTGGCAAGTGAAAAGGAGAAAGCTGAGTTTGCTCTGCAACTCTTAAGTTTCTAATTAGTTTTAACTTTGTTTCAACCTTTTGTTAAGTAGTTTTAACTTGTCTCATCAATATTTTATAGAATGCAGACCAGAGGACAAAAGTCTGGATTTCATCTGTCCTGGAGGTCTGGTTTTTTTCTTTTTTCTTTTTTCAGTTACATACATATTCATTTCTTTCTCTGTGTTTTTCTAGTTTATCTTATCACCTCTTCTAAATGTCTGTTGGGATGATTTTATGAGCCCAGACACAAATCATACACGTTGTACACCATGCTGGCATGCCACAGTGTCTCTGCGCCGGCCAGGGGTGACGTGCTGGCAAGCCACGTCGCTCCGCATGTCGGAATGGCAGACACATGTCAGGAACAACAAAGGATAATGGCGGATGCATGGGAAAGTACCAGGAAGCACAAGATGAGCACGAGGAGGGTGCATGAGGAGAGCATGAGGATCAGTCACGTATACAATGGCAGGGTCCTGGGTGAGGCTTGGGGGTGTCACCCCTCACCATACATGGGGTGGAAAGTTTTCAAAGTTTTCCCTTGTTTGGACCTAGGCTGTGCCTGCAATGGTTAATGTTTAACTTGTTGTGTGAAACCTAATAAAAGGGAGCCCTCGCGAAGGAGTCGAGGTCGCCTTCCCGGACATCCATCCTGTCTTCGCGTCTCGTTTGTCTCGCCATTCCCGCAAATGTCTAATATAGCATCTAATATAATAACAGGCATCTAATACAACAATGAAACATCTCTAATCAGATCCTATCATATGAAGACTTCCCAGCCTATCTTTCCTTGACATCCTAGATTTTCCTTTCATTTTGCTGCAACTCCTTAGTTTATATTTTCTTTTCCCTCTGTATATATCCTTTTACCCGTTTTTAAAACTGGTGTTCAAAAATGTATCCCTGCTTGTATTTTTATCATTATTCTGCTCTTTTAAAAAAATATCTTCCTAGTAATTCCCACTTATTATTATTTTCTTGTCTATATTCCCTATTGTAGCTGTCATACTGGCTAATTCTATAAATTCTATTAGTTTGAACATCCACTGATCTTTTGTCAGAATCGTTCTTTCTTTCCACATTTCCACATATGTTATCCTTGCCTCTGCTGTTGCCTAGAGGAATAAGTTTTTTAGTTTTGTTTGGGAGTTCCTGTCCTATTAGCAGGAATGCTTCTGGTTTTGGGGAGAATGAACTTTTGAGCATTTTCATAAGTTCTTCATGAATCATTCCCCAAAACACTTTTGCACTTTTGCACTGCCACCATAAGTGGATTAGCATGCCTTCTGCACCCATACATATCCAGTATTGGTTAGATCCTCTTTTATTTATCTTTACCAGTTTTCTGGGCATCAGGTACCACCTAAAAACCATCTTTAGTATATTTTTCTCCAAATATATAGCATGCTGAAAATTTAATCGTATTGTTCCATAATTTCTCCCAATCTGCCAGGTCTATATTGTATCCAAAATCTGCAGCCCAATGAATTATTGCCACCTGGAAGTCTGTTTTAATGAATTTTAAACCCATAAGAATGGCATTTGTCTGTGGCGTACAGAGACTGGGTGGTGTGACGTGTCACTCTCTACCTATTATTGCTATAATTTACTGTTTCCTCCAAGTAAGAAAGCCGTTGAGTGTTGTAACATCTTGCACGAATTTGCTTTGCTCAAGAGAAAAACCTGTCCTGCCTGGAGTTTAGCAACTAGGCCGGGAGTTGCTGAAAGGAATTCAAGGAATTAAAGGCAAAAGAATCTGCCCTACAGTTCAGTTCAAAATATTAAGTGAAGTAGATCCATCTGATAGGAAGTATGGTGGTTACAAGAATGCAAAAAGAAAAAGATTGGAACAAGTTAGGCAAGCCAAACAAAGCCAAACCAACAAAGGAAGCTATCAAAATATTTCTCTCCCGTTGATAGGACTCCCTCAAAGCAGGAAAGTACTGTACTACTCCTCTGGTGCAAGGAATCTCCATGTACTGTGAAAGTGGTGTAGAGCTTAGAAAAGAGAATGAGTGCTTTTCCTCTTCTGCCTCTGTTGTGTGAAGATGCCAGCACACAGGAAGCTGTTCAGGATCTTTTGTCATGGAACTGTCCCTGATTCCCCATGGCTAATGCTCCACAGCCTTACCTGCTGTCTAGCTTGAACAAATCAGTTACATTAACACAGTGATAAAAGGCTCCCAACTCAGGAAAGCCCAAGAGTCCAGTCTCGTGCCCTGAGTGTTGTTGTTGTTGTTTTGCCATTTGTGTATACCTATGATGTGTATAATGATTTAACGATATGTGCTATGTTTTTGAGCCCCGTTTGTTTACTTTTGCTTTCAGAGATCAGAGTGGCATGCAGCAATATATTGGGCAAAATGACATACAAAGAGATGTCTATTAGGAGAAATTCATGCAAAAATGTTGATGAATTATTGTGGGGATTTGTTTTTCTAAAATTATCAAAGTGATGTGAAGATCTGAACTTAACAGGGCTGCCAACAGGCAATATAGGGGGTGCACATGTACCAGGCCCCCAACCCAGCAAGGGCCCTGAACTCTTAACTTCCATTTTAAAAAAGGTAAGCCAATCAAACATCTATAAAGAAAGCTAAAAAGCAAAATGTGGAGGCAACATTTAGGGAGATACAGAGAAGCTGCCAATGCCAAGAATGCTCAATAACTTAATCTTTGTTCTTAAGCAATCAGAGGAAGGAATGCTGACCACACCTACCTGGTACTCCTACATGGCCTCCCAGGGTGGCAGAAAAAAAGAGGAATTTATCTTGTTATTCCTGCTAGTCTGGCACTGGATGAAGAGATTAGCAGTATGCATGTTTAAGTGCTGTCCTGCATGTCCACATTATTTCATTCAATCCCCAAGTGTGCTGCCTTTACAGTGGAAAACACAACTGGCTGGCTTGAGTATGATTTACCGTATTTACTCAAAACTAATGTGCACCCTTTTTCGCCAAATTACATTGCGAAAATTACTGTGTGCATTAGATTGAATTGTGCATTACATTCAAGTAATACAGTAGTTTCGCAGGCCATGATTGATCAGGCCTTGGTCCCCGAACGGCCTCTCCCTGAGATTCCTGCCTTCATAGGTGCCTGAACACCCAGAAAATTGCCCAGGAAGTGGCTGGGCACCCACAACTTTTGACAGAGCGAGCAAGGAAAAGCTGGCTTTCCCCTCCACAAGACCTTCCCCTTCTGGCTCCATTAGCATGGTGTTGTTGTTGTTGTTGTTGTTGTTGTTGTTGTTGTTGTTGTCTATCCATTTACAGTCCACTCCTTTGAAAACATTCCTTATGTTGTTCAAGAACAAGCTGAGCTAAAAATAACTCCCCAACAAGACACCCATTCTGCCATTAAAACTCAGGGATCACTTTCCAAAGCTTTTTATTTCAAGGTTTTGAAACAAAATGGCACTAGCACATTAGACTTGAGCAAATACGGTACTTGCAAGTAATTCTCTTAAATAAATGAGGCTCCTCTCCTACCTAGCAAAAGTTTGGGTATGATTCACTTGATATTGTTAGGATGACTTTATACTGCAGTCCGCCCCACCCCAATGTGGTTTTTCATGTCAGCCACACAGCCACTGCTGATTTGGTTGTCATCACTGGGCTGTTACTGATTCATATGCACTAAACATAAATCAAAAGTGAGATACACACACACACACACACACACACACACACACAATCAGCAAACACAGCCATATAATCATTGCACACCTTACAGCTACAGAAGGTTAAAATTCCTATAGACGGCACTTTAAGGAATAAGGAATAATTTATTGGCCAAGTACCAATCATACTTTTGCTTCGACTACATTGCAATGTAACATAAGGTTGCTTTTTTGTGTTTATTAAGGTTGACAAAATTGCGGTGGGTGTTTGCCCCCATGAGAGTTCTGAAACTGCACATATTTGTTGATTCTTGTTGTATATTTGTATTTTGCTTTTCAGCTCAGGAACTCATGGCTGTGTACCTTGTCCTCCCCTCTTTTTATCTTTGCAACAGCCCTGTGAGACAGACTAGGATAACTTATACAAGACTAGGATACATCAGCAGCAGTTCTTGCCAAATGGATTGTGTAGGTGGATGCAGGGCCCCCTATCGACATGCAGTGAATTGCCCTAGGAAATCCTGTTGGCATCACTGGAATTTCAGATGGGAAGAAGGGAAATCGGAGAGAACCCAAAACTGACAGATTCGCCCATCCCTAAACACTTCTAGAACTATGTTCCCTGTTTTCCAACCCAAGAGTAAAAGCAGGGTGGGAGGCATGCAAGATAGTTTTATCTTGTCTAGCTAGACAGCTGAAACTCTGCTGCCTGCTGTTTTTTTGGAAGACTGTCAATATCTGTTCAACATCTTCTGCAACAGAGTTCAAGGGTAGCAGCTTCAGCTCCTGAAAATAAACACTATACAACTGCAGCAATAGTCATTCAAGGCTGAATGATGGGATCTAATCTGGAAAATAGGGCAGCCTTGGGAGCAGCCTGACAGACCTGTCTGCAAGTTATAAACAAACACTAGCTGTGCAAAAGAGAGAGTGTGTCCACTTTATCAGATGCACAAAGTGAAATCCTTGGTTGGCAGCCTTGTGCAACATGGCCATAAAGGGGGAGGAATGGAAGTAGGAAACAGGTAGTACAATCTGTGATCTCAAAGATCCATTGCCTACAGTAACCTTGTCCAAACAAGCTGACTGGGGCTCCTGGGGTTGTAGTTCAACATCTGGATGACACCCAATAAGGAGAATCTGGTCCACAGCCAAGCTCAGTGTTAAAACTACAGCCTTGCCTCACCTGTTGGTCAGAATCACCATTTTGTTCATTCCAAATGTGTGTTTTTTCCACAACAGAACAACATGGCTGGTTTTCTCCCATATATGTTCTACATGGAAACAAAGCCCATGGGCCACACTCCGGTTTCATGTGTTACATCTCTGTTACAGTACATTCATATACAGTATTGATCTAAATGGACATAATGGTCTGACTCAGTCATGAAGGCCTTTCAAATCTGAGATTGCTTCCCAACAGCTTTTACTGATATGTTTGCCATTTTTACATTGTTTCTGCTGGGTATACCACCACTTTGAAAAAGTTAGAGTTATAACTATTTAAATAAATAAAATATGTAAGAAAAATATGTTTCCGCATCTTGTAACAGACAGTACATCCAGCCACATAGAGTTGCAAGTTCTACTGTTTATTTGGGATTTTGACCTGTACATGAGTAGCAGGTGGGCTTAGCAGTCATGGAAGGTCTTGATGTCCCTCTGGGTGCAAGTTCTTCTAGACAGCCAACCAGGTTCCTTCTTGTTACCACTGATTAACGATAATTTGTGGTGTCTTTCTACAAATCTAGGGGCTCTTGGTTACACAATTTCTGCTGTCCCATAAAACGTAATCTATGCAGAAAGAAAAATAAGGCAGCTGAGATACCAGGGTAATTTGTGGGTTGCATCTCCTTGGGATGCAACCTCCCAGGGTTGTTTATTCCATTATTCCAGGGTTGTTTATTCCATACATGATTATAGCTACTCATCCGCAAACATTCCCTGGACAACATACAGTTGTACCTTGGTTGTCGAACACCCTGGAACTTGTACATTTTGGCTCCGGAATGCTGCAAACCCAGAAGTCATTGTTCTGGTTTGCGAACGTTCTTTTGGAACCCAAACGTCCAATGGGGCTTCTGCGACTTCTGATTGGCTGCTGATTTTGGAAGCAGAATGGACTTCCAGAACAGATTCCATTCAACTTCCAAGGTACGACTGTACTGCAAAACAATACTAAACATGCAATATACAGTAATGCTAATAACTAAGATTTAATTGTCTTTCGTGTTGTTATAAAAGTGTTGCTCACTAGGACTTCTTTCCTATATGGAAGGATGCATATGCCTGAGACAGTTGTCACAGATCAGAACCATGGACAGATTTTCTGTATCAGCATGAACACAACATCGCTAAAGAGTGAGTTTTCCCTTGGAAAGGAGTGGGGCAAGGGGAAAACTGCTCGTACCCATGCCTAGAAAGCGAGGATCAAGTGCCGATCGAACCTAGCTTTCTAGAGATAGCACAAGGCCCAGCTCCTTCTTTAGGCATACACAATATCCCAAGGAAGATGCACCAATGGCAACATGCATTTGGTGGGAGCAGCAGAAAGGTACTTATGGGAGGCCTCCCCATCCACTCAGCTTTGTCCTACCCACTAGTGTGCATGTAATATAGCAGGATGCACCCATTAAAAGAGTGTATATATACACACACACAATTCCACTTGTAGCTCTCAGCAGAAAAACAAATGACTGGATAACTCTAAGTATGAGTCACCAATCTGGAAATGCCCATCTGGAGCTCCAATCATCCCCGGTCATTGCCCATATTGTCTGGGAGTGGTGGGAGTTGGAGTCCAATAAGATCTGAAGGGCCCCAGGTCACGGCCTTAAAGATTGTGATGGGTGTGGGTGGGATGGAGGGCTGTGCCCTGCAAGATGAAATCAGCCGCCTTATAGAGGCTTAGGAACAAGAGGGACAAGCGTCAAGTTGCTGGAAGTGTTTGGTGAGGTGAAGAAGACCTAATTTACCATATTGATTCTGACTAACCAGCTAAATAAATATTGGCTATTCATGTTTAGTGTACTGTATAATGTTTTAGGCTTTTGGAGCGTGTGTTATCTTAGAATCGTTTACCAGCCTTATGCTTCTTCCATTCCAGATGCGGTCCCCTCTTCATCTCCTAGACAAAACATATATTAAATGTCAAAGCAAGACTTCCTATGTGATGAAAAATATCTGAGCCATGCCAAACCTTACTTAAAAAACAACAACCCCAAGTATACTTGGTTGATGGGGATCACTGGTATTGCAAACCCCCCCAAATAGCAGAGAACTTGAGAAGAATTTTGTCAGTGTCCCACAGGAATGTCAATGAATATAACAGATGTGAACTTTCTAGACCAGAGGTTCCCAAACCTATTTGACCTACAGCCCCTTGTTCAGGGGAAGAAAAAAAAATCAGCGCCCCCCCCCCGTAACATGCACAGCACACTCATTCCTGCCGACGGATTTCCCAACAATGTGTGACACACTTGCCTGCCAGAACTTGCTTGTTAAGACGACCTGTTGGAGGACTGGACCACTGATTAGTTACAACTTGCACTTGGTGTGTTTCTTTGTAAAGTAAAATAAAGTTATCACTATGGCTTTAACTCTTGGTTACATCGGTAAGCATCATTACACAACTGATGATATATGTACGAATGGTTTTTCAAAACTGGACAAGGAGGTGTACTAGGCCCCTGGATTAAAAACCCATGGGGTGGACCAGAAGGAAGCCTGCTGGCTCAGTACAATCCATTCCAGGAGTGGGGCCAGTGCTGCAGCCTGCCTGCCATTGGCCAAATACATTGGCAAGCTGTGGTCCACTTCCCCGGGCTTGGGTGAAGCTGAAAAGGGTTCACCCATGCCTGGGAAAACCCTTCACCTTCACTATGACCACCAGAACCAGGGGAGCCCCCCAGGATCGTTCCAAAGCCCTCCATGGGGGTATCATCCACTTTGGGAAACAGTGTTCTGGATTGAATCTACAATCGGACTCTGAGCCTTGTCCTAACTAAAGTTGCCACCTTTCTACCGGTAAAGCTTTCATGCCTCTAGGAGAGCAGGGCAGAGGTTTACAGGCACAGCTTTCCCCTCAGGGCATCAGCATCTTATTCATGAAGATGTTAAAGTCATCACTGCCTATATGTCGTCCGTTGCAGGGCAAGTGAGCA
Organism: Darevskia mixta; assembly: GCA_034641385.1. Taxonomy (NCBI): domain Eukaryota; kingdom Metazoa; phylum Chordata; class Lepidosauria; order Squamata; family Lacertidae; genus Darevskia; species Darevskia mixta. The sequence continues at coordinate 22,780,604 of JAWWNH010000008.1, forward strand.
TGGCTTTCCTGGCCAAAACAGGGAGGCCTAGCCAACCTATATCTGCCTATGGGCTAAAGATTCCCCGCCTCTGGTGTACATCATCACTTGATACTGCAGCTATTAAAAGACAAAGAAGCACATGTGACATGGAGCATCCCATAGAATAGATGTCTGCCTTCTCCAGAGCTTCCCCTGCCATTAAAGACTTCCTAGCCTAGACATCTGCCATCCACTTCTCTTCAAAGAAAACATCCCACCAAACCACAACATAACCAAGAAAACCTCTGTACTTACCTGAGGAAGGTGGTTTTTCACCGAACACTTGAACTTCACACAGTGTGAGGATACGAATGCCTGGGATGGTGATAGTTACATACCGTCCTTGCATTTCTCCACAGTCAAAATTGGAGGTTTTCCCTTGGCCCAGTAATCTGATTGTAGCACACCTTGAATAGGAACCAGTTCATATTGATTAATATTAACTAGAAGTCATATTGTAGGATGGATCAGAGGTAACATGCTTCTGAATGCCAGTTATTAGGGGCAATGGCTGAAGAGGGCTATTGTCCTCATGATCTATATATGGGGTCCCAACAGGCATGTGGTTGGCTACTACAGAAAACAAGAGGCCATTTAACCTTGGCCATGGTATGATCCAGCAGGGCTCCTCTTATACTCTTAAGAAAGAAAAGTCAAATATGACCCCTTCAATATCATCACTCAGTTACCCTACCTTGGACTTGTGATTCCCCCTTTTCCTGGTGAGTTTCCAATTCGGATTGCAGCCCCAATTATTCGCAATGCACAGCAGTCTCCTCGGTTGGTGATGCTAACACTGGACACACGAAACTCTGCTCCCAAATCCACTGTCCACCATGGATTCAGTTCTAGTTTTGTGTGTGTGCAGTGGCCATGCATATAGTTAGTAGATGGTGACCCATCAATGGCATTCTCAGGCTTTCCAAGATCATTGTAGATACTGGACTGTGACGCCTTACCATCAAGAGCCACATTGGGAACTGTAAGAAGGAAAAGAAAATCTTGAAAAATTTATCACAAATGCTGAAAGTGTCCATGGGCCAAAGAGCCCAGGATTGCTTATTCGCCATTTGGTTTTATTTCATTTCATAAACAACCACAGCAGCTCAGGAGCATCAGGTCCAGCAGGTCTATGTGAATGTCTGGATTTAGTACAGTTTAAGGTTACCGTACTTTTTGGACGCGGGTGGTGCTGTGGTCTAAACCACAGAGCTTAGGGCTTGCTGATCAGAAGGTCAGCAGTTTGAATCCCCGTAACGGGGTGAGCTCTCGTTGTTCGGTCCCAGCTCCTGCCAACCTAGCAGTTTGAAAGCACCCCAAAAGTGCAAGTAGATAAATAGGTACCGCTCCGGCGGGAAGGTAAATGGCTTTTCTGCCTGCTCTAGTTCGCCAGAAGCGGCTTAGTCATGCTGGCCACATGACCTGGAAGCTGTCTGCGGACAAATGGTTAGAATTGCCCTGTGAGTGGTGGGACAAACGCCGGCTCCCTCAACCTATAGAGCGAGATGAGCGCCGCAACCCCAGAGTCATCCGCGACTGGACCTAATGGTCAGGGGTACCTTTACCTTTACCTTAAGGTTACTTTTTATCTTCTTTTTTGATAGAAATATTTGTAATTGTTTTGATTTAGACAATGGAACCCTTTGTAATCATAAGCCATTCATTCTTTTCTTCTGCATATGTTTGCATATCATTGACTTAGTAAATCACATAGCTGTATCCTGCATTTCCTTATTGGCAATTGTAATAAATTATTATTTTTAAAAGAATGCTTCTTTCAGGTCTGTGATTTGTAGGTAAGGATCCAAGCCGGGGGTTTTTTTTGTCCCACCACTTTCCTGGGAAAACTTACTGTTTACCGCTTAAACAGAGCAAAAGTCAAACAGGTTTTCTGTGGCGGGACCAAATAAAAAACTCCACTCACTTGCACCCATGCCTAAAAATCTCGAATCTCTGACTAGAAATTGTGGCACAAACGGAAGTGTGGATTGGCCCTCATTCCTTGTTATGAAACCTTCCAGTGCAAAGTAAAACCAGAAGTATAATGGTGCTTCTAAACCGATGTCATATTCTACTTGAGGTTACTGCAGCAAGCAGCGCGGAAGGTACATACTCCAAAAAACTTAAAGGTTAGCATACCCTCCAAGTGTCCCTGTTTTCCAGGGACAGTTCTGGAATTACAAAAGCCATCTTGGCTTCTGATTTGATTCTGGAATGTCTCCAATTCCCCCACCATTGCCACTGCCACGAAGCTTGGGGAGGAGAATGAGCTGGCACTTGATCGGAGCAGCAGTGGTGGCACCAGCAGTGGCAGCTGTGCAGGAGCATCCCCGTGCCTCTAAGGTGCCTCTCTATGGACTCTCCACGGCCAATGCTGCTGGCCTCCTCCCTTGGGCTGCTTGAAGTAGCTGCAGGAGAGAGGAGGAGGAGGAGGAAAGGCTGCTGCTTCCACCCACTGGTTTCGAGGTGCAGACGGAGCAGGACCATCCTGGGCAGAAAAAGGGAAGCAGAGCAGCATGCAAGGAGTCTTGGTTTAAAAAATATATGCTTTGTGCATCCGCGTCTAACCTTGCCCCTTTTAAAAATTTATTTATTAGTGTGTTTTTCTTTTTGTAAAGAAAACAAAGAATAAATAACATAAAATTGAGACTAGGGGGTTTCCTTAGGACAGTGGAGTGTGTGTGCGCTGTGTCCCGTTGGTCTAGTGGTGGTGGAAATGCTTGGCGGGTGGAGGAATGGTGTCAATTGTTAGGGGAGGGAGAAATGTTCCTATTTTCATTTGAGGAATGTTGAAGGGTAGTGGTTAGTCATAGCTAAGACTGCATTTTTTGTACTCACTTACCTGGAGTAAATCTCCTTGAACTCAATGAGCTTTACTTCAGGGGCACTAAAAGCCCATTGAAACCAAAGGAACAAGTTAGTTGTGACTAATGCAAGTTCCATTGTCAATTAAACTAACCCCTGAGCAGACGTGGTTAGAATTGCCCCGTGAGGGGCTTCCGGTTCCGCCCTGCCTTAATGCAGGCAGCTCCCATGACAGCGGGAGATTGTTGGCAAAGGAAAAACAAGGATGATTGAGGGTAATTATCCTTGCAAATTCCCCCAGGACAAGGGGGAATGAGCTTCACTCGCAGTTTGTCTCAGTACCTGGCTCTCACTCCGGCATGGATTGGATTATAGATATGGAATATAACATTAAACAGAAATGTGTGTGTAAAAAAAAAAAGGAAAAGGGGAGGGAAGCTCTATTCTGCAAAAGGTCTATGATGGAAACTTTAAGCTGACTCTTCTCCATTCTTTATTATTTATGGAGTGAACTGAATAACGCTAAAAGGACTTGGAATTTAATTTAATTGGAAGTATAATTACTCATTTATCTTCAGTTGGACGGAAGGATGAAAGGAGTCTGTGAACATGCCAAGGAACTGATAAGGTTCATTATTGAGTCATCTGCAGTTTGACAGACCACTCTTCTCCCCAGGTTGAGCAGAAAAATTGTGAAAACAGGTTATTTATTGGGACAGAGTGATTTCTGCAGCTGTTGTTAAAGTTGTAAAACAACGAAGCATGGGACAGAATGATGAATAAACTTCTGGAACAACAACGAGATATCAGCTTCACCCAAGGCATGATGGGTAACAGCAACAACTGGGTGAAAGAAAGACATAACATCTTACAAGGACAGGAAGAAACACCACGGACAGAATAATTGCCACACACAGGAAGAACAAGGATATAGTTTGAGTTCCTCACTTGTAGTTTTATAAATCATTTAATGTGTCAACACGAATAGAAGTTATTAATATTGCAGTTGTTGTATATAAGGGATTATTATTATGACCGGAATGTAATGGAAATTAATAAGATTTTGGAATGCAGAAATAAAGGAAATAACCAAGCCATCAGTTCTAGCATGTGGGGGGCCACCTTCTCTAAATTATACAATTTGGTATTTGAACTATTGGTATTAATAATTGTATATAAATTGGTATTGCTATAATGAGACTATTATTGGATTGTAATTGAAAACTAATAAAAATTATTATAAAAAACCCCAATGAAGAGGGCACATTGAGCACTTCAGGAATTTATCTTGACTCTGATTAACTACTGTTAAGAAATATTTCTTAACCAAAACAGAGGCCCAGATCTAAAGGCAGACACCCCTATAGGAAGCCCTATTGAAATTGACAGGATATCAATAAGTCGCAGTTAACTTGTCATATTCTTTCCCAGTGGGAATTAAGCCAGCCTTCTATGGGTTTGCACCAGTGAATATTGGGAGGAAAGAAAAATAAGGGGAGGTATGACACTCAATTCTTGGTAACGCACCTTCCAATGCAGGCTGTGTAGGCAGGATGGTCAAGAGCATCAGCAAAAGGCAGCACCTCACAGTCCTTCCTCGAAGCATTGTGTCCTTTTTTGGCAAGGCTCAGGAGACAACACTTACAAAGAGAGAGAAGCGCTCATGACTTGAGTGCCCCAAACGGAGTTGGAATGGGGTTATTAAACTGCCCGGGATGCTGCTCTCCTCCAATCAGAAAACTGCTCATAACGAAGACCTCTCAAAGTTTCCTTTCAATTTTGTGGTCAAAGTAAATATTTGACCTCTTTCCAGTTATTGCAACATGAGGAGATTAGGTTGATAAAGGGCAGGGTCTGGATTAAATGAGAGAAAATATCAGAAACAGTACATGAACAATGGTCTTAAATGTGAATAAATAGGAGTTCAGTACTTTCTTTCAGAACAAAGTTACACAGACACTGTATCACAAACCACAAAAGACCCCTCCAGCTCCAAACCTATATAGAGCTGTGTCATATTGTACCTATTGTAGAGTGCTGGTTTTTAACCTTTAAATTCATCAGCAGACTTTGGGTCAGATTACCTAAAATGGATTGCCTCCTTGCCCAACCAAGAGACCATATTGAATGTTAATCCTGGAAGACCTGATCCCTTCCTTGCAGTCCTTTTTCCACCTGGCCTGATTTGTGTGATTTTCCCCCCACTTTGGTTGTGTATTGTTATGTCTACTTTTGTTACACTTGTAATTATGTAAATTCATGCTGTACATCACCTTGAGCATGGTTTTAACTATATTTTTAAATATTATTATTATTATATATTTATTTATTTATTTTTACATCACCTTTTCCCCCTGACAGTACTCAAGGCAGTTTACAGATAAAAACAAGAATTGTTAAAAAAAACATAGGGGGAGAAATAATTAAAAAGACATTAGAAGAATTAAAACTATATACCTATATAAAATCTGTTTAAAATATACCAATGCTCCACCCCTTTCATTAAAAGCAGCCAGTTCCCAAGAGCCTGTTGGAAAGAGAAACTCTTCACCCATCAGCAGAAGGACAACAAGGAGGGCGCCATTCTACCTTCTCCAGGGATGTAAGTCCAGAGTCTGGAAATGTGGTACCCAAATAAAATGATGGTGAAGATGCCTCCTTGGACCCATAGATCTTCTTTGGAAACTCTTCATTGTCCATTCCAAAAGAAGAAAGGGTGTCTACCAGATTAAGGGTCTTTCTGGCAGTGGCACTCCAATTGTTTTGGTCTTTTCAACACCAGGTGATGATATCTTTTTGTTTTCCCCAAGTGTTTTAAGAACTTTTTCAACCTCTTCACCATTTGTGCTGTGCTGCATCATTGCATCTTTTGCTATTTCCGATTCTCTCCCCTTTTGTTACTTAGTAGTGTGTTATCAGGGGTGTTAGGGGAGGGGTGGTACCTCTGGTGGGGGGACGTGTCATACTCTTCCTGGGGTACTTTGTCCAACTTTGGTGCCCACCCTGCACTCAGCTCTCACCTGTGACTCCTAGAAAATGTCAGCATGCAACAGCAGCCACACCCCGGGAATGGCTTTCGCTGGCCAGCTAAACCAAGTGAGGGTAGCCGGTGGGTTTCAAACCATTGGTGAATTAAAGGACTGTCTTGCATGTGAAGACAGGCTCCTGGGGATTGAGCGGGTGGGACTAATAGTGGGTCCAACAGATAAGAAGGTGGTTTCTGCACATGCTGTAGAGGGAAATGAGGGGCAGATGGGGCTCATCAATCTGGGAAGGTAGCCCATCTAAGAAAAGGAAAACTCTGGACCTAAAGATGCACTGCCTTGTGGAATATATTCAGGAGAAGAAAAGGCTAAGGAGCAAACCGTACACATACTGACAGTGAAAGGGAGAAAGCTGACAGCTCAGGTTGCTCCACAGCTCTTGAGTTTCAAAATTTGTTTTAACTTTGTTTTAACCTTGTGTTAAGTAGTTTCAACTTGTCTTACCAATATTTTATGGAGTGGAGACCAGAATACATTTGTCCTGGAGGTCTGTTTTTAATAACTTTTAAACCCATAAGAATGGCATTTGTCTGTGGCATACAGAGACTGGGTGGTGTGACGTGTCACTCTCTACCTATTATTGCTAGAATTTACCGTTTCCTTCAAGTAAGAAAGCCGTTGAGTGTTGTAACATCTTGCACGAATTTGCTTTGCTCAAGAGAAAAACCTGTCCTGCCTGGAGTTTAGCAACTAGGCCGGGAGTTGCTGAAAGGAATTAAAGGAATTAAAGGCAAAAGAATCTGCCCTACAGTTCAGTTCAAAATATTAAGTGAAGTAGATCCATCTGATAGGAAGTATGGTGGTTACAAGAATGCAAAAAGAAAAAGATTGGAACAAGTTAAGCAAGCCAAACAAAGCCAAACCAACAAAGGAAGCCATCAAAATATTTCTCTCCCGTTGATAAGACTCCCTCAAAGCAGGAAAGTACTGCTCCTCTGGTGCAAGGAATCTCCATGCACTGTGAAAGTGGTGTAGAGCTTAGAAAAGAGAATGAGTGCTTTTCCTCTTCTCCCTCTGTTGTGTGAAGATGCCAGCACACAGGAAGCAGTTCAGGATCTTTTGTCATGGAACTGTCCCTGATTCCCCAAGGCTAATGCTCCACAGCCTTACCTGCTGTCTAGCTTGAACAAATCAGTTATGTTAACACAGCGATAAAAGGCTCCCAACTCAGGAAAGCCCAAGAGTCCAGTCTTGTGCCCTGAGGGGTTGTTTTTTTGTTTGTTTGTTTGTTTGGCCATTTGTCTATACCTGTGATGTGTATGACTATAATGATTTAACCTTATGTGCTATAATGTTTTTGTGACCTGTTTGTTTACTTTTTATTTCAGGCTTTAACCTGTATTTGGTTAACCAATATAATTTGGTTTGATCCCTACACAAATCCGGAGTGGAGTCTCTAAGATGGTTGCATGGCACCTTGTATTGCTGCTTCTGGCAACTCCTGCAGGCAGTGGAGAGACATTCCTGAATCCAAAAAGGAGGTGCAGGAACTCAGCAGGAATGCCTTACTTGTTCTCTTATAATGGTAATGGTGCCCATCTGAGAGGTGCCAGAACTGAGTTCTGGTGAATTCTGGCTAAAAAAGCCCTGCCTGCATTTATGGGAGAAGCAAGACTTTCTGGGGTGTTAATGCTGTCAGCCCCTCCATCATAGGCTAAGGTTACCAGATTCTTTTCAATGAATCAGTGGACACTTTTCAACTTCAAGGGATTTTGTATGGGGACTGATGTGTAAATCCGGGGACCGTCCCTGGGAAACGGGGACGTCTGGTAACCTTATCATAGGCTCAGGTTGAAAATAAACCACATATCCTAAAGACACCAGTGTCTTTGCTGTCCCTCATTCTGGGGAAATCAAACCTGGGGTAAGTACCTAGAACTCCTGGAATCTTGCACGACTCATAGATTGGGGTGGTGTGCAACAGTATATTAGGCAAAATGACATACAAAGATGTGCCTATTAGGAGAAATTCACGCCAAAATGTTGATGAATTCTTCTGAGGACTTGGGCTTTTTTTAATTATCAGAGTGATGTGAAGATCTTAAATTAACAGGACTGCCAACAGGCAATATAGGGGGTACACATGTACCAGACCCCCAACACAGCAAGGCCCCTGTATTCTTAACTTTCTTTTTTTTTAAAGGGCAAGCAAATAAAACATCTATAAAGAAAGCTAGAAAACAAGCTGTGGAGGCAACAATTAGGGAGATACAGAGAAGCTGTTTTTTGTCAAGAATGCTCAATAATTTAATCTCTGTTGTTAAGCAATCAGAGGAAGGGATGCTGACCACCCCTACCTGGGACTCCCAGACAGACCTCCCAGGGTGGCAGAAAAAAAGAGAGGAATATATCTTGTTATTCCTGCTAGTCTGGCACTGGATGAAGAGATTAGCTGTATGCATGTTTAAGTCCTGTCCTGCATGTCCACATTATTTCATATACTCACCAAGTGTCCTGCCTTTACAGTGGAAAACACAACTGGCTGGTTTTGGTATGATTTACTTGCAGGTAAATGAATAAATGAGGCTTCTCTGCTACCTAGTAAAAGTGGTAATATTGCAGTGTCCAGCCCACCCAAATGCAAATACCATTGATTCATATGCAGTAACCACAAAACATTAATGTAAAATTTAAAACGAATCAGCAAATGCAGCCATAAAATCATTGCACACATTAAAGTTACAGAAAGTTAAAATTCTTATTTAAAAAATCATCAAGGTTGACAATATTTCTTTCTGAATGTGTTTATTTTGCTGAGAGTTCTGAAACTGCACACATTTGCTGCTTCTTGTTGTTTATTTGTATTTTGTTTTTCAGCTCAGGAGCTCAAGGCTATGTACCTTGATCTCCCCTCTTTTTATCTTTGCAATCACCCCGTGAGACAGACTAGGATAATTTTATATATGTACATAAGCATGGGACATGCAGTGAACTGTCCTAGGAAATCCTGTTGGCACCACTGGAATTTCAGAAGGAAAGAAGGGAAATCGGAGAGAACCCAAAATTGACAGATTCACCCATTCCTAAACACTCCTAGGACCATGTTCCCTGTTTTCCAACCCAAGAGTAAAAGCAGGGTGGGAGGCATGCAAGATATTTTATCCTGCCTAGCTAAGACAGCTGAAACTCTGCTGCCTGGTGGTTTTTGGAAGGCTGTCAATATCCATTCAACTTTTTCTGCAACATTCAAGGCTACCAGCTTTGGTTCCTGAAAATCAACATTATTTGACTGTAGCAATATTTATTCAATGCCGAAAGATGTAATCTAATCTGGAAAATAGGACAGCCTTGGGAACAGCCTGACAGACCTGTTTGCAAGTTATGAACAAACTCAATCAGCTTACAAGAGAGAGAGAGAGAGAAGAGTGTCTCCTTTATCATATCAGATGGCAGCCTTGTGCAAAATGGCCATAAAGGAGGAGGAATGGGAGTTGAATGGCAGTAGGAAGCAAGCAGTACAATCTGTGATCTCAAAAACCCATTACCTACAGTAACCTCCTTCAAACAAGCTGACTGGGGCTCCTGGGGTTGTAGTTCAGCATCTGGATGACACCCAATAAGGAGAGTCTGGTCCACAACCAAGCTCAGTGTTAAAACTACACCCTTGCCTCGACTTCCGGTTGGAATGCCGGAGCGATCGGTCGGGGGAAATCTCGCTCTGAGATTCCCCGGCCCGGCAGGGGGGAAGGGGAGACCGCAACAGCGCTGCGGCCCCCGTTAAATCCCGGGAAGAGCATCCCGGGACCCTGGTGATCCGGCAGGGCTCACAACATCTCCCCTGCTCCCTGGTAGACCCTAATAAGGGCCACCAAGAGACAGCGAGGTGGAGATGAAGCCCATCGGGTCCATCACTTCCCCTGCCAGGCGAAGCTGCCTGACCGGCCGCCCCGACCATCTCCAATTTCTCCTGAAAGAAAAGATTTGGAATTCGGAACAGTGAGTAAAAAGACATTCGGACTTAATTAGTAAGCTGCTTGGGACTTTAAAAATGGAGGTTGGTCCCTCGTCGTTGAAAAAAAAAAAAGAAACAGGGAACTTTGTTGCCAAAGCTAATTGACTGAGGAAGTTGGAAGGAAAACTTCTGCAACAGTGTTTAAAGTTGCCCTTTTCCCCGTGGTTTTGGGGGAATTTAGCGAAGAAAATGTCTTTAAAAAACTGTTGGAATATAAATTTGGACTGTTGTGACTGAGTTACTGTTATCTGACCTTGAAATGGCCAAAACTCTGAGTGGCACAGGCATGGGAAAAGTACTAGCTGCATTGCAGGAATGGAAAAGTTCACTCAGACTGACCAATCAGAGGAGGAACAGCTGTCAAAATAAGAATGACATCATGCCAGCTGCACAAGGTGGAAAGCAGGAAAAGGAGAGAAGAGCAACCACGCCACAGACTGTGAGAAAGAAAAAATTAAAAAGAACACCCTGCAGACAAAAATACATAGGGCACAAAAAAGATGGAGTTGCAAAAGACTGCAAAAAGAGTGGAAAGATGAAGAGGAAGGAACTGCAGGGGAAGAAGGAAGAACAAAACCCATTGGGGCAGGAGAGCCTGTGGATTTGGATTGCGGAAAGGGAGGGTGTGGGGTGAATAAGGACTTTTTTTCTGAAATGGATTACCTTTCTGGCTTTTAGGACAATGATTATGCATATGGCTACTGGCTTGAGTGACGAACAAGGATTATTAAGTTCTAAATGATTAAGTAAAGGAAGATAATATAGCTAAACACTCTGAGACCAAGGGGAAGAAGGGGGGAATAAAGAGGAGAAGAACATAGGGAAAAAGCAGAAGTATCTAGAAGCTTAGGTGTGAATCTAGGATTAATAAGTAATTTACCTATGTACTTGACAATGTATCAAAAGAAGATGTATGAACCTGACAAAGAGGATTTATTATGAATTCAACAGTGGGGGGTGCGAGGAAGTCAATTGAATGATGAAATTGAGGAAATTAGAAATGCCTGGCCTACAAAGTGGGGCCAGGCCTAAGCAATGATATGGAACAGTAACAGTAAGGTTAAATGTACAATGAACGGGTATACCGCTGTGAGAGGGGGGGGGATGATTAGGGCTTCCCACGGTGAGAGAGGGGAAGTATGAAAGTTTAACCGATATGTTATGTGTTTATAAAATTGTAAAAACCAATAAAAATTAATTTTTTTAAAAAAACCTACACCCTTGCCTCACCTGTTGGGCAGAATCACCATTATGTTCATTCCAAATGTGTTTTTGCCACAACAGAATAACATGGCTGGTTTTCTCCTATATATGCTCTACACGGAAACAAAACCCATGGGCCATGCTGTGGTTTCACGTGTTCCATCTCTGTTACAGTACATTCATATATTGATCCAAATGGACCCATTGTGACTCAGTCATGAAGGCCTTTCAAATCTGAGATTGCTTCCCAACAACTTTTACTGATATGTTTGCCATTTTTAAATTGTTCCTGCTGGGTATACCACCACAGTGAAAATTAGAGTTATAACTATTCAAATAATTAAAGTATGTAAGAAAAATAAAGGAATATGTATTTCCATCTTGTAACAGACAGCACATCCAGCCATATAGAGTTGCAAGTTCTACTGTTTATTTGGGATTTTGACCTATACATGAGTAGCAGGTGGGCTTAGCAGTCATGGAAGGTCTTGATGTCCCTCTGGGTGCAAGTTCTTCTAGACAGCCAACCAGGTTCCTTCTTGTTACCACTGATTAACGATAATTTGTGGTGTCTTTCTACAAATCTAGGGGCTCTTGGTTACACAATTTCTGCTGTCCCATAAAACGTAATCTATGCAGAAAGAAAAATAAGGCAGCTGAGATACCAGGGTAATTTGTGGGTTGCATCTCCTTGGGATGCAACCTCCCAGGGTTGTTTATTCCATTATTCCAGGGTTGTTTATTCCATACATGATTATAGCTACTCATCCGCAAACATTCCCTGGACAACATACAGTTGTACCTTGGTTGTCGAACACCCTGGAACTTGTACATTTTGGCTCCGGAATGCTGCAAACCCAGAAGTCATTGTTCTGGTTTGCGAACGTTCTTTTGGAACCCAAACGTCCAATGGGGCTTCTGCGACTTCTGATTGGCTGCTGATTTTGGAAGCAGAATGGACTTCCAGAACAGATTCCGTTCAACTTCCAAGGTACGACTGTACTGCAAAACAATACTAAACATGCAATATACAGTAATGCTAATAACTAAGATTTAATTGTCTTTCGTGTTGTTATAAAAGTGTTGCTCACTAGGACTTCTTTCCTATATGGAAGGATGCATATGCCTGAGACAGTTGTCACAGATCAGAACCATGGACAGATCAGAACCATGAATAGCAGGTGGGCTTAGCAGTCATGGAAGGAGTTGACATCCCTCTGGGTGCAGGTTCTTCTACACAGCGAACCAGGGTTCCTCCTTGTTAGCACCTACTAATGATAATTTGTGGTGTTGATCTACAAAGGTAGGGGCTCTTGGTTTCACAATTTCTGCTGTCCCATGAAATGTAATCTATGCGGAAAGAAAAATAAGGCAGCTGAGATACCAGGGTGATTTGTGGGTTGTGGGATCTGTGCTCTCCTTGGGATGCAACCTCCCAGGGTTGTTTATTTTATTCATTACATGTTTATAGCTACCCATCCACAAACATTCCCGGGACAACATGCTGCAAACAGTGGCGGAGCTTCAAGCTCCAGCGGGGGGGGGGAGGCGGGGGGCTAGCGTGCATCCCTGGGGCGTGGTGCCCAGCGCAGGGGGGAGCCACGATGGCACCCCACCGGTATCGTGCCTCCAGGGGTGGTGCGCTCCCCCTGCACCCCTGTTCCTCCGCCAGTGACTGCAAAACAATATTAAACATGCAATATAGGTTACTAAAACTAATAATTAAAATATTAACTGTCTTCTGTCTTATTAGAAAAGTGTTGTTCACTCCACGGCCTTTTAAGGCTAGTTCACACATTCATGTGGGGTGACCACAGCCTCAAGTACCGGTATTTATTTTCTTTTGAAATAATATATACTGTATATACCTCCTCTGTATGAATTATACAAGGTTACCTACAATACACAAGGACTACAAGCAGCACACAATACAAACAAAAACACACAGGGTTTTCTGCCTAATGAAATAAACTCAAGAGAGATAATGATATGAAATTCAGTTACGGCCAATCCTTCGCAAAGCTTGCAGGGTGGAAAACTGTCTTCTTTGCCTATCTGAAGCAATAGAACATTACCAGGTCTTCTTTGCTATATGAAAGGATACACATGTATGAAACAGCTTAAAACACATTAAAACTATGGACAGATATATATCGCCATAAATGTATATATCACCATAAACACAACATTTGACCATAGAGGCAGTTCTCTGATTCAGCTCCTGAGGTCTTTGTTCTTATAGGGAGGGATGCAACTGAAGTCAGACCTGCATAGCCTAAAACTCCCCTCCCTGTAGGTTGGTAGCTCTTAAGCATGTGAAATAATGGTGCCAATTTGAAGCAAGCCACTCTGCCAAATTTGAGGAATCTGTCTGAGTGGAAGCCCAAAACTTCACCCAAAATTCAGTCCAAGGCAGAGTACATAACCAATCCTTGTAGACCTCTGAAAAAATGGTGGGGGCAGATCTTTGAGATCTGTGAATTTGAAGAGAAATGAACTTACTTTCAATTATGCTTCTTCCTTTTCAGATGGGATGTCTGGATGTCCTGCAGAATTCAAGATGGGAAGATGATTATATGTGTCCAATTCTGACAACATTGAGCTTCCTCAGATGATGAGGGGAAAGGGTCCCCATCTGCCCAACCTCCACCTGTCTCCTTAGGGTGGCTGCTTTCTGGCTGTTGGGATAAAAGTCCCCGTCCACTTTCACAGTTTCTGCATTCCAAATGGGTATGTCTTGACTGGAAGCATAATTCTTTTAGAACAGTTTAGTGCTGAACTCATGTTACATGCCTAATGTCAGTAATGCTGAGCCTGGTGCTCAGTTATCACCAAATGGGGATAGGCATCAATTGCACCACTAAGGGCTGATCCACATTTCTTCTCCTCCCATTGCTTTCCCTCAGGGAAAACCACTCTTTAGTGCTCAATCAGACCAAATGGCAAGGGTAGCCGCATGCACGCCAGATCTGATATCCGAGAAACCTTTTAACTCACCAGATGAATCCACCTTCACACCAAACACTTGGACTTCACACAGGGTGAGATACTGAGTGCCTGGGATGGTCAGTGTGACATACTGCCCTTTGAATCCTCCACAATTGTAATTGCGGGTCTCTCCAGCACCTAGTGAGGTGATATTGGCACACCTTGAAAAAGAAATCCATTCATATTTATTAATATTAGGTGACTGAAGGACACCATCAACTGCAACATGATTTATGCCAGGAATGGCTAACCAGTGAACCTCTAGATATTGCAGGAACCCAACTCCCATCAGCCCCAGGCCAAAGGTCAGGGGTGATGGGAGTTGTAGTCCAGTCACACCTGGATGACCACTGGTCAACCTGATCCACACTGAAAAGAATAAAAGATACAGATGATCATTGTATTACACAGATATATTTTTTTATCTGTGGTTCTGCATTTTCTCATCTTTCCCATTGTATTGTCTTGTCTGTGCCTTATTCTTACGATCCCCTTGAGAACATTAAACCAGCAGGTACCTGGGATTTGCAGAACCTCCATTCTCGAAGGAGTTGCCAATGCGGATTTCAGCCCCATCCAGCCGGTCTGCACAACAGTCTTCTCGATTGGTGATGCTTATGCTAGACACATCAAATTCTCCCTTCAAGTCCACTGCCCACCATGGATTCGGCTCTCTATCCGTGTGAGTGCATGATCTATGCATAAAATTAGTGGAGGTAGACCCATCAATGGCATTCTTTGCAACTCCTAATGGGTTGTAGGTACTGGACTGGGATGCCTCACCTTCGAGGGCCACATTGGGAACTGCAGGAAAGGAAAAGTAATGTTCACACAACAAGAAAACTGGTTCTGGGTTTCCAGATATTGCTTGAACAATGCAGTGTCCTTATCTCAGCTTTGTCACACCCACCAGTGTGGATGCAACATAGCAGATTGTATACATCAAAAGAGTGTGTACACACACACAAACACACACAATTCAACTTGTAGCTCTCAGTAGAGAAACAAATGATTGGATAGCAACATGAGTCACCAATATGGACATGTCCATGGTATGGTCGTCTGCTGACTGGCCCTTTTTCTTGGTTAATAGTGTGTTTGTGTGTGTGTAGATGAGACAGAGACAGAGATATTAAAGCTTAATTGTTTTTAATTATATTTCCCCCCAATGTTTTTAGCTGTTCTTATTTTACATGTAAGCCACCTTAAGTCCCTGTTAGGGAAAAATAAATAAGATAGATGATAGATAGATAGATAGATAGATAGATAGATAGATAGATAGATATGATAGAGATGATAGATAGATAGATATAGATGATAGATAGATAGATAGATAGATAGATAGATAGATAGATGATAGATAGATAGATAGATAGATAGATAGATGATAGATAGATAGATAGATGATAGATAGATAGATAGATAGATAGATAGATAGATAGAGAAAGATGATGATGATAGATAGATGATAGATAGATAGATAGATAGATAGATAGATAGATAGATAGATAGATAGATAGATGATAGATAGATAGATAGATAGATATAGATGATAGATAGATAGATAGATAGATAGATAGATAGATAGATAGATGATAGATAGATAGATAGATAGATAGATAGATAGATAGATAGATGTCACAAGATTAATGGATATTGTTGTGTGCACCCCAATCTCCAAGCAGCAAGAGATTCAGTTTCCTTCAAATGAAGATCTTTAGAGACTGTGATGTCTTTAGGATATATGGTTTCATTTATAAATACATAAAACCTGAGCACAAGATGGAGGGCTTCGCAGCATTAACACTCCAATAGATGTTTCCTTCCATTAGGTTTCCAGGGAAGCCCTAACTCCATTTTGGGTCCAGCACAAAGCACACATGCCTCTGTGTGTCCATCTTCCAGCAGCAGCCAAAACTCACACCCCAAACCCTGGCTATTGTTCTTCTACCGTACAAAGTGATGTCTCTTCCAACTAGGTGAAGGTGTTTACCCTGATTTGGCTCTATGGCAACAGGGCAAACTCTTTCTTTTCTTTTTAAAAATAGTTTTTATTAAAGGTTTTCTTAGTTTACAAAAGTACGTGCATTGTCTCTTTTTCAGGTTGTGTTTTCTACAGATCAGTTATGGTACATTTGTTGTGAGACATTAGTCTTTCCAATATAAATGGCAGGACTTATCTGGCCTGCTAAGGCCATTACCTGAACAAAGTAACTGGTTTGACTGGTTTCCTTGTATAGAGTCTAACCTCATATATGCAGGATCACAGATTTTGAAGGGAATCATCAACCAGACTGACCCCTCAACGCCATAACAATATATTCCACCCTAGAGTACTGAGAACTTCTTATTTCAGACACCTGAAAGTGCCCATACCCAGCTCAGACAACTGTTTCTCCAGCAAAAAGTAATTATGCCAACAAATACCAACTCAGGTATTTGTAGGGAATTTTTAATACATACCTGTGGGAGCTCTCCTGTGACCAAAAACTTGAACTTCACACAGGGTGAGATATTTGGCTTCGCCTGGAATGGTAATAGTCACATACCGTCCCAGCATTCCTTCACAGTTATATTTTTTTGTTTCTCCCAAACCCACTGAAGTGATGGTGGCACACCTTGAAAGGAAACCAGTATGTTAGCATTAATGAGAGATTTAAAGAATACATTCAGCAACAAGTTCAGTACCTGGCGGGGGTGAGGGGCAAGCATGAGAAAGGTCTTATGCTAATGAATGCTTTATCCAATATAGGGCAAGGATACCACTCAATTCACTAGCCAAATACCATCACTTAACCAGTCACTTAGCCAGTATGTTCAGATTTCTGGGCATTGAATTACAGGAGGATCTGTCCTGGAGTGCAAACATAAGGGGGCTTGTGAAGAAGGCGCAGCAGAGACTGTACTTCCTGAAAGTTCTAAGGAAAAACCATCTTCCACAAAAGCTGCTGCTTGCCTTCTATCACTGTGCCATTGAGAGCATGCTCACTTATGGCTTATGTGTGTGGTACGGAAGCTGTACTACCAAGGACAGGATGGGGTTGTGCAGAGTTGTTAAGGCAGCAGAGAGCATTGTTGGCTGCTCGCTCTCCACCTTAGAGCAGATTTATGCCATGAGGTGCCACAGAAAGGCACTGGACATAGTGAAAGATCCATCGCATCCTGGTCACTGTCTCTTTGAACTTTTGCCATCGGGACGGAGATACAGGACGATGACAACAAGAACAAGCCGTCTTAGAAACAGCTTCTTCTCCAGAGCAATCGCAGCCTTGAATGGGAAGCCTGGACTTTGAAGTCATCTAATCTTACCTGTTATGTTTTATCATTGTATGGTTTTAATCAGTGTGTATGGTTTTAATCAGTGTTTTTGAGTTGTTTTGTCTTTGCGTGGAGTGCACTATCTGGGTGGATGGAGCAGCCAAGTAATTTCGTTGTCCCCGAAGGGGACAATGACAATAAAATATATTCTACTCTATTCTATTCTAAACTGACCAAATATTATTTGGCTTTGTTTTTTGCAGTCTTCAGATGAGAACTACCAGGGGCCAGCAAACTTTTTCAGCAGGGGGCCGGTCCACTGTCCCTCAGACCTTGTGGGGGGCCAGAATATATATATTTTTGGGGGGAATGAATATGCCCCACAAATAACGCAGAGATGCATTTTAAATTAAAGCACACATTCTACTCATGTAAAAACATGCTGAATCCCAGACAGCCCGCGGGCCGGATTTAGAAGGTGATTGGGCCGGATCTGGCCCCCAGGCCTTAATTTGCCTACCCATGGACTAGACCCATGTGAAAAATGAACATAAGATTTTAGCTGCAGTTCATTCATTTTCAGCTTTGTATTCTTGTTATTAAAAAAGCTGGAACCCTGCCTACAGCAGCACATTACAAAAAATGTATGGAAACTGGAATGAAACAAAGTAACTGCAAATACTGAAAAAGCAAACTTATGTTTTTTAAGGTAGGTTGCACTAAGAAGGCAGCAGGCCAGTTCTTCAAGCATGAACAGCAAATTTGGCATATTCGGTAGACTAACTTGTTGTCTATAGCTGCCACAAGTCTAAAACCTACTGAAGAATAAAGTGTCTTGCTTATTCTTCTAATAAAGTTAATGCTTTAAGAAGTACTTTATCATTGCTTTACCATTTTTGATTGGCCGGTTGACTAAATCTGACCAGTCAAATGCCCAGTCCTAGGCCTGGCATCCTTGGGCAGCTGACATTGGCAATACCTGGGATTTCTGATGCCTCCTTCATCATCCGAGTCCCCAACTCGAATTTCAGCACCATTTAACCTTTCCGCACAACAGTCCCCTCGATTGGTGATCACTACACTGGACACATCAAATCTATCCCTAAGGTCCACTGTCCACCACGGATTAGCTTCTTCTTGGGTGTGAGTGCAGTGTCCACGCAAATAGTCAGCAGACGTAGAGCCATCATTGGCATGCTCAGCAGATCCCAGATCATTGTAGATGCTGGACTGGAATGCCTTTCCTTCAAGAGCTGCGTTGTAGACTACAAGAAAAAAAACCAGAGGAAGAGAGGTGTTTCAATTACCGGTAATAAACAGCTTAGCAAAACCATCCAGATGGAAAAAGAACTTGCAAAGTAGGCTCTCGAATATTAGTGGAATGAATAATTAGGTAACATTTGGGGGTTCTATGCACATTAAGGCATTGCATTCATGTATACATGAGTCAAAGCGGCTCCTTTCCTCCTTTCTCAATCTTTCTCCAAGATTGAGGTTGAATCCTGACAAGACAGAAGTGCTGTTTTTGGGGGACAGGAGGCAGGCAGGTGTGGAGGACTCCCTGGTCCTGAATGGGGTAACTGTGCCCCTGAAGGACTAGGTGCGCAGCCTGGGAGTCATTTTGGACTCACAGCTGTCCATGGAGGCGCAGGTTAATTCTGTATCCAGGGCAGCTGTCTACCAGCTCCATCTGGTACGCAGGCTGAGACCCTACCTGCCCGCGGACTGTCTCGCCAGAGTGGTGCATGCTCTAGTTATCTCCCGTTTGGACTACTGCAATGCGCTCTACGTGGGGCTACCTTTGAAGGTGACCCGGAAACTACAACTAATCCAGAATGCGGCAGCTAGACTGGTGGCTGGGAGCGGCCGCCGAGACCACATAACACCGGTCTTGAAAGACCTACACTGGCTCCCAGTACGTTTCCGAGCACAATTCAAAGTGTTGGTGCTGACCTTTAAAGCCCTAAATGGCTTCGGTCCAGTATACCTGAAGGAGCGTCTCCACCCCCATCGGTCAGCCCGGACACTGAGGTCCAATGCCGAGGGCCTTCTGGCGGTTCCCTCACTACAAGAAGTCAAGTTACAGGGAACCAGGCAGAGGGCCTTCTCCGTAGTGGCACCCGCCCTGTGGAACGCCCTCCCTTCAGATGTCAAAGAGAACAACAGTTACCAGACCTTTAGAAGACATCTGAAGGCAGCCCTGTTTAGGGAGGCTTTTAATGTTTTATAGATTATTGTATTTTAATCCTCTGTTGAAAGCCGCCCAGAGTGGCTGGGGAAACCCAGCCAGATGGGCGGGGTATAAAAAATAAATTATTATTATTATTATTATTATTATTATTCCCTTCCTCGTCCACCCGAAACACTCTGTGAGGAGAGTGGGGCTGAGAGACTTCAGAGAAGTGTGACTAGCCCAAGGTCATCCAGCAGCTGCATGTGGAGGAGCAGGGAAGTGAACCCTGTTCACCAGATTATGAGTCCACCGCTCTTAACCACTACACAACGCTGGCTCTCCATCCACACGAAGACTGGTTTATGATATTAACAGTAATATTTTCACACTGGCATTTATAAATCAAGTGTCCTCTATGTGAGCTTACAGGAACTCCTGGGTAAGTTTCCTATGCAATCCATAAGTAAAATACATACACCACCAGGTCTGATCTTTCACATCCATCCTCAGTACAAGGGTCAGCTTACCCGTTGTATAGGGTTGCCACTTCTCTTTTGCTTCTTCCCATGGCTGTTTGGGTCCTCTTGGCTTTCCCCATTGTTCAATTGGTGAAGAAACTAGTGGAAGAAATAAATGTAAATAAAAGATTAGCAATATATGACAATGATTTCATTCTGGGTGCTTTGTTGTATTTCTAAGCAAACATACCAGGAAGCAAGTCTGAATGAGTTCAGTGTGAATCCAGCCCCAAGAAGCAAATTTCGTTCCAAGAAAAAAATAAATTTCAACTCCCATCATCCCTGGCCATTGGCCATGCTGGTGGGGGCTGATGGGAGTTGGAGTCCAATAAGATCTGAAGGGTCCCAGGTCACTGCCTTAAGGATGGCTGGGTGGGAAGGAGGGCTGTGTCCTGAAAGGTGAATGAGCTGCCTTATAGAGGCTTAGGAACAAGAGGAACAAGTGTAGAGTTGCTGGAAGTGTTTGGTGAGGTGAAGAAGACCAAATTTGCCATATTGATTCAAACTATTCAGCTAAATAAATACCGGTACTGGTTGTTCATGTCTTGTATATAATGTTTTAGGCTTTTGGAACGCATGAATATGAGGATCATTTACCGACCTTCTGCTTCTTGCCTAGTTCCAGATGAGGTCTCTTTTTCATCTCCTAGACAAAACATATATTGAATGTCAAAGCAACACTTCCTATGCGATTCAATATCTGAGCCATGCCAAATCATACTAAAATAAAACAAAGCATACTTGGTTGGTGGTGATCACTGGTTTCACAAACCCCCAATAGCACAGAACTCGAGAAGAATTTTGTCAGTGTCCCACAGTAATGTCAATGAATATAATGAGTATGGGGAAAGGGACGAACATGTGTAAACATTCTAGACTGAGTCAACAATTGAACTCTGAGCCTTGTCCTAACTAAAGTTGCCAGCTTTCTACTGGTAAAACTTCCATGCCTTTAGGAGTAGAGGTTTACAGGCACAGCTTTACCCTCAGGACATCAGCATCTTTTTCATGAAGATGTTAAAGTCACCTATATGTCGTCCATTGTAGGGCAAGTGAGCATGGCTTTCCTGGCCCAAACAGGGAGGCCTAGCAAGCCTATATCTGTCTATGGGCTAAAGATTCCCCGCCGCTGGTGTACATCATCACTTGATACTGCAGCTATTAAAAGACAAAGAAGCACATGTGACATGAAGCATCCCATAGAAGAGATGGCTTCCTTCTCCAGAGCTTCCCCTGCCATTAAAGACTTCCTAGCCTAGACATCTCCAATTCACTTCTTTTCAAGGACAACATCGGTCAGCAGCCCACCAAACCACAACATGACAAGGAAACCATCCGAACTTACCCGAGGAAGGTAGCTTTTCACCAAACACTTGAACTTCACACAGTGAGAGCATATGAATGCCTGGGATGGTGATAGTCACATAACGTCCTTGCATTTCTCCACAGTCAAAAATGGCTGTTGCCCCTGAAGCCAATGACCTGATTGTCGCACACCTTGAATGGAAACCAGTTAGTGTGTTAGTATTAACCAGAAGTCATATTGTAGGATAGGTGAGAGGCAACATGTCTCTGAATATCAGTTAGGGTCAATGGCTGAAGAGGGCTGTTGTCCTCATGCTCTATATATGGGGTCCCTGCCTTCATCTGATCTAGCATGGCTCTTCTTAGGATCTTAAGGAAGAAAAGTCAAGTATGATCCCGTCAATAGCATCACTCTGTTACCTTACCATGAATTTGTGATTCCTCCTTTTACTGGTGAGCTTCCAATTCGGATTTCAGCCCCATTTATCCGCCTTGCACAGCAGTCTCCTCGATTGGTGATGCTAACCCTGGACACAAGAAACTCTTCTGCCAAATCCACTGTCCACCATGGATTAAATTCTAATTCTGTGTGTGTGCAGTGGCCACGCATATAGTCACTAATTATAGACCCATCAATAGCATTCTCGGGGTTTCCAAGTGCATTGTAGATACTGGACTGAAATGCTTTCCCTTCAAGAGCCACATTGGGGACTATAAGAAAAACAGAAAATCGTGAAAAATCTTGAAAGTGTTCAGGATCCAATGAGCCCAAGATCGCTTATTCACCATTTGGTTTAATTTCATTTCATTTACAAACACAGCAGCTCAGGAGTGTCAAGTCCAGCAGGTCTATGTGAATGTCTGGATTTAGTACAGTTTAAGGTTACTTTTTATCTTCTTTTTTGGGGGGGAAATGTAATTGTTTTGATTTAGACCATGGAACCCTTTGTAATCATAGGCCATTCATTGTTTTCTTCTGCCTATGTTTCATTTTTGACTTAGTAAATCACACAGCTTTATCTTTTATTTCTTTATTGGCAATTCTGATTATTTTTTAAATAATGCTTATTTCATTTCTTTTTTTATGTAACCTGTCTGCACTTAAATCACTGAGCAATGGTGATGAGAATATACGAAATGGATCTGCAATAAATATATGAATGAATTATAAGTGCTAGTCTTATTATCAAAGGAGATGGCCCATCACTCAGTGGGTGAGCAAATGCCTTGAATTATCAAGTCCTAAATTCATTCACTAGCATCTCCAGTTCAAGCAGGGATGGGGCATTCATGGTCCTCCAGATTGGTTGGACTCCAACTCCCATCACCACCAACCACTGTCCAATGGCCAAGGATGGAAGGAGTTCAGCAACATCTGGAAAGCCACAGCTTCCCTTGAGTTAAAGGATATCAGGAAGTATCGCTGAAAATGGCCTTTACTTGTGACTTTAAAGAACTCACATTGCAGAAAGTGCTTAAAAGTGGCTGAATCATGCCCAAACTGGCATCTACATTTACAAGAATACACCACCAGCAATATTCCTTCCCAACTAGCAGTATGCAATGGTCTACTTACCGGAAGTGTTAACTTGTTCTCCTGGTGGGAGTGGCTTGTTCTTCTCTGGCTCATGATCAGCTGCCAAAGAAATTTATAATAAAAAGAAACAAAAGGCTTAGCTGAGCCTCTATCTGCTGATATAATTCATTCAGCACAGTTTAGAGAGTTTTATTTTATTTATTTATTTTTTCTTGGGTTCCCATTGGTAAAATTATCAGAGCAGCATGCAGAGAAAAAGAATGATATGTCAATCACAACAATTAAAACCATGCAAAGATAAAATCCTAAAAATTCAGCAGAGCGTATAAAAGTCATAATCAAAAGTCCAGGAAAGTAGACTTCCGGGGAGGAAACATGGTGGACTAGATATCTCTGGTCGACCCTCTACCGGCCAAGGTTATTATGTGGTGATTAATGATAGCCAAGCTACAAATCTTGGTTATTAAATTATCTCTGGGGAAACAGAGATAACAGGGATTAACTTCCAATGTTCTGAAAGGGTTGCTTTCCACACTACAGTCCCTTCTATGCTGCATTCCATCTCTCCTATCTGACCTGGAAAGTGACACAGATGGTCAGCCCAAACATTTTGCTATGTCTGTTTTGAGTTAGCGCCAGGGTGTTAATCCAGCATCTCTTCTTGAAGCTCTTTGACATGTTTTGGGAACAGGGAAGTAAAATGTGGGATTGGAATGCCCACCGTCCCTACTGAAAGCTTGGTTGCCAAGGTAACTGGGTTAAAATGAGATAGTTGAGACCTAATGTTTTGGGGCACCCCAAGGAAGTTGATTCCAAAGTGGAGTCATGTACATTTCTTTACATCCCATGACTTGTAACCTTTCTTGATGCATGTAGAAGGATGTTTTGAAGTTTTATGACTTTTTGTGTGCTGTGTTTGAAACTGATATATATTGTTCTGATGTGCGTCATGTCAGTCTTTTCCAGGGGTATTTTACCCATAGAGGCTAGTAGCGTGGGGCGCCAGGGAAATGGGGGGGGGCAGGCACTGGAGGGAGCTTTGCACCATGGTGCCGAATATGCTTAAGACGGCCCTGGTCTTTTCTAACTAGCAGTTCTGCTGAACAACTGGTTAGCAAGGTTGTACTATTGCAATAGCGTTAATAAACCCAGTTTCTACTGAATCTGTTGCTGTTATTTTCTTGGCTCCATATTTTTATTTAAAAGGGTGTTCCCTCACCTGGGAAATGAACAAATGGTGTAGAAGTAAATTCTTCCCACGTGGGTGTTTTCCCAACCCTGCAGAGCAGATTTGAAGAAGGTGTGGGTCACAGGGGAGGAGAGGGGGGAAAGTTTTAGAAAATATTGTGCTGACTTTGGAATGGATTATAATGATGTAACTGTCATGACTTCCTCCATAGAATTGTGGGGGAAATTACTATAATGAAAGATTTCCTCATATAACACTACAGTTCCCAGGGATCTCTGGCATGGCAGAATCATAGCCTTGGGAGGAACCTCAAAGGTAATCTGCTCCAATACCTTCTCAATGAAGAAGATCTGCTACTACAGCATCCTGAATGACCATTAATGAATAAGTCAACATTATAGACATTGTGTTTCTCCTGCATATTAGGCTGGGTGCATGCCATCCATTTAAAGCACATAACTTCCTATAAAGAATATTGGGAACTGTAATTTACCTCTCATAGAGCTACAGTTCCCAGCACCCTTTTATAAAGTACAGATCCCAGGAATATTTTTTTGGGGGGGCAGCATGCATTTAAATGTGCTTTAAATACATGGCATGTATACAGCCTCAGTCTCTTTGCACATAAACAGATACCAATATCTTTCCTACTTACCACTGGAATCTATCTTCTGACCAAACACCTGGACTTCACAAAGCGTGAGGTATCCGCCCCTTGGTAGGGTAATTGTAACAAACTGCCCTTTTGACGCTTCGCAGTAAAAACTGCGGGTTTCCCCAGCATCCAAAGAATTTATTGTAGCACATCTAGAATAGAAAAGAAAAGAAAAGAAAAGAAAAGAAAAGAAAAGAAAAGAAAAGAAAAGAAAAGAAAAGAAAAGATCAAGAAACAGTATTAAACAATAATTGAAGAACTTTATCAGCAAGGTGAAATCACATGAAAATTTCAGGAAAGAGATCAAATATTTGCTATGTTTTGGGAACTCAAATAGCTCGGGATCTGTCTGAAACTTATACACTACATTGTTCTCCCTGTGCAGAATAAATAAATAAATAAAGCAGGGGTGCCATAGGATGTTGCAAAAGCAGAAGTGGAAATGGCCAATGTTCACATATTCACCCCATGTGTGGAACAGAAATCGATCCAGTGAATACGATCAGCATTTGCTGGCATGGCTTCTTTCAGTCCACAGACAATATTGATTACATTACACCCCCCAATTTGCATTGCATTTTCTTTACATTTAAATGAATGGGGTGGCATCATAGGACAATGTAACATATAATTTACGTATGGGATTACATAAATTATGTAATTTTCCCACAGCGGACAGCAAAACAAAATAATGTAGTTTTTGGCAGACAGTGAACTGCAGTGGAACGGAAACAGTCCTGGATGTGACAAAAACAGGGCAGAACCGAAAATTGTACCTCATGACATCTCAATGTGTAATACAGAGATAAGGAATCTGTGGCCCTCCAAATTATTGTTGAATTCCCAACTCGCAACAACCCTAACCAACATGGACAATGGCTAAGGATGATGGGAGTGGTACTCCAGTAACACCTGGAGGGCCGCAGCTTCCCCTTCCCTGGCTAGAAAGCATCCGATCCATATACAGTACCTAGGGTTTGTGGTGCCTCCTCTCTCTGTGGAGTCCCCAACTAGGATTTCAGCCCCATTAAGACGGTGAGCACAACAGTCTCGCCGATTGGTGATGCTGACATGGAGTACTTGATACTGCGCCTGCAAGTCTACCGTCCACCATGGATTACTTTCATAATCTGTGTGGGTGCAGGATCCCTCTGTAAATACCCCTACTAAAGACCCATCAATGGCATTCATAGCTCCTCCTAGCGGGTTGTAGGTGCTGGATTGTAAAGCTTCTCCGGAGAGGGCCACATTGGAGACTGAAAGAGAGAGGGGGGAAGTTTCCATTTTATTGCCAAAGGTGTGCATTAGCTCTCGTTCCTTGGTATGAAACCTTCCAGTGCAAAATAAAACCAGAAGTGTAATGATGCTGCTAAACAGATGTCATATTCAAATTGAGGTTACTGCAACAAGCAGCACAAAAGCTGAATACTCCAACCAAATTAAAATGTTAGTTGTGGCTAAGACGAAATTCTTGTACTAACTTACCTGGAGTAAATCTCACTAAAGCAACAGGGTTTGCTTTAGTGGCACTAAAATCCCCATCGAAAACAAAGGAACAAATTAGTTACGACTAATTCAAGTTCAATTGTCAATTAAACTAACCCCTGAGCAGACATAGTTAGAATTGCCCCGAGGGTCCTATCAAATTCAATGCAGCTTTGTTGTTGTTGTTGAGTTGTTTAGTCATGTCTGACTCTTCGTGACCCCATGGACCAGAGCACGCCAGGCACTCCTGTCTTCCACTGCCTTCCGCAGTTTGGTCAGACTCATGTTGGTAGCTTCGAGAACACTGTCCAACCATCTTGTCCTCTGTCGTCCCCTTCTCCTTGTGCCCTCCATCTTTCCCAACATCAGGGTCTTTTCCAGGGAGTCTTCTTTTCTCATGAGGTGGCCAAAGTACTGGAGCCTCAACTTCAGGATCTGTCCTTCCAGTGAGCACTCAGGGCTGATTTCCTTAAGAATGGATAGGTTTGATCTTCTTGCAGTCCATGGGACTCTCAAGAGTCTCCTCCAGCACCATAATTCAAAAGCATCAATTCTTTGGTGATCAACCTTCTTTATGGTCCAGCTCTCACTTCCGTACATTACTACTGGGGAAACCATAGCTTTAACTATACAGACCTTTGTCGGCAAGTGATGTCTCTGAGGTAAATAAGTTAGAAGTGCTTCCATTAGTTCCCATAATTATGCATTGTCGCTGAAGAGTTACCCGTAGTCCTTATTCAAAAGAGCCCCAGGGGGCAGTAGCTGGTGGGCAACAGTAGTTTCCAATGAAGAGGGCACATTGAGTATTTTGGGAATTTATATTGACTCTGATTAACTACTGTGAATAAATATTACTTAACATAAACAGGGACCCTGATCTAAAGGCAGGCAGTCACATAGGAAGCCCTATTGAAATTAACAGGATAGCAATGAACTTGTCCTTTTCATTTCCAGCAGAAAGTAAGACAGCCTTCTCTGGGTGGGTTGGTTGGCTTTTAAGATTTTATTTTTAAATTTTCAATAAAACAGTAAAATGAGAACTACCAAGAATACAAACCAAGTAAGCAGAATACGGAGCCGTCTCTTAAAAGTAATTCTTAGCCCTAACCACCCACAGAGGACAGTAGTTCCTCCCAGCTCTCACCAGGAATCCTTCATTGCACGGACAGGTGAACTCCCCCAAACCCCAGGCGACCCCCGAGTGGAATAATGACTCAAGACAACTTGTTATGGGATTAAAATTGGCCATTAATAAAGGCCCCAGCCATCAGACTCAAAGGAAAGTACAAAAAGAAGAGAAACAAAGAAGAGAAACAGAAAAAAGAAAGCTAGGGGCAATAAAAAGAAAGACCAGTGAAGAAAAATAGGGGGAAGGAAAGACCCCTAGTTCTTGGTAACGCACCCTCCAATGCAGGTCGTGAAGGCAGGATGGTCAAAAGCAGCAGGGAAAGGCAGTATTTCACGGTCCTTCTTGGAAGCATTGTGTCCTCTTTTTTGCAGGATCTGTAAAAAGAGGCTGGCAAGGCTCAGGAGAGACCACTGCCCAAGAGAAGCGCTCTTGATTTGAGTGCCCCAAACAGAATTGGAACGAGGTTACTCAACTCTGGTGGATGCTGCTCTCCTCCAATCAGAGACCTGTTCAAAATTAAGACCATACAAAGGTACATTTCAAAGGTTCATTTTGTGGTTTGAAGAAATGTTTGACCTGTTGCCAGTTACAACAAAATAGGGTTGACAAAGGCCAGAGTCTAAGGTAAATGAAGCAAAAAATCAGAAACAGTACATGAAATATGGTCTGAAATGAAAATAAATAGGAGTCCAGTTCTTTCTTTCAGAAAAAAGTTACAGCAACCATTTTAATCGCAGCCAATTGATGTGCGGTCATGCACATGTTCATCACTGCTGACCTGGAGGTGGCCCGAAAATAGGGAGGAATGGGGTCAGGGCAGGGCAGGCTTATGTTTGCGGGGGTCAGGAACGGAACCCCTGCGCAAAATGGTCCCGCCTGCATAAAAAGATTACTGAAACTACATGCAGCATCCAATTGCAAAAATAGCAAAGGAGCTTCACGGTTTCACCTTGGTCCTAGAAACCCCCCTCCCATGATGTTTCTCAGTGTCCTTCTCCTGCAGCAGCTTCTTATAAGGCTTCCAAAGACAAGGGGTGGCATAGCAGGGAAAATCCCTCTCTTGATATTAGCATAACATCAAAGCAGAAGCAAAAGAAGCAAGAACACTTCTAAGGTTAGGAGAGAAATAGTTCACTGTTCACATTTGCAGGAGGAATCTGCCTGATTCACACTTTCCAAACCAATGTGCTAACTGAAACACAGTCATCCTTCAAGATTTGAACTTCTCCCTGGGTCCTTCACACGCAATCTCAGGCTCCTTCCTCTAGCCTCTCATTGCTCCACCCTCTTCATTCCTCTTTGTGTTCTGTGAGACCAGGGAAGGGGAGCTGCTCAGAGCAGGAGTGAAAGACTCCCTGGATTCTTCAGCAGCCAGCCTGATCTCTGCCTCTTGGCCCAATCCTCTCCAGCCTCTTCTTCTGCCTCTGAATCAGGACTGCTCTGTTTCTCAACCTTTTCCTCCTCAATAAACCCTGTTACCTCTTCAGTTTCCAACAACTCCTCCTCCCGGTCTGCTCTCTCTTCTCCCACTGACCGCTCATCATTGTCCTACCACCAATCCCCTGGCTCTCAGTCGTCTTCCTCTGGGGGATCCCTTGAGGGTTCCCCAGCTGGTGCCTCTCACCACTCCTCTGTATCCAGCCAGCCCATGACACTACCTGGGTCTCCCAGACACCCTCCCAGAGCAACACGGGAAAAAGAAATATCTTGTTATTGCTGCTAGTCTGACGCTGGAAGGAGAAGGATGATAGCTATATGCATGTTTGAATGCAGTCCTCCGTGTCCACAGTATTTCATCCACTGTCCAAGGGTACTGCCTTTACAGTGGAAAACACAACTGGCTGGCTTGAGTATGATTTACTTGATACCGGTATGATTACTTGATATTGCAGTGTCCACCCCACCCCAATGGAGTTTTTCATGTCAGCCACACAGCCGCTGCTGGCCTGCATGTCATCACTGAGCTGTTATTGATTCATATGCAGTAACCATAAAACAAAAGTGTAAAATATAAAACGAATGAGGAAATGCAGCCCTAAAATCATTGCACACCTTACAGCTAAGAGAAAGTTAAAGTCCTATAGGTTGTTGCTTTTTGTTTATCGAGGTTGACAAAATTGTAGGGTGTGTTTTCTCCCTTAATGTGTTTATTTTGCTGAGAGAAACAGCAAACGTTTGTTGCTTCTTGTTGTATATTTGTATCTTGCTATTCAGCTCAGTTCAAGGTTGTGTATCTTGTCCTCCCCTCTTTTTTATCTATGCAACAGCCCTGTGAGGCAGACTAGGCTAAGTTAACATATGTACATAAGCAGCAGTTCTTGCCAATGGATTGAGTGGGTGGATGCAGGGCCCCCAATCCAGTGTTGGCATCATTGGAACTTCAAAATGGAAGAAGGGAAATCTGAGAGAAACTAAAATGGACAGATGCACCCATTCCTAAACAGTTTTAATGTTCCCTCTTTTCCAACCCAGGAGTAAAAGCAGGGTGGGAGGCATTGCCTAGCTAAAGACAACTGGAACTCTACTGCCTGGTGGTTTCTGGAAAACTGTCAATATCCGTTCAACTTCTTCTGCAACAGAGTTCAAGGCTAGCAGCTTCAGCTCCTGAAAATCAACATTATTCAACTGCAGCAATATTGATTCAAGGCTGAAATATTTAATCTAATCTGGCAGACTTGGGAACAGCCTGATGGACCTGTTTGCAAGTTATGAACAAACACTAGCTGTGCAAAAGAGAGAGTGTGTGTTCACTTTATCAGATGAGATAAGTGAGATTCTTGGTTGGCAGCTTTGGTCAACATGGCCATAAAAGAGGAGGAATGGCAGTTGAATGGCAGTAGGAGACAAGCAGTTCAATCTGTATGCCTTCTCCAACCAAGCTGACTGGGGCTCCT
This sequence comes from Darevskia mixta, assembly GCA_034641385.1. Taxonomy (NCBI): domain Eukaryota; kingdom Metazoa; phylum Chordata; class Lepidosauria; order Squamata; family Lacertidae; genus Darevskia; species Darevskia mixta. The sequence continues at coordinate 22,810,760 of JAWWNH010000008.1, forward strand.
GGGGTTGTAGTTCAACATCTGAATGACACCCAATAAGGAGAATCTGGTCCACAGCCAAGCTCAGTTGCATAGCCAACCCTTGCCTCACCTGTTGAGTAGAATCACCATTTTGCTCATTCTAAATGTGTTTTTGCCACCATAGAATAACATGACTGGTTTTCCCTCATATATATTCTACCCAGAAACAAATCCCATGGGCCATACTATGGTTTCATGCATTATATATATCTCTGTTACGGGATATTTATACAGAAATCCAGAGGGGTTCTTCCAAACTCCCTCCACCTGGCAAAGTTTTATTGAAGGAACCAGGCATTGTGTATGGGCAGGTTGCACACAAAAATATGCACAGTAGATTAAATTTGAAGGAAAATGTTGATCAATTTTCTTGAGTACTTTTATAAAACCACATAAACTGATGTGAGGGACTAAACTAAAGACTGGAGAAATGAGAAAATGAGAGAAACTGAGATTGACATATGTGTCCCTCTCTACCTGATAGGCAAGCGCAATGTGCTGTTTTTGTCTTCATGGACTTTTCTGTTTACTGTACAATGTTGGCAGCATATGCCTTGTGGGTTTCTTACAGCTCATCTCCTAGCACCACTCAAACTCTTTCCAATACTAAAGACAGCTTTTTCTCGCTCTCTGTGAGACAAAGATAAGGGCCCCATGGAAACATGCCATTTTGTTGGCAGGTTTAATTTCCTTTCACCTGCTGCTCTTTGCCCCCAAAGGTACTGAGAGAACACAGTACCACATGGTGTAGTGGTTTGTGTCAGACTAAGACCTGAGAGACTGGAGCTCTGGAATGAAGTTTACTGGGTGACCTTTGGTCAGGCACTGCCTCTGAGCCTGACCCACCTCACAGGGTTGTTGTGGAGCATAATTGAGCAGGGAGAACCATGCACGCCACCTTGAGCCCCTTGAAGAAAAAGGTGAGGTATAAATGCAATAAATTAATAAATGCATCAATGTGCACTGTGCTATTATTAGCCTTTCATGGTTGTGTTGTGTTGTGAAGGCCCAGGGGACAATCACTTAGAAGTTGCTAAGCAGATCTAGGTTTAGTAACTTCCTGGACATGTGACTACCTGAGAATCACATCTTCCATGACAGAAGACAGGTGGGACAGGTGAGTATCTTCAACAGGAAGGGCCACAGCACACAGAAGGTCTTGGGTTCAACCCCCGAGATTGTTTGCTATCTAAACTATTTCTGCTGGGTACACCACCACTTTGTAAAAGTAAGGGTTATGACTATTTAAATAAATAAAATAGGCAAGAAAAATCAAGGAATCTTGTAACAGATGACACACCCAGCCACATAGAGTTGCAAGTTCTACTGTTTATTTGGGATTTCAGCCTATAGATGAGTAGCAGGTGAGTTTAGCAGGTGAGTTTAGCAGTCATGGAAGGAGTTGACATCCCTCTGGGTGCAGGTTCTTCTAGACAGCCATAAAGGGTCCCTCCCTGTAACAGTTACTAACAATAGTTTGCGGTATCTTTCTACAAAGGTAGGGGATCTTGGTTTCACAATTTCTGCTGTCCCATGAAATGTAATCTATGAGGAAAGAAAAATAAGGCAGCTGAGATACCAGGGTGAATTGTGGGTTGTGGGATCTGTGCTCTCCTTGGGATGCAACCTCCCAGGGTTGTTTGTTTTATTCATTACATGTTTATAGCTACCCATCCACAAACATTCCCGGAACAACATGCTGCATAACAATATTAAACACGCAATATAGGTTATTAAAACTAATAATTAAAATATTAACTGTCTTCTGTCTAATTAGAAAAGTGTTGTTCACACCACTGCCTTTTAAGGCTAGTTCACACATTCATGTGTGATGACCACAGCCTCAAGTATTTATTTTCCTCTTAAATAATACATACTGTATATTCTGCCTCTGTATGAATTATCCAAGTTCACCTACAATGCTCAAGAAACAACACACACGACGAACAAAAACATATAGGGGTTTTCTGTCTAATAAAATAAAGTCAAGATGGATAACGGTATCAAATTCACTTGGAAGCAATCCTCCTCAAAGCTTGCCAAGGGGAAAACTGTCTTCAATGCCCATCTGAAGCAATAGAACATTACTACGTAGGTAGTACTACGTCCCCTATTTTAAGACGTAGTCATAAAATAAGCCATAGCAGGATTTTTTCGCATTTGCGAAATATAAGCCATACCCCGAAAATAAGCCATAGTGATAGGCGCAGTTCTGGAGGGCGCCAAGGAAAACGCGGGGCTGGGCTTACGTAATAAAAATAAGACATCCCCTCAAAATAAGCCATAGTACGTTTTCTTGAGGGAAAATATATATAAGACGGTGTCTTAAAATAGGGGAAACACGGTATAGGGGTTTTCTGTCTAATAAAATAAAGTCAAGAGGGATAACGGTATCAAATTCACTTGGGAGCAATCCTCCTCAAAGCTTGCCAAGGGGAAAACTATCTTCAATGCCCTTCTGAAGCAATAGAACATTACTACGTAGGTCTTTTGTCCTACATGGAAAATGCATATGTATGAAACAGCTGTCACAGATCAAAACCATGGGCAGAATTTCTGTATCTATCACCATAAACACAATGTTTGACTTAGAGAAAATTCACCGATTTGGCTCCTGAGATTTCAAACGCTAAGCATGAGTGGCTGACTCAACCCCTCTTTTCATCTTCACTGAGGGCTCCTCCAGAATGGGGTTTTTTGTGTGGGTGTGTTCTGCAACATATCGTTTTGCTTTATTAGTTGTTCTGCAATGCTTCCCTGGTGTTGTTGCATCATTGCCATTTGGAGGGGCCACTCTTGCACCACAGGGCAACAAAGGCAAGACAACAATAACCTGGGACCTTTGAAGTATACAAAGCTACAGGACTTCAGCAGGAAGCTGCAGGACATGCGCTGATATGAAACCAAGCAGGATATCTGCCCCAAAACATTTCAGGCACAAAGAGTACTGAAAGCAAGTTTTTGCTGGACTGCCCTGTGCCATCACGAGCAGAAATAACCATGAATGTACTGTCTAGAAAGGCTGTCTGGAAAGGTCGTAAGTATTGCACCACAGAATCTTGCAGAACTGGCTAAACTGCAGGCTGCAGCAAGAATAAGAAACCACAGACAATGGGCTTATGCACACTTACCTTTTGGGCTGTGCTTTCCAGGCACAACTCTGTGTCCAAGCACTCTTTTCCCCGCCCTGGAGCATTCCCCACAAAAACCCGCTCTTTAAAGCTGAAGTGCAACAAATGGCAATTGGATTTTCTGCAGAGTGCTGTTTGCTCCAATTCAGCAGTTCAGACACAGAGCTTAAAATGCAGCCCTGTGTCTGGCAAGCGCAAAGGTAAGTACGGATAAGCCCAATGTCCGCTCTTCAGCACTACTTCTAACTTTCTAGAAGAGTTATTATCTATTTACAGTTTTACAAGCACATGATTACACCCTTAGGAGAAAGGCTAAAAGCAAAGCTGTAGATGAGATATGCAAAATGCAATCCTCTGTGCAACTGAGAATTTTGGGTTTTGATTTAAACTTTTGCATTTCGAGAATTGCCAAATTTCTAGCCCTCCTTGGCTGGAGGTGAATGCACAGACATATACAAGTGGCAGCATGGGGTACTTAAGGTGGACACACTGGCAGCATATTAAAAATGTGATTATAACTACCTGTCCTAGCCACCTGGTTGATGTATATGCCACCTTTCCTGGCAGGCAAAAGTCTTTAAGCCCATCAGGATCATCACTGGTTTGAGCTACAAAGCTGGCAGATTCGGGAAGCCAGGCCTCTACCGGTACTGAACAGTTGCTAAGTGGGGTGGTGGGGGTGGTGTCCTTTATGTCCCTTATGAATCCTTGGAAGCGTCTCAAAGCAATTTCACAGTACAATTGCTGTACAGAACAGCAGGTGGTGAACGGCTACCTCACTTGCTGAATGCATTTTCTCTGGAATCCTCTTGCCCCTTTGTTCTTGCTTTAACAACCTAGCAAGCACATGCCTGGAACCCTGGCTGGGGTGAATGTGGCAGAGGGAAGAGGCTGCAACAGAGGAGGAGTGTCTAGGTGTGTCAGCCACTTTAAATCTCAGCTTTCAAAATGTTAGAGCTGGAAGCTACACAAAAGCAGCCGTATTTTGCTCTTCTCCTTCCTGAACCCCTGTGTCCCCATCTGCCCAAGCACCTGCACACTTACTTGTGTCGTGGAGCAATAGCCCACAGTGTTCATTCTTTTTCTCTTCACCATTCACCCAAGCATATAAGTTAAACCTGGTGGAATCAGTCCAAACCCATACGTTATCCTGCAGGTGGAAGGCAAGAAATGCAGTTAGTAGGGGAATCAACCATGTGGAATACATTGGAGAATGCTCATGGAATGGCTCAGAAACTTACCAAGGTTGCAGTCCTATACCAGTCTGCCTGGGAATAAAATTCCCAGGGGAAGCATCACCTGACATCACTATGAAGTCAGGTGATTGGCAGCTTGCCCACCTGCTATCTTTGTCCTGAGAAGAGTGGGGAAGATAAAGATCTGACCCTCCAGCCAGAAACGTCCCCCCTGCCCTGCCCCACTCTGCTGTAAAGGGCAAGTCTGTTTTGGAGGCCTGTGCTGTCCATTTTCCATAGGGGTTGCCAACACAACACCTGCAGGCACCAGTGTTCCCACCAGAAGTGTGAGCGCCAAAGGATAATTTATATATTGGCCCAAGAGGTGTGAATTTGATCAGTTCACTTAAAAATGTAGATCAAACCAAATTCTCCTCCCTGCTGACCTATGAAGTTCATTCAGTGATAGGAAATGTATGGCCCTCCACATATTGTTGGACTCCAACGCTCATCATCCCGAGCACTGGACATGCTGGCTGGGGCTGATGGGTGCCATGGACTGGTTGGATGCAGAGGAAGAATAAGAGGAACCAGCTGTGGAACCCCCAAGGGAAGAAGGCTCAGAGGCAGGGCATTGGTGGTGGGACAATGATGAGTGGTCAGAGGGAGGAGGAGGAGGAGAAGGAGGAGGTGTCAGAAGCTGAAGAGGTAACAGGGTTTAGTGATCAGGGAGAGTTTGCGGCAGAGAGAAGTCCAGAAGCTGCAGCAGAAACAGAAGCAGGACAGAAGTGAGGCCAAGAGGCAGAGATGAGTCAGGCTGGTGAAGAAGCATGGGTATCTCCCATGTCTGCAAAGGCAGACACCCAGCCACAGTCTCAGATTGCTTGGGGGAAACCTGGGAGAGGAGGAGGGTTGGGCAGCTGTGGGAGGCCTCCATTCTTTGCAACTGCCTCATAACGACAAGTTGTACCGAATAAGAGTTGTAGTGCTCATTAGGCCTGGCACTCCTGAGCAGATCCTGTTTCTTCAAATAAAGAGTTAACTTCACTTAGTCTGTGTGATTTATTGCTGGCTCGCTCCCAACAACGGGTGTTGAAGCCCAGCAACACCCGGAAGGCCACAGATTCCCCTTCCCTGGGTTAGATGGCGACTGGCTCAACATTAGAACCCGGGCCTTCCTGCACCCGGTTTGACACTCTCACTTCCACATTACAGCTAGTCCGATACAGTATGTGTTTCTCCCCAACCCTGAGAAAGTTCTTACAGATAAGGAATTATTGGAGAAGGCTTTATAGGTCAGAGAGTGGTATTTCCTGACAGATTGTGTGTGGCTACAGTTGACATTTGCCATCATGGAGATCTCCAATGCATCAGTTCCACTTTTGAATTCTGATTTCCAAGATCCAGAGAGAAATTCAGAAGAGAAGAATCTTGGAAACATCCCTAGACGTTAAGCACCAGGGAGCTTGCTGCACCCACCTTTTGAGGATCGTGGAGACCTATCCAAACATCTTTGTTTTCCTCGAATCCGGCAACAAATTTCGCAATTTCACAGACTTCTTCCTTGCTATGGAAGGAAACTAGGTCGGCGTGTTCCTTTTTGCATTTCTCCTACACAAGAACACAAAGAATGCCATTCACTCTATTGGTTGCACCAGCTTCTAGACACAGTCCTCAGCTGCTAGCTTTGATTTTGTTTTTTAATCATAATATCCTCTGCCAAAACTGAACAAAGGTTTGCTTGCTGCCAACAGAGTCAGGTTTAGCTTCTTTTTTCTTTCTTTCTTTTTATCAATTAAGTTTCCCCCGATTGCAGTTTAGCCTTTGCAGGATAAGCCTTCCAGCCCTGTGCAAACACTAGTGCCAAGTGCTCATAAATTAATACCAGTTTTGCCCTTGTTCCAGTTTTCATCTTTTTTTACATTAAAACAATAATGCAGAAAAATGAAAGAGAAACACACAAATACTACGGATGAAAAGTCATAAGTTTGTGCCCGGCAAAAACTTTCCTCTATAACCAGGCCTTTGGCCTTCAACTCTCTGTAGCCTTTGAGAAGCGGTCGGGATATTTTTCATGTATTTCTTTTCCTCTTGGTTCTAATGTATCTGGGGGGGGGTTGTCTGGTTGGTTGGTTGGTTGGTTGGTTGGTTGGTTGGTTGGTTGTAAGTTGCTTTACTATTTCTTCTGCTTTAATATTACTGGATTAATACTGTGCATTAGGGATCTACTCTTTGGCGATACTACCCTTTTGCTTTGAGTAAATAAATAAACCAATAGTCCAGTGTAGAGTAGGTTCACTCCTGACGCCCCACAACCCCGATACCAACCTCTGTGGTTCCGCACTCTCCCCACAGATTGTTGTACCTTCTTATCTGAAACTCATTGAGGAAAGGACTGAGGCACAGCAACCATCTTTAAGGAAGTCTCCTTTCCACCCACTCCCAGAACTCCCACAAGACCATGCAACACGAGCAAGTGAGATCTTGTGGGATTTGGGGGCCAACACCACCCTTCCCGCATTGTGTGGAGCCAGCCGCGCTGTGCCACAAAGCGATTCCTGTCACAGAGGAAGGGCACCAAACCACGAGCTCCATCAATGGCCACCAGCCTCAGTATAGCCAGGCCCAACTCCGTCCTTCCAGCACCTTCCTGTCCAGTCTCTACTTTTACAGAGAGGAAAGGGATGTTGACCACTCATATGCACAGCACATACAATGATAAACAATATCTTACCTTAGCCTGTGCAAAGGTCACAGGTTCCTTGAAGTAGCCATAACAGTTTCCTTCACGCTTCAACCAGTTCTTTGGGCAAGTAAATCCTGCAAGGAGCAGCAGAGTTAACAGATAATATTGCAGTGTCCATTGACCACAAATAATACAAATCTGATCGACTGGCTAAGAGAGACTCATAGAGCTGTAGCACAGGTTATTATTCTCTTACTGTGAGAATAGGCTTGAACACACATGCACTCCTGTCTCCTTTCATCGCATTACCATAAAAAAAATGTTTTCCAAAGGAGAGGGGGAGATTTAGTCATGCTCAGGAACATGACTCAATATTTTCCCATTTTAATGGTGTGTTAGGGGACCAGGATGGCTTAGGATCAGAGCCGTCTTTCCTATTGGGCATTGTGGCGTGTAGCACCAGAGCACTGACCTCTCAGAAGAGCCCCAGCGAGTGGGGGCGCTGCACGGCTTTGCCGGTGGCCTCCCCTTTCCCTGCACGCCCGCCAGCTGTACCCCATCAACCATATGGCTGGCAGGGCCATGCAGCTTGCCTTCCAAGCCTCCGTGGGAGGAGAGCGATCCCTGCAGAGGCGTAGGATGGAAGCTGCACCCTGCCAACGATATGACGGGTGGGCGTGCAGCTTCCTTCCGAAGCCTCCGCGGGAGGAGAGTGATCCCTGCAGACGCTTGAGAAAAGGTTGACAACTCTGGGGAAAGGGATCTTAGCCAGATATGCTTAAGATGGCCCTGCTTAGGATGTTTCGGGTCCACATTGCTTCCCAGAATGCCCCCTTCCCAGCCCTTCTGAAGCTGTAGAGCCAGTGCCAGTAAGGCCAACATTTTGAAAGAGAAGAAGAAGAGGAAGAGGAAGAGGAGGAGGAGGAGAAGTTTGGATTTGATATCCTGCTTTATCACTACCCGAAGGAGTCTCAAAGCGGCTAACATTCTCCTTTCCCTTCCTCCCCCACAACAAACACTCTGTGAGGTGAGTGAGGCTGAGAGACTTCAAAGAAGTGTGACTAGCCCAAGGTCACCCAGCAGCAGTTCACCAGATTACAAGTCCACTGCTCTTAACCACTACACCACACCGGCTCTCTGAGAGTAAGGGAGGTTTTGGCATCAGATCTACCACTCTGATGTTAGAGCTCTGCTTAACACTTCAGGGGGGAAGATCCCATCTATCTTTTCCCCTTGGGACACCTTCCCAGTGGCCATTTAGGCGGGAATGACTGGTTGGTCCTTTGCCCCCATCAAGAGCTAATGGCTGAGGTTTCCTGCGGTGCCCTGGAAGTCTCCCTTCCTCCCCCCCACCCCCAACTGCTAGTCAGGGGAGAGCAGAGAAACACTCTGCAGTAGCTCAGAATTGGAGAGATGCTGAGAGTGCTGTGAATTGGTACATACCTGTGGGCTGATGAGCCTCTGAAAGAGAGCCAATGTGGTACAGTGGTTAGAGTATCAGAGTAGGACCTGGCAGACCAGAGTTCAAATCCCCACTCAGCATGAAGCTGACTGGGTGACCTTGGGCCAGTCACTGCCTCTCAGCCTTACCTACCTCACAGGGCTGTTGTTTGGATTAAGTGAGGAGAACCATGTATGCCACATTGAGCTCCTTGGAGAATAAGGTGGGTGTAAATGCAATAAATAAATAAATGGAATCTCGCTGTTGGTGGAATCACTGAAAAAGAGAGAAGGAAAAGGGGAAATTGATGCCCAAGCTCAGAAACATACCTTCTTTGGAAGCTAGCATTGGCAGAGGAGTCATAAGCAGCAGACAGAGATAAAACGCCACAGATATGGAGGTTCTTCTCAAAAGCATGGTGTCCTCCTCGATGGCTTTGTAAAGAAAATTCAGAAGAGAAATCGTTGGGAAAACACTCTCTTCTTCTACGCTTCTGGAGAATTTCGAAGCTGTTAATATACCTTTCTGAATACTGATATCCTCCAATTAGGATTGTTCCAAACTAAGGACACGAGATACTGATTTGATTTTCTCAGAGAACAAATATTTCTCCTTGTCAATAACAAAATGATGAATGGAGGAAGGAGACTGAAATGAAGGGAAAGTTCAGCAAACATACATGGACGATGTGCTTAAATTTAAAAACAAACAGGTAAATTGGAAACAGTTTACACATAAACACAGATATTGCGTCACACCACATTGATCAGCAAGGTGAAATCACATGAAAATTTCAGGACAGAGACCAAATATTTGGGAACTCAAATAGCTAGGGATCTGTCTGAAACTTTTCCACTACATTGTTCTCCCTGTGCCATAAGCCTGTAAATATGGAGTTGCATCAGCCATGTTATATCCACAGAGATATACTGTTCCTGATGCCAGAATTTTTAACCAATGGTATTATTATTGGCTTTTTTCCTGCTTTTAATGTCCTACTTACCTTAGCCTCCTTCCAAAGACCCAGCAATTAACTTTGCACAAAGCACCCATTTAGCGCAGACATTGGTCGTCATACATTTGGAATTAGTCATCATTCTTACACCGATGTTGTTCAGTTGTTGTTGTTTTTTTTTTGTTTGTTTGTTTGTTTGTTTCCCATAAGTGACTTATATCCTTCTGCTTTTCTATCATGCATTTCCCAAGTGCAATCATATCTGGAAAGGTCTGCATTACATTCACCAGATTAAACTGAAGTGATAAGGGACATTATTAGAAACAATATTCTAAAGACACAATCTTCCCCCCCTCAAAAAGGTACACACTACTATGGACCCACATTTGATTTTATCTCATCACACCCCACGTAACTACCGTACTTTTCTGTCTATAAGATGCCCCCCCTATTTTGGGGGACTCAATTTTAGGAAAATGAGGGGAGATGGCCCAAAGTTGTTGAACCTCTCCCCCCCCCCCCACACACACACGCAGCTGCTGGCAGGAAACACTCCCTAGATAGTTTCCCGTGCACAGCGACATTGGGGGAATTTGCGCTCCCGCCAACGAACTGGCACCGCTTCTCTCCCTCCCGCCCATGCCACTATCTGTGTATTGGACGACCCCAGTTTTTTTACGTGATTTTTGAGTCAAAAAACCTCGTCCAATACACAGAAAAGTACAGTAATAAAAAAATCAAGGGGAAGGCTTTGCAAATGAAGGGATGGAGCTAGGCTTATAAAGGCAACCCTTTACGGTTGCCTCCACCAGCTGGTACCTTGATCAGTGGTTCCCAGTTAGCTAATTACTGAGGACCCCCTCTTTTCAAAAGCCAAGCCACGGACCCCCTATTTTTGAAAATTTTGATAACTATGGTAGTTACCTCTGCAAAGCAATTTTTTGAAAAATAAATGTGGGGTAGCCCCTAATAAGCAATGGATTTTAGGTATACAAAAAAGCAGACTAGGGCTGAGCGATAACTGGTTTTCAACATTGTGGTATATCAGCAGCTAAGCATTGTGATATAGCGCAATGTCTGAAATTGGAGATCAGATGTGGGGATAAGGGAAGGAGCAGTCACGGAGATCGGGTGGGGGTGGGGGGAGAGAAACAGAGTCACCTCCACTGCATGGCTTGAGTGGGTGACAAGCTGCTGTCAAGCTGGGCAGCCAGCAGTGGGAGCCAGCGAAGATGCACATCCACTGTGGCTGCTGCTGCTTTCCTGCTGACTGAGGAAAGCTGCTCTGCCTCAGTGACAAGGGGAAGGTAGTGCCCAGGACCGGTGCTAGGGATTTTGGCGCCCTAGGCGAGGGGGCGGGCCATGTTACGTCATTGCGCATGATGTGCGGTGGCCCCGCCCCCTGCCGGCTGGGCGCCCCGCACCGCCGTGGTTATCGCCGCTGGTTGGGGCAGCACCGGGCGGCGGTGGGGGGCTAGGGGCAGGCTGGCCAGTGCCCCCCTCCATTTTGGCGCCCCCCGCCACCGCGGTTTTCGCCCCAAGCTGCTTGCTCCGCCGCTGATTGGGGCGGCGGCAGTGGGGGGGGCGGGGGCAGGCTGACCAGCGCCCCCTCCATTTTGGCACCCTAGGCAACTGCCTAGTTCGCCTTAATGGACGCGCCGGCCCTGGTAGTGCCACCGGTGCCTTGAAGTGAGGACGGTCAGCTGCCCTGTTCTCTGTCCGCGTGAGGTGAAAGCTGCAGCATTATCAGCTGCCCTGGTCTCCCTCAGCGTGAGTGAGGGAAGGCAGCTCAGATCAGCAGCGTTATTGGCTGAGATCATTGTGTGAATTCGGCAGTGCCTTGAGATCGGCTCTCTGGTCTCCTTCGTGCGAGTAGCAATCTGTTGCTGCATCTTACCGGCTCAAAATCGTTATCGTGGTGTGGTTTCAAAAGTGCTTTTAAATATTAAATACCTTAGGGAAGTTAATACAGGCTTTCGGTGTAGAGGTAGAATTTAGGTTAAGTTGTATAGAAGGTTTTAGAGTAAAATTTGTTTTTCAGTTAAAAATTGTCTAAGATGATTAGTAACGAAATTCAGATGGTGGGGACCAGGGGAAGTCATGTAACAATGTTAAGGAAAGTTATGATTGTAGAAGAATTATTTGTGTTTTGTTTGTTTTTATGTTTGTTTGTTTTTGTTTCTTATAAAATGAATAAAAATTATTTTAAAAAACAAAAAAAGTGCTTTTGTCCAATAAAGTGAAAAATAACATAGCGCTGAAGCAGACCACAAAATTTGTGATATTACCATGCAAAAACGACAAAAAATTAGTTGCCGGGGAGGCAAGGGATGGGGCCACGGACCCCCTCATTGGGAACCACTGTTCTAGATGTTTTGGACTACAATTCCCAGTGCATTTCTCCTTATTTTCATTATTGCAAAAATTCTGATGTGCCAGGGCGGAGGAGCAGGGGGTTTTTTGTTCAAGGGTTCCAAGTCAGTGTTAATTACACAACCTGAATTCACCTGTATGTGATTGAAACCCACCTGAACAAAGAAAAGGCCTGAAGGGCTCTTTGTGTGGCCATGTGCCAAGGATGTGGCTTTTGCATGTTTCCTTGAGCACAACTTGTAATAGTGAAGAAGAAGCTGTAGTTTACAAATAAAGGAATGAACGAAGCCTTCTGGGAAAAGAACTTGGAAGACCTCATGGCAGGAAAACAATGGTGGAGATCTTAATAAATCAAAAGCCATTATCTTGGAATTACATTAATAGCAGCCATTAAGGGCCACCGCTAGGAAGCTGCTTCTCATCCACAAAGCAGTAGGACTGGGGGCCAGGACTGTTTATAGAACAGCGTATAGGATGGAGATGCTGTACTTTCCTCCCTTCCAGCTGGTTTCCTCTACTTGTTATGGCAAATATACACAGACTGTAAAACCAAACAAACAGGGAAGGAACTAGAAGAGGAAAGTTATGGGAGCAGGAAGGACTAAGTATTCCCTTTCACCTGCCATTTCTCTGCTGCAAATTGCACGGCTGGTTCCACCGCTTTGCAAGTAGCAACTGAGCTATCCAGCCGCATATTTCTACAGAGCAGTCAGGGGACAATCTTCTGTATAAAGGTTGTTTTTCTATACAGTGGTACCTCTGGTTACGTACTTAATTCGTTCCGGAGGTCCGTTCTTAACCTGAAAATGTTCTTAACCTGAAGCACCACTTTAGCTAATGGGGCCTCCCGCTGCCGCTGCCCAATTTCTGTTTTCATCCTGAAGCAAAGCTCTTAACCCAAGGTAATATTTCTGGGTAAGCAGAGTCTGTAACCTGAAGTGTATGTAACCTGAAGCATATGTAACCCGAGGTACCACTGTATAGGTGACTGTGTATATAAATTAATCACACAAAGTGGGTGTGTGGTTACTTGATACACATTTGAAAGCCTTCCCCTTGATTAGGATATCCCCGTCTTTTCCTCCCTGCACATGCCCCAGGTGAACAAAGAAGGATGTGGTGATTGCAATCTTGGTATATGGCCAAGTGTAGATTGAACCGCATTGTCAGAACCGCCTACATCTCTTTTCAAATGGACACACTGTGAGGTAATGCAGAATTAATCTGCAATGAGCTTTTATTTTCAGGATGAAACCAGTTTCTGAATAAGTGCTTTTCAGGAGCAAAAAAAAAGGGTGCACTAGACCTAGACTGAGTGTGGGCTACATAGAAAAAACAAATATGAAGTCTCCATTGATTCTAGAATAAAATGTGTGTACGTAGTCTTGGTCAGATTCCTGAATCCCCACTCAAAACATTTTCAACTGGACTGGATGAGCAATAACCCATCTCCCATGTGTTCCCAGATGGAATTTATTGGAGTGCAAAGATACTATTCATCCTATCTCTAATTTCATCAGCATTCTTCACAATTTTGTCCTGAATAACATGATGTTTGCGCATATAATTATTCCACAGAGCTTATTTGGGGGGAATTTTATTTCACTTTCGCCTGCAGTGGACTTAGAGACTGTAGCCTGCACAGCAGCAATGCTCTTTGTCACTCTTTCGTCTCCCTTCGTTGCATCCCTAAGTACTTCAGTATAGATTGTATGATCCTTGGCTCTAGGAACAGCTTTGCTTCTCATTTGTATGTTTTTGGGTTTTGTGACTCAGACTATCCAGTACACTGAGGCCAGCAACAGTGTACATACTTTAATGGTCACAACAATGAAAAATAGCAAAGCTCACCACATCTCAAAGCATCTCCTGGAGCACCCTTATTAAAGCCACAAGGTCTTTTAAGACATTTTAAGAACCCACAGCTTTCTTTCACAAACGCACAATAGGTTTCTAGCCCCTAGTACAGTTATAGAGATGTCTTTCTTATATACACGACAGCTTGCCATGAGTAAATAAACAGAAAAGAAAAATCTCGTTTTCAAATTTGATTATTCATAGGGCTGTTTTATTTAAAATTTATGATTTACTTCAACAATTTTCAGTACGAAAGGATTTTCATACGGCAGAGTCAACAATCCTACAATGTGAATAATTACAGGCAATGTGAATAATGACACCAGCTGTGCTTCCACATCTCAGGTGGCGCTTTCCCTCCTTCCCTTTTCATTTATTCTTTTGCAAAGGAGGAAGACAAAAGATCTCCTGCATATCTCAATAATGCCCATATCCTCCTTGGGTATTAGTCCTTAGGTAATACCAGCACATTCCCCGTAATCTTGTACGATAACATTTTCCAGTCGAAGATGTTTCCTCGAGGAAACTGCTGGACCTGAAACACATCTTGAATGTCTTGAGATTTCAGTACGTAATCCCACATGTAGAGATCCGTTATTTATTTGGTAAAATTATCAGAGCAGCATGCAGAGAAAAAGAATGATATGTCAATCACAACAATTAAAACCATGCAAAGATAAAATCCTAAAAATTCAGCAGAGCGTATAAAAGTCATAATCAAAAGTCCAGGAAAGTAGACTTCCGGGGAGGAAACATGGTGGACTAGATATCTCTGGTTGACCCTCTACCGGCTGAGATTATTATGTGGTGATTAATGATAGCCAAGCTACAAATCTTGGTTATTAAATTATCTCTGGGGAAACTGAGATAACAGGGATTAACTTCCAATGTTCTGAAAGGGTTGCTTTCCACACTGCAGTCCCTTCTATGCTGCATTCCATCTCTCCTATCTGACCTGGAAAGTTTCCAGGGGTGTCTTACCCATAGAGGCTAGTAGTGTGGGGCGCCAGGGAAATGGGGGGGGCACCGGAGGGAGCTTTGCACCACGGCGCCGGATATGCTTAAGACGGCCCTGGTCTTTTCTAACTAGCAGTTCTGTTGAACAACTGGTTAGCAAGGTTTTCCTATTGCAATAGCGTTAATAAACCCAGTTTCTACTGAATCTGTTGCTGTTATTTTCTTGGCTCCATGTTTTTATTTAAAAGGGTGTTCCCTCACCTGGGAAATGAACAAATGGTGTAGAAGTAAATTCTTCCCACGTGGGTGTTTTCCCAACCCCGCAGAGCAGATTTGAAGAAGGTGTGGGTCACAGGGGAGGAGAGGGGGGAAAGTTTTAGAAAATATTGTGCTGGCTTTGGAATGGATTATAATGATGTAACTGTCATGGCTTCCTCCATAGAATTGTGGGGGAAATGACTAGAATGAAAGATTTCCTCATATGACACTACAGTTCCCAGGGATCTCTGGCATGGCAGAATCATAGCATTGGGAAAAACCTCAAAGGTAATAAACTAAAGATCCCAGGATTCTTGGGGGAAATCATGCATTTAAATGTGCTTTAAATACAGGGTGTGTCCACAGCCTCGGTCTCTTTGCACACAAATAGATGACAATATCTTTTCTACGTACTGGTGGACTCTATCTTCCATCCAAACACCTGGACTTCACAAAGCGTGAGGTATCCGCCCCTTGGTAGGGTAATTGTAACAAACTGCCCTTTTGACGCTTCACAGTAAAAACTGCGGGTTTCCCCAGCATCCAAAGAATTTATTGTAGCACATCTAGAAAAGAAAAGAAAAGAAAAGAAAAGAAAAGAAAAGAAAAGACCAAGAAACAGTATTAAACAATAATTGAAGAACTTTATCAGCAAGTTGAAATCACATGAAAATTTCAGGAAAGAGAGCAAATATTTGCTATGTTTTGGGAACTCAAATAGCTCGGAATCTGTCTGAAACTTATACACTACATTGTTCTCCCTGTGCAGAATAAATAAATAAAGCAGGGGTGCCATAGGATGTTGCAAAAGCAGAAGTGGAAATGGCCAATGTTCACATATTCACCCCATGTGTGGAACAGAAATCGATCCGGTGAATACGATCAGCATTTGCTAGTGTGGCTTCTTTCAGTCCACAAACAATATTGATTACACTAGTAAATTAAGCCAGTTAAGATAATGGGCGCTAGCAAGAATGACTGCAGGCCCACTTGCCGGTTGGGCACCGCTCTTCAGGCTCCGCTCGGCCTCGCGCTGCTCCCCGCTCTCCCACGCCCGCCAGTCCCGGACCCTCCTCCTCCTCGTGTCCTCCCTCCTCCCCCCCACCCCCGTGCGGCGTACGCAGCGCCACCATCGCTGGAGGGGAAGCCCCGGCTGCCAAGTGAGGCGGAGTCGGAAGCGCGAAAGCAAACAGGGCTGCTGCGGGGCGGGCCTGATAGCGGCAGCAGCTGCTGCGAAGGCAGGAGTGAGCGGGTGCGCAGGCGGGTAGGCGAGCGGGTACCGGCCGCGCGTCGCCATTGCCCAGCTGCGTGGGGAGCAGGAGCGGCGGGTGGCCCGACAACCACCGCACTAAGCAGCGCCGCGGCTTGGGAGAGCCCAGCCGGCAGGCGGGCGGGCGGGCAGGCAGGCAGGGCGAGCAGCTCATGCCCCAGGCACCCAGGGAGTAGCTGCTGCTGCCGCCGCCACCGCCACTAGCCGCCGCGATGGTGAATGAGCTGCTCCCTCACTCCACCCGCCGCCTCTTCCCTAGCGACGACAGCGGCTCCGCGCGGGGCTCCTCTGCGCCCCTGACAGGACGGAGGCCTCCCTTCTTGCCGCCGGGCGCTAGCGGCGGCGGCCGAGATCCGAGGTGCGGAGGCGGCTGGCGGTGGCGGCGGCGGGAGCGGCGCTTTGCGCCGCTTCCCCCCCCCACTCTCCGGCCCCGACGCCGCCCCCCGCCCAGCAGAAACCTCAGGGCGGCCGGAGGAGGAGGTGGAGGAGGCTCCGTGCAAGGCGGCGGTGCTGCCCCAAGTGACAACACGCGTGCGCCGCCACCGCTGCCTCCCGGACACGCCCCCTCTCCGGCCGCTCCAATGCCTGCGTCCCTGTTGGGGGGGGTAAGTAGAGCTGTCCAATCCATGTGTCAGTGGGGCGCATGTGCAGTTGCGAATTCCACTGACACACGGACGGTGGACGCAGGGACACAGGGAGATTATTATATTGGATTACACCCCCAATTTGCATTGCATTTTCTTTACATTTAAATGAATGGGGTGCCATCATAGGACAATGTAACATATAATTTACGTATGGAATTACATAAATTATGTAATTTTGCCACAGTGGACAGCAAAACAAAATAATGTAGCTTTTGGCAGACAGTGAACTGCAGTGGAACGGAAACAGTCCTGGATGTGACAAAAACAGGGCAGAACCGAAAATTGTACCTCATGACATCTCAATGTGTAATACAGAGATAAGGAATCTGTGGCCCTCCAAATTATTGTTGAATTCCCAACTCGCAACAACCCCAACCAACATGGACAATGGCTAAGGAAGTTGGGAGTGGCACGCCAGGCACTCCTGTCTTCCACTGCCTCCCGCAGTTTGGTCAGACTCATGTTGGTAGCTTCAAGAACACTGTCCAACCATCTCGTCCTCTGTCGTCCCCTTCTCCTTGTGCCCTCCATCTTTCCCAACATCAGGGTCTTTTCCAGGGAGTCTTCTCTTCTCATGAGGTGGCCAAAGTATTGGATCCTCAGCTTCAGCATCTGTCCTTCCAGTGAGCACTCAGGGCTGATTTCCTTAAGAATGGATAGGTTTGATCTTCTTGCAGTCCATGGGACTCTCAAGAGTCTCCTCCAGCACCATAATTCAACAGCATCAATTCTTCGGTGATCAGCCTTCTTTATGGTCTCAGTAGTCTTCCTCTGGGAGATCCCTTGAGGGTTCCCCAGCTGGTGCCTCTCACCACTCCTCTGTATCCAGCCAGCCCATGACACTACCTGGGTCTCCCAGACACCCTCCCAGAGCAACACGGGAAAAAGAAATATCTTGTTATTGCTGCTAGTCTGACGCTGGAAGGAGAAGGATGATAGCTATATGCACGTTTGAATGCAGTCCTCCATGTCCACAGTATTTCATCCACTGTCCAAGGGTACTGCCTTTACAGTGGAAAACACAACTGGCTGGCTTGAGTATGATTTACTTGATACTGGTATGATTACTTGATATTGCAGTGTCCACCCCACCCCAATGGAGTTTTTCATGTCAGCCACACAGCCGCTGCTGGCCTGCATGTCATCACTGAGCTGTTATTGATTCATATGCAGTAACCATAAAACAAAAGTGTAAAATATAAAACGAATGAGCAAATGCAGCCCTAAAATCATTGCACACCTTACAGCTAAGAGAAAGTTAAAGTCCTATAGGTTGTTGCTTTTTGTTTATCGAGGTTGACAAAATTGTAGGGTGTGTTTTTCCCCTGAATGTGGTTTTTTTGCTGAGAGAAACAGCAAACGTTTGTTGCTTCTTGTTGTATATTTGTATCTTGCTATTCAGCTCAGTTCAAGGTTGTGTATCTTGTCCTCCCCTCTTTTTTATCTATGCAACAGCCCTGTGAGGCAGACTAGGCTAAGTTAACATACTGTATGTACATAAGCAGCAGTTCTTGCCAATGGATTGAGTGGGTGGGTGCAGGGCCCCCAATCCAGTGTTGGCATCATTGGAACTTCAAAATGGAAGAAGGGAAATCTGAGAGAAACTAAAATGGACAGATGCACCCGTTCCTAAACAGTTTTAATGTTCCCTCTTTTCCAACCCAGGAGTAAAAGCAGGGTGGGAGGCATGCAAGACAGTTCTATCTTGCCTAGCTAAAGACAGCTGGAACTCTACTGCCTGGTGGTTTCTGGAAAACTGTCAATATCCATTCAACTTCTTCTGCAACAGAGTTCAAGGCTAGCAGTTTCAGCTCCTGAAAATCAACATTATTCAACTGCAGCAATATTGATTCAAGGCTGAAATATTTAATCTAATCTGGCAAATTTGGGAACAGCCTGACAGACCTGTTTGCAAGTTATGAACAAACACTAGCTGTGCAAAAGAGAGAGTGTGTGTTCACTTTATCAGATGCACAAAGTAAGATTCTTGGTTGGCAGCTTTGTTCAACATCCCCATAAAAGAGGAGGAATGGCAGTTGAATGGCAGTAGGAGACAAGCAGTTCAATCTGTATGCCTTCTCCAACCAAGCTGACTGGGGCTCCTGGGGTTGTAGTTCAACATCTGAATGACACCCAATAAGGAGAATCTGGTCCGCAGCCAAGCTCAGTTGTATAGCCAACCCTTGCCTCACCTGTTGGGCAGAATCACCATTTTGCTCATTCTAAATGTGTTTTTGCCACCATAGAATAACATGACTGGTTTTCCCTCATATATATTCTACCCAGAAACAAATCCCATGGGCCATGCTATGGTTTCATGCATTATATCTCTGTTACGGTATATTTATACAGAAATCCAGAGGGGTTCTTCCAAACTCCCTCCACCTGGCAAAGTTTTATTGAAGCAACCAGGCATTGTGTATGGGCAAGTTGCACACAAAAATATGCACAGTAGATTAAATTTGAAGGAAAATGTTGATCAATTTTCTTGAGTACTTTTATAAAACCACATAAACTGATGTGAGGGACTAAACTAAAGACTGGAGAAATGAGAAAGTGAGAGAAACTGAGATTGACATATGTGTCCCTCTCTACCTGATAGGCAAGCACAATGTGCTGTTTTTGTCTTCATTGACTTTTCTGTTTACTGTACAATGTTGGCAGCATATGCCTTGTGGGTTTCTTACAGCTCATCTGCTAGCACCTCTCAAACTCTTTCCAATACTAAAGACAGCTTTCTCTCGCTCTCTGTGGGACAAAGATAAGGGCCCCGTGGAAACATGCCATTTTGTTGGCAGGTTTAATTTCCTTCCACCTGCTGCTCTTTGCCCCCAAAGTGTGATGACCTGGGAGTCAGACTCAGACGCTGAACCTGAGGGATCCCAGCCTGCACAGGATTCACTGCCTCCAGAACCAGCAGAGCCAGGGCTGGGGCCTGAGTCTCAAGGGGACTCACCTGTGCTGGATCCTCAGGTGCAGGCATCGGCTGAGGTTGATCTGGCTTCTAATGGGATGGAGGACTTATTGCCTGCAGGTGCTCCACTCCCCACCCAGTCAGGGGAAGCTGAGGTTGCCTCTGGGTCCGGTAACCCTCCAGCTTCTCCTGAGCTGCAAAGGCTAAGGGCAGAGAGGCGAAGGGAACTAAGTTCCCGCAGGAGGAGTGCTCGCCTCCAAGCCAGGAGAGGCGAGGCACCTGAGGATCGGAGCCGCCCTTTGCCTCGGGGCAGATAAAAGCCAGCCAGTCCCAGACCCAAGTTGCAGGAGCAACATCGGTGCTGCCTAGTTCCTGTTCCTGGTTCCTGCGTTCCTGACCTCAGCTTGGTTACTTCGGCTTCCTGACCTCGGCTTCCTGACCTCGGCTTCCTGACCTCGGCTTCCTGACTTCGGCTTCGTGACTTCTGGCTTGGACTGACCTTGGACTGGACTAGACCTCGCCTATCGGATATCCCTTGGGACCAGCACAGTTTGCTCCTGCCACACCCGCACTCCCCCTTCGTTGGGGTGCGTTCGGGAGGAACCTGTCGTCATGACTGACCAGGCGGCTGCGCTGGTGGCATTGGCCCAGGAGAACCAGGTCTTGACCCACACAGTGCAGCAGCTAAGCAATGCGGTTACGGTGCTTCAGCAGCGTTTGGATGCCTTACCGGCTCCTGGTGCTGGCGCCCCAGCTCCAGGCAAGTACCCAGTGGCCCTGCCAGAAAAGTTCGATGGGTCCCCGGGCAGCTTTCCCATGTTTCTCGCCCAGGCCAAACTGTATATTCAGGGGCGAGCCCGGGATTTCCCCGACGACCGCACCAAGGTGCACTTCCTGATCAGCTTGCTGAAGGACCAGGCGGCCAAGTGGGCGTTGCCGCTGCTCCGGCAAGACTCCCCCTTGCTGACAGACTATACGGGGTTTTGCAACCATTTTGAAACCGCGTTCGCCAACCCTCAGAAGGCGAGTCAAGCCAATCGGGCAATTCGGCGGTTGAAACAGGGCAAGTCCACAGTGGCCGCCTATGCCACGGAATTTCGGCTGTTGGCGCAGGACTTGACCTGGAACGATTCCGCACTTCGGGACCAGTATCTCGAGGGGCTTTCGGACGAGATACTGGACCAGCTGGCCACCTTGGATCGCCCCGCCACGCTGGAGGCCCTCATCCAACGGAGTCTACAGATAGACGATCGGTTGGAGGACCGGCGCCAGGCCCGGGCCCGCCAGCACTCTGGGCTCCCGACTCCAGTGCTCCCCAGCAGTTCCACGGCCAGAGCCGAGTCACTGGAGGAGCCGATGCAGCTCGGGGCAGCACGGCCTCGCCTCTCCCCTTCGGAGAAGACACGACGTCGGGAGGGAAACCTGTGTCTCTACTGCGGGGGGAGTGGACACTACGCCCGAACCTGCCCCGAGAAACGCCAGCCGCAGGGAAACCGCCAACCCCAGTAGCCAATGGCCCAGGCTATCTGGGGTCCCAAGCATCGCATGATGGGCCCTCACCAGTGGAATTGCAACACCTCATGATCCCAGTGCGTCTATACCCCCCAGGCGGGCCCTGGATTCTCACCCACGCTCTGGTGGATTCAGGGGCAACCCGCTCCTATATGGACTCTGCCTTCGCCGCTCAGCATCGGGTGCCGCTCCAGAACAAGCCAGAACCGGTGCAGGTGGAGGCAATCGACGGACGGCTCTTGCGGTCAGGCGCCGTTACTCGGGAGACCCAGCCCTTGGTCCTGTGCCACCAGCAGCACCGGGAGGTGCGTACCCTGGACATTGCCACCATGCCCCGGTTTCCCCTGGTGCTGGGGATGGACTGGCTGGAGTCTCACAATGTTCAGATCGATTGGGTCAATCGAACTGTACGCTTCCCAGACTCGGGTTCGATTGCTCAGTCCGAGATGCTTTCGGCCGCCTCCATGGGGGAGGCTGCGTCAACGCTCCCCGCCGTGTACCGGGACTACGTAGACGTGTTCGAGGAACAGGGGGCAGACCGGCTGCCTCCTCATCGGTCTTTTGACTGCGGCATAGACCTCCAGCCTGGGGCGCCTCTGCCTGTGAGTCGCCTATACTCTCTTTCGGAGCCAGAGCGTGAAGCCTTACAGGACTTCCTTCACAAGAACCTGGAGCGGGGGTTCATTAG
The DNA here is from genome assembly GCA_034641385.1 of Darevskia mixta. Lineage (NCBI taxonomy): Eukaryota > Metazoa > Chordata > Lepidosauria > Squamata > Lacertidae > Darevskia > Darevskia mixta. The sequence continues at coordinate 22,832,642 of JAWWNH010000008.1, forward strand.
GCCCTCTACCTCTCCCACCGCCGCTCCAGTACTCTTCGTTAAGAAGAAGTGTGGGGAGCTTCGCCTCTGCCATGATTACCGAGCCCTGAATAAGATCACCATCCCAGACCGGTATCCCTTGCCCCTAATTGCAGAGTTGCTGGAGCGGGTGCAAGGGGCGCAGATGTTCACCAAACTGGACCTCCGGGGGGCTTACAACTTGATTCGGATCCGTGCCGGGGATGAGTGGAAGACCGCATTCGGGACCCGTTATGGGCAGTTCGAGTACCTGGTCATGCCGTTCGGACTATGCAACGCGCCCGCCGTGTTCCAACGGTACATCAACCACGTGTTCCAGGACTTGCTTGACAAGTATGTGGTGGTGTACCTCGATGACATTCTGATTTATTCCCGTGACCCAGCTCGCCACGAGAGTCATGTCCGGACCGTGTTGCAGCGCTTGCGGGAGCACCGCCTGTACGCTAAGCTCAGCAAGTGCGAGTTCCACCAGCGGTCAGTGGACTTCCTCGGACACCGACTCTCCCCTGACGGTGTACAGATGGACCCCGGGAAGGTGTCTGCGGTTCGAGAGTGGGCGGCGCCGCGGAACCGCAAGGACCTACAGCGGTTTTTGGGGTTCGCCAACTATTACCGGACATTCATTGCGGACTATGCTCATCGCACCACCCCGTTGACCCGACTGCTGCGCCCCAAGACGCCCTTCGCCTGGGATGAGGAGGCTGAGGTGGCATTCCAGGGATTGAAAGCCTGTTTCCAGAAGGCACCAATTTTGCAGCATCCTGATCCCTCTCGTCCCTTCGTGGTGGAGACTGACTCCTCCAGTACGGCTCTCGGTGCCGTCTTGTCCCAGCAACACGGACCAGATGCGCCACTGTTACCCTGCGCCTACTACTCCCGGCAGCTCCTTCCGGCGGAGCGTAACTATACCGTGTGGGAGCGGGAACTACTGGCCATCAAGGTGGCCTTTGAGGTCTGGCGCCATCATCTTGAGGGGGCACGACACCCGGTGGAAGTGAGAACCGACCACCGGAATCTGGAGTACCTCCAGACCACTCGCAGGCTAAACCAGCGGCAGATCCGGTGGGCACTGTTCTTCTCCCGGTTCCAGTTCCGGATCCGCTACATCCCCAGCTCCCAAAACCAGAAGGCGGATGCACTGTCCCGGAAACCGGAGGACATTGCAGAGACGGTGCAGCAGGCGGCCCCAACAACGATCATCCCACCAGCAGCTTTCCTGGCTGTTCATGAGACTGAGTCGCTGCTGGACCGAGTGCGGAAGCAGCAACGGGTCGACGCGTGGGCTCAGGAACGGATTCAGGAATTGGCCAGTGGATCATGTCCTCGATACCCAGAACTGGTTGTGCACCAGGGTTTGCTGATGCACCGTGGTCGGTTGTACATCCCACCAGGGCCTTTGAGGGCCGAGGTACTCCAAATGTCACACGACGCCCCGGCAGCTGGCCACTTCGGGAGGTATCGGACCACCCACCTGGTCAGCCGGGAGTTCTGGTGGCCCCGCTTGAAGGCCGACGTGGCATGGTACATTGGGGGGTGCGAGGTCTGCCGGCGAGCCAAGGGATCGACCGGGAGACCTGCGGGACTGCTACAGCCACTGCCAGTTCCCCCTCGTCCATGGCACACGGTCTCATTGGATTTCGTGGTAGACCTACCCCCATCCCGTCAGTGTACCTGCCTCCTGGTATTCACAGACCACTTCACTAAAATGGTGCACTGCGCCCCGTGCCCGTCTGTACCCTCAGCCAAGGAGACGGCGCAACTGTACCTACAAAACGTCTTCCGCTTACATGGCCTATCGGAACGTTTGATCTCCGATCGTGGTGCCCAGTTCACCTCCCGGTTCTGGCGCGCTCTACATCAGGCTCTCGGGACGGAGGTCTGCCTATCTTCGGCCTACCATCCACAGACGGATGGACAGACCGAACGGGCAAACGCGGTGTTGGAACAGTACCTCCGGTGCTACTGCAGCTTCCACCAGGACGATTGGGTCGACCACCTGGCGTTGGCCGAGTTCGCATATAACAACGCAGTGCACGCTTCCACCCAACAGACCCCGTTCCAGGCAAGCTATGGGTACCACCCGCGGTTGTTTCCAAGCGTACTGCCGGCATCCGCAGTTCCCGCAGTGACAGACTGGCTACAAGAGCTCCAGTCACAGCAGCAGCTTCTGACGGAGCAACTGAGCCAGGCCAAGGACGCGTATAAGGCCCAGGCCGACCGTCACCGGCAGGAGGGGCCGGAACTCCATGTCGGAGACCTGGTATGGCTCTCCACCCGCCACCTGCACCCCTCTCGGCCTTCGCGGAAGCTGGATGCCCGCTTCACCGGCCCATTTCCGATCGTGGACCGTGTCTCACCTGTGGCATTCCGTCTCCGGTTACCCGCGACCCTGAAGGTCCACCCGGTATTCCACCGGTCCCTACTCAGTCCGGTCGCCCCGCCAGACGAGTTCCACCCAGACCATCCACGACCGCAGCCAGTTTTGGTTCAGGGGGAGCCCGAGTATGAGGTGGAGCACGTTCTTGACTCCCGATACCGCAGGGGGAAGCTCCAATACCTCATCGACTGGAAGGGGTATGGGCCCGAGGATCGGTCGTGGGAACCAGCGGAGAACGTCCACGCGCCTGTCTGCCTCCGTGATTTCCATGCGACTTACCCCAGCAAGCCTGGTCCGGCCCCTCGGTTGAGGGGGGGCCTGGGAGGGGGGATGGTGTGATGACCTGGGAGTCAGACTCAGACGCTGAACCTGAGGGATCCCAGCCTGCACAGGATTCACTGCCTCCAGAACCAGCAGAGCCAGGGCTGGGGCCTGAGTCTCAAGGGGACTCACCTGTGCTGGATCCTCAGGTGCAGGCATCGGCTGAGGTTGATCTGGCTTCTAATGGGATGGAGGACTTATTGCCTGCAGGTGCTCCACTCCCCACCCAGTCAGGGGAAGCTGAGGTTGCCTCTGGGTCCGGTAACCCTCCAGCTTCTCCTGAGCTGCAAAGGCTAAGGGCAGAGAGGCGAAGGGAACTAAGTTCCCGCAGGAGGAGTGCTCGCCTCCAAGCCAGGAGAGGCGAGGCACCTGAGGATCGGAGCCGCCCTTTGCCTCGGGGCAGATAAAAGCCAGCCAGTCCCAGACCCAAGTTGCAGGAGCAACATCGGTGCTGCCTAGTTCCTGTTCCTGGTTCCTGCGTTCCTGACCTCAGCTTGGTTACTTCGGCTTCCTGACCTCGGCTTCCTGACCTCGGCTTCCTGACCTCAGCTTTGTTACTTCGGCTTCCTGACCTCGGCTTCCTGACTTCGGCTTCGTGACTTCTGGCTTGGACTGACCTTGGACTGGACTAGACCTCGCCTATCGGATATCCCTTGGGACCAGCACACAAAGGTACTGAGAGAACACAGTACCACGTGGTGTAGTGGTTTGTGCCAGACTAAGACCTGAGAGACTGGAGCTCTGGCATGAAGTTTACTGGGTGACCTTTGGTCAGGCACTGCCTCTGAGCCTGACCCACCTCACAGGGTTGTTGTGGAGCATAATTGAGCAGGGAGAACCATGCACGCCACCTTGAGCCCCTTGAAGAAAAAGGTGAGGTATAAATGCAATAAATTAATAAATGCATCAGTGTGCACTGTGCTATTATTAGCCTTTCATTGTGTTGTGAAGTCACAGGAGACAATCACTTAGAAGTAGCTAAGCAGGTCTAGGTTTAGTAACTTCCTGGACATGTGACTACCTGAGAATCACATCTTCCATGACAGAAGACAGGTGGGACAGGTGAGTATCTTCAACAGGAAGGGCCACAGCACACAGAAGGTCTTGGGTTCAACCCCTGAGATTGTTTGCTATCTAAACTATTTCTGCTGGGTACACCACCACTTTGTAAAAGTAAGGGTTGTTGTTGTTCAGTCGTTCAGTCGTGTCCGACTCTTCGTGACCCCATGGACCAGAGCACGCCAGGCACCCCTATCCTTCACTGCCTCTCGCAGTTTGGCCAAACTCATGTTAGTAGCTTCGAGAACACTGTCCAACCATCTCATCCTCTGTCGTCCCCTTCTCCTTGTGGGTTATGACTATTTAAATAAATAAAATAGGCAAGAAAAATCAAGGAATCTTGTAACAGATGACACACCCAGCCACATAGTTGCAAGTTCTACTGTTTATTTGGGATTTCAGCCTATAGATGAGTAGCAGGTGAGTTTAGCAGTCATGGAAGGAGTTGACATCCCTCTGGGTGCAGGTTCTTCTACACAGCGAACCAGGGTTCCTCCTTGTTAGCACTTACTAACAATAGTTTGTGGTATCTTTCTACAAAGGTAGGGGCTCTTGGTTTCACAATTTCTGCTGTCCCATAAAATGTAATCTATGCGGAAAGAAAAATAAGGCAGCTGAGATACCAGGGTGAATTGTGGGTCGTGGGATCTGTGCTCTCCTTGGGATGCAACCTCCCAGGGTTGTTTGTTTTATTCATTACATGTTTATAGCTACCCATCCACAAACATTCCCGGAACAACATGCTGTATAACAATATTAAACACACAATATAGGTTATTAAAACTAATAATTAAAATATTAACTGTCTTCTGTCTAATTAGAAAAGTGTTGTTCACACCACTGCCTTAAGGCTAGTTCACACATTCATGTGGGATGACCACAGCCTCAAGTATTTATTTTCTTTTTAAATAATACATACTGTATATTCTGCCTCTGTATGAATTATCCAAGTTCACCTACAATGCTCAAGAAACAACACACACGACGAACAAAAACATATAGAGGTTTTCTGTCTAATAAAATAAAGTCAAGAGGGATAACAGTATCAAATTCAGTTGGGAGCAATCCTCCTCAAAGCTTGCCAAAGGGGAAACTGTCTTCAATGTATGAAACAGCTGTCACAGATCAAAACCATGGGCAGAATTTCTGTATCTATCACCATAAACACAATGTTTGACCTAGAAGAAGTTCACCAGTTCGGCTCCTGAGATTTCAAACGCTAAGCATGAGTGGCTGACTCAACCCCTCTTTTCATCTTCACTGAGGGCTCCTCCAGAATGGGGTTTTTTGTGTGGGTGTGTTCTGCAACATATCGTTTTGCTTTATTAGTTGTTCTGCAATGCTTCCCTGGTGTTGTTGCATCATTGCCATTTGGAGGGGCCACTCTTGCACCACAGGGCAACAAAGGCAAGACAACAATAACCTGGGACCTTTGAAGTATACAAAGCTACAGGACTTCAGCAGGAAGCTGCAGGACATGCGCTGATATGAAACCAAGCAGGATATCTGCCCCAAAACATTTCAGGCACAAAGAGTACTGAAAGCAAGTTTTTGCTGGACTGCCCTGTGCCATCACGAGCAGAAATAACCATGAATGTACTGTCTAGAAAGGCTGTCTGGAAAGGTCGTAAGTATTGCACCACAGAATCCTGCAGAACTGGCTAAACTGCAGGCTGCAGCAAGAATAAGAAACCACAGACAATGGGCTTATGCACACTTACCTTTTGGGCTGTGCTTTCCAGGCACAACTCTATGTCCAAGCACTCTTTTCCCCGCCCTGGAGCATTCCCCACAAAAAAACGCTCTTTAAAGCTGAAGTGCAACAAATGGCAATTGGATTTTCTGCAGAGTGCTGTTTGCTCCAATTCAGCAGTTCAGACACAGAGCTTAAAATGCAGCCCTGTGTCTGGCAAGCGCAAAGGTAAGTATGGATGAGCCCAATGTCCGCTCTTCAGCACTACTTCTAAGTTTCTAGAAGAGTTATTATCTATTTACAGTTTTACAAGCACATGATTACACCCTTAGGAGAAAGGCTAAAAGCAAAGCTGTAGATGAGATATGCAAAATGCAATCCTCTGAGCAACTGAGAATTTTGGGTTTTGATTTAAACTTTTGCATTTCGAGAATTGCCAAATTTCTAGCCCTCCTTGCCTGGAGGTGAATGCACAGACATATACAAGTGGCAGCATGGGGTACTTAAGGTGGACACACTGGCAGCATATTAAAAATGTGATTATAACTACCTGTGCTAGCCACCTGGTTGATGTATATGCCACCTTTCCTGGCAGGCAAAAGTCTTTAAGCCCATCAGGATTATCACTGGTTTGAGCTGCAAAGCTGGCAGATTTGGGAAGCCAGGCCTCTACCAGTACTGAACAGCTGCTAAGTGGGGTGGTGGTGGTGGTGTCCTTTATGTCCCTTATGAATCCTAGGAAGCGTCTCAAAGCAATTTCACAGTACAATTGCTGTACAGAACAGCAGGTGGTGAACGGCTACCTCACTTGCTGAATGCATTTTCTCTGGAATCCTCTTGCCCCTTTGTTCTTGCTTTAGCAACCTAGCAAGCACATGCCTGGAACCCTGGCTGGGGTGAATGTGGCAGAGGGAAGAGGCTGCAACACAGGAGGAGTGTCTAGGTGTGTCAGCCACTTGAAATCTCAGCTTTCAAAATGTTAGAGCTGGAAGCTACACAAAAGCAGCCGTATTTTGCTCTTCTCCTTCCTGAACCCCTGTGTCCCCATCTGCCCAAGCACCTGCACACTTACTTGTGTTGTGGAGCAATAGCCCACAGTGTTCATCCTTTTTCTCTTCGCCATTCACCCAAGCATATAAGTTAAACCTGGTGGAATCAGTCCAAACCCATACGTTATCCTGCAGGTGGAAGGCAAGAAATGCAGTTAGTAGGGGAATCAACCATGTGGAATACTTTGGAGAATGCTCGTGGAATGGCTCAGAAACTTACCAAGGTTGCAGTCCTATACCAGTCTGCCTGGGAATAAAATTCCCAGGGGAAACATCACCTGACATCACTATGAAGTCAGGTGATTGGCAGCTTGCCCACCTGCTATCTTTGTCCTGAGAAGAGTGGGGAAGATAAAGATCTGACCCTCCAGCCAGAAACGTCCCCCCTGCCCTGCCCCACTCTGCTGTAAAGGGCAGGTCTGTTTTGGAGACCTGTGCTGTCCATTTTCCATAGGGGTTGCCAACACAACACCTGCAGGCACCAGTGTTTCCACCAGAAGTGTGAGCGCCAAAGGATAATTTATATATTGGCCCAAGAGGTGTGAATTTGATCAGTTCACTTAAAAATGTAGATCAAACCAAATTCTCCTCCCTGCTGACCTATGAAGTTCATTCAGTGATAGGAAATGTATGGCCCTCCACATATTGTTGGACTCCAACGCTCATCATCCCGAGCACTGGACATGCTGGCTGGGGCTGATGGGTGCCATGGACTGGTTGGATGCAGAGGAAGAATAAGAGGAACCAGCTGTGGAACCCCCAAGGGAAGAAGGCTCAGAGGCAGGAGATTGGTGGTGGGACAATGATGAGTGGTCAGAGGGAGGAGGAGGTGTCAGAAGCTGAAGAGGTAACAGGGTTTAGTGATCAGGGAGAGTTTGTGGCAGAGAGAAGTCCAGAAGCTGCAGCAGAAACAGAAGCAGGAGAGAAGTGAGGCCAAGAGGCAGAGATGAGTCAGGCTGGTGAAGAAGCATGGGTGTCTCCCATGTCTGCAAAGGCAGACACCCAGCCACAGTCTCAGATTGCTTGGGAAAAACCTGGGAGAGGAGGGGGGTTGGGCAGCTGTGGGAAGCCTCCATTCTTTGCAACTGCCTCATAACGACAAGTTGTACCGAATAAGAGTTGTAGTGCTCATTAGGCCTGGCACTCCTGAGTGATCCTGTTTCTTCAAATAAAGAGTTAACTTCACTTAGTCTGTGTGATTTATTGCTGGCTCGCTCCCAACAACGGGTGTTGAAGCCCAGCAACACCCGGAAGGCCACAGATTCCCCTTCCCTGGGTTAGATGGCGACTGGCTCAACATTAGAACCCGGGCCTTCCTGTACCCAGTTTGACACTCTCACTTCCACATTACAGCTAGTCCGATACAGTATGTGTTTCTCCCCAACCCTGAGAAAGTTCTTACAGATAAGGAATTATTGGAGAAGGCTTTCTAGGTCAGAGAGTGGTATTTCCTGACAGATTGTGTGTGGCTACAGTTGACATTTGCCATCATGGAGATTTCCAATGCATCAGTTCCACTTTTGAATTACTTGGTCTTGTTTCTGATTTCCAAGATCCAGAGAGAAATTCAGAAGAGAAGAATCTTGGAAACATCCCTAGACGTTAAGCACCAGGGAGCTTGCTGCACCCACCTTTTGAGGATCGTGGAGACCTATCCAAACATCTTTGTTTTCCTTGAATCCGGCAACAAATTTCGCAATTTCACAGACTTCTTTCTTGCTATGGAAGGAAACTAGGTCGGCGTGTTCCTTTTTGCATTTCTCCTACACAAGAACACAAAGAATGCCATTCACTCTATTGGTTGCACCAGCTTCTAGACACAGTCCCCAGCTGCTAGCTTTGACTTTGTTTTTTAATCATAATATCCTCTACCAAAACTGAACAAAGGTTTGCTTGCTGCAACAGCTAGAGCTCGGCTGTCAACAGTCAGGTTTAGCTTCTTTTTTCTTTCTTTCTTTTTATCAATTAAGTTTCCCCCGATTGCAGTTTAGCCTTTGCAGGATAAGCCTTCCAGCCCTGTGCAAACACTAGTGCCAAGTGCTCATAAATTAATACCAGTTTTGCCCTTGTTCCAGTTTTCATCTTTTTTTACATTAAAACAATAATGCAGAAAAATGAAAGAGAAACACACAAATACTACGGATGAAAAGTCATAATTTTGTGCCCGGCAAAAACTTTCCTCTATAACCAGGCCTTTGGCCTTCAACTCTCTGTAGCCTTTGAGAAGCGGTCAGGATATTTTTCATGTATTTCTTTTTCCTCTTGGTTCTAATGTATCTGGGGGGGGGGGGGTTGTCTGGTTGGTTGGTTGGTTGGTTGGTTGGTTGGTTGGTTGGTTGTAAGTTGCTTTGGGTTGCCCTAGGCAAGATAAAGCGACTAACAAATGTAATAAATAATAATGATAATTGTTCTTTATTATATGCATTACTATTTCTTCTGCTTTAATATTACTGGATTAATACTGTGCATTAGGGATCTTCTCTTTGGCGATACTACCCTTTTGCTTTGAGTAAATAAATAAACCAATAGTCCAGTGTAGAGTAGGTTCACCCTGACGCCCCACAACCCCGATACCAACCTCTGCGGTTCCGCACTCTCCCCACAGATTGTTGTGCCTTCTTATCTGAAACTCGTTGAGGAAAGGACGGACCTGAGGCACAGCAACCATCTTTAAGTAAGTCTCCTTTCCACCCACTCCCAGAACTCCCACAAGACCATGCAACACGAGCAAGTGAGATCTTGTGGGATTTGGGGGCCAACACCACCCTTCCCGCATTGTGTGGAGCCAGCCGCGCTGTGCCACAAAGCGATTCCTGTCACAGAGGAAGGGCACCAAACCACGAGCTCCATCAATGGCCACCAGCCTAGCCAGGCCCAACTCCGTCCTTCCAGCACCTTCCTGTCCAGTCTCTACTTTTACAGAGAGGAAAGGGATGTTGACCACTCATATGCACAGCTAATACAATGATAAACAATCTCTTACCTTAGCCTGTGCAAAGGTCACAGGTTCCTTGAAGTAGCCATAACAGCTTCCTTCACGCTTCAACCAGTTATTTGGGCAAGTAAATCCTGCAAGGAGCAGCAGAGTTAACAGATAATATTGCAGTGTCCATTGACCACAAATAACACAAATCTGATCAACTGGCTAAGAGAGACTCATAGAGCTGTAGCACAGGTTATTATTCTCTTACTGTGAGAATAGGCTTGAACATACATGCACTCCTGTCTCCTTTTATCGCATAACCATAAAAAAAAAATGTTTTCCAAAGGAGAGGGGGAGATTTAGTCATGCTCAGGAACATGACTCAATATTTTCCCATTTTAATGGTGTGTTAGGGGACCAGGATGGCTTAGGATCAGAGCCGTCTTTCCTATTGGGCATTGTGGCGTGTAGCACCAGAGCACTGACCTCTCAGAAGAGCCCCAGCGAGTGGGGGCGCTGCACGGCTTTGCCGGTGGCCTCCCCTTTCCCTGCACGCCCGCCAGCTGTACCCCATCAACCATATGGCTGGCAGGGCCGTGCAGCTTGCCTTCCAAGTCTCCGTGGGAGGAGAGCGATCCCTGCAGAGGCGGAGGATGGAAGCTGCACCCTGCCAACTATATGACGGGTGGGCGTGCAGCTTCCTTCCGAAGCCTCCGCGGGAGGAGAGTGATCCCTGCAGACGCTTGAGAAAAGGTTGACAACTCTGGGGAAAGGGATCTTAGCCAGATATGCTTAAGATGGCCCTGCTTAGGATGTTTCGGGTCCACATTGCTTCCCAGAATGCCCCCTTCCCAGCCCTTCTGAAGCTGTAGAGCCAGTGCCAGTAAGGCCAACATTTTGAAAGAGAAGAAGAAGAGGAAGAGGAAGAGGAGGAGGAGGAGAAGTTTGGATTTGATATCCTGCTTTATCACTACCCGAAGGAGTCTCAAAGCGGCTAACATTCTCCTTTCCCTTCCTCCCCCACAACAAACACTCTGTGAGGTGAGTGGGGCTGAGAGACTTCAAAGAAGTGTGACTAGCCCAAGGTCACCCAGCAGCAGTTCACCAGATTATGAGTCTACCGCTCTTAACCACTACACCACTACACCACACTGGCTCTCTGAGAGTAAGGGAGGTTTTGGCATCAGATCTACCACTCTGATGTTAGAGCTCTGCTTAACACTTCAGGGGGGAAGATCCCATCTATCTTTTCCCCTTGGGACACCTTCCCAGTGGCCATTTAGGCGGGAATGACTGGTTGGTCCTTTGCCCCCATCAAGAGCTAATGGCTGAGGTTTCCTGCGGTGCCCTGGAAGGCTCCCTTCCTCCCCCCACCCCAACTGCTAGTCAGGGGAGAGCAGAGAAACACTCTGCAGTAGCTCAGAATTGGAGAGATGCTGAGAGTGCTGTGAATTGGTACATACCTGTGGGCTGATGAGCCTCTGAAAGAGAGCCAATGTGGTACAGTGGTTAGAGTATCAGAGTAGGACCTGGCAGACCAGAGTTCAAATCCCCACTCAGCATGAAGCTGACTGGGTGACCTTGGGCCAGTCACTGTCTCTCAGCCTTACCTACCTCACAGGTCTGCTGTTTGGATTAAGTGAGGAGAACCATGTATGCCACATTGAGCTCCTTGGAGAATAAGGTGGGTGTAAATGCAATAAATAAATAAATGGAATCTCGCTGTTGGTGGAATCACTGAAAAAGAGAGAAGGAAAAGGGGAAATTGATGCCCAAGCTCAGAAACATACCTTCTTTGGAAGCTAGCATTGGCAGAGGAGTCATAAGCAGCAGACAGAGATAAAACGCCACAGATATGGAGGTTCTTCTCAAAAGCATGGTGTCCTCCTCGATGGCTTTGTAAAGAAAATTCAGAAGAGAAATCGTTGGGAAAACACTCTCTTCTTCTACGCTTCTGGAGAATTTCGAAGCTGTTAATATACCTTTCTGAATACTGATATCCTCCAATTAGGATTGTTCCAAACTAAGGACACGAGATACTGATTTGATTTTCTCAGAGAACAAATATTTCTCCTTGTCAATAACAAAATGATGAATGGAGGAAGGAGACTGAAATGAAGGGAAAGTTCAGCAAACATACATGGACGATGTGCTTAAATTTAAAAACAAACAGGTAAATTGGAAACAGTTTACACATAAACACAGATATTGCGTCACACCACATTGATCAGCAAGGTGAAATCACATGAAAATTTCAGGACAGAGACCAAATATTTGGGAACTCAAATAGCTAGGGATCTGTCTGAAACTTTTCCACTACATTGTTCTCCCTGTGCCATAAGCCTGTAAATATGGAGTTGCATCAGCCATGTTATATCCACAGAGATATACTGTTCCTGATGCCAGAATTTTTAACCAATGGTATTATTATTGGCTTTTTTCCTGCTTTTAATGTCCTACTTACCTTAGCCTCCTTCCAAAGACCCAGCAATTAACTTTGCACAAAGCACCCATTTAGCGCAGACATTGGTCGTCATACATTTGGAATTAGTCATCATTCTTACACCGATGTTGTTCAGTTGTTGTTTGTTTGTTTTTTGTTTGTTTGTTTGTTTGTTTGTTTCCCATAAGTGAGTTATATCCTTCTGCTTTTCTATCATGCATTTCCCAAGTGCAATCATATCTGGAAAGGTCTGCATTACATTCACCAGATTAAACTGAAGTGATAAGGGACATTATTAGAAACAATATTCTAAAGACACAATCTTCCCCCCCTCAAAAAGGTACACACTACTATGGACCCACATTTGATTTTATCTCATCACACCCCACGTAACTACCGTACTTTTCTGTCTATAAGATGCCCCCCCCCTATTTTGGGGGACTCAATTTTAGGAAAATGAGGGGAGATGGCCCAAAGTTGTTGAACCTCTCCCCCCCACACACACACGCAGCTGCTGGCAGGAAACACTCCCTAGATAGTTTCCCGTGCACAGCGACATTGGGGGAATTTGCTCTCCCGCCAACGAACTGGCACCGCTTCTCTCCCCCCCGCCCATGCCACTATCTGTGTATTGGACGACCCCAGTTTTTTTACGTGATTTTTGAGTCAAAAAACCTCGTCCAATACACAGAAAAGTACAGTAATAAAAAAATCAAGGGCAAGGCTTTGCAAATGAAGGGATGGAGCTAGGCTTATAAAGGCAACCCTTTACGGTTGCCTCCACCAGCTGGTACCTTGATCAGTGGTTCCCAGTTAGCTAATTACTGAGGACCCCCTCTTTTTCAAAAGCCAAGCCACGGACCCCCTATTTTTGAAAATTTTGATAACTATGGTAGTTACCTCTGCAAAGCAATTTTTTGAAAAATAAATGTGGAGTAGCCCCTAATAAGCAATGGATTTTAGGTATACAAAAAAGCAGACTAGGGCTGAGCGATAACTGGTTTTCAACATCGTGGTATATCAGCAGCTAAGCATTGTGATATAGCGCAATGTCTGAAATTGGAGATCAGATGTGGGGATAAGGGAAGGAGCAGTCACGGAGATCGGGTGGGGGTGGGGGGAGAGAAACAGAGTCACCTCCACTGCATGGCTTGAGTGGGTGACAAGCTGCTGTCAAGCTGGGCAGCCAGCAGTGGGAGCCAGCGAAGATGCACATCCACTGTGGCTGCTGCTGCTTTCCTGCTGACTGAGGAAAGCTGCTCTGCCTCAGTGACAAGGGGAAGGTAGTGCCCAGGACCGGTGCTAGGGATTTTGGCGCCCTAGGCGAGGGGGCGGGCCACGTTACGTCATTGCGCATGATGTGCGGGGCCCCGCCCCCTGCCGGCTGGGCGCCCCGCACCGCCGTGGTTATCGCCGCTGGTTGGGGCGGCACCGGGCAGCGGTGGGGGGCTAGGGGCAGGCTGGCCAGTGCCCCCTCCATTTTGGCGCCCCCGCCGCCGCGGTTTTCGCCCCAAGCTGCTTGCTCCGCCGCTGATTGGGGCGGCGGCAGCGGGGGGCGGGGACAGGCTGACCAGCGCCCCCTCCATTTTGGCACCCTAGGCAACTGCCTAGTTCACCTTAATGGACGCGCCGGCCCTGGTAGTGCCACCGGTGCCTTGAAGTGAGGACAGTCAGCTGCCCTGTTCTCTGTCCGCGTGAGGTGAAAGCTGCAGCATTATCAGCTGCCCTGGTCTCCCTCAGTGTGAGTGAGGGAAGGCAGCTCAGATCAGCAGCGTTATTGGCTGAGATCATTGTGTGATATCGGCAGTGCCTTGAGATCGGCTCTCTGGTCTCCCTCGTGCGAGTAGCAATCTGTTGCTGCATCTTACCGGCTCAAAATCGTTATCGTGGTGTGGCTTCAAAAGCGCTTTTAAATATTAAATGCCTTAGGGAAGTTAATACAGGCTTTCGGTGTAGAGGTAGAATTTAGGTTAAGTTGTATAGAAGGTTTTAGAGTAAAATTTGTTTTTCAGTTAAAAATTGTCTAAGATGATTAGTAACGAAATTCAGATGGTGGGGACCAGGGGAAGTCATGTAACAATGTTAAGGAAAGTTATGATTGAAGAAGAATTATTTGTGTTTTGTTTGTTTTTATGTTTGTTTGTTTTTGTTTCTTATAAAATGAATAAAAATTATTTTAAAAAACAAAAAAGCGCTTTTGTCCAATAAAGTGAAAAATAACATAGCGCTGAAGCAGACCATAAAATTTGTGATATTACATTGCAAAAACGACAAAAAATTAGTTGCCGGGGAGGCAAGGGATGGGGCCACGGACTCCCTAATTGGGAACCACTGTTCTAGATGTTTTGGACTACAATTCCCAGTGCATTTCTCCTTATTTTCATTATTGCAAAAATTCTGATGTGCCAGGGCGGAGGAGCAGGGGGTTTTTTGTTCAAGGGTTCCAAGTCAGTGTTAATTACACAACCTGAATTCACCTGTATGTGATTGAAACCCACCTGAACAAAGAAAAGGCCTGAAGGGCTCTTTGTGTGGCCATGTGCCAAGGATGTGGCTTTTGCATGTTTCATTGAGCACAACTTGTAACAGTGAAGAAGAAGCTGTAGTTTACAAATAAAGGAATGAACGAAGCTTTCTGGGAAAAGAACTTGGAAGACCTCATGGCAGGAAAACAATGGTGGAGATCTTAATAAATCAAAAGCCATTATCTTGGAATTACATTAATAGCAGCCATTAAGGGCCACCGCTAGGAAGCTGCTTCTCATCCACAAAGCAGTAGGACTGGGGGCCAGGACTGTTTATAGAACAGCGTATAGGATGGAGATGCTGTACTTTCCTCCCTTCCAGCTGGTTTCCTCTACTTGTTATGGCAAATATACACAGACTGTAAAGCCAAACAAACAGGGAAGGAACTAGAAGAGGAACGTTATGGGAGCAGGAAGGACTAAGTATTCCCTTTCACCTGCCATTTCTCTGCTGCAAATTGCACGGCTGGTTCCACCGCTTTGCAAGTAGCAACTGAGCTATCCAGTCCCATATTTCTAAAGAGCAGTCAGGGGACAATTTTCTGTATAAAGGTTGTTTTTCTATACAGTGGTACCTCTGGTTACGTACTTAATTCGTTCCGGAGGTCCGTTCTTAACCTGAAAATGTTCTTAACCTGAAGCACCACTTTAGCTAATGGGGCCTCCCGCTGCCGCTGCCCAATTTCTGTTTTCATCCTGAAGCAAAGTTCTTAACCCGAGGTAATATTTCTGGGTAAGCAGAGTCTGTAACCTGAAGTGTATGTAACCTGAAGCATATGTAACCCGAGGTACCACTGTATAGGTGACTGTGTATATAAATTAATCACACAAAGTGGGTGTGTGGTTACTTGATACACATTTGAAAGCCTTCCCCTTGGTTAGGATATCCCCGTCTTTTCCTCCCTGCACATGCCCCAGGTGAACAAAGAAGGATGTGGTGATTGCAATCTTGGTATATGGCCAAGTGTAGATTGAATCCCCATTGCCAGAACTGCCTACATCTCTTTTTAAATGGACACACTGTGAGGTAATGCAGAATCAATCTGCAATGAGCTTTTACTTTTTGGGATGAAACCAGTTTCTGAATAAGTGCTTTTCTGCAGCAAAAAAAAGGGGAGCACTAGACCTAGACTGAGTGTGGGCTACATAGAAAAAACAAATATGAAGTCTCCATTGATTCTAGAATAAAATGTGTGTACGTAGTCTTGGTCAGATTCCTGAATCCCCACTCAAAACATTTTCAACTGGACTGGATGAGCAATAACCCATCTCCCATGTGTTCCCAGATGGAATTTATTGGAGTGCAAAGATACTATTCATCCTATCTCTAATTTCATCAGCATTCTTCACAATTTTGTCCTGAATAACATGATGTTTGCGCATATAATTATTCCACAGAGCTTATTTTTTGGAATTTTATTTCACTTTCGCCTGCAGTGGACTTAGAGACTGTAGCCTGCACAGCAGCAATGCTCTTTGTCACTCTTTCGTCACCCTTTGTTGCATCCCTAAGTACTTCAGTATAGATTGTATGATCCTTGGCTCTAGGAACAGCTTTGCTTCTCATTTGTATGTTTTTGGGTTTTGTGACTCAGACTATCCAGTACACTGAGGCCAGCAACAGTGTGCATACTTTAATGGTCACAACAATGAAAAATAGCAAAGCTCACCGCATCTCAAAGCATCTCCTGGAGCACCCTTATTAAAGCCACAAGGTCTTTTTAGACATTTTAAGAACCCACAGCTTTCTTTCACAAACGCACAATAGGTTTCTAGCCCCTAGTACAGTTATAGAGATGTCTTTCTTATATACACGACAGCTTGCCATGAGTAAATAAACAGAAAAGAAAAATCTCGTTTTCAAATTTGATTATTCATAGGGCTGTTTTATTTAAAATTTATGATTTACTTCAACAATTTTCAGTACGAAAGGATTTTCATACGGCAGAGTCAACAATCCTACAATGTGAATAATTACAGGCAATGTGAATAATGACAGCAGCTGTGCTTCCACATCTCACGTGGCGCTTTCCCTCCTTCCCTTTTCATTTATTCTTTTGCAAAGGAGGAAGACCAAAGATCTCCTGCATATCTTAATAATGCCCATATCCTTCTTGGGTATTAGTCCTTAGGTAATACCAGCACATTCCCCGTAATCTTGTACGATAACATTTTCCAGTCGAAGATGTTTCCTCGAGGAAACTGCTGGACCTGGAACACATCTTGAATGTCTTGAGATTTCAGTACGTAATCCCACATGTAGAGATCCATTATTTATTTGGTAAAATTATCAGAGCAGCATGCAGAGAAAAAGAATGATATGTCAATCACAACAATTAAAACCATGCAAAGATAAAATCCTAAAAATTCAGCAGAGCGTATAAAAGTCATAATCAAAAGTCCAGGAAAGTAGACTTCCGGGGAGGAAACATGGTGGACTAGATATCTCTGGTGGACCCTCTACCGGCTGAGATTATTATGTGGTGATTAATGATAGCCAAGCTACAAATCTTGGTTATTAAATTATCTCTGGGGAAACTGAGATAACAGGGATTAACTTCCAATGTTCTGAAAGGGTTGCTTTCCACACTGCAGTCCCTTCTATGCTGCATTCCATCTCTCCTATCTGACCTGGAAAGTTTCCAGGGGTGTCTTACCCATAGAGGCTAGTAGTGTGGGGCGCCAGGGAAATGGGGGGGGCACCAGAGGGAGCTTTGCACCACGCCGCCGGATATGCTTAAGACGGCCCTGGTCTTTTCTAACTAGCAGTTCTTCTGAACAACTGGTTAGCAAGGTTGTCCTATTGCAATAGCGTTAATAAACCCAGTTTCTACTGAATCTGTTGCTGTTATTTTCTTGGCTCCATGTTTTTATTTAAAAGGGTGTTCCCTCACCTGGGAAATGAACAAATGGTGTAGAAGTAAATTCTTCCCACGTGGGTGTTTTCCCAACCCTGCAGAGCAGATTTGAAGAAGGTGTGGGTCACAGGGGAGGAGAGGGGGGAAAGGTTTAGAAAATATTGTGCTGGCTTTGGAATGGATTATAATGATGTAACTGTCATGGCTTCCTCCATAGAATTGTGGGGGAAATGACTAGAATGAAAGATTTCCTCATATGACACTACAGTTCCCAGGGATCTCTGGCATGGCAGAATCATAGCATTGGGAAAAACCTCAAAGGTAATAAACTAAAGATCCCAGGATTCTTGGGGGAAATCATGCATTTAAATGTGCTTTAAATACAGGGTGTGTCCACAGCCTCAGTCTCTTTGCACACAAATAGATGACAATATCTTTTCTACGTACCGGTGGACTCTATCTTCCATCCAAACACCTGGACTTCACAAAGCGTGAGGTATCCGCCCCTTGGTAGGGTAATTGTAACAAACTGCCCTTTTGACGCTTCGCAGTAAAAACTGCGGGTTTCCCCAGCATCCAAAGAATTTATTGTAGCACATCTAGAAAAGAAAAGAAAAGAAAAGAAAAGAAAAGAAAAGAAAAGAAAAGACCAAGAAACAGAATTAAACAATAATTGAAGAACTTTATCAGCAAGGTGAAATCACTTGAAAATTTCAGGAAAGAGAGCAAATATTTGCTATGTTTTGGGAACTCAAATAGCTCGGGATCTGTCTGAAACTTATACACTACATTGTTCTCCCTGTGCAGAATCCTATATAATAAAGAGCCTGTGTCCGTCCGTACTTTCCGTGTGTCAGTGGAAATCGCAAGTGCGCGTGCGCTCCACTGACACACGGATTGGAGAGGGGGCGTGTCCGAGAGGCAGCGGCGGCGCATGCGCGTTGTCAGTTGTGCCAGCGCCGCCGCCTCGCATGGATGTCTCCCTCGCAGGGAGGGCGCACAGCCCAATCCCCGCGCGCTCCCCCCTACGGGCATTTGCGCTTGGCCGCTGGGGCCTCCCAGAGACGCGGGCTATCGCAGGGCGGGAGGAGCGGATCCAGGCGGCAGCTCGCCCTGGTGCTGCTCCTCCTGCGGAGGGGCGGCAAGGCGGAAAGCGCGGGGGAAGCAGCGCGGAGCTCCGCTCCTGCCGCCGTCGGCCGCCTCCACGCCTCGGATCCCGGCCGCCGCTGCTAGCTCGCTGCCGCCGCCGGCAATCAGGGCCTGCCCCCCGAGCGGGCTTCACGGGCGGCGGTGCGGCGGCTTCGGTGAGGCTGCAGCTGCTTCTGGAGCTGCTGATCTTGGCCTGGGCCATAGCGGGCCCTGAGAGCCAAGACGCCGCTGCCGCCCGGTGCTTCTTCCCCGCCCGCCGCTTGCCTGGAGAGCGTCCCCGGTGTGTGTGTGTGTGAGAGAGAGAGAGAGAGAGAGGGAGAGAGAGAGAGAGAGAGAGAGGCGAGCTGTGTGTGGAGGTGGGGGGGAGGTGGGGGGAAGGGGGCGGGGGGAAGGGGGAGGGAGGGAGAGGCGAACTGTGTGTGGGAGGTGGGGGAGATGGGGGGGATGGGTGGGGGAGGGAGAGGGAGGGAGACATCTAGCTCCCGTTATGTAACGGGCTTAATATACTAGTAAATAAATAAAGCAGGGGTGCCATAGGATGTTGCAAAAGCAGAAGTGGAAATGGCCAATGTTCACATATTCACCCCATGTGTGGAACAGAAATCGATCCGGTGAATACGATCAGCATTTGCTAGTGTGGCTTCTTTCAGTCCACAGACAATATTGATTACATTACACCCCCAATTTGCATTGCATTTTCTTTACATTTAAATGAATGGGGTGCCATCATAGGACAATGTAACATATAATTTACGTATGGAATTACATAAATTATGTAATTTTGCCACAGTGGACAGCAAAACAAAATAATGTAGCTTTTGGCAGACAGTGAACTGCAGTGGAACGGAAACAGTCCTGGATGTGACAAAAACAGGGCAGAACCGAAAATTGTACCTCATGACATCTCAATGTGTAATACAGAGATAAGGAATCTGTGGCCCTCCAAATTATTGTTGAATTCCCAACTCGCAACAACCCCAACCAACATGGACAATGGCTAAGGATGATGGGAGTGGTACTCCAGTAACAACTGGAGGGCCGCAGCTTCTTCCCTGGCTAGAAAGCATCCGATCCATATACAGTACCTAGGGTTTGTGGTGCCTCCTCTCTCTGTGGAGTCCCCAACTAGGATATCAGCCCCATTAAGACGGTGAGCACAACAGTCTCACCGATTGGTGATGCTGACATGGAGTACTTGATACTGCACCTGCAAGTCTACCATCCACCAAGGATTACTTTCAGAATCTGTGTGGGTGCAGGATCCCTCTGTAAATACACCTACTAAAGACCCATCAATGGCATTCATAGCTCCTCCTAGCGGGTTGTAGGTGCTGGATTGTAAAGCTTCTCCGGAGAGGGCCACACTGGATAAATAAAATAAAACAGTAAAATGAGAACTACCAAGAATACAAACCAAGTAAGCAGAATACGGAGCCGTCTCTTAAAAGTAATTCTTGGCGCTTCCGGCCGGCGCGCCGGAGGGGAAGGTCGGGGGATATGTCGCTCCTGACATTCCCCGACCCGACCGGCTTAAAGGGGAGCTTGCGACAGCGACGCAGCCCCCAAAATTCCCGGGAGGTTGGTCCCGGGAGCTAAGATCCGGCAGAAGCTCGGAACGTCGCCCTAACTCCCCGGTAGACCCCAGTAGGGGCCGCCGTGAGCGACGCGGGGCGACGGAGCTCATCGGATCGCCATTGCCCGTCGGGTGGAAGCTGCGAGTCCTTCCCCCCTGAGCGCGCCGATTCCTCCAAAAGAACAAGATTGGACGACTTAAATGTGAGTAATAAAGAAAGAATGGAAAGAATTTGGACTTATTTGGAAAAGCACTGGGATGCAATTTACGGAGGTCCGTCCCTTGCTATTGTGGCACTAAATCAGGAACTTTGTTACCGATGCGGTTGAACTGTAACGGATATTTGGCTCTGCAACAGAGATTCAACCCTTTTGACACCCCTGATCGGGGGGGTAACTAGCTAACAATTTGGATATGAAGAGGACTTGAATCGGAACTGTTGGATTTTGCTGTTAAAACTTAGACTTTGAACTTGGCAGTGGTTCTGTGTTTAACGTTGTAAAACTATGTCTTTGAACATGGTGGATGATTTATGGATTTCGGGCGGCTGGAGGAAGGTCCTTGAAAAAATATGGGAAATAAGGATGGAGTTCCGAGCCGAGACAGAGAGGATAAGAGGAGCAGTAAACAAGAATGATGTCATGCCAGCTGCACAAAAGATGGAAGGGGGAGAAATCCCCCTCAAGGTCAAAGATAAACCCCGCCACAGGAAAATTCTTTCTCGGCGCAAGAAACTTAGACTGGAGAAGAGGAAGAAGAAAAAGACATTTGCAAGGAAGAACTTTTTTCGACGCAAGAGGACATCAATGAGGAAGAAATTGTTTGCAAGATATGAGCAGGAGCTGCTGAGAGGACAAGAGGAAGATATAGTCCAAGTGCAAGCCAGCACTTGGACATGGACCTTGGAAAGGCGGGGGGAGGGTTGAGAGGTGCAGATTGGTAACCCGGGACAGATTATGCATTTGGATTTTGGACAATAGTTTCGGACATGGTTTGAGTTATGATTATGTTAAGAACCTTTAAAGCTAGGAGCCTGAAGATTAAGGGGAGTCAGAGGGAGACCTATAGATGATTTACGAGATTGACGCTGAGGTTTGAATTAAATAAGATGTAACAGATGTGTGTAATGATATGATTGTAAACTATGTGCCTGAGTAGGGAATATGTTTTGAAAAATGAAGCCACTAGGGGGGTGCGGAGGAAGTCAGTGGGAATATGCTTTGAAATTAAGAATGGTCTACCCGGGAATAGGGTTAGGCCGGAGCTAGATATTGGTTTGATTAAGGTCAGGGGAAATAAAGATTGGGTTTTCCTCTGTGAGAGGGAGGGTAAGATTAAAGCTCCCCAAAGTGAGAGGTGGGGAGCAATGAAACCTGACTGATATGTAATACGATGTGCTTATAAAATTGTAAAACTAATAAAAATTATTATAAAAAAAAATAAATAAAAGTAATTC
The DNA here is from genome assembly GCA_034641385.1 of Darevskia mixta. Taxonomy (NCBI): domain Eukaryota; kingdom Metazoa; phylum Chordata; class Lepidosauria; order Squamata; family Lacertidae; genus Darevskia; species Darevskia mixta. The sequence goes on from JAWWNH010000008.1 coordinate 22,854,086, forward strand.
TTAGCCCAGCTCTCACCAGGAATCCTTCATTGCACAGACAGGTGAACTCCCCCAAACCCCAGGCGACCCCCGAGCGGAATAATGACTCAAGACATCTTATAGGATTAAAATTGGCCATTAATAAAGGCCCCAGCCATCAGACTCAAAGGAAAGAAGAGAAACAAAGAAGAGAAACAGAAAAAAGAAAGCAAGGGGCAATAAAAAGAAAGACCAGTGAAGAAAAATAGGGGGAAGGAAAGACCCCTAGTTCTTGGTAACGCACCCTCCAATGCAGGTCGGGAAGGCAGGATGGTCAAAAGCAGCAGGGAAAGGCAGTATTTCACGGTCCTTCTTGGAAGGATTGTGTCCTCTTTTTTGCAGGATCTGTAAAAAGAGGCTGACAAGGCTCAGGAGAGACCACTGCCCAAGAGAAGAGCTCTTGATTTGAGTGCCCCAAACAGAATTGGAACGAGGTTACTCAACTCTGGTGGATGCTGCTCTCCTCCAATCAGAGACCTGTTCAAAATTAAGACCATACAAAGGTACATTTCAAAGGTTCATTTTGTGGTTTGAAGAAATGTTTGACCTGTTGCCAGTTACAACAAAATAGGGTTGACAAAGGCCAGAGTCTAAGGTAAATGAAGCAAAAGATCAGAAACAGTACATGAAATATGGTCTGAAATGAAAATAAATAGGAGTCCGGTTCTTTCTTTCAGAAAAAAGTTACAGCAACCATTTTAATCGCAGCCAATTGATGTGCGGTCATGCACACGTTCATCACTGCTGACCTGGAGGTGGCCCGAAAATAGGGAGGAATGGGGTCAGGGCAGGGCAGGCTTATGTTTGCGGGGGTCAGGAACGGAACCCCTGCGCAAAATGGTCCCGCCTGCATAAAAAGATTACTGAAACTACATGCAGCATCCAATTGCAAAAATAGCAAAGGAGCTTCACGGTTTCACCTTGGTCCTAGAAACCCCACTCAGTGTCCCTCTCCTGCAGCAGCTTCTTATAAGGCTTCCAAAGACAAGGGGTGGGATAGCAGGGAAAATCCCTCTCTTGATACTGGCATAACATCAAAGCAGAAGCAAAAGAAGCAAGAACACTTCTAAGGTTAGGAGAGAAATATAATTCAGTTCACATTTGCAGGAGGAATCTGCCTGATTCACACTTTCCAAAACAATGAGCTAACTGAAACACAGTCATCCTTCAAGATTTGAACTTCTCCCTGGGTCCTTCACAAGCAATCTCAGGCTCCTTCGTCTAGCCTCTCATTGCTCCACCCTCTTCATTCCTCTTTGTGTTCTGTGAGGCCAGGGAAGGGGAGCTGCTCAGAGCAGGAGTGAGAGACTCCCTGGATTCTTCAGCAGCCAGCCTGATCTCTGCCTCTTGGCCCAATCCTCTCCAGCCTCTTCTTCTGCCTCTGAATCAGGACTGCTCTGTTTCTCAGCCTTTTCCTGCTCACTAAACCCTGTTACCTCTTCAGTTTCCAACAACTCCTCCTCCCAGTCTCCTCTCTCTTCTCCCACTGACTGCTCATCATTGTCCTACCACCAATCCCCTGGCTCTCAGTTGTCTTCCTCTGGGGGAACCCTTGGGGGTTCCCCAGCTGGTGCCTCTCACCACTCCTCTGTATCCAGCCAGCCCATGACACTACCTGGGTCACTACCCTCCCGGAGCAACACGGAAAAAAGAAATATCTTGTTATTGCTGCTAGTCTGACGCTGGAAGGAGAAGGATGATAGCTATATGCATTTAAATGCAGTCCTCCATGTCCACAGTATTTCATCCACTGTCCAAGGGTACTGCCTTTACAGTGGAAAACACAACTGGCTGGCTTGAGTATGATTTACTTGATACCGGTATGATTACTTGATATTGCAGTGTCCACCCCACCCCAATGGAGTTTTTCATGTCAGCCACACAGCCACTGCTGGCCTGCATGTCATCACTGAGCTGTTGTTGATTCATATGCAGTAACCATAAAACAAAAGTGTAAAATATAAAACGAATGAGGAAATGCAGCCCTAAAATCATTGCACACCTTACAGCTAAGAGAAAGTTAAAGTCCTATAGGTTGTTGCTTTTTGTTTATCGAGGTTGACAAAATTGTAGGGTGTGTTTTTCCCCTGAATGTGTTTATTTTGCTGAGAGAAACAGCAAACGCCTGTTGCTTCTTGTTGTATATTTGTATCTTGCTATTCAGCTCAGTTCAAGGTTGTGTATCTTGTCCTCCCCTCTTTTTTATCTATGCAACAGCCCTGTGAGGCAGACTAGGCTAAGTTAACATATTCTTGTCAATGGTCTTGCCAATGGATTGAGTGGGTGGATGCAGGGCCCCCAATCCAGTGTTGGCATCATTGGAACTTCAAAATGGAAGAAGGGAAATCTGAGAGAAACTAAAATGGACAGATGCACCCATTCCTAAACAGTTTTAATGTTCCCTCTTTTCCAACCCAGGAGTAAAAGCAGGGTGGGAGGCATGCAAGACAGTTCTATCTTGCCTAGCTAAAGACAGCTGGAACACTACTGCCTGGTGGTTTCTGGAAAACTGTCAATATCTGTTCAACTTCTTCTGCAACAGAGTTCAAGGCTAGCAGCTTCAGCTCCTGAAAATCAACATTATTCAACTGCAGCAATATTGATTCAAGGGTGAAAGATTTAATCTAATCTGGCAGCCTTGGGAACAGCCTGATGGACCTGTTTGCAAGTTATGAACAAACACTAGCTGTGCAAAAGAGAAAGTGTGTGTTCACTTTATCAGATGCACAAAGTGAGATTCTTGGTTGGCAGCTTTGTTCAACATGGCCATAAAAGAGGAGGAATGGCAGTTGAATGGCAGTAGGAGACAAGCAGTTCAATCTGTATGCTTTCTCCAACCAAGCTGACTGGGGCTCCTGGGGTTGTAGTTCAACATCTGAATGACACCCAATAAGGAGAATCTGGTCCGCAGCCAAGCTCAGTTGTATAGCCAACCCTTGCCTCACCTGTTGGGCAGAATCACCATTTTGCTCATTCTAAATGTGTTTTTGCCACCATAGAATAACATGACTGGTTTTCCCTCATATATATTCTACCCAGAAACAAATCCCATGGGCCATGCTATGGTTTCATGCATTATATCTCTGTTATGGTATATTTATACAGAAATCCAGAGGGGTTCTTCCAAACTCCCTCCACCTGGCAAAGTTTTATTGAAGCAACAAGGCATTGTGTATGGGCAAGTTGCACACAAAAATATGCACAGTAGATTAAATTTGAAGGAAAATGTTGATCAATTTTCTTGAGTACTTTTAAAAAACCACAGAAACTGATGTGAGGGACTAAACTAAAGACTGGAGAAATGAGAAAGTGAGAGAAACTGAGATTGACATATGTGTCCCTCTCTACCTGATAGGCAAGCACAATGTGCTGTTTTTGTCTTCATGGACTTTTACTGTACAATGTTGGCAGCATATGCCTTGTGGGTTTCTTACAGCTCATCTGCTAGCACCACTCAAACTCTTTCCAATACTAAAGACAGCTTTTTCTCGCTCTCTGTGGGACAAAGATAAGGGCCCCATGGAAACATGCCATTTTGTTGGCAGGTTTAATTTCCTTTCACCTGCTGCTCTTTGCCCCCAAAGGTACTGAGAGAACACAGTACCACATGGTGTAGTGGTTTGTGTCAGACTAAGACCTGAGAGACTGGAGCTCTGGCATGAAGTTTACTGGGTGACCTTTGGTCAGGCACTGCCTCTGAGCCTGACCCACCTCACAGGGTTGTTGTGGAGCATAATTGAGCAGGGAGAACCATGCACGCCACCTTGAGCCCCTTGAAGAAAAAGGTGAGGTATAAATGCAATAAATTAATAAATGCATCAATGTGCACTGTGCTATTATTAGCCTTTCATTGTGTTGTGAAGTCACAGGAGACAATCACTTAGAAGTTGCTAAGCAGATCTAGGTTTAGTAACTTCCTGGACATGTGACTACCTGAGAATCACATCTTCCATGACAGAAGACAGGTGGGACAGGTGAGTATCTTCAACAGGAAGGGCCACAGCACACAGAAGGTCTTGGGTTCAACCCCCGAGATTGTTTGCTATCTAAACTATTTCTGCTGGGTACACCACCACTTTGTAAAAGTAAGGGTTATGACTATTTAAATAAATAAAATAGGCAAGAAAAATCAAGGAATCTTGTAACAGATGACACACCCAGCCACATAGAGTTGCAAGTTCTACTGTTTATTTGGGATTTCAGCCTATAGATGAGTAGCAGGTGAGTTTAGCAGTCATGGAAGGAGTTGACATCCCTCTGGGTGCAGGTTCTTCTAGAAAGGTATCCAGGGTTCCCTGTAACACTTACTAACAATAGTTTGTGGTATCTTTCTACAAAGGTAGGGGCTCTTGGTTTCACAATTTCTGCTGTCCCATGAAATGTAATCTATGCGGAAAGAAAAATAAGGCAGCTGAGATACCAGGGTGAATTGTGGGTTGTGGGATCTGTGCTCTCCTTGGGATGCAACCTCCCAGGGTTGTTTGTTTTATTCATTACATGTTTATAGCTACCCATCCACAAACATTCCCGGAACAACATGCTGTATAACAATATTAAACACGCAATATAGGTTATTAAAACTAATAATTAAAATATTAACTGTCTTCTGTCTAATTAGAAAAGTGTTGTTCACACCACTGCCTTTTAAGGCTAGTTCACACATTCATGTGTGATGACCACAGCCTCAAGTATTTATTTTCGTTTTAAATAATACATACTGTATATTCTGCCTCTGTATGAATTATCCAAGTTCACCTACAATGCTCAAGAAACAACACACACGACGAAAAAAAACATATAGGGGTTTTCTGTCTAATAAAATAAAGTCAAGAGGGATAACGGTATCAAATTCACTTGGGAGCAATCCTCCTCAAAGCTTGCCAAGGGGAAAACTATCTTCAATGCCCTTCTGAAGCAATAGAACATTACTACGTAGGTCTTTTGTCCTACATGGAAAATGCATATGTATGAAACAGCTGTCACAGATCAAAACCATGGGCAGAATTTCTGTATCTATCACCATAAACACAATGTTTGACTTAGAGAAAATTCACCGATTTGGCTCCTGAGATTTCAAACGCTAAGCATGAGTGTCTGACTCAACCCCTCTTTTCATCTTCACTGGACACACTGGCAGCATATTAAAAATGTGATTATAACTACCTGTGCTAGCCACCTGGTTGATGTATATGCCACCTTTCCTGGCAGGCAAAAGTCTTTAAGCCCATCAGGATTATCACTGGTTTGAGCTGCAAAGCTGGCAGATTTGGGAAGCCAGGCCTCTACCGGTACTGAACAGTTGCTAAGTGGGGTGGTGGTGGTGGTGTCCTTTATGTCCCTTATGAATCCTAGGAAGCGTCTCAAAGCAATTTCACAGTACAATTGCTGTACAGAACAGCAGGTGGTGAACGGCTACCTCACTTGCTGAATGCATTTTCTCTGGAATCCTCTTGCCCCTTTGTTCTTGCTTTAACAACCTAGCAAGCACATGCCTGGAACCCTGGCTGGGGTGAATGTGGCAGAGGGAAGAGGCTGCAACAGAGGAGGAGTGTCTAGGTGTGTCAGCCACTTGAAATCTCAGCTTTCAAAATGTTAGAGCTGGAAGCTACACAAAAGCAGCCGTATTTTGCTCTTCTCCTTCCTGAACCCCTGTGTCCCCATCTGCCCAAGCACCTGCACACTTACTTGTGCTGTGGAGCAATAGCCCACAGTGTTCATCCTTTCTCTCTTCGTTATTCACCCAAGCATATAAGTTAAACCTGGTGGAATCAGTCCAACCCCATACGTTATCCTGCAGGTGGAAGGCAAGAAATGCAGTTAGTAGGGGAATCAACCATGTGGAATACTTTGGAGAATGCTCGTGGAATGGCTCAGAAACTTACCAAGGTTGCAGTCCTATACCAGTCTGCCTGGGAATAAAATTCCCAGGGGAAACATCACCTGACATCACTATGAAGTCAGGTGATTGGCAGCTTGCCCACCTGCTATCTTTGTCCTGAGAAGAGTGGGGAAGATAAAGATCTGACCCTCCAGCCAGAAACGTCCCCCCTGCCCTGCCCCACTCTGCTGTAAAGTGCAGGTCTGTTTTGGAGGCCTGTGCTGTCCATTTTCCATAGGGGTTGCCAACACAACACCTGCAGGCACCAGTGTTTCCACCAGAAGTGTGAGCGCCAAAGGATAATTTATATATTGGCCCAAGAGGTGTGAATTTGATCAGTTCACTTAAAAATGTAGATCAAACCAAATTCTCCTCCCTGCTGACCTATGAAGTTCATTCAGTGATAGGAAATGTATGGCCCTCCACATATTGTTGGACTCCAACGCTCATCATCCCGAGCACTGGACATGCTGGCTGGGGCTGATGGGTGCCATGGACTGGTTGGATGCAGAGGAAGAATAAGAGGAACCAGCTGTGGAACCCCCAAGGGAAGAAGGCTCAGAGGCAGGAGATTGGTGGTGGGACAATGATGAGTGGTCAGAGGGAGGAGGAGGTGTCAGAAGCTGAAGAGGTAACAGGGTTTAGTGATCAGGGAGAGTTTGTGGCAGAGAGAAGTCCAGAAGCTGCAGCAGAAACAGAAGCAGGAGAGAAGTGAGGCCAAGAGGCAGAGATGAGTCAGGCTGTTGAAGAAGCATGGGTATCTCCCATGTCTGCAAAGGCAGACACCCAGCCACAGTCTCCGATTGCTTGGGGAAAACCTGGGAGAGGAGGAGGGTTGGGCAGCTGTGGGAAGCCTCCATTCTTCGCAACTGCCTCATAACAACAAGTTGTACCGAATAAGAGTTGTAGTGCTCATTAGGCCTGGCACTCCTGAGCAGATCCTGTTTCTTCAAATAAAGAGTTAACTTCACTTAGTCTGTGTGATTTATTGCTGGCTCGCTCCCAACAACGGGTGTTGAAGCCCAGCAACACCCGGAAGGCCACAGATTCCCCTTCCCTGGGTTAGATGGCGACTGGCTCAACATTAGAACCCGGGCCTTCCTGCACCCAGTTTGACACTCTCACTTCCACATTACAGCTAGTCCGATACAGTATGTGTTTGTCCCCAACCCTGAGAAAGTTCTTACAGATAAGGAATTATTGGAGAAGGCTTTCTAGGTCAGAGAGTGGTATTTCCTGACAGATTGTGTGTGGCTACAGTTGACATTTGCCATCATGGAGATCTCCAATGCATCAGTTCCACTTTTGAATTACTTGGTCTTGTTTCTGATTTCCAAGATCCAGAGAGAAATTCAGAAGAGAAGAATCTTGGAAACATCCCTAGACGTTAAGCACCAGGGAGCTTGCTGCACCCACCTTTTGAGGATCGTGGAGACCTATCCAAACATCTTTGTTTTCCTTGAATCCGGCAACAAATTTCGCAATTTTACAGACTTCTTCCTTGCTATGGAAGGAAACTAGGTCGGCGTGTTCCTTTTTGCATTTCTCCTACACAAGAACACAAAGAATGCCATTCACTCTATTGGTTGCACCAGCTTCTAGACACAGTCCCCAGCTGCTAGCTTTGACTTTGTTTTTTAATCATAATATCCTCTACCAAAACTGAACAAAGGTTTGCTTGCTGCAACAGCTAGAGCTCGGCTGTCAACAGTCAGGTTTAGCTTCTTTTTTCTTTCTTTCTTTTTATCAATTAAGTTTCCCCCGATTGCAGTTTAGCCTTTGCAGGATAAGCCTTCCAGCCCTGTGCAAACACTAGTGCCAAGTGCTCATAAATTAATACCAGTTTTGCCCTTGTTCCAGTTTTCATCTTTATTAACATTAAAACAATAATGCAGAAAAATGAAAGAGAAACACACAAATACTACGGATGAAAAGTCATAAGTTTGTGCCCGGCAAAAACTTTCCTCTATAACCAGGCCTTTGGCCTTCAACTCTCTGTAGCCTTTGAGAAGCGGTCGGGATATTTTTCATGTATTTCTTTTTCCTCTTGGTTCTAATGTATCTGGGGGGGGGGGGTTGTCTGGTTGGTTGGTTGGTTGGTTGGTTGGTTGGTTGGTTGGTTGTAAGTTGCTTTACTATTTCTTCTGCTTTAATATTACTGGATTAATACTGTGCATTAGGGATCTACTCTTTGGCGATACTACCCTTTTGCTTTGAGTAAATAAATAAACCAATAGTCCAGTGTAGAGTAGGTTCACCCTGACGCCCCACAACCCCGATACCAACCTGTCAGATGTGTGCGTGTCCTCCTCAGGAGCAAACGACTCAAGACTCCGTTAGCACTAATTTACAAGTTAATTACATTGAGTAGCATTACAGTTCCTCATCCTCCTCCGATGAATCAGATTCTCCAAGTAAGGGCTTCCGTTTTTCCCCCCAGCATAAAAGCTTTTTGAAACTCCAACGCCTCCTCTCACTCCTCCTTTTCCGCTTTTTGACCCTACTAGCCCCGGCGTTGGTCTCTTCCCTTTCACTTTCGTCCTTCCTGGAGGTTGCTGTCGAGGCTCTCACAAGATCCTCGACCCCTTGCTCTGCCTCCGTCTCCATTTCCTCACCCCCTCCTATTGGCTCCCCCGCCCCCTGCTCTTCCTCCGTCAGCACAGGCGGCGACACCTCTTCACTCCCGCTTCTCCATACCTCCTTCCCTGTTTCTGGTGACAACCTCGGCACTGCCTCTTCCTCTTCCCACGCTCGCAGCACCTCCTCCGGCGTGTATGGGTGATCCCTTGATGCCTCTGTCCCTTCCGCCACCCCTCCTGACTCAGGCCAGTCCCTGACACAACCTCTGCGGTTCCGCACTCTCCCCACAGATTGTTGTGCCTTCTTATCTGAAACTCGTTGAGGAAAGGACGGACCTGAGGCACAGCAACCATCTTTAAGTAAGTCTCCTTTCCACCCACTCCCAGAACTCCCACAAGACCATGCAACACGAGCAAGTGAGATCTTGTGGGATTTGGGGGCCAACACCACCCTTCCCGCATTGTGTGGAGCCAGCCGCGCTGTGCCACAAAGCGATTCCTGTCACAGAGGAAGGGCACCAAACCACGAGCTCCATCAATGGCCACCAGCCTAGCCAGGCCCAACTCCGTCCTTCCAGCACCTTCCTGTCCAGTCTCTACTTTTACAGAGAGGAAAGGGATGTTGACTCCTCATATGCACAGCTAATACACTGATAAACAATCTCTTACCTTAGCCTGTGCAAAGGTCACAGGTTCCTTGAAGTAGCCATAACAGCTTCCTTCACGCTTCAACCAGTTCTTTGGGCAAGTAAATCCTGCAAGGAGCAGCAGAGTTAACAGATAATATTGCAGTGTCCATTGACCACAAATAATACAAATCTGATCGACTGACTAAGAGAGACTCATAGAGCTGTAGCACAGGTTATTATTCTCTTACTGTGAGAATAGGCTTGAACACACATGCACTCCTGTCTCCTTTTATCGCATAACCATAAAAAAAAAATGTTTTCCAAAGGAGAGGGGGAGATTTAGTCATGCTCAGGAACATGACTCAATATTTTCCCATTTTAATGGTGTGTTAGGGGACCAGGATGGCTTAGGATCAGAGCCGTCTTTCCTATTGGGCATTGTGGCATGTGGCACCAGGGCGCTGACCTCTCAGAAGAGCCACAGCGAGTGGGGGAGCTGCACGGCTTTGCCAGTGGCCTCCCCTTTCCCTGCACGCCCGCCAGCTGTACCCCATCAACCATATGGCTGGCAGGGCCGTGCAGCTTGCCTTCCAAGTCTCCGTGGGAGGAGAGCGATCCCTGCAGACGCTTGAGAAAAGGTTGACAACTCTGGGGAAAGGGGGGGGCGCCGGAGGGATCTTAGCCGGATATGCTTAAGATGGCCCTGCTTAGGATGTTTCGGGTCCACATTGCTTCCCAGAATGCCCCCTTCCCAGCCCTTCTGAAGCTGTAGAGCCAGTGCCAGTATGGCCAACATTTTGAAAGAGAAGAAGAAGAAGAAGAAGAGGAAGAGGAAGAAGAAGAAGAAGAAGAAGAAGAAGAAGAAGAAGAAGAAGAAGAAGAAGAAAAAGAAGTTTGAATTTGATATCCCGCTTTATCACTACCCGAAGGAGTCTCAAAGCGGCTAACATTCTCCTTTCCCTTCCTCCCCCACAACAAACACTCTGTGAGGTGAGTGGGGCTGAGAGACTTCAAAGAAGTGTGACTAGCCCAAGGTCACCCAGCAGCTGCATGTGGAGGAGCGGGGAATCGAACCCGGTTCACCAGATTACAAGTCCACTGCTCTTAACCACTACACCACACTGGCTCTCTGAGAGTAAGGGAGGTTTTGGCATCAGATCTACCACTCTGATGTTAGAGCTCTGCTTAACACTTCAGGGGGGAAGATCCCATCTATCCTTTCCCCTTGGGACAACTTCCCAGTGGCCATTTAGGCGGGAATGACTGGTTGGTCCTTTGCCCCCATCAAGAGCTAATGGCTGAGGTTTCCTGTGGTGCCCTGGAAGGCTCCCTTCCTCCCCCCACCCCAACTGCTAGTCAGGGGAGAGCAGAGAAACACTCTGCAGTAGCTCAGAATTGGAGAGATGCTGAGAGTGCTGTGAATTGGTACATACCTGTGGGCTGATGAGCCTCTGAAAGAGAGCCAATGTGGTACAGTGGTTAGAGTATCAGAGTAGGACCTGGCAGACCAGAGTTCAAATGAAGCTGACTGGGTGACCTTGGGCCAGTCACTGTCTCTCAGCCTTACCTATCTCACAGGGCTGTTGTTTGGACTAAGTGAGGAGAACCATGTATGCCACGTTGAGGTCCTTGGAGAATAAGGTGGGTGTAAATGCAATAAATAAATAAATGGAATCTCGCTGTTGGTGGAATCACTGAAAAAGAGAGAAGGAAAAGGGGAAATTGACGCCCAAGCTCAGAAACATACCTTCTTTGAAAGCTAGCATTGGCAGAGGAGTCATAAGCAGCAGACAGAGATAAAACGCCACAGATATGGAGGTTCTTCTCAAAAGCATGGTGTCCTCCTCGATGGCTTTGTAAAGAAAATTCAGAAGAGAAATCGTTGGGAAAACACTCTCTTCTTCTACGCTTCTGGAGAATTTCGAAGCTGTTAATATACCTTTCTGAATACTGATATCCTCCAATTAGGATTGTTCCAAACTAAGGACACGAGATACTGATTTGATTTTCTCAGAGAACAAATATTTCTCCTTGTCAATAACAAAATGATGAATGGAGGAAGGAGACTGAAATGAAGGGAAAGTTCAGCAAACATACATGGACGATGTGTTTAAATTTAAAAACAAACAGGTAAATTGGAAACAGTTTATAAATAAACACAGATATTGCGTCACACCACATTGATCAGCAAGGTGAAATCACATGAAAATTTCAGGACAGAGACCAAATATTTGGGAACTCAAATAGCTAGGGATCTGTCTGAAACTTTTCCACTACATTGTTCTCCCTGTGCCATAAGCCTGTAAATATGGAGTTGCATCAGCCATGTTATATCCACAGAGATATACTGTTCCTGATGCCAGAATTTTTAACCAATGGTATTATTATTGGCCTTTTTCCTGCTTTTAATGTCCTACTTACCTTAGCCTCCTTCCAAAGACCCAGCAATTAACTTTGCACAAAGCACCCATTTAGCGCAGACATTGGTCGTCATACATTTGGAATTAGTCATCATTCTTACACCGATGTTGTTCAGTTGTTTGTTTGTTTGTTTGTTTGTTTCCCATAAGTGAGTTATATCCTTCTGCTTTTTTATCATGCATTTCCCAAGTGCAATCATATCTGGAAAGGTCTGCATTAAATTCACCAGATTAAACTGAAGTGATAAGGGACATTATTAGAAACAATATTCTAAAGACACAATCTTTCCCCCCTCAAAAAAGGTACACACTACTATGGACCCACATTTGATTTCATCTCATCACACCCCACGTAACTACCATACTTTTCTGTCTATAAGATGCCCCCCCCCTATTTTGGGGGACTCAATTTTAGGAAAATGAGGGGAGATGGCCCAAAGTTGTTGAGCCTCTCCCCCCACCCCACGCAGCTGCTGGCAGGAAACACTCCCTAGATAGTTTCCCGTGCACAGCAACATTGGGGGAATTTGCGCTCCCGCCAACGAGCTGGCTGGCAGTGCACCGCTTCTCTCCCTCCCGCCCATGCCACTATCTGTGTATTGGACGACCCCAGGTTTTGTTTTGTTTTCATTTAAAATAAACTTTTTGAATTTAAAAATAATTACATTTTAGACAAACAGACAAACAACCAAAAAAGGATATCAACAAAATTTCAACAAAATATACAATAAATCAATAAGGTGTACAATAAAACATTTACGAATATTTGAATTTAAGTACATTAGAAAAAAAGAAAAAGAAAAGGTTTACCCCCTCCCCTTGTGCTTAACTTCCAGCCATTCCGCCATTGTGGTTTATGCAACCATGTCTATTTATATACCTGGTTCTGTTGTTGCTCCTTATTGTATTTTTCTTTTGGCCCACTCATATGTTTATCAGAAGATTGGCTCTCTCCACTTTATTTCCTATATAATTCTGAAATGATTCCCAGTCTTTCTCTGTTGCCTGCTCGGGTATTCCTCTAGTTTCTCCTATTTTCTTTGCCATATTTTGGTAATCTATTAATTTTGTTTGCCAATCTTCTATGTCTGGTACCTTTGTACTTTTCCAAGTTTTAGCGATCAGGAGCCTCGCTGCAGTTGTGGCATACATAATTATACATTTATCCTTCCCTTTAATTTCATCACCAAGGATTCCTAACAGAAACATTTCGGGATTTTTTTTTAAAGAGTACTTCACTATTTTTTTTATTTCATTGTATATTTTCTCCCAAAAAGCTTTTATGTCTTTACATTTCCATCATACATGCATAAATGTACCGGGTTCCTTATTGCATCTCCAGCAGTTGCTGTTGCTGCCTTTGTACATTTTAGACAGCCTCACTGGTGTTAAATGCCATCTGTATGTCATTTTGTGTATGTTTTCTTTTAAATCATAGTTGGGAGTGAATTTTATGTCCCTTAACCACAAATTATGCCATTTTTCTAATGGGATCGCCTTTCCCAGATCCTGGGCCCATTTGTTCATTGACTCTATTATCTGTTCTTCTTCAATCTCCCAATCTAGTATTAATTCATACAGATTTTTTATGTATTTCCCCTCTCCATCTATTAAAATCTTCTCGAATTTAGATGCTTTCTTTTCAAAGCCTGTTTTTTTATCTATTTGGAATCTTTCTTTGATTTGAAAATACTGGACGACCCCAGTTTGTGACGTGCTTTTTGAGTCAAAAAACCTCGTCCAATACACAGAAAAATACAGTAATAAGAAAATCAAGGGCAAGGCTTTGCAAATGAAGGGGTGGAGCTAGGCTTATAAAGGCAACCCTTTATGGTTGCCTTCACCAGCTTGGTGCCTTAATCAGTGGTTCCCAATTAGCTAATTACTGAGGACCCCCTCTTTTTCAAAAGCCAAGCCACGGACCCCCTATTTTTGAAATTTTTGATAACTATGGTAGTTACCTCTGCAAAGCAATTTTTTGAAGAAGAAAAAAGTGGGGTAGCCCCTAATAAGCAATGGATTTTAGGTATACAAATAAGCAGACTAGGGCTGAGTGATAACTGGTTTTCAACATCGTGGTATATCAGCAGCTAAGCATCGTGATATAGCGCAATGTCTGAAATTGGAGATCAGATGTGGGGATGAGGGAAGGAGCAGTCACGGAGATCGGGTGTGGGTGTGGGGAGAGAAACAGAGTCACCTCCACTGCATGGCTTGAGTGAATGACAAGCTGCTGTCAAGCTGGGCAGCCAGCAGTGGCAGCCAGCGAAGATGCACATCCACTGTGGCTGCTGCTGCTTTCCTGCTGACTGAGGAAAGCTGCTCTGCCTCAGTGACAAGGGGAAGGTAGTGCCACCGGTGCTTTGAAGTGAGGGCTGTCAGCTGCCCTGTTCTCTGTCCACGTGAGGTGAAAGTTGTAGCATTATCAGCTGCCCTGGTCTCCCTCAGCGTGAGTGAGGGAAAGCAGATCAGATCAGCAGCGTTATTGGCTGAGATCATTGTGTGATATCGGCAGTGCCTTGAGATCTTGCAAGTAGCTATCTATTGCTGCGTCTTGCCAGCTCAAAATCGTTATCGTGGTGTGATTTCAAAAGCGCTTTTAAATATTAAATACCTTAGGGAAGTTAATACAGGATTTCAGTGTAGAGGTAGAATTTAGGTTAAGTTGTATAGAAGGTTTTAGAGTAAAATTAGGTTTTGTTTTTTTGTTTTTCAGTTAAAAATTGTCTAAGATGATTAGTAATGAAATTCAGATGGTGGGGACCGGGGGAAGTCATGTAACAATGTTAAGGAAAGTTATGATTGAAGAAGAATTATTTGTGTTTTGTTTGTTTTTATGTTTGTTTGTTTTTGTTTCTTATAAAATGAATAAAAATTATTTAAAAAACAAAAAAAACAAAAGCGCTTTTGTCCAATAAAGTGAAAAATAACATAGCGCTGAAGCAGACCATAAAATTTGTGATATTACCATGCAAAACCGACATGGTTGGGGGGGAGGCAAGGGATGGGGCCACAGACCCCCTAATTGGGAACCACTGTTCTAGATGTTTTGGACTACAATTCCCAGTGCATTTCTCCTTATTTTTGTTATTACAAAAATTCTGATGTGCCAGGGCAGAGGAGCAGGGGGGTTTTTGTTCAAGGGTTCCAAGTCAGTGTTAATTACACAACCTGAATTCACCTGTATGTGATTGAAACCCACCTGAACAAAGAAAAGGCCTGAAGGGCTCTTTGTGTGGCCATGTGCCAAGGATGTGGCTTTTGCATGTTTCCTTGAGCACAACTTGTAACAGTGAAGAAGAAGCTGTAGTTTACAAATAAAGGAATGAACGAAGCATTCTGGGAAAAGAACTTGGAAGACCTCATGGCAGGAAAACAATGGTGGAGATCTTAATAAATCAAAAGCCATTATCTTGGAATTACATTGATAGCAGCCATTAAGGGCCACCGCTAGGAAGCTGCTTCTCATCCACAAAGCAGTAGGACTGGGGGCCAGGACTGTTTATAGAACAGCGTATAGAATGGAGATGCTGTACTTTCCTCCCTTCCAAGCTGGTTTCCTCTACTTGTTATGGCAAATATACACAGACTGTAAAACCAAACAAACAGGGAAGGAACTAGAAGAGGAACGTTATGGGAGCAGGAATGGCTAAGTATTCCCTTTCACCTGCCATTTCTCTGCTACAAATTGCAAGGCCTGTTCCACCACTTTGCAAGTAGCAACTGAGCTATCCAGTCCCATATTTCTAAAGAGCAGTCAGGGGAGTCTTCTGTATAAAGGTTGTTTTTCTATACAGTGGTACCTCTGGTTACGTACTTAATTCGTTCCGGAGGTCTGTTCTTAACCTGAAAACGTTCTTAACCTGAAGCACCACTTTAGCTAATGGGGCCTCCCGCCGCCGCTGCCCGATTTCTGTTTTCATCCTGAAGCAAAGTTATTAACCTGAGGTAATATTTCTGGGTTAGCAGAGTCTGTAACCTGAAGCATATGTAATCCGAGGTACCACTGTATAGGTGACTGTGTATATAAATTAATCACACAAAGTGGGTGTGTGGTTACTTGATACACATTTGAAAGCCTTCCCCTTGATTAGGATATCCCCGTCTTTTCCTCCCTGCACATGCCCCAGGTGAACGAAGAAGGATGTGGTGATTGCAATCTTGGTATATGGCCAAGTGTAGATTGAATCCCCATTGCCAGAACCGCCTACATCTCTTTTCAAATGGACACACTGTGAGGTAATGCAGAATCAATCTGCAATGAGCTTTTACTTTTTGGGATGAAACCAGTTTCTGAATAAGTGCTTTTCTGCAGCAAAAAAAAGGGGAGCACTAGACCTAGACTGAGTGTGGGCTACATAGAAAAAACAAATATGAAGTCTCCATTGATTCTAGAATAAAATGTGTGTACGTAGTCTTGGTCAGATTCCTGAATCCCCACTCAAAACATTTTCAACTGGACTGGATGAGCAATAACCCATCTCCCATGTGTTCCCAGATGGAATTTATTGGAGTGCAAAGATACTATTCATCCTATCTCTAATTTCATCAGCATTCTTCACAATTTTGTCCTGAATAACATGATGTTTGCGCATATAATTATTCCACAGAGCTTATTTTTTGGAATTTTATTTCACTTTCGCCTGCAGTGGACTTAGAGACTGTAGCCTGCACAGCGGCAATGCTCTTTGTCACTCTTTCGTCTCCCTTTGTTGCATCCCTAAGTACTTCAGTATAGATTGTATGATCCTTGGCTCTAGGAACAGCTTTGCTTCTCATTTGTATGTTTTTGGGTTTTGTGACTCAGACTATCCAGTACACTGAGGCCAGCAACAGTGTGCATACTTTAATGGTCACAACAATGAAAAATAGCAAAGCTCACTGCATCTCAAAGCATCTCCTAGAGCACCCTTATTAAAGCCACAAGGTCTTTTTAGACATTTTAAGAACCCACAGCTTTCTTTCACAAACGCACAATAGGTTTCTAGCCCCTAGTACAGTTATAGAGATGTCTTTCTTATATACACGACAGCTTGCCATGAGTAAATAAACAGAAAAGAAAAATCTCGTTTTCAAATTTGATTATTCATAGGGCTGTTTTATTTAAAATTTATGATTTACTTCAACAATTTTCAGTACGAAAGGATTTTCATACGGCAGAGTCAACAATCCTACAATGTGAATAATTACAGGCAATGTGAATAATGACAGCAGCTGTGCTTCCACATCTCAGGTGGCGCTTTCCCTCCTTCCCTTTTTATTTATTCTTTTGCAGAGGAAGACAAAAGATCTCCTGCATATCTCAATAATGCCCATATCCTCCTTGGGTATTAGTCCTTAGGTAATACCAGCACATTCCCCGTAATCTTGTACGATAACATTTTCCAGTCGAAGATGTTTCCTCGAGGAAACTGCTGGACCTGGAACACATCCTGAATGTCTTGAGATTTCAGTACGTAATCCCACATGTAGAGATCCGTTATTTCCCCCACAAAACGCCGTTCCTGCTGTTCGGATGTATTTTGTGCACTCTGATCCCATCCAAGCATTGCAGTGCCCCCTGACTGAACAATATGCCCTACGTTGTGCACTTTTCGGACGCTCCTTTTCCCATTCATCCAAAAGGCGGTGAGGCCAAACTCAGCTTCCCAGGTGACACACATATGACTTCCCAAAGTGCTGAGATCGGGGAGGGCAAACATCACACTCTGACCCCCCATGTGTAAGCTAAAGCAGCCCTTTGCCTCACGCAAGATCCTCAGTTCGTCCTTTTGAGAGCGGTAGGAGAAGAGGATGACTTTGCGATCGCTCAGATCCTCTACTGAGACCCTCATGCAGAGCGTGAATTCCATGACATTCAGAGGCTGCAGTGGAGATATGACAACATAACTCTCCTTCGATTCATTAAGGAAACTCAATACTCTGCCCTGCAGACCTAGAAGGGAAAACATCATTAGGGCTTCTGCACATAGCTGTCAACCCTCCCTTTTTTTGGTGGGACACTCCCTTATTTCAATGCCGTTTCCCGCTGCTATCCCAGATTGTTAATATCCCTTAAATTTCCCAGATTTCAAAGGAAGCAGCTCCTCTCCCTCCCTGCCGGCCAGGGAGGCTCCTCAGCTGCGTTGCTCGGCTGCCAATAAGGAGTCTGAGACTGACTGGGGGCGGAGCTTGCATGCCTTGTGCAGCCAGACCCTCACACCCAACCAGACAGCCAGACAGCCTGCCGTCTACACGCTCGCTCTTTCGCTCACCCGTTCGCGCGCAGCCTCTGGAGCGCAGGGTGACGAGGCTACTTGGTGCCATTGCACCGCCCTCGCGGCATCCCTTATTTTCAAATCCGAAAGTTGACAGCTATGCTTCTGCAGGAAATCACTGTTCAGCAAAGCAGTGGGGAACCTGTGGCGCTCCATATGCTTCTGAACTACAACTCCCATCATCCTTGGTTGTTGGTCAGGCTGGCTGGAGCTGATGGGAGTCATAGTCCAACACACAACTGAGCACTTACCTAAATCAGTTTCACTGTCTCTCACAGGGCTCCGTCCACCATCATGAACTGCAAAAGAAATGACATGTCTGAGCTTCCGACACTGGTGAGAAAAATATTCACATTACTCACAAGTGTTATGTAACCAAACTTTCACCTTTGGTGGAAATGAAATAAGGCAAATGGTTATTACAGTTCTTCGTGAAATATTGGGCTACTACCGGTAGGTTTCATTGGTCCCCCTCATGTAAAATGTTATGTAAAAGACCATATAAGAGCATGAGATCAAAACCAAGTGTTATATATATTATTAGTAAGAAAGATGTCAGAACAGCTAAATGCTGTAAAATTAACAGCTGAGAGAGAGAGAGATTCAGAGACGTTATTAGTGTCATTAGTGGGCGGAACCTGGCAACACAATACATAAAGGGCGAGATGCAAATTTTAAGGCAGGGAATTGATTACATAGCTCTATGAAGTTCTGAAACATATTATATCAGGGAAAATATAAGAGCAGGTTTCAGCGAAATGAAGATTATGTCTGACAGGAGCTGAAAGTATATATGCTTTTTATTAACTATCTATCCATCTATCATCTATGATAGTAAACTTCTATATTATTCTTGATGTTTAAATTTTGTATGGGTTGTATGAATTTAATAAATCATTTGCTTTTTTCAAAAAAAAAACCCAAAATGTATGTAACGAAACTGTGGGTTGTCGGACATCAGGAACGGGAAGGGAGAGGTGAAGTTCCAGCAGAAGAGTAGATATGGAGGCAGGAAAAGCTTCTACTCCCCATCGACAGACATACTGTTCTCCAGTAGCAGCCAGTGGGGCTGTGTTGCTCTCCTGGGGTTGTGTCCAACAAATTCCTAGTCAGAGTAGACCCTTTGAAATTAAGAAACCTAAGTTAGTCCTGTCTATTGACTTCCGTGGTGAATAGGACTAACATAGAATAGGAATATCACCTGGCTGTCTTTCCCCTGCCTCTTACCAAGAGGGGAGGCAAGGCAGCAGGAACTTCGTGTGCTGCAGGTGCAAAATACATGCAGTAACTAGAGCATTGGATTGGTTCCACTGCTCCTCTCACACCATGCCAAACTCTCACTGCCTTGTCCACCCGCCAGAAGTTGTAGTGACGCACAATGTTGGGAAGACGGGAGAGCAACGCAGCCCCACCTGTGCAGCCCCATTGGCAGCTACTGACATTATCTATTCATTGGTCAACTCTGGGAAAGGCAGGAAGGCCCTCTCTCACCTGAGTTGTGATAATAGGGGTTTTCTAACAATCAGTGATTAGGTTCGCCCACATCGCATGAGCAACATGTTCCTTTGCTGCGCACATCAAATCCACAACAGAGGCCATCTACTCACCCACATGGAGCCATGGGTGTGCGAGAACTTGCACTTCACAGAGTGAGAGGAACTCATATCTCCCCGGGATTGTAATGGTCACATACTGGCCCTGCATCCCTGCACAGGTGAAGGACATTGTTTCCCCACGCCCCATGCTGTTGATTGTAGCGCACCTGCAAAGCAACTAGAGCATTACTCAACGGCATGACCCCAGAGCACAGCGGCGATATGGCACGTGGAAGTATGGGAACCCCACCAATATTTAGGCCAAAAGGACCAATGATATCAGCAAGAGACACAGAACATTTTGCTCAATCATTTCTTTGCAGTTAAACTTCCTAAGAGGAGCCTTGCTGGATCAGACCAAAGGGCTATGTACTCCAGCATCCTGTTCTCACAATGGCCAACCAGTTGCCTATGGAAAGCCACAACACAAGCAGGACATGAGTGTAGCAGCACTCCCCTGACCATGCTCCCCTACATACTGTCTCTGATGCCAGTTGCAATATACAGCCATCATTGCTAGTAGCAATTGATGACCTTATCCTCCATGAATTTATTGAATCCCCTTTCAAAGTCATCTGCAATAGTGGTCATCACTACATATTGTGATGGAGATGCCATAGCTCAACTATGCAGAAGTGTAGACAATTCTGCAGCATGTTCTGCAGCAGGGGCAGCCAATGTGGTACCTCCCAGCTGTTGTTGGACTGTAACTTCTATAGTCTTGATTGCCGATGATGCTTCCTAGGGCTGATGGGAGTTGGAGTCCACAGTATCTGGAGGGGACCATGCTGGATGCCCTTGCTCTAGAATACTTACTCTGTTAATACAACAGGCCTATCTTACTCTGTATGTCATTCATACACATATTAGAAGGAAACCATATTCAACACTTGCCTATAGCCGCATTATGCAGGGAGAGACTAGCAGCGATGAGGAAGCTGCTGCTTGGGGATGTTTGGATTCATAGAATCATAGAGTTGGAAGGGACCTCAAGAGTCAACCCACTGCAATGCAGGAATATCAGCTAAAGCATCCCTGACAGATGGCCATCCAACCTCTGCTTTAAAACCTCCAAGGAAGGAGAGTGCACAACCTCTTGGCTTGTTCACCATCTAAATGATGTGTTCACCATTACTAGACTTCTCACCTAGGAAGCTTCCATGCAATGACAGCATCCTCCAGAATATCTTTTGGAAACTGCCAATTTCATGGATTACAGTCAACAGAGGCTGAACAATTTATTTTATTACTGATCATATGTCTGTCCTGCTTTCCAGGCACAGTGGGCTCTCAAAGTGGCTTACAATTAAAATCTGTACTAAGGAATGATATAATTAGGGCTATTGTGTACATATGGGACACAATTTGTCTTCTTTGGGTCCTGGCAGTTGACACCATAGTCTAAGCTTCCAGGCTCGTCCCTCCAAAGGGAGAGGACAGGAGATACAGATGAACTACGAGACTGACTGATGCAATAGATGTTAAAACCCAGAAGCAGCCTCTCCACTTATTTAACTGAGAGGGTTAGGATGTTCATGTTTTAGTAGTACATTTTTTTTCAGATTGAGTCCTGCCAACATCACCAATGAGTAATCAATGGTCTTATACTGCAGATTCCAAATCCCCCAAGTCCTCTGGAAACCAACACGACTAACTGACTTCCAGATCTGTATATATTTTTTCCAGTTATGTATAATTCACAAACCTGCTAGCTAAAACTACAGCAGATTCATTCTCGGAACATTGCAAACAGCTTGGAAGTCTTGTTTTTTTCATAAAGTGATTGCACATCAGGTGGTATATAAATTGTGTTAAATGAGTAAAAACAAACAAACAAATAGTAAGCTCCAGTGAAATCTATGGGACTTACTCACAACAAGAATGTTTTTAGGATTGGGTCTAAGGTTCCAATCCTAAGAAAGGTTTCTTGGAAGTAGGTTGCACTGAACCCTACAGGACTTACTTCCGAGTAAACAAGCTTAAGATCATATTGCATGTCATCTTTATTGGTTTCCATCACCATTCATTTGTTAACAGCAGGGAAATACCTGGGATTCATTCTGCCTCCCTTCTGTGGCGAATCTCCAATGAGAATCTCAGCTCCTTTTATCCTTGACTCACAACAGTCTCCTCTGTTTGTGATCACCACAGCAGATACCTGAAATGCTGAATTCAAATCTACCATCCACCAGGGCTCAAAATCCTTCTTCGTTAGGCTGCAGTCTCCATTAGCATAACTATTGGCCAGTGAACCATCTATGGCCTTCTTTGACTTCCCCATTTCTTCATACGTGCTCGACTGGGATGACATTTTTCCCACTGCAATGTTAGGATCTAGAGGGAATATGGAGAAAAAAGCACATCTATTTACTGCCAAAAAAACAGAAACACGGATAAGAGTTTGGATTTGATATCCCACTTTATCACTACCCGAAGGAGTCTCAAAGCGGCTAACATTCTCCTTTCCCTTCCTTCCCCACAACAAACACTCTGTGAGGTGAGTGAGGCTGAGAGACTTCAGAGAAGTGTGACTAGCCCAAGGTCACCCAGCAGTTGCATGTGGAGGAGCGAAGACGCGAACCCGGTTCCCCATATTACTTGTATGAGTCTACTGCTCTTAACCACTACACCACACTGGCTCTCACATGGATAGCAGATGGATATCGAACTGAAGTCAGATTAAAATACCATTCAGTCTTTGACAGTGGCTAACTGGATGCTCTGTGGAAGTTCAGAAAAAAGGGTGAAATGGCAATATCCACACTCTCACTTGTCCCCAGAATGTGGTACAGTACTTAGAATCATAGAATTGTAGAGCTGGAAGGGACCCCGGGAGTCATTTAGTCCAGCCCCCTGCAATGCAGGGTTCTTTCACTCAACATGGGGCTCGAATCCATGAGATCATGAGTGAGTCTTATGCAATTCCAACTTAAAGGATTTATTATCTCTGAATATAGAAGATATACGGTAAATCTTGCTGTCAATGCTAATAACCATTACTTATCTTTGATGCAAGTTGTCTAATCTATCGGTTTATACTAGTGTGCTAGTGGCGTTTCACAGGTTAATCATATACAATTGTGTGAAGAGATATTTTGCTGCCTCTCTCATGCACCTGAATCTGATTTTGGTTTTGATGAATGACTCTGAAGGTCTATTCACACAACCATCTGGGTGCACAGTGAACTCAGGAGGATCCTGTACATCAGACATAGAATCACAGAATTGTCGAGTTTACACAGTAGTAGCCTGCAGTCCAAAAGAGGCTTATTGCGTGCACAACCACACACAGGATTTTGCTTTCAGCAGACATCAGGAAGTACTGTTTTCCTAGCATTTCCCAAAATCAGGCATCTACACTTGTCTGCAGCCGCCACCCATGCAAATAGTCATGCAAGACTCCTGGTTTTATCATCTGAGAGTGAATCAATTCCCTCTATCCCTTCTCTTATATTTTGTAGCCAGCAAAAGACACCTCTTAATTCAGCCTCTGGGGAGCAGACAAGATCAGATAGTTCTGTCCCCCACCCTTCTGCCCTGTAGTAATCTTTGTGCCTTTTGTGCTTTTAATTGATGCTTTAATGGCATTTTGTTGAATGAATGTATATCCCACATCAGGACCTTGTGGTGAAGGGCAGGCAACAAATTCCAACAAACAACAGCAACAGCAAAAATATTATTATTATTACATATGCCATCTTAGGCAAGTGGGATAAGGAAGGATTTAGGTTTAAATAAACCACAGAGACTCAGGATTTACCTCCAACTGGGATTATTGAAGCATCTGCAATGGCAACATTGCCAGCACTGCCTGGAAAAAAAGAATAGCAATTACCAATTCAGGTAGGTAGCCGTGTTGGTCTGACGCAGTCGAAATAAATAAAAGAAATAAAAAATTGTCCAGTAGCACCTTAGAGACCAACTAAGTTTGTTCTGGGTATAAGCTTTTGTGTGCATGCACACTTCTTCAGATACCATGTGTGCGTGCACATAAAAGCTTATACCCAGAACAAACTAAGTTGGTCTCTAAGGTGCTAGTGGACAATTTTTTAATTTTTTTAGCAATTACCAAGGCATGAAGCATACTCACATGTATAGCTGTTCATGTTTAAATAATCATCATTTTTATATCCTTACATTGCCACTTGAGCCCTGGCTGTGATTTTGTCTTTGATCACATATATTTGATCACATGGATTACAGTCAACAGGATCCTCATGATGAGTGAGGCTGAACAATTCGTTTTATTACTGATCATATGTCTATCCTGCTTTCCAGCCACAGTGGGCTCTCAGAGTGGCTTACAATTAAAATCTGTACTAAGGAATGATATAATTAGGGCTATTGTGTACATATGGGACACAATTTGTCTTCTTTGGGTCCTGGCAGTACTTCCTTCTCTGATTTTTAGCCTCAAATATACAAACACAAGTAACCTTTCTAGTTCCAGTAAAGTCCACATGTCCCAAACAGTTTAGGGTCAATCTGTCTAGCAAAGTACTTAATCAAAACTGTACTTACGTTTGTGTGTTATGAGCCAATGCAAAGCAGCAATAACCAGAAATGCAGAGTTGCGTAACATGTTGGTTATTTTATCCGCTTTTTGGAACACTCTACAGACTTCTCAGCATCTTTGCTGCAGCTTCCGAGACCTTCTCCATTCCTTTCAGATAAACCACTTTGCTCCTTGTGCTCAGGCTGTTCCTCAAAACTTCGAAATCCAATGTACCCACACAAGCCAGGCTGTCTTATAGCTGGGAAAGCTTTGAGCAGTAGGGCAGTTCTTGGGCGCTGCTTTTTATCTGGCAAGATAAAGATATAATGGGTCCGTGGTGTGACTGCCATAACAGGACCAGCCAGAACATAGAAATAGCAGTCAAATTCCAAAAGAGGAAACATTATTCATACCTTTCATACACAACAGGTATCCATCTTATGCTGTCGGAATATGATGGGGTGTGGGGTGGGAGAAAGTTCTGGTGTACACATAAAACTGAAAACTAGATAACTAACTACTCAGAAGTAGTTCAGGGAAGTTTTTAGTGTGTGATGTTGTATTGTGTTTTTACTCATTTTTGTTGGGAGCCACCTAGAGTGGCTGGGGCAACCCAGTCAGGTGGGCAGCATATAAATAAATATATTATTATTATTATTATTATTATTATTATTATTATTATTAGACCTACTGAATTGAATTACATTTGTTGTCATGATAAAATAGCATTCTACCAGACAATATCATAAAATATAAGTTGACAATTTACTTAACCTAACACTGTTTAGGGACCCAGGTGGCGCTGTAGGTTAAACCACTGAGCCTAGGACTTGCTGATCAGAAGGTCAGTGGTTCGAATCCCTGCGACGGGGTGAGCTCCCGTTGCTCGGTCCCTGCTCCTGCCAACCTAGCAGTTCGAAAGCACCTCAAAGTGCAAGTAGATAAATAGGAACCGCTCTGGCGGGAAGGTAAACGGTGTTTCCGTGCGCTGCTCTGGTTCGCCAGAAGCGGCTTTGTCATGCTGGCCACATGACCCGGAAGCTGTACGCCGGCTCTCGGCCAATAAAGCGAGATGAGCGCCTCAACCCCAGAGTCGGACACGACTGGACCTAATGGTCAGGGGTCCCTTTACCTTTACCTTTACTAACACTGTTTATACCAAAAGATTTCAAAATAGCTGCATTTTTTACTCCCATACAGAAATCATGAAAAGGTTATCTAGGATCTGGGTAATTCTGCCTGTTAGTTTGTTCCACTTAAATGTTTCAGGCTGTGTACATACAATACATGTCAAGTTTTAAAGGGCATTTCCAATTTGGGTAAGCCCTTGTCCCATTCTGCCTAAGGTGGCAAAATGGCTTTCCAGTTTATAGCCCAGTCTATCAATGTAGTCTGCACTGGGAAAATTTGAATTATCTACCGGTATGAAGGCTTTATGCATAGCCTGGAGGGGCAGAAGCTGGAGGGACAGGAGACCCTACAGCAGAAAGCTGTAGAAACCACCACCCTTCAGCTCTGGAAGCTTGCAATTTCCCCTACTGAAAGTTCCTAATTCATTATTTTATAATGTCTGGGGTAACTAGAACTCCCAAAAATCATTGCACCAGAGAAAGGAGATCAAGGGCAGAAACAAACTACATTGGACTATATTTTTCAAACATGGGACATATTTTCAAAAGCATGCCTAAGGGATGAAAAAATTCAGCCAATTTGTGCTAAAAAAAATTTTTTTTAAAGGCTGCTGACTATGGCTGCTTCTATGGGCTTGACCAGCTGATGCCTGGCCTGGTTTTATGGGCTCACCCCACAGCACTGCAAAAAGAAAAGGAATTTGGGTGTGCAAAATTCTCCCCCATAATATCTCAGTCTCCCTAGATACTCTTGCCTAAAGGCTGACAGAAGCCTCCAGCAAGCTTCACTAATGAGACAAGGAAGAGACAGGTGTGTGGCTTAGCTCATTGGCAAAGGACAGCGTTTGAAAGGACAGGCACCTGTTGCATAGGGACATCTTGGTCATTCCTGCACTCTGCTTGTGGCATGTGGTTATCAAGATCAGCAGTAAATCGTATCGTGTAGGCGTGGCTTAACAAAGAATGTTTCATTGGTGAGGTAAGGGAAAAGATGGCAGATGGGCTTTCAACCTGGTTGGTCTCCATAAATATTGAGAGGAAAGCTCTCCACCCCCCAACTGCTTCAGCTCCTTTATTTCAGATTGCTGCCCTGAAGTACCAATGTGGGGCTCAGGTGTTCCCTTTGCAAAAAAAAAAAAGATGTTCCCTTTGCTCTGTGATCAAAGGAGGCAACACCACATTTATTTTATTTATTGGGCACTAACTGTCTAAGGAGAGTTGAGCTACATCATATGAGCACTAGATGTTAATCACAAAATTCTTTATTTTTATGGATCATTAGGAAAGGTTAACTGATCGGGAAGCATGAGTAGAATTTTTTTCAGCTTGCAAGTGACTGGCAGTTTTCCTCAGCCCTCCATTTCTAATCCCAGGTGGCTGTTATCTCTGTTCTGACTCCACGCAATGTTCCTAAGCATAAAGTGCCAACATCCAAACACCTGCCTGATGCAGCAGGTGATTCCTGAGTGAAGTATAATATACAGGTGGCACTTCCTAAATGTCTCATAATCTTAAATTGTGCATCAGTTCCCTTTTAATGCTGACGATTAAGTGCATTTAAGATTACTCTTTACAGCTTGATACTAGCAAGGATGCACTAACAGCTTGGTGACTGTGAGGTAAGGAGAGAAGCAGATTACATCATGACTTTTGCAAGGCTGCTTTGATGTCTTCTGACACATCCCATCAAATGATACCCTCAGCCACTCACCCAGCTTATAAATTTACTTATAGGGGTGTGATAATGCAGGGAAATATATCAAACTTCTGGCCTGGTTAACACTATTCACACATGCACGCACACACAAACTGGAGTTACAAGGCACAAAAATGAAAAGACATTGAAACAGACCTTCATTTCAGCTATGTATCGCAGTTTCAACGTCATGCAGAGGCCTGGAACCTGAAGCTACTAAATGCCTCCAAGGTGTCGACTGTAGGCAACATGGTGCCCTCCTAATGTTGTTGGACTCCCACCCGCCCCGGCCAGCATGACCAATGGCCAGGGATGATGGAAGTTGTAGTTCAGCAACATCTGGAGGGCACCACGTTGGCTAGCCCAGTTGTAGAATGCACCCTTTACTTATCAGGACCCGCTTCAGAATTGAGGGCCCCTCCCTGGCAAGATGCCCTCTGGTAGGACCCTCAGTGGTTATCCCCTGGCAGCAGAGAGCCACAGCAGGCGTGACCATTTTAATTTCCCAGAATGCCAAGGAGTAACACTGCAGGGGAATCAAATAGTGGGTGCTGACAGCTGCCTAAGGCCATACTGTGTATTTTTTTTAATTTAAAAAAAAGAACATGGTTGCAAGGGTGAAAAGTTTTTTTTCATTTATAAAGACACCATAAGAGTACTTCTGGATGTGAACAAAACCCACAAGAGGGAGAAGTGCCATGGAAGAGAACTGAGTGGATATTTTTTTTCTTTTATTATTCAAGTGAGTCTTCATGTAGCTAAAACAGCAGCAGCCACACACACACACACACACACACACACACACACACACGAAGCACCAGTGGGCTCAAGTAAACCTGAACACTTGTACAGTAGAAGTACAAAAATTTATATCTTAGGGCGAGTATAGCCTAATAAGAACTAGAAAAGCTCAATGGGCACAGAGTGGTGACTGCTAAGGGCAGATGGCCAGCAGGGAAGCCAGCTTGGAGCAGGAGGCTTACTCCTTTTCGCTGCAGCTTCTACACATCTTCACATCTTCTCTCACCCCTGCCAATATGACTGTGTCTGAGGCTCTTTCCGTATCAGCTGTAAGAGCATTATTTATCCAGAAAGAAAGAGCATTTAGTTTTGAGGCATTGCTAAGCATACAGAAAGCAGAGTACGAATGCGGTTTTTATTTTTATTTCGAAGAACTGGAGGAAGCTGCAGCAGTAAAATTAAAAGATCAAGTGGAAAGGCTCTCGGATTCGGACGGAGTAGGAAAGCAATCGGGAGGGGAAAGGGCCTCGCTCAAACTTCCCGCCTTACACGCCTCCTGAAAGATGGTTGGAACAACCGAAGAGGGCAGAGCGCGGGCTTTTCTGGTTTGAAGCTTAACGTCTCAAGCTTCCCGCCAATCAGACAGGAAGAAACCACCAAGACTTTCCCAGATCTGAGTGGCTTAAGACAAAACAAAACATTGTACGACCCGTACAGCGAGTTGTAGAGGCGGGGAAAAGAAAAACAGGGATCAGTTCCTTGTGCGTAGACATAGTGCAATACACGATTTAAAGGAAACTTTTCAATATAAAAATGAACTCAAGTGATGTTTGTCTACGTGAGTAAATGTACTCACGCATGCACTATGCGGAGTAAACGTACAACTATTTCCGCGCATGTCTAAAGGTACCAAATGAATCCCGCAGCTCCTTCGACTTAAATGTGCTCCCCTCTCCCACCGCAGTGCAGAGGCACCTTGTACTAACTCACAAATCGGGGTACAGGGGAAGGGAATCTCAAGCTCTTCTCAGGATGCGGTGTAGTGGCTCTGAAAAGAGCCTTTGGGTTGGTGAAGCGGGGTGAGGGAGCCCGGCGGCGGCTAAGCCCTCTCTCCGCGGATGCGCCGCGCCAGCTGGATGTCCTTGGGCATGATGGTCACCCTCTTGGCGTGGATGGCGCACAGGTTGGTGTCCTCGAACAGCCCCACCAGGTACGCCTCGCTCGCCTCCTGCAGCGCCATCACGGCCGAGCTCTGGAAGCGCAGGTCCGTCTTGAAGTCCTGCGCGATCTCGCGCACCAGGCGCTGGAAAGGCAGCTTGCGGATCAGCAGCTCCGTCGACTTCTGGTAGCGGCGGATCTCGCGCAGCGCCACGGTGCCCGGGCGGTAGCGGTGAGGCTTCTTCACGCCGCCCGTGGCCGGGGCGCTCTTGCGAGCCGCTTTGGTGGCCAGCTGCTTGCGAGGAGCCTTGCCGCCCGTCGACTTGCGAGCCGTCTGCTTCGTCCGAGCCATCTTCGTAGAAGCAAAAAAGAACTAAAAGCTGAGCGCAGAAGGCAACATTTATACACTTGTTCTGCCCTCTGATTGGCTATTGCTAGATGGATAACTCACCATTTGATACATTCGACTTGCTGATTGGTTGGATTTACAAAACCTCAAGCTCATTGGACAATTTGAAAAGGCGCGCATTGATGTTTAAAAATCGTCATCCTCTGGCTTTTTAAATTTTTTCCTCCGTTTTGCATTGCGTAGGCGCCAGGGACGGGGGAATACCAAGCTACGTGCAAACCTAACGGTCGTATAGTGTCTCGTTCACAGAAATCACCTTTTTAATTTACTTAAAAATAGAAAATACGCGTCCATGTTTATCGAGCTGCCTCACAAAAACCACATCGCTTAGAAACTGTTTGTATGCGCCTATATGTAACCCTGTTTATGTAATAAGATATTCTCATTCGGGACCGTATTTTCCGAAGGTGTTCTGCAATTCCAGTAATCCTACCCATTTCACAAACTTTTAGTAAGTTATTTAAATAAGTTATAAAAAAATAACTTGGAGACTGCATGGATACTAAACATTAGGAACTTCGAAGCGCTGGGCACTTTTGTTGTTCAACCGCACGTCTACAAACCGTATATAGGAGCCGGCTACAGCTCACCAATAACTGCAAAGCGCGGGTAATTCAAATTACCCAACTGTTATTACTAGAAAATTGCTTCCCAATTCGGTTTTCTGCAACCATCAGTCATTCTTTATGTGCATATAAAACTACGATTTCATCTGGGACACAAACGAAGCAAAATTTATTCACCGCAGGAGAATCATATGAAAGGAGCTCTAGGGTATCTGTGCTTTGTTCGGTCATTTGTTTAGTGGTCATTTAGCTTTTAACTACTGCACATAGTGGGGGGTGTCTTATATTTAAACTGCATTAAACTATATATATTTATGCTTTTCAGATTTATATATTTCACCAACTTCACATTTTTTTAAACATTTCAAAACTTGACTTCCTTCCCCCTTTCTGCGGCTCCTTAAATTTAACTTTAATATCTTCTGCATAGCCAAATTAACCTAATTTGCTCATTCATCTACTTTAAATATACACTCTTATAAAACTGCAGGTTATTACTAAACTGCATTAAACTTTTAGTAGGGGATAGAAGCTCTCTTAATGAAAAAATAGGTGGCTCTTAAAAGAGCCGTTAGGTTGCAGTGAGTGGCTGTAATTTACTTGGAGCTGGTATACTTAGTGACAGCCTTCGTGCCCTCGGAGACAGCGTGTTTAGCCAGCTCCCCGGGCAGCAAGAGCCGGACAGCCGTTTGAATCTCTCTCGAGGTGACGGTGGAGCGCTTGTTATAGTGAGCTAAGCGGGTAGCTTCCCCAGCGATGCGCTCAAAAACATCATTCACGAAGGAGTTCATGATGCTCATGGCTTTGGATGAAATGCCAGTGTCCGGGTGAACTTGCTTCAGAACTTTGTAGACATAGATAGAATAACTCTCTTTCCTAACTTTCTTCCGCTTCTTATCGCCTTTCTTATGAGTCTTCGTCACAGCTTTCTTGGATCCCTTCTTGGAAGCCGGCACTGACTTCGCTGGCTCCGGCATCTCTGCGTTTTCATGCGCTCTCCAGTCACCTCGGGCTCACGCTCGCTGCTGTTTTTTATATTGGCGATATGCAAATGAAAGAATTGTATTCTTCATTTTCTATTGGCTAAGAACTCGCAAAGAGTTACAAGCGCTCGCGTTTCGTTCATGATTGGTCAGCCAGATGCAGAGTATCCATTGGCTGTTTTTAAAGCAATATCTCGGTTTGAGCCAATCACAACTCACACCGACTTTGACGGGAAAATGAAAGACCTGCCGTTCGACCTGGCATAAGCGATCCTTCATTCACAAAAAACTAGTTTGAAAGTCGGCCCCTTCTAAATTGTCTTAAATTCTTTAAAGTAAATACACGGAATTCAATGGGGCTGAGCAGAAGCTGGCATTGACAGTGCGAAGGTGCTCCATCTAGAAGTTAATTGCCGCGAATCGTAGGGCCCTTTAAGAACTAGCCTGCAAATTTTGACAACCGAGACAATCTAAACCTGGACACGTGGTACAATGTATCTTAATTTTTGACAGCGTTTTCCCACAAGCATAGCGCTGTTTTAATACTTTGTAAATCCAAGTCCTAAACATATTGACTCAGAATTAAACTACTTTATGTTTAAATGGGACTTACTTTCAGGAAAACCGAAACCCAGTTCTATGCATTTTGGCGGAAATAAATCCTACTAGGGACACCATGTGCTCCTAACAATGCAGCATAACATTTGTAAAAATTGTCACCGAAGAGGGATTCATTCACACAAATACACACCCCAAAAAACACCTGTAAATTGGATAATCAAGTAGCACGGCTTCTCCCCCATCTTTCCGCAGCAATACTTTCAAGCTGATTTTATTCAAGGGCTCAAAGTTCAAGTTTTTAAAAATAACTTTTTAGAAATTAGGGGTGAAAGTGTCCCCCTCCTCTTCTTTCACTTCCGTGCCCGCCTAACTACATGCACTCTTCTCAAGAATAAGGAGCTACAGTATCCCAGACTGGCGCACCAACCAACCCAGAGCAAATTAGTATCCCGCTAAAGAGGCCGATCTAATGTCCCCATTCCCATAAATTCAGGCTAATAATTCTGCGCGGTCCCAGGAGCAAGCTCCACCGTGCAGTGACTTAAATTCTGACCAAACATGTGCAAGATTATACTGTGGATATATATACACGCCTGCCACAATATATCTTTGCACATGTATGTATCTATACATTGCAATAGTGTGTGTACATTTGTGACAAGCTCTTTTTAGGAAGAGGTGGGTGGCTCTTAAAAGAGCCGTTGGGGTTTTTTAGCAGCGCGCGGGCCACGTCTACTTCTTCTTGGGCGCCGCCTTCTTAGCCTTGGCCGCTTTCGGCTTGGCTGCCTTCGGCTTGGCCGTCTTGGGCTTCACCGCCTTGGCTTTGGCCGGGCTCTTGGCGACCCTCTTGGGCTTGACGGGCTTGGCCGCTTTCTTGGGGCTCTTGGCCGCCTTCTTGGCCGCGGGCTTCTTGGGCTTCTTGGGGCTCTTCTTGGCCGCCACGGCTTTCTTGGGCTTCTTGACGCCGCCGGCCGCGGCTTTCTTGGCGGCGGGCTTCTTGGCTTTGACGGCTGCCGCCTTCTTCTTGGGCGCCTTCTCCTTGCCCTCGCCGGCCTTCTTGCCGATCTTGAAAGATCCCGAGGCGCCGATGCCCTTGGTGTGCACCAGGGTGCCTTTGTTCACCAGGCTCTTCAGGCCCAACTTGATGCGGCTGTTGTTCTTCTCCACGTCGTAGCCTCCGGCCGCCAGGGACTTCTTCAGCGCCGCCAGAGACACCCCTTTGCGCTCCTTGGACGCCGCCACCGCCTTGGCGATGAGCTCGGTGACGCTGGGGCCCGAAGCCTTGCGCGCTTTGGCGCCGCCGCTGGCCTTCTTCGCCTTTTTGGCCGGAGCCTTGGAGGCCACGACAGGAGCAGCAGCGCTGACGGCAACTGCGGGCGCCGTTTCGGACATGATGGCGAGCAGAGAGAAGCGACACGCACAAACAAAAAAAGATTCCCGGCAGAAGAAAAGTGAGCTCAAGTAGGTCAGCCGCTGTTTATTTATAGAGAGGAGCTGCCTCGTGATTGGTCCGCTGCAGGGCCCGCCCCTCTGCCAGGCAGAAAGGAACTCTTCCGAGCGCCCAGTTTGTGTTTCTTTCGAGTTAATAAAGTGCGATTTTTACACAATGCCGACCACCAAATAATCAAATATATCAACCGGGGCGAAGAGGGAAGGGTGCTTCGCATTCGTTGCTTTTTTGAAAGCGCAAAAGGAAAGGCAACGTTTGGAAAAGGGCTCTTAAGTCTCGGCTGCAGGAGCTGCAGAGACCTCCCAAGAGCGAAACTTTTGTTTTTCTTTGTAAATTAAAGCAATGTAAGCCCCCAAAACACCCGAAAAACTGTGCGGGTCACATCTTCAGACAGTAAGGTCTGTCACAGGACGTGGTGTGAGTTTTTAAAGCTAGTCTCCTCGTCGCAGATGGACTTCAAGTAAACGGAGGTAACACAAGACTACCACAAAATAGATTCACCATTGCTAATCAGCCAAGCCATTACCAGCTCGCCTGCGCTATAGAAAAGGTGCTAAATATTGTATTATTTAGGTACATTCAAAGCCAATACTATATTGATAGTGTATGATCACACACACAAACACTATTCAAGAGTTTAATGCAGAATTTAAATTACAATCCACAAGGTATGTGACTGACTATTGGACCTCACTGCAGCTCTATTTTATGCAGACTGATTTAGATACCTTAAGAATGTTATAGGAATTTGAATAAATAATTAAAATCTATTTATGTTTTTTCAGAACAAAGCCCTGGAAAGCAACGATTAGACTCCAGGTGGCCCTTAGTCTCAAAGTGAAAAGGGCAGGTTCACTCCTCAGTCTTACAGCACATTCTGAGATAAAAGCCATCTTGCTTTCAAAGGAGTGCATTTCGAAGTTACTTGGCGTCAAAACCACATATATATATTAACAAGGGGAATCATATTTTTCACAAACGGTCACCTGTGGAGTTATCTATTTACACTAACTGTGACTCACGAGATGCATTTATATATATATATATATATATATATATATATATATATATATATATATATATATAAATGCATCTCGTGAGTCACAGTTAGTGTAAATAGATAACTCCACAGGTGACCGTTTGTGAAAAATATGATTCCCCTTGTTAAGGCTGCATCTCTAAACTAACTTGGAAACTAGTCCCATTAACTAATGTGAGCCTTATTTCCTAGATGCGGCCACAGCTAAGTATATTTGAATTGGAATCAATGGGATTTTTTTCCCCCTCGCCTGGGCTTTGAAGTGCTCCCCTATAGAGTCGAGTGCACGTCTACAAGGAAATAGCTCCCTCTGAGTTAAATGGAATTTACACCCAAGGATGTTAAAGGCTCCTCACGAGTTGAAGTTCACGCAGTTTGGGATACAGTAATAAAAAACCCAAGAAAAGTGCACTGTAAACTATGAGAAATTGCGAAGAGGAGGTTCAACCCTAAACAGTAAATGTTTGTCTTTTCCTGTCAATATCACTAATCGCTGAAAAACGTTGAAAATGAAGAGACAGTCCAAAACGTTCTCAGACAAGAAGATCTTATATAAAAGATTTAGGAGAGCTTAGCAAAGGAGCTTCCAGCGAGAGAGAGTTTATACAAGCAAAGAGCCTGTCGGCTGGTATTGAACAACATTAAACACAAAAGGCAAAGCTGCTTGATTTTAGAGGGTGAATATTCCGGGGAAACTCGCCATTGCAAAAAAACCAAAAACAAAAAAACTATAGGGATGCTTAGGAGGCGGTCCGTAGGTGACACAAACCAAAGCGGGAGATTTCGAATGGAGAAGCTGTCCAATGAGAATCTGCCGCACTGATGTCAGCCAATGGGGACAGAGACAGGAGCGCACTATAAATAAAGGGTCGCGATCACCTCGCTCCTCTATTCGGAGGTTTAGTTGCGGCTGGTTGGGAGCTGCTCGCGGTGTCTTCGTGAGTGCAAAGCGCGCCCAAGAGATGGCTCGGACGAAGCAGACGGCTCGCAAGTCGACGGGCGGCAAGGCGCCTCGCAAGCAGCTGGCCACCAAAGCGGCTCGCAAGAGCGCCCCGGCCACGGGCGGCGTGAAGAAGCCTCACCGCTACCGCCCGGGCACCGTGGCGCTGCGCGAGATCCGCCGCTACCAGAAGTCGACGGAGCTGCTGATCCGCAAGCTGCCTTTCCAGCGCCTGGTGCGCGAGATCGCGCAGGACTTCAAGACGGACCTGCGCTTCCAGAGCTCGGCCGTGATGGCGCTGCAGGAGGCGAGCGAGGCGTACCTGGTGGGGCTGTTCGAGGACACCAACCTGTGCGCCATCCACGCCAAGAGGGTGACCATCATGCCCAAGGACATCCAGCTGGCGCGGCGCATCCGCGGAGAGAGGGCTTAGCCGCCGCCGGGCTCCCTCACCCCGCTTCACCAACCCAAAGGCTCTTTTCAGAGCCACTACACCGCATCCTGAGGAGAGCTTGAGATTCCCTTCCCCTGTACCCCGGTTTGTGAGTTAGTACAAAGTGCCTCTGCACTGCCATGGGAGAGGGAGCGGTGGATTTCAGATCACTTCCTGTATACATGTGTCCCCGTTTCTGCTTTATGAACCGCCATTTTGGGAACGGGAAGGAACTACAGTAGTTTGAATTGTCACAACCCAATCCTTGACTGGTCGAGGAGCGAAAGGCTTACCTTAAGGTGCCCTCGAGCTTCACTTGCCGTTTTTAATTGGGTAGGAGCTTAAAACGGGGGTGGAGAACCTGGGGGCCCCACATGCTGTTTTGACTTTACTCTGCCGTCATCCATAACCATTGACCAGGCTCCTATCTGCCAGGACTTGCGATCTTCCTGTTCTTTACATCTGCAGAAATATTTCCTCCTGGCGAACATGTGAATCATCCGATTTACAAAATCCTCATGCCAGAGCGAATGTATTTGTATTAGGTATACACCTACTCTGTTCTCCCTCTGCCCTGCAACGTTTTTGGGGTGTACCCCTTGGAAATCCTTGCTCTGCTTTTGGAGCTGTTTAGGCTTTGCTTTCCTCCAAGGAGTTTAAGGTGGTGTACATGGCTTCCCCCCCCCCTCATTTTATAGCAAACACCACACCTGCTCTCTGCTGTATAATAAATCCATCTAGCTAGCTGAATACTACCTATCATTGGCTGCCAGCCCTACAACCCTTTTATAACCGGAGATGTCACTGGCCATGGGGCCTGTACCCCACACAAGCAATAGTTAGGTATTTTGGATTTCAAAATTATTGTGATGTGAGGTGATCTACCTCTGGATGGTACATAACCAAGTGACCCATGGCAATTCTAGGGCAAGCATAGTACTAGCAATAGGCATACATATGTGAATGACAATGCATTTTGCCTTGGATTAAGATGCTGTTCCAACATTCTCGCACTGATACTGGACAGAAGAGAAGACACAGGATTTCACATTTCACTCCAGTTGTCTATGGAAGAGGCTTGGTGCATCCATCTCTCCACCCCCTTCAGCTTTTATTTTATTTTTTATTTTTTTGTATAATTTGTATTCTTTTCTCCAAACAAATATTCAATATCATTACTTAACATTCATTTTCCAGTTTCCCCCCTCCCTGTTGACTTCCCCCAACATCCATTTCTGGTTTGTTACACCAAATGTTACATTCCCCCTTCATCAGGTGATGATTATACATACACTTCTATATCCAGTTAAAGTAGATATTCATATTACATTTACTAATGTTCTTTAATGGTCAGTCTATATGTATATACCATCTCTGTGATCTATGAATGGAGCCTGGGTTCCTTTCAGGCTCATTTTTAATGGGGGCAAGAGATACTTTTTAGATATACAACTGTATCATGTTTCCCAAATGTAATGAACTATTCTCCCTTTTATGGATTCTTCAGATATTAGGGATGTTTGCTAGAGTTCTCTTAAGTCTAAACCATCATTAGCTACCTTCCATAGGTGCCATTTGTCAGGTCCTCAGGCTACTTCTTTTCTAGTACAGATAACTTGTCAGACAGTGTTGTATTACATCAAATATTTATTCTCTTTCAATAAGACAATGATCGCTCCTGTCAGCAAGAAGCCACAGTAGTGAGTGCAGGATACACAGGGTGCAAAATGTTTGCATGCCATATTTGCAAACAGTAACCTGCCCACCTTACAACAATGTGTAAACCCATTTATCTCACCCAGCTAAAAACAGCATTACAAAATATTTACAGAAAGCCACCAAAACAAAACATAAAAACTTGATCAGGTATATGTGGAAGAAATGCTTTAACAGTGTGTTCTGGTTCCTCAAGTAACTCCTCCCCTTAACAAAAATAAAAAAATGAGACAACAGGATTTTCCATGAGCACATAGACACAACCAAGTCTTTCATTAAAAAGTGAGTAGTAATTGCACCCCTTTTCCACTCTCTGCAGTGGTCGTTCTCCCAAATGTGATCACAAGTTAACTGGGATGGGGGACTATTGTCACAAATGAAGGAGCTCTTCAACCGGATGCCACTATAACATGGAACCTGTGCCCCTAAGACAGTAGTCTGATCTCATAATCACAGAGAATATACAGGTTAACTGGGAACAGAGATTGTCACAGTAGCCCCTCCATTTCCTTCATGAAAGCTTCATACACATCATCCTTTGTCTGCACAGAAATGGGAGCAGAAGAGCCAGCTTTAGGAGTTGCTTTGGTTATCTGAACAGAAGGTTCATCATCAGGTTTTCTCTGGGTGGTGGCAGCTGTCCCTTTGTTCTCTCGGCGAACTCGCAAGGCCGTGGGCACGAAGCGGGTGATCTCAGCCTTGGGGTTGGTGATCTGTGGCTTGGCGCTGATGGTTGCTGTGGCTTTCTTCTCAATGGTGGCTGCACTGGTGTCATCCGCCTTGGGACGCTGGATCAAGCTGGGGGGAGCACTCAGCACCCCAGGATTGGGAATGGGAGCTGGGGGGAATAACCCAGGTGGGGGCACCAAAGGAGGGCGCAACATGCCTGGACGAGGAGGAGGGATGCCTGGAGGAAGAGATAAAAGTTAGTCTGCTACTCTTTGCTCAGAAGTAACCAATACCAGCATCAGCTCAAGTTCCTTTA
Source organism: Darevskia mixta (assembly GCA_034641385.1). NCBI lineage: Eukaryota > Metazoa > Chordata > Lepidosauria > Squamata > Lacertidae > Darevskia > Darevskia mixta. Next base: position 22,891,764 of record JAWWNH010000008.1, read on the forward strand.
GCCTCCCCATAATTTAAGGTCATTATATTTGCAAAATTACATGGGACACACATTTTAAATCATCAAATTCCAACAGGTGTACCAGTGGTTCATAAAACCTAGTGTTTCACTGTGCTGGAACAAAAAGGACAGGAAAATATCACCCTCTAATTTTAGGATTCAACAACAGCTTGTAGTTGACCACTTAGAAATTATAATTTTTATTAAGCAGTACATAACTCTTACTAAATAAAAATACTTAAGATGAAAACATACGCCACTAGACTAATTCAAGAAGACCTTTGTTTATCCATAACAATAAAAGAGACCCTGTGAGTAAACTGTAGTATTACCTGGAGGGGCTGGAGGTGGTAGGCGAGGTGGGGGTCCTCTTGGAGGAGGGCCAGGAGGCAGACCTGGCGGTGGACCAGGTGGAGGGCCAGGGGGGCGGCCAGGGGGAGGTCCGGGTGGCAACAGTCGTGGTAAAGGGCCACGCAGTCCAGGCAACCCAGGTGGCCTAAGAAACGGAGGCGCCCCTGTGAAAGCATTTACACAAAGACTGTTTAGTTTATGGGTTAACATGGCAATTCCTCATTACTATTTACCTGTTGTTGTGCCAAAGAGATGAGAAAGAGAAGTTTTAACACTACCTTGCTTTTTTACACAAACACTCCAACACAGCCCATAGTAATGGTGACTACTTTTTTATCAAAATACTGTGCTTTTCCCTTCTGAATCACGTTGTCAAATCATTTACAAAGTGCCAGAGACGTACAAAAACAGTCATCCATCCACTGGGTAGCTTCCTCCCCCCCCCTTTTGTTGCCAAGGCTGCAAGAGACTGCTTAAACAAAAACTGGGTATCTGCCTGATGAGAAAGACAAGTGTTTGAAGTGCAACATTCATGTGACGTTGGAGTGGGAAGCCTCCACCAGTATGCTAGCTGAGTAAGACAACTGCCTGTTTTCGGGATTTCCAAACTGGGAGCCCAAAGCAAAGAGAAGCCTGGATTTCTTAAATTTCATCAGGTGCTCACCTGGAGGAGGGCCAGGAGGGAGGCCAGTAGGTGGCCCTGGAGGCCTCAAGGGTGGTGCAGGAGGTGGCCCAAGAGGGGGTGGCCCAGGCATGGGAGGCGCTTGCATCTGAGCTGGAGGAACAGGCTGAGGTGGCGGCTGCTGCTGTGGCTGCGATGCTTGAGAGGGTGCCGACGATGCCGTCTCACCATGGGCCTCTTCCGTGCTTTGCTGCTGCGGTGTATCTTCAGCCTCTGAGTCATCGTCGTCGTCGTCATCTTCCTCTTCAGAATATTCCTCTATCTCTTTGCCTCCCTCAGGGATTTCCTGGCCTGCAGAGAAATAATGCAGGCTTGGTCTTTAAAACAGATTCTGAGGCTTTAGATGGCAATATAGACCACAGGCTAACATTAGAAAACAATTATTTGAAGGCCCAGGAAAAATATTTTATTAAAAATTAAGAAACTGATATTGAATGCTACAAGTATCTCCATAGGGTGGCTATGGAAAGGCCCAAATTTCCTCCAGGATGTTCCAAGCCCACTGCTTCGTTCCTGCATCCCTCCTGTTTAATGGGGTTTTAAGATTAGCAGCCCTGCCCCAGGCTTGCATAGATCGGAAATAAATTCCAGCAAGTGACATGGGACCTAATCCAGAGTAGAAGCGCAGGGTTCAGAATTTTTCTTACACCCACTTTCTTTCATCTGAAGCATGGAGATGGTTGCACAATGCTTCCCCCATCCACGGCACACCTAACCATCATTCAAGGTGCCCCACTGCCCTGTGGTGTCAAGGAATTCATTTTCTGGCTAAGTTTCGAAAAGCTAGATAGAATTGGCTTAGGGATTCCTCAGTGTATCTTCAAGGTTTGAAGGTCTAGTTAACACTCTTCTGGAATAGTCCTATGTTAATATTTTGTGGGCAGCCACCTATGGGGTTCCTTCACCCCACTGAGTGTCCGAAAATCACAGCTACACACCAGCCTCACCATGACCAGTCTGAGAATGCTATGAAAGCATGCTTTAAACCAGACCCTGCCTTCCATCTTCATATTAATTTAATCAGGGGTTGGGAGCTCAGGAATTTGGAAGACAACCACACATGCACATTATGAGTTCAAAGTCACTGCTGTATCAGTCAGCTGATGTGCTAAATGGTCCCATATCCTAGCTTCTATTCATAAGGCACTTTCTAGATAGATTTTTAATGCAAATCCTTGTTTAATAAACTATTTGTGAGTTAAGTTCTCTGGGAAAACAGACTTCCATAACTTGCAACTAAAATAAAGAAGTTTGGGGGTGGGCGGGGAGAATAAAGTTGAGAAAAATCCAGGCTTTCTTACCAGCCATTCGCAACATCATGGCCTGAAGTGGCGTGAGCTCTTTCATGTTCTTCTTCTTCTTGCGTGATTTTCCAGGTATCTCAGCAAACCGTACACTATGACCTGCAGAAGTAAAGTGACGGAGGATTAGGAGTTCATCAATCACCTCCTCTCAGTTTTAATTTCTGGAATGCTTTAAAAATCCAGACTCTTCCATGCTGCAATTCAGAAATTTAAATAGCTATGTATTTTCAAGGCTTAAAGTGACTCTTACAGGTGAGCACATTATCTGCTAGATTTTATGCTGTACAAAGCCATTTATCTTTTCTAACAACCTAATGACCCAAGATTATTATTAGCTTTTATTTATAAAGTGCGTCAATGTCCCTGTTTATTGTAACTCTAAGCTGGTTTCCTCCAGATGTTGCTGGATCTCTGGGCCCCGCTGGCTAAGGCTGATGGGAGTTGTACTCTAAAGCAACAGGATGGTGCCAGGCTGGTCTAGGCATTGCACAAAAAGTTAATGCCCACACAGTACCCTTCCACAGGCTTACAATGTTAATATGCATGACATGAAACAAACAAAAAAAAAACGGTAAGAGGAAAAGCAAAACAGCAGATTCGGCCACAAATTCTTACATCAAGTTATGCAATTGTTACAATGACCAGATGGAACAGCCATTAAGGGAAACAGTTGTAAGAGAAGGAGGAGCCAACCCACGGTTGGTCCCAGCAGAGCAGACTTTGCAGTTTTAACTCCCCCTTTGATGCAGCCAGTATATACATCAGGTGGGCTACGTATTAGACTAGTCAAGAACAGTATGTTTATAAAAAAGAACTCAAGAGATTGCTTGTACCCCTCTACCAGCATTACAAAATAATGCTGAAAAGCATCCTATGAAAGAGCTTAGAACAATAATTCAGATGCTGGCAAAGCATTCATGCTTGCTTCTCATCCACTCAAATACTATGAAAGCATAACTATTTCAAATCCATTCTCCTGAGAAGCTTACCCAATTTCTTGTCTTCACCACCCTCCCTCTCAGCCGTGTCATCCTGATGCATTAACTCATCCCCTTCGCTGTCTGCATCACTTCTGTCACTGTCGCTGTCATCAGTAGTGTCATCGTGCTTGTCCTGATCCATGTCCTCGGGATACCCCTCATCTTCACTGGTACTGGAAGCTTCATCATCCTGTCCTCGTGGACCTGAGTAGTTCAAACATGAAGCCACCAAGAAAAGCAACGTTCAGCTTGTTTTGATACTGTGAAGGCTTTCCCTTACAATACGATGGGGTAGGGAGGTGAAGAGGAGAATCAACAGTTCAGGTCCGATACTCTCCTGCAGACTTCACAGCCAAGAGGGATCAGTATGAAATATCAATGAATATTTGGACTAGTATTTCTGTAGCTACAGAATACCTGCATCACCTGCAAACTGCCCACTTTGATTTCTGGATGGCTGGTTTCTTCTATATACCCACAGATGTACAGCAAGGTATCTACAGATGAGCATAGCTGATAATTTATATAAAATTGTTCCCGAACAAAGCAGAAAAATAACAAAGTAGGTTAACTTTGACACTATTTATTTAATGGTGACATTTGAACATCACTGTACACCATAGTTAATGGTTTACCTGGAACATACAAACTGCTTCTGCTTCACTCCTTCCTTGGCATGATCAACAAAATACAATCTCTGGCTTACCATTACATCCAAACAAGCTACTGTTGGTATGCCAAGAACAAACCTTGGTTTAACACTGTGGCTTGGAACAAAACCACAATTGCTGATTCAGACATATTGCTAAGCCAGGGATCATTGTTTATCACTCATGCTAGGGGAGTGTTCCATTAACTATGTTTAACTGTGGCATGCAAAGTATCATAGCAGTCATATCCAAAAAGCATTCACATAAATCTGAGATTTGGGGGGGAGGGGGGGAGTTCTAAATAGCAAGCCTAATGTATTTCTTGGGAACTAGTAGCTTTTTAAAAGCACATACACAAGAATACAGATGCACACCAACTATCTCAAATGCTTCTTCCATGCTCAAAACATGGGAATGTCTTACATGGCTTTCCTTTCTATTTATTTGCCAACCATGTTTTAGGCTCCTTCAAAATTGGCAATGTGTCTTGTCTTCTCCTTGTAGATCTGTGTCCTTAAAACTAAATCTAGTTTTACATCTCTTAAAAATACAGGAGAGAATGAACAATGTATGAAACTGTCAGAAGATTTCCCCAACTTTTCCACAAAGCACAACTGCCTGTTTACAGAAGAATATGGAACCCCAGCCCCCATCCTCAAATACAATGGTGGCAACAATAATATAATATAATAATTTATTACTTATACCCTACCCATCTGGTGGGTTTCTCCAGCCACTCTGGGTGGCTCCCAACGTAATATTAAAAACACGATAAAACATCAAACATAAAAAACTTCCCTAAACAGGGCTGCCTTCAGATGTCTTCTAAATGTCAGGTAGTTGTTTATTTCCTTGACATCTGATGGGAGGGCGTTCCACAGGGCGGTCGCCACTACTGAGAAGGCCCTCTGCCTGGTTCCCTATAACCTTGCTTCTCGCAGTGAGGGAACCATCAGAAGGCCCTCGGAGCTAGACCTCAGTGTCTGGGTTGAACAATGGGGGTGGAGACGCTCCTTCATGTATACTGGGCCGAGGCTGATAGGGCTTTAAAGGTCAGCACCAACACTTTGAATTGTGCTCGGAAACGTACTGGGAGCCAATGTAGGTCCTTCAGGACCGGTGTTATGTGGTCTCGGCGGCCACTCCCAGTAACCAGTCTAGCTGCCACAGTCTGGATTAGTTGTAGTTTCCGGGTCACCTTCAAAGGTAGCGCTTGTGGATAAGGAAAATAACTACCTGTCTCTGGACTGTAAGACACCTCCTCTTCTCTTCTCCGAGGGGCCATCTCTGAGGTGAATCCAACCTTCCGACCGTACATCTGCAAGACCTGAGGTGGAGGCGGCCCTGGTGGAGGTCCTGGAGGCTTCCTGCCTGGAGGTAAGCGAGGAACACCAAGCCCGGGGGGTGGAAGTACAGAAACAGGCCGGACAGGAGGTCTAGAAACAAGGTTTTGAACAGTATAAGAGCTAAGGATTTACAAGCTTTTCAGTTTGAGCTAGAGTGCTGGATGCCAATGCAGCACCGGCTGAGCTTTTGCCCTAGTTTCTGGCTACTTACTTATGCCCTGTGAATATTATGCCAACTGTCTTCCTAGTGGCTGAAGTTAGTAATTCTTCTCAGCCGGCAACAAAACAGCTGACAACAAGGACAAGAAGCTGAGCACCAATTCAATTCAATATATGCATGCGCCCCAGATTTAATTGACAGCCACACTTAACACTTTTCTGTACTAGCATGCAGCCCAAATGATGTCAGTCCATGTCTTGTGCCTTAAGCTACACTTCAAGAACCACCATTAAACCACATGAACAAAAAGCAGCTCACAAATTATAGCATGTGGCATTTAAAAGCACAAGTAAAATAAAAACAAAAGCCTATTTAATCACAGTAGCAGCATCAGATTCTAATCCACACAGACCAATCCCAAAAAGAGCTTTGGCCTTTTCCAGTGCATTTCCTTGCTTACCCATAGGCTGATGTCTTTTTGAGAATAGAGGGGGGCTGTGCTCCAGGCAGGGGGATGTCCTGAATGAGGATGTTGGAAGGGGCATGAGGCATATCTGGCAGGGGGATACTCTCCACTTCGACATGCTGGGCATTCTGAAAGAGATTTTTAAACATTCCCTTTGGTTAATCTTCAGGAGGTGACAATGGGTATGTGACAGAGGCGAGACAAGCGCCCCTCTATCAGCTCAACTGGGATCACCCGACGCCTGGATCCTCTCCTCCCAGAACTGCAGTGACCTCTTCACTATATATCTTGATTGTATAACCCAGGCATAGGCAAACTCGGCCTTCCAGATGTCTTGAGACTACAATTCCCACCATCCCTGACCACTGGTCCTGTTAGCTAGAGATGATGGGAGCTGTAGTCCCAAAACATCTGGAGGGCCAGGTTTGCCTATGCCTGGTATAACCTCATGAAAGACTTAGCCCTGGAACCTACTTATCTTCCTCTCCCCTCCCCATTTATTTTGAATTATGTCACTTAGACTGTAAGCAGTTAGCATAAATGAAAACCACATTTAAATAAAAAAATAACTACTAGCTTTAATAATCAGCCAAGAGGGCTTTCACTTCCCTTCTGAGCCATGTCTAGTTGACTGCAAATCTGCAGGCAGGAATAGTTTGGGGGGGGTTGCACAGCACTTAGCAAATTTTAGGTGCTTTATAAATGAGAAAGCAACATGAAGCAATCAGTGGCATAACATTTAATTTCCTGACAATTCATAAATGCAAGCAACCATTTACAAGGAAAATAACACGACCAGTCAAATTAATGAAATAGTCAGTCATTTAAGCCATTCCAATGAAATAATGCTTTGATGGTGTTTCCTGCTTGGCAGGGGGTTGGACTGGATGGCCCTTGTGGTCTCTTCCAACTCTGATTCTATGATTCTATGAAATCTGAGGAGGGAAAAGTGAAGGTTTCTGGTCACCAAGTCACCAGACTACATAGGGAGGAGATTCATAAAAGCTAGTTTGCCACCTGAAGGTGCTTCTATGTAGCTGAATTTCAAATGCAACACACCACTGCTTGCATGTACTGTTACCAGACATATGCATGGTGTGCTTGTAATTTTTAAAAAAGCTTAGTAGGGCTTAGAAGGAACCAAGCAACTGGCCTTGCACTGTCCACATTTAAGTAAGCCAGGAGTAAGAACCCTTAAATCAATGCCATTCAAATCTGATGAGGACAGATACCTTTACAGCATCGAAGTACTGACTGAGCTGAGATCTCTTCTGCTCATATTCCACTTCTAGCTTGCGCAACTCCTTGTAGATGTCTGGATTCTCCTTCTCATAGAGCCGCAGGATCCGCTCAAAGGTCTCACGCAATTTCTTACGCTTGTCCTTCAGCACCTTCTCATTGAGCTGGGGTTGCTGCACTGGGTTAAACTCTGATCCAGTATTAGGATTGAGACAACCATGTGGAAGGAGAGAGATTTACAAGCAAAGCCTGAATTAAGTCATTGTTTTCTCTTCCTTTCACCACACCACGTTTATAACACATGTGCCATCGTGGCATCCATGTTCAGAAACAGAACCCTGAAGAAAGCTTTCCTCCTGAGTGCCACTAAAAGAGAATACATATTTGGGAACACAGCTTACTGGTGCTCAAATAACACTGTTAGTTCCCAGGTGGCCCAGCCTGATCAGCAACCCAAGTAGTGACTAGGGAAAGGGGGAGAGGGCCTTCCTGGGCCTGGCTCCCCATTCAATGAACCCTCTTTCTAGGGCAGCTTGCTTGGTCCCAACAATGTTTCTAGGGTGGCTTCTAAAAGAAAGAAAAAGAACACGGGGGGGGGGGCTACCAACTCTCTAAAGAAACTGGCCACTTGAGTGTACCCAGCCCTTGATCTCCTTGCTCCAAAAAAAACCATGGTATCTGATAACATTTGTTACATCAGCCAATGTGTTCCTCCTCCAGATATTTTTTAACTATTAACTCCCATAAACCCAAGCCAACATGACCAGTGGTCAGGGACAATGGGAGCTTTAGTATAACATATAAAGGTAAAGGGACCCCTGACCATTAGGTCCAGTCGTGTCCGACTCTGGGGTTGCGGTGCTCATCTCGCTTTATTGGCTGAGAGCCGGCGTACAGCTTCCGGGTCATGTGGCCAGCATGACAAAGCCGCTTCTGGCGAACCAGAGCAGCGCACGGAAACGCCGTTTACCTTCCCGCCAGAGAGGTTCCTATTTATCTACTTGCACTTTGACATGCTTTCGAACTGCTAGGTGGGCAGGAGCTGGGACCGAGCAATGGGAGCTCACCCCATCGCAAGGATTCGAACATATAGAGAGTATCCTATTGCCTACCCCTAAGTCTTTCAGCTTCACAGATGCATTTGGCCCCATCTGGTTTCTCCATTCAAGTTTCCCCCAACCCCCAAAACCTACCCATTTCATCAAGTTTTTCCATATCTCGGATTATTTGCTTGGGATCCTTCATCTTCAACACTGCTGCTCTTACCATCATGCGTTGCTTCTTGTTCTGGGCTCACCAGAAAATGAGAGAGAGTGAAAGATTCCTGTATCAGCCAAACCAAGCAACATATACAATACAAAAGAATAGGTAGAGCCAGGAGTGGGTTTTTGCATGGCAGGACTGTGAGCTCAGTTCTGGTACTGGGAAAACAATTATGGGCCAAACATGTGCTTAGAAGCACCCTGTTCCTTAATTTCAAGGATCTGTTGCCCCCACTATAACATATCTTGCACCTGGCTCTAGTTGGAGGATAATAAGTTTCTAGTTTTTTAAAAACACAGATCCCACAAGACTAAAGTCTGCACAACACTGTTCTAAGCTGTTAAAATTGATTTTACATTCCAATTTTAAAGGCAGTGTGTTAACACACCTTCACATTTATACCCTATCAACCTTTACAATCCTCAGTCTCTAGTTCTGTGGGGTTTTATATTACTGGCTTCCTGTTTAAAGACACTTGAGTACTTGGTCAAACACTGCTAAGATATTTATACTTACAGATGAGAATAAGACTAATCATCCACCAAAGAAAACTATAAATATATAGCATTAGTACTATCACAATTCTATCAAAAATGCGTTATTTCTCCAGCTTTATTAATACTTGGAAAATACTGTAGGAAATAGCTCATCAGTTAGCAAGTACTACATTAACAAGGTACGCTTTACGTTAGGAACATAACACATAGAAGTACAGGGTCACCAGCCTTTAGTAAAGCAATGAACTCTCACCTTCTTAAGCTCCCTTTTTCGAGCCTCCTTGCCTGCAAAGATATAAATGCTCAATTTCAGACCCAGTACTAGCAAGCTTTGGGCTGCAATCATAACCACACTTATCATGGAACTTATTGTACTTCAGAGTACACTTTGAATCCTAAGAGGTACTGTACTTGTGCCAAGGAAGGAGCAGAGCAGGAACTGGGCAACATGCACCAGAATGCTGCTTGTTCACAACAAACAACAGCTGGTCAGAAAATCTGGTTTATTGTTATGTGCAAATGCAACCAGCATCTGCCCAAGGAGAAATCTAAGTCTATAAGGCTTTACTTGTATACTTCAATGTTGCACACACAATGTTGCCTGACCAACCCTGAATGCTTACTCCACCTTTTTCCAAAACTGTCTTTAAGGAAAAGAAGTTGAGTGTTCTACCATCAGAAAGGAATCTGACTCTTGCAAACACAGCCTGTGTACACACTATACCTTTAAAGCACATTTGAAGCAAATTCTTTCCCTCAAAAAATTCAGAGCACTGTAGCTTACAGCACACATCACTATAATTCCCAGGGACCCTTCATAAACTACAGTACTCAACATTCTTTGAGGAAAAGACTGTGCTTCAAAGGCGCTTTGAAGGTATCGTGTGTACACAGCCATAGTAAACATGGACCAACTAGAAGCTACACAGAAGTGCACTTAGATTTAACTATGAGAAATCCTATAATTAACAGACTGCAGTGAACCAAGTCATACTGACTGCTCTTCAAATAATTTAATATAAATATTTGTATATATGCTACTGGAAGGAATTTTTTTTATTTTATTCCTTCACTGACACTGTTTAATGCTAAACCCATAGTACAGTATACTGTAACATTTTAGCCTGCAGTGTTAAGTCTTATACCTCAGGCTACATTAGTGTTTGAAACTCCCATTGTTATAGGCACATTTTGCGACAGGGAATTCAGTGTGAGCAGTTTCTGAGCTCTGGGCGCAGTACTGCGCCTAAGAATTCAGATTAAAACTGCAGAGTGGAAGGAAAGGAGGACCTTTTTCTGCCTCCCCACTTCCAGCTACTCTCTGAAGACTGGAAAAGAGACCCTCTTAAGAATATGGGAGGGGAGCAGGGGAAGTACTAGACCATGTAAAAATTGAACATAATATTTTAGCAGCAGTTCATTCATTTCAGCTTTGTATTCTTGTTATTAAAAAAAGTGCACCTAGACATTCCGTAACCTAGGTTTAAGGTGCCATTTGGCTCCTAGCTTTCCTATCTTAGTTTCTAACACTGTGCTACATGCTTTCAACCATGCATCTCCCCTAAAAACCCTCCTCCTTACTTTAAAAAAGCAAATTCTGTACACTTACGAGCTTGATCTGTGGGATTCATGAACTTCCCACTCTTGGTGGATGACGTGGATCTTCGCCCCATTTTGACAGTTTGTTTATTTTATTGTTTCACTGAATGAAAACTAGACCAGGAGGAGAAAAAATATATAATTCAGCATAAACGTCACTATTAAACACACAAGTCCTGTAAGTCATGCAGAAGCACATCTCATTATTATAGTCACGAATAATAATATAGTATAAATAATAACAACAACAATAATATAGTATAATAAGATTTTTTTAATATAAAAAACCCTTTTCTGTTAAAAGTCACGCATTTACTGAAAAACGCTTGCCCTTGATCCGACCAGGGTTTTAACACCGGACCATCAGGAGACACAGCTCTGCACAAAGCTCCAGCCTTTGGGGTATAAAGAACTGTTTGTGCCCATCAAGATGAAATGATTTCTAAGCCGGGAAACGGTAACAGGTTACCTGGCGCCAAGGCCGGTGGCTCCAAGCAGGGGGAGGCGGACAGCCCAGATCCGCGCCTGATCCCAGTGGATCCACGGGGCGCGAAGGAAGAGGCCGGAGCCCCCCAACCCCGACGGCAGAGCGGCGCCCGGTCGCTCCAACGAGAGAAAGGGCCCTACAGAAGCCGCGCCTCGGATACTCTCCGCGTCGCCGCCATCTTGAAAAGCCGCGCGATCTCGCGGCAACAGCGATAGAGGCGCGGAACGGCTAGAGTAGCCCGCAACCTGAACTTCCGGCAAAAATGAGGAACTTTGAGGCACGTGGACTTCTCATCAAAGACTCGTCTTCTGTCCCCAACTTCCGGGAAGTTGATTTGGCCTGAAGGAGCAGACCATTAAGGAGGTCAGGGTTTTAGCATCCCCGACCTAGGATACCCGGAACAAAAGGTTAACAGCAAGCACCGGAACTCATACATTTTGTTTTTAGTTTAATTATTGAATTTATATACAGGTATACCGCCGTATGCCCGGAGGTTCAAACAAAATCAAAATATAAAACCCTAATATATTTAATCAAAATTAAAGCAACAACCTAATAGCAATTCCCCCCTCCCCCCCAAAAGAACCACATTTTAAACGGGAATAGGATGTCAATGAAATGAACCAAAGTCCTGGTTTAAAAGGAACGTTTTTGTCTGGCGTGGAAAACTGGAAATATATGCAACTCATGCTGCTTCCTCCTTCCCCTCAGCTTCTGTCGCCTGAGGCAACAGCCTCACTCTGCCCAGTGATAGAGCCATGGGCGTCTGTAGGAATTTTTCGGGGGGGGGGGGAATAAAGCACAAAAAAGGGGGAGCAGTGAATTTCTGACACGAAAATAAGAACAGCAGCTGTCCATTTTGCCTCGTATCTCGGGTTGTACAAATGACGAAAACTTAACTTTGGAAAGATAAACTGGAGATTATGGCTCTTCGGAAGTCAGTGCTCCCTTCCTCTCCCCGCCTGCACTTTGCGGGTATCTTACACGCATGCAAGTACTGTAAATGCAGCACAAGGCTTTGCACACAACTGAACTTTGGGCTGCAAGTTGTGAGTGACGTCCCGGGGGTCGCCATTTGGGGCCGGCGAAGGGTTGTTGGAGTACGCTTGACCGTTGGCAATGCTGGCTGGGGCTGCTGGGAGTTGGAGTTCAATAACACCTCGAAGGCACCATGTTCGCTATCCCTGTGTAGCTTTTTACCGTTTGCTGCAACCCTAAGCGCGGGGGATTTGGAGCTGGAAAATCAAACTAGCTTCTGACATGCTCGATTGACACTATACTACTTTGCACCCCAAAAAAAGTAAAGAAAACCTATCTCAGCCACAGACCCCTTATCTGTATTATGGGGGTAGTGGTCTGTAGTTTATACGACAGCAATCACGTTTTTCTCACAAAGTAAGTCCTAACTTATAGCAAGAACTACTGTATATGCTGCTGCTGCTTCTTTCTGAGTGGACTCCTGCTTCTCAAGTACGCTAAAATCCTGGATTTCTTTATTGTTTTATATAGGCAGTTCTCATTTCACCCTGGGATGTGGAAACGTCAAAGAGAATCATAAAGTTTTTTTCTTTCTATGGGATTTCCGTCTATTTTCCCTATCTCTATACTTGTCCTTGTTACTAGACGCTCCAAGCTGCAGCGTCTCTTTGGTACTTTGTATTTAGAATTTCAACATCAGAACGGAAGTGTCTGTATAAGACTGAGACCCCGTCTCTATGGTAATGGTACCGTCCACAAAGCTCTCTTTCTAGTTCGCCTGAGCTCAGAGGTGCTCAAGGCCGGTTTGTCCTTCAGACCTCCCAATGTCTGCATCTCTATGGTTAAGGTTTCTCATAATCGCTAGGCAACACTGAAAGAAGGTGCCGGGAGAGGGAGGGCGCCCTTAAGGCCGGGAGGGGGCGCTCGCCTGCCAGTCCTGGAAATAAATTCTTTGAAGTTCTTTTCTTGCACAAGCTCAGAAATAACTTTATACTGCAAGGTTAAATCACACAATGCTTTTTAGAGGGAAGAAGACAGAGTTCAGTTCAGATCATATCATATCGAAAGAGCATTAAAATGCTTTATATAAAACATGACTCCTGGCAGTACAGTGGTACTGTACTTATAAACGTTACCCTACATTTTGTTGCAAGTCCCATTGATAGCAATGTCAGTTACTTCCAAGTAAGCTTTTTATGGGGGAATTCCAGTGAAATGCGTTTATTGGGAGAAGCATACCATTAGCCACAACATTCAGGCATACACTACACTAGTCACAGTTAATATTTTTAAGGAAGCCTGGATATTTATAAAATTATGAAAGTTGAAGTGGATAAATAAATTTTGCTCCCTTAGTCTTAGAACTCTGTGTTAACAAAACCTGTCACTTTCAACAAAGCATGTCCCTCCTGTATCGGTGGCAATAGATTCAGAATAAGTAAAAGAAAGTATGTGTTCTCTTCACACAGCAGATTGTGATCTGTGGGAGATAAGTGCTTCCTTCTTCCCACCGTGTGGGCATCTTTTGCAGATGACTGCAGTGCCTGGCAACAGATAATATCTCCTTGAAAAATGGCCTTATTGTGTCTTTTGTTGAAAATATTGTACCTTGAGCCTGAAATTAACAAGCATGATGATAAAGTCTAAGCTATGGGAGCTGGGCATGTACAGCCTAGAAAAAGAATTTTCTATTTGGTCTGCATCATTTTAATGTAATGTGTTTCATGTTTTCTGGCTCCTCTGCTTGAGCCTATGATGTCATTGTCACATTCTTTGTATCATGCAAGACTACCCACCTCACAGGCCTCTGTGATGTCACCATATTTACAGCAACTGATAGTCCTACACCAAGATGAAGTGCCCTTGCCCAGTCCTTCTCCATCGGACTTTTTCTTCATAATAAGCTGAATGGCAGGTTTGGTTGGAACTTCTTAATCTCTATTTTAATTGTATTCCTACTAGGATGTTTTGTTTCACGGTGGTTCGCCAATCCAGAAGTGTATGAGGCAGATGTGCATACTAATATGGTCAAAATTGCTTTTACCAAAATGTTCCCACCAAAGCTCAGTTAATAATAAGAAAGAAAGGAATACAAGGAAAGGAAAGGAAGTTATAAGGCAGGAAAAATACCAAGAGATGACAAAGCCATGACTTTAATAATGGAACTGATTTGGCAAGCTTGCTCTTATACATTCTATCCTCCCCCACCACCCACCCACCCACACAGGACCACAGGTTGGGGCACAGGGTACCATCTAGACTGCCCCCGGCTCCAACTCATAACAATATTTTCTTATTGGCCCTATGCTGATTTGAGAGGTAACATGCACAAATAGAGAGAAAAATGCATTTATTTGAGAAAACACATATTCCGTTATATATTGTGCTATTTCAAATTTTATTTCATAATACGCAAAACTCAATAACGCAGTGCATGTTTTCAATATTTTCCACATTACCAAGCTTGATTCACATGGAAAAGGATAAACTGCATAACTACATCTTGATTTCTAGTATGCAATTGTTGTACAGTGGATTTGTGTATGTTTTTTCTACAAATCCCCACTGAAAGGGAGGAAACATTAGGATTGCAATCAAAGGCAACAATCCCAACCCCACTTATCCAGAAGGAATCCCCACTGAGTTCAACGGGACTTAACTTCTGAGTAAATATGGTTACATTTGTGCTGTTAGAGCAGGGGTAGGCAAACTAAGGCCCGGGGGCCGGATCCGGCCCAATCGCCTTCTAAATCTGGCCCACGGACAGTCCGGGAATCAGCGTGTTTTTACATGAGTAGAATGTATCCTTTTATTTAAAATGCATCTCTGGGTTATTTGTGGGGCCTGCCTGGTGTTTTTACATGAGTAGAGTGTGTGCATTTATTAAAAATGCATCTCTGGGTTATTTGTAGGACATAGGAATTCATTTCCCCCCCCCCCCCAAAAAAAAAAATAGTCCAGCCCACCACATGGTCTGAGGGATGGTGGACCGGCCCACGACTGAAAAAGGTTGCTGACCCCTGTGTTAGAGCATTTGCTCATGTCACATACCTGCAGAAACCTACACCTTTCAGTTACTGCTTATCTGCAAGGGTCTTTTGTCTTTAACAGGTTATTCACCACCAAACTCTTTATTTCTATGTTGCTAATTGCAAAAACAAACAAGCCGTATTAAAAAGGAAAGTTCTTGTCAGTCATATTAGAATAGCCTACGTTTCGTGTACCGGTAATCACCAGTGTGTAGGAACATCCCCAGATATTCCTAAATTAGCTTTGTCTTTCACCATTGCACTTACTTCTGTAATGGCACAATGATAAATCTGCGAGGCTTCCTTAAATTCTGCCAGATGCTTCTCATAGCTCTCAATGCATGCTACGAGGTGATCTCTTTCCACTGCTCCCAATATAGCATGAAGAATTATGTCGATACCCAGCCCCAGAGCACTAATGGCAATGCCTCCTAGAACAGATAACCCAATCTGAGCAAGTAGAGCAACTAGTTTGTTAACAGTAACCGTTACAATATTCGAACACACCAATTTTACAGCTACTATACCTGCAGATGCAGTAGCCTCTCCGAGGATAACAGATACGATCCTGTGAGCTATTGCAATTTTTTCCAACTCAGGCTCTTTGATATCATAAAGCTTTCGGTACATCAATGGCTCTAGCTTTTCCTTTATTTCTTTATCAAACTTCCATACCTCTTGCTGAATATCAGTCATGGCTCGGATGATGACGTCACAGTTCTCTTTGATGGTGCCGCCCTCTTTCATTTTAACGTGCGCAATCTTGGCTCCCAGATGCTCATTCAGTGCTCCAATTAGTTCATCGGTAGCCTTAAAATTCAGCCGCATGCAGTCAAGCAGTTCCTGGTGCAGGGCGATCACATCCTGGCGTCTTTGTGGATTGCTTGGGTAGAGAAGGTCACTGAGGCTCATTCTGCAAAGATGAGCTGATAATGGAAGAGGAAAGTAGTTCTGCTGTAAGTATTAGGAATTGTGGCCAGGGATGATAAACTCAAGGAGCAGAAGTACAATAAAAATACTCATAGATAAAATACTGGGAGACCACTAACTGATAAAACAGGAAGCCAACTCGAAATTATTAAAGTAATGTGCATTGCCATTGCTACTTCACTTGATTCTGTTTTACTTTTTCTATTTTAAGTGTGAAATCTTTGCACTGGTCTTAAGACCTTTTTTTTCCCCCACCAGCATTTTTCCCCCCATTGGGAGGGTAGCAGGTGTTATTGGTCTGCTTTTGCTGTTGGCTTTGATTGTACTTTAGTAATTACTAATGATAAAGTTAACAAAAATCAAATCAATGACCATAATCTCCTTTAGCAGAACACAAAGAAATTCTGTAGCAGACTGATGAAGAAGAGAAAGGCAAAAGGGTCCTTCTATGGAGGGGTGGGGGTGGGCACTGGATATCATATATTATTGCAAACCACTCTATGTTCCATCCTGGAGGAAGGGCAGATAGCAAGCTGTTAAATAAATAAATAAAACCAAGTTGCCTTCCGTTGGGCACAGCTTCCAAGCAGACTCTGAAAAGGACTCAAGGGCTGCCAGGGGCTGATGGGAAGACAGGCAACAGAGTTGAAGTGCAGCCATTGGGATGATAATGCAGACTTACTTGCTACATTGATCCCAAGCGCCCTGTGTTCTTCAGTATATTCATGGATTCTTGTAGCAACACAACCACACACCACCACCACCCCCTGGGCAGATTTCGCACTTGGTCACATAGGCATGTTGTTGGGCTTTTGGTCTTATTCTGAAAGAGGAAGATAATATGTATTATTTGGCAAGTTGTGTCTACAAGAATTCCCTTGCAGAGCTAGAGGCACCAATAGGCGGCCCAAGACACCATTTGGTACGTTGTCTACATTTTCACCATCCGGGAGCTTCATCTGCTGCCAGTGAGGAAATTCAAGGCTGAAGTGGCAGAAACAGTCATCCCCCTGAGATGACTAGAGTGGCTGCCTCGAGTCTGTTCCCATTTGTGCTGGGCAGCACCAAGTTGCTGGCTGGTAATCAGAGAATGACAAGGTGCAGGGCAATTTTTAAGCATTTCCCAATGCAGCCTGCCAAGGTCCAAGAGGTTTTATCCCTTTACTGCTAGAGTGAAAATGTTTTGACATCGTTTTTATATTGTTGTAAACCACTGTGATACATTTTTTTTAATGGTGCACTGGTATATAAATATTTTTTTATAAATAAATGAATGACTGGATTCCCAGCAAGTGGAGCCCAGTAAGCAAATTTAAATGGAAACTCACCCCTTCTTGTCAGCCGTGAGGACACTGCCAATTTTACTATCAAAGGAGACTTGTCTTCTTAGCTGAATGCTGGGTTCAGTTAATAACCACCAGTAAATATCCAAATCCTTATTATCAGTTTCCCACCATCTCAGTACCCACCAGCATCATGCCTTGCCCAACAGCACCCACACAATACAAATCGTTTATAAAGTTCTCATCTCACATGTCGGCGAGACACAGCTTGAGGGTTTGTGCAGAGCGCCATCCTATTTTGGGCTCTGCCTGTTGATCGTAGGTGAATGCTGACTCCTGATGCAGCCTTGCAATGCTAGCTCAGCATTAGGGGTCACAAGGCCACAGTCATTGTGCCACCAGCTTAACTTACTTAGTAGGCAGAAACTCGTAGAATCAGTCTGCAAGTCCACAGAGAGTATTTTTCATCTAAATGTGAATTCAGCAGGGATTTCTAACTCATGATACATTTCTGATGTTGAGCAAGACCAAACTACAGATGAAATGAAACACACTTTTAAAAAAAGCATCCTTAAGCTGGCACATTTATTTTGAGCCTACGATGGAGGGGCTCACAGCATTAGTGCCCCAAACAGCAGCCTTGGATTCAAGCAGAAATCAAGCACCTCTCTCTGTCTGTCTGTCTGTCTGTCTGTTTGTCTGTCTCTGGCTTCTGACTGCTTCTTGCTTCTAGCCTATACATCCCTAAACTTGGACTTTTGTCTTTCTAACTACCAGCCCAAACTGTTCCTTTAAATTTAAAGCTTTCTGTTTGCAAGTTCAGCACATTTTATTGCTTCTTTGGTCAACAGGGCTGGCGGATTAGTGCTGAAATGCTTCTTTGGCGAGCTTCCGTTCCACAGGAGGTGGGGGTGCTAAATTGATGGACTTTTTCCGTTTTGTTTTCTCTTTTCTTTCCATTATAGCAAAATAGTAAACAGAAAGCTTTCAGGAAGCAATAACAAGAAACTTTGCTGAATGGCACTTTCATGTAGTAGATCTTGGTTGTGGAGAAGGGCATTGTTAGTTAAAATAACACTGTATAAAATGCTGCACAGGATCTCCGTTTTAATTCCATTGCCATCTGATTGTGGAAAAGAAACAGCCTCAGCAGCACTAGAGGCCTCCAGTGTGAAAACAACCCCCCATTTTCGACAAAAGAATGGCCGGCATGCAGGAATGCATTTCAATATTAAACCAAAGGCCAGATTCAGAGCTGGCGCTGTTTCCAGTTTGTTCTATAATTGCTAGTTCAAAGTAAAAAAAAAAAAATCACAGGGAGTTTAGTTGCTGGGAGCACAATCCACAGGACAGGGAAGGAATGCAGGCAGTGGCAGATGGGTGCAGTGGTTTGAGATCACAAGCCTTTCCTGGCATTCCTTCAGGCCTTCATTGCTACTTGATCTTTTCCAAAACCCTTTTCCCATTATCAGTTCATTACACCTCTCCCCATCCCTGTAATGGCCATCTAATAGAGGTGATTCCCCACTTACATGGGGGTTACGTTCCGGGCCCCCAAGCACATTTGTGAAATGCACGGAAGTGGGGGGCCTCGTCAGAGCAGGGAACTGGGGTGATTTAAGAGGCATCAGAAATGCAGAACCGTACCTTTTTCTTGTACACTGTACCTTTCCCTCCAGATTGCCAGAAAGGACAGGGAACAGTGCTTCCGAGCCCCCTGCAATACAGCTTCCTGTCCAACAGCTGTTGAGTAGGGTAGCAGGCAACAGCAGGAGTTCTCGTGTGCCATTTTGGAGCCCATAAATTCTTTTGGCTCACTGACATCCTCTTCAGGCTCTGGGGAGGGGCTCTTAACAAGCCACAAGGACTTTCCAGCTCTCTCCTGCCATTTCCAGGTTTGGATTGATTGATTGATTGATTGATTGATTGATTGATCTCCCAGCACTGCGCATATACGAGGTCGTTTGTGAGTTGATTGTGCATTATTGGGGGTATTTCTCTATACCGTAGATTTTACATAACATATTTCAATTTAAACATATCATTCACCTTCACATTTTAGATTCTCGGAATCCCCTGACTTCCCACCACCCTTCTCTGGTTTTCATTGTCAATCCCTATTTCTTTCCTTTTTTTCTAATTTGTTAGAAATATTATTAATTGTTTTTCCATTGTATTTTGTATATTATAAGAATTACTCTAATCCTGCTAAAGTTTTTAGTTGTTTACAGTTTTCTCTTAAATACATTATAATTTTTTCCCATTCATTCTTAAGCTTCTTCTCATCCTGGTCTCTGATTGTCCCGGTGAATTTTGCCATTTCAGCATAGTCCATCATCTTCATCAGCCACTCCTCTCTGGTTGAAACTTTGCCCTCTTTCCATTTCTGGACCAGTTGTATTCTCCCTGCTGTCATCGCATACATGAAAAGTCTTTTCTGCTCTCTCGGAATCTCTGTACCTAAGATACCATGTTATTTTAAACATTTTCTTCAGTTCATTATATATCCTTTCCCAGAATGCTTTTGTTACCTTGCACATCCACCACATATGGTAGAACGTGCCTTCTTTCTCTTTACATTTCCAGCATACATTAGAAGCAGTTCTATACACCTTTGCTAATTTTACTGGTGTTAAGTACCATCTATACATCATTTTCATATAGTTTTCCTTCAACAAACAGCACACTGGTAAATATTAAATCTTCCTTCCATAGTTTCCCCCAAGACAAAAGTTGAATATAACAGCTTTGTTGACTTTCTTCCACTGAGCATGCTTTGGTTTGTATTTCAGTGTGATATCTCCCCTTTTGGAAATGCTGGCCAGGTTCAGTTCACAGAACGGTGAGGAAAGGCTACTCAATGCCAGCCGCAGCTTGTACGACTGTGTCTACATGTTTGTTTCTTGCACCAACATCGCCTTCCGGATGCTCAACCAGTTTCTAGGAACTGACCTAGCCATCATTACAGTAAGGGAAAACTTGAGCATCAAAGAAAACCTTCAGCTTCTGATGAGTGCTCTGAAAGAGATGCAGGAAAAAGTGGAGGCAAAAGATCAAGTTATCAAGCAGAAAGTCGGCCTTCCACTGTATTCCCGTATTGTGTTGCCTTCCACCTCCACGGATGAAAAAATCAAGCTGGTAAAGGACCTTTATGTTCAATATAAGGGAGTTATTGAAAATATCAGCGGTCCCGTTTCAGCAGTGCTACTGAAAAATGGCAATCTCCCCGAGATAGTAGACACCGCCATTCGGGATTTAGCAAGCAGTCCTGTTCTCTCTCTTCGAGTGGGTGACCTTCTCATGACTGACGAAGAAATTGCCAAAGCGCTTGCAGACTCCAGCCCCACCTCATCCCAAACAACAACAGCAACAGCAACAGCAACAGCGCGAACAAGGACTCAGAGCCAACCAATCATTAACACGACTTTCTCACTTACTAACTTCATGAGGGTAGCTTTTAAAGGACAGCCAGCTAGTAAAACGATTGAATTAGCGGCAAGCACCCTCGAAGACGCTGTGAAGATCTTGAAACCAGCTTGTGAAAAATTCCAAAGGACTGTGAAGACAGCTGAAGAGTATATCACACTGATATTTGATAAGTTGCAGTGAAGCAGAAGCTGATTGCCAGCTGGTAGAAAACCGCTTCTGTTTACATGGCAGGGAAGTTGCTCAAATAATAAAGAGACAGTTTCTGATCACGGTATCTGCACTTCCTTCCGCAGCATCTTTAATGTAAATATTTGAGCACTGCATTAAGAAGGACAAACTAGGTACACTTAAGCTTTTCTAGATTGTAGTACTCAAAAGAGGCATAAGCTTAGATTTCTAGTTTAGCAATCTAAACTAGGTACAACTAGGTCAATATGTAAATAGCTAAATTTCTGAAGAAAACTGTGCAGCTAAAAAAACCAAAAACTTGTACAAAATACATTTATGAAACGTGTTTTATTGTACATAGCCTTTTCCAGTACAGTGGTACCTTGGTTTACAAACTCAATCCGTTCCAGAAGTACGTTCTTAAACCAAAACATTTCTTAAACTGAGGCGTGCTTTCCCTAATGAGGCCTCCTGCCACCGGTGCCCTTCCACCGTTCGGATTCCGTTCTTAGACTGAGGTAAAGTTTGCAAACCGGGACACTACTTCTGGTTTTGCGGAATTCGTAAACCGAATCGTTTTTAAACAGGACTGTTCTTAAACCAAGGTACCACTGTAATATCAGTGTCAGGCAGAAAGAAATGTAGGGATGCACGTAAGTGGTGGACAAAGGTGCCAGCTCCTGGGGGTGAGGCACTTTCGGGGGGAAGTGTTTTTTAGGGTGTGGGGGCCCTCAATATTCAGAGGGCATTCGGCTCCGCCCCCGGCTCTTTGTGACATCTCAGCCATGACGTCAGGACATTGTGCAATGTCAGGACATAGTGCCGGGCCTCCCTCCTGGAACATCTTGAGAAGATCACATCTCTGGTGGGGTTTATTCAGCCCAAAAACAGATCACCCTTGTGAACCCTTCCAACTCCCTTCTGTGATTCTCTAATTAGTTAGACAGGACTTACCCTTATGGAAGCCATGCTGGTTCTTCTTCAGTAAGGCTTATGCTTCTATATTGTATAAGCAAGTTTCCTAGGTTCCTAGATATAATCTAAACCAGCAATCTATACTAGCTCCATTCTTTAAAGTAATCCTAAGGAATGAAAGGCATCAAAAAACACTGCACTAACATGCTTTAGGATAAATTTCTCCTGGGCAGTGTGAAGTATGGAATGAAGATTGTCCAGTACTCCAAGAAAGCAAGGGGACACTAGTACTCTTACCAGGGCAGTTGCGTATAGGGATGCTTGAGAAAATTCATGTCGGCAAATTCTGATAGGAACTGACCTGCTCTGCACCTCCTGTACTGAAGTGTGAATGAGAAGGTACTTTATCCATTGGATTTTGCTTTTCTCCAAATGACGTGACATAGCTTGTGCTTCAAAAATTTATTAAAATTCATATTTTGAGAGGGAACATGCTTAGAAATACACATTTAAATATGTATTTGCATACAATCCTTTTGGTGCAATTTTTTTAAAAAATGCAGATTAATGTGAAAGCAGAACAGAATTGACTGATGACGAGTGAACACATATGAATGTGACATGGACCAGAAATAGACTGATTCATTATTCATCCATACTCATAAGTGCCTTTTAATTAAGCGATGGTTTCACTGGTGCCTTGAAAAGCAACTTGAGTATTAGTAATTGCTGCTCACCATAGGTGAGTAACAAACTGCAACTTTCAGATAAAAGACATGGCTCGATAGATATCTATCTAACATACCTTGATTGGAATGTAATGAACATTAAGGCAATTAATCTACTTGTTTCAGAAATTCTACATTGAACGCTAGCAAGTGGCAATCATGTTGTGCAAAGGAAAACTAAGATATAATGTCTTGGGAAATGTGCTCCTAAATTTCCTGCCAAGCTCTCCAAAACAGCTTGAATTAGAAATTGCAGGAGACCGTTCCAACTCTAAAATTATATCTTCATTTTGGGCTGCTACCTTATTCATTAACTGAAATCACCATATGATGGCAGCAGAACAGCAACAATGAATCAGGTAACCGAAAAATTTAGTTTTACACCAGTCTTCTCAAGGATAAAAAGTACCAGGGATGGACATTTAACCAGTGGTTCCAAGTCCTAATCAAACACATGCAGTGCTTTGGGGGGGTACGCATACCCCTAAACATTTTGTGAATCTTTGTGCTTCTGTCCATTTACTGTATTTATTTTTCCTGATTTGAACTATAAAATGGTGTTTTTCTGGAGTCAAAATGAGAGTACCCCTAAACATTTTCTTAGAAAGAAAAAAAAGCACTGAACACATGTAATGTTAACGTATTTGTCTATTGGACACTTACATACAGGAAATAGGAAAGAGCTAGACGTTATCATTTTTTGAACACTATTCTCCGATTAACTTATTCGGACGTTCAGTAGAATATTTGTCAAAAACTACAAGCAGCATGTCCCTGTTGTACTCCAGTAAGATGCTGCCTCTGTGCCGTTCTGTTTCAAGCAGCCTTCTTCCCTGAAACGGTGAGGTTGTCATATAGCCAATCGGTTTAGCTAAGCAACAACATCACTGAGAGCCAACAAAGGGCAATGTCTTCACTCTGAACAGTTTTGTCTGCCCTCTGTGATATCATCACTGAACAATTCTGATTGGTTACGTGCCCAGCCTCCTGGTTCTGGATGGAGGAAGACCAATGGTGTTCGTTTAATGGCAGAAGCCAATTGGGTCTACAAGCAGTAACAAACTAGCCCAAATGAAAGGATTTGGAGTGCTTTCCAATTTATTTATTTATTCGGCCCCCCTCCCCAGATTCCCTTTTTCAATGCCAAAATTGGAACAGTGAGAAATTTTGACAGGACGCCTCTGCAGTACGCTGAAGATGCTTCAAGGCGTTCACAAGGAGAGCCAGCCCCAGAAATGATGGTCAGCTCGGTAGACTTTTGTGCTTACTAACCAATTTATCCTTGCTTGCCCCCACCCCCTTAGCATGGAATGCCGGTTACTTTCCAACAAGCGTTGGCATTTATAGAGTTGATTTCTCCTAGAAATGCTCCTTGCAAAAAGAAGCCTCTAACTGCTTGTGATTTCCTGTCTGGAAAGTCGAAAGATTGTTCTTAGGTTTTTGCTAGAGAAGGGTAACCAGTTCGATTGCCCTTTTTATTCTGTGCTCCTTCTGCCCCCCCCCCACCCCCATCCCCATTGCTTTTAATCTCAGCCTCTGTCCCAGCCAGGTGAGAACAGGAGATGCCCCCTCTTCTTCAGTTTCCAAAGAAGTAGCGGTAGGCTGTCTGGAATCCCACTACTTCTGAGTAATAGTCGCAGGGGGCGTAGTTTTCACATTGCTCTTGCTTCATCTCCATTGGGGTTTTGAACATTTCGTAGTACCTGGAGAACAGAGGGAGGAAAGAAGCCGCACACATGAGGCCTTCCCTCGTGCAAATTCTTTGGTTCAGGCCGCACAGCATGAAGCCAGTTTTCCAGTTCAGTACTGGGCACTCCATTTAACTGTCTCCACAATGTAGACAGTTGGTGAATTAGGCTATATGCACCAACCATACATTTAAAGCACATTCCCATAGACACACAAAAAAGAAACTGTAGTTTACCCCTCAGAGCTTCAAGTCTCTTGGGACTCTCCCCACACCACCACCCCTTTCCTGGGGCTTCTTGAAGAAAGGGGGGGCCACTTGTTTTCTGTAAGAATCTGCTGCAGTCCCTTGTTAGTGAACCTGTGGTGTTGCATAGGCTTATATCTCGTCCCCCCCCCAATGAACCATGCACATCTGTTTTCCAAACATTGTACCCAATGAAGGCATACTCTACTCAGAGTAAAACCCACGGAAATAAATGAACCTCAGTTAGTCAAGTCTATTGATTTCAGTAGGTCTACTCTGAGTGTACAGTAACTTGGTTGGCTACAACCCCAAATTAGTAATTATAGACATCATCAATATTAACCCGGAAGACTCTTACTCTTACCTTTCATAATACGGAGAAGACCTCTTCTGCCTTCTCACAAAGGCATTGGCAGTTTCTGGACTGATCTTAACCCCTGTTATGAACGCAGAATGTCACAGAATGAGAATACAGAGAGTATCGAGTTCAAAGAGTCTCATTTTAGCCAGGCAAAAACACTCAAGGAGGGTGAGAAACAGGATCCGTGAGGTATGTGGCCTTGGAAAAAGAGGTGGGGCTGGGGAAGGCCATGTAGAGACACTCGGGAGGGGGGACATTAGGCCGCTGGACCCTGAGGTTCCCTGCTCCTCTGTAGGAATGCTCTGGATCACTAGTCTTCAACTGGTGGGTCATGGCCTGATCCAAGGTGGCTCACAACAGGAGGACCACCACCATGCAAATATATGGTAAAAGATTAAGAAATGGGTTCCCAGATGCATGTTTGGGATAAAAGTGGGTTCTGGGTCTGAAAAAGGTCAAAGACACCTGCTCTAGATAACTATGGGGTTTCATTTCAAATATAGCCCAGGACCAGCTCAAGACATTCTGCTGCCTGAGGCAGAGCAGCAAATTATGCCTTTCCTGGCTCAACTCATGCCATGCTGCATCCAAGATCAGTCAAGTTATTTTTGGCACCTGAGGCAAAAAAATATTTTCAAAAATCCCTCCCTGGAAGTATAATTGCAGCAATCATAAATGAAACAACTAACAATTTGCTGCCCTTTCATGACACCCAAAACCAGCTGCCTGTGGTGGCCACCTCATTCTCCCTAATGGCAAGGCTGGCCCCAGAGCAGCCTTTTGCTGCCCATCCAGGCTCATCATTTGTGCCACAATACCTCTCACACGTCTCAGGTAAGTGGCTTATGAATGGAAGATTTTCCATCAGTTCTGGAAACGAAGCTGTTAGTTGCCTATGAGTACTCATCATGAACCAGTAGTGCCCCTCTGCAGTTTTTGTGATCTTGCTATTATAGATTAGCAGGATATCATTTGGAGTTTGCGAATTTCTCAAAGCCATTGGTCATTCTCCCCCCCATTTAATTCAGTGGTGCTTTGAGTTGTCTGTGGTTTCTTTCCTAAAATAGCAAAGAATCTTGCAGCAACTTCAACTTCAGGGCTCAAAAGACTAGCAGGCCTAGTGGAGCTGAAGTGCTTGCGGACGTTCATCAGGTGGTATCTGACAAAGCCGCTTCTAAGCCAAGAGAACTTATGTCACAATCGGTAGCATCCACACACACCATACGTTTAAAGCACATGGAAAGAATCCTGGGAATTGTGGTTTGTTAAGAATGCTGGGAGTTGTAGCTCCGCTAGGAGAAAACTACAATTCCCAGGAAACTTTGCAGGGAGACATGTGCTTTAAATGCATGGTCTGGATGTGACCAAAAGACATTTCTGCTGTTTTTGCTGCAGCAGACTAACATGGCAACCTTTCTAGAGGTTTCTTTCTCAGTCTTTTAGCCAGACTAACAGGCAAGGAAGTATCCAGCTGCCTTGCTAACAGGGGGCTTATTCACTGGGGGAATAATTAGGAAATTGAGTTCATGCCAGGTATCTTATGGCACCTAATTTTTTAAATAAAAAAATAAAATAAAATCACTTTAAGCAGTGCCAGAAAACACAGGCTTCCTTGTAAACGCCCTCCATTTTATTTGGCTCTCTGGGGAATGTGAGCCTCAAAGCAATATTATTCATCATAATCTGCCTCCATGTGTGAGGCCAGCGGGAACTTCAAGAGAACCAGAAGAGGCTTTTCCCTAATGAACTTTTAGCAAACTTAGAAGGATGGAAAGGGCAAGCAAAGATTCTGAGCTAGGAGTGGGGAACCAGTCCAGGGGCCACATTCTCTTCTGGGCAATCTTCCAGAGGCCGCATCCCAGTGATGGGCAGAGCCAGAGGCAAAAGTGGGTGGAGCAATAAATGCTAATTTTACTTCTGCACCCTAGGCTCTTTTCTACACACATTCACACACCGCTCTATCCTCCATTCAGCTGCCCTTCAAAATTCACACTTTTCTGAATATTGCAATGCAGTCCTCCAACCAAGTAATGCGTACAAAAAAGGACAGGGATGGCCTTGAGAGTTCTTTGCTCTCATCAGTTTCTTACCTTCATCCGAGGGCCTGTTCATATCTGAAAAATATAGACCAGATGGTGTAAGACACCTGGCAGTCTTGTGGTCTTCCTCCTCCCTTCCTTTCCGCCCCCATTTCCCCCATCAGTCAAATGTAAACTGAGGAAAATAACCCTTATCTCAGGCTTGCTTCTGTATTATCCAGGAATTATT
Source organism: Darevskia mixta (assembly GCA_034641385.1). NCBI lineage: Eukaryota > Metazoa > Chordata > Lepidosauria > Squamata > Lacertidae > Darevskia > Darevskia mixta. Next base: position 22,918,810 of record JAWWNH010000008.1, read on the forward strand.
CAAAGGGGAAGACTTACACACATGTCAGTGTTTATGGGTTCTCATATATGTATTTGAGCAATTTGTGAGTTATATGCCTATCCTCGAATAATTTATTTGTTTAAAGCATTCTTATCCTTCTCTGCAGCAAAATAATAATAATAATAATAATAATAATAATAATAATAATAAATGGTTCCTAGAATTGCTTACAAATCTCCGTGACAAGGTAATTCCCAGTACCCTCACTAAACTACATTTTCCAGGGTTCATGAGGGGTGAGGAAGCCATAACAGTGAAACTGGTATCAAACCAATATAAAGATACAATGTAAATTTGACAATCTTAATTGGAAGTCCACTTAACCCATTACTCTAGCACTGTGGTGGCCACACACAAAAACACCAGGCTATGTGAGCCCCTGACTGCCTGCTTCAATGCTGTGGCTAATAAATTGGCCTGAACCTCAGTTTTATAAGAGTGGGACTTCCATGCAGACATGTTCCTGATGGCAACCACACTGCCAGGTTTAAAGGGGCTTTGAGGAAAGTGATTCTGTCCCTAAAATGTAAGACTGAGATAGGTTGTCCTCCTCTCCCCTGGACTCTGTCAGTTTTGAATGTTGATGAAAAAATCATGGCTAGGGGGTCATATATATTCCCTTACCTCCATCACAACAGAAGAGGGCTGTCAAGACCAAGGTTACAAACAGCAGCACCTGAAGATTCCCCATCTTGTCCTGTTTACAGAAGGTCCTTTCTATGGCTTGATCTTCTCATGAAGGATGCAACAATTTATCAGGAGCTTTTGTCTTTCAGCCGCGGCTTATATTCTGCAAGTTTCTTAAGTGGAGCAGGTCCCTGGCCAGGAAGTCGCTGACTCTCTGCCATTCTTATGTCCTGGTCCCAGTTCCAAACTTTCCATTTGGGTCAAACGACATCTGGTTCTGGCAGCCATTTGCACATCTGCCGGAGGCCAAAGGCTTGTGGCGTTTCCAGAGGACTTTCGAGACTCTCGCAAATTTCTTTTAAGGAAAAGCAAAGAATATAAAACAGCTGAATGACAAACATGCTGCTGGACGGGGGAAAGTCATTCCAGCTGGATTTGAGGAAAGGCACCAGAAGATCCAAAGTATCTTAAGACAGGCGAGCCATAAGTTCCCAGAATTCTTTAGGGGAAGCCAGCACTGTTAAGGTGGTATGAGAGTGTTTTAAATGTAAGTGTGGGTGTGAAATTTAGATTGTGAGCCTGAGGACAGGGAGTGTCTTAGAACCATTTTATTTTTTATTTTTTAGCTGCACTAAGAGCCTTTTTGGCTAAAGGGCAAGGTGTAGATGTCAGTAAAATAAACAATCAAACAAATACCGTAAATAATGAAGGCTCTGCACTAGCTTTTCAATCTTGATTTTCCTGCAGGTCAGCATTCCCATGCCTTTGTTCTTTTGTTCCCTTGTTTGGAAAGCAGAAATTATCCACCATCTGATGCAATATCCTAGGACAGGATTGGCCAACTGGCAGCCTGCAAGGTACAGCTGTCCACCAAAGCAATATTATCTGACCTTTGATAAATCCAGTTAGGGTGTAGTTTTAAAAAGTAGCTCACTTTCACTCATCTGGGGAAGAAAACTGTTTTCAAGTTGCATGAGAAGGAGAAATATTTAAAAACTTTGCTGCTGCAAGTTCTTTTGTGGATTTTGTATTGTTGCATATTCCTTTTTCAGGCAGATTAGCAGCCCAGGATGGTTCATCGATGTGCCAGGAAGTAGTCTCTTGATAGCTGGACAACTCTTCCTTTTCCTTTTTTAATAATAATTTTTATTCATTTTATCATATAAACAAAACAGACACATAAACTACAAAAGAAAGACATAACATAAACAGTTAAACACAACAATAAAATATATCATTTTTCACCTTTTTTCCTTAACATCTTGTTGGGACTTCCCCCTATCCTCCCTTCCTGGTTTCCTGTTTAACTCTTATTTTCAGGCAAGGTCATCTTCAAATTTAACCTTTTATCTAACCTTTTATTATCCAATTATTCCTTTAATCATTTTATTACCCTTTTCCCCCAAAGATATTCTTTTAGTCCCAATTTTAATCCGGAAAACTCTAATTTATTCCCTAGATTTTCAAAGGTTTTGAATATTACAGTATTTTTAAAATACATTTTAAATTTCTTCCAATCTTCTTGCACCGCATACTCCCCCTGTTCGCGCAGACTTGCTGTCAGTTCGGCGAGTTCCATAAAGTCAATCATATTCATTTGCCAGTAGATAGCTGGACAACTCTTTCAAGGAGTTGGAATGAGAGCCACCAGAGCTCAGGGAAGGCGACATCGCTCCTTTTGACATCGGGGGGCAAGTGTCTCTTTGTGATGAAAAAGCAGTTTGTAATTTGGAAGTGACCCGAACAGGATGAGGGGAATGTGAGAGAGTTGTGGCTCCCCCCGCCCATCTCCACTCTACTTGTATATTTGTAAGTAAAATACTGTAAGTTGTTAGAAACACAGTGTATATCTCCTGTGTTCTCTCATCAAAAAGAAACCCAGATTAAAACCCTAGAAACACATTATGGCTCAGAGAAGTCAGGAGCCTCTGACAGCCTGTGATGTCCCAGCTCTGCTAGAGTGCATGTGCAGGGAGCTGGTTCCAATTTTATTATGATTCATGAGAGAGCCAGTAAACTGGATCAGTGCCTAGGGAACAGAATTCCCACCCCCCACTCCAAATGCAGAAATTGGTCGCCTCTTTTCTATGATAAGTTGATGATGATTGCATATCATTATTTTGAAATAGTTCTGATCTTTCCATTGTCAAGTTTAGGCTTCTCTCAGGACCAAATCTAGTCCCCCCCCCCCCCCGAAACCATTTGCATTCAAACAACAATTCTCTTTGTACTTTGATTTTCAGACACATAGCCAAGGAGAACATGAGGGTTTAAACAAATCGACGTGTTCTTCATTTACTTGGAAATATGCTATTATTAGTGTTGGCTTGCAATTCCAACACCATGGCATGAAAGTGGAGTGTTTGTTGGCCCCAGTAATCTTTGGCTACTTTGGAGAGGTTTGCTTAGTTAATCACTTAATGCTACCCAGCAACTAAACTGTACTCGTACTCGCAAGCGGAGATGAATGGATTGTTTTGGAGGCCTCTCTAACCAAGATGGCAGCTTGCACCCCCCATAAAGAAAAGCAGAACTGCGGAATCTTCAAACTATTCCCATTCAGAAAACTGAAAAGGGCACACTCTCTTGGATCCATCACCTTTTTATTATTAATTTATTCATCATCCTTATTAATACTTTTTATTATTATTTATATAGCACCACAAACTTTCCTTATCTGAGTGCTACATGTTCTGCAATGTATTTGACCCCCCCAGAGTGACACCACCGTGTCAGAGCATTCTGGAAGGGTAAAAGCTGGCGAAGAGGTATGGGGCGGGGAGGTGCACGGAAGGAGCGAATCTGGACGGTTCGTTTTTGGGTTCACAAAAAAATGGAATTCCCCAAGCCTCCCTAAATAGAAGCTGAAACACAGGTTCAAAGTTATGCTGGGTGACGATGATAATTGGAGGTCAGCATGTTGCCCTCCAAAACGTGGGACATTTCAAGGTCTTTGTGTGTAATGCCAGCATTTCTGTCACCTGAAGCCCATAACTTAATCTGCTTTACAGTACATTTTGAGGCATGCACACACTAGGCGATATTGTGCATCCAGTGCTGGCTGCAAGCAGCTTTTGAGGGGTACATCATCCCCGGGCCATCCCTCTCCCACACTATTCGTCAACCTGAAGTGCATTCTGCTGTAAATCTTGTACAATATACATCTCAACGGCTTGTCGTCTACAGGAGTACACAGAGAGCGCTTTCTCAACATCCGGATGTGGCAGACCTACTGACATTGCAGAGCTGTGTCATTCCCCCCTCGCCATGTTTAACTTGTCTGTGAATGAAACATGAAAAATAGGAAGCAGTACAGTTTCCTGGGGGACCCAGGTGGCGCTGTGGGTTAAACCACAGATCCTAGGGCTTGCTGATCAGAAGGTCGGCGGTTCGAATCCCTGCGATGGGGTGAGCTCCCGTTGCTCGGTCCCAGCTCCTGCCAACCTAGCAGTTCGAAAGCACGTCAAAGTGCAAGTAGATAAATAGGAACCGCTCTGGCGGGAAGGTAAACAGCGTTTCCATGCGCTGCTCTGGTTCGCCAGAAGTGGCTTTGTCATGCTGGCCACATGACCTGGAAGCTGTACGCCGGCTCTCGGCCTATAGAGCGAGATGAGCGCCGCAACCCCAGAGTCGGACATGACTGGACCTAATGGTCAGGGGTCCCTTTACCTTACAGTTTCTTAGCTGCCTCTGTATACTGATTATATATATATATATATATATATATATATATATATATATATATATATTCTATACATCAGCATATCAACATATCATTTTCCAGTTCCTCTCTTTCGAAAGAATCAAAGTATATGTATGTGTGCGCGTATAATAATAATATATTATTTATACCCCGCCCATCTGCCTGGGTTCCCTCAGCCACTCTGGGTGGCTCCCAACAGACTATTAAAAACACGATAAAACATCTACGCACTGAGGTGATGGGACAATCCTCTCAGTATACAACGACCCCCAAAAGGTTATTCACCAGAAATTTAGAAAACAATTAGGAAATTATAGCTAAAAAGGCCGGGGAGAAGATGGGAGAGAATGAACCAACATGCTTCTTACATCCTCTCAATTTTCAGTCTAAGCATATATCGTGTGTGAGAGTATATTCTTTAAAAAGCTCTATGGAAACACTAATTGAGGGGAGGGGATTAGAGAACATCATTGTACACTAGTCTGAAGCGTGCCCACCCATGTGTACAGGCAACCTGAATATTAGATGATGCTAGCACACAAAGATCTGCATGATTGCAAACTGCTATGTACAAAGCTCACTGCAAAGACAGGCCCCTGTGTGTCTCAAAGGCTATGTATGTACACAGTCCTACCACCTTATAGCACGCGTGCCTGGATGGTCTACCTCTGTCCGCGTCACTTCCATCTTTCCAGTTCTTTGAAAGGGACCCACCGTAGGCTGAAGGCCTAAATACTTGACATTGCACATATTTAACAAATATAAAAGGCTGCTGTGTGTTTTAACATTGCCACATTTAAAGGAAGGAATCCAAACTCCTGTGGTCAGTAGCGGGCTGGAAATATATTTACATAATCACTTAAGACTGGCACCAGCTTTGGGGCTCTGCCCGTTCCTTTGGCGTTGATAAACATGCCACATGGGTGCACTGAGTTCATGCGTATGAGTGAGTCCATGGGTGGCCTCTGCATGGTTTGGGGAACTAATGCTTGCGATTGATTTGGGATGAGATGGAAGCAAAGTTAGGCCTCCTAGAACGTGCTCATCTCATTTGGATATTTCTAAATATTTGTGGCTTTGGTTGCAGGGCCATAACTTTTCACAGTATAGCTCTATCTGTTGAGAGCCAAAAGCACTGAGGCAACGAGACGCCCAAGGTTGGGCTGGCAGTCTCAAAGGCTACTACAGAAGAGCCTTCTCGGAATAGCATGTACTAGTACCTACTACGAGTAGTAAGAGAGTACCGAGCATGTACTTTATTACTTGTAGGTAATCCAGAATATTTAACACTGGACATCCACAACTTACTGGCAACAAGTTCTGTGGTACAAGTCTCCTCCTCAGGGCCGTAGCTAGGGGGTGGTGAGGTGGGCCCCCGCCAGGGGTGCTGGTGAGAGGGGGCACAAAATCGGCTAAAAACATGTCCATAAATATGTCTATAAATAAAATATAAATTATTGCCTCATAAGAAAAGGTTTTTAATAGAGGGTGAATTGAATGGGGAGGGGTTGGAGGAGAGGCGGAAAGAAGAACTAATTTGTCCGTGGGTAGAGGGCATAATTTGGACGGTTCTGCCAGGGGTGCAAGATCACCTAGCTACAACTCTGCTTCTCCTTGGAATACTCTGATGGAGAGAGAAGCAAAAGGGGTTTCTTGCAAGTGAGACATTCAGACTTTCTGGGCCTTGGGGATTTCTCTGCTTATTGAGATTGTTCTGATTCATTTCTTACAGTAGATTGCAGGTAGCCAATGTGGTACCCTCCATCTGTTGTTGGCACTACAATTCTCAACATTCTTGACCACCGGTCATACTGGCTGGGGATCATGGGAGCTGTAGTCGAACCACATCTGAAGGGCATCATGTTGGGGCTACCTCTACAGTCTATTATCGCGAAAGGCCTAGGGCGGACATTTTGTGTGGCAAATTCTAATGCATGCAGCTCTCCTTCCTAATCAGGAAACTGATTCATGCTTTCTGTATCTCCCAACTCTTTCTCTTCCCTCCACCTTCTGTATTGTTTATCCCTGTCTCTTGTACATGCCATCCATCTCTACTTATCGTGGGGATGCAAAGTCCACCTCTCTTCTCCCTCTCCCTCTCTTTTTCTCCTTGACGCTTGGTGTTTTTCTCGCACGCCACCTTCTTCTCTCTCCCCGCGCAGGCATCTGGCTCTTCCCTCTTTGGAGGCTGCACTATTTGCTCCACGTGCAGTAGAATAGAAGATTTCACTAGCCAAAAGCATCAGCCTCAGTTCAGAGGTGGGCAAGGCACTTAAGAGTGGATCAGGAGGATCCTGATGTTGGTCTTACCAGGGTTGGCTGGTGAACTTTGGTCGGAGTGCCAGGCGCTGAAAAGCGAAGAGCCAGCAAAACTCAGGCACAAGATCACCATCACATCGTCATGGGGGCTTTTGCAGCAGGCAAATCTAGCAGCCTTCACTGGCTCATTGGGAAATGTCTTGTTTTCCTTTGGGCCTCTTTGTCCTTGTTATAAAGGTAAAGGTAAAGGGACCCCTGACCATTAGGTCCAGTCGCGGACGACTCTGGGGTTGCGGTGCTCATCTCGCTTTATTGGCCGAGGGAGCCGGCATACAGCTTCCGGGTCATGTGGCCAGCATGACTAAGCCGCTTCTAGCAAACCAGAGCAGTGCACGGAAACGCCGTTTACCTTCCCGCCGGAGCGGTACCTATTTATCTACTTGCACTTTGACGTGCTTTCGAACTGCTAGGTTGGCAGGAGCAGGGACTGAACAATGGGAGCTCACCCCGTCACGGGGATTCGAACCACCGACCTTCTGTTATAGTTCACACTAAATACAAGATGAGGTGCTAACAGGTATTAAAGGTGTGAATTTGTGAAGAGAGAAGCAAATAGCTGCACCGGCTAGATGAATGAGTTATAGGTTATATAGCACATGTCAATACTACAGTGGGGAAACTGCAGTTATGCTACTCCAAGTCACAGAGTTTTACCCAATGCAACACTCAGTTATGCAAGGATCTCCACTTGTGCCATAGGACCTCCCTGCATAGCCCCCTAGATCTGTTCAAGAAACTCCTCCGATCCTCCAGAGCAGATTTGGGCAGGGCACGTATCATGCACAGGGGGGAAATTCCATTGCTCAGGCAGAAATGCTTGTGCTAACAGGATACATTAGTTGGATCCACCCGCAGTCTGCAACACTTTTAACTGCTGGTATCTTCAACCTGGACATACTGGTAGTCAACATGGTGCCTCTAGTTGTTTTGGACTACAACCCCCATCATCCCTGACCATTGGCTATGCTGGCTGCGGTTGATTAGAGTTGTAATCCAGCAACATCTGGACTCACCATGTTGGCTACACAGCCCCAACCTATGTAAAACCAGTTGCTCCATAACACATTCTTCCTTTCAATTTATCATAGACCTTGACAGCCCAGTCTTATCTTTCCTGCTTTGTTTTCTGGATCCCGAAATTCCTTACAAGCCTTCTTGCCTACTGGCCTGCCTAGGTATGGGCTAATCGGTCACTTTCAGTTTCTCTCAGGTTCTCACTTTTCCAATCTTAAGGTCAGTTCTCCACATTCGAGGCCATCCAGTTAGCTCAGTTGGTTACAGTGTGGTGCTGATAATGCCAAGGTCGTGGGTGCCATCCCCCTATGTGCCAGCTGCATAGTCCTGCATTGCAGGGGGTTCGGCTAGATGACACTCAGGGTCCCTTCCAACTCTACGATTCTGTGATTCTATTATTCTGTTTCCACATCAGTTTGAGAATGTCTTAAGCCTCATGAAAATGCATCGGCCTTTTAGTGCAAATTTCTCCTATGAACACATTTTGCAAAGCAATTTCCACCAATATATGCATTTTAATGCATACTTTACCCTAGTACATGCATCTTTGCACACATGACTGGAGAACTGCACTGAAAAATTCAGAAAAGTGTGAATGATGAAGAATGGCTGTGTTTTGGAAAGTGCGAGTTAAGTAGGTTCACTTTTAAATGCAAGCTGAATCCCATTTCTCCCCATTCCTAGCCCTGCCATTGGCCTCTCCATTCCTTTTTCAGTTTGCTGGCCCCAGCCTAGAAAAGATCGTGCAAGCTTGATCTGAAGTTCTTGACAGTAACCTGAGGGATAAGCATTCACCGGAAGGGGTTGCTTGACAGTTAAGCAGATCTCTGTAATGTAATTTACTCTTTTGTGAGGTCCTGCATGGACTGAGTCAATGTATAAGCAGGATGTGGTTTAATTGGGCTTTCCTCTATATTGGTGGCTGTGACATTAGTCCACCTCGAAGCTGTGTGGTGTAGCGGTTAGAACAGAGGTAGCCAACATGGTGCCCTCCAGATGCTGTTGGACTTCAGCTCTCATCATTATAAGCCAACATCACCAATAGCCAGGAATGATGGGAGTTGTAGTCCAACAACACATGGACAGCACCATGGTGGATATCTCTGGGTTAGAGCATTCACTATGAGGTAGGGAATTCAAATCTGAGTTCAAATCCCTACTCAGCCACAATGCTTCCTAGGTGTCCTTGGCCCAGTCCATGGGCAGTGTGGGGGGTGGGTGGGGGATGCAGGAACAAATACCCCCCAAACAAGGAGCTCACACCCCACTTGCCCCCACATTGCTGGACTCCACTCATTAACATGTACTATAATTTTTCTTTAAGAGATCTTATCATGTGGGAGACAATTCATATACTTTGCCGCTCCTGCGCACACCCACCCCTGAAATTTGTTCTTCTGCTGCCTCTGGCTCAGCCAATGTTCTTCCGTTTATCTTGCCTTAGAAGGCAATCGTGAGGATAAAGGAGGAGGATCATTCCTTGACCTCCTTGGAGGAAGGCTGGGTTAAAAGTGTATTATTATTATTATTATTATTATTATTATTATTATTACCCAAACTAAAAAGTGGCAGGCTTTTGAGAGCTTGAATAATTCACAACATCGATCTTAGAGGTGATCCAAAAGGGATACCAGCTTAAAAAGATTGGTGGAAACCATAAAATTATGAGTGAGTTTATAACTGGTTAATATGAAAGTAACAGAAGTTCCCACATTCTAGGCAGAATGTGGAGTAAATATGCAAATGTACAGTGGGGCCATGAGTTTCTGTGTCCACTCACCACCAGCATACAACCCCTTTTTTCTTAAGTGGGAGGATTGTGTGTGTGTTATCAGTCACAAGGGGGGCGAGGGGTGGCGCCCCCAGGCATGGTGGCGCAAGCAGCCATCATGACGTTGCAGCCGCATGTGTAGGATCCTCCGTTCACAGCTGCAGCCACCAGCAGAGGATCCCACCACCGTCTGTACGGCGTTCGAGTGATGCCAGCGGCAAACCGCTACGTACAACGCATGCGCGGTGTCACACACATGCGCTGTGCATAGAGACGCCGAACATGCACCCTATGTAGCGACGCCATGCATGTGTTCAACGTAGTGGCGCAACGCGTGCGCAGCTGGTGGTTTCCCCCGCCCCAGGTGTCGGTTAGCCTTCGTTCACCCCTGTATGTTATATCAATGCACATGTATACAAAAAAAATGCCCTTCATAGCATACGTACTACAGCTGCTGTGCAGTACCACTGTTCCACCATGTGATCAGTAAACACACTTTGGTGAAGGTGTGAATATGCACAAATCTGATTCAAACATTTCTGTAACTACTTGCACCATTCAATCTACTTTAGCCCATTGCCAAATCAGCCATCCAGGCCAGGCTATTATCGTGTGAAAGAACACTTTTACTGCCGTTCATTGAGTCTATCTAACAACAACAACAACAACAAAGTATCTTTGTTTAAAAAACAAAAACTGCTAAGCAAGTGAGTACAATTATAGACGCCAGTTCTTGGCATGGGAGTGACCCAAAGAAAACTCTTGAGTTTCGAACAAACAGTATCAAACCAGACGTTTATTTCATAATAAACACCCACATCTTTCTTTGCCCAACCACCACTACGTCAGCATTGTGCTAATTAACACGGAATCTAGAAAATCATTGGCTACAGAAGAATGAAGCAGCAGGTGGGATAACATACAGTTAACAAGCAACAATACATTTTGGAGATGTCACTCTTTGTAGATACAGGAAACCCAGGCTCCAGGCACTGGGAACGGCGATTCTTGATGCTCTTATTTGCCACGTCTGTGCCCAAAGAAGCGCCTGTAGGCAGAGGCATAGCCATAGCGCATTGCGTAACGCTCACAGGGATTGTAATCTTCGCAAATCTCCCGCTGCTGTTCCTGGGGGGTCTTGTTGCGCTCTCTGATCCTGCTCACAGTCGCAAAAGGGGAAGACGGGAAGGGGGGGGAATGGAGAGACAGAATATTATTATGACTTGCATCTACTTCCACTTTTCCAGCTGCATCTTTACAAGGCTTTAAGTGATTTTTAATTCTGTCCAGAAGCACGTGCGAAAAACCTCTGCAAAGTTTTGAAAGGGTTTGTCATTTTTTAGAAATATGGCAGCTTTCACACCAATGTCCTCTACGAAAATGTGGGTGACACTGTGTGCAGAGTCTGACCCTGAGATGAAAACATGTGGGCAGGTGCTGTTTCTATGGCTCAGAAGCGGTGCAGAGTGGAGAATAGGCTGTATGCAATAGGACTATGGGGCAATTCTGCAGAGGATCTAGTGGATATTTTTGATATTATCACAGGGTCCTGGGGGCCATTCCATGGAGGATCTAATAATAGGGATCATGACTCTTGCCATTAGGAATGTGTCATTTTCAGATTCTCCCAGTTTACCATTTTCCAGTTCAATTCATTTTCCAATGGCTTCTCTCTTGCCTAAGAAAAGACTCACTCACTATGCATAACTCTGGACACTAAGAGGACGTACCTTTCCTGCACAACTTGGTTCCTTCTGTTCTCAGGTGGAGTTCTCATGAAGATGTTGGCGTGCCTTCTGTTAATGAAGGGACCTGGAGGGACAGGTATTCATTATTATTATGCGGTTGAACCGAAGGCCAACAGTTCCATACAAAAAAAAGCATTGCTCTCTCCCCGTATCCTCCCAATATCAGTCTTTGTGGTGGCCAATTGGTCTATACAGTACATTCTTGCCTTTCTGCTGTTAATAGCGACTCATGCCCTCTCACTTCCAGTTTTCAATGGGCGCTTTCAGATGGCCAAAAGCCATTTTTGGCTACAGCTAAGCCTTAATGCATGAAGGAGGTGAGACTGATTAGTTTCTCCAAGAACTCTGCAACAAAGGACAGCAGGAGAGAGGGACAATGGGGAAGGTAACAGCAGAGGGCAGGTGGGCAGGTAATACTGATAGGCAGGGTTGCACACTTTCACCAAATATGCCATCACCATTTCTCCACACCGGCTGAGTCAAAAGCACTGCGCCGGTTCACAACGGAAAGCTCTACAGTGCTGCTGCAATGCAAGCTCTAACCAATTTTACAACAGCACCATAGCATCTATAATCAGAATCATAGGCGGAAGAAATGCAGGAATGTAACGACCTGGGAGGACCCTGTTCTACATTCTCATGAACAAATTAAAGAAATAATGTTGGTGCCGAAGAGGACAGGGGGAGCTAGACCTAGGTAGCTCCCTCTAGTTCTTAGACATAAGAGTTTAAGAATGGCTAAGGAGTGTCACATCCAGTTGGAGTGCTTTCTTCGGGCTAGATTGAATTAGTGCTACATGATTGTGGCTCCATCATCTCCATAGAGACATCACCCCACACTCTAATTGAAAATACTTCTAATATTTTCCCTTGCATAAATATCCTTCTTGCCGCATCAATTTTTCCTTTCTTGGCATTTATATATTTGCCAGCACTTGCGTGTGGTTAATCTATCAGTTTTCATTTGGCCAAGATAGGCGCAAGTTAATCGGTTCTGCTTTGCTATTTCAACAACTCAGTGTCTCCAGTATGTGAAATATTTTGTTGTGTGTGTTTTTCCCTCCATGAGTTTCCCAGCTGAATGAAATATTTCTGGTATTTAGGACATTCAGGAAAAATATCCAACATCCAGAGCCCTCGCCACTACGACCACAGAAATAAAAACAGCCACCATCCTCTCAGTCTAAAACTCTTCTGGCAAGCTCAAAAATCACTCCAGAAGTTTCAGACTACAACTCCCATCATCCCCACCCAGTATGGACAATGATCAGGGATGATCGGCATTCTAGTCCAAAAGATCTGAAGGTCACCAAGTGGGGAAAACCTTTCCTAGAGAAAGATGGGTATATTTAGGGACAACAGTTAAGCTTCATATTGCAGACAGAGCTTCAAGGTGGATCTGGATCTGAAAGGATTGGAGTCCTATCCTGTTTTATTTTCATCTCAAGAGCTCTTGCAAAATGACTCTGCAACTGCATATCTGCATTTTGCATCATATTTGTCAAGTGACTCAGTGTCTATCTTTCCTATTTCTCTTTATATTCTCCCTAGTTGTTTTAATTTGACTTAAAAGCCCCATATCTTTGCAATGAACCAACCTCCCCCTTACCTTTACTTCTAATTCATATTTATTTAACAGCCCATACCTGCGTACATTGACTTTAGTTGCTGGAAGCAAGCTTTGCTGCGCTCAGTCCCAGGCAAGAACATATAAACTTGCCACCTAAGGGGTGAGGCATGCTGCTGCGAGTGTTTCAGGTGCCTGTGGGCTAGCTGTGCAAGTCTTTTCAGTTCATGGTAGTCCCTTACTGGTCTACCAAATGGTTAGGTACTGGAACGGGGCTTGCATGAGTTGTGAAATCTGCAGAGTTGACTTTCTGCACTGAGAATGAAGATGTCCCAGGGGGAAATACCCCTTGCCTTGCCCTTCCCCAGAACACAGTTTGCACTCCACATGGGGAACACAGGCTGCCTGCAGTAGTGACTCCCTCTAACAGCAAACCAGCGTGATGAGGGCCACATGATTAAAACCAAAATGGGACCGCTAAGAAACAAAGGAGAGCTATTTGAATGCTCAGAGGTATACAAACACACACACCTTAAATCAAGAACGAATAGATTAAAAAACAGTTTTTATCCAAGAGCTATAACTATTTTAAATGCTGTAACCAAATAATATGATCTTGGGGAGTCGTGATGGATGGTATGTATGTGTATGTCTGGCTGTAAATGTGTAAATGTGTATGTGTGGCTGTAAATGTAGGATGGCATTCAATTTCGTTGTACTATGTACAATGACAATAAAGTATCTATCTATCTATCTATCTATCTATCTATCTATCTATCTAATCTATCTATCTCTATCTATCTATCTATCTATCTATCTATCATCTATCTATATCTACAGCATCTATCTATCTATCTATCTATCTATCTATCTATCTATCTATCTCTATCTATCTATCTATCTATCTATCTATCTATCTATCATCTATCTATATCTACAGCATCTATCTATCTATCTATCTATCTATCTATCTATCTATCTATCATCTATCATCTATCTATCTATCTAATCTATATCTATCTATCTATCTATCTATCTATCTATCATCTACCTTACAAAAAAAGCACTGCCAAGGAGGCAAACTCACCCTGTTCAATAGCCACAGGATGTTAAGCTTCTTTTCCAGCTGAAGGTCCACACTCTGTAACTATTGAGCATGCTGAGATTGCTCTCTTGGCAAATGAGGAACTGGGGGAGCAGGGAAAGGAGGGGTGGAGTGCCGTGATTGGAAGAGTGGCTGGAACTGTGAACAGGAGCACTTCTAGTAAGAAGAAGGATAAACTGCAACATCTAGTTGCAGGTCTCACTAGTTATTGTCTGTTCTCATCCTGCCAATCTCAGAATTGCCTCTATGAATTCAGAAAAGGCATTGCAGAATGCAGGAAAGGTAATAACAGGGTTTGATACTCTTGTGTGTCAAAAATCCTGTGCCTGTGGAAAACTAGTATATCAGGGGGGGCAGGTATAGTCTCTCTTTGTCCCTAACTTGCTAGATGTCAACATGCAGATTGTTTATTTCATGGTGGAGCAATCAAATGTACCATTACCCTTGACTGGACAGATTGGACAGACTGAAGGCAGGGAAGTAATGGTGGAGCATTCCTTAATTTTTATTCCCTGGATTGAGTAGAGGAAAAATATTTTACAAGGATCTCATAAAGTGGCAAGGCAAGAGAATTTGGGATGTCCACAAAAATAAAAAAAGAACCTCAAGCATCACAATAAACCACAGAGTACATAATAATGTTTCTTACTTGTAAATTCATGTGATTCAATACTCTCGTGAGACTCTGTGACAGAAGAAAAGAAAACAAGGTAGTGTGTAAATTCATTGTTAACAAAACAAAGAAGGATATACATGCACGTGAAAAAATATAAGAATAGCCTTGCTGGACCAGATCAAAACTGTCTTGTCCATAACGCTGCCTTCTAACATAGCTTACCAGATGCCTCAGTCCAGTTCACAAGCAAGGCATGATGAGGACCATAATTCCTTGTTGTTTGTTCATTCTCAGAGATATACTGCTACTGGACATGAAGGTTTCATTCTAAGCTACTATGAATTATAGCTAACCAGTGCTTTTTTTCTTCAAAAAAAATGTTTAGGGGTACTCTCATTTTCCTACTCATATTGAAATACTGCCCCTCAATGAGGCCAAACTTAGATTCACAAAATGTTTAGGGGTTTGCGTACCCCTGCATCCCCCCAGAAAAAAGCACTGTAGCTAACAATAGATGTAGCCCCTTAAAGAATGCATTGATTCTTCCGAAAAGCAATTTGTGCTAGTGACAATCATGGCATCAGATAAAACCAATGCATCACTCAAATGGAGGAATAAGAAATAACGCTATGATCTTTTGGTTATGGCATGGAACTGGAATCAGAAGAATCTTTGAATGTTCTCCATTTCAGTGGTAGAAATAGAAGTGCATGTTTTAAGTTTCCTATGGAAATGAGGGGAACATAAAAATGTATAACTGTATAACTTTGGCTGCATTCCTGAATGCATTTATTTTGCGATTCCTGAATGTATGCACTTACCCTTTCCACTTGCATTTATAAAATGTTGCACTGAGTTAGTTCAGCGTGGTTGAATGCTTAATATTTATTAGATCACGTTGCTAAAATATGTCATAGTTCTCAGAATAAAAGAATGCTAAGAAAAGTACAAAGCAATGGACACAGATTGTTATTTTGGGGTTAGATAGTAAATCCCACCTAACATTAATGAATAAATCACAGAGCGGCAGGTATGAAAGGTACCAAAAATCTAACCAAAATTTAGCAATTTGGCAGAAGCAACCAAATCATTTTTGATAGGCTGCTCACATTATAACATTCTATCTCAAATCAATCCAGTTCACGTAATTGTGCCACAAGAAGGAGGGAGAAACCAAATATGTATTCCGAGCAAGAATAAACATATAATTATAGGAAGATAAATCCTAACCATTCAAGGGAGGAAGACCTGGTTTGGACTCTGCCAGTGAAGGGAACTGACAATCCCAGTGAAGATGCTCACTGGATAAATTGCTTCCCAACCTCAGTCAAGATAAGCCACTTGCCTAGGATTTCCCCATCACTCCCATTTGCCCATCCCTGAGGTTTCAAAAGAAGCAGCTGGGATTTCTGGAAGGGAAAAGTGTTCTTCTTTAACCCAGTGGGCTACTCATGAAGCATCAATCGAATGAAATTCAGCAAAATTCATCTTACTGATCTACCCCACAGAGAATCTGGTAGTCCTTTAACACAGTGAAATCCCAATGGGCCGCTCTCGTTGAAAAAGTAGTCTATGCGTTTTGAAGACAATTGGAAAATCTGCCCCTAAGATTTTCTAGGCTGGCAGCAGAGGTTTCCATTGTCCTGCCTGCAGGCAAAATGATTGACCCCCACACATACTTTCCCTGGTGGTGGTTGTGAGTGATTGAGAACAGAATGGTTTGTATCAGGCATGAAACAGAAAGAGATGCGGCTAGAAGAGAGCTCAGTTTGGGCACTGGAGAGGAACCAGAGGAGACAAGTGTGGAAAGGATGCCAAGGATGTAAGTTGTGACAGAAGGGTAAGTGGCAAAGAGGGGAAATGAAAAATTCAACCAAAGTGTGTGGCCAGAACATTCAGTTCCTGTGACAAACTATTCTCCCAAATGACTAGCAATAAAAGACATCACCTACCGTAACAGAAAGCTGCCATCATCAGGACGGCCAGAAGCGCAAGGATGATGAGGCTCCGCATGGTTTCTCTCTCTGCCTCTCTGTCTTGTTCTCTGTTTCCACTGAGGACAGCTAAAGCCTCTGAACAAGCTGCAAAGTTTAGCAGGGGAGTGTTTATTACGACAGCAACTGCTGGGAGGCAAGAGAGTCAGATGAAAGGGGCCTGAGGAAGGCAGGAGGGACCTACTGGCACTTGCACTCCAGGAGGAGACTGTTATAAAACACCTCTACTCATGGCTTTAAGATCTGCCTCTGGTGGGAGTGGGCAAGCTGCCTTCCCCTCCCTTTCTTCAGAGGGAGGACTCCACAGTTCAAAAGGAGGTGAGGTGTTAACTCTGCATGCTCCAGAAAATGTTGGTCTGTGGAGGGCTGGCCCATGAATTGGGCTCCTCCTAAACATATGTGTTTAATTTTATAATTTAGCCTCTGATTTTTTTGCCTTTCCCACATTCATTTTGTATACACAGGTCTGGAACTTTGCAGCCCATCAACCCTCCAGGTACATTCACTATGTTTACCACTTTCCCTGGGGCGTGTTCATTTAAAAATTCATTTTAGCATCGGCTTCTCTTTTCTAAACTCCACCTGCCTGAGCCAGACCTATTGTTTTGTATTCCACTGTCACCAGTTGTCTGATTCCTACATCTCTCCTAAGGGTACCAAATAAGCCCCCCTCAAATCCTGCTTTGAACTTCTGCTTTCTGTGGCCTGGTTCTCAGAGTGGTGGTAAACTTGTTTGTAGTCTAAGACACTACCAGGGATGTGTGAATCTATTAATTTCTGTTTCTCATTTTTCTAATCTTAAGATGTTCAGTCCTCTACATTTACACATCAGTTTGCGATTTATTTTTTAACGTCCCTTTGAAAATATGCCAGTATTTTAATGTGAATTTCTCCAAATAGACACAATTTTTTATACAATGTTGCCTAATGAAATGCATTTTGTGTGTGTTATTTTCACAAATATATGCATTGATATGCACACTTTACCTCGGTATCTGCATTTTTGCACACATTACTTGGTTGGACAACTGCATTGCAAAATTAAGAGAAGTGTGAATTTTGAAGGACGGCTGCTACAGTTTGTGTACTGTTTTGGAAAGTGCAAATTACATAATTTCGCCTTTCGGTGCATATTGAATCCAATTTGTCCCTCATCCCTAGCCAATGCAAGTCAGGACTACGCACACAAAAACGCCTCCACACAGGAAATTAGAAGCCAGAGTGAAAGGTTTCTAACCTGTTCTTTGCCATTTCCTACATGTTTTCTATGAGGAGATGCTTTTATAGGTGTGGAGGAGCATTCAGTGATGTAAGGACCCACACTTTTGGCCTGAACTGAAATAGTGCAGCCCAAACACAGGTTGAAAACCTTGGTGAGGTCCAAACTAGATATGACCAGGCAGTCACATTTGTTCTTAGCATGACTCCCATTCATGCCCAAAATGGCAAGGGATCTACTTAATGTAACAAAAAAAAATGTGTGTGAGGGAGGAGAACTGATCCGTCCCCCATTTTACTCAATTGCTGTAGGCACTTTTCTCCCACTACAGTACTAGAAATGAACCAAGTCAAGATGAGGAAGGCACTTTAAGTGATGGAGTGTGGGCAGGAAAAGTGGCATGGGGGAGAGTAAGAGAATAAATGTGCTCTTTTCAGATACTCAAGAGGAGTTGTGTGTTTTTTCATTATGCTACTAGATTTTAAGCTAAACAGCTTGGTTCCATATTGTGCTCTGTTAATGTGGGCCTTCAGGTCTGCTGAGCATCTGCTCACACAGATACCCAGGAAGAAGATGCAAGTTCAATTGTTCAAATTGGTCTCTTGGCCGATTCAAAAACCATATGGCAAAATCATGGTGCCTGACCTCTTTGCCCACACCTTGGTAGCTTTCCAGAAGGTAACGCGCCACCACCATAATAAGCCAGAACGGTAACAAGAGCAGTCTGCACATCAGAAAGATGAATTTTTAGCATCACATCAACAATGGATTTGTATATCAGCTGCATTGTTGCAATTCATTAACACCACAGTCCTATGCATGCCTACCTAGAAATAAGTATGTATGAAGTATGTATGGCAGGGCTGGCTAGCTGGAGCCCCTCCAGATGTTGCCAGACTACAACTTACACACACACACACACACACACACACACACACACACCCAACCATTGGCCATGCTGGTTAGACAGCCCTGTAGCCAGGATGGAGCAGAAATGATAGGTGTGGAAAACAATATTTTTTTCCCCTGATGAAGTTCTGTCATTACCTTCCCCAATTCCTTGGATGTACTAGAAAGGGAAAGTAGCACAGAATGAAAAGCTCTCTGAGTAAACTGAATTGGGATTAAGATCCCAAATTCCTAGAAATCAAGAACAGAGGAATGTTTACCCATCTGTAAACTTAACAATTACCAAAAATGGAATATGTGGTCATATTCAAACCACTTGTAAAACCACATTCAGAATAAAACTAACTGGCTACACGGAGCAGTTACGAGTGCCAAATCGATCCAGATCTGGGCTGTCTGAACAGCTTGCTCGCCCATAAGCTTCTGGAGCCATACAGCCAAACAAGACATTGAACACTTAAGTTTGTTCTGGCTGGTGGGGCACGTTTTTCAGCTATTCCTGAGGTTTTATGAACTTTGATTTTTTTACATATCCTTGATGCGTAAGATTAAGGCAGGGTTCCTTAGAAGTAGTGGTCTTAGGAGCAGATGGCAACATGTTCCCCCCTGGAATAAAGGGGGAGAGGTGGCCACTATCCAAAGTGGAAATGTTCTTCCTCCACTGTTGGAGATGGTGCACCTCCCTGCATGCCAGTTGGTGGGAATCCCAAGTGGGAAGAGCCCTGTTGCCCTCAGGCCACGCTTGTGGGCTTCCCATAGGCTTCTGGTTGGCCACTTTGAGAACAGAATACTGGACTAGATGGCCCTTGGCCTGGTCTATCTGGGCTCTTCTCATGTTCTTATAATATGAAACTCCCCAGGAGTAGGCAGGAACTCACACTACTCCCTTTGGCAAAAATACATTGGAAGAGGAGAATGTCCAAATCACGCTGGAATTGGCAGGGCCAGGAAATAGCTCGCTCCAAACCCATAGCCCTCTTCCAAGTTCTGTGAGCATGTGGAAAGAAACAGAGAAAGCAGAAAGGAAAAGACTGTTTATAAGCACTATCCCCAGATGAATAAAGGACTTCTTTTCCCCAGTATCGGACCTTTCCTTCTCAGTCATCAACCTCATCTATGTTCAAACACTGCTTCTCTCTGAGATTTGTATTCACCAGGAGGTTGAGCCAGAAATGTAGTCCCTGACATGAATCCATCCCAGTCTCTCATACCAGCTTCCCTTCCACTCCTTGTTCCCCAGCTCCTCCTAGATTTTTTAGTCTCCTTTAAGGATAGTCACTTGCTTGGCAAGGAATTGCTTCTGTCCCACAGAGTTCAGATTTACAGAACGTGGATTTTATGAGGCAGCTGCATATCACGGCCACTCTGGTGTCTGCAGGCCTCAGTGCTGCCAAGAAAAGATGGCTGAGGCAAAGTGATGGAGAAAGAACAGAAGAAAAATAAGCTTGGGGGAAAGGCTTCAGGTAAGGAGGGGACAAGCTATAAAGAGACTTCTAACAGTGATACGGTGTCACAAAAAGCAGAGCCCAATTCACTTTCTTAACAGCTGTTCTCGTCTTCAGCCTTTCTCCAAGAGCATGCTGGGAGAAAGACCGCCACCGTTTCTCTGGCTAACTTTTTCCTCCTTGGTCTCTTTTGATTTGTTACCTCTGTCACCACATTAATTGCCAACATTACCGAAGCGTGGATGGGTTTTTTAAACACCATGTTGATACTATAAACATCTTACCCACAAAATGCCTAACATTTTCCAAGGGCAACTAAGAGCTTGGTAAAGATTTTGTTAACATAATAAAGTTTCAGTGAAAGGCCTGATTTTGATCCATCCAGGTTTTCAGCAGCATGTCAATGACCTATGGCTGGCAACTCAGAGAAACACTGACATTTTTCTGGGTGTCATCATGACAACACCTGGAAGAATTTTACTTGTTTATAATCAATATGTTCAGGAAGTTTTTTGCCGGAAACACTGCTGCTTTCAGTTCTGAGCCAGATTCCATGGAAAGTAATGTCAACCATTTTCACCAAAATTACCTGGCTGCACACAAGCAGCTTGTTCCTTCATTGTCGATGACAGGGGAGAATCATTTAGAGAAATGGAACAGCCACCAATATTTTTACACAGCCTGATCTGGAGCCTCTTTCAAAGGGGAAGAAGAGTATTATTGCTCGTGTGCCTGTCCTAAGTCTTTTTAATTATAAGCAAGTATCATTGAGACCGATCTTGAGCTTCCCAATCAGCAAAAGCCCAGATCAGCCCATTTTTAAATCCTACAACCCAAAACAGGTAATCCATACACATTAGCACCCTCAGATCCACTTTTCTTCTCAGCCTTTACAATTTTGCAGCATCTTTCTTTTTGTAGGCAAAACCCAGGAGCAAGTATTGACTCAGTAAACGACGATTCTGCATTTGTTGGGCTGGCAAAAAAGTAGCTCTCTGGATCTTTTCACATTGAACTGGTTCATAACAGCAAGTCTCTGCATCTCTGCCATTTACTTTATTTTGCATATGCAAGCACCCCCATACAGACATTAGTAAGGTCCTGCATACTCACTGTAATGTGTTGCACTTCCTTCTGTAGACAGGACTTGCCTGAAGGATCTCTTCTCCCAGTGTCCCTGCAGTCTTCACTGGCAAAGAAGGAGACCTTTTTATCTGTGATAAGTGACCCCTCCCTCCCAAAGCCCTCCCTCTCCCTATGCATCCTCCTCCAGTCTGGCACCTCTTTTCTAAACATCGCCTTCCCTCACTCAGGAAATCAGAAACCTCAGGAAATTGAACCAGGAGAGAGTATGAACACGGACGTCAGTGGCGAACGGGGTCAAAGCCACATCTTGGGGGCAGAGTGTCTGTGCCTAAGCCATTAACCACTAAGGGCCTTGAATGGAGGCCTTGAAAGGCAGTAGGAGTTTTGAATGGGGGCTCTTTGATGGCCAGATCTCCTCTGTCCTCATTCCCTCCTCCAGCAATCGCCGTGCCCTGTGCCCAAGCACTCTCAGACAAGAGCACACTTGCAAAGTCTTGTGGATAAATACAGAAGCCCTCGAAACCCTTACCGTTGGGTTTGCATTCCTTAGTGGTAAGAGGAAAGTAGGAGTGAAAAGTACTTGGGCTTTTCTGTTCGTATTCGCTTCTCTCCCCCAGCCAAAAGAGAGAGAGAGAGATGTTGAAGATGAAGAGAACACAGAACAAAGTATTTGAACTGAGTGGGAGTCTGGCACTCAAAGGAACCAAATTCTAAATTAGTTGCAGCAGGTGAATGAATGTTTAAAGAAATCCACTGTGCATGTAATGACAAAAGAAGCAGCCCATTACATAAGCACATGCATGGCCAATGCAGCAATTCCGCTTGCCATCAAAATATCATTTTGTGTGTGAGAGAGAGAGTTAAAATCCCCATGCTTGGAGGAAAGACCACCTGGTTCAATAGTTTTAGTATAGCTAGGTCTTATTTTTCATCCAACAGAGTTCGTATTAACACCACATGACAGCTCCCTTCAGTGTGTTTGTTCAATATAACAAATATTTAACCACTTGAACCCATCAAAGTTTTAGCGCTACAAAGTTTCCTTTCAGAGGAGTAAAATCCAGACAGCAATTTTGCACACTCCTGAGTGGGTGCAACTGGGCACACACATTAGCAGCGTCCTGATCAAAGACTGGTACCTATCCCAATGGGATGCTCACTGCAGTCAGTGGTGGATATTAAAAAAAAAAAAAGTCCTCATGAAACACCACCAGCGTTTTAGTGTGGATTTCTCTCAATACGTATTTGTATGCAATTTTGCCCAATTATATATGTTTCTGCAAAACAATTTTCCTTAGAATAATTCATTTTTGTATGTTACTTTCACTAATACTTGCATTTCTATGGGTTTTTTGTGCATTTTTGTGCACATGACTGGACTGGACAAATGCATTGCAAAATCTGGAGTTGTGTGAATTTCAAAGGATAGCTATGTTTCAGCTGGTTTGTTATTTCGGAAAGTGTAGATTAAGCCATTTTGCCTTTACATGCGAACTGAATCGCATTGCTCCTTCATCCCTAACCTCATTCCCCCTTTCAAGTGCCCCCAACCTCTGCATTCCCCAAATGGTAAGAAGTCTATAGCTTAGTTTCCTTTGGATAAGAAAACTCTGGAGCACTGTGACGTATTTGCAATGCCTGTTTCTTTACACACATACAAAAAAATAACATGGATAAATTTTGTTTAAACATTAGCAGACACATCTTGATGGTAAGGATAGCTTAACTATGGAACCAATTGCCTAGGGTAGTGTGGTGTCCCTCACTGATGGCCTTCAAGTCTAGGCTGAACACCCAACTGCTGGAGATGCTATAGTACTGGATTTCCTGCTTTGGCGGGGGTTGGAATAGATAGCAAACAAAGCCCTCTCCAACTCTATGATTCTATTACTGCCATAGACATTCGTGTTAAACTCATACCCATCCCTACAGATAAACAGGAAAACATTGCCAATTGTTAGCTCCTCTTTGAGCAAACACTTATCATTCTTCACCATTACCAATCAACCAGCTTCACAATCCAGATGTAACACACATCTGTTGTGTGCCATGTCCCTGAGAATATCTGGACGTTTGTCAGTGTAATGGTCTGAGAACTGCTCTGATCACGTGTTGGTTTTTGCTTTAGCTTAGCATATTGCAAGAGAATGTGCAGAACGAAATGATTGTACTGCATGAAATTGTGATTCCTGAAATTATTATTTTTTTCCCACGCACCCTAAAATGAAGGGCCTAAAAATGGCAGACACCCAGTTGCCTGCATATTCCAAGAGATCTTCCTGTTATCCCCAAAGAGCTTCATGCATACGGAACTGAGGTAAAAATTCCGTAAAACCTTTTACCGGTGAGGCCACTGTCATGTACACAAGAGTATGGCCTGATGACAAAACTGGCAAGAACCAGTTTATGAGGAACCTACTGGCTGAATGTTAGAATAAAAAAATAATAAAAACCTCCAGATAAAGTACAAGAAGGGCTCTGTATGTACAGTGGTACCTTGGGTTACAAACACTTCGGGTTACAGACCCCACTAACCCAGAAATAGTACCTCAGGTTAAGAACTTTGCTTCAGGATGAGAACAGAAATCGTGCGGCGGCAGTGCAGTGGCAGTAGGAGGCCCCATTAGCTGAAGTGGTACCTCAGGTTAAGAACAGTTTCAGGTTAAGAACGAACCTTCAGAACAAATTAAGTTCTTAACCCGAGGTACAACTGTACAGTAACAAAAGTGGGTTGAGTAAGTGTTTCCAAGGACTGTGGTTGGATGAGAGATTGTGAGTGATAGGGTGGCAGAAGGTGGTTGGGGAGAGGATGAAACAGCCAAGATGACATGTTGATATAGTGCAGTGATGGCTAACCTTGACACTCCAGATGTTTTGGAACTACAACTCCCATCATCCCTAGCTAACAGGACCAGTGGTCAGGGATGATGGGAGTTGTAGTCCCAAAACATCTGGAGTGTCAAGGTTAGCCATCACTGATATAGTGTGTTTCATAATGGAAAGTTTTTGCAGACTCTCTAGACTCTGTCCTGTAATGCATTGCACAATCCAGTCTGACCAATTGGGAACTTGGTGTGAGCCTCCGTATTGATCCCCCAAATGACGTTTTCTCCCACAGGATGCGTGAGGAAGCAACAGGCGAGTACAAATGTGCTACATTCAATGCAAACAGATATTACACACGACAAAAGATGGCTACCTGGCCATGCCTGCAATGCACCATTACCTGTGAGCACCACAGCAGATGTTCTGACCAAATAGTGAGAGGCTCACCATCTAGGGGGAAAGTATGTAAATGGATTCTCTTAACTTAGCTTCCACTCAATGATTCCTTCATCACACTCCCCCAGACTAATCAAGCTATTACTCCTACGGACAGGAAAGGAAGGAAGGAGAGAAGGAATGGGGTTTGGGGTTTTTTAAGGGCTGTCAACATTATTTTGATCTCTGTAATAGTTGCTGGTGCTTTGACAAGGGGTCCATACAACTACTCAAATCCTTGTAAGAACAAGCGAAGCCAGGCAAAACATCAAATAGCTCATTGGGATATGAATCAGAAGTACTCACTCCTCTGTATTTCCTCTCTCGTCTCCTTGTTTCTTTTGCACAAATTTATGTCCTGAGCTGACTCATTCTCTGCAGCCAGATGTGATTTATCTACACTATTTTCCTGCCCAGACTTGAATGGTGATAAGAAATGCTTTGGACTACAAGCTGCTTTGTACCAGTAAATAGTCCTTTTTTATCCTTTGTACCAAGCTGCCTTAGGCCAACCCATTGCGTAAGATTCAAAGTTCCCAGATGTTTTCTATATTGAGTTGGACTCCATCTGTTGTTGTAAAATGGACATCATCCAGGTACCCATTTTCCCAACCAGGAATAGTCCTATTTGACAATGTTTTAGCAGACAGTATACTTAATTTTTACAACGATGGAACTGCATTCAAATGCCTACAATTCTTTCTTTCCAGCGTAAGTCATACCCATATGCACAAAATCCATATGTTATCCCAGGATGTCATACCATAAGGTAGAGAACTTCTCACTGAATGGAGTAACTGCCAATCCCAATATCTTAAGCCATTCAAGTAAAATGATTTCAACCTGAAGCTCAAGCCTGATACATGCTTAGGCAAGAAATCAAGATTTACATCTGGAATAGATTGTTGTTGTGGTGGTGGTGGTGGCGAACACATTTATAGTATGCAAAGTACTTTAGGGCAGTTATATTCCCTCTATCTCTAGGTCAAAAAGTTAAAATGAAGGTGGGGCAATGTCATCTTTGCAGAATCCCTAAGATGCATCAACCTAGATTATGTTTCTTTTATTAATACATCTCTGGCAAGTTCCTGCATCAATGAAAAATGGGGCAGAGGTACATAAAATTCATTCATCCAATTCTGCCATTCATTTTGTAAGGAGAAGAAAGAAATTCCTATGCCTTAAAAGTACGTGGCTCAGCTAATCTTATCGTACTGCACAGGACTATAGATGGCATTAACTACAAAGAGTCTAAACTCTAGCCAAATAATTTTGACATGATTACCTTCTGTGGTAATAACTTCCACAGTCCAAGTGCATGCTCTTTGAAGATGTATGGCTTCTTTTTTTGCAGTCAGCTTAATGGCAGTTAATTTTTGGCACTTGGATTCCATGAATTAGAGATGATACAAAAGAATTGATTAATTTTCAAATGCTGCTTCATCTAGGTAAAGGTAAAAGGTAAAGGACCCCTGGACAGTTAAGTCCAGTCAAAGGTGACTATGGGGTTTCGGTGCTCATCTTGCTGAGGAGGCCGAGGGAGCCAGGGTTTGTCCACAGACAGCTTTCCGGGTCATGTGGCCAGCATGACTAAACCGCTTCTGGCACAATGGAACACCATGACGGAAACCAGAGCGCACAGAATTATCAGTATTCACTGTTGCTGGTGCTTTCAGTCCACAAATGGTAAACAATTGATTATGTTTTCCCCATTTTCACTGTGTTCTCTTTGCACTGAAATTAATGGGGTAGAATAATATAATGACAACATAATTTACATACTTTTAAGCAAATTTACACAAATTACATTTTGCCACAACAGACAGTGAGATGAATAACATATTTTTGGCAGAAGATGAACTGTAGTGGTATGGAAACAGTGCTGCATGCGGCAAATGCAGGGTGAAACAAAAAACAATGCCTTCTTTCACCCCCAGTGCTCAGTGGGACTTAGCTTCCCACAAATGTGTTTGGCATTCCAGCTTCAGGCTTGTTTCTCTCACTCTCTTGCCACATCCTTGGTGCATTCAACAACAGGGTATGAAGTTTGATGTCAGCTGCTTCTGACAAAGGCAGCCTGGGAACTGATGGGAGCTGGCACTATTTCCCAACTTTCACTGGCTAACTGATTGTGTGTGTGTGTGTGTGTGTGTGTGTGTGTGTGTGTTGGTACCTTTTGGGAAAGCCCCTAGAGTGGAGTGAGTATCTCTCCTGCATGGCAGGAGGGAAAAGAGGGGAAGAGGCAACAAGAAATGGTCCTTCAGGCCCTGATGCTTGGCAGCATCCCCAAACTAGTGAGTCAGAATATGCACAAGGAAATGAGGCAGGCAGGGTTTTGTGAGCTGCTTCCTCTCATGGCTGGCTTCAACATTCCACATGATCTGCAGGGTGTAGTCAGGCAGTGCCTATATCTCATTTGGTACTTTGTGTAAATATGAGCTCACTTGTTGCTTCCACTCTTTTCCTCCCTCTGAGAAGCGCATGGCTGGATCAGCAATGCAAGATGGGATGCAGCTGTTTCTCTCACTTTTCAGACTCTGAAATACCAAGAGTCCCTCAAACATTTTTATATTCAAATGGAGTTTGATTTTCTTGCGTATGTAATGGATTTAAATAGGGACCACCCATTATGTTGTCATTTTAAACAAACTTTGGAAGTGCCTTTGAGCCACTGGATACAGTGGAGACATGACAGTAACCTCAGTTTGCAGCAGACAGAAACTCAAAGTGTGCCAAAAAAATAGCATCTTAGGATCACTTCACAAATTGCAGTTTTATGCTCGCCAGCCCTGCCTACTCACCACCCCTCCCTTTACACTTCACTCAATTCCCCCATTCCCTCACAGCTCCTTCAAGCCCCCGCATGTATCTTCGCAGCTTCTCTGTGTCCCTCTATCACCGCTTTAGTCAACCCTCTGCTGTTGTTGAAAACGGCCATTTTAAAACCTGCCTTCTCTTTTGCCTCCCTCCCATGCCCTGACTACATGCAAATCTAGGAGTTTATTAAGGCACTACAAATTTTCCAGTGGGGACTGCATGATGACGGCCTTACATTTTTATGTATATAGGAAGATATAACAACATGTTTTCCTCATGCATGCAACAATATACTTATGAATGTGGGAAATGAGGGTATTCCAAAGGTATCCATATCAAGATGGGATTGGCCTTTGCTTCCTAGCACTCCTGCACTCCTGCATATTACTTGAACAGTTCTTAAGGCTTGTTTATGAGTCAAGTGCCAAAGGTTAGCTTTTCAAGGAACCACAGATGTTTTCAGTACACACCCTTGCTGAGTATGTTGGGTCATTTAAAGTCACTCATTTTGTTTTTCTCAGGAATGGTAAGCTTACCCATCAACAGGGAGAACTCTTCCACAATCACTCAATCTGGATGAAATATACGTTAGTTAGGCACCTCTGATCTTGATGGGAGTTGTCTAACTCCTGCAGCAAACCAATTATTTATTCATCCCTGGAATGTGTAAACAAACTAGAGGGTTGAATGAGTTCGGTGGTTGTTATCCCAGGATACCTGGCTGTGTAAACAAAGCCCTGAAACATATAGCTTTAATGGAGGAAAAACTTTGTATATTAGGTTTGTCCAGTGTTTGAATTATAGGAGAAGAGGTAGGGGGCACTTCAGGAAATCCACAAGCCTCCTCTGACTCTCCCACTTTTAGCTACGGTAAATAATGCCCAAGCTTTCTAAGGCAGCCAACGCCAAAAGTGAGGGGCAGCAACGGGCCTCTGCCCCCTAAACGTTGGGCTCATCTCATGTCTTCTCCCTCCAAACAACCCAAATATAACAAGAAGCCTATTCCATAAAGAATGTGACCAGAGTCCTTCCAGACAACCTGTTTATTGAGCATTCATCCTGATATGTTTTCAGGGAGGTTATACAATGTTGCATCAAATAAGTGTCATTCCACACTTTCCAGTGCATTCCCCATTTATTTTCCTTATCATGGGGATGGAGGAACTTTTTTTTTTTTATAATATTTTTTATTTTTTTTAAACACAAAAATAAACAAACAAACAATAAAACAACAAAACACATACACTTAAACTATACTAAAACTATAACATCACACTACACCACATTTATAATTCATTCTTATCCTATATCCTTAACATTATCTCCTGACTTCCTCCAATCTGTCCCTCTGTGTCGATTCTCCTTGTCTATTATCTACCAGCAATTTCTTAATATTTAATCTTATCATTTCTACTACGTTTTATCTTATTTTAATTGCATTTTTTAAGTCTAGAATAACTTCCATTCTTTTTCTAGAATCTTATATTTCTTAACAAATATATATAAAAAAGAAACTTAACTTCAGTATTACTTAACACTTATTTCTACAATATGGCTACCATACTATTTACTATATTAATTTTTTGTAAACTAATTTTATACATTGGCATTTCTATTTATTTTAATTCTATACTTTGTAATATTTTTTAAGATAGTCTTTAAACTTTCTCCATTCTTTTTCCACTGCGTCGTCCCTCTGGTCGCGGATTCGCCCGGTCAGTTCAGCGGTTTCCATATAGTCCATCATTTTCATCTGCCATTCTTCCAGTGTCGGTAAGTCCTTTGTCTTCCAATATTTTGCAACGAGAATTCTTGCTGCCGTAGTGGCATACATAAACAAAGTGTGGTCTTCTTTTGGTAAAACTTGGTGTACCATTCCAAGGAGGAAGGCCTCTGGTTTCTTCAAAAATGTGTTTTTAAACACCTTCTTCAACTCGTTATATATCATCTCCCAGAAGGCCTTCAACCTTGCGCAGGTCCACCACATATGATAAAATGTTCCTTCCGTATTGCCACATTTCCAACATTTATTGTCCTGCAAATGATAGATTTTTGCCAGCTTCACTGGGGTCAGGTACCATCTGTAAATCATTTTCATTATATTCTCTCTTAACAAAGTACATGCTGTAAATTTTATATCTGTTCTCCATAGTCTTTCCCAGTCTGCCATCATGATATTATGTCCCACATCTTTTGCCCAATCTATCATTGCAGATTTTACTAACTCATCTTGCGTATGCCACTCCAGCAGCAGATCATACATTCTTGACAAGGTCTTATTCTTTGGTTCTAGCAGTTCTGTTTCCAATTTTGACTTTTCCACTTGGAAGCCAATCTTTTTGTCCAGTTTGAAAAGTTCATTAATCTGATGATATTGTAACCAGTCTCGGATCCTTCCTCTCAGTTGCTCAAAGGGTTTCAACCTGACTTGTTCTCCTTCATATATTAACATCTCAGAGTATTTTAACCAGTTTTTTTCCGCGTTGACTCTTTTATAGGCCTTTGCTTCTGCTGGTGACAACCATCTGGGTGTTTTCCTTTCAAGGAGATCCTTATATTTCATCCAGACTCTAAAAAGAGCCTTTCTTATTATATGATTTTTAAATCCTTGATGGGCCTTTATCTTATCATACCATAAATATGCATGCCATCCAAATTTGTTGTCATGTCCTTCCAGGTCAAGTATATCTGTGTTTTCTAGTAGGAACCAATCTTTCAGCCAGCAGAAGGCTGCTGCTTCAAAGTAAATACTTAATTCCGGCAGGGAGAAGCCCCCTCTTTTCTTATCATCTGTTAGTATCTTAAATTTGATTCTGGGTTTTTTCCCCTGCCAGACAAATCTTGATATGGTCTTCTGCCACTTCTTGAAAGGTTCCATCTTGTCAAGTATTGGAATTGCCTGGAAGAGAAATAATAGTTTAGGCAGCACATTCATCTTTATGACTGCAATTCGGCCCATCAAGGACAATTTCAGGTTGTTCCAGATCTCCAAGTCCTTCTTTGTTTCGTTCCACACCTTTTCATAATTGTCCTTAAACAAATTTTGGTTTCTCGCTGTCATGTTAATACCCAGATACTTTACTTTTTTTGTAAATTGCAGGCCTGTTTCTTTCTCCAGATTTTCTTTTTCACCTTGTGTCAGGTTTTTCCCTAAGACTTTAGTTTTGGCTGGGATGGAGGAACTTTTTTAAGACTGAGGGTCACATTTTTTTTCTGGGCAACATTCTGGAGGCCGCATATCAGTAGTGGGTGGGCTCCGAATAAAAGTGGGCAGATTAGTTAATGTTAATTTTACCTTTGTACAGTACACTAGTTTCTATACCCCTCTCTGTCCAAGCAAGCAAGTGTTCAAGGAAACATTCCAAACAGGCAAAACATTCAAGGATGGTATGGCTGGGCAGTGGTAATGGACTGGAGAGAGTCTCAAAGGTCAGATAACAACACTCAAACAGCTGTTTTTTGCCCCTGGGTCTGAGGTTCCTCAACCCTGCCTTATTGCAAAAAGTCTGTTGTTGCTTTTGCTGGAATTGAGTTGGTTGACAAGAGCGCTGATCAGCTTTAGACCTGAATTAGTTGGTACTGTATATGATTAAGTAGTTGCCAAAATTCTTGAACATTCTTGAAGCTCCCTAAGCATAGTTTTCAACCAACATCTAAAAGCTAGTTCACACCTTGTGCAAGGCAAACCTGGGTTTACCGCTGAATTACACACTAAACAGGGTCTTAGAGGTAAGCTTGACTCCCTCACATATGGACCTTTATGATAGTTGTGCTCACAAACATTCACTCTTTACATTTTTGTGTGTGTACTCGGAAATACCATAGGTGCAAACATTTAAAAATGTGATGCATGAAAAAGCTCACAGCTCTTTCAACAAGCTAACAATTATTGCTCTACTTCCTCTGATATGGGAGCAGCTACACAATTTCATACGTTGCCGCAGGTTTCGAAACGTCAGAGCTCTAAATAAAATGTCTTGAATGCAGACCATGCAGACGGATTACTGAAAGCAATACCCTGTAGGGTTTGAAGGTCTGGCATGTGAGTTGAAGACTGCCTGGAATGTTTGCCCATCCAGCTGCAACATGCACCTGAGGGAGGCCTGCCCCAGCTTGCTGTCAGACAGAGGCAAGAGAACAATACTTATACAGCTCAACAAGCAGCAGCTTCCTACGATTGACTTTGTTGAATACAATCCACCAGGAAGCTCAAATCCCACTGAAATCAATGGGAGCTGGATAAGTTCCCTCATTTAGCTCCAATTCATTTCAGGGGCTTCTGTGCAGAACAACTTCATGGTGGATGGTTGAGAGAGGAGACTGGCAATGTTTGCATTCTTTGGACTACATCTCTGACTGAAGCTATCCAGGGAAGAGGAGAAGGGTGTTCAGGAGCAGCCCACTGGAGTGCGGTGTAGCATTTTAATTAATTAATTACAAAAATTATCATTGCGTTCAGAAAAGCTGTCCATAAATATGTAGAAATGGTAAAATTCAAATCGCAGCACCATTTCAGTCACATGCAAAGCAACAGAGCACATTTAAGCCGCAAAATAAAAACCCACTGAAGTTGACATTTGACATAGGAAAATAAAAAGGGCTTCATTTGGTGCTGAAAAGACCTAAGTGCAGGCATCAAACAAGCTTTCCCAGGAATATCAGTCCAGAAACAGAGTACCATATTCCAAAAGACTTTCACCCCGGTCACCACCTGTCCCAAGACTCTTGAAACACAATATATTGTGTTGATTTATATATTTTAAGAATTTGCTGTACTCGCTTTTGTTAGCCCAGCTTGCAATATTCTACAAAAGAATGCCAAGCAAAAAATCATTCAAAGTCTCACATTCCTGGTTAATAGACTCTATAGATGTATTTCTATGGCATCAGTAGGTTGTAGACATCTCGTTTCATAGGCCATATTGACAGGAAATCCTTCCAGATCCAACATAAAACCATTTGGATCAGTCTGCAAATTAAGATGCCATTTTGGGAACTCTCAGATGACGTCTCCTCTATTTCGTTCAAAATCTTCATTCAATCCACACGTTGATAACGCTCGTTTAAATGCATTCTACCAGGTGTTATTAGAGGACATCAACAAAATGGAAAAAAGAAGACCTCCCCCACACAAAAAGAATTTTACCACAAGAGACAGGGAAATTATCACCAATCTTCAGCTGGATAAAGACATTGTCATAAAACCGGCGGATAAAGGTGGAGCCATAGTGGTTATGAATACACAAGATTATACTACAGAAGCGAACAGACAACTGCAAAATAGCTCCTATTACAAACCATTAGCCAAGGACCCTACGGATGACATATCTAAAGTAATTAGGGCCACCCTATCGGAAGGCATAACCTTGGGATATCTCGATAAAAAAACAACGGAATTTTTAATCAAAAAATATCCACGAACTCCAGTCTTCTATATACTCCCCAAAATTCATAAATCACTGAGTGCTCCACCAGGAAGACCCATCGTTTCGGGTAATGACTCCCTTTTGGAATCTTTATGTCAATACATGGAACATTTCTTACACCCATTTGCGATTGACACTCCGTCCTATATTTTGGACACTAGAACATTTATTGGAAAAATCGAGAACACCACTGTACCACAAGGAGCAATACTTGCGACCTTGGACGTCGAGTCACTTTACACTAACGTTCCATTACCGGAAGTCAGGACGATCATAGAAACTCTCTTGGACTCTAGAACGATAAAAGAACCTCCAACACATTTTTTGCTCGACATTCTGGACATTATTTTGGACCACAAATTTTTTCGCCATTTAAAACAGTTCTACCTACAAACCAAAGGTGTAGCCATGGGATCTGCATGTGCCCCCTCCATTGCGAATATCTATATGATATATTTTGAAAAAACTTACATCCTGAATAATCATAATCCATTTAGATCTAAAATTATGCAATACTATCACTTTATTGATGACTTATTTTTTGTTATACACGACCAAGACTCAGCTGTAAACTTCCTTCAATGGATTAATGTCCAAGATCCAAATATACAATTATCTGGAATGGTTCATGACACATCCGTCAACTTCTTGGACGTTACAGTCTTTAAAGATCATCTACATCTACTGAAGGTCCGCCCATACCGTAAATTGACTGATCGTAACTCCTTATTACACGCTTCATCGTTTCATGCGCCACACCTGTTGAACAACTTACCATATGGACAATACTTGAGACTTAAGAGAAATGCGACACTGCAACATGACTATGAAGCAGCAGCAAATCTACTTACACAATCTTTACTAAGGCGAGGATATACATCTCAAACTCTTGTTACAGCTCAAAAAAGAGCGGAAGTAAAAGACAGGAAAGATCTCATCTCTACAAAAATCTCCGAAAAATCCAAAGAAGACCGTATTTACACATCACTGCAATTTACACCGTACACATCCCACATCAAGAAACTTATATATAAACATTGGCACCTGTTATCCAATATTCCGGGATGTCAAAATCCACCTCTGTTTGGACTAAATAAAACCAAATCACTCAAAAACTACTTGGTGAAATCCGACCTGCTTACATACCCTGAGGAAACCGTTAAGGGCCATTACAAGTGTGGCAACTGCAGCATATGTAAATATGCACTACAAGTGAAGGAATTCCGTGACACACAGTCCGGCTTTAAGTTCCAGATCAAACACTTCAGTAATTGCAATACAAAGAACAGTGTATATGCATGGATATGCCCTTGCAAAAAAATATATATAGGCAAAGTACAAGACCAATAAGATTACGTATAAACGAACATCGATCACGGATTCGCAACAGGGTGTTAGAAGCTCCACTGGTAGAACATTATATACAATGCAAACACACGGAAGATGATCTTATTTTTTTCATCATTTGGAAACCTAAAGTAGATGCATTTAATCGGAGAAATATCGAAAAGTTACTTCTACAACAGGAAGCCCGATACATTCATCTTTTTAACACAATGTCTCCAAACGGCCTGAATGAACATCAGGAATATACTTCCTTTCTTTAAGAAACCACCACAACTTTTACATTGAGGACGTCTATCTGATTGTACTATACCTTTAAGGATTTTGAGAGATTTTCTCCTCCCTCTTCAGAGATATATAAGGCAACAAACTTTCCTCCCAATGGGAGACGCACAGAAAAACATAGAAAAACCTGAGAATACACACTGATCTACTAACCAAGGTGAGGGAACACAATATTGGGTGTCTTTTATTCATATAATTTGACTGCATAGATGTAAGCGTTGTCAATACTTATGATTTACAGACGTTTCATTCACCAAAGACTCAAACGAAACAGAAAGCATACATTACTCACATTCTGTTTAAAAAGACGAGGAAAGAAACCAAATAGTATGAAGAGTTATGGGCAATGAATAATATCTTAGAACCATTATGTATATTGTTTGTATTGTTTAAACACAACTATTGTTTTGATTAGAATCATTGAAACCTTAGACTCTGATGCATTCTGTTATTTTGTTATTTGATACCACCAGCTGAAGAAGGCATCGTCCGAAACAGGGCCCTGTCCTGGGTTCCAGTTCTCGTATCTCAGAAGCCCCAACTTTCATCTTCAAAAGACTTTTCTTTGTAAAACTATTATTACTGTTTAAGATTGTATTCCAATAGGAAATAGTGAATTTTGTTTGATTATACTTGTGAGTAAACTTACTCTTCATGCTAAAACATTCAGCCTGAGTTCTTGGGAACATTTATTCTAGTGTTAATTGGAACAAGAACTCCTACTTCTTTTAATAAGTAATTGAATAGCATTTGGGCCAGGGGTTCCACAGGCCCCTGGTGATCTGCAAGCTTCATTCAGGTGGTCCATGGAGTGTGTGTAGAGTTGAAGACAGGAGATTGCACACCCATCACATTAAGTATTCATATGGAATTTGAATTCTATTTTTCATTTTATTTTTATTGCAAATGGGGAGGGAGGCAGGCAGGCAGGGCCTAGTCAGGTAGGCTTGCCATACGCCGCAATATCCCGGACAATTTCCAGAATACTGCAGTCGGAAGCAGAAATCCAGACGTATGGCAACTCATGTTGGCAGTGCCATGGGGGGGGGCAAAACTAATTAAAAAAAAAAAATTTGGCCAAATTTTTTTTCACTGTTTGAAATAGTTGGGGAAGTTAAAAGCTCCCATTGGTAAGGTAAAGGTAAAGGGACCCCTGACCATTAGGTCCAGTCGTGTCCGACTCTGGGGTTGCGGCACTCATCTCGCTTTATTGGCCGAGAGCCGGCGTACAGCTTCCGGGTCATGTGGCCAGCATGACAAAGCTGCTTCTGGCGAACCAGAGCAGCGCACAGAAACGCCGTTTACCTTCCCGCCAGAGCGGTTCATATTTATCTACTTGCACTTTGACGTGCTTTCGAACTGCTAGGTGGGCAGGAGCTGGGACCGAGCAACGGGAGCTCACCCCGTCGCAGGGATTCGAACCGCCGACCTTCTGATCAGCAAGCCCTAGGCTCAGTGGTTTAACCCACAGCACCACCCATTGGTAGCAGGTGCAAAAAAGGCAGCGGCGGTGACACCAGCCGTCCTGTAACCCCACTTACCCACCCCAGGCAATTGTCATCCAGACAATCTGCCTCTTATGCCTCTCACCCTACACAGCTAACTCTCTTTCCGCAGCCAGAGCAATCTGGGGGCATTTTGACTCCAGTGGGGGTCAGTTTTGCCAACCCCTAGGTATGCCCCTGGAGAAGCAGTGAAAGGGGGAATGATTAAATACCCTCCCAGGACTGCTGAGCCAATTAAAACAAGGCCACCTTCAAACAACTTCACACACACACAGAATCTAATCTAAGCTCTCCTACATTAAGTCAGATTTGGCCAGTATCGGCCGCCATAAAAGTACATGCTCAGATGCAAAAGTGATGCAAGCACAGTTCTTGTTTATACTGCTGTATTGACAACCCAGTGGGTGGGTGATTTATGGATCAGGAACCTATGTTAGTGATGTTTATGAAGCCGAGGCTCTTCACAGATCTTGCGAAGAAAGGATGACAAGGTTGGAGAGTGTTTACCTTGAAATATAGTTCACTCTGCCACACATGCACACCTCTTCACAGCCATAATAACATGATATGGTCTGGACCTTGTTTTTCAGCCACAGACAAATTCCCTGAGACAGAGTTAATTTATTAAACAAAAATAAAACATGGGCTGAGACTTGGCGCATATTCACCGCCCAAAATAGAAGCTGTCTCTTTCTCAGTTTGGGGGTTTGGACGCTCTGATTTGTTAAAGCAGGGGAGGAATGAGACTAAACATGGTTTATATTAAACAGCACGCACCACCCACATATTTTAGGGCAGGATAAGGTTTCAAAACACAGAGCCTCCAGGATATATGACTAAGCTCAACTAATTCAGTGTTCTGTACTCAGAGGGATGAGGGTGCTTTTCTCTCTTGGGCTCAGGAAACATCATTGGGAAATGGATTTAGTGGGATCTGCTATGGTATGTACATTAAGTAGCAACAGAGCATAAGCAGAGTGTTCAGACACGATGCACAAGTTTGTCCTAGTATCAGTTTAAATTGATGTTGGGGAAAGTAACTCACAAGGTTTTTTTTACAGACCTAAAAAAATCATCTCCAGGCATTGTAGTTTCTTCCTGGGGAACATTTTGTTTTTGTTTTTTTAAGTGAATGAGGATATATGTATATCGAACCAAGTTTAAATGTGCTTGGAGCAAACACCATTGCGCTAACTCTACTATGAAACTCTACTTCCATACCTCTCTCTCCAACAAAAATTACAAAGAAAATTCAGGGGAGAAACTCCACATTAACCTAATGTGTAGCTTAACCCCCTCCAGTAGGAAGACTTGGGTTGTGTTTTCTGTGATTTGCCTATCTTCTTGCTGTTTCTTGTGTGACCAATATGAATCACCATATTCTCCCTCCCCACATCCTATCGGGGGTTTTTTTTTTGTTTGCTTGTTTTTGCAGAAAATTAGACATGCCTTTTCATCCTTGTGCTCTCTTTGCAGGAAAAGAAGTGTGTTGGATTTAACTGTGCGCTGCTGATGGACCCTGAAATTCAACACACAGAAAGGACTTTCACCAAAATCATTTTCAGATGTTCTAAACATGTAAAATGGATGCATGTTACATCCCAGGGGCAGGCTTCCAGCCGTAGCCTATGTGCATTTATTGTTAGGTCTGAAAAGACTCCCTGCGCTTACAGCTGTCTCTCTTTGCACGCTCAGGAATGCTGGGAAATGAATTTTTCAGACCATACAGTGAACACATGAAAGGGGGGTTAGGGGCAGAACCAGCCACCACAAGGTCATGCTCCCTCCTCTACGCATCTGACAAGGTCTGTAGGGTTGCATCCAACTAAGCTCTCCTCAGAGTAGACTCATTTAAATTAATAGTCCCAAGTTGGTCCCAATGGATCTGCTCTGAGACTATGGCAAACATTGACTACAACTCATAATAACTAACTGGGCAGGATAGTGCCAGGCCCCTTTATTTTAACCTGGGTCTGTCCCAATCACAGCTTTTCTGCCAACTGAGCACATCTCAGCTGTGGGCAAAGGCCAGAGCTCAGTGCCAGAGCACTTGCTTCAAGTGTCCCCAATTCAATCCCTCACATCTCCAGATAAGACTGGAGTCAGTGTCAACAGCACTGGCTTAGATGAACCAATGTTCCGACTACACCATTATCTATTATATTATATTATTTATTATGTATTAAATTTGCGCACCGCCCTTCATCTGAAGATCACAAGGCGGTTCACGACATAAAAATACAAAATGAGGACATGAAATACACAATAAAGCAAAAACAAACCAATAACCCCCCCCCACTTTCCCGCAAGCACATTTAAAAGGCCATCGAATGTTCAATCTGCCAAAGGCCTGGTTATAGAGAAACATTTTCACTTGGCACCTAAAGATGCGTAATGAAGCTTGGCTGAAGATATTAAAGCTTGGCGGAGGAAAAAAGCACTTGGAGGGGGAACAAAATATGGGGTGGTCAGCTGTGAGGTACCTTTCTGAGTGCCCCTTTTGATTCCACCTGCAAGATCCAGCCAGACAAGTTTAAACAAATGTGTCATCTGTTGCTGCTAAGTCTAGCTTGGCTTTGGCCCCAAGGCAAGGACTAACAGGATTGGAAATCTCTGTATCCTGTATCCTCCAACCTTGGCTCTGAATGGTCACCTGCCCATCCTTGGAGCTGTGGCAGGTCTCCTCCCGCCCAGTTCTCTCCCCTTTCAGCTTCACGATCTGGAATGGTAACCTCACTGGGATTGTTGACAGTGCTGGTACATCTGTTACCCACAATGCTCTGGCCTTCCCTTTGCAGCCGCTGTCCTGACCAAACCACCAGCCTGTGCCCTGAGGACACCTACTCAAGTTCCTCCGGACATGGTGAGAATTTGAAGGTAGGCAATAGAGATCTGAGGAAAATATAAAATCCATAACATAAACACAATTCTCACAAAGGACCAGACCCATCATAACAAATCATTCAACAGTGATGCTTAATAGCAGCAGCTGAATCGAACCAATTTGTCTAATCGGATCTAATCATTTCCTCTGAAAGTCTGTAGAGAAAGGAGCATCTTAACCCACTGCTTTAAACAGGGCTGGGGAACCTTGTCCAGCCTGAGGGCCACATTTTCTTCTTGGTAACTTTCTCAGGGCCAAATGCCAATGGGGGTGGGGCCAGGGCAAAAAGTGGGCGGAGCAGCAAATGTGAATATTACCATTTTAAAACAGGCACATTTCTATGAACATTCTCACATGCCTTGCTATCCTCTATCGAGGCAAGCAAAAGTTATTTGATAACACATCCCAACCAGGCAAAAACAGTCTGGCTGAGGCCAGTCTGAGGTGGATGGGGCAGCCTCCCATGAGCCCAGTGGATCCGCATCCATTGGCCTTACTAATGAGATGCAGGTCTAGGTAATGACCTGGATGGGAGACAGCCTGGAAACTTCATGTATTTATTCTGCCTTATATTCCATCATGGAAGAAAGGCAGCATTAAGTGGAATCATCACTAACATGTTCCTCTTGCAAGTTTTTCTGTGGCTTTTTAATCTCTTCATCGGTGTGGGATATTTTCCCATGGATGAGAAAAGGGCTGGGAAACCAACATAAGACCTTCATATTTCCAGGAGCTCAGGAAAGACATTGAAGATGGGAAGACCTCATGACGAAGGCCTACGTTGGAAACTTCTGGGGTCCCAAGAAAACATTAACAATTGCATCCCAAAGAATATTCCCATTGGCGTGAAATGCAGTGAAAGAGGAGCTGTGTGGGATGATGAGGCTGTGGTATTTAACCAAAGTGTCTCAAACACAAGCCAATACTCCCTCTCCTGAACAAATGTCATTGCCCCGCCTTGGAAATAATTGCTATGCAGCTGAACCTTTTATTTGTATATTTTGGTAGGGAACAAGGATCTGCTGATGGACAGTGAGCTTAGGAGAAGCTTCCTCTTGTCTTTCCATGGGACTTCAAGTAAGTCATTACATATCTCTTAAATAACCTATTTGCTGCAAAGCTGAATAGCTCTTAGGTCATGTCTGCAACACAAGTTAAATCACCTATTTGACACAAAGTTGGTGTGCTACATTTGATTCAATCAGATGCGGTCCATTTGAAGCTAATTACCATGTGTTCAAAGTGCAAGTAGATAAATAGGAACCGCTCTGGCGGGAAGGTAAACGGTGTTTCCGTGTGCTGCTCTGGTTCGCCAGAAGCGGCTTTGTCATGCTGGCCACATGACCTGGAAGCTGTACGCCGGCTCTCGGCCAATAAAGCGAGATGAGCGCCGCAACCCCAGAGGTGGACACGACTGGACCTAATGGTCAGGGGTCTCTTTACCTTTACCATGTGTTCATACACCCTTGGATTATAGAATCTCCTGCTATAGTAGCCCAATGTAGACATTCTGCTCAGGTGTAAACCTACAGGTGAGCAGGGAGAGGATGGGGGCAAGTGTCCACCTGTATTCACAGAGGCTCCCCATGTGATTTAGAACTCTACACAACTGAGACCTAAATTGGGGGGGCCTCCATGAGTACAGGAGCCCCCTCAGATCTCTGCCCTCCCTGAGCTGGAACCTAGAAGAAACTCATTCCTGGTCATGTGTAAGTTTTACAGCCGAATATCTGCTCAAGGTTTGTATGACCTCTGGGCAGAGGGTGGATGTTATACCGACAACAGCCATTGTTTAGTGTCTCCTTGGCCCAATACTGAGTGCAGGCTCTCACAGCCAGTTCCGACAGAGGTGTTTCCTGGTTATGGAAGATCTAGGGAGCACAGCAACTCCTGTGTGGTCTTATTATGTAGTGATCCAGCATTAAACAGCATCACACAAAGGCCAGTGGACACAGCAGGTTCTTAATTGTTCAACAAGGCAGAGATGCCTTCATCTTCCATGGTAACTTATCACTTCCCCCAGCTCTATCTTACTCTACCCATGATCATTGAAATTAGGGTGGCATTATCTCTCGGTCCTTGCCATAGTCATGCAGCCTACCTCCACTCATCAATACGCACCTTTCAGTGGGCATTTTGGCTGTTGAGACAGCCACTGCCTCTTCTGCTTCATAAGGAGGTTGTTAGTGGTATTGGAAAAACTAGTTATGTGGCAAGTGACTCAGCCTTGTGGTCGGTGGAGGTAGACGTAGAGGTTTGGTTCTAATTCCAAATCCTTGTCTTGGCTCATTAATTCCCGAGAACCACCAGAACGTAGCAGACTACCCTCCGTAACAGCCACAAGAGCCACCCACAGAGTATCTATCATGCCATATTTTGGTTCCATCAAGACAAGAAGGGAATCTCAGGGGACAGAGAGTCATAGAAGCAAAGTGTCTCATCTGATTGTCCTACCCCTACAGGTGTCTTCTGCAGTATCACACAAAAATAAGATAACTCAATATTCAAAAGGCTAAATACTACACATCTAGTGTCCCAGAGGTTAAGAGCACTGGGCGTAGAAAGCAGGGACTTGCGCAGGAATAAGTATTATCTTCCAAGCAAAGTCCCAAAGGATATTCCAGCTAAAATCTCAAGGCTGTGTCTGAAAATGCTGTGGGGCAGCAGGAAGACTGCAATGGGGCTTCTCCAGACTTTGCCTTGAAAATAAGCAGTTTCAGTTCTCCTTTTCCGAAAGCAATGGGCTTTGGAGGAGGAGGACTTGTGTTGCTCATCATCACTGACATCACAGACACTACCCAATAGTCATCTTCCAAACAACTCTCCTAATCGCAATGCGGAAAGAACTGCCATTTTGCAGCAACCCCACATTATGAGCTGTTAGAGAAAGCATAGTATTTTATTTTATTAACAGAATTTTATACTGCTTAACTCTAAATAAAATATCGAAGTAGTTTACAAAGAATATAAAATATACATTAAAAATGTCAATAAAAACCAATGTTAAAAACAAATTAAAATAAAAGCAGAATGAATTAACACAACAGTTAAAAGTATGCTCTATAAGCTACAATTGTGGATAAAAATGCACGTTAGCTTTACATGTTCTTTAAACAGAAGCACTCCTTGGGATGGGGAACATCTGTACAGCTGCTTCCCTCTATGACATTGTCTTGCAACAAACTAGAGTGGAGCAGCTGCAGTCAATTTTCCTTGCAATAACTCCTGGCAAAGGTCCAGTTCACACTAGCTAGTGGTTCATACCAGTTCATACCAGATAGCATCCTGGGATGGGCAGATCACCAGCTGGTTTGAACTGGTCTAATAAATATGTTCTCCATTAAATATCTGCAGCAACACCATCACAGTGTTTACACATGTTGGTCCCATTTCTCAAAAGTGCTGACTTGAGCCTTTTGAGGAAATCTTCTGCCCCCACACTTGACAACTACTCCACTAACTGGAGGGTCTTGTGAGGACATCTGACAGCAACTTTCTATATTTTAGCACTCTGGCTGTGGCCAGCTGTGGGAGGATAGGAGATGGCTTCTTGGCCACACGATGGTTTAAGGGCTTGTTGTTTCGAATGCGGTCTTCTAGACAAGAGAGAAAAGGAATTAAAGTTTACCAATGTACATAGCAAGCCTCTTTAAAAAGTTGTCTCTATAATTATCTATGTACACTCGTGGGACAGGCATTGAGGAAACATCTCCTCATGAACACGTTAGCATAACCACAAGGTCCCTGTACATCCTGTTTTGTTTTTCCTCTGGCTTATTTGACTGAAAATGATTCACATTGCTACAATCTGAGAAGCAAATCAATATACTGTAGCTGTTCTGCTCCTTATTTTGTAGTTATCCAGCTCTTCATAGACTCACAGAACTATATAGTGTTTGAAGGGATCCCGAGGGTTATCTAGCCCAACCCCCTGCAATGCAGGAATCTCAACTATCCATGAAAACATCCTTGTGGCCTATTCCTTTTGAACATGTTATACCCCTCAATTCCTACATTCCCATCATGGGTCTCATCCCATCAGGTTTTAGTAATGCCTACCGGGTCATATTTGCCATCCTGTATTAAAAGCTCCAATTCGTTTTGCTTGTTTCCCATACTCTGTGCATGTGTTATACAAGTTATACAGTGCCTTTGGTTGGCCCATTCCCCTATCTTTTGTTATTTGCATGAAATAGGGACATGGAACCTGTGGCTCTCCAGAGGCTGTTGAATTCATCATCCCTGACGATTGGCCATGCTGACTGGGACCAGCAGTGGATGGAGTAGTGGTGGGGTGAAGACACTTGTCTGACCTCCCGGCAGATGAGTCGCTGCTGCTTACCAGGAGGAGGGTGAGGATCAAGGTGGTGGAGAGGGTGGTTTGGTGCAAGAGCACCAGCAGAGCCACTGCAACACTCCTATTAGCTCGTATGCACTGCTCTACCCTCCTTGACACGTTGCCCTTCCCTTTAAGCGGCAGCCATTCACCTGCCAGGAGGTCAGGAAAGTACCTCTACCCCACTCTGCTGTCCACTAATGGATGTCATGAGACCCGTGGAGACATTGCGGAAAGGGTAGTCAGAGGAGGATGAGGAATGGGAAGAACACAGGGAATTGGAGGAGGCTGACCCAAAGGAAGACCCTAGCAAGTTGAGGGATGAGCACTTAGGACCGCACAGGAGATTGACCCAGGGATGTTCCTAGTAAATTGGGAGGTGGGGATCTGGATTCAGGGGAGGGGTCTAGTGGCCTAGCAGAAGAACAGCCTGCCTCTATGGTACTGGACACCCTATGCACCTCATCCCTCAAGGAAGACACCCAGGAATAAGTCTGACAGGGAGCCAGCTATGTCACCTCCACCTTTGTCTCCAAAGAAGCAAGGGAACAGTGCTGGTTCAAGCAAACCTTGCATGTCCTGCCTGTGTGAATAGCTGTGCACACCCCACTCTCAGAGGGAGCATGTCAAGTGTTGGATCAATAGCTTCGTTATGCCTAGTCATGTTTCATAGTACTCTGTCATGCCTTACCTGTGTGTAACCTGTAGACCCATGGTGGGATGCTGTACTGAATTCATCAATAGAACTTTCAAAACCTCCAGACGTAACAACAGTTCAAGTTCCGAGTTCAAGGGGGAGACAGGACACTGGTTGGGACCAATGGGATTTGGATCCAAACAACATTTCCTAAAAGATTTCCTAGCCTTGGTAATAAATGAATTACAAGTGTGTGACACTTAAGGCAAGGCCCTCCTACGAAGTGAATATGTTCTGAAGCCTAATTTCCCAAAAAGAGATTTGTCTATGAAACCATTACATTTCACCATGTGCTGAGATCGTGGAAAGATCTTGTGACGGACATATGATATGAACATCCTCTTGCTCTGAGGATCTTTGGACACCCAGCATTCAGTGGAAGCAGTACAGGACAAATAGATATGTATGGAATTTGCCAATAGGACTGATAAAGGTAGGGAACTAGTTTTGACAATTTTTTCTCTTTGCAGGTGGGGTGATGGAAATGTTCCTTTCCATTGGGGAATATTCAAAATGTTCAGATAAATAGGAGTGGTAATGATGACATGAAGTTTTATGGATGTGAAGGTCAAACTGAAATGATGAGATCAGATTCATTAGGCAATACAGATCAGTAAGGTTGAACTGAGAGTTTATGTTTACCATGTTCAGTGGAAGCAGGACCAATGGAGAACTTAACCTAAGAAGAGCCCAGATAGATCATCCAAAGGCCCATCTGGTCCAGCATCCTATTCTCACAGTGGCCAACCAGATCCTTGAGAAGCCTGCATGCAGGACATGAATGCAACAGCACTTTCCCCCCATGAGCACCGGGCATTGACATTGGAGAAGGTACATATCTTATCTGCCATGAACTTTTCTAATTCCTTCTTAAAGAAATCCAAGTTGGCTGCCTTTGCTACTTGCTGTAGTAGCAAATTCCAGTTCAGCTATGTGCTCTCTGAAGAAGTGATTCCTAACCAGTCACTTCTGTGCAAGTGATGATCTCTCTATCCATTCCAGGCAGTAGGAAAGCAGATGTGGGGTTTTGTGTCTGTAGGCGTGCCTGCAATACGTTCCTGGGTGTTGGTGTTGTTGTTGTTGTTTTCAAGTTGGCGATTTGTGCGTGTGTGTTTATGCACTGCCAGTTCTCAGCACGGTAGAACCCAGAGCTTTAACCGCGTGCCAATTCCACTCACCCCGTTGTGCCAAGAT
The DNA here is from genome assembly GCA_034641385.1 of Darevskia mixta. Lineage (NCBI taxonomy): Eukaryota > Metazoa > Chordata > Lepidosauria > Squamata > Lacertidae > Darevskia > Darevskia mixta. The sequence continues at coordinate 22,963,703 of JAWWNH010000008.1, forward strand.
CCCATAGTAAGGCTGTTCAGCTTTGCAGTTCTGGTGTTGACTCAGTGCAATTCAGAATGGAAAATGAAATCCTGGGATGAGAAAGAATTAGCAAGGGACAAACGGAGGCACCCAAGAACTTGTGAGTGGCCTTGTAAGTTGCAACAAGAGGCTGTTTTAGAGGACAGAGATCCTTTGACTCCAGCACTGTGGGCCATGCAAGTCCACCTCATTCCCTTGGCTGTTGTGTCCTGCTGCTGCTACTGCTGCTGCTGCTGCTGCTGCCACCGCACATTGCTGCTGGTAACTCCACTTTCAGAGATGGAGGCAGCTGAGCAGGGATTAGGAGAACAAGAGTGGCCTTTTACTCCTAGCTTTGCCCTTGGGGACAGGGGGTGTTCTGTGGTTTCTCTGCTCTACAGTACTTAGCAGTTCCCCTCAAGTCAAATGCCTTCCTGAGAGACAACGTGGCAACTGTTCACATGGCAGCAGCAATTTGTCAGGGTTAGAAAGGGTATGCCAAGAGCGAAGCGGGATAGCTCTCTGCCACATCTTGGATGCAGCGATATTCTTCATCTGTAGCAGCCTTCCTCCTCCCCACTCTTCAGCAGTCTGACTCAGCAAGCACTTCAATTAAAAGCCAGTCAGCTATAACCTCCCCCCCAACTACATTTTTACAATTCTGCTGTAAAGTGAGCCCCTTGCAGACTACCTTTTTGCTGGAGACTCTGACAGGATGCATTTTAAACACCCTGGCTGAAGAAAAACAGAATCTTAAGTACTGAATTGGACCAACTAACGCTTTTTGTTGCCCATAATACTGTTGTGAGGTTTGGGCGGGGGGCGGTCAGCCTGCATGATGCCAGAATCCCTTGTGATCCTGGAATCCTAGGTCCAGCAAGGGCTAAAATCTAATGTAGGATTCCATTGTTGAATTAGCCAAGGGTTCTCGTTACTATTTACGTAAGTACAGTCCTTAGTATGAAAAACAAAGTTTCTCCGTGTCAGAGGGCAAATGGATGGGCCCTTCTTCCTCACCTTGCTGGTAGTGAGAAAGACACTGGAAGTGAGAGAGAGCTGGAAGGAGGCTGCTGGCAGAAACCAGAGAGACAGAACCATGCTTGAATCCTGTTTGAATCCAAGGCTGGGACTATGGGAGAAGCAAGAGCCTCTTGGAGTGTTAATGCTTTGATACCCTGCATTGTAGGCTCAGGTTATATATGTGTGTAAATAAACCATATATCACAAAGACACTACAGTCTCCACTGTCCCTCTTTGCAAGGAAACCGAGCCCTGAACCCCCTAGAAATCCACACTGCTCGGAGATTGGGGTGGCAAACAAGACTCTCACCTAACAGCTGCCATCCCATCTGGCTTCCTGAACTGTTTCTATGCCAGCTGGTTGTTATAAGAACCGTAACTTTCAAGACCTGGAGGCTGAGCTTGCTTTTCCCCCATCCTGTTTTCTTTGGGGATCTTTATAAAGCTGCACCAGGAGGTACATCAGCTAAAGAGTGCTTTAGAGAAACAACCAACTAATTAAATACATCCAAGTTTAGGCCTCAAAGCTGTACTGCTGTAAGATTTTCCTTCAAGTGGCTATTACAAGATCCTGTAGAGGAGCTGTCTCATGCCTTAATCATGGGTCTTTCTTGATATCTCCCCCCCCCCCCCAGTTTAGATGCAGCATTTTCCCAGGTGGGACTCTTCAGACACCCTTTTATTGCACATCCATGATTATATGTGCTCATGATGCTAATGGGGAGCTCACACATGTGCTATCCCTACTGTTTGTGCCTGCAAAGGTTTTGTCACATTCCTTTATTCCCAGTCTGTGCATATCTTGTAACCTCCTGTTGGAATCCCATATTTATTATACCACAAATGTTCTTTTTTATTTTTGTTCCACTTTTGTTGCACTATAACCCCTCCAGACAGCAATAATGTGGCAGCGTAGGGAAAGCATTGCAGAATAAACTAAAGTAGAATAAACCCACCACTAACGTGGCACTGCAATGTCAAGAGCCAACTACCTGGCAGCCTGTCCAAAGCTAGCAGATCCCAGCAGCCCTTAATCTCACTGTTTGCAAAACAGGGCAGTGCTTGAATTACCAAAGAACAAAACTGAAAAGATGGAGCTGGTAAAGTAGGAAAGACAATGGGCAGACCCAGACTATACCTTTAAAGCATATGCAATGCACATGTAAAGCACATGGCTTCCCCCAAATAACCCTACAGTTCCCAGGATTCTCTGGTGAAAGCCAGAGGTATAGAGTGGTATAGTGTGGGTCTGCCCAATGTGAGCATTTATGGGAGGATCGAGGAAGCATTGAACTCAGCTGACATGGTCTGGCACATTTCTGTTGTGTGACTGTTGGTTACGGCTGATTATTCCCCCCACCCCCCCCCCCCAGGACAAGAGTATGCGCAGAACTACAGCAGGAATTAGGTTGTGGCTGGAGGCTGTTGGAACAGAGTCAGAGTTCCTCTTTGAAGATCTTATCCTCTGGCTTAGAGTTTTCTTCTGAAATAAAGCAGAACAAAGGGAACCACGTCAACATCATGATTTTCAGTGGAAAGATGAACTGGGAGTGGAGACACTTGAGATCCTGAAAGAGCACTTCGTGTCTCTCGCTGTGCATAGAACCATAGAATTGTAGAGTTGCCCTGAGAGCCATCTAGTCCAAGCCCCTGCAATGCAGGAATCAATTGCCCAACATGGGGCTGGAACTTATAAGCTCGAGATCAAGAGTGCCATGCTCTACCAACTGAGCCACATTAATATGGGGGCTAATCTCTTATACCATTTTAGTTTTCCTACCATCACTCAAACAAGACCTCTGAAGGCCAGGAAATCTCTGTTGCATATAATATATATATATATATATATATATATATATATATATATATATATATATATATAATCTACTGTAATTGTATAAAATTATATTGTATCACTGTATTTACCTGTTATGTGCTGGTTACTGTGGAAAATCTGGAATGCATATGCCTTTAATATTATACATATAATGAATATTTCATGTGATTTTCCCCCCCCATATTTTTTAGCAAAACAAGGAGGTAGGGGACTCGCTTCGCATCAAGATTAAAGAGCAAGACAGGAATTAGGAGAAAAGAAATCTGTGCAGATAAACTTGGCACTGAGGTATTCTGAAGATCCATTCCCTAGTGGATCTCTTCTGTCTCCACAACAGCAGCAGGCCCCATAATTCCTAAGGTTTCCTCTTTCAAGGAAATGAGGCAGAGTTGCTTTTGCCAGTTCCCAAACTTTTCCCCATCATCTGGAGTCCCTGTGCCCTGACTCTTGCATGCATATTCCACCACAATTCTCCAGTTTTCCATGAGTCCAAAACCTCCTTACCCAAATCCTAGAAAAACAAAAATAAAACAACGGAACTAAACATTTCCATTGCTGGGGGGAGGGGGCGGAATCAAGCTGTGTAGCCAGAGGAGAAAACATACAAACTGAATGTAATTGTTCACATTTGTTCCATTTGCATAATTTATTCCAATCCTATAATTTCAGATTTAATAAATTATTTTTAGCACAGATCTCTAAATCTTTTGAGACTGTACAGCTTTTCAGAAGAAGTTATTCTACTTCCATGATAGACTGAGCTGCACAGAGATGGTTTCTATACGGACATAGTTTCTTAGGGCAGCTATAGAGAAGATTTCACAAGCACCCAAGAGGACGCATATTGTGACTCTGAACTGGCTCAGGGGAAGATATGGATGGTTCTGTTTGATCACTGATGCAATAGCACTGCTATGACCCACTAATAATTCAGAACTACAGGTATGTTGACAGATGGGGATGCACACAGTACCTGCTATGTCAGAAATTATCTGCATTATTTAGGATGAGTTAAATGCATCTTTGCATTTAGACTGCATGATTTTAAAAAACAGGCACTGGGAGGGCTGACAGTTATCAGAATCTCACCAGGTAAGGATGAGTGGGTTTAACCCTTTCCTCCTCAGGTGTAGCCCTGATGAAAATAGCCCCTTAGTAGCTGTTATCTGCATTGGAAGGAAATCCTCCATAGGCACCAATAAGAGACCTTAGCATTCCAGGAAAGTGTGAAACACCTCCATCACCACCAGTGGCTGTCTTGATAATCATCCATCCTCTCTGCCCCCCATTGTCTGATATTTGTTGTTCTTGTTTTAAGTGTAAAGATACACTTAATATCACATCTAGTTTGGTCCTCTGCTTATTATTTAGGTGCAAAAGCATTGCTCTGAAACACTACCAGCTGTGTCAGGTATAAAACTAGAATCAGATTGAAGTGGAAAAGTGGGTACAACATTTCTGGGGGGTGGGGTTGATAATGGAGCAGAAAGCTGCGATTGGTCAGCCCAGTTGTCATCCTTTGCACTCACCAATTCCTTTCTCTGTAAGAAACCATTGCAAAAACCCCTTACAGTCTCCAGGGAGACTTCATCCACGGACAGCACCTCCTGCTCCTCATCTGGAGTGTGGTACGCAGCCAGTGCAGGCAGCTGAGACTTCTTCAGGCGAAAATAAGACATAACCCTGTCATTGCCCTTTGCACGGACATCCACTGAGATAAAAAGAATCTTCAAGGAGGCAATAGGAAAGGCGTAGAAATATTTTAGAATGCCCACACAGGCAAATGAATGTTATCACACAGATTATGAGAGCTCAGAGGAGCTCCAGTAACCTAGATATTTGCAAACTGTTGGCCTACGGGCCAGATCTCGCCCCCAAACCATGTTTCGTGGCCCATCAGACACACAGCAGTAACATCATGGAGCTGTGCTAGACATGGGGATTCAAACCTCACCAGTCAGCCCAGTGGCAGGAAATGGAGGAAATCACATCCTCTCTGCTTTTCAGATCTGAAGAGCAGAGAGGGCAGGTAACACTGGGGGTTCTGATCTGGGCAGAGGGGTTTAGACCTTTCTGTGTAGCACCACAATGAAGGGAATACCATTGTGTGCATCTGTAGTCAGAATCAGCTTTGGGTACTATGCACCTTGGCTTAAGGAACAGTGTGTGTGTGTGTGTGTGTGTGTGTGTGTGTGTGTGTGTGTGTGTTGCTGTTTTGCCTTGGTCAGCAAAATGGGCCAGCCTTGCAGTCTCCTCTAACTGAAAATAGCAAACCTGAATTAGCAGAGGGGACAGAGGAATGGGAGGCAAGGCCAATTGACAAGTGGGGTCTGGGCAATCAAAAGTAGGGAATGACCATCCTTAGGGGTCCCTCCAGACATTCATTTTATGCTGTGTTCCTTATGATTTGTGCCCATGATAGTATCATCTGCAAAAACAAAATGTCTAGAGTGGCCCTATATCACTCCCCATCCCAAAGTCATTTTTTTCCATCTACCTTTACTCACATAGAAAAGAAAAATGCTTCCGTGTCATGCTACCCTATTCTGTTCTTCATTTAAATCTCCCTCAGGAATTTCCCCCACCTCTACCTGGAGAAGCCAGAGACTGAATCTGGGACCCTGTGCATGCAAAACATTTGGTCTATCTCTGAGCTCCCCCACATTTGCATTTTGTATGCAAATAATAATAATAGATGGGAAAGCATGGTTTGGGGGAGGGTATGGGATGGGGAGAGGGACTCAGAGCTGTGTGTTCCCCATGTTTGATTCTAGCTAGACTATGTGGACCAGACAGTTATGAAGCTCTGTCTTTAATATGGGTTCTGCATACTAGCACCATGGACTTTAGGCAAAGTTTGTTGGACCTTCTCCTGCCCAAACACCAGCCTTTGATCCTGCATGTCTCAGAAGTCTTTTCACCTATTAAAACAACATTTGTGTAGAAGATGTTTGGAACTGAAAAGCTGGGGGAAAGAATTCACATGAGATCACCTACAGGTTTCTGAAGCCCCTGGTGTTTAGGTCAGTAATTTAAACAGAAGCAACAAAGAAACCTCTACGACATTATAAGCTCTGAAATTCTGACTCAGTGTCCTCGGCGCAGTTCACCTGGCAAGTCCGAGGGAGGGTTGTGCTGCCATTTGAAGAAAGTTCTTCAGGCATATGGAATATTCAGAGACATCAGGAGGTGGCCAGTGGAACAGCAGCAGCAGTGCCATTGGCCACTCCAAGTTCTTTTCCAGAGTTGAACCGTGACTCAGATATATAATAAAAATGGAAGCTGGTCACCAGCGAAGGAAATTAGATCCCAAATGTCTTTTGAAATACGTAGCATTTTTACTTTGGCAAGGGACTACTAGTATTAAACCAAAAGTTCCCCAGTGAGTTTTCATGTATTCTACAAAGTTATTTTCCATTCTAATCTCATATCTCCATGACTGTTCTCCTGGGCTACATCCACACCAAAGCATCCTGGGAACTGCAATTTGTTAACGTGACTGAGAATTGTAAAGAAAGAGATTCCTATTCCCTTCACAGAGCTGCAATTCCCAGAGTTCCCTGGGAAGAGGGATTGATTGTGAAACCACTCTGGGAATTGTAATTCTGTGTGGGGAATAGGGGTTTCCTAACAACTCTCGGCACACTTAAAGTACAATTCCCAGGATGCTTTGGGAGAAGCCATGCCTGTTAAAGTGGTATAATAGTGCTTTAAAGGTATGGTGTAGATTTGGCCTTGATCTCCTGTTGCCACTGTCCATTCCCTTGCTGCCACCCCTGGGCTCAGTTGGCATGATTTCCTGAGCAGGGGGGCAGGGAGAACAAAGTGTGTGAAGTTAGTTCCTTCTCCTTCTCCTTTTCATTGCTCACCTGCTGCTACTGGGGAGTGAGTCTTGGCAAGTGCTTGTTGATGCCAACAGCTGAAGTCAACCCCAGCGGCGTAGCTAGCTGTTCGGGTGCCTGGTGCGGGGACGTGTCCTGCAGCCGGGGGCGGGACAAGCCGCCCATGGGGCCAGGCAAGCCTCTCCACCACTTGGAACCTCTCCGCCGCTTCCCCCTCAGCTGTAGGGCGGCTGAGGGAGAGGCAGTAGGCAGAGGCAAGTCCCACGCTGCCGTTTCAGGCAGCGTGGAACCTGCAGGCGCCTAAGCCACCACGTCACTCCTAAAAAGTTTTGTTAGCCCAATTTTTTATTTTTAAAGTCATTTTGTCACACACCCCCACTCAGTGATGACACCAGGTCCGGACTGCACCCCCACATAAATTACTGCTTCTATCTGGAAGGATTAAAAAAAACACCTTACACCCCAAGTCGCATCAGACTTACCTTCCCTTGGAAGAGAACTGCTGCTTCACGAAACTTGTCCATCATCTCCACATGCTTTGGGGATGACTTGTCAGTGAACAAGAGAAGGTGGGTCTGAATGGTACTATTAAAGAGACCTACTGCAGTCTGTCAATATATCAGAGATGAAGAAATATGTTGATTAGGGAATGTGAGATCTGAGGCACTCTTGGAGCATTAAGTCCTAAAACCTAAAACACTGAAAACATAAGGCTAGCCTTCAGAAACATGACAAAGCTCCCTCGAGTTTGTCTCCAAATAAAAGAGGAGAATGCAATGGATTAAAAGCAGAGAGGCAGAAAGCAGAGGTGATTTATATTTCAGGATCAAATAGAGCTGGACCGAGATGGTGCAGTTGAATCTGCGCAAAGGTCAGGCAAGCGCAGCTAAGATGGTTAGTAAGCTAGGTGTTACTTGATTTGTCAGAACATCGATCAGTTTTGCTCTGATTAATCTACGGTATTTATCAACTCTCAACTGTTTTCCTTTTTGTGTTTGCACATTGTATTTGTTAAACTGGCACACACACAAAAAACCCCACAAATTAGAAGAATTCACAGGTGTGCTCTTTTTAGAACTGCTGGATTCAGACACAGGCCGATAGATGCCTGAATTCAGGCAAAAGAAGAGGCCTCTCAACACCTTCTTCGAACAACAAACAGGTGGATAAGTCAGTACAGGACTGTGCTATTGGCTGCACCCCACCCCCAGTCCTCAATGGCTGCATACTGAGCTTGACATCCGCAAAGGGGAAGCATAGGCAATTGGTAAGCATTTGTTATACATTAGGCAATGAACAATTTCTAAGGTCAAGCCACGTTAACCAACATCCTCCTTTCCTATTTTTGACTTCTCCTATTTATATTTTGTTTGTATGTTACTATAATTGTTCAAAACAGTAATAAAACTTCTCTCTCTCTCTCTCTCTCTCTCTCTCTCTCTCTCTCTCTCTCTCTGTGTGTGTGTGTGTGTGTGTGTGTGTGTGTGTGAGTTCTAAGAGTTGCTTGGAAGAGAATATGTGTTTTTGTTTCAGGTGAGGATTTGGAAACTCAAGATTTTCTCAAAAACACAAATCCAGGACCCAAATTGATGGTGGAATTAAAGATTTAGTTCCTAAAGGGGGGAGTGCCTTTTGTTGTTTAACCTGTAAGAATAAAAGCAATTAAACATCATTATTTTTTAAGGAAGTCAATATTTTTAAAAAAGACAAAAGCTTGATGTTTTAAATCAAGGTCCTCTCCAGATGGATGATGATGAGGATGATGATGATGGTTGCTGTGTATTCTGCAACAGGATATTGACCTTGACACAATAACAGTGGTGGATTTATCCTAATTTGGGGGGGGGGGTGTTGTTGTTTTTTTAGATGCATCCCCTATGCTACCACATTATTGCTGTCCAAGTGGTTATATCGCAAGAAAAGCTAGACAAAAGTACACCGGAACATTTGTGGTATTAAAAATTATGAGATTTTGGCAGGAAATTAAGGGGTATGGAAGTGAAGCAGGGTTACCACCCTAAAACGTTTGCAAGCACAAACAGTATTGAAAGTAGGGCCTCATGTGACTGCCCTGTTATTAGCATCATGAGCACAGAACAAGAATATATGGAGAGGGGGCTTGCTTGCTTGCTTGCTTGCTTGCTTGCTTGCTTGCTTGCTTGCTTGCATTTGACAAAGTTGATTCTCTACACAGTTCACATTTGAGATTGCAGATCCCAGTTGTCCTTTTAATGTTGATCAATGTTATGTCTTTGTGCTTGCCCTAAAGGTTGCTGGCTGCCCTGTCAAACACAGCTTTTAAGATCTTCAGCTCAGTCCATTACCTCTTTAACTGGAAGGATGCCCAACTGAGTTCAACGGGACTTACTCCCAGCATGCGAGAATGCAGCCTGCCCTGCTCCATTTCCATGTATTTTCTTTACCACTCTGCATGTACACTTTTTAATCACCACGGAATTCTATATTTCCTATTTTTAAAAAAACCTATGTGAGTCTTTATTCTAAATGTGATACATGCTGCCATTTGGCTTAAGCTGCTTCCCTGAGTCAGACTGCAAACCTTAAGAAGCGAAGGATGGAAAATCCTGTGGAAGTGTTAACACTGCAATGGCAACCAAGCACACACACAGAGTATACCTTTCTGATGCTATCATTCCCATTTAGAAAAACATAGCCTGGAAAACATCTCAACACCGATCTGAACTGTGTTTGAAAGCCACAAGTCCAAGCAGACTGGATGCTAACAACATGGAAAGTAGACCTGGAACTCTCCAAATATCACTGGGATGACTGAGCTGCACACACTAGCCCTCTGTGAAGAGCCTCAAGTCATCTGGCACTGCCAATGGGCTCCTCGCATAGTTTCCCGTCGGCGGATAATTTGTCATCTGACTTTTTCCTTCCCCTTGCACTTTCCCCCCGCCCTTCTCCCACAAGCCAAACAAGGGCCTGTGGACACCCTACAGCTGACCTGCTGCCTCCCTGTGCGCTACACCCACCCACAGGGAGATTGGCAGGATGGAGGTGGGGGGTTGAGAGAGGCTCTGTGTCAATAAAAAGAAGGAAAGTGTGTGTGTGTGTGTGTGTGTGTGTGTGTGTGTGTGTGTGTGTCTTCCAGAATTCACAAAAAAAAGGTCAGAGAGTGCATTTCTCGAAGAGCCTTCCAGCTCAAGAGCTGTGGGATTTGGGGCATTGTGGGAGGTCCAGCGTACTAGGCCCTGTGTGAAGTTCCTCACTCAGTTTCTCAGTTCACAGAAGACAGGAAGGTTGAAGGAGCAGCAGGTAGGAAATGCAAGGAAAGCTTAGGGAGAGATAAGGAAAGCCTGCTGGATCAGGCCAATGGCCCACCCAGTCCAGCATCCTCTTCTCACATTGGACAACCAGATGCCTGTAGGAAACCTGCAAGCAGGATTGGAGCACAAGAGCCCTCTCCCAGCAACTGGTATTCCGATCCATTGCTGCCTCCAACTGTGGAGGCAGAGCATAGCAACCATGGCTAGTAGCCATTGATAGCCATGGATTTGTCCATTCGTTTTTTAAAGCCACCCAGGTTGGTGGTCATCACTGCCACTATTCAATTAACTCATTCTCGGGTCAAGAAAGGGGCAGTAATTTCATGGGTTTGCTCTCTCCAAAGTGAACTCGGTATTCAAATGCCTAGGTATAACTCCAGCATGATATAGAGATGTCCTTTCTTACCATAGGGTTGTACTCGGTTACCCAGCGGAGTTCATTGATCCGAACAAAGCGACTCAGCTTGGTGGCATCAATTCCGCTGCTGTCTTTGATTTCCAGGTCTTGCCGCTTGTTATCCACCTGAAGCGAAGCAAATCCACCTGAAGCGAAGCACTGTTGTCACTCTGCCCCACTTGCAAAATCAATGTCATGTGTCCTGGGAGGCAGGAAAGCCAACAGGGTCTCTGGGCCCAGTAAATTATTTGTATGACGCACCCAAACCTGCCCAGGATGGGGTCCTTAGCCAGATTATGAAGTTCTATGACCTCAGCCCCACCCCCCAACAAATATTCATCTGTACTGTTAATCTCCATGCAACCCAGCTGTGAGGCAACAATACATTATCTTTCCACTCCCACAAACACACAGTATACATTCCTGTGTATGGTCCACTTTTGGCCTAAGATTTTCATGAGGACTATCCTACTGATTTATCCCAGAGCCTCGAATAAACTTTTTAATTTGCTCTTTTGCCGTAAGCTGAAGGGTATGAAAGAAACATTTTAAAAATAAAATCAGATGTAGCTGTTATCAGTTGCATTAAATTGCCCTAGACATTAGAGATATGGGGATTAGCAAGCAAACATTTGTGGGACCTCTTGAAAAAGGATCTTAAACCAACCTAAATCTCTTTCCTTTTTGAAAATATTTGCCTGCTCACTTCATTACTTCTAAACCTAATAAACACTGGCACAGGCATGTATGGATTTCCTGGAAACATTGTGCAAGCAAGAATCCTCTCCAATAAATAGAGGAATTTTTCCAGCAGATCAAGAAAAGAAAATATTCAGGCTCCACAAATACCGTTTTTTTGGAAAAGATTCTTTGACATCTTCCTGGATCTATCTTCCTGATGGACCTCTTAATAGGCCGGCAGGCAGGAAACGAAAACTCAACAAGAAATCCCAGAGGGATAATAAGGTGTTCAGCTAATGTATGGGTCCAGCAAGGCAAATCTGAAACCTTGTGATTATTTTTTAAAAGAAAATTATGGACGAGATATATGGAACTTAGGAAATCCTATACTGTCATCATACCCCATAAATGGAGTTGTCATTTCCAGAAACAGGTCTACCAACATAGTCCTCTTTTGCTTTTCCCTAGAGCTAGTTCTTGACTCTGCTGCATTGCTAGCCCTCTTCAGGCCACAGCTGAGAGGACTGAGGGCTGAGTCTTCTCTCAGCAGCTTGGAAGGAAAACAAGAGCAGCTCCATGGAAAGTAAAGAGTGTTAGACTGGCACTAAACTAAAGTGAGCCAGAGTACATAAACCTTTGGGGTGGTTCCAAGGACCACCAGAGTCAGTGGAAAGCGTCTTCATTGGGGGTTGGAATAGACTGCAGACTACTGCAAGAACATTGATCAAGTCTAATCTAATGCTTTGCACTACCCCACCCCACCCCATTCTAGAAAAAAACCATATGTGTGTGTGCGCGTGTCAGGGGCTGGCCGGTTTCCGAAGCGGTGCCAGAGGAGACAGCTGACCTAGATAGGGCTCCGCTGACGCCCGAAGAGTTATTGAGGGTCTGGGATCAGGAACAGGCACAGCCCCTGCTGACGCCAGAGCAGGTAGTGCAGCAATGGGAGGAAAGCTCCACCAGAGCACTAGCACAGCCAATGGGAAGGGATCAGAATATGGAGACCGAGGAGGAGTTGAGGCTTAGAGAGCCTACCGGAGCATCAGACACCACAAGCGGGGAAGGTGAAAGCGAAAGGGAAGGGGGAGCCGTAGGGCTGCCCAGGTCAAGGGCGCGGAAGCGGAAAAAGGAGAGGCGGAGACTAGGCTTTCCGAAGCTCCTATGCTGGGGGCGGAGCCGCAAATCCGTACTAGAAGGATCTGACTCCGAGGGGTCGGATGCATAATCGCAAGGTCTGGATTATCAATGTTATGAAATAAAGTGATTAGTTTAGCAGACTGCGTTTTGTGGATGCTTACTTCCGAGGAGACACCCATCCGTCTCACAGCGCGTGTGTGTTTTCTATTGACATACCTACACACAAACATATATACACCCAGATACACTGGGTGGTGTGACCCATCCAATCCCACTGGATTGGGCCGGGGCTCAAGAGTCATGTTCTTTTTATTGCAAAAATGATGATATCTCAAGCTGAAGTTCTTGGAAGACATGCAAAGTGCATAAAGGTCCGGGGGGGGGGGTAAAACAGGATCTAACACAGGTACATGCATAGAAACAGTTACTTATAAAGGGAAGCAGGAATGTGTGTCTGTGGTTGTTGTTGTTTTTTAATGGCACAGTGTTTCTGAGCATGTGCAGAGTGCCTTTCCCTTTGTAAGTAGAAGCCGTTGGGGTGTTTTTAAAAAGTCAATGGAAAGATGAATTTGTCATTCACAGAACCATGGGGACTGTCAAAATGGCACCAAATGCAAATTCACCTCATGCCAAAGAGAACCCTGGAAAGAACAGGAGAGGGAATGCAAATGGGTTGCACAGGCAGAAAAAGTAAACCTATCAAAATAACTTCAGTGCAGGGCAGATTTTTACCTACGTTTCCTGGGAAATTAAGTGTTTTCTTCCATTAAGGGAGTTAAACATGGCAGAAGTTTGACAATCCCTCTTCTACTCTTATCACAATGCATGAGGCTTGTCTCACTGAAACCAATAGGCCTTTGAATCAGGGCCTGCTTGTATGAGTTTGATTGGAGTACAATAGCCACATCTACCCAGAATTAGGTCCTTCTGCACTGAATGACATTTACTCCCAGGCAAGTGAGGAGGGATTGCAACTTAAGGCCGCAGTGCTATCCACACTTTTCTGGGAATAAGTCCCATTGAACACAGCTGGACTTGCTTCCGAGTAAAGTTGCAAAGAATGAATAAATAATTGTTTGATTTATTGCAGTCAGATTCATTTTCTTATGCATTTTTTCACAATTCTACAGATATGTTGTTCCGGACTCCTGCCTCAGTTCCCCGCACCCCTTTTCACTTCTTCCAAATTTATTCAAGGGAAGGCAGGCTGAGAGGGAACTATATAAATTCTTCAACATTTTTTGCAAGACGACTTGCGAAGCTGTATATCTACCCTGTCAACCTAGTTTAATTTTAACTGCATCTATTTGTTTATGTCATATTAAGGAGAAGCACGAATCTAGAAGGGTGTATCTAGGTTGTCGGCCTTCCACAATCAAATAATGTTGTTTATTTCCCTCATAGTACAGATCTTTGAAGTGTCTTTGGAAGAGGAACATTACGACCAATGGAAACAAGCCAGTGAAATCTGGTTTCCATTTGTAACACCTGTTGAAATTACATATAAAGTTAATGGTGAGTCATCCTAACAAACTTGCCACATTTCATTGTACTTCATAAATTTGGGAGTGAAGGTGAGAGTATTCCGTTCCAAATAGGTTACCAGCTGCCTCTAACTTGCACAACATTTTAAAATCCCAGACGAAGGCATAACCAAGTTACCTTGCCCAGCTGTGAGGAATAAGGCCACCATTATAATTGGGATAAAGGGCTTTTTAGAGACTTGCTGCTGTTTATAGAGACTTGCCTCCCCAATAAAGAAAAAGATTGGAGTGACCCAAAGTCAACTTCCAGTACTAAACTGGAAGCTACAACTAACCATCGCTCTACCCCTACATCTAGATATGGCAAGCATCTATGCCTGCAGCCACCAAGTTCTCTTCAACACTGGAAGCACTAACCTGCTCTGACCCAGGATTCGGACCCCACCCCACACAGCACACACAGCCCAGCAAGCCGCCTCCTTCCCTGATGGCTTCTGGGCTGACAAAAGACCAACAAACCAGGATGCTCCCTAGCCAAGGAAGCTGCTCCCAATATGCCTACGCAAAGTAAGCTGAAGGATTTCCTGTGCACTGCTATGAACTGCAATGTCAGGTTACCAACGGGGGCTGTGTTTGTACACCCCCTCCATTCCTTCTCCGGCTTCTGCCAGTAAGTAAATAAGAGCATTGTTAGCTTTGCCACCTCTCCCACAGAGAGGGGAGGGGGGGTACCTTCCTGACCACAGCTCATTTACAGGTGTGATCTGAATTTTGCTGTCTAGCCCTTTTTAAAGTCCCTACTGCATAAAGCTGAGGGTAAAGGCTGAAGAGAGTTAGAAATCAGCAGCAAAACTCTGCCAGGTTGGCTAGTGGCAGGAAGGGCAAGTAGCAGAGGGAGGATGAAGAGAGCATAGGCAGCCAGGTAGGGGTGTGTGTAGGGGTGTGTGTGTGTGTGTGTGTGTGAGAGAGAGAGAGAGAGAGAGAGAGAGAGAGAGAGAGAGAGAGAGAGCCTAGAAGGTAACACTAGTTGATCTGTCCCTGCCTTGAGCATTTGTTCGGGGGGGAATGGACTTGCCATGAAGGGCCAACATAAAGCAAAAGTAAGAGTGTGGTAACTGGCGTGCTCTGGTCCATGGGGTCACAAAGAGTCGGACACGACTGAACGACTGAACAACAACAACAACTGATGGGAGTAAAGCAGTAACACTTGCAATATTTTACCAGAACTGGGCGGCAGCAGCAATAGACAGAAAGGCAAGCTATCCTTCATTCACGGATTCCTCCTTAAGTAACTGCTTAGACTCATGGAATTGTAAAGGACTCCCAAGGGTCATCTAGTCCCAACCTCCTGAAATCTCAGCTGAAGCATCCATGACCGATGGCCATCCAACCTCTTCTTAAAAACCTTCAAGGAAGGAGGGTCCGCCACCTCACGAGGGAGACCATTCCACTGTTGAACAGCTCTTACTGTCAGAAAGGTTTTCCACATGTCTAGTCGGAATCTCCTTCCTTGTAACTTGAAACCATTGGTTCGAGTCCTACCCTCCAGAGCAGGAAAAAACAAGTTTATTGGTAAGGTAGATAACTTAAGGCCTGCCTGCTTTCCTGTTTCCTCCCTAAGTTTCATTAGTTCAAGCCAGTTGCAGGATGAGCTAGCATGTGCCAGCGTCTCCCCATTGGCCACATGTGAAGCCTGTGCTCAGAATGGCTTTGTCTGCCCTGATTAAGCAACCTTAAGTTTCTACCAGCAGTCTTAACCTGACTATTCCTTTCTGTAGCATGTTTACCAATTCAGCAGCAGCAGCAGCAGCAGCAGCCTTCTTGAATAATGCTACTTCAGCTTGCAGGAAGGAGAACACTTGTTTGAAATAAAGGTAGATAGCCGTGTTGGTCTGTCATAGTCAAAACAAAATAAAATAAAAAAATTCCTTCCAGTAGCACCTTAGAGACCAACTAAGTTTGTTCTTGGTATGAGCTTTCGTGTGCATGCACACTGTGTATCTGAAGAAGTGTGCATGCACACGAAAGCTCATACCAAGAACAAACTTAGTTGGTCTCTAAGGTGCTACTGGAAGGAATTTTTTTATTTTATTTTGTTTTGACTTGTTTGAAAGAAACACCAACAGCATAAGAACCTAAGACGAACCTTCTGAATCAGGCCAGTGGCCCATCTAGTCCCTCAGCTTGCTCTCACAGTGGCCGCACTGTTAAGTTGCCTGTGGGAAACCAGCAAGCAGGATTCGAGCGCAAGAGTACTCTTCCTTCCTATGCATCCCCAGGAACTAGTAT
The DNA here is from genome assembly GCA_034641385.1 of Darevskia mixta. Lineage (NCBI taxonomy): Eukaryota > Metazoa > Chordata > Lepidosauria > Squamata > Lacertidae > Darevskia > Darevskia mixta. The sequence goes on from JAWWNH010000008.1 coordinate 22,979,683, forward strand.
TCAGAAGCATTGCTGCCTCCAGTCATGGCTTGTAGCCTTCGACAGCTGTCTCCTCCATGAATTTGTCTAATCCTCATTAAAAGAAGCCATCCAATTGGGAGCAAGTTCCATAGTTTAACCATCAATAGAAAGCTACCATATCAGAGAAAGGGATGCTGCTCTACACAAGCATGTCCATTTTCTATGTGCAGGGTTTTAAAAAAAAGATATTCAGACATAATTTTATTTCACTTCACCACCACCCATAGACCTAATGGCTTACTCCAGGAAGTCCTGTACATTTTAATTAGCCTGATCCAGCTGATTCCCCTAATGGACATCATGCCCAGGATTCACTTCATGCTGCTCTTTTATTTGTCCTGCAGGTTCAATTTAAACATATGTTCAATAGTGGTGGGACAGCAACACACCACAGACTGTAGCCTGCCCCATGAGAGATGGAAGGGAGGTGAGGGTCTTCATCACTACTGCTACCTCTCATGCATAGCCCCGACCTGGTGTCAGTCAGGGGGTTCTCAGAGGACAAATCAGACACACCACTGGCTAAGGGTCTGGAGGAGCAGGAAGGGTCCCTTGAAACCAACAATGGGCTGAAGAACCATTGGAACTGTCGTAGGAGGAGCCACCACCATCTAGTCCTCAAGAACACTTGGGGTTCTCAACATCCAGGGCTTAGGGGGCTGAATGGCAGCAACATAGCCTGTATCTACAGATACAGATCCACCATGTGGCTTGTAAGGGGTCTCCTTCTAAGTAAGCAACGCCTGGAACACCTTCACTATTTGCAGCTGTGCTTAGGATGTGGTCTAGGAGGTCAGCATGTATAAGGTTTCCCTTTGGGGCTTTCCAGATGCTGGAAACAACACAGGACTCTGGGCTCTTTGTTATTTCCTTTGCGGTGTTGTATCTCGCCTGAACTCCCTGTGATATTGATCTTGGACTGTTGCTTTGCCTCTGGATCATGTTTTGGTTCTGAGATGGATTTTTCTGGGGTTTGTTTGGACTGTTTTGCATCTGCAGCCCTGCCCTTGTTGGTGAGTGTTTTTTGCTAATATACCTGCTGAGATTGGGACCCTAGCCCCAGAGAGCATCCATTGGAGCATGACTTAAAAACAAATAAATCCTGGATGCTTTTAATCTAAAACAGCCATTTAATCTATTATTTATTTACTTAATGGTTTTTCATGGCAATAATTGAAACAGTTATTGCAATGATATTTTCGGGGTGGGGGAGAATTCTAGTAGTTGACTGAAGGAGCTATTAGGATAGGAAAACAGGGGGAAATGTATCCATCAAAAACCCAGTCTACACTGATAGGCTGTGTCCAGACAGGGGTGTTATCTTGCACAACAAGTTGCTTAGATCTGATTTTTCCATGTAAGGGTGTCCATAGACAAGCTGTTTACATTTTCTGCCTCTGACTCCTAAACCAATGACCCGTATCCACACTATGTGGTTCCACTGATCCCTTGATCCAAAGAAATCCAACTCAGCTTAAGTTCTGCACCCCTGGACCTTCTCACTGCACAGGGAAGTCAGATGCATGTGACCGTTCAATTTTAGAACAGCAAGGCAGTGGTCAAGTGTTATGTAGAGCAGCGTTTCCCAACCGGTGTGCCGCGGCACAGTAGTGTGCCGCAAGACACCGGCTGCTGTTCCGCGGCTTCTTTCCCCCTCCGGGCGCGCCGCTTCCGGTGGGCGCGGGCGGGGCGACCGGCGGTGCCCTGGGCCGCTTCCGGGTCGGTCCGGGTGGCTGGCGCCGCGTCGCCTCGGCTCCGCTTCTCGCTCGCCGGCCGCCGCGGGCTGCCGGGCGCTTCGCCTGCTGCCTCTGCCGCGGTCGGGGACGGGCGGGAGGTGCCGGTGCCGCCGGGCTCGCTCGGGGCCGGCTGAAGGTGCTGCCGGGGGGCTGGGCGCGGGAGGCGGAGGGGGGGCGGGCGCTTGGCCCGCCGATCTCCCGCTCCGTTTTCGCCCGCCTGGGTCCTTCCCCTCCCTCGCGCCAGGGCGCGCGGACCCCCCGCCCCCCGGGTGGTGTGCCGCAAGATTTTTTTCGTGGGGCAGGTGTGCCGTTGCCCCAAGGAGGTTGAAAAACACTGATGTAGAGGTTCTAGTAATTGCCACAATGCCACATTGCCACAGGGCAGCTGACATGATTTTTTTTTAATGAGACAGTCATATGTGTCTTGCCAAAGTCTACAAGTCTATGGTTACTGGGCATATGTTAATTGGGATTGCAATCCTTTGATCTTCATTTTAGCAAAGTTGTAGCTGAACTAAAGTCCTTCCAAAATATTCCATTGGCCTTTAAAAGAAAGAGAGGAGGGGGTTGTTCTCTTCATGCTTTGTATGTAGAGCGTACAGATTTCATGGGCCAACATTCCAACCTAGCGCGTTCCAGGTCTTTTTTGTTGCTGTTGGAAAGACTTAGCCTCTCCTTCTGAGTTTAATATTGATTTCTACCAAGAAACTGTCGGAAGAAGAGAACCCAGTTAACACACCAAGTTACAGCAGCACCTGGATCAGCGAAGGCTTCTTCATTGGGGTGAATAGAGCACTGCCCCACCAATGTTAGTCTGACTTAGCCACCCTCCACCTGCCTGCCTTCTCACTTATAAGCAGGGGGTTAGAATTGCTTATCAGCTTCCTCCTCCTTGCCTCAGTGTTGCTTGTTGTGGAACTCAGTAAATAAAGAGGAGGTTAAAGACTGGAATCAGTTGGCTTGGCCTGTCCTTGGTTCTGGCGCCACCTACTGTTGGCCTCCCTGCCTTCTACCCTACCAGTTCCAATGGGTGCATCAGCCACCACTGACCTGTTTGCTGGAAGAAGCAAAACTACCGTACAAGCGAAAAAACAAAAACCTACCATACGGAAGAGGGAGATGGTGTTTGTTGTGACGTTATAATGGGAAAGAACATTAGAGGAGGTGCAGAGTCCAAATGGTACATCTTGCATATCTTGTACCATTTTAAGGAATTCTGCAAGTTCTGGTCGCTCTGGATCCTGAAAAGGAAAGGGGAAGAAAGAGAATAAAAAAAGGGGGGATAATCCTACGCTACAAATTTATATCGCTTATAAACCCAGTTTTAAGTGGAAGGATTTCCCCAAAGAGTCCTGGAAACTGGGGAAGGTGCTGGAAATTATCCACGAGGAGACACTCTGCACATCTCATTGAACCTTTGGGGTCGGTAGGGAATAATATTTTTGATTTCACCCTAATCTGAGTGGTGAGAGTCAAGGGGTTCTGGCACATAACCTGAGATTTGCTTCTATGGATGCCTCAAGCCACAGCTTTGAGTTCAGCACAGAACAAGACAAGCCTCTGTGTCTCCAACTCTCAGCATCAGCCAAAAAACTCACACCCAGTCCTCCTCCTCTGACTTATTGTTCTCCTTCCTATGATGAAGGCATCCAGGTAAGATGGGAAGTCTTGCCTATTAGTCTGTGTGGCAACTGAGCTCACTCTTTGGACATGCAAATGGAAGTACTTAACTGGCCAGCTGAAGCCATTACCTTAACAAAGGAACTGCTTTGGCTGGTTCAGCAGGTTTCTTCCTATAGATTCTATGTTCATAAATACAGGATCACAAGTTGGAGGGGACCCATGAGTAGTCATCCAGACTACCCTATAACACTATCAAAGCCATTTCAGTCTATAGTGTAGCTGTACCCTTAAAGAGGTAGAATGAGAGAGAAAGAGAAAGGCGGAGGATATCGGGGGGGGGGGGAATAGAGCAGGAAAATGTACTACTGGTAAATAAAGACTAAGAAAGCAGCTCTGTAGGCAGACGTCTCTGCCTCAGATTTTCTTCAGGGCTTTGGCTTTCCATTGCAATTTAAGTAAAGGATGCTGACATCTAGCGGCTACTTGTAGTTCTGCAGATTGTTGTTGTTGTTGTTGTTGTTATTTATACCCCGCCCATCTGGCTGGCTTTCCCCAGCCACTATGGGAAGCTCCAAACAGAACACTAAAAACAGAATAAAACTTCAAACGTTAAAAACTTTCCTAAACAGGTTTCTCTAGCAGCCCTTATTCTGCATGAGTCAGTATTCCATGACAAGTATTACTGGACATCCCTCAATAAATGAATATTCTGGATGACCTTCCATACTGGTCACCTGTTGCATTTAAAAGAGAATGAGCAATACATTCCTGCTACTGTGGCTGCATTTATAAACCAGATGCAACAAAGGTCATGAGACTCCTTAAATAGTGCAGGGTGCTTGACTTTCCTTTGTGCTCTGTTGAACCTTAGGCCCCGAGACTGTAGACGATAGCACTTCCTCACTGGCAGATACCACCTGTTTTTCTGTCCTTTGGAGCCAATACAGCAATCTCTATCTACTTATTGAGATTCGAAGACTGTTTCATGGGTACTAAAAGAGTGGGCATTGAAACACATTAAATATCTCTCTCTGCCACTATCAAAAAAGGATGTCAAGGTGTTAGACAACCACACATAGCTGTTTGTTTTCTGATCCATTCCGTCCCAGCCCTCCTTGCATCTTTAAGACAGACTCTCAGTATAAAACGAGGTAGCGCTCAAAGGAGACTGGAAATGCACAACTTATTAAGCATTTGAAGATAATTTTGCTCTGCATCCTTTCTACATCTCAAATATCAGTGACGGTTGGCCCTTTAAAACATCTATTTCCTGAAACTGTCTTCAATCAAGTTAAAATTCTCAGAACCCCTTAAAAAAAAAACTGAGATTGAAACCAAGTTCAATTGGGGAAAAGGAATTGGGTTGAAAATAACAGGGGTGGAAGAGAGAGACCTCATATTAAACAAAGGCCTCTTCATCATTTTATTAATATTGTTGAGCAGCTGGTTCTGGAGCGGAAGCAGAAGCGTGGAATGAAAACACATCAGTAAGTTCAAACTGAGGAAGAAAGTGCTTTTGAGTATTCAATGATTAATCAACTGGGCTTTAGCTGGACGAACCAAATTCCAAGCCTTTGAAAGCTTGGCTTCACATTTGTACAGTATATTTATAGAGACAGTGATATTTTTAACAATAGCAGTGCAATGTTCTGTTGAAGTACAGCACGATGTTTAGTAAGTCCATTGAACTATTGCTAGGATTGTTGTTTGTCCTACTTTACAGAGAACAGTCTTCCATTTGAAGGAGCCTTCTATTTGTACACATTTTATTTGAGTCTTGGCGGTGGTTTGTTTCTCTTCTGGCAGAAAAGCAGCACCGACATCAGTGCTGATTTCCAGTGCAATCGCACCAATCTCCAGTGAGATCATGCAACACTTGGAAAGCAAGCTCTCACTGGAAATTGGCACAATCCCACCAGAAATCAGTGGCAGAAGCAGCAGGAAAAGTGGTGCAGGGCAACAGCGGCAGCACTTCTTGTTGTGGCAAAACAGGAAACACCACCCCTGTTTGGCAGTGACATTTCTCCCATTAGCACTGGACAACTGCCATTTTTAATTTCCCACAATGCTCCAGTGTCAACATATCAGGTGCTCTATAGTGTTGTGGGGTGGGGGGGGGAATATAGTAGTAGTAGTAGTTTGTAGCTGCCTGGTGAGGAGCCATGACAAACATTGATCCCTACTGGGTCATTTGGGCCCTGGAAGCTGCCAGAGGATGTCAAGTACTGATGCTGGCCATAAATGTGAGAAATGGCCTTCAGAAAACACACCGAGGAGGGAGAAAACTATGTACTCAAGATAATTTTGGGATCAATATGCTTTTGGGTGCAGGTGGCGCTGTGGTCTAAACCAGAGCCTAGGGCTTGCCAATCAGAAGGTCGGCAGTTCGAATCCCAGCGAGGGGGGTGAGCTCCCATTGCTCGGTCCCTGCTCCTGCCAACCTAGCAGTTCAAAAGCACGTCAAAGTGCAAGTAGATAAATAGGTACTGCTCCGGCGGGAAGGTAAACAGTGTCTCCGTGCGCTGCTCTGGTTCGCCAGAAGCGACTTAGTCATGCTGGCCACATGACCCGGAAGCTGTCTGCGGACAAACGCCGGCTCCCTCGGCCTATACAGCGAGATGAGCGTGCAACCCTAGAGTCATCCGCGACTGGACCCTCAGGGGTACCTTTACCTTTACTTTTATGCTTTTGGAACTTGAACTGTGTGCTCACACAACAGCCACAGTTCCCCTTCCTGAACCAGGCAGCATTAAAAGTGTTATATTGTCCTCCGATGACACCGTCACTGCTCACAAAAATCCAACTACTTATGCTGACAAAATTTTAACAACCATAGATGGGAGCAACTATTTTTTACACGGTCCTCCACATAATACAGGGTTGTAAGGAGGTTGTGCTGGAGTGCCCAGCATGAAAGGCCTGTCGAGTTTAAATCTACACTCACAGAGTCATCTCAACAAACCTGGAAGAATCCAACGACAACCACCTCAGCTGCACTGACAAATGCGGCCACGGCTGCAACATCCTCCAACTGTACTGGTTTTCTCGCATCTTCAGGGGTACCTAAGAAGTGGAGGAAGGTATAGCCAGCCTCTTTTCGCAGCCACGCGAACGCACACAAACACAATGTACCCGACCCTCCTTGAATGTTTTTATCAGATTTCACAGACAGAAACGATGAGCCTTCATGGCTGCCTTCAAAATGCTTCCCCCATTCTCTGTTGGGAGCAGCAGTATCTCAGCTAGAATGGCTGCTTCGATCTGGATGAGCCCTCCTACTCTATGTGCCAATCCCTACAGCCTCACCACCTCTTTGAAATTCAAGCCATTCCTCCCTTACCTTTGGGTGCTGGCTCCTTCTCAGCATATCCCAACATGAAGACACAACTGAGAAGGGACGTAAGGAACCACTGCTGCAAGACAGAGGTTTTCATTGCCTTGCCTCGTTTCTCTCCTTGCCACGAGCCCTGCTTCGAGCCAGACATCGGAAAGGTGACTTGCTGCCTGTCCCCAAATCTGATGTGGCAACACCTAAAGCTGTGGGAGTGAAACACCTGGGAATGTTCAGATCTGTTATTTCCCGAGATAAGAGACTTCAGGGACAGGAGGCTCCCAGAGGTTTCCTTTTGCAAGTGTTCTGTTTCTCATTTTGTTGGCAATAGGACTCCCTTTTTCATACTGGTCTAGGCACAGTGAAAATAACAAAGACAGACCTTATTTATTATAATCAGTGCCTTGTCTCCCACTTATTATGCAACCAAGACGCTCTAGGGTTGCCAGTGCTTGCCCCCAAACCATTTGTAATTGAGCTTCGCTCAGTTAAAGGTATCTCAGTAGTTTAATTTAATGCGTTTACTTGATTAAATCTGCATGAATATTGTATAGGAATGAAACAATAGTTCTGAGGGGAAAGGCATTATTTATGTGCTCTTAAACACTGCTTGCCTACTCTCAGAAGAGGTATGCATCCCCTCCATGTGAGGGAGGAGGAATGCCTCTTCTGAGATGATGCAGATAGATGACAGGTGTCCTCCCTTCTTAGAACAGTATCTCATAAACACCATGCCCTCTGGACAGGTCATATCTATGTTCCATGCAGCACCTTGCGGAGCGTAAGCACTCAATAAATATGCTTCAGTAAAAGGGAGGGAGAAACCCTAAGTCAAACAATACTGACCCATGAAAGTATTTGGATCTATTTTTAAAATTCATTGTAGATCTGAATATGTTTGACATTCTGCATGTGCAAAGGACAGAACAAATCCATTTACTATATGAAACACGAGACACTCGAAAGCAAAGGACAAAACTGGCTTTATTTTCAAAGACACAGACATTTTCACAGGCCAGGGCAGGAACTGTGTCTCCTGCTACTCTCAAAGGCAAGTTTTCCACACACAAAAAACAAGCTTAAATTAGATAGAATCCACTCATAGGCAAGTATGTTTCCAGTGAATACAGACTGCAAGGAAACTAGGCTAATGGCCATAGATCTTTAAATGGGGACACCCTAGATAGCAATTGTGTTGGGTTAGTATCTGTGCGTCTTCCTAGCAAAGGCACTTCAAGGACTGATCCTATGCAAACAGAGAGGATGATTTGTCCCAGTTTTAATTCCTTGTGGTTTATTTTTCAGCGCAGGAGAGACAGAGTCTGTCCCAAGGCCTGTGTTAAAACAGAATTTCTTGTGACAGTAAAAGGGCCAGGTGGGGGGTGTTGGAGGAAGCGTGGCATGCAGGAGCCAGAGACTGGCACACCTGGAGAACAGTGCAAGAGACAGGAGGAAGCAAAGGGGGAGGAGAAATGAGGTGGAGCTCATTCTGTCCACTCCTTCTTAATGGCCAAGTTCCACTCCCAGGTGAGATGGTCGTGCTTGTCGTCGTCGGTGAAGAAGGACTTGTTGCGGTAGTTTCCTCGAGCCATCATGCCTTTAGGTGCCTCCTCGAGAGGTGTAATGAACTCATATTCCTCCGGCCGTGGCCCATAGCTGCCCACCATGAATGTCACTTTGTCCACTAGGAGAGAAGAGCCCACAAGAAAGTCATCAGAGGCAGGGCACAAACAACAGGCTGCTGAGAGACAGTCACACAAGCAGCTCAGCTCTGCAGTTTCTCTGCTGCATCAGCCTGTAATGAGGGAGTCCTGTGTACACTGCTGCTGCTCTGCAACCATGCACAGAAAATAGCCCAGAAAGGATTTTAATGCTCTTTCCATAAACTAGGTTGCCTCCAAACTGGCAGTATTTTGTGGGAGGGATCCAAGGGCATATCCAAACTTTAAGTTTATGCATTTAATTTTGATCAAAGCCATCTGTTGCCCTAACACAACAAATCCAGCTTTTTTAAAAAAATAAAAAAATGGAATGTTTGCAGTTTGGAAAGTGATGGGGAATACATGGGAAAGTGAGTGGGATTAGGTGAGCTGGAGCAGCAGAGGTGAACAGTCTGCAAGGAGGTGGGAAGAAGCTTTGCTAAGGAAGAAGAAAAATAGCTCATTTTTACTTACCTTTCACCCCTGTCCGGTAAGTGTGCTGCACATATTTCAATCCAGATACAATTTCTCTATTTACCTGCAAGACAAAAGCATCATCATTCAAGCTTCTGCCGCCCCTTTTGCCTTGGTAATAGGAATCTTTTTTATTCCACGTTTCCCTCCTTGTTTCCTCCTTACTTGTGCCACGTTTTGCCATCCCTCACCCTTTTTGGCTGTTGGGAGATGGCATGGAGGAACAAAACCCGCCCTACCCAATTTCAGAGTGCCTCCTCATAAGCAGCTTTAAGAGGTGCTTGCCAATAATGAAACTCCTTTACATGAGAAGTTTACTCTAGGCCAGCGCAGGGATCAAGCTGAGAAACTGATAGCTTTTATTACATTTTAGAATGATAAATTTAGCATTTTTTTTCCTGGATAAACTCACACACATTTAGTAATGGGTTTGCAAGTGCAATTTAATTATATGTCATCATATAAATTAACCAATTAGGTTTTTTTTTTCAGATGCCACACAAACCTATCCCCTCCCCCCACACACTTGATTTGCTGCTTTTGGATAGGCTGCTTGGAGATCAGTTTAAGCAGTGCTTTTTTTTCCTTTTAAAAATGTTTAGGGGTATTCTCATTTTCCTACTCATATTGAAATTCTGCCCCTCAATGAGGCCAAACTTAGATTCACAAAATGTTTAGGGGTATGAGTACCCCTGCGTACCCCCAGAAAAAAAACAGTGAGTTTAAGCCTTTCTCCAAGTGCACCTTCAAGTCAGTTTTGCACAAGTGTAAAATTCTCCGTGAAGTACGACAATATCACAGTAATGAGATTTGAAAAAAGGGTGGTTTTATGAAAGCAGTAAACATCGTAAACAACCTTTCTGAAAATACAACTATTAATACATTTATATGTTGTTCTTCTGGTAGGGAGCACCACTCTGGTTGATTTGCAACATTTACCATTCCAATAAAATATATTAAAGAATAACAATATAAACTAAATAAACTACCAGTCCCAGCAGTGGGGTTTAGGAATGCAAGAGCCTGCATTGTGGAAAGCCACAATGGTACAGCCTACTGCTGTGTTTGCACAATATGCACATTTAATTTAGCATTGCTTTTACAATTTAGACTCTCAGGGTTTGAAACATGTGAACCTACAACCCCATACACAGGTTTGCATTGCACCAGGCATCAGCAGGGGGCAGAATCCAGCACTAGACACACACAGAAAATACAAGTAGAAGAGTGACTCACTTTGAAGTGGATCTTGGCGCAATATTCAGAACCTTCCTTTATTACAAATGTCTGTTTCTTGAGAGCTTCAAGGTCCCCTGAGAGGGGTCAGGGAGAGAAGAGAGACACCCAGTTAATCTTGTGAAGAAGACAAGACACAAGAGAACACATTTACCCATAGACTGTTCTAACTATAGTATGTTGAAGGACTGTGATACATGTGGACATTTAAACATCTGCCCTTCAAATATGCATCGATTTCACACAAGGTAAACTGGAGTATGTTTGATGGTGATGGTGATGGTGATGATGATGATGATGAAGAGTTTGGATTTGATATCCCGCTTTCTCGAAGCTACTAACATGAGTTTGACCAAACTGCAGGAGGCAGTGGAAGACAGGAGTGCCTGGCATGCTCTGGTCCATGGGGTCACGAAGAGTCGGACACGACTAAACAACAACAACAAAAGGAGTCTCAAAGCGGCTAACAATCTCCTTTTCCCTTCCTCCCCCACAACAAACACTCTGTGAGGTGAGTGAGGCTGAGAGACTTCAAAGAAGTGTGACTAGCCCAAGGTCACCCAGCAGCTGCATGTGGAGGAGCAGGGAATCGAACTTGGTTCACCAGATTACGGGTCCACTGCTCTTAACCACTACACCACACTGGCTCTATATGAAGGCATATACATGTTTTAAACAAATACATCAAAACTAAACAACTTGTTCTTCGGGTGGGGAACACCACTCTGGTTGATTTGCACCCGAAGAACAAGTTGTTTAGTTTTGATGTATTTGTTTAAAACATGTATATGCCTTCATATACAGCCAGTGTGGTGTAGTGGTTAAGAGTGGTAGTCTCGTAACCTGGGGAACCGGGTTCGCGTCTCCGCTCCTCCACATGCAGCTGCTGGGTGACCTTGGGCTAGTCACACTTCTCTGAAGTCTCTCAGCCCCACTCACCTCACAGAGTGTTTGTTGTGGGGGAGGAAGGGAAAGGAGAATGTGAGCCGCTTTGAGACTCCTTCGGGTAGTGATAAAGCGGGATATCAAATCCAAACTCTTCTAAAAGGGCTTTCTCCAAAGAATCCTGGGAGGTGTTTGAAGATGCACTGCGACATCTTTGATTTGAGATCTTGAACATTCCCCTACACAGACCATAGTTGAGGTTCCCTAAACAAAGAAAACCGCTATTCGAATTGTTTATGTTGCATAGGTAACAGTCTAAACATGCCTACGATACCTATACTTTATGGTTGCAAATAGGGTTGTGAAAGGGGTGAAGCTGTTGCTGGGTGGGTTTGAGAGGAGCCTAGGTGCTCGCAGAAAACAGGCTGTATAATGTTGAGATAATCAAGAAACCGTTTGTGGTATTGCCTCCCCAGAGATTTCAGCTGAAGAGGAAGCATCCTGGCTCTGCTGAGCCCCAACTTCCTCTCTCAGATAAGAAGTCCATATAAGGCGAAGCGTGACTCTCTCACACTGGTGTGAAGCTCGGAGAAACGCAGGCTGCTGATTTAGTCTGCAAAAAGAACTGATGCTCTAGTCTGTGCCAGCAAAAAGGGCTTGGCAAGAACTATTCTTTGTACACTTCATAGGAGTCTGGGAAAAGTTTCTATGACCTACTTACAGAGATGTGTCACTTTACTGTCGCTTTGTTGTTGTTGTTTTAAGCATCCGCAAATTCTTTTGCTTTTAAAAAAAACACACTTATTGTGTCCAAAAGGAATAAGGCACCTGGGATATCAGAGTGCCCAGTTCAAGTCTCGCCTAACCTGCAAACTCACTAAGCAAGGGTGGGGAACCCCTGCCCCGTGGGCCAATCCTGCCCCCCCCAGGGGTTCCAATTCGGCCCATGAAGCCGTTTTCCCCAATCAACACCCACCTGTCAACCAGCTGGTGTCCCTTGTTGTATCAGCCCTCAACCATTTTTTTTCTCTCTCCCTCCCCCATTCAAGACCTGAATTTTCTTTTTGCAGTGACAACAGAAAGAAAACAAAATTAAGTAAGATACAGAATGGGAGGAAGGGTGCCATGACTGGTCAGCCCTCCCCAAACATCAGATCAATCGTTTGATGGGGATAAGAGGGAAATAACCTAATAATGCATAGATCAGCTGAGGAGAAGCATGTCATATGAGTGTGTCTGCATGAATGTGAAAGTGCAGGGTGGTCACACTAACTACTGGTGTGTGATCCCTGGAGGGTTAGGAAAGGATGCATGTGGCCTAGGGAACTAAAAAAAGAGGCTAGCCTTATGCAGTGCTTTTTTTCTGGGGGGACGCAGGGGTATGCATACCCCTAAACATTTTGTGAATCTAAGTTTGGTCTCAATGAGGGGCAGTATTTCAATAGGAGTAGGAAAATGAGAGTTCCCCTACACATTTTTTTACTAGCCTTATGCAGTGAAAGGAAGGGAATTTCACCTACCAGTGAGGTCCATGGTAATTGGCCCTGGAGCACTGTTACAAACCAGGGTGAGCCGAGTGACAGTCACATTGGCAACTGTAGGGTCTGTGGGAACAGGAAAGGTAGGTAAGTCAGCTTGTTAAGGGAACAAGGTCCTATGCCTTTGTTGCTCAAAGACTTCTACAGCATCAGTCACTCTGTAGAAAAGTGCCCCCTCGCCCACCCACCCACCCATTCCTTCCTTAATTTTTGACCTGGCGCTCCGAACAACTTCAGGCAGTTGGATCTAGCTACTCTTCCTTTATCAAAATGACCCTTAGATAGCATTGCTCTGGGGCACCACTGTGAGACCCAGCTGTCCAGCATGACTTGGCATGCCCCCACCATAGCCAGGTAAGACCAGGGGGGCTCACTAGCAGAAGAGGGTCCCCGCACAGAGGACACATTGCCCAGGGTCCCCTCAAACATGCATCCAGCACTGCCCAAAATTCTCAGACAAAATCACCTTTTTAAAAATGCTGGTTTTAATGCATGTGTTTGCTTTAAATGTTGTAAGTTGCTTTGAGTTGCTGCCGCGAAAAAACAGCTAATAAATTTAATAAATACTAATTATGATAACAATGGTGATAAAGGCATTCCAGGATTAGAAACATGTGATGAAGCTATACACTTCAAGCCGCAAAGTGTTATCAGCATGCTGAAATACCCTCCTGCTCTTCTTTTTATGAGAGCGTATTCAATCGCATAACCGTACGGTTCCTGTTCCTGCCAGCTTAAAAGTGCTACAGTCACGCTTGAGCATTGCCATTTGATTCTGCCGATTGTACAAACTGTTCCTCTCCTCCCCCCACTAGTAGATATGCTTAGGATTGCAGCCTAACAACCCTTTTGAGCAAATACCTGGCTCCCTTCTCTGCTAGACAAGAACAATCCCACATCCACACTTCCCAAAATAATTATTGCGAGTCCCTCCCAATATGTTCAACCACACATTGGCGAAGGCCCCAACTGAGAGCAGCTAAGCATGAATTCACTCAGTTGGGTTTTACTGGGTACATGTTACAGGCATGTACCTAATGCCTCCTAAAATTGTGGCATTGGAAGCACTGATACATTGTGAAGCAGGTGCTGCGGGATCCGACCTAGAGCTATCAACTCTGACTGGCAGCAGATCTCTAGGATCATGAGCAGAAGGCTGTGTATACACTATACATTTAAAGCACATCCCACTCCCCCAAAGAAGGAATCTTGGGAGCTGTAGTTTAAGGGTGCTGGGAATCATAGCTCTGTACATGGTAATACACAGGATTCTCCCCCCCCCCCCCGCCCCCTGGCTCTGTGCTTTAAATGTATGGTGTGTACACAGCCGGAGTTTCTCTCAGCACCGCTAGGTATGATCCCCTTGGTCGCAAGTGCTCATAACTCTGAGCTTCGAAACAGGTATCCCTAGTCAAAAAGAGAATGTATTTGGATGCTGAAAATAGAACCCAAATCTTCCTGTAAGCAACCCACGCAAAATAATATTAACCAACCTAATTTCTTTCCCCACGTTTAAGATTTATTCATATTCTCTCATCCATAGCAATGCTAGTCCTGCTACATAATGCCAAATCAGTTCCTTCCCTATTCTGAAAGGTGTCCTGCTACGTCAGGGTTGGGGAACCTTCAGCCTACAGGCCAGTCTCGGCCTGCCAGGGGAGTCCAATATGGCCCAGCTGGCCATTTGCTCCAAACCAAACTCACCTGACCAGCAGCTGATGTAACTGCTGACATCGAGTGATGAGCAGGAGCACAGGATTTAATCCTGCACCAGCTGCATTATCCTGGAACAGGAAGGTGAAGCCTAAGCAGCAGGATTTAATCTCCACTCATCAAATAATGAGAAATCAGAGCCATAACCGTGCAAGATTGAGGACTTAAAAGCGATGGGGGGGGGTGAGATCCACAAAGGTTTTTGCAAGCCTCCACCCATTACCCTTTTAAGATCTGAGCAAACCAAATTTGACAATCATGTGACATCATAATGGCATCACATGATTGCCATGTGGGAAGCCCCTCCCACTATCAATTTTGGCCCATGAGGTCAGGCCTGTGAAGCGAAAAAGGTTCCCCACCGCTGTGCCACAGGACCAATCCCATTCCCACCGAGGTCTCTTGAGCCATACCTGCCACAACAGGTCCATCCCCCAGCAGGGACTTCTTGTACTTTGCAAGGCTCTCGTCGTCCTTGTCCAGCTCCTGCAGTTCCTGAAGCGTCTTCTGAGGTGGGGGCTTATAGTTCAATTTGCTATCTAGCTCATCATCATCATCTTCCACATGCACCTCGGGGTCTTTCTCAGTCATGGTCGTCTGGCCTCAGAAGAGGAAGCCGCCAGTGAGTGTAAAAGCACGACGCTGGTGGGGCTCCTAAGTCCTTAGCTGGGCTTCTGCTGCAATAAAGAGCAAAGGTACAGCCATCTAAATGCTTTTGTAAGCACAAGTGTCACTGACGTTTATCTGGCATTCAAAATTAAGATTCTGTTGCGTCCACACGTGCAACAGCTGTACTGCAGTCAATTCTATACAAAGGGATGTGAACAGCAGCCTGACTGCTGGCGCCTGAACGCTGCTGGTCCTGTCAAACCAAAAGGAGCCTGTCTAGCAAAATATTATTTGTGCAGCATTTCCTAACCCCAGACATTCTGCACAGAAAGTATACAAACAGCGCAAGATGTCACTCCAGTCCCTGTCGGTTACCTCCATCAATGTAATGGTTGGGGACATGCCCAACAAGCGAGGGCAAGCTGGCCCCCTTAAGAACCATTAATATTACTGCCTCCTGTGAACTTATCTAACACTGTGATTAGCAACTATACACACACACACACAACAGTATGTATGTATGTATGTATGTATGTATGTATATATGTATGTAAGTATGTATTATTTATTTTTAAATAAACCAAAACAAGTCACACTTGGTTCTATGGGCACCAAACAATAAAAGTTATAAAATACAACCATCTGCTGACAGCCTGCATCTAGGCCAGGTTCTAAGGCAATGAGCAAATTTTTTTTCTACCGGTACCTAGAGAGAAATCCACAGCCATCTACTGTGTTTCTCCTAAAATAAGACACCGTCTTATATTTTTCCCCCCTCAAAAAAACACAGTATGGCTTATTTTCGGGGGATGTCTTATTTTAACTGCTCCGCGTTGGTATGCTGCATAGCCACACCTATCCAGGCCGTCTTAAGGGAGAGGCGCCACGTCACTATGTCTTATTTTCGGGGTATGGCTTATATTTCACAAATGCGTACAAATCCTGCTACGTCTTATTTTAGGAGAAACAGGGTAAGTCAGCTATTCAAATGGGCAGCGCTCTCTCGAATATTATATAGGAGAAAAACTTATCTGAGCACATATAAAGCATATTATACATACACACAAACACACTTCCCTCTTCCTCTATCCAACTGGAATCACAGAGAGCAACTAATGCAGAAACAGAACCTGGCACTGATTTATAGCACTTGGCATATTATGGTTTCTACACATTTCCATTAGTGGAACCTCAAAATACCCATTGCAACTTGTGAAAAGTGGTCAGTTTTGAGCAGGCGAGATCCCCCTGCACTTTTAGCATATCTTCAATCCAAGAATTTAGTTACTTGAGATTGGCTGGTGCCACACCTACACTGGACTACAAACAGCAATAAACTTATTCCAGTTTTCAGATACACCTGGTTGCTGGGACCAGCTACAGGGAATCAATAAAACAAGCCTGCAGCTCGCAATTCTGGAATTCTCTACTGTGTTACTCAATGAACTGATTTATAGGGCTGATCATTGCAACTGGATTCAAAACGTTTTTGACCTATATACAGGTATGCAAGGCTGGAACTGATTTAAGCAGAAAAATCTGCTAAGCGCACATAGCCTCATCCTCTTCTGAGTAACAAGACACCTCACACAGCTCCAGCAGCGACCCAGCAAACCCCACCAGGAGCCGCCTTTGCGGAACAAATGCCTTCACGGCACACTGACACAGGAACAGCCCACCACACACAGCGTCTGAGCAACACAGCAACTGAGAGCCACTGCAGCCTTGATCAATTCCGCTACAATCAAAATCAATCAAACATGCCATGCAGCAAATTATAGGGCTTTGTCTCAGTTAAGGACAGGCTAGAGATTGCATTCAGAAAGAAAAGCAAGGAATGAGGGGGAAATACCTGGATGGAGCTCATAACACAAGCTTAAAGAAAAAAATTAAATGAAGAATGCCAATGAATCCAGCTGCAAATATCGTGTAGTTTCCTGACTGCACAACAGTTAAAATAGCTGTTGTCTGCGCTATGACCAGGTCCCTTTCCTGTGCAAGAAGGAAGCATGTGGTTTGTTCCTATGACAACACATGCCCTGGCTGCGGACTCCTACTAACAGCAGCCGTTAAGCAGTGAAACTTCTCCAAAAGAGGAGGAAGTAAGAAAGGCTGAAATCAGCATGCTGCATTCTCAGCAGCGGCTGAAACTGGCAATGCCAGAAGAACACGTCTCCTCTTGTGGTTTGAGGTCAAGAGCCAAAGACAGAGGAAGGAACAGCAAGGGGGTTCATGAGTACCCAAGATGGGCAGATCAGGAACACCTCTGTGATGGACAGCACAAGAGAGGCGAGTGTGCAGAGGAAAGAAGCACGTGGGTGTAGTGGTAAAATTTGAAGTGCAGGAGCTCACCATGACAGCTGCCACAGCCACACCTCCAAAATGCAGGAGATAGAGATAGATAAATAAATAGATTACATATTATATACCCACCCTCACACAAATGCAGGGCAATGAGCAAAAGTGCCTAGAATAAAGTCCGGTTTCTCAGTATGCAAAATCAGTGCTGCTTACTTATAACTCCGTAGGTTCAACTTGTAAAGCACACTGAGCTTTAACAATGGATCCTCAGCCAGCTGAAATGAACCCAGTGAACTGCATGGATGATTTGAACCAAGGTCTCCCTAACTCTAATCTAATAACTACATCACACTAGCCATGCCTTCTGAAACCGTATTAACGGCATGTTGGTAAGTAGAATAGGATCTGATCTTGAAAGAGACGCAATCCTACACAGTTCTTTGATTGTATAATAAATGCAGGGTTTTTAAACCATTTGTAGCTCACACTCCAGCTATCAATCCCAGAGATTACATTTTATGTAGGTAAATGGGAACTGTTCTATACTGTAAGACCATTGGTCCACCTAGCTTAGTACTGTCTACACTGACTGGCAGCTGTCTCTTTGTGGCTCAGTTCCATTCCACATGCCCTTTTCAGTGCTCTTTTAATACTGTTTCTGCTTGCAAGTTTTGGGGTGGTCATATTGCTTCGTCACCAATCAGTGCATGCCCTGTAACATCTGAATGAAATCCTGTGACTTTTGATACCAGAAATGTTCTGGATTTTGTTTTTTTGCCCCATTTTTGTTGCATCACAGTGCAAGAGTGTCCTCCAGGTGGCAAGAATGCTATAATACTGCATGGACAGTCCAGTATGAATCCAACACTAATACTTTATTATTGCATCAATGACATGTTGCAAAATATACCGTACCTGCAAAAAATAGAACCAGTCTGTCATTTTTCTTCCGTTGCTTTTATCCAAATCATTGGACTGTAATATATTTTTTTAATAATCCATGAAAGGCCTCCATTCTGCCCCATCCAAACCCCTTCTAGTATGGTAGGTTGGGAGCTTAGAATGCTCAGTTAGCTCCCATGTCCTGTGTCCAAAAACATGGGAACTAAGTCTTCCCTAGGGATATGGAACCTGCGCCCCTCCTGATGTTGTTGAACAACAACAGCCATCCCTGACCCTTGGCCATGCTGGTATCTGGAAGGCCACTGGCTCCCCATTCCTGAACTGCACACACTGTGCCTATGTACACACAACTATACCTTTGAATTGGATTCAAAGCACATTCTTTCTCTCAAAGAATTCTGGGCACTGTAGTTTGCTAAGGAATGTTGGGAAATGCGCTGCTGAGAGGCATAAACTACAATTTCCAGAATTCTCTGAGAGAAAGAATGTGCTTTTAAGGTATAGTGTGTACATAGCCTGTGTCTTTTAAAATTACATGTGATAAATACATCATTCCTAACCAGACTTTTTTAATCCAAAAAAGGAGAGGTGCCAAATATACTTAGCCAGCAGCAAAACAAGATTGCATGTGCTACCAGGAAGACAGAGATCAGAGTACCGGTAGTTTATAAGCCTCATTCAGACAAATAAGCTGCAATGTGGTGAACAGAAATTGAAATATTGCTGAGGCTGTTCTGTGTGGGCAAGCCATGTGCTGCTTCTCAGCTTTGCAATGCAAATAATTCCACCACAGCACCACAACATTCCAAAAAAACAGTCTGCTGTGCCATGATGCCCAAGCCCAGTGGCCACACACAAACAGCTTCCCACGTGGACCTCAAGCAGTTCTGGATGTCAAGAGGCAGCTGCTTAAATGCAAATCAAACCCTGAGATATATTTGCATGAATGGGAATGCAGAACTATCAGACTACAGTAAACTGCACATAGCAAAGGCACATTTCCATCAAATAAAGAACGAGTAACCACACACACACACAAAAAGAAGAAAGAACATGCGTACACAATGATGCCATCAGGGCAGGACTTTGGGGCAGAAGTCCAGGGCCCCAGTCATCAGAAGGTGCAGCTGGCCTGCCATGCCACACCTTCAAGTAATACACTTTGCTATCTAAAAGGGCCACTGACTTCAGAGTCTAAGATTACATAACTGCATCACTTGAGCATACAAAGATGCGCCAAAATATGGGTACTGTGTAATGCAGAGAATACAGCTATGCTGAGTTGCAATGCATTTTGCTAGCTATCCAAGTATAAATCAGCCCTCCCAAGTTCAGAAATGCATATGCCCAAAAGCACCGAAACAAAAGCCCCCCCCCCCACAGAGAGAGAGAAACATCTGCTTGAAAGAAGAAGTGAGAGAGAAAGAAGAGAAGGTTAAATGCAGAGGCTCAATAGATAAGACTTCAACAGAGGGTTGCATTAGAGAGATGAAAAGGAGAGTGAAGACACACCAGGCACTCACTCCATAAGTGCTCCTTGTACAAGTTGGGTTTGCTTCTCTGTGCCTTTTCCTGAGAAGCAGCTGATCACAGCCCTCTCTGATTCATGGAGCTGGCAATTGCAGCGCCTCTTGTTCAATCTCTCAACCACACCCACTCCTATTTTTAAATGTGTAATAATACAGGGATGCAACAAGAAGTTGCTAGCCACTCCTATTTTTAAATGTATAATAAAACAGGGATGCAACAAGAAGTGAAATGGGGACCACAACCTCTTACCAAAAAAAATAGAGGGGGGATTATATGCCTCATCCCAAAGACAGCACTGCTGTCTGCTCTTGCTACATACAGGAAAAAGCCAGCTGTGATCTATCTATCTCCACTCAATGACATAAATTTCTACATCTCCATGGTGGGACCTGGAGAAAGCATGACTTGAAGGTGGACTCCTACATCCGTGACACTCACCCATATTGCTATACTTTCCCCCACTAACTCCAGAGCTTGGTCCCAGAGAGTGTGCATTGTTATGTCTATGGCAGATCCATTCCTTGATCCATTCCTAGGATTCCAGATTGCTCTGGCCTAAGCCTAGAATAGTCCACCCCAGGACTTAAGAGATAATTCTGGAAGGAAGAACACCAATCTGTATGCAACTGTGAAAAAGGAAAGGACCAAAAAATCATCTTCTTTTAATAACCCATAGCCTCAGTCCAGCTGCTTATTTCTAAGAGACCCACGCCTCTGAACTCAACATGTGTATCAGTCACTTAGCCTAGCAATGAAACCACCCACAAGAGCCATCAAAAAATCTTTTAACTGGTTGCATGGTAAAGCCAGCGTGGGGCAGGAGTCCAGCACCAGACAAAACTCATTTCCATTTCTGAATTCTGTAGGAAAATAGATGGCCTGCCCTCAAAAAGGTTCCCTGCACCAAACTGCTCCCCAACAAATTTACATATGCATTTATTATGACAAGTGAGAATTCCTTTCCCCACCATTACTGAACTTTAAAGTTGAGGCAGTTTAATTACATAACACTTCACTGGGCAATACAGTCATACCTTGGATCCCGAATGCCCTGGAACTCGGAAGTGATTGTTCCAGTTTGCGAACGTTCTTTTGGAGGTTCCTGCAGCGAACGTTCTTTTGGAGGTTCCTGCAGCCAATCAGAAGCCGCGATTTGGTTTTCGAACGTTTTGGAAGTCGAACGGACTTCCGGAATGGATTCCGTTGGACTTCCAAGCTATGACTTTACACTGAAAAGCTCTTGTTTTCTCTCCCTAGCTACATTCCCTATTAGCTCCTTCAAGAGTGTGTGGGTCAGATGCTGCCCTTCCCCGTGCACATTGGTTTGCCTGTCTGCACGGAGGTGGAACTGTACATGTGCAACATTGTCATAATCTAATGAATGGAATATTAAACTTTAATCATGGGATATCTGGGGTCAAATCCTTAGTGATGAGCGTAATATGGGCAACTTACTCTTGTCATGGTTGCAGTTCCCCGTTTGCAGAGCTGCCAACTGTACCTCCTACCAGAAGATGCTACTGATAAATATGTTTTTTCCCCTAATCTCAGTTCTTGTTGAAGTTCACCTGGAAGCCAATGCCAAGATCAGATTGACTGCATTTATTTATATTTTAAAGGAAAACCGCTGCTTCTGACTGTAGTATTCTGGGAGATTCTGCACGCATGGCAACCCTACTAGTTCTACACCCTTCTGGGCAAGCACTACAATTGGAAGTATGCCTGTGTGTAAAATACTAACATTGGTCTCTCTCAGAGGCTTGATATACAAGCAGAGAACAAAACCTGAAAAGCCTTTTTAATGTGCTGCATTGCACACTGAGTGACAGAGCTTTTGTGAATCAGGTTCTTCACAGGCCATGGCGGAATCATGGCTTTTGATTGACTAATGTTAGTTTCAGCCACATTGTGTGGGGAGGGTTACAGACCATGAAAACAAACAAGAAGAAAGAATTAAGGCATTGCATACTATAAATATATTTAAATCAGTGTTACTCCAATCTAACTAACTAAACCATCCTAGTGATTGTAGTCTGGTACAGATGCTAAGAATTTCTTGTTAGAGCACAAAAAACCCTGGGCACCTTTACAGAACTACAGCTCCCATGAGTCTAGGGAGAAGGGGATGACTATCAAACCACTTCCGCTGTGAAATAAATGAATATATAAAAAAATGAAAAGCATCAAATACCAAATATCACATCATGAAAACCCAAACAATTCACAGAAGAAACCCAGTTTCAGGGTGGATAAAAATCAACGATTTTTTTAAAAAAATCAGATTTTTTTGATTTAAATTGGATTTTTAAAATAAAATGCTTTTGGAGGAAAAATCTTTCTAAATATAGTCTTCTATTTAAGTTACATTGTAGTCCAAAGGCTATTCATCAGGAAATAAGGATTTGTTTTAAGTTTATCAAGTGTGCTAAAACTCAGTCTGTTTTTTTAAAAAAATGTTTAACCACATCAGTTAACAAACATGGATACATATGCTATCATTGTTTAAATGGTTATTAAGGAAATGATTATTTTTCACCTTCCAATAAAGTACAGCAGAAAAGTTGTCCAAATATAAACAGTTAACTTATTAAACCTCACCATAATTTCATAATTATCTGTCTATGTATTTCTAGTAGTATAACCAAATCAGTAATTTTTGATATAACTGTAAAAACTACTCTGAAAATTTATTATTCCAAAAATGAAACCTTCATATGGTTGTAAATATTAAGAATGAGTCTTTCTGTAAAAAAAAAATATTTAAATCAAGCCTTACTGACTAGTGATTTAAATCGTGATTTAAATCAATTTGATTTAAATCAAATCTACCCTGCCCAGTTTCAAAGAATGAATATGCTTTCATAGCACTATATGGTCTGCAAGAATTAATACTGTGTCAGATACTTTGGCTACATATTTGGTTGATTTTGTAGGTACCTGAAAGTCCCAATTCAGTTAATTGCTTCCTTCAGGCACCACCAGCTATAGAAGCAGGAAGTATTAGTTCAATACACCAGTATGGGTTCCACCTTGAATTCCAGGTTTCCAGTTGACAAATCAGCTCAGGAACAGCAATTTCCAGATTCAACATACTCACCAATTACCCAACTACGTTTACTCTGTTCCTTCAGCTCCACCTCAACTAGGAGTTACGGTAAGAAGACAAATGGTTTCTTTCCAAACAGCACTGCTGTGGCACATGATGACCATCTACTAACATGAATTTGGACTGCTGACACCTCAACAGAACAGGAAAAGACTTTCAAGTGGAAAGAGGAATGAAGGGGAGGATGCACAGCAGAGCATAGATTCCAAAGGTCCACTGCACATCAGAGTAGATTAAAAACAGCAACAGTCTAAAGAAAGCAGGTAGAGCCCAGATAGTCTCAGGAGAAGAACTGGGGCTAACAAACAGTGCTTTTAATGTGGGACGTTGCAAAAATATACATACAGGCCACAAACATGGGCTCATACTCCATGTAGCTTAGAGGGCTTCTGTAGAAGGGATCCATGTAGTTTACTGTCTGCCTTTTCTTTTTCTAACAAAATGGCCTTTGGGGAGAAAAAACAAAGCAAGCTCCCTCACGGAGCTGTCTGCTTGCCTCAACCCGTTCTTTCACTCTCTGTATCTACTGCCCATCTCCTACAGCTCTTCTTTGTTGACACCCTAGATTTCAAATTGTTTCCATAGTACCGCAGTACTTCAGCATTTCCAGAGAAGAAACAAAAGCATTAGAATTCCTGAGCTGTTGCTATAAAAAGCAAGCACCAGTTTTAAGAGCAGGAAGAGGGTTTTTTAAGTGATCACTACGAGTAGCAATTTCTCAGATGGAAGGAAATTTCTGTTCTCCCTTAAGTCAGATATCCAGATTAAAAGAAGCAGCACTGGGGCACAACAAAACTGGTACAGAAAGTCCTTGTTATTCTTTTCTTTGCTGTATAATGGGTTGTTCTATGGGCAAAGAAGTAGGTTTCTGCTGTGCTGGTGTACCCCTTTGCTATTTCATTTGTCAGTTGTACTGTAAGTATCCATAAGGCAATTACTGCATTTATCCTGAAAGCATAGCAGCTGAAGTAAGTACAACTCCCCATCACCCACCACACCCCATTTTACAGGTGGAGTAAGCGTATCAGAAAGGGTAGGTGCAAACACAGCATGAAGTTTTCTCAGTCTCTAATCACTTCCATCCCCTTGTTCTACATACTCACAGTTGCTAACATAGAGACTTAAATTTCCAGTTCATCCAAATCTATATATTAAATAGGATTGCCAAGGCTATTTGTTTGCTTCCTGGTGGGGATCTGGGGCCTTTTAACAGCTGCAATTCAGGAGGTAAAGTCTTTCTTTACATGCAGATAGAGAGGGATAGAGGAGGCTTCACTTGCTGGATTTCTGCCTGCCGTGCAGTTGTTAAAGGCAAAGCAGGGAAAAGACCTATCATGGTGGAAATACACTTTTGCTGCTTTCACCACCCTGACTGTGACCACAAAAGATGGCGGAAAGGAAGCGATAATCTTGAATATGCAATGTATTCACATAAGACAGTTACCTTAAGGTGGTTTCCAGTTATCCTAGCATAAACCGCTGTTCTGTGAACGGGCGAAGAGCCAGGCTGTAGGTCCAGCAAATCAACAGATTATATGTATGGTGGGATAGGATAGGGGGCATCCTATGCAAACCAACTTCAGCAGAAGGTAGAGCATAAAGTGACTTAATCTTCCAATCCAGAGGCTCTGAGGTTGCCCCAGCTCACTAAAAGGCAGAAGGAAGAGCTTTCTTTGATCAGCAGTAGCTTTGCTAATTTTTAAAGGGAAGGGGTATTACCATAAGGAAAGCAAACAGGGTTTAGGAGCTCAGCCTTTCTGCAACTCAATAAGTGATTTCTGTGTGGAAGTTTGTACCTTCTGCAGGCCCAGGATTAAGCAAGAAGGGGAGTTTGCGCAGAAACTAGCAATGCACTGGGGACAGGATGAGCCAAATTAATTATCTGAGACCAGTTAATGGTTCTGAACTACGGCAATTCAGGCCCAATAAGGGTGTCAAGAGGGAAAATTTGGGACTCATCTGCAGCTAAGACACTGGCTGATGGGCACATGTTTTCCATGCTGGGTTTGGTGAGCACCCTTGACTTGATTACAATGGTACCTCAGGTTAAGAACTTAATTCGTTCTGGAGGTCCATTCTTAACCTGAAACTGTTCTTAACCTGAGGTACCACCTTAGCTAATGGGGCCTCCTGCTGCTGCCGCCACACAATTTCTGTTCTCATCCTGAAGCAAAGCTCTTAACCGAGGTACTATTTCTGGGTTAGCGGAGTCTGAAACCGTCTGTAACCTGAAGCGTCTGCAACCCGAGGTACCACTGTATTTGCAAAGGGTTGCACATCTTAGGAGTTTCAGAGCTCCTTGAAGGTGATTGAAGGCAACAAGAGCATATTTCTCTGTTGTTCTTCAATGTGCACTGGTTCCCAATTTCATTTCTGTAAACAATTCAAAATGCTACTTGTTATCTATAAAGCCCTAAATGGGCATTATGACCAGGTTATTTGGCACATTGTGGTTGCCACTGGAGGCCTTGCTCTATATTCTATTGCCTTTAGGGGCTCATCCAGATAAGAAGTAAGACAGGGCCTTTTCAGCTGAGGCACCCCATGATGAAACTCATTCACTCCTCTCCCAAGATCTTGTTGGCCTTTGCGCGAGGTTTTTTTTAATTAAAAAAACTTGTTTAGTCTTTCGTTTGGACTACTCCCATACTCTCATTGGGGGACCAATCAAGCTAGAGGAAGGATTAATGATTCTTTTACCTAAGTATTTCAAATTGTAGAATAAAGCTATATGCTGTCTTTCCTGCCTATGCAGATGGTGACCTCTGTGTTTTAGTATGGAGTAAGGAACACAGAAAGAACCCTAGGAAAGATTTTCCCAGTGAGCACAGAACCCATACACCTGTTCTTGTAGAACTGACCGGGCTCAATTGATAAACCTGTTTATCGATAAGGCATCCTGATCAGCTTGCAAGAAGACAACATTGGCTACCCAATGAGCAAACTTTCCAACCTGTTTCCCATCCTTTTCCTTACTGGCCTTTTGCAGAAGTAGGTTTTGTTGTGCAAGATCTTCCAACCCACTATCATTGTGCAACCTCAATTTGCCAGTAACTGAATCCCACCCCCCCCCCCAAAAATTGCCTGTCTGGAAGCCCCAACCTGACTAAAACTGTTCCCTCAACGCCATAAAAAAAGCACACGAGAGAGACACCCTTATTCTTTACAGCAGCAACTGCCTGAATTCACACAGGAAGCCCGTGGAGGAAGAAGCAAGTCAAGCAGCCATTCTCTCCTTTCCTTAACGAGTCCCTGAGCCGCTGGGCCCCGCGCTCCTTAAAATATGCAGCGACCCAAATCTAAAAATAATGAAATGAACATCCAGGCCTCCAGAGTTCATGTGAATGACGGGCGAGCTCTGGCACAGGAAGTCGGGCGGAATTTTCCACGGAGAAATGCACCAAGGCGAGAAACGTCCCTCAGCCTCGCCTGCCCAAACTCGGCCACCCCCGGGCAGGTTTCCCGAGGGCCAGAATCCGGAGGGGCGCTTCCCGCCACGTTTCCCAAGCGGACCCCTTCCTCCGCCCCCGGGATACGGCCTGCGCGCCCTGCTGCATTGCAGAGCAAGGCGCGCTTCTCCCCCTTCTGGCGCGGGAGCCACGCTCCGCGCTCCCTGCCGCCTTTTCCCGGTTGTGGATTAAGTCTCCCGGAGGAGGCTGGGAGCGCGGGCAAGGCGAGCGGGTGGGTGGCTGGCTGCGGGTGGGTGTCCCTCCGCCCGCCCCCCTGCGAGAAGGCGGACTCACGTACCGGCGGCGGCGGCGAGGGGCGTCTCTGTCCGGGGCTCTGCGCTCAGCTTCGAGCTTGGGCAGTTTAAAAAAGCAGGAAGGAAGTCGGTGAAAAAATAAGAATTTTTTTTTTTAAAAAAAACCCGACTCTTAGAGGAAGCCCCGGGCTGCGGTGTCGCTGCTTTTCCTGCCGTGCACGAAGCCTATCCCTCTCTCTCTCTCTTTAGGGCGAAAAAAAGCATCCTCGCCCACAGAGGAGGTGCGTGTGAATTCCTGAAGTGCCCTTGCATATATATGGACAGAATGGATTCATTCAGGCATTGCTGGGCTGCGGTGCGGGGCGCATACCTGGCTTTCTGTAGGAAACATGCAACTCTGTGCAGACGAGGCTTTCTGAAAGTGATATTCCTTGGCTGGGATGTTACTTGACTTTTAGTGCTCGGGCTCGGACGGTTTCTAGGGAGACGGTCCACAAAGATGTAGGTTTCTCCTTTTTGCACTCCGCCCGTTAAAAAATAAGTGTTCATGTTTCCTTTTGTGCACGTTGCCCGGTAAATTCCTCTGTTAGGTATTGTAATTCACATCAAGAAGATTATTGGGGGCGGGAGAGGGAGAGAAATAGAGATACCTAGATAAATAGATATACTGTACACACACACTGTTTTCTGTTTGATCTTCACACTCCAGAAGCTTGTCTTGCAAAAGGGGTGGGCAGCATTCAGCATTGTTGGATCTGCTTGTTTCCCCCCCCCCCCCACGAGAATCCCAAAAGCTGCACACTGAAGCTAGGTGTGAAAGACATACAGTCCCTTGCCTATGGGACGGTACAATTGGAATGGATAGCCTCTGAGCACATTTTGCCGCAGATAACTTGCTTCCAGTAGCGGAATGCACACTCCCACAGGATGTAACACTGGCCAACAATTTGAATGGTTGTGAAAGAGGATTGGACAAATTCGTGGAAGCTGCGTATACTTAAAGCACATTAAAAGCATTTACCCTTTACAGCGCTACAATTCCCAGCACCCTTAACAAACTACATGCAACCAAAGGCTACCAATGGCTACTTGATATGTTCTGTGTTCTTCCTTTGCTGTCGTGCAGTGTGCCTCTGAATAGCAGAGTGGGGACAGTTTTGTTCTACTCAGGTCCTGCTTTCAGGCTTCCCTTAGGCATCTGGTTGGCCACTATGAGATCAGAATACTAAACGTGATGGGCCTGCAATCCAGCCAGACTCTTCTTTTGCTTTTGCATTTTTCACACAATTCCATTCCTGATGATGATTACAACAGCATAATACACAGTGCTTTTTTCTGGGGGGTACGCATACCCCTAAACATTTTGTGAATCTTTGTACTTTTGTCCATTTACTGTATTTATTTTTCCCAAATTGAACTATAAAATGGTGCTTTTCTTGAGTCAAAAAAGCACTGCTAATACAGATGGGAAAGGTAATATTGTAGTTTCTGTTGTTGAATAATTGGGAACCAAACACCCTTGCTGATCTACAGCAAAGTAAATCTGCAAGTTGAACCTGATCTACTTCTGCCTACCCCTGAGCTAGATGATTTTTACTACTTCCTGTTTCATATTTCATCAGAGAATCTTAGCTTCTGGTTCCTGCACAGAAGCACTGCATGCACGTACTTTTTTCTACAATATTACCTTTCATTATGAAGAAATGTTGATTTCAGTATCACAGGAGAAGAGGGAAATTATTAATGAAAGAAACCCCTGAGAAATGCATCCTAACTGTGGGCATGACCCAGCCACATAACGTTAAGCACTATTAAGTTTCAGTTGGACATATGTGAGCATGTGCTTAACTCTGCCAGTGAGATCAGTGGACCTTATAAATGCTTAATTTTGGCTGATCAAATCTTGAAAAAGCATTCAGACGCTGGAAGTAGATGCCTAGGCTAGCGGATGATGAAGCAGGCATCTGTGGGGATTGGTGTGTAGTCTGATCCTATTTATTTCAGTGGGTCTTACTCACAAGTAAACATGCAGGGGATCACATCCAGCTTGTTTCGTTTCTGTTTGTTCTCTCGCTACTGTGACATCTAGCCATTGGTCATTAAGGCTCCGTAAAGTAAACATTCTTAAACTATTAATACTTCTTTCACACAAATTCGCTGACAGGCTTTATGCCTGTATTCAAAGTACATTGCAGATAACTGAGCAGCTCTAAAATACATTGTATGTTGTTCATTTCTGTAGCTGTCATCAGCTGAGCTGAAATATTACACTGTACCGTAAGAACTGCTCTGGGTAAAGAGAGAAAATGAGATGAAAATCAGTAGCCAGAAAATGAACATGAGCTGGAAGAAATGGGTGCATGTTGGCTGGTTGCCAGAAGCTAAACATATTAGTGTCACGTGTGTGCATAGTGCATTGCAAAGAAAATGTATGATAGGTCTCTGCCCCAAGGGGTTTGCAATCTAAAACAGACACAGGAAAACAACAATGGAAGGGGTGGCAATGGAGGCATAGATGTGCAAAGGAAGAAATATGTGGTAAAAACGTAAAGGGACCCCTGACCATTAGGCCCAGTCGTGTCCAACTCTGGGGTTGCGGTGCTCATCTCGCTTTATTGGCCGAGAGCCGGCGTACAGCTTCCGGGTCATGTGGCCAGCATGACTAAGCCGCTTCTGGCGAACCAGAGCAGCGCACGGAAACGCTGTTTACCTTCCCGCCAGAGTGGTTCCTATTTATCTACTTGCACTTTGACGTGCTTTCAAACTGCTAGGTGGGCAGGAGCTGGGACCGAGCAACGGGAGCTCACCCCGTCACAGGGATTCGAACCGCCGACCTTCTGATCAGCAAGCCCTAGGCTCTGTGGTTTAACTCACAGCGCCACCTGGGTCCCATAAATATGTAGTACTGTGTGCTTAATAGGATTTATCTGACGTTATGTTTGCATGTCATTCCAACCCAACAGAATAAGGTGATTTGAGTGAAAACCCTTTCTACATACACAGGGGAAAGAACCCATTCTGTTTGTGACAGAAAATTTCTTCAGGCATGCAAGTACCACCTTTCAAAGTCCCGCAATATTTTAAAGGTTAATACTTCCCCCCCCTTGATTCCAAATAAAAAATGTCATTGTTGAAAACCACTTTTTAAAGGGTGACTTTTAATGGGCATTTGAGAAGATTCAAAGAGCTACTTAGTAATAAATAAGGATTTGCTCATTCCCAATGGAATTGACTTATTTTTTCCTTTCAACAACTCTTCTCTCTTGGCCATATTCCATGGTGTTTTGAAATTCTTGTAAGTTTCAAAATGTTTGCCATGCAGCACTGCAAGAAGGGAGCAACTATTAATGAAATCGCACTTGTGTCCTGCTTGTGGGCGTCTGGTTGGCCACTGTGAACAGAATGCTTGATTAAATGGACATTGAACTGATCCAGTTGGGCTCTTACTAGGTTCCTGTGTTTTTTTAAAAACATGTCTAACAGTTCCTTGGATTACAGAACTAGCTGTGCAGTTCTTTGGATTGCATCCACTATATAGAAAACCAAAACACCAGTCATAGGATTCAGAATATTCACACTTCCCTAATGTTTGAAAGTTAAAGAGTTACTCTTGGCTACATTTGAAACCATTTAAGTTTTCATTTTTTAAAAAAAAATAATTTTTATTAAGTTTTACGACATAAAACCACATATAAACAACTACAATAACATACTAAAAAAAGAAAAAACAAACATATAAAAATACACAACAACCAAAATAACTTCTGTCTCAATCTAGTTTCTTATCTTGTTGAGTGGACTTCCTCCGCCTCCCACCACTGCGTTTCTTATTCCTAATATATGTTCACAGATACTTATCATTATCTTCTTTATATCAATGATTATCTCTAGTACTTTAAATCTTATCCCTTATTTATTTACTCTTTATCTTAAACTTATATTCTATCTTAAACTATGTTTAGCAATATAATTCCCAACAACTCTTATCTTATACTCAGCTGTAACAATAACAACTAACTTCAACTTTATCTAGTTTCTAATTTTGCAACACTTATTAATATAAGTCTTAAATTTCTTCCATTCCTGTTCGGTCGCCTCTTCCCTCTGGTCTCGGAGTCTCGAGGTCAGCTCAGCAAGTTCCATATAGTCCATCATTTTCATCTGCCATTCCTCCAATTTTGGTAAGTCCTTCGTTTTCCAGTATTTAGCAATCAGAATTCTAGCTGCTGTAGTGGCATACATGAAGAAAGTGTGGTCTGCTCTAGGTATTTCGTGGTTGACCATTCCAAGCAGAAATGCCTCTGGTTTCTTGGTGAATGTGTTTTTCAACACCTTTTTAATTTCATTATAGATTGTCTCCCAGAAGGCACTCGTGCTCGGGCAGGTCCACCACATATGATAAAATGTTCCATCTGCCTTTCCACACTTCCAACATTTATTGTCATGCAAATGATAGATTTTTGCTAGCTTGACTGGGGTTAGGTACCATCTATATATCATTTTCATTATGTTCTCTTTCAACAAAGTACATGCTGTAAAGTTGATACCTTTTTTCCATAGTCTCTCCCAGTCAGCCATCATAATATTATGTCCCACATCTCTAGCCCACTCTATCATTGCCGATTTAACCAGCTCATCTTGTGTATGCCATTCGAGCAGCAATTGGTACATTCTGGATAAGTTTTGGGTTTTAGGCTCTAATAACTCCGTTTCCAACTTCGACTTTTCCAACTGAAAGCCAAGTTTTTTGTCCATTTTAAAAAGTTCATTAATCTGATGGTACTGCAACCAATTCGTGACTTTATCTCTCATTTGTTCGTAGGGTTTCAACCTGACGCTTTCTCCTTCTTGCACAAGGATATCCATGTATCTAGGCCATTTTCCTTTCGAAAAAGGTCTTTTATCGGCCTTTGCTTCTAGTGGGGATATCCATCTAGGTGTTTTCTTTTCTAACAAATCTTTATATTTCATCCACACTCTGAACAATGATTTCCTGACTATATGTTGTTTAAAGCCCCTGTGGGCCTTAACTTTTTCGTACCACAGATATGCATGCCATCCAAACAGATTATCACATCCTTCCAGATCTAACACATCAGTATTTTCTAGAAGGAACCAATCCTTCAGCCAGCAGAAGGCTGCAGCTTCAAAATATATTCTCAAGTCCGGCAGGGAAAAGCCCCCTCTTTTTTTATCATCTGTCAAAATCTTAAATTTAATTCTGGGTTTTTTCCCCTGCCATACAAATTTAGAGATTACCTTCTGCCAGCTTTGGAAAGGCTCCATTCTATCCACTATTGGCAATGCCTGGAACAAGAAAAGTAACTTAGGCAATACATTCATCTTAATCACCGCAATCCTGCCCAACAGGGACAATTTCAATCTAGTCCATATTTCCAGGTCTCTCTTAATTTCAGACCATACTTTTTCATAATTGTTTTTGTATAAGTTCGAATTTTTAATAGTCATATTCACTCCTAGATACTTAACTTTCTTAACAAATGTAAGTCCTGTTTTTTCCTGTATACTCTCTTTTTCTTCTTGCGTCAGGTTTTTCCCTAATACTTTAGTCTTGGCTTTATTCAATTTAAAACCAGCTACCTGTCCAAAGTCTTGTATAATGTCCAGCGCCCTAATTGCACTGGATTCGGGTTCTTCCAGGGTCAACACCAAATCATCTGCAAAGGCTTTAAGTTTATATTCCTTGGCTCCTACTCTCACACCCTTAACTTTTTCATCCTTTCTAAGCATATTCAAAAGGACTTCGAGGACCGTTATAAACAGCAATGGGGACAGTGGGCACCCCTGTCTTGTTCCTTTTTCAATCCAAATTTCTTCTGATACTACATTATTCACTATTATCTTAGCTCTTTGTTCAGTATATATGTGATGGCCTGGGATTCAGACTCAGACGCTGAACCTGAGGGATCCCAGCCTGCACAGGATTCCCTGCCTCCAGAACCAGCAGAGCCAGGGCTGGGGCCTGAGTCTGAAGGGGACTCACCTGTGCTAGATCCTCAGGTGCAGGCATCGGCTGAGTTTGATCTGGCCTCTGATGGAGTGGAGGACTCATTGCCTGCAGGTGCTCCACTCCCCACCCAGTCAGGGGAAGCTGAGGTTGCCTCTGGGTCTGGTAACCCTCCAGCTTCTCCTGAGTTGCAAAGGTTCAGGGCAGAGAGGCGAAGGGAACTAAGTTCCCGCAGGAGGAGTGCTCGCCTCCAAGCCAGGAGAGGCGAGTCACCTGACGATCGGAGCCGCCCTCTGCCTCGGGGCAGATAAAAGCCGGCCAGTCCCAGTCCCAAGTTGCAGGAGCAACATCGTTGCTGCCCAGTTCCTGGTTCCTGACTCCTGTGTTCCTGACCCCGGCTTTGTTACCTCGGCTTCTGACTCCTGGCTTCCTCCTGACCTCGGCTTTGTGACTTTGGCTTCCGACTTAATCCTGACCTCGGCTTTGTGACTTCGGCTTCGTGACTTCTGGATTGGACTGACCTTGGACTGGACTAGACCTCGCCTATCGGATATCCCTTGGGACCAGCACAGTTTGCTCCTGCCACACCCGCACTCCCCCTTCGTTGGGGTGCGTTCGGGAGGAACCGGTCATTATGACTGACCAGGCGGCTGCGCTGGCGGCATTGGCCCAGGAGAACCAGGTCTTGACCCACACAGTGCAGCAGCTGAGCAATGCGGTTACGGCGCTTCAGCAGCGTTTGGACGTCTTACCGGCTCCTGGTGCCGGCGTCCCAGCTCCAGGCAAGTACACAGTGGCCGCCTATGCCACAGAATTTCGGCTGTTGGCGCAGGACTTGACCTGGAACGATTCCGCACTTCGGGACCAGTATCTCGAGGGGCTTTCTGACGAGATACTGGACCAGCTGGCCACCTTGGATCGCCCCACCACGCTGGAGGCCCTCATCCAACGGAGTCTACAGATAGACGATCGTTTGGAGGACCGTCGCCAGGCCCGGGGCCATCGGCACTCCGGGCTCCCGACTCCAGTGCTTCCCAGCAGTTCCACGGCCAGAGCCGAGTCACTAGAGGAGCCGATGCAGCTCGGGGCAGCACGGCCTCGCCTCTCCCCTTCGGAGAAGACAAGGCGTCGGGAGGGGAACCTCTGTCTCTACTGCGGGGGGAGTGGACACTACGCTCGAACATGCCCCGAGAAACACCAGCCACAGGGAAACCGCCAACCCCAGTAGCCAATGGCCCAGGCTATCTGGGGTCCCAAGCGTCGCATGATGGGCCCTCACCAGTGGAATTGCAACACCTCATGATCCCGGTGCGTCTGTACCCCCCAGGCGGGCCCTGGATTCTCACCCACGCTCTGGTGGATTCAGGGGCAACCCGCTCCTATATGGACTCTGCCTTCGCTGTTCAGCATCGGGTGCCACTCCAGAACAAGCCAGAACCGGTGCAGGTGGAGG
This sequence comes from Darevskia mixta, assembly GCA_034641385.1. NCBI lineage: Eukaryota > Metazoa > Chordata > Lepidosauria > Squamata > Lacertidae > Darevskia > Darevskia mixta. The sequence continues at coordinate 23,013,513 of JAWWNH010000008.1, forward strand.
CAATCGACGGACGGCTCCTGCGGTCAGGCGCCGTTACGCGGGAGACCCAGCCCTTGGTCCTGTGCCACCAGCAGCACCAGGAGGTGCGTACCCTGGACATTGCCACCATGCCCCGGTTTCCCCTGGTGCTGGGGATGGACTGGCTGGAGTCTCACAATGTTCAGATCGATTGGGTCAATCGAACTGTACGCTTCCCAGACTCGGGTTCGAATGCTCAGTCCGAGATGCTTTCGGCCGCCTCCATGGGGGAGGCTGCGTCAACGCTCCCCGCCGTGTACCGGGACTACGTAGACGTGTTCGAGGAACAGGGGGCAGACCGGCTGCCTCCTCATCGGTCCTTCGACTGCGGCATAGACCTCCAGCCTGGGGCGCCCCTGCCTGTGAGTCGCCTATACTCTCTTTCGGAGCCAGAGCGTGAAGCCTTACAGGACTTCCTTCACAAGAACCTGGAGCGTGGGTTCATTAGGCCCTCTACCTCTCCCACCGCCGCTCCAGTACTCTTTGTTAAGAAGAAGTGTGGGGAGCTTCGCCTCTGCCATGATTACCGAGCCCTGAATAAGATCACCATCCCAGACCGGTATCCCTTGCCCCTAATTGCGGAGTTGCTGGAGCGGGTGCAAGGGGCGCAGATGTTCACCAAACTGGACCTGCGGGGGGCTTACAACTTGATTCGGATCCGTGCCGGGGATGAGTGGAAGACCGCATTTGGGACCCGTTATGGGCAGTTCGAATATCTGGTCATGCCGTTCGGACTATGCAATGCGCCCGCCGTGTTCCAACGGTACATCAACCACGTGTTCCAGGACTTGCTAGACAAGTACGTGGTGGTGTACCTCGATGACATTCTGATTTATTCCCGTGACCCAGCTCGCCATGAGAGTCATGTCCGGACCGTGTTGCAGCGCTTGCGGGAGCACCGCCTGTACGCTAAGCTCAGCAAGTGCGAGTTCCACCAGCGGTCAGTGGACTTCCTCGGACACCGACTCTCCCCTGACGGTGTACAGATGGACCCCGGGAAGGTGGCTGCGGTTCGAGAGTGGGCGGCGCCGCGGAACCGCAAGGACCTACAGCGGTTCCTGGGGTTCGCCAACTATTACCGGACATTCATTGCGGACTACGCTCATCGCACCACCCCGTTGACCCGTCTGCTGCGCCCCAAGACTCCCTTCTCCTGGGACGAGGAGGCTGAGGGGGCATTCCAGGAGTTGAAAGCCTGTTTCCAGAAGGCGCCGATTTTACAGCATCCTGATCCCTCTCGTCCCTTCGTGGTGGAGACGGACGCCTCCAGTACGGCTCTCGGTGCTGTCCTGTCCCAGCAACACGGACCTGATGCGCCACTGCTACCCTGTGCCTACTACTCCCGGCAGCTCCTTCCGGCGGAGCGCAACTATACCGTGTGGGAGCGGGAACTACTGGCCATTAAGGTGGCCTTTGAGGTCTGGCGCCATCATCTTGAGGGGGCACGACACCCGGTGGAAGTGAGAACCGACCACCGGAATCTGGAGTATCTCCAGACCACCCGCAAGCTGAACCAGCGTCAGATCCGGTGGGCACTGTTCTTCTCCCGATTCCAGTTCCAGATCCGTTACATCCCCAGCTCCCAAAACCAGAAGGCGGACGCACTGTCCCGGAAACCGGAGGACATTGCAGAGACGGTGCAGCAGGCGGCCCCAACAACAATCGTCCCACCAGCAGCGTTCCTGGCTGTTCAGGAGACTGAGTCACTACGGGACCGAGTGCGGAAGCAGCAACGGGTCGATGCGTGGGCTCAGGAACGGATTCAGGAATTGGCCAGTGGATCGTGCCCTCGATACCCAGAACTGGTTGTGCACCAGGGTCTGCTGATGCACCGTGGTCGGTTGTACATCCCACCAGGGCCTTTGCGGGCCGAGGTGCTCCGAATGTCACATGATGCCCCGGCAGCTGGCCACTTCGGGAGGTATCGGACCACCCACCTGGTCAGCCGGGAATTCTGGTGGCCCCGCTTGAAAGCCGACGTGGCACGGTACATTGGGGGTTGCGATGTCTGCCGGCGAGCCAAGGGATTGACCGGGAGACCTGCGGGACTGCTACAGCCACTGCCAGTTCCTCCTCGTCCGTGGCATACGGTTTCGTTGGATTTCGTGGTGGACCTACCCCTGTCCCATCAGTGTACCTGTCTCCTGGTATTCACGGACCACTTCACTAAGATGGTGCACTGTGCCCCGTGCTCGTCTGTACCCTCAGCCAAGGAGACGGCGCAACTGTACTTACAACACGTCTTCCGCTTACATGGCCTACCAGAACGTTTGGTCTCCGATCGCGGTGCCCAGTTCACCTCCCGCTTCTGGCGTGCTCTACATCAGGCTCTCGGGACGGAGGTCTGCCTATCTTCGGCCTACCATCCGCAGACGGATGGACAGACCGAACGGGCAAACGCGGTGTTGGAACAGTACCTCCGGTGCTACTGCAGCTTCCACCAGGACGATTGGGTCGACCACCTGGCGTTGGCCGAGTTCGCGTATAACAACGCAGTGCATGCTTCCACCCAACAGACCCCGTTTCAGGCGAACTATGGGTACCACCCGCGGTTGTTCCCAAGTGTGCTGCCGGCATCCGCAGTGCCCGCAGTGACAGACTGGCTACAAGAGCTCCAGTCGCAGCAGCAGCTTCTGACAGAGCAACTGAGCCAGGCCAAGGACGCGTATAAGGCCCAGGCCGACCGTCACCGTCAGGAGGGGCCGGAACTCCGTGTCGGTGACCTGGTATGGCTCTCCACCCGCCACCTGCACCCCTCTCGGCCTTCGCGGAAGCTGGATGCCCGCTTCACCGGCCCATTTCCGATCGTGGACCGGGTCTCACCTGTGGCATTCCGTCTCCGATTACCCGCGACCCTGAAGGTCCACCCGGTATTTCACCGGTCCCTACTCAGTCCGGTCGCCCCGCCCGATGAGTTCCACCCAGACCGTCCACGACCGCAGCCAGTTCTGGTTCAGGGGGAGCCCGAGTACGAGGTGGAGCACATTCTCGACTCCCGATACCGCAGGGGGAAGCTCCAATACCTCATCGACTGGAAGGGGTATGGGCCCGAGGATCGTTCGTGGGAACCAGCGGAAAACATCCATGCGCCTGCCTGCCTCCGTGAGTTCCATGCAACTTACCCCAGCAAGCCTGGTCCGGCCCCTCGGTTGAGGGGGGGGCCTGGGAGGGGGGATGGTGTGATGGCCTGGGATTCAGACTCAGACGCTGAACCTGAGGGATCCCAGCCTGCACAGGATTCCCTGCCTCCAGAACCAGCAGAGCCAGGGCTGGGGCCTGAGTCTGAAGGGGACTCACCTGTGCTAGATCCTCAGGTGCAGGCATCGGCTGAGTTTGATCTGGCCTCTGATGGAGTGGAGGACTCATTGCCTGCAGGTGCTCCACTCCCCACCCAGTCAGGGGAAGCTGAGGTTGCCTCTGGGTCTGGTAACCCTCCAGCTTCTCCTGAGTTGCAAAGGTTCAGGGCAGAGAGGCGAAGGGAACTAAGTTCCCGCAGGAGGAGTGCTCGCCTCCAAGCCAGGAGAGGCGAGTCACCTGACGATCGGAGCCGCCCTCTGCCTCGGGGCAGATAAAAGCCGGCCAGTCCCAGTCCCAAGTTGCAGGAGCAACATCGTTGCTGCCCAGTTCCTGGTTCCTGACTCCTGTGTTCCTGACCCCGGCTTTGTTACCTCGGCTTCTGACTCCTGGCTTCCTCCTGACCTCGGCTTTGTGACTTTGGCTTCCGACTTAATCCTGACCTCGGCTTTGTGACTTCGGCTTCGTGACTTCTGGATTGGACTGACCTTGGACTGGACTAGACCTCGCCTATCGGATATCCCTTGGGACCAGCACAATATATTGCTTCCAAACCATTCAAGAAACCCCCTCCCACCTCCATTTCTCCAAAGTTTTTCTTCATGAAACTCCAAGATACGTTATCAAAGGCCTTTTCAGCATCAATGAACATCAAAATTACTTTCGAATTTCTTTCTGGTTCTAACTTTTCTAGAATATCCACAATGTTCCTTATGTTACCATTTAGATGTCTTTCTGGCAGAAAGCCTGCTTGGTCCTTGTGGATAATCTCCATTAATACTTTCTTCAATCTACTGGCCATTATATTTGCAAAAATTTTATAATCCACATTTAGGAGGGAGATTGGTCTGTAATTTTTCATCTGGGTAGCATCAGTATCTTGCTTAGGTATTAAAGTTATATATGCATCTTTCCATGATTCAGGTGCCTTACTTCCCGTCAAAATTTCATTGCAAACTTCCATCAACGGCTGTATTAGCCAATCCTTTAATTCCTTATAATATTTTGCAGTAAGTCCATCCGGTCCAGGTGCCTTTTCTAATTTCATCTGTCCGATCGCTGCTTCTATTTCCGATCTTGTTACAGGGTGGTTGAGTAGGGCCTTTTTTTCTTCTGGGATTTTATGCAAACCGTTCTCTTTTACAAACTGCTCGATCAGATTTTGGTTGTGATTATTTTCTTTGTACAGCTTTTTATAAAATTTCTGGAAATTTTTTCTGATCTCCACAGGGTTCTCCACGGTTCTTCCGTCAATTATCAAACTCGTTATTGTGTTTTGTTTCTGTCTCTTCTTCAATTGCCACGCCAGCAACTTGCCACATTTATTTGCAGACTCAAAAGTTCTTTGATTCATCATTTTAACTTTCCACTCAATCTCCTGGTTGGTAAGCTGAGAAAATTCCGCCTGTAGATATTTAATTTCTTTCTGCAACTGTATGTTCTTAGGCGTTATCCTCAGCTTCCTTTCCTTTTCCTTAAGTTGCTGTAATATTGCTTCCTTTTTCTCATTTTGGATCTTCTTTCTTATTGCCTTTTGCTGAATCAGGAAACCTCTCATCACGGCCTTACTTGCGTCCCATACGACCCTTGAAACCATTTAAGTTTTCATGTGCTGTATTTAGAAATCTTGTTTTGATTTTAATTGCAATTTGTTATTGTATAACAAATAAACTCTTGGTCATTAAGGCTCAAATTGTTTCCAGGGAGGAACTTGATGGAATGTAGTAACAACACTTCCTCTATAACCTTCTTCCTGTTTGCCAACTGTAAGAGTAAGAATGACTGTTATGCAATTTCTTCTATGAGCTAGCTGCTAGAAGCTGCAGATGCAGTTCTCTAATCCATACATTTCAGAACTTGCATGTTATATTCTGAGATTTAGCAGATACTGTAACAGCCATGTTGTTTTACCTTTCCTCAAGATGTAGCCAAGTCATAAGAGAAAATCCACTGAAATCAATAGACTTGAGTAATTTAAGCCCATTGATTTCAATGGGTCTATTCCAAGTATGACTTAGCCTGCAGTCCTTGCCAAATCTACTCAGAAGTCAGTTCCATTGAATTCAGTGTGACTTACTCCCAAGTAGGTGGGGTAAGGATTGCAGCCTTAGTTGGAATCAATCCAGCAAGCTTTGTTTACCTAGCAGTTTAGCTGTTATTGTATAAAAATTCATGGGAGGCAACTTGAACTTTGCTCCCCTGCAGATTCCTAAGCTGAAGCTGGTGTTACAAAGTATGAACGGTAGACACACCCTTCCATAATTGTGTAAAACACAGTAAGGACCCAGTGTCCCTGCATTACGTGGTGTTGTTTTTTTTATGGGAGCAGGAACAATTGCCATCTAAAATATGGAGCCTCTCCTTTTCAATTACCCACAGCTCCAACTATAGTTGTGTTTAAATTACCGCATGACAAAAGGAAAGACCACATTCCAAATGTGAGGAAAATTACTAAAACAAGATGTACAGCCTGTCAGTGTGGTCAGAATGTCTACATTCTCTGCATAGCTGTCAGCCTTTCCCTTTTCTCGTGAGGAATCCTATTCGGAATAAGGGAATTTCCCGCAAAAAAGGGGAAAGTTGACAGCTATGATTCTCCGTAATGTGGCAGGTTACAGGTATATCGACTGGATAGGCTATGTGGCTTATGTGTGCATAAAGAGAATGTGTGTGCCAAATTATAGGACAGGATGCTGGTATGGTGCAGTCAGTAGCATGCTTGACTGAAACAGAGAGTCATGGGTTTAAATTCCCTCTACTAGTCATGAAGCTTATTGGATGGCCTTATGGCAGTAAAAGGATACAGGAAGTTTCCATATACCATTTGCCCATATAGCTCAGTGTTCTTCAACCATGGGTCTCCAGATGTTGGACTGCAACTCCCCTCATCCCCCAACGATCATAGCCAATGGGATGGTGGGAGTCAGGCAGCATCTGGGGACCCAAGGCTGAAGGATGCTGATATAGTTCCGTATTTTCTACACTGACTGGCAGTGGCTCTCCAGGATTTTAGAGAGGAATCTTTTCCTGCTCTACCCCAAGATCTTTTGCCTGCAAAGCAGGAGATCTGTTGTTGAGCTCTGGCCTTTAATCCTAAACCTAAACAATCTCACAGATTTGTTGTGAGGTTAAGAGAGTGGTGGGGATCAGGAGAGAACCGCTCTTACCATTATTTTAAAAATGTATATCCCACTGCATCTTGTGAAGATGCAACCCATGGTGGCTAACAATGTACGTGAATGTTGCCTGGAGCTAATTGGAGTAATAGTGGGAGAAGAAAGTAATAAATCAGAATAAGCCCCAGAGGGTAGGACTTGAACCAATGGATTCAAATTACAAAAAGGGAGATTCTGACTAAACATCAGAAAGAACATTTCAACAGTGGGAAGTTGTGGACTCTCCTTCCTTAGAGGTTTCTAAGCAGAGGTTGGATGGTGTAACGGATTGGCCCGAAGTTGGAAGATTCATTACGCTCTGGCTTAGAAAGAGTTAAGTCACTTCCGGCTGGTGCCTGTTTTTTTTAAAAAGGGGAGAACAAGGAATTTGGCAGTTGAGGAGGGAGAGTAAGAGAGAGGGAGGATCTGAAGAGCTAAAGGAAAAATGCTCCTTTAGGAACGGATGGGGTTGGTTAGTTTTTTGTGAGGGTTAGAACAACTTGAAGTTGAAGTTATGATTGTAACCTTATAAATCCTCAAGAACTATGTTTGCAACAATATAAAACACATCATTTTTCTGTGTGCTAAGAAAAATCGTCTTCGTTATTTCATCAGTATATTAAAAAAACACTTAAATGGGTGAAGACTCAAGAGAGGGTGGAACTTGCCTAAAGAAAAGAAGATAGTTCGTGTCCTAGAGTCACCCCGAAGGGCCAATGAGATAGAGAAGCGAAAGGGGGTTCATCGCAGATGGCCATCTGTCATGGATGCTTTAGCTGATATTCCTGCATTTCAGGGGGTTAGACTAGATGGCCCTCGTGGTTCCTTCTAGTGCTACAGTTACATGATTAAGTTGGATTATAGGCCCGCTGTATCAGGTGTCTGGCAAAGTGGGGACAGCCATCCACAATACTACAAAGGAAAAGGTATGTATTATGGGCATTGAGTGGTGTTGTTGATTGCAACTGGTACCTGAATGACATGTAAAGCTCTCAGGAGGCTTTGCACAGGTAGGAAGCTGGTCTTGTCTTGTTAACATACATGACAGTCCATCACTCCTCCACCATTTAGAAGATGGGGAGGTTTAATGCGTTATTAATCCGCTTACAGACCAGCTAATCGCCTAGCGCCTGTCCCTAGCTTAAAGGTGAGAAAAGTAAGACACGTGGGCAAGGGCTGCTCCTGCTCCTTGCTGACTGATTGTGGCGCTGAGGCAATGATGCTTCAAGAAACAAACGTGTTCAGGTTGGGGAATGGAAAGGACTATGATGGAGGGAGACAAGGAGACTCGTTCTCTCCTTTAATCCTTCTGTCCGCAATGTTCCCCTCTCTTCCTGCTGCCATATGAAAACCCCGTCAGTTCTCCATATTAGACCAAAGATTTTAAAAGAGATGTTTAAAAATGATGTATCATGAAATCTTTTAGATTTATAATTCCAGTAAGGAATACATATTTTCTTCAATTTTTGTGGAAAATAATACAACACATCTTGGTGCTGGTGTCTTTTTACAAAGCAGCTAGGACCCAGATGGGGAACCTGGTGCTTTCTATACGCTGTTGGACTCCAACTCCCATCAGCCTGTAAAGTTTGGAAAGCTCTCTTTGTTTCATGATTCTGAAAGAGCCACTGCAGCAAGCAGGATATTTAATTAAAGAAGATGTTAGTGCACCTCACTAATCCCCTTGGCTCCCTAAGGAAAGTATTGCTTCTAGAAAGGCTGAAATTTCAAGTTTAGAAATACATATGCTATAATTATAATAATAATATTCTGTGTGCTACATCCAGGTTTTAGAATCACAACTGGATGAGAAAAGTGCATAAGTAAATTATACAGGAGTCAAAAACCTATTTGTAGATAATAGGCATTAAGAGGCCTCGTGTCCATATAAACATTTATATATTTTATGTAAAGTTAAATATTACAGATTACAAAATTCAGTTCAACTTCTTGACTTTAATTTTCGGACTTAAAAATATATTCATTTTATTTATTTAAAATATTCATTAACAACCCTTCATAAAAAGATTCCAGGATGGTATACAAAAAAATGTAAATAAACACGACAGTGCACAATGCATATAAATACAATTTGAAACCGCTAAATTAACATTACAAAATATGAAACAAAAACAAGTTAAAATCTGAATGACTAAAGAGCATTGTAGAACAATCTGAAATCACTTAAAATACCCAGACAAATAGCAAAGTCTTCAATGGGTGCATAGCTAGGATCTGAGTACAATGCTAGTTATATGTACCTGGAAGTAAATCCCCATTGACATAAACAGTGATTACTTCTGAGTAAACAAAAAAAAGCCTCATTCTTCAGCAAATAAAGTACTACAGTGCCAAAGTACTAAAATTTGAAATATGGTGCATGTTTCCCTGATAAATTTGCCTCTAGAGCCAGTGGCCAGACATGCAATACAGGTGTTTTGAATGTAATTCCGTAGCTGTAACCAGTCAGCTGATCAGCTGAAAATATCCTCCAAAAGAAGCAAGGTGTGAGACTGCTCCAGCTGCAATCCTCTGCACATTTTAGCCCACTGAACATAGAGAATCATAGAACTGTAGAACTGGAAGGGACCCCAAGGGTCATCTAGTCCAACCCCTGCAATGCAGGAATAAGGAATAAATAGCATAGTAGGAATGCTGAGTAAACATGCACAGGATTGTGCTGCATGAAAATAAAAGCAAGCTAAAATCAGGGCTCTGTTGTGCTGCAGAAAATCTGCCTGAACGTCCTCTGTAAGGTCAGGATGCCACATAATACATACTTTTTAGTAATTACTCTTTACAGCAATTCCAAGGAAATGGCGAAATTCCTGTAAGCAAGCACAGAGTAAAGAACAAGTGCACTTTGAAACTGAACATCCGGTCCCAGTCCTGCAGCTAATTATATACACAGCAAAACACTCGCACTCTTATAATCTCATAAATCTCTTTGAACACTGTGTTAATAACTAGTTGCCTGCCTGGGGCCTTATTGATTTTTCAGGTCCTTTTATTAGATTGCAAATCTCTGGGCAGGAGCATGCTATATAATTTTATCCTTCCTGCACGAGTTGCAGCAAAGCCAGTTATACTCCTTGGTACTAAATTGTCCAGGGTCGTCGAAACAAAAGCAGATTGTGGAGACTTCTCCAAGTTGAGTGAACAGATGGCAACATGTAGAAGCATCGGGCTTTTATTACATCGCTGAGATGAAGGCACCTGCACAGTGTTAAGAGTCGCATCCCATGTCCCACCTCCTTTTTCCTTTACCCTGTTCACCCCCCAGGTGGCTGCCTGAAATGGAATATGACCCTGGAGGTGAAAAGTGTTCATCACTCCTGCTTTGCTCCAGCATAATTCAAAAAGTTCAAAACATATTATCAACTACAGGTGGCAGCCATTTTGCGCAGGGATTCCATTCTGCCCCCACGAATGTCGGTGGAGCAGACATAACCCCGCCCTGCCCTGTTACGCCCCCGTTCTGAGCCCTTCCAGGTCCAAAATGACCTGTGCATTGGCGGTTGCACATCAATTGGACACACGGAAAATGATTGCCTCCTGTAGTGTGTCACCAACTCAGGCACTTTTTGCTGCCAAGAGGGGTGTGGGGTGGAGGTGAGTTTCTGGAGTGGGAAAGGGATAAAGGACACTGCTCCAAACATGGGTATTTTATAATTATATACAAGGGAATCAAGTTTTGCTGGTATTACACTGGAGAACGTAAGAATGGGAGATACAGTACGTAAATGTTGCCATATGGGTTTTCTTAGAAGTAAAGGGACCCCTGACCATTAAGTCCAGTCACGGACAACTCTGGGGTTGCGGCGCTCATCTCGCTTTACTGGCCGAGGGACCTGGCGTTTGTCTGCAGACAGCTTCATATGGCCAGCATGACTAAGCCGCTTCTAGCAAACCAGAGCAGCACATGTAAATGCCGTTTACCTTCCCGCCGGAGCGGTACCTATTTATCTACTTGCACTTTGATGTGCTTTCAAACTGCTAGGTTGGCAGGAGCAGGGACCGAGCAACGGGAGCTCACCCCATCTCAGGGATTCGAACCGCCCACCTTCTGTTCGGCAAGCCCTAGGCTTTGTGGTTTAGACCACAGCACCACCCGCGTCTTAAAGGTAGGAAAGTATATATTTTGTAGTTAAGGTTACTAAAAAAATTCTAGTGGGACACGCCAGGCAAAGTACTGATATCCAAGTATATAGCTATACATAAGCCATGGAAGCTGTGTTGGATCCCTCTGGTTTCCATATGGAAAACAAGCTTAAGTTATTCTTTTGGAAGACTGGATTAAAGTGAAAGCAAGGTTTAAATGGAGTACTCGTTTTGAAAGAGTAGGAAGTTTCTCAGCAGAACTGAGGTGAAAGCTGTCTGTTTTCAACAATAAAATTGGCAAGGCAGTCTTAACTGCATGCTCTGAGTCAGGACCAAACAAGCTGAAATGTAGGAGAAGATCCATGATGCAGTTTCCCAGCAGTGTATCTGAAGTTTAAAAGCAGCTGCAGCAAGTGTTCCCACATTTAGGGGAGAGATAATAAGAGTTCATGAATTATCAGTAATGCTGAGAGAGAGTAGTTGGAGAGATATTTTTTTTCTTCCTCTCTCACAATATTGGTACCTTTGGTCACAGCCACCCGGCAAAAGTTATCTGCAATAGGGTCAGGAGAGAGAAAGGAATTGTCCCCCATCCCCTTTAGAATTCACTACCTCAAGAGGTAATGATGGCCAAAGCTTAAATGGATCTCAAACCTGATTAAGCAAATCAATGGACAATCATTCTGTCAACGGCCGTTCACCATGACAGCTAAATGGAATCTTTATGTAATTATCAGGTGCTGGAAGTAAACAATACGAGACATTCATAATCTTCATATCCTGCTTAAGAGCTTCCAAATGTGTGTGTCTTGTTGATTTTGGAACAGAATGGTGGACTGGAGCTGGGCTGGGAAACTGTGGTCCTCCCATATGTTGTTGGGCTGCAACTCCCATCATCCCTGAGCATTGGCCATCCTGGATGGAACTGATGGGAATTTTTAACGGGAGTTGATGGAAGCACCACACTGGTGAAGGCTGTGTTACAGTAGTTTTATTTACCATTCTTCTGCTTCAATTCTAGTGTTGTTTATTATTATAGATAACGAAGCATTTTAATTAAAGATCGGAAGAAGCAAAAATGCTATAACAGATGGCTACTGTCAAAACCAGCAATTAGCAGAGGGAACATCTAGTTCTTCCAGCCTTTCCATGACATATAGCACAGCTTACCCCATGATGTGATGTCACAACGTACCAAGTTTCCCCCTACCCTCCCAGCAGTCATCAGTTATTCAGAGAAGGGATGGGGGAACCCATCATGTCACAACACAAGGGAACAGGGACAACTCAAGACATTTTTGCAGGGAAGAGTGTACAGGGGTTTGACTGACTGTGGCCTGCCCAGGCCTTCTTTTCTGTGAGTTGCAGTACTATGTCGCATGAAGAAACCTGCTCCACAATAACTGGGAGCTGGACTTTCAGTGTGGCCAAAGCCGGATTTAGCCTAAGGAGGTTATACATGCCTAAGGTCAGCCCTGATGAGACTGTGCAGGGGTTGGACTGAAAAGCCCTGCACCTTCTAGGTCCCTGGTGTTAACCATTCAGAGTACAGACTCAAGGACTTGTTATGGAAATAAAGTGGGGGCACTTCTTTGAAATCAGTTTTGTCACCTCTCCCCCCCCCCAAACCTTGAGACAATGAGCCCAGCCACCTTTTATTCAGTTGCATAAGCACTACACTACAACATGGCCATAAATTGGTACCGCTGAAATATACACCCAATATGTAGCAATGGAGATTTATGTTACAGCTTTACGAAAGGCTGCCCAGGGGGTTGGACTGTGCAGGGAAGAGTGTGCAGGGGTTGGACTGACTGTGGCACCTGAAGTGAACCACAAGATGTTGCCCCCGCCACCAGGGAAGAAGGATTGAGTGAAGAACTACATCAGGAACAAGGGGGAAATCAAATCAACTTTCCCCAAAGGTTGGAATGGGAATCAGAGGCCATTGTGGGAGGGAAAGGAACCCACTCTGAATCATGCTGGGTGCAGAGCCTAGGTAAAAGGTAAAGGTAAATGACCCCTGGAAGGTTGAGTCCAGTCAAAGGCAACTATGGGGTTGCGACGCTCATCTTGCTTTCAGGCCAAGGGAACTGGTGTTTGTCCACAGGCAGCCTTCTGGGTCATGTAGCCAGCATGACTAAACCACTTCTGGCTCAATGGAACACTGTGACTGAAGCCAGAGCGCACGGAAACACCGTTTACCTTCCCACCACAGTGGTACCTATTTATCTACTTGCACTGGCGTGCTTTCGAGCTGCTAGGTTGGCAGGAGCTGGAACAGAGCAATGGGAGCTCACCCCATCTCAGGGATTTGACCCGTCTACCTTCTGATCAGCAAGCCCAAGAGGCTCAGTAGTTTAGACCACAGCGCCACCCGCTTCTCATGCAAGTAGAGCCTAGAAGACCCCAGAGGACAGCCCCTGCCATTTCCTCCCCGGGGTGGGAGGAGACCGGCAGCATCCCCCATTCACTGAGAGGCAGCTGCAGAGGCAGCATTGAGAGCTGGGGTGTTGCCAAGGAGAACGCAGATCTGCCCTCCAAGGAATGTGTGGCAGTGGTGGCAGCAGCAGGAGAAGCATTCCTTGGAGGTTGTGTATGCTGCCTCTGCTTGTAGAGATTGTCTTACCTTGCCTCATGGGTGAACCAACCCCGCAATGGTTGAACTTGCTTATGAAGGATGTGGGGAGGGAAATGAGATGCCCAGCTGCCATTTTCAGGAACATTCTACATGTGGGATCTTGCTTAGTTTGGTCCTTAGCTACGGTAGGTAGAAGAATGAGACTCAATAGGGGGTCATGAGTAGAGAAGACCAGCTGTCCCTTTTATTGCACATTCATGGTTAGTTGCGCTCATGATTTTATCAGGGGGGTTATATGCAAATCCACTTTCCATACTGTTTGCAACTGCAAAAGTTTCGAGGTGTGGGCATACCACATCATTTCCAATTGGTTCATGCCCTGTAGCTTTCTGCTGAAATCTTGTAACTTTTTATGCCACAAATGCTGCTGGATTCATGTCCGACTTTTGTTACGCTATAGTGCAAGAGTGCTCCCCCACCTGATGCCAATAATTCAGTAACATTGGGGAAGCATTGCAGAACAACTAATAAAGCAGAATAGTGTGTGGGCCATCCAGTATAAATAAACCCATAATGTACAATTATTGTATCAATTATATGTTGTAGAATACACTCGCCAAAACACAACACCCACCGGGGTGCCAACTTGAATAAAATATTGGGGGGGGCATGTAAGCCCCGCTTTGCATAATCGATCACAAGACTTCGGGGGTGGGGAGAAAAACAAATGAAAATCCATCTCTTTACTCTGCCCTTTGGCAGTTAAGACAGGGTGTTTTGTGGGACTCGCCTCTTGCTCAATTTGTTCTGTTCCGGCTGGAACAGTTTTACTTGTTTTTAAAACTGTCCAACTGTTCTGTCTGTCTTTATATTTGTGTGTTCTGTTGTTGTAGCCAGCCTTACGGTGAAAAGGTGGGTAAGGAATCTCATAAAGAAATAAGGAAATGGTAAAAGAGGCCATAAGCCGCGAGGCATGTTTAAAAGAGAGGAGAGAGCAAGTACCGCATAAAAAGGGGACAGTGGTGAGAAGCAACCCTTTGCATGGCTTCCGAGACAGATGGAAACTCAGAGGTGAGCAGACATGTGGGTGGAGTGGCGGCGGCGGCAGATGTAACAAGCCTGCTGCTGAGTCTGTGCGTGGTTCCTCCAGCTGGCTGCAGCCAACGCTTATTGTGTCATGTGCAACATGAATAATCTCAAGGTCCCAGGCACTGTGTGGGGGAGATTTCATCCCTGAGGGATGTGTATGCGTATGTATTGGCATTCACACACAAACGGAAGGCACATGGCCTCAAAAACTACTGTCTCTTTTCTCTAGAATTGTCTTTTAAAAAAATAAATATGTCCTGCTCACGTGCCTTTAATAGCAATCATTTGGCCCAGGGCCTTCCCTATTCTGGCATTGTTGAAAAAGCTTTAATTTCATACAACAGCTTCTGCATCTATGTGAGAGCCTCCCCCTATGTATCTGACTCCCCCTTTTCTTTTCTTTTTTCAGATAAAGTGAGAATTTCAGGACAGGTGAGAAAGGTCCAGTCAGTGCCAGACAATCTCATCCCCTTCCTCTGAGGAATGTCTTCTCATGCTTGTAGTATTCTAATACAGCTCCCCCAAAATGCACTCTAAAGTAAATCTGGGATCAACACTCTCAGAAACATGTCCACTCCTCCTCCTTTGAGGCAGGACACCTTGTCATTGGGTCATTTGACAGTGAAGTCACCTGGTGGATTAGGACACCTTGGAGTATTTCTGGAGGGTGCTTTGCTTTTCAGAGAGATTTTTCTCATCAAGCGAGTGGGAAATAACTTCATGGTTTCCAAGAGGAGCTCACAACACTGTAAGTTTTCATTTTTAAAGAAATATCTACATCTTGTAGACAGTGAAGCAGGGAAGAGAGAAAGGAGGAGTTCTTGTGGATTGTGCTTTGAAATTAGAAAAAAAGAGCATGGATTGAAACCCAGGAGGACTTGTTTAAACTTCCCTTTAAAAAAAAATCTTTTATTAATCTGAAGGACTCTTAACACCAGCAGTAAAGGTTATATAATTTGTCTGATGATTATGTGACTTTTTCGAGATGAATGCAATAAATCTTTCATTGGACTCAGTGTAAATAGGTAGTCAATTGCACATCCAGGCAAGTTTTGTTTACTTTGCTAGTCACTTTTACCGTAGTACTTTTCTTGGTATTGTTTTGGCTTAGCCGTTGGCAGTTGCAAACTTCATGGGACTCTATTCTTAGCTGAGTTGGCTTACAGAATTTTCTGAAGTGGTTGGAAGACTGTAATTAAAGAGCTGATTTATCAAGGGTGCATGGTGGGTAAATGGCTAGATTGATATCACGGGTGCAATACTTATGGGGCTTTCTGACACCACCCTGTCATAGCGAGAATAATATGAATGGCTTCTTTTGGAGACTGGAGTTCCTGACTACTGGTGTGTACATGCTTCTTATTTACTCTGCATCCATTGCACCCCCACTGCTAGCTTAGGAAGCTGTGTTCACCCGACATTAGCCACAATCTATATTTATCTCTTATTGATCCTGTCGTTTCTTGTGGAATGCTGCATTTTTTATGTGCTTATCCCCAAACCAGCTTCAATCTGAATTGAGAAAAAGAATGGCTTAGCTGTGTTCTAAGGCAGTGATGGGTACACAGCCTACCATTCTGAGGACAACAGCAGCACACACAAAGGGCTCAGTGTATGATGATTTTTGGATCACACTTAAAAGTACCCCAGCTTTGAGTAGTTAGTGATACTTGGTCTTCCCATGGCCCAGCGTGTGATATTCTTGCCAGACATGGAGCTGGGATATGAGATGTTTCCAAGGTGATAAATCAAAAAGGATCAGAGCAGCCCACGTTTTGTATCTGGCCCTGCTGTAAAGAACATCAGCCGGAGAATCTATTTTGCCTTTCCTAAAGGATCAGAGATAAATGCTGTGAAAGGGAGGGATTAGGAAGAAGCAATTTGCCATTTGTGCACAAGCCCTCCCACAAGACGTTCACAAAGGGAGGAGGGGGAAGATTAACCTGGATACCAACCCGGAGGTGGGTTGCCATCTGACAGCATCAGGATAAGAGCATTACCGCGGACAAGATTGCATTAGGTAAAATTAACCATCTGACTATGTACGCAACGTCATTACACAATGGATTAACTCTTCGACTGAAATAGGGACCTGTTGGAGCCAATTAGAAAGCGCAGAGTTTGACGTTGAAGTAGGGAGAGAAATGAAGGTTGGAGGGGGAAAAGGACACACAATTGCATAGCACTTTTCAAGGCATATTTCACTGCTGACACCTGCACTGGTTCGCTCATCCCAGGACTGTTTTTCCAATAACAACAGGCAATATTAGTGGCGGAATTGCTGTTTTACATTATCTGAGAGGTAAGTTCCCAAGGGATTTAAAGGAGTCATTGAAAGGCACCAAAAGTTGAAGCGTGAATCGAGGGGTTCAGTCGTGGGCACTTGATACAGTACAGTGATGGTGGAAGACCAGGATCAATGGCTTGGGATGGAGAAATCGGCTGTAACATTGTTTGCTACCCAACTTGATGAATTCTACAGAGAAACTTACTCAGTAGCTCCGAAGGGCATTGGTGGAGAACAGAGGGGGGCATTTCTGTCATTGGTGGGAAAGGATTGCTAACCCCTTTCCCCCACCGGTCTGTTACTCACAGCAGGTAAAAGAAGTGGACCATTGTATTCCCCCCCCCCCCGACTAGATGAGATGCATGCATTGATGACAGGGTGGTGGTGAAGAAATAGGAAGGATCATTTGTGACCAGTGCTAGATCCCCTTTCTCTCTATTCCTTTTAATATTGAGCCAGGTGGGAACTCAGTTTACGTGAACTCCCCTTGACTGCAGGCAGCACATCTCTTTGTCAGCTCCAGTACCCTTGCTCTGAAATGGAAGCAATGTTTTATTGAATCCTTGAGGTGGTACCTTCCTTCCCCTTTGCTTTCTAAAAAGAGAAGCAAAGACAGTGCAGAGAAACTGGGGACAATCTGTTTGGAAATAGCATTGGGAATATAGGAAGCTCCCTCCTATCAAGTCAGACCATTGGTCCAGCTAGCTCAGAGCCATCTACTTACGGAATGGCAGGGGGCCTCTTGCATCCCAGACAGAGCTCTCTCCCAACCCTATAGATGCCGGGGAATGAATCTGGGACCTTTGGCATGCAGAGCAGGTGCCCAGTGCCCTGCCACTAAGCTCCAGCCCTTCCCCATTGTTTTAGGATTCCTTTCTATACCTCACAAGACTACAATCCCCAGCTCCCTTAACAAGCTACATCTTCCAGGGTTCTTTGGGGATCTCATGTGCTGTATATGCACAGTGTGTACATACATACATGGACATGGTCTTGCTGTGTGCATCTTAACGCCTTTCTAAGTTTGTGGGTTCAAGTCTCTTTCCCTGAACATTTCCTGATGTTTCGTTCCCTCAGGGTTACATCCCACATTTTCAATGAAACCCAATCCAAGCTTCTCAAGAGCATGCTGTGGGCTGTTTATTTAAATAGGTTTTCCAGCCAAATGTTCCTCTTGCTGGAATTGTTTACCACAATGACTGTTAAAGTATGTAATTTGTAACCATGGATGTAGTTTGGGCATTTGCAATCTCTGAAAGCAGCAGAATCAGTATACAGCATGAAAACCCTAAGAACAGAGTGGTTTTCCTCCCCCCAAGTCCTTTGTCACTTCTTTAAATAACACACACACACACACACACACACACACACACACACACACACACACACCATTTGTCCTTAAGATGCTACAGGTCTGTTCGTGCTAATGCAAACTGGCAGAGGTCCATTGACTTCAGCAAAGAATCTGATCCCAGAATGGGATTCAGGAAACCAAGAGTTAGATTTAATTCTTGGCTGTGCCCCAAATTTCCTTGATCAAATTGTTTAGACTTTCCTCTTGAACTTCCTATCTCTCAAAAAATGGAAATAAAACATTTTCCCTAACTCAACACAACATGAAGAAAGTCTAGGAGCTTACTGGAAAACATGCCAATTGGTTTAATGTACTACACCTAGCAGAGCAATCCCACGCAGAAAACCAGTTCTGAGGAGCTTACTCCAGAGTAAATGTCTATCAGTTTTGCAGTCTAAAGCTTGTAAGCCTATATGCACTTACTTTGAGAGTGAGTCCCATTGAACTGAATTGGACTTACTCCCAAGTAAACATACTTAGGAATGGGCAGCTAGTCATTAGCTATGTCCAAATGCATAATGTAACTCCTAATATGGCTTGCAGGCCTATGATGATAGAAGACATGAACTGAAATTATTTGCAGATTTATCACTTTGGTCTGATCACAGCATTTGGCTGAACCACGAGCAACTACAAATCTTCCAATGTTAAATATTTATCAACTATACAACATACATTAAAGTGGTATGAAAAGAAGCAGATTGTTCGTTTATGAAGTTATTACAAGTTGCCCCTCTTGAGCAATGTGATTGCTGAAGCGTCTTTGGAATCTCATAAACAAGCTGCATATAATTATTAGCAACAACGAACCATAATACATTTGTTAAGAAATTCTGTCTCGTTCTTCATTTCAAGAGCAGATCCCAGCCTTTTACATACATTGTTGGAATAAAAAGTCTTAGCCACCATTTCAGAAATGTTTTAGAGGACAGGCAGTACCCTGCTCTTTGTTCTTCAGGTAATAGTTGTTTTCTTTGTGAAAATTCTACCTGCATGTTTTTATAGGCTAGAGACATAAAAATATCCCACTGCTGTAGAGAGAGATATGAGGAGATATTAGCAGGCTGGGCCAAGGAGATACAGTGTGGTGCTCTGACATAAAGAGATTTAGCATCAGCTCTGACGTCTGGGCTAATTTTGTCCTCTGACAGCAGGGATCAGCCTGAGAACTAGCCAGGAGAAAAGTCTAGAATGGGAGTTGCATAATGCTTATGCGGAGCAGAAGGGACAAACATGTGACTTCACATGTATGTGAGGGACAAAGAAGAAAGGGCAAAACCTTTTCCTTTGGCATTTAGGCATAGAGGCCATTTTGACTGGGAAAGTGGCTTTGGCCTAATGGGCAATGAAAGCATCCAATAACTGGTTTTTGGTTTTGGCAGTGTGTGAACTAGGGTGGACAAAATCTGTCAGGTTTTTTAACCCCAAGCTTCCCAATTTTCCTAACTTAAGTTCTGTTTTCCACATTTCTCCATCCGTTTGTGTATACAGTTATTTATTTATTTTGCCTCATGAATAGCCATCAGCATTTCAGTGTGCCTTTCTCCCAAAATAAGACATTTTGGTATGCAGTTTTGTCTGTAATGCATATTTTTTTTTGCAAACCATTCCCCAAATATATGCAGCTAAGTACACATTATTTGGTTGGAGAAACTGCACTGAGAAATTAGGAGAAGCGAGAATGTCGAAGGACAGCTGCATTTTAGTTTGCATATTGTTTCAGGAAGTGTTGATTCAAACTGAATTCCTTCTGCCTCCATTGTGTTGAGACAAACCCCACAAGTGACAAAGCAGTGGACCTGCTACTTCAGCCAACAGAAAGTCCTTTTAGTCAAGATTGGTACATTGGTTCACAACCAACAGGTAGGAAGTCATAAGCGGACAGCACCTTAGCCATTTTTTGTCTTGTTTAGGATTTTTAAAGAAAATATGAAAGATTGGGTGAAGGGACCAGATGTGAAGCACTCCTTCTCCCTTAGGAGATGTATAGAAGATGAAATGTCAGCAGTGGAACCTTAATCACCCTTGCATGAAAAGCTGCCCATTGCAAAATTCCCGCTTTCTTTCAGCTGCTAAAGTTCAGAAGCCCTGCCCTTTTTTGCTCCATTTTTGGTCACTCTAGTTTTCAGAAAGGAGCAGGCAGAAGAAGGGGCTAAGGGGGTTCTGGGTTGAAAAAGTTGAAGACTTTAGCTTCAGTCTAGCATATGGAGGTCCAAATCCTATTTCAGCAGTATTTTCACCAGGCTGCCTTGCGTGAGCTTAGAACAGCAGCAGACCTACGTTTTGGGGGCCCTGCAGGTTGAACTGTCATGGGGGCCCCTTCGCAACCAGCAACGAGGTCTGGCTAGCCACTGCTATCTTCTTCAAATGGGTTGTTTCATGACAGATCACCACACTTTTGCAACATCTGTGGTACTGACTCTCAAACTTCGGGATTGTTGAAATATATACAACAAAAAATTAATCTGAGTCATGCGACTCAAATTGGGCGTATTAGACCCCAACATTTTAATCAATGTGGACTGAGGCTGCTTCTGGGGCCCCTCTGGGTTCAGGGGCCCTGAAGTTTAATCTTCATTAGTTTCGTAGTAGATCTGCCCTGGCTTAGAGATTGGATATACATAGGCAAACACACATACATACATACATACATACATACATCGTTGCTGACCTTTGACTATCCTGGCTGGTACTGATGGAAGTTAGAGTCCTAACTCTAGAGGGTGAGAGGTTCCCCTTCCCTGCTATGCAGGAACTAGAGCACACTTCTAGCAATCAGTATGGCAAAAAGCATCAAGCATTTGGGCTGCTGTAACTGCAAGTGCTAGGCACATAAGTAAATACTTAAAGGAGGAACATAAGCAATTGCCTTATGGTCTTAATGCCAAACTTCAATATCAGCTCAAATTTCATAACCATTTACTGAACACGGAGTCATTGGGGGGGGCAATTTGTGTAGTGTGCAAACATACCTCCATTGTTCCCTGATGAGCAAAAATGGAAGGGCCAGATCTCACTGTATAAATTGCTCCATTATTATTATTTTTTAAGTAGCAGTTTGTGCTTATTGGCCAATGAATAGCTGAGCTGAGTGAAGGCAAACTGAAGTATTCATTTTTATTTTTCAAACCAGTGAGGATGGGACTGGGAGAGAGCACCTAGAAGTAGGAATGTCTCCTGCACATGATCTCTCACTCTTCCCCGCCTCCAGCACACACTTTATGGCAGGGTTGCTTGTGCCTTTAAAAGGTTCATGCTGCACAAAAATGTAGCTTTTGAAACCTTTCCCATGGCTACATCTGTGCAACCAGCTGTCCCTGTTGAATTCCTGCCTGTTGCCAAAAAACAAAAAGGCTAGCTAATGCTGCTCTACCAGCTTAAATCCCAGCCACTTTACTTGAGCTCAGATGCATAGGTTTTGCTGTGATTTTGAAAAACACTGTAGCTCTGGTAAGAGAGAGAGAGAGAGTTATATGGTTGTAGACAGCATAACCAGACTGAATTGAGAGCAAGGCTCCTATCGCTTTAAAGTAGGGGTCTAGGTTTTCCAACTCAAATGGCAACAAGGGTTGTAAATTGTAAGTACCCCCCCTTTTTTGTCATTAACTGCGTTTATTTGTGTTCCAGAGAGAACGATCTGAAGCAGCAGAGTGCCTCACAGGAGGTGAAGAATGACTGAGAACGCAGCAGCGCCTGCCACCCTCAATGCTACAGAGACGACAACTGGACCTACCACGCCTCGCAAGGGGCCTCCCAAGTTCAAGCAACGGCAGACACGGCAGTTCAAGAGCAAGCCCCCCAAAAAAGGAGTAAAAGGGTAGGAGTAGCAATTCAGAAGCCAAAGGCTACATTCGCTCACAAATGTGCTTTTAAGATTCTGCATTACCAAACTGCAACCATTAGGGCATCGCCCCTACTGTAACTACATACGTGTAAATGGCCTTATTTCTTCCTCTTTTACCACTGCCTCCATTTCCCTCTTCCTTCCTTGGTTGTTTCCCTTGATTGTAAGCCCCTTGGGATAGTGGCCTCTTTTCTCATTCTGAATAAAGCATCATGTGCATAAGGGATGAGGAACCTTTGTCCTTCCTGGTGTTCCTGAACTACAATTCCCATCAGCCCTTACCCAATGATCAAGGGTGATGGGAGTTGTAGTACAACAGCTTACTGGAGGTCCACAGTTTTCCCATTCCGGATGTAAATGAATGATGGTATGTTGTGCTTCAGGCCATAGACTGAGGTGTGGCAGGTATCTTGACTTAACCTGCATAACACTACAGTCCTAAACATAAATATTGGGGAATAAGCCCCATTGAACACAGTAGTACTTACCTATAATAAACGTATGTAGGACTGCATTATAAATGGAGCTGGGTTTTGTAGTTGTTTGTAATGGTCTTGTCTTGGTTAGATCACGCAAGGAGACAGAGGACAGAGGAAAGGCCTTATGGGGATAGCTTGATATGGTTTATACTATAGGACCTTTGCTGATGGATCCTTTCAGGGTATTTTACAATGGAAAATACATGAGTAATGGACTGGGGTGATATTGATGTTAAGGTGCTGGACCAATGGGGAGGAGTCCTGGGCATACAGCAACATTACAATCGATTCCATTATATGACCTTAGATTACTCACTGATATACATTTCATATGTTGAGGCCGTCTGGTTTCGGAATCTATCTTGCTAGTTAAATACAGTCTATTTTATGATGGGATGGCGAATCTGTGGCCCTTCAGATGTATCTAAGCTAGGGTACACTTCCTGTTCTTGGCTTTCTTATGAGACAGTATGTTGAGATTGTTTAGCTTAGATTTGATGGCCTGCTGATGAACAGAAGCTCTGTGACTATATGCTTAGGGAGCAACGGTACAAGCATGTTATCACCCATATTTCCTAGGATATTGTTTCTATATTTTGGTTTGACTTGGTTCTGTTCTGTGTGAATAGATGCCCTTGCGTGGCAAGCCAACATTGGAATCAGCATGAGCGACATGAGTGAGAGGCTCAAAACACTCTGAAAATTGCAGGGGGGTTTTGGTGCCTCTTTGTAAGGAACAAACTGATCTTATTTAAAGATATTTGTCCCATCTGTTTGTACATAGTAATGCTTAGAAGCAAAACAAGACCAAGCCAAATGCAGGAGCCAGCTAATGGGGGAGAGAATATCCAGGCAGTACAACTTGATCTTGCAGCAGAAAACACACACAAAATCAGCTGTTCCCTTGCATGTTCTCTTTGGTTAGGAAAAATATATCTATTCATAAATACGCAAACATATGATTGCAACTCAAACTCTCTTCTGTTGCTTTCTCCGTAGTTTTGGAGATGATATCCCAGGAATGGAGGGCCTTGGAACAGGTAATTGATAGGCAATATTGCTCTGTTATTCCCTGTGCTATTTTCCTCCACCCCAAGCCAACTTAAATGAGCTTTTCCATCTTGATCTATGTAGGCATAATAAGCTTTCTCTCTCTTTCTTGCAGATATCACAGTGATTTGCCCTTGGGAAGCTTTTAGCCATCTGGAGCTTCATGAGTTGGCACAGTTTGGAATCATCTAATCTACCAGAATCCCTGCTTTTGACCGGAGCTCTGAAACAGTCTATATCACCTGTGATACTTATTTCCACTCCTTCTTCAAAAATTCTGACATTTAACAAAACAGATGGCTTTGTGGGGTCAGTTTTGAGCAACTTTCTTCTTAGATTTACTTTGCAAGAAAGGGTGTTAAAAATATATCCAACTGGCTCATCGGCTAAGAAGTTGGAATGGTTCTAAATGTTTTCGTGTAAAATATATTGTGTTCTTTTTCTCCCTAAAATTCTCTTTCTATGTACCATCTAGGATTTATCTGTATATATACATAAAAAAAAACTTACCTATATGTTTTCATCTCATCTTGGATAAGTTATGAGTCTGTGTGCTTGCATATGCAATCCTAGAAGTCTTGGAGTTTCACTCATTGTTCAAATCTGCTCCCATGGCTCTCCTGCGCATCCATGAAAATGATCACAAGTTTTGAATTGCATTCCCACATACTGAATATCCAAAACGATGTGTAGGGATGTTTCCAAACATTCCATAACCATAAGCAGGATACCCAGAGAGTTTCAAAAATAATTACCCATTGTGCCAGGAAAAGACTTTGGAGCCTAATAAGTTCCATAGGCAGTAACACCACAGAAGCCATAAAAGCAAGGGCTTGATAACACTGTAGACATTTTCTTAATTACAGGTTTATCAATGTAGCTGTTAGATTCCTGTTGCTCTAATAAAAGTTCCCGTTGCTCTAATAAAAGTACATTAAAAGCATGGTATTTATATCCTATCACACTTTTTCATTCCTCATGAGTAAAGTCTTAGTGAAATCAGTTGCAGAGAGTTCCATTTCTTGCAGAAGGGGATAGTGTGCTCTGTCCAAGCTGAAAAGCACTCTCATTTATTATTGTCACATGGCTGAGGTATGGCAAAGTCTTCCAAGCAGAGGTGGCTGGTGCCCAATTGGACTCGTAGGGTAGAAGGCAGGGAAGCCAATGATAGGCAAGAACCAGAGCCAATGACAGGCGAAGTCAACTAATTCTAGTTTTGTCACCACCCTCCTCTGTGCTGAGTTCTACAAGGTCAAAACTGAGACTAAGGAGGAGGAAACGTATAGCCAGGAATAACTCTTGGACTAGTTTTAAGTAAGAAGGCAGGAAGATGGGATGCTGCCTGAGAGCAGACTACGATTGGGGGGGGGGAGCAATGCCCCATTTGCCCTAATGGACCAGATATCATGGCTCCCAAGTGAAGCTTGAGCTTCTAATAAAGCTCCACCTGGCTCTAGAAATTTCATTTACACATGGCTGTATACCTCATGGGTAGATTTAGATGGCAGGTTTTAGTTAGGAAAAGTAACAGCCTTCTTTGAAATATCCAGTCCAGTTACCTTTTGTGGTATTTGACTGCAGGATAAGATGAATTTTCATTTGAAACCAAGGTTGTATATACACTCCCATTTGCCCTTCATCCAGGGTGCTCCCACCACTGGTTTAGGAAGTGGTGTCCATATGGTGTTGGCAATAATCCATATCTATCTTGAATCTGTCCTGTTGCGGCTTACAAAATTCTGCATTTTGATGCATTTCCCCCAAAAGCCATCTTCAATCCAAATTGAGAGGGGAAAAAATCGACTTAGCTGTGTTTTAAGCTGGCAATATATACACAGCCTGACTTATCATCGAGATCTAGGCACCAAATCACATAACTTACCTCTAAAAGTTGCTTCATAAATGACATACTATCTTCATGAGTGTACTTTATTTTAGAGGGGAGCTCTATATACACCCCCATGATTTGCAAGCGCTGCTCAAGAATCTGTTTTACCACATGCATACAGCATAATATAGAAGCTTGCATGATTCTCAAAATAGATGTCAATGGTGTCTCCCTACCCTGCCTTACACCTGGGTATACCCAAATCAGGAAAACACCCTATGTGACGCCGCTATGCTGCCACAACTTAATGGAGATCCTGATAGGCTCATGTGACTATAGGACATACATTTGTAGGTAGCAGAATGATACATTTTTGTAGCTTTCCGCACCACTCCTGCCTTGCGGTCTTACAGCCCCAGGTGATGGTGGCAATGATTATTCACTATCCTGTCTGCATTCATTCAGCCCATTTGGAATGGCTGTAGAAAACTCTAGGCTGAAGTTTTACCCCCATTTAATCCAAGACAAGTTAATAGTGAGGTCGGTGGATTAAGTGATTTATACTGTTTGATATTCAGAATGGAGGATGTTACTTCATAAACATTATTCATCTGAGCTCCACTCACCATCTCCTACTATTGGGAAACTTATTTTTTCCCCATATGCTGCTGCTGCTTTTGACTTGTACTGCTTAGATTTGTGTAGTGTGATCTCTATGAGCCTGCATTTTTCCTTGAAAGCATCGGTTTGTGTGTAGTGTGATGAACTCAGAACAACACATTCATCGGCCAAAGTGGCATGATGATAGTGTTGCACGCCAGTCCAATCTCTGAGTGGTGCAAGATTCCAGGGCTTCCAGGCACTTACCCAGGGTTTGTGTTTCCTTTTGGAAATGAGGCACAGTGGAGATTGTGGTGTCTTTATGATATATGGTTTATTTACAGATCTATACAGCCTGAGTCTACGATGGAGGGGTTCACAGCATCAACACCACAAAAGGGTCTTGTTTCTCCCATAACCACTGCCTTGGAGTCAAACAGAAACCAAACATCATGATCTCTGACCAGTTTGTTGCTTTTCTTCTAGGTTACATCACACACACTCTACTCTAAACTCTGACTCTATCTGTTGAGGGAGGGGGCACTAGCCATTAGCTGTCTCGCAAAAAGCCCCTTAATCCCTCTTAATGGCTCATCACCCAGGCCATCACCTCATGGGAAGGTAACTTGGCTTGATTAGATTTTAACTCTTGCTGGATCCAGGGATTAATTGGGGGGGTCTGGCACCCACAAACCTATAACACCATCAAAGCTTTGAAGCTAAAATGTAAGCCTCACCTCTTCTGCCTAAAGGGAAAATCATTAGGAAGTTAGCAACAGTGCTGCTTCTAGAGTTTAGAAGGTAAAGGCTAGCTATATAAATAGGAAAGGTATTACACAGCATACAATTCTGAGAAAAAATAGGATTCATTCCATTATCACTGATTCTAATAAAGGTAAAGGGACCCTGACCATTAGGTCCAGTCGCGGACGACTCTGGAGTTGCGGCACTCATCTTGCTTTATTGGCCAAGGGAGCTGGCGTACAGCTTCTGGGTCATGTGGCCAGCATGGGTCATGTGGCCAGCATGACTAAGCTGTTTCTGGCGACCCAGAGCAGCGCATGGAAACGCCGTTTACCTTCCCGCCGGAGCGGTACCTATTTACCTACTTGTACTTGATGTGCTTTCGAACTGCTAGGTTGGCAGGAGCAGGGACTGAGCAACGGGAGCTCACCCCGTCGCGGGGATTCGAACCGCCGACCTTCTTATCGGCAAGTCCTAGGCTCTGTGGTTTAACCCACAGCGCCACCCCGCGTCCCTGATTCTAATAAAGGACACAGTAATAACAATTTCATGCAGAGTTGCAGCTTGTCGCCACCTGTTGCCCTCCGGATGTTGTTGGACCTGCTGACTGGGCCTGATGGGAGTTGCAGCCCAACAGCATCTTTGAGCACCAGAGGTTGGGGAAAGCTTTTAACAACATCTTGATTCTGCATATACTTGAGATCCTCACAGTAATTTTATTTAGGTTTTAAAATTTAGGTGACTTTTTATTTTGTCTTCAGCTGTCTTCTGCCTGATCTAGTTTCCTTCTCTCTCTCTCTCTCTCAAACATATTACATTTGAAGGTTTAGGATTACTGTCAAAAATTCCTTTTCCTAATTTAGCACTCAGACAATAATCTGATTCCAGCATCTAGCACAGCTCAGAGCACATTCCCCCTGGGACCATGTTACTTCCGATTCCAGGTAGGAGGGGTCACATTCTTTAGTGTTCTTCAGTGTTTAAAAATACTCTTGTGTATGAGGAATCTAGTATCTACTGTACATTTGATTTCGCTTTAGGGTTAACAAGTGGGACATGTGCAGCACACTGTTGCAGTGTAGAAGTACCCGTTTAGATTTCTGTTCACTCCATTCCATACCCTCTGAGCATGTTCAGTTCTCCTTGGACTGTTCTGGAGACCCCTCCCGCCAACTACCCCCCCCAAAAAAAGTTGTGTTAATCTTGGAACTGACATCTCTTTCATGTGCATGGAAGGTACTGTTTTGACTGCATGACAACTGGCAGCCAGAGGAATGAGTTTGCTGTTGGTGTATATGACTAATAAATATTAATGCAGTGCCAGTTAAGACATGTTTCCTAATTCCAGATTATTACATTCCCTTGCATTGGCCTAAATTGGGGTAGTCTGCCTACCAATGTTTCCTAACGGAAACATTCATTTATTGGTTGGGATTGTTAGAACAATATCTTTGTCCATTGCTTTTTTGTACAACAAATAAAACCCAGATATTTTG
This sequence comes from Darevskia mixta, assembly GCA_034641385.1. NCBI lineage: Eukaryota > Metazoa > Chordata > Lepidosauria > Squamata > Lacertidae > Darevskia > Darevskia mixta. The sequence goes on from JAWWNH010000008.1 coordinate 23,041,433, forward strand.
AAAAATCACCACTACGTTTTATTATACATTGAAACCATACAGGAACATATATATTTATGTGTGTGTTTATATACGTAAGATTATATACACAGAGAAACACATACATATGCTTCCTAGGAGTTTTTCTTGAGATTCCTGCCTTCTGCAGTGCTAATCATCAAAATTGAAAGGTAACATTTTACATATAAAAATATTAACAAATGTCCAAATGCCATAGTACATATTTCCCAACATATGTATGTCCTTGTTCTTTTACTATAAAATATGAAAATGCAATAAAAATTGTTTTAAACATATCTGGGTATTGCTTGGATTTGATTATTCTTAAAGCTTACTCTAATTGCATGTTCCTCTGCATTAACTTCCTCGTGGGGATGGTGGGGCTAAGGGAAGGCTTACTTATTGTTGTGGTTTCAGTATGTACCTTCAATCCTGTCATTTGCCCCTTCTGCCCTTGCTTCCAATGAGGGCTGGATCTAGACAAATCAAAAAAGCATTTCAGGAAAATGTGTTGTAAACTTCAAAGTGGGAAATCACGTTGGTGAAAGACAGAACTCCACAGCGCCATCTGGTGTCACAGTGTTATAATGCATATAAAATACTTTTTCTTTACTAATGTAGCTGAGGTCTCCTGGATTGTGTGCACATTAGGGTGGGCAACTGTTTTGGTGTGTTCATTTCTGTACCTTTGTCCATGTACGAGCACATGCAATGTTATGCCTCCCAAATCAACCTTGATGTTTCCATCAAGGTGCTAGACAGGATGCATTCACACTGTGTGTTGTTGTTCCCTACCCTCGGTTAGTACAGTTAGGACTACAGTTAGTCCTGCCCTCTGGAAATTCTGGAAATTTAAGATCCATAATGAGCATGCATGCACATATTTGTGCGTGTGTACACACCTCTTTCTTAAAAAATGTGGAACTATTTTTGCAATTAAACTTTTTCAATTTACCAGATTCACGCAAAACAGCAGTCTTAATTTTTTTAAAAAATAGATTGCTGTTTCCATTTCCAAAAGGGTGGAGGAGAGGTCTTATTTGTCTCAGGATCTCACAGTTCAATTACTGTAACTGAAAATTGGTCACTTCTCTATAAACTGTATAATCGTCCCACCCCCCCACCCCCCGACACACACACTCCAAGCCTTTGCTAAGCAGGTATCTGCAGCTGCTCTCACTTGCTTTTAGAAAGCTATGCTGGCTGTATCACTTGAGCTGCTGGAGCTAAATCTAGCTGGAAAGTGAACACACACATTTCCTTTAATACAATATTTTGAATATACCAGATTTGCATAAAAGACCAGTCAACAAAATTAAAGAATATGTATGTTTGGAGTTATTTGCTTGCTTGAAAGGCTATTTCTTTTCTTCTCTATTCCTTGCCTCTTGTACCTGCAAGGGCAATTTTTATTTTTAATACAGCTTTTTTTGTGGAAGAGCAATTCTGCACAAAACAGCTGTTTTAATGTTAGGCTTTTTTAAAAAAAACTGCAAACATGGCTTCAGTAACAACTGGTAGGAAAAGGCAGGTTGTATGCAACCTTTCCTTTGGGCTGATGGAAACAAAATGGAAGTAGGAGGGCTGGGATTTTCATTGGGATGACACTGGTTGGGGAGGAGGGTTTAACTCTACCTCCTCACACTGTGCAGTTCTGATGCCACAGATGCTGTTCAGACAACAAAGTGCACATCAGTTGGGCCTTTAAGATTGTTTCTCTGCTATGGAATTCCTGAAGTTTGATGCAATCTAATTACTTTCAACAAGGTAAAATTCACAAGGAGCTTGGATGCAACCTCTGAAAATACAAAGGTTTGCAGGCTCATTTTAACACTGAGTTGGGGGGGCAGGTTCCGGGGGGGGGGAACCCTCTAGATACTCGTTCCTCCACCAGCAAAAACGACAATACTGCAAGTGATCCATTGTATGGCAACTGCGTATACATTGCTAAATATGTAGCCTTGGGACTCAGCTACATTAGTAAAGAAAAAGCGTTTTATATGCGTTATAACTGTGACACCAGATGGCAATGTGAAGTCCCGTCTTTCGCCAACGTGATTTCCCATAATAAAGTTTACAACACATTTTCCTGAAACACTTCTTTGATGTGTCTAGATCCAGCCTTGTACAGCTGTAGTCACATGCAACCCTGGCCCTACTCTTTGCCTATTATCTGGAAAGACCCCTTGACTTCAAAACTTGCTAGAAACAATGATCTATTGTTTCTAAAAGGAAGGAGCACTGTGTCATTAGCCCAGGCTCTCTGTACTGGTGATCATTTGTCACAGTCATTACAGTAATTTCCTCTCTGTCTGTTACCATCATATGTCTAGCCTGCTTCATTATCTTCGCCACATATGCATGAAGTCAGCTTCTGGTTTCCCACATTCCCAACAATGAGGCTAGAATCATAGAATCATAGAGTTGAAAGAGACCACAAGGGCCATCCAGTCCAACCCCCTGCCAAGCAGGAACATCAGTTGTCTTACCCAACAGCCAACATGCCCATTTTCTTTTGTGAATGGGTGGCAGATTGCAAGTTCAGTAGAACCAAAGTACAAGTGTTCCAGGCAGAAAAGAGGGTAATGTTGCAATAGCAAGTTCTCTGGAGTGCATTATGTCATTACCATAAGCTTATCACTATGGGCACCACGAGTGCTAAGATAAATGATTTATGAGACATCTTCCCACAATTTGTCTATTGTACATGATCCATCTTTGGATACATGCTGAAGTGCTCTAACAGTGCATGCAAAAAAAGTAACAGTAGGCTATGAACTGGCCTTTTCTGAGGCATCTGTGGAAACAGCAATATCTGACACAGAGTCTAAAACTGCCAATCCAAATCTTGAATTATATAAAGCTCCAGAGGAGGAATGACTCAGAGCTTCTGGGCAGTCACAGGAGAAATAATTATGTTTACATGATTAACCAAACCGGGACTCGGAATGTTATTATTTGTGTGTCATATTATCTGTGCTGACCTGGATGCTCCATGGTAAATGGATGCATTTTAACAGCACAACATAAACTGAATGCTAAGCCCGGGTTCACTAAAATATCCATTGAGCACTTCAGCTCAGCTCCATATCACTGACCCTAAAGAATGGCTGCTGCACTATACTGTTTCACATCTCCCATATGTCACAATGCTAGACCCATGGGAGGGGAGCTAGGTGGATTTCTTTCCTTCTGAATTTCATAGTCTGGATCATTTTGTGCTTGTTGCTGGCTTGCACAAGGACATATTGGGAGCTCCCCATGAGACAAAGTCTTTGAAAATGAGAGCATCCAGGAAGAAGCATTCATATGATTATTAGTAATAGTAGCATTCACTCATAGATTTATACCGCAGAAAAGGTAAGTTTCTCATTTAAGTAATGTATTTTTCTCATATGATTCAGATATCCCATTTACTTTTTAAAACCCATAAGCACTAAAACCTTCATTGCTTTTTTCCATAACATTTTCACTAATACCAGGTTTTTAACAACACAATCCCCAAGGGCAAGCAGAGAGTGGCAGCATATTAAGAGAACTTTAAATTGTATTTTGAATTTCATTGCTTTGGAGATATATTTATTAGAAGGGCTACTTCTGTCTCTTACCATGTTCATTCCCATTTTAACAGCTATGAAAAATGCTAGATCTGTAAAAGTTTTAGATGTAAAATGATCCATCAAGGAGCAGCAAAGCAGACTTCCTAAACATCTCTATACATAGATGCTTCAATATAATCAATCAAAATGACTTTTAGCTTTTGTGCATTATTTCAAATCCTTTTAAAATGATAATATCCCACCTGGACACAAAAGATGGAAGATTAGCCTTGCTTCACAGGAGAGGCACCTATTCATACACTTTCCCACTTCTCTTTTAAAAAAACAAAAACAAAACACAGGTGGCTATATGTTTGTTCCTGCACAAGACAGGTCCAAAACAAAGCTTCCAAAACAAACAAAATATATAATCCTGTCACTTGTTTCCTTTTATCTATTCTTTGTTGTTACTGCCCTTTCTTAATATTGATTTCTCATTCTTTCCTAACTGTCAGTAATTAAGTGCTTTGTTACTGTCCAAGTTTATAAAGTGCTTTGTTTAATCATGTTTTCCCCTCTTTGACAGCACCAATGACCCACAGAACAAAATGGGTAGGGTTTTTTAAATTTCAGTTCCTACATCTCCAGTGCTTTGTGCCTGCATTTCCTTGACTCAGAAGAAATATCAATGCACCTCACATCTCTACGCAAAGTGGTTGCCTTGTTTTCAAGCAAGACCTTGAGCACTTAGAATAATTAGGTGATTTCCACGACCGTCTGGGGGGAACCTCCTCTGTTGAATATATATGCCCAGTTGAATTTATTCTGTTGCTTTTGTTTAGCAATTATTTAAATATTTAAATGGCCTCGGTCCTGTATACCTGAAGGAGCGTCTCCACCCCCATCATTCAGCCCGGACACTGAGATCCAGCACTGAGGGCCTTCTGGCAGTTCCCTCATTGCGAGAAGCGAGGTTACAGGGAACCAGACAGAGGGCCTTCTCGGTAGTGGCGCCCACCCTGTGGAACGCCCTTCCAGCAAATGTCAAAGAAATAAGCAGCTATCCTATCCTATTTTTAAAAGACATCTGAAGGCAGCCCTGTTTAGGGAAGTTTTTAATGTTTAATGCTGTATCGTTTTAATATTTGATTGGAAGCCGCCCAGAGTGCCTAGGGAAACTCGGCCAGATGGGCGGGGTATAAATAATAAATTATTATTATTATTATTATTATTATTATTATTATTATTATTATCCTTATTAAAGATCTTTATTAGCCTGTTGCTTTTTCTAAGGTGGGCACAGTGAGTTGGGAAAATTTCCTCTCTTAGGAATGCATCCCTTTGTGTTGGGATTGTGAAATAAACAAACCTGGCAACACTCCCAGATGGCAAGTATACCTGCTTCCCTGATTTTTTTCTTAAATCATTTTTATTGGTTTTACAAATACAAAATACAAATAAACAGAGAATAAAAAAGTTTATCTATATAAAGAGATTATCCGAATCTCAAGACTCCCCTCCCTTCCCCTCCATGGGGGTCTCATTTTAAACTTCTACTACTGCATATTCATCCATACTCCAATTTTTATATCAAACCGTATTATCCATCGTAATTTTTACACTACAAGTGAAATCAAAATCCTGCCTTTGTTTCCATCTGCTTACAGTGGTCTCCTAAATAACTTATAATTTTTCCCATTCTTTTATTTAAAAAAATTGTCCTCTTGGTTTCTGAGTTTTCCAGTCAGTTTTGCCATCTCGGCATAGTCCATAGTGCTTCCCTGACGTTTCATCCATTCCCTTGTGAGGTTCCTGCACCTTGAACGAAAGGGGGAGAAATCCAACAGGTGGGGCTTTCCCGCAGAGCTGGCGGAACCTCACCTGTTGAGTTTCTTCCACTCACATGACAGTGATAGGCACGGGGAGGCTGTCAGAGAGCAAATCTAAATAGAGGAAGGGGATGGTGGGACCCTCGGCAGCGGCGGAGGGAACGGGGGACCGGCCACAGTTCCACCCAGGAACCGAGCGGTTCGCGGTTGCCGTGGCAACGTCTTTTCTCGGCCTCCTCCGCTCGGAGCAGCAGCCCCGCCGCCATCACTGGCCCGAAGAGGCTGCCGAGGCCACGCCCTCGCTGCGCGGCGCTTTGACTTGGCGGCTGGGCTTTTCCGCCAAGGGCGGGGTTGAGGTTTAGCCATGCGGGGTTAGAGACTTCCCGGCTCCTCCCCACCCCAACCCCGAACCCGGGAATCAGCATTCACACGTTAATTCAAAGGTGAGGGAGGAGCGAGCATGAATGGTGTGCGGGCAACGGAAGCGCGCCTGTGGCACTGAAAGGCGTGTAGGCAGAAATGGGCGGGGGGGGGGAGGAACCAGGTGCAGCTCTCCAGGAACGTGGGAATAGGTGCCTCTTGGCTCCTGACACGTATGTTTGTGACATTTGCCTAGCCTTGTTGCTCTGGCAGGGGGGCTGCTGTTTATAATGGGATAGGTGCTCCTCATACCCGCCGTTGGTTTGTTTTTTTGTTTCTCTTTTGCAGCTTCCACGTCGTTGGCCTCAAAATGCCAGCCTGTTATTCCTTCCCATTTAATCCAGGCTTACTTTTTTCCCCTGAGAAAAATCCTATACGTCCTTTGTTTTTAAACAACTTGTTGCCAACCTGTTTGCGATAACTCAGTGACGCATTTTCTGTATTAAGCCCCCATCTGGAAGCGCCCAAGCTTGGCAGTTCAGGGTAAACTCAGTGGTGCAGTTAAATAATTTTAGTTTCTGGCTATACAGTAATAGTGAGTGGGGTGGGGTGGGGGAGGTGATAAAGCGTATTATTACTTTACAAACTTCAAAATATGGTTATTCAGTACAGTACTGTTGTATTTGGGGGCGCTTCTCATTCTGTTAAATAGTGCCCTGGAATTAATTCCTCAGATGATACCACTGGGCAAACCTTTGCACTGGGACTGGAGGTGGGGAAAACATTCCAGGGGCCACAATCACTGCTGGGCAACTTTCCAAGGGCCATATGCAAGTGGTTGGTGGGGCCAGAGGCCTTTTCTATCATCCATCCAGACAGGCAAAAATGCTGAGGTTGTAAAGCGGGGCCTGGGGAGAGTTTATAGACCTGGAGGGCCAATATTGGCCCCTAGGTTTATAGTTCCCAAACATGGCTTTGTGTATGTGTTTGTGTGCACATTGTCGCATTGTGGGTACTGGAGATGCTTCCATAGTGCATTTGAGGCGAGGTCCAGCTTTCTACCCATGCACGGGACTTGTCAGTATGCTAGTTTGCCTCCATGCATTCCTCCTTAACAGAAAACAACTGTTGAACCTTTATCAAATGTCTGAAATAGCATTTTAATGGGAATGCTGACCGTGTCTTACAGCCTGAGGGCTGAGAAAAACTGTGATTGCTTAAATTCTTCCTAGAATATGCCTCTCATTCCAGAATATTTCTTTTCTACGGTACTCTGAAATAAAGGCCAAAACTCTAGAAGTGTCCCTCACTTTGAAATTTTGAGTGGTACCTGGTTGTCACTGAATAATTTGAGTGGTACCTGGTTGTAGCTGAATAAATAATAAGTGCACAGAATGAGTGTAGGCTGAAACTCTTCATCCTTTGCTTTTACAGTCATCCTTGTCAAATATGACCTTTATTGGCAACACTATTGATTTACTTTTGCCTAGCAAAACAAGAAAGTGTTTGTGGTGCTCCTTGACTGCTTATTGGCAGATTAAGAGCAACATAGGTTCTTGCAGTCTGTTAATATTTCTTTTCCTTCTTCCCATCCTTTGTTTTTACAGCTGTTATGATTTCCTCAAGTGGGTTCTGGGGATTGGAAATTGTTTCCCATTTTTAATAGCTCTGTCTTATACAGACAGGGCACAAGGATATGCAAGCTTTATTGCCCCTTTTCATTCTGGTCAGGGAGGCTGTGAAGATGATACATCTAAGCAAAATGTTTGATTTTCAAAGTGATACATTTCCTACATTACTGAGGAAAATACCGTATTTTTCGCTCCATAAGACGCACTTTTTTCCTCCTAAAAAGTAAGGGGAAATGTCTGTGCGTCTTATGGAGCGGATGTGTGGTCCCTGGAGCTGAACTGCCCAGGGGCAAAAGCAGATCGTGCTTTTTTTAAAAAAGAGAGAGAGAGAGAGAAGGGGGTGTTGAAAGGAAGCCGGCTGAGCAGCTGCTCAGCAAACAATCGGGGGGAGAGATAAGGGAGAGAGATTCCAGCCCCGCCCCCTTGCAGAGGGAGGCTGTTTCCCCAGCGACATGTGACTGGCTGATTAGATTATCTGTCTGGAAACTGTAGAAATGGCTCCCTTTCCTGAAGCTGCAGAACTGTGAGTTAAACCCCATAAAACAGGGTTTTTTCCCTTTGCAAAGTAAGCTCAACAACTTTGAGCTGATCCTCAAAAAATGGGGCTTTTCTCCTTTGCAAAAGAAGCTGCAGAAATTTGAGCTGATCCTCAAAAAAATTGGGGCTTTTCCCCTCTAAAAACTAGGTGCGTCCTATGGTCAGGTGCGCCTTATAGAGCGAAAAATACGGTAACTTAACACATAGCAAAACCACATACTATGTTGTCCATAATCTGCCAGAAAGCAGAGAAGGTAGCATCAGACACATACTATTGTTTTGCATAAATAGATCAATAGATATTGTCAATAATCAGCTCATGAGTAGAATCAGTTAACAACTTATGGAGGAGTAATTCAGTGTGTCTTCATAACATGTTACACTGCTTTTGGCTCACGCTGACAAAAGTACGTTGCTTCATCAGTAATGGTCCCCCACTCCACACGTAAACTGCCTGCCAGGCAGCCAGAGTGCACAGATTCCTCTTTGCCTTTGACAGAATTTGTGCAGTTGATATCCACTGTGAAAGCAACATTTCCCTCTCTTCGTTGTCCTATATCAGCCCAGTGTATTGTTGATGTTCCCTTAGCATTATTCAAGACCTTTGCTTTCAACATTGAAAATGAGTGGCTTATGTCTGTGAAATCTGAGAAAGCTGACATAGGACTGTAGGAAACTGCCTTATACCGAGTCAGATTGTTGGCACATCTATTCTAGCTTAATATTATCTACACACTGATTGACAGAGTCTCTTCAGGATTTCAAATGGGGTATTTCCCATTCTTAAGGCAAAACCGGCAATTTAGTCAGTAATCTTTTACATATAAGGCAGATGCTGTACCACTGAGCTTTCCAAAAGGATGGGAAGAAGGTCCATTGTCTCCATTCTGTGATTTTTCTCTCTTATGGTAAATAATGATGCAGTGTTTCATCATGAAAGACCAGCAATGGTTTGAGGTCTTAAACTCACTACATTTTTGTGGCAATAACATGGACTCTAGTCCACTAAAGCTTATGCTATAATAAATTTGTAAGTCTTTAAAGTGCCACAAAACTATCGGTTGGCTTTGGTGGAAGAGACTTAACACATTTATCCCTCTGGGAATTAGAAGCTGTTTATCTGTATCAATGGCTACCCACAGTTTTTTGGGGGGAATCTGCAGAAAAGATTAAATGGGAGAATGAAGATGTCAGAATCAAAGTCCCGATTATAATAATTCCAGAGCAACCAGCAGCATCTTCTATGTGGAACATTGCTCTTGAGTCTGCTTATTTTTGGCTGCCTGCAGCAACGTTACTTGTATCAAAATGACTGATAATGGAAACAACTACCTCACTATATGGGTTGATCAAGGATAAACTTCGCCAGGAATATGTATAGTGGTGATGTTTTCATCAACTTCTCAGAATCTGTGTAGTTGGTGGCAGCCATGCTCAGGGGCTCTTGTGCCATCCAAGAAGGCCTGAGACTGTTGTTTTTGATACACATCCTACATAGCATCAAAAAGCAAGGGCAAATTATAATTGTAACTGTGCATAGCGAAATTATAATAAACAGATAATCTGGAGATTTATGCTTTGTTCAGTTATAAACCTATTGGGTGTTGCATAGGGCGGTAATAGAACTCATACAACCTATGCTTAAAATGAAAAAATGCCTCTGAGTTGGAAAAGTGTTATTTCATAATATAATAAATACTAGTAAGTCAAAATGATTGGTGCCATGAAACACCTAAAAAACCCACAGGATACTGGGGTTCTAATGCCTCTTTTTTGTTTGTGACAAGAGCTGTAGTCATAGTTGCTATAGAGTTCAAACAGTTGATTTTTATGTGTTTTACAGTCTGTGGAGGAAAAATAAAAGGCCTGTTTCAGGAGATTATGTCCGAAGATTCAGATAAGGACAAGCAGCACATAGAACAAATAACCAGTGATGATTACAATTCGGTATGCTCAGTCTTCGGTTTTATACGTTATTCTAGAATATATTATCTATTTCTTGTGATGTTTTATTCATTAAAGAAAATTTAGTTTGCCATCCCTGAATGGGAATATCTTATGTCTGTGCATGCCAGAGGAAACATGGTCTAGCTGGTGTGCTGTGGTGGTTAGAGTGTTAGACCTAGGAGCCCAGGGTTAGAATTCCGATGTAGCCATGGGTGGCCTTGGGCCAGTCATTGTCTCTCAGCCTAATGTACCTCACAGTGCTGTTGTGAAGATACAATATAAAGAAGGGAAACCATGTACCGGTACTTCATTCCAAGCATTGATTTTCACCACTGACTACTAAGGAGCATTTATAATTATTCTGGCCCTATTAATTCATAGAATCATAGAATCATAGAATCATAGAGTTGGAAGAGACCACAAGGGCCATCCAGTCCAACCCCCTGCCAAGCAGGAAACACCATCATAATTCTCTCACATGTTTCCAAATTCACAGCAGGATATTATGCAATGAGCAGTTAACATTATTCATTGGACTCATGCACAGCAGAAGTTTAGAAATCTATACAGACTTTGGGGGTGGGGAAAAACCAACTCATTTATCTGACTTACAAAGGAGGCATTACTTACATCTTTGCTCACAATCCAACAATTCTTGCTATACTGTTTATTAAACTGTTTATTTAAGGTCTCTAATGGTGTGTCTATTTTTCACATTTTAAAGTCTGCAATCTGTTCTCTTTCATGATGATACCCTCTTGGTTTCATTTGCACTGTAGTACAAAGTTAGCCCAGGGACCCAGATGGCGCTGTGGGTTAAACCATAGAGCCTAGGGCTTGCTGATCAGAAGGTCGGCGGTTCGAATCCCTGTGACAGGGTGAGCTCCCGTTGCTCGATCCCAGCTCCTGCCCACCTAGCAGTTCGAAAGCACGTCAAAGTGCAAGTAGATAAATAGGAACCGCTCTGGCGGGAAGGTAAACGGCGTTTCCGTTCACTGCTCTGGTTTGCCAGAAGCGGCTTTGTCATGCTGGCCACATGACCTGTGGGCCACATGAGCTGGACGCCGGCTCTCGGCCATTAAGCAAGATGAGCGCCACAACCCCAGAGTCGGACACGACTGGACCTATTGGTCAGGGGTCCCTTTACCTTTTACAAAGTTAGCAAAAATAAACAATTCAATTATTTCTTTATTTAGACTCATAATGGTCACTGTTATTGAGTGCACAGTGCCCCATTTCAGATATTTTTATCCACTTTCCATGTGCAAGAAACATATGACCTTACTTTCTGTTGTATTTTTCTGGTTTTTTTAGGACGAAGATCCCTTTAACCCATTTTTAACAGAAGATCCTGAGCAGTGTAACTTTGCAGGTCTGAATATCATTGTTCATTGTCAAACTAGTGAATTGAAATGCATTTGGGTAAGAGTAGGGAAGGATTAGCGGCTAGGTGGAACACAGCAAAGTTCTGGCATGCATAGTGTTGCAAAAAACATCTAAAGCATGTTCAGTGTCAGACATGAGGATAACTCACTGTCAAAATCCAGTAGTGGTATAATATCAATATTTATATGTGGCAATAATCTTTTTGTGATCTGTACAGGTGACTCCCCGCTTATGCAGTGAAATGTACATAAGTGGAAGCTCCCTGGAGAGTCCTCATGGCTTGCGATGAGACCCTCCCCAGAGCCTGAAGAGGGTGTCATCTTCGGGCTCTGGGGAAGGTCTCCTCATGAGCCAGGAAGTCTTTCCAGTTCTTTCCACACTGCTGGGTTGCTGGCGCTGCATGTGTGCGTGCGTGTGCAAGTAGATCACACACAAGTGAGGAATTGCCTGTGATGTGATGATGGCATGAGGAGAGTTCCTTGAAGCTGGAGGCATAAAGTAGCCACCCTAAAAAGGGTATGTGCTAATAGAAATGAAGAAATAATAGCACTTGCAAAACAGAACAAAACCACACACACAAGTATTTTGAAAGCATATTCTGCATTTTCTTCCTTAAACAAATTTGATAAGGGTGCCCTGGACCAGTTTATAAATTACTATAAAAACACAGTTGCTACTTCTGCAATGTTGTGTTCTTATACAGATTGATATTTTGTTGTTTTTAATGCTCAGCAGCTGCAAATGAACTTCGTGTTTTAATGATCTTGTTATTTTATAGCTTGTTTGTGGTTATTTGTATATGTTTGTTTTATTGTTGCTTCTTCATGTTCTATAAGATAGAAACCCTGGGCTCCTTTTGGAGGAAAGGCAATTCATACATACAGTAAAAAAATAAATACAGTACAGGAATCATGTCAGATAGGCAGATGAGATTATTCTTTTCAATTGTATCAGACAACTTGGCTGTCTAATTTAAGTTATCCAAGGCAAAATGAGTCAATGCCTTCTCTTCCCCCCCCCCTCTAATCTTATAGATTCTTTTTATGATCAACTTTTGCCACGGACCACACAGATTTTATTGGAATATAACTCGGGGAAATGGGTGCCACGGCTTCGTGAACCACGAGATTTATATGGCCTGTCTCCTGCAGCTGGACATCTGAATCTAGTACGCTGGCCCCATGAGTATGAAGTTATCAGAGAGAAAATTGAGCATATTGGTAAATGATATTAAAAGTGTGTTCTGATGTGATAGTTTTGTAGCTAGTTATTAAAACAATATTTTCCTAAATTATAATTTATATAGTAAAGCATTTTGTAATCCTTGCTGCAGTCAGTTAAAATTTTGAAAACCTTATATTGAAGGAAGTGTGGAATACATACAATATTACTGTACTATGAATGTTGAAAGGAAAGGGCAACAGAACCTAAATAGCCTCATAAATAAATATGCCCTTAACTTTCATATAAAGAAAGCCACACACCCTTAATTAACAGTATCATTCCACCCTTTAGTTTCACTAGTTGGATGAGAATCGGATTGAGACTATATGCATAGGATCCAACTGTAATGTTTAATAATAGAAGAGCCCTGATGGTTCATACCAAAGGCATATCTAGATCAGCATCTTGTTTCCACTGGATAGTTGCCAATAAAGTCTGCAGTGCAGTAACATTTGACGTCAAAACTTATTTACGATTTCCCTTTTTTATACAAATCGCCTACTTTTTAAAGAAAAGTCATCAGGGTCAACCCTCTTCAGAACACTTGTGGGCTATTTAATATGTCAACAAAAGAAGCTCAACCAGAAGGTCTACTGTTATTGAGAAGTTACTGAAATGCAAGCTTGGGATGTAGAACAAATGCAAAAAGAGATGTAGATCTGGAGGAGCACATGGCTAAAAACATTAAGAGCAAAAATTAAATACATTGGAAGCAAGAAATCAGATAGGAGTCAGTATGTTGAATGACAGGAGAGTTTAAAGGTAGGAGAATACATAGATTTCACAACAACAGAATGAAGCCTGTGCATCCGACTTCACAATGAAATATGTAGGGTACAGATCAGTGCTTCTGAGCTTTTTCAGGAAGATGTCTGAGGAACTGAGACAGATAGTGATCATAAGATATGAAGTTATGGGCCTTACTTGCACATTTAAAAAAATTATCAAATCCCCAGTTCTGCATGGTACCCATCCATGAGTTCAGTTCTGCATGGTACCCATCCATGAGTTTCTCAAGAACTCAAATGTAAAAATGCTGAGCTTTTAACAAAAATAAGTTACTCAACCCTAAATTGACCTCAATACCAGCCCAGCCTTTATTGTTTTAAAGATAAGTAACAAAAGCTGGGGAATTGTTATGACAGTAACTTAATCTGATGTTACGTTTTCAATTCCACTTGGTTTTTCCAATTGGATAGTAGTGGTTATTTTTATAAGTGTGTTATGATACAACTGGATTATTTGTGTAATAGGAATTATGCTTTATGAGTTGAACCTTACTCTGTCATCAGTGGAGATCAGTTGTCTTAAAAATCATGTACTTATGTAGCTGATAACAGAGGCCCCTTCAAAATCTTAATTAAGTCACTATTTGTAATCATGGATGGATACCATGTTGTTTGCTGTCCCTTTCAGCTCAATTTCTAAATAACTTTAGCTCCTATACATTATTATCACAAGATTGCACTAGCCAAAGGGTTCTGCTGTCATTTACCAGATAAGTTAAAATGTGTATAAATATGCCAGCAACTAATATAAAGCTGAGGCTCCCAAAACTATAAATATTATTTTGTACTCACATCAAATTTTAGCTCTTTGGCACCATATTTTCCAACTGTAAAGTAGAAACCAAATGTAATTTTCATATAAGTTGACATTTGTTAACTCTCAGCAACAGTTAGGATCAGATTGCTGTTCGTTTATAATCCAACATGTGAAGATGTTTTAACTTAAGGCATAAGTATTAACTTAAAGCATTGGTATTTCCATTATAGGACAATTCTGAATGCCTGCTACAAAATGAAAATGAAATGTTATCGTAAAGATACAGAGATAGTTTTAAGAAATTAAGGTCTATCACATATGAAAAGATAACATGTGTAATTGTCTATCATATCCTGTCTGCTTTGGTGAAGCTTTGTTCATTTAAGTGGGGATTTCAAGTGGAATCATTTTTGTGCAAATTTTTCTTGTTCCAAAGTTTGTGGTCTGATACTGACACCTTCTGGGAAAAGCATCCTTCTGCTCTTGAAAAATAATTTCATGAGGAAATGCTTGAAAAACCTTGGAGGTATTCATAGAACATAATCTGTGAACTAGACCAGAGTAATCCTTACCTGTGACACATGAAGAGTGCATAGTTCTTATTCTTGAATAATGTTTTCTTTAATGTGAACAAAATGATCCTTTCTTAGTTCAGGGCCTCCTAAAGGTACATTATACTAAAGCAAAGTATAATATCCATATAGCACATGCACACACCCAACTACAGTGTATAACAAAAGTATCTGGGATTTAAAGAAATACATTTGACCAGCCAGTCACATACACCAGTGGTTGTTTTAATGAGGTATTTTCATTAAAGAATGAGGTCAATTCTTTGTAAAGCATCCTGAAGATGAATGGTGCTTTTATTATTAATAATAAGCATGTACACATATTAATATACAATGATGTGTTTACACAATAATGTGTGAGAGGGGAATTATTGGTTTGTAAATGTTTTTGTTTTATTATGTATTTTGTGTTCTCATTTTGTATTTTTATGTTATGAACTACCCTGTGATCTTCGGATGAAGGGCAGTATAATGAACAACAACAACAATATAGCAGATGTTTTGTTTCACATTTTCATCACAACAGTGCCAATTGCCAAAAGGAGATGCTGATGTTCAGTTTTTAAGTTGTCTTGTGAGTTGTCTCTTTGGCAGTGAGGAACTCTTGTAGTAACAACAGCAAATGTAAACTTGTACGCATTGCTTCTTTGGATCACAGCCACTATGTTGACAACATACTGTACATGCATCTGCTATACAAATTATGTATATGATGTAATAGAGAACAAGGAGCTGTCCAGATTTCAGTGGTGCAGGGTAATGATTTCGTTATAGATAAGGCTGAAGGTTCTTCTCATAGGCTACAAATGAATCTTGTTAACTTCTGGGGTGTCCATCTCTTTTGTTTCATCAGGATTCTGTTGTCCATGGCATTTACATCTTGATCATGAAAGAGGAGATGACAGATTATCAGCATTTCCATTTATAAAATAGATGAAATGTATCTTATCAATTGAAGCCAGCTACAAAGGGATTTTTAAGGCAACACTTCCTTACTGTTTTACAATGCATAAACATAAAGCTAATTTCATGATTTTTGGTTGCATGACACACAATGAATGTTTTGAATTAACAGCTATGTTAATTTATTTGTTTTGTTTTTCCAGAGTGGGTTCCCCCTCAGCCGGAGCCACTATACAGTCCAACATGTCTGGAGATTGAGCCAGACCCCGGAGAGGGTGCTGTAGTGTATCTAGCAGATGGAGGTCTGAGCACATTTCATTACTGAGTGCATAATACTTGAAGCATGACCCATGTTCATGATATTAAATGGTTTTCAATAGAAAAAAATACATAGTACTATCTTACAAGTTACTGAAAAAGAGAAACTGGAGAGGGAATCCAGTTTAACAAGCAAAAGACCAAGATCTACAATTTTTTTTAAAAAGTTGCAAGTATTTATTTAGAATACAAACACCACTCAAAATGCACGTGTTGAAATATAATGGCAGATAGTGGTTGTTACTGAACAATTACAGGCTATTATCCTAAAGACAATGTCGTGGGCAACTAGTTGCATATACTTTCTGGTGGCCCTGGATGACAGAAGACTCATTCTGTAGGTATAAGAAACTTAGTTATCCATCTGGGGCTACACTGAGCATCAAAACGAAGATACAAATATGCAGTTAAGTGTGAATGTGCATTTGTTTAAGCTACGCGCATGTATAGTCTGCAGTTGCATGCAGATCTGGTTTTTTTAATCAGGGAGATTAACATGGAAGCAAGTCCTATTGAATTCAGCAGAATTCACGTTCATTGACATAATGAGTGTAACTATCCTTGCTCCAGCCCTCAATTCTGGATTCCAGAAATCCCGAAAGCTTTATTAAAGAGTTCCGTACACAATCTCTGCATCAGCTCAAGATACAGGTTACAAGGTTAAAAGGCACATCAACAGAGTCTAGGATACATGGCTAGACATAAGTAAAGACATTGTTCCAACACATGATGTGCACCTTCCACTCTGGAGCTCATAATTCATGTAGTTTCCCTCCCAAGCAAGAATACTGAGCTTGCAGGTATGTGCTCATGTGGGGATGGATCTGTTTGCACTTGCAATGTCAGTGGCGTGCTCTTGGCAATGGAACTTGAGTCCAGGCCTCCAATCTGGTTGGCTCCATTCATTGACTGGCCAGCTCCTCTATTGTGGGAACCTTAAATCTCAGAAAGCAGGGTGGGGTTCCCCATCCCCTTCCAGAACATCTGATACCCCCAGGGCAGTGTCCCCCTCCACATCACTGCTTGAGCTTTCCCCAACCCCTTTCTCAGCCTTTTCATCTGACCGATTACCACCCCATCCCACTTGGTGCCATGGGGCCCATGACAGTAGCTGATATTTTGAGGCACAAATATTGTTACATAACACACATGAGAGTTAGTGTAAGCATTAAGAAAGCACTGCAGGATTGAACAAAGGCAGTGACGCCTGCTTAAAGGGATGCTATATACCAGGGGTGTCAAACTCTGGCCCTCCAGATGTTTTGAGACTACAATTCCCATCATCCCTGACCACTGGTCCTGTTAGCTAGGGCTGATGGGAATTGTAGTTCCAAAACATCTGGAGGGCCGAGTTTGACACCCCTGCTATATACAGAGGCTGTATTCAGATGCTGGATATTTAAATCAAATAGCTACCATTTTAAATAGCTGTCTATATGATGCTGAATGGTTCTTGACCAAGTGTTAGTTTTGAAATTCCTAAGGGAAATCAGGCAATTCTGCAGTGGCATTGGACACCCCCAAGTGGGTAGTCTCTGAGTGACCCCTCCCTTCTTGCACAGAATATTTTTCTAATAGTAATTCACAACTGAATAATAATTGTATATTTTGCTTCTCTCACTAGCCGATAAAGAGTCCAGCTTTACGTATTCACGAATAGGGGGGAGCTTCCCCTCGAAGCAGGTGCTTCCTCAATCCTGGGATGACTGGGACAATACTTTGATCTTTGAAGCACGATTTGAAAGTGGCAATCTGCAAAAAGTGGTCAAAATGTAGGTTGCTCACCATTTCCCTTTGATTTGCAGGAGTAGTTGCTGGTTTCTGTGCATTTGTTCTGGTGTTAAAGGGTGATATCCAACTAAGTAATTACTCAAAGTAGTCACATTGAAATCAGTAGGTTGACTACTTAGACTGAGTATGGATATCACCTGTGCTCTTGTTTTGGCAGACCTGGATTAATAGTTTAGAAAACTTGAAATGCAGAGATCCATATACACTTGCAGGAAAGTTTGTATTGGCTTATTAGAATCCCAGAATTACACAAAGAGGACTAATTTCTGACCACTCAGCACTTATACAAAATATAGACAGTCAGGACCACAAAAACACTCCAAATGTAATGATATGTGAATTGGTATGTAATCATATGTGAATCAAAATAAAGCAGTAAGATAAAACAGCTAATGAACATAATTGTAAAATACAATACATTGAAAGACATAAGAGAATATAACTTAACTGCTCATTCAAGACATCTGAGAATTTGATCTAAGCTCACCATAAAGATCATGTGGACTATTTTTAAAATACAAATATGTGCATGAACAAGTTCCTTACAAGTTTATTATAGGCAATTTTTTGTGAAAGAAATTTGGGGTTAAAAAGATACATTTGAAATAAGAGAGATAAAGGAGCAGCATCCTATATAATAAAGAGCAAGTGTCTCTGCGTCCAGTGTCCCTGTGTCCGTGGGTTTGCGCTACTGCGCATGTGCCCCACGGACACAGGGATTGGAGAGGGGGGCGTGTCCGAGAGGGCGGCCGTGCGAAGGCGCAACGGCTCCTCTGGGCAGCGGCGGCGCACGCGCGTCGTCAGTTGGGTCAGTGCCGCTGCCTCGCACGGAGCTGGGCGCTCCTTCTCCCTCACACGGAAGCCGCTCGCTCCGCCACGCTGAAGCTCCCGCAGAGGAGGATGAGCTGAGCGGCTGCCAACATGGCTGAGGGGACAGAGGAGCGGCGGCCGTGAGGCGACGCGCGGGAAGGGGCGGTTGGACGGGCGGGAGTGGCCGGCACGGCTGCTGCGGCGGCGGCTTCTGCTCCTGGCCGGCCTCCTCGCTTCCTTCCTCCGACGGCCACGCTCCACTGCTGCTCCACTGGCGAGACGCTCCGAGGGCAAAGGCGGGCGGGGCCGAGGCTACGGCGGCGCAGGGCGGACTAACCTTCTAGCGCCCGTTATTTTAACGGGCTTCATGTCTACTAGTATATCATATGATACGATACGATAATCTTTATTGTCATTGTCCCATACAGAACAACGAAATTGAGAATCTACATCAGACATACAAAACAAAAGTCATGTTTCATAACTCTGCCTGAATGCCCAACAGTATATTTTATACTAAAATACTTTTCTCCTTTTCCCATGCCAGTAGTGATTTTGAGTACCAGCTGACACTACGCACTGATCTCTACACAAAGAAGCACACCCAGTGGTACTACTTCCAGGTCACCAACACCCAAGCAGGAATGCCCTACCGTTTCACCATTGTCAACTTCACCAAGCCAACAAGTTTGTATAATCGTGGTATGCGTCCGTTGCTGTATTCAGAAGCAGAAGCAAAGATCCACAAGGTGGGGTGGCAAAGGACAGGAGATGAAATCAAGTATTATAAAAACAATCTCGGTCAAGGTGGGCGCCAGTATTTTTCCCTGACATGGACGTTCAAGTTCCCGCATGATAGGGACACCTGCTATTTTGCCCACTGCTATCCTTATACTTACAGTAACCTGCAAGACTACTTAGCAACCGTTGCTAGAGACCCAAGGCGGTCCAAGTTCTGCAAGATCCGCATCTTGTGCCATTCCCTGGCTAGGAACATAGTCTATGTTCTAACCATCACTAACCCCTTGCAAGATTTTCAGGAGGAAAAACGCAAGGCAGCGGTGATTTTGACTGCCAGGGTGCACCCAGGTGAAACGAATAGTTCCTGGGTGATGAAAGGCTTTCTGGATTACATTCTAGGGGATTCAAATAATGCCCAGCTGCTTCGGGACACTTTTGTTTTTAAGGTGGTACCAATGCTAAATCCAGATGGCGTGATTGTAGGCAATTACCGCTGCTCTTTAGCAGGCAGGGACTTAAACCGCAACTATAAATCGGATCTCAAGGAATCATTCCCTCCCATCTGGTGTACCCGCAGCATGATCAAAAGGTAAAAAGGTAACACCATCCCTCTTCTGTGTCCAGTATCACCACTCTTTGTTCATTATTAGACCAATATTAATTAATATGTAATGTGTATTCATCTTGTTGCATTGAACTTATTTTGTGTTCAAATTTTGTTGAAATTTTAGGTACATCTAAATGTTGTTTTAATACTTTCCCTGATTGGCATGTAGAAGGCCTCCAGGAAAATCATGAGTTAGCACCCCCTGCTGCTAAGGACAGGCAGGGACATGTGTTAAAGTTAGAATTATAAAACCAGCGGCAGCTTCTCAAGCTCATCCCCACTTCCTTTCCCTGCCTAGCCTAGGATAGAGTATCCTTCAGCTTCTGCTAGAATTCTATCCAAGACATTTTATCTTGTAATGATTAGCTTTTTCTCTATTTGCTGATCTTTAGCCAGTTCCTTTTTTGTTTTCACCTGTTTCCCACTGTGTGTTTTAAAAAAAGAAAAGACTAATTTAGTTGCTCTTTTTCTCTGGTTTGGCTGTCTGTCCTTCATGGCTTCATCAGGAAAAGCCACTTCCCATGGGCATCTGATTTGGCCACTGTGAAAACAAGATGCGGGACTAGATGGGCCATTGGCCTGATCTAAAAGGCTATTCTTATGCTCTTATATGTATAGAAATGCTCTGAGGTGATAGGGGAAACGAGCCCTGTGTGTTTCAAATATTTAATGTGTACATAGAGCTATCAGTGATCCTGACCTCCTGACCTTTCTTGCTGCATGGGATCTGGCATCAGTCCAGAACATGAGAGCCCATCAGGAAGTCTGATTTTCTTTTTCTTACGTTTCTTTTCACTCTACTTCCCTGGAAAAAACCAAACTGCAGTCAATGTGGTTTTTGAGTTGAGGGTTTAACGGCGGGTTTGCCTGGGTCTTAATTTGGACCACCTGTTTTGGGCTCAGATCTGGAAGCTAGCTTTGGGAGGTTGCATTTTCCTGAAGGCCTCCTACACACTGACCAGGAAATGACACTTGTTAGTCATTGTGAGTGTGGGTTCTGGTGGGTATGCAGGAGGCCTCCTTCTCCACCCTGGCTTAGTACAGATGGCACTAGTCATCACTGGTTTTTGAATGTTTTAAATTACCTGTTTTTAACAGCCTTTTACTGATAATTTTTATTTAATGTAACCTGCTTTGAGGTTTTATTATGATAAAGCAGGACAAACATTTTATTAAATATAAAATGAAATAAAAATAAATCATCTTAGTCTTTGGGGGTTTGGTCCTTCCAGTTTAAACCATACCTTTTTCAGAGGTGTTTTTCTTTCCCTCCTGTATGTGTGTGTTTTTTTCTTCAGTCATACACTCTCTCTTTTTCTCTGTCTTTCAACAATGGTTGGAACTTGAGAGGAACTGAGGAATTGGCTGTATAATTCTAACTTATCGGTATTCATATGCTCCTTCCTTCCTTCCTTCCTTCCTTCTTTCCTGGTGATGGGTTTTACACATTGTTTCCATGGAAGACTCCTGCAAAGCCACTGGAAGGGAATATTCACAATGAAGTAACCAGTGTTCCATTCTAACGAACATAGAATGGAAAGACCAACCTCTGGAGAAGAAAGGGAATTCCCCTATAGCAATAAAGGGGACTATTTTCCTCAACAAAGCTCTTTAATCTTCTGTTAACTGTGTTTTTCACATAATGACAGCAACCTATGTGATAGGTCTGTTTTTTAAACATTTGTCACGTGTCGGCTGCAATGGAAAAAGCATTTTAATATTGTGCATCTAGTATCTGTCATAGGAAAGGCAGTGATGACCTAATAGGTGCAACTCAGCTCTTACTGGACTCAAGGGAAAAACTCCACTGACACTAATGCAGCTAACCAATGCCCTAGTGCAGGTTGTTCCAGTAGAAAAACAATCCCTCAAGCAATGATAATCTTTAATACCTTTAAGAGATTTCCTACAATTGCTATCACAACCCAAAAAATCAAGAGTGTCTGATTTGCAGAAACCAAAGCTGCTCTTATTTAACTTTCTACCTTGTTACAGAATGATGGGAGAGCGCAATGTTCTCCTATATTGTGACCTTCATGGTCATAGCAGGAAAGAGAATGTCTTCATGTATGGCTGTGAAAAACGAGATCATCAAGAAGAAAGGGCAGGCTTACATCAGCGCGTTTTTCCTTTCATTATGAGCAAATGCTGTCGCGATAAAGTAAGCTGACATTTAACATTAATATGTAAGAAATCATCTCTTTCAGTACATTAAAAATTTGCTAAATCACCTGACAGTTTTCTAAGTTGTTTCAGTGTAAGAAGTTGGTGCTTTAAAAATATGGGATTATATTATGATAGTTGTTAAACATATTAGGAGCTTCCTTAGTGAGTCCCTTTAGGAGCATGCACCATGACATGAAGTTATTACGGTATATCATGCATTTCCTTCTGCCCCTGCCCTCTACCCCACATCTGTAGCAGCCTATAATGCACAGTGGGCAAGAGGACATGAATGACTTAACAACATGACATCACCAGTAAAACAAACTATGTGCTGATGAAGACTGTGGCATGGGGAGGCCATTTCTGGGCACAGCTGTATAGTTTTGGCTTCGTTGCAAAAGCACATTAGTAATTCCACTTCTCTCTTTGTTAAGTTCTCGTTCCAAGATTGCAATTTCAAGATGCAAAAAGCTAGAGAAGGGACAGGTCGAATAGTGATGTGGAAGATGGGCATCATCAACAGCTATACCTTAGAAGTTTCTTTCTGTGGGTCTAAACTGGGTAAGGCAAATATAGTTTTTCTCTAGAATCTATATTTAAAGCATTCAAAGAAGTCTCATGTCTTGTAGCTGCAGATTCTTTAAGAGATAATGTGACCTTATGACCCTAATGTGACAGATAAATACTACATAGGAAGACATGTTGAAACGTTAACGTTATAGGTGTATATTAAAATTGCATTTGGCCCAATAAATAGTGGTTGTGGGTACCAAATGTAACAATTACAGGGAGTAAATGACTACAGAAGGGTGGGATTTTGGCTAATGAGTTTAAAACTGAGTTTATGCTTACCTGAAAGTCAGTTAAGCTGTATTTACACAGCAGACTAGTTTAACAGTGATTCCCTCGTTGGGTATTGTAGTTCTTTGAAGTTGGGTAGCTAGGAATCTCTAACACAGAATTCTCACACTTGCACAACTTTGAAGCTGTGGTTGTTGAACTGATATCAAATATTTATCTACCTTATACTGCAGATGTGCCCTTGTGAGGGAATCGGACTATTTAACAAGAAATAGCAATCTTTTTTATAGTTTTGTGTGGAAATTATTGGTGTTAATTTGCTTCCTACTGTCAACCTTAGATGGCAGATAAACACTTTGGGAGATGGTAGAAAATAATGAGGGAAAGTGTGAATTTGAGGCAGACTAATCTGCAATGGAAGGACCCAGGTGGCACTGTGGGTTAAACCACAGAGCCTAGGGCTTGCCGATCAGAAGGTCGGCGGATCGTATCCCCGCAACGGGGTGAGCTCCCGTTGCTTGGTCCCAGCTCCTGCCCACCTAGCAGTTCGAAAGCACATCAAAAGTGCAAGTAGATAAATAGGTACCGCTCCAGCGGGAAGGTAAACGGCGTTTCCGTGCGCTGCTCTGGTTCGCCAGAAGCGGCTTTGTCATGCTGGCCACATGACCCAGAAGCTGTACGCCGGCTCCCTCGGCCAGTAACGCGAGATGAGCGCCGCAACCCCAGAGTCGGTCACGACTGGACCTAATGGTCAGGGGTCCCTTTACCTTTTTAATCTGCAATGGAGTTAAGGCAGAAGTGTACTTGTTTGGGTTATCTGTGGATTGGGTTATTTTAAAAAAGGTAGCTGATGGTTATAATTAGAAAGCAAAGGGTATAATTGTAAAGGCAAAGGAATGGAGGTTCTCAAAAGGAGCTATGGGAAGGAGTTTGGGAATATGTAATGTGAAAAGCCATTTGATGAATTTTTGAAAGTAAAAGATTTAAAATAAATATAAAATGTTTTGCTAACAAAAAAGTGTTATTGGGTTGGTAGCAGTCCAAATTAACATGTGGAATTCCATCAGTGGAATTAAAATAATTGCTGATATTGAATAGGACAGTTATTTCTTCACTCGTGACTGGTCCCCCCCTTTTTCCAGGCAGTAGTCATGGTACCCACTTTAGTACCAAGGATCTAGAATCCATAGGACACCATTTCTGTGAGTCACTGTTGGAATGTAATAAAAAGAAGAATAAGGTAATGCAAATAAACATTATTTCTTGCAGCAGTAATATCTGCAGCAATTATGTACTTACAGGAATACAGTCAAAGTATTTATTATTATTTGGAAGTAGTGAGGCACTAAATTTTATTGTTAACTTAGTGTGTGTTCTTCCTTAGTATAACGAGTGCCTGAATGAATTGGAGGAAATGCTGAAACGGGGAGATCTATCTGTCTCTGTCAATGACAGAGATTCCAGGTAAAAGGACCTCTTCTAACAATTGTTTTATTTCTAGCTTGTTATTGAGGAAATCAGTGCAATGCTTTCCAGATGTGTTTGCTGAGCAGATAATTGATTTGTTGTGCAGACGAGTTCTACAAATCCATACTCTTGTAAATGAAAATAAGCATAATTATTTTTCTTTTACAGTTCTGACAGTTCAGACTCCAATGAGCTTACCGTTAAACTAGAAGCCCAGGTATGATATATCATCAACAATTCAGCTTTAGTAAGATTTTACTTGAAATTAATTTCCTTGAAATGTAATATGATATACAGAACAGTATACTGATGTTTAGTTGCAATGTGTCAAAATAATATAGATACACCGATTTTTTTATTCATAAGAAATATACTGGAAAACAAAAAGAAACAACTAGCAGTGCTTGATTTATAATGTAGAACACAACTACTTTATAATATCAACTTGAATGGCAGATTTAGAATTCTTCATACTATCGGAAACACGCTTCTCAATATTAACTGACATATCAACTATTCTTCTGTAAATTGTATCTTCAGACAAAGGAATTTTCACAATCAAGGCGAAGGCAGGCTTAATTGATTTTCCTGCTGTTGTATGTGGTTTTGTCTGTTGAGCAATCCATTCTGTCACTTGGTACGATATAATTTGCATCTTATCTGAGACTTTTACTCATTTTTTGAAATATGTTCGCTGGTATTTCTGCTGTTCCAAAAGCCTTTCAAAATATTGAACCTTCTTGTTTGCCAGATTTCCGTGTTTTGACAGCAGACGTCTTGTCATCTTGTTTGGGGCCATGTTGGAATTGGAAAGCTTCTCGCCACAGATCAAACACATAGGCTGAGGGGCGTTTTCATCTCCAGCCCATGTGAAACTGTGACTCAGATAGATATCCACGTATTGCTGACAAACGTGGATCACTAGGATTGTTTTCAGTATCACTTGATGCACTTATGCTCATTTTGAAAAGGCTGCTATCCATATTCTGCAAATAAAAAATATATTTTGATACTGTACTGTACTACACTACACTGAAATGTTTAACTATTTCTTGGATTGTCCTTGAATCTTTCCGCCACACTTGCCATCCTTTCCTGCCAGAATTTCTGCTTTAGGGAGTCTACCTCAACCAGACACAGCAGACCACAATATTGTTATTGTGAATAGCAAGTGGTGGCACCTAGTTTTGCTCTACTTGTCTCCCTGCACAGCAAGATCAGTTCTGTCTTCTGAGAGGCCCAGCTCCAATCATCACTGAGGGAGGTGGGATGAGGCAAGAAGTAACTGGCTGGGCACAGACCTTGCCTCCCTCTCCCAGGACTTATATCATGCACTTCTTGTTAGTTGGGGACATTTGAAAGGTGCAGAATAGGTGGGGCTGGACAAGACATACACACAAACTATGAGTGATAAATCAGAAATCAAACGTGGAGAACATATGCTCAAAGAGGGAAAGATGTCATGCTAAAAAGTCGTTTCATTTTGGGGGAAACTAAGCATTTCAAGAAATATTACTTTGGTGCTACTGACAAAAATAGAAACCTCAAAATAATAGTCTTCATCTCTGTTGATAACATCTGATACAATTTACCCCATCCCTTGGCTGATGTTGTTACACTGTGTTTCCACCCCAGTCCAGTCATTGGGGTGCATTGATGTGGAGGAGGGTGAGGAGATGCACACTATATTTTCAGGAAATCAGGATGAATTGTGTTAGATTTTATTGAGGAGGATTTGGAATGTGAAATGGGGGCATGTCTGCCATTTTTGGCAGCAGCCCAGTGTTTCTTGCAACATCTACCAGTAGTTGTTCCCTTAAATCCTTTTGAGTTACTAAGAATAAATTTTAAAGGTTAAATAAAGAAAAAATACATTGTAGATAACTGTAATCCTATTAAACCCAGATATACATTTTACTTTGTTTGTTTGTTTTGCTTGTTAGGCAAAACCAAGAAAGAAGCATCTGAAAACCAAGAAAGAAAGGAGTGCCTTTCTGGTATCATCAGGAAGAAGATTTTCTAAACATCCCCATGAATCAATTGTAAAGCATTATTATTATTATTATTATTATTATTATTATTACTAGCTATTAATGAGGTTAGTAGGGTTGCCATATTTTGAAGAGCAAAAAAGAGGGGACACACACACACACACACACACACACACACAAGTGCCCCCTTTATTTTTTTGTTACTTCCCCCGCCCCGCACAGCCAGTGGCCCTGACCCCCAGCACTCCCCCTGCCCACCCACAATGGGCCACAGGCTATTGTTATTGTGCATCACAACCCAAGCAAAGCAGTCAGAGGTTCCTCAAACTGTTCTCCTCAACCCATACACTCAACACCCTCCTCCTGGGTCTTGCCCAGGCAGCTGTCACAGGAGGAGAGCACACAGACCAACCACAAGCGAGGGAGCATGTGCTCCTTCTTTCTGTCGTCGTCGTCGTTCCGCCCCCCCCCCCCCCGTCTCCTGAGAGGCTGTTGGCAGCACCTGGCACGTCGTGCACCTCCTTCACTGCTGCTCCTCCCTCTCCCTCTCCCTCTCCCTCTCCCTCTCCTCACAAACCCAGTTCCCGCCTCAGCGCTGCCCATCAATGGCCGGCGTGTGTGAGGGAGGAGGCCCGGCTGACCAAGTCCCCTTTCCGCCCCGACCAACCCTGTTGGAAAAGGCCAGGAATGCCATGTCCATCTAAACAACAAAACCTCGGACATTTTGCTTAATTTTAAAAATCCTCCCAGACAGACATTTTAAGCATAAAAAGTAGGACATATCTCAGGAAATCCAGACGTATAGCAACCCTAAGTATTTCTATATAATGTATAACACTGACAGAAAATCAGAAGAATAAGCACTGTGCAATTTATTGTTTAAGAATATATTGTTGGCCTGGCAAATGCACCAATGTCATGAAGATAAACCAGGATTTTGTCACCTAAGAATTGTTAATTGACCTTCAGGATTCTATCCATCATAAGACCAGGAACAGACCTTATTCTTCACTTCTTAGATCCATCACAATAAAGTTATACTGTAGACTGACCTAGGAAGATCCAGTACTTATTTGAGCAGACTGGTGCAGTTCAGAAAAGGTGTCTTCAGTACTTTCTTTTGTGGAAACAGAAGGAAAGTGCATCTTGAAAATTCCTGAAATATTATGAGAGTATTTTGTTTACTTTTGCATCCTTTTAAGTATAATTGTTTCTCTTATAAATACAGTAATCCCTTTCTTCCTGTTTAGAGTGAAACAAAAAAATCAGAAGAATCTTCCCACAGAATTTCCAAGAGCCATGAACAAATTATAAAAAGTGTAAGGATTTCTATGTATTGTGAAAGATCTGTTGTCCTTTGTGATCAGAATAGGATTATATAGAAAATAGCACAATAGTTAACTGACAGCAAACATTAGTTAGTCAAATCTCCTGCTTATATGAATTCTCAGGTATACCCATATGAATATATTTGAAATGTTTGTTATTTGTAGTAGCTGTTTATAATTGCTCTTTTCTTCAAGTATTCAGATAAGTATAAGTATAAATTCAGATTGGGATAAGTATAAACTTCTTTTTTTCTTTTTTAAATGGCTTTTCGCAGTACTGTTACAGTTACTCCTAATAACTGTGATGTTGCACATCTCTTTCATGTTTTTGAGCTGGGCCCATTGAACTGTTAATTGCTTCTGATGCATGTACACACCCATCTGGGTCCACCAGCTGCTGTACACAACTAGAGCTGAATAAGGACCAGTTGCTGTGAACATTCAGAATAAACCTGTGTATGTCATACATGAAGCATGCCAAAGTTGTTGAGCTTTATGTTTAGCTTTTTTTAGGGGATCTGCCAAAGTTGTTCAGCTTTTTTCCTCAGTTAATTGAGTACTTTCAATGCTTTTCAATAATTTTTGTGCCCCCCCAAATAGCTACACCCATGCCATGGTATTATTTTAGTTCTTCCCATGTAAGTGAAGTGACTGGTAAGTAGTACAGGTTTCTCTTTCTCCACAGACCCAGGTTTTTCAGAAACTGAAACCAATGGAGCTGCAAAACATGCAAAAGGAAAAATATGAAATTACCAAGCAGACTGTAGAACTTTTGCCCAGAACACACAATGCTAAAAAGGTTTGGCTGGCCCATTAATAGAATTATTTTCCAGATAATCAGAAAATGCATATTGCTTTATGTTAATGACAACCAAAAGCAGAGTTTGACTTTGACATTAGGAAAAGCTAAAAGGATGCTGTATCCTGTTGTTAAAGGGATATCTGATAATGTAACATACCACTTAAAATAATATGTGTGCTTTGCAATTTATTTATTTTTTAGTTACTGAAATAGAACAGCATTGTGGAATCCACTCTAGTTAAAAGAATCATAGTTCCTTTTACTTTGCACAAC